>JANUYF010000002.1:22687072-25474572 GCA_026167975.1 Phrynosoma blainvillii
CTCTTATTTCATCCTTTCCATGCAGACAGATATTTTATAGGGGAATCCCAATATGGTGTCAACAGAGTCTCGAAAAAGGCTATCTGCAAGGATCTGTTTTAATCAGGCCTTTTTTTATTTTTCCCTTGGGAAAGAATATTCAGACTTTAGGTGATATAAACCGGTTATGATGACACACTTATTGCCATGGCTATGAACCCATATTTCCCGCATGCCTGAGGCTCTGAAAATAAGCCTTTGAGTCAGCATGGCTGACACCCACAAATCACTTTTAAAGGCTTTAGCCACATTGATACCAATGGGCCAAATAAACTTATTCCTGTGCTAGTAAACTATAGTCTGGGGGATAGCATGAAACAATTGCTATTCCAGCACCCGTGAAGTGGGACGTTACGATGTTCCTGTAGGAAAGTACAACAAATCAAACATTAAGGATTGGCTCGCAAATTTGAGAACGCAGCTGTTCTTCAGGCTAAGTTGTTTGTCAGTTATAAAGGAGTGAGATTATTGCATAAAGTAATAAAATTAAGCAGAATGGCTGGGATGTTGCCAGGAAATGGAGAATGAGAAGTAAGTTGTCTCTGCATGCCTGGTTAATAGGGACATTTTATTTATTTTTTGCTAATTTTCTTTGCTAAGTTTCTTCCCAAAGGAGTTAAAGAGTAACTTTATAAATTCTCATTGTGAAAAAGTGTTTGAAAACGGTGAAGCTTTTGACCACTATTCAGAAGTCATCAACACTTATTTGGGACACTTTGGTACAAAATGTGCATATATATATATATATATATATATATGGAAAAAGTCCTGAACTGCAAAGATCCCCATAACTCCAGGATTATTCTTCTCAGAGTTACTCAGCACTCAAGAAACACTATATTTTCTGCCTTTTTAAAAAACAATTTCTTTGAATATTTTTAATATTCTTCCTATCCCTAGAATATAACAGGGTTTCCCCATGGTGAGATACAGTGTCTCCTTTACACAGTTTATGAAGTGTGTAAAGAAGATGTATGACTGGTACTCTCTATTGCCACTTCTTGCAACAAGGGTCCAAAACACACTGAAGAAATAATCCAATCTGAGACTGCTTTAACTGCCCTGGTTCAATACTAGGGAATCCTGGAAACTGTAGTTTATTTTGGCACCAGAGATCTCTGATAGAGAAGGATAAATGTCTCACAAAACTCCAGTTCCCAGAATTCCCTAGCATTGAGCTGGGGCAGTTAAAGTGGTCTTAAACTCGATTATTTCTGCAGTGTGTTTTGGACGAAGGAGAATGAGTTTTTCAAACAGAAAGTGTATTCCCATAAGAAACATCACTTTTACTGATGGGTGCTCAGTGACAATTCCTATCATCCTCAGAATGAAAGCATTTTTTAAAAATAGTATATGGGAACAAGAAAGTGTGACTACATTGTATTTGTTGATGTCGCAGACACTGTCCAATAGGTACTTACAATATTACCGTAGCCCCTTTCCCCAAATCAAAACTCTTGCACCCATCTCATAATTTGGTGTCAAGTTGGATTATAGTCACTCATGGAAAGACTGGTCTGTCCTAAACTTGATCATTAGATTGAGGATGCCTCTATGGTAGTGCAGGGTGACCAGATGTCCTAACGGCAAAGGAGGACAAGGCAACACAAAATGTGGGACATTACAAAATGAAAGCCAAAAACACTCATATAATTATAAATGCATGGTTCTGAGTCAGGCGCAAAATGGAGAACATTTTTAAATTCTTCCTGGACAGAAGTTTGAAATGTAGGGCTGAAATGTAGTTTGGAAGGAGGATGTCTGGTCACTCTATGCTAGCAATTACAGAGGATACTTTCTAATTACAAGGTGAAGACATGTGCTTACCTTCCAACATAGGCAACATATTGAAGGAACAGTTCTGTTAAATTCACATCTTGAGATCCTTTTGGAATTACAATTGAATAAAAAAGCTCCAATTGATTGCCTTGCAATCAGCAATCTGCAGCATTCCTCCTTGCCTTCTCCCCATATTCATCCTTCTTTCCTTTATCTGGCTTTCCACCTTCTTCTGTTTTTCCCAAACCTAGCTGGGATTTCCCCCAGCTTTTCAATGGTTTGTGTTGTAAAAAATAAAAACAACAAATCTTCAGGAACTTTTTGGAGAGACAGCAGAATGTGCATCATATTTTTTTTACTTTAATTGTCATTGCTCAACTTGCAACTACTTGATATCTCAGAATATGCGCAGGAATTATCTGGCAAGAGCCCAAGGAAGGGGAAACAAGGAACAGAAGACACTTGACCAAAGGGCAAAGTAATAACTAGTGATCAAAAACAAAACAGCAAACTGTCAAAGCGAAACCCAGCCCATTTCTTGCTTTCTCCATAGCTGGTTTTAGTATTTCTGCTGCTTCTTCTCACAGGCTTCGTTCCCACTATGATTTAAAGTGAATTGCATATTGCGATATATGACTGTCGTTCCCACTTGAAACCGCTTCCGATCCTATTGAGCTCAGTTGCAATTGCGATGAAGTGAGGCAATTGCAAAAAAACCCACTGTTTCCTGACACTAGTTCTTTGGTGGTTCTTTTGAAAAGAATTGATTCCGAAGCATGTTCAACAAGTGGAAATGACGGATCTGAATCGGATTATACTGGAGAGGAAGGACTAATGGCAGAGGGGTGTTTACCATCCCGACTCAGTTTTTGGGAGATCCGCCATTTCCCCCCCTCTCAGCACTGCCTTTGTGCTTGTGTGACCTATGGGTGCATTATATATATATATATATATATATATAGAGAGAGAGAGAGAGAGAGAGAGAGAGAGACAGAGACAGAGAGACAGAGAGACCGAATATGTGATCTGTTGTTTTTGCAACTACTTGCTGGTGTGCCGGGCGATCAGGCCGATGGCAGCTCAGCAAGACATGTAGTTGCAAAACCAAGGGATCGAATCATCTATCTTTTTTTTTTTAAAATTAGTTCCCAAGCCGGGCTGCTCAAAGAGGAAATGGTGTACTTTTGAGCAGCCTGCTAAAGTCGCCCCGCTCAGTGCCTGCAATGGCCCCATCCTCACCATGGACTTTATCACACGTGGCCCAGAAACCGAAAACAAAGTGGAAATGAGGCATCCCTAAAATAAACGGGAAATAAACCTTGTTTCCTCAAACGTCATTACCTTCATTGCGAATTTACAGCAACTGCATTGAACGTCCACACACAAGAGAAAAAAACCCGTAAATGTAGCAGAAATGAGCCTCCTGCACATGCACAGATAGAGTAATGCTCGCGGGAACCAGAGGTAATGACGGGGAAATGCTCCCCAATACGTATTTGGCGATCACATTTGCGGTAAATGCAAAATGATCCTCATCGCGCACTTGCAATTCCTGAAGAAACCGAAATTCAAAAGATCTCGGTTCTTTCCACTTTCTGTCCACTTTCTGTCAGGGTTCTGTGCGACGTCGTATGAAAACACGGACAAATAATCAGGTTTCGGTTGGGATTTCGTTTGGATTTTGTTTGCATTGGGCCCCGTGTGATAACGTCCCATGTTGTTGCTTGCGTCACCGATGACATGTAGATGATTGACATGCATTTTGAAGCGGCACAAACTAGTGGGAACAACAATCGTGCCAAAAAAGAAGCAATTACAAGGGAATAATGAAAAGATCTACTTTCATAGTGGGAATGACAGACCTTTTGGAATAGATTCACTGACGTGGAACAAAGGCAAATTGCAAACCAGTTTAAATGTAAGTGGGAATGAGGCCATAGTGAGCTCTGGTTGGAAGTGCTGATGAATTTGGACCCCCAAAAGGCCACTGAGGAAAAATGAGGTCTCATTTTACTTGGGGAAACACTAACATTGACAGATACGCATCTTGTGGATTCACCAGAATATAAGTATTGTTACAATGTAATGTTAAGTAATGTTACCTTATGTTAAAGAATATTGGTTTTCATGGTATTTGTATGGTTGTTTTTGATTCAATAATTAAATTGTAAAACAGTGTTATAGTTAGCTTATAATTTATGATTATTGGTTAAATAGGTATATCTCTACCTTTTATTTCTAGAGTTCATTTATTTGGTTTGAGACAGGACAGGACTAAGCATGTTTAGGAGTGGGAAAGATATGCCTTGCTTGGAAGAAGCTCAGACAGAAGCACTTTTGCGGATTTGATTATTTGCGGTTTTGATTAATATGTTCTCTCTAGGAATCTCTGGGTCCTCCAGCACTATTTTGCTGCAAGGTAACCATAGATTTGTGCTGGAGAACCTAGAAGTTCCTAGAGATTCCTAGAGAGGAGTTCTCTTAGGTAAAATGAATAGTGTTTTTTATTATTTGTGGTTTTTCCACATTCACAGAATCCTTCACCCCTAGCCCCAGCAAATGTGGAAGAACCACTGTATACAATACCAGTGATTTGGTGGCTACCATGCATAGCCTTCAACTATCCTAATTTGGGAAGGGACAATCCTAATTAATCTTCTGATGCCCCACTTTTTCAGCTGCTTTTGAATGTCACAGTCTCTTTTTCCTCCTTTTTGTTCTCATCTTACTTCCAGTGATGCATTTTGACTTCAGATTTTAAAAGCAGTCTGCACTCAACTTCACAAGAGAGAGAATAGGAGGGGGGCAGAATCTTGCCCTGCTTGGTTTGTTGTTGTTGTTGTTGTTGTTGTTGTTGTTGTTGTTGTTGTGTGCCTTCAGGTCATTTCTGACTTGTGGCAACCCTAAGGCAAATCTATCATGGGGTTTTCTTGGCAAGAGTTGTTCAGAGGAGGTTTGCCATAGCCTTCCCCTGAGGCTGAGAGCATGTGACTTGCCCAAGGTCACAAGGTGGGTTTCATGGCCAAGTGGGAAATTGAACCCTGGTCCCTAGAGTTATAGTTCAACACTCAAACCACTACACCATGCTGGTCCTCATGTTGCCCTTCCCAGTAAGTTCAGGCAAAAGCAAACTGCTGAAACCCAACAGGTGTCTCAAGGGAAGTAATAGTACCACTCTATTCTGTTTTGGTCAGTCCTCACCTAGAATATTGCATCCACTTCTGGACACCACAATTCAAAGAGGATTTTGGCAAGCTGGAGTGTGTCCAGAAGTGGGCAACAAAAATGGTGAAGGGTCTGGAATCTATGCATTATGAGGAGCGACTTAGAAGCTTATCGCACTGCTAAAAAAAAGCATCTTACCTCTCCTGAATTCAATTCTAATTTGGGCTGCATCTGGATACTATTGTAGGGATTTTGCCACTGAATCCTCTGACCAAATACAGCTTAGTTCCAGCCTGGGTCCCAGATGCTTTCAGCACTTTTAAAAATGGCCCTCGGAGCGCTCTTGGGACCAGGGTTGGACCCGAGCATTATTCGGCCAGCAGATTTGGCTGCAAAACCCCTGCAATAGTATCCAGATGCAGCCCAAATTAGAACTGAATTCAGGAGAGGTATGACGCTTTATTAAGTGGTGTGATAAGCTCTTTAGAGAGATGGGTATGTTTAGCCTGGAGAAGAGACGGTTAAGAGGTGATATGATAGCCTTGTTTAAGTATTTGAAGAGATGTCATGTTGAGGATGGAGCAAGCTTGTTTTCTGATGCTCCAGAGACTATGGGGGGAAGCAGACGACTGCTTCCGGGACGCTGCCGGACGGAGCGCTGGCGGAGCAGAGCCTCCACACCATGGCGCTCCTGCGGCGTCCCTAAAAGGAGCTCCAAATTGGCGCTCCTTTTAGATGTCAGGGAAAGTGCGCCCTAAAAGCGGCGGGCGCACTTTCCCTGACTCTTCCACCGCAGCGCATGCGGTCGCTGCGGCGTGAGGTCATCCCCGGAGCACCGGCCGTGCGGAGGGCCGGCGACTCCGAGGGCGACCTCAGGAAGAGGAAGGGGCGCTGCTCGTGCGGCTGCCCCTCCTCTTCCGGGCCTCGAAGACGACTCTATTAGTGGTCTGCCGAGGCCCTATGAGACGGAGCAATGGACTCAAGCTACTGCAAAAGAGATTCGACTTAAACATTCGGAAAAACTCCCTGACAGCGAGAGTTGTTTGACAGTGAAATACGCTGCCTTGGAGTATGGTGGAGTCTCTTTCTTTGGAGGTTTTTAAATAGAGGCTGGATGGCCATCTGTCAGGGGTGCTGAATGGCAGGGGGTTGGACTGGATGGCCCTTGCGAGTCTCTTTCCAACTCTATGATTCTATGATTCTTCTTCCTCATTAATAATTTTTGCCATCTTGATTACACTGATGTTGTTTGGCTACATATGTCATTGGAGATTATTGCACACTGACGGGAGAGATGTGGGATCTAAAAGACAAACATGGGTCTTATCACATTTACCTGTGTCCAGACCTTAGGTAGCCCATATTTACCCGGGGAGCCTGCCTATAATCTGGACTTCTCTTGTCACTTTTTCAAGAACAGGAAAAAGCAGTAGAGAAGTCTGGGTTGTAGACAGGCTCCCCAGATGGATATGGGCTACCTACGGCCCAGGCACGGGTAAATGCGATAAGTCCAGTTTTTGTCTTTTAGATCCCACATCTCTTCTGCCAGTTTCTCTGTGGATGTTATCACATGGGGCCTAAAGCAGAAAGAATCTTCACCCAATCCCGTCCCATTGCGGTTTTTTTCCCGTGTGTTCACACGACGTCGCACGCAACCCCGTCCCAACCCCGTCCCAATGCTGCATCATCCCCGTTCTTTTGAATGCCGGTTTCTTGGGGAATTGCAATTGCGCGACCGGAATGATACCGCAATGATGCTGCTTTCGCCGTATGTCTGATCACGAGATACGTATCGTGGAGCCCAGGCCCTGCGCAGGCTTCGGAAGGGGTGTGTGTCCCATCCCAACCCAAGCCGAGAAAGAGAGCCGCTCTGAGGACGTCTGTTCAGAGCGGCTCTCTCTTGGGAAGGGGTGTGCGTGCGTGTGTGACAGCCGGCTGTCTCACACACACACACACACACACACACCTTCCCAAGCCTGGAAGCCTGGTTGCTTTCCTTGGGCTCTGAGCCCGGCCTCATCCCAAGGAAAGCAACCAGGCTTCCAGGCTTGGAAAGGGGTGTGTGTGTGTGACAGCCGCGGCTGTCCTGTTTCTGTGCATGTGCAAGAACATCCTTGTTGGGTTGTGGAAGGGATCTTCCCACTTGTGTGTGAACGGCAGATACGGTTCCCGGGAGCGTATCTATCACGGTTTCGTCAATTGCGCAATGATGCTAGTTGCGTCTGATAGCCATTTCCGTCTTGTGGGGTCTATACCGGTATAGTTCTGGATTGAGTCCATACCGCTTTCTTGCTGCTTTGAGACCCGCGTGTGATAACGTCCATAGTGTGATAATCTCCCTGGTTTTTCATCTGTGAGATTTTGGAGGATATGCTGCCATGTCAGTGGATGGTGAGCCTGCTCTTGGTTTTAGGGTGAACTTTAAATGAGTTATCTTAAAGTTTGAACTTAAACCCCAAGTGAATTCTCTTTCCTACGGACATGGAAGCCATCAGCTGCTGGATTTTATTGCAAGTTCCATTTCTGATTTGTTATTGTTTCAGAGTGGTACAAGGAAATTTACTTTCACTTAAAGCCCTTTGCAACAACCAGTGAAGACTGTTGAGTCTCTCAAGGGGGACAACAGGTGTTTGCAGTGATCCCACTGGAAATGACAAAAACCCATTCCCCTCGTCCATTGTTTTCTCAAACTAGTTGCCCTTTTGAGTCCTCCTTGTTATTGTGTGATGTGGCCTGGTATGGGTTGCAGTATCAAATGAGAAGGTACTCATTTAAGAAACAGACATGTGGATAATTATAGAAATACTATGGTGCCCAAGTTACAGAAGCTTCATACTGCTAACTAGGCAAAGGATCTACCACATATATTAAATGCATTAAAAGGAGTGGAGTAAAGTGAGGGTACAAGTTGGGGATGTTAGGGACAGTCTGATGCAAAATGGTGGAATGATATAAAGCTGAGGGGGGTTGCAGACTGCCAGAAATAGTGTGAATTCAGTCCACTTTTAGGGTTAGGGTTAGAGTTAGGGAACCATGGGAACTGTATTTTATTGTGGCATCAGAGTTGTCTGACAGAGAAGGCTCAATGTCTCAGAAAAATAACAGTTCCCATGATTCCCTAGCACTAACCCTAACCCTAAAAGTGGACTGAATTCACACTATTTCTGGCAGTCTGCAACCCCCCTGAGTCTAGGAAGGTTTAAGGAAGACAGTGATTTTAAAATCTACGCAGTTAATCATTTTGAAAGGGATAAATTGAAAAGACACCATATATTTTTAACTTACTGTATTTCATCATGCATAAACTTAATTGCAAAGTCTTCTTAAACCCACAGTAAAGGACTGGAAACACGCTTTATTGCTTTATGTTTAGAATATAATATAAAACCATAGCACAGTCTCACTGAGATAAAGGTATATTGTTATTGACCCTTGAGGGCTGGAAGTGCTCAGTTTTCTGTGATTTGTGCGTGCATTTTATTTAACTTGACTTAGACTTCAGCTCTGCACAGAATGGATTTCTCTTCCCATCAAATATTAAACCATGTTAACTATCAGAGTCAGGTAACTACATTGATCTACTATTAAACCTTCTAATGGAGAACTCAAGAGGTGAATACTGAGAGACGTGCAACCAAAACGAGACAAGAAAAAACAAGAAGGAGACACCAACCACATGTCGGGGACACACCCCTTTTTAATACACACACACACACAGAGGTGTGGAATTCTGGTGGTATCTTCTTTGTGTGTAAGTTCTCCTATCGAAGCAGCTGGGCATTGTTGCATGGTGTGGGATGTCCACATTCAGTTCAAGTTTATGGAAATGGAGTTATGCATGCGGTACATTGTACATCGGCATTGCATGGGAGCATTTGGTTGCACATTTAGTTGCCATGTATTACAATATCCTAATGAGGCAGTGCTGTGCAACTACTTTGTAATTTCATGAGAGTAAAGTTATGTTCATTTCCTTGATGTAGGATCTTTGCCAAAGAGGCAGCCCCAAACCCTGCTTGTTGGAGAATGAGATAATAATAATAATAATAATAATAATAATAATAATAATAATTTAAAAAATAATTTCTTTGATATCCCATCTTTTCCCTAATTGGGACCCAAGGCAGTGCAGAAAAGTTAAGATAATATATAAATTAAAAACAGTTACAAAACAAGATGCTAAAACATTTGAAAAGTTGTTATTAAACTTTTGTCCACTAAGCATGGAATGTTGAATGCCAGCTGGAAAAATAAAACAATCTGGAGCAAATGAACAATGGAATACCCTACTTGATCTTCTTACAGTTTGCAATATCCTGTCCCAATCCAGCATGTGAAGGCTATGGGGGATTCCCTCAATGTCCCAACCGTGGACGATCCGCCCCTCCTTTGGTCTCCCAGATGATAACAGTGTAGAGCAGGGACCGGCAACCTTTTGGAGACCTGGGCCGGTCTCCCGTAGCCCAGGTCTCGGCTGGGTCAAGGGGGTGTGTGCGCGCGCGCACCCTCCACTGGCACGCACAGCCCCCCCACATGCCGCCGCTGTGTATGGCATGGCGGCAGCGGCATGTACGGGGGGGCGCGCGTTGGTGGAGGGTGCGTGCGGACTTACCGGCCCAGGTGGACCCCTGCCGCCACCTCCGCCTCCGCCGCTGCCTCCGGCTCCACCGCCGCTGCCACTCGCTTTTGTCAGCGGGCGACAGCCGCGACGCGGCCGGCATTTTGGCCTCCAAAATGCCGGCTGCGTCGCGCGCTGTCGCCTGCTGATGAAAGCAAGTGGCAGCGGCGGCAGAGCTGGAGCCGGAGCCGGAGGAGGGAGGCGGTGGCGGAGGTGGAGGCGGAGGCGGCGGAGGGAGGCGGAGACGGTGGAGGGAGGCGGTGGCGGAGGCGGTGGCGGAGGCGGAGGTGGCGGAGGGAGGCAGAGGGGGCAGAGGGAGGCGGTGGCAGAGGCGGAGGCGGAGGCGGCGGAGGGGGGCAGAGGGAGGCAGTGGCGGAGGTGGAGGGAGGGAGGCAGAGGGAGGCGGCGGCGGTGGCGCTCCGCCTCCTCCTCTGTCGCCGCCGCCTCCTCCACCATGGCCTGTTTTGGTCAGCGCGCGACTGAGCGCGCCGCGGCCGGCATTTTGTTTATCAAAATGGCAGCAGCAACACGTTTGCGCATGCGCAAACGCGTCGCGGCCGCCATTTTGGAGACCAAAATGCCAGCTGCGGCGTGCTCAGTCGTGCGCCAACCAAAACAGGCCACGGAGGTGTGGCGGCGGCGGCGGCAGCGGCGGCAGGGGTCCGCCTGGGCCTGTAAGTCCGGCGCCCTGGGCCGGAACCGGCCCGTGGGCCGTAGGTTGCCGACCCCTGGTGTAGAGCATGAGGAATTCCCATTGATTCTCATAAGAGATTGGCAATAACAAAAGAGTTTCCCAGTTTTGAAGGCCAGTGGCATGTTGGGGAATCCCTGTTCTTTTTAAAGAATCACAGAATCAGAATCGGAAGAGACCTCAAAGGCCATCCAGGCCAATCCTCTACCTTGCAAGAATACTCATTTGAAGCAATCCTGACCGATGACCATTCAGTTTTAAAATCTCTGAAGAAAGAGGCTCCACCACACTCCGAGGCAGCACATTTCACTATCAAACAACTCTTACTGTCAGGAAGTTCTTCCTAATGTTGAAGTGGAATCTCTGTTCCTGTAGTTTGAATCCATTGCTCTGAGTTCTATTCTGTGGAGCAACAGAAAACAAGCTTGCGCCATCCTCAGTATGACACCCCATTCAAATATTTAAACAGAGTTATCATATCACCTCTTAACCGTCTTTTCTCCAAGCTAAATATACCCAGCTCCCTAAGTTGTTCTTCATAGGGCTTGGTTTCCAGATGCTTCACCATTTTGGTTGCCCTCCACTGGACACGCTCCAGCTTGTCAGTGTCACTCTTGAATTGTGGTGCCCAGAACTGGACACTATATTCCAGGTGAGGTTTGACCAAAGCAGAATAGAGTGGCACGATTACTTCCCTTGATCTTCAGTTGGTGAATGGCAAAAACTGTGTGGAGCTTCACAATGAATGAGGGAAAGCAGCTGTCTTGTAATCTTTCCAGTGGGGGAAAATGCAGGGACAGGCAAAGTCCAAGGTGAGTGAAGAAATTTCCTGAAACCACCACTTGCGAGTGCATGCAACTTTGCCCCACTTTCTACCCACATGGGGAAGGCCAGGAAGGAACAAAGTTGCACAACAAAATGTTCATGTGCATCCATGCAAAATGTGTGATGCACATTCATACACAATGGTGCCACATGCACAACTCTGCCTCTGCAACTTTGAACTGGCTACAGATATTCGTCATTGGACAAAAATATCCAATCCAATCCAATAGGGCAACTTAGGGCATGAAAAGACACCAAGAGGATTCCAGTTCTGACCTTCTCAAACCCACTAAGGTTTGAATTCCAACATGCTCTAATATGTGACCCTAGATCCTATCCAAATAGAATTTTTAAACTGCAGCAGTTAGCAGTGTTTCTTTCCTATTGTGCCTTTCCAGTCATGGATTTCATCTATTCACAAAACTGGATGAGCAGAAGGATGACTTTGTACACATACAGATTGCCCCTCTTTGCACACCGAAAGGTAGTTTATAGACACAGTCAGAGGATGGAATGTTTTTCTTGGATTTGATCACTTCAAATTACAGATGCATGCACATTTCACTATGTTTATTCTGCAATGTAATTTTCACTGCATGAAGAAAGCTAGAGTGATGTAGTGCATTTGCACTATGCAGTTACACCACTTAATCTCATATGGCTCCTACCTAGAAATTCTGGGGTGGGTAGTATTTTGATGGACCCACAATTCTCTGTTGGAAGGCACTACAGCTCTCTATTACTCTTAAATTCCTCCCCAGCAAATTAACAATATCAGGATTCTGTAGGATAAAGCCATTGAAGTTAAAGTGAGAACTATAGTGCAGATACTCTTTCAAAAAGTTTGCCAGCTTCGTTTTCTCTGTAATAAATGAGATAGAGTTGTAGTTGTGGCTCTTTTGTTCAGATTCATTTAAACATGCAGTTTTCCTCCCTCCACAGGCTGAAGTGGTATAGTCAAGAAGAGAAAGAAGACTTAAAACTTGGTCTTCCTCATCATATAAACTGGATTGAGTTATTCTCACCACTGCCATCCTCTCCCTTCTTGCTTCTCAGGGAGGGGTCTTATTTATCAGAGGCCTTTTCACACAACACAATTATAGCCCTATGATTCCATTTGGGCAGCCATGGCAACATCCAGTAGCTGTCACACTGCAGAATTAATGCAGTTTGACTGTTTTAATTGTCATGGCTCCATCCTGTGGAATCCTGGGATTTGTAATTTGTTGTGGCACCAGAACTTTCCGAAAGAGAAATTTAAATATCTCACAAAACTACAAATTCCAGAATTCCATAGCATGGAGCCATGGCAGTTAAAGGAGTGTCAAACTGCATTCATTCTTCAGTGTAGAGGCAGCATAAGTTTCAAATCCCTGTTCAGCTATGGAAACTGACTGGGTAACTGTGTGCAAGTCACACACTCTCAGCCTTAGAGGAAGCCAATGTTAACCCTCCCTCCTTCACACAAATCTTACCAAGAAAATCCCATGATAGAGTCACCATAAGTCAGAAATTACTTGAAGGCAAACAACATCATCGACAAAGACGGGGCTGGTATGTACCTAAACACAACAGTGACTTTTTTCCACTGTTACAAGGAGGAGGATAATTTAAAAATAGTGGTGGAAGAAACTTTTCTAGGAAAATCCTTACATTATATCATAAGGATGCCCCAGACTTAAGTATTTCCAAGGCCAGGATCATGTGATTTGCCTGTGTAACAAGCTTTGGATAATCTGAAATCCCCCATTTATAAATCTTGGCAAGCTGTTAGCATTTAAAATAATATTCAACTGGGGCAACTGAGCTTTAATTGAGTCATCTACATGGTTAATCAATTAAAGACTTAACCGAAGATTTTGAAAACATGCTGGTTAATTAGAAAAGCCATGAGCCCATGGAGCACTCTTGCAGCCATATCCTGATTTGATTTACTTGGGAGTAAAACCAATTTCAGTGAATTTTATTTCTATGTAAAATAATCTTCAGGTTGAAACCTAAAAAGAGTATTTAGTGCTATGCTCAGAGGGCTACATTTGCATCAGGGCTTTCCAGAAAGTTTTTCCAATTCCATGACCAAGGCTTAAGAACATCCAGTCTGTATAAGTCAAAGCTTGCATGCTGCCTTAATAAATAAAAGCAGAAAATGTAAATACCAGAGATCATCCAGTAGAATTTAGGTATGAATGAAATAGAGACTGGGAGTTTGACTAATAAAACACCTGACACTTTCTGGTAAAGATGTTAAGGCTTTTCCAGGTGGCTGCTCCAAAGAAAACAAATGGCAAAAGTTTCTGATACAATTACTGATGCCTTAAAAACCCCAAACCCTAGTCAGTTGTATTGCAGATCGTGATTTTTGGAAATTTGTGTAGACTCTGCTCAAGGCTGGAGGAAGTTCAGAACTAACATAATAGATCTACATGCCATTTTAAATGTGCAATTGAGTCTTGTGATTTAAACTTCCCATGTCTCTTAAAACACAAAGCAGCTCTCAATTGGGATCATGAAATATAAGAGGTAAGGGTTCAATAATTTCTAACAGTATCCCTCCTCTGCTGGGGTTGCCACATCTCAGAGCCTAGCCCTGAGTCCCCAGTTTTCATGGATCATCATTCTAGAGGCAAGAGACAAGAATGGAAATTCTCCAGTTTTGATGGGTTCATCTTCAGGCAAAAGGAAAGGACTGTGTGAAAATGTCCAGATCAACTGGAAGAGAAGCAATAGAAAGTATGGCAATCTCAGCTTAATCATCTTGGTTTCTAGGAAGAAATCAGGCTTCATTTGATCTAGGACCCATTTATTTGTATTTTTAGTAGTCCACAGTATTAATAGAACTCTTCTCCAGCACCACATTTCAAGCAAGTTTATTTTTTTCCTATCAGATTTTTTTTCACTGTCCAGATTTCACAGCCATACATAGAAATTTGAAATATCATGGCATGGACAATCCTAACTTTAGTATTGAGTGATATATCTTTAGACTTCAGGATCTTGTTTAGTTCCTTCATAGCTACCCTTCCAAGTACTAGTCTTCTTCTGATTTTTTTATCTGCAGTCTCCCTTCTGTTTAATGACTGAGCCAAGGTATGGGAAATCTTGAACTATTTCAATGTCTTCACCATCTGCTTTAAAATTATATAACTTATATAAATAATCTTTGGTCATTATTTTAATTTTCTTAATGTTCAACTGTAAATCTGTCTTTGCACTTTCCTCCTTGACTTTCTGCAATAATTGCTCCAAGTCTTTGTTATTTTCTGGTAGTAGCATGGTGTCATCTGCATACCTTGAACACCTCCTTCCTCTGAGTCTAATCCTGCTTTACTATGACACAGTCAGCATACAAATTAAACAGATGGGCGATAAACTGCATCCTTATCTGACTCCCTTGCCAATTGAAAACCATTCAATTTTTCCACATTCTGTGCTGGCAATAGCCTCTTGTCCTGAGTACAAGTTATGCATCGGGCAATCAAATACTGTGGCACACCTATTTCTTTAAGAGTGATCCATAGTTTTTCATGATCAACACAATCAAAGGCTTTGCTATAATTTATAAAACACAGGCTGGCCTTTTTCTAAAATTCTTTGGTGCACTCCATTAGCCAATGTATGTTGGCAACTTAAACATTAGCACTTAAATAATAGCACTTAAGTCTTACTTATATAATAACATGTAATCACATCACTAGGGGATGTCCTTAGGTCTCAGGGTTTGGCTGAAAATCTCAGCTCCTGGGATGATCCTGAACTAGGAACTAATATTCCCTATTGAAAATCACCTCCCTCAAGTTGCTCATAGTAGAAAGGTACAATGGAGAAGTAGGAGCTTTGGGAGGAATGTATAGCATGGAAAAATCGTGTGAAGAAAGGATTGACCCTGTCCCTATGCCACAATCAAGATTACAAGTTCCTCCCAGTGCCTGCCTTTAGTTTTCAATAGTAAATGAAACTCACAAAATTCAGACATATTTATAGGGACACTGTTTCACCCTTGTCTGCTTTAGTCTGGTTGAACTGTGCTCAAGGTGTTAAAATCAGATCAGATACTTTATCAGTCAGATACTTTTTATTCCTTTAAATTTGTCAAGATGACTTCCCAGTTTAGACCACATGGCTCACCATGAAGATAGCCAAAGGCTAGCAGTCTTGACTAAGCCAGCTGAAAATGTGGAGAATCCAAGCCTCTTCCAACCTATGGGTGTTGGAAATTATTTAATACTATCTCTGCTCTGCCCTAATTTTGTGACAGTATTGTGGCTGTGTCCCTGGGACACGCATCTCGTATAACCAGCTTCCTCCCTTGCCTCACCCATTCCTTACTCCTTTTTGGCTCTTCTGCTGCAGATCTCAGCCAGCGCAGCAGTTCTGCCAGTGGATTACTACTCTTTTTGCAGATCTCTGAGATCAACTGATGGAAGAAAGATATGCCCAGTTCTAACTTTCTAAAGCCAGTGTGTTTTAAGATTTATTGTTGTTGTTCTATGCCTTCAAGTCATTTCCAACTTATGGCAACCCTAGAGCAACCCTATGATGGGGTTTTCTGGGGCTGAGAGTATGTGACTTGCCCAAAATCACCCAGTGGGTTTTCATGGCGGAGCAGGGAATCAAACCCTGATCTCCAGAGTCATAGGGTGTTTTCACACGGGGCTTTAGGAGGACGCAATCCTACCTCCCTCCAGCCCCAGTCCGGCTCCTTTTCCAGTGTGTCACGTCTCACACGACTCACGTCGCAGCAAACCCCGCCCCTTCCGGTGCCATCCCTGCGTCAGTCCGGCTCCTTGCTCCGTGTGTTCACACTCACGTTGCAGCAAGTCCGGCCTCACTCCGGCCGATCCAGCGCTAACTCCGGACGTCCTTTTTAAAAAGGAATTAAGTTGCCGCCGCCGGAGCCATTCCGGAATGAGCGGCACGGTCGGCTCCAGGCGGCTTTGGTGGGTCTAGTGTGAAAACGTCCTTAGTCCAGTGCTCAAACCACCACACCATAGATAATTTTAGGATTGCACTGTTACTTTCCTCTTCTTGACGTAGTTGCAGTCTCTCTTACACACACATACATGTGCACACGTACACACTCTTTATGTCAATTCCCAATATTGTTCTACACATACTTCAGTCTGACTTCCTGCTACTTTTCCTGTAGTCCATGTTTGTTTATTTGTTTGCTTCCTGCCTTTTTCCTGGCACAGGACTCAAAGTAGCTTCCAAGAAATTAAAGGAAGGTATGGCTAAAATCTTATTATATAAAAGTGTTTTTAAAATAAACAATTCAGCTAAAAGTACATAGTTAAAAGCAATTTAAAGTGTATTTATAACATAATAAAAAAAGAGAAAGCACAGCACAACACACTACTTTTAAAGATCCTTCCATGGCAGAATTAAGAGTCAGGTCTGCCTAAATGAAAAAAGGCTTTGCCTGCTGGTGTAAAAAGAGTAGGAAATTTCACAAACCAGGAGCAGCCACTGAGAAGTTACTCTCTGTGTCTTCAGCAAAAATGACTGCAATGCCTCACTCTCTCATCTCAGGGGAAGGCAATGGCTAACCTCCTCTGAACAAATCTTGCCATGAAAACCCCAGGATAGGTTTGCCTTAAGGTTGCTATAAGTCGGAAATGAAGGCACACAACACACGCACACACACACACACACAAGCTGACTGAGTAACGCATGCTGTAGCTCTGAATTCCTACTCACTTATGAGAAATCCATTGTGGCTGGCAAACTTGGCCTCATATACCTCAAACAGAAGAATGCACTGGATGATGTTGTGGGATTTCTTTTGGTCTTTTTTTTTTTTTTGGTAAATGGTGTTGCAGCAACATCTTGTAGAGCTGCAGTTTTACATCTCGGTGGCTTTAATCTTATGAATGAACAGTACGCTAATTGTTTCAGCATGCAGGGAATGGGGTTTGTTAGGCAGGCTAGCCATGCCTGGAATTTAGGTTTATGTAATTCGCTCTCTCTCTCTGTATAATCGTTTAGAGGCATGCTGCTGTCTGAAGCATAAAACCTACTTGTTAAAAGGCATTGAGCCCCACACTAGAATCCACTTCATTTTTATTTAATGTACTCTTTGCAGCTGGGAGAACAAGAGAAGCAGCTCAGAGAGTTCCTGGTCTGAATGTCACCTCTAATATTAGCTAGCTTTAGGCCATGGGTGGAGAGCTTTTGCACTTTAGATGTCGCTAGACTACAACTCCAGTATCATTGCCCATTGGCCATTCTTTCTGAGGCACATGGGTGTTGTTGTTATGGGCCTTCAAGTTAACTTATAGCTACCATATCATAGGGTTTTGTTGGCAATAGTTATTCAGAGGAGGTTTGCTGTTGCCTTCCTCGGAGGAAGAGAGTGTGCGACTTATCCACAGTCATCCAGTGGGCTTTCATGGCTGAGAGGGGATTTGAACCCTGGTCTCCCAAAGATCTTGGCCAGCACTCATATCACTATACAAGTTCTGAAGCCGGTAGAAGAAACCCCCAAACATCTAGAGTATATCTCCTGCTGTAGGCAATTCATGCACTCTCAGTCTCCATCTTCTCATTTTATGTATATAAGGATTAAAAATAGTGATGATTTTCCTTATAGGAATGAAGAACACATGATCTGTAGGCTACTTATGGCCCCACCTGATTTTGTGGCCTCCAGTCCACTCTCCACATATGCCCCCAAATAACATTCATAATGGAAGATCATACATTTGCACAAAAAGCATGATTTCCCCTAAAATCACATTGTGTGCTTCTGACCTTTTTTGAATGGGAGAAGGGAAAGAGGGAATTAAAGTAGAATTAGATGCCCAGACATTGCCAGTTTAAAGGGTAGAGATGTATCCTATGGAGGGTTTGAAGGGTCATGACATTGACTCCCAGACCTTTTGAAGTTGTATACCTCTTCTTTACAATTAAATAGATCATGTGCTAGTGTGGTGTATTGGTTTGAGCATTGGACTATGACTCTGGAGACCAGCATTTGAATCTCTGCTCAGCCATGGAAACCCACTGGGTGACCTCAGGCAAGTCACACTCTCTCAGCTTCAGAGGAAGGCAGTGGCAAAAGCCCTTTGAACAACTTGCCATGAAAAGCCTGTGATAGCTTCACCTTAGGGTTAGCATAAGTTGGAAATAGCTTGAAGGCACACAACAACAATGACAACAACAACAACAATGCATGTGAAGTCCTTTGACCACTTGAGAATGTGCTGCAGATATTAAACATAATTCTACTAGCAAAGCAAAGCAAAGCAAAGCAAAGCAAAGCAAAGCAAAGCAAAGCAAAGCAAAGCAGCTTCATTTATATACCGCTACATATTGCGCTATGGGATGTCTAAGTGGTTTACAACTGTAAGCTCATTGCCCCCCCAACAGTTGGGTACTAGTCCTGATACTAGCACTATTAAGACTATTTGGATGCCACTAGAAGCTGAAGAGCAAAAAAGAAGACCACCTCTTTTGAAATGTGGTGCTAGTTGGATACCATTGCCTGCCAAGAAGGCAAATAAGGGCGCCTGGGAGCAAAGCAGAGGAGAGAGTCCTCCATGACAGCCATGGGTGCATGCATCCCATGGGAGCTGGCCACAGCACCCATGAGTCCCTCCTGTATTTTCTTTAAAGTGTTGCCGGTTGTGTCACCGATGACGCGCAGATGATTGACAGGCATTTTGAAGTGGCACAAACTAGTGGGAATGACAATCGTGCCAAAAAAGAAGCAAATAAAGAAAAGACCTGCTTCCATACTGGAAACGATGCATTGACTGGAATCAATTCACCAACCCAGAGTAAAAGTGAATCGTAAACCGGGTTAAATGTAAGTGGGAATGAACCCTTGAATTCTTTCTAGAAATCCAAATGACTAAACTGAAGCTATTTGGACATATCATGAGATGGCAGGATGATAAAGTTTGGTAAAGTCGAAGGCAATAGGAAAAGAGGAAGACTGCAGTTGTTTTAATCAAGGAAACTACTGCCTTCAGTTTGCAAGAGCTGGGCAGTGCTGTTGATAGCCTTTCATTCATAGTTACAATAAGTTAAAGCCATATTGACAGCAAACCAAGCAACCAACAATAGCAAATGTCATTAAAGAAAAAAACACTACAGAATATATTGCCACTATTTGCATCCACTTGATACACCAATCCTCTGTATCAAATAGCTTATTGACTGGAGTACTTTATCTCTTTTCTTAGTTTTATGGCCAGATGTGTGGGGAGGAGGAGGGGGACAAACTTTACAAGAATTGCTGAAGGAAATGATAGTCCATCAACATCTGGAGAGCCACACCATTTCCACTCCTGGACTAGACTATCAGGCTAGATGAAATGTGGTGAAGCAGGGTTGCCACCTTCCCCAGACTACTCCTGTGTTTATAATGTTTTGTCTCTTTGATTTCACACAAACAGGCCAAGATAATCAAATCTTTGCAAAATATTTTTTTTTATTCAGCCCTTCAAGAATTTATGTTACAACAGCATGGAGGGAACTCTATTGTTCCTTCTGGTAGCTTAATTCATATCTTTGTGCCTATATGTGTAATACATTATACACAACACTTAACAGTAATCTGTCATATAGAGATGTATTTTGTTTTTTTGATTGATTATTAGAATATTTATATCCTGGCCTTTATGTAAAGATCTCAGGGTGGCTTACAATAAAATCAATTTAAAACAATAAATGACTGTGTGTGTATGTGCCTTAAAGTTGACTGTTGACTTAAGTTGACCTCATGAATTTAAAATATTTTTCTTAAGAAAGGAATACTCAGAGGTGGTTCTGCCAGTTCCTTCCTCTGAAATAGAGCCTATAGCACCAGGTATTTGTTGGCAGTCTCCCATCAAAGTACTAACCAGGGCTGACCCTGCTTAACTTACAAGATCAAATAGGAAGTTTAAAAAGTTTTAAATATATTAAATAAATAAACCTTGGACGAGTCACATTCTCAGCCCTGGAAAGCCCTGTGATAGATTTGCCTTAGGATTGCCTTAAGTCAGAAATGACTTGAAGCCACACAACAAGAAAGTTTTCTCAATATGAAAACATACAATTTAAAACCAGATAAAACAGTCTTGAATAATAAAAGCCTGGATAACATCAGTTTGGCTTGAAGCCTTTAATAAAATGCTTGACTTGGTGAGAGTCAGCATGGTGTAGTGGTTTGAGTGTTGGACGTTGGGGGGAAGCAGACCAGGGCATCGGGGACTCCCTGGGACGGTGTGCTGCGGGACCGCGGCAGCTGGACCGAGGCGCACCGTCGGCATCCCTGGAAGGAGCGCAAAAATAGCGCTCCTTTCACAAGATAGGGAAAGTGCGCCCTAAAAGCGTAGGGCGCACTTTCCCTGCCTTTTCCGCCGCAGCGCGTGCAGTCGCTGTGGCGGGAGGTTGCCCCGGAAGCGCTGGCCATGCGGAGGGCCGGCAGCTCCCAGGGCGACCTCAGGAAGAGGAAGGAGCGCCGTTCGTGTGGTGGCTCCTCCTCTTCCGGGCCTCCAAGACGGCTAAATAAGCCCTCTGCCGAGGCCCTATGACTCTGGAGACCAGGGTTCAAATCCTGGTTTGGCCATGGAAACTCACAGGGTGACCTTAGCAATAGCAATAGCAGCTTCATTTATATACCGCTTCATACCATGCTATGCAGTCTCTAAGCAGTTTACAATTGTAAGCTAATTGCCCCCAACAACCTGGGTACTCATTTAGAAGGATGCCAGGTTGAGTCGAGCCTGAGCCTTGGCTGGTATTGTTAGAATCCTGTTAGTATTCTATCAGATATGTAGTATAGTGTGGGGATGATGGGATGATGGGTTAGCTATGTGAGAGTGCAGGTGCTTTATCAAGTGACCTTGGGTGGCTGGCTCGGCTGGCTGGGAACGGATGAGATGTTTGGAAAAAGGAAGGAGGGGTTGTGAGCGCGGGCTTTTTGCACATTCTTTTCACTAACTGTAGGGGGGGATTTTTTCAGTCTCAGCTAAAACGTCTGATAGCCAGGACTGACCTATGGATCTTCCAATAAAGTTCTGTTAATTCTTTAATTAAACTGACTGGTTGGTTGTCTAAAGGTGCTGCTGTCTATTTCATGACAGTTAGCTGAGACTCACACCAAGTTCAACTTTTTTTTTGGTATTTTGTTCCTGCTCCTGGAGAGATGGAGGCAGGAGCGGAGATGTCCTCCAAAGAGGGTCAAACCCCAGAGGATGGAGGGGAACCTCGGGCGGAGGACAGAGGAACCGGAGCGGTGTCAAAGACCGGAGGACCACAATTGCCACAGACCCCACAAGTGTCTGGGAGATGGTTCGGTGCCCCGGTGGCCCCAGTGCACACAAAAGAACGCCGGCGGGCGGCGAGGTGGTCGGATTGGAACACCGGGTTCACGCAACCACTACAGCTGTCCTCGGGAGAGGGGACCGACATGGAGATGCAGGTACAGCAGCTGAAATCTGAGGTGGAGGGGATGCGAGGTACCATGACCATGATGCTAGAGATCCTCCAACAGATTGCTGGAGATGGAGTAGGGGGTGCAGGAGCAGGAGCAGGAGCTGCCCGGGCCCCAGCCCCAGGTGGGCAACCCCCAGAGATGGGAGCAGTGGGAGAAGAAGCCTTGCCCCCAGGGCCCCCGCCAGCAGTCCTCCCACAGCCAAGGGCCCCAGATGCACAGGCTAAGAAGATGGGGGTCAAGTTCGATGGGGATCCCCAAACGCTGCCTTATTTCTTATCGCAAGTGGCAGATCATATGGAAGAGTGGGGCCCTGTTTTCCCTTCGGAATCAGCCAAGGTAAAGTGTGTGGCAAGGCATCTGCGGGGGGAGGCGGCCCGCTGGCTGGTGCAGCTCTACGATCGACGAGCGCCGGAACTGGGGGACCTAGACGAATTTATGAGGGCCCTTAGGACTAGATTTGAAGACCCTTTCCAGGCTACCACTGCCCTGGCTGAACTAAAAGTTTTAAAACAAGGTTCCATGACAGTGGCTGCATACGCGGCAGAATTCAGAAGGCTGGTGGCCCAAGTGCCTGACTGCCCGGAGGGAATGCAGATCCAATATTTTAAAGATGGACTGCACCCAGAGATAGCCAAATGGGTGTTGATGATGGGAAAACCCCTCACAGCTATGGAATGGATCAGAGTGGCGGGAGAAGCAGAAGCCATCTTACATGAAGTGAAGATGTTAGATCAAAGACAAACCCAAGGGACCAAAGCAAAGGGGGGCCGAAGCCAAGCCCACAAGGGAAAACTTCCTACCGGCACTACAGAGACTGAGAGGGAGAGACGGCGCCGGTTAGGTCTATGCTTAAAATGCGGCCAAAAGGGGCACTTAATTGCTGCTTGCCCGGATATGGCCCCGGAGGGAAAGACTGGCTCCTCTCAGGGCCCCCCCCCCGGCAGAGGCTCCAAGAAAGAAAAGAGTCAGCCGAAAAGAAAATCTGCTACTGAGCACAGCTTGAAAGTAGAAGAGCCCAAAGAACAGGAGGTCTGGACAGACTCAGACGACTCAGACAGTTTTACAAGCTCAGGAGGGGAGCCTTTAAACTTCCAGAGCCTGCCTTAGGAAGCGGCGAAAGGCGGGCTGTGGGAGCAGAGAGCCGCAAAAAGATGGTGAGTGGGGGCATTCCCCTGTTGTCTGTATCAGTGACTTTGATGGTGGGGCCCAAGAAAAAAGCTATGCAATTAATTGCAGCCATTGACTGTGGGTGTACAAGGTGCTTGATAAACCCTGCAGTAATAGACAGTTTGAACATAGCCACCCACCCTCTGAGAGAGCCCATTCCCTTTGTTCAGATGGATGGGTCTCTGATGGGGGGCCGTGCTGCAGAAAGAAAAACTGCTCCTGTGTGGCTAGGGATAGCAGACCATTGGGAACAGCTCCAGTTGGTGGTGGAAAATACTTATAATTACCACCTAATGTTGGGCATAGACTGGCTACACCATCACAACCCTGAGTTGCGCTGGAGGGAGAGACAGTTAATTTTTAATGATCCGGATTGTGCAAACCATTACCTTGCCCCCGGGATGGTGCTCCCCCCTCTTCTCCCCACGGTGGCGCTTCCCGGACAAATAGAGAAAGACGCAGCTACTCACTTGGAAGGGCTGCCCAGAGACAGAGACATTGGGCACGGCGGGGAGGGGTCGCCAGTCATCCCTCCGGTTTACCGAGATTTAAAAGGGGTGTTTGAAGAGAGAGAGTGTGATGTGTTGCCTCCACACCGAGAAACAGACTGTGCTATTGAAATATTGCCAGGGGCACCCCTTCCTAAACCCAAACTGTATTCAATGACCCCAAAAGAGCTGGCCACATTGAAAGACTATATAGAAAAGAACTTGGCTCGAGGATTCATTCGACCCTCCACTTCTACATTTGCTGCTCCAGTATTTTTTAGGGAAAAAAAAGATGGTTCTTTGCGGCTGGTGGTAGACTATCGCAATCTAAATGGGATTTGCAGCACCAACAAGTACCCTTTGCCCCTAATGAAAGACATGCTGGGGAGACTGGGCACGGGCAAAATATTTACAAAATTGGACTTAAGAGATGCTTATCATCGAGTTAGGATTAAGGAGGGAGATGAATATAAGACTGCTTTCAACTGCCCTTTGGGGGCATTTGAGTACTTGGTCCTTCCTTTTGGACTGTCGGGGGCTCCCGGGATTTTTATGAGGCATATAAATGAAATACTGCATGATTTGCTTTTTGAAGGTGTTCTGGTGTATTTGGACGATGTGCTCATCTATTCTAAGGACTTAGACAGTCATGTCAAACTGGTGCGAGAGGTACTCAAAAGACTGTGGGATAACCAACTGTATGTGAAACTGTCCAAATGTCACTTTCACACCGAGAGACTAGATTTTTTGGGGTACCGAGTGTCTAACCAGGGCTTAGAAATGGATCCAGCTAAAGTGCAAACAGTGTTAGACTGGGCACCCCCGAGAAATAGGAAAGATGTACAAAAGTTCCTGGGCTTTGCAAATTTCTACAGAGAGTTCATTCCTGACTTTGCTAAGATTGCATTGCCCATTACAGACTTACTCAAGACTAAAGATACGCCCAAAAATGGGGAGGGGGTTGCGTCCAAGCCTCCCAAGCCCTCCACTCCGATTCAATGGTCTGAAAAATGCCAGAGGGCTTTTGAACAACTAAAGATGTTGTTCAGCTCTGAACCTATTTTAATTCACCCAGACCCAGCCAAACCCTTTGTGGTTCAAGTTGATGCCAGTGACTTTGCTATGGGGGCTGTCCTGCTACAAAAAGATGATAAAGATAAGCTTAGACCTTGTGCCTACCTGTCCAAAAAGTTCCAGGGGCCCCAATTATCTTGGCCGTGCTGGGAAAAAGAAGCTTATGCAGTTAAACATGCCCTAGAAAGCTGGAGACAATTCCTTGAGGGGGCGGCACACCCTTTTGAGGTATGGACTGATCACAGGAACTTAGAAGCGTTACAGACTCCCCGCAAACTGAGCCCCAAACAAAGGAGATGGGCTAAAGACTTTTATAAATATAACTTCAAGTTAAAGTTTTTCCCGGGTCGTCAAAACATCTTAGCAG
Organism: Phrynosoma blainvillii; assembly: GCA_026167975.1. Taxonomy (NCBI): domain Eukaryota; kingdom Metazoa; phylum Chordata; class Lepidosauria; order Squamata; family Phrynosomatidae; genus Phrynosoma; species Phrynosoma blainvillii. Next base: position 22,711,712 of record JANUYF010000002.1, read on the forward strand.
ACGCCTTATCCAGATTGCCACAACATGGGGGAAAAGAGGCGGTTCCTCTTGAGACCATCTTTTCCCGGGAACAGTTGGGTTTGGCGATAATTACACGCAGTAGAGCCAAGGCTTTAGTTCAACCCCCTTCACAGGGTGACGCACCACCGCCATTAGATGACCTGTTGCTAAAAATCCAGCAGGGGGCAGAAACAGATGAATGGCTACAACAGCATAAAAATCAACTGTCTAAAAATGCACAAGACTTATGGGTGTGGAATTCAAAGATCTATGTTCCTGCTTCCTTAAGAAAAGACATCCTTCAGATATACCATGACTCTAAGGCAGCAGGGCATTGGGGATATTTAAAAACTTGGCACAAGATCCGCAGCACCTACTGGTGGGATGGAATTCGTACAGATGTAGAGGCTTATGTTAAAAGTTGCCCGGTTTGCGCTAGAGCCAAACCAAGAGTGGGCAAGCCTAGAGGACTACTTCAACCTCTGCCTACACCAGAAGGACCTTGGAAACACATTGCTATGGATTTTATAACAGACCTGCCTCCTAGCAAGGGCCGAGACACTATTTGGGTGGTGGTAGATTTGTTTTCCAAACAAGTACATTATGTGGCCTGCAAGGGGATGCCTACGGCTCCCAAATTAGCTGATCTGTTCATAGCACACATATATAGACTCCATGGCCTCCCAGACCGAATAATCTCTGATAGAGGCAGTTCTTTTACTTCTAAATTTTGGAGGGTGCTACAAGACAAATTGGGGGTTCAATTGGCCCTTAGCACGGCTTTTCACCCGGAGACTGACGGTCAGAGCGAGAAAACTAACCAAAGTCTCCAGAGATACCTGCGTTCTTATACTAACTACCTGCAAGATGATTGGTTTGATCTACTTCCACATGCCGAGGTTGCTTTCAATAGCGCAGTACACAGCAGCACTGGGAGCTCTCCCTTTTCGATTAACTATGGTTTTGAACCTAAGCTCCTCCCTGCCCTGCCTGTAAAGAAAACTGACCCGGTTCAGGTGACCCAGTGGGCTGACAAAGTCAGAGGGGCTTGGCCCACCATTGTCAAAGCTTTGCACGAAGCTAAAAAGCAGTATAAAAATCAGGCTGACAAAAAAAGGGCAAAAGGTTGGGATATTAAGCCTGGTGATATGGTTTACCTTTCCACCAAGAACTTGAGGTCTAAGTTTCCTTCCAAAAAGCTAGGCCCAAAGTTTGTGGGTCCTTTTCCAGTTAAGAGACTTGTTAATGATGTTACTGCTGAATTGATTCTTCCTAAGACCTATCGTCATCTTCATCCAGTTTTTCATTTCAGTTTGTTGAAACCTGATTGTGCGGTTGACCCCTGGAAACCAGTTGACTCACCACCTCTGCCTTTGATGGTTGATGGACATCAACACTTTGAAGTTTCGAAGATTCTGGACTCTCGGGTTCATCGAGGCAGACTACAATACCTGATCCGGTGGAAACACTTTCCTGTTGACCATTCTGAATGGGTGTCTGCTGGTCATGTCAATGCTCCTGATTTGATTGCTCATTTTCATGAACGCTATCCAGACAAGCCTTCCTTGTCTTCAGTTGCTTGATGTTTCTTTCATTTCTTTGGGGGGGGGTTTCTGTTTTCAGGGGGGCAGACTGTTAGAATCCTGTTAGTATTCTATCAGATATGTAGTATAGTGTGGGGATGATGGGATGATGGGTTAGCTATGTGAGAGTGCAGGTGCTTTATCAAGTGACCTTGGGTGGCTGGCTCGGCTGGCTGGGAACGGATGAGATGTTTGGAAAAAGGAAGGAGGGGTTGTGAGCGCGGGCTTTTTGCACATTCTTTTCACTAACTGTAGGGGGGGATTTTTTCAGTCTCAGCTAAAACGTCTGATAGCCAGGACTGACCTATGGATCTTCCAATAAAGTTCTGTTAATTCTTTAATTAAACTGACTGGTTGGTTGTCTAAAGGTGCTGCTGTCTATTTCATGACAGGTATTGAACTTGTAACCTTGTGAGTGGCTGCAGTACAGGTATTTAACCACTGCACCACCAGGGCTCATGGTGAGTCATACTCTCTCAACCTCAGAGGAAGGCAATGGCAACCCCTCTCAGAAGAAATTTGCCAAGAAAACCCCATGATAGCTTCACCTTAGGGTCACCATAAGTTGGAAATGACTTGAAGGCACACAACTACTGCTACTTTAACTTGGCATTGAAATGATTCCAATGTTGGTGCCAATCGGGCCTCTAGAGGGAGGGAATTCCACAAGTGGATAGACTAAATGAACCTTAGCCCAGCCTATGCTCATGACTAGAAAAGCTTTGCCTGCTAAAATGGGGCCACGGGGACTTATCCGCAGCCAAAGTTGTAGTTCGGGGTGGGAAGCAGCAGATTGGCAGGCCCTCATGGGTGCCATCTGGTGAGTCTTCTTCCCAGAAGGTCCTGTGGCCCCAGGGAAGGTGAAGATGGAGGAACAGGTAGCCAGTGAAGAGTGGACTGCCTGTTTGTACCTCTGTGGCTGTCTGGGCTGACCAGATTGAGGACTGCAAGCCTTGCAGTCCTCACTATGGCTGGCAGAGTGGCTAGGGCCAGTTTGTCTTGAGAGCCAGCTTACCCTCCCACCCTTGGTTCCTTGGTTTTTGCTGATTTTATGTCTTGTTCTACATGCTTCTGTCACAGCTATGTGGGGAAGACATAGGGATCTGGGAAGGTTTTGATACCCTGGAAAGGGTACAAATGGGGGTCTCCCTATAGGAGTTGGGGTGGGGAGTGCAATGGAAATGGCTGACCCAGGTAGGGGCTTACACATTTCTGGCACTCCCCGGTAAGGTTTGGGGTTCTCACCTGAGAGGACTCCCATTTGGGTGAGTTCCTCAGTGCCCCATTTTCATTCTCTGATGGAGGCTTGTGGTTGGTCTCATTGGGCAGCAGGTGGGCTGGCTGATGTCTGGATCCGAACCCATGCATGTGCCAACTAACTACAGCTGAAATCAATAAATAGTTGTGGCCATTTATCATCTAAAAGAACTATGTGTGTGTGTATTCATTTAATGGAGTAGACTTGCCCTTGAGCCAGGGTGATCAGATGTTTTCCTTTTCCAAGACATATCCTACATTTCAACCTTCTGTCCAGGAGGAATTCGAAAATGTCCTGGATTTTAAGCGTAACCAAGAAGCATAAGTTTATATTTATACAGCGGGCCCTTTTTACCTGGTTTGGTTCCAGGACCCCTGTGGATAGCAAAATCCGTGGATGCTCAAGTCCCATTAGATATAATGGCACAGCAAAATGGTGTCCCTTATATAAAATGGAAAATCAAGGTTTGCTATTTGGAATGTATACTTTTGGGGAATATTTTGAAGCTGTGGATGCTTGACCCCATGAATAAAAAACCAGTGGATAAGGAGGGCCTACTGTATTAGTGTTTTTAGCTTTTATTTTGTAATGTCTCACATTTTTCTTGAGTGTCCTTCATTTTATGGTGCCTTGTCCTCCTTTATGGTTATGGCATCTGGTTGCCCTGCTCTGAACCAGAAATTTCTATGAGTCTGGTCTGCTTTTAAAGGCATTTGAGAAAGGCCAGTAAAAATATGGCACACCTAGTTAGACTAGCCAAGGACAAACCAATCCAATAACATAACTCCCCCCCCAAACTGTGATATTTTTATTGGGCCAATCAAAATGCACAATATACAAGTTGCAAGCTTTCGAAGCTTACAACATGTATATTGTGCATTTTGGTTGGTCCAATAAAAGTATCACTAATTGGTGGATTTTTGATGTTATTGGTTTTGCTATATAGCCAACATGGCTACTCCTGGATGTTTTCAAGGACAAATAAGTTCATGTAGCACATTAGCAACTTGTACCCCAAAATAGCTGTTGCTCTTCTTTCCTGTTCATCCTATAGTTTTCAGAAAGAGATGACCTCTATATAAATAAAATTAAGTTTCTGTAATATGCTGGGAGGATTTTCACTAACCTTAAAGTTATGTTTGGGATGGTCTGATTTAAAATATAGGCTATGCCTGATTTAAAGTACAGTGGGCCCTTGGTATCTACTGAGGTTTAGTTCCAGGACCCCCCACTCCATGGATACCAAAATCTGTGGCTGCTCAAGTGCCAGTTAAATCCAGTGGCATAGTAAAATGGTAATCCTTATATAAAATGGCAAAAATAAGGTTTGTTTTTTGGAATTTACTGTATATACTTGACTATAAGTTGACCTCATGTATAAGTCAAGGGCAAGTTTTGGGTCCAAAATTATAGGTTTTCATATGACTCATGGATAAGTCAAGGGTAAAACTTAGGGGCATATAGCAAAAGATCTACAAGATGAAGCAAAGCAAAACAATGTCAAAGAACTTACAAAATTCCAGCAGACATAGCTCTTTGTGCTCACTCTCAAGGCTGGATGGATGAGAGTAGAGGGGATTGGTGCTTCCAGGACAGATACTCTTGCCTTTTACCAGGGGATGGTTCCTTCTTTTAAATAAGAGTTAAGATACAGTACTTATATTGACCCATGGATGAGTCGATTCAGGTTTTTTGGGTCAAGTTTTTAACTTAAATTTCTAGACTTATACATGAGAATATACAGTATATGTTTTTTGAATATTTTCAAGCCATGGATGCTGGAATCCCATTATATACAATGCTTAAGTCTCATTATATATAACGGTACAGTAAAATGGTGTCCCTGATATAAAATGGAAAAATCAAGATTTGCTTTTTGGAATTTCTTATAAAAAACATACCACATTTTCAAGCCATGGGTGGTTGAATCCATGGATACAGAATCCATGGATATGGAGGGCCAACTGTTTAGGCTTTTTTCACTCGTATAAAGCAGTTTGTTTTGCAGTGGATTGAGAGACACTACTTGCTCAAGGGCAATGAACGCTGATGTGCAATGTGAGCATCATTTGAGCATCAAAGGTGATAGTCGCTCACCCTTCGCAGCAGTTGAAACTCAACAATAATTAACAATGGTTAATTATTCTCCCAGGCAATACTGGATAGCCAATATTTGAACTGCTATTTTTTATTTTTAGAGGGTGTATAAAAGACAATCAAGTATCTGAAGTATGAGCCAGAGGAGAACAGGTGCATTTGAAGATAGTGTAGGCTGCTGTAGTGATCCACATGATAATAAATGAGCCTGGAACCAGAAAAATGATAAACTCAGCAATAGGCATCATTAATCTACATTAATAGAACATGTGCCTGGCTGTGAATAAATGTGCTCTCCAGTTTTGGGAAAGGTGCAAAGGTTAATTGGTATACAGTTAATCACTGGCATATTGTACAGCTTGCTGATACAAATAAAATTAATCAGGCAACATTGATCCTTAATTGGTGTTTATATAAGTAGAGATGTAGTCCCTGTGCTTGGAAGCAATTAAAATAATAAAAAGGCACATATATAGAGTCAGTGCACAAATAATAATTCCACCAACACTCTCTTTAGGAAACAAAATGATAATTTTTGGGAACTCTGTAGGGGAGATCGAAGCCAATTTGAGGAAGACATTATGTGGCAGCAAAGTTTTACTCTTAGTAATATCCCTGGTAAGGGATTCCCTTCTCTGGGGCAGGGATGAGCAAACCATAGTTCCAAATGCAACGTTAACTTTTTAACATATATATACCAGCCTTTCTCAATCTGTTACCATCCAAATTCATTGAACTACAATTCCATTCATCCCATATGCAAAGAGATACAAATAATAATAATAGTAATAATAATAATAATAATAATAATAATAACAACAACAACAATAATAATAATAATAACAATTTTTTATTTGTAACCCGCCTCTCTGCTCAGTAATCAGGGCGGTGTACAGTAAGGTTAAAAAAGACAACAATTAAAACATTCCTTCAGCCCACACCCTAGCCCTCCCACCCCTTAAAACTAAAATTAAACTGCAATAAAATTAAAATCAAGGTTAGCACAAATAAAATACAATAAAAACATTTTTTTGGCAGACATGCTGTGGCGGCAAGAGCGGTGAGTAGCAGATCACCTCCAGATAGCCAGGCGGTTATTCCGGGAAGGCCTGCCGGAAGAGATCCATCTTTACTGCCTTTTTAAAGGCAGCAAGAGTGGTAATAAGACGGATCTCATCCAGCAGGCCATTCCATAGTCTAGGAGCGGTCACAGAAAAGGCCTTCTGGGAGGTCTGAGAGAGCCTGGTCTTCATGGGCTGAAGCAGGTTCCTCCCAGAGGACCAAAGTGTGCGGGGGGATCATATGGGGAGAGGCAGTCCCTGAGATAAGATGGGCCCAAGCCATGTAGGGCTTTAAAAGTTAAAACCAACACCTTGTACTGCGCCCGGAAACTAATCGGCAGCCAGTGGAGGGATTTGAGCACTGGTGTTATATGCTCCCTCCTAGATGTTCCAGTAATTAACCTGGCTGCCATGTTTTGTACCAGTTGCAGTTTCTGGGTTAGGCACAAGGGTAGCCCCATGTAGAGTGCATTACAGTAATCCAGACATGAGGTTACCAGAGCATGCACCACAGTTTCCAGATCCCTCATGTCCAGATAAGGGCAAAGGCAGAAGGAAAGATGTTGCCTAATGCCAGTTTACACGGATGGCCATATAAATGATGGAGTTTTGGAAAAGACAGGGAATCAGAAAGGAAACATGCTAACTGGCTAAGAGTGTCCAATGTTATAATATGTGTAGTGTGCCAAGAAGCCATTGTCTTTGTTCAGACCTTTGTTGAGGGTTTGGAGTTTGTGAATATATCCTAATTCAGCTGTTAAATCTTTCCTATCTTCCTTTGTATTTTTGTTTTGTTTTGTTCAAGGACTGCTGTCCTGAGGTCAGAGACTCAATGTCCAGGAAGAATGATGTGTTCTGCAACAGGTACTGGCATCATTAGGGTTGGTGTCACCCAGTGCAGTAATTTAATAGTGTTGCCCCACCTTGACTTCTTCTCATGCCTCACCATATAGAATCCTTAGTAATGTTTCTTATACTAATGTTACTCATAAATTGTAATTCCCATTCATCACTGAATGTAATGGCAATAGTGGCGACATAAACAACTAGCAAAATTAAAAGCATATCTTTACATTATAATATCATATGTGTGCTGTGTGCCTTTGAATCATTTCCGACTTACAGAGGCCCTCAGGCAAGCCTATCATGGGGTTTTCTTGGCAGGTTTTTGCAGAGCGGGTTTGCCATTGCCATCCTCTGAGGCTGAGAGTGTGTGACTTGATGGACAGCCTAAATGTATTCCTGTGGTTAAAGTTAATATTTGGTAAGATGTGATGTTTTGAAAGAAAATTTATTTTTTTTAATTTAAAATTTAGTTTAAAAAACCCTGAGACCTATTCTTTCTCCTCTCACCCTTCTGACACCATCTCTAACACTGAACTCTATTGTGTTAAAGGATGCAGGTGAACACCACAGCACACTTCGGTCAAAGGGCAGATGCTTGTGGAGCAGTGGTATCACACCTCTTTGGGTGTCACCTAGTGTGGTCTGCACCCCCTGCACACCTTAATGCTGCCCCTGGAAATAGGCTTTTGAGTATTCCCATTTCTAACATCTGATTTATGTCCATTTATCCTCTGGCACAGAGACTGGCCTGTTTGCCCAGTGTAAAGTGCTAAAGGGCATTGTTGACAGGGTATGACATATATCACATTAGAGGATAAGCAAGTGGAAGTGCCTCTGAGACTAACACTGCTATGTCTCTGAAGTCATAGAATCCTAGAGTTGGGAGAGACTACAAGGGCCATCCAGTCCAACCCCCTTGCCATGCAGGAACTCACAATCAAAGCATCCCAGACAGATGGCCCATTACATCTGGATAATCACATCTGGAGGACACCAAGCAAGGGAAGGTTCATCTAGAGTACGGTATATGGAGTTTTTGAGTGAGATTATTATTCAGACTTTTATCTGTTGCAACATAGGTCTTGTCTGGAATACTGTGTCCATGTGTGAGCACCATACAGTAGTTTCAAGAAAGATATTCACAATCTGGATTGTGCCCAGAGAGGGAATCAAAGGGGGGTTGCAGACTGCCAGAAATAGTGCAAATTGAGTCCACTTTTAGGGTTAGGTTAGTGCTAGGGAATCATGTTTTTTTTCCTGAGACATTGAGCCTTCTCTGTCAGAGAGCTCTGGTGCCACAATAAAATACAGTTCCCATGATTCCCTAACCCTAACCCTAAAAGTGGACTCAATTTGCACTATTTCTGGCAGTCTGCAGCCCCCCAAAATCAGTGAGAACTGAGGAGAGTATCTTGGATGATAAAGCTGAAGGCAAGGATCGATTAATAGAGTTGTGGCCCTGGAGTAATTCCAAAATATAAGACCCCTTACTGGACGGACCAACATGAACATTAAATAAGTGAATACATGAAGGATAGAGTATGATAGACACACCAAATCTTCAGGTGTGAACATCCTTTGGTCCCATAACTTCAATGAGACTAATTGCTTGATTTCCTCCATGTTTGGCTCATTCAGTTTACCATCAAAATGTTGCTGAGGACAGAAACACTAGGGCTGCATCAGCACTGCAGAAATAATGCAGGATGACACCACTTTAAAAGCCATGGGCCAATGCTATGGAATTCTAGGATTTTTAGTTTTTGAGATATGAAAGCCTTCCCTGTCAGAGAGCTTTGGTGCCACAATAAATTACAAATTGCAGGGTTCTATAGCATTGAGCCATGACAGTTAAAGTGGTGCCAAACTGCATTATTTCTGCAGAGCGGAGGCAGCTTAAGAGACTCAGGAAGGGACTGGAGAAGAAGGAGGTGTGAGCATCATATATGTCCTTTAGCATCCAAACTCAAGTCCATGGGGGTCTGGAATAACTGTACGAGTTGAACCATTGCTACATCTGCCCCTGGCTGAAGGAGCTGGGTATGTCTGTTGTTGCTGTGTGCCTTTAAGTCATTTCTGACCAATGCTCAAACTGCAACACCATAGTGGCTCATATACTGGGTAAGTTTAGCCTGGAGAAAAGATGACCAAAAGGCAACATGATATATCCTTCAAATATGTGAAGGTTGTCATATAGAGGAGAGCAAAACATTGCTTCTTGTTGTTTCATAACAAGAGGGAGAGCCACTGTGTTCCCAGAGATGTTTAGTGGCTCCATTCTCAAAAAGGTGAGTGGAAAAATAGTGAATTCCCTTCTGGAAAAAAAGAAGAAGAGTCATATTTCCTACAGGATTCCAGAGTTAATGCTTCATTGTTTCAATAGGTTACAAACCTTGCACTGTTTGTTGCTAACTGTCAACAAGTTGACTTCGATTTATGGTACCCCTATGGACAGGGTGATCCGAGGTCCTAACCGTAAAGGAGGACAAGCACCACAAAATGTGGGGCGTTCAAGGAACATGTAGAACAGGCCTAAATAAAAAGCTACAAACATGAATATAAATGTAAATTCATGCTTCTTTAGTCATCCTCCAAATGGAGGACATTTTGAAATTCCTCCCGGACAGGGAAAAGGAGGATGTCTGGTCACCCTGCCTATGAATGAGAGACATCCAAGTCATCTTATCATCAACAGCCCTGCTCAGGTCTTGGAGACTCAGGGTCAGGGTTTCCTTGATTGAATTAAGGGCCTCTGCAGGTGGGCGGCTCTGGGATGCCCCAGGAAGCAGCGGATCGGGGTACACTGATACACGTTGTGGTCTCAATCCTCCGTTTTGCCACCCTGAAAAGAGTGGCAAAATGCCGCTCCTTTTAGGAGTGGCAAAAGGCTGCCCTAAGACCTGGCGCACGGCTCTTCCTTGCCCTTTTTGGTGCAGTGTGTCAGAACGCTGTGCTGGGAGGGTGTCCTGACACTGCGCGCCATGCGTAACGGCACAAGGCATCAGGACGGTGTTGGCATGGGGCTGGGGTGGCCGGTGTGCGGCTGCCCCTCCCCAACTCTACCTCCAGGCCAGCCCTTTGGGCTGGTCTGCAAAGGCCCTAAGTCATTTAAGCTTAATAGTGCAAATCTATTCACTACATGATCTTTAAACTCTGGGGATGTTCTTCAGGTTGTATTTTGTCATTATGGTTTGTTTCGTGTTCTTCATTACCTTTACTCTAATTTTTGATATTAGCAATTCATTTTCTGTTCCACAATCTGCCCCAGTCTTGTTTTGGCTGCAAGAATAGAATAGAGAATTGTTGCTCCAAGTTCTTTTGACTTATGGCGGCCCTATCATAAGTTTCTTCGCAAGTTTCTTCAGAGGGTGTCTACCACTGCCATCCTCCGAGACTGAGAGTATGTGACTTGCCAAGGTCACCCAGTGGGTTTTTATGCTTCAGTGGGGAATCGAACCCTAATCTCCAGAGTTGTAGTCCAGCACACAAACCACTACACCATGCTAGTTCTCTACCATTGTGTGATTGGAGCATAATTCTGTGAGTGTAAATTTATACTTTGAGAGGATGCAGACTGGCTTACAATAAAATCTTTAGACTGGCCTGGGGGTGGAGTTGGGGCAGGGTGACTGCATGCCAGCTGCCCCGACGCCACGCACCTTATCGCATGGCGTGCAGCATCAGAGCGTCCTCTTCATGCAGTGTGCAGACATGCTGCGCCAAAGGGGTGCAAAAGAGCTGCCACAGCAGCTCTAAGGGTGTCTCTTTTGGGGGTGGCAAAAAGGAGGATCGGGGCTGTGGTGTGTGGTTGCTGAGGCCCTGATCTGCCATTCCCATGGGCAGCATAGCCATTGCATTGGCCCTTTGTCTCCTTGATGTAGAATTTGGGCCATTCTCTTAAACATGTGAGGTTTAATCTCTTCCTATTCCCTGCCTCTCTCCTAGTATAAGTTAAATGTGTAAGCTACTGTAGGGATGTATCCACACTGCAGAATTATCCACACTGCAGAGATGTATCCACACTTCAGAATTAAAGCAGTTTGACACCACTTTAACAGCCATGACTCTATCCTACAGAATCCTGGGATGTGTAGTTTGGTGAGGCACCAGAGTTCTCTAATAGACCAGGCTGAATACCTCAACAAACTACACATCCCAGGATTCCACAGGATGGAGCCATGACAGTCAAAGTAGTGTCAAACTGCTTTAATTCTATGTGTGGATATATCCCAAAAGATTAAGGGTGGAGCTAAAGAAGATTTTTCTTGTCTGTCATCTTTTCCACTTCAAGTGTTGCAAATCCTATACACTTTTAATAAAACTGGTGGGACAAGGGGGGGGGGAGCAAAAGAAATTTAACTGATGCCCCAAGCATTTCCTGTTTTCCCATCAAGGAGCTGTAATGATACAAATTAAATATATTTCTACCAGAACAAGATAATTAAAGTGTGCTGACTATACTGTCATGATATGAAGAAGCATAATCTTTCAGAGGAAATGAGCTATTCTTTTTTTTTTCCTGTTTGAATCTCCTTGCAAGTTTTTTGTGATGGAAACCTATCTGCTCCTTAGACAAAGGATGAAATAAAAATGCATGGAATAAAAAGGTTACCACCTTTTCTCACCAGGACATCTGTGATGCTAGTAGAAATTCAAGTATTTTCCTCCATTGCTGTAATGTAATGCTATCAAAAACGTTGCATCTCTCATTTCTACCTGGGGCCTTTGCAGACTGCCAGAAATAGTTCAAATTGAGTCCACTTTTAGGGTTAGGGTTAGGGAATCATGGGAACTGTATTTTATTGTGGCACCAGAGCTCTCTGACAGAGAAGGCTCAATGTCTCAGAAAAAAACACCAATTCCCATGATTCCCTAGCACTAACTCTAACCCTAACCCTAAAAGTGGACTCAATTTGCACTATTTCTGGCAGTCAGCAACCCCCCCCCCCCCCAGGTAAATCTTTTTTTTTTAAAGGATGGTGAGTTACCAAGATGTAGTGGTTTGTGTGCTGGACTAAGACTTTGGAGACCAGAGTTCAAAACCCTGTTTAGCCATGGAAACCCACTGGGTGACCTTGGGCAAGTCATACTCTCTTGTTAGAGGAAGGCAATGGCAAACCTGCTCTGAAGAAATCTTGCCAAGAAAATCCCATGATAGAGTGCCTTAGGATTGCCATAGGTTGGGAATGACTTGAAGGCACACAACAACAGAGTTCCACTCCAGGAAAGACGTCATTTTTAGGATATCCCATTAAACTTTACAGAAAAATACCCCCTTTTGACATACTGGTAAATTGCTGTGAGTGAATGGAGACAATACTGAGTAAACAGATCAATCTCTGACTCAGTATGTCAGCTTCTCTTGTATTGGCATAGTTGCATAATATCATTGACACCTAAGATAAAAATAATTCTTACTGTCCTTTTTAATATGGATACGTGACAAACATTTCCCCCAGCAATCAATTCTGATGCTTCAAGAAGCAGAAGTGGTGGAAGAATTATGCATTGCATTCTTGTGTCCCTCATTATATAGATAGAGATTCCTATTTAGGTCTCTCTCTCTTTAAGATGTAAGTGTACAAGATTCTAAACTTCATGCAGTTTATTGGAGCTTATTTTATGCCCTAAAGAGGCATTTTACCTCTTCTGGCTTCAATCCTTGAATGTGGATACAGCTGGATGTTATCAGATATAATTTGCCACAGATTCTGCCGCTATGCCGCCAGCCGAATGCAGCCCTGCTTGAAGCTGTGCTCAGCCAACACTTTTTCGGAAATGGAGGTTTTCTGACTTGAGAAATTGGCTGGCTGAGTGGTCCTTGGTCTCGGGCTTACAAATCCCTAATGCTTACTATCTACCAGATTTGCAAGCCTCCTTTTATAGTGTGCAGACCACAACATCAAGAGGCAAGCATGTCAGTTTCAGAAAATACACCTGTTTTCATTTTCATGATAAAAATATGATTTTTAGAGCAGACTTAGGATCTCATGGATGTTACCAGATGCAGATTTTACATTTATCTGTGAACAGTGTGACCAGATGTAATCAAAAGACTGTTCAACTTTATGGCATCACAGAGTTGCTGATCGAAGTGTAGAAAATATTAAGAGACTGGCAAATCAAGAGCTTGCAAGAGACTAAGTTCAAAGCATGCTCTAGCAATGAAAAATGTGTAGCATGCCTGAAAGCAAAAGCCACAAGAGCTTCGCATCCTTCAGTTACTAAGAGGCAATCCAACAAAGCATTGGATCTTTTACATGCTGATCTTTCTGGATCAATGAATCAAAAGTCAGCAGGTGGCAACACTTTATGAGAATTATTGATGATTTCAGCAAATAAACATATACATACCTTCTCAGAGAGAAGAGTCAAGCATTTCAAAAATTCAAAGAGTACTTTGAGTCTCTAACAAATTTGGCTACAAACCAGAGAGCCTATGCACAGACAACGGCATTGAATTTGTCAATGCTGAATTTAATGAATTTTTAAAAGAAGATGAACAACCTCCAGGATTCCAAATATCTGGTAAGAAACATCTTGCATGCAAATTACAAAAGAGCATTTATGGTTTAACTTTAAAACAAGCTGCCAGAGCATGGAGTGAGAAACTGAACCAGCTTCTTATCAAAGAGGGGTTCACTCCAGGCACCACTGACAAATGTGTATACAAGAGATTTAGAAATAATAAATGGACTTACATCAAAAGTTATGTTGATGATCTAATCTTGTGTAGTGAGGACAAAGCAGATAGTGAAGAGATAAATCCAAAATCTCAAGAAAGATATTGATATCAAAAATTTGGGAGACATCTCACACTATCTTGGAGTGCAAATACAAAGAAGCAGTGATGAAAGTTTCTTCCTGAATCAAAAACAGAAGATACTGGATCTTGGCCTGAAAGATGCAAATGTTATGCCAACTCCAATGAAAGTAGGATTCTTAAAGGACATTAAGAAGTCTGAACCTTTACAAAATGGAGAAAAATATAGGACTGCAGTTTGTAAACATTGCCAACTTCATCAGACCTGACATAGCAAATGCTGTTGGCATCTTATGCAGAATGGTCAACTCTCCCTCAGAAAGAGATTTCATTGCAGTGAAGAGAGTTGCCAGATATTTAAAAGGAACAGCAGATCACAAACTGATGCTGCCAGTCCGTCACCAACCACAGCTGATTGCTTATGCAGATGCAGACTGGGCTGCAGATCTGGCAGTCAGAAAGTCAACCACCAGAAACCTGATCTTCTATGGTGGAGGAGCTGTAAGTTGGACAAGTAAGAAGCAATCAATGATTACTGATTCTTCTACTGGAGCTGAATGTTTCAGCAAAAGCTGCATGTGACAAAATCAAATGGCTGCACAATTTACGCCTGGACTTTGGGATTACAGACCCCAAATCAACCATTTTGATGCAAGACTTTTAACTTGTAAGCCGCATGGATTGGTGTACCATTGGGTGGGATATAAATAAATTTTATTATTTATTATATTTATTATTATAAGACAATCAGAGCTGAATCAAGATTTCAAGAAAAATATTGACATCACATTTCACAAAGTGCAAGAGATGTGCAAAAGTGGACTTGTACAGTTAGAGTACTGCAACACTGAAGTGATGATTGCAGACATCCTCACTAAACTTCTACCTAGAGATCCATTCCAGAGGTTATGCGAAGGACTGAAGATCCTTGACATCAGTCCAGGATAATGAGAAGGGGATTGTTGGAAGAATTATGAATTGCATTCTCCTGTCCCTCATTATATAGACAGGGATTCCTATTTAGCTCTCTCTCTCTTTAAGACCAACTGTCTCTCTCACAAGATTCTAAACTGCTTCAAGCAGTCAGTTATAGTCTCTTCCTGCTATATATTAAAAGATGGTGAGATTTCATCTCTATACCCAAACCATCACCAGTTAGGATAGGGTTTAGTTTGTTGTTATGTAATTATTTATTAACGTCATTATTATTTGTTTTTTTAGACTACACACTGCATGTTTGTCGTTTTTTGGAATAAGTATTTTTTAGGAAGGCAGTTTTAGAATAAATAGTCTGCCCCACACTTTTGTTGTTTCTGCTGATAAATGCTGCACTCTAACAAATTTAACTTTCATACTTGCATATTTTTGCTTCCCTTTAAAAGGGTTAACACCCTGGGAAACTCAAATTGCACCCCACAAGAAGTAAATAGATCTCATAGGGGTGGAGTTTAAAACATGGTATTAACATTCAGGGTTTAACATTTCTCTGTTCATACAGGGATGTTTCCTGATTTATATGGAATGAATGGTTGGTACTAAATTTTCTACAGACCATTGCTGCACTCTGTTGTAAGATACTGCCTGATGTTGATTGTTACATGAAAAATACTATGTGTATGTGTATTACTACTGTGTATTGATTGCTACTGGAAAAAGCACTGGATTGAAGTTGAATTTCACATTTCTTGTGGTTATGATTTGGTGTTAGCTTAACCTTGACTTGTGGCAACCCTATGAATGAGAAGCCTCCAAGACCCTTGGTGATCAGCTGACCTACTCAGGTCTTCCAAAGTCAGGAGTGTGGCTTCTTTGGCTTATTTTATCCACCTTTAATGTGATCTTCTTTTTTGCCGCTGCCTTCACCTTTGTTCAGCGTTATTATCTTTTACAGTGAGTTACGTCTTCTCATGATATACTCAAAGTACAACAGCCTCAGTCTAGTCATCTTGGCTTGTTGTGAGAGTTCAGACCTTATTTGCTCTAAGACCCCATTCATTTGTCTTTCACGCAGTCCATGGTACCCACAGAACTCTCATCCAGCACCACATTTCAAATGCATTGATTGTCTTTCTGTCAACTTTCTTCACTTTTCAGCTTTCACATCCATACATAGAAACTGGTAATACCATGACCGGGATGATTCTGATTCTAATATCTAATGATATGTCTTTACACTCGACAGCCCCACCTTGTTCCTTCATGGCTGCCCTTCCACATCTTAGGCTGCACCTGCACTGCAGAAATAATTCAGTTTGACACCACTTTAACTGCCATGGCTCAATACTATGGAATTATGGGATTTAAAGTTTTGTGACCTATTTAGCCTTCTCTGTCAAAGCACTCTGTTACCCCAACAGACTACAAATCCCAGGGTTCCATAGCATTGAGCCATGGCAGTTTAAGCAGTGTCAAACTGCATTATTTCTGCAATTCAGATGCACCCTTAGTCTTCCTCTGAATTCTTGACTGCAGTCTCAATTTGGATGAATGACTGTATCTAGGTATACAAAATTGTTAACCGTTTTGATGTCTTCATAAGCCACATTCCATAACCATTATGTAAATCACCTGTTGTCATTATTTTTGTTGTCTTACTATTCAGTGTAACCCTGCTTTTGCAGTTTCTTCCTTAACCTTCATAGTCCTGTAGCTCATTGCCTCTAGAAATTCAGATATCATTTACAAATTATTTGGGAAGAGTGTTGTATTTGGATGATTAAACAATGTCAATATCCCTTAGGGCTCATTTTGAGTCTTCATTGAGTTGGCCCTTTGAAATTTAGACAATGGGAAGAGAAGTTACTTGGGAGTAACTGCAACAGATTCTATAGAAATGATTGTACAAGGCTGTAGAAATATGAGAGTTTTCTCCCCTCTAGTGGTGGTTTCATGTAAGAGAACAAGAAGTAAGGGATGTAATTAAACTTCCAACAACCCTCCTGTGCCCATCAGATATTGAATCTTTATAGGCAAGCAGGAGTGGGAAGTGGTTAGTTATAAAACACTTAGCAAATACTTCTTACAAATAATTAGCAAGAGCACACTTCCAGTTTCAACACTGATCCTTGGTTTCTGACTAAATTAAATACTTATTTAACACTCCTAGGTTTCAATATAATTATGTTAAAAGCTGGTTCACACTTGCATGGTATGTGTCACTTGATTTTTGCTTTTGAATGATTTTTTAAAAAATAGAATCATAGAATCATAGAGTTGGAAGATACCTCAAGGGCCATCTAGTCCACCCCCCTGCCATACAGGAACACACAATCAAAGCCCCCCCCCCCCCATTGTTGACCATAGTGGTTGGGGGGTTATACTTCCAAAAAGTAATTTTTCCAAGCTCTGATCCTGGGGCTTCAGAGAATACTATATGCTAATATCGTGTGCTAGTAGGCAGCAAACATAGGAATATGGGGATCTTGTATTGGCGGCAAAGCATCTAGTTGTAGCCTGAGGCAAGCAGTTACAAAGCATAATATCATGATGCCTTTCTATAAATTCATCCTATCCTAGTGACAAATGACCGTTTTTAGAAGGAACATTGGAAGCTTCATATATTCTGCATAAATCCCTCTGCAATGATTTTTTTATTTTATTAAATATCCATGACATCTCAACTGACTGTGCATTCATGGTTATTGCAAGCAAGAGCTCACCTGTCAGCTCAGGGATACTGAAGCTTTAAACATAGAAGTTTGCATGTCAGCTTTAATAACAGTGCTTTGGTGCAAAATCTTTTTAGACTGGGCAATGTATCCAAGCTCTGTTCGTGTAAATATATATGAATGACACACTGCTGTAAGAAGGGACATACATGCAAGGAATACTCACAAGTGGTTTTGCCAGTTCCTTGTCTGAAATATAGCCTACAACACCAGGTATTTGGTTGTGGTTCCCCATCCAAATATTAACCAGGGCTGACCCTGCTTAGCTTCCAAGATCAGATGGAATCTGGTGCCTTTAAAGTACGATATTTAGGCTGGGTTCTTGAATGATACCATGAGGTTATAGATTCAGACAGCAGGGCTGTTAACTTTCAGAGGCAATTTTAAAGTTGTTTTGGAACACAGATCTCCTTCCTATTGTGAGCCAAGTCCTTGACTGAATACTTTTTTGGAAGAGATGTATGATGAACTGCTTTGGTCTTGCATTTGGGGCTCATGGTTGAGAGAAGAAACCAAGGCTAACATTATCATTAGGCAGACTGAGGTAGCCTTCTGGGACTGAACATGCCTGAAAATGTGTAAAGCTCTCCAGTGTTGTCTCTATGAGCCACAGCTACATTAAGTTGTGCTGCTGGTGCTTTATATTTTGTTTTCTCATAGGGGCAAACTGTATGATCTTTGCAAATGTTATATGGAGACAGTAACCATATTGGCCTCTGGAGCCTCAAATATCTTATGGGGAAGTCCTTCTTCCAGTCCTGCCATTATCACAGGCTTGTTTGGCAGGGATGCAATAGAGGGCCTTCTTGGTGATTGCTCCCAGCTTGTGGAAGGCCATTCCAAGGGTGGTTAATAATAATAATAATAATAATAATAATAATAATAATAATAATAATAATTTATATCCCGCCCTTTGGGGACCCAATCAGGCTGCATCCATCCCTATGTCCTTCAGCAGGCAGGCCAACATCTTTCCATTCAGACAGGTTTTTAGCCATTGTTTGGTTGTTCAGAAATGGGTTTTTAACAGCGGATGTGGTGAGATTTTATTGAAACATTTTAGAATTACTTTTAACCTTCAACAGTATTTCTATGTTATAATTTTTAAACTGTGGGTGCATCTACACTGTAGAAATAATGCAGCTTGACGCCACTTTCACTGCCTTGGCTCCATCCTACATAATGCTCGGATTTGTAATATTGTGAGATACCAACACTCTTTGGCAGAGAATGCTAAAGATCTTAAGCTAAAAACTACAGGTCTGAGGATTCTATAAGATGGAGTTACTGCACTTAATGACTAACATGAAAGAGACTCTAACTTGTCCCATTCCCTAAGCTATAGTTTGTATGCAATGCAGCTTTCCACATATATCAAACAGAAGTTAATTGATTTTGTAGAAACGGAAAATAGAAAGTGATTGCTTCATTTTACAATCACACTTTTGAGTAATGACATGCCAGTGTTGCAAAAAAAAATTAGATTCAGGTTTTTAAAAACCTCTTTGTTACTTTCCTACTTACTGTCTGTTCTGCTTCACAAAAGCATATTTTTACCCCAAACTATGTAATAGTTTTGTATTTCAGGGAATTTTCCATTTGTTCCTAATAGCACCAGGATTGATTTACTGCAGTTATGTTGCTAAGCCACAGGGATGTTAGTGTTCTGTAATACAAGCCAAAAAATTGTGTGTTGGAAATAATATTGAGCAAGAGTAGGAACTTATATTCAGCACTTGTCTCAAGAGAAAGCGGAGGAGTCAGAATATGAGAAACTGACCTAAGATCAAGGCTGTGTCTGCACTGATGGGAAAACCCGGCTTACTGTCAGGGCTTCTGGATTTGTGGGGAGGATGAGCTGTCTGTGAGGGGTTGCAGACTGCCAGAAATAGTGCAAATTGAGTCCACTTTTAGGGTTAGGGTTAGGGAATCATGGGAACTGTATTTTATTGTGGCACCAGAGCTCTCTGACAGAGAAAGCTCAATGTCTCAGAAAACAACAACACAATTCCCATGATTCCCTAGCACTAACCCTAACCCTAAAAGTGGACTCAATTTGCACTATTTCTGGCAGTCTGCAATCCCCCTGTATTACCGGCATCCATATCAGGCTGATATCGGCAGCACTGTCTGCACATTCTCCCTTCCCATTCTGGCCATGATCCCATGAAAATACAGTATGTGCCAGAGAAAGTGTGCAAACTTGAAAGTGACAGTACTGTGGTAGGATTTTGAATTGCCAGATGGGAAGAGGCCAGTGGCTCAGCTGTCCCACTGTGCCTCCTGATCTCTTCTGCCCATTCGATGACCTCCCGTCTTCACATCAGCGCACAGTTTGCATGCTCAGGAGATTTCCTAGAGTTTCTGGCCCAATTTGGAGTAAATGGGGACTTCGTTTACTGTGGAGAATTGCCCCAGAGCATGCATTGGACCCATGTTTCACCCACTTTGACTTCATGTAGCATCTAAACAAATCTGTGCTGGGACAGGGTGGGAATGTTTCTTTTCCTCTGTGTCAACACACACATGCACACAGGCTCTTATGTTGCTATTGTAGGCTGTTTTCTGTTCAAATCAGGGCTTAGAATGTTTTATTTCTTTGGATTATATTTCCTATGTGTGTTCTTAAAAGCAGGGCTTGCAAAGGTATGAAAAACACCTGGGCAAGCTTTTCCTCCCTGTTCAGTGCAGAGCTCGGAAATATAAATCTTCCAGCCAGTATTTGTTTTCTCATTTCTGTTAGACTTGGTGCTTATTATTTGAACAACATGTGCTGAGCAACTGTGGTTGATAATTCATGTATTATGCTTAATGACATCATGATGGCTTGCTTCCATAATACTGCAAGGGGTTTGGCCTGGGTCTTGGGTTTTGGCCCTGGGATGCTCCTGAACTGACAGCCCTATTTCTGAGCCAGGTAATTGTGGGAACAGGCACAAGGGGAATCTGGGTAAGTGAGTCTAGAATTTGGTAAAACCCAGCCAATCTATGCTATATGGTAACTCAGATTCAAGAGGGGGGAAGGAATACCGTATATACCCGACTATAAGTTGACCTAATGTATAAATCAGGGGCAGGTTTTGGAGCCAAAATTATGGATTTTGGTATGACCCATGGATTAGTTGATGGTAAAACTTAGGGACATGTAATAAAGGATGAAGCAAAGGAAAACAATGCCAAAGAACTTACAAAATCCCAGCAGGCATAACTATTTGTGCTCATACTAAAGGTTGGACAGATGACAGAGTAGAAGGGGGCCATTGCTTCCAGGACAGATTATTTTTGTTTTCTTTCACCAGGGGATACGTGTGTGTGTGTGTTAAAGTACAGTACTTACATTGACCTGTGGATAAGTCGACTCAGTTTTTTGGGGGTCAATTTTTTAACTGAATTTTCTTGACTTATACATGAGTATATACAGTAGTTTTTTGACAATCAGGTGGTAACTACTCCCATTCCTGCTAGGGCTCACCTCCCACAAAACCTTATGTACAGCACACATGGAGTTGTTCCAGGCCTTTCCCCAAGCAGTAAGTCAATGGTTTCCAATGTTTGGTCCTCTTGATGTTTTGGACTTCAGCTACCATAAGTCCTGACTGTTGGTCAAGCTGGCTGGGGCTTGTAAGATCTGAAATCCCAAACAATGGAGGCCCAAAGGTTGGGAACCACTGCAGTAAGTAAACTGGAAATTCACTTTTAGTTTACTTCCCAGTTGAAAAAAGACCTATCCTGGCCCGAAAGAGTCCAAGGAAGTCTAAAAATGTGGGGCAATGTCTCCCTAGTGTCTAGGGAGCATAGGGAGCCTTTTAGGTAATATCTTTTTTAAAAATTGGGCTTGTAGAAGGTGGGACTGTGTCTCTCCAGGTTCCCATGGGAGACTGCTTGACCTCTCAACCCTCAGCAGTTACCCACTGCTTCAAAGCCACTTCATGGAAAAAAATATTGAGGTTTGTGCTCCTCCACCTTACTCGTCTTGAGATTTGTCTTCCCAAGTAGAGACCTAGGGAAGTACAGGAATACCTCAGTTCCTCGGTATCAATTTAACAGAAAATTTGGTACCAGAGGTAAAAATAAGATGGGGGAAAAAAATAAAGATAGGTTCCTACACAACAGAAAAGAAGAAAAAAATCGACATGTTTGATTGTGTATTCCTGCACAGCAGTGGGTAACTGCTGAATGGCTCTTGTAGTCTCTTCCAGCTGTATGATTCTATATTTCAGCAAATCCTTTACTGAAAACTAAATATGCACATGTGAAATGGCACTACCAGGGCAGCTAAGCCCTTGCATAAGTAAAGAAATTTGAACCTTGTAGACACCGCTTGAAAGCTTTTCTAAAATGTATTACATCCCCCCCCCCCTGCACTAACCTCTACTTTTCTCATGATTTCCATTCTGGTCTATAGATCTATGCTTTTTTTAAAAAAAATGTGCAACACATAGCTGGTGAGGCAGGCTTATCTGCTCTCCTCCTTTCCCTCTGATTTGCTATTCACACATGCTCAGTAAGGGATTCTGGAGGCAATGCTGTTTACTTTGCCTGTTGTAGGCAGTCATACAACAGGATCAGCCAGAACAGAATCTCATTCTTCTCCAGCTCTACCTTTATTGGATTGTTTACTGCAGACATGCTGCTGCAACCTGACACCAAAGAAGATTAGCGCACCAGCTTTCATTCCCGCGCTAGGTGTGGGATGTAAACTGATGGGGATGGATTGTATCACGCAGTTCCTTCCTCGGGCAGTACCCATCCCATACCTGATCTGGGCTTCTCCCGGACCTTGTAAAGAATGGGATTTTCCCCTTCTTTAAAAGGTCCAGGAGAAGTCCAGATAGGGTATGGGATGAGTACTGCCCAGGGACAGAACTGTGTGATACAATCCATCCCTGTCAGTTTACATCTGTGCCTAGCATGAGAATGAAAGCTGGTACACTAATCTCAAAAGCCTGTTTCTCAAATCCTCCTTCACTTTCCTCCCAGTGCCAATGCTGCTAAAAGATCCAGACAGACAGAGGGCAAGGAGGGAAAGGGAAGCTCAATGGGTGTAAAAGACTTTGTAAATAAAAAAATAAATTGTCAGACACTTTGTTAACTGAGGTATGACTGTATGGCACTCCCCGAGACTTCAGCCAGTGCCCGGAGACTTGGTAATCTTACTTCACTTTTTGCACTCAGATTCACAGAATCTTTTGGTTCTTAGTGAAATTTGCGACATGCCCAGCTGAACTTCCATGACTGCTTAAAGAATGATGCTTTCAGACATTCATATGCCCATCGTATGGAAATTAAACTCTTCATTAAAGAGGGGAAAAAGCCTAAACTAGAGTCTGGATCAAACACAATGGTTTTTGAAGTTAGCTCCAAGCAGAGTAGAAAGTTATAATATAGAGAGATCTCAACATTACCCTTGGGATTTCATGGAGAGTAATTATATCCTTCATATTCTCTCACTTACCCTTTGTGTTTGTCCGTATTGAAAGTGATGATGAGAAAATATTTTATCTGCTGCTATAAATGTTATTTTCCAAACTAAATCTGAAAAACATACACATTCTCATTCAGAGCTAAATTGAGGAAAATCAATCACTGCTGTGAAAGAGATTCATCCACAAGTTATTTTCCCCTGCCCTCTTTTAACAAATTTTTCATTTATTCTCCATATTAATCCTGCTAAATCTCTTTTGCGTTAGCAGCATGTGCAAATAATTCAAGCACTCTGTCACTGTTGAGAGTGAACATTATGCCTTGCAGGTGGCAAGGAACATATTAATTTTATAGTTGAAGCAAAGAAAAATTGACTGGAATTAAAAGTAGGAGGAAATAACTAGATTTTCCATGGTAGTTTATGATGTTATATGGATCTCTCTGTGTGTGTGTGTGAGTGAAGAGATATAGAAATTAGGCAATTGCCTTTTATTTCATCATTGGTTAATCTCTTAATTCTATCCTCAAACCTTTGATATGTGAATGACAGGAGACTTCCTTTTAATTAAGATGGAAAGTTTCTTTCTATGCTAAAAAAATAAAATAAAAGAAGCATAGAATCATAGAACTGCAAAGTTGGTAGGAATCCCAAAAGCCATCTAGGTCAATTTCCCCACCAAGCAAAGGAAATCCATAACTAAAATGGACATCCAATTTACCACCTTCTTAGGTACTCTGTTCCCCTATGAAACAGGTTCATCCTATGTTTAGTCAGAATCTCCTTTCTTGTAATTTGAATCCATTGGTTTGGATTCAAAGCAATCTGTTGGTTTGCTCCATCTTTTTTTTAAAAATTATTTTATTGAGTATAAAAACAAACATATAACACAGTTAACAAATATCTATATGTTCAAATATACATATTCGGTATATATATATATATATAAACTTAATACAACCTGGTTACACATTCATTGTTCAATACAAATCTATGTGACTAAACTTGATACAATCTAATCATTCTCTAAATCAGGGGTAGGCAACCTAAGGCCCGGGGGCTGGATGCGGCCCCCTGAGGCCTTTGGGCCGGCCCCAGGCCGGTCCTGCCACCGCCACTGCCGCCCTCCGCTGTGATGATATTGATTATTGTTGTTATTACTTGTTCTTGGGGTTTTCTTGGCAAAATCTCCACAGGGGGTTTGCCATGGCTTTTCTGGGGCTGAGAGAGTGTGCATGCATATATATTTTTTAATTTTTATTTTTTTTGTTAATTTTTTCATATTTATTTATTTATTTATTTATTTATTTTTGGTGCTTCGGCCCCCCAATTGTCTGAGGGACAGCAACCCGGCCCCCGGCTCAAAAAGGTTGCCTACCCCTGCTCTAAATACTATATTCTAATTGTTCCTTCCTATAGTTCTTTGACAGTAAATACCAATTCTATATAGTCATAAAATTATGCCTTTCTATGTCACTTACATATGTTTGTCAGCTCTTGCTAGTAAAATAATTAATCAGTTATAAACCTCCTTCATCCTTATTTAATCTTTTATGTTTTAGTACACCATAGTTACTTTGCTTCTTTAACTCCACCTTGCTTTTATATATTCTTCAATCAGAGCCCACTCTTTATCCAATCTCTTTAAATCATTATGTTTTACTAAAGAAGTTAACCTATCTATTTCTTTCATTTCTATTAATTTCAATAATCAGCCATCAACAGTAGGTATCTCTTCTTTTTTCCATTTCTGAGCTATCAGCAACCTTGCTGCAGTAATCATTTAAAGAAAGGTCCTCCAGTATTTCTTCTCTATAATCGGGCCTAGTTTATTTGTCATATTCAGAAAGTATAACTCTGGACTTAACTCATACTTACTTTTTAACATTTCTTGTATTGAAATATGAATTCTTTTCCAATATGTTTTCATTATGGAGCATTTCCACCAGGTGTGGAACCACGATCTGACATTTTGTTTGCATTTCCAACATTTATTCATTTTGGCATTGTAAATTCTTGCTATCTTCACCTTTGTTCCATTTTCCAGAAGTTTTCCTTCAAATCCTGCGATTGGGTAAATTTCTGTTTTTTTTCCTAGCATTTCCCCAGCTTTCTAATTCTATTGTTTTTCCAATATTGGTTGCCCATTTGATAATATTCTCCGATATCATTTCAATTTCTTGTTCTCTATCCATTAATATTTGCTTATTCTTCTTTTCTCTGGTTCCATCAGTATTTTATCCAAATCTAATGGTTCTTCTTTGAAATCCTGAAGTTTAGAATCCATTTTAAATCTTTCTCTTAGCTGTGTATATAGTAACCAGTGCATCCTAGGATCCAGTTGTTCTAATTCTTCCATTGTTTTTAACTCATTTATGTCCATCTGGCCTTTTGAGGGTTTGCTCCATCTTTTAGGTGACAGGCTTTCAGATATTTCAAGATGGATGTCATATCACTTCACAGTATTGTCTTCTCCAGGCTAAGCATAACCAGCTCCCTCAACCATTCCTCCTTTGGCTTGGTTTACAGACCTTTCATCATCCTGTTCACTCTCCCCTGGACACATTTCAGCTTGTCAATAACCTTCTTAAATGGTGATGCTTAGAACTAGAAACTGCAGATATGTTTTGACCAGAGCAGAATAAAATGGTATTGTTGTATTCCTCAATAAATATAGTAGGCTTTTTTTGTCAGTTCCGAAATCACTGGGCATGCAGCAGAAAACATAATTAATATTCTGCATTGTTATCCTTGGTATTTTTCTTTGTCCAGTCAGTCACTCAAGATGCATGGATGAGACCACACTGTCTGGGCAATGGCCAAGTTTCCAGGATTCCTCTCTATCCCTCTAGTGCAGTGGTTGGCAAGATTTACTCACCTGGGGCCGGTCCGCTGGTCCTGGGGTCTTCTGCTGGGCCGGGGAGGGGGGAAATGGCGGCGCGCGCACGCATGCGCGCCCCCTCGTGCATGCACAGTACTTCTGGAGTACTGCGCATGCACGAGCGAGCCGCGGCCGCCATTTTGGCAAACAAAATGGAGGCCACGACACACGCAGTGGTGGCGCGGCGGCAGTGCACATGGCAGTGGCGGGGGTCGGCGCTGTCGGTGGGGGGGGGTCGGTGGGGGCCGGTTGGCAGGCCTTGGCAGGCCGGGTGCGGCCGCGGGCCATAGGTTGCCGACCCCTGCTCTAGTGCTACATTTATCTGTTAACATGATGTCTTCCCCCTCAAATTCATCCATCCCATTAATGGTCATGTCATCTGGCCGCAACATTAGGGATGAAATAGCTAAACAATATATATTTATTTAATTTATAGCCTTTCTTTCTCCCAAATAGTGTGTTACAGTAATCCAACAGGGTGTAACCAAGGTATTCATCACTGTAGCCAGGGCTATTATCTCAAGGATGATAATAATAATAATAATAATAATAATAATAATAATAAATTTTATTTGTAACCCGCCCCTCTGCTCAGCAATCGGGGCGGCGTACATCAGGTTAAAATACTACAGTTAAAATCCAAGTTCTTACCCTTCGTCCACTACCCTCCCCCCTTAAAACAGTATTAAACATAATAAAATTAAAAACGGACATATAACTAAAAATAGATAATAAAAGCAATAACAAGATGCCACTCTCGGTAGAGAGATCAGAGATAAAGTGGCTCGAATGTACATACCCCTGCAAAGAGTTATTCTGGGAAGGCCTGCTGGAAAAGCTCCGTCTTAACTGCTTTCTTGAAGGTGGTAAAGGACGTAATAAGACGTATCTGATCCGGCAGGCCATTCCACAGTTTAGGGGCAGCGACTGAGAATGCCCTTTGGGATACACAAACTATAATTGTGGAAACGCATTCCCAGCCACTAGGAGAGAGTCAGTGTGTCATAGTGGTTTGAGTGTTGGACTGTGACTCTGGAGACCAGGGTTCGATTCCCAGATTGGCCATGAAACCCACTAGGTGACCTTGGACAAGTCACAGACTCTCAGCCTCAGGGGAAACAATGGCAAACCTTTTCCAAAGAAATCTTGCCATGAAAACCCAATGATAGGCTTGCCTTAGGGTCACCATAAGATGGAAACAAATTAAAAACACACAACAAAAATTCCCAGCCATTTCAGCATCGAGACTCAGGGCTGAGTCCATAAGTACACTCAAACTACAGACCTGAGATTTCAGGGGGATTGTAAATCCAACCAGCACAATCTATGAGCACTCTGACCATCCCTATTCCCTGATCTGCCTTTTGATTGATCAGAAACAACTCTGTCTTGTCTGGATTAAATTTCAATTTGTTCTCTCTCATTCAGTCTGAGAGCAGATAATGGATTAGCACTGGATTAACTTTCTTGGAGTTCGGTGGAAAAGAGGGAAAATGAACCTGAACCAGAACCACGCACAGTCTTTGGCCAAAGGATCTACAGAAAAAACAGATCTATTTTCAGTCCAACACACTCGCAGCAATACCTCTGATGGAGAAACTTTATTTCACAGAGGTAGCATTTTATTTACACAATCAGCAAAAAAAGCACATGAACAAAGTCAGTGATTCACTCCTCTATTGCATGTGTGCCATTTCTTATCTATGAAGAGAAAAGAATCTTTGTAACACCATTATTCCAGTGAATGAATGGATGTTCACAGGGGTAGGACAGTCAGTTTCAAAAATGTTCTTATTACCTTATCTTTAACACTGAGCCTGGATACAGTTCTTATAGTCAGAGCAGTTTGCAGAAAGCCAGTCAGACAGAAGCTTATCACATTCATTTTAAAACCAGCTTACCTGATCTGGATTAAATTTTAAATTGGGTGATATTATCAGAAGAATTTAGCTGCTGAAATCGCTGCCCAGGTCCATACCCACTCCCGGGGCACTCAGCATGCCTCTTTTCAAAGCTGGGAGTTTTCTGGCTTAAGAAAACGGCCACCGGAGCAATCCTGGGAGTGGGATGGACCCGATTTAAAATTTAATTCAGATCAGGTAAGCCGGTTTTAAAATGAATGCAATACGCTCCAGACTCAAAAATGGATTCAAAGATTTTAACCCACAGGATAGCTTCATTTTAAATGGCTTAGGTACCCAAAAATAAAAGACAAAATGCTTGAAATACTTTTGCACCCAACAGTGGGATTCAGGGAGGGTTTTTCGGTAATGGCCAACAGTAGTTCTTTCCTGCTGTTATTTGATCTTCCATCTACACTTCTATGATTCTATGGTCTAAATCTGTACTGCAGAAATAATGCAGTTTGATGCCAGTTTAACTGCCATGGCTCAATGCTATAGAATTCTGGGATTTGTGTTATTATGAGATATTTAGATTTCTCTGTCAGAGGGTTCTGGTGCCACAACAAACCATAAATTCCAGGATTCCATAGTGTTAGCATACCCTACACCCCTCTCGGTGGATATGGGGTTTCATAATTAATATTTAGTGTTGGGCATGTTTTGAGAGGTAACCATGGCTTGTGGAGACTAATGATTTACATGTGTAAAGGGTCATGCTGACCTAAGGACATGTGGGAGACCTAGAAAGGACTAAAATAAATGCTAAATGGGTTTGCTGATCACTTCATCCCCCACCCTGGCTCTTTGAATTCCCTCTTGCAATGGAGACAAAGTGAGTTCTATTGCAAAAGCAGTCAAAGACCACACCTTCCATCTCACCCTATTCTGTGTCTCTATTCATCCTTCCTTTCTGACTATCCAGGGATTGTCTCAAATCTAATCAATTATCACTCTGGAGTTAAAGCCATCATCCGTTTCATCAGCAGCCATTTTGGTCAGAGGTAGAAATCATGTGGCTCATGGGGAACATGTGGCCCCAAAGGTAATTTTTGTGGTCCCTAAAACACTCCCTTGACCCTCTCACATTTTTTTCAATCTTTAATTGAGAACAGCCAATCCTGCAAAGCCTCCAGATGGTGCAATTCTCCTTTTTTAAAATGATACAGACCTTAGGTTTAATTTTCCTCAGCTTTCTCAAAAGCTTTTTTTAAAAATAGGAAGTGGATTTCAAAAGACATCTGTTCTCATTTTCTGGGACTGGGGCAGTGAGCAGAGGGTCCTGATTGCTAGCACTTTCTCGGACCCTGCCCACACCTGTATTAGGCTGAATGAGTTGGCTGCCTTAGGCAAAAGATTTTAAGTGTCAAGAAATGGCAGCAAATGGTCAATTATTTAACATTTTTACTCGTATTTGGTAGATAGGGAAGATGTGTTTGAAAAGTTGTGCCACAATACAGGCGTACCTGTAGTTATGTCCCTAGGCTTTACCTCTTTAACAGAATATTCAGTACCAGAGGTAGAAATAGCATGGAAGAATAGGGATAGGTTTGCATGTATGGGGTGGACAAAGGAAAAAACATGCCGGAGTGGCCATGGCTGGGTGGCCATGCATACAGCAATTTATCGGACTGGGTTGTGTGGCTATTGTGAAGATAAGCATGTGATTGTTGTGGATCTAGGTATTCTGGAGGTAATCCAGGTTTTCCTGTCAGTGTCGATGCTCCCATTTTCTTACAATATTACTGCAGCCGGTGGCTTCCATGTTACTGGGGAGGTAAATTCATTCTATCTTTTAGTTCACACTTTAAAGGAGTGATCCAAGGTGTGGACCCCTATCCCTCACATAGGTTCAGAAGAACTCCTTTAAAATTTGCAATAAAACCTGCAGTGGATTCACCATCCCATTGACAAAGTCACCAGCTGTCACTATAGTAAAAATCTACTTATTTCTTTTAACTGCGATTTATATCCTGTTAATGCATTCCTGTTAATATCTTACAATGTTCAAGATCCCCACACTGGAAACTCTTTACAGGCTTTACAGCTGCTCAGGAAAGGAACATATATCACAATATTTCTACAAGGTACCCATTTCAACCTATAACCACCATGCTGTTTTGCACATGGGATTCTTGCACGAGCTACTAAATCCCCTTTTATACCACTTGATTTATAAATCCACAGCTAAGCTTTTAAACATAGCTCAGAAGGGAAGAATTACAAGCAAGTTAGCTATGCATAATGGCAAAAGCATATTTGAAGCTTGCAGAGTGAAAGGTTCCACCAGCATGCTAATGCCAAGGTCTGGGAAGCTGAAAAGAAAGGAGGTCAGTGAAGAGGTAAAGAAAAAGCAGTCATCTGGGAGCAGGCATGAAGGAACTGGAAGGATGCAGCAGTGACCAAGCATCATCCAGCAGCCATTGCACAGCCTTTGGACCTTATCACACGCAGGGCTCAAAGCGGCAAGAAAGTGATATAAGAATCAATCCAGAACTATACTGGTAGAAACCCCACAATACGGAAATGGCTATCAGACGCAACTAGCATCATCGCGAAAGCGCGATGAAGCACCCCCCGGGAACCGTATTTGCTGTTCACACACAAGTGAGAAGATCCCGTACAGAACCCAGCAAGGATGTTCTTGCACATGCGCAGAAACAGGACAGCCATGGCTGTCACTTGCCGCGGCTGTCAAACACACCCCTTCCCAAGCCGGCTGTCCCCCAAACCCCTTCCCAAGCTGGCACAGGGTCCGCGCTCTGAGGAGAAGTCCTCAGAGAGTGGACTTCTCCTCGGAGCGCAGACCCTGTGCCGGCTTGGGAAGGTGTGTGTGTGTGTGTGTGTGTGTGACAGCCGGCTGTCACACACACACCCCTTCCCAAGCCGGCACAGGGTCCGTGCTCCGAGGAGAAGTCCTCAGAGAAGCGCCTCTCTGAGGACTTCTCCTCGGAGCCCAGGCCCCGCCCAGGCTTGGGAAGGTGTGTGTGTGTGTGTGTGTGTGTGTGAGACAGCCGGCTGTCTCACACACACACACACACACCCCTTCTCAAGCCTTGCGCTCCATGGGAAAACATCCCCAGAGAGGTCCCTCTCTGGGGACGTCTTCCCTGGAGTGGAGGACCCGCACGGGCCTTGCACTCCATGGGAAAATGTCCCCAGAGAGGTCCCTCTCTGGGGACGTTTTCCCATGGAACGCAAGGCTTGGGAAAGGGTGTGTGTGTGTGGCAGCCGGCTGTCACACACACCCCTTCCCAAGCCTGCACTGGGCCTGGGCTCCAGGATACGTATCTGGTGATCAGACATACGGCGAAAGCGCAATGATTGCGCTATCATTCCGGTTGCGCAATTGCAATTCCCCAAGAAACCGGCATTCAAAAGAACGGGGATGATGCCGCATTGGGACGGGGTTGTGATGGGGTTCTGTGTGACGTCGTGTGAACACACGGAAAAATAAAGCGCAATAGGACGGGATTTAGTGTGGATTCTGTCTGCTTTAGACCCCGTGTGATAACGTCCTTTGAGTGAACCTTTACATAAAGAGGTATGGATACCTCCTTATACAATGTCATTAAAACTAGGATTTCCATAACATTCCTGGTTACAACACTGTAAGTCACCAAGATGATTGCAGCCAGTGCATTACTCATTTTTTTGGTATTGAGAATGTAATAAATTCGTATTTCAAAAGTAACCAAATGGCTACTGATTTGCCAGAGTAACACAGCTATGTCTTTGAATGCTACCAAATGACAAAGATCTCACACTGAGGCTGTGGCTCTGTAGTGTATATCTACACAAAGGATCTTCACTAGTGGGTGCGGGTTGCACCAGGTTTACACCACTGTTCCCCAACCATCTGCCTTTGGGCGGCTGTGGCATTCGCCTACATCCCTTTAAAACACTGGAGCTTAGAGGAAGAGATGTTAGGAATGATGTGAGGCTCAGTGGAAGGAGAAAGGAGAAGCCTCAGGGTTTTTAAAAATTAAAAAAATTAATTCTTAATTTAAAAAAATATTTTAAAAAATTATTTGAAAAGATCACATCATACAAGTATTATTTACTATCAAAATAGATTTCAATCCAAAATTATTTTTGCTGAATATAACTGAAGATTGTAAAGGCAAACTGAACAAAGAGGAGATAGGGGTAATCTTATACATGATAACCGCGGCATGGATAATTTTTGCTAGATATTGGAAAAAAGAGAATGAGTACATAATAGAAGAGTGGAAAAAGAAGCTAAAGGACATGATGTTGATGGATAAACTGACAATGTTGATTAATGATAAACAGGCTACGCAACATGCCAGGAAATGGGCTAAAATAGAAAACTATCTGGACATAATAGCATGATAGGAACAAAGATATATAATACTATAAGGCTTCAATGAATTAGACACATAACATAAGGACGTTTGGTTTGAAATTATGTTAGAAATTGTGTTTGAAAGTAAGTACACGGTACGAAAAATGGATTTTGATTTCTCAAAACTTGTTGAAAACCTTTAGACTAAAGAATATATGTTTGAAGGAATGATATGTATATATTTACGCATATATGTACTTTCTTTTCCTTTTTTTAATAAAAACAACAACAACAACAAAAAAAGAAAAGATCACATCATACCAAATGTTCACTTTATCCACATGAAATTTTGTTGTTTGTTGGTGTGTGCCTTCAAGTCATTTCCAACTTATGGCGACCCTAAGGAGAACCTGTCATGGGATTTTCTTGGCAAGTTTCTTGGGGGGGGGGGGAATCTGCCATTGCCATCCTCTGAGGCTGAGAGAGTGCAGCTCACCCAAGGTCACCCAGTTTGGTTTCCAAGGCTGAGTTGGGATTCAAATCCTGGTCTCCAGAGTCCCACTCCACTATTGAACCACTACACCACACTGGCTCCCAACATGAGACTATGTACATTTAGACTGTGTGTATGACAGTGTAATTTAAAGATATAATTTTAATATGTTTGTTTGTTCATTTAAGTCACAAATATTGCCATTACATCCAGTGATATACAAGAATTACGAATTATGAGTAACATTAGTACAAAAAATAAGTCTATATGGTGTAGTATATGAGGCCAATGGGTGAATGACACCATGAATTACTGCACCGAGTGATGCCAACCCTAGTGATGGCACTGTTTACACATGTGGACATGCTCAGCCTTGGGCTATAGTCACACACTCTCAGCCCCAGAAAATCTTGTGATAGGTTCGCTTTAGGGTTGCTGTAGGTTGGAAACGACTTGAAGGCACACAAAAGAACAACAAGGTAGATGACAGTAGAAAAAGAGGGAGACCATATTACAGATGGATAAACTCAACCAAGGAAACCATGGCTCTGAATTTGCAGGATTTGAGCAAGATGGCTGATAACAGAGAGGCTTGGAAGTCTCTTATTCACAGGGCCACCATAAGGCAAAGTCAGCTTGACAGCAATTAACCACAACAAGAAACATAGATATAACATCTCCAAGTAAGGAATGCTTAGAAGGAATCAGTGGCACAGTAGAATTTAAAAAAATTATGGTAATAGATTTAAACCAAACACTTATGGAACCAGGGCACTGTCATGCTTTACGGCTGTAGTAGTATCGGGGGCGTTGCTCCAGGGAGCAAAATGAAGGCATTGCCCTCCCAAATAAAAATTGTATCCCTCAATAAAATTTTCCTTTCATCTTCAAACTTCTTGTACTGCAGAGGATGAGACATTGAGAAATTGAGGCAATATTTATGCCTAGAACTTTTATATTTGCTGTGTCTGAATTCCCTTGGTAGTTTTGCCTGCCCCTTTTCTTTGGATACTTGGACTGTATTTCTGCATACTCAATGGTGGTTTTACATTACTGCGGTGCTGGGGACTGGGCTTTTCTGGAGAATGCTAAATTGTCATTGTTGCATGCCTTCAAGTCATTTCTGATTTTGCCCTAAGTTTTAAACCCATCATGGGGTTTGCTAGACAAGATTTCTTCAGATGAGGTTTGCCTTTGCCTTCCTCTGAGGCTGAGAGAGTATGACTTGTCCAAGTTCACCCAGTGGGTTTCCATGGCTTAGCAGGGATTCGAAGTCCAGCACTCAAACCACTGCAACACACTGGCTGTCTAGAATTCTAAATACTCCTCCCTAACTTGCAGATTCCAGTATTTCAAAGGCTGTTGCCATAGCACTTACAGTGGAATCACAGTGCTATAATAGTATAGTGTGAAAGGGCCCCTGAACAACCACCACAAAATTGTAGCAACTGATGTCAGTCTTTTGTTGTTGTTGTATGCCTTCAAGCTATTTCTGACTTATGGAGCCCCTAAGGTGAACCTATCATGGGAGTTTCTTGGCAAGATTTGTTCAGAGGGGGCTTGCCATGGCCATCCTTCTGAGGCTGAGAGAGCATGATGTGCCCAAGGTCACCCAGTAGGTTTACACGGCTGAGCTGGGATTCAAACACTGGCCTCCAGAGTCATAGTCCAAAGCTCAAACCACTGCACCACACTGATGCTCAGTCTGTGGTAATGATAAGGAATTACTGGCCAGCAACAAGGAGGTCATAATGAGTGACAGAAGAAAAATATTTCTTAAAATCTTTCTGAGCGGTGATTCTAAAGCAGGCATCTTTTCCTGTCTGACTGCTGAGTTTGAGCTAGAGCTGGTCTGTCAGTCCTCTGCAGGTAGTGAGCTTTGCTCTTCCTCCCACCTTCTTCCCTTAGGCTCTTTCCTTGCCTTTGTGTTTGTTAATTTTACCATTGGTCCAGCCTGGCTTCCTAGCAAATCCACAGTTTGGGCTTTCCCCTTCAGGCTGCCCAGGAAACAGTTTAAGAACATGCAAAGGTGAAAAGGACTTGTCTGGACAGTGCTAGCCTCACGCCCTTCCGCTGCAAAATCAAAAGACAGTCCCTGAACTGTGCACTGAGACCAGCATCTCAAACTTTCTCTGAAATAGAGATATAGGAGCACTTTAGTCTTCTCACCATCTTTCTCTGTTTCTGCTGATGATCAAGTTGAGCTCCTCTAAGGCTGCATTGGCACTGCAGAAATAATCCAGTTTGATGCCACTTGGAACTGCCATGGCTCAATGCTATGGAATTCTGGGATTTGCTGTCTGTTGTGTCATCAGAGGTCTGCTGCAGAGAGGGAGGTCTCCTCACAGGGAGTCCTCCTTACGAGGAGACCTCCATTGCTGGGGCAGAAGAGAGAGCAAAGGCTACTTCCAGCAGCCCATCCCTGCCATACTGGGTGATACCTGGGGGAGATGCCACTGCCTGAATGCATACATGAATGAGCAACCAAATCTGCATGCCCAAGGGTACCTCATGTGCAGCTCTGATAATGCAACCTTTAACTGAGTGCAAATATCCCACATTGGGGAAAAAAAGTCCATCTACACATGCATAAGACACTAACAGGATTCCAGATTTTGACGTATGGTAGACACCCTTTTCTCTGTCTCAGGCAGCAAAGGTGGTTAGGATTACTCTGGGCATATATTTCTATACATTGCTGGATCCACTTCTGAGCCCAGGTGGCTTGGAGTGCCTGGGGCCCGCTTTGATTGGTCCATCAGCTGTGACCATTCCTGTTCATTTGGCCTAATGAAACTGTGACTTGCCTTTTGATCTATCAGTTTGAGGGTTTAATTTTGCTAAAGTTACTAAATTGAAGTGTTCATGTTGTTTTCAAGTGTTTGAATTGTTTCATCGTGTTTGCAATTGATTTTATTGCTTGTGCCCAAACCTGAGATTTTCTGGTACAGGGCAGGTTATAAATACTTAAATAAGCGAGGACAATCTATTATATTTACCTCTGGCATCCTCTGATTCAAGTTTTGATCTGTGTTTAACATCTAATATCCCCTAGTTTTAAGCATAAAACATAGTATCATGAAGAATCATTGCATCTAAGATGAATGCTAACTCATTTTGGTCAGTTAAAGTTGTATACATGCATTTTGAAGTTCTGGATGGTTAAGGCATACCCTCCAACATTTCACAGCTGAAAATTGGGATATATGAGGCCAAACAACATTAGAGTATGGGCAAGATGACAAAGGTTATTAATGAGGAAGAACACACAACTTAGGAGAGGCTGAAGCAGTTTGCTTTTGCTTGAGACTACTGAGAAGGGCAAGATTTGACCCCATCCTCTTATCTCCTTGCTGGGCCAAGTGCTACTTTTGAACTTTTACATAGGTTTGCATCAATATGAAGTAAGCTGGGAACAAAGGAGGACTGTGAGAGAAGGAGAGTGAAACTGGGACATTTGAAAAATGTGATGTGAAATCTGATCAGGACTGTCCCTGCCAAACTGGATCATCATCATCATCATCATCATCATCATCATCATCATCATCATCATCATCATTTTTTAATATCCCACCTGTCTCCCAAAATTGGGACTCTGGGACAGCTGAAGAATGTGAGGACACATGGTAATAAATTTTAGGGATTAAAAATTGCCTGTTTCCTTATGCAGCCAAACAATGTGATAGGAACACATTAATAACACCTGTTGGCAAGATAATTAGGGAACTGCAACAAGAACACTAATCATCATGCATAGTTATGCTCTAAGTAAGCCTTAAAACTTTAAAAACCTGCTTTGCATTTTGCTTTTTTCTAGGAATGTCAGTTAACGACTTGCCTCTCTGTAGGTTTATCTACCTTAGCAATAATAGAAACCCCTTCTATTGTTAGCAAATCTAATTAACACAGATAGCTTGGGGCTACCTGTCTGAACTGTTCCATTGATCTTAAGATGATCAGAGCAAGGGGAACTGTCTGAGGAACTGTGTAAGCAACAGCAGGAAAAGAAAAAACATCCACTTCTCCACCTTGATTCTGTTGGAATAGAGAGCTGTGTTGTTTCTGAGAACGTCTTCCCTGAAGTTGCAAATTTCAGAAAGATCACAGTTGGGGAAAGCTACTTTATTGGACTACAACTTGTGGATGTTTCAAGCCACTAAAGCAGGGGTAGGCAACCTTTCCCCTTTAAGGGCCGAGGGACTTCAGCTCCCAGAAGCCTTAGCCATGTTGGCCAATAGTCCCATGTTGGCCAATAGCTCCTAGGATTCTGGGAGCTGAAGTCCCTCTGCCCTCAAAGGGGAAAGGTTGCCTACCCCTGCACTAAAGCCAATGAGTACAAGGAGCACACAACATCCTTGTTGCAACAGCTCTACCAGCTACCAGTGCATTTCCGGGCACAATTCAAAGTGCTTGTGATGACCTATAAAGCCATATATGGTTGGGGTCCAGTGCTGATCTTTTGGAAATTAAGCAGGGTTGACCCTGGTTGGTACCTAGATGGGGAGGATCTGGGGTCTTCAGGCAGGGATAGGAAGGAATCCTCTCAAAAGGCTGGTGGGCCATTCTGCCAGTACTAGGCTGGGTGGACCAGTGCTCTGGCCCAGCATGGATCAGCTTCCTATGCTCTTGAATCTGAGAGAGGGAGGAACATGACATCTTTACCTCTGCTAATCAAAAAGTCCCAGGATTTCAATTCTGCACAGCATAATTTCACTGCATTCCTTTCTCTGTTAAGAAGGCCTGTTTTACTTTGAGGAGAATCAGCCACTTCAAGACACATAACAACAATGACAGTTGCTTCAATAATGTGAAGCATAAGATACGGACCTTTTTGCAGCTTGGACAAATTAATTTTTGGAACCGAATAATCTAATCACAGAATCATAGAGATGGAAGAGAGCACAAGGCCCATCCAGTCCAACCCCTTGCCATCCAGGAATACACAATCAAAACACTCACAAAAGATACCTATCCAGCCGCTGTTTAAAAACCTCCAAAGAAGAAGATTCCACTACACTCCAAGGGAGTGTATCCCACTGTTGAACAGCTCTTACTGTCAGGAAGGTGTCATGGGTAATGACCACAATACACTCAGCTGAAAGGTAGGGTTGGCCCAAAATGTATGAAATCTGGATCTGGCATTGCCCAATCCCTCAATTGATAGATGAACCAATTTGCTTGGTCACGGCCAAGCTTCGGGATGACAAAGGGGTTACCGGTTAATCGCCCATTCATATCTCAGGTAACTGGTTGATCGCATGTTCTCATCTCTATCCCTTGTTAGGCTGCTTCTGAAAAAAATCTTCCCTAGACCCCCTGGATATGAGAAATTATAGGCCTGTGTCATTGCTGCCATTTTTGAGCAAGGTAATCGAGAGGGCGGTTGCTCTTCAACTCCAAGCTGTCTTGGATGAAACCGATTATCTAGACCCATTTCAAACCGGCTTTAGGACAGGCTTTGGGGTTGAGACTGCCATGGTTGCCTTGACCGACGATCTGCGTCTGAGCATCGACAGGGGTAGCGTGGCCCTGTTGGTGCTCTTAGACCTCTCAGCGGCTTTTGATACGATAGATCACGACATCCTCTTGGGCCGCCTGAGGGGGTTAGGTGTCGGGGGCACTGCTCTGCAGTGGTTCCGGTCCTTCCTCTTGGGTAGGTCTCAGAGGGTGTTGCTTGGGGACAGTAGCTCCAGTAAGAGGGAGCTCACTTGTGAGGTTCCTCAGGGAGCTATTTTGTCCCCGATGTTATTTAACATCTATATGAAGCCGCTGGGTGAGATTATACAGAGTTATGGTGCTGGGTGTTATCAGTATGCTGATGACACCCAAATCTATTTCTCCATGTCTCGTTTGTCGGTCTCGAATTCTAATGGCATCTCTTCTCTCAATGAATGTCTGCGAGCGGTAATGGGCTGGATGAGGAAAAACAGATTGAGACTGAATCCAGAAAAGACGGAGGTGCTCACGATAGCGGCCCCGAAACCAAGAATTGGGTTGCAACCTCCAGTCCTGGATGGGGTCACGCTCTCCTCCAGTGACTGTGTTCGCAGTCTGGGGG
Source organism: Phrynosoma blainvillii (assembly GCA_026167975.1). Taxonomy (NCBI): domain Eukaryota; kingdom Metazoa; phylum Chordata; class Lepidosauria; order Squamata; family Phrynosomatidae; genus Phrynosoma; species Phrynosoma blainvillii. Next base: position 22,750,052 of record JANUYF010000002.1, read on the forward strand.
TGCTCTTTGACTCGTCGCTCCTGATGACTAATCAGGTAAATGTGACGGTCAGGAGTGCCTGCTATCAGCTTCGGCTGATACGCCAGCTGCGCCCTTTTCTGGAAGTAAGGGATATCGAGACTGTCGTGCAAGCGCTGGTAAACTCACACCTTGACTTCTGTAATGCACTCTACATGGGGCTACCCTTGTGCTTGACTCGGAAATTACAGCTGGTACAAAATATGGCAGCCAGGTTAGTGTCGGGAACATCTAGGGGGGATCACATTACTCCGGTTTTGAGATCCCTCCATTGGCTGCCAGTCAGCTTCCGGGCCCAGTACAAGGTGTTGGTTATTACCTTTAAAGCCCTAAATGGCTTGGGTCCAAGTTATCTTAGGGACCGCCTCCTTCCATACAATCCTCCCCGCGCTCTCCGGTCCTCTGGGAGGAATCTGCTGCAGCTCCAGAAATCGAGGCTTGCGACAACCTCTCAGAGGGCTTTCTCTATTGTCGCCCCCAAACTCTGGAACGGCCTGCCGGATGAGATCCGTCAGTTAACATCGCTAGTCAGCTTTAAAAAAGCTGTCAAGACGGATCTCTTCCGGCAGGCTTTTCCTGATTAATTCTTCCCAGCCTAAATCAGCACTGTTCCTATGTGGCCCCATCTTGGATGGATAGGAACTCTGCTTTAGGCCATAGTGGAGTGTCTAACTGTGCCGTTTTAAGTTCAGTTTTAATTGTTATATTGTTTTTATGTTATTGTGATTTAATACTGTTTTAAGGGGGGGAGGGATTATCTGGGGTTTGTATTTGATTTTAATTGTAAGCCGCCTAGATTGGTTTTTCAATAGGCGGGGTATTAAATAAATTTTATTATTATTATTATTATTTGTCACTGGGGGACACTGATCCAGCATTGCCCCCACAATGGCAACACCGCATGCTCTCAGCACCCCTAGGTCCCTGATGGACTCCCAATCCAGTGCTTTGCAGCACCAGAAACCAACACCCAACAGATCCAAGGCCTGTGTTACCGCCACAAAAGGCTTGCCCTCTCCAGGGGCCGCCTTCCACCAACCCTAGTGAGTTATATCCTATCCTCGAGAGTCCCGAACAAAGGTCCATTCCTGGGTGGAAGTAGTCCTCAAATGCCCCCGATTTCCACCTGCCCAGTCTTTTTATAGAGTTCACCGGCAAGCCGCATTCCGCCGCTGTGGTCACTGCCCCAATACAGAATGAGTGACCCCCAAAATCCTTCAATGGCAGCCCTTCACACTGTAAGGCCAAATAAAGCACCAACATACCTGGAAGCATGTCAGCGGGGAGCCATCTTTATGGGTGAGGAGAAGGCCTTCCTCCAGGAGTGGGATGCCACATATCTGCATAAGATCCAAACACAACACAGGTGGCAGCCATGGAGCCTTCTTAGCACAATGGAGGATCCCCTGCCATATTGGTTGCCCTTTGACCTGTGAAGAACTAAACAGACAGTGTTTCCCACAAAAGAAACATCCCCCTTCTGGAGTGCCCACATTGAGCTATTTGTTTTGGAAGACGGCACAAGTTCTTCCATCCACAGTGCTCCAAAGAAGGCAGTTATAAAGGCAGCTCTGAACAGGCTGGTCTTGGCCTTGAAGGTGCAGACCCGGTCAAGCTGCATGGAGAGCCTGGAGAGTAACTTGAAACAGATAGGTCTCCTGCAATCCCTATTGCCTGCATGTGTCTTTTCCTGTAGTTTGAACCCATTGCTCTGGATCCTATTCAGTGGAGCTGCATCAAACAAACTTGCTCCATCCCCAACATGACATCCCTTCAGATATTTAAACAGGGCTATCATATCACTTCTTAACCTTTCTCTTCTCCAGGCTAAACATATCCATCTCCCTAAGTTGTTGCATGGTTACCAGACTCTTCACCATTTTTGTTGCCCACTTTTGAACATGTTCCAGCTTGTCAACATCCTTTTTGAACTGTGGTGAGAACTGGACACAGTATTCCAGGTGAGACCTGACCAAAGCAGAATAGAATGGTACTATTATTAGGGGGACGATGATATCTTTACCCTTCCCAGTCAAAAAGTCCCAGGACTTCAGTTCTGCATGGCCAGGTTCCACTGCATAGTGTTCTCTCTTAAGGAGCCCTGTTTTACCTGGAGGAGACTCAGCCACCTGAAGGCACATAATACCAACAACAGTTGCATCCAATATATTTTGCTGCCCAATAATGTGAAACATAAGATATTGACCTCTGTGTAGCATGGACAAGTTACTATTTGGAATACAAATTCCAGAATCTCCCATGATGACTGAGGAGTCTAAGAGGTGTAGTAAAAATATTTTCCAGCTTTGTTCTCTCCCACATCACATATAGAAAAGGTGTTTGCACAATGAAGCAGTATCTTCCCTTGGAAGTCTTGTTGTTGTTGTTGTTGTGTGCCTTCAAGTTGTTCTAACCTATGACAATCCTAAGGCTGTCATAAACAACAATCTTGATGTTTTCTTGGCAAGTTTCTTTGGAGGGAGGTTGCCATCCTTTGAGGCTGAGATAATGTGACTTGCCCAGAGTCACCCAGTGGGTTTCATGGCCAAGCAGGGATTCAAACCTTGTTCTTCAGAGTCATAGTCCAATGCTCAAACCACTACACCATTCATATTAATGAGGTCAGGAGGCCAGTTTGGGGGAAGAGGAAAGGCCATGTGGCACACACAACTCTGTTCTCCACCAGAGGGGAACTGGCAGGAGACCAGGTGAAAGAACCAAAGGCCTGCCATTGCCACCCCATAGCATCTCACTTGAGATAGCGGATTCACTCTATCTAATGCTAGAGCCATCCCTTGCTGCATCTACATTGCAAAATTAATGCAGTTTGACACTGCTTTAACTGCCATGGCGCAATGCTATGGAATTTTGAGATTTGTAATTTTGTGCGATATTTAGCCTTCTCTGTCACAGAGCTCTGGTGCCACAAGAAACTACAAATCCCCAGATTCCATAGGCTGGAGCCATGACAGTTAAAGCGGTGTCAAACTGTATTAATTCTGCAGTGTAGATGCAACAGCTCCTGTTGCTAGTCCCAGGTCAAGATGAGGAAGAGAGACATAGCCAGTTCACAAACATGTTTATTCTTTGAGTCTAATTGAATTTTCACATAGTGGATGTGGCACATTAAAAAAAAAAATTAAAAGGATACAGTCACGTCAGTTTTATGTAAAAAAAAAAAAAAGCTTGCAAATAATTAAAACAGCAATTAAATAAATAAATACAAATAACCAGACACAGGTAGCTTCCCTTGTTGCCAGAAGCAGTGAATGTTTCAAGAGACAAACAGAACAAAAATTGCACTGATTGCTGTTAACCACCAAATTGCAAAGCCCACTTATTACAGAAAAGAGGAGTGTAATTATGCACTTAAGCATTGTCTCCTCATTTGCCCAGCAGCTGTTAATGGAGATGCTTGGTCTTCCCTCCCCGCTTTATTTCTATGCTGAATTTATTACTGATGTGCATGAGCAGAAAAATGTCACCTCTGAGTCATGCTCTACCAGTGAGAGCTGTTTTGTTTTATTAAACACAGGACCCACCAGAGCCTGATTCCTGTTAACACCTCTCTCCTTCAAAATTTAATATTATATTAAAATATAATACTGTGGCAGTAGAAGCATGTGCATTTAAATTCCTTCTTTGAACAGGATTGCTAAGAGTAGGTTGGAGCCCTGGTGACAAAAATTTGGGGAACAGGACCCCTAGCTGTTTGCCACCAGTGCATCTGTTTGACCCAAGGCTGGAGGAGTGCAGTTGTGCATCTGAAAATCTAAAAAAAAAACTATGTATGACATCTCAAATTTCATAGAACCATAGAATCATAGAATGAGTTGGAAGAGATCCCTAGGGCCATGCCATCCAACCCCCCTGCCATGCAGGAACTCAAAATCAAAGCATCCCTGACAGATGGCCATCCAGCCTCTGTTTAAAGACCTCCAAAGAAGGAGACTCCACCACACTCCGAGGTTGAACAGCTCTCACTGTCAGGAAGTTCCTCCTAATGTTGAGCTGGAATCTCTTTTCCTGTAGCTTGCATCCGTTGTTCCAGCTCCTGTTCTCTGGAACATCAGAAAACAATCTAGCTCCCTCCTCAATATGACACCCCTTCAAATATTTAACCAGGGCTATCATATCCCCTCTTAATCGTCTCTTTTCCAAGCCAAACATACCCAGTCCCCTAAGTCATTCCTAATAGGGCTTCATGGTTTCCAGACCCTTCACCATTTTAGTTGCCCTCCTCAGGACACGCTACAGTTTTTCAACATCTTTTTTGAATTGTGGTGCCCAGAACTGGACACAGTATTATTCTAGGAGAGGTTTGACCAAAGCAGAATACAGTGGCATTATTACTTCCCTTGATCTAAATACGATACTTCTATTGATTCAGCCTAAAATCTCATTGGCATGTATCTATTGTATTCTTTGCAATTGCACTGATTTTACAATGGATATAAAAACAATCACTTTGGCATTGTGGTTTGAGTGTTGGATTATGACTGTGGAGACCAGGGATCGATTCACCATTCAGCCATGAAACCCACTGGGTGACCTCAGGCAAGTCACATGTTCTCAGCTTCAGGAGAAGGCAATGGTAAACCTCCTCTGAACAAATCTTGCCAAGAAAACCCTATGATAGGTTTACCTTCAGTTGGCCATAAGTTGGAAATGACTTGAAAGTGCGCAACAACATCTAAAAGCAACAGACAAGCAATAATACTATTAAGATAAAAACATATGGAACACAGGATGTATCCACACTGCTGAAATAAAGCAGTTTGACTTTCGTGGCTCCATCCGGTGGAATCCTGGGGTTTGTAGTTTGGTGAGGTATTCAGCCTGGTCTGTCAGAGAGCTTGGATGCCTCACCAAACTACAAATCCCAGGATCCTGTAGGATAGCATCATGGCAATTCAAAGTGGTATCATACCGCTTTATTGCTGCACCCACAGTTGGGCCCTGGGTGTCAAGGGTGTAGCTAAGGGGAGAGGGAGCAAAATGAATGCATTGGTCTCTTAAGTACAAATACTGTCTTCCCAATGAAATTTTCCTTCAGTCCCCAAATTTCTAGCAAATTGCAGAGTCAGACATCAAAAAATTGTTCACATTTCGGACTTTTCTATTTGCTGTGTCTGCATTCCCTCGGTCACTTTGCCTGCCCCTTCTCTATGGATTCCTCAACTATATTTATAAATGCTGGACTGAAGTTTGAAGTTATTGCAATGCTAGAAATTTGGGACTGAAAGAAAAATTCATTGGGTTGGGGACCAAATTCTTATTGGCACCCCCTGTAGGATTCCCCTTCTCAACTGCTGGACTCTGGTAATATCTATCAGCTGCTCTCCACTGCTGTTGGATTGCTCTTGACAATTTTCTGCTCTTACGCTGTTACCATGCCTTGGTTTTGATTATCTTTAAGACTGGCATGTCTTATCAATCCCCTGCCATGCAGGAACTCACAATCAAATCACCCCTAACAGATGGCCACCCAGTCTTTGTTTAAAACTTCCAAAGAAAGAGACTCCACCACACTCCAAGGGAGTGTGTTTCACTGTCAAACAGCTCTTATTGTCAGGAAGATCTTCCTAATGTTGAGGTGGAATCTCTTTTCCTATAGTTTGAATCTGTTGCTCCTGGTCCTTTTCTCTGGAGCAGCAGAAAAAAGCTTGTTCCCTCCTCAATATGACATCCCTTCAAATATTTCAGGGGTAGGCAGCCTTTCCCCTTTAAGGGCCGAGGGACTTCAGCTCCCAGAAGCCTCAGCCATGTTGGCCAATAGTCCCATGTTGGCCAATAGCTCCTGGGATTCTGGGAGCTGAAGTCCCTCGGCCCTTAAAGGGGAAAGGTTGCCTACCCCTGAAATATTTAAACAGGGCTATCATATCACCGCTTAACTGTCTCTTCTCCACTCTAAATATATCCAGCTCCCTAAGTCGCTCCTCATAAAGCTTGGTTTCCAGACCCCTCACCATTTTGGTGGCCCTTCTCTGGACATGTTATAGCTTCTCAACATCCTTTTTGAATCTTGGTGCCCAGAACAGGACGCAATATTCCAGGTGAGACCTGACAATGCAGAATAGAGTGACACTATTGCTTCCCTTGATCTAATACTTCTGTTGATACAGCCCAGAATTGCATTGGCTTTTTTAGCTGTCAGCTTTGATCACTGTAGATCTTCCTCCACCATTACATAGGTATGCAAGAAGGTATGGTATGTAACTGCAGAGTAAATGGCACAAGAGTCTGATTTGACTAATGTGGAGTAGTAATAGGTCAGGGAGTCCTTTACTAATCCAAATCTCCTCCTGCAGTGAAGACCCATAGTAGGTGATCTTTGGCAAACTGTTATTCCCAGATCAGGTGTGGGAAAATTGCAAATGTGGGGTGACTCTATGCCTTTTTTATGCAATGTGACCCTATGACTTTTTTTTGGGGGGGGGGGAGCCCTCAGCTTTCAACCAGTGTAATTTGACACTGCTTTAGCTGTCACGGTCCAATGCCATGGAATCCTGGGATTTGTAGTTTGCTGTGGCACCAGAGCTCTTTAACAGAGAAGGCTCACAAAACTACACATCCCAGAATTCCATAGCATTCAGCCATGGCAGTTAAAAGTGGCATCTAACTGCATTAGTTCTAGTCTTGTGGTGTAATATGGTACAACTAATCCAAGTTGTGTTGCCACATGACTCTTCTCATGATATTACGAGATCCTAAGTTGGGAAGTGGTTATCTGTATTCACAAGCTGATCTGGTGGGTCTTGGGCCCGATGCTAGTTAGGAAGCAGAGAACATTGCGATATTATGTTTCCAATTCATTTGTTCATGTTCTTCTTTAAACAGGTCAAATAAAAGCCATTCAGAGCTATTATTTCCAATTACAAGATGTTGCAGGGTGAAAGGGGAGGAGGACTGAAAGAAACAGAGAACATGGAACTGTGTTGGTTTAAACCATATAATAGGTCAATAAAACATTTTCTGAAACCAGATATTAAAATCCTCAGCATAGCTTCAGAAACGAAATATCTATGCCTTGGAGCAAATGGATGTGCAAAAGAGCAATTGTTACTCATATATAGTCTGATAATGTAATTAAATGATGCGTAAAGACATCCACAAAGTTGCTTTTGGGGTGACAACCTTTATTTAAGTCACATAATAATTAATTCTACAACATTAGCTTTCAACAGAAATAATGAAACAAAACCCATTCTCCTTTCTCATGGGGGGAAGGGGCATCTTTTAAAACCAAAGGTAAGTTTGTTGTGATGTCAAGAGTGTAATTCAGGAACAATTGTTCAGTTCATCCAGAGACAGTTTCCATCATTTATTGAGTTTTCTGAATACTTTGATTGTATAGTGCCACCTTCTTATCCAAAGCTTGGAAAAGCTACTTTTGTAGATTACAACTCTTGGAGCCTAAGGCAAAGATCAGAATCATATTGCCCTTCAGAGGTGGTCTGCATCTCCCAGCATTCTTTACCAGTAGCTATGCTGGCTGGAAACTGTAGTCCAACAACATCTGGAGAGCAGCACTGTTCTGCTTTTGTCCTAAGAAATCATTATGGAGACTTGTACATTGTAGGACAGGGGTAGGCAACCTTTTTGAGCTGGGGGCCGGGTCGCTGTCCCTCAGACTATTGGAGGGCTGAATAAATAAATAAATAAATAAATTAAAATTTTTAAAATAAAAAAAAATAATTCCTACATACATTGCATACCTCATATTTTGAAGTAAAAAAATAGAAATAATAGAAATTTTGCCAAGAAAACCCCAAGAAAAAAAATCATCATCATCATCATCATCATCATCATCAATAATTAAAAATGCTACCTTAAATGAAACAAACAAGCACAGGTGTGGCATGAATGAATCAAGTGTCTGAGGCTGGAGTCTGCAGAGCTGGCCTCGAATCCCTGCTTGGCTATGCAAACCCACTTTGGCCAAGTCACACTCTCTCAGCCACAGAGTAAGGCTATGGCACACCCACTCTGAAGAAATTTTGCCCAGAAAACCGCAAGAAATAATAATAATCATTATCATCATCATCATGGAAACGACTAGAAGCCCAGAGCAGCCCTCCTTGGTGGCGTGTGGGGCAGCTAAGGGCCTTCCTTGGGCCCGGTGCCTTTCCTGCAGCCCCGCACGCCACCAAGGAGGGCTGCAGGAAAGGCACCGGGGCCCAGAGCAGCCACGTGCATGACTCCGGCCACCATTTTGTGCTCCAAAATGGTGGCCAAAGTCTTGTGCAACCTTTCCTGTTGCAGGGAAGGATGGACCTTTCTCTTCCCACCCTCCCTGTGACGGGAAAGATCGCACGAGACTTCAGTTGCCATTTTGGAACACAAAATGGCGCCCGTAGTCTCGTGTGAGCGGCGGTGGCAATCGGCGGCAATTGGTGGCAGGACTGGGCTGGGGCCAGTCCAAAGGCCTTGCGGGGGTGGGTTTGGCCCACGGGCCGTAGGTTGCCGACCCCTGTTGTAGGAAGTGGGAACAGACTTCACAGCTTCTCAGCAGATTTTGCAGGAATCCCTTTTGTTAGTCTCATCTTGAGTAGAGTTATTGAATTAGTGACTGAATGGTGAGTCAACACATTGTTAAATTCAATTGATTTGATGAGGCTACTCTAACAATAGGATTTAGCCCATTACCTTAAGCCAGGTTTTGTTATTAAAGGCTGCCAAGTCAACTTCAAAGTCACCCTATCATCACCAGCCTTGTTCTAGACTTGCAGACTCAAGAGCCGTGGCTTCATTGATCAAGTCTATCCATCTGGAATGCTATCTTCCTCTTTTCTTACTGCCTCTATCTGACCAAGCATTATTAGCCTTTCTAGTGAGTCATGTCTTCTCATGATATGTACAAAGTACCACAGTCTCCATTTAGTCATCTTGGCTTATGGGGAGAGTTTAGGGTTGATTTGCTCTAGGACCCATTTATTTGTGTTTTTAGCAGTCCATGGTATTTGTAGAACTCTTCTCCAGCACCACATTTCAAATGAGCTGATCTCCCTCCTATCGGCTTTTTTCACTGTCCAACTTTCACAACCATACACAGAGATGGGAAATACGATGGCAGGTTTGGGGAATGCATATCCCTTCATTTTCTGTTCATATGACCATTTGGTTCTATAGGAGCTGAGTTTATCTTTAAGAGATTTCCAGATAATCCTAGTACATTTCATTACACTCAGTGGTGTAGTGGGACAATTTTCACAGGGGTGGTGGTGGTAGTCTTCAGAGAGCAAAACTTGGGCACATGGGGGGATGGTTTTAGACCAGGGGTAGGCAACCTTTCCCCTTTAAGGGCCAAGGGACTTCAGCTCCCAGAAGCCTCAGCCATGTTGGCCAATAGTCCCATGTTGGCCAATAGCTCCTGGGATTCTGGGAGCTGAAGTCCCTCGGCCCTTAAAGGGGAAAGGTTGCCTACCCCTGTCTTAGACTTTGGTCACTGTAAATGTTTTCTGTGGAAAAATGTTTTAATAGATAATGACAAAATAACCTCCAATTAATTAGAAATTAAAGCAGTGGCCTTGGTCTCTAGAGTCATAGTCCAGTGCTCAAACCACTACACTGTGCTGACTCTTCCTTTAATTATTTAGTATAAAGTTTGTAAATTGCAGCAAAGTAGTATATGAATCCTTAGCAACAAGGATGACCAAACTTAGGAGCTTATCTCATTCTTAAATAACTCACCTTACCTGGTCCAGCTTAAAATTAAATTTGGGCAGTGTTTGAACCCTATTGCAAAGGTTTTGCTGCTGAAATCGCTGCCCAGGACCATCCTGGGGCCATCGCTCCTGGAGCCACTCTGGCAGCCATTTTCTCAAGCCGGAAAACTCCCAGCTTTGAAAAGAGCTGTGCTGAATGGCTCTAGGAATGGGGATGGCCCCGGGCTGCATTCAGGCGGTGATTTAGGTGGCAAAACCCTCGCGATAGGGTCTGGACACTGCCTGAATTTAATTTTAAGCTGGATCAGGTAAGGTTTAAGTTATTTAAGAATGTGATAAGCTCCTTACACTGTTGTATTTTGGATATATCCTCAGAAGACATGTTGTTGCTGTTGTTCTTGTGTGCCTTCAAGTTGTTTCCAACTTACGGTAAACCTAAGGCAAACCTATCACAGGGTTTTCTTGGCAAGATTTCTTCAGAGAGGGCTAGTCTTTGCTTTCCTCTGACACTGAGAGAGTGTGACTTGCCCAAGGTCACACAGTCAGTTTCCATGGCTGAATGGAGGATTCAAGCCCTGGTCTCCAGAGTTGCATCCAACACTCAAACCAGTATACCACACAGGTTCTCAAGAAGATGTTAGGAAAGATGATAACTTGGTAAGGTAGTGAAGGCAGTAGTGAAGGAGGGAGATTTCATTTCAGATGGATAGACTCAACTAAGGAAGCTATGGCCCTGAGTCTGCAAGACCTGAGCGTGGTTGATGATAATAGGGTGACTTGGAGGTCTCTCATTCATAGGGTCGCCATAAGCTGACTTCACAATAATAAGCAACAAAATATATGAATAGCAGAAAGAAGCCAGAATATAAATTACAGAGGCCTTTGACCTGATGCTTTTGGGTCTCTTTCCACAGCCCCATATGAATAGTGAATAATGTAAGAAATAAAAATTTTCATTAGATGTTGTGTCCACTAGAGGGCAGCAGGAACATGATTTAGGGATAGAGCAATATGTGTTCGCTCTCTGTGTTTCTCTGTTCCTTAGAAAGGAGATTTTTGGGGTGAACTGTGCAGAGACCAATGAACTGAATGCTGATTGGTGTTATCCAATCTGCTTTGATTGGCCACCTGTGTGTGAGTGTATATGGATATGTATATATGGAGACAGAATAAATTGCTCCTCAGTGATTCATTCCCCATCTGCAATATACCCATAACTGTGTAGGTACATTTTGCAGCAAACTGGGTAATCAAAAATTATGCAAGATGCACAATCAAGAATTAAAACAGCAAGGTTTCAAACATGTTGGTCTTTTCCAGCTTATGAATAATAATAAGAACTTTCCCCCTCTCCCGGATCAAGGAAGTCGACACCACGGTTTCCCCAGATGTTCTCAGTGCCGGACTTTTCATTTGTTTCTTTTTGAGCTTTGGGACCATCCAACACAGCATGACCCCAGCATGAAAAAAAGGGTGAGAACCACTTAAAAAGGGGAGTGATAAATATGTAACTATTTTTGAAAGGCATCAGACCCTTCATGTATATTTCATTGTGAGATACTTGCTGCGTCTTTGCTCTTCCATCTCAAATCACCCAAATTACATTTCAACGCAATCTGCATTAATAGTCTCATTTTCATTTAATTACAAGCCTCTTGTTGCTGTGATGAAAGGCAAGTTCGAAGGCACAATTGATAACCCTCCTGAAGACATTTCAATACAGTCTGTAACCTGCATATATATTGGTTCTGAAAGTAGGAATATTTGCTATTTTCAGTGTTACCCAAAGAACAGGTGGGAGGACTGGGGGCGGGGGAGGACGGTCCCCACTAATTGCCAGTGTTACTTCAATAATTGGGGAAATTAGCTTTGCAAGAGGCTTGGGTAACCTTTGGACCATGTGCAACAATATATGCCAGTACTACCTGGGAGGGCTCTGGGTTTTGCGTGAATTAAGAATTATGCAGAGTGCAATCACACACACAAGACAGCAATTCAAGCAGACACAGCATACAGAGCTAATCAAAATGGAAATATGGAAAGGAGATAGTAGAGTTTTTTAGGAGTTGCAGTGGGGTTATAACTACCTGTGTGTTGAGAAGACCATGGAAAGCTGGAATGGCTCAGACTGGAAGGTCTAAGGGTAATACAGCACATACACAGAGTATGGGTGTATATGCCGACTGTGTGTGCACAGGTTAGGTTTTGAAACTATATTTATATCTTAAAATTAACCCTAGGTGATGGGGTATCTGGCCACATAACAAAGGATGAAAGACTTGTTCCAGGAGTCGACAATGGGATTCCAGACTGGTTGATTGTTTTAACAAAAACAGTGACTGGATTGGGATAGCCCTGAGAGGGATGGATGGAGACGTTTGGCTGGGAACACAACAGGGTGTAGGCAGAGAGAGATTGGCTTACTGCTTTAGATGTGAAGAGATCCTTTGTCTCAGGTTTTGAGAAGAAATGCAGATTCCACTTGGGGGAAGGAAGGAGCACTTTAGACTTGGTGGTTTTGTTTACTTGCATGTACACATGTCGGGGTGGTGGGTGGTGGTATTTATTTTTCATGGGAATCTGATCTAATGTTCCCGAAAAGTCACTGATAGCTCAAAAACATGCTGCCTCCAGATATAAGATATAAAAATATGAGGACCCCAAAATACAGCATATGCAGAGGTGCTTAACAATAGGGTGTCTGAAAATTATCTTTATAATTGCAATTTTATATAAAGTGAAACTGTAAAGATAATTTTCAGACACCATGTATATTAAACAGAGTGCAGCAGGGTTAGTGCAATATGAGTGTCTGGTAGAAACAGAAGAATTACTCTGGATGCTCTTGTAAAAGAAAACTTACATTTATTGTTTGAGGACATCCAACTTGAGATAGGAGATAGACCAATGAATCCCAGACTTTGGTCCTCCAGGTGTTTTGAACTTCAATTCCCAGAAGACCCAGACAGTTTGGCGAACAGTCAGGAATTCTGGGAGCTGAAGTCCAAAACATCTGGAGGACCAAAGTTTGGGAACCACTGAGCTAGACAAAGGAAGTTGACCTATACTTGGTTACAAGGGCCTTTAAAAGTTGGCTGTCACATATAGGTGTAAGCTAGCAACCATCATTGTGTTTGGAGCATCATGGATGTTCCCTTCCAAATGAAGCAAACAAGGAGACAAACCAACTTCTTGAAGAAAGCGTAGTGATCTCTGGGGGTAAGAAAGAAGCAAATGTCTTGAGTACATAGACCAGAAAGATACAGAGAAGTGGAACAAAGGGCAGATCTACACTCCCTGCTCTCACTAACCACTTTATGCAAGATTTGATTTTTCTTTGCTTCCAAAACTGAGGAATGCAGAGTACTTAGAATCAGCATTGTATTAATTTCATCCAATGGGTCAGCATTCAATCGCTGAAGGAGCTTCAACGTGGGTTGGTTGTGTCTGTGTTTTTCTGACCGCATGGTGGTCACTTTGGTTCTTCTGCTTATGGTGGCTGTGACAATATGTGTAGATCTCTGATTATTTAAATATATTTAAATGTAGTTTAGTCATCCAAAGAAAAGGGGCAAGCAAAGTTACCCAGTCACAAAAGAATGTTTCCAAGCTTTGGATGATAACAATGTACACAGGGAAAAAACACCAAAAAAACAACACAACTATTTCAGAGCACATTTCAGATAGTGGGTTGCTTTCTGACTTCAGATTGTCTTCTCACCATGTTTCAAATTTAAAGTGGAGCTTTGCTTTGGAAAATCCAAAGCTTTGCTTATCTCCCCACTGATGGTAATGTGGAAATCAATTAACAGCTACAACCTTTTCATGCTTTTTGACAGGATCTGGATGAAATTTGCAGACATAACAGCCCTTTCTTGAGGGAATGAAGCCTGTCAAACTTTTGACAAATAATTTCAATTGTTGTCTGTGTAAACAGCCTTTCAATTTTGATTGGTGTTTTTTGTTTTTTGCAGAAGGGTGTGCTTTAAACCTTTTTTGACAGAACTTGTTGTATTCTTAATATGGGTGCTCTTGCAGCTGAAGGAAGTTGATGTGGGGTGCACTGTCTCAGGGCCATTGTGTCACACAGGCCAGGGGTCAGATTCCCTAGAATTAGAAGCAGTGTTGAAGAAGAAGACAGCTGATCATGGGAATGTGCTAATGACTCCCAGAATGATCTTAGGAAGACCTTCCTCTGCTGGAACTTTCAGTACAAGAGAAACCACAAGAACCCATTCAGCTACTCAGGAATAGGGCACAAGCTTTGCATGGTCCTGATTGAACTCCCAATTTCAGGTAGGACTAGGAAAGAACCCCATCTGAAACTCTGGACAGCCATGGCCAGGCTGTGTTAAAAATACTGATTTCAGTATAGTTATAACCAAAATCTTCCAACAAATTTGGAAAACAAAGCAGTAGCCCACAGATTGGAGATGATCCATATTCATTCTTATAGACAAAAAAGGAGACACAAAAGATTGCAACGACCACAGGACCATTGCACTAATTTCCCATGCAAGCAAAACCATGCTAAAAATTCTGCAACAAAGACTCGTACCATATATGGAGTGAAAAATCTCAGAGGTCCAAGATGGAGTCAGGAAAGCAGGAGGCACTATGGATCATATTGCAAACATAAGATGGATAATGGAATGCAACAAACAATTTCAAAAGAAAATCAGCCTGCGCGTTATAGATTATAGTAAAACCTTTGATTGTGTAGGTCATGAAATACTATGGAGTGCTCTTAAAGAATTAGGTGTGCCACAACATTTGATTGTCCTGCTGTGTAACCTGTACTGAGGACAAGAAGCTACTATGAGGTACTGCATACTATGAGAATACAGAGAAACAGAATGGTTTTCAATTGATAAGGGGGACAGGGAAGGCTGCAAACTGTCACATTATTTATTCAACCTGTATGCATAAAATTTCATATGCACAGCAGGCTTAGATTTAGAGGCAGGAGAAGTGAAGATTGGGGGAAGGAACATTAACAAACTAAGATATAAAGATGACAGAATACTACTAGCAGAAACCAACAAAGGCCTGGAGCAATTACTGAAGAAGGTCAAGGAGGAAAGTGCCAATGCTGAACATATGACCCAAAATAATGAGCATGGAAGATATACAAGAATCCATCCTGGATAATGATAAATAGAAATAGTCAAAGAGTTCCCATAACTTGGATCAAATATTGACCAGAACAGAGTCTGCAGTTGAGAAATCAGAAGACTAGGAATGAGAAAGGCAGCTATAAGAGAACATGAATTTCCTAGGGTTTTCTTAGGAAAGGAATGCTCAGAGGTGCTTTTCCAGTTTCTTCTTCTGAAATACAAAGACAACTTGATGGCAATTAATTTAAATACTATCATCTCTCTGTCTCTCTGTCTCATCTATCTATCACCAATATTTTGTTAGATTTGGTATTTTTTATTTGAATGACATCCTCTGTATGGCTGTGGTTTATGTTCAATGCATCATGCTTAACGACATCATTGGGGGCTGGCCTTTGTAACATCAGCAGGGTCTGCTTCTTGTGATCTCACAAGATGTTGTCCCTTGTCCCAACTTTTGGCCCTGAAGTCTCAGGAGTTGAGATGGTCTTAACCTGGCAACCTTAAAAACAGGAACTACATTCCTGATTGCAAACAGATGAGATCAGGTTAGACTCTTTGCTATTTTTGCCTGGTTTGACAACACCTGGGAGATCTTCATTTTAGATAAAATCTCTTTGCATATCAAAAGAAACATGAATCCTTTATACAAAGATAGGTTTTTGGTTTCTTTTTCTTAATTACATAGACTTTAAAAAAGGAGCAGACAGAAGTTCAGAATGTTTGAAATTGATCTTGACTTTGTAATTTTCATTAGTTCTACAGCTGGTTATCTTAGGAGGAGATTTGTAATTTGGTTCTTTTTATAATTAAAACATTACATGTCCTGCCTCATGTTGCACTGCAATACTATTAATGAGGTTTTTCTAATCACGTTTGAATTTGTATATGTAGATTCTCTCATTGTCTCAAATTTGCAATGAAAGCAAAACACACTGTTATCTCTTTCATTTGCAAAATGTAGATTTTTGTTCCTACCACCTCAAAAGTCTATCCTTTTGGTTGCATCATTTTCTAAGATTCAGCGAGTGCTTGATACAGGAAAAGAGTTAAACAGGTGTTGTGAAATGGCACAATCTTTCAAGGGTAAGCTTCAAACTCCTTCTTGCCTTTCTGTAGATACTCAAATGGTAGCAGGTATGTGCAGCATTTACCAAGGCTGGCTGAAACCATGTGCTTGTGTCTGGCTGATTGATCTTTGGGTTCTTTCTATAAAAATAATGATAGACACATAACAAACATATTATCCCATTTATATATACATGACAATCTTATACTTACAACATTACATATCAATTAACACTAATCTCTCTCTACACATTCTCACAAAAATGTCATCATTACCTTCATCCTTCCACTCTTTATTACTCTTTCTCTTTTCCTCTCCTTCTTATCTTTTTCATCTATACCAACTCCTTCTCCTTCCTTTCATTCCTCTACTTAATACTTCTATCTCTTATCTTCCTTGATCATACAATTTTCCTCCACTCATTCCAATCTTCTTCCACCTTCCTCTTCCCTCTCACTCCTTTTAGCACTTTCACAAACCTTCATTCAACTTATTTAAACATTGGTCCATACTTCCTGTCCATCAGTACTGACCACATTTTACTTCTGTTATTAATTTCCTTGTGAAGTATTACCATATGTTACTCAAAACGACTTTTCTTTGGTAATTTTTCTATATCTCTCCTTAAATTTCTCTCTCTTTTTCCCCCTCTCATAATTTGTACAAATATATCATCATTGTTTGTTTTATATCTTATATTGATCTTTGGGTTCTAGTAAACAAAGACTCAAGCAAGCAAGCAAGCAATAGTTTCTGAGCCTTACGTTCCAGAAGAACCTGGCTGCCTTTCTCTACTAGCATGTTATACCCACTCACATTACACAATTATAGATTATGTTACATTTTAACTGCCATGGCAACAACCCGTGGAATGCTGGGATCAGTAGTTTCGGAAGGGACAATTAGAATTCTCAGCCAAAATTGTAGGAGATTGCAAAATAAAAGCTGAAAACACAAATATAGGGGCTGAACAGACTACTCCTTGGGAGCAGTGTCACGCCCCCCTTTTCAGTACTGGATTGTGGCTGCAGCAACAGCTTTGTTGGTCCAAAAAAGACTGGCAAAATTGCTGCTCTTTTTTAAAGTGGTGAAAAGCTGCCCTTGCTGCTGTGGCGGTGGCTTTTCCATTTTTCTTTGGCACAGCATGTCTAAATGCTGCGCCAAAGAAATGGCATGAAGCTGCCCATTGTCTGGTCAGGTGGGTGGCGTGACGCTGGTGTCGGCGCGTATGGCGTGCAGTTGCCATGCCCCCACTCTGCCCCAATGCTGGCGTTTATCGCCGGTCTGTTTAGCCCCATAGTTTGCCCTCCACATTTGTGGCTCGGACTTTTGTGGCTTTGATTATTTGTGGTTTTAATATGTTCTCTAGGCGCAACTCTGCCAGAAGTTGACCGTAGAGCTGCACTGAAGGACCTGGAGATTCCTAGAGAGGTGTTCTCAGGTAAAAAGAATAGTGTTTTTTTAATTTGTTCCCCCCCCCCCCCAAATTCACAGGGCCCTTCACCCCTAACAAGGACCACTGTAGCTATAAATTCATTTCATATTGGTTTATTTACAGCTATGTTACATATATTGTATTTTATTATGTATCCAGCTGTATTTTCCTGATGAACCTATTAAAATGTCTTGTTGCCTTGCAATATACTTCTAGAACTCTGATCAAGACAAATGCTTAAAAGCGTACTTTACTAGCACCTTGACTGAATATACCTTTAAACTATTCCTTTCCTTTCTCCATTGTGCTGAAATTAAGGGGGAAAAAAAACCTTTCAACATTTGCATTATGTCCTCAAGCAGCCCATTGCCTAACATGTTTGCTGTCCTTTTCCCATCCAAGAAACAAATGTGCCACAAACTCTGGGGGCAAATCTTGTCAGTTGCTGCCTCTCTTATGAGGAAAAAACAATTTAGAAGGATCCATCCTATTCCCCTATTTGCATCAAGGACAGACTGCAAAGTAGAAGTATTCCATAGCACTGAGCCATGGTGTCAAACTGGATTATTTCTCCAGTGTGGATGCAGGCTTAATCATGCTCACAATGGAGGACATTGTGGAATTCCTCCTGGACAGAAGGTTGGAATGTAAGACATGTCCTGCAAAAGGAGGACATCTGGTCACACTGGACTTGGGTGGGTGTGGGTCTGCCATTTATTCCTTGGCCTCAGGCAGCAAAACATTAAGCAGAGAAGAGGAATGAAGAATGCCCTCTCTTATCTGTATGTTCAAATATGGCAGAGCCTCAGAAGGGTGCAATGAAAGTTCAGATGTTCCAGGACTTGCTCTGCTTGTATCAGAGAAGTATTTCACCCGTTAACAGAAAACAACAATTTACAACTTGCAGATTTCAGCAGTGCCAAGTTAATAAGCAGCACAGTAAATAAAGCCCGAAGCATTAAAATGATAAATGATAAAACCAGGCAGCTTTTCCAAACAAAAGTCCCCTACAACCTTTAAAATGCTGTGCCACACAGAAATCCAGACACACAAAACCATTTTTTATTTGGCATATGAAAACGGCGACTGCAGTGCAAGGAATCCTTAATGGTAATATACTTTGCACACAAAATTATTTACTGGTTTACTTGAAAAAAAGAATCTTTTTTACATTCTGCAGAAATCTCTAATGGAAATGCTTTGCATCCCCAACTACTTACTTGGTCTGATAAAAATGTTCAGATTTCACTTCCACTCCCTGATTTGCTCATCCATCACTATTAAATAAAGTCTTTTTTTGTGTACATACTTGCTAGAGAATTTGTTATTTTCTGCATCTGCCCATAAAAAGAAACACATCACTCAATGAAGAATCAAACTGGAGGGAAAACCCAAGTTCAAAACAAAGACATCTAAAAAAAATAAATACATATTTAAATAAAAGAGGGTGCTAAATTCTTGTTTACTGTGAGTATGTGCCCTTTGACACTACACAATGATATTGCTGTATTCCACTTTAACTATCATGCCAACATCCTACAGAATTCCAAAAATTGTAGTTTAGGGAAGAATATTTAGAATTTTCAGCCAGAGTACTGCCTCACCAAACTACAGATCCCAGGCTTCCATAGGATGCAGCCATGCTAGTTAAAGTAGAACATAGCACTATAATTGTGTAGTGTGAAAGGGTCTAATCATACCCAAAATGAATATCTAGAGAAGACTCAGTGTGAATGTCACTGGAAACTTGATTTTGGACCATTTTAAAAATAGGATTTTGTACTGCCTGCTCATTGCTTCCTTAATTTGGCTCCTTATAAATGTTTTACTTTAGCAGATTTTCTTTTGCTCTCCGCATTCTTAACCATGTTAAATAGTAAGTGTGGACATGGGACACAGGTAGGAAACACTACTTTTTTTTGGGCTACAGTTTACAGAATCCCCTAGCTAGCATACTGAGTAGTCATGAATGTTGGGGTGTTATGGGAGTAATAGTAAAACATAACTTTTCCAAGCCTTGTCATAGATCTTCCAGGGTCTTCTGGAGGTCTTGGCTATCACAAAATTGTTCTGCATCTGACTATGGGGATATAGCCAAATACTCCTAGCCACTGAATGGCTGTGGAAGGGAGCTATTGCAGTGTCTCAATGTGTCCTGGAGTGCTGGTTGTTAATCATTATGGAGAGAGGAAGCAAATGCCATACTCTAAATCTGTCTCAGTTTATAGAATCATAGAATCATAGAGTTGGAAGAGACCACAAGGGCCATCCAGTCCAACCCCTGCCATGCAGGAACTCCCAATCAAAGCATCCCCGACAGATGGCCATCCAGCCTCTGCTTAAAGACCTCCAAGGAAGGGGACTCCACTACTCTCCAAGGGAGTGTGTTCCACTGTCGAACAGCCCTTACTGTCAGGAAGTGCCTCCGAATGTTGAGGTGGAATCTCTTTTCCTGTAGTTTGCATCTGTTGTTCCGAGTCCCATTCTCTGGAACAGCAGAAAACAAGCTAGCTCCCTCCTCAATCTGACATTTAGCAGGAACAGTCTTCATTAATTCTCTGTTTTCCCATTTTTCAGATACTTTCAAAAGATAGTTCCTCTGTCTTCCTCCCCCTTTTCCTCTTTGTCCCTGGGTTACTTCAGTTTCTGCAAATTGAGTTCAAAATGCAAAAATAGCTTTCAACCAGCAGGAAAAGAAGAGAGCAGGAAGGTGGAATATTGTCCTTTCCAGCAGGAATGTCATTAAGGAGGTGCTGGGGGTACGGACCACACCAGATGACACCCTAATGGAGGGTGACACCATTGCTCCCCAAACATCTGCCTTTTGGTGAAAATGGGCTGTGATGTTCATCTATATCAGGGGTAGGCAACCTTTCCCCTTTAAGGGCCGAGGGACTTCAGCTCCCAGAATCCCAGGAGCTATTGGCCAACATGGGACTATTGGCCAACATGGCTGAGGCTTCTGGGAGCTGAAGTCCCTCGGCCCTTAAAGGGGAAAGGTTGCCTACCCCTGATCTATATCCATTTAAAACACTGAAGAGATGGTGTGAATGGGGCAAGGCTCAGTGGGAAGAGAAAGGAGAGGCCCCAGATATTTACGTAAATTTTTAATTTTTTTTTTTAAAAATATTCTTCTAAAATTTTATTTAAAAACATCACATCTTATCCAATTTTCACTTTAGCCACATGAAACTATTTACATGTCAATACATTTAGGTTGTGAATATGCTATTGTGATTTAAAGGTATAATTTTAACTTTGCTTGTTCTTTATGTCACAACTATTGCCATTACATTTAGTGATATAAAGGCATTAGGATTCACGAGTAACATTAGTGCAAAACACATTACTAAGGATTTTGCATGGTGTGGTATGGGAGAAAGTCAGTGGGGGTGACATCATGAGTTACTGCATTGGATGACACCAATCCTAGTGATGCCACTGCTTGCCAATATACACAGACAAAAGCAAATTGCTGCAGTTTCTCCTAGCTTGTGTGTTATTCCTCAATAATTTTTGCCATCTTGACTGCAAATCTGATTTTGCTTGGCTACACAGGTCCCAGATTTTACTTGTGAAATTTTGGTGGGTATGGAATGCCAACCTCTGCAAAGACCGAAAAAAGACATGAAGTACATTGGACTTCGCATATGTGACTAGCAAGATGCCAGTCATAATGCTATACCTGTGTAGTCTGTAAGGGCCCCAGAGCTTGGAAAAATGTTTTGGAAAAAAACAAATCATAGAACACTGCAAATCTCCCAGCTAGCATGGTCAGTAGTAGCTGTAGTCCAAAAAACTGTTCCCCCCCCCAAGATATTCTTTATTGAAAGATTTTCTATATTCTCATTTTAAACTGTGCTATTTTATTTGTTCTACTTATTAGTCTTGTAGATTGGAGTATTAGGTTTAATCTTCTCTCAAAGCCAGACTCATGTTGTGATTTCACCTTTTTCACTTCAAGATGACAAACTAACACAAGGTAAGATGCTAACTTTTACATAGGACACAGCAGGGGGTAGGTAGCTGAGGCAAATATTACATAGCCGGAGAAAAGAAGCTATCAGTCCTGGTTTCCACTGAAAAAAAAAAAGTGTAGGGAGAAAGACTTGGCGGTGGTTATAAATAAAATGTAGAACCCATATAGTATAGCAGTTTCAGTGCTTGCCTTGGATTCTGGGAGGACAGGGCTCGAATCCCCACTCAGCTATTGCGAGGTGAAAGTTTGACAGCAGTTTCTCATAATGGTGGAAAGAATCTGAGTAATTATTCCTCAAAGGAAAAAGGAAGAAAGTGTAATAGTAGCAATACCAAGGAAAGAATGATGAATCTTCTCCAAGTTCACAGCAGAAAGGCCTGGAGATGGTGCTTTTTTACTCTTGGAACTCCAAGGGAGTTACACATTGGCCAGTATCCTGTAGGTGTCTTACCCATGCAAAAGTTCCCTTATGGAAGTAGTTGTCTGATGCAGAACATCTGTATTCAGTGTATGCAAACAGGATTGCATATGTGGTGCCATTGCTCATGCAGATGTCCACAATCATAAGTTGCACATGAGATGCACATTTGGTTGTGTAGTTAGTTTCACATTCAGCTGTGCATTCATCTACACAATGTTGCCATTCAACATAATGGTTGCATAACATAGTCAAGGCATAATTCCTCATACAGAGATTGCAACCCTGGGCTTGTCTGCATTAGCCCAATACCTCAAGTTCTCACCTGGGCTGGTTACATGGTGCACAATCCCCAACTCAAAGTTTAAGCTCTTTGTCCCACATTTTATTTATTTATTTTTTAAAATATTTTTTATTGAAAGTTTTAAAACAATAATGACAAACAAATTAAAAAAATCAAGTATACAAACATACCAAAAAAAGACATCACAAGACTTACTAACTTTACAAACATTGACTCAGTTAAAAACAAAACATTAAATACAAAAATAAAAAAGACTTTCTTGTATTTCCAACTGATTTCTCTTAATAATAATATATTTTTTTTCTCTAGAAATTGTGATTTATCTTCTTCTATAATATGTTATAATATATATTACAAAAACTTAGCTATTCTACTTATATTTTGTAAAGAAACTACTATGTATATTCCTATTCCTAAAAGCCTTCATCGTGAAAAGTGTATAATACAATACCCTTTATAATATTATAATAAACTTCGCATTACAAAAATCCGTTGTATATTTATATATTCTCCAAACCTTTCACCCAAAGTTCACCCCATTTTTGTTTAATATATCTAATAAACGGATTCCATACCTTATTGAAAATTTTTAGTGGTTTTTTTTTTGTACCAGTTGTGTAAGTTTGTCATTCTCCATCAATTCATAGACTTTCCAAACCCAGTCATCAGTATCAGGAATTGCATTTTGTTTCCATTTTTTAGCATATGTCAGTCTAGCCGCAGCTGTCATGTAGAATATAAGTCTCCCATGTTCTTTTTCTAAACTATCCTCTTCATTTACATTTAATAAATATCTTGCTGGGTCTTTCGATATCGATTGTTCTAATATTATCTTGAATTCTATGTGTATCTTATTCCCGAACCTTTTTGTCTGGCGGCATTAACACCAAATATGAAAATATGTCCCCACTTATTTTCCACATTTCCAACATTTGTTATCCCTTAATTTATAGATTTTTGCCAATTTGAATGGGGTCAGGTGCCACCTATATAACATTTTGTATAAATTTTCTTTTAAATCATAACTGACCGTATATTTCATTCTTTTTGACCATATTTTTCCCATTGTGACAGGGCAATCGAATACCCTAAATTTTGGGCCCATTTGATCATATATGGTTTTACCTGCTCTTCCTCCATTTCTAATTACAGTAGTAACTTATATATTTTCCTTACGCTATGTTCTTTATTTGATTTTATTATTTTTACAAACCTAGGGTCTGCATCTTTAATATTGTTTATTCTTACATCAGTAGTAAATCTTTCTTTCATTTGAAGGTATGTGAACCACGTGCACTTCATGCCTTCTTCCTGTAATTGATCTAATGTTTTAAATTTCTTCTCTTCTTTATTTAATAAATCTTCGTAAGTTACCCAATTTGTATTCTTCAAGAGGGTTATTCTATAAAAAGCTTCATTGATTGAAGCCCATTTCGGAATTCCTGGACAAATTCTAGGTTTAATTTTTAACCAAATTCTCAATAGAGATCTCCTTATATAGTGATCATTAAAGTCACTATTTACTTTTACCTTATCATAAAACAGGTACCCGTGCCAACTATATTTTAAATCTATTCGTTCAAGTTCTAATTGTCTTCCATTTTCTAATTTTAACCAATTTAGAACCCATTCCATTGCACACACATAATAGTAAATTTTCAAATTTGGCAGTGCTAATCCTCCCCTATCTATTTCATCATATAGTAATTTAAACTTAAATAGATAGGACCAGAATATTCTGGGGGCAGCACTTGAGTATTCTGGCAAGTGTCAAGAAGCTCACTGAAGTGGATCTCAACCAGTAACACTGAAAATGGATTGTGGGAAGCTTTGACTCCATCAGATCCAGAGTCTTCCCATTTCCCCAGCATGCCATCAAAACACAGAACTGTCCTTTGCCTTTCCACCTTTTGCCCAGAGCTAGGCACAGCTTTGGATTTAGCATGCCCCTGCATTTACTTGTTTCTTTCCTGCCCCATAGAATTGCCCTGTTAGTGGGGGTCTGAAGTCTTGTGTTCATCTGGAGGACATCCTGCATCAGAGATGGGCAATGTGTGACCCATGGGTGGCATGTGACCTTTGGCTCTTTGAACCCCTCTACAGTCCCTTAAATTTCTCCAACCTCCAAGTTTTAAAAAAATCAGTGAGATTTTAAGATAATTTTTTTGCCACCAAACCATACAGAAAACTCCTTAAATGCACGAAAGTGCACAAAAATACACTAATACTATCCACATAAAAACTCAGTACCCCATGCAAATACCTCCATTTTCCTCTGTAGTCCCTCTCAAAATGGCTACAGGAATGTAGGATCTACTTTGTCAAGGGGCACAGTGGCGCAGTGGTTAAATGCCTGTACTGCAGCCACTCACTCACAAACCACAAAGTTGTGAGTTCAGTACCAGCCAGGGGCTCCAGGGTCGACTCAGCCTGGCGTCCTTCTGAGGTCGCTAAAATGAGTACCCAGTTTGTTGGGGGCAATTAGCTTACACATTGTAAACTGCTTAGGGAGTGCTTAAGTGCACTGATAAATGGTATAGAAATGTACTTGCTATTGCTATTTTGTCCTAGCAACAGTGGAGCCTCCAGAAGAAATTGACTAAGCTGCTCTCATGCCATAGACTGTAAAGCCAAAAGGAGCTTAACGGGTTTGGAGCATGTAAGTGTCAATTAAAGTTAGCACATTTTTTTTAAAAAAAGTTAATTTATTCTTCTCTCCCCAACAGTTTTTAAATCAGTGAATACATGATTGTACTCAGGCTTCTCAAAGAAGGAGCTAAGAGGCAATGGGAAAAGAAATAGAAGATTTGCATGAGAAGAAAGCTTGGGGAAGAACCCAATAAAGGAACATCTGGATGAGGGACACTGAAGGAAAGATTAGTAGTGGAAGCAATGAAGAGTTTAGGAGGCTGTAACATGTGGGAATTGCAGTGTCGACAAGTAAAGGAAAAGTGGAAGAGAAGGACTAGGGGTGGCAATAGCCCTAGAGAAAGAGGATGAGAAAAGCACATAGCATGAAGGAAAGAGAAGAAAGCCAAAAAGAGTAAAAACAGATAGCTACCAATTTGTTCTTATACAATTTGTCTAGTTTTATTTCTGGCATCATAGCTCCCTCTGTTTTATTCCTTGTACTTGAACAGCTGAATTCAACTAAGGCTAGTGTACCCAACTATAGTTGGCTAAAGACCCAACAATGTGAACAACATATGCTCCAGCTTCCCTGATTTGGCATGGACAATCCCAATTAATCCTCTGTCATCCTACTTTTTTCAGCTACTTTTGAAATGTCTCAGTTTCTTTCTCCTCCTTCCACTTTCCCACTTTGTCCTCTGCTTACTTCAGTTGCTGCAAACTGAGTTCAAAGAGCAAAAAGAGCCTGCACTCAACTGAGCAGAGAAGAGAGGAGAGGAGGAGAGGGCAGAATCTTGCCCTTCCCAATAAACTCAGGCAAACTTTTTCCATCGTGACCAGTGTTTGATGACACTTGGTCACATGTGTCCATTTTTTGTTTGTCTGAGGCTATGGAACAGAACTCACCTGCTGTGTATGGTGATCTGCTAGGCTCTTAAAAGCAACTTCTATTTGTTGACTATGGACATTATCACATGGGGGAAATCTGTTGGTTAATCCACACAAATCCCAAACAAAAACTGAATTTGCGCCTCACGATTTCACATGATGTCGCACAGAAACTGGACAGAAACTAGTATTATCCGAGATCTTTTTAATTTTGGGAGTTTAGAGGAAATGCATTTGCGAAATTACAGTAATTGCGCATTTACTGTAATGAGAAAAGCAAATATGCACGGACAATTCTCTTTTAAAACCTGGAGGAGGGCCAAGAGGAGGAGGAGGAGGGGCCTCCAGGGAGGGAGGGTCCCGGGCTCCTGCCATGCAGGGAAGGCAAGGCAAGGCGAGGCGAGGCGAGGCGAGGCGAGGCGAGGCGAGGAGAGGAGAGGAGAGGGGAGTTTGGGATGGAGAAGTTTGGCATTTGGGATGGAGGGAAAAGGAGGGGAAAGAAGGCTTCCCTCGCAGCAGCTGTGGGTGGATGTGGGTGCAAGTGTGGGGTGTGCTTGTGGAGCAACTTGGAGCTCCATCTCACCATGACGTTCTGCCCTGCAGGTCCTACCAAGGAGAAAGGCTTATGGGGGGGGGGCATGCGAGCTACCTCCAGTTTCCCCTCTCCTGGTCATCATCCAAGGCTCTGTCTCTCCCCAAGGAACACCCAGCCCTTCCTTCCTTCCTTCCTTCCTTCCTTCCTTCCTTCCTTCCTTCCTTCCTTCCTTTTCCTCCTCCTCCTTCCCTGCCAGCTCTGCCTGCGATCCTACCCTCCTTGCTCATCTCCCCAGCAGCTGACAGCCTCCAATGCCAGGAAAGGAGAGAGAGAAAAGGGAGGCTGAGCCATCTCAATCCCTCCCTTGCCTCGGCTTGCCTTGCCAGCCTCCTCCTCCTCTGCTCTCTTGAGAGGTCCTAACCCCAACAGAAGGGGGTTAGGACCTGTGCAGGAGGACATGACCCCAAATGGAGGACAGTCTGACATTTCCTCATGGGAAATGCAGGACCCGCCCTGGAAAAGGGAGGAGTCTGGTCATGAAACACACCCATTTCCAGTACATGTATGGGTTCTTTTCACTTATGTATGAAAGTTAAAAACGTCTTTTTCACTTTTAACTTAATTCTGTTATTACTGTAATTACGTGTGAAAAGCTTTTGCGCAATTAAGCTCTTTTTTCACTTTCTTTTCGGGATGCTTCATTTCCACTTTATTATCTCTTTATAAATGAAACTGGCCCACGTGTGATAACGTCCTATGACTGGGAAGGTCAAGAATCACTTGATGAGACTCCATGCATGAGATGAGGCCACATTCTTCAAGTCTTTATTACAATGTGAATTAGGAAGAGAGAGGAGCCTCATGTCCAATGAAAGTAATACATGACAAAAATGAAAGTCTGTGTGTTTGAATGTAGATTTTCTTTTCCTTCTGTTGATGTCACTTATCCTGTGGAAGTACACAGTATTTTAAGGGTTGATATCTTCTGTTCCCAAGGGAATGGCCTTAGAGTAGGAGGGCTGGGGGAGAACTTTACTTTGATATTTACAGAATGAGACGCTGTGACATTTTACATTGTGGCCAAAAAGGAGACAAGCTCTGACATTTCCCTCAGTGATTTTAATCCTGTTTGAGGAACAGAATATTCTTTATAAAGCAGCTAATGTTCTGTCCATGGACTTTAAAGTAAACAAACACATTTGGAATAAGATGAGAATTGTGTTTATAGATCACCCCATCCTCTGCCTGAGATTTCTTCCTCTAGCCTTCTTCTCAGATTCTTCTGCTAATAAGGCTGAAAAGAAAAGGAGAACTAACATAATTCTGTGTTCTCCGGTTCAGGAAACACATAGTGAGATTAAGAAGAATGGAGTTATGGATATTTTTGGAAGAAATAATATTTATCTGCTATGTGTAAACCACAATTCTGTTTAGTCAATGTGACTATTGAAGCTTCTACCCATTGAACCAATGAAGTATATGTCTCCCACACCCCCAAATTCATGCAACAGTAAGTGCTGATAATTCTAGAATTTGGAATAGTATCAGGCCCATGGAAGGTTGAATGATATAATACTTTACAAGCACCAACAGATGGCAGCACAAAATAGGGAAAGATCAACCCTTCTGGAACAAGAAAAGGTTTTGCACCAAGGAGATCAAAACTACAGCTCTCTAGATCAGGGTGACCAAACTGTGGACCTCCAGATTTTGACTGCAGATCTAAGCATCCCTCACAATTGACCATGCTAGCTGGGACTGATGGGAGTTGTGGTCTAACAACATCTAGAGGGCTACAATTGGTCCACCTCTGCCTTAGATACAAGAAACACTTGGTTTGGCTTGGTTTGTAGGGAGCTTGC
This sequence comes from Phrynosoma blainvillii, assembly GCA_026167975.1. Taxonomy (NCBI): domain Eukaryota; kingdom Metazoa; phylum Chordata; class Lepidosauria; order Squamata; family Phrynosomatidae; genus Phrynosoma; species Phrynosoma blainvillii. Next base: position 22,777,976 of record JANUYF010000002.1, read on the forward strand.
CCTTGGTTTCATCTGCATAAAAATGTACTCAACACTCAATTATGACTGAGTTAATTCTCATATTTAAGCAGCAAAGGAGTAAAATTGTATGGAAGATCAGAATCAACAGCTAATGAAGAGTAAACACTAGTCATAGTGAGTTCAGACTTTGCATGTGTCTTAATTATGACAAGAAGAGAATAAGAAGATAAAAATAGGATAAGTTCAGGCATTCTTCATCCATGACTTGAGTGAAGGAATAGAGGGCATGCTTATCAAATCTGCAGATGACACCAAATTAGGAAGGGTAGCTAATACCCCAGAGAAGAGGATCAAAATTCAAAATGACCTTAATAGATTAGAAAGCTGGACCAAAACTAACATAATGAATGTCAACAGGGAGAAATGTAAAGTACTACACTCAGGCAGAAAAAAAATGAAATGCACAGATATAGGACGGGGACACTTGGCTTGACAACAGTACATGTGAAAGGGATCTAGGAGTGCTAGTAGACCACAAGTTGAATATGAGTCAACAGTGTGATGCAGTGTGATGCAGCAGCTGCAATTCTAGGCTGCATCAGTAGAGGTATAGATCAAGGGAAGTAATAGTACTACTCTATTCTGCTTTGGTCAGGCCTCACTTGGAAGGCCATGTCCAGTTCTGGGCCCCACAATTCAAAAAGGCTGTTGAGAAGATAGAGTGTGTCCAGAGGAGGGTGACTGAAATGGTGAAGGGTCTGGAAACCATGCCCTATGAGGAGAGACATAGGGAGCTGAGCATGTTTAGCCTGAAGAAGAGAAGGTTAAGAGGTGATATGGTAGTCTTGTTTACAAATTTGAAGGCATGTCATACTGAAGATGGAGCATGTTTATTTTCTACAGTTCCAGAGATTAGGACATGGAGCAGGGGTAGGCAACTTTTTCCCTTTAATGGCTGAGGAACTTCAGCTCCCAGAATCCTAGGAGCTATTGGCCAACATGGGACTATTGGCCAACATGGCTGAGGCTTCTGGGAGCTGAAGTCCCTCGGCCCTAACAGGGGAAAGGTTGCCTACCCCTGACATGGAGCAATGGAATGAAACTACAGGAAAAGAGATTCCACCTCAACATTAGGAGGAACTTCCTGACAGTGAGAGCTGTTTAACAGTGGAATATGCTGCCTTGGACTTTAGTGGAGTCTCCTTTTTGGAGGTTTTTAAAGAGAGGCTGGATGGCCATCTGCTGGGGATACTTTGATTGTATATTCCTGCATGGCAGAATGGAGTTGGACTGGATGGTCCTTGGGGTCTCTTCCAACTCTATGATTCTACCACCATACATATTCTACCACATAAGGGAAGGCCTTGTCTTCTCCTCCCTAAAAGTTAAAGATAGTCCCTTGACATGAATGTCTAGTTGTAACTGACTGTAGGGGGTGGTGCTCATCTCTGGTTCTAAGCCGAAGCGTTGTCTGAGGACTGCTCTGGTGGTCATGTGGTCAGCATGATTGTCCCAAACACTGTTACCTTTCCACTGAGAACTGGTCCCTATTTATCTACTTGCATTTGCCTGCTTTCGAACTGCTAGGTTGGCAGAAGCTGGTACTAGTGATAGGAGCTCAACCCATCATGCAGCACTCGGGCCTCAAACTGCCAACCTTCCGATCATCAGAACTGGCTTCTTAACTACTAAGTCACTGCATCCCTGATGCATCTCTCCTCTACACGCACCCAAAAGAGCAACCATATATATCTGTCAAGAGTAGACCTTTCTGTTAAACAGGGACTTTTTATATTACTAATTTGATAGATCATTACCTGACTCTTGTCATTTCTTCCATAAAAGGCTTAACAGCATGCAAATCAGTTGAAAAAAAACAGGAGTGTACTAGCATTTTTAATAGCAGTTCATCAGCCTATAGTCTGCATCAAGTAGGGCAGCCTTCCCCAATTCAGACCAAGGAGAGCAGCCTTGCTTCAATCTCCCCACTGATAACTGAAAATTACTCCGTTGTGAATGGAAAAATTTAGCAATATCAAGATGGTTCAATAAAATGCTATCCACAAAGACCTCCCAGTCATATCCTGTCAGTTTATGTGGACCTGTCATACATCTGACATGTTTTCTCAAAATGTTAAATAGAAGACATATTCTCCCTCTAGCAGGTTAAATTATGCTTAAATTAGTCTTTAAACTTTTTGCAAGGAAACAAGGCATATGTGAACCTGACGTTATGGATTTTTGGTTCACCTCAGGAAATTGCATACTTATCACATCTTATTAGGATGTAGCCTCAAGTAGCTGCTGTGTTCCAGGCCAGTAAAACTGGATGTTCTTTAGAGGCAATTTCTAACTTGGTGAGAATGAGGTATATTTAATATGTCCATTTTTTCATTAATGTGAGTTACTCCATGCTTTCATCTGTTTTGATTTTCAGGTAGAAACTAGATGTGTTGACAAGGTAGATATTTTTGCCCTTGGAAAAAGCATTTAAGGAATTATCTAGCTGTTGAGGGAATTTGACAGCAAAGGTAAATTAAGGGCAATGAGAATAAGTATGCGGATATTTTTTCCAGAAGTCTTGAAAAACATCCAAAAGAGTTGATTTTTTTTACAGTATTGACCATGTGAATGAAATAGCCCTCCAGAGAATTTAGTTCAACTCTATAGGTCAACACATGGCCACTGAAGGGCACAAACTACTTTAAAAGTAATTTAATAACTACTTAATTTTTTTGTTTAGCTGGCCAATTGCATCATCTACCAGCCCCCAACAGATCTTGGCAGAATCACAGAATCGTAGAGGTAGAAGGGAACCCTGCCCTTCAGGAATACACAACTGAAGCACTCCTGAAAAAATGCCCATCTAACCTCTGCTTAAAGACCTCCAAAGAGACAGAGTCCACCACTCTCCGAGGCAGTCTATTTCATTGTTGAACAGTTCTGACAGTGAAGAAATTCTTCCTAATCTTGAGTTGGGATCTTTTTTTCTTGTAATTTGAATCCATTGGTTTGTGTTCTAGTCTCTGAAGTAGCACAAAACAAGCTTGCTCAGCCTTCTTCATGGCTTCCCTTTAGATATTTAAAGATGGATATCACGTCACACCTCAGTGTTCTCTCCTTCAAGCCAAATGTACCCAACTCCCTGAATTATTCCTCAAAAGACTGGGTTTCCAGATCTTTGATCATCTTAGTTGCCTTTCTCTGGACATATTCAAACAAAAATCCAAACAGTTATACCTTTATTGGCCAACAAAAATGCACAATATACTTGTTGCAAGCTTTCGAAGCTCCACTAGCTTCTTCATCAGGCAAGGTATTAAAAACCCTACAGTTGGACATGACTTGACAACCTTGTCAACAGGGAATACCTTTACCTAGAAAGAAACATTGAAGATGTTAGTCATAGGCCTGCATTTTGTTGTTTCTGTCCTTAGTTAAGATGGTATGGGGATGATATCTTTTGCAGGCTGGCTTCTTCTCCTCCTGGCCATGTGGCAATTGGGAGATTTTCAAAGTCCAAGAAATTTAAAGTCCATTTGCATCTCAGCAAGGACTCCTCTCTTGCAATCCTTTATATCTCCATTCCTGTGAGGCCACATGCCTCTTTGTAGGCAGAAAACAATGGATTTCTTTCTTCATTGGTTTGTAACATCTTGCCTGTTGAAGAAGCCAGCAGAGCTTCAAGAGCTTGCAACAAGTATATTGTACATTTCTGTTTGAATTTGCTAAATGGCCAAGACAGCTACTCCTGCATGTTTTCTCTGGACATAGTCCAGCTTGTCCATATCCTCCTTGCCCAGAAATGGAAAAAATAAAGCAGAACAGAGCAACACTATTACCTTCCTTGATCCTGGACCCTGTGCTCCTCTTGCTGCAGCCTAGAATTGAATTGGCCTTTTTTGTATCACACTGTTGACTTATGCTTACCTTGTGGTCTACTAAGACCTTTAGATTCCTTTTACATGTATTACTTTCAAGCTTGTTATCATCCATCCTATATTTTTTGCATTTCATGTTTCCAGATGTCATCAGACTTTTAGTAGGCTCCAGTCCTGTCCCCATAAAGAAAGGCTGTTCAGGGGGTCTATTTCAACAAAATCAGGTGTGGTGATTGGGGAACTGTAGTTGATTCCACCTGTGGAACTCTTATACTAAACTGGGTAATGTAAGATCTTGGGCAATGCTTGGCATCTTGTTGGTGTTTTAAGCACATGTAAGTTCCCTTATATATGCACTTGTTCTTTTTTGATCAAATACCAGATTTGATCATAGTATTCAGAGTTTTGCAAGTGTAACTGTTACACATAAACATGTAAATTCTTGGATGGTACATAAAAATGCCACTTGATTCACTGGCACCCAACTCCTTGAATCATTCCTCAAAAGGCTGGGTTTTCCAGATCTTTGATCAACTGTTGCCTTTCTCTGGATATATTCAAACAAAAATCTACAAACTCAGTTACAGATATGCAATTGGTTGCACAATGGCATTCATGAGAAGTATGGTATAACACACCCACCACTTAACTATATGAATGTAGATTTGCACTACACAAACACGTAAGAACTTAGCCTTTAACTTTACATAGACTTTTAAACATTTCTTCTTTTTTAATATTTGAGAATTGAGTTGCTGCATTTGGAGCAGTGTGAAATCCAAAGGGTTATTTATGTTTTGATCTGTACTAATGTACAGTTAGTCTGTGAAATGCTGATGAGATCAGTTTACATTAAGGTTGAATTCCTCAAGCATTCCTACTGAGTATTCCCCCTCTGCAAAATTTAAGAGCCAAGCAATGATATGCCTCTCTGGCTTTGTCAAACTAATACTTCACCACCAGGCTCAAACTGGTGATGCACTGAAAGAGTAGGAAGTGCAGCTGACCTATAATGGAAGTGATTATGCAACCTTATCTGCACTGGTGTAAGTGTGCCACTGGAACATGAGATACCAGCCAAATGAAGTGTCAGAACATGTTTTTGCATTAAACTTAATCTGTCATTGACAGAAGAAAGTGAAAGGTTTAGACAATCAATCAATTTTTAACAGGATCAACTGTGCTTTCTGCTCAACAAGCTTCCTCTCTCTCAGGTCAGATTCTTGGTGGTGCTACTGGGAGTCTATGGTCAGAATCCTGTTGGTGACCTGTGTAACAAGTCAGCTATGCAAGTAATTGAACTCTTAATGGGCTTGTGTAAGGAGATCTCTTACCCCAGATTTCTCCAAAATTGAAGATCAGTCTACAGTGTTTATGGAAGACAGCTCTGCCCTCAACCCACTAGTCTGAACACTTTGCTTCAGTCACATTATGTTACACAGGGTCTCAACAACCTAGATCTGAAAATATTTTCTAGAGGTGACCAAACTGCAGTCCTGTACTGGTTCTGTTGCCTAGCTGGGATAGAAACAACAGGAGAACCAAAGGAGTCAACAGCTCCCACTGTGACAGGATTCAGCCATGGACAGATTTGGAACTTGAGGTCTGTTTGGAAGATGAGCAGATATAGGAGTTTATCACATTGGCTTTGCTCTTGTGATAGACGTGAGATGTAACTTTAAGAAGGCGGATCTTATTGCATTTCTCCATTGCCAGGGTTTGCAACCTGGACTTCTACTGCACCTTTTCAAGAACAAGAAAATTCCATTCTTGAAAAGATGGGGGAGCCTGGAGAAACTCGGCTTGCAAATGGGCTGCATTTTTCCCAGTGAAAGGGAAATGTGATAAGATCTGCCTTTTTGAAGTTACATCCTGCATCTATCATGGGACCAAAGCCAATGTGTTAAACACTGGAGATGGACATTACAGCAGATTCTTACAACATCAGTGGCCCTGAGCAGTGGCATCACTAGGGTTGGCGTCACACAGTACAGTAACTCATGATGTCACCCACAATTGACCTTCTCCCATCCCACACCATACAGAATCCTTAGGAATGCTTTTTGTACTAACACTACTTGTAAATCGTAATTCCCATATATCGCTGAATGTAATGACAATAACTGTGACATAAAACAACTAGCAATACCAAAATTGTACCCTTAAATTACAATATCATGAGCACAACCTAAATGTATTTACATTTACACAATTTCATGTGACTGAAGTGAAAATTTGGCAAGATAGTTTGTTTTTAAAGAAAATTTAAATAGAGTATTTTTTTAAAAAAATGGAGGCCTCTCTTTTCTTTACTCACTGAGCCTTGCCCCACTCCTCTGCTGAGCTCCAGGGTTTTAAAAAAATATGTGGGAAAACACCACGGTCCATTTTTTAAAAACCAAAATGCTGACATTTGGGGAGCAGTGGTGTCACCCGTCCCTTTAGGATGTCACCCAGTGTGGCCTGTTACCCCTCAATGACACCGCTGACCCTGAGAAACCTTAAGCCCAGGCATGATAGCCACAAGACTGAAGGCCTCCATGCCAGTTGTTTTTTCTGACTGGTTCTTGGGCCTTCCCCATCATTTCTACACAGGAATAGCAATAGCAATAGCATTTACATTTCTATACTGCTTATCAGCAAATTCAGCACTCTCTAAGCAGTTTACAATCTGTAAGCCAATTGCTCCCAGCAAGCTGGGTACTCATTTTACTGACCTACAATAGGATGGAAGGCTGAGCCAACCTTGGAGCCCTGAAGGATCGAACTCACAACCTGGTGGCTTCAGTACCAGCATTTAACCACTGCCTTTAACCACCAGGGCTCCTTTAGGAATGCCTAAACATAGGATATGGTATGCCAGGCAGGAGCTTCAGGGATGCTCACAATGTGCATTATGAGCTGTAGGAGAAGGAAGCTTTCAATCACCTGTCCAGATCAAATATGGAATGTGAGGAGCTTTAGCTGTTACAGAAACTTTTACACTGAAATGCATCATTCTTGCAGCAAAAGATCAGATTTTCAAGCTCCAATGCAAAGTCTTCCTGAACTGGGGAAATGGACATTTTACCTGTACCGGAAAGGGTGAAGAAGAGCCATGCGCCAGCTCTTAGGACGTTTTCACACTGGGCTTAAGGCAGAAGCAATCCTACCTCACTTCGGCCCCATGCCGGCTCCTTTGCCAGTGTGTTCAAACGACGTCGCAGTGCCATCCCCGGCATCCAGTGCCATCCCCGGCATCATTCCGGGTCCTTTCTCCGCGTATTCAAACGACGTCGCAGCAAGCCCCACCCCATCCTGTCCCATCCCCGGCATCAGCCCCGTTCTTTGCAATTCCTCTTTTTAAAAGGAATTGCATCTGCCGCGGCCAGAATCATACCGGAATGATGCTGCTGTCACCGATCTGAAGCTGCAGGATCCATTCCGGTATAATTCTTTCATTGCTTCCATGCGGCTTTAGACCCCAAGTGTGAAAACGTCCTGTGGGAAGCCTTTTGCCACCCAGAGCTGCCTGTCTGCACCCCACCTGTATCTATATTATATAAGTACAGAGGTTTGATACCATTTTAACTGTCATGGTTTGATCTTATGGGCCTAAATACCCTAAAGGCACCAGTTCCTATTTGATATTGGAAGCTAAGTTGGGTCAGTCCTGGTTTGTATTTGGAGGGAAGCCATCCATGAATACCAGGTATTGTAGGCTATATTTCAGAGGTTGGAACTGGCAAAAAAAAAAAAAAAGTATTCCTTGCCTAAGAAAACCATATAAAATTCATGGGGGTTGGCATAAATCGACAGGAGGCTTGAAGATAACCAATCCCCCCCCCATTCTATATAAGACTGCCTGAATAGTAAGATCTTCAGGGGAGAAATCCCTCTTGATTCCATATTTAGTGGGAACATGGGAGAAGGCCTTCTCTGTGGCTGCTCCCAGACTCTGGAACCAAGGATTTATAGATTGGAGAGTTATTTAGAGTTCTCTACTAGAGATCTCCATGCCCCACTTTAACTAAGGCAGGAGCACTCTCTATCAGAGATTTTTAAGTACCTCACCAGATTACAGATCCCAAGATTCCATAGGATGTTGTCATGACAGTGAAAGTGGGATCGGATTGCTATAACTGTGTAGTGCAGATGTGTGTGTGTATGGTGAACCTACCATGGGGTTTTCTTGGCAAGATTTGTTCAGAGGCTGTTCAGTACATGAGCTGCACTGTGTTTAATCCCTGACACTCTCAGGGCTTATTCCCACTCACTGTTAAACTGGTTTGTGAGTCGCATTGATACGGGGTCGCTGAATCAATTCCTACCGATGCGTAGTTCACACTACATTTTTCATTACCAAATGCATTCATATCTATTTTAAACATGCATCTCGTTCACACATACATTTGCTCCACTTCAAAATAGAGTCCGTTTTTTAAAATGTCAATCATATGATGCGCATGGGTGTGTTTCTGGTTATGCAAGCACTCAGAGGTGTGGCTGCATGCATCAGTTGTTGCTATTTCCATGGGCCTCTGTGTATGTGTGTGTGTGTGTGTGTGTTCTCCTCCTCCTCCTATCCACTGATCCAGTCAGAAAAACACATGCACCTTCCCATGCCCAGGGCTTACTCACCCAGGCTCCACCAGGGTCCACTGCCAGGGGGTCACCCTGAGGAGGAGGAGGAGGAGCGGGGGGGGGGTGTCCCATGGGTCCTGGGGCAGCTCCAGGGTCTGGAGTTGGGGCTTCCAATGGTGGAAAGGTGGAGAGGACAAGGAGAGTCCTGGGGTCATGTGGAGCCTCTGGAAGCCCAGCTACCACTGAGAAGGATGAGGATACAACTCTTCCTCCCTTCTTTCCCTCCTTCCCTCCATTCTTTTCTTCTTCCTTTCCTCTGTTGCAGCCTGTTGCCTCCTCCTCTTCCTCTGCAGCCCAGGCAGCTGATGCAGACCCAGGGAAACTTTTATTTCTATGGGGACAACAGCTAATTGGAGTCAAAAAAACACACAGAAATGCAGCTAATCACAAACTGTTATGTATTTTTTTTTAAAATCCATTCTGCAGCACATCACTTGGCTGCGATGGAGACGGAAATCCACAGCCCTACATAAGCCCAACCACATCCCCTAGGTAGCGTTGGGGGGGGGGGAATGGTAGTTTGCCCAAGACCTGTGATGGGATGGGTACCACCCCTCTGCCCATTGTCCCTCCCCTCCAGTGCACTCTGATTGAGATTGGAAACTCATTCACATTTGTTCAACACACTTGCAACACAATTCTTTTCAAAAGAACTACCAAAAGATCTGTTTCTAAAATAAGTGATTCTTTTGGATTTGCCTTGCTTCGCCACAATTCAGACCAAATGCAGTTGGGTCTGAAATTGATTCCAAGTGTGAACAAGGCACATATAAACCAATCTACAAATCATAGTTTTTTGTGGGTCTGAAGATGCCAGCCACAGATGTTGGCGAAATGTCAGAAACTCTTCTAGAACATGGCCACACAGCCCGAAAAACCCACAAAAAACTATGGATGCTGGCCATGAAAGCCTACGACTTCACAATCTGCAAATCAGTTTAAATCATAGTGGAAATGAACCCTCAGTTTGAAAGATCAGTTATATAGAAACTGCCTGATTCTTTGCCTTCATGAAGAAGAAAGTAAACAGGTTGTTTTCCTGGGTCATCCATGAGTAATTTATGCTCACCTACTCTTCCATTATCCAAATAGGATTCTTTTCTGGCTCAGGCAACTAGTTGAACTGGCTCTGCAACAGTTTTGGGAATGTGGGGTCCTCTAGATGCTAGACTGCAATGTCCATCGGCCCTAAGCTGTATAGCCAATGATGTGGGATGATGGGAGCAGTTGTTCAACAACATAAGGAGGTCACAGGCTCCCTACTACTCTCAAAAGAGAGATTAGTTTCTCTCTTTGGGCAGTCAGTTAACATACTCCACTGCCCCTTTATATACTTTAATTACCTGGTTTTTCTGTCCCTCGAAACCTTGTTAGCAGTCATGGAATTATGCTGGCTGTTTAAAAGCCAAGCCAAGTCTTTGACACCCTGACCTCCTACAGCATTTCCTCCTGTGTCTAATGGAGTAATTTTTGACAGCAGTGGGCTAGGACTTAAAGCCTTTCTGTCAGAACAGGCATCTTGGAAATGTTTTATTTATAACAGATAAGGCAAGCAAATTAAAAAGGCTGTTTAATGGAACACAGAGAGGCTGTACCCCTGTCTGGTTCCTGGGAAAGGAGTGTAGCTTGTATTAAAAAACACATCAAAGAGTTCGAGTGCAGTGGACTAAGGCAGGATATTTTGGTCTGATCCAATTGATCTTATGTGATGAGGGAAGCAAAGAACCTTGGGGAAGGTGAAGGTGGACTTTTCTTATCTTTCTAGGCAAGAAATATGGGTAGGTTGAATGTCTGTCCCCTATCAGGCTGTATGAATTTCTAACACAGGAGATCACACGCTTTCCCTTAAATCTGGCTTTTCCAGGTTTGGCTTAAGTGCAAGTTCTCATCAGAGGTATCATTAGGGAGATGCAGTGGGTGCGGACCACACCAGGTGACATCCTAAAAGGAGTTGACACCTTTGCTCCCCAGACATCTGCCTGTGGTGTTCACCAGTGTCCTTTTAAAACACTGAAGAGATGGTGTGAATGGGGCAAGGCTCAGTGGGAGGAAAAGGGAGAGGCCACAGTTTTTAAAATTATTTTTTTTAACATTTTTAAATTAATTTTTTAATTTTTAAAATTCTTTTAAAATTTTCTTTAAAAACATCACATCTTACAAAATCTTCACTTGATCCATATGAAACTATAAACATTTAACAATATCTGTGCATATGATATTGTAATTTCAAGATATAATTTCATTTTGGTTGTTTATGTCACAAGTGTTATATTCAATGATATACAGGAATGACAATTTGTGAGTAACGTTAGTACAAAAACATTATTAAGGATTCCATATGATGTGGTACTGGAGGAGGTCAGTGTGGTGTGTGCAACACCATCAGTCACTGTACCGAGTGACCCCTACGCTAGTGACACCACTGGTTCTCACGATCACTTGGGTTTTGCCAGTTGTTGTTGTTGACCCTGTGTCCACTCATTTCATTCTCTTTGTTGCAATTTCTTGGACACGCACTGGAACTCTTCTAAAGGTTTTTAAAGCCCTGGCATTGTGGGAGGCAATTTCTCCCTGTTTCCACTCTATTTAATTATTGAAAAAGTAACTCATTTATTTTCCTTGCTGTATTGCTGAATATTTTCCATTACTTTTTTGACTTCTCCATCCTTAGGAGTATGAATCTGTAGGATTCATAAGAGAAAGGCAAAGAACTTGAAAAATTCCACTTAATGATCTTAAAAAATAATATATAAAAGTAGATTCTTCAGTTCCAGCTTTTGGGATGCTATCACTGTTTACCCACAATATCCCTCTAGATCTGGTATTCAGGCCTCAGGGTGACCACTAGACTGGACAACTAGCTGTGTTGACCAGCAAGTTCAGTGTGGTAAGGTTTTCTTGGTTAATCATTGAATCAAAACATTCAGGCAGAGATGTAGAAAAACAAAACAGTAAAGATCTATTATATCAAATAAAATAAATATCTAGGCTTATGTTGGCAAGTACACAGTAATAACCTCAGATTCAAACTAACACTTCTCCCTGAGGTTTCTTCACTTTCTCAGATCCCATCAGTCCCTATTCAGAGCTCCTCTACTCCCCTCTTCCTAACTGCCCCTAACTCTATTTCTGCTTGGCCCAATCCCTTTTTCTTCTTGGCCCTATCTCTATTTCTGACTGGCCCCATCACTTTTCTACACACAATTCTCTGGGTTTTATATTTGTACCCTATACACCCTCTTCCCAAGCATTCAATGAGCTGTGGCTGGCTGTCTCTATGAAAGCTTGCCCAGCTTCTTGTTTCACAGTAATGATTTCCTTCCTTCCTTCCTTTTAAAAATTATTTCCCAGCTATCTTCTCATATGGGATCCAAGGCAGCTTACAACAAGTTGAAACAAAATACAGTTAAAGCAATGGATAATTCAAAAGTTAAAATACAATTGAATAATCCTCTTTTTTAAAAAAAAAACAAAAAAAAAACACCTTTAATTTAAAACAGTTAAAAAGGTAGTTAAAACACTTGTAATAATGGCTAAAATATGGCGTACCCTAATTAAAACACCTACTGCAATACACAATTAACAGTCAAAGATCTGGGTGAATAAGAAGGTCTTTGGAAAGATAGCAGAGGCGGCCAACCTAGCCTTTTTTGAGAGGAAGTTCTACAGCCAGGAACAAGTAAAAAAAACAACAATGAGAAAATGTTACTTGTTACACTAATACAATAACTTTGCTCTTCCTTGTTATGCAACTTTCAAAATGTGACTTTCGTTGTTTGGAAAGCAACTAGTTACAGGTAACTGCATCACTTGTAAGTTCACTCCTTTCCAGCTCTTCTCAATGTGACGTAGGACTTCTTACAAGCAAGGAACACAGGCAATGCCTTTGCCAGTAGAGGGAAGTGTTTCCCAGGTTTCCCTGCATGGAATAATAAACTGGTTTTCTCTCTTTTTCTCTGCAGATGGTTCTTGGAGGAGAATTAACAATTATTCAATTAATGCCCAGTGTACTGGCCAACGCCAGCAGAAAAGACGTTCCATTCCAGACATCGCAGGCAGTTGGAATGCCCCCAAGCACATCAGCTACCAGTTTATTAGCCAAAACACTGTCTTTCTAGGCAATAATATAATCTCAGGCCAAAACTGATCTGAAGTGAGCCACCAGAAGATGACACCCAACAGGGAATATAAATGCATATTAGAAACATGAATGCTTGAACCAGATTGCATGAGCATCCTTGCTAAATGTTGATTTCAGCCATTCAAGAAGGCAAAGGAAATGTCCTAAATTTAAGAGATGGATTTGGGGGGGAAACCCACATGGAGGAATTTATCCTATATTCGTTCAGTTGGAATGACTGGGAGCAATGCAAGTGCGTGCAATTTTTAATGGATAGTTGATTATTACCAAAATTACATAGCTACTGTAGAGATTATTAGTATTAATATTAGTACTCAATTATAACCTGACCTTTCCTCACAACTGGGATTATAAAATTTAAAGCAGATACAGATTAAACATTCACAAAACTAAACACAAATTACAGTTAAAATATAATTGCATACCCTGCAACATATAATTGCATACCCTCCAACAGAGATGAAAACCAGGCTATATGTGGCCAAGCAGCATCAGAATATGGTCAAGATGACAAATGTTATTAATGAACAGGCAAGATAAATATGCTACAGCAGTTTGATTTTGCTTGAGCCTACTGGGAAGGGCAAAACTCAGCCCCTCCTCTCCTCCCCTTTCTGCTGAGTTGAGTGCAAACTACTCAGTTTGCAGCAAGGGAGAGGAGGAGATAGAAACTGGGACATTTTAAAGGCAACTGAAAAAGTTGGACAGTAGAGGAGTAATGAGGACTATCTCTGCCAAATCAGAACCAGTGGAAGGGATGTAATTACACTGTCAATAGAACTGAAAGCAGTTTAAAAAGCACACGCAATTAACCTCACCACCAAATACAGATAATATAGCACATTATTAAAAGCTCCTTAGAAGCTGATCTGCTTTGCCTGCTCTTGGAAGGACAACTTGACAGAGGCCAGTCTTTACCCTCAATATCCTCCTCCTCAGCACCACAACTATCATCACTTTACTAATTTCAGCAAATACAATATACCTAAAAACATACAAAAAATTAACATTAAAAGGTAATTAGACTATCCATAAAATTCAAAACAGCTTGAAACAGACTATTAAAATAATAAAGAGCCATTTAAAAACTGCAATCAAAAACAGGATAGCAGCTGCTTCTAAGTCCTTTCTGTTCTGAGTAGGAATGGGCTATAATTCCACCCTCCCCAAGATTTTATTTGATACCAAAAAATCTGATCTACATAACTTCTGTATGCTGATCTCTACTGGTGATGAATCAAGGCAGTAGATGGACTGTAGCAGAGGAAAGCATTACAGCCCTTTAGAGGATGGATTCTAATAATACTAATACTAATACTACTAATTATAATTCTTATTTATATTTCCCGCCTCTCCCTACAGATCGAGGCGGGATTACACAATAGAATGTACACAGAGTATAAAATATAAACAATAAAATAATAAAATCAGAACATCAATAATAAATTCTAAAAATAGTAGAATACAATATAATTAAATAAATAAAAATAAAAATAAAATAAAATAGCCAATCGTCGTCAGAACCTAGAGACTGGTTTTGAAGTGATACTATGGAGGTTTGCTAAGAAGATCAGATGGATAGGCCTGCCGAAGAGCTCTGTCTTAACTGCCTTCTTAAAGGCATCTAGCATAGTGATAAGATGGATCTCTTCTGGCAGGCTGTTCTATCCAGACCATTCAAAGGCCAACACTACAAATTCCTGTAGCTGAATAACAAGTCCTCTGGACTAGGATGCACAATTTCCCCTAAATGAGGCAACTGGAAGATGAATCCCTGAAGTTCAATAGGGCAAAATCAATTGAAACTGAATTCCATGGACATATCCCACCCTAATAGACATGAAAAGAGTATAAGGAATTTACTAACTGAACATTTTACTCCCTCAATTTATTCTCTGCTGCCACTATATCCTTAAAGTGCCAAGCATAAACTATCATACAGGGTCTACGGAACAAAAAATAACTCTTTTTTTTTTAAAGGTTACACTGGACAGCTGTTAACCCAAGGATTATATAACCCATCTGCTTGTGGCAGGGGGTCAAATGTACTCTGATCAGAGTGCAGAAGATATGGGTAAGTATATATGGACAGAGGGAGTGGTTCTCTGTTGGTTCTGCAGGACTTCTCAGCAGCCTCTCTGGGATGGGACTTGTGGGCACTGTTCATCACCTTCCTGGTGGTGGCAACTCAGAAGGTGATTCTGGGGGATGCCTGTTCATACCCTTGGCCATTGGCCTGTGGAGTCCCTAAGAACTCAGCTTTGTTCTCTGCACTGCTTAACATCTACATGAAACCAGTGGGAGAGTTTCTGGAGTTCTGGGTTCAGTGACACAGAACCCTATCTCTCCTTTCCATCTGATTTCAAACAAGCTGTCTCAATTCTGAACTATCATCTGCTGGCAGTAATGGACTGGATGAGGACAAGCAAATTGACACTTATTCCAGACTAGAAAGAGGTGCTTCTAATATGCAAAGGGATCTTCTTTCTTAGTGAAAGTAGTTGTAGCAAAATCTTTCATACACTTGGCCTACTTCCTCAGGTTCATGGAACACTTCCAGTCATTTAAAGGCAGATCAGAGAATAGGAGGAACTCTGATTGTGTTGGACAGGGTTACACTTTCCCTGAAATCTCAGGCTTGCAGTTAGGGTGTTCTCCTGGACTCAACACTGAGCCTAGATGTCCAGGTTTCAGCAGTGCCCAGGAGTGCACTTGCACAATTAAGACTAGTGGGCCATCTGTGCCCATTCTTTGAGAAGCCAGATCTAACTATTGTAACACATGCCTTGATTAAAACCCATTTGGATGATTATAACATACTACCTTTGGAAGTCCAAAACTTCAGCGAGTTCAAAATGCTGTGGCCAGAATGATGACCATCCTGCTTTAAATGCCCCATCCTGCTTTACTGGGCATCAGCTGCTAAGAGTGGCAGAAGTCTGTTCTTCTATGATTCAGAGTGCAGCAGGCTGACATTTCTACTCCTTTCCCTTAAGCATTTTTTGGTGTGACAATCAGAAGTAGGTTCCCTGTTGACATTCCTCCTCATAGTGGAGATTACTGTTGGGAGAAGAATGGAAACATCAGTATGCTGTGCCCTGATGAACTGGAGAACAGACCTCTGTTGCTCACAGCAGTTGATGCCTGGATTGGGGGATTTTTATAATTGTGGCAATAGTGCCCCAATCGTGAATATGTAAGGAATGTGAATACAAATAAGTTATGGATGTGTAACTCCAGGCTATGCATCTGTATCTGAATGCCAAAAGCTGCAAATAGAAGCATTCATTTTCATCAAAATAGGAAAGAAAAGCTCTAAGAATCAAATAAGGGTTTGAATAAGGTTCATGGTATACCCTCCAACCTCCCACAGATGAAAGCAGGGACTGTTCTGTAGTTGTGAGATCCTCCTATATTCACTACCTATGCCTTCCAGTTCATAAATGTTTCCCAAAGGTTTTTGTCTGCCTGTTGTATGATGCATTCATTTTCTCTACAAAAGCCTGCCCTATGGAGATCTAAAAGCAAAGACGGTGTTTGTTCTTTCTGGGTTAAGGGTATACTAGACTATATTAGACAGTAGCCATGTTAGTTGGTTGCGGCAAAAAAACACAACAAAAGAGTGCAGTCAAAAGCCTGATAAATCTATTGTGGCATAAGCTTTCACAGCTCCTTTCTGCAAAGGACTTGTTTTTATTAAATCTGCTAGTCTTTCACGTGCCACAAGACACTGTGTTGCTTTAGGAAACGCTGGTTGTTTTGCCAATGTGTTCAAAATAAATTTCATTGTACCCATAATGGTCATAGCTCTCTGGCAATGGCAGTGAATGTCACAATGCCTATAGGTAGGTGTTCATACTAATGCCCTTATCCACCTATCTATATAGTCAGAGGACCATAGAGAATAGCCTTATATCAAGACAGGCTCTTTGTCCATCAGCTCTCTGACTTTCAACTGTTTGAAGTAGAGAAAAGGAACTGCCCTTGAACAAGCATTTATTTGCCTACAGGGGACAGCTGAGGTACAGACTTGGGTTTCCTGGTATATTCTTTCTTGTCTCTTCTATTATTTCTTTCCCTACAGACTAGGGGTGAACAGGGGTGAGGCAGGTGAATTGGTGCTCACAGGAACTCACCCTCCCATATACCTCTCACAATGTTTTAAAATGTTTTAAAAAATCAAATTAGAACTCATGCCCCAAATTTTACCATATTTACCATACCATGTTTAGCCTGGAGAAGAGAAGGTTCAGAGATAACATGATAGCTACATTAAAATATTTGAAGGAATGTCACGTGGAGGATGGAGCAAGTTTGTTTTCTACTACTTCAGAAACTAGGACACAGAGCAGTGGATTGAAACTACCTGAAAAGAGATTCCACTTAAACATTAGGAGGAATCTCCTGACAGTAGGAGCAGTTTGACAGCGGATCAGGGTGGTGGAGTCTCCTTCTTGAGAGGTTTTTAAAACAGAGGCTAGATGGCCATCTGTCGGAGGGACTTTGATTTGTATTCCTGCATGCCAGAATGGAATTGGACTGGGTGGCCCTTGTGGTCTCTTCCAACTCTATGATTATATGATTCTAAGGAAATACATAGGTAAATAACATTGATTCAATTGGCCTACTCTAGTCAGAACTATTAGGATTTGGGCGTGTGTCAGCTAGTATTACAGGATTGGCCTACTGGTGTCACCTAATTCCAGACCTTAGGCTACCTTGCCCTCTTTGACTAGCAATGACTCCAGAATTCAGGATGGATCTTTTCTTGATGTTCTCTCCTTCAATCCTTTTTACTAGAGAGGATAGACCTTTGCCCTTCTCCAGGCAGTATTTGTGCCCTGCCTTTGAACTACAGTTGTCTAGCTAACAAACAGATAATTTCTGATTGATTGAACACGAACTACCAGTCATGGTTAGAAAGAACAATCGTCTTACATATTTTCTTGCATTCCCTGTTAGGAATCAAAATAGCCAAAACAAAACAAGCATCACACAAATATTCTCTTAACTTTTAGCCCCAATGATTAAAAATGCCCCACACTAATCAGCCAGATTTTTAACTGATTAAATTGCTGACTATTAAGTCAATTAATCCCAGAAGTCTTAAATGGCATTATATTTCAACATGTTTTAAAGCTCCTGAGGGTAATAATCCAATCCTAATCCACAAGTCTATGTTAGGCATTCAATTGTTGAAGAATATTTGAGTGAATTCTCTCCTGTGAGTGCCACCATCAGCTCCAAATGCTATAAACAAATTGTATCCAAATACTCTCAGCAGCACTTGGCTACTTAAAATGCCCCTTGTGCCATATTAAGCAATTTTACATATTTAGATTCAATTACTAATCATAAACCTGTATATGGAAGAGAATATTTGATTCTCTTCCAAAAGCACCTCCAGATCTTGGCAACAGCAATGACTTATTAAATTATTCAGCTGTGGCTCTCTTTTTGGTAGAATATGAGACAAGAGGTCATGGGGTGTTTTTTTTCTGACTCTAAAGATGAACACTAACCCTCATCATCACCATATTACATGCAGCACCTGGAGATGATCACGATATAAGCTTCATAGAATATTGTCTCTTAAGTCAATAAAAGAGACTTTACACCACAGGAGAGGGAAACCACTTTCCTCTTGAAAGATTCATTACCCTGGTTTGAAATTCTCCAGTGGAAGTGGCTAGAACCTAAAGTGAGTGGTGCCACTATAGAATCATAGAGCTGGAAGAGACCAAAAGGGCCATTCAGTTCATCCCCCTGCCATGCCACAGTCAAAGCATTCCCGACAGGTGGCCATCCAGCCTCTGTTAAAAGACCTCCAAAAAAGGAGACTCCACCACTCTCCAAAGCAATGTGTTCGACTGTTGAACAGCTCTTACTGTCAGGAAGTTCCTCCTAATGTTGAAGTGGAATCTCTTTTCCTGGAGCTTGAATCCATTGCTCTGTGTCCTAGTCTCTGGAGCATCAGAAAACAAGTTTGCTCCATCCTCAATATGACATCCCTTCAAAGATTTAATCAGGGCGATCATGTCACCCCTTTAACTTTCTCTTCCCCAGGCTAAACAGGACTTCAAAAGTGGGCAGGTCTACCAGAAGTAGGTGGAGTTACAGATGTGAGTCTTACTTTATTTCAGCATACAGTGAACAAAGAATCTTATTATTATCTCAGTTTCACAGTCTACCAGGTGTTACTGACTGAAGTTTTGGACCATCCATCACTGGAATTCTATTCAAGAATCTAGCTATCAGGAAGATACTGTCAGATGATGTAGGATGTTCAAAGTAGTGTCACTTTTTGCAATTGTGATATTGTGCTCCTACTTACGATGGTTTCATTCAGGTGTTTTGTTAGTCTGTTTGGAATTGCTTCCAGAATACCTATTCCCACTGGAACCACTTGTTTTCTTTTCCTAGAGGGGCTGCTGAATCTCAGTTTGTCAGTCTGGATATTTAATAATCTTTCTCCTCTCCTTCTTTTCAATTTTTCTGCCCCCTGAGATTGCCACATCTATAATCCAAGCTTTTTCTCACTCATTTCTGCCTGTCATATTGTGTACTACCTGTTTATCAGTTTGAATATTAAAACCACATATGATTTCTAATTCAACAGTCATAGCAACGAAAGTAACAAAAATAAGAACAAAATATTATTTTATTATTATTGGCCAGAATCCTGTATCAGCTACTAGGCCCTGTCTGCATGGGCCAAATAAACTGGCTCCTCCCTGACCTTTTGGTGGGAGTTCTGGACAATGTACGGTTTGAATCCCGAGTCTGGCATAAACAGACCAATTACCAGTGTTCTGTAATCTTGATACGCACCTTGATACATTTATCAATCCAGATTCAGTTTGATGCAACATTAAGGCACCAGCATGAGTGGATGTGCTCTGCAATGACATACATAGCATCAGACTTAGGGAGAGTGAATGGCATATAGTTGCATCCATGCAAAAGGCATGGGGAGGAAGACACTTGTAAGAAAGAGCACAGCACAGCCGCACCCTGCCTTCTGCGCTGCTGACAGAAACCAACAGCCAAAAGAGGAGTTCTGCCCGATCAAACAAGACCAACCCACCTTTATCTATTATGTGTTTCTTAACTCTCCCTGCCTATCCTCACATTTTGGGGAATTCAGATCTTGCCTAAGCATTGTAAAGTACATGAAGCATCATCAATCACAATCAAACCTTCTCATTTATCTAAACAAACTCTCCACTTTGGAAACTTTCTCTAGTTCTGTTAGAGGTAATCCAGTTTTTGGTTTCCCATGGAACTTTCATGGATTGGGATTGTTTTGAAGGGTATAACTATCACCCCCAAAGTCAAACCATTTTGTTGCAGTCAGCCCCCCAGTGTACTGTGACTGTCGTCCTTGGTCTGAGTTCCTTTGTCTGTGCCATCTGCTTCCCAAAGCTGCTTCTCCAAGCCTTGTGGTTTGTGCTGGTTCTACTTCCCTGCTTTCCATGGATTCTTCCATCAAGATAGGTAACTGCATCCCCTCTTCCAATTCTTTAAGCCTGCTGTCCTATTTTGCCTCTCCATTTGGTTAACTCTATGTTGGTTATTTGGATAAGTTACCTGCATGTGTGTGCTCTTTATATTTCTTCCAATGAAAGTTCATTTTTTTTACATGCCTGGGGTCTCTATCAGTTATTACTGGTATAGCTGGTCCTGGATCCTGCAAATTATCTTACCTTCTTTTGTATAGTTAGGTCAAGTGTTCCCCAAACTAATCAAAGATAGATTGCTGCTGCTAGCCCCACATATTAGGCAACAGTTCAGTGCCAAACCTGGGATACACTCCTCTTAACATGCATTAAAAAAGGCTCCCCAAACTGTTAATATACCCAAACAATTTAAAAGCATATCCATTAACAAACATTAAATAACAGCACAACACATTATTAAAAGCCCAACTGAAACAAAAAAGATTTCACCTGCCATCATGGACAATACCATGAAGGAGGCCAGTCTAGCCTCTCTAGCAAAGTGTGGGAGCAGCCACCAAGAAGGTCCTCTCCCGCATTCCCCACCAGACATACCTTTGATGGTGGTATGTTAGGAGAATGTCTCTTGACAATCGCAAAATGGAGGCAGGTGCTTTATATTCCCCCACTTTCTGTAAAGTTTCTTCCACTCCTCTAATCAATGGGAAACAAAGGGGGTTGTGTCACAGTGAATGAGATCAGTAATATGGAGGATTTAAGGGAACGTGGACAGGATGAAGCAATATAAAATGGAGGTATGGTCTGGAGAGAAATGGAAAGTTCTTGAAAGTCTACACTTGGTCTGAAGACTGGTGAGTTGCCACCAAGGGGGGGGGGGGAAGCAGTAGTTGCTCCTCTTAATCAGTCTTCATAATTTTTTTACAGAGCTACCAAAATTTCAGAACAAAAAGTTTCAGAACAAAAAGATTAATTGTGACCCTGATGTTTTTTTTCTCTCTCTTTCTGATTGTTCCAGGACATAGTTTGAAGTGTGTTTGGAAATTTCAGCTGGTTCAAAGAGCTGGAGCCAGACCACTGAAAGGTATAGCTGCCTTGAGAAAAAGGGTCTGAAAAGAAAAACAGGAAGTGAATGCATGAACAAATGAATGAATGCTTGGTAACTTGATATTTTCTGTTCCATAGTGCCACCATTTCACATGGCTAGAGATGGCACTGCTGCCAGCAACTCAGCAGGGAGCAGGTAAAACAAGAGGTTAATAGGTTCCATCTGCTCCTATGCACCTGCGGCACTGGTCTGACTCTGCAGTATGATAAATATTTGGCTCAGTTGCAAACTAGTCTCCTGTTGGACTGGACAGTATGTTGGCTTGAATGTTTGCCCATTTCCAGTGCTAGTGCTAGGTCTACCACTTCCAGATAGGACAGTTGGGACAGAAAGGGGATGGCTTTATGCTAGAAGGACCAGCTGAAAGTAAATCATGAAACAGGTTGAGTCTCCATTATCTGGAATTCCAAAATATTCCAAAAACCTAAACTTTTTTCATGTGTGGTTGAGATAGTGACACCCTTGCTTTCTGATGGTCCAGTGTACACAAACTCTATTTCATGCACAAAAGTATTTAAAACAGTGTATGAAATTACCACCAGGCTATGTGTATAAGGTGTATATGAATGTAAATGAACGACACCAGTTCACTCCATGCATCTGAGGAAGTAGACCAAATCTACGAAGCTTATACTACAACATCTTTTGCTCAGTTAGTGTCAAAGGTGCTGCAAGCTCCCCTTGCATATTGGATATTGCAGACTAGCATGGCTGTGTCTCTGAATGCAATAGCTAGCTATTTTAACAAAAAAAAAAAAAAAAAAAAAACCCCAAAGAAGCAGCAGCTAATTATGTAACAGATGCCTGGGGGCATCTTGGGATAATGCATTTTGGATGGCGAACTGTCAACCTACCCATCACAATCACATTTGTTTATCTGCTCATGTGGCGCACAGCTGTGGTTTCACTGGCAAAGATGGGCCTGGGATTGTTGCTGTTTTTCCATCGTGGGAGTCTCATAAGTTCAAAGTCTTCTGTCTTTATTCTCCACTACTGTGGTTCTTGAAAAATGAGGCAGGTCTCCCTAAGGAGTCCTAGATCTCAAATGAAAGAGACACAAGCAGAGAAAGCAAATTTGTATTTATAATCTCTCCTGTCCCTCAATACTCAAGGTAGATAACCACATGCATGAGTACTTCAGGGCTGATGACACTTGTGTTTAATATGGACAAAGGAGAACAATACACTTCACAATTTCAGCAGGTTGGGTGGGAATGTGCATAGTGTGTCATCAAAAGATTTGAAGGAAGGGAGAGATAGTTGTAAATCACTTCGTCTTTCCTGGGCTGTGCTTGTTTGCTGAAAGACTTGGAGCCAAAGCAAGAACTATAAGTAGGCCCTGCAACAAACTTTTGCAGTGGAGTGGAGTCCTGTTCTAAACAGTAGCCATGTTGTTTTATATCCCCTTTTATTTGGTTTATTGTCCCTGCTTCCTCCTTAGTGAGTCAGTATTTTGTGGCCACTGAACATGCTCAGTTTTCATTGGGGTGGGTTTTTGTTTTTGAATCTCCTTTTTTCTAATTTTTAAATACTTTTGCAAACCTTGAAACTTTTTTTAAAAAAAAAATTAAGCAGGCCTTTTGGCAACTGACCAGCTGCTTAGAAAGTGGTCTTTAACATTAAGACATCATATCCCATCTGATCATGGAAGCTATGCAGGGTCAACCTTGGTTAGTACTTGGATAGGAGACCACCAACAAATACCAGTTGTTGTAGGCTGTATTTCATAGGAAAGAACTGGCAAAACCACATCTGAGTATTCCTTACCTAAGAAAACCTTATGAAATTTATGGGGCTGCCATAAGTTAACAGGCAACTTTGAAGGCACATACATACATGCATAGTATTCAGTACTGCATTTATGGATCCATAACCTAGGCTATAGATCCATAAGTGGTCTGTATTCAGTAAGACTATGTACTGATGTTTCAGTATACACAAACTTTGTTTCATGCACATCATTATTGAAAATATTGTGTATAAAACTATCTTCAAGCTATGTGTATGAGGTGTATATGAAGCATAAATGCTTAGACTTGTGCCCCATCTTCAAAACATCCGAAAAACTCCAAAATCCCAAACACTTCTGGTCCCCAGCATTTTGGATAAAGGAGACTAAACCTATATCTTGTTTTGCCAGCACATTAATCTTCTGAGTTTACATCATATTCTCTCCCCTGACTGTTTACTGTTAAAATAAAATCTTTTTAGTATGGATTCTTAGTATGAAGATTGAGCTAAGCAACCAATTAATTAAATAAGATATTCTTTATCATCTTTACTGTACAACTGTCAGAATACTCCTTCACCCTCCCATGTTTTAAAACCTTATCACTTGTAGGGGGAAGATTAATTCAAGAAATCTGCTATCTCCACAGAATAATCCCTCAGTATTTGTGGAAAACTGGTTTCATATTTATGTTGCATTATTGACAATAGGATATCAGTTTAGACTTCAGTATGATAAATTATCTCTAAACTGAATTCATACAAAGGAAGGAAGAAAACCCTTATCCCATACAATACCCCCTACAATTTTACCTTGACTCTTGAATTAGAGTCTCCCATCTCACCATGAGGCCCTCCATTTCCAGAATGCTTTGGCCTGAAAATCATTTTAGATTTGCAGTATTGATAATGTTTCTTTACGTCTGGGATAACAACTGACAGTTATTTTCTTGAATCTGCAGTAATTCAGTCATAGATTTTTATCCTCAATAGATGATTTACTTCATTTCCAGACTGGATAGTCAGATGGTCAGAAAGGTACTTGAGAGCTGAGAATGAGGACAGGGGCAGGGCTGCATGCATTGCCATCTTTGTGTGTTCCTGGAGCTATCCCATCATCCCCAATCCTTATTGCACAGAGCAATGATGTCTGATGGGAGGTTCTACTTGCATTCATTTTGAGCAGGTTTAGAGAAGGGTAACAAAGATAATACAAGGTAGGGAGAACAGAACATATGAGGAACAGTTGATAGAGTTGGGCATGTTCAGTCTCATAAAAAGAAGATGGAGGAGCAACACGATGGCATTCTTTAAATATCTAAAGGGCTGTCACAGAGAGGAGGGCACAGATTTGCTATCTGCTGACCTAGAGGGTAGGACAAAATCTAATGGTTTGAAGTTACAAGAGGGTCAATTTTGATTGAACATTAGAAGGAACCTCTTGATGGTAAGAGGGGTTTGGCATTGGAACCAATTACCTAAAGAAATGATAAGGTCTCTTTCTCTGGACATCTTCAAAAAGAGGCTACCTAAAGGGATGCTCTAGCAGGAGTTCCTGAACTGAGAATGGGTTTGGATTGTATGGCCTCTGGGACCCCTTCCAAGTCTATGATTCTATGATTCAGCTGAGTAGAATATTTCACAGTATCTGGGCCATGAACAACAGAGCTTTCAATTCATGTCCAGAGGAACGAAAGGGGAAAGGGATGAAAGGGAATTCACACCTTGTGGCTCTTTCTGGAGAGGGTGGAGAAAAAAGGGATGGGGCCAAGTGTAGATGTTGGGGGCTGCTGTGTGCGTCCCATCCCAGTCTCCACTTTCTGTCCTCCAGTGTTTTTCCAGTAGATGGAATAGGGGAAATCATAGGAAATGAAAATATCCTGGGGCCCTGTTGGCTGGGGTGTTTTTACAGTACTAAGGTCAGAACAGCAGACCTTTTCAAAGCCAGTCTGAAGTACATTTTGAGAGGGGATTGGAATTATGCTGGGCAGGAGTGTGCAAAAACAAGAGGTATGGGGAAAGGGAATTTTCAGCCTTCACAACTTACTACGGAGTGCAGAAAACCATTCATCTGTGGGCAAATAATGGCTGGATTTTGTCTTTTAGTTTTATAAAACCACCTTTGGTTTTTCCTTTTTAAGAGGTGTCAAAACAAGGTGTAGGTCTACACCGGGCATTTCATTATAACAATGATGACTGGATTGCAGCCGGTTGCTTGTGCTGAGAACAAATGATGTTAATTCTGACTGGGAAAAGCTGACACCATGGATGCCAAGATTTCATTTGAAACACAAAAGCAGGCTGCTTCATATGGAGATGTTCAGTATAAAGGCAGGCTGAATGGATATGGAGAGCACCAACGAAAATTAAATAATATTCTAAGGATTTTTGGGATAGGGCCATTTGGGAGAAATGGGCACTCTATGTATTCTGCCACAGACTCACAACCATTTGCAGGAGTCTTTGTATGTGTGTGTGCACGTGTCCAGAAATTATAGAAGCTGCAGATGACAAAAGGCAGACATCTGGTAAGTGACAGCTACCATAAGATATCAGCAGGTAGCAGTTTTCTTTTGAAAACCATTCAGATTAATCTACCCCAACAGGACAATAGGCATC
The DNA here is from genome assembly GCA_026167975.1 of Phrynosoma blainvillii. Classification (NCBI taxonomy): domain Eukaryota; kingdom Metazoa; phylum Chordata; class Lepidosauria; order Squamata; family Phrynosomatidae; genus Phrynosoma; species Phrynosoma blainvillii. Next base: position 22,803,494 of record JANUYF010000002.1, read on the forward strand.
TGATGAAGCCTTTGATACAATCTGTTCTGTTTTTCTTTCTCTTCCTCCCAAAACCACAAGGATGAAACAGAGAGACCTGAAAAGATTTTGTCTCAAAGATATCCATTGCAACTCATTCTTCATGGTATTACTAACTGCTTCGTGAGCTGAATGCAAAATGGCATTATTAAAAACCGTTCTGACATAACATTAAAGGAGCAAAGAGAGCTTAACCAGAGGAAACAACTGTGCTGGAATATTAGTAAATTCTGGAGGTCAGAGTCAGACCAAGAAACGAAAGGAAGAGACTTCTGTTGAGTGAATAGTAATATGTTCATGGGAAAATTTTTAACTACATTAAAAAACAACAACACTCCCCCCATCTACCCAGCACTGTTTCATGTATGTACTCACATACCTTTCTCATTCATTAACTTTGCATTTGTAGGTGTGCCTGCTACAAACTTTAGGCAGAATGGGAGTAATTGCCTCAGACAGGAGAATTCTTGAGTAGACTACTGTAACATGCTCTACATGGGACTATCCTTGAAAAGTGTTTGGAAGCTACAGCTAATGCAAAATGCAGCAGCCAGACTGGTGCTGGGTGTGTATATTAGACACCCTATAATATCAGTTTTACAAGCAGTGCTCTTTCCAATTTGCTTCTGAGCTCAATTCAAGGTGCTGGTTTCGATCTATAAAACCTTAAATGACTTGGAAACAGGATAGCTGAAAGATTGCTTCTTCTCATTTCAGATGATCAGAATCTGAGATCATCTGAGAAGGCCCTGATGTATAAAAGTATGTTGGCATTCCCTACCCAGGGATGTTTGGATGGCTCCATTCCTTTTAATCCTTCAGTTTTTAGTCAAAACAGTGCTGTTTTCTATGGCTTTTAATGTTTGAATTTGCTCTGCTTTAGAAAAAAACATTTTAAGATTGTTTTTAGATTGCTTTCAATAGTTTTAAAATAGTAAACTGTTTTATCTTTGTATGTTTATAATTGTTTATTAGTATGTTCATCGCTCCAGGAGCCCCAGTGGGTTGGGAGCCAGTATAGAAATTTCTTTTTGTTATTTGTTCATTAATTTTTAATTTTGAAAATTCACATTCAAAAAGGATCTCATTTACATACAATAATGTTCCAGTATAACAAAAGCAGGAAAATAAAAACACACAAGGAGGAAAAATAACCACATTAATTCTATATAAGCTGACCAAAATATAACTCCTTTTGTAAATATCATCTATACATTATTATTTTAAATATTGCAAGTGTTGTTATATCTTCTATCCATTGGATCACAGGTGGAAAAAAAAAATCTTTCCAGTAACAAAGTATCAGTCTTTTAGCAGTCAAAAGTCCACTTCTGTTGGCCACAAGTTAATTTCCAAGACAAAGGTGTATAATTCAAAAGGACATGCATGTCTCTGAATATCAAGGAACTTTCAAACCCCAAATTTGTGTGATTACTTTCTCCCAAAATGTAGCTACTATGGAACGACTCCAAAACGTGTATTTAGGAAGCATTGGCAGTACAACATCTCAACAATTTGCTGATGTTGAAATCCCTTTCTTGAACAGATGTTGTGGTGACCAACATACCCAAAAGAGCAATTTCAGCTGTATACGATAATCAGAGATCTATAGCCATACTAGTTATAGATGTTAAAACTCATGGCCATTGATTAGACAGACTTGGCCAAGAATGGCTCATACCACAAAAATAATACAAGACTCAACACTATATGTATACATATAGACAACTATAATTACTCAATATGTCTGGCATACATTAATATGTTTATGTGTTTATATGTGTATTGGGCTAAGTCAATTTCATCATAAAACTTGGAAACCAAATGAATAAAGGTAAAGGTATTCCCCATTGACAAGGTTGTCAAGTTGTGTCTGACCATAGGGGACGGTGCTCATCTCTGTTACTAAGCCAAAGAGCCATCATTGTCAGAGGACTACTCTGTGATCATGTGGCCAACATGATTGCACAGAACACTGTTTATCTTCCCACCGAAGTGGTACCTATTTATCTACTTGCATTTGTATGCTTTCGAACTGCTAGGTTGGCAGAAGCTGGGACTAGTGACAGGAGCTCACCCCATTATGCAGCACCTGGGCCTCGAAATGCCAACCTGCTGATCTTGCAATCAACAGAGTCAGAGTCTTAACCACTTGAGCCACTGCAACCAAAAGAGTACAGATAGAAAATTGACAGACAAATGTGTAGGACAATAGCTGATAAGAATAGAATATAGGAAGGGGAAATTTAAATAAACAAATAACCAACACTGAGATGGGAGGAAGTCAAAAGTGGTTTGCATGTTGGAATATGACTTTAGAGAACAGGATTGAAATTCCCACTCAGCCTTGAAAACACATTGGGTGACTTGGGGGCAAATAATAATAATAATAATAATAATAATAATAATAATAATTTATATCCCGCCCCTCTGCCAGGCAATTGGGGCGGCGTACAACATTTCAAAACATGAGAACAAATAAAATCAATTCAAATCCCATCCCTCCTTCCCACACCCACCCATCCCCCAAAAACAAATCAAACTAAACAGATTAAATAACAATAACTAAACAATTAAACAATTAAACAATTAAACAATTAAACAATAAACAATAAACAATTAAACAATAATTTAAAATCAGCCGGCGTTCTCCCCAGTTCCGCGCCGTCCACAGCTGCTCCCAGCCGCCCCAGATGATGGCAAGGGGCAAGAGAGTCCTTCAGGGGCCTGAGTCCTCCAAGAGCGCCGGAGTGCCGCCAGCACCGCGTATAGGCAGTATGTCTCTTCCAAAATTTCTGGTGTAATCCTCACCTCCATCAAATGCCAGTCGCCCGGCTCCTGAGTCCTCCAGAGTCCTCCCTCCAAGGCCGCCTACTGTTGCCGGTGGTCAGGGCTTGGGAGGCTTTGAAGGCTCAGTTCCCTTGGGGCCAGGTGTTCCAAGGCAGGAGGGGGCGGGGGAAGACTCTCACCACCCGGCTCCTGAGTCCTCTGGAGTCCTCCCTCCAAGGCCACCCGCTGTTGCCGGTGGTCAGGGCTTGGGAGGCCTTGAAGGCTTGGCTCCCTTGGGGCCAGGTGTTCCAAGGCAGGAGGGGGTGGGGGAAGACTCTCACCGCCCGGCTCCTGAGTCCTCCGGAGTCCTCCCTCCAAGGCCGTCCACTGTTGCCAGTGGTCAGGGCTTGGGAGGCCTTGAAGGCTCGGCTCCCTTGGGGCCAGGTGTTCCAAGGCAGGAGGGGGTGGGGGAAGACTCTCACCGCCCGGCTCCTGAGTCCTCCTGAGTCCTCCCTCCAAGGCCGCCCGCTGTTACCAGTGGTCAGGGCTTGGGAGGCCTTGAAGGCTTGGCTCCCTTGGGGCCAGGTGTTTCAAGGCAGGAGGGGGGGGGGGAAGACTCTCACCGCCCGGCTCCTGAGTCCTCTGGAGTCCTCCCTCCAAGGCCGCCTGCTGTTGCCGGTGGTCAGGGCTTGGGAGGCTTTGAAGGCTCGGGGTGGGGGAAGACTCTCTCAGTCTCAGAGGATGGCATTGGTAAACCCCCTCTGAAGACACTTGCCAAGAAAACTTGATGATGGGTTTGCCTTAGGGTTGCCATAAGTTGGAAACTACTTGAAGGCAAACAACACACACAGAAGAACACACAAAGGAATTAAAGAAATACAATATAATTGTAATACTAAGCCTTGGCCATTTACTATTTATATGTTTTGTTTTATACATTTTGAAAAACTTCTTATATATATGTACATTATTTTCTGAACTTCTCTCTCTCTCTCTCTCTCTCTCTCTCTCTCTCTCTATATATATATATATCAAGAGAGAGAGAGAGAGAGAGAATATGAATTGGTCAAGAAGAGGTGTGGGCCAAGTCTGCCTCAATCCCCTATCAAGGTCACTTTAAAACACCAGCTTAAGCAAATGTCTCAAACAAGATGCAGGCCCATGACCCTCTCCTGGATGATTTTTGACATCTTTGCCTGATGAAGAAGCCAGTGAGCTTCAAAAGCTAGTGATGTAGTTTGTACCTTCTGGCTGGCCTAATAAAGGTATCACTGCAATGTGTATTTTGATTTTGCTGTATTTTGCTGCAGGGCTAACATAAGCTAGTCCTGTATGTTATATTGCTTTGCTTGTTATCATCAGTCAGCAGAGCAGTAGCAATAAAAGAGCAGCAAACCAAAGGACTAAAAAATAACCAATCAATGTGTTTCAGTGGAATCTGAGCTACACCCTCTGAGTGATAATGGAGATTTCCTAATGGACTTGTAAAAAACCAAACACCTGATATTTATACCAAGCATCCGTGCCTGGTAGCTCTTTATCTTCTGCTATTTTCTTCCAGTTGTATATTGCAATATTTTGCTCTGAAAAAGTCTGCTCTGCACTAGCTTCTAGGCTAGAATTTGGATAGAACCACATGCTTCAGAAAAGATACCATAAGAATTGTGTGCAGGATAGTAAGTTCTAGGACAAAAAAAAGTTGCAACAAATCTATTGATTTTTGGTGTGGGGAACTCCATCCTCCATAGCCAAATGGGTCATCTCTCCAATAACTCCCCATCATATGTCCCCAGGATTCCCTATTATTGAGCCAGGGCAGTTAAAGTGGTCTCAGATTGGATTATTTCTGCAGTGTGTTTTGAAGCTGTGTCTCTCTGTATGAGCCTGGCCAAGCTTTAAGATCCACGAGGGAAGGCATTGTTTTTGTTCCACCACCATCACAGGGGCTTCTGGTCACAGGAGAAAACATTCTTGGTGGATGCTCCAAGGCTATGGAACTCCCTCCCATGGGATGACAGACCCTTCTCTGCTTTCTTTCTACGAGTAGACAAATATATTTTTTATTTAGGCAGGCCTTTGACTCTTAACTTGTGGCAAAAGAAGAAGGAATGGGGTGTGCTGTGCTTTTATCTTGTATTATATTTTAAATATGTTTAAACTGTTTTAATTTTTTTAAATGGAATTGTTGTTTTTGCAACACTTTGCCTAATAGTTTTTTAAAAGTTGTACATTGTTTTAATTTGTTGTAAACTGCCATGAGTCTGTGCTGAGAGACAGGCAGGACATAAAATTAAATAAACAAAGCAAAATGCAGTGATACAGAAGTGTTCTCTTTGTCAGTAGGTTGGCCCTGTTTGGGGTAGTGGTAGGGCAGTGGCATAGGAGTTATACAGGAATTGAAGGCTTTATTTTAATTTAATCTCATTTTATTTTACTTATATTTTACCTTGTATTTTCTGGTTCTGGCTATTTCTGTGGGAAATATTTGATTCCATATACACAACCTATTGTTGGTAGAATTCAAAGACATAGCCATATTAGTCTCAGAGATGCTACAAGAACCCTTTTCATACTGATCCAGACTAACAGAGGAAGAAGTCAGTAGCATAAGCTTTTGTAGACATTATTTGATGAAGTAGACTTAAGTATACAAAAGCTTATGCTATTAACTTCTTTCTTACAGTTTCGAAGGTACTACAAGGTCTTGTAAGAGGAACTTGAACCTGGGGAATTGCTAAAAGTTCAAGTATCCAATGGGATCTTTTATCCTATGTTTATGGAGGTGGCTAGGGAGTAGAATGATAGAGACAAAGCTTTCTCAATGAATTTTGGGATTTATTTGGGTATTAAAACATACAAAGACACTCAAACATACAGTCAAGCACACAAGAACTCAGGAATAAAGTTGTCAGCTTGGATAGGGAACAGAAGGCTTTCTAATGATGATAATTTCCTGACACAAGTTGCTCCAATGATGAATGAGGATGGATAGACTCAACCGTGTATGAAAGGAAAAGGAGGACTGAAATAGCTGGGATCCAAGTCAGAATTCACAGTGACACATTGTTTTTTTTTTAAACTTTCCATACATTTTATATACTTTTACATCTTAATCTTTTTTTTTTTTAAAACAAAATCCCCTAAATATCCCCTCCATGCACCCCACCCCCGGAGCCATTTCCATCTTTATACTCCATCCAAAATCTTAACTCCTCCCGTGGAGGCAGTTTCCCATCTTCCTTTCTTAATACATTTTCAATAATTTTTTTCCATATTTCATCAAAATCATTTCTTTTCAATAATCCTTTTTTCACTTTCAATCTACATGTTAATTTATCATTAATTGCTATCTTCCAAACTTCCTTATACCAATCCTCCAATTTCACATTTATTTTTGTTTTCCAATTTCTTGCTATAATTAATCTCGCAGCAGTAAACAAATTTGTTACAAGATTTTTTCCCTCCTTCCATTCTACTTCATTATATATTGATAACAATGCTATATTCGGTTTTCTATCTATCTTTATATTCATAACCTTTTCTATCTCTAATATTACTATTTCCCAGAATTTTTGTACATATTTACATTGCCACCACATATGTAGATATGACCCTACTTCCTGACAACCTCTCCAACAATATTTTGAATTTTCTTTATTTATATTATGTAATCTCAGTGGTGTCAAATACCACTTCCAAATCAGTTTATAATAATTTTCCTTAATTCGCACCAATAAATTTTTCAAATGTCTTTGTTCCCAAATCTTATTCCATTCATTATCAGAAATTTTACATTTCAATTCATCTTCCCATATTTCTTTTAAAATAATTTGATCTAATTTTTCCCTTTTATTATCCATTAATATTTTATAAATTTTGCTAGTTATGCCTTTCATATTTTCATTTTCCTCCATTCCTTTTCCTTTCTGAACTATTTGTTCAAATTGTGTATATTTTCCTTTTTCTATATTTTTTTCTTCCAATTCTTAAACCATTGTTCTATTTGCATAAAATGTAACCAAGACATGTTTATCCCCCTAAATTTTTCTTTTATATTTTCTTTTCCTATCTTTAATTCTATCCAATTTTCTATTTTATCTATTTTCCTTTCCTTTAATTCTTTATCTAACAAATCTTTTAAGTTTTTTGGGAAAGATTTTTCCATTATTATTGGTGTTATTATTGAATTTTCATTAATTAATCTTTTTTATATTTATTCCAAATTTCTAATATATTTTCCATAAATGGATTTCCAATTTCTTTAATTTCTTTCCTACTAATTTCTTTAAAAAAGATTTTCTCTATTTTCATATCTATCTCTTTCCCCCCCATTTCTAACCAATCTAAATCTGGTACGTCCAGCATTCCTTCTATTACATATCTTAAGTGGTTAGCTTCATAATATCCTTTTATATTAGGGAGGCCTAACCCTCCTTTTTTCTGAGACTCATACCAAAATTGTTTATTTAATCTACTTCTTTTCCCTCCATTACAATATACGTTTAGTAACTGTTGCCATTTACTTAATTCTACTTCTGATATTTTTAGTGGTATCATTCTAAATAGGAAATTTAATTTTGGTAAAATTTTCATTTTAACTAACGCTATTCTTCCAAACCATGATAATCGAATTTTCTTATATTCTACTATTTTTTTTCAACTTCTCTCTGTAATATTAAGAAATTTTTCTCTTCCATTTATTTTAAATCTTTTGTTATATTAATTCCTAAATATTTTACATTACTTTTTATTCTTATCCCTAACTCTTTTTGCTTCATAAGCTCTGATTCTTCCTTTTTTGTATAATTAAATAGCATCATTTCTGTTTTATTCCAATTAATTTGAAGTCCTGTTATCTCACCAAATAAATTCAAATGTTCCTTAATTTCTCCTATTTTATCCTTTAAGTCTTTAATAGTTAATAGTGTATCATCAGCAAATAAACTAATTTTATGTTTTTTTTCCAATCCTATTCCTTCCAAACTACTATCCTTCCTTATAACATTCGCTAACATTTCTATAACCATTGCAAATAATATTGGTGACAGCGGGCATCCTTGCCTTGTACCTCTCGTTACTTTTATTTCCTTTGTAATTCCATCATTAACTATTACTTTTATTGAGTTATCACAATATAATTGATCTATTAGTCCCCTCATTTTTTCTCCCATTCCAAACTTTTTCATAATTATTTTTAATGTTGGCCATTCCACACAGTCAAAAGCTTTAAATATATCTAATGCTAAAATTCCTGCTTTTAATTTTTTTCTCCCAATTACATGCATTTTACTCAAAACTCTTCCTACTAAATTAGACAGTGACACATTGTTACCATGAAATCTAACCACACCAAATGTGCCTGAGATTTGGGGGACCTTTTATACCCTTAAACCTAGCCTGAGGTGAAGATTTGTTACTGTATATCAAAGGTTTCCAGACAGATGTTCTTTGAAGTAGACAATTTCCGAAGAGGGGAGATGGGGTGTTAATGTTATTTCATCCTCAGCCGGACACATCTTGGCTGGTACTCATAAATCTCCTAGGTGAGAATTTCCTGTTTTGCAGCTCCTAGCCCTGGCCTTTAGATCTGTTAATTAATTGTAGAGGCAGATGTGACCAGTCAGGTGCCTACATGAGGTTGTCACTTTGGATTTATGGTGATTTGGGCTTTTCCAGTTTAGGGCCATGACAGGAGACCCATAAAGGGGTTATTATATTAAAGCAATGCTTGTAACAATCCCTTTCCATACTGCATATTGTTTCAGGCCTTCAAATCATTTCTGACTTATGGTGACCCTAGTGGAGTGGTGTTCCACACCAGGGTGTCACCTGTGTTGGGGACAAGGCTTTAGGGGATGGGGCTTTTGGGTGGAGCCAAAAGAGGCCCCTCCCCCTCCCCCTGCACCCCCATTCCTGCTCCATGTGGCTTTATACCAGGGGTAGGCAACCTTTCCCCTTTAAGGGCCGAGGGACTTCAGCTCCCAGAATCCCAGGAGCTATTGGCCAACATGGGACTATTGGCCAACATGGCTGAGGCTTCTGGGAGCTGAAGTCCCTCGGCCCTTAAAGGGGAAAGGTTGCCTACCCCTGCTTTATACTGAAGTAAAGGCGCACAGGGCAGGGACTGGAGATGCTGGGACCTCTCCCTCGCTGCCCCCCCCCCCAGGCTTGGAAATCAAGGCTTGGAGAGCAAGGACTGGGGAGGCCAGATCCTGGTCCATGGCAGGGAGGTGTGTGTATGTGTGTAGGTGCTCACTGGCTATCGCCATCCTTTGGTGATGTCGCCCAGCATGGTCCACCCCTCCACACCCCTAGTGATGCTACTGCCCTAGTGTACTTATTGTGGGGTTTTCTTGGCAGGATTTGTTCAGAGAGGGATTTTGCTTTGACTGTCTCTAAGGCTGAGAGAGTATGACTTGCCCAAGGTCACCCAGTGGGTTTCCATGACCAAGCAAGGATTCAAACTCTGGTCTCCAGTTGCAGTCCAATGCTCAGATCACTATAGCATGCTGGCTTTCATGCAGCCTATACAAGACCTATCAAGCATGTGTCTCTGTGTATGTACCTTCATATTTCTTTTCAACTTATGATGAAGCCATGAATTTCATAGGGTGTTCTTAGACAAGGAATATTGAGAGGTGGTTTTGCCTGTTCCATCCTCTGAAATATAGCCTAAAGCACCTGGTAATTATTTGTGATCTCTTATCCAAGTATTAACCAAAGTTGACCCTGCTTACCTTCCAAGATCAGGTGGGATCGGGTGCCTTTAGGTTATTTAGGCACACAGCAATATAAAGCATACACAAATAAAAACAAAGTAGAACTCATGGAATCCCTTAGCTAGTATGGTTACTAGCCACTGACCAGTTGTAGTATGACAAAAAACAACAAACTCTTTATATGTTTTGTCCAGTTCCTTCCATTTGCTACTTCTCACTTACAAATTCATCCAACCTAAACTATGTATTACTTTAACAAAAAAAATTGGGATCACATTTTGCTGAGGTAATGTGGTGTTCTCACCCTCAGCTTCCATGCTTGTTAGATCTGTAAATTACGCTACACTTTTGCTTCAGCACGTTGCTCTATTAAAGTTATTTTATGGATTTCATCCATCTAATCTTATCATGGTTATTATATTGCTTTTCATTTAAGATGTAGAATAAGCTACATCTTGGCTGTCATCTAACTTTCACACACTCTCCCATATTTACCATTCACATACTTTTTCTTTGCAAGCAGTGAGACGTTTTCATGGTACCAATGACAGCTTTGCTGAGAGGGACAAAACAACAGTTTCTCTTTGGCACCTTCTAAATTACTATCTTGGACTTTTTCTTCTAAATATAAGAAGGACCTTTCTAATGGTTGGTTGGAGATGCCAGGACCAAAGATGTCAGCAGCATGCTTGGAAAGTTACTTTTAAGAAGAATTAGTATAATAAAATACTGAAGCCACCCATAACTGATCAGCAGGATCCAGAGTATCACTGTTCCCTTATTCAGTCGTGGATGGCTTCAGCATGTCGGACCCTGCGCGGGGCCTGAGCTCCGAGCAGAACGTCCTCGGAGAGGCGCCTCTCCGAGGACGTCCTCCTTGGAGCTCGGACCCTGCGCGGGGCCTGAGCTCCGAGCAGAACGGCCTTGGAGAGGCGCATCTCTGAGGACGTCCTCCTTGGAGCTCGGACCCTGCGCGGGGCCTGAGCTCCGAGCAGAACGTCCTCAGAGAGGCGCCTCTCCGAGGACGTCCTCCTTGGAGCTCGGACCCTGCGCGGGGCCTGAGCTCCTAGGAGAACGTCCTCGGAGAGGCACCTCTCTGAGGACGTCCTCCTTGGAGCTCGGACCCTGCGCGGGGCCTGAGCTCCTAGCAGAACGTCCTCGGAGAGGCGCCTCTCCGAGGACGTCCTCCTTGGAGCTCGGACCCTGCGCGGGGCCTGAGCTCCGAGCAGAACGTCCTCGGAGAGGTGCGTCTCTGAGGACATCCTCCTTGGAGCTCGGACCCTGCGCGGGGCCTGAGCTCCGAGCAGAACGTCCTCAGAGAGGCGCCTCTCTGAGGACGTGCTCCTTGGAGCTCGGACCCTGCATGGGTCCCCCTGGGTCACGCAGGGTCTGAGCTCCAAGAAGGACGTCCTCAGAGAGGCGCCTCTCCGAGGACGTTCTGCTCGGAGCTCAGGCCCCGCGCAGGGTCCGAGCTCCAAGGAGGACGTCCTCAGAGAGGCGCCTCTCTGAGGACGTCCTGCTTGGAGCGCGGACCCTGTGCCGGCTTGGGAAGGGGTTTGGGGGACAGCCGGCTTGGGAAGGGGTGTGTTTTACAGCCGCAGAGTGCAGGCGGGGGCGGGGAAAAGCTCCACAATACGTATTGGGGAAATGCTCCCCAATACGTATTGTCTTTTCAAACTGATAAGGTCCTTATGATAAAAGCGAAATGATTCCCGTCGTGCACTTGTACTTCCTGAAGAAACCGAAATACAAAAGATCTCGGTTCTTGCCGCATTCTGTCGGGTTCTGTCGGGGTTCTGAGCGACGTCGTGTGGAAACACGGAAAAATAATACGTAGCAGGTCAGGATTTCGTTTGGGTTCTGACTGCTTTGGGCCCCGTGTGATAAGGTCCTATGTTTCCACTTTAACTCCAGTGCCTCACAGAACTGTGAATCCCAGGACTCCATAGGATGATGCCATGACAGTGGAATCATAGTACTTAGTGTGAGTTAATTCTGGGATTACAACAACGTCTCTTTCTTTTCTTTGAAGCTTTGAAAGCTAATGTGATGTATTTTACACCTCTTGTTGGGCCTAGTAAAAGCATCGCCACAAGATGGATCCTGGACTTATTCTGTCATATTGTGATTGTCTTTTGCTTTTCTGTCCAACATAGCTAACCATACAGAGCTTTTCAAGTGATTCAGAAAGTTGCAACAATGGTGGTAATGGATCAATATGCAATCTGAAACCTCTGTCCCAGAATCCCTCGTAGTACTCCAGTAGCAGCTGAGGAACAACTGTAATATTGTGATTGGCACTTTCTATAATATTTCGAAGACCGTAGGTTGGATCTCTTGTATTGCATCATTGAAGCAGCAAACTGCATTGTGAATAGGGCTGGAACAGACCGGAATAATGTGCTCAGAGAATGAATTATCCAGCCTTCAGCATAGAATGCATTTAGATGATATGTACAGATAATGAATCAACAACCCTGATATCTTTTTTCCTAGGCAGTCTGATGACCTTCTTGAGCCCAAGATCTTTTGCCATGGAGACCAGCGAGTGATTTTAGTTACTTTATCTAAGGGCAAGTTGAGAACATAAGAACATTTAAGGGAGGTACCTCCTGTTCTGGGTCTCTACAATCTCTAGTCCAGAAGGTATCATTAGTCCAGCCTTTCTGTGGTCTATAATACTGTTGAAACATTATTCTGGTTTAATTACTGGTTCTCCTGACAGTTGTGCTTTTTATAAGCTTTCATAAAGAAATATCCAATACTGCTTCCTCCAAACAGTTTTCTTTTCATCCACAGTGTAACAGGCCACAGTGCAAGAGGCCAGCTTATAGAATAGCAAACATGCAGGTATTGCTCTATTCCATCATCAGAATGGCACCTGACTGGTTGCAGGGGGTGCTGGGCAGATACCAGCTAACCCCCAGCACTGGGTTGGTTGCATTCCTCATCCATCTATGTATGCTGGCAGAGAATTATCCTCTGCTAGCTTTGAACAGATATGTGGCCTTCATCTCTAGACTTTATTGGAAAATTTGGACACAGAACCCAATAGATCAGTTTCCCCTAAACTAGCACCCTCCACTTGTGTTGAATGACAACCTTCATCATTTCCAGGTACCATGGCATGGAGGATGGGGATAGTGGTGCTTCTTGTCCAAAAAAGCTGGCAATGCCAAGTTGGGGAAGGGTGCAAACACAGGCTATGTTTTAGTTGTCCTGTCTAATTACAAGTGATAGATTATTTTTTCATGGCTTTATCCAAGGTTTCTTTCTCTCTCTCTCTTTAAAAAAACCCATCAAGGATAAGTAGTGATATTTTAAACTAGTTTTGATTTTATGGATGGTTTAATGAGGTGATTCCCAAACTTTGATCCTCCATATGTTTTGGACTTCCTTCATTTCCTTCATTTTTAGTCAGTCCTTGGTATGTTTGAGCATAGGAATGTTCCACTCTATTAGTTTGTGGGAGGAGCTGTAGGAATCCCCTGCATTTTTCTAGTTTTTGGTTTGCCCCTTCCCAGCAAGCTCTGCTTCAGCTTGGGATTTTTAGTTTTTCTTAGGCAGGCTTGGTTTTATCTGTTTGGTGGCAAACAGGCACAGACAGAGGGAAAGGGCATTTCTTACACCATTTAGCCAATTTATTTACCATTTAGCCAATTTACTTACCATTAGACAATTCAGTTACCATTTAGCCAGATTAGTTACCAAAAACAGTCAATTAAATTGAATATCAACAACAAAGAAGTCAAGAGCACCAGAAGCTGAAAGACCCTGCGCCAACTCCATTGAGTAGGAAATCAAACCAAGATTAAACTCAGAGAGATGACAACCCTGAAGACTGTTGAAACCTAAACTGTAAAGTACCTTTTATTTTAAGCCTGTTAGAGCTGTGGAGGAGAAACCTTTTTCTTTTGTTCTTCAAAATAAATTTCCCCCTTTTGGACTTTACATTCAGCTTTGGAGCCTTTTTGGGTAAAAGAGTTTGATCTCACAAGGGTACTGGCGTTGCATACCCCTATTTGCCACCACCTTTAGTTGGGTGTGTCTTCTCAGGGAGAATGATTGAATGACTGACTGACTAAATAAATAAATACATAAATAAAGTGTCTTGGTAACTGCCACCACATTTCCCCCCCATTGCATGAAGTCATTCAGATCTTAACCCTAGTTACATATTCCTTGAAGAAATAGAAACTGTACTAAGCCTACAAATAGACAGTGGACAAGTTCAAACCTTTGAGATTGGTGGTTTACCTGTCAATGGGGAGCATCTACTCTGGATCTTTCCCTAAACTTTAAAGGAGCTGTCCAAAGTGTTGGATCTATTTGGGAGATCGTGCCCAGCATCTTGTATAGCTCTTTAAAAGTTTAGGATAAGATCAATATCACACTACACCATTATAGTACTATTATTCCATTTTAACTGCTATAACTGCCTCCTGTGAAATTCTGGGGTTTGTAGTTTATTGAAGCCTAAGAGTTCCTTGGCTGAGAATTCTAAATGTACCTTCCTAATCTACAAATCCCAGAATTCCACAGGAGGGAGCCATAGCAGTTAAAATGGAACCATAGCACTATAAAAGTGTAGTGTGATATTGTCCTAACCCAAAATAGTTTCACTGATCCACTGACATGGGAGACAGCAACTACCATTTAGTCTAAGGTCAGCCAGTTTGGAGCACTGCTCCTATATTGTATGACAACAAAACTATTTTCCACAGAGTATAATCATGAGGGAGCCATGGACAATCTCATGTCTTGAAGAGCAAATGTGTGGGTTATATAATTTCCAGACACCTGTTAAATTTACTCCTTTAAAGTTTACATTATAAGATGTAGAACAAAATGTGTGAATAGACCTTGAGAGACAGCGATAGAAAGAGAGTCAGTGAGTGAGAGAAAGAAAGAACACCTCCGCACCATACATCATTTTTTTTATTCTTCCCTCATGCCATCTCTCAAGGTTCCTGAGAAAAAGGAAATTAAGAACAAGATAAGAGCTGATGACTGTCAATTGTTGTTTAAGAATACGGGAGGTAAGAAATGATGAAACTTTGAAATTATAAGGAAATGCAAGCCATGTCTCATCCAACGAGAAAGAGAGACAAGTAGACTGAAAGAAAGCACAGAATTCTGCATTTGTGGGACTATTGGGTTGAACTTGACAGAAAGCTGGGAGACCCATGAATTGATCTCTTGCATGTATGCAAAGGGATCTTGTAGCACCTTTGAAACTAACTGTTAGTCAGCTAGTCTCAAAGGTGCTACAAGATCCATTTGCATACTGATTTTCCAGACTAATATGACTATGTCTTTGAATTCTTGCATGTTTATTTGCTTTTTATTTTAAAGTAGTATGAGTGTGGGGGAAATGGATCAGGGAACAGCACTGGGGAAGGGTTTTAATACATGGATCCCAAATATTTGGTCTATGGGTGAAATTTGGCCCAACAAACCAACTTTGTAAAAGCTCCCAGTGGAAACCGTGATGTCAGAAGGAACAGTGAATCTACTCTGGGGTTATCCCAGACTTTAAAGGAGTCACCCAAGGTTCTGGACTCTATCCTCAAAACATACCCAGCACCTGGGAGTAGCTCACCTTAAATCCAAAGCTGGTTCATTGGCTCGCAGACTACCCTCAGAGCCAGCAGCTACCACTGCTGTGCCACCCAGAAAGGAGAGGAGGCTAGGAGAGCAATCTTGAACCATGGCCATGAGGCTAAAATTCATGAATTTTACTTTTTCTCACACTTCCCTTGCCAGGCAAAGACTCAGCTGTATCCATGAGATGCAAGCGCAATGTGGTTTGCTTTTCCTCTGCCTTCACTACCCTGGGTAAGTGAAAGATCAGTGAAGCCAGGTCCTTGACTGAAGTGCTTCAGCCAGTGTTAAGAACTGTCCTCACCCACCACAATTCAGTGAACCAGCCTTCTATCTTTCAAACAGCAAGAACTTTATTCCAGTAACTGTAGGTGTTAGCAGGAATAAGCTTGCAGACAGAATTGTGATCATCCACAACACTGGCATAAAATGAAGAATGTCCCACACTATTTTGTGGGCTTTACTTTGATTTATTTACAAATTAAAACATACCTGCCCTTCCAACCATGTTTTCCCAGTCTGCCCAGCCTCTCATACACTTTCAGTCTTGTCTCTGCTCTCCGTTTCTGATGAGAAAGTCCTGATGAAAGAAAACTTCCCCTAGACATCTGCACATTCTTGTGCCAGGCAACAATCTTCCCTTTGAACCACTACTAAGTGTTTACACCACGCTATGCCGCCCATCATTCTCCAACAACATAAGTTATACACTATAATAATCCTATAATACTATATTAATCCATATAACAAATTAACACAATACATACACACAATTTATGATAGATTCTGTTAGATTCTGATAGCCAGGGAGTTAATGTTGTGCCCCTGCCTGATGGGATTAGCTTTTATTCCATTGTTAGTTCTGACTAGAGTAGACCTATTGAGTCAGTGGGATTTACATATAAATTGACCTACCATTCAACAATTGATTAAATAAATGAGTTATCTCTGATTGGGATTAACTAATAGAATTCAGGTCATCATTACTTCATTGGAAAAGATTCCTAAACCTGGTTTCCCCATTTCTCTTAGTCAAAATCACAATTGAATCACTATTTGTCTCATGAGAGAACCAGACAAACATTTGCATTGTGCCTTTTATGACCAAGAGCCAGTGGAGGCATTGCACCACATAAATTTATGTCATCATAGCTATGAAAGACAAACAATTGGGTCCTAGAACAAATCAAACCTGAACTCTTTTTGGAAGCCAAGAAGACTAAACTGAGGCTGTCATAGTTTGGCCACATCATGAGAAGGCACAACTTGTTAGAAAAGACAATGATGCTAGGAAAGATTGAGGGTAGTAGAATGAGAGGAAGACCACATGCCAGATGGATAGACTTAGTTAGGGAGACCCTGGACCTGAGCCTACAGGACCTGAGCAGAAAGTAGAGGCTTGAAGAAATCTCATTCACAGGACTGCCATGAGTCAAGGTCAATTCAAAGGCAGCTAACAATGAAAGCTATGTTCTGAGTTTATTTCACTGTTCTGGGTGCTACATGCTGCTTTATGCTTTTACAAATGATTTTTAAAGACATGAGAAGGACACATATGGCTCCAGTTATCAGCCAGAGCTCCATCTCTGTCTTCATGGCACATTCTGTGCAGGGTAGAAAAAGCTTTATGAGAGTCAGTAAAGTTCATATTCAGTGGGACTTGAAAGTTTTCATATAATGTAATTAATACAAAATCAAGTTGGTTGTAAAAATGTGTACATGCAAAATTTTTCAAGACAAATTAAATAAGAACATTACTGAATACCACATCATGGAAACATTTATCTGAATTTTCCTCTCCACCTTCTCCTTGATACTAGGAGAAGTGCAGACAGGCAATGTTCAATCTTTGCTTGATCTGGACTGGATTGCTGGCCTCTTATGAACTAAGCACATATATAAGGCAAATTCAGAGAGGTATAGCTATGGGAGGGGGGAATTTTCCATCCCCCATGAATGTTTTTCTTCAGTCCTCAAACTGGTAGCACTGCAGAGAGTGAGACACTGAAAACCATTCACATCTACAACAATTACATTTGTTATGTTTGAACACCTTTGGTAATTTTGCCTGGCTTTTTTCTTTGGATGCCTATATTTCTTAATGCTTAACTAAAGTTTTAGGTTTCTAAATGCTAGGAATTTGGGGACTGAAGGAAAATTTCATGTGGGGCAGAATTCTTATGGGGGAGCAATACCCTCATTTTGTCCCCCATATAGGTTGGACTAGATAGCCTTTAGGGTTCCTTCTAACTTTATTTTAACTATAAGAACTACTTATATATTGTTGCAAAGCTTTAGTCATCTACTTTATGTGGAAATGGGGTGGAGGTAATAAGTCAAGAGGTACGTGACCTAGACATTCCACATTCTTCCTTCTGTGATTTCATGGTTATTCCCCCTCTTTAAAAAAACATTTGCTTCAATGCTACTATAGTTGAGGGGCCCAATCCTCCGAGAAAGAGTTGGCATACTTGAAATGTGTTAAGAATATAGAAGTGTCAGAAGAGGCATGCTGGTTCAGAATAAAGCCCTATCTTGTCCAGCATGTATCTAGTTGTCTACTAGACAAGATAGGGCTTCTTGAGTAATTCAGAAAAACAAACACCCGCCTCTCATCATTGGTATCCAAAAACCTACTCCCTCTAATTCTAGCAGCAATGGATAGCCATCAGATCTTTTAGAGACTCATCTACATTTGCAAGAATACTTTGGGCTGTCCCAGAGTATTCTGCCCCAAATTCCTCCTGAATCCGCCCCTTACCTGCTGCAGGCTTTCCACAAAGAATGGACAACTACCTTCCCATGCGATCCCTGCAAGCTGTCCTCTGTTGCCGCTTTGGGTGCAAGTCAGGTCAGAATGAGGTGCCCAGCATTGTTCAGAGTGATTCGTACCCACAGAGCAATTCATCAGGGATACTCACAGAGGACCATCTGGGAAGGCAGCTGGTCATTATTGCCACATTTTGCTCTGGGTTTTCTGGAATGCAGGACAAGAGGTGGAAACCCTGAATTGGGTCTAGACATTGTGTAACCTGATTTGAGGTTTTTAGTTTTCATAATATAAGCCAGCATGGTGTAGTGGTTTGAGTGTAGGACTGGAGATCAGGGTTCGATTCCCTGCTCAGCCATGGAAGCCCACTGGGTGACCTTGGGCGAGTCACAAACGTTCAGCCCCAGAAAAACCTATGATAGATTCACCCTAGGGTTGCCATAAATTGGAAACAAATTGAAGGCACATAACAATTACAACAGCTATCAAGGTTGATGGACATCTCCGCATCTCATAACAGTAATTTCCATGCACTGAGGGAAGAAGTACTTTCTGTTGTCTGCCCACACTCTTGTAAAAGCATCTCCTAAAGAGTGGTGTTGTCCTTCCTTCTTGTTATTTCTGTAGTGTGGAGGCAGTCTCTGTCCCACAATTGTCACAGACATGTACAGCAAAGTTGGACTGTTTGAACCTCCCTACTGTCTTTTCGCAGACAAGTAGAGATGTCTCTGTTTCGATAGGCATTTGGTGACTGACTATATAATGTCTGTCCAATGTATCCTAACCAATGTGTTGGATCCTGCTAACTGTTGTGCTGGCATGTCTGTATGTGTGTGCAACGATATATGTTTTAATCTGGTTTTAATTTTTTTGATTAATCTAATTTAACTTTTGTATCTTGTGAATTTTTAACTATGTGTTTTATTAATTTATAAGCTGCTTTGACCTTTGAACTGGGAAAAAGGCAAGATAGAAATAACAACAATAATACCTTCTATTTTACAAAACATATAATCTTTTCCAATGAGTCACATTGTCTCATTATGTGCCCAAAGTCATAGAATCACAGAATCATAGAGTTGGAAGAGACCACAAGGGCCATCCAGTCATAGAATCATAGAATCATAGAGTTGGAAGAGACCACAAGGGCCATCCAGTACAACCCCCTGCCATGCAGGAACTCCCAATCAAAGCATCCCCGACAGATGGTCATCCAGCCTCTGCTTAAAGACCTCCAAGGAAGGAGACTCCAGCACTCTCCGAGGGAGTGTGTTCCACTGTCGAACCACTCTTACTGTCAGGAAGTTCCCCCTAATGTTAAGGTGGAATCTCTTTTCCTGGAGCTTACAACCATTGTTTCGCGTCCTAGTCTCTGGAGCAGCAGAAAACAAGCTTGTTCCCTCCTCACTATGACATCCCTTTAAATATTTAAACATGGCTATCATATCCTCTCTTAACCTTCTCTTCTCCAGGCTAAACATTCCCAGCTCCCTAAGTCGTTCCTCATAGGGCTTAGTTTCCAGACCCTTCACCATTTTAGTTGCCCTCCTTTGGACATGCTCCAGTTTCTCCACATCCTTTTTGAATTGTGGTGCCCAGAACTGGACACAGTATTCCATGTGAGGCCTGACCAAATCAGAATAGACTGGCACTATTACTTCTCTTGATCTAGACACTATACTTCTATTGATGCAGCCTAAAATTGCATTGGCCTTTTTAGCTGCTGCATCGCACTGTTGACTCATATTCAACTTGTGGTCCACCTGGATTCCTAGATCCCTTTCACATGTAGTCTCATTCAGCCAGGTGTCCCCCATCGTATAGCTGTGCTTTTTGTTTTTCCGCCCTAAGTGCAGTACCTTACATTTCTCCATGTTGAATTTCATTTTGTTAGCTTTGGCCCAGCTTTTTAGTTTGTTCAAGTTATTTTGAATTTTGATCCTGTCTTCTGGGGTATTAGCTACTCCTCCTAATTTGGTGTCATCTGCAAATTTGATAACTGTGTCCCCAATACCGTCATCCAAGTCATTAATAAAGATATTGAATAGCACTGGGTCCAGGACAGAGCCCTGTGGCACCCCACTGGTCACTTCTTTCCAGGTTGAAAAGGAGCCATTGTTGAGCACCCTTTGGGTTCGACCAGTCAACCAATTGCAAATCCATGTAACAGTTACTTTGTCTAGCCCACATTTTACCAGCTTGTTTGCAAGAATGTCATGAGGAACCTTGTCAAAGGCCTTACTGAAATCAAGATATACTATATCCACAGCATTCCCTTCATCTACCAAGCTGGTAATTTTATCAAAAAAAGAGATCAGATTTGTCTGGCATGACCTGTTTCTCTGAAACCTATGTTGACTTTTTGTGGTTATGAAATTACCTTCCAGATGTTCACAGACTCTCTGTTTAATAATCTTTAATGATCTTTCCTGGTATTGATGTCAAACTAACTGGACAATAATTGTTGGGATCCTCTTATTTCCCCTTTTTGAAGATGGGGACAACATTTGCCCTCCTCCAGTCCTCTGGGACTTCTTCTGTTTTCCAGGAGTGCTCAAAGATTATTGCCAATGGTTCCGATATTACGTTTGCCAGTTCTTTTAATACCCTTGGATGTAATTTGTCTGGTCCTGGAGACTTATATTCATTTAGATTAACCAGGTATTCCTGTACTGTCTCTTTACTTATTCTGTGCTGAAATTATCCTATTCTGTCCTCTGCTCCATTATCCTCAGGTTGAGCACCCTTTGCCTTTTCTGAGAAGACTGAAGCAAAGAAGGTGTTGAGTAATTCTGCCTTTTCTCTGTCCCCTGTTAACTTTTTGCCATCTTCTCCTCACAGTGGCCCTACCATTTCCTTCTTCTTCCTTTTGCTGCGGACATACCCAAAAAAGCCCTTTTTATTGTTCTTAACCTCTCTAGCAAGCCTGAGTTCATTCTGCGCTTTAGCTTTTCTAACTTTAACCCTACACCTAGCTTTTCTAACTTTAACCCTATTTGTTTGAATTTCTCTTTGGTGATTTCCCCATTTTTCCATTTGTTATACGTGTTCCGTTTAAAACTTAGTTCAGTTGCAAGTTCCTTAGTCATCCATCCTGGTTTCTTGAGACACCTCGCATTTTTCCTCCTCATTGGAACAGTCTGAAATTGTGCCTTCAGTATCTTTCTTTTGAGAAACTCCCATCCATCTTGAACTCCCTTCTCTTTTAGTATTCTTGTCCATGGGATCACCCCCAGTATTTCTCTAAGTTTACTAAAATCAGCTTCCCTAAAGTCTAGAATGTGTGTCTGACTATGCCTGGCTTCTCCTTTCCACTGTATAATAAACTCCAGGAAGACATGATCACTCCCGCCTAAGGATCCAACCACTTGCACCCCATTAACTAGGTCTTCCCTGTTAGTTAGGATCAGATCCAAAATAGCTGTCTCCCTTGATGCCTCTTCCACCTTTTGGACAATGAAATTGTCTTTGAGGCAAGTGAGGAATTTGCTAAACCTTGAGGATTTTGCCAAGTTTGACTTCCAGCAAATATCAGGATAGTTGAAGTCACCCATCGCTACTATATTTCTCCTTTCTGAGTGTGTGGTCATCTGTTCTAGAAAGGCATCATCCAATTCTTCTGCCAGAGTCGGGGGTCTGTAGTAGACTCCCACACTAACATCCCTGTTGTTTCCCTCCCCTTTAATTTTTATCCAGATGCTCTCCACCTGGCTTCCAGGATTGATGTCCTGGATTTCTTCACTGGTGTAAATATCCCTGACATATAATGCTATTCCTCCTCCTTTCCTGTTTGGCCTGTTTCTCTTGAAAAGGTTATACCCCTGTATTTCTACATTCCTGTCATGAGACTCATCCCACCAGGTTTCAGTGATGCCTAGTATATCATATTTGCTTTGTTGTGCTAGGAGTTCAAGTTCATCTTGCTTATTTCCCATGCTTTGTGCATTAGTGTAGAGACATCTAAGACCATATGTTCCCCTTACTTGCTGCCTGTGCACGTTTTTTTTTTTTTTTTGCCTCCCACTGTTGGGTCCCTGTACTGTTTGCCTTGTTTCCTCTATGACAGTTTGACTATTTTTTCCAGTACTTTTGTCTTCCAGGATGCTGTCTCCCTTCCCCATATAATTCAGTTTAAAGCCCTCCTGATCAAATTCTTGAGACTGTTGGCAAAAACGTTTCTTCCAGCTGGCATGAGATGCAGCCCATCCCTTGCCAGGATTCCGCCCTCATGGAACCGCAGCCCATGATCTAAGAATCTAAATCGTTCTCAACGACACCATCTGCGGAGTCAATTGTTGACATCTGCTATTTTTCTCTCTCTTCCTGGACCATACCCTTCAACTGGCAGAAGAGATGAGATGACAATCTGTGCCTCCATTTCTTTCAGCTTCTTACCTAGAGCCTCGTAATCCCTTTTGACATTCTGAAGGCTGTGTCTTGCTGTGTCATTCATTCCCACATGGACCAAAAGGAAAGGGTATTGGTCTGTAGGCTTGACCAGTCTTGTCAGCCTCTCTGTCACATCTCAGATCTTTGCCCCAGGGAGACAACACACCTCCTGAGACATCTTGTCAGGTCCACAAATCACTGCTTCTGTCCCCCTCAGCAAGGAGTCCCCCACCACAACCACATGCCTCCTCCGAGGCTTAGCAGCGACTGTTCCCTGTGGTGGAACTCCCAGTGTCCCCTGCTCTATCCCTGAAGTCTGTCCATGCTGCTCTTCCTCATCCTCCTTGATAAGGGAAAGAGCATGAAATCGATTCTGTAGCTGCAAGCTCCCAGAATGATCCCTGGTCTCCCTACTTCTGCGTGTGACATTCCTCCAGCTGTCTCCCTCCTGTGTATGTGATGTGACCTTCTCTTCTCCAGCAACTTCGGGGGGAAGCAGACGAGAGCTTCCCAGACGCCCTGGGCTGGCGCGCCACGGGGCCGCAGCCTACGCACCTCGACGCACCGGCGGCGTCCCTGGAAGGAGTGCTAAATCAGCGCTCCTTCCTCAAGACAGGGAAAGTGCACCCTAAAAGCGTCGGGCGCACTTACTCTGTCTTTTCCGCCGCAGCGCATCCGGTCACTGTGGCGGGAGGTTGCCCTGGAAGCGCCGGCTGTGCGGAGGGCCGGCAGCTCCCAGGGTGACCTCAGGAAGAGGAAGGAGCGCCACGCGTTTGGTTGCTCCTCCTCTTCCGGGTCTCGCAGACGACTCAATTAGTTGTCTGCTGAGGCCCTTCCTCTGTGTGGTCCCCATCCAAGACTGTTCATTCCGTTCTGTCTAGGAAAGCCTCTTGCTCCCTAATATGCTGAAATGTAGCTACCCACGCCTCCAGCTGCTGTACTTTCTCCTCCAAGAGGGCTACCAACTTGCACTTGGAGCATGTGTAGTTCCCCACATCTGTAGGCAAGAAGATAAACATCCCACAGGTATTGCAGGTGACGGCAGCAGTTCCTTCAGTGTCCATACTAAGTCTTAATTAGTACCTAAAAGAGGACTATGGCTTTCCTCCTCAAAGAAAATCCCTTGCTAACACCAGTGTTAAAGTCTGCTGATGACCGGAACTTTTCAACAATTAGTAGCGGTTATAAAATTCTGTTCTGGGAGCAGTTGTATAGAGCTAACTGGCTAGCTCCACCCCCTATTGACTCACAAATGTGACTCAGCAAAGCCCCACCCACTGAGCAACAGTCACACTCTCCCCAAGTGTTTTTAAAAAGAATTTAAAAACTCACCCACTCAAAATGTCTGCCTGGAAACGGCTTTCTTTCTCTTTACTAGCAAGAACTGGCCTAGAAAGCCTCCTTCACCTTCTCCTTTCCTGGCAGAAACTGCCTGGAAAGCCTCCTTCTCTTTCTCCTTTCTTTCAGAATCTGGCCTGGAAAGCCTCCTTTTCCTTCCCCTGTCCTGGCTGAAACTAACCTGAAACTGGCCTCTGGGAGCAGTTGTATAGAGCTAACTGGCTAGCCCACCCCTTATTGACTCAAATGTGACTCAACAAAACCCCACCCACTGAGTAACAGTCACACTCTCCCCAAGTGTTTTTAAAAAGAATTTAAAAACTCACCCACTCAAAATGGCTGCCTGGAAACTGCTTTCTTTCTCAGGTTATTAATCTTCATTTTGAGTACAAGTTCAGGTTTGATTTGCTCTAAGACTTATTCATTTGTCCTTTTAGTAGTTCATGATATTTGTAGGGTTCTTCTCCAGCACCACATTTCAAATGCCTTGATTTTTATCCTTTCAGCTTTGTTTCATGTCCAGCTTTTACACCCATACATAGAAATTGAGAAATTACAATTGCTTGGATAATTCTGGCTTTGGTATTTAATGATATGGTATTTAATGATATGGTCTCACTACAGATTTGTATTAAGCCATTATGATAGTGGCTGTTTTATTTTTGTTTTCTAATGATCAACAATATGTGGAATTTACCCTTCTCACAGAAGCTGCATGTTGCCACACACTGGTTGGACTGAGATAATAATACCAATAATGCCACTACTAATGATGATGATGTGACTTGTTGGTGAAAAACAATACATTTTTCTTTGGTATCTTTTTGAAGTAAACCTCCTGGGGTTCTTTGTATGTGTGGCTGAATCCAGCTTCCTTCTTCTTTTCCAGAATGATATTAGTTTCTCAAAGGAGCAGCCCTAGCTGATGGATGGAGAAATAATATTGCAGGTATAGCATCATTTGCATAAGTGAGTCAACATTCATCCCCAGGCTAGATACATATACCCAGAAGCTGGTTCTTCTATGTATATAGCCCTTAGCTGGATTTTGTACATATAAATTGCAATCCAATGCTTTCCCTGACATGTTGGAATTGCTACCCCCCTTCCAAATTTGTTTATTTAGCATTAGGTGAAAATAAGGATGCTTTTTCTTTTCTTTTCTTTTAGATGATGAAACAATATCTTTTGGCACCATCAAGGTGAACAGAAAATGGGTTTACAAAGCCTGAAGGGAGATGACATCTCCATCACACAATATGCCAGATGATGGGTAAATTGAAACTCCCTATTATTTATTGAAAATGGTGACTCAAGCCTACACAGATTTTTTCAGCCTGATGGGGCACGTTTTATTTCATATTTTAAACATTAAAAAAATAACAGTGGGGAGAAACTGTCATTAAGATATCAAGTGGATCGAGCCAATGAGTGAGATAATTGCTTTGTAAAGATGGGCCGTTCAATTTTTAATGCTTTGCTTCTGTGTCCTAAGGAGAGGAGGCTGATGGAGTTCACCAGGTTGGTGAACTGGAAGATCATATGAACTTCAGGATGAGTGGTTGTAACTTAACACAATACAGGATCAATCGAACAGAGACAGACAATGGAAACAAAAAGACATAAAATAAATAAATCTGAATAAGGAACTCAAGCTGCAAGCTGTACCCACCTTCATTGGAGTGATCCTTACTGAATTCAATGAGAGTAACTCCAAAGACATGTACAGAGTAGTACTCTAATTTTCTCCATGCTGTCTTGTATATACACTCTTAGGAGCTGTAGGCAGTCTATAGTCAGCATTCCTGATTGCTTGCCACAGCTAAGGACAGTGGAGAAGTGATCCAGAAGTCATAGTTCCAAGCCTATTTTCTCATATTATTATTTTCTTCCAAAGGGGAAGCCTGTTGGCTCTCTGCAAACCAGGAGAATAAAGAACTAGAAACATCAGATGAACCTGGCAGGAAAGAGAGACGGAGTCTAAGGATAAAAACAAAGTGGGGCACAGACTTTTTTGGATTTCCTGCAGGTTTCTTTTCAAATTGCTTTCCCCTGAAGAAAGCCATACAACAATTAATAACTCTCTTTTACCCTGGATTCCTACAGATAAGATTACACCAAGAGTAAGGAGTGCAATTTCCAGAATTTTGGAGCAAAACTCAATAACACTCCTTGCAATTGTCTACTTTCCCTTCTATTGTGCCCTTATTTAGAGCATTTGTAGGATAGTTTTGGGGAAAATGATGGCCATTATTGCTTATCACTAATCCTCCTCCTCTGATTACTCCAAAATAAGAAGTGACAAACTGGACAGTGACCACAGAAAATGACAGTGGCTACAGTGGAGGAGGTATTTCTATGTTTGAAGCCAGTGTGGTATAATAGTTTGAGTGTTGGACTACAACTCTGGAGGCTAGGGTTCAATACTTGCTTGGCCATGAAATCCACTTAAGCAAGTCACATGCTCTCAGCCTCATGGGAAGGCAATGGCAAACCTCCTCTGTACACATTCTGCCAAGGAAACCCCATAATAGGTTCACTTTAGGGTCACCATAAGTTGGAAATGACTTGAAGACACACAGCAACAAATTTCTATGTTGTTAGTTCATCATGTGAATGGTTAGCAGACATTAGGTATCAGAAGTAGTGAGGTTATCTGCCTCATATCACTTTTGATGCTAACAAGGGCACAAGAGCTGTTTGTGTGTGTTTTACTATTATTATACAGCTATTTTGAGGTTTGGTATAAGAAGTACCACTTATTATTTCAAAAACATTTTATGGATCATTTGGGAGATTTTGGGGGCCAACATCTGTCAGAAGTTGATCATAGAATAATGCTGGAGAACCTACAAATAGCTAGAGAAGTGTTTTCCCTAGGAACTTCTAGGTTCTCTAGCACAACTCTATGGTCAACTT
The DNA here is from genome assembly GCA_026167975.1 of Phrynosoma blainvillii. Lineage (NCBI taxonomy): Eukaryota > Metazoa > Chordata > Lepidosauria > Squamata > Phrynosomatidae > Phrynosoma > Phrynosoma blainvillii. The sequence goes on from JANUYF010000002.1 coordinate 22,830,020, forward strand.
CTGGTAGAGTTTTGCTGGAGGAACTAGAGATTTCTAGAAAGAACATATCAATCAAAACTGCAAATAATCAAAGCTGCAAAAGTCAAAGCTGCATACGTGGAGAGCAAACTGTATTTTTAAAACTTTCAGTTGTGTAGTCACAGTAATTGGTAAAGTTTTAAAAAAAAGGAAATAAAAGAAATTGAAAAAAGAAAAGAAAAGAAAAACAGCCTCCTTGGGAACAGTGAGGGTAAGGGGGACAGGAGCATAATCATGTCCATTAGCACCATGTGACTACCTGCATATTGGAAGTGCAGTGGAAGGAACTTATCACATGTAAACCAATAGTGGAAAACCAGTGCAATTGGGAGGCATTGACAGGTTTTGCCCATCAGTGAAAAGGAGCACTCCAGGAATGGATGAAAGATGAAGCAGCTACAGGACAGAAATGACATCATGTGATAAGGTATAGCCACAGACACTACTATCCTGCTATAATTTTGCTTTGGCAGTTGCATGTGATAAAGTCTATGTTTACAGTACAACCCATTAAATGAGAATGTTATAAAATCCCTGCATTTTAAGGTTTAACTCTGTGTGAATTTTGCAACAAAATGTGACTCTGGAAGATTTAAATGTCCCATTTGCCTGGAGAAGGGCTAAATATGCATTTGTCATTTCTATCAACATTTCCAAGTAAGAGAGTTTTTAAATTCTGACATTTCTGTTTATGGATGTAAGGCGTTCAGTGTATTTTGTATGACTCTTCAATGCTGATTTGCAATGCTGTTGAATTATCTAGAAATGTTCTTGCGTGGGTATATGTAATTTTTGTGACATTGCTGTAAGCTCCTTTGAGCATGGTAATTTTAATATGGAAAAACTCTCATGCGAATAAATTGTTGCTGATGAAATGGTGGCAGAAAGAAAATGTGTTTTTGCTTCTGGCACACTATGAGCCACCCCAATCTTTTGCCTCGAATCTAAAGATATATAATTAAATACCTAAGTCAGAATCATCCAGGGCATAGTATTTTTGATTTCCATGTATGTTTGTGAAAACTGGACAGTGAAGCAATCTGACAGGAAGAGAATAACCTCATTTGAAATGTGGTGTTACAAAAGCATTCTATGGATATAATTGTTGTTCTGTGCCTTCACATTGTTTCCAACTCATGGAGACCCCAAGACTGCACAGCCTTTCTTCCTGAAATATGTAGTCCATACCCAACCTCTGGTTCAGTGGTGTTCAGGGACCTTTGGTTTCTGACTTGTGCGTGGCTCTGCATGTGATAAGGAAGTCATCGCCACTACATAAACATCTTATGCATCAGAGCAATGCCTGCGTGACAAAGATTCACGCTTGGCATGCTGCAATGCCTCTGGGATGCAATTAGCTAATGACCATGACTGTAGCAGCACTTGAATATTAGCACTATAGCAGACACAGAGTTTTAAGGGTATCAGGTCACTTTCAGTTTTCTTTCCCACAAGGGAAATGCTGATCTTCTAAGGACTTGCTCACGTGTTTTCATGTCCCTGCATCATGGCTGGTGTCTTCCCCAGTCCAGCAAAGCACAGCATCCAACTGACATTGTTATTATAGCTGGCACTTACAATCTATCCTAAAACAGAGCAGTTTGCAATGACAGACACGGTTCTATAACGTGGGTGGAAGTGTTAATTTAGGTTCCCATCCCACCTTTCAAGATGCGTCCATTCTAATTGCTGGCAGGCATTCCAGATTTTGTTGGCTGCAGGATAGTTTTTGTTTCAGTTAGTAGCGCCTGAATGACTAATAGTTTTATTGTGGCTAAGATTTAATGGGGAGGGTTTACATTTATCTGCAAAACCTTATGCTACAATCAGTCTATTTGTAAACCTTCTTAAGGCTTCTTTGTTGTGGTTGTTACTACACCTTTGAATGTTAGTCCATTTGCCCTGCATGCCCTAGGTCCTGGGTATATGACAGACCATATTTCCCCTTATGAACCTGCTCAACCTTGAGATCCACAACAGAGGCCATTCTTTCATTCACATCACCTTTGGAACTACGATTGGTGGGAGCACTGCATTGGCTGCCCCTTGACTTTGGAACTCTCCCATTAGGGAGCCTGGAATGGCCTCCTTTTTGCTGTTCCTCTATTGACAGGCAAATACTTTTCTATTCCGAAAGGCTTTTAGAAGTGAAGGTTTCTAAGGAAAGGTCTGCAAGAGCTACATTGTTTTAAATTGTCTTTTTAAACTATTTTAACAACTTTTTAAAATTGTATGTGTTTAACATGGTTAATAGCATAATCCAGTTGTAATGTTGACATTTGTTCCATTTTTAATTATATTGTAACCTTCTAAATGTGTAATCCACCTTGAGCCCCAATCTTAGAGAAAAGGCCGAATATAAAATTAATGGCTCTAGACATCACAGCCAAGAGTGGAAAATGTTGGGAGATACAGTCCAACAGCTGGAGGGCCACAGTTGCCCACAGCTGCTTTGATGATATTCAAGAGCCTTTTCATTTTGCAGCTGCAGTTGCTATCTGCTGGCTCTGCTAATGTCCTGTTGAGGAATACTTGAAGTTAGGCATTTGGGTCTGTGTGCTGTGGCTGCTAGGGAGTGTCACTGTCTGTTTCAAGCAATGGCATGATACCCTGTTCTTCTGTTTCCCTGTCTGTGTCATAGTCTGAACATGGGTCCTATGAACAAGGCATGGCACCCCATCCTTTGGCTTCACTGTCTATGTCATAGTCTGAACTTGGGTCCTGGGAACAGGGCATAACAGTCACCATTGCCTTTGTCTTCAGTATGCAAGGACAGTCAGGCTCCCGGATGCAGCTCTGCCCCCTCCCAGCCATTGATGAGAAGCTGCATCCAGATGCTCTCTGCTTGCCCTTGTGCACTTGGGGAAGAAGGAGCTGCATTTGCTCCCTCCTGGACTACTGGTGTAGCTATGCTTAGAAAGATGTACTCTCCACCAGCAATTTAGTGGGGTCATGGCCACTGAGTCTGGGGAGTTGCTCTTGGCTTGATCCCTGATGGGCTAAGTGGCAGGTCAAAATGCAAAGCACAAAAAGAAATAATAGAGTACAACTGTAAAACACACACACACATGCACACACATACATCTGTGCTTGCCACAAAATGTGTAAATGCAATATCTGCTTGTCTGTCTCTATGAATGCCCTGAAGGTGGATTTCAACAATCAGTATATAAAGCTCAACATTCACTAAAATATAACCAGGCAAAAACGAACAGACAGAGAAACAACTCCCAAACCAGCAGAGCCAGCAGATAGTAACTGTAGCTGCAAGATGAAAAGGCTCTTGAATATCATTAAAGTAGCTGTGGGCAACTGTGGCCCTCCAGCTGTTGGACTGTATCTCCCAACATTCCCCAGTCTTGGCTGTGATGTCTTCAGCCAATAGGACTTGCAATACAAGAACGTCTGGAATGCTATATCCTCCTCCACATTTAAGCATGGCAAAACAGGATGGTTTTTGCATAGTGCCTTAAAGACAAAAAAGATGGCGTTAGATAAGTATGTGCATTGCTTGGATGCCACCACAAAGAAGGCCCTGTATTCACTCACTTCAACTCTGACTTTACTATATATTTCCCAATAAACAGAATAGGTATTTATTTCCCAGGACATTTCCTATGCAGACTATTTTTAGGTTCTTTTGGGGAAGGGAGCTTAATTCAGCAATGGAAAACTCATGCTTTGCATACTCAACTTTCAAGTTTCAGTTCATGGCACCTCCTTTTAAGGACTGAAGGTAGTAGGTGAAGGGAAAGACTTCTGTGTGAAACCTTAGCAAGGCTCAATTCTAGCATTTCCGTTTAAAACAGAAAAAAAAAATCTGGTGACACAGACTGACCAGAATTTACTTGGGGACATACACATGTGTAAGTCATGCTACATATGCCGGGACAAAGGTCACAATTGTGCGAGGATGGACTCTGCTGGAGTTGTTGAGACAACATGTTCATCTGTGCCTTGTGTCTTCAAGTTTCACATTGTAGTTGTGCATGCTATACTTTCCATTGTGATTACACTTTACAGTTTTACATCCTATACTTAGTACTGTGTTTGTGTATTCTATACTTTCCATTGTGATTATACATTGCAGTGGTGCATTCTATGAAAACTCATATGGGGACATTTATCAGCCCCCAGCCTCTAAGGACTTTCTTTCAAGAAGGTGTTAAGATGCACAGATCAACAGGTTGCTTTTCCAATTGAATTCTAATGTGTTTTTAGCTTTGGTGTTGAACATTAAAATAAACAGCAATAGGAATGAAAAATTTGCTTATGACAGTCTATATCATGTTTATAATTCTTTAAAATATTTTTTACACATTACATATCTAGCTATACTATATTCTTAGTAGTTTTCTAGCCCAAATGTGTTGTTACAGGGGCTGTACAGACCAGCCAAAAGAGCCAGCATCAGGGTAGAGTGGGGACGAGGCAACTGCATGCCACATGCCTGACTCCATCCTCAAGCCACTGTCACGCTGCTCACCCAACCAGATGGCGGGCGCCATGGGATTGCTCTTGCAGTATAGCGTTTATACATGCTGTGCCAAAGAAACAGTAAAAAAACACTGCCACGGCAGAAAGGCCAGCTTTTTGGCAGCTAAAAAAGGAGTGGCATTTTGCTGCTTCTTTTTGAGCCAGCAAAGCACTGGATCGGGGCTGTGGCATGTGGTTGCTGCAGCTCTGATCCTGTGCGCAAGGGGGCGGCATTAAGCTGCCCCTTCATGGCCATCTGTTGAGCCGAACAGTCAACTCTTGAATCTATTTTGGGGATAGAGACCTTCAAAGTTGGAATTAAAGTTGGCCCTCCACAATTGTGGCTTTGACTTTTGAGGATTTGATTATTTACAGATTTGATTATTTACAGATTATTACAGATTATTTACAGAGGAATCTCTAGGTTTTCCAGCATGATTTTGCCAGAGGTTGACCATAGGAGAGGACCTAGAAATTCCTAGAGAATACACTTCTCCAGGAATGTGTAGGTCCTTCAGTGCAATTCTGTGTTGGCCATAGAGTTGTTCTGGAGGACCTAGAGATTCCAAGAGAGGAGTTCTCTCATGCGAAAAAAGAGTACTTTTTAAATTGTGTTTTCCCTGCACTATCATAGGGGTCATGTGCCCCTAACCCCAGCAAATGTGGAGGGCCCACTGTAAGACAACTCCTAGAATTTGCCAGCCAGTGTAATGCCTGGTTATATAGGCAGGGGGATTCTGCAAGTTACCATCCAAAAAGTAACTTTTCCAAGATTTTCTTAAGTAAACTTTTCTTGCTTCAGCTCCACACCCACAAACTAAGGATAATACTAATGCTTTGCTGATCTCCTCTATTTTTTCTAAATTCTTTGTCCATTCTAAACGAGCTGAAGTAGACCCAACCTTAAAACATTTTTCTAGTCTTGCTCAATGTGTGTCAACTGCCCTCAGCATTCTATAGATGTTTTCTTAGAACAGGACCCTCAAAATGTACTTTGAAAGTTGCTTGAGTTGCTAACGGCTCTATTTTGTGTGCTTGATCTCCTGCTGCTGTTCAGATGAGGAGGGGGTATAGCTCACGATCTATGTGCTCCACTTCTGATTTCATGCCAATTAAGAATGTCACTTTTTATTTAAAGAAAAAGAAAAGGAACTTGCTATTCTTGAAGAGGGAGGAGGAAGAAGAAACATTTCAAAGTTTTATTCCCTGTAGGCACAATCTTCTGCACAGTTGTACTCATAGAGAAAATAGCTGAATATTCTGATTTTCCTGTTGAAAATATTCTGATTTTCCTGATTTGTCATAAAGTAGGAATGGATTAGATGATACATATGACCCAATACATGGAGGGTAAAGAATGTACACAGCTTCTTCTTGCCCATTTGGCCTATCTATGTCAGCCATGTGCAAAGGGACGGAACAAAATGAATGCTTTCCACATTTGAACAGGTCAGTGCATAGAGATGAAAATCATGTGGTTGGCATATTACACTGAAAAGCAGTAACCATGTGCATATATGCAGTAAACTGAATGCTTACAGGCAGCACTGACACATACACAGAGACAGAGGTATAAATCCCATTGCTGGTCTCATCTAATGCAGACTCACTAAATCAATGGATACTAATTAAGTGAATTCCATTATTAGCACAGTGGACTTGCTCTAGCTGGGATTTAGGGTATAGTGGTTTGAGTGTTGGACTATGATTCTGGAGACCAGGGCTTGATTCCCCACTTGGCCATAAAACCCACTAGGTGACCTTGGACAAATCACACACTCTCAGCCTCAGGGGAAAGCAATGGCAAACCTCCTCAGAACAATTAGGGATTTTCCTTTTCAGGCACAATAATGAAAATTTACATTGGCTCCTTGGTATCTGTTGGGATATGGTTCCAGGACCCCCTGTGGATACCTAAATTGGTGGATGCTCAAGGGCCTCGGCAGACGACTAATAGGGTCGTCTCTGAGGCAAGGAAGAGGAGGGGCAGCCGCATGAGTGGCACCCCTTCCTCCTCCCGAGGTTGCCCTCGGAGCTGCTGGCCCTCCGCACGGCCGGCACGCCGAGGGCAACCTCCCGCCACAGCGTCCTCACACACTGTGGTGGAAAAGCCAGGGAAAGTGCACCCGACGCGTTTAGGGCGCACTTTCCCTGTCTTCTGAAAGGAGCGCTGATTTTGTGCTCCTTTCAGAGGTGCTGACGGTGCGCTGCGGTGCGGCTGCCGCGGTCCCGCGGTGCACTGTCCCAGGGCATCCCTGACACCCTGGTCTGCTTCCCCCCAAGTTACATTATATACAATGTAGTAGTAAAATGGAGTCCCTTTTATAAAATGGCAAAATCCAGGTTTTCCTGTTCAGAATTTTTAAAAAATCTTTTTGAGCCATGGATGGTTGACTCTGGATATGGAGGCTTGGCTCTATCAACCACTTAAATTATATTCAGCCAAGGATAAAAAGAAACATAAATCCTAGCCCAAATAAACTACACATTTACCTGTTATACTCATGGTGCAGTTGGCATTCTGGATCTCCAGATATTCACAGGGGAAGCAGGGAATCTGGGTGTTTCACCAGCTTCAACCACATTTTCATGGGATACAATAGATTAGAAAAAAACCCTTGCCTGCCTCTCCATCAGTGCTAAGATTCTCTCTTATACCTTGTGGTGCTGTGTTTTTAATGTCCTTGAAGGACTGGGATATTTTCTCACAAAAAAGTTATCTCAGTGGATGAGTGTCTATCTTTGCAATCTACAGGATAATGATGATGATGATGATGATGATGATGATAATAATAATAATAATAATAATAATAATAATATTTATGCATACCCCGGCCCTCTGCCTAGCAATTGGGGCGGCTTCCAACATAAGAATACAATACAGTAAAATCAACCCCTCAAACCCAACCCTCCCAACCCTTAAAAAAATTATTAAACATCAAATTTAAAAACAGCTTAAAACAAATTATCCAAAAAGATTTACCAATTGCAATAAATTACGGCAGAGAGAGTATAATAACAGCTGGGGAGGGGGGAAAGAGAGGTACAGGAGACAGGTTCTCTGACTGGGCGGACTAATCAGGAAAGACCTGCTGGAGAAGATCCATCTTGACAGCCCTTTTGAAGCTGTCTAAGGTTGGTAAATGATGGATCTTGTCCAGCAGGCCATTCCATAGTCTGGGGGTGGTCATCGAAAAGGCCCTCTGCAATCCCTAAATGAATATTAACACTTTAGTTAACTGGAACTAAACTTGAACTTCTACCTATACACAAGATAATGGCAGGAAACTATGAATACATAATGTAATGAAGGATAAGGAAAGGGGAGCCTGTGGGCCATACATGGTCCCCAAATTCCACTCAAATGATCTCAAAGCCCTCAAATCCCAGTCTTGGGTTTCCACGCTGCATCCCCCTGAAGTCTTTAAAAACAAAACAAAACAAAAAACAAAACAAAACAAAACAAAACTCAGTCAGATTATCAGTAAGAATTGTGCCTAGAAGTGAGAAGACCTCAGACTTCTGGTGCACCCAAATATAATGGTGCAGCCTGTGCAGTGTGGCCAAGGGCACCCCACATTTGTCCACTGATGGGGCTTGTAAGGAGTGCAGTCAGGGATGAGCTGGAATGGTGCTTCTGAGGGCTCTGAATTGACTAGTCCCATGCTGAGACAATAGACATTTTCATGAGGATTAGCTCCAGCAGTGCAATACCTGCAGAACTCTGTTCAAGGTCCTGAACATAACCAGTAATGTTGTATTTTGCTATGTTGTTGCGTGCCTTCAAGTAATTAGAGATGGCCTAAAGGTACCAAATCCTGTCTAATCTTGGAAGCTAAGCAGGGTCAGCCCTGGTTAGACCTTAGATGAGAGAGGACCAATGGATACTAGGTACTGTAGACTATATTTCAAAGGAAGGAACTGGCAAAACCACCTCTGTGTATTCCTTGCCTAAGAAATTTGTGGGGTCAAGAGGTGACTTGTACACACATACACATTCTAATGGATGGAAATTCTCTATTGCCTTGCTCTCATATGTGAGACTAAGAAATTGCAATTTTTTCTTTCCCCACAAGATGCTAAAATATTTTGTGTTGGCCACAAGTGTGCTTTCATATCTGAGAGAATGATTTGCCCAAATTGCATCAATTGCACAACTGCAATCACTGCTGATTTGTTGTTAAGAAAAATGGAAACATCAATAATAAAATAACTGCTCCTTCCATGCTTCCTGTGTGTCTGAGAGAGTGCTTTGCTTCACTTTTGCACAGAGATGTTTTGTGCAAATTATAAAAACTTTGATAGAAGGAAATGTGTCTTGTTCTTGTGCTTGTGCTCAAGGTGTCTTGTTCTTGTTCTTGTGCTCAAGGTGAAAAATCTTGTCTAGGTTAAGGAACTCTTGGTGGGTTTTCTCAATGTGCCAAGACAGCCCGTCTCATAAAAAAAGGAGTGTTTTAGTGAGTTTTCTTAAACAATAAACTAACAGATTCAGGAAATGTCAGGAGTCGCAAATGCACCTTTATTGCCATATAATATTGGAAAGTTGGTACGATGGGTTATACATGAATCTAAAATTGTGTACAGTTTGATTAGGCAATGTTAATGTTTGCTGTTTAGTTCTGACAAAGAACGATTCTGGACTGGATCTATAGTTACTCAATACAGGTTTTCTGAGTTTTAGCTACTACACATGAGTTTCTGAACTGGGTGTCCTACCAGATTTGGCAGGAAACATGTAAGTTATGTGGGTGTGTATGTCTCTGTGTGTCAGATTGTATAAATCTATACAATCATTAAATGATTCATATACAATGAATACATTGTCTGTACAATTCTGTTGCATTAAAGACACAATAGATGTGAAGATCCATTGGGAATGAATCTTTTCCTGGAGAAAGATTAATGACTATTATGCAACAAAGGCCAGGTGTGTTTTGACTCAGCTATCTTCATCGGTGATCAGTACTGAAGCCCAGTCCTTTTAAAGACTGCTAAGTCTTCCTGCCAGTCAAAGCCAAACATATATATTGGTGTGGAATTCCTTATGATAAGAAATGCCTTTTGCTTTGACCATCCATAGCTTTCTCAACATTCCTAGCTGTACTGTGCTGTGGCAAAACAGGGGTGGAAGTCTGTTCCTGATTCTTTCAAATTGGTATTCAGAGACCCTGCAAAAGATGAGCTGCTGCTCATGAAGACTCCTTGGGTCCAGGAGGATGGGCTCCACCAGGCAGGATCTTGTTGTATCTACCATGCTTTCCCTCAAGGAACCCTGATGAGGCATGCCACAGCTGTTAATTGTGCAGAACTACAATGAGTTTGCAAGGAAACTGTTGCTTTTGTGACATCTGCCTAGAATACAAATAGACAGTGGGCTGTACTTCCCAGTTTCAGCTTCTCCAGTTACTTTTCAAGCTGTTCTGGGAGTGAATGAGATTTCTTGGGATGTGGGCCCCCCTGGAACAGCATTCTGAAACTGTGCAAAGTTTTTTTTTTTAAATTTTAAAAGCATTTACCTGTGGTTTTTTTTTTTTTTTGGCTGAATAATGACTTTTTGGTCATGGGGGGGAAGAGGGTGCCTGACAGGTATCACCACCGTATGTTAAAGTAAGGAATGCAGATATCATGCTCTATTCATGACACTCAAAATCTGCTGACTCTGATAAACAGCAACAATATAACATATTAAATAATATAGAATTTGCTCACCAATTATGACACCAATGGGCCAGAATTTTCTTGATTGCTTATTCTGGACTAACCAGGAGATGTAAGCCACCTTGAGTTCCTGTGTTGGAAAAAATAAGCAGGGTATAAGGACTTCATCACACCAGACTATAAAGCAGAATTTCAACGATAAAAGCATCTTTTGGTGGTACTTATCACACAACACTGTCTCTGTCCTGTTTTTTAGCATTCCATCTGTTCCTGGAGTGCTCCTTTTCATAGATGGGTAAAACCAATCAATGACTTCCAGTTATGCTGCTTTTCCACTATGGATGTCTGTGCAATAGGTTTCTTCCAATGCAATTCTTCTTCTCAGGCAGTCACATAGTGTGAATGGGCATGATTCTACTCATCTCCTCTCCATCACTATTCCAAAGCAAGCTGTTTCTATCTCCATTTCTTTTCTTTTTTATTTATTTCATTGCATTGCCAATTGCAGTAAAAATAAAAATATTAAAAATTGAAAGGCACACTGATCAGGTTATAGGGGAGGAAAGTGGGGTTATAGAGGACACAGAGAAGAGGGATCACATGTCCATTGATCGCCAAAGCATGATTTGAGAGAAATGTGTTTTTAAAACTTTTATTGTAAAGTTAAAATGTTTTACAGCATAAAAATGACATAGATATATAAAAATCAAAATAAAAGTGTGATAATACATGATGCCAAACCAGTATGCCTCCAAGAGGGATTGCACTGGGACGGTGGCTTGATGTGACAAAGTCCTAAGTAAAATGATGAATGGATGTGAGCTTAAATACTGTTAAAAACATTGTGCAAGGACCTACCAAAACCTTCTTGCCCAATGCCTTTTCTTTGGTTAATAGTTAACGGCATCTGGAAGGAACCCAGACACAACTCTGTCCTCCTGGATAATAGACATGCTGCAGGTGCCATGTGGTTTGCGTTGTGTGGATGTGGAAAGGAGGAGTATTTTCCCTCCTAGATGTACAACAACTGTGCTGGAGATCCTGGAGAGTGATGGTCAATCCTTTCCTGGGAAATAAAGTGCAAGCTGGAAGCAGCTCCACCCTGTGGGTACTAACTGGCCATTTGGCTTGCACTGCACAAGCATGGAAAGAGGCAGCCTTTGGCTTCCAGTATATGTATGCTGATTCATACTGTAATAGGATCTTGGCCATGATCTACTGCCTGAGGCAACTATCTTGCTCTACCTAATGGTAGGGCCAGCCCTGTGGTGCTATGCTATTGCCTTTGATAGCTTAGATCTGTACTTATTTCTCCATCCATAATCCTATTTCATCCTTTTAATGAAAAGGATCTTTTAGTTTTTCTGAGCAGCCCTTTACAGCATTTTGGATGTTATTCATTCAATCCTTTGAGTACATATTGTATTGCTGGTTTTTTTAAAGCTAAAAATGAAAAATTTGCCTTAAGGCACTTTCAGCATGAAATAGGCTGAATAGTTAAAGAAAGGTCTCCTTAAATTGTCAGAAGAGATATACAGATTCCTAGAAATGTGATAACATGGTAGCAAGGACAGAAAGAACTGAAGCGAGCTGAAGAATAAAGTAGTACTGAAACCAGTCTAAAATTGAGGCCTAAACACAAATGCTAATCCTACCTACAATAGACTTGTTGAACCAATGGCAACTTGGTATGTCATACTTATATAAATTTCACTGTTTGGAAATACTACATCATTTAGTAATAGCTACATCTGCATGGATTCATCATGCTGTACTTGCACCCAATGTACATGGCACATGTTTTTGATGTGTGCCTAGAAGTAATTTCAGAAATATGGTGATTCTAAGATGAGTCTATCACAGGATTTCATGGCAAGATTTATTCTGAGGGGGTTTGCCATTGCCTTCCTCTGGGGCTGAGAGAGTGTGACTTGCTCAAAGTCACCCAATGGGTTCCCATGGCCAAGCAGGAAAATGAACCCTGTCTCTAGAGTCCCAGTCCAACACCCAAACCACTATACTACGCTAGCTTCCATGGTAAGCATACATGCTTTTAATTTTTTTCTTAATCATACTGCTTTCTTTCTAGTTGAAGAGTTATGTATCATACGGTTTTCCTTTTGTGTTTTCATTCTGAAAAAATTAAAGGCATGAACATGCCTCATGAAAAATAAAAATAAAAGCATGGATGTGTTTAATCGTCTCTTTTTCCAAGTCTCTATTCTTAAGTACTTTATAATACTTCGATATATGCCCTTTCTTTTTATCCAAAAATATTTCATCTATTTCATTTTGTATGTTTGAAATTCCTTTATTTTTCTTATCTATCCTATATCTTTCTCTTAGCTGGCTATATAAGAACCATTATATCCCTCATTAAGTCATACACATTTCATTACTGTAAAAAGGAATCAATCAATATAACTATTTATTTACAATGGGTTATTTTCAACCTCCGACACTACCTGCTTGGAATTGCAAGTTGCACAAGTATCTGCATGTTCTAATTTGTTTTCTAGTCCCTGTAGTTCAAATGTGCAACATCAAAACACACCTACACAAGAGCAAACAACTGATGCAACCTTGAACTTCAATGTTAACCTACTTATTTGCTGAGATCTTCCTCAGAGGCTTTGCAGTATGGTGGATGGTAACTAGCAGTGTGCTAATGAGGCACATGCTCTCTTCAGATGTAAGTATGGAATTCTGAGATACACCTTCAGCATGAACATCATTTTCAGCATGTCTTGGGGGCTCTGCAGATGGTACAAAGAGCCGTCTTGGAGCCAGGGAAGGGGAGGAGCAGCCGGCCGCTGATCGCCCCAACCCATTCCCAAGGATGTCATCAGAGCGCGTGCTGATGGCATCCTCCCGGTGCAGCATTTTTACACACTGCACTGGAAGAGGCACCGGAAGAGACATCGCGCTCCTTTCCCAAACCGCGGAAAGGGCCCTGCAAGAGCCTCTATGAGGCTCTTGCGGGGGCCTTTCCGCGGTTTGGGAAAGGAGCGCGATTTTGGTGCTCCTTTCCCAGTCGCCCAAAGGGTGCATTGGGGCCGAGGCATGCCAGCCCATCTGCATCCCCCCTTATTTTTTTTAATTGAATGAACAAATTTATTTCTGAAAATCACAATAACCAGTCTTTGAGAAATAGCTTATTTTCAGAAGACAATTAGTTATACAATTGTGCAGTCCAGGCTCCTACACTGGCTGTTTGTGAAAGAAAAGACCTGCACTCAGTGACCCTATAGAGCAGGGGTCGGCAACCTACAGCCCGTGGGGCAGTTCTGGCCTGGCCCCCCCCACTTACCGACCCCCGCCGCCGCCTGCAGCCGCCGCCTGCCACCGCCGCTGCAAGTTTTGGCTGCCATGCACCCGTGCGCATCGTGGACGCCATTTTGTTTTTCAAAATGGCGGCTGTGACATGTTTGCGCATGCGCAGGAGTACTGTGCATGCGGAAATGAGTCGTGGCTGCCATTTTGGAAAACAAAATGGTGGCCGCGACTCGTTTGCGCATGCGCAGTACTTCTGCGCATGCGGAAATGAGTCGTGGCTGCCATTTTGGAAAACAAAATGGCGGCTGCGACATGTGCGGTGGCAGTGGTGGTGGCAGCGCTCGCAGCGGTGGCAGTGCGCGCGCCGGGGGTTGCGTGCAGTGGTGGGGGTTGCACGCGTGCGCTCGTAAGCTCATGTACCGCCATCCCCCCTGGCCCGCCGGAAGGGAGGACTTTAGCGGACCGGACCCCGGCTGAAAAAGGTTGCCTACCCCTGCTATAGAGGATCTCAGGAGGAGTTAGTCTAACATTTTTTCTTGAATTTCTAGGGGCACCACTAACTTGCAATTCTGCCCCAGATACAGTAATCAGGGTGAACAACAATTCTGCAAGGTAGAATGATCACCTTCCTTTCTGTCTAAATCAGACTGAGCCAGGGCAAATTCACCACTTAATGGATATTCTTGACTACAAGGACCAAAACTTTGCACTCACTGTTCCCAGGAATGTCAAGCCAAAATAATATTCAGAATGACATAACATCCACTAGCTGAAATCAAGTAGGCAGGTGCTAGATTTAGAACTAGACTCTTCCTATTAACACCCACCCACACAAACCAAACCACATACTCCTATATTTACTTGCAAAATAGAGAAATAAGAAAAGTTATATATAGTAACTAGAAAACAGAGAAAAAAGAGAACCGAGAACTATCCAAGGATTGATCTATCTATCTATCTATCTATCTATCTATCTATCTATCTATCTATCTGTCTATCTATCTATCTATCTATCTATCTATCTATCCCAGGCTAAAAAGCACAAAAGCTACATATCTTCTTATATATCTGAAACATGTGATCATGGACCTCCCAGCAAAATAAGATGGAGAACACTATTTGAACACAGGCAAAATGGAGAACCCAGAGATTTTTAAGAGTGAAAACAGCAACACAAAGATGTACTGAGTTTGATAGGAAAAACTGATCACAGCTCAGGAGAGCTCAGTTACCCAGTCAGGACCTTGATAGAGCTAAATGTCTCAATATCTTGGCAAACAAGTTCCTTTCAAATATACATTTTTTGTGCTAATGAACAAGATCCTCAAAACACTCACAAACAAGAGAAAAATGCATGTGATTTGAAACATTACACTGTCCTGAAGTAGCTCCTTGAAAAAAAATATGGCTAAAGAGGCTGGTGCAAAATGGACACTTGAGAAAGACGTTAAAGTAAGACAAGGACTTTAAACCTGGAATATAGTTTTCTGATTTTGCTACTCTATATTGATACTCTATATTGATAACTACAACTGTTGGAATATGAATGGGTTATACAGTCAAAGGAGAAATGTAGAGATGTGTGTGTAGAAAATTCTCATGAGAACAGTGTCTACTGAACACAAAGAGAACTCAACAGCAGGTGGCCGAGACGTCAAAACAAAGTACAGTTTGAGCTGGGAAATAGATAGGCTATATATCAACATATGAGCTCATGGGAAGGTAGTCACATTGGGGATGATGGACAGCTAGGGGCTGGGTTAAAACACATCATACAGGCATTATCCAATCAGCATAAGGTTAACACCCAGAAGGTGGAGTATGGGAAGGGCCAAGAGGTTTCTTTGTTCTTTGTTAATATATGCAAGCACTGTGTTTGTGCGTGTGTGGTTAGCTATGGAGTTAGTTTTGGCTTTTAGCTTATGAGTATGCTTATACTTGGAACTGCTTTTGCAATGTAACTGTAACTCCTGGATCTGGAAACATGGATCTGTAACTTTTCTATTCTATAACAACATCAGCAAGATGTGATCCTTTGGTGGATTGTATGTTTTATTTTCTTATTTACTTTATGGAACAATAAAGCTCTACTTTAGAACTACAAGAAGTGTCTGCATGCTTTTAGCATGGGAAAGGCTGATGGAAGAAGCTATTTACTGTACTCTGCTGCACTGCACACCATATCCAAATATCAACAACAACTGCCTTGGGTACAGTTGCTACTGTTGCTTCAGTTTGAAAATGTATAGAGGTTCCTTTTTATTTGGATGGATTTGGAGGGAAAATAGCAACAAATTGGATTGGATTGTTAGAAAGCCCATAAAGAAAATGACTGGTCAAGGATTATGACCAGGATATCTGAAAGAGGGCAGTTAGAGAACTAGAAAGGTAATAGGTGATGATTTGAAAGACAGTTGGTATGTGATGAGACTGAATTCGGAAATGAGGAAAAAGAAAGCCTTTCCATCTGAGAGAAGCCTAAGGGACGAAGCCCTGAAGGGCAAAACTGCTAGCTGAGCTATGCTGTGGTGAAGCTTTAAACAGACTGAAGAAACTTTAAGATACAGGTCTAACCAGAGGGAGTTTTGCAACTAGTCCTTGAAAATGAAATCTCAGAGTCAGTTGTAACAGAAGAGCTGGAAGTACTGGAAAATTCCTGTATAGCATCTGCTTCGGAGGAAATAAACTGAGAGCTTATTTCACTGAGGAAGGCTCTCTTGGGTATTAGGAAATTTAATGGGGAAGCAGATGGCTTAAAGAGCTGTTTTGGGGGCAAGGGAAGGGGCAGCCGCACGGTGGGCACCCTAACCCCTTCCCCAGGTTGTCCTCGGAGCAGCCGGCCCTCCGCACGGCTGGCGCTCCGAGGAGGACCTCCCGCTGCAGCATCCATACACGCTGCAGCGGAAGAGTTGCCGAAGGTGCGCCAGCAGCCTTTTGCGGTGCACCTTCAGCGACTTGTGGAAGGAGTGCCAATTTAGCGCTCCTTCCAAGGGTGGTCAAGCTGTGCCACGGGGCCGAGGTGTGGGGATACCTCGGCCCCGCAGCGCAGCTTCCCGGGGCGGCCCACAGCCGCCCGTCTGCTTCCCCCCTTAATCAAGCATATTTAATTTAAAGTACATTTAGGTAACCTCCATTGACTATTTGAAAAGAGACAATGTATTCCCTTTTGGAAATTATCCCCTTAATAAACATTTGCGTTTTGCTCATCTTTTCTCCACTGGTGGTGTCAATTCTGTGCTCACACTAGGGGAACCAAGTAAGCTACAGAGTTTCCATGCAAAATGCATGCACAATATTTATTTATTTAGAGTATTTATACCCCACCCATAAACCAAAAAGGCTCCCAGACCTGCTTACAAATTGTTGATTTGAAAGTTCTCTGCCCTCAGGCTACAATCTGAATAAGACATGAAACATAAAGAAAAAAGAATGGCAGTGACCAAAGAGATTAAGGGGGACTGCAGACGGGCGGCTCTGGGCTGCCTGGGAAGTGGCAGATCGGGGCTGTGGCAACCCCACACCATGGCTTTTGCCGTCCCTTTTGCCGTCCCGAAAAGAGCAGCAAAAGGCCACCCTAAGAGCTGGCGCATGGCTCTTCAGCACCATTTTTGGTGCAGCATGTCAGAATGCTGTGCTGGAAGGGTGTTCTGATGCTACACGCTGTGTGTAATGGCACATGGCATCAGCATGGGGTTTGGGCGGCCGGTGTGTGGCTGCCCCGCCCCAACTGTGCCTTCAGGCTGGTCCTTTGCACCGGTCTGCAGAGGCCCTTAGTCCAGTAATGAAGTGCTCTCTGTTCTTTCATCTGCTACTGGGCCCAAGGTAAATGGAGCTGTGCTTGCCTCTTGTTTGCTCCCTCCGAAGGCAAAGCAGTGGCAGTTGGGATGAAGTGAGGGTCTTTCATTTGCTATTGGGGCTAAGGCATGATAGAGCTGTGCTTGCCACTTCTTCTTTCCCTCTGAAGCCACAGCAGTGGCAGTTGGGATGGAGCAAGGGCCTCTCATCTGTTACTGAGGCTGAGGTATAATAGAGCAATGCCTGCCACTTCTTCTCTACCTCTAGAGACTGCAGCAGTGTTGAGTTTGAGTGAGGGCTTCTCATCTGTTGCTGGGGCTGTGGCATAAAGGATCTGTGCTTGCCTCTTCTCCTCTCCTTCCAAAGCCACAGCAGTGGCAGTTGGGATGAAGGGAGGGCCTTTCATTGCTACTGGGGTTAAGGCATAATGGAGCTGTGCTTGGCTCTTGTCCTCTTCCCCAAAGCCACAATAGAGTCAGTTGGGATGGAGTGGGGGCTTCCCATCTGCTGCTGGGGCTAAGGCATAATGGAGCTGTGCTTGGCTCTTCTTCTCTCCTTCTAGCAGTGGCAGTTAGGATGGAAAGAGGGCCTTTCATCTGCTATTAGGGCTGAGGCATAATGGAGCTGTAATAGTGGTTTTATATCACTTTAACTGCCATAGCTCCATCCTATGAAATCCTGGGATTTGTTGTCTGGAGATGATTTTAGAATGCTTTCGCATACACCACTAACCCACACTGTTAGAGCTCTCTAGCAGAGAATTCTAAGAACCACAGGCTCCATAGAATGGAGCCATAGCAGCTAAAGAGGCATCAAACTGCTATAATTGTTCACTGTGGATACACCCTCAGGTACAAGGGTGTTCATACTGATGGCAAATGTTAGCATTCCCTAGCTGTGCCTATTTGGGCAGTTTAGCTTTAGAATGGTGGCACAGAGTTTCATGGATCTAAGCTTCAGAGGTTTAAGAAGGGAGCATAGGTAGGAAGCCTGTGTGCTTTCATCATATTTGGTGAGAGAGGAGTAATAACCTGTGTCATTCTTTTACCAGAGCTTGTGTCAATATATTTGGTTATTATTTGATTGAGATGGCTACCAGTGCCACAGAAATATATTCAGCTGGATGATGATGATGATGATGATTTTATACATTTATATGCCACCCTTGTCTCCAGTACTGGGACTCAAGGTGGCTTGTGGGTGTGTATGTTACTTCAAGTCATCTGTTGACTTATGGTGACCCCATGAATTTTAAAAGGTTTTCTTATGCAAGGAATACTCAGAGGTGGTTTTGCCAGTTCTTTCCTCTGAAATAGTCTACAGCACCTAGTATGTGTTATAAATCCAATTCCCCCCCCCCCCCTTTGGCCCAAAATGTCTGAAATGGAAAACACCTCAACACCACCCAAGGACAAATCAGAGAAGCTGTGATGTTCTCCGTTGAAATGCCTGGCCATTAGTCACTCCAGTTTCCTGGTCAGGATTGCAGACTTGTAGTTCTGAAAGCATGTATGCAGGTCTGTAGTTGTTCCCACCCCCCATGTACTGCAGATGACATCCTGTATATTTGCAGGAATGGCAGATGATGTGTTGTTTAATATAAGTCCTGACTGTCACTATACTTCTAACAGTGACAGATTGCATAAAGTACTTACAGGTGACACAATACTTAGAATCATAATGGTGTGGTCCTGGGTTGTTTACTGGTGTTTTCAGGACAGCTTTTGCCAGTAATCTCTGAAGATGAAGTAGCTGGAGGAAAGGTATAACTGGAGGCTTGCTGATGTTCAGAGTTTATGTATAGATAATTACATATAATTACATTTATAATTTAAAAACAATCTACTATATATACTCATGTATAAATCTGGAAATTTTAGTCAAAAAATTGGCTCCAAAAGCCTGGGTCAACTTATCCAGATCAATATAATGCAGACTGCCAGAAATAGTGCAAATTGAGTCCACTTTTAGGGTTAGGGTTAGTGCTAGGGGATCATGGGAATTGTTTTTTTCCCTGAGACATTGAGCCTTCTCTGCCAGAGAGCTCTGGTGCCACAATAAACTACAGTTCCCATGATTCCCTAAACCTAACCCTAACCCTAAAAGTGGACTCAATTTGCACTATTTCTGGCAGTCTGCAACCCCCCTAAGTCTTGTATTTTAACTCTTATCAAAAACAGAACTGAGTAGAATGGTGAAAGGTGAGAGCTTGGTCTGTCCCAGGAACACCTAAAGGAAGCACCAGACCCCTCTATTCTCTCCACTTTTGGCCTTTTGGTGACAGTTGCAGATCTTTGTCACTTAAAGGAACATAAATTGGGCTTTGAAGGATGTGAATAGAACATTTGTTCTTGTTTGTCAACTTTTCTGAGTTAAAATCAGGCACAGCCATCACATTAAAGTTAAAAGCTATAATCATTGCTAGTACAGTCGCCATTTTGTTTGCTTTGCCTTTTCATCCTTTTTGACATGTATGTATTTTCTTAGTCTTGTATACAGCTGCCTGCCTCCTCTACAGATCACACAGCCACAATTTAATGTAATTCCTTCCACTTTAGGGTGAACACAAACAGTTATGCTTGCCAAAATTTTGTAAGTTCTTGGCATTGTTTTCCTTTGCTTCATCCTTTACATCCTTTGTTACATGCCCCTAAATTTTACCCTTGACCTACCCACCTAACCATAATTTTGGCACTAAAACCTACCCCCAACTTATACATGAGGTCAACTTATAGTCATGTATATATGGTATTTTAAAATTCATTAAAAGACAGTACAAAAAAAATTAGACAAAAAACACATCATCAAAAGCCCATGGCAATTCATTCCTAAAAGTCTGACAGAATAGGAAAGTTTACACATGCTAGTATAAGGAGACCAAGAAGAGAGCTATCTTAGGACCTGTCTGCAAGAGCCAAATAAATTATCCTCCCCCTCTCCTCTCAGTGGGGAGTCTGGACGATGCAGGGCCCAATCCAAAAGACTGGTGTGAACAGTCCAGATGATATGCGGCCCATTCAGCACCAAACCCAGGGTATAGCTCTCTTAAAATAGAGCAAAAAAATCATATTATTTGCTCCAGATCTTTCTGGAAGACATGAAACCCACTGTTGTGATGCTGGGCAGCTGTTTAAAACACATCCAGCTGTGTTGCCTGGTGCAGCTGTCATGGCAGCTAGTCACTCATTCTGAGATCAGAACAAGACACCTAGCCTCGATCACAAGGCTGGGTACCTCATTCTGACCTCAGGGCAAGTGAGTCACCATGGGGTGGCTGTATCATCTGGTACAAGAAGATGTGCATGAAGAGCCAGCCCATATTATAACAGGCAGCCCCAGGAAATGTAGAGAGGTTGGCTTATCTCTGGACCAGGTTACTCTGAGAGTAGCCACCAAGATCCTCACCCTTGTTCCTACCAAACAAAAAAAAGGTGGTGGGTCAGAGAAAACAGGTTCTCTTTAAGATCTCAGTTCAAGTAGCATCATATAGGGATATGTTTAGTCATGCTTAGATCAAATGTTGTGTGCCACAATATTTGGTAATGTTGATAACGTGTACTCAGAACAAGAAGCTACTATTAGGACATAATATGGAGAAACAGAATGCTTTCCAATTGGCAAAGGTGTTGGGCAAGGCTGCATTCTATCACCCTATCTATTTAACTTGTATACCAAGAACATCATATGAAATGCAGGATTGGACTCAGAGGAAGAATGTGTGAAAACTGGAGGAAGGTAGATCAACAATCTAAGATATGCAGATGACAGCATAATGCTAGTAGATTAGAGTTATGGAAAGATTATTGAAGTAGGTTAAGGCAGAAAGTGAAAAGTCTGGTTTACAACAGAATGTTAAGAAAACAAAAATTACAACCGCAGATACTCTACATAACTTTAAAATAGATAATGAAGATATGGAAATAGTTCAGCATTTTCCATACGTGGGCTTAATCATCAGTCAGAGTGGGGACTGCAGTCAAGAAATCAGAAGAAACCAGGACTTGGAAGGGCAGATATGAAGGAACTAGACAGGAGTCTGAAGTGTAAAGACAGATTATTAAATATCAAAGTTAGGACCATCCATGTCATCACAGAATCACAGAATCATAGAGTTGGAAGAGATCTCAAGGGTTATCCAGTCCAACCCCCTGCCATGCAGGAACTCAAAATCAAACCATCTCCGACAGATGGCAGATCATATTTCTTATTTCTATGCATGGTTGTGAAAGCTGGACAGTGAAGGAAGCTCATAGGGAAAAAAATCAATTCATTTGAGATGTGGTGCTGGAGAAGAGTTCTGAGAATACCGAGGACCACTAAAAAGATCAATGGATAGATTTTAGAGAAGATCAGGCCCAAACTCCCCCTAGAATCAAAGGTGATTAAACTCAAGTCGTTGTATTTTGGTCATATCATGGGAAGAAATGACTCAATAGAAAAGACTATAATGCTTGATAAAGTGGAGGGCAGTAGGAAAAGAGGAAGACTACAGTCCAGGTGCACAGACAAAGTCAGAGAGGCCAGAGCCATGAGTCTCAGGAGATGAGCAAGGTGGCTGAGGATAGGGTGACTTGGATGTCTTTCATACATAGGGTTGCCATGGGTTGAAGTTGATTTGAAGGCAATTAACAGCAACAAGATCAGAACTATATTTAGAGCACACCAATTGGACTGAAGTAATAAATCCTTCTTATTTCAATGGGTCGAATCTAGTACAACTAAGTATGGATCCGATCCAATAGATATCAAACTGAAATACTTTAAGGAAAGTCTTTCTGGGAAAGTTAATGGCCTTCAGCTTCATTTCTGAAGTGATCCTTTAAACTCCTGGTCAGTAGATTTAAAACTGCAGTCTTCGGTGTCTTTAGCATCTTACCTTTAAAAAAAATACATGTGATATTTCCTTGTCATTAACAGAAAATGCCAGAAAAGTGGGAGTAATGCTTTCTCAGTGGCTGCCATTCTTTATTCCATTTAATACTTTGATGTATTAATGGGTGTCTCTTTAATGCATTGAAATATGTTCAAAGATTGCTGCTAATCACTCCTTTGGAGGAGGAACTGACTTTGATTGCACATGCCCTCATGGTAACGTTTTGACTGATACTATGAGTTCTCTGATGCCTTGAACAATACACAAAAGCTTTTTCTTAGAGGGAGGTTAAAGAATTTAAGCACTTAAGTATAGATTTCTTGGCTGATGATATAATTGGAGACCCCAGGTCTTCAGCAGTAAAATTACTGGCTTTGTATCTTGTGCTTTTCCTTTCGTAACCCTCCCTATGGTACCTTTTACAAAGGAGAAGCAGAGAAAATGTACAAGCCACAAGGACAATTCTTTGGGAATAACTAGGAGTTTAAAGGATCCAGAAGTAATTTGGGACATTAATGGTAACCTTAAGAGCTCCAATTATTTATTTATCATCTTCTACACATTCTTAAATATAGCTATTAAGAGTTAGGACGTTATCACACAGGGCCTAAAGCAGTCCCATCCCCATCGCATCCCCGTCCCATTGCGGTTCCTTTTCAATCCAGAACTTACCAGCATAAGAAAGCAGCATCATTCCAGTATCGTTCTGGTCGCGGCAAAATGTTAATTCCCAAAAGAAACTGGCATTCAAAAGAACGGGGATGATGCCGGGCGATGCCGCAATGGGACGGGGATGCGACGGGGATGGGTGCGACGTCGTGTGAAGACACGGGGAAAGGAAGCGCAATGGGACGGGGATGCGACGGGGATGGGCGGGGTTTCTCTGTGACGTTGTGTGAACACAGGGGAAAAGGAAGCGCAATGGGATGGGGATGGGACTGCTTTAGACCCTGTGTGATAACGGCCATAGTTTCTGATTTAATGTGGAGAAAATGAATGCATAGAAAGCATCATCAAGACAAGAGAAAACATATAATCTTTGAATTTTGTTGGTGCTTCTCAAATTGGGCAGGCCTTACTTTGGTGAAACAATTGGACAGGGAAAGTTAGAGGGAAAGAAAAGATTCTGAAAGAGGTAAATCACCCAAGACTCTCTTTGCAATCCCTCTGAAGAGACATCTGAGTGATCCATGGTCATGGTAGACTTCATCTCTATTGTTCCATGACCTGGCTTACCATTGGGGCTTCCAGATCTGCAGGGAGGACTAGTAGTTAGAACAATCTGCACCTACAATGGGCTGACATTGGCAGCCCTGACTGCACACTTCCCACTTTGACCTGGCCCTGGCCATGCTAAAACAGAGCATGTGCAGCTACATGGCTGTTGTTGCATCATTTTTTTCTTCCTATCCCCCAGACATGCATACAAATGCACATCCGCTTTGCAGGAAGGTGCCAATCACATTCTTCAATCTCTTACAGCCACAATATGATTGGACAAACCATAGGACTGGCCAGGATCAGGGAGGAACACAGACAGTCATATGATCAATCAGCAGCTTGAGTGTTGCACCAGTAAGCACAGTGACAGAGCAGTGCAGCACCAACATGAAGACTCCCCCCAGGTGTGGTCGGCAGTGGCACTTGTGCAGCAATCAGTTTACATGGTGAGGAATGCACTGGACATGCACCAGGGCACACAAAGCACCCTACAAGCAGCAGCAACTGCAGTCACAGCAAAGTAGGGGGAAAATACACTATGCCATGACACAGCTGTGATCAGAGGTGCTGCATGTCATGGATGATGAGAGTTGAAGCTCTTCACCTCTGGCTCTAACTCACCACCTTGTTATGCAGCAGAGCTGACCAGCTTTGATCAGTGGTTAATGCTTTTCTCCAAAGCAGCAGAGTTTCAGAGAATAGGCTGAAGACCCTGACAAACTCTCCAAGCCTTCTCACTCTTCTTCCCCAGATGTCTCCAAACTTTTCCAGGATTCTGCTGGCTCTTGTATCTTCACTCAAGACAACTCAGTAGTCTTATATAAAAGATCTACTTTATTCTACTATATACAAGTACTATATGCCCAACAAATCACAATCTCTACAAATCTCCTCAACTACCCACAATATCTCCAAAACTACTCCACACAAATACATTGGCAAACATTGCAATTATTATAGCCATTGTTAATCACCACCCACTAGTTAGTTTCCACCCAGTGGGTGTGTATATTTATTTTGATTGGTTCACATAGTTCAACCCATACTTAAGACCAACCCAAGTATTTCATCATTTTACCTTGTACACTTAATAAATCTCAGGTGTTTCCAATATGCATTCTATAACTCTGTCCTTGGCTCTCAAGACTTCTAAATTACATTAGCTTTTGCACCTGTATAGCTTCATAATTGCTCTTGCTTAGTCATTGTGACTTTCACATACATATTTTATTTCTATCATTGTATGTCCCATGTTGCATTTTCCTTAACCATACAGTGAGTGCCCAGATGCCCACATCGTTGGTGGATATACCCAACAAAAAGGGACTGGTGGGAGCATTTTGTCACAAATATATGGGCAGACAGGCAGTGGCAGTGCCATTTTTGAATGCCCTGCTCCCTTTTCCACAGGATAGTTGAGGAACTGCCCTGAGGAAGACATCATCATGAGAAGGACACTCCTAGTGGACAAGTGAGTTGTGATTGCCATCTGGATGCTCGCAGACTACAGTACCTATTGCCAAATAGCTGAGAAGTTTGGAGTTGGCTGGACCATCCTAGGAGAGGTGTTTTTCGAGGTCACTGTGGCCATGGAAAAGGACTTCTTAGCTCACACTATGGGTAATGCCCATGAAGTATGTAATGCCAATCCAGAGATCCCATACAGTCTGTCCAATAAGTGGTTCTTTAAGAACTCTTTTTAGGATTTTAATTATGTAATTTAGTTAGTTTGCAGGTTTTTAAAAAATGCTTTGAATACACATTCACAAAAGCTACCAACAAATGTCATTCATAGACAGACAGATGGATAGATTTCTAATTCCAGGTTTTGATTAGCATCCTGGCAGTTAACAGACTGTGAAAATCTCCATGGAGGCTTTTCTGCCATGGCTAAAGAGATGAAAACCCTTTTAAAAAAAATCCTAATACAAAATAAAATAGAAAATGGGATGTAACCACGGATGGGGCAGATGTTGCTCTGATTATTTGTGCAGCAACAGGGAAGAATCTCATTCTTCTATCCGGGACTGAGCCTGGAAAGAAACTTGGAAAGAAACTTGGAAAGAAAAGGTAAACCATGATTTTCTCTCCCTTTAGACTTGCACTGAAAGGTTAAAATGGCCCAGCCTTTTTTCCTGGGCAGAGTGATCTTGTTTGCCAAGGAAAGTCTTCTAATTAAATTGCTTTCAGTATACAATTAATTGTCTGTTTGCAGATGTTCCCTGTCAGGGGGGCTGTCCAGGTCAGGTCTGGTTTAAAGTTAAAGAAACAGCAAAAGAGAAAATAAGAACCTGTAAACTGCAGACTAAGAAGGCTCCCCACCATGGTGAGATTTAGTGTTTCTATTCAAATAATATAAATTCTTTTAAAATTTGCATCTATGCCTGATTAAATTCTCCAGCCTGTTTATTATGGCACCAGAGTTCTCAGACAGAAAAGTGTCAGTGTTTCAGAAAAAACTACAATTCCCATGATTCCCTAGCACAGAGCCAGGGCAGTTAAAGTGGACTCAAGCTGCATTATTTCTGGCCATCTGTAAAGGCATATAGCCATGTTAGTCTGGAGCAGGGGTAGGCAACCTAAGGCCCGGGGGCCGGATCCGCCCCCCCCGAGGCCTTTGGACCGGCCCCAGGCTGGTCCTGCCACTGCCGCCACCACCGTCCCCCACTGTCCCCCGCTGCTGCTGCCGCCTGCCATGATGATATTGATTATTGTTGTTATTACTTGTTCTTGGGGTTTTCTTGGCAAAATCTCCACAGGTGTTTTGCCATGGCTTTTCTGGGGCTGAGAGTGTGTGCATGCATATTTTTTAATTTTTTTAAAATTTTTTTAAAAAATATTTATTTATTTATTTATTTATTTTTGGTGCTTTGCCCCCCCCCCCTTGTCTGAGGGACAGCAACCCGGCCCCCGGCTCAAAAAGGTTGGCTACCCCTGGTCTGGAGTATCAGTATGCAAAGGGATATTGGAACACTTTTGAGACTAAGGGCCTTTACAGACAGCCCGTTTCGGGCAGCTCTGGGCCACCCCCTGCTAGGGGCGGATTGGGACTGCGGAAACCCCACATTGCCGCCCCAATCATTCCTTTTTCTGCCCCTAAAAGAGTGGCAAAAGGCTGCTCCAAGAGCCGGTGCCGTGGCTCTTCTGCGCCCTTTCGGCGCAGCATGTCTACACACCGCACCGGGAGGGTATCCTGATGCTGCATGCCATGCAAATGGGTGCACGGTGTTAGGACGGTGTTGGGGTGGGGTTGGGGCAGCCGGCGTGTGACTGCCCCACCCCAATTCCACCCCCAGGCCAGCCATTTAGGCCTGTCTGCAAAGCCCCTCACTGTGCAAAAGAAGTTGTAGCATAAGTTTTCATAGACTTGGTCTACATCTTCAGATGCATGGAGTGAACTGAGGCCTAGGAAGGACCATTATAATTGGACTATATGAATAGCCATATAAATGCAAAAGTTGGTATGGTGAAGAGGTGACAAATTTAGTTTTACCTATGTTTGTTGAGGGACAAATGCAGGTGGAAAGATGTTGCCTAAGGCCAGGGTGTTTGGATGACCATGTAAATGGTGGAGGGAGTTTTGGCTGAGAACCAGAAAGGAGAGATATGATAACCTAAATAAGAGCGGCCTCGTGAGGCTGGGATGTTAACCAGTGTTATAATATCTATAGTGTGCCAGGAAGTGATTATCTCTGTCCAACCTGCTGTTGGTGGACTACAGTTTGTGGATATATTGTTTATGGATATATTCAGCTGTTTCTCTTTCGAATTTTCCTTTGTAGCTTTTTTTTTTTGTTCAAAGACAACTGTCCTGAGATCAGAGATGGAATACCCAGGAAGACCAAAGTGTTCTGCAACAGGTTTTTGTGTATTGCCATTTCTAATGTCTGATTTATGTCCAAGCCAGTATGGCAAAGAAAAGATTAGGATTCTCCTTGGGTTTTTGGAAATGCTTTTGTATGGAGGAAATGCTTTTGTACGGTGAGGTGATTTCTCACCCACAGTCTACAGTGGTACAGCACAGACCTAAGCAAATGACATCAGAAACACTTGTACTTTCAGCTCCATGTTGACTTGTTTCATTTATTTCTGTCCTTGTTTTGCCATCTTTGCCTGTTGGGATAATTTCTTTATGAGTGGTCAAAGTGTTTTTTCATTGTCTTAGGTTCCATATGCATTGACTTCAACAGGGAGATCTGTTATCTGGTACAGAACTTGGGAGTTATCTACACAGATGGTTTTGCCCCAGGGGCCCTATTAAATCTTCTGTAGAAGGTGGATGCTGGATATGCCACCTGGGTCTGGGAAGTAATTACTAAAACTACTAGTCTCTCATTACTCATCATTAGTTCTAGCCTAGGCATTCCAACCTCGTAGGGCCATGGAACAGCTATGCCATAGTTAATATCCTGTGGTGCTTCCTGTGGCATAAATGTTCTTGACACATGATTTTATTGGGAAGTGATAATGAAAGGTCAAGCTATAGCTCTGTATGGTGTGGCAAGATACTCCTAGCGAGATTCATCTGGTTTCTTCAGCATTCATTTCCATTATTTACTGGAAGCCACCAAAAGAAAGTTTTGTGGGTGTGAACCAGACAAATGATCTATCTGTAACTATGTATGGGTCATGAATTTGGATTAGATGCACCTAAATAGAAAAGCTGGAATCCTGTTGATGTGTTGCATAACTCCTGTTTACAATTCTGTAATTCCTAGTTATGATGGTGGTTGTATCATTTAGATCTGGGTTAGCACCCAAAGCCCTCGCCAGTTCCCCAAACTCCCATTTTAAAAAATGGATGCGAATTTTGGGGACAATTTTGCCACCAGACCATTCAGAAAATCCACTAGCATGTGAAATACATTAAGACAACTCCATCCCACCCCCACAAACACCCCAGAATTCCATAGTACTCACTAATACCTCAATAGGTCCTCTCAAAATGAAGACTGAAAGTGAGATGATGCCACTCCCTGTTGACATTTTGAAAGAGACTGTAGCACAAAACACAAGCATTGGGGCTTGCTGAATGCATGTGAGTCTGGTGGGAAATTGTCCCCTGCCCTTCCCAGTTGTTCACTCTTTCTTTAAGATAATTGTAAAAGGAAGTATCCAATATCCACTGGTGATAGTGGATTCTCATTTGCCTACAATGCAATTGTACAGAGGCACAGCTCTGCCCCCCCCCCCCCACTTATGACTGTAATGGCCACCAGAACATCATTGAATGGCTGATGATTTACCAACCACACTTCTTACTGCCATTACCTTTGCCCATATAAGTATGGTTATGAAGCTTTATGCTACACTGGTGTTGCATTCATGTTTGGCTGGTGGGCTTCCAATGACCTACTCATCAGCCACTTTGTGAGCAGAACATTGGACTGGGAGTCTACCCACACTGAATAACTGAAGAAGTTTGATTCTAACATCCATAGCTTCACCCTGTGGAATTCTCCCTTGTATTACTTGTAAAGACTTGTAAAGATTACTTTGTTTTAAGGTCACTGTTTCTAAGGTCACTGTTTCTAACAGTGTAATTTGTTAGGATCTGTAATTTGGTGAGATGTTTAGAATTTTCTAGTGAACTCCCCCAGTGTACAAAACTACAGATCTCTGGCAGAGAATTATAAGTGCATCAAGAAATTTCAAATCCTTTGATTCCATAGGATAGAGTTATGGCAGCTGAAATGGTATCAAACTGTATAATAGCCTTGTGTGGATATACCCTTGGTGGATTGTTGGTTCAATCAGATAGGATCATGTGTTCAGATCATGAGTTCTCCCTATGGAAGGACTCTTTCAAGGGACTCTAATCCCATGGAGGAACATACTTTTAGAAAGGAGAAATTATTTTCTCTCTGGAGATAACTACATGTGGCTTTTTTGGAGGTTGGATGACCATCTTTAAGAAAGGCTTTAGTTGTTTATTTGTGCATGGCAGGGAGATGACCCTTGCAGTCTCTTCCAACTTTATGATTCAAACTGGGTTGTGATATAGAAGTATACCCACTTACTAACAATATCACAAGCATTTGACCTGGACTGCTCAACTTTGGTATGACAAGCACCCATATTCAAATTTTAAAGTACAACTGCCAAGTAAGATAGGGCCTTTCTATGGTTTCAAATGAAGCTCTGGAATCATGGGAGTTATAGTTCATCCTATGATTGCTGGCCCAAACAATGCTATTCTTTGCAACATTTGCCAACTGATAGTAAATGGACACAACTGGCCACTTTGATGCTTTAAAGAGCCCTCTTCTGCCTGCTGCCTTCTACCATTCTCTAATATTAGCATCCTTCGATAAAGAGGGGAATGGGGAAGGGAAGGAACTGTGAGTGGAAAGAAAGGCTCATACCCCTGCTGGAATTCAGCAATCATGCATGTTGAGCATCCAGAGGCTTCCCCAAATTTCCACAAGTACTTGAAATGCTTGCCAGTCCAGTCCTAATGGGCATGTAAGCCAAGCAGGGAGACATTTGGACACAAAGATGCTACCTGGACAGACAAACTGTTTCTCCATGTCCCATTATTACTCTTAACATTTCCACATGGACAAAAGATAGGTTAACATCACATGTTTTCATATATAGAAAGAGATTTCTTGTCAGTCAAGAAGTGTATCATCCCATGCATGATGGATAGATATTTGAATCATCTCCCTGCCATTTTTGTGTGTCCGTGTAGTTCAATCCCAAATTGAACTATGTGGAATAGTACTACCATCTTCCCTCTATACAGAAAAAGAAATGGTTGTAGTGGTTTTATAGGAGCAGAGGAAGCTGCTTTATGTTGAATCAAAACACTGATCCATTGTTCCTGCCTTCATGTTGTTTCTGATTTATGGTGATCCTACAGGAATCTACCATACCTCCATACCTCCCTTTATTTATACCCTGCCTTTCCCCAAGACTGGGATTCAATGTGGCTTACAAAAAGCCAGAAATACAATAAAAATATATTCAGTTAAAAACATACATCATTAATATTAAAATAGTATTAGTGAACAACAGGATTAATGCCATTTAAAATCTTACTTTAAAACATAGATTAATAATAGTACAGTACCATAACAAGACCTTTTCTTGTTAAAATCAGTTTCCATGGGCTTGCTGGAAAAGAAAGGTCTCAACCTGCCAGCAAAGAAGGAGCCTTCCTAACTTCCATAGGGAGGGAGTTCCAAAGTGTGGGAACAGCCACAGAAAAGGTCTCCTAAGTTCCCACCCACCATACACAGTGGGATAGAAACAATTGTCTTCTCTTCAGACCTTAAAGCTTGGTCAGGCTCATTTGGGAAGATATGGTCCTTCAAATCATAGAATCATGGGAGTTTATTGCACAGCTTAAAAAAGTGACTTACCTCTCCCAAGTTGAAGTCTCATTCGGGCTGCAGCTGGGTTCTATTGCATGGATTTTGCTGCTCAATCCACCAGCCAAGTGCAGCCAGGCTGCAGCCCGGGTCCCAGTCATGCTCAGCAAGCCGCTTTTCAAAGTCAGAAAGCTCCCAACGTTGAAAAGCAGCTTGCTCAGTGCTCCTGGAACCCAGGCTGCAGCCTGGTTGCACTCAGCTGGCAGATCTGGCAGCAAAATCCATGTGATAGAGCCCAGCTGCAGCCTGAATGAGACTACAACTTGGGAGAGGTAAGTTGCTTTTTTAAGCTTTGCGATAATCTCCATAGGATGTTATCACAAGGGGGAAATCTGTTGGTTAATCCACACAAATCCCAAACAAAAACTGAATTTGCGCC
This sequence comes from Phrynosoma blainvillii, assembly GCA_026167975.1. Lineage (NCBI taxonomy): Eukaryota > Metazoa > Chordata > Lepidosauria > Squamata > Phrynosomatidae > Phrynosoma > Phrynosoma blainvillii. The sequence goes on from JANUYF010000002.1 coordinate 22,861,092, forward strand.
TCACGATTTCACACGACGTCGCACAGAAACTGGTCAGAAACTGGTATTATCCGAGATCTTTTTAATTTCAGGAGTTTAGAGGAAATGCATTTGTGAAATTACAGTAATTTCGCATTTACTGTAAAGTGAAAAGCAAATACGCACAGACAATTCTCTTTTAAAACCTGGAGGAGGAGGAGGGGCCTCCAGGGAGGGAGAGTCCTGGGCTCCTCCTCAGTGCCATGCAGAGAAGGGAAGGGAAGGCAGCCCAGGAGAGGGGAGTTTGGGACGGAGGAGAAGTTTGGCATTTGGGATGGAGGGAAAAGGAGGGGAAAGAAGGCTTCCCTCGCAGCAGCTGTGGGTGGATGTGGGTGCAAGTGTGGGGTGTGCTTGTGGAGCAACTTGGAGATCCATCTCACCATGAAGTTCTGCCCTGCAGGTCCTACAAAGGGGAAAGGCTTATGGGGGGGGGGGACATGGGAGCTACCTCCAGTTTCCCCCTCTCCTGGGCATCATCCAAGGCTCTGGCTCTCCCCAGGGAACACCCAGCGCTTCCTTCCTTCCTTCCCTTTCCTCCTCCTCCTTCCCTGCCAGCTCTGCCTGTGATCCTACCCTCCTTGCTCATCTCCCCAGCAGCTGACAGCCTCCAATGCCAGGAAAGGAGAGAGAGAAAAGGGAGGCTGAGACATCTCAATCCCTCCCTTGCTTCGGCTTGCCTTGCCTTTCCAGCCTCCTCCTCCTCCTCCTCCTCCTCTGCTCTCTTGAGAGGTCCTAACCCCAACGGAAGGGGGTTAGGACCTGTGCAGGAGGACATGACCCCAAATGTAGGACAGTCTGACATTTCCTCCTGGGAAATGCAGGATCCACCCTGGAAAAAGGAGGAGTCTGGTCACGAACCCATTTCCAGTACATGTATGGGTTCTTTTCACTTGTGTATGAAAGTTAAAAACGTCTTTTTTTTTTGCTTTTAACTTAATTCTGTTATTACTGTAATTACATGTGAAAAGCTTTTGCTGAATTAAGCTCTTTTTTCGCTTTCTTTTCGGGATGCTTCATTTCCACTTTATTATCTCTTTAACAACGAAACTGGCCCACGTGTGATAACGTCCATAGAGTTGGAAGAGACCTCAAGGGCCATCTAGTTCAACCCCCTCACAATCAAAGCACCCCTGACAGATGGCCATCCAGCCTTTGTTTAAAAACTTCCAAAGAAGGAGACTCCACCACTCTCTGAGGCAGCATGTTCCACTGTCAAACAGCTCTTACTATCAGGACATTCTTCCTAATGTTGAGGTGGAATCTCTTTTCCTGTAAAGAGTCTGGGCCTCAGCTATATAGAACTTTATATACCAGCACTTTGAATTGCCCCCAGAAACAGACTAGTAGTCAGTGGAGCTATTGCAACAAGAGAGCTGTGTGCTCCTTGTGACCAGCACTCATTGACAATCTGGATGCAGCTCTTTGGACCAGTTGAAATTTTGAAATATTTTTGAAAGGCAGCCCCATGTAGAGTGCATTACAGTAACCCAGCTGAGATGTAATTAGGACATGTGTCACTGTGGCCAAGTCAAATGTCCCAAGGAACAGGCACAGCTGTTCCTTGGGACATCTAGCTTCAACTGTGCAAATGCCCTTCTGGCCATTGCAAAAATCTGAGCATCCAAGGTAAAGACTGAATCCTGCAGTACACCCATGCTGAGGACTTGCATCGCTAAGGTGTGTGTAACCCCATCCATCACAGGCTGTTTCTCTACTTCTTGATCTGGCTTTTGACTGACCAGGAGCCTCTATGTCTTGTCTGGATGAAGTTTCAATTTGTTCACCCTCATCTATTCCATTACTGTCAACAGGCACTGGTTTAGAACAGAGACAGTTTCCTTAGATTGGGCTGGAAAAGAGAGATAGAGCTGGATGTCATCAGTATACTGGTAACATCTGACCCCAAAACTCTGGAAATCTCTACTAGAGGTTTCAGATATATGTTCTATATAGGGATAAAACAGAACCCTGAGGAAGTGATTACATACAAAGGCCAATGGCCAGGGGGTTGACCATGTCTCCCCCAGCACAACCTTCTGGGCTCACCTCCCAAGAAAGGAATGGAACCACTGCCAAACAGTGTATCCAAGTCACATCTCAGTGAAGAATACCATGGTGGTATTGAATGCCATTGAGAGGTCCAGCAGAACCAACAGGGATGCATTCACAACTAGTTCCTGGTGTAGATCATCTACTGTGATAACCAAAACTATCTCTGCTCCAACCCACCATGAGGTTTTACTAGCAAGATTTGTTAGTGGGGATTTGCCATGACTTGCCCACGTTCATGTGTTTCCAATGTGTTTCTATGGCCAAGCACAGATTTGAATCCTAGTCTCCTAGAGCCTTAGTCCAGAACTCAAACCACAACACCACACTGACCCATACTGGTCCTTCTAGCCCTGTATTTTTAACTGTGGCTGGCCTAACGTCTCCAGAATTTCTTTCCTAGTCCTTCCTGTAGATTTCTAATATTCCCTGGTGGGCTGTCATCCAAGAACTAACCAGATCCAACCCTGTTAAATTACAAAATCAGATGGGATAGGTGGTACAGTATCTGCTTATTTATTTGTTTTTCTTCATTAAACTGGGCCTCCTTTCCATATAAAATTTTCAGTGTACATTAAGGCAGCACTTTAAACACCCAAATATAGCCATCGCATAAATAATAATAAAACAGCAGTATGCAGTAACAGTTAAAAACAGCAGTAAAACGGCAGGGGCCATTAAAAGCCTGGAGAAATAATGCCATTTTGTTTACCTCGTGCCAGGAAGCCATTAAATTAGGTTCCAGATGAACAGAGAAGGTGAAATTGTTCCATAACTGGGTCTCCTCACTTAAAAATTTCGGTCACAGTTCACTGTCCAGCTCACCTCAGAATGCAGAGACCAATTCATATTCTCAGGATTTATGTGTGCCTCCTTGTATTTATATACTGCCCTTGAATCAATTGGTACCCACAGTGATTCACAGTGAGATAAGCAGCAAAAAATAACTATTTGGAACAGGAGAAGAATAATGTGGCTTTCACGCTGCCTACCAAGGACCCCAGTGTGACCACATCCCTCCCAACACTGACCCTCTCTTGGAATTCTTTGCCCTGGGAGACAATTACCTTTCTGTTTACTCAACCCTTTGACTGCTAGCTGTCCATTGGAGAAGATCTTTTAATTAGCATGTGCTGTATTTTTTTTTTTAAAAAAATCATTATTACTGTACAGTTTGTTGTTTTTGTTGTGTGCCTTCAAGTTGTTTCTGACTTATGGTGGTCCTAAGGTGATTTGATCACAGTGTTTTCTTAGCAAGATTTCTTGAAAGGGGGGTTTGCCATTGCCATCTTCTAAGAATGAGAGAGTGGGACTTGCCTGAAGTCACCTAGTGGGCTTCATAGAATCATAGAATCCTAGAGCTGGAAGAGACCACAAAGGTCATCCTGTCCAACCTGCTGCCATGCAGGAATACAAAATCAAAGCACTCCCGAGAGATGGCCATCCAACCTCTGTTTAAAAACCTCCAAAAAAGGAGACTCTTCCACACTCCAAGGCAGCATGTTCCACCATCGAACAGCTCTTACTGTCAGGAAGTTCTTTCTAATGTTGAGGTGGAATCTCTTTTTCTGCAGTTTGAATCCATTGCTCCAGGTCCTGTTCTCTAGAGCTGCAGAAAACAAGCTTGCTCCATCTTCAATATGACATTCTTTCAAATATTTAAACAAGGCTATCATGTCACCTCTTATCGCACGAAGGCAGTAATGGTATAATAGCAGGATTGAGAGCCTATTTGTGAAAAGGCACTAGTGAAAAGGATCAGTGAAAAGGAGCACTACAGTAATAAATGGAATGCAAGGCAATAGCAGGATGGACATGACATTTATTTATTTCAAGGATTTATTGTGTGATAAATATTGGCCCCCAATGCTTCTATTCTGTTAAAATTCCACTTTTAGCCTCTTGTGATAAAGTCCAGTGACTTTTCCTGTAGATAATCCATGTTTCTACCTTATGTTTCAGATCTTTTGTTGGAGAATGTGTACATCTCAATACATTAAATATACATTTCAATGCATTTCACTTATATCTCAGAGTGTAAAACTTTATCTCGGAGCTATAGACCAGAAAAGTAATGTGTCCAAGCTCTCAAAGATCAGCAATGGGATAAATGTCAGCATGGACGTGGGCCACACTCCAACTAGGGTAGCTTCAACTGTTTCTCAAGATATACTGGATTTCTTATTACCCTAACACTCCAGGACTGGATCCTAACCACTGCATTATCCAGAAATCAATTATTATCATGTGTTTTCAAATCATTTCTGACTTATGGTGGCCCCAAGGTGACCCTATCACAGGGTTTTCTTGGCAAGATTTGTTTGGGTTTTTTTTTTTTTTTTTTGCTTTTGCCTTTCTCTGAGGCTGAGAGAGTGTGACTTGTCCAAGGTCACCCAGTGGGTTTCCAAGGCCGATTGGGAATTTGAACCCTGGTCTCCAGAGTCTTAATCCAGTGCTTAAAGCACTACACCACACTGTCTGCATCAGAAATCAGTACACAGCACAATTATTTTGCATTTACAAGGGAATCTCATATAGTTTAATGTCTGCCTCTTTCTTTTTAAACTTCCATTTATATGTGCAATTGATCTTTGGAATCAATACCCTTGTGGGCTAGGGGCTTTGGCCTGCAAGGAGAATTTGAGTCTGACTGCCTGAATGTTAATTGTTAGCTGATGAGGACTGTGTGGGAGTATAAGATGCAACATTATTTTCTGATTCCAAAATCTGGCTTGACCTCAAAATCTATAGTGAGTGGCAAAGTAATTTCTCTGCAAGCTTCTCCCAAATCAAGCGAAATTAATCACATCTCCTTGTGTTGTGTGTCTAAACCTTGGTCTTATTCAAACAGCTAATCAGGACTTAGTGCAGGTTGAAGCTCAGGCTGTTGGGTTGAGGCTGAACCAGGCGAAGTGCACTAAAAAAGTGACAGATGTTTGAAATTTGTGACATAAATTTAGAATAACAGAATTAGACAGTTGGAAGAAACCTGAGCATTCATCTAGTCCAGTACAGTTTGGGCTATCTGGCATGGGGGGATGATACACCCCCCCCCATGTGTTAGGGACTGGCATTGTATTTTCTCCCATTGACTACAACTATTTCTTTCTTTCCAGGAAACCCTAGAAAGTGCACTGACTTATGGACTGGCACTTTGAGTAGCATGGATCTCATCCAATTTCTTGTTCAGAGCAGAAACTGCAATGCAAGATGACACTACAGGAAGGGTCAGGGGCTAAGGGCCCGCAATGCCCTTCAAGAGACCTTGGAGGACTACATCACTCCATTGCATTGCCTGGCAATCCCACCACCTTTTTGCCCCCCAGGCTCCAGAGTGCCCTCTATGCCATGTTTTTCTCCCCCTGATTTAAGCTCCAGAGAGGGCTTTTTTTTTTTTTACAACTGGACCTGACTTGGAAGTCACTTCTAGTTCACATCTTTTTTCCTAATAAAAGGCCTCTCCTGGGCTTAAAATGGCCTGGTTTCACCTGAAAACATGGTGACATTTGGGGGGCTTTTTTTGGAAAATAATATTTTTTTGAACCTTAGGCACCCTGAAGGGCCACAAAAATAGATGTGAGAGATGCACATGACCTGCAGTCCATATTTTGCCCATCCCTGATCTTTAAAAAACCCCTCACAAACAAGGAGAAGCTGAAGCAATTTGCTTTTGCCTTAGCTTACTGGGGAAGGCAAGATTACACCTCCTCCTATCTTCTCTCTCCACTGGGTTAATTAATTGGGTGCAAACTACTTTTGCATTCTGAATTCACTTTGCAACAATTGAAGTAAGATAAGGACAAAGAGGGAAAGTAAGAGGAGGAGAGATTTCAAAAGCAGCTGAAAAAATGGGACGACAGAGAATTAATTGGGATTGTCCTTGCCAATTCAGGGCAGTTGGAAGGTATGCTTGTGGCACTTTTAAGACAAACACATTTCTAGCAGTATGACCTTCCTTGGAGGTCTTTAAGCAGAGGCTAGATGGCCATCTGTCGGGGATGCTTTGATTGGGAGTTCCTGCATGGCAGGGGGTTGGACAGGATGGTCCTTGTGGCCTCTTCCAACTCTATGATTCTATGATTCTATGATTCTATGACCGTTCATAGATTACAACCCACTTCAGCAGATGCACTGATGTCTGAGGTGTATAATGTGTTATGTAGTCATGCCTCAGGAACACATGCATGCAGTTGTATAGATAGGCCCCAGGCACAGGGCATCTGATAACAAGAACAGTCAGTGATCCAGCTGTCTACTTAGAGTAGACAAAGACAGAGCTTGGAAAAGTTACCACTCAAGACAATGGTAAAGAAGATTTTCTGTCCAGGGCATCTTTGAAAATTGATCAAACGATTTCTGTATCTATCAATCAAACTCATTGGTTGGTTTGCTGCAGTCCTGTACATGTCTACTCAGATGTAAACTCCCTTGGGTTCAGTGGGGTTTCCTCTCAAAAAAGGGGGCGTAGCAGAGCAGCCTAATAGTGCAAACCTATACACGAAACAATGTATATATAAATACATTTAGGCTGTGCATATGCTATTGTAATTTAAAGGTATCATTTTAATTTTGCTAGTTGTTTATGTCACAACTATTGCCATTACATTCAGTGGTGCATGGGAACTATGATTTATGAGTAACATTAGTACAAAAACATTAATAAGGATTCTGTATGGTGTGGTATGGCAAAAGGTCCATGGAGTATGTGTGACACCATGAGTTACCACACTGGGCAACACCAACCCTAGTGATGCCACTGGTTGGTCCTCTGTATCCATGGATTTAACCATCCATGGCTTGAAAACATGCAAAATCCCCTCACCCCCAGAAGCAAACCTTGATTTTTCCATTTTCTATAGGGGACACCATTTTACTATGCCATTATATATAATGGGACTTGAACATCCATGGATTTTGGTATCCACAGGTGGTCTGATCAAATTTCAACTGCAATTGTGAAGCCACTTACTTGGGAGGAAGCATCACTTACATCAGTACGACTGACGCTGAAGTTTAATTCCATTTTAACAGTTTAACTCCTGTTAATGTTCACTTTTTGCATGATTTTTAGCTGCATTTTTTTAAAAAAATTGTAAGCTGCCTTGTGGGAGCTTTGGGAGACAGGTGGGAGAGAAATATATAGGACAACAACAATGAATAATAATAAAGGCTTGTACTGTTAATTTCCATTGATACCACCAGTAGTGTTCAGTCTCTTCCACTGCAGATTTATAATCTCATAGTGATTTTTATAATGCTCTGTAAGCAAAATGTCTTGATACTGGAGTTCTGTTTTAAGTGATGGCAGGAGGGGGAATTTTTAGTTGATTCCCTTTCCCATGGAGACACATGTATGTGTGTGCATGTACATTCAAGTTGCTTGTCAATTTATGTTAACCCCATGGATTTCATAGGGTTTTCGCAGGCAAGAATTACTCAGAGGTGGTTTTGCCAGGTCCTTCCTCTGAAATATAACCTACTTACACCCCAGGATAACCCGTTTCCAAGGACTAGGGAATGAACAGTATGTATAAGGAACAGCAATGGGAAAGCAACCAATGAAAATGAATGCCTCAGAGAACACCTCTGCTCTTTCAAAGTCCCTTTTATAGAAGGGAGGAGCGCCTCTGTTTGTGAAGCATTAGTATCCAAGCCATTGTGCTTGGCTGCTTTTGTTTGCTTTGAAAATTATATGCTGCTCCTTGGGAGAAGAATGGGCTTTGAAATGTTATAAATAGTAAATAACAATAATTTAGTGGAGGAATTTTGTGCTCACAGCTGTCATTTAGGGTTGCACTGAATGTTCCCTAATTTCAATATTTGCCCCCAAATTAGCCACATGCCGTTGAGCAACTTAAATAGTCGGTGGCAAACTGGAGTTTCAAGCAGCTCTCCGAGTGGAACCAAGCAAGGAACCAATTATTTTGGTTAAAAGAAATGGGATTGAGACAGAGATGGGGGGGGGGGGGTCAATGCCAGGAATTAGTGCTGACAAAAGCCAAGAAGCCCAGAGAAAAAGTGCTGTCTTGACAGGGCTGCCAAAGTGAAAACTGGAGAGGGCTCCTGCACCTTTAATGGTTGTATGGAAGAGGGAATTTCTGCAGGCGTAGCTACCTACTGAAAGCAGCACCTGTTGAAATCCCCTCTTCTATATAGCCATCCTATGGGATATCCTGGGATTTATAGTTTTTTGTGCCACCAGATGTCTCTGACAGAGAAGGCTAAATAGCTCACAAAACTACAAATTCTAGATTCTGTAGGCTGGGGCCATGCCAGTTAAAAAGGTGTCAAACTGCATTAACTCTGCAACATGGCAGCAGCCTATAACTCTGGAGACCAGGGTTGGAATCCCTGCTCAGCCATGGAAATCCACTGGGTAGCCTTTGACAAGTCACACACTCTCAGCCTTTAATCTCAAACCATTGCACCACACTGGCTCTCAGACAGACAGATAAATGAGGTATAAAGCACTCCCCCCAGTGTTGCTATGAGTGTTTTAAGAGTCATCAGCCTCTCCCCTCCTGTAAATTAAGCTAGTCTTATGAATGATGTGTTTCCTAATTCTTCCCATGTTTTTCCTGAGCAGAAACACAGACATCACTTCAGTTGAAATTCAGACGCCTCATTAGTCTTGCATCGCCTTAGTTTTTATCCATTATGTGGAAAGCAGAAGTATGACTACCTCCAGCAGCCACAGGAGAAGAAGAGTTATGTTGTTGCTGTTTCTGCTGCCTCTCCTCCTCCTCCTCCCCAACCCACATCAATATTTTAGGTGGACAAGGATGTGTGTCTCCATTACCCTGCACTATCTTCACTTTGCTCCCTCCTTCGTCATGGGCATGGTTGGTGGGAACATGGGAGAAGGCGTTTCCTGAGGCTCTGAATCTCCCCTTCCAAGGTGAATCTACACCAGGGGTCGGCAACCTACAGCCCGCCGAGGCCTTCGGACCGGCCCCTGCCCGGTCCTGCCACCGCTGCTGCTGCCGCCGCTGCCTTTCGCGGCCGCAGGGCTCCTCCAGGGCACCATTTTGGATTAAAAAATGGCGCCCGGAGTCTCGCGGGAAAGGTCGCGTGAGACTCCAGGGTGCCATTTTGGATTCCAAAATGGCACCCCGGAGGAGCCCCGCAGCAGCGCTGGGCCTCTTGGAGGCCCGTCGTTGCTGAGGGAAGCCTCCTGGGGGGCACCCGTGGCAGCGCTGGGCCTCTCGGAGGCCCGGCACTGCTGAGGGAAGCCTCCTGGGGGGCATCCCCAGTGCCATTTCCCCCCCCCCCCCCGGCCCGTCGGCAAAAAAGGTTGCTGACCCCTGATCTACACTGTAAAAATAATGCAATTTGACATCACTTTAACTGCCATGACTCCATCATACAGGATCCTGGGATTTGTAGTTTTTTGAAGGACCAGCTGTCTTTGGCAGAGAAGCCTAAAGACCGTGTAAAACTACAAATCCCAGGATTCCATAGGATGGAGCTATTGCACTTGAAGTGCTGTTAAACTGCATTATTTGCACAGTGTAGATGCATACTTAGAGTGGCTAGATTTGCTCCCTCCTTACTGTCCCTTTGTCGCAGCTGAAGATTGCTCTTTTTTAATTCCAAAAGACTTTGGATAACTGATTGTTTTAATAATAATAATAATAATAATCATTTATTTATACCCCGCCTTTTGCTGTGGCAATCAAGGCGGCTTCCAGCTAAAACAGATACAGACCCCAATAATAAGCGTAACCCCCCCTTTTAAAAATACATTAAATACAGTCTCAATTAAAATCAATGTAAAGGGCCTTTTAAAGGGCCTGAGCACACTATACAATTATAACACTACAGAGGCCATGGCAACATGGGTTGTGATTTGGTGAGGGATGATAGCAATTTGGCTGAGAATAACAACTTCCCTTCCCTAAACTTCTGCGGTAATTACAGGAGTCAATAGGTAGAAGAATCATGGCAGTTAAAGTGGAATCCTAGCACTATAATTTTGGAGGGTGAAAGTGCCCACAAGGAAACAGCTTTTCTTGGAGTATGTTATATCCTTTGCTATTGAAGGCACAGTTTCAAGTGATTTCCGACTTATGGCAACCATCAGGTGAACCTATCATGGGATTTTCTTCTTCAAAGGAGGATTGCCATTTCTTTCCCCTGAGGCTGAGAGAGTGTGCCTTGCCCAACGTCACCCAGTGAGTTTACATGGATGAGTTTTACAGGGATTCAAACCCTGGTCTGCAGAGTTCTAGCCAAATGCTCAAACCACCACACCATGCTGTGTCCTATCCCTGTCCTATCCTACAATTGCTATAGACAGTTTAATGCCATTTTAATCATACCTGTTTTGCATTTTTAATCTTGTATGTTTTACTTGCATTTCTTTTATCTTGTTAAGTCACCTTGAGTCCTAGCTTTGGGGGAAAATATAAGGCATCAGTACAGAAATACAATACAATCAATACCCTATGAAATCCCATAATTCTTATTGATTTTTGTCTCTGTTTGTCCTTTTCTGTATTAACAACCATATTAATATCTCAGATACTTCCCCAAACCAGAAACCTCGAGATTTAACCTTGATTATGGTACTTTAAAGTGGGAATTGTACTTAAAAGCACTCTCAAATTCTCAAGTATTTGAGTTTTGCCTACACTGCCATCCAGTGGCATTCAGGAAAATGTCTTTTTTATATTAGGCCATATTCACCAATACATGCTGTGAGCATTCCGGGATGAAAAGTCGCATTACGATAAGCAGCTGTCCAAGCTGAAATCTTGCCTGCTGTTTTCATTTGCGTCCTTGCTTGCTGATCCGGCTACATCTTATTACTGGCTCCAAATGGTGTGTGTCTTTTCCAAGCAGTTCGTTTTTCTGGAAGAGAAAACCGACCTGAAATTAGGAAGGGGGGGAAAAGTGGCACTTAAGTTTGAGAACTGCAATTTGGCCATTGCAAACCCATTATTTTGAGTGTGCACCAGTGAACTTGATCTGGTCACAAAAAAAGAAAAAGGAGAAGCTGAGAACAGAGAGACAGAAAAAGCAAGAGAAAAGGATGTATGGAGATTTTATATCTGACATTAAACACTTGCTGGGCCTATGATAATTGGAGTGAAAATTGAATTTCATTGTTCTGCTTATACACCGAGTGGACATTACCTTAATAATGTTATATTCCCCTTCTGGTCAGTTAAGCAAGATAGCTGGGAAAAATGTTGATGTCTGGAGTAAAACAAAAGCTCTTTCAAATGGGGCTGAAATGATGCTATAGATTTAAGCCACAAGTTTGGCGTCTCAAGCGCCAGTTTGCTGTCCCTATGGTGCTGGAACTAGATGAAAGGCTATTGAAATCAGGGTACAGACTTCCTGGACCATTATCCTCTTGATGGAAATGAAATTATTTCAGAGGGCCAATCTTTTGTTACTGTCCACTATCATCTCAACACCAACGTCTCCAAACCTGCTATCAAAACCTGCCCTACACAGAGAGGCGATTGCCTTTGGTGGCAGGTTGACTCAGCCTTCCATCCTTTCGTAGGTCGATAAAACAAGTATCCAGCTTGTTGGGGGCAATTGGCAATTTTTAGTTCACTAAAGTGGTATAGAAATGTGAAGTGCTATTGCTATTGCTAGATACAGCAGGTAGGTAGAATGAGCAATCTTCCAGATTCCCCCCTCATTTAATGAGCTGTTTCCCCCATACAATTTATTTAGTCCCACACAAGCTATCTAGATCAAAATGTTTCTTTCTTCTATCTCTTTAAACTGAAGCACTGCATGTTCTTTGCTGTTTGTCAGCTATATGATGATGATGAGATAACTTACTGCTATCTCATACCCTCCAACTGTCCCAATTTGGCAGGGGTGGTCCCAATCAATCCTTTGCCATCCTGCTTTCACAGATGCTTTAAAAATGTCCCACTTTCCCTCTCTCCTCTCATGTTGCCCTTTGTCCTCAGCTTATTTCAATTGCTGCAAAGAGAAGTCAATATGCAAAAGCAGTTGTGCTTAATTAACTCATCAGGGGCAGAAGAGAAGGCAGACTCTTTCCTTTCCCTGTAGACATAGGAAAAAGCTAACCACTTCTCCTAGCTTGTGTGATTTTCCTCATTAATAACTCTTGCCATCTTGGTTACATATGTCCCACTTTTCATCTGTGGGTATGGTATCTGGAGATCCTTTTATCGCTTTTGGGCTGTTGGACTCCCAACTCATGACCAGTGATATAGTCCAAACAGTCAAATTTAGCATCAGTACTTCATTTAAGCACTCTTAAGTATGGGAATCTCAGGATTTTTATATGGAAGAATGAGCTCTCTATTTCTCGATTAGGCTATTTTGTTAAAATGTGCTAAATATGAAATATGCATATACACCCTCCCACTTGGGAGGAACATAAACTTCTCTTCATTGCAGACAACCAGGGCTAAGCCGGTACAAATAACTTGGGTCCAGTACTCCAGAAGGGGACTTGGGACCCAACTGTGTTTATATGTTTTCTTTATTGAATGTATCGTTATTTGTTAATTGTTTTTTTTATTATAAATTTTTTATTAACACAAAAATATACATTTTCATATATTCACACTCACATTAACATATATACAGTAACACTAACACAAATTATTGACATCTAACAATGACTACTACATAGACATCTTACATCCTCCTCACTTACTACATTAAAAACAAAAAAGAAAGAAAAGAAACAAAAAAAACTTCCTTTATTTCTTTCATTTTCCAGCCAATTTCTTTTTATTCCTATATCTTATCGTCTATCTGATATTTTGTTAATTGTTTTTGACCTTCATTGTAAAATTGGCAAATTTCAAAGAAAATAATAATGATATATACTTGGCCCTCCATATCCACGGATTCTTTATCCATGGATTCAAGCATCCACAGGTTGAAAATATTCAAAAATATATAAATTCTAAAAAGCAAATCTTGACACCCTTTTGCTATGCCATTGTATTTAATGGGATTTGAGAATCCATGGATTTTGTTATCCATGGGGTGTCCTGGAACCAAACTCCAGCATATACGTAGGTCCCACTATACAGCATTTCTATAATGCAAAATACTAAAGATTTTAGTTGATCCACCCTTCATGCATGGGTATGCAGTGGCTCAGTGGTTAAGACACTGACTCTGATGATTGCAAGGTCACCAGGTGAGCAGTTTGAGATCCAAGCACTGCGTGATGGAGTGAGCTCCTGTCACTAGTCCCAGCTTCTGCCAACCTAGCAATTTGAAAGTATATAAAAGTGCAAGTAGATAAATAGGTACCACATTGGTGGGAAGGTAACGGCATTCTGTGCAGTCATGCTGGCCACATGACCATGGAGTCATCTTTGACAATGCTGGTTCCCTTGGGTTTGTAATGGAGATGAGCACCACCCGCTACAGTCCAACACGACTAGACAATCACATCAAAGGGGAAACCTTTACCTTTACCTTTACCCTTCATGCAAAAGAGAGCAGGACTGGGGGCTCCAAGTGAGTGAAATGAAAGCACAGGTGAGCAAAGTGATGCAGTAGCATTAGCAAATGGGAGGAAGGGCATGATAAGGAGTGAACGGGTGGTGTCCAAAGAAGCCACAGGTAAAACGCAACACCTCCAACAATGGTGGTGGAAACTGGAAACAGAGACCTAAAGGTTATTAGCTTAATGGAGAAAGAAGAGGACAAAGAGCAGTCCTTTTCGCCTCCGTGGGTTGGGCAATAAGCTCCTCTGATTCTTCACTAGCTCTTCTGTGAGCATCTGCTGGTAGACCTAGATTGGTGGCTGAAGGGCATATACAGGAGTGGGCAGCCTCTGGGTGAGTGTGTCATAAAGAGGGTGGCTGAGGGAGGATGCTGGTTGTGGGTGGCAATGACTACGCATCCCCCTCTCCACAAAGACTAGACCAGAGGTAGGCAACCTAAGGCCCGGGGGCCAGATGTGCCCCCCCCGAAGCCTTTGGACCGGCCCTAGGCCGGTCCTGCTGCCGCCGCCACCGCCCACCATGATGATATTGATTATTTTTGTTATTACTTGTTCTTGGGGTTTTCTTGGCAAAATCTCCACATGGGTTTTACCATGGCTTTTCTGGGGCTGAGAGAGTGTGCATGCATATTTTTAATTTTTTAATTTTTTTTTTAAATTTTATTTATTTATTTATTTATTTATTTATTGGTGCTTCAGACCCCCCAATTGTCTGAGGGACAGCAACCCGGCCCCCAGCTCAAAAGGGTTGCCTACCCCTGGACTAGAGGGACCTTGAGGGAAAGAGCAAACTAGTGACTGGGACTAGTGACAGGAGCTCACTCCGTCACTGCCTGAACCTACGTTTTGACAGCCCTGTGGAAACACATCAGTGAAAAATGTTGTATTCCATATTGTTCCCAGGAAAATGCCATGATATTACATGAAATCATGTTGGGGGGGAAAAGACACTTTAATTCTGGGTTTCAAGTTATCCCCTCCCCCCAGCAACATAATATCAATGCCTAGTTTCTGATTTTTGAGTTTGATCCTAAACTAGATGGATCAATGATCAATGGATGCTACTTATATTTTTAGGATACAGACGAGCTTTGCATTTATTTTGAAAGAAAGCAAATCCAGACCATACTAAATATACCTTATGCAGAGACATCAATCTTCCTTGTGAATTTACCTTTTTCCTGTTATTATTATCTTTAAAAAGCAATTGGACTATATGTAATTCAGCACCTGTAAAACTTGAAATATTGGCTAAACTTCATGTCAACTCTATTTCTTTTGCCATTTAAAAAACAAATCTTTTCTTGTTTGGTTTGGTCGTACATATTCATGCAATTTTGCTGTGCCCCTTGGCCATCTTGAACAGTGCAAATAGTGGCTTTATTATTTCAATATGTCACTTGCAAATATGGTTTACATAGCATGTTTGGCCCTTTGGGGTGGGCACTTTGAGGCTGTTCATCTGAGGAAACACTCCATTATGGCTAAAACCTCCTGACCCTTGCAACTCCCATGAGCCTTGCGACACAAGCTTTATGGCCACTGATTTATTGTCTTTGCTTTCATGGATGACATTTAAATAGGGAAAGCAACAGTGACATCCTCAAGTAATACTACTTATATTTTGATATGACCAGTAGATCGGACCAGTTTGTAACCCAAATAATTTCCCCCTGCAAGTGTGAATGTTAAAAAATATTGAGGACTTAATTTCTTTAATTTAAAAAGCCTACAGACTTGAACAACCCAAGAACAGCCTTGCTGAATCAGATCAGAGGCCTATGGAGTGCAATATGCTGTTCCCCTAGTAGCTGTCCATGTGCTATGGGAAGTCCACAAAGAGGAGATGCATGCAGTGTCCACCTACCACTATTGTCCCATAGCAATAGCGTTTACATTTCTATACCGCTTATCAGTGAACTCGGCACTCCCTAAGTGGTTTACAATCTGTAAGCCAATTGCCCCCAACAATCTGGGTACTCATTTTACTGACCTATGAAAGGATGGAAGGCTGAGTCAACTTTGGAGCCATGGGATCAAACTCACAACCTTGTGGATGCAGTACCAGCATTTAATACTGCGCCACCAGGGCTCTGGTCCCAATGGCTTCTGGTATTCAAAGGCTATGATCCTAGAAATGGTATTTGGCCATCATGACTTAGAAACCACTGATAGCCTGAATGAATTAGTCTAACTCCTCTTTAAAGCTATCATAAGATGTATCTACACTGCAGAAATAATCACTTTAAGTGCTGTAGCTCCATCCTATGAAATACTGGGATTTGTAGTTTTACAAGGTCTTTAGCCTTCTCTGCTAAAGAGTGCTGGTTCCTCACAAAACTACAAATCCCAGTATTCTGTAGGCTGGATCCATGGCAGTTAAAGTGGTGTCAGACTGCATTTATTTCTACAGTGTAGATGCACCCTCGTCACCCATGTGGACAGTTTTGGATTTTGCAATATTTCAGATTTTGGAATTCCAGATAAGGGAGACTCAACCTTTATGGGAACTTGCTCTGCTGGTAGGAAGTTTTTGAGAGTTAACTTCCCAAGTGGTAACTCTTTCCAAGTTCTAAATATTATCCACTGAGATAACAGCTTTCTCTCTGCCTCCAGAGAGGAAATTCTGATCTAGCAGATGGCCCCTCTCAGGGATCACAGTATCTTCACCATCTATTTCTTCTCTCCACAGATTCAAAGTAGCAAAAATGAACAATCCTGGATTTTTAAAAAATTATCTCTGAGGAATATTTTAAACCTTCCCCTCCTTCCATTTTATTATTTTTTTCACACAACGTAGCATGGTACCCACTGCCACACTTATAAAAAAATAAATAAAACTAAATTAAAATGACCTGAGGATTGGCCCACAATCCCAGGAGGAGGAAATACATATGTATGTGGAATATAAAATAACAGAGCAGCCACAGACAAGAGGGAGAAGGAGGGCAAACTCAAGAATGAAGAGCCGCAAGGATAGAGACAGCTGGGCCACAATCTAGTTATGGTGAGGTGCGAGCAGAATTTGGGAAATTTACCTTTTTGGACTACAGCTTCATGAAATTCCCAGCAAGCATGTTTATGCAGGCTAGGGGATTCTGGGAGTTGGAGTCCAAAAAGTAACATTTCCAAACTCTGGGCTCAAAGAATAGTCATGACTTTCCCATGACACTATTGTAACACTTTCACACCACTCTAACTGCTATGGCTCCAGCTCTAGTCCCCACAAACTATAAATCCCAGGACTCCACAGCATGCAGCCATGGCAGTTAAAGTGATATCAAAGTGCTATAACTGTATAGTGTGAAAGAGACCTAAGCCCTATTACACTGCTTATTTAGTTTCATATTCTGCAGTTTCATGATTTCTGAACCTAAGAAGGGTTGGACCTATTAGGACATGGAGGGAATAGGGAATACCAAGACTTTTCAAATGGAGGCACAAAAAAAACCTACCTAAAATCGTAGAGTTGGAAAGGATCTCATGGGCCATCAAATCCAGCCCTCTGCTCAATGCAGGATCTCAGTTATAGCATCCCCAACAGGTAGCGGTCCAGCCTCTTTCTGAAGATGGGCAAAGAAGGAGACTCCACAACCTCCTTAGGCAATTGGTTCCATTGCCAAATTGCTTTTACTGTCAAGAAGTTCCTTTTAACATTTAATCAAAATCTACTCTTCTGTAACTTCAAACCATTAGACCTGGTACTAACCTCTGGGGCTGCAGAGAATAGGCCTGTTTCCTCCTCTCTGTGACAGCCCTTGAGATATTTAAAGAGTGGGATCATGTCACCCCCTCAGTCTTCTCTTCACCAAGCTGAACAAGCCCAGATCTTCTGCCAGCGCTGATAATACTGAGCTAGATAGTATGTATAGTATGGCTCAATACAAGACAACCTCATGTGTTCCTTGTTTCTAGCAACTGTTGTTTCACAACAGCTCCGCAAAGCAATTTAGGTGGAAGATTGGCTTAAGGATTCCAGCAATGCACTTCAGATCATGCTTTTATGTATTTACTTCCTCAGATGTGCCTGAAACCGGTGTAATTGGCCCATGTGGATGTGCCCTTAGTCACAATTGTGACACTATTGCCACAACTGTAACTCTCCTCCTCCAACTTACATTCCTATGTGTCAACTGCATGGGGAAAATTGCCAATTGAAGCATGGGTGAATTATATTTCTGTCACATTTTTTGGGTGGGGAATCAGATCAGGAGAGGCTGTTTAATTAAATATTCTTAACTAGGTAGCTGATGTAGAATGCTGGCCCGTATCTGCAGAAAACTCCATTTTGCAGGTTGATTGGAGCAGCTTGGGTTTTCATAGTACTCTTCCCATCAGCGGAAATGAATCCCCAATTCTTTATGGTGCAATAAATGGCAAGCTGGGTAGCCAGTGGGGGGGAAGCATAGGCCAGCAGAGAGACTCTGTTAGTCGTCTGCCAGAAGCATTATTCAGACTGCTCTGAACATGAGTGCCAGCTGGCTGGAAATGGTCGGAGATGGAAGGTGAACCAGAGACCTGCAGGCAGTGGGATGATTCTCTACTTTTTATAAATTGTTCTGTTAATTGTTCATCAACAACTGGACTCACGGAAGGAAATTCGGTGTCATTTTCTTTCACGTGGATTCATTAGCATGAGGAGGGAGGAAAAAATCTGCTTCAATTTTTCATAACCTGTATTTCCTAAAAACATCACACACACACACACACAAAATCACCACTTTGGAAAAAGGATTCATTATGAAATTACAATGCAAAAAAATCAAGAAAAGAAAATCAAGAAATCAAGATTATAACAGAATGCCTGAGACCCTATATGTATTGTTATGTGAGGTATGTAGGATTATATAGAATAAATCTCTGCATATCGAGTTATGTGTTGTTTGTGCAATGTAACCATTGTGTTGAATGGTAATGTGATGCACAGCTGAATGTGCAACTGAATATACAACCAAGTATTGTTCTTGTGAAATGACACTGCATGTGAAGCTCCACTTCCACAGCCTTGAATATGGCCATTCTCCATTGGACAAAAATGTTCAGTTGTTTCTGTAGAGGAAATTATGTGTGAGAAAGATGCACACTAACATGAGTTTACTCTCTTACCTATTACCGGGATATCTGTGTTTTTTTTTTAAGTTGCCAATTTTTTTTAAAGTTGCCAACAGTTTTTTTTAAAGTTGCCAATTTTTAAATTGAATCCCACTTTTATAGGACTGTAATACAACATATAATGTAAGTCAACATACAATATATCAATAGAAAGAAAGATAAAAAGGCATTACTATATCACATCTTATTTTTGTATGTAGTGCAGCCCATTTAAGAAAGAATATTATGTGCCATAAATCAAAGTTTCCTTTTACCTGTTCACAGTATCCTTCCACATGTCCACTCTTGAGAAAGGAGCAGATTGAATATCTGTTGTGAGAGATAGTGGGAGAGTTCTCAAACAGAGCAGAGTAAACAAATTGGCACGGCAGAAGCTGAAGAAGAACGAGTTCTAGACCCATGCCACCCACCCATCCACAGTATCTAGAAAAGAAATAAGTGTAGTATTTGTGCATCTTATAAAGTATCTTTACTTACAGATACTTGTGCATTGTCAAATAGCAATAGCAAATACATTTCTATGCCGCTTATCAGTGCACTTAAGCACTCCCTAAGCGGTTTACAATGGGTAAGCCAATTGCCCCCAACAACCTGGGTACTCATTTTAGCAATCTTGGAAGGATGCAAGGCTGAGTCAACCCTGAGCCCCCGGCTGGTATTAAACTTGCAAACTTGTGATTTGTGAGTGAGTGGCTGCAGTACAGGCATTTAACCAGGGCTCTAACATGGTCTAACAGAGGACAGAGAGAGAAGAGAAAAATGATTGCAGGTTAGAGTTACACGGAAAAACAGTGGATGGTGGTGGTAAAATCAATAAACAGGAAGTCACCATATTGCAAACTAGTAATTAGTGAGTATAGGCATGCAAAGTTTGTTAATGCTAACAAAACCAAGGTTATTATTTACAAGTCAGTCAATGGAACCGTGCCATATGAAAGTGCTTTCAGGTTTGCCCATTAATCATATAGCTGACACAACCAATGCTTTACTCATGAAAACATGCTACCCTCAGCCACATTTACAGTATATATATCTGACCTTCTTAGCTTACATTCCATGCATCTAAGGAAATGAGTTGTAGTTGTTGTGGAAACCTGCAGTGCTGGAGTAGTGGGTGAACAGATGCAAAGAATGGGTTTCTAATTTCAGGTTGTGTTGGGATATTGCTGGCCTAATTGTCCTAAAGGCACCAGATACCTTCTGATCTTGGAAGCTAAGCAGAGTCAACCCTGGATAGGACTTGGTTGGGAGTCCACCAACAAATACCAGGTGCTGGGGGCTATATTTCAGAGGAAGGAACTGCAAAACCAATTCTGAGTATTCCTTGCGTAAGTAAACATTATGAAATTCATGGGGTTGCCATAAGTTAACAGGCGACTTGAGACATATATACACATAATCAAACCAATTGTTGGTATTATTAAATATTGCTAAATAATCAATTAAAATTATTATTATTTAAGTACAATGATGGTTAGAAATATTTCTAGTAGCAATTATCATAGCTTATATAGTAGGTGTATATAAAATGAGTCATTATAGTGATCAATGGTTTGAAATAGCCATTTGTTAACTATGTTCTTTTTGCTTTTCAAAATATGGTAACCCTATCTTATACAAATTTATTATCAAGACTTAAGAGTCAGTGGGGTATACTAATTAAGATTTTTTTTTTTTGGAAAAGGAAAAGTAAGCCCAGGTTCAAATCATCTTTTAGTCTGAGAATTTACATTGGCTGCTGCCACACTGCTGAATTAATGCAATTTGACACGGCTTTAACTGTCATAGCACCATCCTATGGAATCCTGAGATTTGTAGTTTGTTGTGGCACCAGAGCTCAGAGACAAGGATACATATCTCACAAAACCACAAATCCCAGAATTCCATAGCACTGAGCCATGTCAGTTAAAGCGATGTCAAACTGGATTTATTCTGCAGTGCAGATGAAGCCTTTCTTCAGCCTAATTCCGTTAATAGGGTTGTTATGAGGAGAAAAGAGGAGAGGGAAGATCAATTTATGGCATGGTTTGAACACTTAGGTAAGCAACTCCTTCATTGGCATGGCAACAAAACAAAAGCAATCTTGTCCTCTTATCATGCCTAGAATATAATGTGTGCAACAACATGATTTATGACATTTGCTTACCAATACTGTAATGCTGATAGCAATACTAAGCTTTCATGCTTAGAAGAGTAAGATGCCATTGTAAAATCTGGCCTCTGGGTTTTTTTCCTTCAACTTTTAGAAGATATTTGGAGTTTTCTGGAAGCACAGTTCACAGGATTGCATAGGAGGGAACTATGACATTTAAAGTGGAATCAAAGTATTATAAATGTGTAGTGCGAAAGGTCCCTTGTTCTCTCTCTGCCTTCCTCACTGCTGCAGATACCTGCTTGATCTGGCTGCTTTGCTTTCATGGCACAGCATGTGGTGGCTTCTCAAATTATTATTTCAACTGCTCTTATAATTTCATACAGATTTGGGACTGCCTTGGGCTAGGCTGTTCATGAAAGAACTTTAAAATTATGTGTCTTAGATTTTCCTAGTGAATCATGGATGGAAAAGCCCATAATAACAGAAGAAATTAATGTACCGCATTGGTGTGTGACTTTGTTTGCAAAGAGGCAACATGTGTGTGCCCTTTGTTTGCATTTTATTCCTATTCAATCCTAATAATAATAATAATAATAATAATAATTCAAATGCCATTCCTAAACACATTGTTTTCTCATGTAATTATTTTACCATTTGTAATGTGCTCTAAATACATAGATGAATGTTATATCTTCATTTTCCTAATATTTTCTAGATGATGATTATTTTCAAGAACTGTGTATCCATCAACCAATTGATTGATGTCATGTAAAACATTTAATCTTAGGTTCCTATAGGATAATCTGAAATAATCTGAACTGTATTATTGATGAAGTAGGAAGTAAAAGAATTTAAACTAAATAATTCCATGTCATAGTTGGCCATTTATTTTCGTATACCTGTTTTCAAAGCCTACTTGAATAATACTTTTAACATTCAGGTAACCAACACTATTATGAATCTTATTGACATTAAATTTATTCTTCTTGCTAACAAGTATTTCTTCTCATAAATATAACTACTTGGCTACCAACTGTTTCAAAATCCCTGTTCTGGATCTTCTGTCTCTCTGTTATCTTGCCTGACTATAGTTCCTTATAAAAACAAAATATCATGTGCCACAGCAAAAAACAAAAACAAAAATAACCCTTAGAAGTTGCATTTTTTTTTTCTTAATTGCTGTGAAACTGACTTTGACTTATGGCAATCCTATGAATGAGAGACCTCAAAGTGTCCTTATTTTGTCAGTTAAAATCATAATTTATTTATATTGTTTAATTAAGATGTTTGAAGATTTTTAGTTTAATTACTTTTTAAGGGGAGGGTGGGAGTAGGGTTATGTTTTACATATATTGTATGAAATTTTAACTGTTGTTAGCTGCCCCAATTGTTGACAGAGGGGCGGGGTATAAATAATAATAATAATAATAATAATAATAATAATAATTTTCAATAGCCCTGCTAAGGATTTGCAAACACAGGGCTGTGGCTTCCTGGAATGGGTCTATCCACTTGTTATGTGCTCTTTGTCTTTTCCTACTAACTTCCCCATTACCAAGCATTATTGCCTTTTCTAATCAGTCATATTGTCTGATGATAATGTCCAAAGTACGATAGTCTCAGTTTAGTCATTTTGGGATGATGCAGATGGCCTGTTTGGGGTGCCCCTGGGCCGCCCCTGGGAGCGGATTGGGGCCGTGGCAACCACATGCCTGATCCTCCTTTTTGCCGCCCCCAAAAGAGTGGCAAAATGCCCCTCCTTTTTGGGGTGGCAAAAGGTCGCCCTTAGAGCCAGCACTGTGGCTCTTTTGTGCTCTTTTGGCACAATGTGTGCACACGCTGCACTAAGAGGTCACCGACACCACGTGCCATGCAGACGGATGCATAGCGTGAAGGCGGCGTCAGGGTGGAGTCACAGTGGCTGGCGTGTGGTTGCCCCATCCCAACTCCACCCCCAGGCCAGCCTATAGTGCCAGCCTGCATCTGCCCT
The DNA here is from genome assembly GCA_026167975.1 of Phrynosoma blainvillii. NCBI lineage: Eukaryota > Metazoa > Chordata > Lepidosauria > Squamata > Phrynosomatidae > Phrynosoma > Phrynosoma blainvillii. The sequence continues at coordinate 22,883,823 of JANUYF010000002.1, forward strand.
TTGTCTTCTAGTGAGAGTTCAGACTTCATTTGTGTGAGACATCTGTCTTTTTAGCAGTCTGGGGTATCTATGGAACTGTCCTCCAGCACCACATTTCAAATGAATTCATTTGAAATGTGGTGCTGAAGGACAGTTCCATAGATACCCCAGACTGCTAAAAAGACAGATGTCTCAGAAAAAAAAATCAAGTCTGAACTCTCACAGACTTCTATTCTTATCAGGTTTCTTCACTATCCATATGTTATTGTGTGCCAATAATTTCTGACTTAGGGTGATCCTATCACAGAGGTTTCTTGGCAAGATTTGCCCTGAGGGGAGCTTGCCTTTGCCTTCCTCTGAGGCTGAGAAAGTGTGGCTTGCCCAAGGCCATCCAGTCGGCTTCCATGGCTGAGCACAGATTCAAAACCTGGTCTCTAGAGTCATAGTCTAACACTCGTACCACTACACCACATTGGCTCTTGCACTGTCCATATAATAATTAGCAAATTGATGTTAGCATCAGTTAAAAAAAAGGAGAGAAATGTTCAATACAATTCTCACTTATCTTTGTAGCAAGCTACTGCATTAGTTTTCACAGGAGACTGATGTAATTTTTGTCATTGGTTTCCATAGGAGATGGATATAGTTTTGCTGAATTTGCAATAGCACATCGGCTATATTTTGGATTGTTATTTAAGTACCAAACAGAAACTTGGATCTCTGTTGATCAGATCAGTACCCAAGCCACACTTACAAAATGACACCAAATCAGCCAGAGGTGTATGTCTTGGTTCTTTATTGACAGAAGAGTGAAAAAAGAGGTGACATTGTGTGTGTGTGTGTGTGTGTGTGTGTGTGCAGGATGAGCAGGTGGGGCTGGTTGTTTCTCTTGTTATCTTCCTACCATTGACACAAGATGTCAGAAGCTTGCCCATCATCCCTTAAGTAGCACTGAATTCATATTGTTGTTGCTGCCGTTGTTGTTTGTAATTTGTAATTATTGTGTTTTTTTAAAAAATATTGAAGCTATGTTTTTGTTGTCTTGGATTATTGTTTGGCAATTCCTGCTACCTGTCACAACATTTTATTCCCACTCTTAAGTGCAGTTATTTTCATTTTGAGACATAATGGAACAACAACAAAAAAGTTTCTCTTCTCTTTTCCCCCCACCCCATTTCCCCACAGAGTTATAATGCTATACTGCTTCAGTGAAATTTGCCCTTTACACCATCAAAATGTGTCCCCTTATTTTTTAAAGAAACACTTTGGAAGAGCCATCATGCAGAGCCCCCCAAAGTCACTAGAAATAAGAATGGAACTAGTAGATGCAGAGAGGTCAACAACTGGCAAAACTCAAGGAGCTATATTGTGAGAACTCATTCTCCTTTAGACTAATATAAAAGAGTCCATGTTGTGTGGTGTGTAGTGGGTGTATCTTGAAAGTACAGTATGACTCCCACATCTGCAGGGGATATGTTACCAGACTTAGGGTAGCAAAAATCACAGATAATGATGAACTCTATATTTCATCTGGAAGTTAACCACAGAGTTGCACTGGAGGACCTCCAGATGCCTAGAAAGATGGTCTCTCTATGCATCTGGAGGTACTCTAATGTGACTCTATGGTCAAGGTTTGGCAGAGGTTGACCATAGAGTCATGCTGGAGGACCTCTAGATGCATAGAGAGACCCTTTTCCCCCATTGGACACTAAATTGTGGTTACCGGGACTGCAGATATGGGGGAAGTACTGTAGTGGTTATGCATGCAAATGCATTCACATTAATACTAAAGCTGAGACCCTAAACTGTCCACTCATCTGAATGTAAGTTGTATTGAATGCCATGGGACTTGTTTCTTTTTTTTTTTTTTCAGGTGTATATATATTTTATTAACATATACTATTCAAACATATCTATAAAGTTAACACACCAATTTCTTTTCCAATAATTAAATACAAATATTTACAATTGACTTCCAAAGTATCTCCAGTTTGTACTCAACCTTGGTTCAATGTTCACTCATTGTCTTCATATATATGCAATTTTAGATATTGAATCCACTGTGTGTTATAACAACAGCTTTAATTATCTTGATCTTTAATAGTCACTTTTCACCTATTTTTAAGTCAGTTTACTAATTTAAGGTATCCCATCAGTCTATATCTCTATTCAATTAAATTTTCTCTCTTACAGTATTGCAGTATTGGAGTCCAGTCTTGTTCAGTATTCTCTACATTTTGTTTGTTCAGTCTGGCTGTGAGTATGTCCATACTCATCATTTCAATAAGTCTTGTGGCCCACTCACTGGTTGAGGGCACTTCTGCTAGCTTCCATTTTTTTGCTAATGTAATCCGAGCTGAAGTTATCATATACAATAATATCCTTCCGTATTTCCTTTCCATTTTCACTGGGATCTTATTTGTCATGTTCAACAGATATATTTCTGGTAACATGTCATATCTTATTTTAAATATTTCACAAATTACCTTATGAACAGTTGTCCAATACTTCCTGACTTTGTCACAATTCCACCATACATGTAGCCAACACCCTGTAGTTTGCTTACACTTCCAACATCTGTTATTACCATTCCTACAAATTTTTGCTAATTTCGCTGGGGTGAGGTACCAACGTTGCTCCATTTTTAAAGTTTTCTTTCAAGTCTTGACATTGAGTAAATTTTTGTGTCTTCAATCTTGCCCACTCCCAACTTTCCAAATCAATGTCTCTACCAATGTCCTTGGCCCATCTAATCATCGTATCTTTTACTAAGTCTTGTTCCAAATCTATGGCTTGTAAAGTCTCATAATATTTGGAAGTTAGTTTTTTTCCATTTTGCTTAATCACTTTATCCAATTCGGTGTCTGCCTCTTCAAATCCCAGTTTTTTATCATCTGCTTTAAATCTGTCCATTAGCTGTTTATATGGAAACCAATGTAAATTTTTATCCAATTCTTTCAAATTCTCTAAAGGCTTTAATTCATAGCTTCCACTCCTTGTTTTGCTCAAGATGTCTCGATATCTCAACCATTTGGATACTTCTCGCCATCTTCCAAAAAAGGCTTCTTGTGGTGACACCCATAAAGGTAGTTTTCTGTAGAATTTTTCCTTACAATACAGCCAAATCCTTATCAATGATCTTCTAACATAGTGATGCTCAAATTCTTTGTGCACTTTTGTCTTATTATACCACATATATGCGTGCCAACCAAATCTCAGATTAAATCCTTCTAAGGTGAGAGTTCTATCATTTTCTAATTTTGCCCAGTCCGTGATCCAAGTTAATGCATTTGCATAATAATAAGTCTTTAAGTCTGGTAAGTTGCAACCCCCATTTTTCTTCTTATCAATCAGTGTCTTCCACTTTATCCTAGATTTTTTACCTGACCAGATGAATTTTACAAGATCTTTCTTCCATTGTATAAGTGGTTTATCATTTAAAAGCACTGGAATGTTTTGAAACAAAAAGTTCATCTTTGGTAGTATCATCATTTTAATTGTCTCTATTCTTCCCAACAATGATAAATTTAATTTTGTCCATTTATATGGGACTTGTTTCTGAGAAGACACGTACAAGGTTGCACAGCACTGTTCAGACTCATAAAATTTTAAAGTAGGAAGGGAACCTGGAGGGAATTTAGCGTATCCCTCTGTTCAGTACAGGATCTATAATGTAGGCTGCAACTACAAGGACTTTGAAGTGAGCAGCCAGTCTCTCCTTTGACAGATGATCATCCATCCTCCAATCAAGAAAACTCCACTCCTTCCCAAGATCTATTCACTTTTGAAGAGATCTTAAAATCAGGAAATTTATTTAGCCAAAATCATTCCTTGCAGTCTCCACCCATTCATTCTAGTCCTGTCATATAGAACTATGGAAAAGAAGCCTGCTCTTCTGTGATCTGCTCAATGCCCACCCTGATATTTGAGGACAGACATCATGCATCTCCATATTATGACCCACTGTTGACACTAACTGGTCTTTGGTAATTGGGAATCTGTGAACCACCATTCACATGGAGCAGGGTTCCTTTTGGTCACTCTGAGAAATTAAAATGACTATGTGTTCCCCTCTCTACAAATCATGGTCTTGCTAGCACCATTTCAACTTCTTGGAATGCCCAAAGTGATAATGCTACATCGCAGGCATTGTGAGAATTGAAGCATTTCCACCACTGCTGGGAAAGCTGGGGAGCAGTAAGGGAGATGCAGATGAAGCCTGCCAGCAGGCACTTTAACAGGAGCCCCTTCAGCCCTGCAGAAACACTATTATTTAGCAAATAAATAAAGCATATAGCAAAGTCTATGTAGACATTGGGCAAGATCCTACATGGAGGAACACAACTTTACACTTTTAGGCTAGCATCATGTTAGTAGCATATGCAAATGTACATTCTGCTCTACATGTAGATTTTTTTATATATATAATGAATAATGGTTATATTCAGTTGATGGTAGTATAAGCAGGCTATTGAACATGTGGTAACACATTAAAGTGTGCAGAGCAGCACATGAATGCACATTTCCTCTATGCATTGCCTATTGTGCATTACCCATTGCAGTTACACTATGGGTTGTCAGCCAAGCCCTTAACCATTGATTTACATATGTTGCACTGCATTGGCGTTGTGTTTGGGGGTGCATGACAGATATGTATACGGTCTTGGCCACAGAATTACATGATCAGTTCAAATTGCTGCCCGGCTGCACAAATGAATGCACAAGCACATGTATGGACCTCTGGGTAGAACATGCATGCAAAATGACACAACACATTTAGCACATTGCTATTTCCATGACTCTAAACTTTAAACTTAATAATGTCCATCTGTTTCTGTTGGGAAACGTACATGTGTCTAAACACCAACAGGATGCCAGTCTTTGCAATGGTAGAAAATAGAGGTAGTGAAAGCCAATTGAGTGGGGAGATCTGGAAGGAGGATCCCCCTCTTGGCTAATGAGCCTTCCAAGCTCAGGGACTGATCCTTTATATAAGATTCTTCCTATTTTTGCCAGTAGCATGTTGAAAGACAAAAACAAAAACAACAAACAAACAAACAAACAACAACAAAAAACAAAAACAGGAAAGGATTCATTCCAGAGCTTGACAATAGCTAGTTACAGATAATTGTTCAGTTTAATTAATTCCTCCTCCCAATAACTAGGGCATACTCAATGACACAAAGGATAACTCTGCTTCTGTTGTTGTGTTGATGTACCTTTTAAGTAGCTTTATAGTTACAAGGATGGGGCCTCATTATATGGTGATAGAGGAGGATGGCTCAGGTGCTGCCTTGTGTGGTGACTTGTTCTGTTTTTTGCATGTCAGGGAGAGGTGGACAAGAAGGGAGTGTATTATGTATCACAGATCAGCAGCTTACAGCGTGCCAGCATTTTTAAGAGTAATTGAAAGGGAATATAATGGTGGAAATCCTACATGTGGGCTGCCTAGGAGAGTCCTGCTCCCACACAGCACCATTAGGCAGAGTGCCAGAGGTTCAAGAGCCAAAAGTAAAAGAGGTATCTAGTTACAAACGGTCCAAGGTCAGAGGCCATAGATTAGAACAGAGTTAGAGCAGGGGTAGCATGATAGCAGAGTGGAGAATCACTCTAGGGTTGTAAATCAAGTACTCACAGCAGTGGATGCAGGTCAAGAGGTAAACCACAAGTTTTTTCCCAGCAATTCAATTGGAGGAAGGCTCCTAGCTTATAAAGCCAGCCTGTTTAGCCACACCCATCTTACAAACTGTATTGCAAGAGTGTTTCACAACTGTGCATGCAAAGGAGGGGAAACAGATGGCTCGTAAGGAGTGGCTCTGTGCCGCCCCTTTGCTCGTTGGGTTGAGGGCATGGCAACTGCATGTCACACCCCCAACTGGAGTTTTTCCTGGTTCAAGGAGTGGCAGAAAGCCAATCCTTTTTGCACCAGGAAAAGGGTGTGCAGTGGTGGTGGTTTTTCAGTGATTCTTCAGTGCAGCATGTCTAAATGCTGCACTGCAGAAATGTTGTGGATCTGCTGCACGTGCAGTTGGATAAGTGGCTTCCCTGCCACCTGGGGGCATGCTGCTGTCTGAAGGCCATGCCCCCAGTCCACTGGGAAGCCAGCTTTTTGTGCTGATCTGCTTTGCCCCAAAGTCTCAGGGGCAGTGGCATGACAATAAGTCTCTCAGTGCAGTTACACACTGTCTTTACTACACAATGCTTATGATGAATGGCAAAGTTGTGCAAATGAAGGCTCATCTCAAGATCATAGAATCATAGAATCATAGAGTTGGACCACAAGAGCCATCCAGTCCAACCCCCTGCCATGCAGGAACTCAAAATTAAAGCATCCCTGACAGATGGCCATCCAACCTCTGTGTAAAGACCTCTAAAGAAGGAGACTCCACCACACTCTGAGGGAGTGTGTTCCACTGTCGAACAGCTCTCACTGTCAGGAAGTGCCTCCTAATGTTGAGGTGGAAGCTCTTTTCCTGTAGCTTGCATCCGTTGTTCCGGGTCCTGTTCTCCGGGGCAGCAGAAAACAAGCTCACTCCATCTTCAATGTGACACCCCTTCAAACACTTAAACAGGGCTATCATATCACATCTTAACAATCTCTTCTCCAGGCTAAACATACCCAGCTCCCTAAATTGTTCCTCATAGGGCATGGTTTCCAGACCCTTCACCATTTTAGTCGCCCTTCTCTGGATGAGGAGTTTTTCAACATATGCTACTGAATGCACAACTAAATGCACATGAGCATACACATGTGCATGTACAAATACACTGCATGCACAATTCCACTTTTGCACCCTTGAACAGGATGCAGATATTCTTCAGTGGACAAAAATGTCCAGCTACTTCAGTCTCTTCCAGGCTTTTGCTTTAGCATTTGCTTTATCTACTTTTTGTTGACTTGTTTTGTATCCTTCATGCAACTGTGCTTCCTTTCTTGCTTTAGTTATCAAACAGTCTGTTTTCTCTGACTCCTTCAAAGCTTCTTCTCTCTCCACAGGATGTGCCTAGCTCTCAAGCATGTGTCTGTGGTTTCTGCATACTCTAACTTAATTCCACTTTCTTGCACATGCTGCCTGCCAATCCCAAGTAATTACAAAGGAGTTCAGGCAGCAAATGGGACTCAGTGTGCAACTTCTTTTTTGCAAGAGCTGCTTTCTGGCATGAGAGGGAGAAATAGGGAAACTGAACTTCCATGTACAACACCAGCACAGACCAAATTGCACCAACAGTGGATGCTAGAGTACAAGTGCAGTGAAATATGTCATGGAGCTGAGGAAGAAAGGCAAAGGAAGAGAGGTTGGAAAGATTTCAAAAAGAAAATAGTTGCAGTCCTAGGCCCATGGCTCAAACAACTTTGTTCCAGTTGGCCTTCCACATCCACGGATTCTTTATCCATGGACTTTACTTTCCACAGCTTGAAAATATTTTAAAAATATATAAATTCCCAAAAGTAAACCTTGATTTTGCTATTTTTATATAGGGGACACCATTTTTTTACACAATTGTACAGAATGAAACTTGAGTGTCCACAGATTTTGGTATTCACAGGCAGTCCTGAAACCAAACCCCAGTGGAAACCCAGGTCCCACTGTAAATAAAATAAAATAAAATACAGTTTTTAGTTGGGAGCCAGCATGACGTAGTGGTTTGAGTGTTTGACAAGGCCTCTGAGACACTAGGGTTCAAATCCCTACTCAGCCATGGAAATACCCTAAGTGACCTTGGGCAAGCCACACTGTCTCAGAGGAAGGCAATGGCAAATATTCCACACAGCTAGCATGCTGTAGTGGTTTGCATATTGGACTATGATAGTGAGAGACCAGGGTTTGAGTCCATGCTCAGTCATGCAAACCCACTGGGTGACATGGGCAAATCACACACTCTCAGCTTCAGAGGAGAGCAATAACAAGCCCCATCTGAACAAATCTTGACAAGAAACCTCATGATCTGTTTGCTTTAGGGTTGCCACATCAGAAAATGACATGAAGGCACATAGCAAGAACATTGTATTCCACATTGCTTCTCTGCATGCTCTGTAGTGGGGCCTCAGACCCCATTAGAGAATGAGCAGAGATCAATTCTGGATCATGTATACCTCTCTTGATGCACTTCAGTACATGCTCCACATATAGACATCTACTTCCATCTCTGTTAGCTGGATATGGCCATTGCTAGTTGTCCAATAAAATCACCCCACATACATAATACAACTTACAACTGCTTATGACACTGACAGGATGCTGGCCTAAGTTTCCTAGATCTCAGGGTACATCTCCACTGTAGAAATAATGCAATTTGACACCATGTTAAGTAATGGAGCTCTATCCTATGGAATCCTGGGATTTGTAGTTTTACAAGGTCTTTAGCCTTCTCTGCCAAAGAGTGCTGGTGTTTCCCAAAATGACAAATCCCAAGATTTTGTAGATTGGCACTATGGCATTTAAAGTGTTGTCAAGCTGCATTATTTCTACACAAGAGATGCACATTTAGTCCAGTCCAGGGGCAGGCAACCTTTCCCCTTTAAGGGACGAGGGACTTCAGTTCCCAGAATCCTAGGAGCTATTGGCCAACATGGGACTATTGGCCAACATGGCTGAGGCTTCTGGGAGCTGAAGTCCCTCAGCCCTTAAAGGGGAAAGGTTGCCTACCCCTGGTCCAGTCCTTTAACTGTGATATCCTACTGGTGGTTAAATAGTAACTGTGAGCAATTGGAGATAAAGTAATGAGCAAAATAGCCCAGGAGAAAGGGATGAACTTCTTTTTCTCAGGATTATGGTTCTGAACCGGAACTACAAATATAAATTGGTACAGAGCTTCCATTGCGCAATGTCCTAAATCATGTTCCCTTTGGCCCTTGCTTACGTTTTCTATATATCATCTTTCTGGCTTCATAAAAGAAAGATTCTGGTCATGTGTTACTTGGAGAAAAGCACCAGCTTTTAAGAATTTCTTTTAAAAAATGATTTGGTAGACAGATTTGCATGCAACCCATCTATGAAGCATGCCTTCCTTCCTCCTTTCCTCATCATCCCAACCTTATTATTTAGTGAATATGCAAAACCTTAATTTTTATTCCTTTGAGACTTTAGGATTCATTGCTTATAGATTTGAAATCTGAAAAGTGTTGCCCAGTCTTGCACAACGAAGAATATTTGATTTGATCAATATGGCAGAGGATGTTAAAAAAAAAGGTGTGTGTGTGTGTGTGTATGTGTGTGTGTATGAGAGAAGACTGGAGTTGCTAATTCTAAAATTACTTTCTTTTCTTTCAATAGAAATGAATTCCAAGACCAATTGGGAGATTGGGTTAGTCAGGCCTGACCTAACAAATTGAATCAGACAGTTATACAGCATCTGATGTTCATTGCATTGACCTCTTTAATTAGAAATGGGTCTATTAGATGTGTTTGACTCCTTGGTAAAATATTTTATGATTCAGAGTAGAGTTTTCCATCATTCAGATGCACATCTAGGTAGAGAAGATAGGGGACAATGAGTCCAAGCAAAATTAGCTTTTGGATGGCCATGTGTAATTGGTTAACTTGCTGACCTCCTCTTTTCTTTGTGCCAAAAAACTGCAGAAAGATCAGTATAGTCTATACTGCAATATGAAAGAGAAGAAGAAAACAACAAAAAAATCCATCAGAGTTAAGTAGAGATGATTACAGTGCTGGCTCTAAGAACTGGGAGAGAAATCTTTTAGCAATTCACCCTAATTGATTGGGGTTGCCAATCTTCAGTTGATTAATTGGTTAGATTATCAATTCAAAAAACCTTTTGATTCACCAAAATAGTACCATAATTAATTATACAGTGCTTTTTTTACAGTGGTTAAGACACCAATTCTGATGATCAGAAGATCAGAAGCTTGGCAATTTGAGGCCTGATGGGGTGAGCCCCTGTCACTAGTCCCAGCTTCTGCCAAACTAGCAGTTCAAAAGCATGCAAATAAGTAGATAAATAGGTACCACTTTGGTGGGAAGGTAACAGCGTGCAGTGCAGTCATGCCGGCCACATGACCACCAGGGCAGTCCTCGGACAATGCTCGCTCTTTGGCTTAGTAAAGGAGATGAGCACTGCCCCCTTCAGTCGGTTACGACTAGACATTCATGTCAAGGGACCACCTTTACCTTTACCTTCTTTGATTACAGTTGCATTCTGCAAATACAATTTGCAATTGCACATTTGTAATTTAGTTGCAAAAGTAATATGAAAATATTAAGTAGGCATGAAATGGAGAATAGCAGGCATGCACAAGATGGTAGGAGATGTCAGGTAGAAATGAGAACAAAAATGTCAAAAATTTTCTCCTCACTGGTCAAGACACTGTCATTTTTAACAAGAATATTTGCATTTGTAAGACTGTCAGACCAGTTGGAATGTTTTGTGCAAGCTAGGAGTGCTGCTGCCTGGTTGCATAGACTTCAAAAAGCAGAAGAACAGTATGCCTCCATTCGATCAATAAACTGGTTCTTCTGTGTTTTCTGTGTGTATGTGACTCTGCTTAACAAAAAGGAAAGGAACTAATTTGTCACAAAGCTATCTTGGGCAAGTTGTGGAGACCTTGACAAAAAGAAATGAAATGAAAAGATCATCATCACACTCTCACACAGTAAGTGGAATCTCGTAGGGCGATTATCAATTTCCCAACATTTCTCAATGAATGAGATACCCAATGAATATGCTTTACATTCCTAGTGTTAAGCACTGTCTAAAAAGAAGCAGTCTCCCTTTTTCAAACAAGAGGGATGATTCTTTGGCTTAGTGTCTTCAGAAAACAATGGAAGAATACTCATTTGATTTACAACCATCTTTTTTTACTCATAGATATAGTGACTCATTCAATTGGCTCCCACTGTGATGTGGCACCTTTATTTTCAGAAGTCTGCTTGAGCTCAGTGGGATCAGTCCCAGGTTACTCTGTATATAGGAATCCAACTGAGTTGGCAAATCTGTTCCCACTTCCCTGGGAGTGAGCTTGACACTAACATGTATAGGACTCACTATATGCTGTTGTTGTGTGCCTTCAAGTTGTTTCTGTTTTATGTAACTCTAAAATGACTCTATCATGGGATTTTCTTGGCAAAATTTGTTCAGAGGAAGTTTGCCTTTGCTTCCCTCTGAGGCTGAGAGAGTGTGACTTGCCCGCAGTCACCCAGTGAGTTTCCATGGCCAAGTACGGATTAAATCCTTATCTTCGAAGTTGTATTCCATTGCTCAAACCACTACATCATGCTGGTTTTCTCATGAAATCTATCTGGGCAACCTCTGTGCATTTGGAGACCGTTTTCTGCCCTGGAATACACCAGAGGCCACAGGGGCCATGGAAATACCTCTCTTTCAAAAAAGGGGGAAAACAGTAAACAATCCAGAAGTTACCAGAAATCCACTTTTAATTTTATAAGATGGGTATTTTTTAAAACGTTAAATGCTGTAGATTGGGGGACTGTTTGGGATCATTGCTCCTGGAGGTTTGCTGCAGAGAGAATTAATCATTATTATTTTTTAAAAATTGCCCCAAAAGAAAAGTGCAGCACAGCCTGGGGTAGGAGTCAAGTCGGAGGCCACATCAACAGTATGAGGGCCAGAGCTGCAGCTGGCCCACTTCTGGAACAAATAGACATATATAAGGTTGCAATGGAAAAGTTCTTTAACATTGTGACTGACCACTCCATTATTTATTTATTGAAAATTTTTTGCCCAGCTTTCAGCTTTAGGGTTTGGTGTCCTGTTTGTGTGTAAGTTCCCTTACAAATGCAGATGTTTGTTTTGGGCTGTTGCTCAACAGATCTAACCAGTTCATGACTGCGTAACCCAAATTCAGCCATTTCTCATGTAGCTGTCCATTCTTAGATGGAGTGCAACATGTCAAAGTTGCCCCCCTTGTCCCTAGAGTGTACTTGGGGGCATTTCTTTCAGACCCTAGGGCCTACAGAAATGGCTATGGAACCACAGTAACAGTTCTGGACACTACATGTGACCCACAAGCTGCACTTTCCCTATCCCTGGAGGCAAAAGGCAGATATCTGAGAGACTACTGGCCTTGTATTAGGAATGGTCAGTGGATCTGTTATTGTGGAGGCAGTGAATTCACTCTTGGTTTTACGGTCACTCACCCTGCAGCTGCATTGAATTGTATGAGAGCAACCTCAGTGCTGCTACCTCTGTTAGGATGGGGTCTTTTACCACCCATACAACTTGGAGCAGCTGCAGGGGGACTGTCCATAAAATCCAGAGTGGATCCATTGTCCCTGCTTGTGCTTCCAGAAATAGGAATTCACCAGGCGTGACTAGATGCCATTTGATGCTTTCCTGCATGCAAAGGGATCTTGTAGCATCTACGAGACTAACTGAGAGGAAGAAAGAAGTTGGTAGCCTAAGCTTTCATAGGCTTAAATCTATGCCGAAAGAGATTTTATTCTCTCAGGGCATTTCTACATGGGCCAAATAAAACTATCTCACCTCATAGTTTTTTGTGGGTTTTTCGGGCTGTGTGGCCATGTTCTAGAAGAGTTTCTTTCTGACATTATTTCTGCAGTTGTTTTGGCCCTGAGTTGCCTGAAGTCACTCAGTGGGTTTCAATGCTCAAACAGGGATTTGAACCTGATCCCCCAGAGTCCTGGTCCAGAATTCAAACCACTACACCATGCTGGCTTTCTCCATTATTATAGTTGCTCCTAATAAAAGTTTTGTATACTTGTAGATTTTGTTTTCTTATGGTTTATCATGGTAATCTCCACATTGATTCCACTCACTACTGAAGCTGTGCAAGTGTGGTCACATGAGGGAACTACCAGAAGCCACTCTGAACTTATCAGAGGACATTGTTCGATATGAGTGAAATTCATACTGCTGTAGTTGGGCTCTGTGAAGATGTAAGAAGCAGAAAAAACACCATTTTTGCATGCATTTAAGGTATCCATGAGAACAGAACAAAAGGATTTTTTTTTTGCCACATAAGTGATAGAAGTAGTTCATGCATCAGGTACGTCTGTTCTTTATCTTATCTCTGTGACTTTCATGATGCACCCCACAGTGATCCCTGCAGATGAGTAGGAAGTGAGACAGTTGGGTATGTCTGTAGGATGTGATTTATTGTACTCATTGATCTTGGGCTGGTGCAGGATCCCGATCTGACATCCACTGACACAGTGGCAGTGACACTATTGGAGAGGCACTGTGGGGCTAAAGTCTAGGTCCCATTCAGTGGAATGATCAGCCTCCCTGGCTCGCAAATGCAGTAGGAATGGCTCACTCATCTTGTTCTGACATAATGGTCCCTCTGTCATAAGACCACTAAGAATTCAGTTCAAATTGGTGAAGATGGCCAAGGGCCAGCTGAGCAAACACTAGGTCCGCTGAACTTGTGCAGAATCCAAACTCTTCTCCAAGGAAGGAGGAAAATGGCTTAGGATTCCCTTTGTGTCTGACCTTTGTGCTGTCATTGTGGTTGTGTTGCTGGGCTGGAGGTTTGGATCTGACATAAGGTGGTTCTCTTCTGTGCCTCCATTTTTTGGCTCTTCTGGTGGCAAATCTTTGCTCACAGAACAGTTTTGCTGGCAAGTATCGGAGGTTCATGCCAGAGGAAGAATGTTTTGCAAGCAGAGGAAGATTTCTGCTGGCAGAAGAGAATTATGATAATACTAATCCTTTTATGCTTAATCCTAAACCTTATGCCTAATCCTAATATTTTTGAGTTATGATTGTACTACTAATCTAAGTCTAAAGTCTCTTAGTGGCATCACTGCACAGTGGGAAAGCAAAGGTTCTGGGAACCACTGAAAATTAAGAGCATTTATCTGCATAATTTTACTCAAAGTTTGTTGGAGTAATGTATTTTTAAACAACAGAAAATATTTTGATCAACAAGTGACACATATTTTACTGGACAGTCACATACTGCTGAGCCAGGAGCACATGCTATGATGAAAAGTTGCTGCAAGGTTGCATCTGTTGGAATAATATTCCCTTAAACTGTGTGGAAAATATTTTGATTGAAAGGATGCATCATATCCCGTGAGACTGTCCTAAAATGCTGAGTCAGAGCATGGGATGGTACAAACTTACTGCAAAGGATGCATCATGCTGTGAGGCACAGAATGATGACTCATAGCCATCACAGTATATAATTGTACCAGGCACATGTGGATTGGAATGGATTGGTAATGGTAGATTGATCATGGATTATGGATCGTTGTGTAGTACGCTGAGTTACAACAGATAGCATTCTTTACGGACCCACCTAAAAGGGCGGCACAGATCAGGGCCACAGCAACTGCACACCGTGGCCCTGATCCTCCCTTTTGCTGCCCCAAAAGAGTGACAAAATGCCACTCCTTTTAGGGACGGCAAAAGGCTGCCTTAAGTGCCAGCAATGCGGCTCTTCTCTGCCCTTTTGGCGCAGTGTGTGTACACGCTGGGCCAGGAGGGCGTCCTGATGCTGCATGCCATGCAGATGGGCGTACGGTGTCAGGACAGTGTTGGGGTGGAGTTGGGGCAGCCGGCATGTGGCTACCCCACCCGAACTCCACCCCCAGGCTGGCCCTTTAGGCCGGTCTGCATAGCCCCAAAGTTGATGGAAGTTGGTGAGGTGAGTTTGTAAATATTTGTACATATAGGAACTCAAGATAAAGAACCTCCAAGGACTTGGACGATATCAAATGTGTATGTGAGTTTATTTGTTTATGTGTGGAATGTGGTTAGTGCACTGCCAATACATTTATCTGCTGTTGCTTCTGTACTCTGCTACATTGTTAACGTGTCCTCACATTGTATTGCAAGCATCTGAAGTGGGCTGGAGATTTTTGTTTTTGTTTTTGCAAATTCAGAGCCAACATCATCATGCTATATGGCACTGAGTGATGTCTCAGAACCAACACTCTAAATCAAATTCATTTATTACGGCACACAGCCAGCACAGAACCAACACTCTATATAAAAGTGGACCAAGAGTGTGGGTAGATATGGGTTAGTTTGGAGCTGGTGGAGTTGGTTGGAGCAGACATTGGTGTAGTTGATTCGAAGTTGACTGAAAGAAGTGTGTAAATATTGTATCATATTGTAAAGAATCCAACTGAAGATAAAAGCCTCCAGAACTTTAGATGAATGAACTGTCTGTGAGTTTTTCTTCCTTTGTGTATGAAAAGTGGTCAGTGCATTGCCAATACCAATAGCTGGGTGTTTTTGTTTTTGAAACTCTGCTACATTATTGTTTTGGCTGCATCTGGGTAGACCTGACCCCAGATTGTTCCAGGAGTTGGATTTCCCTTTTCCAACACCCCTTTCCTCATCATTTTAGGGCAGAGTTGAGGAACCTCGAAGTCTGTCTCTAGCCAGGGTTGTAGCAAGATGATTTTCACCAGAGTGGGGGGAGAGACAAAAATGGGGAGGGCAGAAAGGTTTGGGCATTGGTCACTATAATAGAGGTTTCTGTAGAAAAAGTTTTCATAGCTAATGACAAATATTACCCCCAATTAATATAATTAAATTAGAAAGTGTGTTGTGAAGCTTCCAAAAAGGTGAAGAAATTTGAAATACAATATTTTCCATATGCAAAGTAGTGCTAAATAAACTAAAGAACAGGGACAAGGAAATGAATGCACATTGTGTAAGTCATCCCATTGCATTGATCTGGACTGTTAATAAAGTCGAATGCATTGTGATTTCTTTGCATACTTGCAGAAAAACTCTCCACTTAAATTCTTTCCACTATGTGACTTTTGAAAGTCAAGTTTACCAAATTTGCTTTTTTCCAATGAAGCAGTGAGAGCCTATTATGGTGTTAGCACAGGTATAAAAGTTCATAATGAATTTTCACACACAACTGTAGATGTTCTAGAGGTGAATCCTGTGGTATGCAAAGTAAACAAAAATTGAACATGTATAAAACTCTCCTGGCACTGTTCAGAACACCCCTCCCCACTTTTTTAAAAACCAGAAGTGCCACTTCCAGTTTTTTGCTTTTGCTTTTGGGTATTGTTGGCTCCAGCAGGAATATTTTATCATAAAATATTTTACCTGGCTGCAAACAGCCCCTCCTCGAAGCTGCACCCCCCCCCTCGCATCAAAATACTTAGTAGAAATGGCTAGGCGTTGAAAATCCTTTTCCAACCCTGTGTCTGATATTATACACATTTTCGAAAATGCAAGGATTCAAAGGTGAAATTGAAAAGAGTCGCAACAATGTCTGTTTTATGTAAATTACCTTCTCTTCTTTACATTGTTCCATTGACTCCCATTTTTTTTTTAAATGTAATGCATTCCATCTTTGGAAATGAATATTTTATGCTCACTTAGCATCATTCCCAATCCAATCACTAATGAAACATGAATCAGGCAAATTTCACAATGGCAGTCATTGGGATTACAGAATGGAGCTCATCCTACATTGTTTACATTTTAAAAGGTCCCATCTTGGGGTCCTCTTCTGATTTGAAAAAAAAAATCCATTATTCACATTTTTTCTCTCTATTACAATTATGTAAGGGAAAGAGGGGTACTGTATCTGACGATGGCTGCTCTTTGCAGAGGGAGAAAGTCTGTATCTTATTTCTTTGAGGAGAGAACAGTTTACCACAATGGCCAAAATCCTGTTGACAAGACCTCCTGTTATGCCAAGGGTATGCAGTTCTTCAGACAATGCCTATACCTCCAGGGCAATGACTATTTCTCCACCCTCAATTTTGTGACTGCACCTGGATGATGCCTGGGAGCTCCTCACCCCTGCTGTAAGCACATCCTACTATCCTATTGTAGTCTATGGACGTTATGACACGCGGGTCTCAAAGCGGCAAGAAAGCGGTATGGAATCAATCCAGAACTATACCGGTATAGACCCCACAAGACGGAAATGGCTATCAGACGCAATTAGCATCATTGCGCAATTAACGAAACCGCGATAGATGCGCTCCTGGGAACCGTATCTGCCGTTTACACACAAGTGAGAAGATCCCTTCCAGAACCCAGCAAGGATGTTCTTGCACATGCGCAGAAACAGGACAGCCGCGGCTGTCACTTGCTGCGGCTGTCAAACACACCCCTTCCCAAGCTGGCACAGGGTTGGGAAGGGGTGTGTGTGACAGCAACCCTTGGGACTTGGGAGGAGGGCAGGGTCGGAGGATGCCTCTGACCCTGGCCTCGTCCCAAGGGAAGCCTGGTTGCTTTCCTTGGGAGGAGGCCGGGGTCCGAGCCCAGCCTTGTCCCAAGGAAAGCAACCAGGCTTCCAGGCTTGGGAAGGGGTGTGTGTGTGTGTGTGTGACAGCCGGCTGTCACACACATACATACACCCCTTCCCAACCCAAGCCGGGAAAGAGAGCCGCTCTGAGGACTTCTGCTCAGAGCAGCTCTCTCTTGGGAAGGTGTGTGTGTGTGTGTGTGTGTGACAGCCGGCTGTCACACACACCCCTTCCCAAGCCTTCGCGAGGCCTGGGCTCCAGGATATGTATCTGGTGATCAGACATATGGTGAAAGTGCTATCATTGCGGTATCATTTTGGTCGCGCACTTGTACTTCCTCAAGAAACCGGCATTCCAAAGAACGGGGATGATGCCGCATTGGGATGGGGTTGGGACGGGGTTGTGTGCGACGTCGTGTGAACACACGGGAAAAAAACCCGCAATAGGACGGGATTGAGTGTGGATTGGGTCTGCTTTAGACCCCATGTGATAACATCCTATGTCAGTACATCCTAGCACCATCAAGCTGCTTGCAAAGCTGGAACCCAGGGGTGCAATGGAAGCCCCACAGAACAATGTTGTCAAGAGATTTACTTTCTACCAGATCTCAGGCAGGATGCTGGTTTGTGCACATTACTATTATTATATTATTTTATTTTTAGCATTTGCACACTTTTCAGTGGGGTATTGTTACCCTTTTAGAAATTTTACTGACTTATCTACTTCAGGGTTCAGGTTTTTTTGGGGGGGGGGCTTGATTTTTGAAATTTTTATTATCATTATAATACTTACTTTTAGGATTTGCATACTTTTCAGTGAGGTATTTTTTTCCTTTCAGAAATTTAATTTTATTGGATTTTCTGCTCCAGGGTTTAGTTATCCTTTTATTTCTTCATATTGTTGCCTTTTTGTAATTGGAAGTGGGATTATTTTATCCTGGTTATTTTTTGGCAGAACGCTTCAGTTTGGTTTTTTTGTGCACATAGGACATCATCCATTCTGAAGGGCAGTTTACAATGTATTGGATTCAAGTGTGTCTTCAGCTGCTGCCACACTGTAGAACTAATGCAGTGTGACACTGCTTTAACTGTCATGGCTCTATCCTATGGAATCCTGGGATTTGTAGCTTTTTGTGGCACCAGAGCTCTCTGTCAGAGAAGGCTAAATATCCCCTCCAAAGGACACACTTCCCAGAATTCCATGGCATTGAGGAATGGCAAAGTGGTGTCAAACTGCATTAATTCCACAGTGTAGATGCTGCCTTCCTTCTCCATCCATCATATTGCATTCAGCTTATCCTGTGTCTTGTGGCTCATTCACACCACACAGTTATATCACTATGATTCCACTTTAATGACAATGGCCAAATCCTATGGGATCCTGAGGTCTGTAGTTTGGCGAGGCACTAGAGTTCTCTGGTTGAGAATTTCAAATACCCTTCCCCAAAGTGCAAATCCCAAGATTCCATAGGATGCAGTCATAGTTGTTAAAATGGAATCATAGTTGTATACAATTGTGTGGAGCAAAAGGGCCTTTGGTGTCACTGTGTTGCAATTTCACATGTTGCTCTTAACATACTGCCTTTGAGGGAAAGAGTGAGGAAAAGGCTGCTTGCTTCAGTGTTCCATGAAGCTGTACACTCTTAACCCTGAACTCAGCCATAACTTGAGCTATGTGCAACTCTAAACTTGTTTCCAATTTTATGAGGAAAACTTTTGAACGAGCTCTCATCTAAACAACATGGTACATTAAATGGGTAGTATTCTAAGTAGGGGTAAAGATCTCTGACTCCTGATCTAGATTAGGATTACTATATGCAGACAGGGGTTGGTTAAACTTTTAACATGTGGAAGAGCAACATGTAGAACTGCTTGCTTTCCCCCTCTGAATACAGGTGCTTCATTTGCTCCATTGGACACTTTCTCGCCTGCTTTAGCACCTCTCTGTCTCTGAGTGTAAATTTAGGAAAACAAGTGGAGGTGATGGCACCAGCTGATAGGAAAATGCCAATGCAGACGGGCTGTAAGAGGTGGCTCTGTGCCACCCCTGAGAGCAGCAGATCAGGGCTGCAGCAACCACATGACGTGGCCCTGATCCTCCTTTTTGCTGCCCCCCCAAGAGTGGGCAAAATGCTTCTCCTTTTTGGGGCGGCAAAAAGCCATCCATAGAGCTGTGGTGGCAGCTCTTTTGCACCTCTTTGGTGCAGCATGTCTGTATGCTGCACCAACAGGGCACCCTGACACCACGCGCTGTGTGGTCCATTGCGCCGCGTCGGAGTGGAGTTGGGGCAGCCAGCGTGTGGTCGCCCCACCCCAACTCCACCCCCAGCCTGGCCTAAAGTGCCAGTCTGCATCCCCCCCTAAGTCTCTCACATGTTCATTGTGATCCCAAACCAGATTCAAGTCATGTCCACTTATTTTTAGCAAGAGATTATATTGGTTATAGGCTATGGCTTAAATCCAATTTCTAGTCTCAACTAGAGTAGAGCCACTGAATCAACTGCAGATTGGCAAATCAAAACATATGGATCTATTCGTGTGTGTGTGTGGCTTCAAGTTGCTTCTTGATTTATGCTGGCCCCATGAATTTCATAAATATTTCTTAGACAAGGAATACTCAGAGGTGGCTTTCCCAGTTCTTTCCTTTGAAATCTAGCTGACACCACTTGGTATTTGTTGGTGGTCTCCCATCCAAGTACTAACCAGGGCCGATCCTGCTTAGCTTCCAAGATAAGAAGGTTCTGGTACCTTTAGTGTAATTAGGTCCTGGTATGGACTACCAATTTGATTTAGTAGGGCTGTATATTTAGCATGAAACCTTTTGTGTCCCCCAGGGTCAGTAATTCACGTTCATGATGAAAAGATTTATCTCCAGTTCTCTCTCTCCCTGTGGCTGGCATCCTATTATAAACACAACACTATTCTGGGTTAGGATGGAATCACAGAAGCATCTGGCTATGTCCCTGTAGCTAGATGTGAAATTATTAGAGCAGCTGCTGAGATCTCTGGAGAATCTCTGTGAAATTCAGTGGATGATCTAATCAGTCTGTTTCTGCCTATGGGGACATGGCCAGATGTTTTTGCTAGCTCCCCTGCTCTCCTCTAGGCACAAGTGGCCATGGGGTGGATGGGTGGCGGTTTCAGTTGCTCTATGGTAGGTCTGGGGCTTGGTAAATGACGGTGTTGTGTAGTTCTGCATACAGAATTACTATGCTATGCTGTGCTAGGAGGGAGCTGGTTGCTTCACACAGGAGAGAAACAACCTGGATCACAAAGGAGGTTTTATATTATGTTGCTAATGGACTTTAAATTTTACTTCCTGGAGTTTACTCTTTGTCTCCCAGAGCACACATGGCCAAGGAGGAGTAATGGCCTCTGCCTACATGGATATCTCTCCATACCATCTTAACTGAGGACAACTATAACAACATCTTGATAAAATGTAGGCACGTGACTCTAACATCACAATTTTCTTTCTTTCTTTTGCCTGATGAAGAAGCCAGTTGAGCTTCCAAGGCTTGCAGCATGTTTGTTGTGCATTTTGGTTGGCCAATAAAGGTATAACTGTTTTGTGGATTTTGGTGTTATGGACACGTGGGAGACATAGATAGGACTAAAATAAATACTGAATGGGTTTGCTGATCACTCTGTCTTCCCCCTAGTTCTTCATATTTCCTCTAGCAATGGAGACCCAGAAGGTCCCATTGCAAAAGCAGTCAAAGACCATACCTTCGACTTCACTCTATTCTGTGTTCCTATTCACCCTTCCTGTCAGAATATCCAGGGATTGTCTCAAACCCATTCAATCTTTCGTCACTCTCAACCATTCCAGATCCCTTTTGTCAATGCCATGGGAAAACCACTAAGTGACCCCTCAAGGGTATGAAATAGAATATAAATATCAACCCCAGCTCTAGCAATGTGTGCACAGAGGATCCTTCTCACTGTCTCTGTGTGTAGCCCCCAGATGCTGTTTTTCTGTGGACCTATCTTCAGGATTGGTAATTATCATCCTCTCTTTAACTCTTGGTTCCTCTCTATCCAACCTTCCACACCTTTCTTTCTGATAGACTTGTATGGTTCTTGAAAGTTGCATTGGTCTTTGTATATTTGGGTGCACTTTTTCACATTTCTAAATAAAACTCTCCTGTTTACTGAAACTGGAGTGCTCATTGCAGTTAGTACTAGCATACACAGGTAAAAAGATTGTGCAAGTTACCCTCCTTGCACAGGATTCCTCTGAACTATAACTTCCTCAAACTATCAGGGAGATGCTGACTTTGCTGGTGGGGACCACCAATTTCCCTCCACCTTTTAGGGTAACATCACCTTGCTCATCCTTGACATATAAGCTATGCAAATGAAGAATGTTGTTGCAAGATAGCTGGTTCAGTTAGGAGTGACAAATGGCCTTCCTGAAATATCCATAGAGCTCAGAAGTGTAGATGGGAACAACTTCAATGTAACTTTGATTCTGAACTCTAAAGTGAAAAAAGTTTCCTTTAACATGTTTTAAAGGGAACATAAATAATAGATCAAATTTGCTAAGTGCATAAAAAAGCAGTCTTTGTGTGTGTGCCTCTGTGTGCACAATTCATCTTTACTGGGTGAAATCACTAAGAAAGGCAGGACTATAGACTTTTAAAAAGAATTTGACAGGAGTTCTCCACTTGGACATATGATGCCTAGATCCTTTGTGACAAATGGGAAGCGTCACACATCTCTTGGAAAGCACACTGTCAATATTTCATTTCTTAAGTTGCCATGTTCAGTTCCCCCCATTATTCAGAGAAGGTTATAAGAAGAGACTTGTTTTTCAAATATGCATAGGATTTTGTGGGGGGCTGATCTAAAGTATGGCACTCCAATACATTTAAGAATGTAAGGAGAGCCTTGTTGTATCATTCTAAAAATAAATCTAATCAGGAATTCTGTAGCCAGGAGTGGGCAGACAGTTGCTTTGGGGTAAGAATATGAAACCACTAACAATCGTTGCTTGTCTCCAGCATCTGCTATTGAGACAAATACTGCCTTGGTATATAGAGGTTCCATTCCTTTATGGATCTCCCTAGTTTGCAAATATGACCTTCATGATATTATTTCACTTTGTGTTAACTGTTGAATTTTATTGTATTGCTTTAAAATGGGAGTTTATACTGAAGAACAGCTTATAAATTCTGAAGTAGATAAAGATCCATCAGTTCCATGAATGTGGACATGTATATACTATAATATAAACAACACACTGGCTAATAGAGAGCCAGCATGGTGTAGTGGTTTGAGCATTGGACTAGGACTTTGGGGATCAGTTCCCCACTCAGCTATGAAAACCCACTAGGTGACCTTGAGTGAGTCACACACTCTCAGTTCCATAAAACCCCATGATAGGTTTGCCTTAGGGTTGCCATAAATTGGAAATGACTTGATGGCACACAACAACAAAACTGGCTAATATCGCCATTGTAATCTTAAACCACCTACTGCCAGACTTTCCTTAAACAGAGGCAGGCTTGGGTGATCCACATCTCCTTTAGGCATCTCTAATGATGCTTTCTTCTGCAAGGCAACTGAACTCTTCAAATACTTGACAAGAGAGAAGCAGGGAGAAAGAGAAGGTCAGGGAGGGTGAGAGGAGCTTTGCAGACCGGCACGATGGGCCAGCCTGGGAGTGGAGTTGGGATGGGGCAGCTGCACGCCAGCTGCCCCGACTCCACCCTCATGCTGTCCTGATGGCGTGCACCCATCCACATGGTGCCCGGCATCAGGATGCCCTCTTGGCGCAGAGTGCACACACATTCTATGATTCTATGATCTCTCCATGACATTATGTCCCACCCTAGTGGTATTTCTTGAATTTTGATAAATTCTGATAAAAACATTGAACTGAGATTCTCATACAGAGATGGGAAGGTCTGTCCATTTCACTTTCTCCTACATTCAATGTTTTTAAGACTTGAAGGACTTAAGCTTCCCTTCCCCCCAAATATATGATTATCATGTGTTTTACCTTCAAAAATAATCTGAAACTGAATTCTCCTACATCTTAATGAACCAAAGTTTTATAGTGATAGAATTCAAAGATATAGCCATGTTAGTCTGCAGAATCAGTACGTTGAGAGATCTTGTAGCACCTAACTGAAAGAAAGAAGTTGGCAGCATGAGCTTTCCTAGACTGAAGTCTACTTCCTCAGATACAGTTGTTCTGATTATGGAGAAGACTTGCCATTATTGTCAACTGGCATTAAAGATGAGGAAGCTTTCAGAAAAAAATAAACAAACAAACAAAAGAAAAGAAAAGACGTGACTATTCTAATTCAGGACTAAATTCAGGAAATCAAACCCAGAATGTAAAGAATTAAACAACTGCAGATCTGGACCTGGACTAGGTTTAGTAGATGTCAGGGCCTGGCCCTGAGTCTCTGATTTTCATAGGTATTTGTCAGGTGGTAAACAAGGGAACAAATTCTCCAGTTTTGATGGGCTCAGCTCTGGGCATGAGGAAAGGGCAAATCCCCAGCTCTGCTATTAGAAGAGCAACTTGCTACAGTTTTCAAGGCTTAACTGATTTGTTCTACAACTTGCAATGACTCTCCCTGGGGTCTATATACTCAGCTCCTTCCTTCCTTCCTTCCTTCCTTCCTTCCTTCCTTCCTTCCTTCCTTCCTTCCCTCCGTGCCATTGTAATGTCAGAACTCATCATCTGTTCTGCTCTTCATCTTCTTCCTGGCTAGAAGCTAATAGGCTGTATTAAATGTTCTGGATCCTCCTAAATTGGCGAGAACGAATAATCAGCCTATTTCTATATTTGTGTTCCCCCTGCCCACATGAATGTGAATGACAAGCTGTACGCAACATAGGTTGGCACTTAATGTATGTCGCTTAATGACATCACCAGGAGCCATCCTTAGGCCAGAAATTTTGGGCCAGAAATCTCAGAGCCTGAGATCATTCTCAGTTGACAAGTCTAAACTCAACGGGTGAATTTGTCAGTTTGAATCTCCCCCTTATTTATTTTTTTTTAAAGTCTCAAGTTATTTCAATTTGGAATATGAAGAACCTTGTGTATTTTCAGAAATGCTGACCCATCTGTACTCTCACCAATCCCTAATGATATCTTAAAAGACTGCATTTCCTAGGAGGCACAACTAGACAGTGCATAGTGCTCCTTTCACTATTAACCCTGTAAGGGCCAGCCTATTTGCATCACATATTTCATAGAGTCTTCTATTTCAAAAACTATGCAGAGTTTTCCCTCTTGACATTTTAACCTTCTAGAAGTTTGCTGATAATGATATGTGTGCTGGTGATGGAATGGGGCTTATAGTTATTTCACATGCGTTTGTGTGTCATAAGGCCTGACCTTTATCTTCTGTGTTTGCTATGGATAGAGTAGATATATTGAACATTGTTTTTCTGTCTCTTTTCTGAGCCTTAACTTTTAAAGAGACAACAACTTGTGACTTCTGGTCAGGAAAGGGCAAAGGATGATCTATGTCTGTGAGGGCTCAATCACTAAAGGGCAAACATGTTTTTTGAACTTCATAGATTAATCATTTCTCCCACACCAAGGTCTCTGGACATCACTTGACTAAAGCAGCTTCCTAACAGATAACTATAAATTTCCTACAGATAAAGTAATAAATGGAAGACAAGTGGGATTTGGCTTATATACTGAAATGCTGGTCTGCTCTGGTAGACCATGATGCTGGTCCATCCTTAAGGACCAGTTTACATGTTCCAATTCATCACTTCTATGTGATTTGTATCCTGTCTTCCTCCAAGGATATCAGAATGGCATCGATAATGTTATGCCCTTTTATTCTCACAACAATCTTGCAAGGTAGGTTTGTCACAGTTAGGAACCTTTGCATGCCTATACTAATTGCTAGTTAGCATGTTTGCTGACTTTCTTGTTCACTTGCTTTTCTGAATTGTTTCTGTGTATGTGTGTGCATGGGACTGGTTGTTCTTCAGCTTCTGCCTTGCCAATTCGATTACTCTCCTTGTGAGATCTAGTGCTATCTCTCAAATTTCCCAACAAGGTTAGACTGAGGGCCGAAGCAGACTGGCACTATAGGCCAGTCTGGGAATGGACTTGGGGCAGGGCAACTGCACGCCAGCCTCCCCAACTCTGGCCCAATGCTACGCTCCTGTCTGCACGGCGTGCGGCATTAGGGCACCCTCTTTACACAGCGTGCACACACGCTGCAACAAAAGGGTGCAAAAGAGCCGCTGTGGTGGTTTAAAGGGTATTTTGCTGTTTTTTTAGGGGTGGAAAAAAGGAGGATCAGGTTTGCGGCGTGAGGTTGCCATGGCCCCAATCCGCCACTCCCAGGGGTGGCCCAGAGCCACCCCTTCTTGGCCGTCTGCATCGGCCCTGAGAGAGAGTGAATGGCTGGCCCAAAGCATGATTTTAAAACTATGTCTTCCCATTTCAGGTTAGATATTTTATGCCATGAGTGGACAAAGTGCAAACTGTGAGGCTCATTTGGTTGCCGAAGTACTTCTCCAACCTCAAGAAACTCGGAAATAGCCCCAGATCAGTTGCTAAAGGATTCTGAAGCTGCAATGGGCTGACTTCGTGTGAGAAATATTTTGTGGTTAGGTGCAGAGAAGGAACAATGCAGCCAGCCAAGGTCTTAGGTGTGGGGCTGAGGAGGCCTCCAAAACTTGCAGTTAACCTACCCTGCTCAATCCACTGTAGCATAATCCTTACTCAGACATTTATGAGATGGAAATCATGGTCAATCAAGTGTCTAGCCCAGTGATGGTGAACCTTTTAGAGATCGAGTGCCTAAACTGGGTGTCACTGGGTGCTGGAGATGGGCCTTGGGGGTGGGATTTCTGGGGCAGGGCTTCCACGAGGAAAACATGCAAGGGTCAAGGAGGGGAACAACAACAATTCACAAACAAACATCAGTTGTTTCAGCCACAAAGGTTCTCAGAGCACTTTAGAGATTGTTAGTTGACATTTCTCTGCCCTGAACAAACCTTGCCAAGAAAACTCACTGGGTGACATTGGGCAAGTCACACTTTCTCAGCTGCAGAGAGTGTCTCCCCCAAGGAAACATGCCAAGAAAACCCCATAGGTCAACATAAGTCAGAAACGACCTGAAAGCACCCAACAACAATAACAACAACAACAACCTGACAGGGCAATACCAAGACACCTCAAACCCCTGGCATGAAAAAATCCTGCTCTATGCCATTCACACAGAAACTGTGGAGGAGATAGAGGTGGAAGAGAAGAGAGATTTAAAGTGCACACAGAATCTTACATACACACTCACACATGTATCTACGTCAAAACTAACTTAACCCAACTATGATGTTGAAAGAGAGATTCTTTACTCGCCCCCATGACACACAGTAGGGCAACAACACTGCATAATAACCATATAATAACAGTAACAGTGAGAGCCAGGGTGGCATAGGGGTTTGAGGGTTGGACTAGGACTCTGGAGACCAGGGTTCAAATACCCACTCAACCATGGGTGGCCTTGGGCAAGTCACACTCTCTCATCCTCAGGGGATGGCAATGGCAATCCCCCTCTGAAGAAACTTGTCAAGAAAACACCATGACAGGTTCGCTTTAGGCATAGAACAATGGCAATAACAGTAATAGGGAGGAACCTGGTGTAGTGGTTGGAGCATTGTCCCCACTGGAGACCAGGCTTTATTTATTTATTTATTTATTTATTTATTTATTTATTTATTTATGTGATTTATATCCTGCCTTTCTATCAAAATGGGATTCAGGGCAGGTTCAAATCCTGGCAAGTCACACTCTCCTAGCCTCAGATAAGACAATGCTTCATAATAATAACATCAGTAATAAGGAGTAGCCTGATGTAGTTTAGTGGTTTGAGTACTCTGACTCTGGAGATTCTGGAAACCACTTGGGGATTCCCTGCTGCCATGATGGATTTGGAGCCCCAATTGTTGTTGGCATCTTGCCATCTGGGGTTTGGCTATTGTGGGATAGGGAGGGGGAAGAAGAAGCGGGGCTGGAGACAAGCCCTTTCCACTTCTGGTTGCCTAGCTGGGCAGCCATGTGTGGCTTTGCTTCCCCATGTGCTTTTCTTGGGAATGGAAGCTTCAGATCCATGGGGAGCCCCAAGGAGGAGGAAAAGGAAGGGAAGGCTGAGGGGGGAGAAAAGGAACGGTGCTTGTGCTTTTCCCAAGGGGGAGGGTTGAGTAGGCCTGGGCAGGGAAGTTTGGTTTGATGGTTCCAGTGGTGGTGGCGGCAGCAGCAGAGGCAATGGCAGTGGTGGGGCTGTTTATGGCATTTTGTCATCTGCAGCCCCTGCACCAAGAGGAGGAAGAAGGAGAGGTGGCTTCCTACTTTCTCCTCCCCATTGAGGGGCTCTGAGGAGGAGGGCATCTGGCAGGGAACCGCCACTAGTCTCACCAACTCTACGTTTCCACCTGCAGGGGGGTGGGGCAGTTAACATACCTGGCACATTCCAACTTCCACTCCCACAGCTCATGCGGCTCCCCTGGGCCAGAGTGAATCAACTGCATGTGTGCCCTGAAAAAGGGTGTGCCATGCTCGATCTGGCACATGTGCAATGCGTTCGCCAGCACAGGTCTAGCCCCTATGAGGAAAAGATAGACTTGTAAAAGTGGTCCTTTTCTGACTGATGCAGATCAAGTTCTAATTCTCTCTCTCTCTCTGTCAAGTAAGTGTGTTTCCCCATCCTTATCTCTTTACATGCAGGGATTTAGGGTTCTTTGCTGTTTGTTAGTTAATCTGAACCTGTTGGTGGTCTATTTTATCACCTTCTGGCCACCTGGATCAACTCCACTCCACTTAAATATTCTTAAATATTGGAATCTCAGGATATTTCTATGGGAAAATGATCAGGCTCTCTGTTAGTCTTTTAGGCTATCTATTATAATCCTTAGGGAGAAACATCAACGTTGCAATGTCTAGGCACATCACTTTTGTTACATTACACTGCATGAATGTCAAAATACAGTTATCACATTGCAGTATATACAGTACACGGCAGGTAAGATGTTACACTTTCATGAGGACTGAACCTTTATATCTTCTGTATTTCTTGATACTCAACACATAAAGGAACATTACCATCTTATACAACATAATTTAGTCATTTATCTAATAAGGAACACTGTCTCATCTGTGGAGGAACTCTACCTCTTTAAACAAGAATCTGTGAAAAAAAACAGGCATTGCTATATATAGCAGCATTCATTATAAGCATAATGGGAAACTTGTATAACTATTTAGTGTAACAGAGCAGAGATTATCTGTTTTACCAGCACTGTCTGTCTTCAGCAGCATGGTCTGGGCAGTTATCAACTAGGAACAGTATGGGCTGCTTTAACACCCACATCCATGGAGGAAGTGGACACTCAGTTTGTCTGAGAAAGGTGAGTTCTGAGTGTTGTAGTTCACAAAAGTTACATTTCCACAAAAGCAACATTTCCAAGCTCTGGCAGAAATCATTTTGAAGGGATGTCATATTGAGGAGGGAACAAGCTTGTTTTCTGATGCTCCAGAGAACAGAGCCTGGAACAACGGATGCAAGCTACAGGAAAAGAGAATCCACCTCAACATTAGGAGGCACTTCCTAACAGTAAGGGCTGTTCGACAGTGGAACATACTCCCTCAGAGTGTGGTGGAGTCTCCTTCCTTGGAGGTCTTTAAGCAGAGGCTGGATGGCCATCTGTCAGGGATGCTTTGATTGGGAGTTCCTGCATGGCAGGGGGTTTAGACTGGATGGCCCTTGTGGTCTCTTCCAATTCTAAGGACCTTATCAAACACTGGCCATGAAGCGAAAAGTAACAGAAAAGTAACCGAAGTAAGAATAAATTCAGTTCTATACCGAAACGAACTGAGTTTCGCCCTCGCGGCCATTGCGCAATGTATACAAAAGCTCCAAAGGGGATTCAGCGATCAGGCACCGCGGGATGCGGTTCGCGCGGGAAGAAGGAAAACACACACACACACACACACATTTTCTTCTCTCTCTCTCTCTCTCTCTTTCTTCCTTCTTTGTCCCCTCCCACCACCCAAAAAGCCGGCGTCGCAGAAGGCGCTTCTGTGGATGAAGGAGTCGGGGGGGAAAGGCAGCCAAGGGGACCGAGGAGGAGGAGGAGGGCTGGAGGACTGGAGGAGAGAAGGCAGCCCACAGTGGCGTGTCGGTGGGGAAAAATGTGAGAGAGATGGAGAGAGAGAGATCGCCTCCCTCTTCCCTCCTCCTCTCCTTCTCCTCCTCTTTCTCAATCCGGTTTGCCTTTTGCCAATCCCTTCCCCTCGCCGGGATTTTCTGCTTGGGAGAGCTCTCCTGCTTCCCCGCCCCGCCCACCATTGCGCAATGAATACGAAGGCTCCGCTTGTACTTCCCCGACAAACCGAATGTCAAAATCTCTCTACTCGCTACGGATTAGCTCCGGGTTCTGTGGAGTTTCGGGGCAGTGTCGTGTGTACACGTGGGGACACAATACAGATTAGCTCCGGGTTCTAGGGCAGCGTCGTGTATAAACATGGGGAAATAATATGTATTAGCTGCGGGTACCCTTTGGATTAGCTCTGCTTTAAACCCCATGTGATAAGGTCCTAAGATTCTATGATTCTATGTTGTACCTCTGTTTTGATTTCCTCTTGCCACAATAAATGTAGTTGGTAGTGGAGGACTTCAGAAAGGAAAGGGAAGAGGAGCTGCATGAAGAACCTAGTTATTCATGGATCTGTTTGCCTTCTGTGGGGGAATTTCAGGACCAGTATCTAGAATCTTCTGCCAGAGTGCTCAAGTGTCTCTCCAAACTACAAATCTCAGGATTCCATTGAATTCAGTCATGGCAGTTAAAGCAGAATCAATGTACAATAACTATGATCTTTGTAAACCATCACTCTGTACCTGAACTTGGTTGTATGCCAGATGATGTATACAATGGATGAGATATCATTGGTATACTGGCTGTTTCATCATATTGGATGATTGACTGGCTAATGTCCTGGGTGCTTGATATGCTGGCTGATGTCATTGTTATTATGTGCCTTCAAGTTAGCTCCAGCTTCTGTTGTTCTGTGCCTTCAAGATGTTTCCAATTTATTGCAACCCTATCATGGGGTTTTTCTTGGCAAGATTTATTCAGAGAGTGTTGGCCTTTGCCTTCCTCTGAGGCTGAGAGCATGTGACTTGTTCAGGATCACCCAATGGGTTTCCATGGTTAAGCAGGGATTTGAACGCTGGACTCCAGATTCATAGTCCCATGCTCAAACCACTACAGCACCCGGGTTCTCCAACTTATGAAAACTTTATTTTAGGATTTTCTTGGCAAGGTTTATTCAGATAAGGTTTGCCATTTCCTTCCTCTAAGGCTGATTGACTTGGTATGCAGACTGCCAGAAATAGTGCAAATTGAGTCCACTTTAATTGCCCTGATTCAGTGCTAGAAAATCATGGGTATTGTAGTTTATTGTGGTACCAGAGCTCTCTGACAGAGAAGGCTCAATGTCTCAGAAAAAAATACAATTCCCATGATTCCCTAGCACTGAGCCAGGGCAGTTAAAGTGGACTCAATTTGCACTATTTCTAGCAATCTGCAAAGGCCATGAGTTGATTTGCCCAAGGTCACCAAATGGGTTTCCATGACTAAATGGAGGATTCAAACCCTGGTGTCCCAGAGTCTAGTCCAACACTCAGCCCACTACACAATGCTGGCAATTTGGTGGGTTGAGTGTTTTGCTGGATACCCATCTAGGGGCATAAAACCAGTTGGATATCAAACACCTGGCTGCACTGAATCTGATGGAGGAAACTGAGCAAAACCCCTGTGCCAATTCTACTTGCGTTCATGTACACAGGTGAAACAAGAAAGTGAAACCAATATATTACAGGATGATTCCTACTGGATCACTGATAAAAAAGGCCTTATCTATGTTCAAATTCCCAATACATATTTATTCAGATAAGGAATATGTTCCTCTGCAGAACTCTCCTGACTCAATTTATACACTGCAGTCAAAACAATTCTGAAGGGAACAGATACTAAAGACTCTCTCTCCCTCCTCATTTCCACAGACTGAAAAGCTAAAAGATGAGAGAATGTTTTCCCTCTGCTTGTTTATATTGAGGCAAGATTCATAAAAACTGCATGTATGGGGAGTACATCTTCATACTGCACATAGTTAACCAATGGAATCTATGATAAGAGGTAAAGATGGCCAACAACTGATATACTTTAAACAGGGACTAGACAAATTCATAGAGGATGTGGCTATTTGCCATGATGACTGTGGACAAGATTCTGAATTAGAGGCTGCAACGTGTAACTTAATGATGACAGGGCTACATCTCTGACATGATACTCAAGCATGTTAGTAAAATGTGATGATTCACAGTAGGAAATTCTACAAGATGCCCAATGGGACTCGCATTGGAAAATATGTCCTGATACGCAATGTCCCAATGTGCCACATGTGTTAATGCACAATATATATTATGTTTGGGACATGTGCATTGGGTCATATTGTGCATCGGGACATGTTGCACTCCAGTCATGCTGCTCACTCCATTTGTGAAGTTGGCCCAGAGATGTAGATACATTTCTGCCTCCTTCCTGAAAATATGGGCATTGCACAACATTGTGATTTACCTTACATGATTGTAAGTCACTTTGTGATAATGTAAAAACCCAACAGGATGCTAGCCAGTATATTACCTCTATTATATCAAAGAGAATATACCTCTTAGTGCTAGTTGTTGGGGAACATGAGGAGAAGAGTGGCATTGCAGTCATGTTCTGTTTGTGGTCTTCCCAGAGCCATTTGGTTTCCCACAGAGGAAACAGAATGCTGGACTAGAAAGGCTTTTGGTCTTACCCAGCATGGCTTTTCTTAGGTACTTATAGGGTTGGAGCTTTAATGGTTCCTATATTACAGTTTTGGGGAGCTGGTTCACACAAGCATATGCATTACTTCATATATCTATATTTGCTGGCTGATAAACGAATATGTGATCATCAAAGCATTGGCTGGAATCTGATTGGGTGGTCTCCACTAGAATAGACCCATGGAATCAGCCACTGAATGTGAGGCAACAGATAGGTAAATTCAATTGATTCAACAGATCTATTCTAAATAAGTCTTGGAGTGCATCTACACTGTAGAAGTGATGCAGTTTGACACCATGTCAAGTGCTGAAGCTCCCTCCTATGGAATCCTGGGATTTGTAGTTTACCTAGGTTTTTAGCCCTCTTGCCATAGAATACTGGTGCCTCACAAAACTACAGAACCCAGGATTCTGTTGGATGGAGCCATGGCAGTAAAAATGGTGTCAAAATGCATTATTTCTACAGTTTAGATGACCCTTAGACTATTGTGCCCCAGATGATACAAAAGGTCTGCCCATGGTATTAGATCTCTGGTAGATAGTTGTTTTAAAGTTCATAGTCAACACCCTAGATGTACCACCTTACTGAGATGGGAGCCAGAAGCTAATTGCCCCCAACAAGCTGGGTACTCCTTTTACCAACCTACAAAAGCATGCAAGCCTGAGTCCTGGCTGGTATCGAACTCACAGCCTTGTGGTTTGTGAGTGAGTGGCTGCAGTACAGGCATTTAACCACCGTGCCACCAGGGCTCTCCAACTGTCATGGCCAGCCATGAGGAGGAGGAGGAGGAGGAGGAGGAGGAGGAGGAGGAGGATGGGTCTCCTCCAGAGAAGGAAGAGATACAGGCTCCACCTGGCTCTCATTCTGCTCTGCCTGAGCCAAGCCCTGTTCTCCCAGCCCCAGAGCAGCCAGGTCCTAGTGCTACTCCTATGGAGGCTCAGCTGCCTAATGGGGAGAATCAGGAAGATACAGCAGGGCCAGTACCTTCCTTTAGGCAGAGGAGAGCTGAGAGTGCTGGCGTTTGCAGGTCCAAGAGGCTGGCTGAGAAGCAGCTGCTCAACAAGCCTCAGCTGGCACTGAGGTAGGATTTGGCTATTTAAACATCTGCAAAAGGCTTCCTCGGTGCTAAGAATTATTGTTGCTTCCTTGCGAGACTATGGTCAGTGTAGCTCCTTGTTTCCTGCTTTGTGTCTCTTGCCTTGTGGAACCCTGTTGCCTTGATGTCAGACTGGACCTCTGTTGATTGCTGCATGCCCTGACCTTAGACTGACTGACTACTTCGAATTCTGAACTCTGTGTTGTTTGTGCTTTGATTACAGGAAGGTTTGTAGCTGGCTTTGCTGTTTGTTGCTCATTTTCACCATCCCTAGTAGCAGCTGTTGGAACTGAGGCTGGCTGTAGTCCAGGACACCAACTAAAAGAAATCAATGGGAAGTTTTGTGTTCAAGGGTTGGCTTATTCAGTTTTATGACCAAGTCAAAATCAATTGCCAAAGACTGAGTGTCATTTTCCTATTATCTTAAAATCAATGGATAAATTCAGATTTGCGGGTCCATCACTTGGTGTGAACCTTCTCAAAAGAAGCTATAGGACAATACACAGGTGTGTTAACTCAGTGTGTGATTCTGTCTTTGGAAAAGCTCAGTTTCAAGGCTGAAAATAAACAGTGACATTGTCGCATATAATCCATTTCTCTCTTTTCTGTTACAACTGTTTTTCAGAGACAGCTAAATGTCATCCAAGTCACATATAGCCTGAAAAAAGTATTGAAAAGCTGTGGATTAATTTTTTTTATTGTGGAGATGCAATTCTGCCCTCTGTTTGACAAGACCATCTGGCACATGGGCTCAGATAGAAAGCTCTATTTGAGATGTTAACTCCTTTTTCTCTATGCATGCCTAGGACAAAACAAGAAAGTTACACATGACAGTCTGCTAGGGGTAGGCAACTTTTCCCCTTTAAGGGCTGAGGGACTTCAGCTCCCAGAATCCCAGGAGCTATTGGCCAACATGGGACTATTGGCCAACATGGCTGAGGCTTCTGGGAGCTGAAGTCCTTCGGCTCTTAAAGGGGAAAGGTTGCCTACCCCTGTACTACACCTTTATTGTTGTTGATCTCAACCCATGGCAACCCTATGGATGAGATATCTCCCGGCCCCCATGTCCTCTACTGCTCTGCCCAGCTCCTGCAAACTCATATTTGTGGTCTCTTTAATAAAGTCCATCCATCTAGCGTGTGGCCTTCCTCTCTTTCTACTTCCCTCCACCTTTCCTATCATTATTGTCTTTTCCAGTGATTCATGCCTTTTCATGATGTGTCCAACGTATGACAGTCTAAGGGCCTTTGCAGACTGCTAGAAAGAGTGCAAATTGAGTCCACTTTAACTGGCCTGGCTCAGTGCTAGGGAATCATGGGAATCGCATTTTTTCTGAGACATTGAGCCTTCTCTGTCAGAGAGCTCTGGTGGCACAATAAACTACAGTTCCCAGGATTTCCTAGCACTGAGTCAGGGCAGTTAAAGTGGACTCAATTTGCACTATTTCTGGCAGTCTGCAAAGGCCTTAAGTCTTGTCATCTTGGCTTCTAGGGATATTTTTGCCTTGATCTCCTCTAGGACCCATTTGTTCGTCTTTTTGGCTGTCCATGGGATCCTCAGCACTCTTCTCTAGCACCACATCTCAAATGAGTTGATTTCCTCCTATCTTCTTTCTTGACTGTCCAGCTCTCACATCCATACATGGTAACAGGGAATACAATGGCTTGTATGATTCTGACTTTTGTGCTGAGTTGTATGTTTTTGCATTTTAGGATCTTTTCTAGTTCTTTCATAGCTGCCCTCCCCATTCTTAATCTTCTCCTGATTTCCTGGCTGCAGTACCCATTCCGATCAATGTTTGATTCCAGATATGAGGTCTTTTTTACTATTTCTATTTCCTCATTGTCTAGTTTGAATGTGTGTAAGTTCTCTGTGGTCATTTTTTGTTTTGTTTTCTTTATGTTCAATAGTAAGCCTGCCTTTGCACTTTCTTCTTTGATCTTCCTTAGGAGGTGTTCTAGGTCTGTGAGGTTCTCTGCTAGCATTATGGTGTTGTCAGCATATTTCAGATTGTTAATATTTCTTCTTCCTATTTTAACTTCTCCCTCTTTCATATCCAAGCCTGCTTTCCTTACAATATGCTCTGAATACAAGTTGAATAGGTAAGGTGATAGGATGGAGCCTTGTCTGACCCCTTTGCCAATTGGGAACCATTCTGTTTCTCTGTATTCTGTCCTGACAGTAGCCTCTTGTTCTGAGTACAGATTCCTCATTAGGACTATCAGATATGTTGGCACTCCCATGTCTTTAATGGTGTTCCATAGCCTTTCATGATCTATGCCAGGGGTCGGCAAAGTTGATGTACCTGGGGCCGGTCGCTTCTCCCCAGGTCTTCTGGCAGGCCGGGGGGGGGGGGGGAAATGGCTGCACGCATGCACACGTGGGCAGCCCCCGCCCCCGCCCCCGCCCCCGCTGCTGTGCACATTGCTGCCGCAACTCATTTGCGCATGTGCAGTACTCCTAGCAGAGATAATGCTAGCAGAGAACCTCACAGACCTAAACAAAATGGCTGCCGCGACACGCACAGAGGCATGGTGGCGGGAGCACGTGGCAGCGGGGGTTAGCGGGGGCCGGTCGGCGGGCTGGGTGTGGCCCGTGGGCCGTAGGTTGCTGACCCCTGATCTATGCAGTCAAAGGCTTTGCTGTAGTCTATAAAGCACATGCTGATTTTCTTTTGGAACTCCCTGCTACATTCCATTAGCCATCATATATTTGCAATGTGATCCCTAGTGTCTCTTCCTTTCCTGAACCTTGTTAATAAAAGTCTTCTATTTTTCATATATATTTTGACTATGCGGAGTCCCCTATGACCCCAGTGTGACCCCTGGGAGATAGAAGCCATAATCCCCTAGATGTGAAGTCATGTAAGCAAGTAAAGTTACAAAAGACCACCGGAACAGGCAGGTTATGGGAGTTGCCTTGGGGAATATCCCATTATGTTGGAAAAGATGCCTAATGGTGTGTGTTTGTCTTAGTCTCACACTTGGTGAGACAGTGATTAGATTTGATGGCAGCAGTCTTCATTTTGAATCATGACAAGGGACCCACAACTCCTCCACTCCCCTAGTTTGGGGGGATTCTAGGAGTTGTAGTCCCCCAAAGTATTTCTGTATTTTATTTCTTAATTAAAATATTTACATCTTGCCTCTGCCCTAAGACCTTAGGACAGTGTACAATAA
This sequence comes from Phrynosoma blainvillii, assembly GCA_026167975.1. Taxonomy (NCBI): domain Eukaryota; kingdom Metazoa; phylum Chordata; class Lepidosauria; order Squamata; family Phrynosomatidae; genus Phrynosoma; species Phrynosoma blainvillii. Next base: position 22,920,118 of record JANUYF010000002.1, read on the forward strand.
AGCCAATTTAACCACTTTAAAACAATTTAAGGAAGATAAAAGAATGTAAAAAGACTAAAAACATGCTTAAAAATTCAAGAAATTAAAACAAGACTATTTTAAACCAGTTAAACCAGTATTAAACAATTTAAAACTATGCACACATGCAGATTTGGATTAGACCAATTGGCAATTTTCTATGCCCAGCATCTGCTGTGTGCTAGGTCAAGCTTAAACTTTTGCATTCCCTTTATTCATCCTTCTTAGGTCAACAAAGAAAACTAAAAATAGAATCTCCGCCAGTTTTTTTTAAATAAAGAAACTGAAAAAGTTTCAGTAATGACTCTGAAAGGAAATGGAGCATATTTTTATTACCCATTCATTCTCATGTACTGCAATGACTGCCTGTAACAGCAGTGGGAGACTTACAGTGCAATTGTATCAGGCTATCAACTGAATTCAAAGTGATGGTTGTAACCTATAAAGCCCCATACGCTCCACCTTGAAGTCTTTATTCCTATATATGAGCTTGGCTGAATTTTAAGATTATCAGGGGAAGGCTTTCTCAAGGTCCCACCATTGGCACGGGTGTACCTGGTGTGTGTGTGAACTGTCTTCAAGTTAACCTTGACTTATGGTGACCCTATGAATGAGATGTCTCCAGGACACCTCATCCTCATCAGTTCTGCTTTAATCACAGTTTTAAAAGGCACATGTGATAAAATCCTAAGTTTCAATTTTGTGTCTGTGTCATATGTTTATTGTTACCAAAAGTGCATTTTTCTGAATTTTGGTGTGTGTATGAATTCCACATGACCCCAAATTTACTCTGCAATGAACCTCAAGTGCCACCAAGGCATGGCAGGCAGGTCATACCTAAGTCACTTGGAAGATCGGAAAAACCCCAATCTCAAAAACCTGGCAGATAGTGTGCGAGTTGCAATGAACCATCATCACCTCCATAATCAGAAGGATGGGCGATAATGCCGTAGATGTCTCACCTGATGGGCCAGCTAATGACTTAATCCTTTCCCATTCACCTTGAATATTGCCAGACTGGATTACCTCACCCATGCAATCTCACACCTTTGCCCTGAAGCTAGTTTTAGCCCTTAAAAACCCCTGGATTCCCCCCCCCCCCAGTGTTGCTAGTTGAAGTTCATGGGGACACTGTGTGACTGTGCTCTCTAATCTAGTTACCAGCACCTCCGTTCAAACCTGTGCTCTCAGAATGGTTGTGTCTCATACCACTTCACCCAATTGGATCCCAGTGAAAGTCTCATCTGTAGTAAGTATCACTCGTAGTTCTGCCTCAACATCTTTTCGAAGCTAACCCCTGATTTCCTGAGCCTTGAATAAGTGTGTCTGTGTATGTGAATTGCTGTGTGATTTCCCCCTTTAATAAATAATACTTTCATTGGAGAATTCTGTCTCTGCATCAATTCTTAGATCCCCTGAACTGTTGGTATACATGTGGGAGATGGTCTCACAGGGTCCTTGTAGCCAACCTTCTCTCAATTTGAGCTAAATCAAATTCCCCTTAATAGACTTTTGGCTACATTATGTGTGTACAGAAGTTGGGGAAGGACTGGCCAGAAGTCTGGGATTGGGTGTGCTAGGTATTTTTAAAAGAAATCTGGAGAGGAGAACCTCTTTTTAAATTAGAGGCCTAGAGAATATCAAAGTGATCATAGGAAAGACTTTTACCAGTTGAGAAAGGCTACTATGGGTTTTTCTTGGAACTGGTGGTGTCTTCAGGCAGGCTAGGTCCCCTGAGGCACGTAGCTACAAAACTAAGGCCCAAATTTTTGTGTTTGGAATTTTCTTTGCTGAGTTTGATGTCACCTTGACATTCCAGATAAAATGTCACATTAAAATATAAAGTATATACGAAGGGGCATTGTAAAGTAATAATTATCACCTGGAAGTTATTATGGTATATTGATGAAATTTTGTCAGTGTCATCATCACCAAGTGACTTTTTCTTTTCCCCAAAATGAAAAATCCGTTGCAGGGTCACTGATTTGACAACACAGATGATGTCATTCATGAAGTGGAAGAGTGGTTTAAGGCACAATCTACAGACTTCTACAATAACAGTATTTGGAGGGTCAAGAAACGCTGGGAAAAATGTGTAAATCTGGATGGTGAATGTATAGAGATAAGTTAACAACTACAAATCAAGACAAACTTTCAATTTTTTGAAAAGGTGATATTAAAATGTTATGATACCCCCTCATACAGGTGCTTAACCAGTCTGACATCCTTGAACAATGTCCTTTATTTACTAAAATAAGAGAAATTGTTATACCCTAAGGTACATGGTTGCTGATAGATGATACATTGCCTGGATCATCTTGAGAAGGGACATTCACTGTTATAGCAGAACCAATTAGGAAACAATTAATTATTTATTCCCCACCCCTCTGCATTGCAATCGGGGAGGCTTCCAACATAAAATTACAATACAATAATATCAACCCCAACCCCCAACCCCAAGGAAGAAGTATAAAGACATCTAAATGTTATTAAAGAATCTGGGGAGTTGGAGGAATTGTGACACTTTAAGCTTTCTGACCTATATATCCAAATGAACATACTTCATTCATTTTTGTAGTTGGGATTTGATAACAGAGAGTATTTTGAGAAGATTATTTATTTATTTAGACACAATTTTACACATGATAATCCAATGAGCAAACAGATGTCTGAATTGGCATAGAATTGAAAAAAAAATCAGCTGTTTGAGCAACTCTCATGTTTGTTTATTTCATTTGGAGTATTTACACTCCATCTTTCAGTCAAAAGGTTTCCAGGGTGGTTTAAAAATAATTAATTTGACAGTTCTCTGAATTTGTGCTTACAATCTAAAAAAGATATAAGGCAAAGAGAATAGCAGCGAGGGAGGGGATTAAGTCTGGCAGACACTGACTGCTCTTCTCTCCTTCAAAAGCCACAACAAGAGGTTATTCAGATGGTGAAAATAATCTCAGTAGAAGTTGGGTTGAATTTTTGTGGTTCACGCACATTTCAAATGCACCTGAGTGAGTTTTTTTTGGGGGACTGGGCTGCCAGCCCCCCATTTAACCTGGGATAATGGATCGTGGGTCCCCCCCCCCCCAGGTTTTCCTAAAAGATTCACTTTGTCAGCTGTGTGAATAATCAATGTGGATACATCCAGGATAAACTGGGATAAAACTCTGCATGCCCTGAATGTGTTTCAAATACATTTGCATCATCAACTCAATCTTTATTCACAGTGCTGACATGTCTGAGCAACAGAACTCGCAGAGATGCACATAGATGCGATTCTGATGAAAAATTATTGTGAACAAAAAAAAAACTGGAATGTGTGAGATTATTCACATAGTTATGCTAAAACAACAACAAGAACAACAGAATAACTCCCAAGAAGCAGTTGGACCATGGAAGGAAGGGCTCTTACCAGCCATTGGGCCAAGGCATGATGGAAGGAATATGGTTGCTCTTCTCATCGCTGATGCCAGGCCAATGACAGTTGGAATGGAGGAAGGTCTGTCACAAGTAGCTGGACCAAAGCATGATGGAGAAGAGCCTGTCTGCTCTTCTCTCATCTCCACTCCATGTTCTACCTTTTTATCAAGTTGCTGAACCTATTTTAGGGATAGGATCCAGTACCTTGGATAGCATCTGGGCCAAAATGCAGAACAGATTCACTGCCCTACTGACATAGAAGCTACCAGCTGCCACAGCAACAAGGAAATTACAAAAGGAAGACTAGAAAGAGAAATGGCTGAACTGAGTTATATAACAAATCCCAGTCTATTAGCAGAGGTATGAACAAAGATAATGGCTTCAAGGCACACTAAATAATAATACAAGAATCCTCATTACTGTACAAACAACAAAAGGAATCTTCTCAGGGAAAGTGATCTTTGATAATCAGATTTATTGCTTTCATGTATCAACACTAACTGACCACTGTCAAGATCTGAGGGACCTGTATCACCTTAGAAAGCCTTTTGAAAACTTTCTGGATCCTATTACATTCTATCACACAGCTGTATAAATATACCTTATTCCTAAAGCCTTAATATCACTGCATCTGAAAATGTGGGTTTATATCCAGGAAAATTCATGCTAAAATAAAAACCTGCTAAACGTAAAGGTGCTATCACGTTCCTTTTTCCTTCCCCCTCTCTTCCTCCTTTTTATGCTGTAACAGACTAACACCACTACCTTTTTGAAAACCAATTGTCACTTTTTGTGATGTTCAAAACTGGGCTGTAATTCCATCCAAAAGATGATACCCAAGAACCCCATTCTTAGGAAGACAGGATGCTCTCCTTCCATATATAAATCCATGCATATGAATGATATAGCTAAATGGTTGGCAGTGTTATGAAGGCACTCCATTGGGATCTGAGCTGAGAAAAACCTTTCCATCTCAAAAAAATATGGATATGTAAGATAAAAAGTGACAGGCAGTGAAAATAATAAATGTGCTACATCTCAAAACTTTCTGCAAAACAGTTTGGCGGATTTAATCCATACAACAACACACTTTTCCTGCCTTGATTCCTTTAGTTGTTGTATGTCACTGAGACCTCAGCCATCTGTCTTATTTTCACTCTCAAGTATTAGCTTATCAAAGCTCAACCAGCAGAATTTTTTCCCCAAAGCTTTATAAATAGATTCCAAGATAAATGGAATCTCCTTAGCCAAGCTAGTACAGTGAGCCTTTCATACCCACTGGGGTTTGGTTCCAGGACTGTCCATTGATACCAAAATTTGGGGATGCTGAAGTTTCATTATTTACAATGGTTGGTATGATGGTATCCCTTATATAAAATGGGAAAATCAAGGTTTGCTTTTTTTTAAAAAAATATTTTCAAGCTATGGATGGTTGAATCCATGGATGCAGAATCCATGGATACAGAGGGCTGACTGTAATTGGTTTGGAAAAAAATCAGGGGAAAGGTGGAAGGACATTATAACTCAATATAGGAATTATTTAAAATAGTTAATTCACTGATTGTTTAATAATAATAATACTAATAATAATCTTGTTTTAACTTTTGTAATGCGAAGTGAATTTTTAACAAACTATTTTTAAATGTGATAAGTTAATTTGAGTCTTGAACTGGGAAAAAAGGGAGGGATAGAAACAACAACAACAATTTAATTAAATCAATTTTTAATTTAAATTATGATTATACTGAAATTTCAGCATTAACTGTGATCCATGTTAGAATAACTAAGAATCAATAAAGTAAAGAAAGTGCAGGACAGGCAACTAGAGGTATAAGGGAGGAAGAAAGGGAAACAAGAGAATTGTTTTGGGTCAGGTAGATGAGAAATGAGCCTATGTAATGTAGTGGTTTGAGTGTTGGACTATGACTCTGAAGAACAGGGTGTGAATCCCAACTCAGCAGTGGATACCCACTGGGTGACCTTGGGCAAGTCACACTCTCTCAGCCTCAAAGGATGTTAACGGCAACCCCATCTCTGAAGAAATTTGCCAAGACAAACCTGTGATAAAGTTTGCTTTAGTGTTGTCATAAGTCAGGAATGACTTCAAGGCACACAACAACAAAGATGATAGGGTTTTCCAAAATTCACATGGCTGTTTCTTTCCTTTGTAAGCTCCAAAGAAACACAAGTAGTACGGAGAGCAGTAAAATCACAGATGGCATTTTTCACCTTCATTCTGCATTTCAGTTAATTTTCAATGGTAATTGAATATAAACTTAAGCTTCACTCCTTTTAATATAGATGCAATTGAATTTTGAAGCTCATGAACAATTAACTAAATGCATCAGCCTTTTAAAAGGTAACTTTCTTGTGTGTGATCACAACTCACAATTTTGCTCCCAGTACCTTTGTCTTGCTCTTTGAGAATACCCTGAATTTATCTAGATCATTGGTTTCATATTTGTTGAGAATATTCTCTGCACCTTTGGCATCTTTGCTTGACACTCAGTGATATTTGATTTCAATATTTGAGCTTTCATTTAATAGTTTGAATTCCATGATGTTGGGGATTTGACAGCACTTGGTAGGTGCTATTGAAAGGTAGAATTTGATGAAAAAGCAGGGTTTGGAAAGCCCCCCCCCCCAACTTCAGTCACTAAAATCCCCCAACTAGCGATAGTTAGCATCAGAATCTGGGAAATGTAATCCAAAAATGTAATTTTTAAAGCCCTTAATACTAGTGAAGGATATGAGTGAAGGATATGAGTTATGAGCCAGGGTGAAATGAGACAATTTTCCCCGGCCAAGGGAATAATAAGGGTTTCTTCAGACACCTTTTTTTGTAGATAATGATAAAAATACCACCCAAATCAATGCAATTTAATTATAAAGTATGTTGTGAAGCTTCCCAAAAAAGTGAAACAATTAAAAATGCAATAAATCTCACACAAATTAGCTGTGTAAACTAAATACCAGTGACTAGGAAGTAAACAGTGACTAGGAAGTTATCATACTATAATGATCTGAACTGTCAGTAAAGTCATATGCACCATGATTTCTCTGCAAGAGAAACTGACCACTTGAAATTCCTTCAAAATGTTACTTTTAAAAGCCCTGGTTGCTAAATCTACTTTTCTCTAACAAAGCACTGAAGGGTAGTATGGTATCAGCACATGCACCCATGAAGTGTTAGTGCTGGGGATTTTCAGGATTCTACCAAATCTTTTTGGGAGGGGGATTCCTAAACTATATAAATTTCTAAATGCTTAAATTGAAGGCAAGAAATTTGGGGATTGAAAGAAAATGTCTGGGTGGGGCAGAATTCTTATGCCCTCATTTGCCACCCACCCCTATCATTATACCCTTGGCTGTGAGTTGAATCATGCCAGTTTGTATTGCTTTAAGTGTCTATTATTTATTCCATCATTAAGTATTGCACAAAGGGGAACAAAAACAGTTACAATTATGCAGGGGTGACAATAAAACCCCCCTCAATAGCCATTCTTGGAGCCTAGAAAGTATTGCTGCTGTTGCTCCATGTGTTGAAAATGGGACTACCAACACCTTAGGACTTTTAAAAATTTGTATTATTTTGAATCACCCTGGGATCATTTTTCATGAAGGAGAGCATTGCTATCATCATCTATACTGTGAAGGTGATACAAGTGAAAAGTCTGAATGTGATGCCCCATTCCTAGTTACAGATTACTATTTAATTCTTTCATGTTGCTTGGTTACTACAGGATCAACCGATCAACAGAGCTAGATAGACCAATATGTATGCTTATTCATTTTCTCATTAGAATCACTGGGACTAAAAACAAAATTGCTTAATTTGGGATGGATTGTTCTCCCTTGTTTTCACTTTGCAGTCCAAGCAGCAGCTGAAGCCATTTTCAACTGCTTTCATGGTTCACCTGTGGATATTGTGCTGAGATCCTATTAAAATCCATAATGCCAACTTTGTTGTGCTTTCAGGAGTAAGTGACAAGGATGAAATAGTTCTTTCCATCACTTGAGTACAAAGGGCAGGGAACAAGTACTGGAAGATGTATCATAGCTCTGATGGGCATCCGTGACCTTTTGCCTGCCCTGAAGAAATTCACTAACAAGAGAAAAAGCTTCCTAGCAGATTGAGGTGAAGAATCGTGGGACAGCATGGTCTGAAAAGTTCGGAGCTGTCTTAGACAAGGAAAGCCTACACACCTGACTACATTGTACAGAAGATTTAAATCACATTTTTTTTAAAAAAAGAAAGAAAAATAGTCCAGCAATGGAGAAAATGAATACAACCAGAGGAATTACAGATATTGGTGCACACATGATGCACTGAGAAAGAATGACTGTAAAGATGCTAGTTAGAAAGCTGGTAGAAAGCATCAATGTTGGGTCCAGATTTTGTGAGCATTTGCTTGTCTGCTTCTTTGGAGTACCATCTGTATTATATCTCATAGGGAGTGCTCAATAGATGCTAAAAGCTACTGCATATGTTGCATCACTGGGATTCTATTAGTGTTTTATATGTGTGTAAATTCCTCTATGTTTGGACATTTTTATCCAATGCAGAATGGATGCATTCAGTTTGAGTTTGCAGAATTGGAGGTGTGCACACAGTCCCACTGTCTGTGGTCTGCCCATTGTACATGGATTTATGCGTGCACATTTGGTTGCACATTCAATTGCACATTTGGCATCTTAGTTTTGTTGCACAATACAATGGATGGCATTGCACAATTAATGCATAACTGCAACTCAGCCTTATGTCTGTCAGAGCTTGGAAATAATACTCTTTCAGATGAGTGGTCATGTTGGGATTGTGGAAACATTAATCCAGAGAAGTAAGTGCCTTCGAGCTCTGGTTCTTGTTATGTTTCATTTGATTGGGGAGGACAGGTGGACAGGCAGAGGCAGTAGGCTAGATCCAGACTGTTATGCTTAAGAGAAAACCCAGTGAAATAAATGGGGTACAGTGGCCTGGACTACTAATTTAAGCCCTGGGGAGGGGGGAGCTGTGTAGCTTTCCAGTTGTTGTTGAAATAAAATTCCCAGAAAACTATAGCTGCTGGGAGTTACAATCTAGTGTCTGGAGGGCTGCACACTTCCCAAGAATGTTTAAGCCCCAACCATTTCATTAGATCTATTCTAAGTATGACTAAAGATGCGTCTACACTGGCCTCTGAATCAGGGGCTAGTCCTGAGTGTTATGCTTTAGACTGGCCCTGGATCAACTATGATGGCAACCACACACCCTGGGCTGAATCCGGTGTGATGCCACATCGTGCACGTGGGTCAGCAGAGCCGACACTGCATTAGCCCTGCTGGACCATCCCCCCTGGTGCCAGTTCTTCAGCCTCCTTGGCCAAGCAGCTCCCTCTGAGCTCTTGGGTCACTCGACCCCTTCCTTGTTGATTGCATGGGTGTTCCGTTCTAACCTCAGCACACCAAGCAGACTTTACACAGAGCTCCTACCCATAAGGAAGCAGTGGCAGTGGCAGTGGCACTGAAAAGAGGCCATGCCCTTTCCCTGCACTGCTCTTAAAAATATCTATTCAGCCACACATAGATCACTATCACTAAGCCCTAGTCTTCCACTTGGAATAACACCTGCTCAATACAGAGAAGTGTGATTGCCCAGTTCTTGGCATGTGGACAACTACCGGTGGGCCTTTGCCGACTGCTAGAAATAGTGCAAATTGAGTCCACTTTAGCTGCCCTGACTCAGTGCTAGGGAATCATGGGAACTATAGTTTATTGTGGCACCAGAGCTCTCTGACAGAGAAGGCTCAATGTCTCAGAAAAAAAAAATACAATTCCCATGATTCCCTAGCACTGAGCCAGGGCAGTTAAAGTGGACTCAATTTGCACTATTTCTAGCAGTCTGCAAATCAGGCCAAATAGGACCAGATCTAAATGACCACACTGACAACAAACTCAAGATCACTATGGGGGGTTCTGGGAAACATGGGTTATCCTCAGCTTTGCTTAGTTCAGGGCAAAGTCAGGATTAGGGCCAAAAACTATGGATCCTCCCTGGAAGTAGCCATATGTTATGAGGACTACCAGCACCAGCTTCAGGATGAGTGTGGACTCTTTCACCAGTGTAGACAAACCCGAAGTCTAGATTCCATTCCAGGTTCACTGGGGGAAGCGGGGGACAGGGTCTTCTCAGTGGCTGTTCCCAGACTTTAGCACTCCTCTCCTAAGGAGGCTACGAAAGCTACCTCCTTGTTTTCCTTCCATCAGCAAGTGTAAACTTTCCTGTTTCACCAGGCTTTTAGGAATTAACTGTGAAGGGCTTCTCATGGTGCGCTGTTTTGTGGATTTTTATAAAAATGTGAATTTTAAATGGTTTTAATTTAATTTAATTTATTGCCTTTAAATCTGTCTACCTGTTGATGTTTTTGTGTTTTTAATATGTCCTAGTTTTAATAATTCGTAAGCCATTTTGAGTCTTGTTATTGGGGGAAAAGTAGGATATAAATGAATATTTATTCATTTATTCACCATCCTCCATCCCAGTGAGAAGAATGAGCAGGCCCATTCTTCTAGATTTTGGAAGTGGACTGTGCTGGGTTGTGGTTTGGGACAAGTGCTTTCCAATGCTGACCTTTGAAGCTGGCCCTTGAGACCATGAGCTGGGCCCACATTACCCAACTCCTAAAAGTATCTATTCATCCATACATAGATTACTATCACTCAACCCAGTCTCCCACCTGGAATAACAAAGCCATCCTACTAAGAACACATACTCCTTTTTATTACTCACATTTTGCAAATTTTAGTAAATACTTGCCAACTGATAAAATTAGCTTTAAGCCATGCACTTGTTTTCTCTTAAAAATTCCAATTTAATTTCCTCCCCTTTCCTTTGATGCAATCTTTGCAATTTCACATCCTCTATAAAAGGTCCTTCCAATTAAAAACTATAAATTTTTATGAGCTTTTTATACCCATAACTGTTGTGCATACCTGCACGGACAAATCGCAAAAAGCTTGTTGCAAGGTTTCTTTCTTTCTCTTTCTTTCTTTCTTTCTTTCTCTTTCTTTCTTTCAATGGAAATGTAGTTAAGATGTTTGGAGAGTGCAGGTTGTAATGTTATAACATTGTAACATTATCAGATTAATCAGTTAGAAACTTTGGGCTGTCAGTTTTACTGATTCTAAGTGTCTGTGTGGGTGGGTGCGTTTGTGTGTGAGACATCATGGTTATGTCTTAGGACAAGGTTGATGAAACATTTTTAGTCTGTGGGATGTTTTTGTGTGTTTTTATCTTGCATTTCATTCCATCTTTTAAAAAACGGCGTACTTTGTTAGGAGAACTTCTTTTAGCGTAAAAGAAGCAATTTTTTCCCCATTATCAAAATCAAGGGTCTTCCACATTTTCCAGGAAATATATCTATGTCTAGCTGGTACATCTTTCCTCCATTTTATACCATTCAATTGTCTTGATTTGACAGGAACAATTTTGATTAATCCTGGCATCCTACTTTTTTCAGATGCTTTTAAAATGTCCCAGTTCCTTTCTCCTCCTCCCACCTTCCCCCTTTCTCCTCAGCTTACTTTCGTTGCTGCAAGCTGTATTCAAAATTCCAAAGTAGTTTGTATTCAGTTAACTTAACAAGGGTGAGAGGAGGAGTATAACTGTGTGCTTCCCAGTAAGCTCAGGCAAAAACAAAGTGCTGCAGCCTCTGCTACCTTGTGTCTTCTTCCTCATTTTTGCTATCTTTTGCCATCTTGGCCAGATGCTGCTGTTGCTTGGTCACATGTGTCCCAGTTTTCATCTGTGTGATGTTGGAGGGCATGTCATGTCTGCCTCAAGAGATTTATTTATCTTCTGGAGCGATGGTTAGCAAGGATGCAACTCATCCATTAATGAGAACCATTGGTTAAAGAGAGTCTTTCTTTAATGTAATGTTGAATATCAGTAACTAGGTATTTGATATCAACAATACACAGGCCTGAGGTCCATTTCACAGTACACAGTTATACACAATCAAATGATTCCTCTTTAACTGCCATGGTTTCGTCCTATGGGTTCTTGGGATTTGTAGTTTAGGGATGGAGCATTTAGAATTCTCTGCCAGAGCTCTAGTCTAGTGCCTCATGAAACTACAAACCCAAGATTCCATAGGATGCAGCCAAGGCATTCATAATAGAACCATAATACTACAATTGTATAGCCTTTCCATCGTCTTTCCAGTTTCTATGTATGATTGTTAAAGCTGGACCATAAAGAAAGCTGGTAGGAAGAAAACCAACTAATTTGAAAAGTGGTGCTGGAGGAGAGATCCATGGCTAACATGGGTGTAATTTGCACTGCAGAAATAATGTTGTTTGATACTGCTTTAACTGCTATGGCTCATTGCTGTGGGATTCTGGGATTTGTAGTTTCTTGTAGCATCAGAGCTCTCTGATAGAGAAGGTGAAATATCTCAAAAAATCCCAAAATTATATAGCAGGGGTAGGCAACCTTTCCCCTTTAAGGGCCGAGGGACTTCAGCTCCCAGAAGCCTCAGCCATGTTGGCCAATAGTCCCATGTTGGTCAATAGCTCCTGGGATTCTGGGAGCTGAAGTCCCTCGGCCCTTAAATATGGTATTGAGCCATGGTAGTTAGAGCACTGTCAGACTGTATTATTTCTGCAATGCAGATTAAGCCACGGACTCCAAAAAGTACAAATGAGTAGGTCTTAGAGCAAATTAAGGCTGAACTCTCTCTAGAAGGCAAAATGACTAAGCTGAGACTATTGTACTTTGGACATATCAGAAGAAGGCATGACTTTTTAGAAAAGATTATAAGGCTTTGTACGATGGAAGGCAGTAGGAAAAGAGGGAGAGCGCATCACAGATGGATAGACACAGTCAAGGAAGCCATGGCCCTGAGTTTGCAAGACCTGATCAGGGCTATTGATAAAAAGGTGACTTAGGGGTCTGCTTTTCATAAGGTCACCATAAATTGAAGTCATCTTGATGGCAGGTAGCAACAATAGTCTGGAAGGACCCCAGGATTGTTATTTTGTTGTTGTTTTAAAGTTGTAACACCATGAGACCACTTAAACTGCGGTGTTTCTATTGGGATTTGCTATGTAGGGAGGAGTATTGAGAATTCTCAGACAGAGGGCCTCACCAAACTGCAAATCCCATGGAATGCAGTCATGACAGTAAAGTAGCATCAAACTGTTTTCTTACATTATTACTGTGTAGTGTGTAGCATTATAACTGAATACCACTACTACTACTACTAATAATAATATCTTACCTGCCACTTCCCATGGATCTAGACAAGGAACAACAACAATTAACAGACAAACAATATGAGTTAAAAAGACATCAGTTAAAACACATATCAGTATAAAAGGACAAATAAGATGTACACATATTAAAGCATTCCATATATACAATTCACAATTTAAAAATCATCTGGATAAGCCTGCCAGAAGAGACTGGTCTTTAAAAGTCTTTTAAATTCAGACAGCATATCCAACTGTCAAATCTCTTCTGGTGTAGTATTAAGTGACTGCAAAAGAACTGAAAGATCATCTAGTTCTGGGATGGAAAATCTATGTCACTCCAGATGTTCTGGATTTAGGTTTTCAGAAGCCTCAGATAGTACAATCAATGGGAAGAGATTAGGAGAGTTGTAGGCTAAAAGGTTTTGCTGGGAAAGGTTTCTCACTCCTGGTTTAGTTCAGTTTTGTTCTTTGAGTCAGCAAACTCTCTGTCGAACCCTCCAGAGCTTTTTTGATGGTTGACCCATGCTGTTGTGTGCTCAAAGCCAAGCGTGGCATTGGGCAGTCCTGTTTCAGATGTGCATGCGTGACTGAATATGAACTTTAAAATATCAAGCCCCAACAATTGAATGTAGGCTGTCCAAGATCAGAACTCAAGATCCAATAGTGACTGTCAAATACCTAATATTGGATGTTACTTTCTGACAAGCTGAACCCAGGGCACTTTGCTTTTGCTTTTTTACCTTTGAAGTACAGATCACAAATTGCTGTCCCCTCTGAGTCAGTGTAACATATTGCTTGGGAAAAGGGGGCTGACAGCTCTTGCAAACTCAGCAACTATGAAATGTTCTTCCAAATTGTATGAGACAAGAGTGCATGGGAGTGAAACTTTAGGGTAGGATTTTTGGGAGGAGGGCTTCTGAATTTAGTTTAGTAATACTTCACAGAACACTTGGCTTCACGGAGTCAGAACTCTGAGAGTTCAAGGTTGCGAGGAGAGATCAGAGTTTGGAAACTTACTTTCTTGGGGAAGAGGGAGGCATGCTGATTCTGGGATTTGGAGCAGTATAGTACCACAAAGTGATTCTTTCAAGCTATAGGAAGATTTCTGTCTCCATATTTCCTTTGCTATTGTGGGATATTTCTGGTGAACATCAAATTAATGCTATGACCTCTGCAACCATTACAATAGGGGTGAGCAATTGTACTGGGAATGGGAGCCAAATATTATCCCCACAGCTCCCTCCACACAGACCACACTATCATATATGGACACAATGGATGTGAAGTTATTCACTGCTGGCCACCATGATATGTGTGCATGTGTTGTGTGCCTTCAAGTAATTTCTGATTTATGGCGACACTAAGGTCAACCTATCATGGAGTTTTCCTGGCAAGATTTATTCAGAGGAGGTTTGCCATTGCTTTCTATGGAGTCTGAGAGCATGTGACTTGCTCAAGGTCACCCAGTGGATTTCATGGCTGACTGGAAATTGAACCCTGGTTTCCAGAGTCATAGTTCAATGCTCAAACCACTATGCCATGTTGGCTCTCTCACTGTAGTATAGCAACGGTTTAAAATAAAATAGAAAGATTTTTTAGTATTGTAATTGTGGCCCACAATCAGTTCTTTGTCATAGTCAGTCTTCCCTCTTGTTCAGTAACCACAGTATTGTCCAGATGGTGGCTACAAGGGATAGAAACATATTTTGCCACCAGCTCAAAATCCTCATGTCATAACCTCCAACTGCCCCAGTTTGGCAGGGACAGTCCCAATTAACCCTCTGCCACCCCACTTTTTCAGTTGTATTTAAAATGTCCCAGTTTTTCTTTTCTGCCCTCACTTTCTCCCTTGTCCTCAGCTTACTTCATTTGCTGAAAACTGAGTTCAAAATGCAGAAGTAGTTTGCGCTCATTTAACTCGGCAGCTGAGAGAGGGGAGGAGGAGGAGGAAGAATTTTCCCTTTCCCCAGTAGATTCAGGCCACAGCAAACTGCTGCAGACTCTCCTACCTTGTGTGTTCTTCCTCATTCATCACGTTCACCATCTTGATCACACTGATGTTGCTCAGCAATTCTTCTCTTGGTTTTCATGTTAAGGAAAGCTATGCAATTTCTTCAATTTAAAGCATTGATATTCCAGTCCTGGCTACAGGGTTAACTGTATCCTGACAACTGCTAACACATTATGATTGTAAAAATGTGCAAAAGATGCACTTCCACCTTTTTAAAAATTAGGCCTTTTTTGTGTTAAACAAGAGATATACTGAATGAACACTTTGTTTTAAAGTGGAATCACAGGTCCAGGAACCAAATTTTCCTTGTTTTAATGCAAGCAAGCAGGTTTGTGTGTAAACTCTCAGGCTGCTGAATTTCAATACCAACAAGTTGCACAAAATAGGCTGGGAAGGGTATGCACAGCCCACAGACCATATGTTGCTGATGTCTGATAGAAATGCAAAAAGTTGCAATAAATTACTAGTCCTGACATAATCTCCAACACTTCATATATGAAAATTGGGACACATGTAGCCAAGCGATATCTGTGTGTGGTAAAGATGGCAAAACTTATTAGTGCAGAAGAACAACAAACTAGGAGAAACTGCAGAAATTTGCTTTTGCCTGAGCCTGTTGGGAAGAGCAAGATTTTGCCTCTTCCTCTCCTCCCTGCTGAAGTAACTGAATGGAAACTACTTTTGCAGTTTGTAGTAATTGAAGTAAGCTAAGGTTGAGAATGGGAGGAAAAAAGAGACACCTGAAAAAGTGGGAACCCAGAAGATTAAATGGTACTGTCTCTGCCAAAATTAAACAGTTGAAGGATATGTCATGAGGATTTTGGGCAGGGTGGCAAAATAAACTTCTGTCCTTGCAGCCGGTTGTGTGGAGAATGGTGTGCTACTGCAAACAAAAGATATGAATAATTTTTTGTGGGTTTTTCGGGCTATGAGGCCGTCTTCTAGAAGAATTTATTCCTGATGTTTCACATGCACCCGTGGCTGGCATCTTCATTCTCTGAAGATGCTAGCCACAGATGCAGGTGAAACATCAGGAATAAATTCTTCTAGAACACGGCTTCATAGCCCGAAAAACCCTCAAAAACGATAAGATGCTGACTGTGAAAGCCTTCGACTTCACAAAAGATATAGACTTCTGATTTAAGATGTTGTGCTATTCACTCTTTTTGTACGCCACCAGAATTGTTAGTCTTAAATTTTGTAAGCCTTCAAAACCCTAATATTTGGCTCTGACCTTGAAAAGGCTTCTAGATTCACCCTGGAGAATGCATCAGTTTTTAAAGTACTCAGTTGAGAAAGCACCCAAGAGAGATGCTTATTTGAGAAGCTCCTTGGAGATTACTGCTTGTTCACACTCTGTGTCATTTGTCTGGGCAACAAATTGCAAACCAAACTGAGAACACATAATTTCCCTCCTGACTCCCTGTGATCAAACTGCTGTCCCAAACTTGGGGAGATTTTCTTGGAATTCTCCTAGAGATTGCTGGTGGAAATGTGAAACTGATAGAGGCAACAAAGCCAGGAAGAGTGTTCACATTGCTGAAGGCTAAAGAAAGCAGTTACAGCTGGCTGAGAAAGTGAAGGGCCAGCAGTGAACAAGTGTTTAAAGAAATCCACACTGAAAACTCTGCAGTCTTTCCTAGAATTTGAATAAATTCCTTTTTTTGGACTACAGCTCCCAGAATCCCCAGCCATCATGCTTATGGAAAGTTGTGATCCAACCCCTCCACCTCCCCCAAGTTCTGGTTCTTTTCTAGCTGCAATGTCTACAAATAACTTTCATTTTTTTCAGTTGGTTCATTTTAAGGCACACAGTAGCCCTTAGTGCAGTGGTTCTCTGCCTTTGGCCCTCCAAAGATTTTGGACTTTAGCTTCCAGAATCCCTCCCCACTGGATGTGCATACTGGGGCTTCTGGGTTTTAAAGTCCAAATATCTGGAAGACAAAAATTTGGGAATCTATGGTGTGATGGCTCTTTTGAATATTATGCTGAATATGTGAGATTTGGGTAAATATATCCTCATTCTTCACCCATGTCCTTTCAGACAATATCCAAACAGGGCTAATATAAATGTTCCCAAAATAAACCTGATGCTAATGAGGTCCTGATTGGAACACAAAAATGAGGGTAGTTGTGTTGTCCCATAGGACAAAAACAAAATCCAAAATCTGGAAATATGTTCACAATGTATAAGGGTCAGCTATAGATCCACAATAATGAGCAAACTTTCAAGCTCTCTAAAACTTTTAAATCAGGCTAAGGTGGTAAACATTTAAAGGACAGGGAGGAAGTATAAAAATTCCCCCCTCCCCAAACTGGCAAGAACGTGTAAGAAGCCATAAAATCTGTGGTTAAACTCAGTACTGAGATGGAGAGGGATAAGTCACTGGTAGGTGTGGATGACATCCAGCTGGGATGAAGATAAATGGCAGCTCTGCATTTTTGGAAATACATGGTTGTTATTAGCATCTCAGAGACCCACCTCTTCCCTTATGCAAAACATGGGTTTCTTAGGCAGCACACAACAAACAAACAAACAAACTGGTCCTTTTGTAAGCAAAGTTCGAGATTATAGCCAAGACAATATTTCCCCGCTAACCTCCCAAACCCCACCTTTTAACTGCTGCACCCCCCAGTGTCAATTCACTGAGTGAGGGAGCAACAGTTGGACACACAACACTGATGCTTTTCTCCAGGATGTCTAGAGGAAGTCCCAGAGAATGTCTCATCACTGTGCATCCAGACATAAGAGCATAGCTGGATGCTTCTCTGCTGCTCCCTTGCTCTCCAATGGCTGGTAGAGAGGGTTTTTTACTATTTTATTGGGAAGGCTAAACAACTTAAAATATTTTTTGTAAGATAGTTTGATTGTTTGGGATATTTGGCAGATTCCAAACCAAGGAATACTTAGAAACTGATGGGCTGATTCAAAAAGAAATTTCTGGGCTTGTGCAAAGTTGTTCCCCACCATTGCAATGCATCCTTAAGTCATCCTTAAGGCATTATATTGAATGGTTTTGAGGGAGAGACTTTGTGTTGTGTTCTTGTTGTAGGCCTTCAAGTTGTTTCCAACTTATGTCGATCCTAAGGCAAACCTATCACAGGTATATTTTAGCAAGATATGTTCAGAGGGGTTTTTGCCAGTTCCTCCCCCTGAGGCTGAAAGAGTGACTTCCTAGGATCACCTAGTGGATCTCGCACTGAATGGGGATTTGAACTCTGGTCTCTAGAGTAATAGTCGAATGGCCAAACCACTATACCATGTGGGCTCTTCCTTACATGAGGCCAGTTTTCTGTCCTTGTCTTCTCTGACGGCAGGTGTGGGTGGTGGTGGAGGAAGGTGGTGGTGGAAGAACATTGGCCAAGATCCTGCATGAGACTTTCAGCTCAATTTGTCTCCTGATCCAATCCCCTAAAACCCATCTTAAAAGCCGTACAGTGGTACCAAGTGAAGAAGTTTGGTAGTGCTGGTGAGTGGAGTGCTGAAGGTTGGTACATCCAGCTCTCTCCCTCCAGTGAACTGTGTTGCAGCTCCTCTTCACAATGCAGGTTGTTAGTGGAAGGAGGCTGGATGCATTGTCCTTCAGTGTCCTGCTCACCTGAGTTGCAGAATTCCTTCACCTGGTACAGCTGTCTGGCTTTTAAGATGGGTTGTAGGGGCATCTGCAGTCATGGCCATGATTGTAAATATGAATTTGAAATTGTAGTAAGGTCTGCCACTGGGATCTGGCTTACAGCATCATGCCTGCTTAACAAAATGCCTGCCAATGTGTTTAGACAGTCACTAAGAACAAGAGTGTGACTATGACTAGCAATCACCATTTCACTGCTGCCCCAGAAAAGTGATCTACAGAAAGTGTCTGTTGGGAGGGAGGTGAAATGGTGGCTGTTGGTAACTAAGGGCCTTTGCAGACTGCCAGAAATAGTGCAAATTGAGTCCACTTTAAGGGTTAGGGTTAGGGTTAGGGTTAGGGAATCATGGGAACTGTATTTTATTGTGGCACCAGAGTTCTCTGACAGAGAAGGCTCAATGTCTCAGAAAAAACAACAACAATTCCCATGACTCCCTAGCACTAACCCTAACCCTTAAAGTGGACTCAATTTGCACTATTTCTGGCAGTCTGCAAAGGCCCTAAAACATTTATAGGTACACAGCAAATCAAATGAATTTTTTCCTTGTTCAGGTATAATATTGCTTCATCCATTGGGAAAACAAATTAATTAGGAAGTAAGTTGTTATGGGCTATAAGTAATTTCCAAGCTCTGTTCTTTATTCAGTGGTGTACAATTTAGAAAATGACATACTGTAACACTCAGAAGGCTACAGAGGTTTGGCAGCATTAGTAACACAATACAAGAAGAAACAGCCGCCACCAAGTTCAGCTTTCTACAATGCAAATGTAGAGTTTTTATTGGGATGAAAACCCTGAGTATCTGCTCAGTGCCATGTGCACCAATTTCCTTCCAGCCTAGTGAATGTAAATTACTGATGAACATAGCAAATATGCAAAAGGGTGGCATACTAATTCAGATTTCACGCATGGGGGAAATGGGAGAGGAGAGAAAAGAGGTTTGTGGAAATGGTGTGAGTAATCTAAAAGAGAAGGCATTAGTTGTTTTAAAAGAATATCTGAAAGCAAATAGGATTTGGGGGACGGAGGTTGCTTTTGTCTTTCCTGTCTGACATTCTCCACTGAATAGTAGTTTGAAGAACAAGAAAGAGGATAACATGGCAATAAGAAATTAAGAGCACTAGCTCGGAAGCACTCTTGTCAGATGGGTGCCAAAAGAATCCACTACCTTGAGCCAAGGCAGTCACGGACTGAAAGAGTAACATCAATGCCTGTCTTCCTTTTATAATTCCAGGCAAAAAGCTTGTTTGGCTGTGTGTAATGCAGCTAGACTCTTTCCCCAGCTTGTCTCCAAAGAAACCATTTAAATCCAAGACTTGTTTATCCATAGCAAGTTACCTTTCAGTCAGAGCATTAGTACACCTTCTCAGTAATGTTAGCCCTGGAAGGCAGCAGATGTACAACACTTCAGGCAAGGTTCTTTCCAAGCCCTGCTTGGAAATCCCTAGCTGGTACACCTTGATGGTCTCCCATCACATTATTAATTCACTCTGATCCTGCTTAGTTTCCAGAATCTGATAAGATTGAATGTGGTGGGTGCACACTCTACCAGATGTTGTTTGGCAACAGCTTTCATGAACCTCAGCGAGTATAGTCCATGGTAAAGGATGATGTGGTAAAGGATGATGTGACTCATGCCTCGATTTCTATAATGTGCTCTACATGGGACTAACCCTTGTGCTTGGTTCGGCAATTACAGCTGGTACAAAATATGGCAGCCAGGCTTGTTTCGGGAACATCTAGGAGGGACCACATTACTCCGGTTTTGAGGTCCCTTCAGTGGCTGCCCATTAGTTTTCGGGCCCAGTACAAGGTGTTGGTCATCACCTTTAAAGCCCTAAATGGCTTGGGTCCAAGCTATCTCAGGGACCGTCTCCTCCCATACAATCCTCCCCGTGCTCTCCGGTCCTCTGGGAGGAATTTGCTGCAGCCTCAAAAATCGAGGCTTGCGACGACCTCCCAGAGGACTTTCTCAGTTGTCGCCCCCAGACTCTGGGATGACCTGCCGGATGAGATCCGTCAGTTAACATTGTTAGACAGCTTTAAAAGGACGGATCTCTTCCGGCAGGCCTTTCCAGATTAACTATCCTGGCCTCGGGTACCCCCACCCCAATGATCTTCACGTGGCCCCATTTAAGGATGGATGAGGAACATTGCTGTGGGCCTAATATTGTCTTTTTGGGAAATTGTTTAAGTATTTTAATTGTTTTAATTGTTGAACTGTGGTTTTAATTCTATGGATTTAATACTGTTTTAAGGGGGGGGGAGGGATTGTTGGCTTTGGGATATTATGTAAGAGTTTATGGTTGTGAGCCGCCCTGATTGGTTTTCTAAAGGTTGGGATATAAATAATTTTTATTTATTTATTTATTTATTTATTTATTTATTATTATTAGTCCAACATCTGGAGGACTACATTTTTCCTCATCCGGCTACATTCTTGTTATGTGTCTTCAAGGTGTTTCTGACCTATAGTGACCCTAAGGCAAACCTATAATGGGGTTTTCTTTGCAAGTTTTGTTCAGAGGGTGGGGTCTGCCTTTGCCTTCCTCTGAGTGTGAGTCAACCAAGATCATCCTGTGGATTTCCAAGGCCAAGTAGGGTCTCCAGATCCCTGGTCTCCAGAGTCATAGGACGTTATCACACGGGGAGTCACGGGGAGAAAGTGGAAATAAACTGGACGAGCGGAAGACTTTAATTTATGGGATTTGTCCTGTTCCGCCTCATCTGATAACTAAATTTGAATTTAAAAGGGGGTTAATTCGAAAAGATTTCGTTTGAATTAACCCCCTTTTAAATTTGAATTTAGTTATCAGATGAGGCGGAACAGGACAATTCCCGTAAATTAAAGTCTTCCACTCATCTGGTTTATTTCCACTTTCTCCCCGCGACTCCCTGTGTGATAACGTCCATAGTCCCATCACTCAAACCATTACACCACTCTGGCTGTCATCTCACTATAGATTTTACTTATTTCCTCCAAGCTACTTGTTCCTGAGTGTGTTGAGGGAGCATGGGGAAGATGGACTTAACTTTACAAGGAAAATATAGAGTATAAATCAGGCACAGCTGTCTGTTTGGAACTCACTTTTAATAATAAGCAATTTTACCCCCAGCAACCTATTGTACGTGCTGCAGGGGAAAGCTTACATATGCACAATAACACTCCTTTTGGTTCTGGCACCTTCAAAGGCCAACAGCACCTCATTCCCTGAGATTTCAGGGGCAAGACTAAAAATTCCAGCTGGAATTTACAGTTGCAATTAGGAATGCATACAGTTATGCATTTGTAACTGATTCGTATTCATGACCCCACTGTATTCAGTAGTGTAGAGAATATGTATAGATCACAAACGTCCTTCAGTCCTGACTTATCAAGCAGCTGCCACTATGAGAGACAGTGGTCTATTCTCCTGTTGATCAGGATGAAGCAGACTGATGTTTCCACCTCCTACCCCTATGAGTGATCTCCATTGGGACAACCAGGAGCAGGATTCCTGTCACATTTCCTCCTTGCATCAGAGATTAATTTTGGGATGAGGGTGAGAACATCAGTCTGCTGTGTACAAGGGAACAGAGCCCTATCACTCATAGCAGCTCCTGTTAGTGGGGGCTGGGGGAGGTTGGACCAGTAGATGCTTACTTACACAACCTACCTAACTAAGCAGCACATATAGAAAATCGGTCTCCCTCTTTGCTGTCCTTCTGGTAGTGAGTACAAACTTTCATGTTCCAATAGGTTCTTAGGGATTGGCTACAATGAGTTTTTAATGGTATGCAGTCTTGTTGATTTTTATCATCTCTCTTTTAAATTATTTTTATGTAATTTCAAAAGTTAAAGAATGTATAACTGCATTAAAAATAACTCTGTATGTTTTTACTGATGTCATTATGTGTATTTTAAGTAGTATTTATTTAAAAAATTCTTGTAAGCTGCCTTAACTCCCAATATTGCAATAAAAGTAGGATATGAAATAATAATAATAATAATAATAATAATAATAATAATGTTTGAAGCTTGGGATGTGTACTTCTGATGCATACTCTCCAACTGTTCTGATTAATCCTCTGTCATTCCAATTTTTCAGCTGCTTTAAAAATGTTCTTATTTCTTTCTCTTTCTTCTATTTCCTCCCTTTGTCATCAGCTTATTTCAGTTGCCTAAACCTTGAGTTCAAAGTGAAAAAGTAATTTGGACTCAGGTTAACTCGGAGGGAGGGGAGAATCTTGTCCTTCCCAGTAGGCTCAGACAAAAGCAAATTGCTGCAGTCTCTGCTAGCTTGTCTGTCCTTCCTCATTAATAACTTTTGTCATCTTGACCATACTCTGATGTTATGCAAAGGGATCTTGTAGCACCTTTGAAATTAAATGTGTGAAAGAAATTGTAGCATAAGCTTTCATAGACTTAAGCTGCAAGAGGGAAGGAAAGAAGAGACATTTACCTGTGAATAAGCCACACAGATGCAAACATACATTAGCTAATGAAGTGCCCTAAAGGATTTCAGGAGGAAAACAGCATATGTTAACTGCATAGATCATGAAAAATTATAGATCATGCTAAAAAAGCAAAGCAAAAGAAAAGCAAAAGAATGTGACATTTGATTGCCTTAATGTCTAACCTTTATTCTGGACAAGAGGTCACTATAGGACAAAATATGAAGAATCAGAATGGTTTTCAGTTGACACCCTATTTGTTTAATCTATATGCAGAACATACACAGACAACAGGATTTGACTTGGGTGAAGGAGGTGTGAAAAGTGGAGGAAAGGGTAACAGTAATTTAAGACAGGGGTCGGCAAATTTTTTGGGGGCAAGGCTGATTCTGGTGTTCCCTGATTTTTGGCGGGCCGAAGGGGGGGGAATGGTGGCAGAGGCATGCGTGCATGTGCATGTGCACTCCCCCCCACCGTGGTGCTCATGCGTACGCGAGCGGGGGTGCCATTTTGCTTTCTAAAATGGCACCCGGGATCGCACACGCATGCACACTACCCCCACCATGGTGCGCATGCATACGCGAGCGTGGGGCACCATTTTGCTTTCCAAAATAGCGCCCGTGATCATGCACACATGCGCACTACCCCTGCCATGGTGCGCATGCATCCATGAGCACGGGGCGCCATTTTGCTTTTCAAAATGGTGCCCGCAATCGCGCATGCATGCGCACAATGGTGGGTGCTATTTTGAAAGGCAAAACGGTGCCCGCCGTGGTGTGCATGCGTACATGAGCACGGGGCGCCTTATGCGCATGACGCCGGGGCTGTTTTGCCTTCCAAAATGGTGCCCTCCGTGGTGCACATGCGTGCGTGAGTGCGGGGTACCGTTTTGGATATTTTAGAATATTTTCCAGTTCTTTCATAGCTGCTCTACCTGTTCTTAATCTTACTCTGATTTCCTGGCTGCAGTCCCCAATCCTATCAATTCATAGAAATAGTCAAAGATTTCCTATACATTAGTTAAGTCATCAGGCAATGTGGAGACTGTAATCAAGAAATCAAAAGACTAAGGGGTGATGCAGACCGGCCAAAAGGGCCAGCCTGGGAGTGGAGTTGGGGTGGGCAACTGCACACTAAGGGAGGCTTTTTCCCACCCCCAAAAGGAGTGGTATTTGCCAGCTCTTTTTGGAGTGGCAAAAAGCTGGATTGGGGCTACGGTGTGTGGTTGCTGCGGCCCTGATCTGGCACTCCCAGGGGCAGCACAGAGCTGCCCCTTAGGGGCCATCTGTACGGCCCCTAAGACTTGAAAGGGAAAGTGTGAAGTCCAAAATCAGGTTTATCCATGCTATAGTATTTCTGATTTCTATCTAGATATGTGAAACCTAGACAATGAGGAAAACCAGAAAGGGGGAAAAAAGCATGCGTACGTGAGTGGGGGTGCTGTAGGAGAGGTTATAGACCACATGACTGATGGATGGACTCAATAAAGGAAGCAATGGCCCTGAGTTTGCAAGATGTGAGCAGGATTATTAATCTTCTGGAGGCCTTTCATTCATGGGTCACTATAAATCACAGTCAACTTGATGGTACATAATTTCAACAACAAAGAACCACATTAAGTAATACATGATCTGGACATGTGATCAAAGCTCCCAAACTACAGATTCCAACATTTCTTAGGAGAGAACCATGACAGTAAAAGTGATATGAAACTGATATATATCAAATATGAAATTGATATAACTACAGCACAGTAACATCTTAAATGACCTGCTAAATGGGGTGCAAGTGGTGGGATCCTTAGGTGGGAGTGATCATGTTCTCCTGGAGTTTCTTATACAGTGGAAAGGAGAAGCTAGGCATAGTCAAACACTCATTCTAGACTTTAGGAGAGCTGATTTCAATAAACTTAGGGAAACACTGGGACTGATCCCATGGTCAGGAATACTAAAGGAGGAGGGAGTTCAGGATGGATGGGAGTATCTCAAAAGGGACATACTGAAAGCACAATCTCAAACTGTTCCAATGAGAAGGAAAAATGGGAGATGTCTCAAGAAACTGGGTTGGATGACAAAAGAACTTTCAACTGAATTAAATTTTAAATGGGAGATGTATAAGAAATGGAAAAAAAATCACTAAAGAGGAATTCAAACAAATAGCCAGCACATGTAGGGGTAAAGTCAGGAAAGCCAAAGCACAGAATGAGCTCAGGCTTGCTAGAGGGGTTAAGAACAATAAAAAGGTTTTTTTTTTTTTTTGTATGTCCATAGCAAAAGAAAGAAGGAAATGGTAGGGCCACTGCGCAAAGAAGATGGAGAAATTCTAACAGGGGACAGAGAAAAGGTAGAACTACTCAATGCCTTCTTTGCCTCAGTCTTCTCATAAATGGCAAAGGGTGTTCAACCTGAGGAAAAAGGAACAGAGGACACAATAGGGGAAATGCAGCACAGAATAAGTAAAGTGGAAGTACAGGAATACCTGGTTAACCTAAATGAATTTAAACCTCCAGGACCAGATGAACTACATCCAAGGATATTAAAAGAACTGGCAAATATAATCTCAGAGCCACTGGCAATAATCTTTGAGAACTCCTGGAGAAGAGGAGAAGTCCCAGCAGACTGGAGGAGGGCAAACATTATCCCCATCTTCAAAAAGGGGAAAAAAGAGGATCCCAACAACTATCGTCCAGTTAGTCTGACATCAATACTGGGAAAAATTCTAAAACAGTTCATTAAACAGAGAGTCTGTGAACATTTAGAAAGGATGCCATAATCACAAAAAGTCAACATGGATTTCTCAAAAACAAGTCATGCCAGACTGATCTGATCTCTTTTTTTTTTGACATAGCTTATCTTGATTTCAGTAAGGCTTTTGACAACCCCCCCCCCCATGATATTCTTGCAAACAAGATAGTAAAATGTGGGCTAGACAATACAACTGTTAGGTGGCTTAGTAACTGGTTGATGGACCGAACCCAAAGGGTGCTCAGCAATGGCTCCTCTTCTTCATCCTGGAGAGAAGTGACCAGTGGGGTGCCACAGGGCTCTGTCCTGGGCCCAGTGCTATTCAACATCTTTATCAATGACTTGGATGAAAGAATACGGGGCATGCTACTGAAATTTGCAGATGACACCAAATACCCCAGAGGACAGGATGAAAATTCAAAATGACCTTAATAGAATAGAAAGCTGGGCCAAAGCTAACAAAATGAATTTCAACATAGAGAAATGTAAGGTACTGAACTTAGGGCAAAAAAATGAAATGCATAGATATAAGATAGGGGACACTTGGCTTAGCAAGACTATGTGTGAAAGGAATCTAAAAGTCCTAGTAGACCACAAGTTGAACATGAGTCAACAGTGTGATGCTGCAGCTAAAAAGGCCAATGCAATTTTAGGCTGCATCAATAGAAGTATAGTATCTAGATCAAGGGAAGTAATAGTGCCACTGTATTCTGCTTTGGTGAGGCCTCACCTGGAATACTGTGTCCAGTTCTGGGCACTACAATTCAAAAAGGATGATGAACAACTGGAGTATGTCCAGAAGAGGGTGACTCAAATGGTGAAGAGTCTGGAAACCATGCCCTATGAGGAACGACTTAGGGAACTGGGTATGTTTAGTCTGGAGAAAAGACAGTTAAGAGGGGATATGATAGCCCTGTTTAAATATTGTCATATTTGTCATATTGAGGAGGGAGCTAGCTTGTTTTCTACTGCTACAGAGAATAGGACTCGGAACAATGAATGCAAGCTACAGGAAAAGAGATTCCACCTCAACATTAGGAGGCACTTCCTGACAGTGAGAGCTGTTCAAAAGTGGAACACACTCCCACAGAGATGATGGAGTCTCCTACTTTTGGAGGTCTTTAAACAGAGGCTGGATGGCCATCTGTCGAGGATGCTTTGGTTTTGAGTTTCCTGCATGGCAGGGGGTTGGACTGGATGGCCCTTGTGGTCTCTTCCAACTCTATGATTCTATGATTCTATTCTATGATGCTTTAGTTATTGGAAGAAGGCATTAATTAGGGTCCTTCAAAACCTTCATACCCTCCAACATTTCACAGATGAAAATTTGGACATATATGGCCAAGCAGCACCCAAGTGTGGTCAAGATGGCAAATATTATTAATAAGGAAGAATGCACAAGGTAGAAGAGGCTGCAGCAGTTTGCTTTGGCCTAAATCTACAGGGGAATGCATGATTCTGCCCTCTCTTCTCTTCCCCCTGCTGAGTTAGCTGAGCACAAATTGCTTTTGTACTTTGAAATCAGTTTGCAGCAACTGAAGTAAGCCTAGGACAAGGGGGGAAAGTTAGAGAAAGAGAGCAAAACTGGGAGTTTTTTTAAAAAAAGCAGTTGAAAACATAGGATGACATAGGCAAAATCAGGACTGTCTTTGCCAAATCAGGATAGTTGAAGGGTATGAGCTCTGCATTTGATAGCTCAGAGTCTTAGGGAATAAGTAATTATATTATTCAGTGTGTATTAGTTTTATTCCAGAAACAGGAATAAGCAGAGGAAGGAAGAACTGAGGCCCAGCGCAGGTGGAGGGGGGATGACAAAGGTATTACAGTGACACAAGTGAAAGCCTGAAAAAGAAAACAGGAACAATATAAAGGCAGCCAATAATGATAAAGTCCTGGCCTCTTTGAAGTGCTCTGCAAAAGGTCCAAGGCCAGAGGCAGCCAGATAGAATGGCTGGCGGTTATACAGTAATTGTAAATACAATGCCCCAGATAGGGCAAAGAGTCCATCATATCATTCATTACATTGGGAGATATAGCTACTTCTGGTGAATTTAAGAGAACTCTCTAGTCTGTATATATTTCCATTACATGAAATGCCTGGAAGGCAAAAGGTAGAAATTCAGATCAGACAATTAGAGGAAACTGCAAAAAGAGATACATATGATTGGCCTAAAGAGAAGACGGGAAGAGGATAACAATTTTCAAGGCAGCCAAGCTGGATATGTGGTCAGGATTGCCCATCAGAATGAAAACTGATGTTTTATTTATTGGTGAAGGGACGTACCAAGTGTTTTAAAAAGCTGCAAGGAGCCTTATTAGTGATAAATGATCCAGAAGTCCAGGAGAGTTGGAATATGTGGAAATATCGACTGAAAGATAATCTTGTAGAGGGAAAAGTTTTCAAGACTATCCAACATGGGTTAGAAGCTGTTATTTTGATGATGTTTATATGTCTTTAATTAAAGAGATTAAAGAAGGTGCAATTAGGCTGTTTGTGTGTATCTTCAAATTGTCTGTCTACTTATGGTGATCTCATGAGATTAATAAATTTCATAGACAAGGAATATTTAGAGCTGGTTTTGCCTGTCCCTTCCTCTAAAACAGTATTTATTGGAGGTCTCCCATCCAAGTACTAACCAGGGCTGACCCTGCTTAGCTTTCAAGATCAGACAGGATCTGGTGCCTTTAGAGTATTTAGGCTGTAATTAGACTGTTAAAGAGCAGTAATCCATGTGCACACCATAAAATCATGAGCTTGAGGCTACTTAAACTGGGAAGAATTGCCACAAGCAAAATGCAATTTACTGACGATGGGAAGTTGGTTGACAGTATTAAAAATCTTCTCACACAAAATGGAGGATTAAATAAGGAAACCAAAACCAAACTACACATTTATTGTCTATTATATCCTTTCCTGCAATGACAAGTCTGTATACATTCCTTTCTTTGCATCCTCATAGGCAAAGCTGAGTAACATGGCCCAAATCACTCAGTTACTTTCATAGCTCAGTGGAAACTGGACCTTTGTTCACTTGGTAATTTGTAAGTCTATTGTAAATCACAGCTAAAGTTGACCATGATCCCAGTGGGAAACATCTGAACAACAGTTCATCAGTAGGTTTAACTCTATCTCTTATGGTTTGATTTAGAGCAAAGATTTCATGTCTCGTTACATGTGTTAACTAGCCTGTCTATATAGGTTAGTTTACATTGTCACCCAAAATCTTGGTCATCTTATGACCACTGTTTATTTACCTATGTTGTTGTTGTTGTTGTTAGCTGCCTTACCATGGAAAGTTATGATACACTGGAAAAGGTGATAATGGAAGTGGAATGGAAGTAAAGTGGAAGATACTGGGAAAAGAGGAAGACCACATTACAGATGGATTACGTGAGTCAAGAAAGCCAGGGCTTAGTTTGCAAGATCTGAGCATGGCTTGAGGACCAGGGCTCTTGGGCCAGATCTTTTATTCGTAGGGTTGTCAAAGGTTGAAGCTGACTTACAAATAATTACAATGACAACAACTTCAATGATATTTTCTATTTTCTACATCTCCCTTTACCCATATACACACAAGGATTTGCCAGTTAAGACTGCCTTCCATGCATCTGATAAAACTTTTCTCTTCCTTCCTTCCTGTCTTTCTCTCAGTATGGAAGACAGTGTGAAGTGGGATGTAGTCCATGAAACTGCATTCCAAATCAAACTTGTTTGTCTTTGTCTTCAAGGTGAAACAAGATTCTTTGGTGTTTTCCTTCAATAAACTAACAGAGTTTATCTTGCTCAGAATCTTTGCCACCAATAATGCATGATGGGATAGGATCACAAACTTCTCTCAATGCAATCCTGTATTCTCACTCACAACACCCTTTCCTCGCTCAATACTCTGTCTGTGACATTGATCAATGGCTGATAACATCAGTGAATAATATTATATGTAGAGAGCCCTAACTAAAGAAAGAAATGGGCAGCATGAGCTTTCGTAGACTTAAGTCTATTTAAACTCATGCTGCATGGCTATATCTAATTATAATATTGTTGCTGCACATCTATATCTAATTATAATATTATTAGATATAGCCATGTTAGCCCGTAGAATCAGTATGTAG
Organism: Phrynosoma blainvillii; assembly: GCA_026167975.1. Lineage (NCBI taxonomy): Eukaryota > Metazoa > Chordata > Lepidosauria > Squamata > Phrynosomatidae > Phrynosoma > Phrynosoma blainvillii. The sequence continues at coordinate 22,949,712 of JANUYF010000002.1, forward strand.
AGAGATCTTGTAGCAAGATCTCTCTACATACTGATTTTACAGACTAACACAGCTATATCTAATAATATTATAATTATATTTATAATATTTATAACACATAACTTCTTACATCTCATTCCCTATGGACTGAATTGGGGAATAGCAACAGATTAAAATAAAATACACATCAGTTAAAAGCATATAATGGAATTAATAGAATAATATAAAATGGTGAGTTCTTCTTTCATCCTTACTCTTGCCCACAAGTGAAATCTTGCCACAAGGAGGACTCTGTTACTTGAGGATGGCCCCTAGGTCCAAAGAAGAAGATCAGGAACACTTCCAGGACTAAGCCAGCAACAGAAATGAAGAGTATTGGATCCCATCTTGATAGCAATTTTGTATTTTTGGTCACACAAGTTTGTGTGACAGAACATTTCAAGGTAGTGATGGCATTTTAGGAACCATCTTAATACCGTACATAGAATATTGTCAGTTGTTGTTATTGTTATTATTTTCCTTGGTTGCTATTTTATTGAAGTTTTGCCTTATTTGTCTTTGTGATGACGCCTTGCATGGAATTTTATTCTCTACAAGCCATCACCAAAATTAGAAGCTGCAAGCTGTTTATTCTGAGACAAAAGCCTGGCCTACCATAATTTTTTCTCCTGTACTGCCTTCTCTTTTCCATCTCTTTGATATTGCTACAGAGGTTCACTTGAGCTTGAAGCCTATGAAGGTTGTTCCTACCATAATTTTTTCTCCTGTACTGCCTTCTCTTTTCCATCTCTTTGATATTGCTACAGTGGTTCACCTGAGCTTGAAGCCTATGAAGGTTGTTCCTTCACTCCCAAGCCCCCCAGTCCTGTAACAACTGCATGAGGCAGCTGATCAAGGGCATGAAGGAATAGAGAAGAGACACTTCCTAGCCATCTTGTATCATCTTGATGAGCCCAAGGAGAGTCTGAAATGATGGCCTCCCACTGCAGCCATGGTCGTCATTCTCAGAGCCCAAATGCCTCCCTATGTGTTAGTTAGTTACAATGCTTTGGCACATAATGGAGACTTTAAGGAGCCATAAGAGTGTCGTTACCTGGTTCAAGGTGACTGGCTTCAAAGAGCTCTCTCTTTTTTTTCAAATCTCAGTCAGAGAGGAATTGAGAAGGCCCTATTTTAGTGCAACAAAGCAGGGTGCAAGGTATTTTTAAATTAATAGTGATGGATATGCAATCCTGGTGTTTGGACACTCAATGTAAGCAAAGGGATTCACGCAATTTGATCAGTGAACCACACGATTTCCACCCTTGTTTCAGTGCCTTTGGGAAGCTGCTCTAAACCAAAAATAAAAATGATCCTCAAATATGTATAGTTTGTAGTACCAGATCAATTGCATTTTAAGACCATTTTTTCCAAACTTTGATAAGTGTGCTAAGAATTTTTCCTCTTTTAAATGCAGGTGTCTTGTAGTGGAGAGCAGGATAATAAACCTTGTTAGGATATTGATATGTTTAAATGTTTGCAGCTTTGTATTGACCTCCCCCTCTTCCTCCTTTAAAAAATCATTTCCAGTACAGTCTCAATGTCAGGATTGCATATAATGCTAAAGCTTTCACTCACAAACCTTTTGATTGTGAAAATTGATACCCAGTAACAATGTCTTTAAAAATGTCCTGTGCAAAGGTTTCTGTTTCAGTTTCTTGAAATCCTCTTAAACAATTCCACTAATTATCCTTATCCTTAGAATGCCCCTGCAACATCTGTATCAAGGCTGAGGAATGTCTTTGCCCTTGAGAACCCAATTTCATTTCAGAGACATTCTTGGGGGCTGCCTTTGCATCATAGGTTGGGCCAAAGGCAGAAGATTTGGACTGAAAATACCAGTATGTTGTTGTAACTTGCTCTTGTTGCCAGTATTTAAGCCTAAGGAAAAGCATTTCAAACTTTTAGAATAGGTGAAAGTCTTGTAAGAGAGCTGGAAAACTACCAAATGATGGTGTTTTATAGGAATGGAATTCTGGGGGAACCCCAGAGATTTGCATTAGGAGCCCACAAGGTTCAGATTTACCTCCAAGGTCTAAGGCTTCCTGCCACTGAACAACATGGTGCCACCTCTGTCTCATTTCTCTCGAAGCCTACTGCCTAAAACACCATAATCAGATGAAATGTACTACAGAGATACAGTACTCTGATCTCACTTAACTGCTGTGTTGTCATGCTTCCCCTATTAAGAATTCCTCTTCATCAGAAGATGAACCAGATTTACCATTGGAAGAGTCACAGCAGATACCTCAAAGCCATCCAAGTCTTCCTTGTGTTCAGGAGGTCAGGTTGGGTTGAGAACATGAAGAAGAGCTGAAGGAGTCCCAGAAAAAGGTGGAGGCTCAGCCATCTGCCCCAGACCGTTTCCCGCAGACAATAGGCATGTCTACACAGGCTAATTCAACCAGTATTTCTCTGCCCTCAATTTGCTCTGTCTTCAAGACATAGGACCAAAGACTTTCAGTTTAACTACAGACTGTCTTCACTGTTCCACAATGAATCTGGGCCATTCTTGCATTAAATATTCTTTTTTTTTTTAAAGTGATCAGTTGCTCCGGAACTTCCACACACACACACACACACACACACACACATATACTTCCACACACACACACACACACACACACATATATATATCTGGTGCACTCTGGAGTGATGTCAGGTGACTGTTTACACAGTTTTTCATTGTGCTGTTCACCAACAGTGATGTGGATCATTCCCACTGAGGTCACAACAAGGTGCCCCACCACATGATCAGTGCTCTGTACCTTGTTTATGGCCTCAGAGGGAGTGACTCACATTGGCAGTGGTGGCAGATGGCACAGTGGAATTCTGTGTTAACAGCCGCTCAGCAGAATGTGTTCCAGAATGCACAAGTAATGGAGGAATTTGGGGCAGCATTAGAGCCAGAATATCCAGGGGCAGTCCAGAATATTTTGGCTGGTATAGACCCACCTGAAGTGAGAGGCTGAAATCAAGGCATTGGGAAGAGTGAAGCTGTGGAATGTTCTCCCTAAATCATAGTATCATAGAATCATAGAGTTGGAAGAGACCACAAGGGCCATCCGGTCCAGCCCCCTGCCATGTAGGAAGACACAATCAAAGCAATACTACCTGGGAATTCTGTGATTCTATGTACATGTGCCTATATAAGGAAGTTGCAACCACCAGTTACCTTGCTGAGTACAACTTCAAGCTCCCACTTGACAGCTCAGATTGTGAAAGTGCATCTATCAGATCTACAACCTTTGGACTGTTTAATGACTAGGCTACCCCATTCTCTGAAATCCTGACACTGACTTATGATTTTCTTGATCCTGGATTGTTTGACAATGAATACCTCTTGCTTCCATGGCTTACTGACTTAGGAACGCTGAACCTTGTTTGAGGTTAAGAGCAGGACATGTGTCTCCCCTCTACAGAATCTGGAATTTGTGGTTTACTGAGGAACCTAAACTAAACTCCTACAGAAGTCTGGTGTTGTACCTCAGGGGCATGTACTAGACTTCTCTAGCAGAAATATTTAAGTACCCCACAAAACTACAAATCACAGGAGCCCATGGCTATTACAGTTGATAGTCCATATAATTGGTGGTGCAATTGTCTTCTTAGCCTGGGTAATAGTATTTTCTCACATTCATCCATTGTTACTGTGCTCTACCTTATTCCCCAGCCCTTCTTTGTTCTTTTATTCCCTTTGATTCTCATCCTGCTCTGTCTAGATTCAGACCTCCAGGGTTCATGGACCTAACCTTTGTGTAGATCACTTTGTACTTGGCCACATAGATGGATCGTGCTATATAATAATTTATCCCCTATGGGGAAAATGGTATTCCAAAATGACAAGGCCCTCAAAAGAGAGGAAATTCCAAAAATTGCTGATCTAAATGATTATTTGTACTAATATCCAAATGTTAAAATCAGGACTTTAAAAAAATGTATCCATCTCTTTCTTCTTTTATCTTATTTTCTCTCTCTGTTATCCCCACAGCCAGCAAAATTAATTCCATTGGGCTAGGAATTTTTCACCCATCAATTTCTATCCCAGTATATATTCAAGGCTCACTAAATAACTTACAAATTTAAAACCCAATGTAAAATCCAATAAAATAAGAAGAATGACACAGTAATAAACCATAAATTACAAAAACACAAGTATCATATTATCAATGCATACCATCTTCCAATCAAGCTAATGACTTTTCCCCTAAAAAAGGGAACAATTTCCCTTAGTTCTAGAGACATAGACAGAGCTGCTTAGAAATGCTTTCTTGGTGCTGACATTCCTTGCATTTAGAGTTGCCATATCTCAGGGCCAAGGCTTTCTTCTATGGTCCTCATGGCAAGGGAGATGAATCTCAGAGTGAGTGGACCATCTTGGAAAGTGCTGAGTATGTATTTTCCTCATAGCTGCTCAGACTGGGTTGATCCTTAATGTGCCATACCCCAGAATGCTATATGAGCTGTTGTGTTATGTGACTTTATGTATATGCAGCTACATAGCAGAGGTGCTAAGAAGCCCATGTACTGAATTGTGAATATATGTAACGGGACACCATTAAGACTGCCCAATGTGTGCTGGTGCACAAAGTGCATTAGGATTAGGACTGATGTGATGTGTAACAGGACTGATGTAATGTTCATTGGTTCTGTCACATTGGTCACATTGATGAGTCACATTGGTCCTGCTGTGCATCAAGCACCAATGTGCACTTGCACTATTTGGAAAACTGTACATGTCTGAACAACATAATACGATAAAGAAATAATATCTCACAACACTTTCCAAATATCTTCTATGTACAAAGATCTACCTCCATTGTGGGTTTAAAAATTATTCAGGATTTAGCAGATCAAATTTTCTCTTTCTGGGAGTGGTATTCAACTCAATATAAATTTAATTAGAAAAAAAAATATTATTTAGAATGCTTCAAAACAGTTTTTTTAATCGCAGCTTTCTTTCCTTTTTGGAAGAACAAGTTCTTTCCATTCTGCATATTATGAAACTTACCATTTTGAGTAAATCCCTACAAAATGGACTGAAATAAAATTCTCCCCATCCACATTGGCCAAATTTAGTTGCTATCCAGAGCTCTATTCTCTGACATAGCTAGACCTTTATATGAAAGGCTTTCTTGAGAAAACCTTGGGGAAAACATGACTTTTTTTCTAGCTTCATCTGATAAAGCCCTGGGGGAAAAACAAGCTATGGAGATTGACCTCTCCCAGCTTTGTACCTGTTTGCCTTATAGATGTTAAAGATTAAGAATCTCTCAGAAAAAAAAAGAGTTGCCAATCCAATTCAGCACCAACTTAACTGAATATATAGAAATTTAAACTGAAGTCTTTTAAAAAGTTTAACAGTCAGACTCCTCTGCTTGGATGAATGAATGTGTTAGTTTCACTTTCTTCTACATTGATTAAAAAATAATCTCAAACTGAATATGGAGAAATGTATTAATTTGGGTGAGGTCTTATTGAAATGAAATTGGAAGAGAATCCTCACTCATTCCTAATACATATATACAACTTGCCTCTAATATAGTTCTCAGAGGGGATGAGTTGAGTTAGGTTGATTCATCCTGTGCATACTATGTGGTTCATTTGGAGAGGTCCATGAACAATGCCAAGAACAGTGATCAGAGCCAAGAAATAAATCTATCCTGACTCAATATCCTGTCTCTGAAGGAGGCTAGATCCAGTGAAAACAAGATGGATGAGCAAATGATTAGCTTGGCACTCATGCCTGGTTATCACAAGCACTAAAGGCAATTTTGTATAGTCAGCATGACTTGGTTTGTTTTGCATTTTAGCTTTATAAACTCACACCTTCTGGACTTGACAGGGAAAAGGGTGATGCCCTTAGGAGGCCAGTTTAATCTGATCTAAATTTACATTACAATATGGCATTCTGGTACATGTGTAGGCCAGTCCCATTGATATCTGCAAAAGACAGGTATTCCATTCCTAGTCAGCACCCTGTAATGATCTGACTTGGCTAAAAGGATGGGTAGTTCATTCTCCCAGTTTTTAATTAAGAATGAGTCTGGAGCCAACCCAATGTATGGCTGGAGAATGATCATGTCTCAAACCAGCATGTGTTGAGTGGCCACAGTTCCAGAGATCTTTAAAAAAAACAACAACAACAACCAGTGGTAGAGATCCTGCATTGGCAGGCATGGCTATAATGACAGAGCTCCATCATCATAGGTACTTCTGTTTTGGGGTACTCCCCCAAAACCTACTTCTTAAACAATTAGTGCCCTAATTGAAGGGGTTCCAAGGTACTGCAGACTGGGACACTGGGGGAAAATAGCTCCAGCACTCACCTGGTTGCGGGGTGCATTGAGATAGGCAACTGGAGAGACCCCTCAGGGTTATTCCACAACTGCTTCTCTCAATGCTTCCCACAACTGGGAGGGCACTGCAGTCATCAGTTCCCAGCATTCCAATCTGGAAAGATTGGAAACCCTTTAGTTGGGGTGGTGTCTGGTTTAAGAGGTAGGCTTTGGAGCAGGGCAGGGGTCACATTTGGCCATTAATGGCCATAAACGTAATTTCCCAGAGTTATGAGATCGTAAATCAGGCGTACAATCTTGTAAATACTGAGCAGGATGCCAGCCAGTATTTTGTGGTTGTAGTGTGGCATAGTCAGGCCAGTTTAGGTTTGTAGCACATTAAAACAGAATTTAGTGTGGAACATTGTCATTTGATTATCACTCTAGATGTATGGCCCAGCTTTATCAACACAGCTAAACTTATGCAGCTGCCTTATATTGAATCACACAATTGGTCTCTCTAGTTCTGCTTTGTCCACTCTATCTGGATAGCAGTTCTCTAGGTCTCAGGTAACAATATTTCCCAGCTACCTGAAACCTCAACTGGAGTCCTGGGCACTGAATCTAGAACTTCATATATAAATACAAAGTGTGTGTTCTCACCAGCACCTGGAATATTGGACATAATCCTGTTGGTGCATTGTGTGCTCATAAGTGGATTTATGTGTGCAGAGAATATAATTGTGAAGCTATGCAATATCCATATTCAGTAGAGGGCTGTGGCTTTGTAACTACATAGCAGAGCTGGCAACAGGATTAATGTGCAATGTGACTGACAAAAGTGTTCCAATGGCATTGGACATTCCCGATGCTCATTGGTTATGCATCTTTGCAATTCAGTAACCAGATTTCCTCAGCTCTGTCCACACCAGCAAAATAATCCCGCTCCAGGGCACAGTATTCTGCCATGGTTTCACGCTGATAATCCCACACTTATTTATAATAAACCAGATACAAATTGCATTGATAGCCATACATTTCCACAGCCTGAATTCAAATTAGTATAAAAGGGTGTTTCTTCTCATGTCTCAATCAGAGTATTTTAGGTCATATCATGTCAGCAGCTATGCTTTCACTCCCTTCCCAACATGCAGAAACCTATCAACCAATAGCCTTTCTGGTTTTCTGATCAATTTTACCACTCAACTGCCATTCTCATTGGATGAGTTCTCCATCCAATCCCTTTGCCCCTTCACACCCCAATGAGTGATGATGAGTAAGGAAGGGAACTTTAAATGTCTGCCCTCTTTATCTCTCACTCTCTCTTGCACAAATGGACAAAGGGCAGATGGAGCATGGGTCTCTGGACTGGACGGAGGGAGCAGGACAGGACTTTTCCTTGGGGCCACCACTGCCTTCCTGGCTGAGCACTACTTGTTTCTTTTCCCTTCTTCTTGGGCTGCTGCTGCTTCCTCGGCCTAGCCCAGCCATGAGATCAATAGTGTGAGAGTAGGTCCAGCATGCTTGAGTAGGTACAGACTGAGTCCTCTTGGGTTGGAGGAAGCAAGTTGGTGTAGACAAAAATGACTGCCTTCCTCCCTTTCCCCCTCCCATCCCAGTGGTGAGCAAGTGAGAGAGGATTAGTAGACCCTGCCATTCTAATTTCCACCCAGCAACCAAAGCATGACTTCACCAGTATTATCAAAATCTCTCTTGAAAATGAAGTAGGGCACCAGCCCCTGTGCCCCTAAGCCTTGCAAGTGTGGAAGGACCGTTGTATTTATTTAATAAAATTTTATAAAATAATAAATAGTTAGTATAATGTAACACAGAGACCATCAAGGAGAGAATCCCAGCCATACACTGAACATATATATATATTTAAAAAATGGTGACAACATGCTTGCTGGATGGAGGATGCCACCCATCAATCTGTCCCACCTCCAACTACTCCACCTCTAATGCCACACTGATCCAGAAGGACACACATTTTAAAAAACCCAGGAAAAACCAGTTTACTTCAGAGTAAAAAGGAGGGCTTTTAAAAATTGGTTTAAACCCCTCAGGTGTTGAAAAGAAGTGTTTTCACTTTGAATCCAGAAGAATGTCATCTGTTCCTATGGGACTGGCGTTGAGGTAAGTATGAATGATTTTAAAGGTGTGGATTCAGCCTTAGTGCCTGTAAGAATTAATTTGAATCAAACTCATAAACATAGTGAAAAACACATAAGAAGTTAAAAACACCTAATGTGCCTAGTTAAGTAGCCTGTAAACATATATACAACAATAGTTAACATATATAGTTAGTAAGAAACCACACATAGACTTGTACACTATATAATCCATATATATCTAATGGAATAAAAAGGCTAAACTCTGTATGACCTCAAGAGTTCCCCTCTCTTAACTTTAGGAGAAAGAGGCATAATTAAAAGGTAAAGACAGAATTAAACTTGTTATTCTTAGATAGAGAGAAACTGGAGATTTGACTTCAGATAAATAAGGGAAAGTCCATGGTTTTTGAATAAACAAGAACTAATGACCTGGGAAAGACAGCCATAAAACTTAAATGGAGCCATGTCTCTAAGATCAGCCTTAAGGTAAAAGCTGCAGCCATCTAGCTGGAAAGGAATTTTGTAAAGGAAAACATAAGTTAGGGGGGTTGCAGACTGCCAGAAATAGTGCAAATTGAGTCCACTTTTAGGGTTAGGGTTAGTGCTAGGGAATCATGGGAATTGTTTTTTTTCTGAGACATTGAGCCTTCTCTGTCAGAGAACTCTGGTGCCACAATAAAATACAGTTCCCATGATTCCCTAACCCTAACCCTTAAAGTGGACTCAATTTGTACTGTTTCTGGCAGTCTGCAACCCCCGTTAGTAGAGAATAGAATAGTCTTCAGATAAGCCTCTTAAATAAAAAGATATACATCAGGCTCAAATTATAGAAAGTGTTTAGGCTCTAGGTTTTCAAATATATAAACACTATCATTTATTGATACATTGTTTTGGGAGTTGACAGTACAAATGTGTTAAAAATAATTGGTAGGCTGGCTCATATATTTAGTTTAAGAAAACCTATTAAACAAGCCTTATATTCAAACTTTGTTGGGCTTGGCTATTTTGCTTGTTTGCTTGATACTTTTTATGTGTAGATATAACAAAAATAGATTTAAGAAATAAGATTTTAGAGTTTCTTATACACAAACTACCTTTAAAAGAATCTTGGACGGGGCCCATAGATAAAAAGGAGGTTAATTTTTAATTTTTCCCCAACCTTACAAACCACTAATTAGATGAACAGAGGAAGTAGACTGAAGTCTACGAAAGCTCATGCTGCCAATTTCTTTCTTTCAGTTAGTCTCAAAGGTGCTACAAGATCTCTTTACATACTGATTCTACAGACTGACATGGTTATCTTTGAATATATATTAATATTTAACTATATTACATGTGCCAAGAAAATAAAATACTAGAATGGCCAGCTTTGTTTAAAATAGATATTGTACTAATCTTGTTTTAATATATAATAATTTTATTAGACAACCAGCATCAAAGAAATCGTCTCCTGGCACCTGGAGAGTGAAGGCCACAAGATAAGATAGGCAGGAAAGGGAAAAATAATGAGGAAGGGATGAATTCATAGTTTCAATCCTTATTAATTGCATAGTCAACATTTTTTCTTTCTAAAGGTAAAATAATGTTCTACAAATATTCCTTTTTGAGCATGCTCAGTTAGGTCTAAACATATTTATACCCCACCCCTGAATAAATTAAGCCTGATTAACATGAACATACGTTGTATGTTCTGGGTGGAGCGATACATACATGATAAAAGTGGTCTTGGAAATAATCATATGTCAGGTTCTGGCCAATGAAAAATAAGGGGAAAATACTGTTATAAGAGATGTGTAAATATTGCATAAAATCTATGGAAACTTGTGCTCTCTCTCTCTCTTTGCGTCCTAAGCTTATTGATTGCACCATTCTGCAGAATTAATAATAATTATGAATACATGTGGCTTATATAGTGCTTCACCTGTTTGTTTGTTGCCTCAGTCCTTCTTAAATAGCCCAATGGATAGGAAATTGGATTTCCATAGCTCACAGTGCCTCTGCTAAAGTGCACATAAGTTTAAGTTGCATGAAAGGACATACGGGATTCCAGCCTCTATTTCTTAAAAAGCAATTAATGATAAACTTCCTGAGATGAAAGAAAAATAAGGTGTGGTGCAGAAGGGACATTCTGAACATCTGTTATAAAGAAAATTAAAAGTAACTAGGAAAAAGTATTAAATTGCTCCTGCCTTAAGAACCTGTGGCACATATGTCATTTGATACATGTATGTAAGTCCCATTAAGTCTAATTGGAAAGAGAAGATGGGAAACATCTGGACCCCAGCAGATTTATCTAACAGATCTAGTTCCCTTTGACGTATCTCAATGGTTTATGCCTGGGAACAGCAAGATTATCAGATGGGACTTGGCAAACTATAGATGAAGCTCGAGTGGAGGGAGAAAGTGAACATACAATTACTTGCCCTGAGGCTGTATTCACCTGGTTAATCTTGATTCTATCTTCTATTGTAACTCATCCTCAAATCTTCCTGACATCAGCACCCTGAATGTGATCTTTAGTTGAGCATCTACTTCTTCTGCTTGCTATAATAGTTTTTTTTTTTAAAAAATGAATTTGGTTTTTAAAGGTTTTTCTTTTTTTGTTTGTTTGTTTAGCATCCTGAAACAAATTCGGAAGCATTGGTGCAAGAATGTGAAAGCTCATATTTAATTCTGGAAAGAAATCAAAATCAGTCATTCAGGGCTGGGCCATGGCAGTCTTAGATGCTGGGAACCAAGAATCATAAGCCAGCCATCAGAAGAGCAAGTCAAGGCTGATGAGCAAAACCAAGAGATAGAGTTGAGAAGCAAACTGAGGGTCAGGACCAAAGTGCCATGTCTCTTTTATACTGTGTCTGATACCACTTAAACGGCTTTGGCTGCATCCTGAGGATGCATTGTGGGATTTGTAGTTTGGGGAGGCACCAGAGCTCTGTAGCAGAGATGTCTAAATAGCTGATAAAACTACAAAACCTAAGGTTTCATGGAATGGAGCTAGGGCACTTAAAGTGGTATCAGTGTACAAGTGAGACCAAGGCAAAGGCAAAAGCATCCTTTGTTGAATTCCTCTGCTCCTCTTCTTCTGCCCTTTCATATGATTCCTGGAAAAGTAGCAATCATTTCAGAGAGGAATGCACACCAGGATAACATTTGCAAGGCAATCTCTTAGTAGTGTGCTTAATTCACATGAAAATACATATCTTCTCCCTATTGAGGGCTATATGCTTTATTTATTAATGAAAATGTTCGATCATGCCCAAAATTGCAGGTGTCATACAATGAAGCTATGGCAGTTAAAATGGTGTTAGACTACTATAATTCTGTAATATGGAAGAGATCAAAGTTTGAACAAGAGGGCAAAACACGAGGCAATCATACCCTTTATTTGCCAGGGGCAGTCTTGATTAATGCCCTGCTTTCTCACTTTTTAGCTGCTTTTCAAATGTCCCAGTTTCTTTCTCCTCCTCTTATATTGTCTTCAGATTACTTCAATTGTACTTACTTTTGTCTTCAGATTACTTCAATTGTAAATTAGATCAAAATGCAAAAGGAGTTTGCACTCAATTTAATCCAGCAGATTGGAGTAGAAAGGTGGTGGCAGAACGTTGCCCTTCCCAATAGACTTAGGGCCTTTGCAGACTGCCAGAAATAGTGCAAATTGAGTCCACTTTAAGGGTTAGGGTTAGGGAATCATGGGAACTGTATTTTATTGTGGCACCAGAGCTCTCTGACAGAGAAGGCTCAATGTCTCAGGAAAAAATTCCCATGATTCCCTAGCACTAACCCTAACCCTTAAAGTGGACTCAATTTGCACTATTTCTGGCAGTCTGCAAAGTCCCTTAGACAAAAGCAAACTGCTGCAGCCCCTCCTAGTTTGTATCTTTTTCTTCGGTGATATCTTTTGCCATCTTGACCACACTATAATGTTGCTTGACCATACATCTCCTAGTTTTCATTGGGAAAAAGTTGGAGGATGTGTGCACAATGAATAACCAAAGACAGAGGAGCACACCAGAGGTGAGAAATGACTTTTTGCTTAGATGAGAATCAGCTGGATAAGAAAATCCTTTATATTCATCCCTGCCTAGAAGTTTCCAGAGGTCAGTCAGGGTCAGCTGAGGTGTTAGAAGGTTCTTGAGCATATTCATAAGTAAAAAGAGATCAGAGAAAATACTTAAAATCTCCAATGTCCTTTTCCTGACAAGTGAACTGACTTTACTAGGCTGCCTTGAAACATCCTATGATTTAAGGTAGCATGACTGAATGTAAAAGAATACAGGTTATGTACACCTTTCACTAGAAATGGAAATGCTGGTAGGTGAAGCCTGACAAGTGGGAGTGAGAGAAGCTGTGTTTGTTTAAATTTTGTTTGATGCATAATTATTAAAATGCATATACTTTTTCGGCTTTCCCTTACCTCCCCCGTACCCTTGGATAGGTATGGCTTGAAATTCAAGCAAAAAAAGAAATGTAAAGTCTGTCTTCTTGGGTCACTTCCTCCCATTATTAACTTGAAAGATAACACTGTTTGTCACTTCTGCTGAAATTTGCCACTGCCAGTGTCTCATATTAAGGCAGTTTCTAAGGAAACCATGAACCAAATCATTGAAAGCTTTCAAAGTTTAGGAACAACACCTGAAACCAGGCTAGGAAATTAATTATGTATCCCCTGAGGCTAGAAGTGGGTGGGTGGGATGGATGGATTCTTCTTGTCAAATCATGTTTAGAAGGACAGGTTAGCTTCTTGCAGATGGGACCAACTCAAGGAAGATGGAGAGAAACCAGGTTTTTATCACCCTTGACAGCATCTTAGAGGTAGCAGTCTTTGTCCTTCTCAAGCTGGACTATGCATGCAATTTGTCATGTGGTGCAGTCTCATGTGGGTCACATTTTTTAAAAACAAATAGCCAGCATTTTTGTTGTTGAATTTGAGTGGAAGCCTGACCGGAACCATGACTTATCAAGAAGGAGGCCATCTAATGCCTTTAACCCAGGCAATCTAATATCCTCTAGAAGGTTTCAACTACAGTTCTGAGGACCATTCAGCAATGGTCATTCTAGTTAGGGCTGATTGGACTTGTGGATCAAAACAGCTAGAATGGAGGGCACAGGATGCTTTCCTTTGCTTTATTCCTTTGGCTTCACCATGATTTCAATTGGAATTTGAAATCATTCAGATTCCCTCCCTCACACAGTCCTGCTATTCACAATGGAAGAAACATTCCTGTTGGTGATCCTTTGAGCTTTCTTCTCATTGGTCTGAATCTTATAATTCACCCTGTATATTCAGGTCCTCTGGGGGACATTTACTTCAACCATCCAGAACTAGACTGGCAACTGTCACCCAGAGGACATTTTCATCAGCAGCCCCTAGATTGTGGAATGACCTGCCAGGAGAGATTTGACAACTAAACATACTGTCTGAATTTAAAACAATATTAAAGACCTATCTCTTCTGGCTGGCCTACCCATTTGATTTTAAACTATGAATTTTAAATTGGTATATTTTAATCTGGCTGATTTTAATGTGTAATGGTTAACCCTATATTTATGTGCTTTCATTTATGTGTTTACTGTCAGTTATATATGCTATTTTAATCTATGTTGTACCTCGCATCAAGCCTTGAGGAGAGGCAGGTAAAAAATGAATTATAACTGTTATTTTATTATTATTATTATTATTATTATTATTATTATTTTATTCCCAATTAGACTAGACCTATTTAATCAATGATCGAATTATGACTCAACAGATGTAAATCCCATTGATTCAGTGGTCTCCTCTAGCTGGTACTAGCAATAGGATTCAGACCATTTTGTACACCAGGTGTTTGGTGATGGTGGGGGAGAAGGACAATTCTGATTAGGCCATCAGTGTTGAAAAAGAATTATCCCCCTTCTTCATGGTCTGATGTGCAATGCCGAAATAATGCAGTTTGACATTACTTTAACTGCCATAGCGCAATGCTATGTAGTTTTGTGAGGTCTTCTCTGTCAGTGAGCTTTGGTGCCACAACAAATGAAGCACTTCTCATTGGAATAATCAATCAATAATCAATTGCATCTCAACATTGGATTTCCAGGAGGATGAGAGATTCATCTGTCTTCAGGCCTCAGCAACATATTTGTTCAAAGCCACTTTGTAGCACTGTTGTTATATGCCTTAAATTCCAACAGATAACCCTATTCTAAGATTGTCCTGACAAGATTTATTCAGAGAATGTTTGTGTGTGACTTGCCTAAGGTCATTCAGTGGGTTTCTTTGGTTGAGTGGGGATTCAAACCCTGATCTCCCAGAATCCTAGTCCAATGCTCAAGCCACTATACCACACTGCATTTTCAGAATTATGAGCAATTTAATATGTCTCTTTATCACCTACTGCTTTCTGGGTCTTTTGCTGCTATGTTTTCTGCCTTAATTCTTGGCTGTTTTTCTATGATTCTTTTAGGAAAGTTGTGAACTGCCTGAGAAGAAGCAGTCTTCCTTGGGGCTTGAGCCAAAGTCAAGAAACAAATGTTTCAAATGTATTTGTATTCTGATAGAATGAATAAGCAGGATCCAGCCTCCAGCTTAATCTTTTCTCTCTTGGAATAGGAAGAGCTTTGCTGCAGGCTTATGTTTGAGAGAGAGACAGAGCTCTGCCATGTAGTTTTATTAACATCTGTGTGGTGCCTAAATCTGTAGTCAGTTTGTTAGACAATACATGACATGAAAACAGGATTGCTTTTCTACAAACTACCAGTATTATGGTAAATGTGCTTCCTATGGATTTTGAAAGGGGAACTGTTGAGGAGAATTACACTAAATTGAAGGAGCTTTTTTTTTTAAAAAAAATAAACAGGGCTAAAGTCAGATTGACGCATTGGCTAAAGGGCAAAGATGCATGCCGAGCATGAGCTTTCAATGGAAAAAAAATTGCTGGAACAAGTAGGAAAGATCCAAACTTATTGCTTTCAGTATCTGAGGTTTTATGTTAGGAGTAGCACTAGCAACAGATGCTATATTAGCCTGAAAGTGATGGCCAAGATTCAACAGACAACATAAATCTATGACTAAGGATTGAATCCGATGTGAAAGGGAAAGGCTTTCTAACCAGTCACCTATTTTCCCTTCCACAAAAAGATTTTCTTCAGAGACACCTGCCTCAGGAATGTGAGTTGCAAATTTGGTCCATGGTTACCCTATACTGACCAGGCATGTGCAAAATATATAAGTGAAGAAAATCACATGCTTTGACAAACAGACATCCTTTGGCACTTGGAGAAAAAATCTTAGCAAACTCCCCTTCCCAAACGAAACCATTGTAGATAAATGTAGCTTCGCTAAACTAAATGTAGCTTAGTTTGATCCTTAGGTACTAGTTATGGGGTCACAGGATAGAAACTTGTCCGTGAATGGAGGAATCATGATAGAGCTAAGGACAAGACAGGTAGTGTATCATGAGCCTTGCCAAAAATGTGGATTTTACTGCCTTTTTTCCCCTTATGTGACTCAAAATTGTTTCACTGATTGGACCTGTAAAATATTAGCCGGCTAGTGACTTTATCATTTGAATTAGAGTTGCTAATTTATCACCCTTTTAATAATACATGTGACGTAGTATTCCAGGTGTCAAAGAACATCCTCAGATTCCTCCAACTCAATAGTCACAATGGCAAATGCCTAATTCTTCAGCATGATGACAACTTCAGTTGCCATTTTACACAAAGGGCAGACCTAAATCAACCCTTTGTATCTCCCTTCTGGTCTTTTGTGCAGAACTGGTGTACCAATCTTGCATTGTGGATGGAGACAGGAAAAAAAACAAACACCCATTAGTGGTAGAAATGCTGCATCATTTATTTTAGCTAAAATTAATCTAAATGATCAATCAAATTTATGCATAATAAGCGGAAGCAATAGCAGAATTATAAAGTAGGGGAGGTGGGAAACAAAGGTGCCTTGCAGAAAGAGCTTTGCTAAGGGGAAATGAATTATTTTTGTGGATTAATTTATCAGCCTCATTTCCCAAGACTCTGGAGAGTTGTAGACCAACCAACCAAGCTTTGTTTAAAGGCAAAAGGGATGCTGTAATCACAAGGCAGTATTCTTGGCTGTCAGCTCCCTGGAGTTAATAGGTTTAACCTAGAGTTGTCATCTTAATTTTTTCTTGACAGAGTTCATTTGATTTTTAAGAGTTATGTGACAGGTGCAGCTTGTGTATTTTTGTGTTAGGAAAAGTTACCATAGCTGAATGTCTTTTGGTCCTATATGAAGTTGAAGGCTTTCGCAGCCAGCATCCATAGTTTTCTGTGGGTTTTTCGGGCTATATGACTGTGTTTTGGAAGAATTTATTCCTGACGTTTCACTTGCATCTGTGACTGGGATCTTCAGAGGTTGGAAATGCCAGCCACAGATACAGGAGAAACATCAGGAATAAATTCTTCCAGAACATGGCCACACAACCCAAAAAATCCACAGAAAACTATATTTTGATCCTGTCTCTGCAGCTGCAAAAATCACAGGAACTCAGTCAGAAGAAGAAAAAAAAAGAGAAAAAAAAGAGAGGAAGCCCTGGCTGCATCCGGACTACAGAAATAATTCAGTTGGACATGACTTTAACTGCCGTGATTCAATGTTATGGAAATCCTGGGATTTGAAGTCTGTTGTGGCACCAGAGCTCTCTGACAGAGGAAGCTAAATGTCTCACAATTCCCAGAATTCTCTGGCAGTTAAAGTGGTAACAGCCTGGATTATTCCTGCAGTGCAGATGAGGCCCCTGTTGTTAGCCCACAAGGGGAATTTTCTGCTTGTCAAGTTAGATGATTGGTCCACCCAACTCCAGTGGGGCTGGGAGTGTCTGCTCCAAGTCCTAGCCCAAAATTTAAAAATGCTTGGCCCTGACCCTGCAAAGAAGGTCAAAAGCTTGGCTATATCTCTTACAGTTTAGACTAAAACCCAGAATGGATCCACACCCCAGTTATATGGAAGTCACCAGCCTCAGTGAGTGGCTCAGTACAGAGTGGGAACCATTCACATGTAGCCCTGGGGAAGTTTCCTGTGTGGTCCTAATTACTTTTTTAATGATCCAAAACGTGTTTTACAGCTGAAAATAAACTCCAGGGTGGTTGTAAATGCTGTTTCAGCCCAACACTCATCATGAAACCAGAATAAATCCCATCTTAAAAGGGACTGAAAGTAGCTTCTCTTTGCCTAAAACAGCAGCGGGCAATTGTGGGGAGCCCAAGGCCAATCTACTCTGACCCTCTCATGGTATCCCAAATGCCTCTGTTTTCCTCTGTGATTCTGCTCAAAATGGCAGCAGGAAGTGACATCACCCCACTTCCTGCCACCATTTTGAGGAGGAGTATAGAAAAACAACACAGAGTTATTGGGAGGATAGTACAGAGTTCTGAGATAGGATAAGGGTAGGTTTTTGTGTGCATATTTTCATGTATCGGGGGACTTTCTGCATGGTTTTCAGACAAGTGCTGCCTGAAAATTGCACTGAGGGGCTTTGGGGGACCAGTGGTAAACACAGTGTTTCCAGATTGAAAACTGGAGTGAGAACCAATGGTTGTGTAGAAGGGGAGATTTGTGCAGGTGTTGCTTGTCATGCAACCTGGTAACAAGTAACATCTTGAAATCCCCTCTTCTACACAACCATTAAAGGCACAGGAGCCATCTTCAGTTTTTGCTCTGGCAACCGTAACCACAAAGGGGTTACTTGTGGCTAACAGGCCCATTCCTGCCCTAAAACATCACTTCTGGAAACCACTGAGTGTGCTAGAGTGGTCTGAGGAGGGAGTAGTAGCCCAAAATGTCTCCTTAGTGCCCATGGCATGCCCATCTGTGTTCTATACTGACTAATACTACTTCTTCAGGATGAAGGATGCAGCCACTGCAAAGTGTGTTTCATTATGCTTGATAAGAGTAATGGATTTTTGTTGTTTTATTATTTCAACGTTTCCAGTGTTCTCTCTTTAATTACTCTGATCATGTTCATTGCTCTTAAGTGCATGGAGGGCTTCTGATGGATAAGGTCACTTGGCAACCTGAAGTGGATCTGGCAGAATAGTTCAGCCAGTCACCTAACCAGCTGGCATTCAGTTAAGGTTAGAAACATAATTGCTGGATTCTCTGTAACCAAAAAGCTCACTGACATTGATTTTAAGACAATGGGTCCTTTCAGACTACAAAGTTATAGAGCTATGGTTCCATTTTAACTGTCATGGCAATATCCTATGGACCCCTGGGGTTTGTGGTTTGGTGAAGCATTACAGCACTCTGACTGAGAATTCTAGATGTCCCTCTTGAAATTCTAGGAGTCCATTAGATTGAACCATGACAGTTTAAATGGCATCCTGGAGCCATACTCCAGGACCTTTCCCTTGGAGGGTGGTGGAATCTTCTTCTTTGGAGGTTTTTAAACAGAGGCTGGATGGCCATCTGTCATGGGTGCTTTGATAACTGTGTTCCGGCATGGCAGGGAGTTAGACTGGATGGCCCTTGTGGTCTCTTCCAACTCTATGATTCAAAGAGTTGGATTTCATTGTTGGATTTCATTGGTCTTTGTTATGGCCTCCACAG
This sequence comes from Phrynosoma blainvillii, assembly GCA_026167975.1. Taxonomy (NCBI): domain Eukaryota; kingdom Metazoa; phylum Chordata; class Lepidosauria; order Squamata; family Phrynosomatidae; genus Phrynosoma; species Phrynosoma blainvillii. The sequence continues at coordinate 22,968,692 of JANUYF010000002.1, forward strand.
GGCAAGTCACACTTTCAGCATCAGAAGAAGGCAATGGAAAACTTCCACTGAATAAACCTTGCCAAGAAAATCTCATGATAGAGTCTTCGTAAGTAGGGCCCTTCATTGGCCAAAGGGCTTGCATGCACTCTAAAATGAGATGCTCAAATGGGGATGGGCAGAACAGAGGGAGTTGAGAAGGTAACTGACAAAAGGGAAGAAGAGAGAGAGAGGAAAAAGAGGAGGAACAGAAAATGGGGATGGGGCAGAAAACATGCACAAAAATAGATGGAGAGTGAAGGGGTTGTTCTAGAGCAGGGGTGGGAACCTCATGCCTTGCTAAATCAGACCCATCTGGGATCTCAATCTAGTCCTCTGGGATTCCTCATATGGCCACACACCCCCTTTTCCACAATACCATAATTTAGTGGTTTCTCAGCAATAGTTAGAGATTGGCCATAAGGCCAAAGTAAGGTAGACTCATACTGAAATAAAACTATCCTCAACCAAGGAAATTTTTAGAAGCTTTAGCATTACTAAATTCTTAGGAATCTCAATGAAAAGCACACTAGTTATTTCTAGAGCACTGTGACACTGCCATTAAATAGCTGGCATTTTCTACTTATAACATTAGTAATTGAAATATCAGAGAAAGGGTCAACATGAATCATTTTCACTTGGTATTTGCTTAACTCCCCCTCTCCCCCTACATCTTAATGACTTCTGCTTAAAAATTGGTTCATATGGTGTTGCACTCTGTTGTTGATTACTTTGAAAAACTATAAAAGGCAAAGTGTATGTTTGTTTCAGAGGCAAGTTGCTCAGCTGGAATTCTGATATCCGGACTGGCACTGTGTTGTTACATAAACTGCTGCCTTCATTTCATTAATGTCTCCATTCTTCAACTCTATAAGGAGCAACTTTCCCCTACAGTCCAACTCTGCCCCAACTTCAATGAGCTTGGAATCCCTTTCCTAAGTAGCAAGAGCTTTACTCTAAGGAGCTTATTGCAAAGTTAAATAATACAGCTTACTTGATCCAGCTTAAAATTTAAATCGGGCAGCATTCTGATATTATCACAAGGATTTTGTTGCCAAATTTGCTACCTGAATGCAGCCTGGGTCCATCCCTGCTCCCAGGGGCAGTCAGTGGCCCTGGGAGTGGGGGTGGACCTGGGCAGTGGATTCGGTAGCTAAAACCTTGTGATAATAACAGGATGCTGCCTGATTTAAATTTTTAGCCAGATCAGGTAAGCTGTATTATTTAACTTTGCGATAAGCTCCTAACATGTTGGCATTTCAGGACTTGCCCTTTAGGTTTTGGCCCCTCTTCCCACTGGAATTTGGCTTCTGAGAACTTTTCTGAAGTTGAAACTAGCTCTTGGCGAGAAAGAGGGTCTCTACCCTTGTGTTAGAGCCTTCACAGAAGGATAAATGAGATACTGAGAACAAGTGACTTAAAGAGTTTGCAGGTCAGTTAAACATGGTTCTTTCTCATTTCTAATCTAGCAGTAGGAATAATTGACTTTCTAATACCAAATCCTTTCTAAAATTCCCCAAAAAACATGTAACGATTTTTCTGATATCAGTGACTGGATCTAAGCTGAGCTCAGTTAAGAGGGAAATTAAAAACAAAGGGGGATGTTGTTCATCTGGGAAAGTATTCTCATTTCTTTTCTCTTTGCAGCTGAGACCAACCACTATTTTATCATCTGAGTTGTCTTCCCATCCTCTTGTAAATGGCTTTAGCAGCAGACCCCTGGAGTTTGGCAGCTTCCAGGGTGAGGTGAGGGCACACTACTGCTTGGGAGGAGCATTACACTCCACTCATTTGATCCAGGATTTTGGCTGGTGAATTCCAGTGCTTTATTATGCATTACATAAAGAACATGTTCCCATTGACTGAATGGGAACTCGCCATCTTTATGTGGGAACCTGCTTCTACCACCTTTGAACTTTATGTTTGGAGTTCTTTCTGAAATAAAATAGTAGTCAGAGTGCATGTTTGATCTGCCTGGCAGTATAATAAAGCTTCCCCCCCCAACACAATTGTCTCCTACCTTTTAAAATGAAACTCAGACTTTGCCCCATTTTCCCTCCTCATCACTGTAGCACCTTCAACATCATTCCCATCGAGTCTCTGACAATGATGCGTAGGTCTACCTCTGAGTGCTTGTGTAGGTAATTTAGAAACCGACAATGAGTTGTTCGAATTGCTCCTTTCAACACACACTGCCTTCCATATGTCAACAGCTAAAGTTCACGTGCCATCATTCTGCTTGTTCGTCTCTTTTGTGAGGCCTTCTGTGCAATCTGTCGCTGTTGAATAAGGTTGAATTGTCAAGTAATATTGTATTGTCGGCACATTTTCCTGCTCCATTCTTGGTTGGCCTTCCCATATAATTAAAAATTACATACAAGCAGATTTAACAAAGATCTTCTAAGAAATCAACTAGTCCAGTGGTTCTCAAACTTTTTACCCTTGTGACCTTCTTTACATGTACATGTGGACATTGCCTCCCCCTATGCAACATTGTATAGGAATTAAAATGTTTTGTTTGTTTAGTGTGAATATTTTTGTTCACACATTTATGCATATTTATGAATATGCATTAATACATTAATATATTCATGCAACAAAGTCTCATCCCAAGACTGAGGGTAGTGATGAGATGGATGGGAGGAAAAAGAAGTGGTGGCTTGGAATGGGCCTCTCCAGAGACCATGATCCAGTGAGCCTCCCTGCTCTCCTCCTCCCTCAGGCAGAGGTGGCTGCTCCAAGTGCCTTCCTCGCCGTTCTCTTCCCCTCCAGGACAAATGAGTTTGGGAAGAGGAGGAGAAGGAGAGTGGGATGAGGGCTTCCAAGTCTCACACCTCCTTTGAGCAACTCTCCTGCTCTTGGGGGCCCTGTCCCAGAGTTTGAAAGCCACTACAATAGTCCCCTCCCAAACTGCTGCTTTCCTCTTTGTGTTTTGGCAAAGACTTTATACAAACTCTCCCTTCTTCAATTAGGTATTCATTTGAAGTTTTTCTCCAAAACAGAGAGTCTTTAAGAAGCGGCCAGCACTGACCAAAACTCCTCTCCATTTGCTCCTCCAAAATTAGAGGTAATGCAGCTGTTGCCACTGCCACTATAGTTCACATTGCCAAACACCCAGATTCCCCTTCTTCTTAACTTCCTGATGTTTTAGGAGAGGAAGGGGCTGAGCCCATGCTATCCTGGCCCCGATGCTCATCTGGGTCAGCACAGGGACAGCTGGGTGTTTACACACCTGTGTCCACACCAACCCAGGAACTGCTACCGGCATGCACTCCTTACCTTGCCATACCATCACTCGTATTTAGAAGTCCCCCTTCACTGCATCAAATGTAGAAACAAGGGGCTTCTGCATACAAGTGATGATAGAGCTATGTAAGGAGTGCAGGGGGCCATTTAAACAGCCAGAGTTTGCTGCATAGTTTCCAGGAAACTCCATGACAATCCTGGGGGTAAGTTACTCCAGGGTAGTGGCTGTTTACCCTGGAATTGGGTCAAATCCACCAGATCTGCATCCAGTCTGGCAGGATTGGGCATGATCCTGCTCCTAAGGTTTTGGCCTGCATCATCTGAACTGAACTGAACTGGACAATTTGAGGCTGAAGGGAACACAGGTCTTTTAGCCCGTGCAGACAGCACCCAAGTGGACTTTCTACCCTGCAGTAGCTAATGGAACAGTAGCATGTTCTAGCACTCCTTTGCACCATAAAGAGCCAGTGGAATTTGGCTTCCAAATCTGGATGACAGCTCATGATGGCAATCTTGGTAGTAGCTGCTGCAGTGACTGCCAATTATACTGTGCTGTGGACCTGTAGTGAGTTTTGTGGGTCCAGTGCATCTCTCCAACTATGTCCCATTGTTGATCCTTATTATATCAAATTCATGGAGGATGGGTCCATCAGTGAGTACAACTGAAGTCCTTTAAATTGTGCAAAATACCCAATAAAATTCATTGCAGTTGGAATAGGATGATAGCCATGGTATTAGTTGGCTTTCAAGAGGTAGGAGATGTTTTTGCAAAGGATAAGAGATCCAGCAGTATCACAGCTACTAGCCATGAAAAAAGAATGGCATATCTATGTACAGAGGAAGGGAACCAGTCACATAAATAAGGTTTTTACCTTGAGCTGAGAGAGAAAGGTGAGATATGAATTAAAATAATTAAAGCAAATAATTGTGGCTGGTGCTATTGGTTACAAAATGCTGGGCTAGTGGACAAGTGACCAGTGGTTGCCAGTGGATTCCATGTGAGAGGGGTGGTGAATCCTCTCTGGGTTTTAGTTTGAACTTTAAGAAACCTATTCAAGATGTTGACAACTGTTGTCAAAATAGGTTCTGCACCTTGGATAATTCATATATAAAGTTCTGAATGGAGCCCAGAACAGATTCACCATGCCACTGATATGAAAGCCACCAATGACCACTGGCTAGAATAGGAGTGGATGGCTTCTTTTTTTCCTTCTAAGGAAAACATTTCCTGAAGTATAATTTGTTGAAGCCATATGTTGGTGAAGCTAGAGCCAAGGGTTGGTGGGGGCAATATGAAAAAAAGCTGCCATGGCTAAAGTCTAATCTGCATTGCAGAAATACTGCAGTTTGACACTGCTTTAACTGTCATGGGTCAGTGCTATAGAATTCTGAGATTTATAGTTTTGTGAAATATTTAGTCTTCTGTCTCAGAGAGCTCTGGTGCCACAACAAACTGCAAACCCCAGGATTCCATAGGATGGAGCTCTGGCAGCGAAAGTAGTGTCAATCTGAATTATTTATCCCATGCATATTGAACCTTATTAGATATGGGATATGCTTTTTCCCAGAGTTTGGAAAGCTTACTTTCTTGGAGTGCAGCTCCCAGAATCCAAGTTTTCTAAGGTATTTTGGGAGTTGTACACCTGAAAACATTTTCAGGATGCCAACCAGGATCTTTTAAAAGGCAAATTTTCTCAGCAGAATTTGTGCAGAGAAAGTGCTGAATTTCTAGCCTGTTCCACTTATTTTTATTTTCCCAAAATAAAATTTTCCAAGCAGAATTAAAATTATATTTGAAAAGTGTACTTCTTGCATCTAAACATATATAACTTGGAGCAACTAGGAGAGAGTTTCAGATAGAGGAGCTTTATGAGATTGTGACTTAGCACCATCTTGGTCAGAACAAAAGAAAAGGAAAAAGGAAAGGAGAATCTGAGAAAAAGACGTCTGTGTGTGATTTTACATACTGGGAGTTGCTGGGATTGTGGGATCGTTGCCTAGTTATATAGATCATCAATGCCTATGTATAACACACTGGGATCAAGAAGAAGAAAAAGAAAATTGGAGGGACAGTTTGAAATATGGTTAGAGGCATAGAAGAAACCCTATAATGTCCAGCTATAATGTCCATTGCTCTAATTTTAATGTCCATTGCTCTAATTTTCTTTTGCCTCCTGCTGTTCCTGGAACTGCCTCCCTGTAAACCTGCAGACTGCTCCTTCTCTTGCCATTTTTAAATCCAAACTGAAAACTTTTTTGTTTTCTAAAACTTTTGGAATTTCAGATTTATGCTCTTTCTCTCTCTTTTTACTATAATTTATTATCTGTTTTATTCTGTACTTTGTGTTTGTGTGTGCAGCTTTTTTTTGCACTGTATTTTACTATTGCATTTTACTATTGCATTTTTAGTATTTCATTCTAGTATTGTATTCTAGTATTGCATTTTAAGTATAGATGTTTTGTTTTGCTGTAAAATGCCATGTTCATCGATGGTGCAATAATAATGATAATAATAATAATAGTGAAAGTAGAAGATGCAGACAGAAAGAGAATTCTTGACCAGATACTGGACAAAACCAGGCACATTCTGTAATGTGTTGTGATATCTCTGCTTTTTCTTGATTAATAGTTGGCATGGGGTAGGAAGCCCAGCTCCGTAGGTTCAGACTGGTGCGGCACTCTGTTGAACATCTGCCTGATTGGCCCCTGCTGATGGCAATCTTATTTACAAGCCAGAAGTCAAATATAGGAGAGAGGAAATTGTTCTGATTAGTGGAGCTGTTTTCTCTAATCCTCAAACAACCTCACCTCTGTATAGAAACCACAATAAAGGAAACCAGGCTGGAGAAGGTGCAGGGTAGGACTGGTGGGGGGGAGAACAGCTAATGGGTGAAAAGAAAATGGATTCATTAGTTACTGCTGTTTCCTGTGGCTTCAGGCGCCAGCAATCTCCTGTCTGATTTGGAACGTTCTTCCGGATAACAAATCTACCATTAATAAGGGACTCACAGGTAAGTCTATCATGAAGGCCAGATTAGCGGAGGTTTAATGGCCCATGAGCTCTCTGTGAGCTGCATATTGTTTTATTACAAGGGATGGAAATTGAAATCAGCCAGCGCAGAGGAAGCGTGGGAAATGACAAGGGAGTGGTGTTGGCCAAGGAAATAAGATTACACACCAGGTAACAAATGAGAAAATATACAGTCCTCAGGCTCGGCAAGTGGAGAAAGCATCCAAAGAACAACATGAGGTTTCCACAGCTCTGATTTGGTTCTCTGTTCGCAGCTCCTTCCTTCCTTCCTTCCATAACTGCAGGTGTTGCCCTTTCTCCACCTTGAGACCACAGTGTTTATTCTTCTTTCTGAACAACTCCTTTCCCCTTTTCTTTACATAGGATGCTTTTTGCTTTGAAGTGGACAATCAAGTTTACTTGGACTGCATCTGCACTACAGAATTAATGCAATTTGGCACTGCTTTAACTGTCATGGCTCAATACTATGGAATCCTGGGATTTGCAGTTTTGTGAAGTATTTAGCCAGAGAGCTTTGGTGCCATAACAAACTACAAACTACCATCTGGAGGTGGCCCTATTCTCTCATTGTGTTACATTTCTCTGAATGCCAACTATTCCTCCCACCTTTGTATCAGAATGCAAGACTTTGCAATCCTGTTGATATCTTACCCATGTTTTCATTCCTTTATGGATGAAGTTGGACATTTTTGTCTGATACACAACATCTGCCTTACGTTCAAGATCATTGGCTTTGCTGGCTGGGGAATTCCAGAAGATGTCCTCCCCAAACATAACTTTCTCAAATTTTGCTTCCCCCATTCTAGGGGGGAAAAGATGCCTCCTCTAATAGATTGTTTCTCTATTTGCTTTTTTTAAGAAGGAAAAACAGTTAATTTGGTTACTTTGAACCCCACCCTCATGAAAGTTCTCCCTCTGAGTGTCCCCAGCCTCCTTCTGACCTTGGGAAAGTTTTTCTTGCTCTGCACTCACTCCTCAAATCCATTGCAAGCCCTATTGCTGACTTGGGAAGCTCTCCTCCTCTGCCCTCCTTTGCTCAATAGGAGGACCAAATTGGAAATGTGTAGTGTTGCTTTCTTATGAGCCTCTGTCGAGCCCTTTTAGCAATTCCCTCCTCTATCCTCTGTGCAACATATTTGTCTTTTTGGGGGAAATCATAATGAATTATCTCCTGAAAAGGCAGCACCTTGATTTTCATTTGCCCTTCGTTTCTCCTACATCCTTTGAATGGCTGATTAGAATCACTGGACACAATAGCAGAATTTAGACACTGAAGGGTAAGGAGGCCACATAATGGGGTAGTGAGGATGGAGGAGGAGGAAAAGATTTAGCACACACTTGATCTGAGAAAGGATAAAAATGTTATTAGCCAAGGAGAGAGAGAATATTGAGCTTCAATGAATTGTCATTTAATAGAAAAATCATGCTCTCTCTCTCTCTCTCTCTCTTTTTTTTTTTGGCAGAAATCCTTTCTCTTTATCCTTCAGCTCTTGTCTTATTCATAAAGCAGTTGAGTAAGCCTTTGGAAAAACCTGGTTGGGGTGGAATGCTTGATAAATGAACATCATTTCTGAGAGGGAGAGAAAAGATTAAGGACCTTATCAAACGCTGGCCACGAAGTGAAAAGTAACAGAAAAGTAACCGAAGTGAGAATAAATTCAGTTCTATACCGAAACGAACTGAATTTCGCCCTGGCGGCCATAGCGCAATGAATACGAAGGCTCCAAAGGGGATTTAGCGATCAGGCGCCACGGGATGCGGTTCACGTGGGAAGAAGGAAAACACACACACACACACACACACATTTTCTTCTCTCTCTCTCCCTTCCCGCCACCCAAAAAGCCAGCGTCGCAGAAGGCGCTTCTGTGGATGGCAAGGATGGGATGAAGGAGTCGGGAGGAAAGTCAGCCAAGGGGACCGAGGAGGAGGAGGAGGGCTGGAGGACTGGAGGAGGGAAGGGGTGTTGGTGGGGAAAAATGCAAGAGAGATGGAGAGAGAGAGATCGCCTCCCTCTTCCCTCCTCCTCTCCTTCTCCTCCTCTTTCTCAATCCGGTTTGCCTTTCGCCAATCCCTTCCCCTCGCCGGGATTTTCTGCTTGGGAGAGCTCTCCCTGCTTCCCCACCCCGCCCACCATTGCGCAATGAATACGAAGGCTCCGCTTGTACTTCCCCAACAAACCGAATGTCAAAATCTCCCTACTCGCTACGGATTAGCTTCGGGTTCTGTGGAGTTTCGGGGCAGCGTCGTGTGTACACGCGGGGAAACAATACAGATTAGCTCCGTGTTCTAGGGCAGCGTCGTGTGTAAACACGGGGAAATAATATGTATTAGCTGCAGGTACCCTTTGGATTAGCTCTGCTCTAGACCCCATGTGATAAGGTCCTAAGAATGGAGGAGATTGAGTCTATAGGGTATGAGATTTTTTTGTTTGGTAAATTGAAAGAAATTTGTTTGGCCTAGTGTTTTATGCCTCCCAGTTGACTCGGATTTATGGTAAACTTACAGAGTTTTCTTGCCAAGAATTATTCAAAGGAGGTTTGCCATTGTCTTCCTCTGAGGCTGAGAGAGCATGACTTGCTTAAGGTCACCCAGTGGGTCCCTTTGGCTGAGTGGGAATTTGAATCCAATACTTGAACCACTATGTCATGCTGGCTTGTCTGGCTTACAGATCAAACTAAATCTTACAACTTCTTCTGATTTCCCCTGCAGTCCTCTAAAACAGCATCTTCTACACAGGAGACAGCATTTCCTGTGCAAAAAATAATCTTTGGGGACTGAAAATGCTGTTTCATGGATAAAAACAAAAATAATAAGGTTTCAAAAACTTTCTTGCAGTAGGAGCAAAATTGCAAAAACAACATTTTGGATCCTACAATTAGTAAAGAATTACATCTGTTCCCCAAGGTAATACTATAACAGACAAGCAGATGTGATTATTGTTGGGTTCAATTTGGTAAAGTATGAACAATTTCCCTCATTCATTCTGAAATGAAAAAATATTCAAACAGAGATGTAGAAAATAAAACAGTAAAGATTTATTGTATAAGAAGTATTGTATATATTCATAGGAAGTAAATAATAATAATAATAATAATAATAATAATAATTTATTTTTAACCCGCCCCTCTGCTCAGCAATTGGGGCAGCATACAGCAAGGTTAAAAAAACAACAGTTAAAACATTCCTTCATCCCGCACTATATATAATAATGTATGTCTAGAAATTTTAGTCAAAATATTGATCCAAAAAACCTCAGTTAACTTATCAATGAGTCAATGTACTTTAACACAAACACACACATGGAACCATCCTCTGGTGAATGGCAAGAGTGTAATCTGTCCTAGAAGCTCAGACCCCCTCTCTACTTTCATCCATCCACTCTTTAGTGTGAGCACAAATAGTTATGCCTGCCAGAATTTTATAAGTTCTTTGGCATTGTTTTCCTTTGCTTCATCCTTTACATCCTTTGTTAAATGCCCCTAAATTTTACCCTTCACTGGGTCACATCAAAATACATAATTTTGGCCCCAAAACATGCCCATGAGATTGACTTATACTCGAGTATATACAGTAAATTAAACAGCTAGTGTTATGTTGGCTCCATAGACAATACAGTATAATATATAATACAGCCTCTTCCTTTAACAAAGTGATGGTTTTGAGGGAGACTTTTCTTCTCCTTTAACTCTAGGCAAAATTAGAAGACCAAACCTGGTGGATCAAGGATCCAGCTTTATTTAAGAAAAGAAAAAGAAGTCTTCCACCCTGAGAGACCAAAATCTGAGAAGAATGGAGGCACTGAGCCACAAGCTCTGACATCTTAATATAGTTTAGGATGTAAACATCCAAAGTTGCCAAGTCAAAACTCCAAAGCACATGTTCTAGGAGAACTTTATGAAGCTAACAAATTCGGTAGAAGTCAAAACGTCTGGACATCAAGTGTCTCTTGCAAAGTAAACCACTATTCCCTAATTCTTGCTATATAACCCAAGTCTCTTGAAATCGTAGCATAACAAATTATGCTATGTAACTTCACTATGTCAGCTTGTTCCTTTGGAAGAACTTCCCTAATACCAGAATACAGAAATAGCAGAGACACAAGCATTTTTGAGTTAGGACATGCAAAACCATTTTCATTTCCCCTTTCATTAGCAGGAACCAGCATGTGGTTGTGAAGAAGGGTTTGTTAATAGGAGCCAGCATGGGTTTGTCAAGACCAAATCATGCCAAACTAGCAAACTAAATATGGAATAGATGGACATACTGTAAGATGGATCCATAATTGATTGGAAAATCATGTTCAGAGAGTTGTCATTCTACATTTAGGCCACAAAACCCAAATGCACAGGAATAAGATGGGGGATACTTAGCACAGCAGTACTACATAGGAAAAGGATCTTGGGATTATTGTTGATTATAAATTAACATGAACAAGTAGTGCAGCACCAAAGAAAAGAAATGTTGTCTTAGCCTGCATTAATAGAACCATAGTTTCTAAGGGTCTTTACAGACTGCAGAAATAGTGCAAATTGAGGCCATTTTAACTGTCCTGGCTCAGTGCTAAGGAGTCATGGGAACTGTAGTTTATTGTGGCACCAGAGCTCTCTGTCAGAGAAGGCTCAATGTCCCAGAAAAAATACAATTCCCATGATTCCCTAGCACTGAGCCAGGGCAGTTAAAGTGGCCACAAGTTGTACTATTTCTGTCTGTAAAGGCCCTAAATCAAGTGAAGAAATAGTTCCCCTAGATTCTATGCTAGTCACACCTCATCTGGAGTACTGTGTTCAATCTCATTTTAAGGAGCATATAGACAAGTTGGAGAGAGTTCAGAGAAGGGCAAAGAGAATAAGAGGTAAGGAGAATAAAGCATATAAGAAGAGGTTGAAGGAACTGGGCATGTTCTGCTTAGTGCAGAGAAGATTGAGGGATGACATGATCACATTCTTTAAATACCTCAAGGGCTGCCCCAAAGAGGAGGGTGCGGGCTTGTTCTTTGCTGCCTTAGAGAGTAGAACTAAGTCTAATGGTTTGAAGTTACAGGAGGGTAGATTTCAATTGAACCTTAGAAGAAACTTCTTACCATTGAGAGCAGTTCAACAGTGAAAACCAATTGCCCAGAGAGGTGGTAGGGTCTCCTTCTCTGGATGCCTTCAAAAAGAGGCTGGACAGCTACCTGATGAGGATATTGTAGCACAGTGATCCCCAAAATGGGTGGTACAGTGGCTGGAAAATCCAGGGGGGCTTCAGTCAAAGTATTGGTGCAAAAGAAAAACAAGGGGAAACAGCATCCTTTAGGACCATGGTGGGGATGAAGGTTTCATGAAACTTCTTTTCAGTATCCCTTAAAACCACCCTGAAACCTCATTGATGATTTCATGTGGTGGAGTCTCCCACTCTTTGCCTGCCCACACAAGCTCACTCCCTTAGCTGCATCTTTCACTGGTGGTGGCAGTGATGGCTGGGAGGCTTTTGCAAGGCTTGGGTGCAGGATATTGTATAGCTTGGAATGGCACACACTGGTTGCACCCCTCTCTGCCCCAATAAAGAAGGATTAAGAGTCCTTCCTCACCAGGGAGAAGCTTCTCCCTTTCCATCTGGTCATCTTGGTAGCAGCAGCTGAGCAGCTGGCTGAGTACTGAACCAGAGGCCTCTTGCCCACACTGGCCTTTGCTGGAGGGGTGGCATGGGTGAGAGGCTTCTCGGTTGCTATTCAGCCAGCTGCTTGGTTGCTGCTCCCAGGGTCACCAGTTACAAAGTGACCGAGATTGGTTATTTTGAATTTGCAGTAAACCTAATATCAAGAAATATGCAGGTGGGATATGTATGTGTGTGCATGCTAGGATTGTCACCAAAGACAAAAGTGGGCGGTAGCTGAAAAAGGTTTGAAGATTACTGATGTAGTTGGAAATCCTGCACTGAACAGGTGGTTGGGTCTGATGGCCTCTGGGGTCCCTTACACTTCTCTGATTCTATGATTTAGCTATCCCTGAACTCTTTCCACTTTCTCAGTTGCCATCAAACCAACACCCCTTCTTATCCGGAAGCTGCATGGAGGTAGGCTGGAGAGTTTTGCATGATTTTCAAAAAACCATCCAAAAATTACACCTTAAAAAAAAAAAAGAGAGAGAGAGCCTTAGTCACTCAGTGGTACTTCAACCAGACAGCTTCCACCCTCCCTCATTTTGCTATGGCACTGATTGGGATGAAGCCTAGCAGAATCAATTTACCACAGTTGACTGCTAGGCTTTGCTCTGGTCAGCACCATGGTGAAGTGAAGGATGGTGGAAGTTGTCCAGCCAAGGCACCCCTGAACGACTGAGTTATTCTGCAGTTGACCCAGCGGGGGCATTTTCCCTCTTTCAGTGTGAAAACATTAGGACTCCAATGCAGCTACTCCTTGAACCTCTCTTCCCCTTCTAAAGTCGATGAAGGAGATGTCTTATGGTTAGGAATCATGTCAGGGCAGCACAAATTATATTACAACACCACTCCAGACAACATTAAAAATAAAATGATGACAACATGCTTACTTGATGGAGGATGCTACCCACCAGTAGGCCCTGCCCACAGCTACATCCCACACTCTAATGCCATATTGATCTGGCAGGATGCATGTTTCAAAAAAGGAAAGTGTTGTTGTCATCATGTGCCTTCAAGTTGTTTCTGACTTATGACAACTCTAAGGGGAACCTATTATGGGGTTTTCCTGGCAAGATTCATTCACAGGAGGTTTGCCATTGCCTTCCTCTGAAGCTGAGAGCATGTGACTTACCCAAGGTCACTCAGTGGGTTTCATGGCTGAGCTGGGAACTGAACCCTGGTCTCCAGAGTCATAGCCCAATGCTTGAACCACTGAACCAGTATTTCCAGGAAAATGTGGTGTTAAAAAGTTAGTTTTTCTAAATTGTATTAAAGCCTTAATGAAGAACTGTCACTGTGAAAATGCTCATATGACATGTGTTCCCAAAGCACCAGAATTGACATGGGTATGGATTTTTTGTGTGTGTGGATCCAGTCTTAGTGTTAAGGAAGACACAAAGGATAATGTCATTGTGTTGGGAGTTTTCCCAGCCCCTGACTTCACTGGCTGTCATTAGTGCAGATGCGGAAATTGAAGAGGATGCCATCTGCTAAACTTTATGGGGAAGCATGAGGAGCAGCAAAGTGCTTTTCAGTACATCCACTTTGGCTATCAAGTTTGAAAATAATTGAGAAAAAGATTCAGTTGGGAGAACTGAAAAAAGAATTACTAAAACAGTTTGAGATTCCTGGGAATCAATGCTGGATTTGGGAGTTTTCTGGGGTGGGGGAATTATTGGCAAAATTTGCTCAGTGGGACATTTCCCTACCTTTCCATCCTCATTGGTCACTATTTACTGTTCCTCTTTTCTTTGGGATCAATGCAAAAGGCTGCCTCCCAGAGGGAGAAGACAAGGTGAAAAATGCCTCTTGTTGGTTCTTATAGTGGATTCCTGGTGCTGTGACTCAGATGAAAGGTGGCCTTTAGCCTGCTCCTTGTCTGCCGTGTCGGAAAGGGGGGTCAAAGCTCTTCCCTTGTCTCAAAGCACCACTGACCAGCTTCATCGGAGAGCAGGAGGTCAAAGCCGTGCCTTCCCGGAATGACAACTGCGCAGCGGGAGAACCGAAAGCACAGAGACAGAAACCCAGCCCCCCCTTCAGGAATCAGGTAAATATATGGGAAAATAGTAGGAATTAAGTTAAGCCCACCTTGAAAAGTTGGAAGTGGGGCCTGATCATCCCCAAGGGGTAGCACAATTACCCACCCAAACAGGGAGGTTGGGTGACTTGGGAAACTGCTCCTCTTTAAGTGGAGAATTGTAAGGAATTTCTTTGTCTAGTGGGAAGAGGGGAGGTAGTTGTTGTGGGTGTGTGGAGTGTGTTTGGCTACCCGGTTCCCTACTCTTGTCATTGGATGCACACATCCAGAGTCACCTGTGGGTGCTCGGAAGTCTGGAAGACTGGGTGGTAGCATGTGAATGTAAACGCTAATTCCTCCACAAGCCAGTTCCCCCATTTCCTAAAACTGGTTTGAACCCTGTCAATCCCTTCGTGTTTCTTTTCTGTGATTAGAAAAAGGGAGGATATGGGTGGTGGGGGGAGCAAACTCTGCACCCCCTTGAGTTGTATGTTGAAAAAATTCAAAAAAGGGGTTTCAGGGGATTATGGTGAACCTCCGATGACCCCCCAGCGGTTGTGAACCCTTTGTGAGGTAGAATGGGTTGCGTTTGGAGTAGGATGGCCTAGTGAGGGGTCTTTGGATCTGGATAAGGTCCGGCATGTGTGCTCTGTGATTGTAGGAAATGTATGGAAGCACAAGCTAAGGTTTTGGTTCTTAGAAAGGAAAAGATGGCTAGAAAGTTGAAACCAGTGTTAGACCCAGCTGGGGAGGATTGGATTGAACCAACAACACCCCCGCCTTATCCTCCTTGACCCCTCACCACCAGTACCAGAACCAGAGCCAAGACTAGATTCCCAACCATCCCAGTCTGGTGGAACACAGCGAGAGACTCCGTCTCCATTGACAGAGGACGGTAGCCCACCCATGACTCAAAGAACTAGAAGCTATGAACAGAAACAAATTTCTACCCAGGGTGAAACCACTAGTGCTGGTGTCTACCCCTTGAGGTTGGTAACACAGATGACACCAAATCCACAGGCTGGAGGAAACCCTATTAGGATGCAAGCCTATACCTATACGCCATTTACCACTTCGGACTTGTTAAATTGGAAAACCCATTATGCTACATATTCAGAAAGACCACAGGAACTCATAGACTTATGTTCCAGCATTATGGCTTCTCATATGCCAAACTGGCAAGATTGCCAACAGCTGTTAATGACTCTGTTTACAACAGAAGAAAGGCGCTGCATTATTCAGCATGCGGAACAAATAGCCCTAGCAAGGGCTCCCCCCACCGAGCTGAATCCTGAAGGGTGGAAGAGGACAAGAGTGCCTCTAGTGGACCCACGGTGGGACCCTAATGTGCCAGAGCAACTAGACCACCTTCAACAGTATCAACTCCTGTTAACTGAAGCTATGAAGGCAGGAATGAAAAAGCCAGTCAATATGACAAAGGTGCATGAGACATTACAAGGTGCCACTGAATCACCTGCAGCATTTTTAGAGTGCCTCCTAAATGCCTTCTGCCAATACACCCCAATAGACCCTGAGGCCCCAGACAGTTTAAAGACCATTAACATGGCCTTTGTGACACAGAGCTATCCTGACATTCGGAGAAAGTTACAGAAGTTGGAAGGATCTGCAGGTAAAAATATCACGGAATTGCTGGATGTTGCACAGAAAGTATATGTGAATAGGGATCAGGAAGAAGAGCAAAAAAAGGAGTGAAAAATGGCCAAAAAGGCTGAGCTATTGGCAGCTGCACTGGTGGGGCAGCGGGGTGGAAGTCCTGGAGGATCAGGAGGACCCGGGGGAAGGGGAAGAGGATGAGGACGTGGTAGTGGAGATGGAAATTGGCCTGGAAGAGGCAGAGGGATCGTAGGATGGAGTCAATGTGCCCAGTGTGGACGGGAAGGGCACTGGTGGCGAGTGTCCGAATGGAACAGGCCAGAACACCAGAGAAGAAAATCAGAGGGGCTTCAGTGGTCAGGGAAGGGGACGGGCATTGGCACAGTCCAATTGGAGGCCCACCCGGCAGACACAAGCACCAGCGGGGACATATGAGGAGGATTCTTTTATTGGAATGGCAGAGGCAGAACTTTTTGACTAGGACAGACTGGGCCCCTTTCACCTCGGCCCTGGGGAGCCCATGGTCACTTCCATTGTGGGGGGCCGTGGCATAGACTTTATGCTTGATTCTGGAGCGGCATCATCTGTAGTCACCTATCCAGTAGCCCCTCTTTCACATCAAAAAGTACGAGTGAAAGGAGCTATGGGAAAAATAGAAGAACAACCCCTGTTGGAGCAACAAACTTGCCAAATAGGATCCCACCTGATAACACATCAATTTCTGTACTTACCCAATTGCCCAGATCCATTGTTGGGATGTGATCTACTCTCAAAATTAAGAGCTCAGCTGTCCTTTGGAGAGGATGGGACAGCTATGGTGAATTTTAGAGGGCCCAAAGAGGACACTAAGATTTTGAGTCTCACCTATCTGATGGAAGAAGAGTGGAGGATGTATTGGACAATGCCTGTGATTGAAGAACAGCCCTGGCAAGCATTTAATGTTCCAGGCGTATGGTCGGATGACAACCCCCCTGGTCTGGCAAGATTTATACCACCAGTGGTAGTAGAACTGAAGCCCAGAGCAAGGCCGGTCCATGTGTGCCAATATCCCCTACCACGGCAAGCTATTAAGGGGATCCAAAAACATCTAGACCGTCTGCTGCACTATGGGATTCTCTGAGAATGCCAGGCTCCATGGAATACTCCATTGCTCCTTGTTAAAAAACCTGGCATGGATGACTATCACCCAGTACAGGATTTGCAGTTGGTTAATCAGGCCACGGTGACTCTCCATCCAGTGTTGCCTAATCCCTATGTACTGTTGGGATTAATACCAGCAGAAGCAACCCACTTTACAATTTTGGATTTAAAAGATGCTTTTTTCTGTATCCGATTAGCTCCTGAAAGTCAAGCTATTTTTGCATTTCAGTGGAAAGAGCCTCTCACCGGAAGAAAACTTCAGCTCAATTGGACGCGCCTACCTCAGGGTTTCAAGAACTCGCCCACTATCTTTGGTACCGCCCTAGCCAGGACTTATAAGATTTTCAATCTGAGCTGGGAAAATGAGTTTTGTTCCAGTATGTGGATGATTTATTGCTGACTGCACCTTCAGAGCCCAAATGCTGGCAAGGCACTCAAGAACTCTTGCAGCTCCTATGGGACTGCAGATATAAGGTGTCCCAGAAAAAGGCCCAGCTGTGTAAAACCCAGGTTCGGTATTTGGGATTCATAGTTTCCCAAGGACAGCGACAGCTGGGACCTGAGTGAAAGGAGGCAGTGTGTGCTTTGCCCGAACCAAATACCAGGAGACAGGTGCGAGAGTTCTTGGGAGCTGCTGGGTTTTGCAGAATATGGATCCCCAATTTTGCTGTGATGAGCAAACCACTATATGAAGTGACAAAAGGTCCAGAGACAGCCCCTTTCCAATGGGATAAGACACAAGCAAAAGCATTTCAAGACATCAAAAGGGCGTTACTCCAGGCCCCTGCCATGGGACTTCCCAATGTAACCAAGCCATTTTTACTATATGTTCACAAACGAGATAGTATGGCAGTTGGTGTACTAACTCAGCAACTGGGTTCATGGCAGCAGCCAGTGGCATATCTCTCTAAACCGTTAGATCCTGTAGCCCAAGAATGTCCAGCATGCCTTAAAGCCATTGCAGCCACAGCTCTACTGGTAAAAGAAGCTGGCAAATTAACAATGGGACAAAAACTGGTTGTAAGAGTCCCACACGCTGTATTAACACTTGTGGAATACAAAGGAAACTACTAGTTCACTAATGAACGTATGACCAAATATCAAGCAATGCTGTGTGAAAACCCACGCATTAAGCTAGAAATATCTGCAAACTTGAATCCAGCCACTTTGCTTCCTGTAAATCCGGAAAACCGCCTGAACATGATTGCATCAAAACAATGGATGAAGTCTACTCCAGTCACCCAGATCTACAAGACACCCCATGGCTACATCCAGACACCATATATTTCACTGATGGGAGTAGTTATGTGCAAGATGGGAGGCGAAATGCAGGATATGCAGTTGTAACTAGTGACAAAATCATTGAAACTAATCCTCTCCCCATAGGTACATTGTGCCTACTGACCACAGAGCTCTGGACAGGTGGAAAGGATGAATCGAACCATCAAGACTCATCTGGCAAAATTGTGTCAAGAAACCAAACAAAATGGACTGAGATGTTACCCTTGGCTCTTTTCTGAATCCGGTGTACTCCCCACAAGATTACTGGTCTGTCCCCTTTTGAATTAATGTTTGGAAGACCCCCACAGATTTTGACCAGGTTAAGGGGGGACATACAAGAATTGGAAAATGTCAGTTTACAATAGGAGGTCCAAGCACTAAATAAAGCTCTGCAGGCTCAGCGCCGTTATGTGTTAGAAAATAGAGTCCCTATCCCCATCGCTGAGGTACATCCTTTCCAGCCAGGAGATGAGGTATGGGTTAAAGAATGGAAAAATGACCCTTTGAACCCCCAATGGTGGGGCCCTAAAGTTGTCATCCTTTCCACCCCTACAGCTGTAAAAGTAGCCAGCATCAAGCCCTGGATACATTGGACACGAGTCAAAAGGGCAAAAGGGGGGGGTGGACGGTTACTGATAACCCTAACAACCCTTTACAGATCACCCTGAAATGACGAGACGAAGATAGACCTTACTATACACACATCCTGGAAGCTGTGTATTCAACGTACGGTCAGACCTGCAACTGGAGAGGAAAGAAGAAAGGGACTAAGCCTTACTGCCCCTAACCCAGAATTTAGTGGGCCCAGCATATGGCCAGATCCCGAAAATTATAAATCATGAGTATTATAATGCTTTGTCTCTGGTTACTTATACGGATGATGATCCTTAGAGGGAGCTCTACCCCCGATGAAAGGGTTTTATCTCAACATCTTAATGATAACTATTGGTTTCACCTGGCTAATATTACAGGGGTAGATCACTTTTGTTTGCCAAATAATTTACCTACCAACTGCCTCATTAGCTCTTGCCTTATACCTGTATGTCATCATCCAGAGAAAATTTGAAACCACACCATGTTTGCTCAAGCTAAATTTGATATAAACATCACATATTCCCAAAGCCATGGTTGGGGTATTGTGTCAGGAGTCCTACCCCCTATTGAGTTTGCTTTACGAACTCCCACTGTAGCTGCAATAAATGCCACTTGTGCCAGAATGTTAAATTGCACAAAGCGTTCAAAATGGTGCAAGGCAATACCTGGCTCATCCTTTCATTGCAGTTCAGTCCAAGATATATCCTTTTATTTCTCTCATATACTTCTTCCACATGGGTGGTTTTGGACCTGCGGTTCTCAGACCTGGTCTTATATTCCACCTAACCTATTGGACAGTTATCCGTGATGTCTAAGTGAACTAGTTTCTGTTCTCCCACCATGGCCAGCACAAGCCCACTGATATTCAAGAGCCACCCAGTTATCTGAAGACTGTAATGAACACCTCACTCTGCTTATTTTTCATGTTTATACTAGTAACCATAAGTCTTATTTTGCTATGCTTCTGTATTCCTTGCTTGGAGCAATGGGTAACTAAATCTTTTCAAAATACCATTCGAAAAACAGCTGCAATATATGCTTTAATGATACAAAATGAGGTTTACTAATGGATTAAAAAATGCTATAATTGTCTAAAGAAATTATGCATTTAAGGGGGGAAATGAAGTAGCTTTGAAACCTTATTTTTCTTTTAGTGTACTTTGGGCAGGCCATGCTAAAAGGGCAATGTTTAGCTAATTACACTGTTCTAACCAAAGTGTTCTGATAAGATGTTCTCTAGTGGACATTGTTCTATCAAAGGCCCCAGACCGAGATATCTTGTTCCTAAGAATTGTTCTGTAAGCTGATCTTCAAAAGGATAAACAATATCATGAACTAAAAATGCTGAATGTACACCAAGGGGGGTGGGAGAGTAAGATTTCTGCATATGTCATAATGAGCAATCAATTGCCTATAAAAGTGTCCTTAACCTGTCAATTGGGGCTCTTGGTATTTGGAACTCACTTCCACTAAGAGCCCGTGCGCTATATGGAATAAAAGCTCTTTTCCAAAGATCTCTGTTGGTCTTTTGTCCGAGTTCTGCTACAATAGGAACAGAAAGATAGGAAGTTTTCTTACATGAGTCATACTAGTCATCCATTTGTCATCTGAGCTGAGTGGTTCTTCCGTGGTGTTACCCTTCGGGGGAGAGGTTCAGATAGAACTTTTTTTTTCTAGCTGAACCTAAAGATGACAAAGACCACACCAACCTTGCATTCTGCAACTAAGCAATAGCTGTTCCCTCTCATTGTATGCTTAGTCAGAAAGGACAGCAAAACTAGTGGCAACAGACAGAAAGACAGGCAAACAAGTGAGAGTCCAAAAGGGGGGAACAACCAGATCTGAAGGGTTCTTGGGTTGTCAGTGCCCCCACCAACTTAGGGCTTTGGCAGGTGCCCAGTAATGCTATCACCTGATACCAGCTCCATAAGTATTCTCTGAAGTCATAAATTCTAACTTCTATTGACTTGTTGCTGTGTGTCTTCAATAATCAAATTGGCCTAGGCTTAGAATCATAGGGCCTTTACAGACTGCCAGAAATAGTGCAAATTGAGGCCACTTTAACTGTCCTGGTTCAGTGCTAAGGAATCATGGGAACTGTTGTTTATTGTGGCACAATGGCTCTCTGAAAGAGAAGGCTCAATGTCCCAGAAAAAATACAGTTCCCATGATTCCCTAGCACTGAGCCAGGACAGTTAAAGTGGCCTCAATTTGCACTATTTCTCGCAGTCTGTGAAGGCCCATAGAATCAGAATCATAGAATCAGAAGAGACCACAAGGACCATCCAGTCCAGCCCCCTGCCATGCAGGAATTCTCAATCAAAGCATGGGGTTTCACTGCAAGATTTGTTGAGAAGGGAGCTGGCATTGCCTTCATCTGATAATGAGTGTGTGACTTGCCCAAGGTCACCCAGTGGGTTTCCATGGCCATGCAGGGATTCAAATCTTGATCTCCCAGAATCTTAGTCCAATACTCAAACCTCTTCACCTCACTAGCTTTCTTGGTAGTCTCCTCGTGGTAGTCCTGTCTAAAGTAAAGTCATTGAATCAAGTTTAGAATGGTGAATCAATATTTACATAAAGCCTAATGATTTTGTCTACTCTACATGGGGCTGACTACAGTATTCAGGCCATGGTGTGCAGTCATAGTCCTGTATTCTCCACTTGTTTCAGTACAATCCATTTTTGTAATGGGATGAGGGAGAATGTTCTGTTAAAAATATCTGTTATCTAGTCACTCAACAATAACATCCAGTGTCAATTTTTCTATTAGCTTCTGACAAATGATATTTGTTGGTTTTCCATTCCTCCCTACTCTGCCCAACCCAGCTTCCAAAACTTCATTTCCAGAAGCCACATGTGATAAAGTCTCTTCAGTTACAGATCTGTAACTGCCTGTATTCACAATCCCTGTGTAGTTATGATCATTGCACTATTGGGGCAATCGTACATGTCCTCCCAAACCTATTACCAGGCATCTGTCTCACAGAGAGTTCTGTTCCACTGGTGATCAGGTGGATAATGTTTCCACTCTTTCTCTAACCAGCATGTGAGGATGAGACAATCAGAAGCAGGACCCTGTGTCATGCCCTGCCTTCAGGATCCTGGCATGTCCTCTGAAGGCTCTGCTGGAAAGTCTGAGAGCCCAGGGGACATGCCAGGGCTGCAGCCACAACTTCAGCAGCCCCAGGAGGACAGCCTACAGCCAGCACAGGAATGGAGTTGTTGGCAGCCCCAGGAGCAGAGTTCTCTGAAATCACAACCCTAAGATGAAGAGACACTTACCAATACCCACCCCCCACAGATGAAGGCCAGGAAAGAGAAAGATGCCAGAACTAAAGGTTAAGGTATTCCCCATTAACAAGGTTGTCAAGTTGTGTCCAACCATAGGGGCAGTGCTCATCTCTGTTACTAAACCAAAGAGCCAGTGTTGTCAAAGACTACTCTGTGATCATGTGGCCAGCATGATTGCACAGAATACTGTTTACCTTCCCACCAAAGTGGTACCTATTTATCTACTTGCATTTGCATGCTTTCAAACTGCTAGGTTGGCAGAAGCTGAAACTAGTGACAGGAGCTCACTCCATCATGCAGCACCCAGGCCTCAAACTGCCAACCTGCTGATCTTGCAATCAACAGAGTCAGTGTCTTAAGCACTTGAGAGAAAGATGCCAGAACTCTCAGCATTTAAATAAGAAGCAAATAGGGAGCACCTGTACCTTCCTCGGTCCAGTATGGCTGACAATCATCCTTTTCTTTGGGAGAAAGCTGTGTTAGTGCTTTGTTCTTTGAATGATGTACCTTGATGTATCTTTGAATGATGTTCTTTGAATTCAGTACCTTGAACTCTACTTGGAACTTGACTATTCTTTTGGATTATTCTTTGGACTGCTTTCCTGGACTGAATACTGTCTCATGAATGACTTGGACTAGATAGACTACCTCTGCTTTTCTACTGATGCCTTAGTGAGCTTGGATTTTCTCTCTCTCTCTGCTTAAAACCTTCTCAAGATTTCTGAGCCTTTGTACTGGCAATCTAGCTAGCTCCACAAGGGCAAAACAGGACACCCCATCATACTTCTTGTCACAGCCTTGGTCACTGATAGGAGGGAGGGGTAGGAGGGAGGTGGAAACCTTACCCGCCCATTGATGGCAGAACAGATTTTCTTCTCTAGATGTGGCTGATGCCTGATAATGTAGGATTGGGAGGTTGGGCAAGGAGATGTTAATTAGTTATGCACACAAAACTAAGTAAGCAATATAGAACATGGGCCAATATTTAAAAGCACCTCCAGTTTGCTGAAATTCAAACACTACCTTTCAAAAGCAATTCACAGTAGTGTCATGTTCTTGAATTCAGCCTGTTTGGTTTTATGGAATTCCTTTGAGTTACAAATTATTTTTTTTGGTCAAGAAAAAAAATTTTTTTTGGACTATCAGTTTGTGTAGCATAAATCTCTGCTTGTGGAGTTATGCATTGACAGCCCTTGTATTGAATGACAACATTGCACAACTGAATGATGAAACCAAATATACAACTGAATGTAAAACCCATGAACATGAGCATCCATGCACATCCATGTACAATGCACAATAATGGCTCCACATGAGTTACACCTGTGAAAGATACCAATAAGGTTCTGGTCACTGATTTCATTCTATGATGATTATAAACTGTATTAACTTTTTAAAATTGTTAAATTGTCTAGTATTATTCTTGCTGTTGTGTACCTTCAGGCAATTTCTGTCATATGGTGACCCTAAGGTGATCCTATCATAGGTGAGGCTGAGAGTGTGAGACTTGCTCAGTGTCACCTAGTGGGTTGCCATGGCTGAGTGGGGATTCAAACTCTTGTCTCCAGAAGCATAGTCCAACACTTTAACTGCTATGCGACACTAGATCCAAATTGCTTAGTATGCGCCTAGATTGGTTTTTATTGTTTTGAATTTTCAATTGTTTTATATTTTTAAACAGATTATATTGTAAGCCACTCAGAGGTGATTTCATTCCAAATTTGTAAAAGTATGTGGTTTAAAACTGTTGTGACTTTTAAAAGTAATTATTTTTATGTGCTTTGGAATTATTTTAGATTGTTTAAATGGATTTTAATCTAAGCTGCTCAGAGATCATATGATATAGGGTGGGTGCTAAACATTTTAAAAATTAATTGAGCATATTAATTAATGATTAATTAAAGTAATAAATTGTTAATTAATTAATGTTCATAATTAGTCAATGTGCATGATTAATTTTAAAATATTTAGATCCCAACCTATATCATAAGATGTCTCCTGAATTAATTTCAATGAATTTAAATTAATTAATTAAGGAAATGAAAGTTTTGATTAGAAATTGGGCAACATGCTATATTACATTGCTCTGCTCTCAAATGTTTGTTCTGTGAACTGAATTGAATAGAATTAAAATGCTCTCAATTTGGCAGAAGGGCAGCATATAAATGTAATAAATATAGGGAAATATCTGTCAGCCAATCAGTTGCTTGGGGCTACAGAAGCAGGAGGATTTGATATATGAACAATGACAGTGATGGTTGCTGAACTGGAATATTCTCGGTGTCATCTGGATCTATTTCGCAAAATGACTGCTGTTGCACCATGAGGCTAAGAAGATGTCATGATGCTTTTCCATCACTCAATGTAAGATCTTCAGAGGATTAGGATGGTGGTCAGTATGCTAAGATAGTGCTCTGGGACAGATTTAGCCCTTAGGACAGCATTAATCAAATGTTTTCTTGCAGAAGGTGAAAGCTGAGGCATCAAATAATTCAGCTGCCATGAAAACACAAAGAAAAAACACACACTCTGTGACAATGCTCATTGGAACAAACATTGATTAATCCCATTCTGATTTTTAAAAGCAAACAGAGAGACTCTTTAGCCTGACAATTAACTACAATCCAGTAACACTGAAAATTCACCAAACAGTGATATTTTTATTGGCCAATCAAAATGCACAATATACATTTCATAAGCTTTTTAAGCTCCATTGGTTTCTTCATTAGGCAAGTTGTTAAAACTTGAAGATGTTAGTCATAGGGGGGAAGCAGACGACTGCTTCTGGGACGCCGCTGGACGGAGCGCCGGCAGAGCGGAGCCTCCGCACCACGGTGCTCCTGCGGCGTCCCTAAAAGGAGCTCCAAATTGGCACTCCTTTTAGATGTCAGGGAAAGTGCGCCCTAAAAGCGGTGGGCACACTTTCCCTGACTCTTCCGCCGCAGCGCATGCGGTCGCTGCGGCGTGAGGTCATCCCCGGAGCGCCGGCCGTGCGGAGGGCCGGCGACTCCGAGGGCGACCTCAGGAAGAGGAAGGGGCGCCACTCGTGCGGCTGCTCCTCCTCTTCCGGGCCTCGAAGACGACTCTATTAGTCGTCTGCCGAGGCCCATAGCCTGCATTTTTCTATTTTTGTTCTCAGTTCAGATGGTATGGAGGGATATTTCTTGCAGGCTTGCACCTCCTCCTTCTGGCCATGTGGCTACTGGGAGATTCTCAAAGTCCAGGAAATTTAACATCCATTTGCAACACAAAAAGATACTTTCTTTGTAATCCAGTATTTCTCCATCATTGTGAAGCCACAGGCCCCTTTGTTAGGCAGAAGACACTGAATTTCTCAAGAAGCCTTCATGCTTTTGCATCAGAAAAACTTTAGGTGGCTTCTTGATGTTATTGGATTTGTTATATGGCCAACACAGCTACCCCTGGAAATTAATTACAATGTTCAATCAACATGATTCCTTAAATATGGGTCCTGTACTTTTCATGAGTAAGTATGTGAAACCCCAATCCAGACTGGCACCAGTGTACTTGGCTGGGAAAGCAGAATTTGGATTTTCCAAGTCCCATTTCAACACTCTTACCTCTGCTCTGTGCTGGCTCTCACATAGTTTTAGTTCTTTAGATTTTTATCTCTCCTGATGCTTTTTAGTTTGCTATAAATGCATTTAATGATCGCCGAGTAACACCTTATGCTGAGTAACATCCTTGGTCCACTTAATATAGGGATGGGAAGACTATTCCAGAATAGAAAAATGTGTTTCTTGAATGTTGATAAACCATGAGAAGAATCATAGACTGGTGAGAATCTCCATGGTTCAGGGCTTATTCTGTGCAAAATTTGCATATCATTGTTTATAGAGCAAAAAATGCTCTTACCTATGCAAAAAATGCTGTAGTTGAAAACTTATTCTGTGCAAAATTACCATGTGATTATTTTTGCATATAAAATAACATTTCCCACCCAGAAAATATTTTTTTGGGCAGAAAATACCATTTACTGCACAAAATAAATAAATAAAAAATAAAATAAAACAAAAAATTAAAAAATCACTCTAATTTTGTGCAATAGGTTCTGAGCAATGAATAGTTTTCAGAATCTGAAAAAAACAACTCCTAAAATTAATTGTTGCTTCCTTTAAGAAGAAAATTATTGAAGAAGCATATCCCTAATCTACACCAGTATTGTGAATTCTGAGCGACATTTGTTCTCTAGGCAAGATTCTTTCCTAGTCTTACCTAGAGATAACTGGGGTCTCTTTCACACTACATTGTTTATTGTGCTATGATTCCACCTAAACTGCCATGGCTTCATCCTGTAAAATATTGGGATTTGCAGTTTAGGGAGGGGTATTTAGAATTCTCCGCCAGAGAGCTCCTGTGCCTCATCAAACTACAAATCCCAGGATTCTGTAGGATGCAGCCATGGCAGTTGAAGTAGATTCATAGTGTTATAACTGTGTAGTGTTATACTGCATTTCCTGGTGGTCTTCCCTACAAGTGCCAACCAGTCCTGATCTTGCTTAGCAATGTTATGTCCAGGAAGTTTTTATTTTTATATCTGAGCATTGCTTTAAATGTCTTTTTTTTGAGAGAGAGAGAAATGGAGTGTGCATTAGTAGATGAATAATAAATCCCATGGATATTTTTGATTGCATATATTTGTACCTTTGTCATCTCTTTCTGTTTCTAAAAATGGCACACAATATCCTTCCCCCTTTTCTTATTGCATGTCCTGTCCTGTTCAGCTCCTATGTATAGTTTTTAAATAGTTTCCCCCACCCAGCCCTGCTTCATCCTTCATTTCAGTAATAACACCTTTCTTTTCATGGTGTAATCAGAGCTTCAGGATCTTCACATTTCACTGCCAGAAGGTTAACACCAACCTACATCCATATTTTTGCAACTAAACAAGGGAGCCAGCTGTCAGGTGCTGCCTCTCCTTAGTTATGTGAGCACAGCTCTTGCCAAGGAGTTCAACCTGGTTGGACACATCTTGGTATAATTTTGCCCAGAAACTGAAGTGTTCCCTTGCTTGACTCAGAGTCAGAAAAGTCCAGGAAGAGGCTCAGCTGGAGCTGGCCGAGGATGGTATGAAGGCAAGGTCAGACAAAGGGTGGATTTCTTTCTCATGTGCTGCCTCTCTCAATTTGAACTGAGGGCTTACACCTGAGTAATTCACCCAGTGGGAGTCTGAAGCCCTTCTGACTGTTTTGCCCTTCTGCGATAACTATGCAGCTGAACCAATCGCTGTGTGAGGCCTCATTGCCATTGCACATTACAGATTTCTATGGCTAAAAGATTTGTGTTTCATTTCTGTTGTCTCCATGGAATTTTAGAATGGTCATAGTTTATCACAAAGTGTCATCCGTGTCCTCCAGTGTTCAGATGGATTTATCACGCCTCCTTTTCCTTTCATTTTTGTGGGTGACATGACAGTATTTACTCCTAAGCAACTGTTCTGCAGTTCTCTGATACATCTGCCTCTCATGGACAGTGAGAAGTTTAGAATAAACCATCCAAACAGTGAGGTGGTTAGGGCAGAATTTGGGGCAGGAATCCAGGACACCACACAGCAGAAAGATCAGGAGGGTTCCTATGGGATCATTACCACAATTTGAACACAACTTGGGAAACATCTTTACTTAGACAACAGTTCCCAGAATTCCTTAGTCAGCAGGACCAGGGTGCTCATGGAATCATAGAATTGCAGAATATTAGTCCTAAACCAACCCTGAGAGATGGCCATCCAACTACTTTTTAAAAGCCTCCAAAGGAGAACCTAGAGCTTCCTAGAATCCTAGTATAATTGAATCATAGAGTTCAAAGGGGCCTCATGGACCATTGAGTTCAACCCCCTGCTCATTGCAGGATCACCAGTTAAAGCATCCCCAGCAGGTACCGTATTTTCCGGCGTATAAGATGATCTTTTAACCCTGGAAAAGGGTCTCAAAAGTCGGGGGTTGTCTTATACACCAGGTAGAGGAGGAGGAGGAGGGGAGAAAGAGAAGGAGAAGGAAGCCAGGAGAAGGAGGAGGAGAATGAGGATGAGGGGAGAAAGAGAAGGAAGCCATTTCTACAGTATGGATGCAGCCTGAATCTGCACTGCAGAAATAATGCAGTTTGACACTGTTTTAACTGCCATGGCTCCATTCTATGGACTCCTAGGATCTGTAGTTTGCTTTGTGGTACCAGAGCTCTCTGACAGAAAAGGCTAAATATCTCACAAAACTGCGAATCCCAGAATTCCATAGCCTTGAGCCAGGGCAGTTAAAGCAGTGTCAAATTGTTTAAATAAATTTCTGCAATGCTCAGGCTTGCTAGAGGGGTTAAGAACAATAAAAAGGGCTTTTTTGGGTATGGTCCATAGCAAAAGAAAGAAGAAGGAAATGGTAGGGCCACTGCGCAGAGAAGATGGAGAAATTCTAACAGGGGACAGAGAAAAGGTAGAACTACTCAATGCCTTCTTTGCCTCAGTCTTCTCACAAAAGGAAAAGGGTGTTCAACCTGAGGAAAATGGAGGAGAGGGCACAATATGGAAAATGCAGCACAAAATAAGTAAAGAGGAAGTACAGGAATACCCGGTTAACCTAAATGAATTTAAGTCTCTAGGACCAGATGAACTACATCCAAGGACATTAAAACAAACAAACAGACAAATGTAATCTCAGAGCCACTGGCAATAATCTTTGAAAACTCCTGGAGATCAGGAGAAGTCCCAGCAGACTGAGGAGGGCAAACATTGTTCCCATCTTCAAAAAGGGGAAAAAGAGGATCCCAACAACTATCGCCCAGTTAGTCTGACATCAATACTGGGAAAGATTCTAGAACACTTCATTAAAGAAAGAGTCTGTGAACATTTAGAAGGGAATGCCATAATCACTAAAAGTCAACATGGGTTTCTCAGAAACAAGTCATGCCAGACTAACATGATCTCTTTTTTTTTTTTGATAAAATTACCAGCTTGCTAGATGAAGGGAATGTGGTAGACAGCATATCTTGATTTCAGTAAGGCGTTTGACAAGGTCCCCCCATGATATTCTTGCAAAAAAGATATAAAATGTGGACTAGACAATACAACTGTTAGGTGGATTAGTAACTGGTTGACTGACTGAATCCAAAGGGTGTTCAGCAATGGCTGCTCTTCATCCTGGAGAGAAGTGACCAGTGGGGTGCCACAGGGTTCTGTCCTGGGCCCAGTGCTATTCAACATCTTTATCAATGACTTGGATAAAAGGATAGGAGGCATGCATCTCAAATTTGCAGATGGCAAATTTGCAGAGTCGCAGTTAAAAGATAACACAAAATTATGAGTTTCCCAAAATGGCGGCTGCGACTCGCTCGCGCATGCACAGTACTCTGGAAGTACTGCGCACGTGCGAGCAAGCGCACACGTGCACACATCGCCATTCCCCCCCATCGCCCACAGAAGATCAGGGGATCCCCGGACCGGCCCCAGGTAAGGGGAACTTGCTGACCCTTGATCTAGATCAAGGGAAGTAATAGTGCCACTGTATTCTGCTTTGGTCAGGCCCCACCTGGAATACTGTGTCGAGTTCTGGACACCACAATTCAAAAAGGATGTTGAAAAACTGGAACATGTCCAGAGGAGGGCAACTAAAATGGTGAAGGATCTGGAAACCATGCCCTATGGAGAATGACTTAGGGAACTGGGTACGTTTAACCTGGAGAAGAGACAGTTAAGAGATGATATGATAGCCCTGTTTAAATATTTGAAGGGATGTCATATTGAGGAGGGAGCTAGCTTGTTTTCTGCTGCTCCAGAGACAAGGACCCAGAACAATGAATGCAAGCTCCAGGAAAAAGAGATTCCACCTCAACATTAGGAGGAACTTCCTGAAAGTGAGAGCTGTTCAAAAGTGGAATACACTCCCTTGGAGGTTGGTGGAGTTTCCATCTTTGGAGGACTTTAAACAGAGGCTGGATGGCTATCTGTCTGGGATGCTTTGATTTTGAATTCCTGCATGGCTGGGGGTTAGACTGGATGGCCCTTGTGGTCTCTTCCAACTCTATGATTCTATGATTGTATGACACATGCTAACCCCCAGAAAAATCCTGTGGTAGTCTCCATAAATCAGAAATGATTTGAAGGCACACAACAAAAACAATATATGTCATCATCTAAAGAACAACTCTCATCAAATAATTCAGAGTCTAAAATTACCTAATACCTTTCCAAAAATTTCCCAGCTGCACCATTGCACACAAAGAAGTGCCTAGTTTCAGTGCCCAGTTTCTCTCAATTGGGAAAGATTCATTTTCATTTTGCCAGCCTCAATTTCTGTGTAATATCACTTAATGCAAGACAATGATCAGCCTGCTAGTCAGTACTTCCATCAGCAGATGCTTGTGGTGGTTTGAGGATGGCTAGCTTTGACAAACACCATTTTATTTGTCTAAGTCAGGGGTCGGAAACCTACGGCCCATGGGCTGCGTGTGGCCCGCGGAGGCCTTGGGACCAGCCAGTGGCTGGTCCTGCCGCTGCCGCCCCGCGCACTGCTCGTGGGTGCGGATGCCATTTTGGCATCCAAAATGGTGCCCGCGCTTGTGCACGCATGCATGTGAGTGCGGGTGCCATTTTGGAAGGCTGCAGCGCGCGTGTGTCGGGTGAATTCGCCCAGAGCAGGCGCACTGCGGCCTTCCCTGGGCCCTGGCAAGGCCCCAGCGTGCTTGCTCCAGGTGAATTCGCCCGACGCACGTGTGATGTGGCCTTCCAAAATGGCACCCGCGCTCGCACACATGCGTGCACGAGTGCGGGCACCATTTTGGAAGGCCCAATGACACCGTGTGCACACGCATGGCGCCGTTGGGCCTTCCAAAATGGCACCCCCACGCGCACGCCATGTGCACGCCATCGTGCATCGTGTGCATGCATGCACGGGGGGAGAGTGCACATGCAAGCACACGCCCACACCCCAGCCCCCATGCCATTTCCCCCCCCCTCCTGGTCCTCTGGCAACAAATGTTGCGACCCCTTGTCTAAGTATTCTCCAGCCTCAATTTCTGTGTAATATCACTTAATGCAAGACAATGATCAGCCTGCCAGTCAGTACTTCCATCAGTAGATGCTTGTGGTGGTTGTTTGAGGATGGCTAGCTTTGACAAACACCACTTTATTTGTCTAAGTATTCTCCAGCCTCATGTGTTGGCTAGACTTCCTGGCTTAAAGCATCTTGCCATAACTCAGAGTAACACCTTGACCATGGGAAAGTACTTGACACTGTTTGGATAAATGTTCACTTTCCTCCAAACACTTTAAACAAGCTGACAAGATGACAGAGTGAGGAAGTCACCATTTGGACAATTACCTATTTCAGCTAAATAAAACTAACAGAATGGTATGGAGACATTTCATTCTTGGAAGGAAAAAAAAATCTTGTAATGGTGCCATGGTTGGCTCCTCTCTTTGTTTGTCTCTTTCTCACAAATTTCTTGCTGCCAGCAATGGTCAGTGTGAACTTGTGGCCTGGACTCTTTTTATTGTCTTCTAAATGTTTCTTACAGCAGTGAAAGGGGACTGTTTTTTTTTTTTTTTTTTGGTCTGATGTTAACTCAATGGCCATTTGTAAGCTGCCTTGAGCACCTTTCAGAATTGCACAGTAGCCCAAAATCCTTCTCAGCATGGGTTTTTAAAAAAAGATTCTTAAAAAGAAACTAAGTGGGAAGAACAGGAAATGCCTTCCGGAGTATTTGTAGATTTTTTCCCTTGTCTATTTTTGTTGATAAGAATTTAAAGAACATGAAGGAAAAACTAACCAGAAGAAAGTGACCAAACAGTAGATGAAAGAATGAAAATGAAGGGATTGCAAATGAGGAGGAAGTAAGGCTCCATTGGTCAGAAATGGGTTGATAAAAATCAGTGTAGTACAGTTATGTGAGGAAATAGGCATTTTAACCCTCTCAAATTAAACTTTGTCTTAGTGGTATCACTAGGGGTGTGTGTGGGGTGCAGCCTGCACTGATGACACCCCAGAAGAAGGTGACATTGGCCGAGCACCCCCAAATTCTCTGCCTTGGGTCATCAACAACTACTGAGAGAGAACCCAGAGCTTCTCTCTCTCTCTCTGCAGAGGATCCATCATCCCCCCTGCCCTCTGGTCTCTCCCACATGTAAGCCACCCCAAGAAGCAAGAAGCACTGGCCAGGGGAACCTGCTAGCCTCCCTCTGGTCTGCCTGGTGGAGATTTTAGCTCTCAGCCCCTGGGGCCATACCACTCTTTGGAACATGTGCTTGGTTTGGATCCTCCACAGGTCCAAGGGGAGAAAGGAGAAGGGGGCACGGAGGACCTACCCAACTCACTGCTGGACAAAGGGAAAGAGCATGGCTTCTAAATGGGGCTGGGGTTTTTCTGCCTCCCCGAAGAAGCAGGATCCCTCCCCTCAGCAGCAGATTTCCTTGCACTGACCCCTCCCCCAGTGCCCATTTGAGGGAAGCAGATGCTTCAGGTGGTTTGAGCTGCATCCAAACTGCAGAAATGATGCTGTTTGATGCTGCTTGAAAGGGGAAAGGGTGTGCCAAGGACCCATCCGCTTAGGGGGGTTGGCAGGTGGGTGGCAGGAAAGAGAACAAGGTCCAAAGGGGCTGTTTGGGGTCTTCTGCCCCCCCCCCCAGAAGGAAGTGCCCCTTCCCTCAGAACACCCTTTAAACCAGGGGTAGGCAACCTTTCCCCTTTAAGGGCCGAGGGACTTCAGCTCCCAGAATCCCAGGAGCTATTGGCCAACATGGAACTATTGGCCAACATGGCTGAGGCTTCTGGGAGCTGAAGTCCCTCGGCCCTTAAAGGGGAAAGGTTGCCTACCCCTGCTTTAAACCCTGCCCCCAGAAGCCCCACCCCATCCCTAGGCTGGGGTGCTATTGCTGTGTTTTAGTACTGAATTTTCTAGCATTGTAGAGAGTGAGATACTGAAAGTTGTTCACATCTGGAAATCTATTTGCTGTGTTCACATTCTCTTGGTAATGTTGCCTGATCTTTTGCTTTTCTGAATGCTCAACTGAAGTTTTAAGTTACTACAATGCTAGTAATTTGGGAATTGATTTTTTTGTTTTTGTTATTACAATGTAATATAAAAATTTGGGGACCGAATGAAAATTTCACTAGGGAAGGATGATTATTTAGGGCAGGGGTAGGCAACCTTTCCCCTTTAAGGGCCTAGGGACTTCAGCTCCCAGAATCCCAGGAGCTATTGGCCAACATGGGACTATTGGCCAATATGGCTGAGGCTTCTGGGAGCTGAAGTCCTTCGGCCTTTAAAGGGGAAAGGTTGCCTAACCCTGATTTAGGGGATTATGCCCTCATTCCCCCTCCCCATCAATTTTAAGTCAGCTATTATACAGTAGGTCCTTGGTATCCTCTGGGGTTTGGTTCCAGGACCTCCAATGGATACAAAAAGACTTTCTTATTAAATACAATGGTATAGAAATATGGTGGCCCTTATATAAAATGGCAAAATCAAGGCCCTTTGGAGCTCGTGCTCTTTCATAGATTTTTAAAATATTTTCAAGCCATGGGTGCTTGAATCTATGGATAAAGAATCTGTGGATATGGAGGACTATTAAACTGTTATATACCGTATTTTTCGGCATATAAGACATTTTTTTCTTCCCCAAACCGAGGGTGGGGAAGTTGCTGCGTCTAATAAAGTGAATATACAGGCTGAGGGCAAACTAAAGAAGTACCATAACTGCCGAGGCCACAGCTAAAAGTAGGCCTCATTTCAGCCTCAGCCTCGGTGCTCCAGTGGGCTCCTCCCATCCCAGGAAGATGTTAAGGAAAATGCAACATGGGACATACAGTAATAGAAATAAAATATGTATGTGATAGTCACAGTGACTAAGCAGGAACAATCATCAAAGCTACACAGGTGAAAAGGATAATGTAATTTGGAAGCCTTGAGAGCCAAGGACAAAGTTATAGAGTGTATATTGAAAACACCTGTTATAGATTGCAAACACCTGAGATTCATTAAGTAGTCAAGGTAAAATGATGAAATACTTGGGTTGGTCTTAAGTATGAGATGATCTATGTAAACCAATCAAAATGAATGTACATGCCCACTGGGTGGAAACTGACTAGTGGGTGGTGACTAATAATGGCTATAAGTGCAATGTTTGCCAATGCATATTGTGGAGTAGTTTTGGAGATATTGTGAAGTGTAGAGATTGTGATTTGTAGGGCATATAGTATTTATGTATATAGTAGAATAAAGTAGATCTTTTATATAAGACTACTGAGTTGTCTGGTGTCTTGAGGGAAGATACAAGAGCCAGAAGAATCCTGGAGAAGTTTGGAGACATCTCAGGAAGAAGAGTGAGAAGGCTTGGAGAGTTTGTCAGGGTCTTCAGCCTATTCTCTGAAACTCTGCTGCTTGGGAAAGAAGCATCAACCACTGATCAAAGCTGGTCAGCTCTGCTGCATAACAAGGTGGTGAGTTAGAGCCAGAGATGAAGAGCTACAACTCCCATCATCCCTGACATGGAGCACCCAGGATGGGGGTGGAAAGAGTCCCCTTTTCCTGGGTAGTTGAATGGGCTCCTCCTCTTTCCACCCCCGTCCTGGGTGCTTCAATGGACTCTTCCTGGGGTCAGAGGACATCCTCCCATCCCAGGAAGAGCCCATTGGAGCACCCAGGATGGGGGTGGAAAGAGTCCCCTTTTCCTGGGTAGTTGAATGGGCTCCTCCTCTTTCCACCCCCGTCCTGGGTGGTTGAACCTCTCAGCCTCAGAGGGTGGAAATGGCAAACCCCCTCCTCTGAAGAAATCTGCCAGGAAAACCCTCATGGTAGGGTCAAAATGAGCCAGAAATTACTCCAAAGCACTGGATTACCCTGGCCAAGTTACACTCTCTCAGCCTCAGAGGGTGGAAATTGCAAACCCCCTCCTCTGAAGAAATCTGCCAGGAAAACCCTCATGGTAGGGTCAAAATGAGCCAGAAATTACTCCAAGGCACTGGATTACTCTGGCCAAGTCACATTATCACAGCCTCAGAGGGTGGAAATGGCAACCCCCCCCCTTGAAGAAATCTGCCAAGAAAACCCTCATGGTAGGGTCAAAATGAGCCAGAAATTACTCCAAGGCACTGGATTACTCTGGCCAAATCACACTCTCTCAGCCTCAGAGGATGGAAATGGCACCCCCCCCTTGAAGAAATCTGCCAAGAAAACCCTCATGGTAGGGTCTAAATAAGCCAGAAATTACTGCATAAGCCAATGGCCTAAAAACTCCAAAGGTACCAGTCCATCTGATCTTGGAAGCTAAGCAGGGTCAGCCCTGGATAGTTCTTGGATGAGAGACCGCCAAAGAATCCCAGGTGCTGCAGGCTGTATTTCAGAGGAAGGAACTGGCAAAACCACTTCTTGAGTCTTCCTCGCCTAAGAAAACCCTAAGAAATTCATGGAGTCACCATAAGGTGACAGGAGACTTGCAAGAAAGTTGGGCAGGGAATTTGTGCAATACCTGGCCCTGCTGCTGGCTTAAACTCAAATTTACAACTTAATATTGTTCTTAAACTGCTGTTAACTTTATACAGTTGATATAAAATATTTTACTAGAGTATTTGGTTAAGAATCTTTTTTTTCTAGATTTTCCTCCTTTAAAATTGGCTGCGTCTTATATGCTGGAGCGTCTTATATGCCGAAAAATATGGTTAAATACATTCCCCACACTGAAAGTTCATGTTGGCTTTTGTGAAGAGCCCAAGGGTCTCTCTTCCAGGAACTGTAAAATGGGACCAGATCCAATTAAACTTGAAAAAATTTACAGCCTCAGCTGCAGCAGAAAATTTATACTGCTTATATTAAGCATCCCAAGAAATCTGAGCAGCATAGCTCTATCAGGAAAATTAACACAGGATCCAGTTCATCACAGAACCCGATATGTTGCCCTTCCTGACATATTTTATCATTAGATATATTAGATATATACACACACTTGCACATGCCAAAGGATGACACATGAAAATTTAGGTTTAGGAAGTGCTTTTAAAGTAATTTGCATCTTCCATCCAGGATCTTCCAATACAGGGCACTCCAACAGCATCCCTGACTGATGATCATCTATCAACAGCTGAAATGTCTGCAGTGAAGGAAGAACCATCCTTTCTTAAGAAATCTGTTCCACCAGTGAACAGCTCTTATCATCAGAAAAATCGCCCTAATGTTTAGCTAAAATCTGCTTCCTTGCAATTTCCAGCCATTGGTTCTAGTCCCTCTGGAGCAAAAGAAATCTGTTCAAACATCTGTGCAGCAAGCAGCTCCTCGGATATCTGAAGATCATTATCATATTTCTGCTTAATCTTCTCTTCCACAGTCTGAACATAACAAGTTCTTTCTATTGTTCTTTATATGGTTTGATTTTTCAGACCATTTTCCTTATTGGTTGTCCTAGAGATCCTACAGTTCATTTACAGGTGGAAGATGAGGGTGGGATACCATAAGACACTTTGTCCATCAGAATCAACAGATCCTGTTTTGGAATCACATTTTGAGAATGTCCATATCTTTTGGTCATTATCACCATTGACATTCTAAGGACAAATAATCCCCTTTCTCTCAGTGCTCCTGTAGCATCAATCTACAACCTCAGACTCCACAAAGGCCACTCCAACACAAGAGTGACTGGGTTTCCCCAGTTCCCTTTCATAATTCCTTCACAGGTTGGTTCTGCTCTGCATGTTGCTACATCTGTCTTCCAATTTTACCTAGTGTGGATTTGAGTAGAGCAGTTAAGGATAGGGAGTCTTGGAGATGCCTCATCCACAGAGTTGCCATGAGTCAAGGTTGACTCAAGGGCACTTAGCAACAACAGTGTGTCCAGGTTTTCAAAACAGCAGAAATAAGGGATAGTCAAAATCCATGATATGTAGAGCTGACAATCATAAAGTTGTTATCAGCAAGGCTGGGTTCCACTTAAATATCAAATGAAAGTATTGATTCCAGTTAACCTAGTCCCGCGTTTCTCTATAAAATTATCCTATTGTCTGTATTCATAAATTAAATTATGTCCACCTTTCTTTATGATGGTCCCGCCAACACAAATATGAGACTTTTTGGTATCTTCATCCAATCTATATAAAAGCAAAAGCTTTACAACCTTGAAATAGAGAGCATCCTTTATAATACGGGACATCTTCTAGTCCTATAAAGGACAACATTTTTGGCCCTCAAATA
Source organism: Phrynosoma blainvillii (assembly GCA_026167975.1). Lineage (NCBI taxonomy): Eukaryota > Metazoa > Chordata > Lepidosauria > Squamata > Phrynosomatidae > Phrynosoma > Phrynosoma blainvillii. The sequence continues at coordinate 23,005,750 of JANUYF010000002.1, forward strand.
TGGAGCATCCCTTATAATAAAGGACTCTTGGCAATCTTACCTAGAAGATGTATGTGATCAGTCTTGGATTTGTTTATTTATTCCATTTATTGCTATGTTTGTGCCAATTGTCTTCTACCAATAATAAAACACAGATTTAAACCAAATCTTTATTAAACTTAACATGAAAACCAGTGGATTAAAAATATAAGAAGAAAAGACATGAGCAGTTAAAATCTAATCAGTTAAATTCTCTTTAACACCCACCAGTTTAATGTCAAAGGCTGGTCTCAATAAAAAACCCTAAAACCCTTACCTGATAGTGGATAGTGGATGCCTAACACAAGCAGTATAAATTTTCTGCTGCAGCTGAGGCTGTAAAACTTTTCAAGTTCAATTGGATCTGGTCTCATTTTACAGTGTCTGGAAGAAAGACCCTTGGGCTCTTCACAAAAGCCAGTTTGAACTTTCAGTGTGGGGATATATGTACATTCAGTCCTCCATATACATGGATTCTTTATCCTCAGATTCAAGCATCAATGGCTTGAAAATATTCAAAAAACCTATGAATTCTAAAAGGCAAACCTTGATTTTGCCATTTTATATTAGGGCCACCATTTTACTATGCCATTGTATTTAACAGGACTTAAAGCTTTTGGTATCCATGGGGGGTCCTGGAACCAAACCCCAGAGGATACCAAGAGCCCACTGTATAATAGCTGACTTAAAATTGATGCAAAACTTTATAACTTTACTGAGCTAGTCTTGTCTGCGGCTTTAAAAAGGAATCTTTCCTGGAAAAGCTCAAAACAGATTTTGAATTTTGGGTCCCTTTTAAAAGAATAACAACAACGACAAAAAAGGGTGCATGTGAAAAGATGGTGGGGAAGATTTATCAATATATTGGGAAGGAAAAAATGTTATTTACGGTAATAGGTTATTAGAAAACTGTGTCCTATTTTCATGGCTTGTGTGGTTGACAGAAGGTTCCTGGTAGTCCATTGATCATTGCAGAATGCATTCCTGCTTTCCAGCTGGCACATATTGAAAAAAATTAAGTGACAAGTGTAAAGTCCTCATGGTTAGATACATTTTTTTCTACTCTGTCAAGCTTGTGTCCACCTGTCAACATTTAATGCTTTAGAACAAGTATGGGTAAGAAATGGGGAGACAGAGGAGGGGCAGGCATGTCGACTTTTTAAAACTAGAGCTCTCCCTTTAGAATGTATATCTTTCTAACCTGTAACTACACAACTGTAACCAGGGGATCAGTTAGCAACAGCAATGCTGCAATTGGAGGAACTTTTAGGGACATTTGAGTCCTCCAAACCTTTGCATTCGGTTTCGTAGATCTAGAGGGAAAAAGAGATGCAGACAACTGATTTGTGAGCATTGCAATAACATCTTTCCTCTAAGCTTTCTCTGGGAGGAGGTTCTTTCTCCTCAACACACTTACACTCATTCACACACACACAGAGGGAAATTGTTCCATTTGTTTCCATTCTCTTCATTATCCCCATGGTATAATAATGTATATATTCTCCCTCCAAGGTATAGACCTCTGTTGAATTTTCATAAGCCTTGTTTTTTAGTATGAAGTGAGCCAGAAGAAAATCAGATAGCCTTTACCGATCATTATGAGAGGTGATAATTTACAGCCTATAGGCCGTTGCCATGGAGACTCGCAAAGACCCCCAAAGAGTTAGGCCTGGGAGTTGCGGCCTAATCCGGAGGTGATTTTTCAATAGCACCAGCTGTCCTGGGTCTGAAAGGCGTGGCAAATTACACCATTATCAGAGGGAAATGGTATGGCTAAGTTAATTATTTGCCGGCTTTAGACACAGGTGTTCATAAAAGAGGGAACATGCACTCCTAATCAAGCCTGACTACAGTGGAACAACAGCCCAGTGTGAGGTTTTCCAAGGGTTGTTTGTACTGTCCTTCATTTAAATCATAAAAGCGCTGCTGTGTGCCTTCTGTAGTGGGGGGGGGGGGGGCTTCTAATCTCACCTTTAGTTTGTCATTACAGGTAATGATGTTCTGGAGAAGGATGCCCAAGTGTGTTTGTGTGTGCGTGCCTACAAGTCACCTCTCGACTTAATGGCGAAATGAAATGAAATGCATAGATATAAGATGGGGGACACCTGGCTTAATGAGACTACATGTGAAAGGGATCTAGGAGTCCTAGTGGACCACAAGTTGAACATGAGTCAACAGTGTGATGCCGCAGCTAAAAAGGCCAATGCAATTTTAGGCTCCAGTAGTAGAAGTATAGTATCTAGAGCAAGGGAAGTAATAGTGCCACTGTATTCTGCTTTGGTCAGGCCTCACCTGGAATACTGTGTCCAGTTCTGGGCACGACAATTCAAAAAGGATGTTGAAAAACTGGAGCATGTCCAGAGGAGGGTGACTAAAATGGTGAAGGGTCTGGAAACCAAGCCGTATGAGGAACGACTTAGGGAGCTGGGGATGTTTAGCCTGGAGAAGAGAAGGTTAAGAGGTGATATGATAGCCTTGTTTAAATATTTGAAGGGATGTCATATTGAGGAGGGAACAAGGTTGTTTTCTGCTGCTCCAGAGACTAGGACCCGAAACAATGGATGCAAGCTGCAGGAAAAGAGATTCCACCTCAACATTAGGAGGAACTTCCTGACAGTAAGGTTCAACAGTGGAACACACTCCCTCGGAGAGTAGTGGAGTCTTCTTCCTTGGAGGTCTTTAAGCAGAGGCTGGATGGCCATCTGTCAGGGATTCTTTGATTGGGAGTTCCTGCATGGCAAGGGGTTGGACTGGATGGCCCTTGTGGTCTCTTCCAACTCTATGATTCTATGACTACTGATAGACTAAGGAAGTTATAATGTGGCTGGCATCTGTTGGCTTTCCTAAACACCTGTGTAACTACATTGGCAGAATTTTACACTCCTTGCATCAGACAGAAACTTGGCCACATTGATTTACCCAGCTTTACTTTGCTAGAAGATTTTTGCTATAAGCAATGCTAGCAGGGGAAGTGAAAACATACGTCTTGTAGAGTTTCTCAGAATCCCAACAACATTCCCTCCTCCAAGTTCTATATTCATTTGCAAGACTCCTCCTGCCTCGCCCCCACTTCCTCCATGGAAATACCTCCTATTTTGGTATGCAAGTAATCCCCTGTTGCATTTGTTTTCACAAATTTTTGTAACTTAGGAATTTTTATACCTTCCCTTTTTCATTGACATAAGTGTTGGATGCCTTTTCAAATTTTTAGTTGTGTGCATTTACATCAGTATAATTCAAGAAAGAAAAATGAAAATAAATGGATGCTTATGGTTTCCTCCTAACACCAAGAAAGTAAAAAAGATACACACACTTGCATTAATAGTCTTTCCAACCAAGGGTGTAGCCATGGGGGGGGGGGGAGAGGGCATCACTCCCTCAATAAAATGTTGCCCTTCACCATGACATTTTCCATCACCCTTCAAATTTCTAGCATTGCAGAGAGTGAGACACTGAAAATGGTTTACACCTAGACTTCTTTTATTTGTTCTGTCCACATTTCTTTAGTAGCTTGTCTTGCTGAATTTCTTTGGATGCCTAAACTGTATTGCTAAATGCTCAGCTGAGGTTTAAATTGACCATAGTGCTAGATGCAGCAATTAGCTACAGCAAACGGATGTGTTTTAAGGAGTGGACAATTGTCAGTGTTTGACTTTCAGAAGAGCTAGGAATCTGGGAACTTAGAAAAAAATTAACTAGGGAGACAGAATTCTTATCTGGGGGCAATGTCTTCATTTTGCCTCCCTCATACCTACACCTCTGTTGCAGCCCATGAATTGAATGAATTCATGCAAAAAAATAAAATAAAAAAAATAAAAAAAATTAAAAAAAAAATTCTGAGTAAATGCAAATTTATTTTTCACCCTAAATAGGTGGACTTTTCAGGAGTCTGGGTCAATCCCCTACCAAAGATTGCAGAATCATAAATAGATTCCTATAGCACCAGGAAGATTCCCCGCTACACCAACAAGCTATCATAATGGCTCTGCCAGGCAACCTCGATGTCTTTTTTTTTTCTTGCTCTAGCAATTTATTTCTCTCTGGGTAAACCTCCCATAACAGCTTGCTTTGAGGAACAATCCCCCAGAGCAAAGAATTTAGCCCTTGGCAGCTCTTCAGAAAGTACATCTTCTTGATTCAGAGGGGCAGCACCAGAGGACACGCAAAGTGGCAGAGGGTGATGGCTCTCCTCCAGTCTCTGTTGTGGAGGCATCATGCATGAGTGTTGACTCTTAGTTCTGCCATGTTGACCAGGTGCAAAAGCTGAGCTGCTAGGCACAATAAGGTTCTGTCTTCTGAGACATCTAGTGAAGTCCATAGACACAGGCTTTTTAAGGCTCACCTCCTACCTACCCAGCAATTCCACCTCCAGTTTCAAGAACTCATCCTGGCTTTCTCAGGGTCTGATCCTCAGGAGATATGGCAACCTTAGCATCAGCTTCATGCAAGGGTCATAAATCTGTTTGTGTCAATGCCGGCATGCTCTTTTCTTAGCATTTCTTAGCATCAAGGGTTGTAAGCAATTCCCAGGTTTAGGTATCCATTAGGATTTTTGTCATATGAACAATTCCATGAAGGAAATGAAAATTGTAATTGAGGAAGCAGCTCTGGAGCTCTTGCCTGTGGCAGGGGGCAGAGTTCATGTCTGCCTTTTGGGGGAATCCCAAGTACAACATGACAAGGGATCAGGTTAAAGAGTGTTTAAAAGCAATTATTGGCAGTGGCGCCTTTTATGAATGCTGTGGCACCATTTGGTACCCAGTGCCCTTACGACATCCTGACATGTAATTAACTGTGACTTTCAGGGGATATGTTTATGAGCAGGAGTTTTTAAACAAAAGGCCTTATGTCAAGGGGCAAATGTGTGTTTCATTAAAAAAACAAAGAGCATGAATAAATGAATGAACGTAGAAAGCAGGGTTTATGTAAAAATAGGATCCATCTGCTTCGAAGTGTTTTCCCGGAGAAAAAACATCATTTCTGACCTGTTTACTTGTCCTGTTTTATTTTACTTTGAATCATAATATGGTGGTTTTTTTTTAAAAAAGGTATTTTGAAGTTTTCAGAGTCCCAGAATCCTGTTAGTGACTTATGTGTGCTAAGTTTAACCACCAGAAGTAGCTGAGCAGTTTTATCTGATGCAGAAATCCATATTCAACTGAAGGCTGTGATAGCAGAGTTGAACTTGCAGTATCATTGTGCACATGGTACCATTGTGCATTGCGCATGTCATAGAATCATAGATGCGTATAATGCACATTGAACATTGCAACCATGCTTTTCACATTTATTTGCCCATTCAGTTGGGCATTGTTGCAGTTTACTAACACAAATTCATGAAGTAACTCTTTAAGTGTAAATTTACACTCTGTCTCCTTGATGTAGGATCTTGGCCATTATTTCAGTAACCAACACTGATGATCACACAGTAGCTCTATATATTGGTTCAACATTATTACCCCCATTTTGTTGAAGGATGAATTGAATCAATAGGTTGGATAGTTTCCTGAGACCACCAGAACTGTATTCCAATTAGAAATAAATACATTATTAAATAACTAATCCCAAATTCTGATCACCCTTCCTCCTTTGCATATTCAACATGTGTATGCCATTACATGCTGAATAAGTGTATAACATTACCACTGCACACATGATCCTGGATTTTCCCTATTCAACTTGTCTGCACAAAGAGTCTTTTAACAATGATGTTGAGTATAAATAGTTGAAGTAAGAGAGGAAGCTCCCTTATACTGAGTACCCTTGATCTACCTAATCTAGTATGGTCAGCACTGATTGGCAGCAATGGTGCTTCGGGGTTTCAGGCAGGATTCTTTTCTAGCTCTGCTTGGAGTTTTCTAGTATCTGGTGGTCTCCCACCCAAGTAGCAATAGGCCCAACCTTACTTAGGGGGGTTGCAGACTGCCAGAAATAGTGCAAATTGAGTCCACTTTTAGGGTTAGGGTTAGTGCTAGGGAATCATGGGGATTGTTTTTTTTCTGAGACATTGAGCCTTCTCTGTTAGAGAGCTCTGGTGCCACAATAAAATACAGTTCCCATGATTCCCAAACCCTAACCCTAAAAGTGGACTCAATTTGCACTATTTCTGGCAGTCTGCAACCCCCCTTAGTTTCTCAATTAAGATGCAATAAGGTAGGCTAAGAGTGGAATGGTTGCTGGCACAATTCAGATATGGGCAACAGTGGCAGAGTTTTCTACTCCCAGGAGCCTGCAAAAGATGCATGGACTGCTACTCACTCCCCACACAAACAACCCAACAGGAAATGGCCAGAAGTCCACTCTGTCTTTGAAAAATGTTTTTTTTTTTGTACTAAACATTGCTAAGGGAAGCTGCAGTCTATTTTAAAGAGAACTGCTACATCTAGAGGTTTCTGGAGGGCTTTCTGGAGGGCCCCCAAAACAGTTCCCGGAAATACATTTGGCCCCTGAGCTGCACTTTGCCTGTCCCAGGTATATGTGGTCAGGAAACATGTTTTTAATTTAATAATTCTCTCTCTCTCTCGTTTTTGCATAGGAAGCATTTATAATGTCCCCAGCTCAAAACTATTTTTGTTGTATAGAAAACACATGGTCTCCTCTACACAAATGTTTTCCATGCAGAAAATGTATGTATCTTTTTTCTGTGAAGAAATTGTGTTTTTGGGAACAAAATGAGATGCATCTCTGTGCAAAAAATAATCCTTTTTTTGGCAAGTAAAAACTTTTTCTGTGCAATTGGATTTTTACTAAAGAAGTTCCAACATAAGAACAGTAGTTGAAAATTGTAGAGAAGCTATTGTGTTCTTATGGAAAGGGGAGGAGTTTGCCAAAATTATTAATTCATGAATGCATCATAATGCAATAAGCAAAAATTAAGAGCTATAGATAGATACATAGATAGATATTGTGGATATTTAAAAAGAGGCTTCTGATGATAAATGTGGTGCATCCCAGGAACTACAAACTTTGTGACTGAAACCAAATTGTTTCCCATATTAGAATCAAATCCACCATCCTGATTTAGCCATCACGCTACTAGGATAATGAAATCTGTTCATAATGGAAGGTCCAATTTCAGTGTTATTTGTTGCTCTTGTTACATCCTCTTGGGCCCTTACTCAGAATGCTTGGCCTGCCCCAAGCAGATTTCTTATCAAGTGACATAAATGAGATATTTTGCTGGTCTAAATCAATTTGGGTGGGGTGAGGAGGGATTCTTTCTCATACATTGCCCAGGAGCCTGAAGTGCTATGAATAAGGTTAGTTCTTTATTTGATGTCACTTCTTTAAAATGAAAATACTCAATTCTAATCATTACAAATTTCACCTCCAGTCATGGTAGCACTTCATTATATTGCTTTGTTTCATGTGGCTGCACTTGTATGAGTAGCTGTGTTTTAAAGGAAACAGTGGCCAAGAAAGTACATTGTGCTTGCGGAACAGAAGTCTCCACCAGCATACTTACAGAAGGCGGCTCTCTCTTTCTGGCCATTGCTCATGATGCACAACAACAGCTGAAGGGCTATCAGGCTCCCTGGCCACTTCTACTTGGGCACTACTGACTGGTGGTATACATGCCAATGAACCGAGGAATCCAATCCAGGTTTTAGTTCAGATTTTAACTTGGGTCCAGGGTACCAGAATATATTTTGCGGAGATAGTTTAGCACCTTGGACAGCTCTTTTGAAGCTACAAAAAGTCTGGAGAGAATTCACTGCCCCACTGGCATGGGTCCCATCAGTTGCCAATATATTTGGGAGGACCTGGCTTGTTCTCTCTATTTTTGAATATGGAAGGAAAAAGGAGGAGCCTCCACACTCAGCATAAGGCTCCTCCTTCCTCTTTTGATGCTGAAGATCAACTAGAGAGAGTCTGGATATAGCCTTGCAGCTGATCAGTGGCCAGGGAGATTTACTAACCCAGCAAGACCCTTTCTATATTCTTCATACCCTTGCCATTATGAGTCCAAAAAAGAGAAGCAGTTTCAGTGTAAGCCCACTCTCCATTTCTCAGAAAGGGAAAATATGATCACAACTTGAACTCCATTCTGAAAATCTAAAGGTCAGAACCCCATTGAACCCTATAGGAGTGAAAAATCCCTGCTAACTCGTTTTGCTGGATTACACTTTGCACAAGCAGTTATGCAAAGCCATTGTGTAAGAGGTTTATACAGTGGGTCCTGTGTATCCATGGATTTTGCATCCACTGATTCAACCATCCATTGCTTAAAAATACTCAAAACAAACAAATTACAAAAAGCAAACCTTAATTTTGCCATTTTATATAAGAGAGACAATTTTACTATTCCACTGTATATAATGGGACTTGAGCATCCATGGATTTTGTATCCATGAGGGATCCTGGAACCAAATCTCAGCGGCTACCAAGCGCCCACTATAAGAAGTTGTGTAGAAGTCTGCTACACAAGCAATTGCACATCCCCTTTGTACAACCAGTTGTGCAATGAAAACTTTATTGGATACTATGCTTACAGTAGCTCTGAATATGTAGAATGGTAACACTTTGTTTTGGGCTAGCCCTGTGCTGTAGTGGAGGGTGAAGTTCTTAACTCCTTGGCCCCTTGACACAACATTTGGTAGTGAAAAAAAGATTGCGACTGTCTGTAAAAATATCCTCAATCTTCTTGATCAATTTTATCCAAGTTTGCTGTTGTTTAAAAGAAGAAAAAAAACAGGGAAAAATATGCAATCAATTTAAGGAGCCTCTAGCCTTAATTTGTTGCTGCCATTCTTGACACTCAAGATTGATTTTCACTCCCACATTTACATCTCAAGAACAACAATTTCCAGTAATTTACCATATTGCCAGTGGGATTTGTTGCTGTGGCCATTAATCTAGGAAGCATGGTCAGCTGGTGTGCATCTGTACAACTCTCGGGGGGTGGGTGGGTGGGTTCTATATGTAGAACATCATGTTAAATGAAATCTGTATGTCTCTCCTATGTATTTATATAACATCTTTCATCCTGTTCTGTACAAGGCATTCAAATTACCTTAGAAGCTTACTTGATCTGATCTTATTCCATAACTAGTTTTAGCCTTTGCTGATCTTTTTCCATAACTAGCTTTAGCACTGTCCTAGTTTTAAATGATTGTACACCCTGATTACCAGTTAGATTTGTTTCCCATAGAGCAATGTGTATGGGAAGCAATAGAGGTTTTGTTTCTTCCCCTGTTGAATCCCAAGTGGCACTTGGCTTTGAATCATGGCATTTTGGGCTTGTTCCATCGTCCTATGCTAATCGGGAAACAATGGCTCTCGGTCCCCAGCTGGTCTTCACCTGCAACCTTGAGGATAGAGGAGCCTGCGGTGATGCTGTCATTTCCATTGAAAACACCAAAAGGGGCCCAATGACAAATGAGGTGGCTGCAGCTTGAGTTATAAAATTTATTTTAAATAAGCTCCATGCAGAAGCAGAGAATAATTGCAGGGAGCAAAAATATTCAGTTCAGGTCCACTCCCCATCAATTTACAGGAGACAATGCTGTATGAATCCCAGTGAACGCTACTGCTCCCAAAATGAAGGGATGCACTAATTTAAGTTGCCAATGGCCTTTCCATTAGGCACTAGGAAAACCGCATTTCTGCATGACTGAGAAAACTGCCGATGGCTCACTTAGGAAAATTTCTATCTATTTACAGGCCATTTATTTTCATTTTGCCCATTACCAAAATGTCTACCTGCAGTAGCAGTGCTATTGCTGCAAATAACTTTTCAGTGGCTATACAGTGTTAAGAATGCTTCTTTCTCCTTTTGCAAATTATATTATAAAAGTTGCAGGAGGAGTTTGGTGCTGTTGTTGTGTGTTTTCAAGTCATTTCTGGCATATGGTCATTCTAAGGTGAACCTACCATGGCTTTTTGGGGGGCTGTGTACCTTACCGAAGGTCACCCAGTGGGTTTTCATGGCTGAACAGGGAACTGAACCCTGATTTCAGAGTTGTAGTCCAATGCTCAAACCACTACACAATGAAAAGAAAGGGAAGGAAATCAAATTAGGTGAAAACATGATGCAATGACAACAAGTGCCTTTTAAAATACCTTATTCTGGGTATATTTATTTATTTATTTATTTATTTCATTTATATCCTGCCTTTCTCCCCGGAGGGTCCTAAGGTGGCTCACAGATAATACCTTTAAAATTGCAATAAAATTCAAACAATTAAAACATATAAACCCAATGTAAAATCACATCAAATATACAGAAGTTCAAATCAGACTAAAAACCCACCTGCTCCATAAAAACAAATATTGATACTTGCTCTGCAATATGTGTGTATGTAGACAATGAGGAGGACTGTTCAAAATGTTACTCCAGATGGATTCAGTTTATCTTTCTGTGATCCTTCATTGCAGCTTTTATGTTCTTAACTTGAATTCTGTTATGGCCAATTATAGAATTAAGATTATAAAATTCTGGATGCTATGGAGGAAGTGAGATAAAACAAAATCAGTCTTAAGACTCTAGAACTGCAGCTCACTCAGTGAATTTAACTGGAGATTAATACACAAGGCCTTATTCACAGCCACACAAAGATCAGCCTTCTCCAACCTGTTGCTTTCCTACTGGAGAGGGGAGTTGAGGCATTAATTGATGGACTAGTTCATAGATCAGGCAAGACTACTGTCTTCCTTTTTGGAAGAAGCACATTTGGCCACTGTGACATATGACCTGTTTGTTGTATACTTGACTCCTGCAATATGTTGCACATGTAATCTTCTTTGAAGATGGTTAAAACCCACAAGAATTACAGAATTCACTAATATTGTTGTTGGGGACTGTTTATCTGGAGCACAACACTTATTATCTTCTGGAGTTGCTTGTTTCACAATTAGTTTTTTTAAAGCCTATTACAAAGTTCTGGTTTTACTTTTAAAGACTAAGTCAGGGGTCAGCAACCTATGGCCCGGGTCCGGCCCCCCGAGGACTTTGGTCCGGCTCCCACCGACCCCTGCCGCCGCCGCTGCCACACACACTGCCACCACGCCATCGCCGCACGCATCGCGGCTGCCATTTTGTTTTCCAAAATGGCAGCCATGACTCGCTCGTGCATGTGCAGTATTCCAGAAGTCCTACGCATGCGCGTGCGTGCATGTGCATGCAATACTTTTGGTGTACTGCACATGCGCACACGTGTAAGCGCGCCTCCCGCCATTTCCCCCCCCATCGGCCCGCAGAAGACCTGGGGCCCCCCATCGGCCCCAGGTAAGTGAAACGTGCCCCTGGACTAAGTAGTTGAGGCTTATTTGTGTCTACCCACAAGTTGAGATTTTTGTAGGGGGCTCTGTTCTATGTCCCATAATGGTCAAAGGTTGGTTGATACCAGCCATGGAAGAAACATGTTCCAATTAATAATCAGCACAATTTCTTCTGTAAATAACACAGTGATAGTCATTATTTTTGTATGACTGCTGCTGTTGTGGCTGTTGTACACCTTCAAGTTGCTTTTGGCCTCAAGGTGATCCTATCACAAGATTTTCTTGGCAAGATTTGTTCAGAGGGGTTTTGCCTTTGCCTTCCTCTGAGGCTGAGAGAGTGTGACTTGCCCAAGATCACCTTGTGAGTTTCCATGTTTGAGCGAGGTTTCAAATCCTGGGCTTCAGAGCCATAATCAAATACTCAAACCACTACACTACACTGGCTTTCTGTAGTGAATAGCATTTACACTTTGGGTATGAAAATATCTTCTTGGGGCATTTTGAGGTTTCTTCCGCCATATCTTAGACCTTTCTTTCCTACTCAAATAATAAGTAAACAACAAACTAGTAAGATAAGCCAACTGGGTGATTTTGGGCAAGTCACATTTTTTCAGTTTTGGAGGAAGGCAATGGTAAACTCCCTATGAACAAATCTGGCCAAGAAAGCCCTGTGATAGGTTCACCTTAGGATCACCATAAGTCAGAGACAATCGGAAGGCACACAGCAACAGCAGAACAAACTTGTAAAGGTTGGGAGGTTATGTTAATGGCAACAAGTTGCCAGGGTTAGATTGCAATCATACACCAAATTACTTTTGAAAAGTAATGCACCATATTTTGGATTGGCGAACATATTGGTTTAGCTCTTTGAAATGATGGCTAAAGTTTGGAATACATCCCCCTGGCATATATGGCCTCTTTGCTTACTTGTTTTTTTTGTTTTGTTACTATTATTTTTTTTTGGCAAATGGTGAAACTACAACTATCTGGCTCTTCCACCCAGCAATTTCTGTTCCAGCCCCTGATATTTACTTACATTTTAGATATTGTACTCTGTTCAGATAAAATTGTTTAGATTTTATTTTATTTCCAGCTCACATATTTGATTCTTGTAAATCACCTGAGGTAAGTATGAATTTTATACCTACTTTTGTGTCAGGCGTGGGAATTGTACAGGCCTCCTGCATACCCCTACCCAAACTTTCCTGTTTTGTCAAGGACAGTCCCAGTTAATTCTCTGTTATCCCACTTTTTTAGATGGTTTTTCAAATGTCCCAGTTTCTCTTTCCCTCTTTGTCCTCATCTTACTTCAACTGCTGCAAACTGAGTTCAAAGTGCTAAAGTAGTTTGCACTCAGTTACCAACATTCATCACTATTGACCAAATGGCTAGGGCTGTTTGGAGTTGCAATTCAGCAACATCAGCACAATTCATCTCCTCCTTACTTATGTCCTTCCCTGTGGCCCTGTCATGGGCATATATGTAGAAGTATCTTTTGGTACATATTCAGTGCTTAATGCTGAACTAAGGAGTGTGGTAAATAGAGCTGAACTCCGAACTAGGCCGTTGGCAGCCACAATTTCTAAACATGAATATTAATCATATTTGCTTCAGCATCACCCCTCAGAGTTAATCACTGGGTTGGAAACATTGCAGAATGCAAAGGCCATGTTTGCTAAAAGTCCTGCCAGGGACTCATTTTTGAAACTTCTTCCTGAAAGCAAGCCTGAAAGGAAGACAGACAGAAGCAGGGTGGATTTGTTTATAAATTCAAACCATTCTGTGTGTAGATTCCCCCTTCCAACCCCACCCTCCCAATATAATTCTCTCTTTGCTGTAGTCATAGCTGACCCTTTGTTGCTTCCACTCTCTATTTGATAGCCAAAACATGTTTAGTTCCGAACACCCTGCATTTGCTCTTGTCAAAATCAATACACTCCTGTATTGCAAGTGACTGAATTCACAAGCATAGGACAAGCAGATTTTTTTTTTTAAAAAATCCTTATCCTCCAACATTTCACAGATGAAAATGAGGATGCATGTGGCCAAGCAACATCTGAGCATGATCAATGTATCAGAAGTTCCTACTGAGGAAGCACACACAAGCTAGCAGAGGCTGCACCAGTATGCTTTTCATGATGAACTATATTATTAACATGCAGAAAAAAGAGACAAGTGACATCATAGTAAATGTGTATATATAACCTTTACAGAAGTTTTTTCCTTTGCAGTCATTAAATCAATGGTTTGAGTCTTGCATCTTATTTAAATCTATTTTAACTCCCTCTGATCTTATCTAAAAAACCTAGCTTATGGGTGTGACTGGGCTAGTAAATATTGGATTTCAAACGATAAAAGTTCAATCACATTTTTTTCCTTTTTGTTCTTTTGTGTGCACTGTTTAAAGACCTTGAGCATGAAAATGGCAAAAATAATTGGCTACAGGGGGTTTGGTCTACAGGTAGCTTTGTATATTAGTGTGTGGTCCATAACTCTTAGGCCAAGAGAGAGGAGAGGACAGAGAGGACAGGAGAGGGAGGAAAGATATTGGGATTTTACATTTGCAGCTGGAAATGATAGGGAGCTTGGGCCTATTTTCCCAACCTTGCCACAGTGAAACATGTTCTGATTATGCTAAGTACTGGAGCACATTCTTCATGGGGCTGCCTTTGAAGAAACATTGGAAACTTCAGAATGCAACAATAAGTCTGCTCACAGTAATATGGATGTATGAACATATTGCACAAATCAGGGAACAGTTGTTCTCAGAAACAGTGTTTTTCAGGGTACCTTTCAGGTTACTTGTTATATTACCTACAACCATTGGGCAGACTGAAGCAAACACCAGAACCAGAATCCTGTTGGTGTCTTACTCAAGCATCATGTAGCCACATTTGGTAAAAGTTTATGGGAGTGGACATGCAGTGCCGTTGTATATGGTTGCACATTGTGCTTCTACTTTGCACATATGCACTGTGTTATCCAAACTGCCAGGGTCCCAGAGGGCACCCACCAATATTTAATGGGGGGGGGTTTATTACCTCAACTGAAGCTGCTGAGAGGGCTTCAGGCAACTAAAAACAGAAGTCAAGCCTGTGCACACCAGTTCCAAGAAACAGAACTCCAGAATGCAAGGCCCAAATGTAGTTTTATTTATAACAGCAAAAAGGATATCAACTTTCACACAAACACACACATTCACATACAAGTACAAGAACTAGTGATATGAAAGGTGGTAGCAGATAGTGATTTTCAGGGTTTCAGAGGGTGATAACTGTACCTTACTCCAAAAAGAGAGGTTTCAATTGGGTGGTTTGGTGTGGCCCTGTGAGAGGAAAATGTCTCAGCATGCTGCCTGTGGATCATAGTTGGCCAGCAGTTGCTGTGGAATCAGGCGAGTTAAAGACAGAGTATCTATCTGACCCCAAAACAAGATCATATTGATAGTGTCTAGGCAGGCATATTTATAGGACAAAAGCATCCTGGGGCAGTTCTGGAATTAAGGTGACGTTTCCAGGAGGGAAGAATAGGACGGGAAGTCTGTAAATCGTTGGACAATCAGTGCAAATGCCTTCTGACAATGGAGTATTTCCTCCAGAGGGAAGTATACTTGGGTTTCTGTCCATTTGTAAGCCCAAGGTCTATCACCTACAATCACTCCTATCAATGACAGGATTATACAAATTCCAATCTTAATTAATCTATTCTTGGCTGTGGTCTCGAGTTTCCTCCATGCTGAGCCAGCAGGATCTCTGAATATGGCCATGGAAGTCCTTATATGGCATGGCTAGTTTCCTGCATTGAGGTGCCTCTCTTGGCTACATATCTTAAACATCCCTTTTGCTATCAAACTGATATTAAAAATATGGGGTGCAGAGGGAGCTTGGGGTGACATATTGTACATAGGTGGGCACTGAACATGGTTGCTCATTGCATATTGAGCATTTTAACACTTTGAAATACATTTTCCTGCACATCTATAACATTGCAGTTCATTAACAAAGCAGTGTTTCACAACCATACACAGCTCTGTGAGCATAAAGTTGCACTCCATTTCTTTACTGTAAGATCTCGGCCATTGGTTTTCTATCCTTGCAAGGAAAATGTAGAAGAGCTTTCCTCCTCTAGCTGCACAATGCAAGCCTGTTTTTATTCCACAGTAGAGAAAATGCCCCCTCCTCTATTGCCAATTACAAATAAACTTAAAGCTGAAATCTGTCAAAACATTTTGAAGTGAGCATTCATAATTAATTTGAGTGTAGCTTGTCTTATCCTAAAGGTTCAACAGAGATAACAATGTTGTGGTTTTTTTAAAAAAGAATAGCTACAGATAGTTATTCCTTTTTATATTTCTGACCAACTCACACAGGTCTTACTAAGCACTAAGTTATCACTCTTATAAAGTATGAAATGGGTGTTCACACAAAACCCATTAGTCCCTTGGCTGTCAAAATGAGTGACTGATTTGTGTTGATAATGTTGCTATAGTTATTCTGAAGTGTAAAATAATAACTACAATAAATGCTCTTTGAATGCTGCAGTACAGAATGTGTGTGTGTGTGTGTGTGGGGGGGGGGACATGACATCAGGCCTTCTGGTGGGCTGAATCTGCCCCTCTGGGCTTTCCTAGACACCCACACTCCCTTTCTTATCTCACCATCATTTGGTGGTTGCTTTTGTATGGGTACACTCCCCTCCTCTATTCTAAAATGTTGGGATACCTCTCCTAAAACTTACTTACTAACAGTTATTAGAAGTCATTTTTTGCTTTATATTAAAATATACCTGCCATTTTTGGCACCACTCTCTTGCTTTTGGCCTCTCCTACCAGTGAAAAGTAGCCCTCAAAAAGTTCTTCAAAAGTGAATTTGTCCCATTGATTAAAAGAAGTTTCTCCAACCTTGATGTAACAGGACTAATGATTTTATTACAGTGGTTCTCAAACTGTGGGGTGGGACCCCCCCAGGGAGGATGTGAGAGTTGCTGATGGGGGCATGTGAGACTTGAAGGCCCTGATCCTTCCTCCTCCTCCTCCTCCTCCTCTGCTTCCTAATTTTTTTTCTCCTGAAGGGGAAGAGAAAGGCAAGGAAGGTGCTTGGAGCTCTGTCTGGAGGAAGAGGAGAGTTATTTCCTTATAAAATGTTAAAATACGAATATACTTGAATGTGGGAATAAAGATGCACACACTAAACAGACAATATCTTTTTGTTCATATACCATGTCAAAGTAGGTAAGGTGGCAACATCCGCATGTAGATAAAAAGGCGGTCACAAAGGTTAAATGTTTGAGAACCACTATTTAATCATATCATTCCCGTTTTTTCAGCAATTGTGTTAATGATAGAAAATGCAAACATACGAGACTGGGAGCACTTCACATTGCAGATCCCTTCATTAGCATGACTTTTGCTGACCAATCACACTGTCTTCCACTCTTGCCCTTAACCATATCTCCTTGCCCTATGTCCTATCCAGTGTGCCTTTTGTTTGTGTGCATGTGTTTTCTTAATGCAATTCTGGAATTATGCTAACTCTATGGCTTTAAACTTAATGGTTTAAAAAATAAATAAAAGAAAGTAAAAAAACAAAAACAAAACACAAACACAACACAACACAATACACCTAACTATTCTGGAATAGTGAAGGGGCAAGGTGATGGAGGAGAGAAGGAGATACTGACATCATGTGACCACACAATCCTGGAACTACAATGAGATAATTTACCACAACTGAGAACCAGAGAAATTGGGAATTTATTGATGGGTTTTCCTCATCAATGACAAGGTGTGGTTTGACAACAACTGGAAGACAAAGCAGTGATGAGAGGGAGATGGTGTGGTAGACATTGCCAAAAGTTATTATTAAACTTTTTGGTGGTTTAAAAGCCATGTGTGATAGTGAGTGACATATTCATTCAATATATTTCCTGTGGCCTCAACAGTGAGATGTAAACAGAGTGGCTGTCCTGGGACAAGGGTTATGAAACATCTGCCCTGGAACTAGCAGTCAGTATGAAGACCTTAGGATGGTATAAATATAAGGAGCTCTTGCCTTCTGCTTTCATCTCATTGATAGTACAACATTGTCGGTACATTACATTTCTGGCTCTGGCAGCTAATTTCACAGACTTTGGGTAAGTGAATGCATATCCTAGGGCTGGACTTGGGCATATTGCCCATAAGTCCCAGCCTGGTGCTCTCAGTTGGCAGCAGCCAAAACACTGAATTGCCCTTCTTTGAATAATTAGAATAGCCACAGGTTCATTTGATTCCAGTTGAATAGGCAGTATACATGATGCTCAGTCAAGAGTTCATTAAATAATTGGTTTATTTAGGCACACTAACACAACACATTTAGCAGTGAGTAACTAATGAAGGGCAAATTATGCTGCTCCTTTTGTGTAGTTTGGGGTGGGCCCCATGCAGATCACAACTGTATGTGGCTACTACTGCTCTGCCATGGCAGGACTAGTGGTGCTGGTAGGTGCCATGCTGCTTGTGTCATCATGGTAGCCCTCTCCTAGTTCTTCTCTTTTTGCTGCTTCAAGAAGATAATTCAACTTTCTGCCCTGCAGTCTTGAAGAGCTCTATGGTACAGAAGGACTCCTGCACCAAAGAAAGCCACTCCACTTACTGCTGAATTTTTGTGGCAACTGAAATGAGAAAAAAAATGGGTAGGTATTGCTGAATTTTCATGGGAATGGGGGAAAATGAAAGATGGTACACCTGGAAGGTTCCTGGGTAAGGATGAGCAACTGTTAAGTATTGGGGGGTTGCACACATTTTTTCCTCCAGGAGACGTTAATGATCACCTTCCTGCTGCTTCACATCTCTCATATTTCCTTAATTTTTTGCCCCTAAGTACCCCCCAATAACACCTAGGAGGATGGCAGCAATTTTGCCATGCTTTCCTCACCCAAGCAATTCAAGGCCAAGTTTTACCAATGTCCTTCTGAAATCTTTCTAGATGTCATGGTGAATTCTTGAACATCCAGGCAGAGATGCCATTGTGTTCCATCCACACATTAAATCAATGAATGGAACAAAGACATGAAATGTACATGGACTGGAATCCTGCTGATGACATACGCACTTGCGCATGTGGCTTTGAAGTTACTATGCAAAGAGCTATTCAGTATTCCACATTATATTTCCCAACATCATGTACACATGTGAGAGCTGGACAGTGAAGAAGGTGGACAGGAGGAAAATCACCTCATTTGAGATGCGGTGCTGGAGAAGAGTGCTGAGGATACCATAGACTTGAATAGATCAAGCCTGAATTCTCCTTGGAGGCCAAGATGTTTAAATTGAGCTGGTTGTACTCTAGCCACATCATGAGAAGGCATGACTTATTAGAAAAGATAATAATGCTGGGAAAAGTAGAAAAAAGGAAGACCACACACCAGATGGACTCAATCAGGGAGGTCCAGAATCTTCAGGACCTAAGCAGAGCCGTGGAGGATAAGAAGGTTTAGAGACGTCTCATCCATGGGGTCACCATGAGTTGAGTGCAGTGAACAACAAATTAAGTATCTCTTTGTGTGACAGCCTCCCCATGCAAACAGCAGACCAGTTGATGTTGGTGTGCAACCTGACAGCCAATTACTGGCCAGGAAGGGGAACACCCTGGCAGTATCTGGCTGCATTTCTGCAAGTGAAAGCACAGAGATGATTTTTGGGACAATTAAACAGGCTTCCCCCTGTCCTCATGGTGACCTATCCACACAACACAGGGTCAAATCCCCCATTTGAGTGTGGGACTGTCTTCATGATATGAGCTCACTTCCACACCAAATCCACCACATCCCTCCTTTAAACAGGTTTAAAATAACTCACCTTTTGATTCATCTGGATTTTGCAGGAAAATCCGAAGCACTCAGTGTTGCCAAGTGGCTGTCTACACATGTGTCCCACTCTGTTGCCCAGCACCACTGCTGCTGGCATGAGTCACTCTCTCTGAGGTTACAAAGAGGTGTCCAGCATGTGATCAACATTGGGCACCTCGTTTCTGACCTGATGGAGCACACACAAGCACTGACAGGTCAGTTGTACACATGGGTGAGGAAAAGGGCAGAAAGGAAGCAGAGGTATGCTTGATTGTGCTCCCCAAGCTCAAATAGGATCACATCTATAACCTCCAATTTTTGCAAAATGGAAACAAAGCAAAATAAAACAGCTAAAATACCCAAACTGATATGGCTTTGAGCAAATGAAGAATTTTCCATCAAGCTCCAATATCACTCTTTAATTGGTCATTAAACAACCTTGAATATCAGTCTTGTAAAGACTGCTTTTGATGATCCAGAAGCATCATAAAAGTACATCTCCTTTCTTCTTTTTTCTCCTCCACCTCCCTCCTCCTTCTACTATTGTTCATTTGATAGAAAATGCCTAATCTGCTTTACAGTTCTGTTCTTTCTTCTTTCTCTTGAAGGGAGCTATTGCATTATTGTGCACCTCAGGGAAAGCCAGCCTTGCCTCCCAGGAAATCTGCCAGCATGTGCATCAATCAGGTAGTTTAACATTCATGACCAAGCATCATGCTATTGTTAGAACAGGCTCCCGGAATGATTTCAATAGCATTCCCTTTATATAGCAAAAAGCATTTAAAATCGAGGCAAGCCAATATCTGCTGCTTGACCAGTAGGCTCTATGAAGTTAACGGAAGGCATGATTCCTCCCTAACACTTTCTACAGCTTTTTCACTTTCTTCCATGTTTTTCCCTCACATTACTTTTGCTGTGCTCGCAAAACCAGAAATAGCATGCATATTAAAAAAAGAGCCACTAGCACACAATTTTCAAGCAAGAGGGGGTGTATGTGTGATCTTAAATAGGTCAGTGAATTGATATGATATGGCAAGTACTCTGTTGCTACATTTTACACTAATTTCTCTAAGTGACAACAATGATGCAAGTATGTATTGATGGACCAATGTGTACATGATAACTGAGATGCCTCAACATGTTCAGCTTGGACGGGTGATGGAGAGTGACAACCAGCTTGCATATAAGCTCCCTAAGATACTAGAGAATCAGAGGGTGAATACAGATGGGCATCAAGCCACTGGTAGTTTTATGGCATGGCACGGCATGGCATGGCATGACACAGCATGGCATAGCGTGGCTACTCCATGTTTAACTGGCTATCTAAAAGCAGGGGTAGAAATTATGAAGCCAATGTCTGGGGGCATTTCCATGTGGCCCTTGCACCTCACAACCCTCCAAAACCCACAGTCCATGTTTTTCCAGTCAATTCTCCCATGAAATGCTCAGCTAATTTTGAGAAAGGGATGCCCAGATTGTTTGGAAACAAATTGTTTAGACACAGATTGTTTGGAAATAAATAAAACCATGTTAAACAAGGTTAGAACATTTGTCCATGTAGTTTAATATGTCACACTCCTACTGGCAGTAGCTTTCTAGAATCCTAAGCTAAGGCTTTTTTTTTTTTTAAATCACTGGGCTGTTAATTGGTTCCCTTTTTTTGGGAGCAGATGTCCAAAGACTGAAGCTGGGATCTTCTGGGAACTGGTAAAGACCTCCCTTCCAAGGAAGGCACTCAGCAGCCAAGATTTTCGACAGGGATCACCTTCCATAAATCTCTGTGGAGTTATTGACTGATTATGCTATGGGACCATAGTGTTAAATTGCAAAGTTGTACAACTGAATAAACTGAATGAACATGTTTATACAAATACATACAGTTACATTAATATGTATATTGGCATGCACATATGTGCATAGGGAGCCCTGGTGGCAGAGTGATTAAATGCTGTACTGCCTGTACTTCAGCTGCAAGGTTGTGAGTTCAATCCCAGGCAGGGTTCCAAGGTCCACTCAGCTGTGCATCCTTTCGTAGGTCACTAAAATGAGTACCCATCTTGTTGGGGGCAATTAGTGTACACACTGTAAACTGCTTAGGGAGTGCTTAGTTCACTGATAAGCAGTATAGAAATGTTTGTGCTATTGCTATTGCATGCACAGTGGCGGCATATGTGCAGCTCTACCTCTGCAACCTTGAACAGAATGGAGACATTCCACTTGGACAAAAATGTCCAGCTGCTTTGGCATGGGAACCTATGCATGCATAAGAAACCAAGAGGCTTGCAACTACCATATAGTTCTAGTCTGCTGCTTTAACTAGTCTCTGCTTTCACTGCATGGAGTCTAATGCAATCCATGGCTACTAAAAGAGACTAAGGGCCTTTGCAGACTGCCAGAAATAGTGCAAATTCAGTCCATTTTAACTGCCCTGACTCAGTGCTAGGGAATCATGGGAACTGTAGTTTATTGTGGCACCAGAGCTCTCTGACAGAGAAGGCTCAATGTCCCAGAAAAAAAAATACAATTCCCATGATTCCCTAGTGCTGAGACAGGGCAGTTAAAGTGGACTCAATTTGCACTATTTCTGGCAGTCTGCAAAGGCCCTAAGGTAACAAGGAAACCATAATTTTGAAAGCTCATATGCAAATATGATACAAAAGAATTGAACAGAGCATTTCCCCCACAAGCATCTTGTCACAAACAGAATATTTGACCATTGGTAGACAATTCCCCTTCTCTTTGCAGAAGTTTTCTGGTTCTAGTAGCAGCTGGTGGCTTCCATTTTCATGTGGTGATGAATCCATTCTGGATTTGGGTCTGAAACAGGTTCAACATCTGGGGAACTTAAAAAAGTTTCTCACTAAATCCCAGAAAAGATTTTCTACCCCATGGACATCTGAGTTCCAGCCATCACTTTTTAAAAAGAAATTTTTAAAAATCTGGCTCAAATGACCATATGTAAGCATTACAGAAATCCTTATTTCACAGTAAGAACTGTTTGAGAAAAGAAACTTATTTTCTAATGAAAAAGCAGAAGCCCATTGCCTGCCTCTATAGAACATGGACATTGAGAAGTACAGTGGTACCTCTACTTACGAATGCTTCTTCTACCAAAAAATTCGACTTACGAAACGCGCCTCCCAAAAAAAATTTGCTTCGACTTAAGAAAGCGTTCCAACTTATGAAATTGGCGCGAACGAGCTGCTCTCTGAATTTCATGGCATGCCATTGGTTAGCGAAATCTAGCAAAGCAGCACTGTATTGGCTAGAGAAAGAGGAAGTGTTTGCCTAGCGAAATTCAGCTAGGCAGCACTGTTTGGGCTTGCGAAAGAGGAGAGGAAGTGTGGCTAGCGAAATTGGTGGCTTCTGAGATCCAGGAAGGTAGGACTTGTGGCTTGTGGCTTGTGGCTTTTTGGCTTCTCGTATTTGTGGCTTCTGATCTCCAGGACTGTATTTTTGGCTTGTGATATTTGTGGCTTCTGATCTCCAGGACTGTATTTTTGGCTTCTGATATTTTTGGCTTTTGTGAAATAACCCTATATTATACATTTGTATTGAGTTGTAGCTTGAATCTGGGGGCCTGGAACGGATTAGGGCATTTCAATGTTAAATTTGCTTCTACTTACGAAATTTTCTACTTACAAAATGGCTGTCGGAACAAATTAATTTCGTAAGTAGAGGTACCACTGTATGCCTAATTGGATCCATTTCAACCTATGTGACAATGTTAAGCTCTAAAAAACAGCCACATGTCAAATCATACCCACAACAACAACAAATTATTGTGCATACATGTCAAAAAGCTTATCAAAAATGTGATACACCAGCAAACCCAGTGTAAGCTAGAGCTACTGGAATCATGCCTGCCAATCTTATTCTTGTTCTTTTATTTTAAAATTTGCAGTACATTATTCATTCATACCAGTTCCTAAACTAATGAAGCTGACTAATCATTCAGCCATTAGTCCATCTCAATCTCTGCTGCCTTTTCTGGATGACTTTGGTGATCATGCTATCTGAGGGCTTCTAGGAGCTATAGTCCAAGAACATCATGTTTCCAAATTTTGCTTTTAAATAGAGCTACTACACATAAAACATGCCCCTTTCTACATGCATATCATATGGCCCACCCCACCCAAATGTACACTTCAGAGGCATAGGCCCTGTCTGCACTGACCAAATAAAATGGCCTTCTCTGTCCAAGGGAATCTGAATGATGCATGGGCCAACTCTGGTTCTGGTGCAAACAGACTGGATGATGTCAGGCTTGTTCAGCACTTGAAATGGTGTGTACTCTTAAAATGCATTTAAATACTCTCCTGTTTGCTCCAGATCTTCTGGAAAGATGAGGAGCAGTTAGGCAAGGACACATTTCTGCTGCTCTGCTGATTTAAAGCTAGACCCTAACAGGCTTGGCTTTGATACTTTTGATGTTCTGATAATTTTTGTTTCCTTAACAAAGGCTGAAGCCTTAAGAAACTTGAATCCCTAACATATAGTGGTGTTAGTTTGAAATACCGGTATGCAAAGGGATCTTGTAGTACCTTTGAGATGAAATATGCAAAGGAAGTTATAGCATGGGCTTTTGTAGACTTGGTCTACTTCTTCAGATGCATCCAGTGATGTCTGAATGCCTTGGAGTCACAAAAAGGCTTGGGACCACATGTGGCCCACAGGCCATTTTCCCAATCCCTGTTCTGGAGGGGTGAGTTGGATGCAGGCAGCCTTCCAGATGTTGTTGGAATGGAAATCCATGTTATCCCAGACAGTGTTGAAGGATACTGGAAGTTGCAGTCCAACAACAACTGGAACAGTGCATGATTCTTACCACTGTCCTCGAAATTGTGACTTGTGATTCCCTATTAGCCTTAATATCCAGATGTACTTCTTGAGCATGACTATCAAAGGTTTATTAGCTCATGCATCCAAGGACACCCCACCTAAATGTGAATCTGCCTATTTCAGATTCAAAGCTTTTTCAGATTTCTCTATACTGTTCCTATTCACCTCTTTCAAGCAGCACAGGGGGAACATTCATTCAGGATCAATGCTTCTTTGCATGCAAGTGTAAATAACTAGGTCAAGATCCTATTGTGCAAACTGAATGTCTCTCCCTGGTGCTTCATTAGGATGGCTAATAATTGCTGTCGAGTCGACTTTGACTTATGAGGTGACCCTATGAATGAGTCACCTTGTTGTCAACAACCCTGCTCAAACCCTGCAAGCTCAGGGTCCTAGCTTCACATGGGAAGAAAATTAATTCATTTGAGATGTAGTGCTGGAGAAGAGTGCTGAGGATACAGCAGATGGCCAAAATGACAAACAATTGGGTCATAGAACAAATCAAGCCTGATGACTAAATCAGATGACTAAATTGAGGCTGCCATACCTTGACCACTTCTACCTGGGGAAGGTAGAAGGCAATAGAAAGAGAGAAAGACCACATGCCAGATGGATAGACTCAATCAAGGAAACCATGGGCCTGAGCCTACCTGACCTGATCAGAGAGGTGGAGGATAGGGGGACTTGGAGATGTCTCATTCACAGGGTCTCTATGAGATGAGGTTGACTTGAAGGCACCTAGTAACAGCAACAACACCCACCTGTAATGTGCTCTTTATCTTTTCTTATTGCTTTCCCCATTAGCAAGCATCCTTGTCTTTTCCGAATGTATGAACCTACTATTTTATCCTTGATTGTCTGTTGTACAGTGCTGTGTACACCGACAGCGCTCTAGAAATAAACTTTAATAATAATAATAATAATAATAATAATAATAATAATGGAACCCTAAGATCATCAGCGGAAAGCTTTCTCTTAATCCTGCCACCATCAGAGGTCTGCTTGGTGAAGACATGAGAGAGAGCCTTCTCAGTGGCTGCTTCCACCGTCTGGAACTCTCTTCCATGTGAGGCTAGGTGTCTGGCCCCCACCTTGCTTTCTTTTTGCAGACAAGCAGAGACATTATTATCCAGGCAGGCTTTTAAAATATGAGGGTGATTTTTATATGGAGTGTGTGCTCTAGTTATATTTTATACTTTTGTATGTTCTATGAACTTTTATACTGCTTTTAGCCGGATGATTTACCAGTTTTTTAAAAAAATTAATTACCTTTTAATTTTTATTGTAAATTTTACATTATTTCATCTGTTTTTAAATTATTTTATCTGTGAGCCACTTTGGGTCCTTTTCTGAGAGAAAGGCAGCATGAAAATGAAATGAATGAATAAATAAATTAAAATAATTTTCCAATAAAAATTATTTTCATATGTCCAAAGTAGACAGCATCAGTTTCGTTATCTTTGCTTCTAGTGAGAGTTCAGGCTTGATTTGTTCTAAGACCCATTTGCTTTTTGGCAGTCCGTGGTATTTGTAGAACTCTCCTCCAGCAACACATCTCAAATGAGTTAATACAATTCTATTACTGTCCAACTTACAGACAGACTTGTCCAGAATAAAAAAAGATGGGAAGGAATGAACAAAGAAAAAAAGGTGGACAATCTTGTGGCTAGAAGATTTACTTCAGCATGTGTTTTAAAGAATTACAATCCACTTTCTCAGATGCACTGACAGAATACACTATTGAAACCAAGGTATTTACATATGGTTACATAGTTATAGGACTGGAATCCTTTCCAAAGCAAAAGTTAATAAAATGACATTGGGATGAAATCACTCTCTATTTGATCAGCCAGGAATCCTAATTTCTTTACAGAAGTGGTTGGATATTTTTGTCTGTTGTGCAACGTCTGCATTCAGTTCAAAGCTGAGGAGGTGGAGTTGTACATATGATACAATTCTCTATACATATGCATGCATGTGCAAATGTGCATGAACACACAAGCACACACACATCAATTTATGCATTGGGTGAGCATTCAGTTGTGCTACATTGCCATTCAATACAAGGGTGACATAGCACAATCAATGAATTTTTCCATAGTGTTTTACCTTATACCATCCCAGTGGAGAATCCAGGCTATTTATTTCCTTTAATCTGAGAACTGCTTTAACTGCTGGGGCCCATTCACATACAGAATTATAGCACTATGATTCCACGTTAACAGCCCTTGTTCTATCCTATGGAATCCTGGGATTGGCAGTTTAGGGAGGAAAACATTAGAATTCATATCCAGAGAGTTCTAGTGCTTCACTGAACTGTGAATCCCAAGATTCCATATGACACAGCCATGGAAATTAGAGGGAAATAATAGTGCTATAATTTTGTAGTGTGAATGGACCCTTGGCTTAGTCAGTAGCTACCTTCTTGTGAGCTACCTTCAACCATCTGCAGATAGCTCTTCCATTATAAATTTGGACTAGCAAAGCTAGAATAAGGAAATGGCTTTCAACATCCAATTGACCTTAACTAGGAATGGGAATCAATTAAAACTTTTGTTCTAGTTTATGTGTGTATGAGAGGGAAAGAGTTCTATCAAAGGATGATACTGAAAATGAAGGGCACATTTATTCATTTTGTAAGCAATGTGTGATCTTTCCCTTCATCACATTTTTAGTAGTATCTCAGACTGCTTTCAAAACACACCAACAGTCACCCACCTTGAGGCCCTGGTGATATGCAAATTTATTAAAATTAAATCAATTAAAAGCCAGATCATTAATCAGCTGTAAAGAAAAAAACCCCATCCACCTTGAATCTGTGGACAGGCCTAACAAATTGCAGGGGGTGGGGGGGTTACGGAGTTGCTACTGAATTATTTAATCAGATACTATTGACCAACAACATGTCTTATTAATTTCCTAATAATGTGTAAAGGGCAATCCATAGCAATTAAACACAAAGGAAGCAATCTGGGATGTTTTGTGCCTATGCATCTTCCAGTTTAAGAAGAGGGCTCATCTAAGGCCCACTGAGGATAGATAGGGCTTCAGTGCATTGGCTACAATGTCTGAGATTGTCAAGACACAACTGTGGTACTTGAGTATGGAAATGTATTTTCTTATGTTCATTTCCTACAAAACATGCCTTATTAATATGCTGAAGTGACTGTTTTGAAAAGTGAGAACACAAGTGGAAGTATGGTAATTGGGATAGACAAATCCCTGTTGGCACCCACAAGGTGGAGATGCTGTGTTTATCACTAAATATGATAGAAACTCTTTCTATAGCAAGTCCCCCCCTGCTTTTCTCCACAGTGGTAGAGAAAAATAAATAAAACAATATTTGGTGTCAATGATTTTTTTGGGGTCCCTGTAAACCAGGGGTGTGCAAAGTGTGGTCCCAAATTACAATTTTAGGGCCCACTAATCCCTCAAAGTCTCAAAACCATCCTTTAAAAAATGGCATGATTTCAGAGAAATATATCCACCAAACCATGCAGAAAGCCCCCAAACATGTTAAAATATCTAAAAATAACCCCTTCAGCACTCTACTCCAGGGCCTATATGAGGGAGGTTCAACTGTTACATCTATCTGAGACCTGGAGAGCCAAGGAGGGCATGAAATTCTGATGGACCCCTCCCTCAAAAAAAAAAAAAAAAAAAAAAACCCAAAACAAACAAACAAAAAAAGAAAACAAAATAAAACCTCACAGCCCCCTTCCATTGCATTATTTTACAAACATTGGCAAACATGTAGCTCTTCAGGTATTTTTTTGACTCTTTACCAGGACCTGTCTATTTTTTGCTATGAAATGAATGGATCATTTCACCCTGAATTTCAGTCATGCTTTCATAACCATACACCAAAAGTTGTCTACTTTGTTCATATTTATCATAATCATATTTTTCTTCAAAGAAGGAAAAACTACAGCTTTAAGATTTCATGTTATGACTTGTTTCTTTTTAAAATTTAACAGACCTAACTGAGGATTGAAGGTCCATTTGGTCAATTTAACTCATGATTTCAGGGAGGAGCATCCCCCGGGGCCTGAAAGCAGTCTTGTTCCACCTTGCAAAATTTATCTTGGAGGCCCTGCTCATCCCAACAAGCACCTCAGAACCTCCATTATCCTAGGCAGTCCCTCTCAAAATGGTGGCAGGATCTGATGGGAAGTCCTTTTGAAAAAGACTACAGAGGAAATTGGACATATTTGGTCTGTCTCTCTGTCTCTCTCTGTGGTGCTGCCTGTGTGGGAGGGGTTCTGGGGGAAATTGGCTCCTGACCCTCACATAGTCACCCATTCCTGCTGTAAAAGATCTTCACTGACTTACCTGTCATGACACTGAATGTTGCTATTCCTTAATGTGGATGAGAATATCAAATGTTACATAGCAGTTAGAAGTGTAGGAGTCCTGTTGGATAAAACCAGCATTGTGGTCTGGATCCTGTTGGTAATACTAAGTAAAGTAGACTCATTGAATCTATGGAATGTACATAAGTGTTGATTCAGTTATTGAATCACTTGGTCTACTTTAGTTGGGTCTATCAATAAATTCAGGCCTCTGTTCTCACAGTACCTATGAACAGTAGCGTCATTGGGAGGATGCAGGGGGTGCGGACCACACCAAGTGACACCCGAGAAGAGGAGGGTGACACCCAGTCACTTCCCTGCCCTCCGTGGCCTCCATGGGGCTCTGGGCTTCTTCCCTGGGCTTCTGCGAGGCTCTGGGCCACTTCCCCAGGCCTCCCTGGGGCTGCGTGGCTGCCTCTCTGGTGCAGGCATGTGCTCCCATGCGGCACGTGCACCAGAAGTCTCATGCCGGAAGCGCTGCCCCCAGATGTCCTGCCACCCAGTCAGGGAACACCACTGCCTATGAATAGAGCCAAAAAGCAAGACATGGCAGTAATAGCACTCTCCTACCGATATCCTCTAGTTACTATCACACTTTTTAGGTCCTTGAGGTATCCTATAAACATCTTGAGAAATACCCATTGATATTCACATTTGTGTATCTTACACAAATTTGTCTAATTGCCTTCAGATAATCTAAGGGGATGGACATCCTTGGGTAGCAAATTCCATAGTTTGCCTATGCATGATATGAAGAAGAGCTTCCTTTTGTCTGTTCTGAATCTTCAACCATTCAGCTTTCTTGGAAGACTCCAGGCTCTAATATTATGAGTGGGATAAAAACATCTCCTCCTCTTCTTTTCCCATAAAGTGAATAATTCATATGTGGGACAGCCAGGTCTATCAGTTTCATTTCTATGCACTTTCTCATTGTTCTAGAACTCAGTTAAGTCAAGCCTGATTCTGTGTCTGTTATTAATTTTGTTTTGAAGCATGCATAAAAATCTGTGGTCACGTTTGTGCTCACTTCTCATAAAGTATGCATTTTCCATGCATTTCCCCCCCAAATGCATGCATTTTCTGTGCAGTTTCTCCAACCATACTTTTTTGCAAGACATTTTCTCTATAATAGCAGATTTCCACCATTATTTTACTATTAGATATAAACTTATATACACATTCCCATAATTATCACATTTGGAATGGAGAACTATACTGTTAAAGCTGGGATACTGAATTTCAGGGTATAATTATTTTCTGGCTTGCTTAAAGATTAGAAGTGGCAAATTTTCCTAAACAGAGGGGGAAAAAAAGATCTCACACATGTTTAAATATTATATACCTCTGCCATTTCCCTTCTGACTTGCTTTTTTTCTACATTAGAAAGGTTCAAGCATTGTAATATTTCTTTGTAGAGGAATTGTTCCAGTCCCTTGGTCGTTTTCAGTGCACCTTTTTTGTTATTCATCTGCACTTTCTGTGCCTTCCTTAAACCATCTAAATACAATTTGTTTTAAATATAACCTTGTAATGGCCTTTGAGGAGAGCCAGTGTAGTGTAGTGGCTTCACTGCTGGACTAGGACTGTGGAGAACAGGGTTCAAATCCCTGCTTGGCCATGAAAACCCACTGGGCAACCTTCAGTAAACACTCCTTTAGCCTTGGAGGAAGGCAAGGACAAACTTTCTCTGAAAAAGATCTTGTCAAGAAAACCCTATGATAAGCCTAGAGCCTTAATGTCACCATAAGTTGAAAATAACTGGAATGCACACAGTAACAATAAATATACTTGAAGTGTCATCAAAGGGGATAGGTCATCGTTCAGTGGTAGAACATATGTACAATATACAAGCCATCCCAGGTTCAGTTTTATGTGTTTGGTTAGAAGAAGCAAAGGATATTTTTTTCTTGAACTCAAATTATTTATTGGCTGGCATCTAGTTCATGAATTATGATAGTGTAAATCTGAGCTACACTATTGCAAATCATTTGAATAGTTGGCTCTCTAAATTGGTGGGTGTTCAGTTGCAGAACCCATGGATACCAAAAAATGCAGGGCACTCAAGTCTCCTTAGCATCAATGGATACCAATGTGCATATGGCCATGTCAGCATGGCTGCAATGGGGCAGGGCCACCTGTGGATGCTCCAGAACCCTTTACTAGCCTCATACTACCTTTCCCCCCTGCAGTCCCTTTCAAAATGGTGACATAAAGTGACATGACATCATAAAAAAACTTTCTTTGCAGGTTTTTAAAAAGACGCTGGATGGCCATTTGTCAGGGATTATTTGATTGTGTATTCCTGTATGGTGGTGGTGGTGGGGGGTCAGACTTGATGGCCCTTGAGATCTCTTCCAACTCTATGATTCTATGATTTTATTATAATTTCCTGTCACCATTTGAGGATTGCAGAGAAAAATTGAGAGGGTGCAGCCTGCAAAAGGTAGTTCTGTAGGAGTAAAGAGACCCCTGGACCAACCCCTTAGCCATGATGACAACCCACTATATTGTATAGAATCATAGACTCATAGAGTTGGAAGAGACCACAAGGGCCATCCAGTCCAACCCCCTGCCATGCAGGAACTCCCAATCAAAGCATCCCTGACAGATGGCCATCCAGCCTCTGCTTAAAGACCTCCAAGGAAGGAGACTCCACCACTCTCCGAGTGAGTGTGTTCCACTGTCGAACAGCCCTTACTGTCAGGAAGTTCCTCCAAATGTTGAGGTGGAATCTCTTGCATCCATTGTTCCAGGTCCTGTTCTCTGGAGCAGCAGAAAACAAGCTTGCTCCTTGCTCAGTATGACATCCCTTCAAATATTTAAACACGGCTATCATATCACCTCTCAGCCTTCTCTTCTCCAGGCTAAACATTCCCAGCTCCCTAAGTCATTCCTCATAGGGCTTGGTTTCCAGACCCTTCACCATTTTAGTTGTCCTCCTTTGGACACCCTCCAGTTTCTCCACATCCTTTTTGAATTTTGGTGCCCAGAACTGGACACAGCATTCCAGGTGAGGCCTGACCAAAGCAGAATAGAGTGGCACTATACTTCTCTTGATCTAGACACTATACTTCTACTTATTGTACCTACTTATCAGATACCTTTTCTGGATGATTTCACACCAGAACTCCATGATGGCCAATAATTCAATGTGACTTTCATTAAACTTAAAAAAAAATCCAACACACATCACTTTTCACATTTAGATAGAAAATATCTCTTTCTGTGTTAGGTGTTTGTATCTGTGCCCATGTATCTAATAGGAGATGAATTGCTATTCTATGAATGCACATCCAAGGTACATTTTTTTGGCATCAGCTGAATCTTCAGACAGTTGTGTTGATCCTGCTGAGAGATTCACTATCATTTGGAGTAATTATTCTTTACAATTATGTTGTAAATATTATGCTTGGGGTGGAAAAGAAAGAGCAATTCCTGGGAGCTTTCAAAATGCCTTTCATTCTTTCTTTTCCTGTTCTCTTCTCTTTCTCCACACCTACCTTTCCCACTTTCTCCTGGAGAAGCTAATAACTGTATATAGACAAACACAGACATTATCAGGCCAAATTAAGGTATAAATCACTGAGGAGAAAAAGCAGTTCTCCCTGTGTGTGTGTCTCTTCCTCAGCAGAAATCTTGAGAGATCTGATTTCACACTTTACATTCTGTTTCATGCCTGTTTCTTTGTCATAGACCATTTGTCTTTTCCACTGCTTCATACTTCTTGCTCAGCCCTGCATTTTGTAATGCCAGAGTCAGTAAAGCCACTATTTCTCATAGGTGCTGGAGGGGAACATACCTGTGAAGGCATCAGTTAGGGGTGGACTCTGTGGAATTTTGGATTAGGGAGGGAAAGACTATTCAAAAATATTTTTAAATGGTCAGAAAACATTGTGTGTGTGTGTTGAGAAACCATGATAAGAAGAATCCTGGACTGATGAGAATCCCTGCAGTTTAGAACTTATTCTGCACAAAATTTACACATTATTGTCTTGCACAGAAAATAGAATTTTCTGCATGGACAATAATAGTTCCATAAAGAAATCTTAATTCCTGCACAGAAAATGTTTTCTCTGCAGAAAAAAAGCAGTAATTGGTGATTTGGTCGGTAATTGTTTGCATAGAAAACAGCAATTTCTGTGTTCAGATATTATATTACATGCAGAAAATGCTATTTCCTGCCCAGAAAATGCTGTTTTCTGCACAAAGCAACCATGTGTGAATTTTTTTTTTGCAGCACAAATCCCTATTATAGCTTTTTTCTGCACATAAAATAACATTTTCTGCACAGGAAATAATATTTCTGCACTAAAATATTATTTTCCATTCAGAAAATTGTGTTTCATGTGCAGAAAGGGCTGTTGTTGTTTTTTGTTTCTCAAAACAACCATATGTGGATTTTCTATAGAATAAGTCCCAAATTACAAATAAATTTGAAAACTGCATGATTTTTGAAGACTTTCTTGCAGCGGGAAGAAAATTACTGCTACCTTCAATAATAAACTAGTGAAGAATTACATCCATATTTTGGATGATAGAACAGAGTCAAAATAACAATCCAATATCAGAACCTTCCTGTCTGTGGACTGGAACATGCACTGGGATCTCCAGACTCAATGAGAATCAGGGTTGTTGCCTGATTTTTTTCAGATTGGGGTATGCGCCTCTTTTGAGAAAGGCATATAACATAGCCTGGGTCACTAAGGAAGGAACTAGATATAAAACTTTCAATATTGTCATGCTTTTATACAAATCATGCCTTATCCTCCAAGAATTTGTCTTGTCTCCTTTTCAAGCTATCTGGGTTTGTATAAATCTCTATATCTTTCTGAAAAAAGAATTCCATGGAATGGCATCCTCTTTGTATTTTACACATATGTAAATTTACTTATCTAGGTGGTTATAGTATTTTGGCCATGCCATAACATTTGTATTCAATCCATAGCTGTGTAAATGGAGTTCCAAAAGCATGACCATTTCACATGTAACTGTGCATTTTTGGATAGTGTATAACTATTCCTGAGTCTGCTATGGATACAATCAGTTGCACAGTGCCAATATTCAGCAAGAGGGAGGTGCATACCCTCTAAGAGTCCCAAATTGGCAGGGAGAGTCCTGATTAATCCTCTGTCATCACACTTTTCAGCTGTTTTTAAAACAACCATTTTCTCTCTCCTCCTACCACTTTCTCTTCTTGTATACAGCTTGCTTATTTCAGTTGCTACAAACCAAGTTCAAAGTACAACAGCAGTTTGCACTCACTTAGCTCAACACTGGGGAGGGGGAGTAGAAGTTTGTCCTTCCCAGTAGGCTTAGGCAAAAGCAAATTGCTGCAGCATCTCCTAACTTGTGTCAACAAAGTCATCAGCAAAGTCAAGGGTAGAACTATGATGGTGTGGAACACTCCTGGTGGAACTTAGCACCCGACCTACGATGGCTTTGAAGTCAATGGAAGTCTAGCCTGTTCTGAAATTCCATGCTCAGTTCATGACTTCTTCTATCCTCGTCGCATTGCCCTGCAGAGCGTACACTGAGGGAGGCAAGTGTGTATTAAAATAAAATTTGGAGTACTCCTGCTCATTTCACTAACCATCCATGCCCTGTTACTGTCAAGAATTGTCCATGTCCTTCATTTCAGTAAACCAGGTTTTTGCATTTTAACAGCAAAGCTTTATTTCAGTAATAAAAAAAGTAAACAGCGTGATTTCCGTAGATAGAACTAGCACAATCCCCAGTTGCAAACATAGAATAAGCAATGCATTTGTCCTGTAAGTTAACGGGCTTTTCTCCCATTTGTTCATAAGTCAAAACATGTTTACAGCCAGTGCTACTCATCTCTCCCTCTTTCCCCACACATCTCTTTCAGGCCCTTTCAAACATTTTACAGGATTGACCTTGTTGAATATTGGTACCATCCTCCTCCCCACCATTTGTTCATTACCCCACCTGGCAATTATTTTTCTTTGCACAAATACAAATCCCTTTGGTTTTACCACCAACCTCCTCTTACGTGTTTATAACAAATTGATTTTAGTGCCACCATGCTTGTATTCATTTTCAGCAATTCTATAAAGCATAAATAACAGCATTACTCAAAGGAGATAAAACAGCAAAGAGTAAAACAGCAACACTTTTATGGCAGGATCTGTCAGATTTCACATGACAACCTTCCATTTCACCTTCCAGTTGGTTCCTCATTCCTCCAATTCCCATGACAATGAGCATGATGGATACTCAATGGCATGTTATGGAGTGCTCTCTCCTTAGGGTTCCTCTCTACCAAGCCATCTTTATACTTCTGCAAAAATTTGAGATTTCCCCAGGCCTACTGGCATCTATGTCTTGTCTGTGGGTGGTACCAATTTGGCTATGTAAGGATCCATATTAACCTCTAAACTTTAAAGAAAATGGGGATGATGACTAAAGGCTAGGCTTCAAGTAACTGGCTGGAGGGCTAGCAGTATGACTTGCCACAGATGAAAATGTAGCCACAAGTGGTCAAGCAACATCAAGAGTATTGTCAGGAGGGCAAATGTTATTAATGAACAACCAACAAGCTAGGAGAGGCCACAGCAGTTGGCTTTTGCCTGAGCTGACTGGGAAGGGCAAGAGTCTGCCATCCCATCTCCTCTTCCCCTGGCTGAATTAACTGAGTGCAAACTACTTTTGCACTTTAAACTTTTTGCCCCAATTGAAGTAAGCTGAGGACAAAGTGGGAAAATGGGAGGAAGAGAGAGAAACTGGGATATTTTAAACTGACAGAGTGGGATGACAGAGGATTAATCAGAATTGCCCCTGACAAATTGGGACAGCTGGAGGGTATGGCATTGACTGGAGTCTGAATTAGATTATGCATGGAGTGCCTTTATCCCTCTGATTCTTTTTTTTTCTTTTTTCTTTTTTTTTGTGACACAGAGAAGCCTGGAAATTAATTATATGCTTTTGCTGTCATCCACCCAAGCAGAATTAGCCCTCTAACACAAGACTAAACAACTGTTACTTGTCCTTAAGATCATATATTTGCAGAAAAGATCTGGCCAAGAATTCTTATTAGGCAGCTTAAAGATATCTGGCAAAGTCGCCACCTGTGGTCCATGCCTGTGTTGGTCAAAAGGCTTCAAAACAACATGGGGAGATGTGCCAGCTTTTTGCATGTATGAACACACAGAAAGAGATTAGCTTATTTGCAAAAACCTTTTAATTTCACCCCCCCCATTGCCCACCCCTTAAAGACATCTGTTAGAAATTCCCCATTGAAACCAAGAGAGGAGACATCTTGATTGCACAAGAATTCCCATTTCCTTGTAGAAAGATTCAGCCAATTAAGGCCTGAGATGGAGAACATTTCCATTTGAATGCTGTTTATTGGCTGCCTTTTTTCCCAGCACATGAAGAATAGAGTTCATGACCCAGGATTTGTGTGTTGGCTGATTTTTCACATTTGTTATTAA
Organism: Phrynosoma blainvillii; assembly: GCA_026167975.1. NCBI lineage: Eukaryota > Metazoa > Chordata > Lepidosauria > Squamata > Phrynosomatidae > Phrynosoma > Phrynosoma blainvillii. The sequence continues at coordinate 23,041,460 of JANUYF010000002.1, forward strand.
GGAAAACTCTAATTAACGTCATTTGGAAAATTTGTTTTCTGCAAACGAAAAGCAGGAGGAAAGGCGGGAGAGGGGTGGAAACAGGAGAACCCTGGCGGCAGCACAAATGGTATAATCACCATGCCAAATTGCTTTGAAACTGGGCTGCTTTCTTTTACTACCCTCCACCAGCCTGGCAAGCACCTTCTTGTTTTTCATGAATTGAGAGTAACTACAGGTAGTCGCTTTAAAACAGTGTAGAAATGGTGGAAATGTGGATTTCATCAGGCTGCCTCTTCCTTTATCTCTTGAACTATCCATATGGTTACTGATTTGTTGGGTTATTTATTTGCTTGCCATCTTTTTGTGTATGTAGGTCTAATCCACCCTATTTTGAAAGATCTGAGCCAGGAAAAAACCTAAACCTCTATATAAAGATAAGGAAGAAAGCATTTAAAGAAATCTGACTCCCTATCCGAGCTGATGCAGCTGGTCTCAGAGTTGCTGTTGGAGTCGCCCAGACTTTTAGTTCTGGGTGACTTCAACATCCCACTCAAGACCAGTTTAACAGGTGCGGCTTGGCAGTTCATGGATTCCATGACAGGCATGGGCCTATCCCGATTGGTTTCCAGGCCAACACACTGTGTGGGTCATACTCTCAATGCAGTCTTTAGTATGGAGCAGGCGTATCTATGGGCGGAGGTAATAAGTACCACCACACTGTCATGGACAAATAATTTCTTGGTAAGGGTTGGACTAAGAGCCACTGTCCGACCCACCCGGGGTGGAGGACCTTTTAGAATGATCTGCTCTCAGAGGCTAATGGAGCCAATTGGACTCCAGAAAGCCTTGGAGGGTTTCTTGGTTGGCAATGCCAGTGATTCTGTCGAAGCCCTGGTTAATACCTGGAACATTGATCTCACCAGGGCTATCAACATGATCGCTCCCAAATGTCTTTTCCAACTCGCTCCAAATTGACAACCATGGTTCACAGAGAAGCTTAGGAAGATGAAGTGGGTTGGACAATGACTAGAGTGTGCCTGGCGAAAATCTCGACTCTTATCTGATAGGACTTGGCATAGGAAGTTTCTTGGCTCCTATAAAGAGGCAATAAGTGCAGTGCAGAATGCTTTCTCCTCTTCACGTATTGCATCTGTAGAGTCACGTCCAGCAGAACTCTTTACAGTGGTAATGTGCAGAACCCTCTACTTAACCTGATAACAGCCTGCTGTGACGCTTTTAACAACTACTTTGCAGATAAAATCTCTCAGATAAGAGCCGACTTGAACGCCGGGATTACAGCAGAACCGATTGATGAGGTATCCAGTAAACCCGTTTTAGAGATTAAACTGGATCGGTTTGAGCTGGTGAGTACTGATGACATGGACAAGATCCTTGGAAAAGTGAAGAAGATGGCGTGCCCCCTCAATCCCTGCTATCATGGCTGGTCATCTGGGTGTGTGTGTGTGATACTTTCATGGCTTTTCTCAAAGAGATCATCAATGCATCCCTTAGGGAAGTATCTGTTCCATCATGTCTAAAAGAGGCGGTTGTTAGATCACTCCTGAAGAAGTCTTCCCTGGACCCCCCTGGATCTGAAAAATTATAGGCCGGTATCACATCTGCCATTTTTGAGCAAGGTGATCGAGTGGGCCGTCGCCTTTTAGCTCCAAGTGATTTTGGATGAAACCGATTTTCTAGATCCATTTCAAACCGGCTTCAGACCGGGATGTGGGGTGGAGACTGCCATGGTTGCTCTGGCAGATGACCTTTGCCTAAGCATTGACAGGGGAAGTGTGACCTAGTTGGTGCTTTTGGACCTCTCAGCGACTTTTGATATGATAAATCATGACATCCTCTTGGAATGCTTGGGAGAGTTAGGAATTGGAGGCACTGTACTTCAGTGGTTCTGTTCCTTCCTCTCAGGCAGATTCTAGAGAGTGATGCTCGGGGACAGTTGCTCTTCAAAAACAGAGTTTAATTGTGGCATCCCTCAGGGTGCCATCCTGTCCCCGATACTATTCAATATTTGAAGCCGCTGGGGGAAATCATCCATAGACATGGGGTGGGGTGTTATCAATACGCTGATGACACCCAAATATACTTCTCTATCTGGGTCAGCAGCCATGACAGCAGATGGCAATTCTCCCCTCAATCAATGTTTTGAGGCGGTAATGGACTGGATGAGGAAAAACCGATTCAAACTGAATCCAGACCAAACGGAGGTACTCACAGTAGGGGCCCCCAAAGCAGGTATTGGGTTGCAATCTCTAGTCCTGGATGGGGTCACGCTCTCCTCTAAGGACTGTGTTTGCAGTCTGGGGGTGCTCCTAGACACATCACTTCACATGATAGATCAGGTGAATGTCCGGGAAAGCTGCCAACACGTGGCTGATAAAGACAGAGGCCTCTTCCAAGACAACAACCCAGTTGCAAGTGACGTACCACTGTTTGCTTGCAGCAGGCAACCAACAAGTCCAGAGTTCCGAAAGGCAGGTCCAGAGAGCAATCCAAGGTCCAGGGTTCTCACAAGCAGGTAGTCCAGAGCCATTCCAAAGGTCACAGGATATAAACAGTCTAAAGGCAAGCCGAGAGCCAAGAGCTTTCACCGGGGAATCCAAGATAAGCCTTGACGGAGAGCCTGGCTTTTCCTAGTTGCTTATCTAGCCTCAGCTCCTCTCTCCCAGGTGTTTCTCTTTAGCTGAGCGTTTCTCAGCTAACCTTCGAGAACGCTGCAGCCCCGCCCTATCTGTTCTCCTCTGAGCAAAGGTAGGGATTTCAATCTCTTGCTCCTCTGCTTCTTCTTGGCCTGAAACCTCTGCTAGGGAAAGGCTTTCTGCTGGAGGAAGGCTAGGCTGCTGAGGAGGAAGGCTAGGCTGCTGAGGCAGGGGCTGTTGCTCAATGGGTTCCACACAGCTAGGTCCAGGTTCAGCTAGGTCTATGGGGGCTGGTAGCACCAAGCTAGGATCTGGCCCCACATCTTCCCCCTCAGAGTCCTCCAAGTCCTCCACCTGGCTGTCCCTGACAGTGAATGTGATAGTCAGGAGCGCCTGTTATCAGCTTTGGCTGATTCGCCAGCTATGCCCTTTCCTGGAAATAAGGGACCTAGAAACTGTAGTACAGGGGTAGGCAACCTTTCCCCTTTAAGGGCTGAGGGACTTCAACTCCCAGAAGCCTCAGCCATGTAGGCCAATAGTCCCATGTTGGCCAATAGCTCCTGGGGTTCTGGGAGCTGAAGTCCCTTGGCCCTTAAAGGGGAAAGGTTGCCTACCCCTGATGTAGTACATGTAGTGGGAACTTCACAACTCAATTTCTGCAATGCACTCTACATGGGGCTACCCTTATACCTAGTCCAGAAACTACAGCTAGTACAGAATATGGCAGCCAGGTTGATCACCGGTAAATCTAGGAGTGACCATATTACACCTATTTTGAAATCCCTTCACTAGCTGCCTATTGGTTTCTGAGCACAGTATAAGATGTTGGTGTTTACCTTTAAAGCCCTACATGGCCTGGGTCCAACCTATCTAAGAGATCGCCTCCTCCCATACAATTCGCCCCGCTCCCTCAAGTCCTCTGGGAGGAATTTACTGCATCCGATAAAAACCAGGTTAACGGTAACCTCCCAGAGGACGTCTTCCACTGCCACTCCCAGATCATAGAATGCCTTGCTGGAGGGGAATCTGTCAAATAACCAGCTTAGATAGCTTTAAAAAAGCTGTCAAGATGGATCTCTTCTGGCAGGCCTTCCCTGAATAGATCACTCCAATCTATTCTGTGCTGTTTCCTCTATATACATCCACTGTTGTTCCAGAAGACTCGCTATGTTAATATTATGTTCTTATTTTAGTATTATATTTAACTCTTTTAAAGGGGGGCCAATTGTTACTATTATTGTTATTATTGTTTTAATGCAGGGTTTGTTTTATTTAAATTTAATTTTATTCTATGTGAGCCACCTTGATTGGCTTGGCAGAAAGGCGGAATATAAGAATAAAGTTGTTGTTGTTGTTGTTGTTATTATTATTATTATTATTATTATTATTTAGGACAGTGTTTTTGCAATGTTCCATTTTTCCCCATCTCAAAAAGTTCTTGGATGTGCAATTTTTCTGAAGATTACTAAAAAAATAAATAAATAAAAATCCAAAAACAAATTGTGATCCTTTTAGTGCAACTGTTCTCAATGTGTAGTGGGCTCTCAGGCTCTTTCACTGATATCACATTATTCCAGTTTGCTTGTTCTCAGCACTTCTGTATTAATGTTTTTCCTGCCACAACTGACTCATGGTTTATTTCAAATGGGATTACACAGACAATAAGGTATGATATAGGGAAAGGTGTAATTTTTTTGAGGACACATAAGATGATTACATCAGTGAGTATCAGCATGGAAATGACATATATTAGAGGACATTATGCTTGCACATTATGCATGTGAATTTATGTGCTGATGTATGATAAATGTCAAAATCTGGAGGAAATGGGAAGGATTTTGAATAATGATTTTAAAAAAAATTAAACCTGGTGAGCAGATTCTGCTGGAAAAGTTATTGGTCAGAATTCTACATCAGATACTTAGTTAAACATATTTAGCTAACCAAATAACTAAGTATCAAAGTTAAGGCCTTTACAGACTGCCAGAAATAATGCAGCTTGAGCCACTTTAACAGTCTTGGTTCAGTGCTAAGGAATCATGGGAACTATAGTTTATTGTGGCTCTAGAGCTCTCTGACAGAGAAGGCTCAATGTCCCAGAAAAAAAAAATACAGTTCGCATGATTCCCTAGCACTGAGCCAGGACAGTTAAAGTGACCCCAAGCTGCATTATTTCTGGCAGTCTGTAAAGACCCTTAGTTAACTAAAGGCCCAAACAGACAGGCCAAATGAAGTGGCTGCAGACCACTGTGGAGGTGTGCTGTTTAAACAACACACATGTCCTAAAAGGCTGGAAGTTGCACCGAAGCTGTGTTCTGGTCCTAAGGACCGGAGCACAGCTTCAGTGTGGCTTCTGACTTCTTAGGATGCATGCATCATTTAAATGACACACTTCCAAAATGGCCTGACACCGCTTCATGTGGCCTGTCTGTTCGGGCCCTAAGTAGCCTTTCCTGGTCCAACACCCCAAACCTGATAGAAAATATCATTCACCCATCCTCCAGTCATCAGCAGAATGGGACTCTTTCTCCCCGTGCAGCTAATGCCTGGTAAAGTAATCTGTGGTGTGTAGTTATGATTGTGACAACACAAAAAAGAGAACAACTTTGATAGAGTTACAAACTTAGTAGATGAAGGGAATGCTGTGGATGCAGCATATCTTGATTTCAGTAAGGCCCTCTACAAGTTTCACTATGATATTCTTGCAAACAAACTAGTAAAAGATGAGCTAGATGATGCAACTGTTAGGTGGATTTGTAATTGGTTGACCAACTGAATCCAAGGGGTGCTCACCAATGTCTCCTCTTCATTCTAAAAAGAAGTGACCAGTGGGGTACCACAGAGTTCTGTCCTGGGCCCAGTGATATTCAACATCTTTATAATGAGATGAGGACATGCTTATCAAACAGATGGCATGCTTAGCAAATTTGCAGGTGACATCAAATTAGGAGAGGCAGCTAATACCCCAGAGGATAGGATCAAAATTCAAAATGACATTAATAGATTAGAAAACTGGGCCAAAACTAACAAAATGAATTTCAACAGGTAGAAATGTAAAGTACTATACCTAGATAGAAAAAATGAAATGCACAGATATAGGATGGGGGACACCTGGTTTGACAAGACTACATGTGAAAGGGATCTAGGAGTCCTAGACCATATGTTGAACATGAGTCAACAGTGTAATGCAACAGCTAAAATACCAAATGCAATTCTAGGCTGCAGCAATAGAGGTATAGTGTCTCGATCAAGGGAAGTAATAGTACCATTATACTCTGTTTTGGTCAGGCCTTACCTGGAATACTGTTCCGGGCAGCATAATTCAAAAAGGATGTTGAGAAGCTGGATCATGTGCAAAAGAGGGTGACAAAAATGGTGAAAGGTCTGGAAACCATGCCCTATGAGAAGTGACTTAGGGAGCTGGGTATATTTAGCCTGGAGAAGAGAAGGTTAAGAGGGGATATGATAGCCCTATTTCAATATTTGAAAGGATGTCATACTGAAGATGAAGCAAGTTTGTTTTTTGCAGCTCCAGAGAATAGGACCTGTAAAAGTGGATTCAAACTATAGGAAAAGAAATTCTGTTTCAACATTGAGAAGAGCTTCCTGACAGTAAGAGCTTTTCAACAGTGGAATACACTGCCTCAGAGACTGGTGGAGTCTCCTTCTTTGGTGGTTTTTAAATGGAGACTGGATAGCCATCCGTTGTGGGTGTTTTGATTGTGTTTTCCTGCATGACAGGGGATTGGACTGGATGACCCTTGAGGTATCTTCCAACTTTATAATTCTGTGAGTAATATTTATCTAGATTTACTCATCTGTAACTGTTTTGTATTCACAATCACAACTTCGTCACAATTCTGACATTATTACCATCACTATAAACCCACTCCAACCTACTTTACCAGGAGAGATTAAGTAGTTAAATATACTTAATTAAGTAGGTGATGTAGAATACTGGCCTTTTTTGGGGGATTATAACTCCCCAAATTTACCCACTGCTTATGTTAACTGGAGGATTCTGGGGGTTGTAGTTTTTAAAAAGTGCACAATTTTCAGCTCACTACCATTTCACGGAGAAAATAGAGTCATCAAATCATGGTTGGAGGGATTCAAGAGACAATGAATTGGTTTGCATTAAAATGTTGATTTTACTAATTTTGCATTTTGGAATAATAATAATAATAATAATAAGTTTTATTTCTACCCCGCCCCTCTGCGTCGCAATCGGGGCGGCTTACAACGGTTAAGACAATGCAGTTAAAACAATCCAATATCCCAATCCCTCCTCCCATTCCCTCCCATCCCCTTAAGACAAAATTAAACTTAGTAGTATTAAAACAACAGAATATAACAATGAAATACAATAAAATACAATAAAATACAAAACACAACAAATGCAGGGAACTGAAGCCCAGTTATCCATTGGCATTCACATTTCTCTGAGTTTTGCAATGGAGCTCTTCAATAAAAACAACTTATTTATAAAAGAAAAAATATTTATTTATTTATTTATTTATTATTGCATCTTTCCTCTGGCATGGAACACAAAGCATCTTACCAAAAAGCCAAAACAAGATAAAACCTGAAAACTTGATAATAAAAAAGCTAAAGCACAATTACACAATTTACTACATTAAAATGACATTGAATGTTAAAAAGTATAAAATCACTTTAAAACATAACAATTGTTTAAAAAATACAGCACAGACACTATATTCATAGAATTGGCATAAATCAAAATCAACTTGACAGAAAATAAAATAGGGTTCAGAACCTTGGATAGCTCTTTTGTCATATATGTGGAAGTATTGATGAAGGATTTGTCTCTCTCATTTCATCTGATCTTGGAAGCTAAGCAGGGTCATCCTTGGTTAGTACTTTAATGGGGGATTGCCAATGAATACCAAATGCTGAATTCCAAGAGAAATGATTGGGAAAACCATCTCTGAGTATTCCCTGCCTAAGAAAACCCTGTGAAATTAATGGGCTCTCCATAAGTCAAAAGTTGACTTGAAGGCACACACGTGTACACACTTTCATATTCCACTTTTAACACATATGTTTTTCTCATATATGCTAATGTATGCTTTGAACTTCAGAAATGGAGGTCCCTTGGCATCTAATTCTTATTGTTCATTACAGAAGGTATGGTAGATTAGTTCTTTGGATTAATTCAGCCTTAACCTAGAGCAGTTGTGCCTCTAAATGAGTATGAGATACAAATGATCTAATGACAGTGAATGGAAAAAATCCTCTCCTGTGGGTGTTTGGTGATATCACAGTCTCCCCATTTGCTTGCAATTTACTTTATTATCTGTATAATAACTGGTTTACCCTTAACGGCCAGCACAAATAACAAGCATGTTGATTAATATGTGCTGGAAGAGAGCCAAACTCTAATAAAATTAAGAAGGAACCTGAACTCTTCAAATTAAATGGGTTGCCTGCATAATGAAGAAAAAAAAGTTGGAATGAGCTATTCGATGCCCCCAAAATGAAGCATTAGTAATCTTTATTACTGGAAACCCGGAGAATCAGAAACCAAATTGTTCTATTATTTTTCTGTAATGCTTAATTTAGCTGATAAGCTGAAGAGCTTGGGGAAAAATGTTTATGTGAGGTACACTGAATCTTCTTCTCAGCACCCTGATATGTTTTAGTGGAATACAGAATACAGATGAACTAGAGTGCATCTTCAAGATCTGGTCCTTTGGGCCTCAGCCTTTTAACACCCTTGACAGTCTTCTTCTGTAACAATCACAAACACTCAGCAATTTAGAGAATTTGGACTTTAACAAGCCCAGGAATCAGCTCATTACAGTGGTGTTCACCAAGGAATGTTATTCTTACAAAATGTAGGTCTGAGAAAGAAAGCCCTGTTATCATAGGATCTGCATATTTCCTGTCTCAGAGATACTTAGCAGCACCAAAAGTACTGTTTGGGGCTAACAGGCAATGTCATCCTGTTTCCTTGGGAAAGAGCTGAGAGCTTGTTTACTTTAGAACAGGGGTAGGCAACCTTTTCCCTTTAAGGGCTGAGGGACTTCAGCTCCCAGAAGCCTCATCCATGTTGGCCAATAGTCCCATGTTGGCCAATAGCTCCTGGGATTCTGGGAGCTGAAGTCCCTAGGCCCTTAAAAGGGAAAGCTTGCCTACCCCTGCTTTAGAAGGTCTGTTGTGATAATTGCTTACCCTGTCTGCAGGGGAGAAGATGAGAAGCCATTGCTGTAGTCTAGTTAAGGATTTAGAACCGTTTCAAAGTTGCTTCCAGTGGTATGGAAGATGGTTCTTGGTGGCTTTTCTCATGCCATGCTAATGTATGAAATAACTACATGGGCAACGGCAATAATATGATATTTCCTTCCCATGAAGCAATTGCCCCATTGAGAAGAAGGAGATCAAAGCTAAGGCTGGTGGCTTCCATTTTATAAAAATACAATAACTCCCTCCCCCTTAAAAAACAATTAAACCACATAACAGTTAAAACAGTATATGTTAAAATAACAATAAACAATAAAACAATTAGAAATAGAACAAACTGACTCCCATATGACTTCAATTCTGACAAAGCTAAAAAAGCAATCAGAGGAGAAAATCCAGAGTCCCTATATCCCAGTAACCGAGGCCGGGTATTTTTAATCCGGAACAGCCTGCTGGATGAGATCCGTCAGTTGACATCTTTAGACAGTTTTAAGAGAGCTGTCAAGACGGATCTCTTCCGGCAGGCCTTTCCAGATTAAAAATACCCGGCCTCGGTTACTGGGATATAGGGACTCTGGATTTTCTCCTCTGATTGCTTTTTTAGCTTTGTCAGAATTGAAGTCATATGGGAGTCAGTTTGTTCTATTTCTAATTGTTTTATTGTTTATTGTTATTTTAACATATACTGTTTTAACTGTTATGTGGTTTAATTGTTTTTTAAGGGGAGGGAGTTATTGTATTTGCATATATTGTATTTTAAACTGTATGCTATTTTTATTGTAAACCGCCTAGATTGGTCCGCCACCAGGCGGTATATTAATATTAATAATAATAATAATAATAATAATAATAATAATAACAACAACAACAACAATAACAATTATTATTATTATTATTATTATTATTATTATTATTATTATTATTTATATCCCGCCCCTCTGCAGAGCAATCGGGGCGGCTTACAACATTACAATTTCCATACATTAAACAGAACATAAAATCCCGAATCCCACCTGTCCTTTAAGAAGTAAGGGTTCTTCTTATTCTAGGCCGGGTGGTGCTGGGCTTAGTGTCTCTCCCCCAGATGACTTCGGATGGTAATGGAGGGAGGGCTCTTCTTCTTATCCTAGGCCCGATGGTGTTGGGCCTGGTGTCTCTCTCCTAGATGATTCCAGATCTTCAGGCCTGAGGTGCTATACCTGGATGGCTACAGAAATGGTCCATTCTGCTGCTATCTTTCAGAAGCTCCCAGCAGCTGGACAGAGGTGTTTGCTTGGTATGATTTATGCATATTCCTTTGTATAGCTTACTGGATGTAAAATTATGAGGCTTTTGCAACCACAATGGGTATTTCTACCTCCCAGAAATCATTTACAGCTGGGGTCCCTAAATTATGGAATAGCCTTCCGGAAGAGGTTCGTACTATTTCCACGTTGGAGGCTTTTAAAAAGGCACTCAAAACAGAACTCTTCCGGCGGGCTTACCCACCTGACCTAAAATAACACGTGTCTAATGATCCTCCAGGAAGGATGACCTCCACTATGGCATAGAATTGCATTAGTAGTTGTAATTGAAATTTTAATTTTATTGTTTTTTTTTTATGGTATATGTAATTTTAATGTTTTTAAATTTTATTGTAATTTTGTTATGCTTTACCGCTATGTTTTAACTTTGCTGTTTTATCCTTTTTGCTGTACTCCCGCCTTGATCCATTGGGAGAGGCGGGATATATAAATTATTATTATTATTATTATTATTATTATTATTATTTTGCATTGCTTCCGAATCACAGACAAGAATCTTCTTGCCTTTGGCAAGACGCCTTCCATGCAAGAAACCACAACCAAAGCACCCCTGATGGATGGCCATCCAATTGCTGTTTAAACATTTCCAAAAAAAGGCGAGTCTCCTATCAACTTCAGCAGCCTATTCCACTCTTGGACTACTGTTACCATTAGGAAGTTCTTCCTAATGTTTAAATGGAATCAATCTATACACTGAAAACACCAAATAAAGAATCTCCACAAGGATAATGAAATTAAAGAGGTCATTGTAAACTGACTGAGGTCATTGTGAACTGACCAAGGCCATTATCCACCAAGGTTTAGCACATTATGTTTGATGTCTCATGATCCACAGGAATACTGTAGTCCACTAAATAAAGGTTTCTAGCTTTAAAAACTTACCTTCACTGTTTCTTGTCTTCCTTCCCAGAATCTCCACAGTTCAGACTGTGCCAAGCTGCCAATCTTAACTAGTTGCTCAGATTTCTTTACTTGCATCCCTCCCATTCAGAGTTAATGTTCATAGGAATGATCATGGGCCTTACACATGATTCCTTCCACACACTATTTTCCAGGTAATTGAGAGTTAGATTTGCTGTGATCTGAGTCGCTAGAATCACTTAATTCTCTCTCCACTCTTAAAGGCTTCCTAGTGAATCTAGGTGATAGCCTTCTTATCTTCTTGATCTTCAGGAACTGGAAGTATGAACTGGAAGATCTTGTCCTTGAAATTACACCAGCTTGCTTTCTTGAGTCTGCAGGAAAATTGGGTAACAATGGGTTCCTCATTTTCCTGCTTGACTTCCATCCCACCCCCTGGAGACCAATCGAAATAATATGGTAGTGGTGACCATTTTATCAACACCACATTGTATTTCCTTTGAGCTCCAGCTGAATGAATTCTGCTGGTAATGGAAATTGCAATTTTTGGGCCCTTTCTTTTTCAAGATTTATGTTGATTGTACTGTACTGTTGAGTTGCTACTATAGCAATATTTCAAAACTGAATGATGTGCATTGAGCATATCATTCTACTTCCTTCCCCTTTGATGTTGGGATATGGAACTGAACAAGCTGGTTTGCAGTCAAATGAAATATCACTATTTGACTCTGTTAGGGAAGAGGTATTCAATGTGAGTAAGAGTCACCTGTTATTTCATGAAATGTCTTCTTTAAAAGAAAATGCTTTGAAGATGATTCTATCTGCATAGGATCCACATTAAAACAGGTGTTCTTTTCAAATACTCTTCTTGTGATTCTAAAGCCAATCCACAAGAAAAGGGGTGTATGTGTGGCACAAGATGTTATGGTCAGTATGAGGCTATACTAAAAATAGCAGCTTTGTGTAATGTCAAGTCTGCTTACCTAGCATGAGCACAGTAATGTATGTTGTGATGTCACCACATCATCCATTTTCCTATTCTTCTACATAATTGTTTTTCTGAATGGGGAAAAAAAGCAGAGAACAATTATGATGTATGCAGGTGCTAGCAGAAGGGAGAGAATGCGACATTTTAAATGGTAGTTTGGTGTTAAGCCTATAATAGTCTTTATTTTATTTCAGTTCAGAAACCATATGTAACATAATTCAGTTCCCAGAAAGCCTATTCTCAGAATGAGGAATCAGACACAGAGCTTGGAAAGTTCCTTTCAAAAGTAATTAGTTAAGTTTATAATTCTAAGGTCTAAAATAAAGAGCTTCTGTTATAGCTGCAAATTGTAAAAAGAGATTTACTTTTTTCTGATTTCTGAAAGACATTAAAATTAGTGAGATTTTAGTTAATTAAAAAGAAATATCTGAATGCTACAAGCTGCCAGTCTATAATGCAACATACCCTTTCCTTTTGACCACCTTGAGATCAATTCAGCACCCACAAGCAAGTGTGAGGAAGTAGTGTGAAGTATAGGATGAGCCAATATTTAAACCATTTGGTATTTCTCCTGCACATTTTTTAAGTGCACACTCCAACTTAATGTCAAAATAACTTGGATCATACAATATGATTGAGTTCTGCAGACACTACTGATTGCCAAAAGGACAGATAAATGGGTCCAAGAGCAAATGAAAGCCCAAACTCTCACTAGAAGCCAATATAATTATACTGAGGTTGTTGTAGTTTGGATGTATTGTGAGATGACACCACACATTGAAAAAAGGACAACCATGTTAAGGATGGATTGATTCAATCAGGGAAGCTACATCCCTGAATTTGCAAGATGTGATCAATGTTGTTGATGGCTGGAGCTCTTGGAGGTCTCTTATTCATAAGGCCATTGTAATATGGAGCTGACTTGATGGCAAACAACAAAGAGCCACATGGAAGAGAAATTTGGAGTCAAGGCTGCCTTTTGCCTGCTTAGAACTACTACTAGCACATCTCAGAAAATATCTAAAATCAGCAGCCTTCTTTGACTGTAACAGATGTGCATTACTTTCTATAGATGGAAATGGAGTGGTCTCCTTTTGAGTCCAGATGTGCTCTGAGACAGCTTGGGATGACGGTATTTTCAGATTTCTTTTCAGGACTTGGGATGTTTGGGGAAGGAATATCTGGTATCATTTTAAAGAGGGGATTACCCATATTTGCTGTTACCATTCATATTACGAGAGGTTTCCTGATGCCATTTAGGAGAATTCTACAGCACCTGGAATTGAGCCTAGACAGTAATAGGGAGCATGTGGAGATGTGAAAATGATAAAATAATGTGGGCCTGACAACAGTTTAGAAGACAGGATGTGACATTTTGCATAATCTGAAACTACTCAGCTCAGATTAAAGTCATCTTTATTTAAAGCAGTGAAATCAATGGATTTAATAGCACTTAAACTTGGACTACTTCTGTACTGTATGCCTTTTCCTTACTTGGAAAAGACAATTATTATGAGGCATTAAATGAATGTGAGAGCTTGCATTGTTGACTGGGGGAGTTTCCGGGGAGTACTAATCCAAGGAACAAACTCCTCTAAATTCTGGACAGAACTTTGGGAGTTAAGGATAGTATATATCTGTGGATTTGAGTGTGCTAAGACAGGGTAGGCAACACCAACCTAGGGGTGTACATGGCCCTCAACTAAATGTCATGAAGCCTCCAGATGAATTCCCCAAATCCTTTGAAATCAGCAATCTGTCCAGACCTCTGGCAAGAGCAATCGCTCCTGCTTTGGGCAGCCCACACAGCAAAAGTAAAGACAGACAGTAAAGGAAGGAAGGAAGGAAGGAAGGAAGGAAGGAAGGAAGGAAGGAAGGAAGGAAAAAAAAAGAAAGGGTGGTAGCATAAAGAGGAGTGGTCCTGCTCACCAGCTAGTTTCATCCATGTCCACTGTTAGCATGTTGATACTGGCAGATTATATCTGATGGGTTATTCTTCCTTTTAAGAGAGAAAAGAAAAAGGAGCAAAATGAATGATGCCATGGGAGAAAAGATGGTACTCTGCATATGGAACTCTACAGTGCATGTGAAGTGCAGCTAATGCATATTTGATGTACATATAGATGTATATTGATATGCAGTGCAAATGTGGATGCCCATTCCCATTCAATTCTACATTCAATTGCACATTTACATATTCATTCAGTCGCACAACATTGTCAGTCAACAAACAGCTTGTACAATCAGGTGTATCTCCCATGCAGAGATTTATGCTACCCAGTTCCAATGTAGGATCTCGGTCAACATGTTTTTGATCTGAAATGCAAATTCTGTAGTCTCTGCATATAAAATGTGTTGGTGTCTAAGGAGCACTGAAGGAGAGATAAGAAATTAGAAGATTGACTCAGTACTATGTTGCTGCAATGTAAGAGTCTCAAAGGCTCTGCCTGGTGCTGTGTGCATCTATGCATAAGAGAGAAAAGCATTAAAATACACACATTTTAATCATATGTTTCTTTGTGACATTGTTTCCCACCTTTTCTCTTCAAGGTTCATTTGCTTAAGCACAGCCGAGACCTTTGGAGATCAATCCCACTCTCTTGCTTAGAGATTCAATGGTCTTGTACATCTGTTTATTTTCTTCTCATCTGCTTGGGCAGGGAATGATGTATAAATCTCCACACATCCAGATTAGCCTGTGCTCTAAAATGATGGGTTCAATAGAAAGGTGAAGATATTGTGGCAGAAGTGGGCCTCTCTTCACAGCCCACAAAGAGGGATTTTGGAGGAGATGGCCTTTGAACACGCTTGCTTGCTCTTGGAAACAAATCACACATCAAAAGCTTTCAGGGCTATATTTTCCCTGTCAAACCACTCACTGGAAATACTCAGAGGCGCTAAACATTTATCTCAAAGCTTTTATATACTTCTGCCTCATGCTGGCGCCTTCTCTACTGTTAAGGACACAGACTTCTATGACTTTTAGTAGCAGTTGCTCTTTCAACTCTTCTGTTCTTGCTTTGTTCATCTTTCCTGTTCAGGTATGCCACATAGACTCAGGGGGGATGCAGACAAGGGCGTCGGAGACGCCCTGGTCCGGACCGCCGCCGGAGTTCAGCCTCCGGACGGCGGCGCATCCCCGGCGCATCTAAAAGGACCGCCAAAATGGCGATCCTTTTAGATTCTGGCGAAAGTGCGCCCTAACAGCGGCGGGCGCACTTTTGGCGGCTCAAACGCCGCGGCGCGTTCGGCTGCCGCGGCGTGAGGGCAACCCGCAGTCGCCGGCCGTGCGGACGGCCGGCGCTTCCGGGTGCGCCCTCAGGAAGAGGAAGAGCCGCTGAACGTGCGGCGGCTCCTCCTCTTCCGGGCCTCGGAGACGGCGCAATTAGCTGTCTGCCGAGGCCCTCAGATGGCCTAGTCATTAACAGATCTCTGATAGGCCATATCTTCCCTTACAATTGTGCCTGAACTCACAAACTCATGGAATTACAATAATTCCTCAAGCTACAGTACCTACCACATGAAGTAACCCCCCCCCCCAACAAATAAATCAGGCAAGACATGTATCCAGGACTAATCTATTACAGAACAGACTAAAGGCAGTAAATGACAGAACTCCACATACAGTTCCCAAGTGAGACCACTCAGGTGCATAATCAATGACTAGAACCCATTCTGGACAATAAAGTTGCTCTCTCAAGGACTCTTGGTGGCAGTCCTTTACTCGCCTACAGCCAGCCTCCCAACCTCAGTTACCTACAGGAAGACACACAACACAGATGTGGACAAGGGTGCTAGACCTTGGCCACAAACCCAGATGCCACCTCTTCCCACACATCTATTCAGGAAATGTCAACGTAGGACCTAAAGAGATAACCCAAAATATTACTTTCATTTGCTCATCCTCTAATGTGATATATGCCATACTCTGTCAGCAATGCCCTTCAGCACTCTACATTGGGCAAATGGGTCAGTCTCTTGTGTCAGATGATAAATGAACATAAATCAGAAATTAGGAATGGGAATACACAAAAACTGGTTGCAGAACACTTCCTGTATATTCCATCTCAGACCACAGAATAGCAGTCCTTGAATGAAAAGGCTACAAAGGAAAATTGGAAAGAGAAATAGCAGAACTGGAACATATTCACAATGGTTTCCTGGCACACTACACATGTTTTGACACTAGCTAACCCCCCAGCCTCATGAAAGCTGTTTTGACTGGTGCATAACAATAAAATAAAATAATAACATTTATTTATATACTGCCCTTTGGTAAACCAATCAGGGCGGTTAACACATTAAAACATCATACAAAGTAAACAGTATACTCCCCTCCCATCTTCTTTCTGGTTCCCACACTGCATTCCAATATTCCCACCACTATTCTTATGGTTATATATTCACCTTGGCTTTAAGCAGCATCCTTCCTCCTGACTTATCCCCCAATAACCATAGTTAAAACTGGTCACCTCATCTTCATAATCACAGGTTTTGCATTTCTATTGCTGTTCTCAAACACAGCCTGCTTATATGGGTCTGTCACTGGACCATCCACTTCATGCACTGGACCATCCACATCTGAGGAAATAGATGCAAGTCTATAAAAGCTCATGGTACAGTTTCTTTATTTCAGTTACTCTCAAAGGTGCTACATGACTCCTTTCCACACTGATTTTCCAGACTAACATGGGTATGTCTTTGAATTGCTCAGAGATTATGATCCTCTTCTCTTCTGTTCTATCACCAAAAGAAGTTGAGCTGGTGGTAATACAAAACATAGCCAGTGGTAGTGCCCCAGTTCTAGAATTCCACCCCAAGGCAGAGGAAACTAGAAAAACATTGTCTGGCTTTTTAAAAATGTCAAGCTAAATGTGCAAACAAATGTATATTTGCCTCCACACACTGCGTGTAATGAAGAATGTGCATTGATGTGCATTTGCATGGGTAATGGCACAGAATGCACAACTCCATGTTTACAACCTTGAATTGACCTTGGACATTCCACATTGGACAAATATGTTCAATTGCTTTAGTAGGGGAAATTACACTTATGTAAGACATAGTAGGAGTTGGGTTATAATCATGACAACCAGCAGCCATTTGTGGCCCTGATTTCCATGAACACATGAAATATTATTTTGTGACATTTAGTTTGCTTTTTATTAGTTTGTAAACCATGTCAAGCTCTTGGATAGCAAGCAGTCTAGGAATATTTACAGTGAATGGATAAAAATAGTGGAGAGTGTTGAAATGTTTTATCTTGGTTTAAAATGGTAATCTTTGATGCTAATCCAGGAATATAATTCAAATAATTGAGTGGAATCAAAGAATTATAGAGTCATAGAGTTGGAAGAGACCACAAGGGCCATCCAGTCCAACCCCCTGCCATGCAGGAACTCAAAATCAAAGCATCCCCAACAGATGGCCATCCAGCCTCTGCTTAAAGATCTCCAAAGCAGGAGATTCCACCAACCTCTGAGGGAGTGTGTTCCACTGTTGAACAGCCCTTACTGTCAGGAAGTTCCTCCTAATGTTGAGGTGGAATCGCTTTTCCTGTAGTTTACATCCTTTGTTCTGGGTCCTGTTCTCTGGAGAAGCAGAAAACAAGCTAGCTCCCTCCTTAATTTCTTTGGACCTTTGCAGACTGCCAGAAATAGTGCAAATTGAGTCCACTTTAACTGTCCTGGCTCAGTGCTAGGGAATCATGGGAACTGTTGTTTATTGTGGCACCAGAGCTCTCTGACAGAGAAGTCTCAATGTCTCAGAAAAAAATACAAGCACATTAAAGCACTTGCAGATTTTCTTCTGTCGTTCCCTGGTGTGCTCCATTATCTAATATATGTTTGCAATGTGATCCCTAGTGCCTCTTCCTTTTCTGAAACCATCTTGCACCTCTGGGATTTCTCTCTCCATAAATAGTAGGAGTCTTTACTGCAGAATTTTGAGCATGACTTTGTTTGCATGGGTGATTAGTACAATGGTCCTATAGTTAGTACAATCTTTTGTGACTCCTTTTTTGTGTATAGGAATGTATATTGTTCTCTTTATCCTATTGCCTTAAATTGGTAAGAAGAAATAAAATTCTTTCATTTAGAAACTCTCTTTAAAAATGTTTGTCTCACTTCAGAATTCTGGCAGGGTCTTCTTCAAATTTTTTGATTAGTTTGTAATAAATCAAGAAAATAAATTTGATTTGAATCTGATCTGAATCTGATTTGAACATGTCCACTAAATTTATCAGCCAGTCATCTATTGTTGGTGCCTCCTTAGCTTTCCATTTCTTAATGTACAAGACACACATTGCCATAGTCATATATAAAAACATCCTCTAAGATACCCCCCCCCCACACACAATTTTCATTTAGTATGTCTGGCATGTTTAGGAGAAAGAATTCTGCTTTTATCATTTGTAATCAATCAATCAATTAAATTTTATTTAATGCTTTATTAAGTATTGCGGAAGGTGCTGGGGGGGGGAAGGATTGTGTCTAGCAGTACAGAAGTGAGAAAGACAATAAGATGATTATGCTGCACTTTCAAATGAAAGAGAAGAAAACCCCTTATGTTAAATCCTCATTCACTTGAGTCTCTGATCAGATTTGTTTCCTCAACTTCAAAATCTTTTGCTTTGATAACATCAGCCACTTGATCTGGTTTATTAGAACTTTTCTGCTGCTGCTTCTTCAGAGACTTACATGAAGATTAGGTTAAGTTGAAATGCTTGAAAATATAATATGCCAGGGTATTCAGCCAGGTTGTTGTTAGGCCATTGGAGAAATCTGATAGAAGTAGCAGCTTAGAGTTTTGATGCTTGATGAAGGGAATGCATGCTTTATTAGTGGTGCCAGTTGGTGGTTCCAATGTCAGTGAGGTGATAAATCCACCCCAGGTTTTACTCTGAATTTTAAAGGAGATATTCATGGAATTGAGCCTATTTTGGAGGTAGGCTGCAGCACATTGAATATCTCCTTCAATCTGGATTAGAACCCAGAGCAGATTCACAACTCCATTGATATGGAAACTACCAGTCCCTGTTCTTTATTAGAATCCCCACTTGGCCATGGAAACCCATTGGCTGACCTTTGGGCAAGTCACACTCTCTTGGCCTCAGAGGATGGCAATGGCAAACCCCCTCTGAAGAAACCTGCTAAGAAATCCCTGTGACAGGTTTGCCCTAGGGTTGCCATAAATCAGAATTTACTTGAAGGCACACAACAACAACAACCAATTTTGCAAGTATGAATCAGTACATGACTCCCAAGTTAGTTATCCTTTGAAAGTTGCACTTCTTCAAACTGCACCATGATATTCTCATTAAGAAGACTTTAAGAAAAGGTACACACAAAATGTGTATAGTAGTGGAAATAATGTTTAAATGCATTTTGTTAGGAAAAAGGTTTTCAATGCTAGGCCAAATTGCCTAGAAAAATGCATGAATCAGGAGCAATGCAGGAAAAAAATACACATATTTCCTCTGCAACCACTCCCACCCAAGTTCAGGACAAAGCATGTTTTGATTTGGTAAAATTTTCAAATTTCAGGGCAAGTGGAATCGGAGAGTGGAAAACGAGAGACTGAGTGAAATGGAAACTGACATCTTCAACCATCCCTATCCCAATGCTGGTTGTCATTAGGAAAGCAAGAGTTTAACTCATATGCTCCTGTCAACACCTTTCCAAGTACTTTCCCAGTGTTAATGGTAAGAAAAAAATATTCTGAAACTAACCTAGACTGATTATACACTAACAGTGGTGTCATCTCAAATTTTGTCTTAAAAGTCTTGATCATTCAGTCATGTTGGATCCAAGAACCAGTACATCTTTGCTCAGAAGGTATTTTAATGTTACGTACTTCTGACTGGGGATGTAAATCCTTCATTATTTCATCCCCATATAGAAAAACAAATAATAGCTATAGTACTTTCCCTGATGCGGGAGAAAAATCAATATTTCTTTGCAGTGTTCTTTCCCCATTCATGCATCCTGAAGTGTCACAGAGAAATTATTCTATGGTGAAATATATAATTTTCTGTTGAAAAAGCAAGTTTACTGCACAGAAAAAAATGTGTTTCACATTCAGGAAACCTATTTTTGGCACAGAAAATGTAAGGGGCTTTGTGCATAAAAGCCAGGTATGTTTCTCTGTAGAATATTTTTTCTGCAACATTTCAAGTTGTTTGAATCCTGACAGAAATGGCATAAAAGTGTCACTGCTTTAAAAATCTTCTTTACAGGGTTTCCTGAATGTCAGAAAACCTGTCTTTTCAACTTCAAAATGAACAATTCTGGATATTTCTATTTCTACCTCTGAATAACAGCACAAAAAGAGCAGTAGCAGGAATAGGTTCTTGCTTTGACAACTGTCTTTTTGTGGAATTCTGGCTGGCCACTCCTCAAACCATTATGCTGGACTAGATAGCTTCTTGATCTGATCTCATAGGGTCACTACTTCTAATGGGTTGTGACAACTCTCATGGTAGTACCGTATCTTTCAGCATATAAGACGCTCCGGCATATAAGACGTACCCAATTTTAAAGGAGGAAAATCTAGGAAAAAAAAAAAAGATTCTTAACCAAATACTGTAGTAAAATATTTTATATCAACTGTATAAAGTTAACAGCAGTTTAAGAACAATTTTAAGTTGTAAATGTAAGTTTAAGCCAGCAGCAGGGCCAGGTATTGCACAAATTCCCTGCCCAACTTTCTTGCAAGTCTCCTGTCGCCTTATGGTGACTCCATGAATTTCTTAGGGATTTCTTAGGCAAGGAAGACTCGAGAAGTGGTTTTGCCAGTTCCTTCCTCTGAAATACAGCCTGCAGCACCTGGGATTCTTTGGTGGTCTCTCATCCAAGGACTATCCAGGGCTGACCCTGCTTAGCTTCCAAGATCAGATGGACTGGTACCTTTGGAGTTTTTAGGCCATTGGCTTATGGAGTAATTTATGGCTCATTTTGATCCTACCATGAGGGTTTTCATGGCAGATTTCTTCAGAGGAGGGAGTTTGCCATTTCCACCCTCTGAGGCTGAGACAGTGTAACTTGGCCAGGGTACTAATCCAGTGCCTTGGAGTAATTTCTGGCTCATTTTGACCCTACCATGAGGGTTTTCCTGGCAGATTTCTTCAGAGGAGGGAGTTTGCCATTGCCACCCTCTGAGGCTGAGTAGTGTAACTTGGCCAGGGTAATAATCCAGTGCCTTGGAGTAATTTCTGGCTCATTTTGACCCTACCATGAGGGTTTTCCTGGCAGATTTCTTCAGAGGAGGGAGTTTGCCATTTCCACCCTCTGAGGCTGAGACAGTGTAACTTGGCCAGGGTACTAATCCAGTGCCTTGGAGTAATTTCTGGCTCATTTTGACCCTACCATGAGGGTTTTCCTGGCAGATTTCTTCAGAGGAGGGAGTTTGCCATTTCCACCCTCTGAGGCTGAGACAGTGTAACTTGGCCAGGGTAATAATCCAGTGCCTTGGAGTAATTTCTGGCTCATTTTGATCCTACCATGAGGGTTTTCATGGCAGATTTCTTCAGAGGAGGGAGTTTGCCATTTCCACCCTCTGAGGCTGAGACAGTGTAACTTGGCCAGGGTACTAATCCAGTGCCTTGGAGTAATTTCTGGCTCATTTTGATCCTACCATGAGGGTTTTCCTGGCAGATTTCTTCAGAGGAGGGAGTTTGCCATTTCTACCCTCTGAGGCTGAGACAGTGTAACTTGGCCAGGGTAATAATCCAGTGCCTTGGAGTAATTTCTGGCTCATTTTGATCCTACCATGAGGGTTTTCATGGCAGATTTCTTCAGAGGAGGGAGTTTGCCATTTCCACCCTCTGAGGCTGAGACAGTGTAACTTGGCCAGGGTACTAATCCAGTGCCTTGGAATAATTTCTGGCTCATTTTGACCCTACCATGAGGGTTTTCCTGGCAGATTTCTTCAGAGGAGGCAGTTTGCCATTTCTACCCTCTGAGGCTGAGACAGTGTAACTTGGCCAGGGTAATAATCCAGTGCCTTGGAGTAATTTCTGGCTCATTTTGACCCTACCATGAGGGTTTTCTTGGCAGATTTCTTCAAGGGGAGGACTCTTTCCACCCCCGTCCTGGCTGCTCCAATGGGCTCTTCCTGGGATGGGAGGAGCCCACTGCAGCACCAAGGCTGAGGTTGAAATGAGGCCTACTTTTAGCCTAGGCCTCGGCAGTTTGCCCTCAGCTTGTATATTCGCTTTATTAGGCGCAGCAACTTCCCCACCCTCGTTTTGGGGAAGAAAAAATGCGTCTTATATGCCGAAAAATACGGTACTACTCAAAGGCATGGCTGTATTAGTCCAGGTCAGTATGCAAAGCAATCTTGTAGCTCATTTAAGACTAATAGAAAGACATTTGTAGCATAAGGTTTTGTTAACTTGATAGAGCAGATCCAGTCTACCTAACCTTATGCTACAAACATATTTCCCTCAGTTAGGGCCTTTGCAGACTGCCAGAAATAGTGCACATTAAATTGAGGCACTGCCCTGGCTCAGTGCTAGGGAGTCATGGGAATTGTATTTTTTTCTGGGACATTGAGCCTTCTCTGTCAGAGAGCTCTGGGGCCACAATAAGTTACAGTTCCCATGATTCCCTAGCACTGAGCCAGGGCAGTGCCTCAATTTAATGTGCACTATTTCTGGCAGTCTGCAAAGGCCCTTAGTCTCAAAGGTGTTACAAGATGTTTTGGCACCTCTAGTTACAGACAGTTGAAAAACTTATCTGGTCTTCTTTTAAAAAGTTCACTGACCTGAGTTGCCCTTCCTGGATTAATAAAACAGATCAGAAACCAGTTATCTTTCAGATTACATACTTTTAGAATGTTACAAGGCAGTTCTTGAATCAAACGTTGTTGTTGTTGTTGCTGCTGTTGCTGTTGCTTTTTTGTCCCTTTAAATCATTTCCACTTTATGGGGCCCCTAAGGTAACCCAAATCACAGGGGGTTCTTGGCAAGATTTGCTCAGAGGGGGTTTGTCATTTTCTTCCAATGAGACCGAGACAGTATGATTTGTCCAAGTGGTTTTCCATGGCTGAGCAAGGATTCAAATCCTGGCCTCCAAAGTCATAGTCCAATGCTCAAAGCACTATACCATGCTGGCTGTCTTGACTCAAATGCTGCATATCATTTTGTTGTTGCTGCTGTTTCTATAGAGCCTTTCTTAAAACATCCTTAGTGGTCAACCAAGAATAAAAACATATAAACCAGAAAGGAATAAAAAAAATACATTGTGAAAATAAAACAAGAAAATATTAAAATCTATACTATGATTTATAGTGTCTGTTTGTCTGTTATGATACACAAATCCATAAGCTTGATCACAGCCACCAAATGTGATGCATTACTTAATAAGATCATAATGAAGTCCACAAGAAAGTGTTGGATCCACTTTGGGTACATCTTGAGTGAACACTCTGGAATCCTGGGCTTCTTTTTGCTTCACAATACACACTTAAGGAGGGAAAAATACAGTTGATATTTATATTCAGGGTGACTTCATGAACATTTTATGCAAATCTGGACTGATCAAAGAATTACAGCTTTTGTGTGTGTGTGTGTAAAATTGGTGTTTGAGTTCCATTTTGCATGGAACTTGGTGTGAAACATTGTAAGGATTGTTAAGTGCTGCCACTCAGACCTTCTCAGACTGCTTCTTCAATTACTGTTTTGAACTCTTAGCTAAACCTTTTTCATTTTCAAAAGCTTTTGGAACCTTGGTTTAATTTTATCCTTACGAAACTGCATATCTAAATTGTATGTTTCTGTATTTGTCCTGTCCTCTCCCCATGTGTTTCTTTAGTGGTAGATTGTATAATTTTGGTAAGGATGTGAAATTTTTTTTAATTGGCTGGAATCCTTTTTGTGACATACTATGACATGATCATGATCTGGAATCACTTTATATCTGTGTTACTTTAGAGAGAAGGCAGTGTAAGCGATGGGAATCCTGGAAAGCCTGACTTCAGAAATTTAGTTTCCTACCTCCCCCTAACCATGGGTGAACACACTCCCATCAAGGACCTTTCTACAGGATCAGATATAGTGTTGCTGGGCATCATTTTGTACAGAAAGTCTTGTATTTAGAGGCCAAAAAATCCTGTCCTATATCTGTGTGATTTGGGATACCTTGAACCACATATTCTATAGGATGGCAAAGTGGATCTTTCAAGTAATGCAAGTATCAGGGAAACTTTGGAAAAAATGTACTTCAGAGAAATGGTATAAAAATGCAGATTTATGAGGATAGACTAAGATATGTGAGAATGATATGGAATGGAAAAAGACCGAGGCCTGAATCTCATCTAGAACAAACCCATTGAATAAATTGTTAAGTGGGGAGTCAACGCAAAAATAAATCCTATTGATGAAATAGATCCACCCTAGTTCAGACTAACAATAAGGTTCAGATTTGATTTCTTTATGCCTGTTTCCAAACTCAGTTTCCCCATCTCTAAAATGGAGCTGCTATCAAAATGACATAAATAATTCAGAGTGTGTATGTGTGTGTGTGTGTGGATGGAGGGGGGGGGGGAAACAAGCAAAGTTTTTTTTAAAAAAGAACTTCTACTGCATTGTAATAAAAGAATCATATTAATGAACAATGTTGCATTCTTGTTTTGTCTCTCTCTGCCTTTTTTTTTCCTTTGGGGCAACAGCACTGCATAGATTTCCTTCTGGCATCAGACTCACTATCTTGAGAAAAGAAGTTAAGAAGCAATATACAACAGTGTAGTACACCCACTCACGCTAGCAGAAAACAGATTGTTCCTTATATTGTGGTGAATTTGCCTCCAACATGAATTTTGCGGCATGCTGAAAGGAAGGCATCAAAAGGAATGCATCTCCTTTTCCTGGGTCACCCACACCGACCAAGGCAAATCAAGGTTTTCAAAGAAACCCATGTTTAATGCTTAAGCTTGACACAGCTTGCTGCCACGCTTGAGTTGCAACATCCTTAGATGCCACCCTCATTTCTTCTATAATAAGCTTCAAGGGGAACCATGCATTTTAAAAAGCCCAATCTTTGTGTGTCTGGATTTTGGTGGGGAGGAGGGGAGCTTGTCTTTTTTTCTCCTCATGCCTTCGTTCAGTTTGTCAGGGTTTATTTTTATTTATTTATTTGGAGCTCATAAATATTTAAGAGTGCATAATGTGAAACAGTGTCCCTCTCTCTGTCTTTCGCACACAGACACATTCTGTGTTTTCACAGTGCATACGAAACAGGTATGTTTGGGAAATAGAGTTTCTCACCAGCAGCAGAAGAGAGCCAAAAGCCTTGTTATTTGCAGTGATAGGTGCAAAAACATGCATGTTCACTCAGAAGTAAATTCTCTTCTGTTTCATGGAACTTGCTCCCAGGTAAGCACCCAAGAGATTGTACTCACAAGGTCATAACTGAATCACAAACACAGTCAAATGGTTTCTATTGGATAACTTCTACAATCAAAGTGGTCGCCTTTTTCTTTTGGGAGTGCTGTTGCTTAGCAAATCATTTTAGTGCATTAATGATCTGCCTTTTAAACTGTTGATATAATAAGGGTTGGATTAACTGTCTGACCAATGTGAGAGCCTCCAGATAGTCTGCTTAGTGAAGTATACATTTTAATTTAAAATAAGTAAGTAGTAAATAAATCTGTTGGATGTTATAAAATCTTAGACATAACTTTTTAAAATAGTGAAGACATTTCAGTGGTTCCTGGACCCATCCTAGTCCCTGAGCCATTAGTTGTTATTCCCTAGTAGGTTTCCAGGAAAGAAAAAAAATTGCCAATGAGAATAAATTTAGTGCCAATCTCTGATATGTTGGTATGTTATTGCTGGTCTTCCACATCAGATAGCCTGAAAAGCACAGCACAAAGATATAACTTGGGGGAAAATGCAGTTGCACAATCCTAACAATGTTTTTGTGGTCTTAACCTCAAGCTCCTATCAATTTTATTTTATTAATTGTTTTGCATTTATATTTTTTTAAAAACCCATCTCTACCTCACAAGTCAAGCAAATGAGGCTGGGGATATCTTCTCATCCAGAACTGTCTATAATTCTAGATTTTCCCAAGGATTCTTTTGCTGCTGAATAGGGATATAAATCTTTGGCTATTTCATCCTCTTATGAACGGATGAACAATTATGGTAGTTTTCTGCCCACTGTGGTAGAAAACTACAGTATTTATCCAGATCCAAACACTCTGAAGTGTTACTTTGCAAATGGATCTTGTAGCAAACTGATCTTGTAGCAGTTTCCCTTTGCAAACTGATTTTCCAGACTAACACGGCTATGCCTTTGAACTCTGAAGTGTTGTGCAGGATGTATTCATTAGGAAACCCTCCCCCCCCCCCCAAGAAGGAATAGAAAAGCTGTATAGAAAACAGGTCTTCTGCACAGGAAGCAGTATGCAGGAAACCAATTTTCATTGCAGGAAACCATTTTTGTGTGTGCAAAATATGTGTTTTTTCCCCAAAGAATCATTCTTCCACAACAATTTAACATTATAATACTATGTTAAAAATATGTAAAATTCTTGCTTGTCTGTAATTCTTCCCAAATCTGATTCCCAAGTGCCAGTAAATTTTTTTTTTTAAAGAAACAAAAACAAAAAACAACAATCCAGGAAATGTTCAACTTCAACTTTATTTTGCATTCGCCAACCAGGTATTTGCATACAACCATAAAAACAAGTCAATATCATATTCAAACATAATTAAGATAAAGTATCTAAACTGGTAATAAGAACATACAAAATAGGTCTGTGATAATATCTTGTCACCAGACAGGTTGAAAGTTTCTCTTTTTATTATCAAGGCTAACTTGACATAATTGGCCATTTGATAGGGTATATAATAGTCAGTTCCTGCTATTAAAAATATTAAGTTTTTTTGAAGGGATATCTAATATGAATAAGAGAGTCAAGGTATTGAGTACTTTTACCTAAATATAAAGAGAAAAAAAGAAAACAAATCCATTTTCCATTTTTTTACAGCCATATGGGCACTTTCTACCTGTGTTAGGTATGCCATAATATTGCCCTTGAATTCCATTAGATGCAAAGTATTCAGTCTGCAGTTAGCTAAAAGAATCTTAAGGTCACATGGGCAAGTAAAAGCAAAATAAAGAGGAGATGTCTCATCCATAGGGCTGCCATGAGTCAAGATCGACTTGAGGGCAATTGACAACAACAACAACAACAACAACAGTGAGGCTTTGCCCCAGGATGTAAAATATCTCAGGTGCATGCAGTGTGCAGTGTGCAAAAAGGAGAAAGGTTGACTCAGAGGAAGCTGATGAAACTTCAGCAGGAAGTTGTGTGGTAACAGTTCAGAACTGCATAGTCCCTTGGGACATGTGACAGGAAAAGATGAAATACTGGCAGGGGGCTGGGTAAGAATCCTAGCCAGATTTTGTATATATAAGGAAGAACATTCCAATGCATAGTGGTTAAGTGGATGTTGGTTGGTGGTGGAGCATTATGTCAGATGGTGTAAATATTGCTGTATCGTTCTTGTAAATATTTGCTGCAACGAAGCCTTTTTTTTATTAAAAAAAAAAAACCTCTTCAGAATAACCTCAGCAGTCATGGGTAAAACTCTGTTCAGCAGAAGAAGAAGTTTTTTCTCTTCAACTACTTCCAGACTCTCCCGTGGAGTTTGTTTCCTGGCTGGCTGTCTTCTGTGTATGGACTCAGTTTTCCCTGTGCTAACAAGGGATACTTTTCCAGGATAAATAGAAAAGTTCTTATATAATATAACAAAGCAGCAGTTAAACACTAGTGCAGCATTTTCCTGGAGATCAGTCAGCTAAACTTCTTGCAATTTCCAGTCAGTCACTGTTATAACCTTTTGCAACCAAATAGATGACGGAGAATTCCAAATTAGATACAAGGTAACACATTTTTATAGCCCATGATTCTGGGATAATTTCTTCACATGCTATTAAAACTAAAGGGGAAACCTTGCTTGCACTGGCTGGTAAATCCAGGGCCAGTCCAGAATATTATGCTCTGGATCTGGCCACAGATTGGCCATGAGGAGGCTGCATGCACCAGGGAAAACCCAGTCTAGTGGCACAAAGTTGTCTGCATGGGCCTACCAGGCTGACACCACATCAGCAAGGTGGGTCCATCCTCAATGTCCACAGCCACCACTGCTACATCCCTTACCTGCAGGAGCTCTGTGAACAAGCATCTTGACATGCTGCAGGAGGGTGGCAGTGTGTGACCAACAAAATGAGAGGGTAGAAGGACCCCCTGATCACATGATGAAGGTTCCTGAGGTCCCCACCATGTGTTTGGGATGTCTATCCATCCATCTCTGCATTGATCATGTGGGTGAGCCCACATTCCAAAGAAGTAGCAGCATACTAGAGTTCATGGAGCCCTTGCAGGTAAGGGATTAGGTGGTGGCAGTGCTGGGGATAGGACATCCCCTTTCCCCACACTGTTCAGTGTGGGAAAGGGGGATGGCACAGTACCTGGGGTTCAAACAGCTGGCTGGCTCCTCTTGATGTGCCTCTCATGGTTGAGAGTAGACTTGGACATTCAGTATCTAGATAAAAAGAAATGTTATAAATCTCCTCCTAACAACCTCCTGACTCCTTTCTCCACGTCCTTTCCCCCTCTTCATCCTCTTCTTCTCCTGTATCTCATGCTTTTTTCTTTGACTTGCTCTGGTTTGTGATATTACCTGGCTAGCCATGTTTCATCTGCATTCTGTGCCTATTGATCTCATGCTTATTTCCACAATCAGCTAAAACTGTGTCAGCCCACCTTCAAGCACTTGCTTGCTCCATCATTGTGATCTCATAAGATTACAGCTCTGTGATCCCACATGTCCTTGCCCCAGGTCTCAGATTTCAGTCCTGAAAAGAATACAATACTCCTGCCCTGGCAACCTAATGGATTGGCTATTTAATCTTACTTCATGATTCACATCAAGAGTTTATTCCATAACACCTGAAGACAGCAGGATAGACTGGCCTCTAGGAGAAAAGACTGAGGACCAATAGCTGGAGGGCTTCTACTATAGCCTTTGGTATTTGTCATCAGGAACATTTGCCTCACTTTGCCTAATGGTAGAACTGACCTTTTTCTGTGGCTCTGCCATCCAGTTTTTGGAAATATTACATTTTTATACTACAACCCCAGAACCCTCTGGTCAGCATAGCCACAGTCCATGCTGGCTGGGGGAGAATGGAATAGCAGATAAAAAAATTTTTTTTTTCAGATTTGCATCTACCATATACTCAATAGAAGCCAAGCTTTGTGCAAGTGACAGATCTCAAAATCATGTGAGAGTCTCACTTTGATGAGCCAAAGATCTTTGGGAACTCTCCAAAGCCCTCACATACCAGACTGTGGGAAGCAGATGCACAAGGCAATGAAGAGCAATCTGCTTTGAAACAGATAGGTTGGCCCCTTCCCCATGATTGGTGTGAAAAGCCAAGCAGAGTGAAAATGTCTTCCCTATTGACTCCTAAAGACTTGAATGGAGTCAGAGCCATCAACTAGATGCTACTGTATCAAGGCAATGTATTTAGGTCCCTGTTTGCTGGAGTGCAGTGAAGCAGAAAC
Organism: Phrynosoma blainvillii; assembly: GCA_026167975.1. Taxonomy (NCBI): domain Eukaryota; kingdom Metazoa; phylum Chordata; class Lepidosauria; order Squamata; family Phrynosomatidae; genus Phrynosoma; species Phrynosoma blainvillii. Next base: position 23,071,032 of record JANUYF010000002.1, read on the forward strand.
CACCCATGTTTCCATGACTAGCTGTCACTGCAATACGCCAACTGGCTGCTTTGTAGAAGGCCACTGCTGTTTCCAAGCTACCCTTTGGGTCTCCAAAGCCTCAGTGAGTGCCAAGCAATACCACCAGGTTTAACTGATACTGCAGAAGCGGGGGATAATGGGTTTTCAGAAAGCAAAGACAAGGATTCAGATTGTTGTTCCTGGAAGTGAAATAGGACATCAGCTACAAGAGGTGCAGTCCAGCTCTGTTAAACTCAGTGGGACTCTGGCCATTGTCTTCACAGTGATGTGGCATATAGCCAAAGTTGCTTTCTGGTTAGCAAAACAGTTTGGCACTAGTACACATGATGATGGCATGTGCCAAAAGCATGGCACAAAGAATGAAGTGAGAAGACTATCCAGGATTTGCATGGAACAGTTGTACATTGCCACAACCAGGCATTTATGCATATCTATACTTAGAGTTCAGGGAAAAGGGCTTGCATAATTCACAAAGTAACAAGCTGTGTATTGTAGAATCTGAGCATATTTCTTTACTTTGGCAGTTTATGTACTTATCACTTTGATGCATTTATATACTACCTAATGAATCAGTTCTTGAATGGCTAGTCAACATATAGGTAAATCTAATTGATTCAGTGGGTCTAAACTAGTTGGAATGAACAATGGCATGTAGGCCATTATATCATATTGAATTGCCATAACACAATACAATATTATAGCCTGATGCCATTGTTCATTTCAACTAGAGCAGACTTATGGACTCAATTAGTCTTATCTATATTCACTACACAAACAATGTACCAATGCAATTATGATTCATACAATGTGATATGTATTTATCATGTATTTATGTGTTGTCTTTTTATGATTTTATGTAGTCACGGAAGAAGGCCTCCAGACTCACAGGCTGAAACACATGAAGCATGTGACACTTTCAAACTAATAAAAAAAATCTTTTGATCATCCAGGCAATGTTCATATGGGCCAAATAACAAGTCATCCCCTTCATCCTCAGGTGATCAGTTCAGACAATGCAGGGCCCAACCTGCAGTTCTGGTGTGATCTGTTCAGATGATGTACAGACAATTCAGCACTTAACACATGGTATACCACCCTTAATAAGGATTTTAAAAAGTAACATTGTGCTCTAGATGTCCAGAGAAGACCCAGAGCCCTCTGTAGCAAAACCAGGCAGTTGTTTACAATGTGTCCTGCTGTGCCACCTGCCACCTGCCACCACCACCACACCCACCAACACTGGTATGAGTTATTCCCTCTGAGGTCAGATGAAGTGCCCAGACATGTGCCTCTTTTTCAGCTTCAGAGAGACCGACTTACATTGCTGGCAGTGGCAATGGGCAGCACAGCATTGATGTGTGTGGACAGCCATGCAGCATCACTCCAGATAACAGGGAGATGTTGGATAATGGGGAGATGTTGGGTCAACTTCAGGGTCAGAATACTAACAGCTGCTCCCAAAGTATTCTGGCCCATGCAGACATGGCCCTTGATACATCTTTCAAGTTTGTTCTGTGGATTTCATTAGCTCCTCTCCCAGTTTCTGTTTCTTGCACCTGTTTTCACTTCATCACTGGAGCTTATCATTCAGCTCTCCCAGCTTAAAATTTAATTAAGGTGGCATTCTGATATTATTGCAGTGATTTTGCCACTGAATCTGCTGCCCAGGTCCATCCTGGGTCTATCCCCACTCCCAGGGTGCTCAGCATGCCTCTTTTCGAAGCTTGGAGGCCAATGCAATTTTAGGCTGCATTAATAGAAGTATAGTATCTAGATCAAGGGAAGTAATAGTGCCACTGTATTCTGCTTTAGTCAGGTCCCACCTGGAATAATACCGTGTCCAGTTCTGGGCACCACAATTCAAAAAGGATGTTGAAAAACTGGAGCGTGTCCAGAGGAGGGCAATTAAAATGGTGAAGGGTCTGGAAACCATGTCTTATGAGGAACGACTTGAATTGGGTATGTTTATAGCCTGGAGAAGAGACAGTTAAGAAGTGATATGATAGCTCTGTTTAAATATTTGAAGGGATGTCATATTGAGGAGGGTGCTAGCTTGTTTTCTGCTGCTTCAGAGAATAGGACTTGGAGCAATGGATGCAAGCTGCAGGAAAAGAGATTCCACCTCAACATTAGGAGGAACTTCCTGACAGTGAGAGCTGTTCAAAAGTGGAACACACTCCCTCAGAGTGTGGTGGAGTCTCCTTCTTTGAAAGTCTTTAAACAGAGGCTGTCTATTCGGCATGCTTTGATTTTGAGTTCCTGCATGGCAGGGGATTGGACTGGATGGCCCTTGTAGTCTCTTCCAATTCTATGATTCTATGAAAATAGGCACATACAGCATGTTCCCCTCCAGGCTGGGACTAGAGATACCTGTTGAATTTGGCCAGTACAAATGGATAGTGGTGCCAGGGAGGAGGAGGGCCAAAGAATTTCAGTTCATTTCAGTTTTTAAGACCTTAAAAATGTCCACAGATTTCATATTCCATCTGGAAAGAAACAGGTTGATCCATTTTAAGCACAAGATAAAATGTAAGCAACAGATTATCCCATCCCTAGCATTTGATCAGAGTCTACTTCATCTCCTTAACTTCATTCTTGTGTCTGGAAATTTCCTTTTCATCCTCCATTGTTATTCTCATGTCTGATCCTGTGAGAAATATTCTTATATTCTTCAAGGTTTAGGAAATATGATACCCCTTGGAGATTATATGCCCTAATTGAATCAGCTTCTCTCCAGTTTTCATCGGTCCTGGAGCTTTGCTCTATTTGCATGAAAACGAGATCTTTCTTTCTGAAGAGTCCATCTGCTTCTATGATTTGTTCCCTGCAAGCCACTCCACATCCTAATCCTCTGTATGTTGATATGAAGTCTGAGTACAAGAAAGAAATATCAGTGATGTCATAGACACAGGATTATGGTGCTTTTGAATGCAAGAGCAGATGGGCATTGTATTCATAGGGATGCAAATATCCCTAGTCACAGAAAATAAGGGCAGGGGGAAAGGATTTGAAAGAGTGAAAAGAAAATACAATATTTCAGTCACTTTTTAGCTTCTGGAGCAAGTACTGAACACTTTATTCTATGGTGTCTTCTTGACATTTATGAACCTTTCTTAACCAACAAAGGATTCTCTTTTTCTTCCAGAGTTTGATAATACAGACTTTGCTAATACAGGAGCTATTCAAAATGCTGAACCATGTCCCCAAAATAGGTTCATCACTTAGAGCAGATTCGCCACGCCCCAGACATTGTTTATACAAACACCTCTGGCAACGGCTACTTTTATCCTCTCACATTATGCTCTGTTTACAGATTATAGGATTAAAGGGAAAATATTAGGCTGAACACATGCATCCCCATATCTGTGGTTTTTGTACATACTCTAGTCTAGGGTGAACAACCTCCAGGGATCAAAGGACTTCACAGAACCATTGCTTCCACAATTGAAATTCAGAATTAATGATGGTAGTTCTCTATGGTGGTGGAGGATACCTCCTCTGTAGTTACACCAGTTTACAATGGTGTCATTTTGTGACAGATTTAGGCCTGCAAAAACCTGCTAGTGGGCCACATGTGGACCACAGGCCATTAGTAGGCCACCCCTGCCCTAGTGATAGAATAGAACAAGTATAAACTTTGAATCCTCCAGAATTATCATTTAATTTCTCTCCATAAACTATGGGAAACAGGTGCTTACACCACATTCATCAGCCTTTGTACTCTAAACAACTCATGCGTATGGATTTTATATACATTCTTCCTAATATACCCATTTTTTTTGTTAAGCATTCCCCTGTTATAATGACGTTTCACCTAATACAGACATGTTAATTTATTGGATTCCATTTCCCTAAATGCCCTACTTTATGTTCTGGTCCAGAACAAGAATGTAATATAATAATTGAAAGCACAGCAAATTGAGTGACTCTTAGAAGTGTGTGTGTTTGTGTACTGCAACAGTAGCTCTAGATCTATCCATCTATTATACTTGTATAAAATTTATATGTGGACATTCATTTTTAATCAAGCCTGGCTAACAATCAAAGTACAAAGTATAAAGTACAAAATGTCGATCGAAATCTGCCAACATAGATCAAACTGGGACAATGAAATCCATAATAAGCATCCACAGGGCTGGCCCAAGATATTTGTTGCCTGAGGCAGAACACCAAAAGGTGCTCTCAGCCCATCATTGAGGTGAAGGTGTTTATTACCCAAACTCAGCAAAGTTATCTCAGCTACTGAAGTAGAGAATCCCACAAACACTTATTATTCCTGCCAGTAATAAAAACAGTAACTATGAAGTCAACAACGAAGAGTTTGCTGCCCTTAGTTGACATATAACTTGTTGGTGAGGCATATGCCTCCCCTTGCCTCACCAACAAGTTATATGTCAACTTGAAATGTTAGAAATGGAAGGATAATGTGCTGGAAGATCTGGGTAAATGAAGAGGTCTATACGTGGTACCAGAAGGAAAGATATTAGATTCAGTGCCATGCAAGCCACCCTTGGGAGGACATTCCATATCAGAATGACCCAGCAAAAAGGCATATCACCTCTAAAGGTTTCTAATTGCTGTGGGAGAAAAAGAATATTTTCCCATAGTATTTTCTCTGTATTCAAACACTGAAGTGTTGTGGAGGAATTATTATGTAGAGTAAAATTTATGGTGTTGTTGTTGTTATTTTATATCCCATTTTCCCCCTCCCAAACGTGGAACTCAAAGTGGCTATTTTTATTTTTTTTACTTTTGTACAAAAAATTATTTTAACCCATTGACCAAGATATTAAGTCAGGTTCTGTAGTGTAAATCTCTTCATATCGAGTTACATATTGATTGCACCATCCAATCTTTGGCTCAGGTCCAGGTTATCTGAAGGTCTATATTCTCCAATACAAACCTGCCTGTGTTTTGAGATCTTCTGGGGAGGCCCTGATCTTTGTCTCACCATCTTCACAAGTACACCTGATGGAAATACAAGAAAGGGCCCTCTTAGTGGCTGTTCCCAGGCTCTGGAACAGTGCCCTGGTGGCATACTGGTTAAATGCCAGTGCTACAGCCACTCACTCACAAACCACAAGGTTGTGAGTTTAATCCCAGCCAGGGGCTCAGGATCGACTTAGCCTGACATCCTTCTGAGATCGCTAATATGAGTACCTAGCTTTTGGGGAGCAATTGGCTTACAGTTATAAACTGCTTAGAGACTGCTTAGTGCAGTATGAAGTAGTATATAAATGAAGTTGCTATTTCTGTTGGTGTCCTCCATGCTTACTTTCTACATGCAGGTTCTGACCTTTTTATTCTGGTAGATCTGAGATCTGATTTTCCAAGGGGACAGGGCCTTGTAAAATCTGCTGGATTTTTATTTGGTGGTTTTTAATAGTTCATGTTTTTATTGGTTTTAATTTTCTTTTTCTTGATACTTTAATAACTTTTTAACTTTTGTATATTGTGAATTTTTAATAATGTTTGCTTTAACCTTTAGAAGCTGCCCTGAGACTCCAACAGCAGCATGAGCTTTCACAGACTTGAGTCTACTTCCTCAGATGAATATCATATGATGGTAGGATGCATCATAGGAAGTAGACTGAAGTCTACACAAGCTCATGCCACTAATTTCTTTCTTTCAGTTAGTCTCAAAGGTACTACTAGATTCCTTTGCACACTGATTTCCCAGACTAACATGGCTAAATCTTTGAACAATAACAACAAGAACAACAACATTACATTGGTAATACTGCACAAGACAACAAGTGTGTAGCTGAATGAATAACCCTATGCTCATGTGAAATGCTGTATGTCCCATACACATGCCATACACCCCACAAACATGTCCCATGCATGTATATTCACATGTGCATCTGCACACACAATGGCCCCACATGTGCCAACTTCTGCTTCTGCAAACTTGAACTGAAAGCAGATGTTCAACTGCTTCTATAAACTTGCATAAGGCACCAACAGGATCCTAGCCATTCTTTCCAAACACCTTAGCATTTATTTTCAAGCCTTCCTGTTTGTGCATGATTTTAAGGTGAGATGGGGTTCTGCATTAGGAAGGCAATTGCACTCTGCAGTGCTCGCTTCGTGCAAATTGTTTATGCTCTCTTCTACCTAGGCTGCACTGTGGAGTCAAAATGACCTGTACTTCAGCATGATACAGAAAACTCCACCAACCTCTTCAGCTTTCAGAGTGTGTTGCCCTGGTAATCTCAACAAATGTATTGGAACTCAGTGCTGTCTGAATTTCCTGGCTTCTGCAGAACTGGACTGGGGATCATGGTGTTCTCAGATGCCAAGCCAACTGCAAAGAATTTTAATGTGCTCTAATTTAGGCCTGGCTTGAAATGTCAATGATCATTCTGAAGCTGCTTCCATTTCCATTTGCTGACAAAATGTCCAATTAAATAAAAATGTCATGCCTGATGCCCTGAGATGATTTATTTATAGGTAGACCCAAAAACTTAAAAGGTATCCCATGCCATACTTTTGGGAGGGGAGGAAAAAATCACAGCCAAACATTACATATAACCCTTTGCACATCCAATCAGAAGGAAGCTTCATTGGGTTCAGTGGGGCTGAGTTGAAAGTAAATGTGATAAAAAATGACCCAGCAAAATGAAAGTAGTTTTGGCTGGGGGGCAGATTTCATAGAACAACTTCTCCTTGAATTACTCATCCAATTTCAGGATCATTGTTTCTCCCTTGTTGCAACATTTTGTTTCCAAGCATAATTCAAAGTGATGGTGATGACCTTTAAGTCCCAATAAGGCTTGGGTCTGAAGGATTAGGTTACCTGAAGAACCATAGTCTCCCATAGCAGCTTGCCAGTGTTCTACAATGTTCTGTGAAGGACCTTCTCTCTGTTCCACCACCCTCACAGATACATCTGGTGGAAACATGGGAGAGGTCCTTTTTTTTTTTAATAGCTTTATTGTTATTATTAACAAATATACATTAACAGATACACATTGTGACTTATCATAAGTTACACAAAATATCAACTATTAACGTAAAATAAACTAATAAATTATCTTTTTCTTCCATTACTATTTATACTTCCTAAGTTAGCATCTGTGTTGTGAGTTTATTCTTGACCTAATTGGTTTCACTTCCGTTTACAGTTTAGATAGTTATTAACTTCTGTATTCTATTGTTTATCTATCTTTCCTCCTCTTATTATCCTTATCTTATCTATATCTAAATATTGTTAAACTAGGCTTTATTTCCATCTGTTTTTGCAATAATTAATTATCATTATCTACTCCTTTTCTGTCTCTTCTTCTGATTTGTTATGAATCATATTAGTCAAGCGGTCCATTTCAATTATGTCTTGTAGTTTCAGCAACCATTCCTCTATCATGGGTATCTTATCCGTTTTCCATTTTTGTGCAATTAATAGTCTACCTACTGTAACCATATATAAAATTCTTTTCCAGTTTGCTGTTTCTACTTTTTTTGGCAATTTATCTGTCATATTAAGTAAATATAATTCTGGAGTCATTTCATATTTTATTTTTAATAGCTTCTCTATCTTTGAGTGAATGTTTTCCCAGAATTTCTTTATCCTTGTACATTCCCACCAAGAGTGGAACCATGTGCTGGCCGCAGATTTACACTTCCAACATGTGTTCTTTTTTCCTTTAAAATTTTTAGCAATTTTTGTCGGAGTGAGGTACCATCTTGATTCCATCTTTAGAAAGTTTTCATGCAGGTTTTGGCTTCTTGTGAATTTATGAGTTCTTCTTCTAGCATTTTGCCTACTGTCTATATTGATTTCTCTTCCAATATCCTTTGCCCATTGGATCATGGGATCTTTTATTATCTCTTCTGCCAATTTCCTGCTTTGTAACAGTTTTTAAAATTTAGATGTTAGTTTCTTTCATTAACAAATTATCTAGTTCATTTTTTCCCATTTCAAAATCTTCTTGTTTTTGATCTTTCATAAATCTTTCGGATATTTGATGGTAGAGAAACCAATGTTTGTGTATTTCCATTTCATCAATTTTTTTGACAGGTTTGAGTGTTATGTTATTTTGATTGTTCTTCCACAAGATGTCTTCATATCTTAACCATCTTTTTAGTTCCATCCTATTAAAAAAGGCTTCGTGGGGGGAGATCCATCCAGGAATTTTCCTATTAAAAACTTGTTTTATTTTATTCCAATTATTTAAAATAGCTTTTCGTATAAAGTGATGATCAAAGTCTTTGTTGATTTTGTTTTCCCCATACCACAGGTATGCATGCCATCCAAAACGTTTATTAAAGCCTTCTAAATTCAGCAATTTATCGTTATTTAACTTCACCCATTCTCTAATCCAAGTTAAACAGTTAGCTTGAAAATAAAGTAATAGGTCAGGGAGGTTACAGCCTCCGTTTATATGGGTATCTGTTAGTGTTTTCCATTTTATTCTTGCCTTTTTCTTGCCCCATAGGAATAGCCTTAATTCCCTATTCCAACTTTCTAAGATTTTATTATTCGAGATAATTGGAATGTTAGTAAATAGGAAATTAAGTTTCAGAAGTACTGCCATTTTCACCACCGCTATTTTCCCCAACAATGACAATTTTTGTCTGGCCCACTTCTCCAAGTCTTGTTTAATTTTTTTCCATGTTGAATTATAATTGTTTTCGAAGAGTTCAGTATTTCTTTTTGTTATCCAAATTCCTAGATATTTAGTTTTTTTAAAAACAATTTTACACTTCGTTATCCTTTGTAGTTCTAACTCTTCCTTTAATAATATGTTTTTCGTTATTATTACAGATTTTTGTCTATTTAATTTGAATCCCGCTGCTCTACCAAAGTTGTTAATTGTTTCTATAAGTTTGTGTATGCTTCTAGTTGGTTCCTCTAAAAAGAAGACCAAGTCGTCCGCATAGGCCTTGAGTTTATATTTATATTTCTTAATTTTTACCCTTCTTATTTCGGAGTCTTCTCTTATTTTATTATTAAGTGCTTCCGGGCGGCGGCAAGCTGAGGCCGCGCTCCAGGGCCCCACCAGCTTCTCCTCCCCCCCTCCAGGCGGCGCGGGCGGCGGCGGCCAAGCGGCCGAAAGAACTGGGCCAATAAATAGGCCCCAATGAGCCCGCATTTGCGGCGGCGGTGGCGGCGGCAAGCTGAGGCTGTGCTCCAGGGCCCCACCAGCTTCTCCTCCCTCCCTCCAGGTGGCGTGGGCGGCGGCGGCCAAGCGGCCGGAAGAATCGGGCCAATAAAAGGCCCCAACGAGCCCTCATTTGCGGCGGCGGCAAGCTGAGGCTGTGCTCCAGGGCCCCACCAGCTTCTCCTCCCTCCCTCCAGGCAGCGTGGGCGGTCTCATTGGGCGGAGGCGGCGGCGGAAGGGAAGAGGCCGCGTTCTAGGGCCCATCTGCTTTTCCTCCCCTATATTGGGAGGTTGATATATTTGGGTGAAGGAGAGTTCTTAACTCCCCAACTAGATCTATTTTGTGGTTTTGTAGCTGGCCTCAGTTTTTAGGATTGTATTGTTGATGATCATTTCCTTGGTTCCTTAACTGGTTAAGAAGTCAAGTCCATTTGTAAGCCTCCTGATTAAATAAATAATGGGGAAAAGAAAACGAAGAAAACAGCTAGGTGGGAGCCCAAACTCAATCCCCCAAATGAAACTACCAAAACAGCCAAGAATTGATGAGTGCTTGGCAGGTAAGGGGAATGTATTGAAACCTAACCCCATTCACACTACTAACAGATTTGAATCCCTGGTAATTAGCTCACAACTAGAGCCAGGGGAGGAGCAACCTCAGGAGTCTTCTCCACCTCTAAAAGTTAATTTGTCTGAAAATAATGGTGAAGATCTGGGTCCCCATCTTAGCTTGCTAGATCAACCAAGTAGTATTGGTGCTAGTTGCAGGGTCCACGAAATAAACCATAGAAATACCCAGACATTTGTCAGAAATGTGAAGAACCTGAATGAGGAACAACAATCTGGGGAGAACCCAATGCAACTTATGACGAAATATTGTCTAATCACCACACAAACTGTTATTTTTATATCTGAACAGTTAGCTGAGTTAAAACACAAATTGAACATGTTATCTGGAGAAATAGAGTCGCTGGAGCAAAAGGTACGTGTAAGATCTTCTTCCAATCCTCCCTGTATAACTAACTGTGGAACTAATGCAACCAAGTTGAACAAACATATCCATGTGCCTGTTCAAGTAGACAGGACTAAAGGAAATGATGACAACCTGGACCGAAGTAGGTTACCCTTAAAAACAAACAATATGTTGTCGGGGATCCTACCACTAGTGAACCAGGTATATTCTAAAGATGACATAAAAAATAGCAAAAAACCTGCAATAGATAACTGCATATTCCAACCGGAAAGGCTTGTATTAAATGTTCATAAGAACAGAATCAATGATGGTCAGTGGTTCTCTAAGAGAGTAATCAAATCTTCTTTGGGAAAACTTCTTCACTGCCAATTAGAGCAGATTGACCTAGACTCGATCGAATGGCTTCCTGGGACATCAAATTTAACCCGAACTCTATTGGCCTTCAGGTACTCTACCATCCCCTTGATGTTACTTAGGATGAAGTCCTATTTAGCGCGATACCAAATTTTTCCTATCCGAGTCTTTCACGATCAAAGAATCAAGCCTTTATTAGATGGCTCTAGAGCTGCAAAAGGGGTTATTCCCCCTGTATTGATCCAGAAGGATTTGGAAGATGAGAACCAACTCAGCCGGTGTCAGACGGAGGACAGCTTCATAGATGCTTTTGGCTTACTTCCAAGAGAAGATCAAGATAATATTCTGCTTAAGCTGGAAACACTAAAACAGTCTCTAAAGAATACAGTAATATCTACAGAGCCGCTGATAGATTTGGGTTCTCCAAAGCCGGTTGGCTGTGATCCACCCATATATTCGAATGAATCTTTAAATCTGCTAGATCCAATGTTTAAAGCTAGTGACCCTTTTGATCATCTAAGGGTGCCTGACTTTACTTTGAAGGTTCCTACTGAAGCTAGGTCCGATGTGTGTGTCCAAAAGACGCAGTGTGAGGAATTGGTGAAATTAGATATAACTCCTTTGATGAGAACTCAGGTACAAAGCCAATCTCCTGTTAAGCAGACCCCTGTAATAGAAGAAAGGGCAGTACTGCATTGGGCCCGCCAACAGGAAGGGGTCTTAGGGTCTCCAAACTTGATGAATATTGAGCGGGAAGGACAATTACTACATCCTCAATCTTGTCCCACCATAAAGTCAAAAGGAGATCACCTGAATAATAACTGTGTTTTGCTAGGTAGTATTGATAATATTGTAGTAGACAACCTGGAGGCGGATATAAACCCAAATTGACTGGGGGTGTCAGCGCATTACTTCCCCTCTTCTTCTGATTTAGAACAGCCTGGTAATGGGGATGATATTCACATAACTACATGGAATGCGGCAGGCTGGAAAGAGGGTGTGAATAGTGATTTAGTGGGTTTTCTTTCTAAGTTCGATATTGTTGCTATTCAGGAAACCTGGTTATCTACAGATGATGAACCTATAAAACTCCTGGGATTTCAAAGCTGGGACATCCCTGCTCAAAAAGTAAAAAATAAAGGGAGAGCTTCAGGCGGTCTGTGCACTCTTATTAGGCAAGAATTGCACTGGCAAGCTGAAATTTTGTTTATTGGGGCCAAACAATCTCACTTCCTAGTTATGAAATTTAAATATAAGGGCTTAGAACTGATACTGATAAATGTATATATTCCACCTATATCATCCCCTTTTTTTAATACCAACCTATGGATAAGTTTAGGAATACTATTGGATGAATTAACAGTTAGATACCCTAGCTCTATAATAATTCTTCTAGGGGATTTCAATGCTAGAATTGGGCCTTCCCTGTATGATTTTGCCAAAAAGAATAATATTCCAAATGAATTTTTTGATAACTACCCTCAATGGTATTCCAGAGATAACAAATGTAATAGTGCTGGATTGTCTCTAGTTTCTTTAATCTTTAAAACTAATCTCCAAATTTTGGGAGGTAGAGATGGAGATGATAGCTATATATATCCTTACACATATCATGCAACTAATTCTAGTAGCGTTCTAGACCTCATTTGTGTGTCCAGAAGTAAAGTTGATCTGTTTTCTGAGGTAGATGTCCACCCAAGAGGGGAAAGTGACCATCAGCCCGTGAGTGTAAAACTTCGGGGGTCATCAGACCGTAGACCAAGTTGTAGGGCAGATAGTTGGATGGTAAATAATCAAGAGGTGAGGCAAAACGGCAGACTTAGATGGACCAAGGTGGATACTACCGCAATAGCAGGGAGTCTTAGACTAGAAGAGATGAATAATTGGGCTAATATAATCCGGTCATCTCCTGTAGAATGGACATCTGTCTTCAATGCATTCAATAACATATGCCAAACATTAAAGTGTCATCTGACAACTAATTTTGTTGTCAAAAATTATCGGAAAGATTTCTCCTCTTGGTTTGACACGGAATGTAGTTCCCTGAAAAAGAAACTGCGGGTAGCATTGAGGGCAGCACAGAGGAGTACCTCTCATGAAGCACATACTAAGATGTTGTCCCTTAGAAAGGAATATAAAAAATTAATTACATTGAAGAAACAAAATTATGTTTCAACAATTTGGGCAGGTTTAGAGTTGGCTGCAAAGAATCATAATTCAGCTATATTTTGGCACTCAGTGTCAGGAATTCTAAGGGAAAGAAGATTCCCATATGACATCCCTATACCCGCTAAGGAATGGGAAATTTATTTTAAAGGGTTATTTTCCAATAACTCTATCGAACATCAGCAAGTCAGTGATGACTCTTTAGCCTTCGAGTCTTTACCTAGCTGGCCACCAGTCTCTGTAGACGAGATCTTGTCTATCATCAATGGGCTAAAAAACAATAAAGCTCCAAGGGAGGATTTTCTTCCGGCAGAACTATTTAAACAATTTAGTAACTGGTGGGCACCTATCCTGGCAGGTCTTTTCACATACATAAACAATACTTGCCAGGTTCCAATTGGCTGGAAAATGGCTATAATGGTCCCCATTTATAAAAAGGGGAATAATAAAGATCCCTGTAATTATAGGCCCATTAGTTTGATAGACATTGTGGCCAAAATCTACTCTAGGCTCCTTTTGAATAAACTTGAAAGATGGGTTAATGAAAAGGAAATTCTAGCTGAAGAACAAGCGGGCTTTAGACAAAATCGATCCACCATAGATAATTGTTTTATCCTAAATCATCTGATTGCCAAATATATTAGCAAAGGAAAACACCTATATGCAGCCTTTATTGATTTGTCAGCTGCCTTTGATACTGTGAATAGAGAGACCCTTTGGAGTAAGCTAACTGTTCTTAAAATAGAACAAAGACTCCTGTTACTTATCAAAGCTTTGTATACTGGTACCTGTTTGAGGGTAAGATATGGGCCAAATGGAGCCCTGTCAAATAAAATTGACACATATAGAGGGGTACGACAAGGGTGTTTATTAGCCCCCTTGTTATTTAATCTGTACATAAATGATCTTCCAGAACAATTCAAGGACTTAGCATTCCATATGCCTCGTGTCCTAAATACTCCGTGCAATATTTTGCTTTATGCTGATGATATGATTATGTTATCATTTTCACAAGTTGGCATCAGAAGGATGCTAAGAAAACTCAGCTGTTATTGTCTGAACAATTCTTTGATTATTAACAAAACTAAGTCAAATATAATGGTTTTTGGCAAAAGTCAGCAGAGACACAGATGGCAACTTGAGGGTGAACTAATTGAACAAGTGAAGTCCTTCTCTTATCTCGGGGTAACATTCAGTGAGAATGGATCCTGGACATGCCATCACCATAAAAGCTCACTGAGAGCAAAGGCACGGATGAATCTTATTCTCAAATTAAAAGTTAATAAATACCCAGGTTCCTTAGACCCAATACTTAATGTGTACAAAGCTAAGATTACACCTATGTTGTTATATGCTGCGGAAATATGGGCCCCAAATCCTATTGTAGTTGTAGAATTAGCTCAGTCACAACATTTGAGAGCTATTTTGGGAGTGGATAAAAGAACTTCAGCTGCTGCTGTAAGATCGGAATTAGAAATTTACTCTATTCATTCCATTGCTAAAATTAGAATGTTTAATTATTGGTGTAAAATTAATGAAATGGAGCCAAACAGATTACCTAGATTATGTCTATTAGAACAGTTGGATTCCCAAATGCAGTCCTCATGGGCAATCCAATTGTTAAACTTTGTTAAGAGTTGTGGCCTACCTGTAGATTGCTTTATGTCTGACCAAGCAAGAAAGGGTGCTAGACAGAGAATTTTGGACATTGCAGCCCAAGAAGATATAGCTACACTCAGTAGGGTAGGTAATTTGAAATGGCTGAACCAACACAAACGGTCCTTTCAAAGGCCATCGTATCTAAAAATTCAGATCCCCAGACATCTCAGAGAGGTATTTATTCGGGCTAGGTTTGATCAACTAGATACTATGGTAAGATATGGAAGATTTCAGGGCATTCCTTATAATGAATGAATTTGTATTTGTGGGGACCAGGAAATTGAAGATTTATCACACATCTTGTTTAGATGTAATCTGTATCAAGCAGAAAGGGATCAATATTTACAGCATTATATCAAAAGAACAACATTTTGGGACACCCACATCAGAGTGTCATACTTTATGAGTGGTCAAAACCCAAAATTTTTTATTGCTACAGCTCAGTTTCTTTATAAAGCATAGAATCATAGAATCATCATAGAATCATAGAATCATAGAGTTGGAAGAGACCACAAGGGCCATCCAGTCCAACCCCCTGCCATGCAGGAACTCCCAATCAAAGCATCCCCGACAGATGGCCATCCAGCCTCTGCTTAAAGACCTCCAAGGAAGGAGACTCCACTACTCTCCGAGGGAGTGTGTTCCACTGTCGAACCGCCCTTACTGTCAGGAAGTTCCTCCTAATGTTGAGGTGGAATCTCTTTTCTTGCAGCTTGCATCCATTGTTTCGGGTCCTAGTCTCTGGAGCAGCAGAAAACAAGCTTGTTCCCTCCTCGATATGACATCCCTTCAAATATTTAAACACGGCTATCATATCACCTCTCAGCCTTCTCTTCTCCAGGCTAAACATCCCCAGCTCCCTAAGTCGTTCCTCATAGGGCTTGGTTTCCAGACCCTTCACCATTTTAGTTGCCCTCCTTTGGACACGCTCCAATTTCTCCACATCCTTTTTGAATTGTGGTGCCCAGAACTGGACACAGTATTCCAGGTGAGGCCGGACCAAAGCAGAATATAGTGGCACTATTACTTCTCTTGATCTAGACACTATACTTCTACTGATGCAGCCTAAAATTGCATTGGCCTTTTTAGCTGCTGCATCGCACTGTTGACTCATGTTCAACTTGTGGTCCACCTGGATTCCTAGATCCCTTTCACATGTAGTCTCATTCAGCCAAGTGTCCCCCATCGTATATCTGTACTTTTCGTTTTTCCGCCCTAAGTGCAGTACCTTACATTTCTCTGTGTTGAATTTCATTTTGTTAGCTTTGGCCCAACTTTCTAGTCTGCTCAAGTCATTTTGAATTTTGATCCTGTCCTCTGGGGTATTAGCTACTCCTCCTAATTTGGTGTCATCTGCAAATTTGATAACTATGCCCCCAATACCGTCATCCAAGTCATTAATAAAGATATTGAATAGCACTGGGCCCAGGACAGAGCCCTGTGGCACCCCACTGGTCACTTCTTTCCAGGTTGAAAAGGAGCCATTGTTGAGCACCCTTTGTGTTCGACCAGATAACCAATTACAAATCCACGTAACAGTTACTTTGTCTAGCCCACATTTTACCAACTTGCTTGCAAGAATGTCATGGGGAACCTTGTCAAAGGCATCATTGTTAAGATCTAGATATGTGGGGACGATTGGGGTTAATTGCAAAGGTGATGAATTGATATGAAAATTGTTGAAGGATCTATTTGTCACTGTATTTGTTACTGCTACCTCTTATTTTAACTTTAATTTTAACTTTAATTTTAATTTTAACTCTTAAATTTTTAATCTGAATTGAATTGAATTTAAATTTGAACTTGAATTCTAATTTCAACTGTAAGTATAATTTCAATATTAACTTTATTTTTAATTTAATTTATAATTATAACATAAATTTTAATTGTTTATTACTCTATTATATTTCTATATAATTATGTATTTTTTTCTTAGTATACTTCTTAGTATTTTCTGCTTTATTTTTTGTATTCCTCTTGGATAAGTATAAGTGGTATTCAATTGGTATATAATTGGTACATAATTGGTATATGTTTCGGTCTCCGTCAGTCTTGTATATGTTTCTGTGTTTTATATTTTATATAGTATAGGGACTGATTACTGTCTTTTTGGATTATTTATAGCTTTTTTCCCCCTCCTTCCTCTTTCTCTCTTTTTCATTATGTGTATTCCATTATGATTATGATATCGCTTTGATTATTATGTATCTGCTAATTTGAAATGGCCTTCGGGCTACTCAATAAACTTGTTGTTGTTGTTATTAAGTGCTTCCAACACCATAATGAAAAGTAGGGGTGAAAGGGGACAGCCTTGTCTTGTCCCTTTTTGAATGTTAAATTTCTTGGTTTTTTCTCTATTAATAATAAGTTGGGCCTCTTGTTCCTTGTATATGTTTTGAATCCAACTTTGGAAGTTAACACCAACCCCTAATTTTCCCAATGTCTGCAACATGTAGTCCAATTGAAATTATCAAATGCTTTATGTGCATCCACGAAGAACATCCCAAATTTTTTTTATTGTTTTTTTCAAAATACTCAATTAGATTTAACATCACTCTAATATTGTCTTTTATTTGTCTGGAAGGTAGGAAGCCTACTTGATCTTCCTTTATTTGTTTTACTGGTATAGGTTTTAAACGCTCAGCCAAAACAAATGCAAAAATTTTATAATCTAAATTGAGCAGTGAAATTGGTCTATAGTTGTCTAATTTAGTTTTGTCCTTATCTCCTTTTGGAATTAATGTTATATCGGCCAATTTCCATGAATTTGGGATGCCCTCAGATAATATAGCATTAAATGTGTCCTTTAGAGGTCGAATCAAAATTTCTTCACATTTTTTATAGTATCTGGCTGTAAAGCTGTCAGGCCCAGGTGCCTTGTTGGGTTTTAGATTTGCTATGGCCCTTTTTATTTCTTCCTCTGTAATTTCTGCATTAAGTTTTTTTATAGTCCTCTTCTGAGATCTTTTCCCATTTTTGTTCTTCTATTATTGTTGTAAGTTCATTACTTTCGAGTTCTTGTGTATCTTTTTCATAAATTTTAGTATAGTATTGCAGGAATTTGGTTTTGATCTTATCTTGCGTTGTTAAAATTTCGTTTCCTTCTTGAATCTTTTCAATTATGTTCTTTTTTTCTCTTGTTCTTTAATTTTAATGCCAAATATTTCCCTACTTTGTTAGCATGCTCAAAGTTTCTTTGTTTTACCAACTTAAGATTTTTCTCTAATTGTCTTGTTAATTCTATTCTCAATTGGTATTTCAGGAGTTACAATTGATTTTTTTTTTTTACATTTTTTGCCTTAGGGTTTTGTTTCGATTCAATTTCTTTTTGCTGTATTTCTTTTTCATTTTTTTCCTGTTCTTTTTTCTTTATAGCTCCTTTTTGAATAAGCAGGCCCCTTACAAAGGCCTTACTTGCATCCCACACTGTGTGCATCTTAGATTCTACCGTCTTGTTTTCTACAAAGAATTGGTTTAACTGTTTTTTCATCTTATTGAGGAATTCTTCATATGATAGCAGTTGTTCATTTAGTCTCTAATTATATTGTGTTTTCTTTGCTTTTAGCTCTAAGTAAATTGGGTTATGGTCAGATTCTGTTTTAGCTAATATTTCCATGCTTTCAATTCTTGGTTAAAAACTTTTTGTGGCTAAGAAAATATCTATACAAGAAGCCGTGTTGTATTGATCTGAATGAAATGTAAATCCTGCTGCTTATCCATATAGTTTTGTCCAGACATCTTCAAGGTCAAAACGTTCACAGAGATTAAAAAAGGATTTTGGTAGTTTTCCTTGGTTTTTCTTTATTTTCCGTATAGATGTTCTATCTCTTAGCGGTTCTATCATCCCATTCCAATCTCCAACCAACAGAATATTGGATATGTTCTGTTTTCCAATTATTATTATTTTAATTCACATAAAAAACTGGCTTATTGTCACTCAGCGCATATATTCCCACAAATAAAATTTCTGTGTCTTGTAATTTTACTTTTACCCTTATGTAATGACCTTCTTTGTATTTAAAGCATTCTTTAGCTATGTATTTATTCTGTATATATAGAACTACCGCACCTTTTTCCTTTTCGTTGTTTGAACTAAAAATTGACCTAATTTCCAATTTCTTAAGTAGTTTACATCTTTCTGTTTAATCTTAGTTTCTTTTAGACACAAAATGCCAAAGTGTTTTTCTCTAAATAATGAAAAATGCATCTTCTTTTATGTGTAGCATTGATTCCTTTAATATTCCAAGAACAGATCTTAATATTCATTACAAACTTTTAAAAGAAAAAACTAAAAAAAGAAGAAAAAGCCCAAAACACAGTATATTACACTCAGTCGCTTTTTTCTTCCTCTCCTTCTTCTTCTTCTGTTGTTTCACTACTTTGTGCCTTTCCTGCTTTCTGTCTTTCCCCCTTACTTTTAGATCTTGTTTCCATAAATTCCACATTCTGTCCATTTTCTTCTTTGTCTCTTTTCCATCTTTCTTGTCTTTTTTCTTCTTCTTCTGTTTGTTCTCTTAACAACTTTTTAGTAAAAATGTCCGCTTTTCCTTTTGTGTTTATCTTATACCTTCTATGTTTATATATGAAAGTTATACCTTCTAATCTGTCCCATGTATAATTTATCTTTTGTTGTGTAAGCAGTTGTGTAAACATTTTGTATTCTTGTCTCCTTTTTAATATTATCATAGGAATATCTTTAAAGATTCCTATTGTTGTACCATCGATCCTAATTTTGTCTTTATAGCTCTTCTGTAATATTTCTTCCCTTGTACTCATTCTTATGAAACAGATAGCTATATCTCTGGGAAGTTGTTTCTCTTTAGCTGTCTGAGAATTTATCCTGAAAAGTTTGTCAATGTCATTACTTAAGTCTTTTTCTGTCATCCCAATGTACTCTGCCAGGTAAGGGATTCGCTCTTTATACAGATTTTCATGTGTCCTTTCTGGTACGCCCCTAAATTTGAGGCACTTTTCACGGTATCTTAATTCTTGTATTAAAGTGATGTTCTCATCCGCCTTTTGTTTGTCTAGTATTGTCTTTACATTTTATTCTAAATTAGCCGTCTTTATTTTTAATTCCGTCGTTTCTTTCTTCAGAGTTGTGATTTCTCCGGTAATTTGATCTAATTTTTTTCACCTTTTTCCCAGTCCTTTATTAAGATTATCATTGGTTTCTTTACGATTATCTTGTAGTTCTTGTCTGATTTCTGTTGTTTTAAAATTCCTCATTTCATCAATCAGAATTTGTGTAGGGTCTGTTGGTTTTGTTGATAACTCCATTGATCCTCTTCTATTTGTTGTATTTGTCTGTCCTTTTGTTGGCTGTGTTTTATTGTAATTGGCCATATTTCTTTTCTTGTTTGTTTTATTAAACTATTGACTCCGTTAGTAATACCTAAATTAAGTTATTACTCTCAAAAAGACCCCTTAAGAGAGTGACAAGTCAGCTCACTGTATTTTCAATTATCATATAACACTTCTCTTTTATACAAACTGCTAACAATATAAAGATTGTCTAATATCTAAAATATAGAGAGTTTTTAAGATAGTCTTATTAACTTGCAAATGCTCTATAGCCCCAAATACACCTTTTTCTGTTGTTCTATTAATTAAAGTAAATCACTTAAATCAATCATATACTTCAAGTTAAGCTTCACCTCTGAATTATTCATTTATTATTGTTTTGGTAATATTTCTTATAGTACCTACAGTTAGTTAATTTAGCAATATAAATGTATCCCAATTGATTTCTGCTGACTGCTAACTGCTAATTAAATATGGTAAATTTACTTGGGGTTTCCCCTCTTCAGGTGCGAAGCTTAGTTTTTATTTACTTTACCTGATGGTGAACAATATATGCAATTTGCAATAATTGTAAGTTCTGTTAATTACAACAAAGCATTTGTTTTAACAAGTAATATCAGTTAAGTTCAATTCGGTTCAGAAAATTAATTACAGTTTTGTCAAATATACAACTGTGCTAGGTAAAGTTAAATAACTATGTAAACCCAAAGAGAAGGTAACAATAAATTCAACTTAGGAATAATGCATGCATTTGCTATTTTGTTAGCTATCAATTCTTGCTATATTTAATGTTTCCTCATATATCTATCATCTTAGCATGTAATAACACAGCTCAACACATCTAATTACCAGTAATTATTTAGCATGTATCACAATGTTTCTTTCATTTCTCTACCATCTCAAGTACTTTTTCTTGTTTCCCAGTAGCTTCGATTCCACTTCGCAGTAAAATTCCCCCTTTCAGTTCAGGAGTTTAGGTTGCTTGCCAATAAGACTTAACGACCTCCTTGCCAGCAACTTCTTGTATCAATCCTTGCCTTCAGGTTCTTAAAACAGTCTGGTTAATTAGATGATTCTCACAGCTTTGTATGACCTTAATTAATTTGTTCTTTTAGCCTTGTAAGGTTTCTCCTTTCTGATTCCAATTCAAGGGCTCAGGTTGTTGTCTTTAAGGCTTAACAATCCCCTTGCTTACAAGTTCATAAAATAGTCCTAGCCTACAAGCTCTTGAGATAATCTAACTGGTTGAGTACTTCACCTGTCATTATAATTTGTTCTTTCATTTTTTGTGGCAATACAATAGCCATTCAAAAGTAATATCACTCTTATCTTGAAAAGCGATGAAAGCAATGTAGCCTTCTTCTTTGTTCTCAGACTTCTCTTTGTCTTTTTCCAGCCACCTACTGTAGTTAACTAACTGTTGAAGGTAATTGGTAATTAGTGTAGATTAGGGTAATAAAATGTAGATCCCTTTCTTCTCCTCAGCCTCAGTTGGTCTTCTCTGAAAAAAAAGGTCCTCTTTTACATATTAATGTTAACGAGGCCAAGGGCTATTTATCAAATCAGTCTTTCCTTGTCTTTCTCTCCCCCTCTTGTTATTGTAATTGTGATAATAGGTACCTATTCAAACAAATAGAAAGCTTTCTTACTTCATTCATCAACAGAAGTTAAGCAAAAGGAAGATTCACTCACAGTATCCACAAATACTCTTCATTCCAAAGGCTTATATTTTCTCTCCAAAGATAAGAGAGAAAAAATACATAGAAAAAAAGAACAGTCACTTGGAGGCTAGTGCCCTTTCTTACAGAGTTTCCAGGGCAACCTTCAAACCAGCCCAGTTGCTCTTCGGCTCCTACCCTGCTCTATAGTGAGCCCTGGAGCCTCCTTCGAGCCCCGGTTTCTCCAGCCCTTCTCCAGGTCCTTAGTTTGGCGATTAGGTGCCTTTCGCCGTGTCCCTTGGTGTTTATTATTGGGGTTTTGGAGCCCCAAGTTAATCCATTTGTTTTTGTAACCTTGTGGCAAGAAAAGGATGCCAAACCGCCGTTTCTGGCTCTAGGTAGGTACGCGGGGTTAATGCGAAGCGAGAGCTCCTCCACCGCACGACCGAATGCCTCAAGCTCGTGACCGGAAGTCTCAAGTCCCCGAGAGGTCCTTTTCAGTGGCTGCCCACAAGTTCTGGAACTCCTTTCTCAAAGAGGTTAGACTGGCACCCTCTTTGGTCTCCTATATTGTCTCCTTACCATATGTTCCACCATTCTGTTTCTTGACAGACTAGACCAGGCAGAAACCCCTAATAGATGCAGACATGGCAGTATGGGGTGGATGAACTCAGGAAAGTTAGTAGGAAAGAGTTAATGCATTTGCTTAATTACAAATAAACTAAACTATCTAATTCAATTATAACTACATTAGAAGGAGAAACTACTTAACTATTAAGTTGCTATCACCAGGTTTTGGACCATCAGTGTTTTGGATTCTATCCAAGAATCTAGGAATCAGTGAGACTTCTTCAAGCGATGTGGCACGTTCCAAGCAGTGTTGCTTTTTGTAATTGTCCTATTGTGATCTATGGCAATTTCATTCAGATGTTTTGTCAGTCCATTTGTCAGATGATGATGAATGGCCAGTGTTCTATATCAACTACTTAGTTAAATACACTTGACAAAGAAACCTCTCTTGCCACCTCCAAACCTGACAAAAAGGTAATTAATCTATGAGTCATCATCATCAGAATGGACCTCTTCTCCTGATGCAGCTACTGAATGGCAAAATAGGTTGGGGGACAGTTACAGTCAAGGCAATAGTGGCACAGTCATGACTAAGTAGTGATCATGAATGCACAACAATTATGGCTGAGAAAATTAAGATATACATAACTAAGCAGCTGATACAGAATATTGGCCAGTGGTGTCATTCAGCTAGTGGTTGTTGTTGTTGTTGTTGTTATTTTATATCCCCAAAACTGGGACACAAAATGGCTTACAAAAACAGGATAATTAAAACATACAAAACATTTTGTAACATAAAAAAGTGCACATTACAATAGAATTAAACTAGTACAGTATTAAAACATCACTCTCTTAAAGTATAAAATGCAATTGAAAAATATATAAGCACTTAAAAACCATACATATTAAAACAGTAAAAATACTAAAACAATATTACTAAAAAAATGAGACTATATGCATACCCTTAAAATTTCAACAACCAGCACCTTTATGGGTGTCACCACAAGAAGCCTTTTTTGGAAGATGGCGAGAAGTATCTAAATGGTTGAGATATCGAGATATTTTGAGCAAAACAAGGAGTGGAAGCTATGAATTAAAGCCTTTAGAGAATTTGAAAGAATTGGATAAAAATGTACATTGGTTTCCATATAAACAGCTAATGGACAGATTCAAAGCAGATGATAAGAAACTGGGATTTGAAGAGACAGACACTGAATTGGACAAAGTGATTAAGCAAAATGGAAAAAAACTAACTTCCAAATATTATGAGACTTTACAAGCAATAGATTTGGAACAAGACTTAGTAAAAGATACGATGATTAGATGGGCCAAGGATATTGGTAGGGACATTGATTTGGAAAGTTGGGAGTGGGCAAGAATGAAGACACAAAAATTTACTAAATGTCAAGACTTGAAAGAAAACTATTTAAAAATGGAGCAACGTTGGTATCTCACCCCAGCGAAATTAGCAAAAATTTGCAGGAATGGTAATAACAGATGTTGGAAGTGTAAGCAAACTACAGGGTGTTGGCTACATGTATGGTGGAATTGTGACAAAGTCAGGAAGTATTGGACAACTGTTCATAAGGTAATTTGTGAAATATTTAAAATAAGATATGACATGTTACCAGAAATATATCTGTTGAATATGACAAATAAGATCCCAGTAAAAATGGAAAGGAAATATGGAAGGATATTATTGTATATGATAACTTCAGCTCGGATTACATTAGCAAAAAAATGGAAGCTAGCAGAAGTGCCCTCAACCAGTGAGTGGACTACAAGACTTATTGAAATGATGAGTATGGACATACTCACAGCCAGACTGAACAAACAAAATGTAGAGAGTACTGAACAAGACTGGACTCCGATACTGCAATACTGTAAGAGAGAAAATTTAATTGAATAGAGATATAGACTGATGGGATACCCTAAATTAGTAAACTGACTAAATAATAGGTGAAAAGTGACTATTAAAGATCAAGATAATTAAAGCTATTGTTATAACACACAGTGGATTCAATATTTAAAATTGCATATATATGAAGACAATGAGTGAACATTGAACTAAGGTTGAGTACAAACTGGAGATACTTTGGAAGTCAATTGTAAATATTTGTATTTAATTATTGAAAAAGAAATTAATATGTTAACTTTATAGAGATGTTTGAATAGTATATGTTAATAAAATATATATATTTTTTTAAAAAAAAAATTCAACAACCAGCACCATGCAGCATTAAGAGCTCAACCTCAACCGTTTGTGAAGGCCTGGTGGCACAAAAATGTTTTAACTTACCATCAGAAGGACAGCAAGGATGGGGCCATCCTGACATCTCTGAGGAAGGAGTTCCAAAGTCTGGGAGCAGCCACCAAGAAGGTCCTCTCTCTTGTTCCCACCAAACAAGCCTGAGAAAGTGGTGGGACAGAGAGGAAGGCTCTCCAGATGATCTTAAAACCCCAATGGGTTTTATTTGAAATGTCCTTCAAATAACCTGGTTCTGGTAAACTGGTTGTTAACTGTCTTCCAACATGTGGCTCTGATCTTCCTCTCTCTACTGTCACTGTGACATCCTTCAACCACTCTTCTTTGTTTTGGAGCTTTCCTTCTCTTCCAGGAAAAGGTGCTTTTTGGAGGTGCCATTTTCAGAAGATGAAAGCAAGCACCAAAGTGAATTAGACTGACCAAAGAGGGAGCTCAGAGCCTGTGAAAGTCAAACCAAGTGATGACTGATGATTACCAAATGAAAAAGTAGACAGAAGAATAGACAGAACCAGTTGCTAATTATTTTAAAAGACTCCACTGATACTGGTCAATATTCTTATTGTTGCTGCTAGAACTACTACTCTGTGAGAGCCAGCATGGTTTAGTGGTTTAAGCACTGGAGTACAACTTAGGAGACTAGGGTTTGAGTCCCTGTTCAGTCATGGAAACCCACTGGGTGACCTTAAGCAAGTCACACTTTCTCAGTTTCAGTACAAATCTTGCACCCTCTGGAAAAATCTAGCCAAGACAACCCTGCTATATGTTTGCCATAGGCCTGAAGGGACTTGAAGGCACACAGCAACAACACTACTACTCTGGGCAGCTTGAGATAAAATTAAACAATTTAAAATATAAAATTATAGAAATTATTTGAAGCATTCTAAAAATACATTCATCAACTGAATCATTTAAAAAGTTGAATATATTTTTTTAAAAAGTCAAAATAGTCTTCCACCAGCTATGTATACAGATTTGGTGAATTCATTAAACCTCATAGGCTTTAAGAAAAAGCCAAGTATTAATGTGGTGCCAAACTGAAACCAGCCACAGTGCTGATCAGGTATCCAAGGGTAGAATAATCTGCAACTGGGGTGTCCCAGTGGGTGCCAATGAGTGCCACAATCATAAATATGAATACTGAAAACCATAAATGCATAGTTCTAACTTACACATTGGTAACTGCTCAACAAAATGCCGGTCAATGATTTGCATTTGTTTAGAAATCCCAAGCTTTTCACAAGAGATTGGAGAAGCTCCAGTAAAGCACACATCCACTAGAAATGGCTTTGCCTCTCATTCTATTTTTTTTAAAAGCAAAACAGAACATTTTCTCCCACCCTGAATATGAACAAATGTAAATTTTGGTAAACTATGATTAAAAAACAAACTGAACTGAAATTCTCCTCAACCCTAATTAGGTGCCATCTGGCTGTCTCTTTTTCTTGGCAACCTTTATGTCTACTGCAATTCTTTCCAAAATAAAATGGGTCCTGTAGCCAAAATGTTAGGGGAAAGTTAAACAAAAATGTCACATGAAAACTACAGGTGAGTATAAAGCTACCATGGCAGAGCATTTGAGTCCAGATGTATTTAAAACTGTTTTACATGGCTGCTTTATTCATCTTTTTCTTGTGCTCCTCATTCAGTCTTTGTATTTGGATCCTACCTCACTCCAAAGGCTAGCACTCTGAAAACTGATGTCTTCAATGTTGAGCAAGTTATTAATCCATTTCCCCATGTTTAACCATTTTTTTCTATATTATACTGCCTCAGAAGAAGATTCATCTCAATTTTACCCTAGAACTTGATGAATGATTATTTCAGTCATGCACTCAATGTCAGCTAACTCAGTTATTAAATTAAAAAAGAAGGGGGAAAACCCTTTCTGCTTAGACTGATAACACACACACACACACACACACACACAGAAATTTGGAGGAGCCACAGGAGAAATTGCTGACATTGAACCATGCTCTTCATTTTAGCTGCTGAAAGGCCACAGACAATGTAAACCGAATCTGGGCCAGCCCTACTATTAGGCAGATTGTGAGTGATGTAGGTTGGAGAGAAGTAAATGAATATTGGAGATCAGCACTGCATCCACAGTGCAGAAATAATCTAGTTTGACACTACTTTAACTGCCTTGGTTAAATTCTACGGAATTTTGGGAACTGTAGTTTTGTGAGATATTTAGCCTTCTGTATCAGAGAGCTTTGGTGCCACAACAAACTACAATTCCCAGAATTCTATAGCATTGAGCCACGGCGGTGTCAAACTGCATTATTTCTGAAGTGCAGATGCAGCCTAGGACTATGTGTGCTACAGGGCCCAGCCTACACTATTTAAGCTAATCTTCTGTTCTCAAGTACTTTCAAGGAGATCACTAGTTAGCTTTGATACAAGGGCAGCAGTTGTGCGTGTATATCACCATCTTCTGGTCCTTCACCTTACCCAACAAAATCTCTTGGACAGGCCCTGCATCAAACATTTCTCACAAGTAAAAACAGTCCCAGTGACCATTCATTGCAATTAAACACGTGTGGAAATAGTTTTTTGTGGGTTTTTCGGGCTGTGTGGCCATGTTCTAGAAGAGTTTCTTTCTCACTCTCTCTGGAATGGAAAAGAGTGGGTATATATATATATATACTGTGAGACCATGGGTAGGGAGGAGTGATTTCCCTGTAAACTATATATTGTTCTGTTGTTGATGGCCGGGCCTCAGGGTGGGAGGATATACAAAAGAGGATTAGTGTCAGCTAATTGGTGATCATTGTCTGCTGGGAAAAGCCCCTGACCCTGGGTGGTTTCTCATTTGCATTTGCTGAGTGCTGATTTTCCTATTTTGTAGGACTGGTAGCCAAACAATGGGCCTTTACAGACTGCTAGAAATAGTGCAACAGGCCTTTGCAGACTGCCAGAAATAGTGCAAATTGAGTCCACTTTAACTGCGCTGGCTCAGTGCTAGGGAATCATGGGAATTGCATTTTTTTCTGAGACATTGAGCCTTCTCTGTCAGAGAGCTCTGGTGCCACAATAAACTACAGTTCCCATGATCCCCTAACACTGAGTCAGGGCAGTTAAAGTGGACTCAATTTGCACTATTTCTGGCAGTCTGCAAAGGCCTGTTGAAGTTGTCCAAGTGTTTGTGGTTTTTGATGGCTTCCCTGTGCATTCTGACCTGATAGTTGTTGGCATGGTCCAGAATTTTAGTGTTTCCAAACAGCATTTTATGCCCAGGATGGTTTATAATGTGTTCTGCTACTGCTGATTTTTCTGGCTGACCAGTCTGCAGTATCTCTCATGTTCCTTGATTTGTGTTTGGACACTGTGTTTGGTGGTCCCTGTGTAGACTTGTCCACAGGTGCATAACTCCTGCAGCTGTGAGAGGGTCTCTCCTGTCCTTCGCTGAGCGCAGCATTTGTTGGATTTTCTTGGTTGATTTGTAAACCATTTGGAGGTTGTGTTTCCTCACCACTTTCCCAATTCTGTCTGTGACTCCTCTGATGTATGGTAAAAATACCTTCCCTTTGGGTGGTTGATTGACTTCACTCTTCTGGATTTTTCTGGGTCTGGCAGCCCTTCTGTGTGGAAATGTATAGAGGGCAGAGCTTGGAAATAGTTTGTTCACATTAACTTGCTCTTAAATTTATTAACAGTTTAGCAACAGTTTAGCAATTTGTCATTTCAATGTAAATTATTTTAAAAGTTACTTAAAGTTTTAAAAGTTATTTAAAATATTCAGATTGTTAGAAAACAATGACATTAATAGATTGAGTAATAATGTTTCATAATATTCTCACTCATTATTTTTGGTGGCTAATTACATACAATGGCTAATGGAGTGCACCAGGGGATTCCAAAAGAAAATCAGCATGTGCTTTATAGATTATAGCACAGCTTTCGACTGCATAGATCAGGGGTAGGCAACCTTTTTGAGCCAGGGGCTGGGTTGCTGTCCTTCAGACAATTGGGGGTAGGGCGAAGCACAATAAATAAATAAATAAATAAATAAATACAAATATTTTTTTTAAAAAATTAAAAAATTAAAAAAAATATGCATGCACACTCTCTCAGCCCCAGAAAAAGCCATGGCAAAACCCCTGTGGAGATTTTGCCAAGAAAACCCCAAGAACAAGTAATAACAACAATAATCAATATCATCATGGTGGGTGGTGGTGGTGGCGGCGGCAGGGCCGGCCTGGGGCCGGTCTAAAGGCCTTGGGGGGCCGCATCTGGCCCTGAGCCTTAGGTTGTCTACCCCTGGCATAGATTATGAAAGGCTATGGAACGCCCTTAAAGACAAGAGAGTGCCAACACATCTGATAGTCCTGATGAGGAATCTGTACTCAGGACAAGAGGCTTCTGTCAGAACAGAACACAGAGAAACACAATGGTTCCCAATTGGCAAAGGGGTCAGACAAAGGCTGCATCCTTTCACCCTATCTGTTCAACTTGTATGCAGAACATATTATAAGAAAAGCAGGATTGGACACAGAAGAAGGAGGGGGGGAATAGGAGGAAGGAATATCAACAACCTAAGATATGCAGATGACATCGTAGTACTAGCAGAAAACCTCACAGACCTGGAACACCTACTAAGGAATATCAAAGAAGAAAGTGCTAGGGCAGGTTTATTGTTGAACATAAAGAAAACAAAAATAATGACCACCAAAGACCTTCACAATTTCAACCTAGACAATGAAGAAATAGAAATAGTAAAAGAATTCCCATACCTGGGAGCAAACATTGATAGAAATGGGGACTGAAGTCAGGAAATCAGAAGAAGATTAAGAAGGGGAAGGGTGGCTATGATAGAACTAGAAAAGATTCTAAAATGCAAAGATATACAACTCAGCACAAAAGTTAGACTCATATAAGCCATTGTGTTCCCTATTACCATGTATGGATGTGAGAGCTGGACAGTTAAGAAAGATGATAGGAAGAAAATCAATGCATTTGAGATGTGGTGCTGGAGAAGAGTGTTGAGGATCCCATGGATGGCCAAAAGGACAAATAAATGGTTCCTAGAGCAGATCAAACCAGAAACCTCCCTGGAAGCCAAGATGACAAAACTGAGGCTGTTGTACTTCGGACACATCATGAGAAGGGAGGACTCATTGGAAAAGACAATAATGCTGGGAAAGGTGGAGGGAAGTAGGAAGGCCACATGCTAGATGGATGGACGCTATGAAGGAGTTCGTGAGTATTAAGGGGTCGCAGGAATTAAGCAGAGTAGTGGAGGACAGACAGTCTTGAAAATGTCTCATCCATAGGGTTACCATGAGTTGAGATTGACTTGAGGGCAGTTAACAACAACAACAAACTTTTGGTGGTAACTTGAGGTTTGGACTAGGGTTTAGAAATCATTTTAAATAATTTTCATTGGCTGCAATTCTGAACCAATGACTTGGGGCCTCTGCAGACTGGCCCAAAGGGCTGGCCTGGGGATAGAATTGGGGTGAGGCAGCCACACGCTACCTGCCCCAACCCCACCCCGATGCTGTCCTGATGCTGCACACGTTTAAACACGCTGCGCCAAAAGGGTGCTGAACAGCTGCAGCACTGGCTCTTAGGGCGGCCTTTTGCTGCTCCTAAAATGAGTGGCATTTTGCCGCTCTTTTCAGGGCAGCAAAAGGGAGGATCGGGGCCGTGGCATGGTCTGCTGGTGAGGTCACGTGATTCCCACCCATGGCCAATAAGATCCAGGTCACTGTCAGCTTTGTCTTTGTCCTCTGGATCTCAGAGCTGCAGAAATACTCTGGGGTGTGAAGAGATGAATAAAAGCTTCCCCTGCTGATAGTAAATGCACCTTCAGCCCCACTCAATGAGCAGAAAATTGCCACCTGCAAATAAAGAGACCTTTCAGGTGGCTGCTTTTGTACATAATTCTGCTTTTATTCCATTTTTTTAAAAAATGACATTTGCACCTATATAAAAATCTGTTTTTAAAAAAGAATGAAATAATCAAAGTTGTGAAAACGTACTTTTTTTTTTTAAATTGCAGCTGTGACAGGCCTCAGATTCCCTGGATCTTTTCTTTCTCTTTTTGTAAGGCATGTATGGAGAAGAAATATTCACACCTAGGGAAAAATTTTGTGGCATGGAACCTTTGGGGACATGCTTATGATGCTTAATCATATTTAGAATTTTTGCCTGAGGAAGTGTTTGTATTAATACGTATGTATAAATTTTCATAGATGTTATCCTGGCATGGATAGCAAGTTCTTTTGACAGGCACATTGCACCCGGGGCCTTGTCTCAAAAAACAAAAGCTACAGATTTTATGTGACAATATCATGGTGGATGTGACATTTGCTTTCTCAGAAAAAAAAACACAAAGGGAGAGCTAGACCTAGAGATAATGATTCAGGGAGGCTTTCTGGTCAAATTCATTTATGATATAAAATCTCATCGGATTTTACGGTAGTTTAAAATATCTTGTCTTTGTCACCTACAGATAGTCTGGGTATGTCTGGCTGAAATGCTCTGCTGAAATACTCCAGGGGTCTTGGACTTAGTGTTTAAGGAAAGTGATTGTTCTTCTAGGCAAGCTCACCTTCACATATTTTTTGCATATTGCATATACCAGGGATACTGGGACATGTAATTTCCCCAGGAAACCTTTGACCAGGGATAGTACTGTAGCCTTTGGAGGAAACAAGACCCCAAAGGTCAGGATAGGAATTCAAAATGACCTTTATAGATTAGAAAGCTGGGGTAAAACTAACAAAATGAAATTTGACAGGGAGAAAAGTAGGGTACTACATTTGGCCAGTAAAAATGAAATGCACAGATATGGGTGACACTTGGCTTGACAGTAGTGCATGGGAAAGGGATCTAGGAGTCTTAGGGGACCACAAGCTGAACATGAGTCAACAGTGTGATGTGGCAACTAAAAAACAAATATGATTCTAGGCTGCATCAATAGGAGTATGATATCTAGATCACGGGAAGTAATCGTACTACTTTACTTTGGTCAGACTTTACCACCCAGAGATAAAATATATGACTCTTGAGTCAAAACTGGATATAAATGATTCTTGGTCTTGGTTAATCCAATATGTACCTGCACAAGGGACGTTATCACACGTGGGCCAGAAAGCAATAATAAAGTGGAAATGAGGCATTCCGAAAATAAACGGAAAATAAACCTTGATTCCACAAATGGCTTTCACACGTAATTACCTTAATTGCGAAATTACAGTAAGCGCATTTAACATTCACACACAAGTGAGAAAAGCCCATAAATGTACTAGAAATGAGCTTCTTGCACATGTGCAGATAGAGGAATGCTCGCTGGAACCATGGGAACAGCAGGGAAATGCTCCCAAATGCGCATTTGCTTTTCATATTATGGTAAATGCGAAATTACCTTAATTTCGCATTTACCGTAATTTCGCATTACCTTAATTTCGCATTTGCATTTCCTCCAAACAACCTAATTTCAAAAGATCTCGGTTAACACAAGTTTCTATCCACTTTCTGTCCAGTTTCTGTGTGACATCATGTGAAAACGTGAGGCACAAATCCAGTTTCTGTTTGGGATTTGTGTAGATTAACCAGCAGATTTGCCCCCGTGTGATAACGTCCAAGGTTCCAGTCACAAAGTGGGATATTAATTATTTGTTCATTTATTTAACATTTACATTCCACCATCTATCTAAAGATACAATGAAATCAACATGTTCAATTTTTAAAAAAAAATCAAAACAAAAAATTGATTTTAAATTTAAAAGATGACAAACTAAAAAAACATTTAAAATCCTTTAACATGAATAAAAACTGCACATATGCGTGGATCTGTATAAAACTAGTTAGGCCCCAAAAGCTTTTGTAAACAACTATGTTTTCACTTGGTGTTTGAATAACAGCAACATAGGTGCTAATCAGGCTTCCAAGGGGAGGATACTCCATAAATATGGTGCCAAAACAGAGAAGATCCCCTTGCATATCACCTTAACAAATGGTACACCCAGAGGGACCCCTCCAGCAGACCCCAGGCCTTCACCAGGCAAATGTAGGGAGACGTGGTTTCTCAACTATTAGCAATAGCAATAGCAAGTACATTTCTATACCACTTCTTAGTGAACTAGCACTCCCCAAGCAGTTTACAGCATGTAAGCCAATTGCCCCCAACAATTGTACTTATTTTACTAACCTACGAAAGGATGGAAGGCTGAGTGGGCCTTGGGGTCCTGCAGGATCCAACTCAAAACATTGTGGCTGCAGTACCAGCATTTAACTGCTGTGCCACAAGGGCTCCTTCAAGTACTACCAAACAATAATGCCCAAACAATAATGACCTTTTGTTTATGAGGACAATTAACACCTTCAGGGATGAGGGATGGAGATCCCTCCAGTCTCTAAGTGGGAATGAGCTCTGGAGCATATCTGGTGTGTCTCTGCCCTGGCCATGACCAGATATGCCCAGGACAAAGGTAAGGTCCCAATCTCATTCCTACTTAGAGACTAGAAGGACTGTCCATCCCTAATCCCTGAAGGTGTTAATTGTCCTTATGGACAGAGGACTGTTATCACTGAAGGCAAGATATCACTGATAGAACAGACAGA
The DNA here is from genome assembly GCA_026167975.1 of Phrynosoma blainvillii. NCBI lineage: Eukaryota > Metazoa > Chordata > Lepidosauria > Squamata > Phrynosomatidae > Phrynosoma > Phrynosoma blainvillii. The sequence continues at coordinate 23,103,675 of JANUYF010000002.1, forward strand.
CTGCCTGAAATCACCTGACAAGAAAGTGCTTGTTGAAAGCCTGAGTTGTAGGCATTCAATCTCCTTGTCTTAATTAACACACATGGAGCTAATTCTGCAAGACAGTTCTTGCTTAGTCATATTCCTCTGCTAGTTCTTTTCTGTTTCCAACAAAACATGTAGACATAGGTGATAGTTAAACCCTGAGCTACATAGGAGTGCAGAATTGACAGTGGAGGGAGCATCCAGTGAAATCTATAAGAGAAAAAGGAGACATGTCTCAAGATGGTGAAAAGATGGTTTTGTCTTAGATGTCATGTTGAGGATGGAGCAAGCTTGTTTTCTGCTGCTCCAGAGCCTAGGACATGGAGCAATGGATGCAAACTACAGGAAAAGAGATTCCACCTAAACATTAGGAAGAGCTATAAGTTTTTGTGGGTTTTTCAGGCTGTGAGGCTGTGTTCTAGAAGGATGTATTCTTGACTATCAGGTCAGAATGCACAGGGAAGCCATTGAAATCCACAAACACCTGGACAATTTCAACAGGAAAGAAGAAACCCTGAAAGTGAACAAAGTTTGGCTCCCAGTTCTCAAAAACACCAAATCAGGACTCAGCAAATGCAAATGAACTTCACCCAGAGTCAGGGGGTTTCCTCGCAGACAAGGAACCATTAATTAAATAGACACTAATCCTCCTCGCATATCCTCCCACCCTGAGGCCTTGCCTCAACAGAACAATACACAGATTTACATGCTAATCCTCTCAACCAAGGGTCACACAGTATATATACCCCACACACCTCCATGCCACCGTTCTCTGAAGACGCCAGCCACAGTTGCAGGTGATACGTCAGGAATACATTCTTTTAGAACATGGTCTCACAGCCCGAAAAACCAACAAAAACCTATGGATGCCAGCCATGAAAGCCTTCGACTTCACATTAGGAAGAACTTCCTGACAGTAAGAGCTGTTCAACAGTGGAACACATTCCCTCAGAGTTTGGCATAGCCTCCTTTGGAGGTTTTTAGGCAGAGACTAGATGGTGATTTGTTGGGAATACTTTGATTGTGTCTTTCTAATGGCAGGGGATTGGAATGGATGCCCCTTGAGGTCTCTTCCAGCTCTATGATTCCATGATTCTGTGAAAAAGTTCGATGTGGTTTGGCCTGTGGACACTCTTAATGTTGGATTTGATTAATCTCTTTAGCAGAGTTTTAAACTGTCCTAAGGCAGAAACTTAAGCAAGAGCTTATTAACATTACCTATATACCCTAAACTGCCCCCAGGCTGGTTGCATAATATTTACACTACCCAGCCCCTAAACCCTGACTTACACAGTGCCTGGACCCAATTCAGTGTTTCCACCCCTTGTCCTTCTTTGCTCCATCTAGCTCAGTATTGCACATGCTGACTGGCAGCCTTTGGTCTTCCGGGTTTCAGGCAGACATCTTCTTTTCCATTCCTGTCTGCTAAGACCTGGTATTGAACCCAGGACTTTCTGAATGTTGATAGCACTTTTCAGAAGATGCTTTATCCTGAGACAAACCTTTGCTCCATCTTTTGCTGAAGATTTCCTAGAAACCCCAGAGCCAAATACAGGACAATGGGTACCTTTCCATGTGGTCCCTGCCAAGTCAGTCTGTGAGCATGAGTCACTCTGAGGTCAGAACAAAGCAGAGTGACCCACACTCACAGCAGTGGCACCAGCCAGCTTGTATGGATCATGTAGGAAGGCAGCAGGCCATCATCACCGCTGCAACAGGCATGGAAAGGGATTTAGGTGGACTTTGGAGACAGAATACTCTAGGGGAAGCCCAGAGTATACTGACAAATGTAGATAAACCCCAATACCAGCCACATCTCCCCACATGTGTATCTAGCTGAGTAAAATAAATTAAATTTAATCTTCAGAAGGTATAAAAAGTAGTTTTACTCAAAACTTGCTTGTACATAATCGCCTACACAGGTTCAACTACCTGACAGCTGGGAAAAGAAGATCTACATATAAGCAGGAAGAAATGGAGTGTCTCTTCAGGATAGCATGCTAATTCCATGCTTCATGGTGGATAGTTAGAAAGAGAGAGAGAAATGAGCCTGGAGATGGGTCAGAGGCAGGGTGATCAGATGTCCTAACTGCAAAGGAGAACAAGGCACCACAAAATGTAGGACGTTCAAAAAAATGGAGGGCATTACCAAATAAGTTAAAAACTTTCATAGAAATGTAAATTCATGTCTCTTAGGGGGGTTGCAGACTGCCAGAAATAGTGTGAATTCAGTCCACTTTTAGGGTTAGGGTTAGTGCTAGGGAATCATGGGAACTGTTATTTTTCTGAGACATTGAGCCTTCTCTGTCAGACAACTCTGATGCCACAATAAAATAGAGTTCCCATGGTTCCCTAACTCTAACCCTAACCCTAAAAGTGGACTGAATTCACACTATTTCTGGCAGTCTGCAACCCCCCTTTGTCATGCTTAAAATGGAGGACATTTTGAAATTCCTCCTGGGCAGAAGGTTGAAGTGTAGGACATATTCTGGAAAAGGAGAACATTTGGTCATGAAGTAGCCAAATGCTTGAATGTGCATATTAGACCTTTTTTTTAAATTTAAATTTTATTTTATTAAGACAAACAAACAAACATACACTTACAAACAAAATCAAACATCAATAAACAATTGCATACATATATACACTTTAAGCTAGACTTCCCGGTTGAATTGACCTTCTATTAATTTAAGATTTTAATCTCCTCTTCCAAAACTAGAGCTATTCCAAGGACACCCAGATTTCTTCACATAAACCTCCTGTCTAAGAAAATTAAAACTAGCTTTACTCTTGGTCTGCAGTCACATAAGAAAAAAGTATCTAGTATAAGCCTCATCTAGCCTATAATATGCTTCTGGTTTTTTAAATGTGGACTCATTTTATTTTTATTTTAATTTTTACAACAGACTATATTTTTCTTTCAAAGACCACTCATTTTCTATTTTTTTCCAATGCTTTATCCTTTATTAAGGCAGTTAATTTATCCATGTTCTTCATTTCCCATACCTTCACTCACCATTCTTTAATATTTGGCCTTTCTTCCCCCCCCCCCCCAATATTTGCATATATTATTCGAGCTAAGGTAATAAGATATAGAATTACTCTTCTATGTTTCTTTTCTGTCTCTTTATCCAAGCCTGTAGTTATGTTCAGTAGATATAATTCAGGTTTAAATGGGAACTGGAATTGAAAAATTCCAACAAGCAAAGCAAAAGCAAAGCAGCTTCATTTATATACCACTTCATATCACGCTATGGGATGTCTAAGCGGTTTACAACTGTGAGCTGATTGCCCCCCAACAAACTGGGTAATCATTTTAGCGACCTTGGAATAATAATAATAATAATAATAATAATAATAATAATAATAATAATAATACGGTTTATTTATATACCGCCCCTCTGGCAAGCCAATCTAGGCGGTGAACAACAATAATATGTGTACAAAATTCAAAACATCAAACAAATAAAATCAATACAGATTCCATCCCTCCTACCCTCCCCCACCCCCCAAAACAAATTACAACAATTGCATATAGATATACAGTATCAAATAAAATTATATAATATAATAGCCGAAGAAAGAAAAATCCTCCCCTGGCTACACAAATGTTCTTTCAGCGATTTTCCCGAAGGCTGCTAGATGTTAAATAGTTCTCCGCAGCCACTGGAGCACCGCCGTTTGTCAACCTCAATATAGGTGCAGAGAGGGAGAAAGGCATCATTGTCACCGTCGTTCTTCAGCGGGCGGCGGGGGTGTGGTGGCTGAAGGGACTCAGCTGCACTGCCGGCCCAGCTGGCCTCCGGAGCAAGATGGAAAGTCCGGAGCCTCCGGCCGCAGCCTCTCGCCGCTTCTGGCTGGAGAAGTTGGAATCCAGCGGTGCTTAAGTAGCCGCCATCGTTCTTCAGCGGGTGGCGGGGGTGTGGCAGCTGAAGGGACTCAGCTGCGCTGCCGGCCCAGCTGGCCTCCGGAGCAAGATGGAAAGTCCGGAGCCTCCGGCCGCAGCCTCTCGCCGCTTCTGGCTGGAGAAGGTGGAATCCGGCGGCGCTTAAGTAGCCGCTGTCATTCTTCAGCGGGCGGCGGGGGTGTGGCGGCTGAAGGGACTCAGCTGCGCTGCCGGCCCAGCTGGCCTCCGGAGCAAGATGGAAAGTCCGGAGCCTCCGGCCGCAGCCTCTCACCGGATGCGGGCCTGAGTCGAGCCTCAGCCCTGGCTGGTATTGAACTCGCAACCTTGTGGTTTTATGAGTGAATGGCTGCAGTACAGGCATTTAACAACTGCGCCACCAGGGCTGATCAAGGGCTTGGTGTATATCTTTCCAGAAAGAAGTAGCTGTTTTGCACTCCCACCACATGTGAAAAAAACGTGCCTTTGTGGGTTTGACATTTCCAGCATTGATCTGTTTTGGTCTTATATATAAACATCAACTTTGTGGGAGATATACCATCTATGTAACATTTTCAGATAGTTTTCCCTAAGATCTTGGCAATTAGACCTTTATAATGAACTTTTATGATTGCTATTTGGGGTCAGACTAGATAGCCACATGAGACTTTATAAGAATAATGAGTTTTTCTTGCTTATCTCTCTTGAGACTCATGTGATGTTTCACACTAGGGATAACGTCCACTCTGATAATACTTCCTGTTCTGTAAACATTTCTTCTGTTCTATAACATTTCCTGTTCTGTAAACAATCTTTGCTCAAGCAAGAAGTGCTGAATATTGCAAAACTAGTTAACCAGAGAGGGAGGGGGGAGACTGCTCTTTGTATACATGTTACCCTATAAAAGATCCTCAGTACCTTAATTCGGGGCTCGGTAACTTTGGAAAGATATTTCCTGTTGGCATCACTTCTGCAATAAAGCAACTCACTTCCTGACTCCGTGGTCTCCAGTCCCATTATTTCTGCTACATTCAGAGAGTTCAGGCATGCAAAGGTTGCTATCTCAAGTGCTTAAGGCCTTCTTCAGGAAACCACATATAGCTAGAAATTTCTGAATAACAAACTCCAAAATAATTTCCTGTCGGAATAAATTCTTTGGCATCATAGGGAAGGGGAGGGAAGACCTAAATGTTTTTAGCAAGGAAGTGGTAAATTCTAGCTGAAAGTGGTCATCACTGTTGCTTCACTCTCTTCCCTGCAGTAGGCAAGTGTTTGGAGGTGCAAAGGTGGCCATGTTCACAGCTGGAAGTTATGGATACCTGCCAGTAGTGCGTTGCTTAACCCTCTCCTTCCCTACGAGGAAGAGAGACAAGAAATGAAGTCAACCACATTTGGCTCAGCTGGCATTTCCCAGCTATCATTGCTTACCAGTTCTTCAATTTTCCATTGTCATACTGATATAAATTGAAATGTTATAATATTAATAACAATAATTACAAAAACAGAGGCCAGATGGCCTGGTTATTACATTCTTAGGGAGATACTACATATTGTACTACAGCCTAGTGTCATTTTGTAATGGGGCAGGGAAGGGCCTTCTCTCTTGTAGCACTTATCAGCATGGAATAATCACCCCTATTTTGATCAGACAGACTCCCAATGTAGAGTTACGGTATTTGTTGACTCTGAATGCTTCAGCAGTTACACCTAATGAAAATAGTGATTTGAGTGCAATATTTTCTTATATTTTTTCCTTATTCTTTTATTACTTCATTATTGTTTTTGTTGTGTGCTTTTGAGGTACAGTTGCCCCTCCCAATTCATAGGGGATCCGTTCCGGACCCTCTCATGAAAATGGTGGCTCACTAATATTGGAGCCCCATTGAAACTAATGGTGTGTGTGCCTGTGGTGTGTGCATGGCCATTTTAAATACAGGCACTTGTCTCTCCCCACAAACAGCGAGACCTGGACTCGAAGTCTGCAAATGGAGAGGGACAACTGTATTTCTTACTCCCTCCAATTTTGGAGCAATAAATTACACACAAAGCAATAGTGTTGTTATGCGCCTTCAAGTTGACTTGAATATATGGTGACTCTGTCCTATCTAGGTGTTTGCTTAGCAATATTTATACAGAGGATACTTGCCATTGCCTTCTTCTGAGGCTCAGAGAGTGTGACTTGGCCAAGGTCACCCAGTGAATCTCCATGGCCTAAAACTGGCTTGTTAGAGTCCTAGTCCAGCACTCAAACTCAAATCTCACATTATTGCTTCATTATTGGAATGCATTTTATTTGGGGGGGGGGGGTATTAACAATGTAATACGTTAAACCACTTTTGGGATTTTTGAAATGAAAAGTGGTATAGAAATGTTATAAACAACTGCAAAGCAAATTGTTGTTGTTGTATGCCTTCAAGTCGTTTCCAACTTATGATGACCCTAAGGTAAAACTATTATGCAATTTTCTTGGCAAGATTGGTTCAGAAGGAGTTTACCTTTGCCTTCCTCTGAGGCTGAGAGCATGTGACTTGCCCAAGGTCGCCTAGTGGGTTTCCATGGCTGAGCAGGGATTCAGACCTTGCTCTCCAGAGTCCTAGTCCAACACTAAAGCCACTATACCACACTGGCTCTCAAAGCAAATTAGTAACTAATCATTTCCTTACCTTTTACCACAGATCAAATCTGCTATTTGAGGACACTGCTTTATCCTGCTTGAAGGCAGAGCCAGTTGGGTCAGGCTCATACAGCTACTCAAAAGTATTCCTATCATCAAGGCAAACTCATCCCTTTAGTTATTATCAAAGATGACTGAGATTTCCTTTTCAAGATACTGTGAATAGATGGGCCCTAGAGGGAGCAATATTTAGCAAAAACATTGCTCACTTGACAAGCAACACACAGCAATGACAAGAGAGAGGTGTGTGCAGACATGCGTAGGGGACATGACTGAAAGACCAGGGGTTGAGAGAGGGAGCAGGCAATTGCCTTCAGCAAAGTGTAGCATCAAGGGAGAGGAAAAGACCAAAGAAAGCTGTAAGCACCAAGCAGGGATCAGACTAATAATAACCTCCTCTCCCAACCTTTGACCATTGGCAAAATTGCATTGGGGGAGGCTGGGGGAATGGTAACAGAAATTGATAGCTGTTTGAATGTTGTGGCTGAATGTAGACTACAAAACGGAAAGATGTGTCAGGGAGGTGGAACTTTCTCTGGTATTCACAATCACTGTTTCTCTCTCCATGTCACAGTGGTCAAGATGTGCTGTGCCATTTTTTTTGTTTGCAATGGCACAAAGATAGTTTTGATCTGAAGCCAAAGGGGATCAGTATATACACCATATGTTGTGACCCTGCATTCACACTGCTTTCATTGGCTGGGGAAAAAAAAAATAATTTTAACCACCTGAAATGGCCTATAATTTCTACTTCCAGTGCTGAAGCTTTATTGGAAAGCCCTCTCATGCTACATTCCTGTAGAGTGAGCTGGAAAAGTAATATTAATGCTTGATATTTGGATGGCACTTTCCCAGGCAATTTCTAACTGTAACCCTCACAAAAAGCCTACAAAAAGCCATTGCAAACAAAAAAAAAATTATATTCTAGATATTATGGATCAAGGGATTGAGGCATTTATATTCTAGATATTATGGATCAAGGGCTCTGTCTGCATATAATGGCTTTCTTCCATCTTCTCAGTGGGGAGACCGGATTAAAGATTAAGGATATTTACAGCTGAAATTATGCTTTCTTGCCACTCTTTTCATGGTGGGCAACAGTCTTTTAAAGAACTGAAAACTTGTTTGCCCATGGGCTCTGTGTCACCCAGCTCTGGTTATATTCCTAACTGCTAAAAATCTTCCTAATTTGATTCAGGATCTCGCATGAACAAGAAGGCTTTGGTATATTTTCTGCCTCTGTTTACTTCTTGCCTTTGGTGCATCTTCTTAGTTCAGACCTCCTGGTTCCTGGGTGAATTTTGATAGCTGCTTATGACTTCTTCTTGATCACTTACCCCTAGAAGATAATGATTGTTTCTGTGAACTAATAGATTTGAAACTGCAGCACCAAAGCCATCAACAGGGACAGGGTTGTAGTGGTGATAGCAGCAGCACCAACTGTTATTGTCATCATCTTCTTATGGAGACAAGCAATGGTTAGAATAGACATCATGGCAACTATCCAGGCTGGCTCAGTCACTGTGAGAGTTGTAGTCCCCAAAATATCTTTCCAGACTTGACCCTGCCCTAACATCACATAGTAGAAGAAAGCTTGAAACCATTGCATAAGACTTGAGGCCTATATCCACTTGCTAATTCCAACTAGGGTAGACCCAAAGAAATAACTGCTGGATGGTAAATCAACATATATGCAAAATACTCTTGATTCAATGGGTTCAGTAAGTTCTCAGTTTTAATGTTATGCCAGTAACAACCCTGTCTGTTCCTTTTCATCTGATATTATGGATCTCAAAACACTGTGGAGCCTTCAAATATTCTGGAAGCCTTATCATCTCTGAATCCCCATAGAGAAAATTCCTCATATATGTTATCCAAGGAGATATTTCAACTAGAGCTCAGTCCAGTCATGATTTGCTTTGTAGTCTTGCTGTTGGACTGTAGAAACCCTTGAGTGCTATTGACTAAGGATGCAAATGATTGCAATTTTCAGTCTCACTGGCAAGAACAAACAATTTTACCATTTTTCTCTTCTCTGAGAGAAGATCATTGAAAACTGGGCAGTTGTCAAAGACTGTTCACAGTTTGGGACTTATTCTGTGTGATCAATCAATCATGCACATAGTTTCTTTGCAGAGAAAACCACACAGAAAAATTACATTTCCGAACAGAAAACATTTTTCTGTACAGGAAACTGGTCAACATAATCAAAACATAATCAAAACAGAGTATGCTTTGTTTTGATTATGTTTTAAATGTACTCTAAATAGATTTTAGCTATTTGTTTTTAATAGAACTGAAGCTTAGGGGGGATGCAGACCAGGGTGTCAGGGACGCCCTGGTGTGGAACGCCGCGGGACCGTGGCAGCCGGACCGCGGCGCTCCTGCGGCGACCCTAAAAGGAGCAGCAAATTGCCGCTCCTTTTACAAGACAGGGAAAGTGCACCCTAAACGCGTAGGGTGCACTTTCCCTGTCTTTTCCACCGCAGTGCGTCCAGTCGCTGCGGCGGGAGGTTGCCCCAGAAGTGCCGGCCGTGCGGAGGGCCGGCAGCTCCCAGGGCGACCTCAGGAAGAGGAAGGAGCGCCGCTCGTGTGGTGGCTCCTCCTCTTCCGGGTCTCGGAGACAGCTCAATTAGCCGTCTGCTGAGGCCCTTAGTTAGTTTTGTTAATCTTTGTAATAGTACACATTTAGCCAAAACTGTATATAAATTGAATAAGTAAATAAAAATAACGAAATATGTTCTGCACCAATGCCTTCCCCCCAAAACCATGCATTTTTTATGCAGAATAAGTCTCAAACTCCAAAGATTCTCACCCATCTGGGATTCTTTTCATCTTGGTTTCCTGACACTTGAACCACAAAAAGAAAGGGGAAATAATAAAAAGTATACCTAACTTGTACCCAATGAAAGTTGACTAACAAAAATTAGAATAAGAGTTAATATATATCAATATATAGATTTATAAAATTATTACTCAATTTTAAAAGATACAAAATCATCTACATCGAAATAAATATATCATTAGAATATAAACCACATCTTCAAGAGAGGCAATTAGGCTGGTTTCTTTGCACAGAGAATTTCATGGCTCCCCAGTTTCATGGCATTACCAATCCCAATCCAATACTCAGAACTTTACATATATTCATATAGGGTGGAATAACAGACTGAAAATGGCTTGAAATAAATAACAAAATAAAAAGGGCCAAAATATTTAGACATGTTATTTTTTATTCACTCCCACCCTAGTATGCTGGCCAGCACTTGAAACAGAATGCTGGATTAGACAGACCTTGGTATAATTGGGAGCAAAACATGTGTTATGTTCTGTCTTCTAGTAGGCATCTTTTAGAATGAGAGCAGAAAGCAGAGACACAGAATCATTATCATCTTTATGAAGCATCACAGTACATTCGATCAGAAACCTCTTCAATTTCAAGTGGTAATCAGGAAGTGTCTTATCATCCCCTTTTCTGCTCTTGGGTTTTGTCAAGACAGAATGACGTGAGAATGTAATACCGAAAATGGAAAATTAATAATTTACATGAACATGCATGCCTACAATATTAAAGCTGATGCGAGTGCTTTAGAATACATACTGCACAATGTTCTTCCGTAATGGCAGCAGTGCGGTAGAGACGGTACACATGAATGCTGCTGTTTAAAGATAAAAGTGTCTCCGTCTAGTAGCACAAAGCAAAATGTCAACTGTCAGTAAAGACCAAGTGCAAGCAAAATGATATGGGGAAAGGTATGTTGTGAGGAGTTGTATCCAGCAATCTGCTGGAGACATATAATAAATCCAAATATGAACCAATCTAAACTCTTCCAGTATTCCCTTCAATAGCCATCTCTCATGGCTGAGTGCCAACAAGGCTACAACCAAAAGAAAGTGACAGACTGCCAGAAATAGTGCAAATTGAGTCCGCTTTAACTGTCCTGGCTCAGTGCTAGGGAATCATGGGAACTGTAGTTTATTGTAGCACCAGAGCTCTCTGACAGAGAAATCTCAATGTCTCAGAAAAAAATACAATTCCCATGATTCCCTAGCACTGAGCCAGGGCAGTTAAAGTGGACTCAATTTGCACTATTTCTGGCAGTCTGCAAAGGCTATTTGACAGCATTCCATAACTTTTCTTGATCTATGCAGACAAAAGCTTTGTTGAATACAGTTGACATTTTGCTTTGTGCTACTAGAGGGAGACACTTTTGTCTTTAAACAGCAGCATTAAAGCACTTGCAGATTTTCTTCTGTCATTCCCTGATGTGCTCCATCATCTAATATATGTTTGCAATGTGATCCCTAGTGCCTCTTCCTTTTCTGAAACCAGCTTGCACCTCTGGGATTTCTCTCTCCATAAATGGTAGGAGTCTTTACTGCAGAATTTTGAGCATGACTTTGTTTGCATGGGTGATTAGTACAATGGTCCTATAGACTCAATTTGCACTATTTCTAGCAGTCTGCAAAGGCCCATAGTAAAATGAAGGATTTATTGAAATACTGAGGAATACAGAAGTATAATGTCCAATATTCTGTATCAGCTACTAGTTAATATTCTGTATCAGCTACTATTTCACAAAGTAACATCCCCTGGCCTGATACCTTCAAGCCTGATGGAAACATCATTCCCCTATGCCAGTTAATACCCCTCCTCCCCAGGCGGTGGATTCCTGGTAAAGTAGGTTGGGGGAGTTATGATCATAGCAATAGTGTCACAAGCACTAAGTACTGACAGTAAATATGGAACAGTTAATGATGAGTAAATCTAGATAACTGGTATGTATTCATGATTGCTCTTTAGGGTGCATCTGCACTGTAGAAATAATGCAGTTTGACACCATTTTAACTCTCATGGGTCCCTCCTATAGAATAATGGGATTTGTAGTTTTATGAGACACCAGCAGTCATGGACAGGGAAGGCTAAAGAACTTGTAAAACTACGAATCCCAAAATTCCATAGGATGGAGCTATAGATGCACCCATTGTTACGATTTTGAGATGATTACCATGATTGCCCTATCAGAGTGTTTGGGCTCTGTCCCCAGCCCCACTTGTAAAAGAAGAATATGAGGAGATGTTTGGACTGCTGGTGAATCTCTGTACTTAGCTGCTCTGAGTTTGGTGAGGCTAAAGCAACCTAGAACCTCAATTCTACTATTAGTCCCAACTAGAGTAGATTCAGGGAATCAGTGGGACTTATTTACATGTGTTTTCACCATTCAACAGTTGATTCAGTGGATCTACTCTCCTAACAGTTAGGACTACCTCAGCAGCTATTGGAAATATGGTTAGAGTACTAAGGTTGCCAGATGGGATCCAGGACTGGGCTTCTGTAACTTTAACCTCCCTATATAACCTGATATGGATGTGGTTGGGCCCTGAGATCATCAAGAGACACTTTTCCTTGAGTCCCACAACCATTATGTAATGGGGAAATGAGGCAAGCATGTAGTGGGACATAAGACAGGGCCTTCTCAGTGACTGTCCTTATACTCTGGAACCTTCTTCTCAGCAAGTCCAGAATGGCTCCTTCCCTTCTGTCCGTAGCCAGACTTTTAAATTCCAACAGGCTTTTAAAATGGAAAGGTTTTAAAGAATGAGCTGAGGGTGCCGTACTAAGTGTAGGTTTAATTCATTTTAATATTGTCAATAATTCTATTTTTACATTCACTTTTGTATGTCTTTAGCTGTATCGTTCTTAAATTGTAAGCCACATTGAGTCTCAATTTTGGGAGAAAGGTGGGGTATAAATAAATATACCGTAACATGATTATGATACTTCTGAGCAGATATTGGAATGGGGGGGGGGGTATCAGAAAGCTCAATCAAATGGTATGATGAAAGGTCTGGAAACAATGCCTTTTGAGGAGTGACTTAAGGAGCTGGGTATGTTTAGCCTGGAGAATAAAGGTTAAAATGTGATATGATAGCCGTGTTTAAATATCTGAAAGGATGTCATGTTGAGGGTGGAGCAAGTTTTTGCTGCAGCTCCACTGACTAGGATTCAGAGCAATGGGTTCAAACTACAGGAAAAGAGATGCCACCTCAACATTAGGAAGAACTTCCTGACAGTATGAACCGTTTGTCAGTGGAATATGCTGCCTTGGAGAGTGGTGGAATCTCCTTTGGAGGTTTTAAAACAGAGGCTGGATGGCCATCTGTTGGGAGTGCTTTGGCTGTGTATTCCCGCATGGCAAGGGGTTGAACTGGATGGGCATTGAGGTCTCTTCCAACTCTATGATTCTAGTTATTTGTCCTTTCTCAGCTTACAATCTGTAGCTGTCTCTTCACAGCATAGCTATTTCTTTGTCAGTGGAGGTGGAGTAGGGTGTGTGGAAGAGCACCTAGTTCAGTTCTCATTGCTGGCTCTTCCACATATGACAATTGGGGCTTGGAAGGTGAAGATAGATATATATCTTTATGCCTCTGGATAGAATTTTGTAGTACCTTGTCCTTCACCAAGATCTGTTAAGGATCTGTTACAGGAGCCCCACCTTAGAACCAAACTGATAACTCTAGACAGGGTGAATTTGATGATCTGAATTGACATTTCCTTTTTTCTATTATTTTTCAAAAATGGTTTGAGAATACTAAAACTTTTTTTTACACTAGTACTACTCTAAAGGCAACCCACACCTCAGCCACAATGAACAAAGCCATCTTCTGTGGACAAGTGATGAGAATCCACTCTTTGTTTTTGCTTTGGAAACAATTACTTCAGTTGGCATGAATTAGCTGCAACAGAATGTCTGCTGAGGGAAGAGTATCCAAACCACAAGGTTTGTTCCCATATTTATCTGCAGAATCCCGAGTAAATAGCTGCTCTGTATGAATTTCAATAAGGCACAGCTGAAAACTATTACCTGTAACTGTCTACATTTGCTTTCTTTGTTGACTGAGGAGATAAGTTTTAGCCTAAAGCCGGCATGACTCGATTATTGAATAAATACGAGGAGTTAACAGGTGCACACAAGCCTGCTTCTTCTTTGATAGAGAATTCCCAACCATAACCTGATATGTATTTAGGCTAATAGAAATCACACTGGATTTTGAGAAGGATGAGTAATGTATCCTGGCACCGTATGGAGATTAAAACACACACCACATATGGGCAAGTCTGACTGTCAATAGCAACTTCCATGCAGCACTACAGAATGTCCAGACAAACAGAAGTCATAGGAGATGTGAGTTTTCTTATGCCTGTTTTAAAAATTCAACCGTTATCTTTCACATAACCTGCTAGGGTGAAAAGATTAGCAATGTGGAGAGCTGTTCTTTCATTTGAAGCAGTCAAGTGGCATGGGCATAAAATATCATCTAGGCTTGCCAAAGAGAAATTCTGGAGTGCAAGTGCCAGCCAACATAGCCAGTTACTAGCTACCAAGGGGGAGCCAAAGAAAAGGTGGACTCTCCATGTCTTTACCTTCCAAGGAAAGGTATGCACTGTCTCTCAGGGCTGGTTAAAGTTAGTGAATGCCAACCTTCAACTTTTCACAGGTGAAAGCCAAGGCATGTGTTACCAAGTAACAATAGAGTGCAGTCAAGATAGCAAAAATGGTTAGTGGATGAAGCTAGGAGAGGCTGCAGCAGTTTGCTTTTTCCTGAGGCTATTGGGAAGGACAAGATACCATCCTCTCCTCTCTGCAAACTAATTCTGTACTTTGAATTCAGTATGCATCAACTGAAGTTGAGTGAGGATGAAGGAAGAAAGCAGAAGAGGAGAGAGAAACCTGGACAATTTAAAAGAAGCTGAAAAAGTGGGTCGACAGAAGATTAATTGGGACTGCCCCTGCCAAATCAGGACAGTTGGAAATTATATGATTGTCCAGTTGTACTTTGCATTGCTCTGGTGCACGAGTAACATTGGTGGGCTGCAGTGAAACCTGTTAGGCATTCATAGAATCATAAAATCATAGAGTTGGAAGAGACCACATCCAGTCCAGCTCCCTGCCATGCAGGAACTCAAAATCAAACCATCCCTGACCGATGGCCATCCAGCCTCTGTTTAAAAACCTCCAAAGAAGGAGACTCCACCAACCTCTGAGGGAGTGTGTTCCACTGTTGAACAGCTCTTACTGTCAGGAAGTTCTTTCTAATGTTGAGGTGGAATCTCTTTTCCTGTAGCTTGCATCCATTGCTCCGAGTCCTGTTCTCTGGAGCATCAGAAAACAAGCTAGCTCCTTCTTCAATATAACATCCCTTCAAATATTTAAATAGGGTTATCATATCACCTCTTAACTGTCTTTTCTCCAAGCTAGACATACCCAGTTCCCTAAGTTGTTCCTCATAGGGCATGATTTCCAAACCCTTCACCATTTTAGTTGCCCTCCTCTTGACATGCTCCAGTTTTTCAACATCCTTTTTGAATTGTGGTGCCCAGAACTGGACACAGCATTCCAGGTGGGGCCTGACCAAAGCAGAATACAGTAGCACTATTACTTCCCTTGATCTAAATACTATACTTCTATTGATGCAGCCTAAAATTGCATTGGCCTTTTTAGATGCCACATCACACTGTTGACTCATGTTCAACTTGTGGTCTACTAGGACTCCTAGATCCCTTTTACACTTAGGGCCTAAGCAGACTGCCAGAAATAGTGCACATTAAATTGAGGCACTGCCCTGGCTCAGTGCTAGGGAATCATGGGAACTGTAATTTATTGTGGCACCAGAGCTCTCTCACAGAGAAGGCTCAATGTCCCAGAAAAAAATACGGTTCCCATGATTCCCTAGCACTGAGCCAGGGCAGTGCCTCAATTTAATGTGCACTATTTCTGGCAGTCTGCTTAGGCCTATAGTCTCATTAAGCCAGGTGTCCCCCATCTTATATCTATGCATTTCATTCTTCTGCCCTAAGTGCAATACCTTACATTTCTCTGTGTTGAAATTCATTTTGTTAGGCCTTCTGGGAACTGAAGTCTAAAACACCTGGATGGCCAAATGTTGGGAATCACTGCTTTAGGAGAATTGTATAGGGGACCAATACTTCTTTCTGACTCATGTCTTACCCACTGTGATGATAGCTTCACCAACTTGATGGTTTTCCAAGTATGATAATCCGATACCCTTCTTGATGACAACTCCTGATCTGGAGAGTGGTCTGGAAGACCCAGCTTCTCTGCTTTTTTCATTGTTGCCTGTTTCTTTGCCATCCTCCTCCTGTAGACCCAGTTCACACCAGTGCTCAGAAGCAGAGGCAAGAAGAATGGGAGAGAGGTGGTGCTGTTTCTTCTCATCCCTGTCATTGTTCACTTACTCATAAGGACAAGGCCTGATTGGTATCAAAGCTGGTGTCACCCTGGTACCAGTCAGTCATTTACGTACAGTGATATTTATATATATGTACACACATACACCAAACAATCTGTAGAGTTAAAAGTATTAAAAGAGAGAATATTCTCTCCCCACAAATCAGCCAAGCAACACATAATGAAGAGCTTATTGCAATCCATTTCCAAAAGACTGGCAGAACAGAACAGTTTTCGTATGACAGCAGAAAGAGAACAAGGAGAACCATTCTAGCCTTCCTGAAGAAAGTGTTTCAAAGTCTGGGAGCAGCAACTGAGAAGGCCTTCTCCCCCCCCCCCCCCATGTGCTTTGGTAAGTAGTCAGACCAAGAGAAGGGCTTCTACCAAAGATCTTGAAGCTTGACAGGCTGATAAAGAGATCCCCCAAAGAATCTTATTGCTGTGTGCTTTCAGGTTGTTTTTGACTTATGGCAACCCTGAGAGAAACCTATTATGGAGGTTTTCTTGTCAAGATTTGTTCAGAGGGCTTGCCGTTGCCTTCCTTTGAGGCTGAGTGTGACATACCCAAAGTCACTGCCAGTGAGTTTCCATGGGTGAGTGGGGTTTTGAACCCTGGTCTCTGGAGTTGTAGTCCAACACTCATACCACTATATCACACTGGTTCTCACCTGAAGAATGTCTGGAAAAAATTAAACATCTATATTTATTGAAGAAAGTGTGAAGGACGTTTGGAGAGACCTCTTCCCCTGCACTCTTACCGCACATGCACAAAGGCCAGAATTCTGTTGAGACAACATTATATTATAAAAAATAATTGTACTAGTAGTTGTGCTTTTTCAGAGGTGGCATAATGATGCCTCCCCAATTTTTCTGCAAACACACACACACACACACACACACACACACACACACACACACTATCCTTCTCATTATTGATGCTGACTGGGGAACTATTCAACCACTGAATGATGCATGAGCTGGCATCTTCCATGCAATCAGTTGTGTAACTGTGGCTTCTAGTATAACTTTTCAGATGCATATTTGCACTAGTATATAGGATCTTAGACAAACCTGGTATATTTTTTGGCTTCAGCTTTTTTAACATACATTAAAGTCATTTTTATACCTGGACACTCTATGTTTAGTGTGATTTAAGACTTCCGTTTAGCCCTCAGTTATTACCCAAAAAAGGCCATCATTTTAAATATTGCAACCTTTGGTTCTGCTTGCCACCCATATTAGAAAACCTTGCAGCTCATTAGAGACGTGACAAATGAAGCTATGGTTGGCAGGCTGTGGACTTTGAATTGCTCATTGACCTCCACTGCTTTTCCCTGTAAAAAAAAATGAAGTTTACAGATGACAAGCTCTGTATGGTTCCTCGTGAATTTAATTGGTGTGTTCATTCAAAGTGAAGCTGGTAACAGAAACCACAGACATTCTTTTGTCTAAAAAATATAATAGAAACGTACATGCTCTATCTGCTATGATGTGATAGTTTGTTCATGATTATTACTCAAGTAACCACAGTTCCAGAACCCTATAGTCAAAATGATAAAGCGGATAGGGTTTCTACTCTAAAATAGTTTTCTGAGCATTTCCTCTGTTAAAATGTCAATATTAGGGAAATGAATAGTTGGCCCAAATCCCTCAGAGAAGCACTCATTTACTAAGGAGTCCCCAACACATTGCAAAGGATTCTGGGGCAACTTCAAGATCACACACCCAGATCCAGGCTGGAATTCTGTTGGTGTAAATGTGTAAATTCTCTTACACACACAGGCTGCAATCCAATATCCCTTCAGTAAATATCCACACATGGAGATACACCACATAAGTGCTGTGCAGCACCCATACAGATACCAACATTGTGCACACATGCCAATGACTAACTGCCATTGTGGAATGCACAATACAAAATGCACAATTGCAATAGAAAGTGTAGGATGGACAACCACAATGCAAAATATAAGATGCACAATTACAGCTCACAATGCAAAATTTAGAATGCACAACCACAGTGCAAAATTACAATATACAATGCAATGTACAAAACTTGCAAATACAAGGCACAGATGAACATGATGTTTGTGCAACTCTGCTTCTGCTGCTATAAACAGAATATGTCTGTTTTGCAGGGGTAATTTTTTGGTCCCATCAAAGTTGTGTGAGTTATATATGTCCCTAACAGAATGCCAGTCATAGTTCTCCTTTTGGGCCATTTTGCTATGAATGTATTCACTCATGTCTGTATAAGTGGAGTTACACAAGATTAACTATTTCACATTGGCCTAAATCCTCTTGTTAGCACAACTATCATGTATGTACATGAGTATAGGTTTTCCCTATGCAAACAAAATGTAACTTAGCTGTTTTGAGGTCAACCTCTATGCTGGGCCAGGTGACTGCAGTGGGGACAGTGACCAGGTTTTTCACCTTGAGATCCTCTAGGGGCCTCATGCCAAAAATTCCCCTTCAAAATGTGCTCCTATAAGATAAGAGGTTCCACTTATTATGGATGATATGGCTACTAGCCAACATTAAGTTCTATCTGCACTCTTCACTTCCCCTTTGGATCTGGCAAGTGAGGAACAAGGAAGGAAGACAGCACAGAGAGAGCTCTGGGAATGTGGTGGCACAGAGCTCACAGAGCTTCAGGCTTTGTTGGGAATGAAGTAGGCAGTTTGGACGACAGTGGTCTCGCTGTTGGCCCAGGCATTTGCAGCCCATGTGGCTGGAGAGTGTGTCTTGTCGAAGATCATATACTGTGTTCCTACAGCTGAGCAGGGATTCAACCCCTGGTTTCCTAGAGTCCTAGTCCAACATTCAAATTGCTACACCACACTGGCTTTTAGTGACTGGGGTCTTGGAACTAGAACTGCAACTAAAAAGTTTCCAATCTTCAAGCCATTTCTTGTCGATTTTTTCCTCTACAAAGCCAGTTCATGTTTAAAATCCCTTCCTCCATTCTCCTTGAAGCCTCAGCAGGGTAAGTATCTGTGAGGAATTTGGCTCTACCAGTTACTCAAAAGAATGGCTCCAGCCTCCTTGATAAATTGTAAATGGGATGACATTTCCAGAAATGAGATGTGCGTGTCACTTGCTTCCAGCCCCTCTTGATAATATACAATGCAGCACCTCCTGCTGCACTGAAGCCTAGGATGAATGTGGTATTCAGAGAAGGAAAGGCAACTTGGAAGCAGTTTCCTTGAACAAGTTGGAATGAGTGGAGGTGAAAATGCCATAATGATGCTTTACTGCTGGGCATTATAATTTCCAAATAGAGTCCTTGCTTTGGGCATCGCAACAGCAGTGCCCATGTGCTCTATTAACTCTTGGTATTTACCCTATGGAAGTACCAAATATATAACATTATTTTTCCTTCAGCACCATGATTTCATTTCTAGTGGCAGGATAATTTTTTTTGTTCTTATTTGGAAGTAATGAGTTTGTTCAGTAGAGGGACAACATCTGACCCTCAATCACTCCTTTCTAGAATAGATGAGTAAAATACCCTTTCTACAGAGCTTGAAGGTTTGTGCAGTGCTTGCAATGAAAGGTATGTAGGGCAAAAAGAATGAAAAACTAGAAATGTTTAGTGTTTGTTTACTGTTGCAAATGATTTATTGGTTATGTTTGTATACCACCTTTCCTGAAAGAGTTTTGTCAGGGCTATGTGGAGATATGAATTCAGGACTACTTGGTGCAAATCTGATAAATCAAATTGTGTTTGAAGTGCTTCACAGGCACAAGTCTACTGCATAATATAGTCTGCAGACTGATTGTGACATCCCTAGGTGTAGTTTGTGAGCAGCCCCATGCTTCTAAGCATTGCAGAATTTACCACAGAATTTATATGTTTCTGTGTTGTTGTTGTCACTACTAGTGCCCCCACTGAGAAAGTTGACATTGCTGCCATAGGATCATAGTTGGAAGAGGCCCCAAGGGTCATCCAGTCCAACCTCATGCTGTGCAGGAAGACTCTATCAAAGCATTCCAAACATTTGGCCATCCAGCCTCTGTTAAAACCTCCAAAGAAAGAGACTCCACCACACTCTGAGACAGCATATTTTATTGTCAAACAGTTCGTACTATCAGGAAGTTCTTCCTAACGTTCAGGTGGAATCTCTTTTCCTGTATTTAGAATCCATTGTTCCATATTGTAGTCTCTGGAGCAGTAGAAAACAAATTTGCTCCTTCTTCCATATGACATCTTTTCAAATATTTAAACATGGCTATCGTGTTACCTCTTAACCTCCTTTTCTCCAGGTTGAACATATCCCAGCTCCCTAAGATGCTCCTCATAGGGCAGATTTCTAGATCTTTCACCATTTTGGTGAAGAAAATGTCAAGAGGTGACATGATACCCATGTTTAAATATTTGAAAAGATGTCATATTGAAGATGGAGCAAGCTTGTTTTCTGCTGCTCCAGAGAATAAGATACAGAGCAATGGATTCAAACTACAGAGAATAGGATACAGAGCAAAGGATTCAAACTATGAGATTCAAACTAGGAAGAACTACCTGATGGTAGAAGCAGTTTGACAATGAAATACACTGCTTCAGTTAAACAATAACATTGGTCTGATCCAGGAAATTGTCAAATAAAAGGTCACATTAACTTCACTGTTGATACTGTGGCTTTCCCACCAAGACTGTGACTAGGATTATGGATGCCACATCAATCAAAATCTTGTCCTTCTTTCTGGAAGACCTGCCCTCTGACTGGTTTTAGAAGAGCACCTCCTAGGAGACACTCTAGGAACCAAAGGCCATGGACTCTGAGTTCAGAAGGGTAAAGTGTCTTCCAGAAAAAAGGTCAGGGGATGTGCTAATCCTCTGAATTTTACTTACCTCTGTGCTGTTGCTGCTGCCACCAAAGCAAGCTTTGACAAAAGCCAAAAGCAAGGTTAATATGAATTCATTGTGTTGAGTTAATGAATTTAAGTAATTTAAGTAATGGATTGAAGTAATGGTCAAATTGAAAATGGTATGAAATGGAAAATAGAACTTGAATTTCATTTCATTTCATTTTTAGCTTGGAATTTAAACATTAAATAGTAGAGGAGGAGGAGGAGAAATTGCTTTAGAAAATTAAATTGCAATACTTTAGGGCAAGATGGAAGCTCAGGAATCTCTGAATACACTCCTTTACCTCTGAACATACCTGCTTTTGCTTCTGGCCTTCAAAAAGTGGCCTGATTCTAGAACTATTCAGCCATTATATCTAAGTTAAACTTAAATGAAAAATCAAGCTTCTTGACTGGAGGCTCTCTTCTTTATTATTGTCACTTTCCACTGAGCAGTAATGGAGGAGCCAAGGTGAGTGTATTTTCCTCCCTAAATTCATATGAATTGTGTTCATATAATGCATGAATAGGAATGAAGACTTACTGAAATGGACCTTGAAGAATTGCAGAGATCAGCACTGATGAAAAGAAAACATTCCACCCTGTTGTAAGTGAATTTGGCAGTCCACCAAGTCAAGTTGTCCTAACTGCTGTGTCATCTCCACAGGGAACATTGTGTTAATGTAAGTAAATATTAAGAATGTCAAGAAAAAAAAACATGCTTCCAGGAATGGGTCATTATTTCTCTCTCTTGTCAAGTGTACCTTTGCATGACCTATTATCAGCTAAATTATTTGAATCAAACAGGAAGGTCCACAATCAGTTTCTCTATGGGGTGAAACAGATGGGCAAAATAAAGTGGTTTCCAGCTGCTTTGAAGGCAGGGCATTTATATGATGCATGCCTCCTCAGCGGTTGGAAACTGAAACAAATCCATGCTCTAGGTCTAAAAACTGGAGCAAAAAGAAGCTGGGATACTCTGGTTTAGTGGGGAAATGTGTATCTTTGAGCCTGTATATAAACAGCTTGGTGCCAGTGTGGGGCTGTGGCAAAGCAAAGAAATGAGTGTGACAACTCCAATGGATCTAATTACAACATATACAACCAGGCAGTTCAATGGATCTAATTATGACATACACAAACCAGTGGGGCATGGGGTGAAGGGGGCATGTGTGGGGGCCCCTCCATGATTGTGCTTTGCCAATATATCACTAGCACACCAATGCATCAATGCCCTTCACCCCATCATACATGTGACTGTCTTACCGATAAAAGGCATGGCCATGCAATGGGATGGCATCTGGGCAGGACGTGGAAGGTACTTGGAGGTCTCAGGCAATGTGTTTCTGTGATGGTGCACATGCATGGTGGGGAGGCAACAAAAAGAAATACCCAGAAGCATGGCTTGATGCTGCACCATGCAGTCTGCCCATGAGTATTTGGCCTGTCTTGGAAGTGGGCCATGTGAACAGTAGGGTTCTGACTTTCTTTTGGAAAAAGCAGAATCGAGCCGCTTTTTTCTGCCCATCTGCTCCAGCCCCATGAGGTTGTGGGGCTCAGCCTAAGATGAAGATTCCCATTTGTAATAACAAATATTTTCAAAAGATTTTTCCCCTGAGAGGTGAGATTACAAGAATTTTCATATATTTTGTTTAATTTTTTTTAAAAAAACAACATCTCATTCCCCCCCCCCCCCCTTTGCAAACCCCTTCTTTGTGGATAAAGATTTTGCACAGAAAAAGTATATTCCCCACCCCAGATTCACATTTTTTGCAAGGAAAAATTTCAGATTTGTAAGTGAACACATAAATAGTAAAAACAACAGCAACAGTAAATGAAATATGATCATTTTCTTAGCAGGAGACTCTGTGTGATGAGACACCATTTTTTGAATATTTGTGAGTATTCTTTACTAAAAGCAAAAAGCAGCTTATTTATATACCGCTTCATATCACGCTATGGGATGTCTAAGCGGTTTACAACTGTGAGCTGATTGCCCCCCAACAATCTGGGTACTCATTTTAGCGACCTCAGAAGGATGCAGGCCTGAGTCGAGCCTCAGCCCTGGTTGGTATTGAACTTGCAACCTTGTGGTCTATGAGTGAGTGGCTGCAGTACAGGCATTTAACCACTGCGCCACCAGGGCTGATACTACCCTAAGCTCAGACTTGGCAACCAAAAACCTTGGTACTACCAAGGCAGTTGATTGTAGGAGAGAATTGAAGTAAATTGAGCTGTTGTCACAATCCTCTGAGCAGAACTGTTCTTTGGTCAGAGAATAATGTTGAGCACAAGAGGGAGGAATCCCAGCATTAGCAAAAAGGGCAGAAAAGAGGAAATATTGAACAAAGGTAAACAATTAGAATTTTAAAGTAAATGTGCAATCTTGCAGGTATAAAAGACAGCATGATTAAAGAGATACAAACAACAAATATTGACAAACAGATAAATGTATTGGATCAAGTTGCTAAAGTTATCATGTCAAAGGTTAGAGAAAAAAAGCATTTTCCTTTGGAGGCAGTGACAGCTAGCTGTTTCCAAATCAATGGGGCAAGATCATACTCCATGTTCTAGTTGGAATTTGAAGGCAGATATCCAAGGTGCTGAACACTATATCTAAAATAGGTTCAACATTTGGATAAAACTCAGAATTAATTAAGCCTGTCTGCACTGACATGGAAGCCACCAGCCTATAGGGATGGAAAGAATATTTGAAAATATTTCAAAAAATGATAAAAAAACATGTTTTTCAAGTACTGAGAAATGCTGACAAGAAGAGTCTTATACTGATAAGGATTTCCACAATTTAGGTTGAGACATGAGTGCTTTGTTGTTTTGTCTTGTTTTTTTGCACAGAAAGCAGTATTTTCTGTCAGGAAACAGTATTTTTTCCCATGCAGAAAAAAAAAATTCTATAGAGAAAACACTGTTTTCTACACAGAAAATGCTTCAATTGGGAACATTCCATGGAAAATTCACAAATAGTTGATTTGCACTGAAAATATTTTCTCCTGGTTTTAATTAACGATGAATTGCATCCCTACCAGCCATCACTGTTTTGGAATTAAGATTTTAGTCAGATTATTATTATTATTATTATTATTATTATTATTTTACTTTAGAGCAATCTTGGAAGTTAGTAGACCTGCAGGTATGCGTAACTGCCTGTATCTTGGAAATTGCCTTCTAGCCAGCAGAAATGGATTTACTTTGCTCTTTTGGGCAAATCACTGGGAAGCCCAGTTAATAGTATTCAGTGGACTAAGGACTTCATCAGTTAATAAAGCACCTGACAAAGAAGCTCTTTTTTACAAAGTCTTTATCTGTCCACCCAACCTGTCCTCTCTTCCTCTTTGTCCTCTGTCTAGATGGAAGTATTTTGAAACAGCACTTGAATTGGAAGGATGGTGAATGACTGGAGAAATATAGACTATCAGTTCCTAGGTTGTAACACATGTCTGCAGTGAACAATGCAGTAAAGCTTAAGTGGGAAAAGAATGGGAAGCTTCTCAGCTAATTCTATGCCCTGTTACCAAAAGCACATTTTTCTGAATTTTGGTGTGTGTATGAATTCCACATGACCCCGGATGTACACTGCAATGAACCCCAAGTGCCACCAAGGCAAGGCAGGCAGGTCATGTCCAGGTCACTTGGAAGACTGAAAAAATCCCAATCCCCAAAGCCAGGCAGATAGTGTGGGAGTTGCAAATGGACCATCATCACGTCCATAATCAGAGGAATGGAGGTATGATAATGGAGCTGGGTATGTTTAGCCTGGGGAAGAGAAGGTAAAGAAGTGACATGATAGCCATGTTTAAATGTTTGAAGGGATACCATATTGAAGAAAAAGCAAACCTATTGTCAGCTGCTTCAGAGACTGGGACATGGAACAATGGATTCAAACTTCAGAAAAAGAGATTCCACCTCAGCATCATGAAGAACTTGCTGACAGTAAGAACTATTCAACAGTGGAACACACTTCTTTGGAGTGTGGCGGAGTCTCCTTCTTTGGAGGTTTTAAAATAGAGGCTGGATGGCCATATGTTGGGAGTTCTTTGATTGTGTATTCCTGCATGGCAAAATGGGGTTAGACTGGATGGCCCTTGATGTCTCTTCCAACTCTATGATTGTATGATTCTATGTATAGGTCATGTGTTTTTGTCTGGGGTGTGAGTATCAGAACTCCCAACTGGTTCTTACTGGTATGGAGGGAAAATGTGTCGATACCAAGAGAAAACAGAATTCTGACATTGTTATTTTTTATACCTTCCTGGAATTATTTGGATGTTTGTTACCAATGCTGGTAATAATTTTAACCAGAAATTGAAGCTATCGCCAGCTTTTTAGGAATCTGAAGGAATCAATAACTTTGAGAGCAGAGTAGGCCTTTTCCCAAGAAATTCTAATTTGTGGTATGTGAAGGGATTAATGGGCAATAACACTTCTCCCCTTCTTCCCCCCTTTCTAAAATGCCATTCTGCTGATGCAGCATTAACAGCACCTTTGGTCATCTTTTTTCCTCCAAGAAAACACTCAACGTTAGGCCTAAAAGACTCAGGAAATAGGAAACCAGATTAACTGTCATATCTCATCATGGAGCTTGCTTGGGGTTGTGGGATGAAATTACACTGGGCTTTTTTTTTTTAAATCCCTCTTTTGAGCCCCCCGTGGTCAAAATGCTATCCCTAATGCCATTTTCTGTGTATTTATTTATTGGTTTGTTGCTGGACATAGCCCTGATTGTGATTATATTATAGTAAAGGAACTGGTACCGTATGGGATGTATTAACCATGACACAGGAGAGCCATTATATATGGGATAAAATATCTCTGTTGATGGGAAGCGGTGGTTCATGGAAAACTAAAGAAAGTGAATCAGGAGCCCTTTGATCTCTGTATGTTGGATTCAAATTCATCTTAGGCCTGCAGTGACTATGGTTTTATTGCCATTTAAGGGCCTCAATGAAATGAATTGAGGGCATCAGTTCAGTCTATTTACTGATAGGTAGAAAGATGGCTTTTACAATACAGGATGGTTAAATATTTTGAAAGGAAGCCTGGGACTGCATTTTTGGAGCCTTTCTACTAAAACCAGCCAGCTAAAGGCTATGGAGCTGCTTTAAAATGTCTGAAGTGAGATTTAGGCTCTCTTGCCCAAACTGTTGAAATGGATGCTGGCCATTAAACAAGAAACATGATCCAAACCTAATTAAATATGCTTACTGAGATGTATCTCAATTTAATATAAATGAGTCCAATGGCAGTATTTGTTTATCTGTTCAGTCAATCAATCAGTCACAGCCTTAAGATAAATGGTCTCCAAGATGCTGAAACCAAGTTTATGTGGGGTTTATAGTACACTCTATTTACACAATAACATTGCTTGATAGGGTATGTGTATGTTGTGGGCCCTCAGGTTGTTTCTCACTTATGGTAACCCTAATCATGGGGTTTTCTTGGCAAGATTTGTTCAGAGGAAGTTTGTCTTTGCCTTCCCCAAGGCTGAGAGCACGTGACTTGCCCAAGTCATCCAGTGGGTTTCATGGCAGAGGGGAAATCAGTCTCCAGAGTCATAGTCCAACACTCAAACCACTGCACTATGTTAGTATGCTGGGAAAGAATGCTTAGAGCATTGGACACAGCAGAGTTCTATGTTCTTACTTTTTCACTGAATGGTTGCATTATCTTGTGGTAGAGGATATCCCTCCCTCACATAGTAACATACTCTATGCACAATATATGCAATTTTTGCATTTTGCTCATTAAAAGCCTTACAATACATACAGTTCAGTCCTATGCATAGGCTTACTCTTACATGTCTGCTAGTGTATTCCTAGAGATTTAATCCCATGTAAAAAGGCACAGAATTATAGCCTATGTTCCACTGAAATTGGCTGGATTTACTTCTGAGTGAGTCCATATTTATGTATAGACTAAACTGTTAGTCTGTTGTTGGATAAATTATAAATACTCTTCAAGGACCATAGCATTCCCCAAAGATCCATAGAACTCTACCTGCAATCTTAAGACACAGAGTCATAAATTTAACTCAGACTTCATCATGGGCTGTATGAGTTTTTGCTCATAGTTTATGATGTTTATATTTTCTGTGCCCCTTTAGATATTTCAATTCACCTTTCTTTGCAATGGAACTTAAATGCTTTTTGTCAGGTCTACGTTTCTCAAAATGTGAGCGTACATCATTAGTAAGAAAGCAGTCTATCATGCCCAGGAGCATGGAGAAGTGATCACTTACGTCTTGTTTAACCCAGAAAAAGATGAGAATAATGTAAGGGAGAGCGATTGAGGTGTGTGCATGGTAGGTCAAGTTCCACATGGAAGCAGAAAATTAATTAGGATAATTATATACCTTATAATAAAAGAGAGGAATGTATCAGCAAGCCAATAACACAGAAAACACACACATTTCAAAGGATGCTGTGAGAAATTGGCTAGGTGTGAAGGTTTTCTTTCTTCTTCTTCTCTTTTTTCTACCCCCTGGGAATCGGTGCAATGAAAAATGTATATTATTATCTACATCCAGCAAAGGGAAGACCTTCTGGGAAAAGAAGTCATCAAAGAATGATCATACCCCATTATTATGCCCTAGGAAGCATAATAGTGACTGTACTCAGAGGAGTAGTTTAGCCAGCTGGGGGGAGGAGATGTTACATTGGTATTGTTAATTCAGGACCTTGGACAGCGCTGTTCCTCTGTATGAGTTGGTGAGGGGAAGAAAAGTTGAAAGCAGTTGAAGGCATCAAACTGTGCATGCAGCTATTGTCAATTTGGAAAAGTAATGCCTGATCTTTTGCCCTCTTACCTATGGTGTACTTGTAATCCCTCAGTGTAGATGAGCCATTTTATACACAGGGTGACTACCAGCACAGCAGCTGCAATTCGATAAAGAGAGAAATCTAGTGATGCATTAATAGCAGACCTGATCAAGGAAACCACACACCGTAGCAATTTCTAGAAATACTAACTTTAGGAAATTAGAAATTGAGGCTCATTGGCTCTATGGCATATGCTGATCTGCCTTGTTCATTTATGATGTAGCAGTGCCTCTCCAAGGCTAGCATTCTGTTAGTGGCATTTGTTGTTGTGTGCCTTCAAGTCATTTCTGACTTATCATGACCTTAAAGCAAACCTGTCATGGGGTTTTCTTGCCAAGATTTATTCAGAGGAGGTTTGCCATTGCCTTCTTCTGAGGCTGAGAGCATGTGACTTGTTCAAAGGTCACCCAGTGGGTTTCATGGCCAAATGGGGAACCAAACCCTGGTTTTCCAGAGTCATAGTCCAACACTCAAACCATTGTGCCATTCTGGCTCTTTTGTATACAATCTTTTGTATACTTTCTCTTATATAGGCCTACGCACAC
This sequence comes from Phrynosoma blainvillii, assembly GCA_026167975.1. NCBI lineage: Eukaryota > Metazoa > Chordata > Lepidosauria > Squamata > Phrynosomatidae > Phrynosoma > Phrynosoma blainvillii. The sequence goes on from JANUYF010000002.1 coordinate 23,131,739, forward strand.
CTACATTTCCCTTATGCCTCCTTAAGTCTTTTTTTTGGGGGGGTGTTATATGGAGGTTAGTATTCCCTTCTTCCCTCCACAATGTTCAAAGCCCTGCCCACTCTGATCATACTGTGCATGTTCAGCAGCACTGAGACACTGGGAGGAGCATTAAAGATGTTTATCTGGTATCAATTTAATGTCACTTCACAAAGATCTCCACTTTTATTTTTATTTGCTGTTATGTCAACTCTGATTTCTGGTGACCCTGTGAATGAGAGGCATTCAAGACCCTCGGTCATCAGCTGCCCTCCTTAGGTCATGCAAACTCATTGTTGTAGCTTCCTTGATTGAGTCTATCCATTTGGAGTGCGGTCTTTGTCTTTTCCTACTTCCTTCCACTTTACCATGCATTATACTATATTATAATGCTTAGTAAAGTGGAAAGCAGTAAGAAAAGAGGATGACAGCATTACAGGTGGATTGATTCAATCAAGGAAGCCACAGCCCTGAGTTTCCAAAAGTCCCATTGTCTCATGCTATATTTATATGGATCTCTGAACTCTTCCATACACTGCTCTTATGCTGCATGCTGTTCATTTTTAATTGTGCTGCTTTTATACTGTTCTTTTACACATCACATGTGAAGGCTTTTGCTTCATAAATGAGATATTTCAAATTCATTGCCATGAACAAAACTTCCATATGACCATATGAAGTTGAACTCAGACAAGCAAATGTGTGATGATTGTATTCGAGTGGACAACAGGAAAATTCTGTTTCTGGCAATGAATCTGAAATTACCCATTTCCTTGGTAACACACACTGCATCTCAGATAATTTTGGATGAGGGGCACCTGAAGTGGTTACACTGGAAGGTAAGGTGTGTGTGTTGTTGTGAATCTATAAATTTTCATTTTGCTTTTTTAAAAAGAAAATCAATGACTGCAAGTTTATTATAACCTGGATTCACATTAATTTTCAAGCATGGCATAATTTGTTAAAATAGATGCCCACATGAAAATTTGTACACATGTATGTTTTGCTTACTGTGCACATTTTTGTATGTCCCTTTTCCTATCATGTACTTTTAATTTACAAGCATTTCCCACAATAAAATAAACCTCCAAGCATACTGTCCCTTGGTATATTTCTTTTCAAGCTATCTGTGGCAGACCAGCAATGTACCCCTCATGTGCCAGGGACCAGTACTGTATTTATGCCATGTTATTAACATATTCATTCCTGAACACTTGCCACATAATGGCAGCTGATAACTCACTAGCACAGGTCTGTTGGCCACCACTTTGAGTAGTACTTGCCCAATATACTCATTTCTGTGCAAATTTCCTCTTAATATAGGCATTTATGCAAGCATTTTGTGGGTTGAAAACCAGACTGCAAACTTCTGAAGAGTGCAGATTTTGGTATCCTTTGGTACACTTTTAATTCTGGCAGATTTTCAGATGACACCAAATTAGGAGGAATAGCTAATACCCCAGAAGAAAGAATGAAAATTCAAAATGACCTTACTAGATTAGAAAGCTGGGCCAAAGCTAACAAAATGAATTTCAACACAAAGAAATGTAAGGTACTGCACTTAGGGCAAAAAAAATGAAATTTATAGATATAAGATGATGGACACCTGGCTTAACGAGGCTATGTGTGAAAGGGATCTAGGAGTCCTACTAGACTACATGTTGAACATGAGTCAACAGTGTGATGTGGCAGCTAAAAAGGCCGATGCAGTTTTGGGCTGCATTAATAGAAGTACAGTATGTAATAGTGCCACTGTATTCTGTTTTGATCAGGCCTCACCCGGAATACTGTGTCCAGTTCTAGGCACCACAATTCAAAAAGGATGTTGAAAAACTGGAGCATGTCCAAAGCAGGGTGACTAAAATGGTGAAGGGTCTGGAAACCATGCCCTATGAGGAATGGCTTAGGGAACTGGGTATATTTAGCCTGGAGAAGAGATGGTTAAGAGGGAATATGATAGCCCTCTTTAAATATTTGAAGGGATGTCATATTGAGGAGAGCGCTAGCTTGTTTCTGCTGGTCCAGAGAATAGGAGCTGGAGCAATGGATGTACGCTACATGAAAAGAGATTCCACCTCAACATTAGGAGGAACTTCCTGACAGTAAGAGCTGGTCAACAGTGGAACACACTCCCTCAGAGAGTGGTGGAGTCTCCTTCTTTGGAGATCTTTAAACAGAATCTGTGTGGCCATCTGTCGGGGATGGTTTGATTTTGGGTTCCTGCATGGCAGGGGTTGGACTGGATGGCCCTTGTGGTCTCTTCCATCTCTATGATTCTATGATTCTAGTTCTGACTTGTTTGATAAGTTCAGATTGTAATATGTGGAGTCAGAAGATGCAAATTGTTTCTGTACTTATTACCAGCTGTACAAACATGAATTTATAAGAACTGTCTTTTCAATGAAGTCAGAATGGATATACAGGATATTGGATATAGATTATAGGGTTAAGTTGATGAATTTAATTATAGTCCAAGAAGGAAAAGAACAAGATAAACTTCTGATGAAAAGGTGGACTGGCATTCAGGATTGCAGTTAGAGATTTATAACCTAGAGTGATGGATCCTTAATTGCTACTGTAACACTATGTAAATACACTGTTCAGCTGGTGACTAGGGTACAAGGAGAAGGATATTTCCGACTCTTTCCCACTGGGGAGTGAGGCTGTAGCAATCAGAAACAGAGTCCCTGTTGCAAATACCTGTTCCAGCCTCACTTGCTAGCCAGAGTGGTATGGAAACATCATCCTTCTCACCCTAGTTGCTAGCTGAACAGACCTCTTTCACCCAATCTGAGTGCTGGCTGTTAAAGTGAATTCGGGGAATGGGCCAGGAGATGTTACTTAGTTATGCATATGTAATTCAGTAACTAATGTAGAATATCAGCATGATCTTTATTTCTACAATGTTTATATGACAAGTTTCAAACCCTCTAAAAACAGTATAAAATAACATAAACATATACAAAAAATAAAAGGCATGACTAAATCACACATGCTCCATCAAAAACACCAACCTCTCTTTCATAATTATATATTGAACACTTGCTTAAATAAAAATGTCTTAGCTTGCTGGCAAAAGGCAAGCAGGGAGGGAGCCTGCCTAGCCTCCCATGGAAGGGCATTCCAGAAGGTGGGAACAGTCACCAAGAAGGCTCTCTCTTTTGTCCTCACCAAGCAAGACTGCAATGGTGGTGGGATCGAGAGAACACCTTCCCCCAAATATCTTAGTGTTCTGCTTTTTCATATAATCTGAATGAAAGCCATACAGGGCTTTATAGGTCATAACCAGCACATTGAATTGAAGGGTAGTTGTTCATTGTCCATCTCAACCCCTGCTGCCTCCAGCCAGAGTGCCTCCACAAAAGGCGGGCAGGAGGGGCATGGAAGAAGAGGAGGATGCCATCATTTCAGAATATTATCCCATCTTGCCTCCCCTCCTGCTGCCTTGCACTACCACCTGGCCAGCTGCCCAGTTAGCCCTGGATCTTTCTTGGTTTGGCTGGGCAGCTGAGGGGCAAGTGAGTGTGGCAGTAGGAGGAAAGGGAGGGTGCCTCCCAGCCATCCAGCCAGCTCCAGATCTTTCAGGGCACCTGCACTGGATGACACCAACCCTAGTCATGCCACTGGAGCAATGGTGGTTAATTATGTACTGTCCATACATCCCAATGAATGTCTCCTTTCTTCTCCATTCCTACTGGAAAAAACAGCCATGTAATATCAGGCACTGCTGCTGTGGATTGCTCCAAGAAACAGGCCAACAAGTCTTCATGGTGCAAAGAAATTACTAAAACCTATTCTGTGAAAAGAAACAGTCTCTCCCATCATGCAGGCATTCTTTGGGGAAGACCAAAAAGAGACCTCTCCAGCTGACCCATCACATGGTTGCTTCCCCCCCCTCCCCTGCTTGAGGCATAAGAAAACAAAGGAGACCAGGATGGATAGTTTCAAAGGCTTCTATGATGAAGCTCATTAAGCTTCTCACACCAATACATCTCACAGAGTTGTTGCGAAGATAAAATAGGACAACCCCCACAGGGCCAATTCCCATAATGCCATTATTTGCTTCATAAAATATCTGTTCCTGGGCAGAACTGTGGGATAGGATCAGCAAAGAATGGGAAACCCCCAATGCCCTCACTTTGGGGATCCAGATGGCAGTGAACTGGGCAATGTGCCATGTGACTGGAGAAGAGATATCAAAGGGAGGGATATAATCTGAACGACAGCAGCTGTATTTGCTTTGACTTAATTGAAAGAAATGCCCGCATCAGAGTGCCCTTCCTACAAAGATGGCAACTTTTTTTTAAGCCACAGAGAAGAAATTTTTACTTTTTTAAGTTAAAATATTTATAATCCATCCTATAGGCAAAAATATTAGGGTGGGATATAGTGTAAGCAATTTAAAACCATTCAAAATATAAAGCAGTACAAACTTACTTGCAGCCTAAAACAAACTTATTAAAGTAATAAACAAATTATAACAAATTAACAGAATAAAAACAGGATCCCAAATGTTTAATAAATTAATTAGATTAACATTTTCCTATGAAGATATCAATTTCTTATGAATATAGTCCATGCAAATATTCATTTTATACTTCCTGGGACTGGCAATATAGCACACATAACCCTTGGAAATCCATATGTTTCTGCTATTTCACTTATTTTGTTTAATTTCTGCTTTTCTTGTAACATAGGACTAAGGTGGCTTGCAACAATTAGAGCAAAGTTAAGCTAAAGTCTTATTTTCTAAAGTTTTTTTAAAAAACAAACAAATGGTTCCATTGAAAACATACATAGTTAAAACAATGTGATAAAAACACAGCACATTATAAGCATCCTTTGCCACATTATTTAAGAAACATATAACTAAATATTATTTAAGAATCAAGAGTCAGCTTATGGGAAGAGGACAGAGAAATCAGAGAAAGAAAGGACTAACTGAACCTTCTATGGGAAGGAATTCAGCTTTGTTTATGATGAACCTCAAATTTGGTATCACCTCCAAACCTGTGCCAAAGTTGTGCATTTGTATTGCAACTTTGCAACAGGAACCCTGTTTTTTGGAACAATTCCAAAACTCAGAAAACCTCAGCTTGGGTTCCAAGTAGATGTTTGGTATAAATTCCCAATATTTGAAATCACCTACAAATTTCACTTCTGGGATTGTTGTAAAATGTGGAGTTTGCATTGCAAAACAATTGCAAATCTTTGGCACAAGTTTGGAGTAAATTGGACAATGTTGGGTTTTGCTGTGTGGGTGTGGGTTTGTTTCCTTGGAATCTGAATCTGAAGTGTCTGTATCTTAATTTTAGGACTGTTGCAAATGTGTGTGTGTATGGGGGTTTTTTGTTGCAAAACATTATAAAAACCCTCCCACAAACATCTTCAAACTTGGTCAGGCTTATGTAGGGAGCTTTAATCTTTCAGATCATCTGGATCCAAGCCATATAGAGCTTTAAACATCAAAACCAGCACTTTGAATTCTGCTTGCAATGGGCTGGTAGCCAATGCAGCTGTTCTAACAGGGGAGTTATATGATCCCTGAAATGAACTCTGGCCAGTGCAAATCTATATTACATTTGGAAAAAAAAAGTCCAAATAAATAAAAAGTGCAAATCTGAAAAATGTACACAAATATGCTCCAATCAGTGGGGACTAAAATATATACATCAGTGAATTCTTGAACAATTTTTCCCCTTCAGGATAAATGTATATCTAAATACATACAAATTTCCATTGAGGTAGGGGGGAAAAGGATCATTTCAGGATGAAATGAGAATACCAGTGGGATGCTGAGAAGTTCAATAAAAATGAGACTGACTGACTGTCTTGATTCCTATCTTGGACCTAATATATGTGAAATCAGCTGACATCCTGTTGGCATTTGTGAACACTTAAATTCTCTTATAAAGGGATAAATCCAAACATTTTCAAGCCAAACCAATATGATCAAATTGAGGCTGTCATATTTTGGCCACATCATAAGAAGGCAAGACTTATTGGAAAAGATGAGAGAAGGTAGAGGGCAGCAGAAAAAGAGGAAGGCCACATACCAGATGGATGCACTCAATTTGAGAGGTCATGGGCCTGAAATTATAGGATCTAAGCAGAGCAGTGGTGGATAAGGGGTCTTGGAGATGTCTCATCCACAGAGTTGCCATGAGTTGGGGGTTGACTCAAGGGCAGTTAACAACGAATAACAAAGATTCCCCTATAAATTCCATTGTACTTTTTTTTCATAGCATAGTCCATGTTAGTGGTATAAGTGAAGTTCTTCAAGTGTCATTCTTGCACATGCATTAGCACATTCTTGGATGGTATGTAGGTAATCATCAGTGCCATCAATATATCCCTTGATACACCAAGATTATGGAATCAGCAAGCGCAATGACAGATACGCAATGGATTGCACAGTGCTGGTATGCAGCAGATGCATAGCACAACAACCATTTAACTATATAAGTGTACAATTGCCCTGCCTTTTTCACAGGGGATCCATTCTGGACCCCTCCCCCCGGTGTAAAAGGAAAAATGCAAATATTCAAGCCCTATTGGCTTGAATGGAGGCACGTGTCCGTGGGGCGAGCAGGCGTGCACTGCAGGCATGCCCCATTTTGTGCCCCTCCATTCCTCCCTCATGGATAAGTGAGGGTCATGGACTTCAAGTCCGGAAAAACAGAGGGACAACTGTAGATTTATATTGTACAAGCGTGCTGTTGGATCTTGATTCACATATATGAGCAAGACTCATTTTCTGTCTAGGAACTTCTTCCTTTCAGTTGGGTCATCTTTGCCAGTTCAAATATTGGAAGCCTTGGACAGGTGTCTTGGGTGACATGAGCATCGTTCTATCAGAAGGCATCATCTAGTGTTGAAGGATGGATCAGGTATTCCCCCACTTTCCCCTTTAAAAATGACTGTAATATGCTAGAATAACTGCCAAAATGATCAAAACTCAGAGTCCAGTTTGGCTTGGTACATAAATAGCATCTCAAAGTGTGTGTATATGTGGAAGAGTAGGAAATATTTCATATTGCACATTTTGGTTTTGTGAATTGGATGTTCTTCTTTGGGTGATTCAAATTTCAAGATTGCACTCTCCAAGACTCTATAATGGACTTTGATTAATTTGCTTGGCTTAATTAGTCATTTGCAGCTTTGCAGTTCTATCAATATGGTAACACAGTGGCATTCATTTTTGTGACTGAAATTCCAATTAGTTAAATATGCAAATGACCTAGCCCCAAATAAGCAATCCCACAACAATAAATAAAAATTGTCAGTAGCTTGCAGGCATGTGAGAGATGGGCACTCACAACTGCAAGTGGGTGATTTGATGGATGCACATGTCAGGGATGATTGGAGTTGTAGCTCTTCACCTCTGGCTCTAACTCACCACCTTGTTATGCAGCAGAGCTGACCAGCTTTGATCAGTGGTTGATGCTTCTTTCCCAAGCAGCAGAGTTTCAGAGAATAGGCTGAAGACCCTGACAAACTCTCCAAGCCTTCTCACTCTTCTTCCTGAGATGTCTCCAAACTTCTCCAGGATTCTTCTGGTTCTTGTATCTTCCCTCAAGACACCAGACAACTCAGTAGTCTTATATAAAAGATCTACTTTATTCTACTATATACATAAATACTATATGCCCTACAAATCACAATCTCTACACTTCACAATATCTCCAAAACTACTCCACACTACACCACCATATGCATTGGCAAACATTGCACTTATAGCCATTGTTAGACACCACCCACTAGTCGGTTCCCACCCAGTGGGTGTGTACATTCATTTTGATTGGTTTACATGGATCATCCCATACTTAAGACCAACCCAAGTATTTCATCATTTTACCTTGACTACTTAATGAATCTCAGGTGTTTGCAATCTACAACAGGTGTTTTCAATATACACTCTATAACTTTGTCCTTGTCTCTCAAGGCTTCCAAATTACATTATCTTTTTCACCTGTGTAGCTTCATGATTGCTCCTGCTTAATCACTGTGACTTTCACATACACATTTTATTTCTATTACTGTAAGTCCCATGTTGCATTTTCCTTAACAATCCCCTCCGAAATAAAATATTGTATGTGTATTATAATGTCATTCCAACCATTTGTGTCAGTCTTTCATGTTTTTCCGCCGTCAATGCTTTTGTGAACAAATCTGCTATGTTGTGTTGTGTTTCTATATATCTAAATTCTATTTTACCCTTCTGAACCATGTCTCGCACATTTTGATATCTTACTCCAACATATTTTGTTCTGTTCTTCAAACTTTCAGTTTCAGCCATTGCTATGCATGACTGTGAATCTTCCAGAATTTCTACTGGTATCTTGTAACTTTCGTTTAAATCATTCAACAATTGCTCAACCCACTGTACCTCATTCACTATCTCATTTAAAGCTGCGAATTCTGCTTCAGTCGTACTTAACGCTACATTAGTTTGTTTTCTACTTCTCCAGACTATTGGACTTTCACTGTCCTTAATTATCATTCCTGTAACTGACTTCTTGTCTCCTAATTCTGATGCAAAAGAACTATCCACATAACAATCTAAATCTGAATTACTGTTTCTAATTACCAATTTCTTATCTAGAGTTCCTTTCAAATATCTCAATAAGTGTTTTACTGATGTCCAGTCTTCAATTTTTGGATCATTAACTCTTCTGGACAATACATTTACAGCATACGAAATGTCTGGTCTGGTGTGGCAAGATATGAATTGTAAAGATCCTATTATGCTCCTGAATAAAGTCTTGTCTTCAAAATCTCTAGATGTTTTTTCAGATACGAAACCAATTGTCATTGGAGTTCTTACTATTTTAGCATTTTGTAATCCACACTTTTCAATCAAATTTTCAATTTTCTTTCTCTGACTTAACAAACAATGTCCTTTTTCCGTCCATTCAACACTAATACCTAAATAAGACTTTAATAAACCTAGATCTTTTAAGACAAACTTTTCAGACAATTCTCTTTTTACTGATTCAATTTCCAGTTTTGACTTTGCTGCCACGCATAAATCATCTACATAAATCACTAACACTATGTCTCCTTTTGTATAGACACAAGCATCTGCAATGCTCCTTTTGTATCCTAGTTTAGCTAACTCTTCATTAATGCACAAATTCCATGCTCTGGCACTTTGTTTTAATCCATACAATGCTTTTTTCAATTTATAAACTTTCTGACTACTATTTTCTTCAAAACCTTGTGGCTGCTCCATAAAGATCTCTTCATCTAAACTAGCATTCAAGTAGGCTGTTTCAAAATCAAAATGTTCTACAACTAAACTTCTTTTTGCTGCTACAGCCAGAACCATTCTCAGACTTTCTGGCTTTGCAGTTGGAGAATATGTCTTATCGTAGTTCTCATACTGCTGTTGTGCAAAACCCTTAGCTACTAACCTAGCTTTATACTTAATACTTCCATCTGGCATTTCTTTCTTTTTGTACACCCACTTACAACCAATTACTTTCTTGTCCTTGGGTCTGTCAACAACTTCAAAAACATCTTTATTTACCAGACAACCAAACTCATCATCCATTGCATCAATCCATCTTTCCTGTTCTTCTCTAGACAAACTTTCCAACTCTTCAAAACTTTCAGGCTCTTCCACTGCTAAACAAGCTCTTGCATTTGTCACAACAAACCTATCTGGAGGCTTTCTAACTCTGTGACTACGTCTGGGAATAAACTCTGCTGATCTGCCTCTTTCATCCTCACTTTCTGTACTGGGAGTTATAGTTCTATGACTAAATCTCTTGTCTTCAGTCTAGAGTAGTAGTAGTAATGGGTCTAGATTGTGTCTCATTATCAGAAGAACTATCACTGCTGCTAGTGGATGCTTCTGGCTTAACTGAAACCCCTCCGTTTCCTGGAGTTGGTTCAGTTTGTGTTTCTGGCTCATTTGAACTTCCTAACCTCAAGAAAACTTCTTTATTTGCATGCAGTTTGTCCCAACCAGCATGTCTCTCAAAATTTGCAGACCTAGAATACTGCACTTCCCTTCCACCTAAATGAAACTTGTAGCTATTTCCTGAATACCCCAAAAACCTAAGCCTTCTACTTTTGGGTTCTCCTTTCTTCCTGAAACAAGCTGGTATGTAAACATAAGCAAACTGTCCAAAGACTCTCAAATACTTGTAATTTGGCACTCTCCCATACAATACCCTGTAGGGAATGTCTTCAATTTCTGAATGATACAGTCTGTTACTAATATGTACTGCTGTCAAAGTTGCTTCCGCCCAGAAACTATCTTTTACCTCTGCATCTGCCATCAAACAAGCAGTTATTCTTTTTATATCTTGTATTTTTTTCTCCGCTAAACCATCTTCGTTAGGACAAGCGGGATTAGGAGTTTCATGCCTTATTCCCACCTTTTGAAACCAATTAAACAATTGATTACTTAGAAATTCTCCTCCTCGGTCAGTAACAATGGTGCCTACTCTAATATCAAATTGTCTTTCCACCATTCTCACCCATGCTTTTAAACTTTGCCCAGCGTCAGATTTGTTTTTCAATATTCTTACAAATGCAAACCTTGTAAACCTATCAACAATTACTAGGAAATATTTGCTTCCCCCTAAAGATAAACAATTAGCTTGGGCAACATCTGCATGTACAAACTGAAATGGTCTTTGAGCAATTCTTTTGGTTTTCTTGGCTACTGGAAAAGCTCGAACCTTTACCTGATTACATACAGTACAATCTAAGTGATTTTTTGCATTCAGCAACTTTTAAATCTGGACACATACTGATTAACTTCTTTAAACATTTGAAACTAGCATGGCCAAATTTCCTGTGTAGTTCATGTATGCAGTCTTTATGAATTGGACTATTGTCTATGTTATTAGCATTTTCAACCCTGTAGCAATCAATATTGTCCTCCAAATAATAAAGCTTATCTTTTTTCAAGCCTATGCCTCGCAATTCCCCATTCAATTTTATCTTACACATGTCCTTTTCAAATATGACTGTGTAGTCTCTGTCTGTTAATCTGCTCACTGATAACAAATTATTTTCTAACTCCTTTACATGTAACACATCATTAAAGTTTTCTTTTAGCCCTGGAATGAAAACTGTACCCATTTGATTTACAGTACTGAGCTCTTTCCCATCAGCTAAAACTACAGCATTTACATTAGCTGGTTTTCTATTACTTATCAAATTAATATTGTTACACATTGAAGATGATGCTCCTGAGTCAATTAACCATTTACAATTAGCATTTTGTTTTTCCTTAATCATGGTTACAAACCCCTTTTTGTTACCACTGTCCTTCAAAAATGGAGGTTTGGACTGCTTTTGATACTGCCGCGGCTGCCATCTGCTCTCTCCTTGCTTGCTTCTCTCAGCAGCAAATTGTCTACATTGTCTCTGTAGATGATCAATCTTTTTACAATAAAAACACCTCCGTTGCCCCCTTGTAGAAGCTGCTTCTTCCTGCTTTCGTAGATCAAGCGTTGTTTGTTGTTTTGGCACAGTCCTTAAACTTGCTGAGTTACCCTGCTCAGAGTTTCTTCTCAAGTTTTCTTCCAACATTCTGGCAACAATTAAGTCTCTGTTCAGCTCAGCTTCTGGCAAATTTTGCAAGCTATTTGTAATGTTGTCCCAAGAAGGATCTAGCGATTCCAGCAAAATATAACACTGCTGCTCTTTGCTAATTTCCACTCCTCTCAGTTCAGCTTGCACAAATAAATCTTGCATTGTTTTTAACTGTTCTATCACACACTGTCCTTTAGTCATCTTTTGTCTGTAAATTCTTTTAGACCAAAGCATTTTTGCAAATGCAGTTGAAGGTGTGTGTAATCTCTGCAAAGTATCCCACACATCCTTGGCAGACACTTTATCTCTTACGTCGTTAATCAAGTCTTCTTCTAGCATGAGATAAAGACATGCTTTTGCTTTAGCGTCTCTTTCTCGAGTGGCTGCATTAGCATCAGCTGCCAGCCCTGTTTCAACTGTCGACCACAGAGACTCCTTTGAGATTGGGCATATATTTTCCAGGTAGAGTAGTTGTTTCTATTTAATTTACTAAACTTTAGTATCTCCATCTTAATTTGTGCAGTGACTCAATTTGACACAGTCCCTCTGAGTATGCACAGCAGACAAAATACAAAATGATTTACTCACTAGGCTCCACAAAACCTTCTTCCACTCTCTGGAACTTTCAGCTTCTGTGGATGCTGGTTGCTCTAGTATCTGGGCCCATAACCCTTGTCAGGGATGATGGGAGTTGTAGCTCTTCACCTCTGGCTCTAACTCACCACCTTGTTATGCAGCAGAGCTGACCAGCTTTGATCAGTGGTTGATGCTTCTTTCCCAAGCAGCAGAGTTTCAGAGAATAGGCTGAAGACCCTGACAAACTCTCCAAGCCTTCTCACTCTTCTTCCTGAGATGTCTCCAAACTTCTCCAGGATTCTTCTGGTTCTTGTATCTTCCCTCAAGACACCAGACAACTCAGTAGTCTTATATAAAAGATCTACTTTATTCTACTATATACATAAATACTATATGCCCTACAAATCACAATCTCTACACTTCACAATATCTCCAAAACTACTCCACACTACACCACCATATGCATTGGCAAACATTGCACTTATAGCCATTGTTAGACACCACCCACTAGTCGGTTCCCACCCAGTGGGTGTGTGCATTCATTTTGATTGGTTTACATGGATCATCCCATACTTAAGACCAACCCAAGTATTTCATCATTTTACCTTGACTACTTAATGAATCTCAGGTGTTTGCAATCTACAACAGGTGTTTTCAATATACACTCTATAACTTTGTCCTTGTCTCTCAAGGCTTCCAAATTACATTATCTTTTTCACCTGTGTAGCTTCATGATTGCTCCTGCTTAATCACTGTGACTTTCACATACACATTTTATTTCTATTACTGTAAGTCCCATGTTGCATTTTCTTTAACAGCACAATCCTTTCATCAAGTATGCATGTCAACACCTTGTCTGAGGCTTAAGCAATATTAACTCACAATGTCTGACAACCTATTGTCATCTACTTACAAATAGAAGAACCATTATGGGTGGAAGCATTGATTCTCACAATAGCAGTTGTTAAAAAGTTACCATGCTGTAATTAGCTTCTTTAAGCCATCCACACGAGCCATGGATTCCTATTCAAGATATAACCAGAGACTGGCCCATAACTAGGAGAATTCTAGCAGTTGTTAGCTACCTTCAAGTTAACCTCAACTCGTGGCAACCCTGTGAATGAGACATTTCAAAGACCCCTATTCTCTACCTCTCTACTCAGGTCCTGTAGGCTCAGACCCATCTATTTATTTGGCTTGCGGTCTTCCACTCTTTCTACTTCCCTCTGCCTTCCCCAACATCATAGTCTTTTCTAATGAGTCATACCTTCTCATTATGTGGCCAAAGTACAACAGCCTCAGAGAGTTCAGGCCTGATTTTTTTCTAGGACCCAACTGTTTGTCTTTTTGGCCATCCATAGTATCCTCAGCACTCTTCTTCAGCACCACACCTTGAATTAATTATTTTTTTTTCCTATCTGCTTTCTTCACTGTTCAGCTCTCACATCCGTACATGATAATGGAAAATTACACTGGATTGGATTATTCTAACTTTGGTGTTCAGCTGTTCAGTATAAACTTCAGGATCTTGTCTGGTTCTTTCACAGTTGCCTTTCCCATTCCTAATCTTCTTCTGGTTTCTTGACTGCAGTCACTGTTCTGATCAATGCTTGACCCAAGGTATGAAAAATCTTTTACTATTTCAATTTCCTTGTTATCTAGGTTGAATTTATGTAAATCTTCTGTGGTCATTATCTTTATTTTCCTTATGTTTAACATTTATTTTCCTTATGTTTAACATTAGGCCTCCCTTTGAGCTTTCTTCTTTTTCTTTAGTGGTTATCCCAAGTCTGTGATGCTTTCCACTAGCAGTATGGTATCATCTACATATCTTAGATTCAGCCAGTAGTAATCCCACCAAAAGCAGTTTTCCATGCTCATGGTATGACTATTATCATTTCTCAACACTTACATGCCAGTTTGTGGATTAAGATGCAATGCAAAACTAAGCTGGAAACTGTATTATCTCTTCTAATCTCTATTTGTCCCTCGAACCCAATATCCTTTACTCTCACTGGTCAAGCACTGCAGTATCTCCTCTGAATTTCAGATAGGAACCCAGCCTAACAATAGAATGGATAGGTTTCTGGTCTTGATCCTAAACAAGAAGAAGCCACAGGATCGAAACATAACTCTTGGAAGTTTCTATTTCTAATAAAGGTAAATTTCTTTCATTGGGACTACAATTGGCATGTTATCTATACAGCACCTATTTTTTCCCCCCCAGATGTAACAGTACAGAGACTCCTTGAGAAATTCAAATTTCTCTGCCTAAGAAAAGGGCCATAGGATCTCAAAATGAGTTACTTTTCTATAGCTAATGGAATTAAAGCGTGATTCTCTGGATTTTACTGCTCTTTAATTCCCAGTGCCCACATGGCCAAAGAGGAGAGTAGCCTCGGCCTTTACTTGATATTCCTTCAGACCATTTAACTGACAACCAAAGTAACATCTTAAAACAAAATGTACACCTGCGATTCTAATATCATCCTTTTTTCTTCTCCTGTATGATTTTAACACCTTTGCCCGATACATAAGTCAGTGGAGATTTAAATTCTTGCATGATGTATTTCTGCTTAATCTTGGCCCAGTATCATTGTTTTGTGTATTTTGGACTTTGCTGAATTTTCTTGGTGTTGATCAGTGTCTCTTGTGCTTCTTTTGTGAATTGATTGCATTTTCTATTTCCATATCAAACAGAAGAGATTTTGAGATTGTCCTACAGATGTCAAGCACTTCACACCATGGATCATAAACGTAGACCAAAAGACTCATAACCATTGGAGTCTATACCACTTAACTTTACAAGGATATAACCACAGTCCAAAGCACACTGCAGAAATAATCTAGTTTGAGGGCACTTTAACTGACCTGGCTCAATGCTAGGGAATTCTGGAAACTGTAGTTTTGTGAGATACTTAGCCTTCTCTGTCAGGGAGCTCTGGTTCTGCAATAAACTACAATTCCCAGGATTCTCTAGCACTGAGCCAGGGCAATTAAAGCATTCTCAAATTGGATTATTTCTGCAGTGTGCTTTTGACCCCTATCATTGATATGACACACAACCATTCTAGTGAATTGTGGTGATGCACAGTGGAGCATAACTGGTCCAAAGAGCTGCAGTCAGATTGCTAATGGGTTCTGGTTACAGGGAGCACACAACTCCCTTGTTACAACAGTTCCACTGGCTGCTGGTCTGTTTCTGACCTAGAAAGCCCTATATGGCTCAGGCTCTGGCTATTTGAAGAACTATATCTTCCCATAACTGAGCTATAAGATCTTCAGGGAAGGCACTATCCCACTGCTTTCACAGGCATGGTTGGTGGGAACTTAGGAGAAGGCCTTCTCTGTGGCAGCTTCCACACTTTGGAACTCCCTCCCTATGGAAGTTAAGATGCCTCCTTATTTATTTGTCTTTCAGTGACAGGTTAAGACCTTTTTTTCTCAGCAAGCTTTTGGAAACTGATTTTAGCAAAAATGACTTTTATGATGCTGTTCTATTTTTAGTCTGTTTAAAAGTAAGCCTTTGGTTTGAATTTTGTTGTTATTTAACACTGTTTTAATTTTAATTTTGTATGTTTTTAACTATATGTGTTTTATTGTATTCTGTCTTTTGGTAAGCCTCATTGAGTCCGAACCTGGTAGAAAGGCAGGATGTAAATAAAGTGATGGATAGATGGATGGTGCAAGATGTCCCATTGGGCAACAAGGGCTGCCACTGTGTAATGGGACATGTTGTGCCTCAGGATAAATTGTGCACCGGGACATGTATGTTGGAACACATTGTACAATGGTACTATTGTGTAATGACAATGCTGCTGATTCCATGTGTGCAAGGGCACAGCGGTGTAGCTACATCTTTGCTCCCTTCCTGGGAATTCAAACATTGCACAATGGTGCAATTCAACTTTTATGTGATGATAAGTTGGTTTATGATGGCATGATTTTCCAACAGAATGCAAGCTGATGTCTTATACAGGCTGGGAAAAGTGGTATCTGTAGGCAGGAGGTCACTTCCAAAACCATTTTGAGGCTCTCAGGGCCCCAGTTTCCCAAATAATTTGGGGGGAAATGGTCCAAAATGCCCTCCCACATCCACTAAGGGACATGGGAGCACTTTTGCCCTATTGGGCCTATTTAGGCCCAGGGAGGTATTTTGGAAACAGATGCTGATCAGAAATTGACTTTCTGTTTCAAAAAAGCCCCCCCCCCCCGCATACCTAAAATGATCAATTTATTCCCATATGTGGCAGAATTGCCTCCCATGCCTTCTAGGGAGTGAAGAATTCTATTCTGGGCTAAAACAATTTTTAAGAACTAAAAAAAAAATAAAATAAAATCCAGGGCTGAGAAGTGTGGTAGAGTGTTACAGTGTTGTTAAGGCCTTTCAATATAACAACAACAACAACAACAACAATAATAATAATAATAATAAAAATTTATTTATATACTGCCTGGTGGTGGACCAATCTAGGCGGTTTACAATAAAAATAGCATACAGTTTAAAATACAATATATGCAAATACAATAACTCCCTCCCCCTTAAAAACAATTAAACCACATAACAGTTAAAACAGGATATGTTAAAATAACAATAAACAATAAAACAATTAGAAATAGAACAAACTGACTCCCATATGACTTCAATTCTGACAAAGCTAAAAAAGCAATCAGAGGAAAAAATCGAGTCCCTATATCCCAGTAACCGAGGCTGGGTATTTTTAATCCGGAAAGGCCTGCCGGAAGAGATCCGTCTTGACAGCTCTCTTAAAACTGTCTAAAGATGTCAACTGATGGATCTCATCCGGCAGGCCGTTCCAGAGCCTGGGGGTGACAACTGAGAAGGCCCTCTGGGAGGTCACTGCAAGCCTAGATTTTGGTAGCTGCAAGAGATTCCTCCCAGAGGAGCGGAGGGTGCGGGGAGGATTATAGGGGAGGAGGCGATCTCTAAGATAGCTTGGACCCAAGCCATTTAGGGCTTTAAAGGTGATAACCAACACCTTGTACTGGGCCCAGAAACCCAGTGGAGGGACCGCAAGACCGGAGTGATGTGGTCCCTCCTAGATGTTCCCGACAAAAGTCTGGCCGCCATATTTTGAACTAACTGAAGTTTCCGAACCAAGCACAAGGGTAGCCCCATATAGAGCGCATTACAGAAATCCAGGCGTGAGGTTACCAGCGTGTGAACAACAGTCTCGAGATCCCTTACTTCCAGAAAAGGGCGCAGCTGGCGTATCAGCCGAAGCTGATAACAGGCGCTCCTGACCGTCTCATTTACCTGATTTATCATCAGGAGCGATGGATCAAGGAGCACCCCCAGACTGCGAACACAGTCACTGGAGGAGAGTGTGACTCCATCCAGGACTGGAGGTTGCAACCCAATTCTTGGTTTCGGGGCCGAGACCGTGAGCACCGCAATCTTGTTTGGATTCAGCTTCAATCTGTTTTTCCTCATCCAGCCCATTACCGCCTGAAGACATGCATTGAGAGAAGAGATGCCAGTGGAATTCGAGGCCGACGAACGAGAAATGGAGAAATAGATTTGGGTGTCATCAGCATACTGGTAACACCCAGCACCATAACTCCGTATGATCTCACCCAGCGGCTTCATATAGATGTTAAATAACATCGGGGACAAAAGGTGTCATAGAGAGCCAATGTGGCCTCCATTTCTTGGTGGTTACCCACCTCTGGTATATACCTTGGAAGAACTATAAGGAAATGTATTTAGATTGGTGTTTCTTTTCATTCATGAATTGTCTGTATCCTTTTTAACAAACAAACAAATAAACAAACCCCCAAACCTTCATTCTTGGGTTGCCCTCAAATTTACCAGCTATGAAGCATAAAGGCAGAAAATGTACAACGCAACAGAATGAGTTTCAAAATAGCTATTAATTCTATTGATGTCTTCTTGCAATCTCATAAACCCAGGTCACATTTCTAGTTACCTAGCTATAGATTAAAGCCATCTTTGGTGTCCAACATTAAATGAAAGCTTCCCCAAGGAAGATATGTTGCCAAAAGCCCATTCCTCAATTCTCAGCCTTGGTAGATTATAGATCCTTGATGTCACCCTCTCCAAATGGGAATCCATCAAACAAAGCTGGGGGGGTTTGGGGGGGGGGAAGAAGTTTCCAAATGCTTTAGGAGGTGCTATCCAAGCCACATGATTGTTTTTTAGTGATCACAGCCATCATGCAGGCTGTCAGAAATGTTCTGTGTGAAGATAAAAAATAAAATTATGACAGCTCTCGCTGATGCAGATTGAGCAGTACTCAAATTATCATATCAGGGAGCATCAAAAATCATGGCAGAAAGGGATAACTGAAACACTGCCAAATAATGAATTGATATTGGGGTAGAGCCTCATCAAGTTGACAAGGGTGCTCAGGCAGTAGTTATCTTCAGTAGCTTCCTCCAATGATCTCTCTTTTCAATTCTGTCCATTATATAAAAACAAATGGCCTTTAAATTTATCAACAGGCTTGGACCTGCTGTTACGCATCACACAGGATACTGCAATAGCAGCCCTTTACTTGTTGCGATGTTGGAATAGTGCTTCTAGATAAACAGTTGTCAGTCTTTGGTCTTCAGTTGTTTTGACGTCAACTCCCTGAAGCCCCACACAGCATGGTCAATAGTCTGGAAGCTGAAGTCTAAAACATTTGGAGGATCACAAGGTGACAATCATTGGTCCATTGTTGACAATCATTGTTCCATTTGTTATTGTTGTTAGACAGAATTCTTAGTTGAATATTATCAACTAACTTCTCCTGGCCCAACATTCTCACCTAAACCTATTGAAAATGTCATTCACCTGTGTGCCAGATGCAAGCAGAATGGATCTCCTTCTCCTTGTGCAGTGGCTGCCCAGTAAAGTAGGCTTGGGGGAAAATTTCTATCATGGAAATAGTAATTGCAATTGTAAAATATGAAACAGCTAGATTTATTAATCATAACTATTTTGTATTTATTATAGCCACTTAGGTTCAAAACACACTGCAGAAATAATTCAGTTTGAGACTGCTTTAACTGCCCTGGCTCAATGCTAGAGAATTTTGGGAACTGTAGTTTTGTGAGACTCCTCTGTCAGAGAGTTCAGGTCAGGTTAGAGAGCCACTACAAATTACAAATCCCAGGATTCCTTAGTACTGAGCCAGGGCAGTTAAAGTGGTCTCAAACTGGAGTATTTCTGCAGTGTGTTTGGGACCTCAGTCATGATCATGACACTATTGCCATGATCATAATCCCCCCAAACCTACTTTACCAAGCATCAGCTGCATGGGGAAAAGGAAGTCTGTTCTGCCAGTGATTGGAGTGAAGGCGGATGACATAAACTTGGTTGAGTATTTACACCTTTAGATTTATTGTAATTCTTCTTAATTTTAGATGTGATACTTAAATACTTTCAGGCAATTGGAAGAAACTATCTTTCAGTGCAACTTGGACAACCCAGAAGCAAAATGAGGGTGGAGAGGGATTACCAGCTGGTGCATCTGTTTCCAGAGGGAATGACATATGGGTCTTAGCATGAGATTTGAAATAATTAGTCTCCTTAAACACACAGTTTTCCATTCCCAAGAGTGTTGGCTCAGCAGTCTGTCATTCACAGGTAGGAGCAATGGGTTTGTTCCATTAGTCTCAACAGGGGGCAGGATAATGAATTAACGATGGAGAACGTAGTCAATCAAGCTGGATGAGAAGGAAAGTTAATTGTCTGCAGTGAACTTCATTGTTAATGGGCTTTGGGACCTTGGAGTGAGGTGGTTGGATGCATGATGAGCAACAGAGCCAAGACAGCTAGAATTACAAGATGCAGTAGAAGGTTATAGATTGGAGTGGGGAAACTGTAGTCTTTGGGTTACATGTGGCCCCATCTTTTTGTGGCTCCTGAACTACTTTACAGTGGTTTGCAAGCTTTGCTCCTCCATTTACTTTGGAGCTTAGCCAACATTCAGGAATTATGGGAGCTGAAGTCCAAAACTTTTGGAGGAGGACCAGGCTGGGAACCACTTACCTAGGACATTTTCAAGGCCCCACACAATTAATATTTTTTCTGGGGTGATTTTTGGGCCCATACTCCACTATAAAACTACTGAAAAATCCAGTGGTTTTGCTCCTGCCACTGCTAATGAAACCTCAAAACATTACAAATACCAAAACCCTAAGAAAACCGGCCAGGAAATCTACCAAAAACAAACCAGGAAGTGGTGTCACATCCTTCTTGGCTTCAGTGCAGCAGCATAGAACCAGGGGTATAGAAGTGTGAGGAAAAAATGGCATTCATATAATTCAGTTGCCCTCCTCATTATACATAGATGGGGATACTTCCTATTTGGCTAGTTTCATCCTTGCCAAACAAGTATAACAACACTCTATTAAAATAGGTCTTAAATTTACAGTGAACTATTCTTGTATTTTTTAAAAATGGATTGATTGAATGCACAGGCAACCCAATTGTTCAGACTACTAACTGTATATTAATTGTGTTGTCCTTTCCTATCCTCTTCCTGTCCTGCAAACAGAAAATGAACAAAAGTACCTTGTAACACTTCTAAAATTATACAAACCCAGGCTCTAATGAGTTCCCAGAGGAGGAGGACTCCAAAGCTGGATGGCAGACAGCAAGGACATTGCTTTGCAAACTAGCTCTGGCAATGAGATTATCTTCTTGAAATGGTGTCCCATGTTGATTTAAAAAATCTTAGTGAAGCAGAAAGATGTAGAGACCAGTCTTTCTGGTGTGGTGTCCAAACTAAGGATTATCTGAGTTCACATAGGATTTTTTTTCACAGTATCATTATATCCTTCCTTCACAGAGGATTAGTTCATCATGATCTAGAGGTGACCATGGGTCCTTCCCTTATTATGATGTAGCTGTGAAAGACAAAGTCTAGCAGATTCCACCAAACTGGTAAACCTCCTAGTACAGCCTTGAGGATGGACTACAGGTCTGCTATTCAAGGATACTTAGCCTAGCTAAGTATGGAAGGACCATGCTGATTTTTTTAAAAAAATATTTTTCATTAAATTATATCCAAAATATATACAGACATCATAGGATCATAAAATCATAGAGTTGGAAGAGACCACAAGGGCCATCCAGTCCAACCCCCCTGCCATGCAGAAACTCAAAATCAAACCATCTCCGACAGATGGCCATTCAGCCTCTGTTTAAAGAACACCAAAGAAGGAGACTCCACTATATTCCAAGAGAGTGTGTTCCACTTTCAAACAGCTTTCACTGTCAGGAAGTGCCTCCTAATGTTGAGGTGGAATGTCTTTTCCTGGAGCTTGCATCTGTTGTTCCGAGTCCTGTTCTCTGGAGCAGCAGAAAACAAGCTAGTGCCCTCCTCAATATGACATCCCTTCAGATATTTAAAGAGGGCTATCATATCCCCTCTTAACCATCTCTTCTCCATGCTAAACATACCCAGTTCCCTAAGTTCCTCATAGGTCGTGGTTTCCAGACCCTTCACCATTTTAGTTGCCTTCATCTGGACACGCTCCAGTTTTTCAACATCCTTTATGAATTGTGGTACCCAGAACTGAACACAGTATTCCAGGTGGGGCCTGACCAAAGCAGAATACAGTGGCACTATTACTTCCCTTGATCTAGATACTATACTTCTATTAATACAGCCTAAAATTGCATTGGCCTTTTTAGCTGCTACATCACACTGTTAACTCATGTTCAACTTGTGGTCTACTAGGACTCCTAGATCCCTTCCACATGTAGTCTCGTTAAGCCAGGTTTCCCCCATCTTATATCTTTGCATTTAATTTTTTTGCCCCAAGTGCAATACCTTACATTTCTCTGTGTTGAAATTCATTTGTTAGCCTTGGCCCAGCTTTCTAATCTATTAAGGTCATTTTGAATTTTCATCCTGTCTTCTGGGATATTAGCTATTCCTCCTAATTTGGTATCATCTGCAAATTTGAGAAGCATGCCCCCTATCCTTTTATCCAAGTCATTGATAAAGATGTTGAAGAGCACTGGGCCCAGGACAGAACCTTGTGGTACCCCACTGGTCACTCCTCTCCAGGATGAAGAGGAGCCATTGCTAAAAACCCTTTGGATTCAGTCAGTCAACCAGTTACTAATCCACTTAACAGTTGTATTGTCTAGCCCACATTTTACTATCTTATTTGCAAGAATATTGTGAGGAACCCTGTCAAAAGCCTTACTGAAATCAAGATATGCTATGTCTACTGCATTCCCTTCATCTAGCAAGCAAAAAAAGAGATCATATTAGTCTGGCATGATTTGTTTTTGAGAAACCCATGTTGACTTTTAGTGATTATGACATTCCCTTCTAAATGTTCACAGATTCTCTGTTTAATGAACTGTACTAGAATCTTTCTTGGTATTGATGTCAGACTAACTGGGCAATAGTTTTTGAGATCCTCTTTCCCCCCTTTTTAAAGATGGGGACAATGTTTGCCCTCCTTCAGTCTGCTGGGACTTCTCCTGTTCTCCAGGAGTTCTCAAAGGTTATTGCCAGTGGCTCTGCGATTACATTTGCCAGTTCTTTTAATATCCTTGGATGTAGTTCATCTGGTCCTGGAGACTTAAATCCATTTAGGTTAAATAGGTATTCCTGTACTTTCTCTTTACTTATTCTGTGCTGCATTTCCCCTATTGTTTCCTCTGCTCCATTTTCCTCAGGTTGAACACCCTTATCCTTTTGTGAGAAGACTGAGGCAAAGAAGGTGTTGAGTAGTTCTGCCTTTTCTCCGTCCCCTGTTAGAATTTCTCCATCTTCGCTGCGCAGTGGCCCTACCATTACGGACGTACCCAAAAAAGCCCTTTTTATTGTCCTTAACCCCTCTAGCAAGCCTGAGCTCATTCTGTGCTTTGGCTTTCCTGACTTTAACCCTACATGTGCTAGCTATTTGTTTGAATTCCTCTTTAGTGATTTCACCCCTTTTCCATTTCTTATACGTCTCCCATTTAAAACTTAGTCCAGTTGAAAGTTCTTTTGTCACTCAACCCAGTTTCTTGAGACTTCTCCCATTTTTCCTTTTCATTGGAACAGTTTGAGATTGTTCCTTCAGTATCTCCCTTTTGAGAAACTCCCATCTATCCTGAACTCCCTTCTCCATTAGTATTCCTGACCATGGGATCACTCCCAGTGTTTCCCTAAGTTTGTTGAAATCAGCTCTCCTAAAGTCTAGAATGAGTGTTTGACTATGCCTAGCTTCTCCTTTCCACTTTATAAGAAACTCCAGGTTACCATGATCACTCCCACCTAAGGATTCCACCACTTGCACCCCATTGACCAGGTCATCCTTGTTAGTTAGGATAAGATCTAAAATAACTGATCCCCTTGTAGCCTCTTCCACTTTTTGGACAAAGAAATTGTATTCGAGGCAAGTGAGGAATTTGCTAGACCTTGAAGTATTGTCTGAGTCTGACTTCCAGCAAATATCAGGATAGTTGAAATCACCCATCACTACTACATCTCTCCTTTCTGAGTGTGTGGTCATCTGTTCTAGAAAGGCATAATCCAATTCCTTAGTCTGACTTGGGGGTCTGTAGTAGACTCCCACTATAAAATCCCTGTTGTTACCTTCACCTTTAATTTTTATTTTATTTTAATGCTTTCCACTTGATTTCCAGGATTTAAGTCCTGAATCTCTTCACAGGTGTAAACATCCCTGACATATAATGCTATTCCTCCTCATTTCCTGTTTGGCCTATTTCTCTTAAAAAGGTTATACCCCTCTATTCCTATATTCCAATCATAAGACTCATCCCACCAGTTTTCAGTGATGCCTATTATATCTTATTTGCTTTGTTGCTTTGTTGTGCTAGGAGTTCAAGTTCATCTTGTTTATTTCCCATGCTCTGTGCATTAGTGTAGAGACATCTAAGAGCATGGGTCCTCCCTACTTGCTGCCTGTGTGAGGCTTTTTGCCTCCCACTGTTGGGTCCTTGCATCATTTGCTTTGTTCCCTCTTTAACACTTTGACTATTATCTCCAGCCCATGATTTACTTCTGCCTTCCAAGATAACTTCCAAGATACTGTCTCCCTCCCTAACATGACTCAGTTTAAAGCCCTCCTGATCAAATGTTTGAGACTATTGGCAAAGATGTTTCTGCCAACTGGTGTGAGATGCATCTCTTGCTAGAAGTCTACCCTCATGGAACCGCAGCCCATGATCCAAGAACCCAAATCATTCTTGGTGGCACCATCTACGGAGCCAGTTATTCACGTGTGCTATCTTCCTCTACCTTCCTGGACCATGCCCTTCAACTGGGAGAAGGGATGAAATAACAACCTGTGCATCCAGCTCTTTCAGCTTCCTACCCAAAGCCTCATAATCCCTTCTGATATTCTGAAGACTATGCCTTGCAGTATCAAGACTATGCCTTTGAAGACTATGCCTTGCAGTCCTGAAAATGAATGGAAAGAGAAAAAACCAAACACAAAAGTGACTAGATGCCCACATTTAGTTTTGTTGAGGGGGTGGTGGTTGAGGGCAAAAACAGAGCACAGAGGTTCCCTGTTTCATGTTTTCATGCAAAATTAGAACAATATTTGAAAATATTATTTTTGGTAAGAGGTATCAGAGGCGGCATGATAGCCAGCTGAAGCAATCCTGTTTTCAGCTGCTCCAGAGACTTGAACACAAAACAATGGCTTCAATTTACAAGGAAAGTGATTCCACCTAAACATTAGGAAGAACTTCCTGATGGGAAGAACGGTTTGACAGTGGAATAATCTGCCTTAAATAGTGGTGCAGTCTCCTTCTTTGGATGTTTTTAAACAGAAGTTGGATGGGCAGATTTCAGGGGTGCTTTAGTTATGTATTCCTGTATGGCAGGGGTTGTAATAGATGGCCTTTATGATTTACTGTTACTTTTTCATAGTTTTCTGGATGCTGATCACATGTATCTTTCAGAAGCACTGTAAAAAAATAGTATCATCACAATAGGTCAGACAGTCCCCTCCATCCATTTCCTCCTTCCTCTTCCTCTTAGTCAGGATGCAGAAGACTGACATTTCCACACATCTCCTGGGAACTGATCTCTGGCGAGAGGCAGGGGCATCACTAGGGGATGCAGGTATTTGTGGACCATACCAGGTGAAACCCTAAGGGGGAGGTCTGGCATCATCGCTCCCTAAACATCGTCCTTTTGGCAGAAATGTGCTGTAGCATTCACCTGCATCCCTTTGAAATGGAGCTCAGCAGAAGAGATAGTGTGAGTGGGGCAAGGCTCAGTGGAAGAAGAAAGGAGAGGCTTCAGGCTTTTTTTTTTAATTTTTAAAATTATTTTAAATGTTCTTTAAAAACATCACATCATGCCAAATTCTCACATTAACCATGTGAAACTGTATACATGTAAATACATTTAGGCTGTGTGTATGATACTGTAATTTAAAGATATATATATATATATATATTATTTTGCTAGTTGCTTCTGTCACAACTATTGCCATTATATTCAGTGAGATAGGAATTATGATTTATGAGTAACAGTACAAAAAACATTACTAAGGACTCTGTATGGTGTGGCATGGGAGGAGGTCAATGGGTGTGACACCATGAATTACTGTACTGGGTGATGGCAACCATAGTGACATCACTGGTTAGAGGAAGAATTGTGACAGGAATGCTGCTTCTGAATGCCACTCATGGAAGGGGTTGGAAACATCACTCTCCTGCACCCTGATTGACAGGAGAACAGACCCCTATTGCTCACATCATCTGCTGTTCAGTAAGTCAGGATGGGGAGGAATGAACAGGAGACACACCTTAGCTACACAGCTAAGGTGTTACATAACTAAGTAGCATATGGAGAATGCTAGGAAAGGTAGAACACAGTAAAAAGAGAGGAATACCACATGCTAGATGGTTAGGCTCAATCAGGGAGGTCACAGGCCTGAACATGCAGGACCTGGGCAGAGAGGTTGAGAATAACTAAGTAGCATATGGAGAATGCTAGGAAAGGTAGAACACAGTAAAAAGAGAGGAATACCACATGCTAGATGGTTAGGCTCAATCAGGGAGGTCACAGGCCTGAACATGCAGGACCTGGGCAGAGAGGTTGAGAATAGGGGGTTTTGGAGGTGTTTCACCATGAGTCAAGGTCAACTCAAAGGCAGTTAACAACAAGAAGCAACAACCATCAACCTTGTAGAATATATTAGCAATGTTTAAGAGACAGAGTCATGTAGGAAAGATGTGCTCCAGGTGCTAGGCCCAGTTTGAAATGGTCACTCTGCATAAATAAAAAGGACAGATTGACTCTTGAAGATCAAAAAATAAAATGAAATAAAATAAAAACAACCTCCATCTCTTTTAAAGTAGGACACATGGAAGTTTGCATAGGATGTGCTCAGATGGGCCACTCATCACATCCCATTTCCCATTTCTGACAGCTTTCACCCAACAAGTCATCTTTAATGCCTCGGAGAATTCTCCTGAGAAGGTGAAAACCACAAAATCTCATCTTTTTTAAAGATATGCCTGAGAAGCACTTTCATTTATGATGAGGGGGGGGAAAAGCAAGTGGGACAACTTGTTGCCCAGCTGCAGCAGCCAGCTAACTCCCTTCTGGCATGAAATCTGATTATTCTTATCTCATCATAGCTCATGAGCTAATTAGTTAGAGTCATTAGTTAATGCTTTCACGGAGCTTTGACAGAGGAGTTCAAGATACGGTTAGACCATACGCACACACACATCTCTAATTACACCCCCAGTTAAGATGACATAACCCAAATCAGGGGTCTATGGTCTTGAATTTCATGCCAGACTAGCTGAGAGCAAAACTTTGGGTAAATAAATAATAAATGTCATGAACTGTCATAAAAATGTCTAATCCTTTTGATAGACCCATCCGTTACGATTGCCTCCAGCTTCCACAGATGACCTCCTCTGGGAGCAAGTTTCACAGTTTGCTTTTGTTAGGTTATATTTGTTCCATGCTTTCATTCTAAACCCAGAAAAATTACTGAGTGATGGTGACAATTGCTTATCTTTTTATAGGGTGATGTTACAACTGATTGGAATCCCAGGAGAGGGTGAAAATTCTCTGGTAGCTGCAGTCAATAAGTGAATGGGCTCTAGAATCCAATATTCTACTCCACTGCTGAGAAAGGAAACATTCCCCTTCAAACTGGATTTGTGATCTTATTGTTTGGATATATTACTTTTACAGACAATGGGCAAAATAATCCACTGCTCCTGCACTAAATGCCATTACAGTTGGCCTGCCATATCCATTGATCCTTTGTCTATAGATTCAACCATCAATGGCTTGAAATAATTTAAAAAAATATAAACACTCCAATGAACATACCTTGATTTTGCAATTTTATATAGGGGACAACATTTTACTAAGCCATTGTATTCAATGGAACTTGAGCATCCACAGATTTTTTTAATCCACTGGGAGTCCTGGAAACAAATGCCAGTGGATAATAAGGGCCCACTGTACTATGTAATTCTAGAAGGGATCCCCTTTTTAAAATATGAAAACCATGTTGTGACTTCTGCCCAATTTATCCCACTAATATTGTTAACTTTTTGTTGCACATATTGGCATTTTTGCTGTTTAACCAATTTTTCACAATCAATTGCACTATCCATCCTCTGTTCACCTCCTCTTTAATGGAACTATCCAAGGTACTGATACTTGGAGTGTTCCTATACAATATTGACAAAAAAATTTGAAGAGATTCAGCACCCCAACAGTGACATGGGCACCATCAGCCTCAACTGATGTGTAACTTTGAAAGTCAGTCTTTGTACATAGTTGGTAGGGACTTGAGGGATTGAATCAAAATGTAAGTTGGGACTTTACCTGGTGACCAACTGTGGACTGTGAGGAACTGTCTCCCTATTCAGGCCAAAAGGAAATAGGGATGCCCAGAGCCAGGTCTTGCCAATGGAAGATATCAGAAAGTCACTGCATTGGCACAACTGTCCATTTTCCCCCACCCTCAAACAAGAAAAAAAATCTGAGCTTCTGACTTTCCTTAGTGAAGGAAACAATCACCAGAATCCGCAGCCAGAACAGCTATGGCCATGGTCACTGAGGGTACTGGAGCTGTAGCCAATGAAGAGTTGTTTCCAAGCTCTGGCAATAATTTTGTTTTGCTGCATTCCAAGAACCAGCTTTTTCTTCTGAAGACATTATCTTCAGGGATCTAGGTTGCAATAAAAACTCTCACCATCTAAATGTGGGTGCCCTTGAATCTGGTGGCTAAAGGTCCCCAAATCAACCCAGGGCGTTGTGTGGATCTGATCTGGGTTTTCACCTGAACTTTTAAGGAGCTATCCAGGCCACTAAGCATGATCCCCAGAAGAGGCTTGGCATCTTGAATAGGCCCTTTAAATTGCATTTGCCACCCTACTGACATGGTAGCCTCCAGCCAACACTGAACAAAAGTGACTGAGCCTTCATATTAAAATTGATGATATAACAAAGGGGCACATTTGATTAGTTTGTCAGAGAAGATTCCTCATAACAGGGATAGGAAAATCTGTCATCCCCCCCCCTCGTGATTTTAAATTTCACATTTCTTTATGCAACCTTTTGGTAAATTCTTCAAAATTAAAATTAAAATTAAATTGTCTTCTATTTGCACCAACCAAATTGAATACCCAACACAGTTCCTAGTATGGAGAGGACCCACCTAGCAATCCCAAAGAGATTTTCAGAAAGGAAAAGGGTAGCGATCCTAATTCACAACTGAAATGACACAGAGTCTATTTGCACTGGAGACCTTTCTGCTCCATATAACAATATTCTCATTTACAGACACAATTCAACTTGAAGTAAGCATGTATAGTAAACTGGCCAATTCTGCACTGTCCCAATTTTCTATAGAAGAGATAAAGAACATATACAATTGCTGAAACAGCTTCATCAGCTACTGATCTGTTTCTGGGTACTATTCAAAGGAGTGGTTGTGAAGCCCTATATGGCTTGGGTACAAACTAGCTGAAAGACTATAGCTGCATCCACACTGAAGAAATAATCTAGTTTGGCACCATTTTAACTGTCATAGCTCAATGCTACGTGATTCTGGAAATTGTATGAGACATTTAGCCTTCTCCGTCAGAGAGCTATGGTACCACAACAAAATACAATTCCAAGAATTCCACGAGCCATGGCAGTTAAAGTGGTATTAAACTGGACTATTTCTGCAGTGCAGATGCAGCCTATGGGGGGTTGCAGACTGCCAGAAATAGTGCAAATTGAGTCCACTTTTAGGGTTAGGGTTAGTGCTAGGGAACCATGGGAATTTTTTTTTTCTGAGACATTAAGCCTTCTCTGTCAGAGAGCTCTGGTGCTACAATAAAATACAGTTCCCATGATTCCCTAACCCTAACCCTAAAAGTGGACTCAATTTGCACTATTTCTGGCAGTCATCAACCCCCCTCAATCTCCCTTAGCAAACCTGAATGAACTTAAAACTCTTTGGGGGAATGGCTTTCTTTCTGTCCCATCAGCATCACAGGTGTGGCAGGTGAGTACAGAGCCTTCTTGGTTGTTGCTCCCACACTATGGAACTCTGTCTTATACTGTATGTAAACTACTTTTAGTCCTATATTGGGAGAAAGCTGGAACATAAATCAATCAAACAAATAAATGAATAGACAAACCTAGTTTATAGCTGCACCATTGCTGTGTAATGGGGATTCACACGGTGGTCTCCCTCTCTTTTAAAACATCTACACATACCCCCTTACACTCTCCATATGAAAAAGCAGCATGCCAAAAAGAAATCTAAGCCACAACATCTCTCCCTGACATTTAGCTTTCTAGGCACAGTGTGGGTTGATATTTATGCAAAGGATCATTTTATCATGTGAAGCTCCATCCATCAGTTTAATCCACACACAGGTTTACTACCTCTGGGAAAACTAGCTCTAAAATAGGAATGGGTAAAGTGTGACTTCTGGTCCACATGTAGCCCAAGGCTATTTTTGAGGACCCTAGACCACCGCATGCTCTACTGCTGGGGGGAAAAACCAGAAAAACACTTGCTAGAGGTTGGTGCAGTGGTTTGAGGTTTGGATTACAAGTCTGGAGACCAGGGTTTGATTCCTGGCTCTGTCATGAAACCCACTGGGCAAGTC
Source organism: Phrynosoma blainvillii (assembly GCA_026167975.1). NCBI lineage: Eukaryota > Metazoa > Chordata > Lepidosauria > Squamata > Phrynosomatidae > Phrynosoma > Phrynosoma blainvillii. The sequence goes on from JANUYF010000002.1 coordinate 23,161,995, forward strand.
ACATGCTCTCAGCCTTAAGGGAGCCAATGACAAACCTCCTCTGAACAACTTTTGCCAAGAAAGCCCCAAGATAGGTTCACCTTAGTTGAATAGAAGTTGGAAGTGCCTTGAAGGCACACAACAACAACAACAACAACAACAACAACAACAGGCATTCTGTTAGGCAGTTACAATGTCATAAGCTAGACTTACAACTGTTTTGTGTTCATATTTATGGCACCATAGTCGTGACTGCAAATACCTTAAAAACCAAGCAGCTGTACCAAGTGAAGTTCTCGGACACTGGTGAGTGGGGTGCTGAGGGGTGACGCACCCAGCCCCTTTCCACCAACATGCCATGGTTTGACAAGGAGTTGTTATAGGGCCACACAGGGGTTCCTCTTTCTGGTCACTACTCATGGTTGGAAGGGGATGAATTCATCATCCTTCAGCACTCTGATCACCATCATTTTTGCTCTGTATAGCTGTCTGGCTTGTAAAGTGGGTTTGGGGTGAGATCTCAGATTTAGAAAAAGAGTATAGCTACAAATCATAGCTATGAGTCCCATACAGAATGTTATGGATCCCATGGATTGTTAATATGATGCAGAGCAGCACATATTTAAGCATACACAACTCTAAACTATACCAAGTACATATCATTGTCACCTTCGAAAACAACAAGAAAAGGTATGCATCATCAAAAAAGAGCACACAGATTTGCATCAAATGTACAGATCCCAAGAGGAATAAAGCTCTGTGGAAAGTCCATAGCTCAGTAGCAGGGAACATATTCTGTATGCAGAAAGTCTCTGGTTTATTCCCTGGTATCCCCAGGAAAAGATGAGTTGGGAGAACACAAGAAAGCTGCTTCCCAGACATTTCAATAACACCGGGTACATAGACCAGTTGTCTGCTTCAGTAAGGTAATCCTGTATCCCCATGACTTTCAAGGGGCATAAGACCAGGGGATCTTTCACACTACACAATTATAATACTATATTTACACTTTAATTGCCAAGGTTCAGTCTTGGAAGGAGTCGGAGGAGTTTGGAAAAATTGCTTTTCTGGACTGCAGCCTCCCTGTCCTGAATCCCTCTGTGATCATGCTGTCTGGGGAGTCCTGGGAGTTGTAGTCAAAAATACAATGCTTCTAAACTTTGGGAATGCGACTCTCCATATTGGCCTGTTGCCTACAACTGCTTCAACCTCTCAAATCACCACATACAGGGCAGAATGTCTGAAAAGAGAAACCCCTACACTTTCCCTTTAAACCCTGTTAATTTTGCACTGAAAAACAGGATCTGGAATTTTATCTAGGCAGCATGTCTGTTGTGTTGGAGCTGTCGATGGTATCACAAGTTCTGCTTCTTGGGCTGTAGTTCTGACTGATGGGAAAACTTGGCTTACAATTGGGATTTCTGGATCCGTTGGGAGGACAAGCTGTCCATAGAACCAGCACACGCAATGTGTTTTGGCCACAGTCCTGTTAAAATGCATTATGTGACAGAGGAACTGCACAAACCTGAAAGTGACAGTACTATGGTGGGAGCTGGAATGTCTGGGTGGGAAGAGGTCCATGGCTCACCTGGATCAGGGTGCCTCCTGACCTCTTCTGCCCATTCACTGATGCTCCCTCCACGGTCCCCTCACTTGCAGTCAGTCTACACTCCATTTCTGAGGTGGCACCCAGTGAGGGCTGTACCCCTTCACCCCCTAATGACTCTACTGATCTCAATATGTCAGTGCAGGAATGGGGTGAGGATGTTTCTTTTCCTTTGTGTGGACATGGCTTCAGACTCTTTGTTCAGTCTTTTGTAACCTTTTGGTCTATTCTTTAGCTCTCTGCCACCTGACCTGACTTCTGGTTACTCCCTCCTGGTTACTTCCAGCTGCTTCCTAGGATCTCTTTCAATGCTTCCAGACAGCCCATGGAAGATTTAATGCACTCCAGTGTTAATAAATCTTAACCATGTTTCCACAGCACGTATGGCAGTAGGGCTTCTAGAACCATTGCAGTTCGCAGCATGCCTGTTTACTTGATATTCAAATGTAAGTTCCCACTGATTTCATTGAAACTCACTTCTGCGTAAGCATGGATAGGGTTTTCTTGGGTTCTGATATTAGACTGAATTGGGAAGTAAAGCGATAAAAACAAGAAATTGGGGAAAAGGAAAACAGGACCGATGAAGAAAGACAGAAATATAACTGAAAAGGACAGAAGTGGGAGGGAAATGGAAGAAGCTTTTGGGGTGTAAGTGGAGAAAAAATAATTTCATTCATACCTAGTTTAACATGCACCTATTTTCTAATTATGTTTAAAGAGTGTTTCAGTGAAGTTTGTTAAAATTAGGTGTTACACAGTTGGATAAATTCATGAAGGAGTATAAAATATTTCTCAGAACTAATGAAAGGAGAGTAGTGATTTTAGAGAACAAAATTACAAGAGCAGGAAATAATTACACATAATCTCCAGCAGAATAACATGGATGTGTTAAGTATAGCTTATTGCACTGTAAGACTGGAAGTAGGGAGTTTAATCTTTTAAAAAATTATTCAGGCTGTAAAATTGTGGAATTGACAGGGGTAGGCAACTGCAGCAGATATAGGGGGCATTTTTGTTCTGTTTTGTGACCCATGAGTGGCTACACACAGACTGTCAACAATGTTTAAAAATCAAAAACAGGGATAAAAAACATTTAGAAGCCAGAAATCCATGCCTGCTTTTGAAAAATTGGTATTTTAAAAATGTTAAGCAGTGAGGAGGAGAACTTGCAACCTATTTCAAAACTGAATTGCTGCTCCTGAAGGATTCATGAAGAGGAAATGCATCCTCAGTTTTGAGGCCAGAAAAAGGGCAGACTGGGGAGCCCAGAGAGGTCATTTGTAAGTTAAATATGTGCCAGCAATGTGATGCTGCAGCAAAGAAGGCAAATAATATTTCATGCTGCATTAATAGAACCACAGTTTCCCAGTCAAGGGAAACAATAATCCCATTTTGTCAAGCTTCATCTGAATCCTGGACTGATGAGATTCTTCACAGTTTGGTAGTTTTTCTGTGCAAAAATTGCATCTGGTTGTTCTGCACAGAAAAGAATATTTTTCTATGTAGATGAACAATGGTTTGGCACACACACATTCTGTTATCTGTGCAAAACAACTTCATGTGAATTTTGTGCAGACTATGTCCTGAACTGTGAATAGTGAATTTTCTTCACAGTGAAAAGATTACTACTTGTTTCCTTTGAGAAGAAAATTAGTGAAAATCCCTGCTTGGGGCAGCTCCCCAAATAGGACTCCCTTCCCGTATATGTGTAAATATATTGGTCAGCTATGGCTCCTCTTCATCCTGCAGAGAAGTGACCACTGGGGTGCCACAGGGTTCTGTCCTGGGTCCAGTGTTATTCAACATCTTTATCAATGACTTCATTAATGAAGTGGAAGAGTGGTTTCAGGTGCAATCTGCAGATTACTACAATAATGGTATTTGGAGGGTCAAGAAACATTGGGGAAAATGTGTAAATCTGGACAGTGACTTTGTAGAGATACGTTAACAACTACAAATCAAAACAAACTTTCTATCAATTTTTGTAAAAGGTGATAATTAAAACTGTACGATACCCCCTCATATGTGACTTCAAGTCGCCACTTGACCAAAGCTGACCCCACATAGGATTTTCTTAGGCAAAGATTATTTAGAGGTGACTGGCCATGCCCATCCTCTGAAATATAGGGGGGATACCGTGGGCCGCCCTGGGAAGTGGAGGATTGAGGCTGAGGCTCCCCATGCATCGGCCCCAATCTTCCCTTCTGCCAGCCCTGAATGGAGTGCTAAAATGTTGGTCCTTCCAGAGCCAGAAGAAGGGACGCATCAAGAGCCACTGCACAGCTCTTCCGGCTCAGCACATGAAGACGCTGTGCTGGGAGGATGTATTCAGGGTGCGTGCCATGCGTAATGGCATGCGCCCTGATGACGTCCTCAGGGAGGGGTTGAGGTGGCCACCGTGCAACTTCCCCTCCCCTTCTGTGCCTCCAAGATGGCACTTTGTGCTGTCTGCAGATGCTCATAGTCTCCAGCACCTGGTATTGGTCAGTAGTCTCTGATCCAGGTACTAACCAGGGCCGATCTGCTTTGCTTCCAAGCTCAGACAGGATCTGATGCTTTAGGCCGGGTATGGGCCTTTGCAGACTGCTAGAATTAGTGCAAACTGAGTCCACTTTAAGGGTTAGGGAATCATGGGAACTGTATTTTATTGTGGCACCAGAGCTCTCTGACAGAGAAGGCTCAATGTCTCAGAAAAACAACAACAACAATTCCCATGATTCCCTAGCACTAACCCTAACCCTTAAAGTGGACTCAATTTGCACTATTTCTGGCAGTCTGCAAAGGCCCTTGGTGTGTTAAATTCCACAAAATTCAATGGCACTTACTTCAGAGAAGACTTTTCTTTCTGTACTTGCTGCTATCTTGCTCCCAAAAACATAACAATAAAAATATGCATAGAAGTATTCTCTTAGATAAAAACAATATGGGCGCTAAAGAAAAAGCTCACCCATTGCCATTTATGTATGCTAGGACTAGTTCACTGAGAGGGAATTAATGGAGTTAACTTCCCCTCCCCCAGCAGTGTAATTGCTTTTGCCATTGTTACACAAATGTTCTTCAGCTGGAAGTAGAGTGAAAATGAATACGAGCAAAACATTCTCATTAATTCTCCTACCTTGAATTTGTTTGCAAGGATTTCAATTTATATTCTCTTAATTAAAAAAAGGATTTACAATGTTACTAATCATGAGAATAGCTGCATTTAGGGGTTTTAGAGCAAAAATTAATTTTGCAAACTGATACTTAATGTTATTGACATAAAAGATATCAATAAGGCTTAGGCAGAAATTCTGTGCTCATTGCACTTGGGAGTACATCCTGTTGAACCTTTAGTGAGACTTTACTTCTGAGTAATACTGGATAAAGCACAATCCAGCCTTTTAAGAACCATTCATTTGAATAGATGGGATCTAAAGATATGCTTTATTGTGTTGTCAAAATCAGTGGAAACAGTGGAGCTGAATTGTGGGAATCACAATTTAAATTTTAATATATTGGAATTAAAGATTTTTAGTTTGCATTTCAAAAAGTGACCCCAATTTTGAATTCATATGAAATTTAAATTTCCAGTTCTAATATGTGGCACATTTAAAAAGAAAAGAAAACAACGTATCATGAAATCTTGCAGAAATTGCTCCACTTTCATCTCTTTTGCTTTTTCAACCAATCTGAAAAAAATGTTGAAGATTGTTTTCCAGGTCAATGATTTGATCATAGAGCTTTCTTTTATAAGCGTTCATCTGCCTTCTCATTTTTTATTTTTTTTATTTCCCCCCCAAAAGAATGACTACATTAAGAGCAGTCAGTAATTTCTTCTCAATTTTCTACAAGAGACACCAAAGAGGCAAAGTCCTTTTAAACAGGGCAAAAAGGGACCATTAAGTTCTTCTTTACCTTAAGGTCATCTTGGATAACTTTTATTTGAAACAAGATTGCATTTATTTTTTGACCTTCTGTTCCATTGCTGTTGAAACCTCATCCTGACAGTAGAAAGAATTGCCAGAATAGAGGTCTCAATCACTGCTGAGGAAACATGTACATCCTGGCCCAGAAAAATAACCATTTATCAAGCTTGACATCCTCGAGTGTGCTTTTGAAACCTCTTTTCAACAGCTGAGGTTAGGCTCAGTGTGTGCTAACAGGGATAGATTATTGTGGCAGGGAATGGAGTGACAATCTAAGGACACTATTGTTAATAGATGTGAATGCCGGAGTTTGGAGCAAGCACTAAAAAACCTACTGTCTACAGTGAAAGCACTATTAAAGTGCAATGCATACTTGGTAGACAGACAAAAAGAGAGTCAATGTAGTATCGTGGTTTGAGTGCTGAACTGGGACAATGTAGATCTGGATTCAAATCCCTGCTCATTCATGGAACTCCACTGGGTGATTTTGTGCAAGACTTATTTAATCTCTCAATCTAAGAGGAAGGCAATAGTAAACCTCTGAATCTATCTTGGCAAGAAAACTATAGAACAGAGTTGTTATAAGCTGGAGCCAATTTGAAGGTATATGTCAACAAAAATGTCACTTAGGACAGGTCTGAACCAGCGTGGTGTACTGGTTTGAGTGCTGGACTATGACTCTGGAGACCAGGGTTTGAATCCAACCTCTGCCATGTAAACCCACCTTGGGCAAGTCAAACTCTCTCAGCCTCAGAGGATGGCAATGACATACCCCTCCCAAAGAAACGTGCCAAGAAAATCCCATGATAGGGTCACCTTAGGGCAGGGGTAGGCAATCTAAGGCCTGGGGGGCCAGATGCGCCCCCCCGAGGCCTTTAGACCAGCCCCAGGCCGGTCCTGCCGCTGCCCCCCGCCACCGCTGCCACCGCCCGCCATGATGATATTGATTATTGTTGTTATTACTTGTTCTTGGGGTTTTCTTGGCAAAATATCCATAGGGATTTTCCCATGGCTTTTCTGGGGCTGAGAGAGTGTGCATGCATATATATTTTATATATTTTAAAAAAATATTTATTTATTTATTTATTTATTTGTGCTCCCCCCCCCCCAATTGTCTGAGGGACAGCAACCCGCCCCCTGGCTCAAAAAGGTTGCCTACCCCTGCCTTAGGGTCACCATAAATTGGAAATGACTTGATGGCACACAACAACAACAACAACAACGGGTCTACATGGGCCAGACACTCTGGGATGCTCCAGGAGTATTTTCTCCTTTCTCTGGGCACTCTGGAATGACACTGGGCAGCTGTTTACAGACATGTCCCACTATGCCACCTGCCACCACCACAGCTGGAATGAGTCACTCCCTCTGAGGTTGAAAATGGGGCACCCACCATTGATCTCATGACTGGGTGCCTCACTGTGATCTCAAAGGGAGCAATGTGCCAGTGGTATTGGCAGCGAGCAGCACAATGGCATGCCATGTAAACAGCTGTCTGCCATCACTCCAGAGTGCTCCAGATTTTCCTGGATGATCTGGAGAAATTGTCTGTATTCAAACTGGGCCTTTAGCCCTGCCTTATATGGACAGAGAAATGTTAGGATAGGAGGAAACCAATGTAAATGGCCTGTGTAGACATGACCTTAGTTATTGGAGAGCCAACATGACATAGTTGTTTGAATATCAGAGTAGGATCTTGGGAGAACAGGGTTTGGATCTCTGTTCTGCCACAGAAACCCAATGGGTGACTATGGGCAAGCCACACTCAATCAGCCTAAGAGAAAAGCAGTGACAATTTTAAGAATAAATCTTACCAAGGGAATTCTTTGATTTGTTGTTGTTATTAGCTGCCCTTGAGTCAGCCTTGACTCATGGTGACTCTGTGGATGAGACACCTCTAAGACCCACTATCCTCCACTGCTCTGCTCAGTCTCTGCAAACTCATGCCTGTGACCAATCTGATTGAGTCTATCCAACTGGCATGCAGTCTTCCCCTCTTTCTTCTCCCCTCTACATTTCCTAGCATTATTGATTTTTCTAGTGATCCATGCCTTCTCATTATGTGGCCAAAGTACGACAGCCTCAATTTGACCATCTTGGCTTCCAAAGAGAGTTCTGGTTTGATCTGTTAAGGATCCATTTGTTTGACTTTTTAATAATAATAATAATAATAATTTTTATTTATATCCCGCCCCTCTGCCAAGCAATCGGGGCGGTGCACAACATATCAAAACATCAAAAACAAATAAGTCAGTTTAAGTCCCATCCCTCCTTCCCCCACCCCCCATCCCCCAAAAACAGATCAAACTGAACAATAATTAAATAACAATAATTAAAATATGCAATTTAAAAATACATAAATTATTCAGAGTCGAATTATAGTCCTCCAAGGGCTGAAAGCTGGCAGAGATTTTAAAGCCGCCAGTGCTCCTCCCCAGCCACGCAGGTGAAGCTGGTCCTCCGAGGGCTGCTGGGTGACCAGTAGTCCTCTGCGGCTTCAGGCACACCGCCGCTTTTAAGAGACTCTGCCCGGCACAGGTGTTTTTATGGGCTTTGGAGGGAGGGAGGGGGTCCTTGTCGCCGCTGCTGTCTCCCGGTGCTCTCCTCCTCTTCCCTGCCTGGCACAGGTGTTTTTATGGGCTTGGGAGGGAGGGAGGGGGTCCTGGTCCCCGCTGCTGTCTCCCGGTGCTCTCCTCCTCTTCCCTGCCTGGCACAGGTGTTTTTATGGGCTTGGGAGGGAGGGAGGGGGTCCTGGTCCCCGCTGCTGTCTTCCCCGGTGCTCTCCTCCTCTTCCCTGCCCGCCACAGGTGTTTTTATGGGCTTGGGAGGGAGGGAGGGAGGGGGTCCTGGTCCCCGCTGCTGTCTTCCCCGGTGCTCTCCTCCTCTTCCCTGCCTGGCACAGGTGTTTTTATGGGCTTGGGAGGGAGGGAGGGAGGGGGTCCTGGTCCCCGCTGCTGTCTTCCCCGGTGCTCTCCTCCTCTTCCCTGCCCGGCACAGGTGTTTTTATGGGCTTGGGAGGGAGGGAGGGGGTCCTGGTCCCCGCTGCTGTCTTCCCCGGTGCTCTCCTCCTCTTCCCTGCCCGGCACAGGTGTTTTTATGGGCTTGGGAGGGAGGGAGGGGGTCCTGGTCCCCGCTGCTGTCTTCCCCGGTGCTCTCCTCCTCTTCCCTGCCCGGCACAGGTGTTTTTATGGGCTTGGGAGGGAGGGAGGGAGGGAGGGGGTCCTGGTCCCCGCTGCTGTCTTCCCCGGTGCTCTTTTTGACTGTCCATGGTATTCTAAGTACTCTTTTCCAGCACCACATCTCAAATACATTGATTTTCTTTCTGTCTGCTTCCTCTATTGTCCAACTCAGGGGTCGGCAAGTTTTTCTTACCTGGGGCCGGTCCGCTGGCCTCCAGATCTTCCTTGGATCGAGGGGGGGGGGGGGAAATGGCGGTGCGCGCGCTTTACCAATTGGGAGCCACTTTGTTTCTCTGAATTCAGTTCTTACAGTGATCTCTTGTCCTTGGTACAGATTTCTCATCAAGACTATCAAATGTAGTGGCACCCCCATGTCCTTGAGTGTGTTCCATAATTTTTCATGATCCATAGAGTCAAATGCTTGCTGTAGTCTATAAAGCACATGCTGATTTAAAGCCAAATATCTCACAAATCTACAAATCTAGAATTCCATAGCATTGAGCCATGATAGTTAAAGTGTTTTCAAACTGTATTATTTCTGCAGTGCAGATGCAGCCATAGAAGCCACAGAACCCTAACAGGAGAGTCTCTGCCTTTTTTGCCCCCTAGTGGTACACTCATTCCTTTTCATCACTTCCATTTTATCAGATCTCAGTATTTGACTACTTTTTGATATTTCAAATGCACGCATTCATTTTTTCTGGAATTTCTAATGAATATGGCATAAACTTGTAAAGTCTTCTGTCTCATATTGCTTGTGCTGAGTCTTTTAATTATTCTCACTCTCTCTCTCTCCAAAATGCAGAACGTTCCTTAGCAAAGGGCCAAAATTGTCAAGATGAGTAGGCTTCACAAAATGAGCAATTCTTTTTTTGTTTATATATATATATAGTAAACAGCAGATCCCAGAGACCAGATCTGGATTGGAACACTGATGCTTATGGATAAAGTGTTTAATGCTTGGTGTCAAAATGATTCTATCCAAGTGGAGTCTCTTTCCAAAAGAGAAATAAGTAGCTTAGAAAAGTTACTTTTTATAACTTCCAGGGTCCTCAGGAGATCTTGTGGATTGGCCTAGCAGTGGCTGAAGTGATATGTTAGTAAAAAGAAGATTTGTTATGGCATGACTGGGATTCCTGCCCTAATCAGATGGAAGATACTTTGGGTGCAGGAGACAGCAATGAAGATGGAAGGTTGCCATACTATCAACTAGCAGCAAAAGAACTGGCCAAGGAACACTTGTCCTGAGATCTGGCAATGCGGGCTCAGACTTGGAAAACAGCCACATAGACTGTGGATAGAAAAAAAAAAAGTTTTTAAAGAGTGACACTCATTAGAGATTAAGGAGAGAGAGGAAGTAGAGACCTTCATAGAGGTCTGCTGGATATATCCTCTGTCTTGCTTTTATTGCATTTGCTTCTAATATTGTCCTCTGGATTCTGGACTTATTTATGGAAAGGTTCTTTTTCACCTTGGAGTATAAAAGTCTTCTTTCTCAGAGAGCTCTGGTGCCACAACAAACTACAAATCCCAGGATTTCATCACATTGACCGTGGCAGTTAAAGCAGTGTCAAACTGCATTATTTCTGCAGTGCAGATGAAGCCCAAAACAAGTGGTTGTTTTTTTAAAATGTTTCTCATCCTTGAATTAGAGCTAAACCCAGTCTACTCTTTTTTCACAGGTGCTACCTCAAGTGACTAGCTGCTTCATTGTGGCTTCTCAGCTAAACACTGAAAAGTGGAATTGTTTGGTGAACTGTATGAGTACAAATTCTCAATTAAGAACCTTCCAGACCAGGGGTAGGCAACCTTTTTGAGCCGGGGGCCAGGTTGCTGTCCCTCAGACAATTGGGGGGCTGAAGCACCAAAAATAAATAAATAAATAAATAAATAAATAAATAAATATAAAAATTTTAAAAATTAAAAAATTAAAAAAATATGCATGCACACTCTCTCAGCCCCAGAAAAGCCATGGCAAACCCCCTGTGGAGATTTTGCCAAGAAAACCCCAAGAACAAGTAATAACAACAACAATCAATATCATCATGGCAGGCGTCGGTAGCGTCGGGCGTCGGCAGCGGCAGGACCGGCCTGGGACCGGTCCAAAGGCCTCGGGGGGCCGCATCCGGCCCCCGGGCCTTAGGTTGCCTACCCCTGTTCCAGACTGATTCCACTATAGATGGCCATTGACTCTCCTTGGAAAAGCAGTATAAGAAGGCATCTTTTCTCAGTGGAATTTTGTTTGAGCTGCAAGGTTTATCTGAACTATGCTATGCCTTGTCTTTGCAGTTTTTTTCTGCAGTCTTGACTCTTGGCTTGCTCTCCAACTGTCTTCCGGTTTGCTCTTCAGTCTTGATGCTGAGTTGCTACTTCTTGTCTCACTGCAGACCCAGGTGCCAACATTAATAGTAAGCATATACACAGAGAAGGAAAGAATTTTCTTCTGTTTTTCCCAGTCACCTGTTCTCAGTGGCATACCAGTATGTTGATGATACCTAGCTCTATTACTCCTTTGCACCTAATTCCAAAGAGGCTGTTCCTCTGCTAAACCAGTGCCTGGTAGCTGTGATGGACTGGATGGGGGCAGAAAAATCGAAACTTTTAATCCACACAAGACAGAGGTGCTCCTGGTCAGTCAAAAGACTGATCTGGGAACAGGGTTTCAGCCTGTGTTAGATAGGGCTACACTCCTCCTGAAAATGCAGGTTTGCAGTTTGGAGTACTCCTGGATTCAGCCTGGAGGCCCAGGGTTTGGCAGTAACCAGGAGTGCTTTTGCACAGTTAAAACTAGTGTGCCAGTTGTACCCATTCCTGGAGAAGTTGGATCTGGCCATAGTGGTACATGCCTTGGTTACATCTTGTCTGGAATACTGTAATGCACTTTATGGGGGCTACCTTTGAAAAGTGCTCAGAAACTTCAGCTGGCCCAAAAAGCTGCAGCCAGGTTTTTAACTGATGCTAGCTATAGGGAGCTCACAACTCTGTTGCAACAGTTGCACTGAATGCCAGTCCATTTCCAGGTACAATTTAAAGTTCTGTTTTTGACCTATAAAGCTCTATATGGCTAGGATCCAGGGTATTTGAAGGACTGTATCTCCTTGTACAAGCCTATTAAGGTTTTAAGATCATATGGGGATGATCCTAGACCTAGAACACATCAAACCTGACCTCTCTCTGGAAGCAAGGATAACAAAACTGAGGCTGTCACACTTTGGCCACATCACAAGAAGACATGACGCATTAGAAAAGACTAATATAATACTAGACAGAGTAGAGGGAAGCAGAAAGAGAGGAAGAGCACATGCCAGATGGGTGGACTCAATCAGGGAGGCCACAAGCCTGAGCCTTCAGGACATAAGCAGAGTGGTTAAGGATAAGGAGGAATGGAGATGTCTCATTCATAGGGTCAGCATAAGTCAAGGCCAACTCAAGGGCAGTTAACAACAACAAAAACCATGATCAATACCTATTAACAGACTCATGAGCATGTCTAATCCCTTATATATCCCCACTTTTGTAAAATCAGATGGATGTAGGGTTTTCACTCAGGTCCTTTTTGACCTTCAGATGTGAGGTTGTGATAGATCTGCAATGCAGTTCTGCCTTTCAGAGGACAAATGGCAATGATCAATGCCTCCTCCTTGCTCTGGAGTCCCAGTGTAGCTGGCCACCATCTTCACACTTCATGGCAGGGAAGTACACAATCACAGATATTGAAGAGGTTGCAAAGTGGGCCTTCAGTGGCAGAAGTCAGAGCCCAACCAGCACATTTTGCTGCCTGAGATGAAAGAGATGATGATAATGATGATGCTGTCTTTGATCATCATCTTACTTTCATCTTCATCTTGGTTTATATCCTGCCTTTTCCCCTTGGGACTGGGACTCCAGGTAGCTTACAAATCAAAACAAATGCAACATAGTTAAAAATATAAAAAGTTTAATGTTAAAATAGAATTAATTATTAACAATTTAAAAGATGAAATTAAAATGATAAAAAGCAGTTTAAAATGCAGTGCAATCAAAACAATACAGCACCCTCTTAAAAGTGCTTTCTTTAAAAAAAAACCCAACCCTTCAGTTCTAAAAAAGGTCTTTGTCTGCTTATGGAGCTGGATGGGGCTGTCGTAGCATCCCTAGAAAGCAAATTTCAGTACCTAGGGGCAGCCATTGAGAAGGCCCTGTTTCATGCTCATATCAGCTGCAAAACTGGTGATGGTGCTTGCTCTCATTAATATGTACAGAACTGGGCTGCATCTGCACTGCAGAAATAATGCAGTTTGATGCTGCTTTCTCTGCCATGGAACAATGCAATGAAATTTTGGGATTTGTAGTTTTGTGAGATATTTGACCTCCTCTGTCAGAGAGCTCTGTTGCCACAACAAATTACAAATCCCCAGATTCTATAGGATGTAGCATGGCAATTAATACAACAGCAATGCAGATGCAACCCTTGACTGCTTCTTATAAGCAAACTTACCAAAAACAGGACAATACCTTCTATCACAGCTTGAAAACATTGCTTTTTTGAATTTAACCCCCTAGACAATATGGTCAGTGGTCATGTGACCAGGAGATTCTGTTTGTTGTCCTTCAAAATATAACTTTCTCAAGTTATGTAAGGTCTGCAAGCAGGCCTCCTGCTTCTTGTTACTGTACCCCAGCATCTGGTACATGAGGCAACCACTTCCCTCTCCTCAGTAACCTTAGAAGAACAGCATGGCATGGAGTTGGATTAGATTGCCCTTGTGGTCTCTTCCAGCTTTATGATTCTATCTTTCAACAATATGATTCTATGATTCTATTATACTAGAGATGCCACCCATCTTATAATCAGTTTTATTGCAGGAATTTAGAAATTCCTTACAATGAAAAGTAACAATATAAAATCAGGCCCAGTGATACCAATACTGCTGTCTTGTGGATTATAATTGGTATGCACCACTATGGGTTCTTGGAGAATTTGGATTTGAATGGACTTGATCTGCACTTCTAAGACTAATGTGTGGGTTGGCATAAAATTATCCCTCTGATATTCACTGCTCTGACATTTGTGATGCACTTCTTGGCTCACTAAATAAATAAATGCTCAAATATCTTCAAAGTAGGATTAAAAATATTTAGAAATGTGTGCATTTAAATCAAACATGTTTATAATTATGTTTAATAAGAAAATGCATTTTAAAAATATACTTATATGTTTACAATGCTTTTATCTTTTAAACCAATTTTTTAAAACAAGTGATTGTTTTAATAATAACAATAATAATAATAATAATAATAAATTTTTATTTATATCCCACCCCTCTGCCAAGCAATCGGGGTGGCGTACAACATTCAAGACATCAAAACAAATAACATCAAATCATATCCCATCCCTCCTTCCCACCCCCACCCACCCCTCAAAAACAGATAAAACAAAACAATTTAAAAAACAATTGTTAAAAATATGCAATATACAATGTTAAATATGCAATATACAATTTAAATACATAATTGCGTTGTTGCTGGGAAAGATGTTACTGGGGAAGGATTTTAAACTCTTCCTGGTCTCTCTGGCCGTACTCCAGCCACAGCTGTGTTGCTGGGGAAGATGTTAGTCCCTGGCGGCCCTAGCGCCTCCGCCTCAGCCTCCCGCTCGCGTCGCCGCCGCAGCTGCTCTGTTGGCGGGAGGGATGAAAGCCGGTGGGCTTTTAAGCTCTTCCCGGCCACGCTCCAGCCACAGCTGTGTTGGTGGGAAGGTGTTGGTCCCTGGTGGTCCTAGTGCCTCCGCCTTGGCCTCCCACTCGCGTCGCGTTTAGTTCTATTTCTAAGCTGACTTTTTAAAAGTGTATTTTTTTTATTAAATTGTAATCTACATTGAGTAAATTTTTTTGGGGAAAAACAGGATATAAATAAGTATAACTACAACATATGTACTTCTATCCATGTCCCTGAGCTGACTTTGTAGTTGTTTTGAATCAACATTAATGAAAATTGAGAGTGGACTTATCAATGAACATATGTAAATCTAACTGATCTATCCAGTTCTAGACTGAATGGAACAATATTTTTTTGCTGCGAAATTTCACCAATGCTCACTTGCATCTTAGGAAATTTCAGGGGGTGAAAGATGGAAATAAGCTGAAGGAATTGAATGATGGACATGCTCTATTTTTAGGTAGTAGTGATAGTGATGATGGTCAGAAAAGTGCTTGTGAATGGATGTTGTTGATTCTTTATGTACAGTAATTGCCTCTGGTTCATGTTGTAGTGTGATGCTGCTTATTATTGTACTGATCACATTAAATGATGGCAGGAATTCACAATTAGTGTTACAAATACACATTCGTGACTGGTTACACATTCGTGACTGCATTGTATACAATTCTACAACAAAGACTTCTGCCCTATATGATTTATGATATGATTTATATAACTTTAAAGTAGATGATGAAGATGTTGAAATAGTTAAAGGTTTTCCATATCTGGGCTCAGCCATTAATCAGAAGGGAGACTGAAGTCAAAAAATCAGAAGAAGACTAGGACTTGGAAGAGTAGCTATGAAGGAACTAGATATGAAGGCTCCTGAAGTGTAAAGATATATCATTGAATACTACACTTAGAATGGTGCATGCCATTGTATTTCCAATATCTATGTATGGTTGTGGAAGCTAGACAGTGAAGAAAGTTGATAGGAAGAAATTCAACTCATTTGAAATGTGGTGCTGGAGAAGAGTTCTGTGAATACTGTGGACTGCTAAAAAGTCAAATGAGTAGGTCATAGAGCAAATCAAGTCTGAATTCTCCTAAGAAACCAACATAACTAAACTGAGACTGTGGTATTTTGCCATATCATGAGAAGACATGGCTCACTAGAAAAGACAATAATACCTGGTAAGGTAGACAGGGTAATGACAAGGTGACTTGAAGGGCTCACATTTAGGGGGTTTCCATAAGACAAAGTCAACTTGACAGCAATTAACAATAATGTTGCAAGTTTATGAAGTGCCACTAGCAAAAGTGTTAAAAATAATAGAGGAAGGGAAAAAAGATGATGTTCATCCCAAGCCTGCATTTTGTCAAGATGTGGTTGTTCTCAATTCAGGTGGTATTGGAGGGACATTCAGGCAGGCAGGCCCCTCCTTCTGGCCATGTAGTTACTCCAGGAAATATATATATATATATATATATATATTCCGTTGTTGTTGTTAACTGCCAAGTTGATCCCAACTCATGGTGACCATATGGATGAGACTTCTCCATGACCTATCTTCTTTTGCTTTATTTAGGTCCTGTAGATCTCAGGTCCTCCCTGAGTCTAGCCATCTGGGATGCGGTCTTCCTCTCTTTCTACTGCCTTCTACTGTTCCTAGCATTATTGTATTTTCCAATGATTCATTCCTTCATGTGGCCAAAGTATAAAGCCTCAGTTTGGTCATTTTGGCTTCCAGGGAGATTTCAGGCTTGATTTGTTCAAGGACCCATTTGTTTGTCTTTTTGGCCATCCATGGGATCCTCAGCACTCTTCTTCAGCACCATGTCTCATATTAGTTCATTTTCCTCTTATCTGCTTTCTTCGCTGTCCAGCTCTTGCACCCATACATGGTAATGGGGAATACAATGGCTTGCATGATTCTAACTTTAGTGTTCATTCCTATATCTTTACTCTTTAGGATCTTATCTAGTTCTTTCTTTGCTGCCCTTCCCATTCCTATTCTTCTGACTGCAGTCTCCCTTCTGATCAATGTTTGATCCAAAGTACAGGAACTCTTTAACTATTTCAGTTTCCTCATTGTCTAAGTTGAATGTATGTAATTCCTCCATGGTCATTTTTTTTTGTTTTCTTTCTCTTCAACAGTAAGCCTGCCTTTGCACTTTTTTCTTTTACCAAGTCAAAAAGAGATGGCTTTGTGGATTTTGGATATTATTGTACTGAGACAGAAAAAAAGGTGATTTCCCACATTTGTCCTACAGATGGCATCCCTGCTCATTCATAGGGAGGCTCAGCAAATACAGCTGCTGAAAGCAAACCAAGCTGTCTCTTTCTCTGTCTCCCTCCCTCCCCCCCCCCTTTCTCTCTCACACAGCAGAAGCTTTCCTTTCCTTGATCCAGCCTGTTTTCTCTCCTCTCTCCACATTTTCCTTCCTAGGCAGACCCTCCACTTCTCTGGATCAATGGACATAGCACAGCTCTAACTCTTTCCACTCACATACTGCTGGTGGACAGCACCAGTAACAAGTGAGAGCATTGCATCCCTATTTTTTTTTTAACAAAAACAATTCTTCTTTCCTCCACCTTTCCCTGCAAGGAACATCTGTCAAGCTAGAAAGAGAGAAAATACTACTAATACTACTGATACCCTAGCCATTTCCCATTGGATTTCCAGCCTATAAATTTTTATTTTATTTCACACAGCAGGAGCTGGAGATGGAAGGAGCTCTATTCTTTTGATGCACCCTCTTTTGCCTTTTTCTTCTTTTGCTGGATCTTTTTTCTCACTCAATGGATGCTTTTCAAAAAGAGGGACCTTCTCCTGTCGCCTTACCTCTTCTTTTTTCTTGAGTTAGTTTCCTGACATTTCCTGGCTTGGAGACTGAATGCAACTTTTTAAAAAACAAAACAAAAACAGCAACAACAGAAAAAACCCTATAAATCTTCCACCCTTCTTACTTTGTCATTGGGGAAGAATTGAGGGAATATTTCCTCCATCCCTGGGAAAAGGGAGGAGATCACCGTGGCTGTGTGTAACGTGTGGGATTGTTGCCTGTGATCTGGACCCAAATATCCCTAGGTGTGTTTTGAAATATGGAGAATAGCCTTGGATGTGTTTGGGTACCAAAGCTGGTTTTTCTGCTGTTTGGGATCTCACTCCTCACTCTGGATCTTGAAGTCACAGGTAAGTCATATGTGGGTTTATTTATTTTATTTCTTCCCTGCTATTTCTTTTCTTTGGATTTCATGGATTGTGCAGGAGCATTGTGATATACGCTCCACATTGTTGATTTTTCCATCCTTGCTGGATGCCTAAAGAGCCAGCTGAGTTGGTGAGAGCTTTGCAAGAGACTTGGTTGGGAACTCTATCAAGACTCTTTTTATTGCTTTGTAAAGGGGAATTTACCCATAAGTAAGTAAGTAAGTAAGTAAGGAAGGAAACAAGCAAGCAAGCCCTCTACTCAAAGGGGAAATGTAGTAGGTGAAGACTGTGTGATAGTCTTCGCTGCTTAGTGGTGTTTCTCCTCAGCTTTGGAGCTCAGTAGCTCAGGAGTGTTGGCTTTTTGTTGCGTCTCTTGGCTCCTTAGGTTGAATATAAGACAATGTGCAGCTATGAGGTTTGCACAATGGAACCATTCCATGCAGACGGCTTTCAAACTCTGGTTTGATTGATATTCTTGGAGGCACACCTCTCTTTGCACTTGGCAGACACATTTTCTAATTAAAAATGGCAAAGCCCTGTTGTGTGTTGAATTGGGATAGGAAAAGAGATGAAAGGGCACTGATACAGTCTTGTTGGATGTTACTCCTTCTCCTTCATCTTTTTTTTTTTTTTTTTAAATAGAAGATCAAGAATGACTGGGAGTGAAAGCACTGAAGGAAGCAAACCCAGAAATGAAATGGGAGGTTTTCCAGGAAGTGTGAGAGAAAGTCATGATGCCATTTGCAGAGGATCAGGCTTAGAGAGGGGGTGTGGTGGTTGTGGAGGGTTGGCAAGAATGAATGCTATTCTCCAGCAATCTTTCATGTTGGTTTGGATGATCAACAATCACATTTCATTAACAATTTTACGATGAGTCTACCCAGCCTTACAGATAACAATTCTATCTGGTCGTGTCATATAAGCCATTTATGAACAATGCGTGCTCATTTTCTTCCTGCTCTCTTCCCCTTCCCTTCAGCCCACACACTCACAGCAGGCAGTGCAAACAAAATTGTAACGTTTAAAACCTATGCAGAATTATCCTATTGTTTTTTTTAAAAGTTTCCCTGAGTCTAGCGTCATGCAGTTGCCTATAAATATCAATATTTAATCAAAGCATCCTTGAGGAACCCAGGATGATCACAGTTGTCAGTTGATTGTCTAAGACTAACAGGTGAACTGAAAGATGATGCTCATTTTAAAAATTACAACGAGGTCCCCCCCTTTTCGGTCTCTGTATTATACGTACAACGTGGGATGGGGGCAGCTGGAATGCGATAATGAATAGGTCTCTTTCTCTCTCTGTGTCTCAGATTTCCAGCTTAATGGATGGTGGACAGAGGCATGTCTGTGGCCCTCCACCTTGAAAGATGATTGACTTGCATGCTTCTCTGCCGATGGAAGGCAAAATGGGTGTGTGTGTGGCTGTGCACATGAAAGGCATGGTTATATTATATGATGAGCACAAGGTGTAACATGAAATAGTGCTTGGCAGTGAACAGGGAAGTCATTACAGATTCTTAGACCCTCTAGCTGTGGATTTCACTGGTGTATTTGGCTCTCTGCTGCCTCTGCTTAATTTGGGCTTTACATATGGCTTCATGCTCCTGATTACAAAGCCTTTATCTGCTTGCCTTGGTGGCCCATCACTTTTTTGTGAATGATTGACAAAGTTTTCTATTCCCAGCATTTTACCTGTAGACAATTTTTTATTTGTAATGGATAGTTGTTTTCTCTTCTCCTTCTGGGGCCATTTCCATGACTTGCCTTTGGCCTAAGCTCATTCTGTGGCTGAATGTCTTCTCCCCCTCCTCTCTTTCAGTAGCTTTTTTCTCCCTTCAGCATCTTAGCAGGGGACTGATGGGGAAGAAAGCAGGATTTCGCTCTATGAAAGGGCCAGTAGGAGGTGCCCTTAATAAGGCCAAGTAGCCAGTTTGACGCTTGGCAAAATTCCCATTCAGCAGGGTATTTAAAGACTTTGTTGATGGGTAACAAAGGGCTTATAGAGCTGCGGCACAATGTAGCTTTGTCCTTTCCCCTTTTCTTTTCTTTTCTTTTGGCTAACACACAACACTGCTTTGGAAATGTAAGTTTTTTTCTTCCTTTCTTTATAAACTTTCTTTATGGAAACAAGCATATTGCTCAACAGACAGTTTTTCTTTTCATTTTCATTTTCTATTGTTCCAAGGTGCCAGAATGTTGACTCTGTATGAAATACAATCTGCCCCCCCAAAAACCCCCACAGTCATGAATGAGCTTCTGTTCATTACTTTGACTTAATGTGTACATGTTGTGTATGTAGACTTGTCTGTGAGAGAGAGATATGTACACGATCTTTCACATGAAAAAGCATTTTCTGTTCTGCCATTTAGAAAAGTAAAGGATAAAGAAATGATATTTGAAAGAACTCTGATCCAAGCTTCTATGGATGGCACTTAATCCTGGCATGTAATCAAGTGCACAATACAATAGAGTTGGTGATGCGGGACTTAGAGGAAGCTGACTGTTGAAGTCTCTTTTGTCTGAATGGAAGAGAAATGGCCAACCCATTCTGTCTACCCATGCTTCCCTTTTCCTTCTGTTTTCCGGTGCTGTAGTGTGAAGTCAAGGAGTGGGATTGAATCTGCTTGTCCAAACCTCTCAGCATCTAGGTAGGAAGGCAATCATATTCTTGGCAAGTGGTGCAGTATAAATCAACAGTGACCTGTCACTGAATCCATTTCACATGCAGCAGAGTTGCCCTCTGTGCTCTAGAGTGCTGGAGCTGCCACATGTGTTATATGACTTGGTGAGCAGTGGTACATTTAGTTAAATTGGCTGAGAAGTTGGGGCTTTGTGATGTGTAAAGAGATCAACAATTTTCTCACTAAGCCATGGTGAACAACTTAGTGTTACTGGGGGATCTGTCTACTCTTACTTGGATTCAGACCTAACTTGAGATGGGGTGATTGACCTTGGGTGAAGGGTAGCAGGAGAAGAGAAGGAGGTGATTATCTTTGCAGACACAGTACTCAATCTGTGAAATGGGAAAGTTGAGTTAAAGCTAGAAAATATGGATTTAAGGTTGCAAACCCAACATTTTGTATGATAGAATAGCTTAACAGAAGCCTGTTTCAGAATTCATCTGGAGTATGTATATTGGTACCTACTCAAAGATCCTGCATGAATAATATAGTTGTAAGATTTGAGGCTTTATTAGGATAGACACAAATAGACACAAATCCTCCTTGCATATCCTCCCACCCTGAGGCCTTGTCATTCAACAACAGAACAACACACAGATTAACATGTAAATCACTCCTCCCAAAATAGGGTCACATAGTATATATATACTCCACTCACTTCCATGCCAGCATTCTCTGAAGATGCCAGCCACAGATGCTGGTGAAACATCAGGAACAAACTCTTCCAGAACACAGCCACATAACCTGAAAAACCCACAAAAAACTATAGTTTATTTGTTAGTATTTAGTGCTTCTTTGGCTTTGTGACAGAAAATGCACTGATTGTATAGGTTGAATTTAATGCTCCAGTCATTACTTTCATATCCTGTGTTTTGGAGTGAGATGGTAATCCATGTAAAGTCTAATTTGTAGAGAAATCAAGAAAGGTATCCTCCTTGTACAAGACATTCCAGTCCTCTGATGTGACAAAACTTTCACTGGAAAATCAATGGGAATTTTAACTAAGGTGTCTGACTAAAAAAGACCTGTACCATCGTGTGGTTATAAAAACTGCTAGTTAATGCACACATGTGTTTCTATCACTCATTATCTCATCACTTGACAGCTTAGCATTCAATGACTTATAGCTGAATGTGTGAATTGCTACTATTGAGAAGCACTGAGTTTTGAGATAATTCCAGGTCTGACAAGTTCTACTTTATGTTGCCTGATCTGTGATGGCTATTTGACAAATTATCACTTTCATGTGAACAGTATCAAGGGATGAAAGTACTTGTGTGAACTCAGCTTCAGGTCAGTGCAGGAGATTGCAGAAGGGAATATGTACATACAACAGCCAGATAGATTTGGGTTCCGTAATATTTATTTAGCCCAATAGGAGGCTCATTAGCTTTTCTGAAATGATCAGATGCTTATTGAAGTTAGCTTAATGAGGATGATGATCAAATCCCAACCCTGTTTCACAATAATACACTAGAGTTTTCATCAAATTCTAATTTTGGTAGTTGTCTGCATGATCTAATGAAAGTTTGTAAACAGACTTCTCTCCTGAATGCATCTTCATTTTATTGTGTTGGATAGAAAATCATAATTAAAGATGCTGATGAAACTTTTTAACAACTATTCATTCATCTGATCATTAAGATTACCATGTTGTCTCTGCACAGCATGCCCTAGTCTTTAATCACACACTAGCTCTGAATTCCCAGTTTTCTGGGTTATCATTGCCTCTCCCTTCCCTGCTGTCTTGTCACTGCATCAGTGTTAGGCATCAACAGTAAGTCATCCAATATAGCCCAAGACTAACTTTTCCCAGTTGTTAGTTCCAATTCAGTCGCTCCTCCATTCTTGTGGACTTGAAGTCTGCACAGTTTTGCATATTCACGGAGGGGCGGCCTCCATTTAAATCAATGGGGTGCGCGCCTGTGGGAGCGTGCCCCATTCAAGCCTATGGGGCTTGAATATTGGTGAGTCTCCATATTAACAGTGTGTGTGTCCAGGATGGATCCTCCACAAAAACGGAGGGCCAACTGTAGAGCAACCTATTAATTCATTGGGTCTACTCTAGTTGGGACAAGCAACTGGATTCAGGCTTTACATTTTGCTGCTTTCAGACTGTATTGAATAATGGTGTTGTTGAAGTTCATTATTAATAAGTTCAACCCCTCCCCCCAAACCCCCCCCCCCCAATATATATACAAAACATAACTTGAAATGCATGGACATACTAGGTATAAATTTCCATTTCCCCAGCAATGTATTTTATGGCTTGGAAAAGCTACCACTTCCCACCCCCATGCTGATGTCCTCCAAGGTCCATAGTAGTTGATGAAGATATGGCTTCCAACACATCTGCAGTGCACCAGTTCGGAGAAGGCTGACTTGATGTGTAAAAGAAGATTCTGCACTTGAGCAAACTGTGGTTTGAAAAGGGTCTGCTATTTGTTCAGGTTTTGGACTCTAAGTATACCTTACATGGAGATAGGCTTGGGTTGAGTTGAAATGGTACACATGTCTCATTTTGGCACGACAAATCCCAGAATCCCAAAATGTGGAGCAAATCCACAAAAAACTTTAAGCCTTGGAAGCAAGATTGTCAATAGTTTTTTGTGGGTTTTTCGGGCTGTATGGCCATGTTCTAGAAGAGTGGCCACACAGCCCGAAAAACCCACAAAAAACTATGGATGCTGGCCATGAAAGCTTACAACTTCAAGATTGTCAATGTTTCTTGGTGCTTCCTCATTATCTTATGTAATTGAAACCTTACAGCAGTGTGTGAAATATTCAGGAGTTCTACTGGATTCCCAAATCAGTTTTCCAAGCTGGCCTTTGCTACATAGCAACTGCTATTGGTCTGGCCTCTGAGGAGAGAACAGCAGCCATTCTGCCTTCATTCCATGGCTCATCCTGATCCTGGCTCATCCTTCATACCAACTGCCATTGCATTGGCCTCTAAGACAGAGAACAGCAGTCAACATTTGCTGGACTTATACTGCCACCCTCTTTTTCTTGTGTTTTTCATGTCTTTTTAAGATTTAGATTTAGGTCAGGGAATTGTCAAATTAACAATTTGTAAGCCATTCTAGGAGCATTTTTGGCTGAAGTATGGGATATAAACGTTCTAAATAAATAAATTTTCCAAGCCATCTCACCTTATAAATTGATGAGGTAATAACATGATTTCTTAGGGATAAAAGTTGATCAGATAGTCATTCAATTAGACAAGATTACCAGTTGCATGAAAGGCTGTTTAAAACATAGACATTAGGAATGTGGGAAAGGTGAGGTTCTGAGCATGGGGTGAATGACATTGGCACCACAAAACCTCCCCCACTTCAGCCCTATTCCAGGCCAGCTCCTCACAACTGCTATGTGAGTTGGAAAGAAAACTTCCATTGGAATAAGAGGTGGTGGATTTTCTTCCAGTGTAAGAAAATGATACCTGGAGGTTGGGGGTTGGGGGTTGAGGTGGAGATCTTGATCTGGATTGGGACTGCAGCAGGGAGCCAGTCATTGAAGCCCCCCTCTTACTTTCACATTAACAAAAATAGAAGACATTATGGGCTCCATCTGGACCAGCCTCTCCAAGCCTAATGTTTACTTTTTGCAAAGGGATCTTGTAGCACCTTTGAGACTAACAGAAAGAAAGAAGTTATGAGATTTCATAGTCAAAAGCTCATGCTACCAGCACCTTTAGTCTCAAAGGTGCTACAAGTACTGGTTTTCCAGAGTAACATGGCTATGTCCTTGTTTACTTTTTGTATGCCTCAGTTGCATGAATGGCCTAGGACAGGGGTAGGCAACCTTTCCCCTTTAAGGGCCGAGGGACTTCAGCTCCCAGAAGCCTCAGCCATGTTGGCCAATAGTCCCATGTTGGCCAATAGCTGCTGGGATTCTGGGAGCTGAAGTCCCTCGGCCCTTAAAGGGGAAAGATTGCCTACCCCTGGCCTAGGAGTTTGCAGTTTTGAGATCTCATTTGAGCCTGTGGATGCCCTGACCATATTAATTCAAACAGATGCAGCAGCAGAGGAGGTAGAACACCTTCAGGAAGGATCCTGGCTTGTTCTTGACAAGTGCACCCATGCTTTGGTTGAGTATTATACTCAGGTTTGCATGTCCATCTTCAATAAATTGTGCTTTACATTCAATATCTAAAATTGCATATATATGAAGACAATGAGTGAACATTGAACTAAGGTTGAGTACAAACTGGAGATACTTTGGAAGTCAATTGTAAATATTTGTACATAATTATTGAAAAAGAAATCAATATGTCAACTTTATAGATATGTTTGAATAGTATATGTTAATAAAATATAAATTAATTAAATAAATAAATTGTGCTTTACCTGATAATCTTTCAGAATAATTCTACCCATCATCATGTGTTTATCTGACTGTGCTTTAGCACTTGCAGATTTTTTTGATGATTGGGATTGTCAGACCAGATGACACTGGAACCATGTCACTGTGGCTGCTGTCAGGATATGGCTCAGGTGAATTATAATTTGGGAGCAAGGGATGAACATTCTATCTGTTTTCAGTGGCAGGTGCCCATTCACCTTATGGCTGTGTATGTCTCTTCTTTTTGTCATTGCAAAGTTTGTTATTCTCTTCCTCCTTCTGCAACATGCTCAGCCCCACTTCTAGGACACCCCATTGCACCGCAGTGCCCCACCCCATGGCCCTTCTATTGCTGGTGGAAAGAGGAGGGGATCAGAAAAATGTCTGGCTATGTCCCCAAAGCCAGATACAAAATGAATGACATTATCTAGCGATAATCCAGCAGGTGATATGCTTTGTCTGGCTCTGAGAAAGTAGCCACATCCTTCTTAGAATCATAGAGTTGGAAGAGACCACAAGGGCCATCCAGTCCAAACCCCTGCCATGCAGGAAATCACAATCAAAGCACCCCCGACAGATGGCCATCCAGCTTCTGTTTAAAAACCTCTAAAGAAGGAGACTTCACCACACTCTGAGGGAGTGTATTCCACTGTCAAATAGCTCTCACTATCAGGAAATGCCTCCTAATGTTGAGCTGGAATCTTTTCCTGTAGCTTGTATCCGTTGTCCCGGGTCCTGTTCACTGGAGCAGCAGAAAACAAACTAGCTCCCTCCTCACTATGACATCCCTTCAAATATTTAAAGAGGGCTATCATATCCCCTCTTAACCATCTCTTCTCCAGGCTAAACATACCCATCTCCCTAAATCTCATCATAAGGCATAGTTTCCAGACTCTTGACCATTTTGGCCACCCTCCTCTGGATTCTTTAACCCTCCCCTACCTGCAATGGAGTGGCTATAGGGTGGACCTATCACAGCAAACAAGTAAGTACTGCACTACTGGCTTGGTGATACCCAGTATGGGGCAGCTGCTGGGGGCGGGGGGAGCTGTATCTTTGTCACCAGTCTGTCACCTTCCCAGGAGAGAGAGCTGGATCAGTGACAAAGTCATGAGGGGGCATGCTTAACCCTCCACCATTCTTGCTGCCGCCTTGGCTCCCTCATTTCTCCAGGGAGATGGGCTGATGAAAATCCACGAGGGTGTGCTCACTCCTCCACCACTTCCTTGGCTCCCTCCCAAGGGAGAGAGACGGGGCTGTGTCAAAGCTAGAAGGGGCATGCTCACCCCTCTGCTGCAGTGGGAGGAAGAGAACCCAAGAAGGGATGTCACCCCTCCTGTGAGGTGTCACCCCTCCTGTGGGGTGTCAATCTGCATCCTTCACACCCACTCCGTGGCTCCACTGCTCTATTGCTATATTTGACCACTTAGGATCTCAGCTATTATTCCCCCTTCCCAACACACAGAGAGTCAGTGATTTTAACTGTAATGTGTTGGGACTAATTGTTTTTTCCCCCAAAAATAAATATAAATAAATAAATAAATAAATAAATAAATAATCTAGAGGGTTTCTCTGGTTTCTGACCCTGAACAGCCATTCCTCAAGCTCAACCTAGAGAAAGTGTTATGAGCAATGTAAGGTGCAATCTGAAAGGCTGCAGGGCAGAAGCTACTGTCAGATTTTTTGGAGTTATGGGTTTTGGAGTACATATGGAAATGTACAAGATGTATGAGAACTTGTTCCTGTGAGAAGGTTTCAAGGGAACAAGCAGGCCTGGAAAACAACAGATGTACACCCAGACATAAACATTTTCCCTGCAGGAAGTCAACACATTATTGTTTTGGGAAAGTGGCAAGGCTAAAAGGTAAACAACATTACATCATGATGTTTACATGTCACTGGTCACGTGGTGTATGACGTGAGTCTGGGAAATAAGGTAGTAGCCAATAAGCATCATGGGTCAAGCCCAAATGGGTGTCAACTTGGGGGTGAGGAAAAAGTCCTTGCACGGTGCTTGGGTGTGTGTACTGTGCTGTGTGCGTGTGTGTAACAAAGAACTGCTTGGAAATAAACTATTTGGTGTTTTGCAAGACATCCGCTGCTGTGTTGCAGGGAATTGAACTGTATATTAGTTTGCTCAGTTGTGACAATAAAGGTAGCATTTATTAGTCTACAACTTGAGTGGTTTATGATATCTGCTGGGACAGCTGGGTCAGCTGAGGCAGTGACATCTGGATCCAGGGGAAGAAGTCTGGAGGCGTGCAGGAGAAGGTGTCAGTTTATCCTGCCAGATCTGCTGGATGGTATACTAGTACTGCAACACACATCATCCATCATGCACCAGGCGTGGCATCTCTGACAGCTACTGCCCATGGCCTGAAGGGTTCATAGCATTTATTGGAGGCCTGACTGGTCCAAAGGTTTAAGACTACTTACAAAGCATACCCTTGTGAACCGAAAGAGGACTTCAGGGAGGACCTGAGCACATAGAACCCCAGGTAGTTCTGGAAGCTAGGTTCTAGACTGAAACTGTAATCCTTTTCTGGGATAAAAAGGGACTCAATAAATCAAGGGTGAGCAAAGTGTGGGCTCTGGGCTGCATGTGGTCCTTCTTGGGACAACAGAGTGTGAACCCTGAAGCTTTCCTCTTGAAGCACCCTAAACCCCCAGAACCTCCCCCCCATTTTTTATTTTTAGTGCCATTTTGGGGTGATTCTTTGCCCTCAAAATGGCCTGAAACACCCCAAATTGAGTGAAAATGCATTCATTTATCACCTCAACCCTCAGAGCCCACCCAACTCCCCATAAGCTCTGAAAAAGCAAAATAGGCCACCAAAATCAGTCAAAATACTGTCTAGAAGCAACACTGCATCACACCTTGGTTTGATCCTATGCAGTTCTTCCTATAAATGTGCAAAATGAGTGGGGATGAGAACTGGGAGTACGTATGTCCTATTGATGCAGGCATTGTTCGTGTCCACCAGTTTTCCCTGCAATGATTACTAGCTGCACACATTTTTTACTGGAACAATGCGTGACAGTGCTCTGCCAAAATAGCTCCTGCATTGCCTGGATATTCTAAAAAGCAGGGTTTGCTTTCACTGAAGTGTAAACAAAGCACCTGCATTACCATTTTGTTTCCTGCCTGTGGCTACTTCTTGTGCTGTAGCAAAAGAGTGTTGCAAGTGATTTTGCAAACTGTACTTAGAGTGGAAAGCAGGCATGGTAAGGATCATTAACTAAATGTGAGCATATGGCTAAATCAAATACAATTGTTTTCTTGGTTCTAGTCGTTGCTAGATATAAAGTGGCTGCATGAATTCTCACGTTCTTTTCTCTATTTAAAAAAAATCTTATATAAGAATTATTATGTAAAATGTAACAGAATAATTGATGCACCTATATAATTGCCTTGACATACATCACAGACAGCATACTATCATAATAAGAAGTACAGCTAATCATAACACTGATAATAACTCCTCCTCCTTCTTGTTATTCATATTCTTATTCTAATATTCTGCAAAAGGAATGAGTTGTTCACTTGATTCCCTTCCTGTTTTTGTTTTTTTAAATCAGCCAGCATGGTGTAGTGCATTAAGCATTGGACTATTGCTCTGAAGATCAAGCTTTGATTCCCCGCTTGACCACAGAAACCCATTGGGTGACCTTGGGTGAGGTACACTCTCTTAATCCCATAAAATCCTCTGATTGGTTCATCTTAGGGTTGCCATAAGTCAGAAATGACTTGAATACACACAAGAACAAACTTTTTCAAAATCAAAATATATACATTTTATATCAAAGTGCATTTCTTGCAGCAGACATTTAAAATGAACAAAGGGTGTCACTTTAATCTTTTTTTTTTTTTATTGGAAGTGTTGAAATTATCATTCCTTGGTTCCCACAGTTAGTTTTAATAGTTACAATAACAATATGCTTTCTTATTTCTCAGAAGATAAAAATCAAATTACTTTTAAAGCTAATTCTTTTAAAATATCTGAATGCTACAGCCCATGGATATGTGCTACAAACCATGCCCTCCTCTTGTCCACTTCCTGGCCCTTTCCACATAACAGACAACATAACATGATGAAACAAAAAGAGGACAACATAGGATGGCAATACAATACAGTTGCCCCTCCATTTTCGGGGGTGATCTGTTCTGGATCCCTCCACGAAAATGGAAAATTGAGAATATTCAAGACCTATTGGCTTGAATGGTGGCAGACAGCCCATTTTGTCCCCCTCCTTTTGCCGCCAGTTGAACGGGCAAGAGATGTGAACACCAAGTCCGCAAAAATGGAGGGATGACTGTATTCCCTTTTTTCAATTTAGTGAGGCCATACCCCCTAACTATAAAAGTAACTAAATCACAGTTATACTGTAAAAGGAGCAAGGATCTCTCACTAAGCTGCACTTGCCATGTAGCATAATATTTTTTCCCTTCTTGGGAAAAGGAATTAATTAGGAATTAATTACATGTAACTTGTTATTTTTAACCAGTTATATACAAAGTCTGGTAAAAAGGAAGTGAACGTCAAGCTTGGATGTTTGTGGAAGGCAAAGCAGTTTATTTCTACACCAGTTTATCTCAAAACAAGAAGGCTCTCACTCACCTTGCTTGTAATCAGAGTGATACATCCAGTATCAACCAAAGACCTTCATAGCTGAGCGAGAATTTGAACTCAGATCTTCCTAGTCCAAATCCAGTCCATTGGCTACCATGTTTCTCTTTGGTGGCTGACTCTTCTCTTCACGACAATCATCTAATCAGGGATTGCATGTTATCTTATCTCATTCCAGAAAGCCAAAACTGATATATGTAATAATAATAAAAAATCATCATCAGGTACTTCATAGAAATGCATACAGCTCACATTAATAAACAGGGCTTATCTTTCCTCCCTTGTGTATAACTTTTTGAGTGGAAAGCGATTACTTTTGGACTATCTACCTATAGGTCAAATCTTTGCTATCACATATGTTTTGAGTGGGTGAGTAGATTGAACCAGTCTTAAAAATGATTTTTTGTTGTTGCTGGAAAATAAATTGAGATGCTAATATCACTGAATGTTGGTGTTGCTTGAATAAAATAATAACAACAAAATTCCATGGAGATGTCTCAAATTAATTAACTAAAGACAAGAAACAAACCCAAATCACTTGGCTATATTAAAATAATTCCTAGGGAGGATGGCTGAGTTGTTTTCATGTCTCTTGTGAATACAAATGGAAACAGTTTTGGGTCATATTCTGCCCACAGTTTCTTCTCTTTATAGTTACACGTACAGTATTTTCCGGCTTATAAGATGACTGGGCGTATAAGACGACCCCCAACTTTTCCAGTTAAAATATAGAGTTTGGGATATACTCGCCATATAAGATGGCCCCTCTTCCAACGCACACCAAATAAAAATTTAAAAAACCACCAGATTTGATTTCAATGTGGTAATTTTAATTCAAATGCTTATGACATGCAGGTACTTAGCAGGAAAACCGTCACTTATAAACACAACAAACTACAGATCCCTAGCATTTATTTCTGCAGTGTGTTTTGGACCTTACTTTTTAAAAAACAGTCCAGATATAAATGCTGCTTTAAAAATTATTTCCATCTCCCAGCTATGAGATGGTTGAGGGGAAATGAAAAAGTGTTGGGGGGAAGGACTGCCAATATACTAGGTGATGCATTCTGGGGTATGTACAATTTGCGGCCAAGTAAGTGACCCTGGGCATGTCACACACTCTCAGCCTCAGAAGTTGGTAATGGCAACCCCCATTTGAAGAAACATGCCAAGAAAACCCCATGATAAGGTTAAAAGTAATAATTTTGACCATTAAAATGTCCTCCATTTTGAGCATGGCTAAGAAGCATGGATTTACATTTATATTAGTGTTTTTAGCTTTCTCTAATTTCTTTCTTGTATGTCCTACATTTTTTTGTAGTGATTTGTCCTCCTTTGCATTGAAGACATTTGGTCACCCTATCTGAGTATCGAAGTATGACTCTGGAAACCAGGGTTCAAATCCTGGCTCAGCCATGGAATCTTCCTGGGTGACCTTGGGCAAGTCACACTCTCTCAGCCTCAGGAGAAGGCAATGGAAAACTCCCTTCAGAAGAAACCTTGCCAAGCAAACACCATGATAGGGCCACCTTAGGGTTGCTGTAAGTAGGAAATGACTCAAAGGCATACAACAACAACAACAACAACAACAACAACAACAACATTAGAACTCACACTCTCTCAGCCTCAGAGGGTGGCAAAGGCAAACCCTGTCTGAAAAAACACATAAGCAAGAAATGATAGGTTCATGATAGGTGTGCCTTAGTGTCATCATCAGTTGGAAACAACTTGAAGGCACACAACAACAACAACAACAACAACAACAGTCTTGGAAGTCACACTCTCGCAGCCTCAGGGGAAAGCAATGGTAAACCCTTTCTGAACAAACCCTGCCAAGGAAACTCTCCTTCTCTCTCAGCTTTTTCCCCCACCTCACACATGTCCTCCTGCACCAGGAGGACAAGGAGGAGGAGGAGGAAAGGTGGGAGGAGGGGGGAAAGTGGGGGAGAGAAGGAGGAGGACCAGGAGGACGAGGAGGAAAAGTGAGAGGATGGGGAGAAAGCGGGGGAGAGAAGAAGGAGGACCAGGAGGACGAGGAGGAAAGGTGGGAGGAGGGGGGAAAGGTGAGAGGAGGGGGAAAAGCAGGAGGGGGGAAAGAGGGGGCAAGAGGGGGGAAAGGTGGGAGGAGGGGGTAAAAGCAGTGGAGAGAAGTAGGAGAAGAAGGAGGACCAGGAGGACAAGGAGGAAAGGTGGGAGGAGGGGGGAAAAGCAGTGGAGAGAAGTAGGAGAAGAAGGAGGACCAGGAGGACGAGGAGGAAAGGTGGGAGGAAAAGCAGTGGAGAGAAGTAGGAGAAGAAGGAGGACCAGGAGGACCAGGAGGAAAGGTGGGAGGAGGGGGGAAAACTTGGAGAGAGAAGTAGGAGGACCAGGAGGACGAGGAGGAAAGGTGGGAGGAGGGGGGAAAACCCGGGGAGAGAAGGAGGAGGACCAGGAGGATGAGGAGGAAAGGTGGGAGGAGGGGGGGAAACCCGGGGAGAGAAGGAGGAGGACCAGGAGGATGAGGAGGAAAGGTGGGAGGAGGGGGGAAAACCCGGGGAGAGAAGGAGGAGGACCAGGAGGACGAGGAGGAAAGGTGGGACAAGCGGGGAAAGGCAGGGAGAGAAGAAGGAGGACCAGAAGGATGAGGAGAAAAGGTGGGAGGT
The DNA here is from genome assembly GCA_026167975.1 of Phrynosoma blainvillii. Lineage (NCBI taxonomy): Eukaryota > Metazoa > Chordata > Lepidosauria > Squamata > Phrynosomatidae > Phrynosoma > Phrynosoma blainvillii. The sequence goes on from JANUYF010000002.1 coordinate 23,193,856, forward strand.
GGGGAAAGCCAGGGAGAGAAGAAGGAGGACCAGGAGGACAAAGAGGAAAGGTGGGAGGAGGGAGTAAAAGCAGTGGAGAGAAGAAGGAGGACCAGGAGGACGAGGAGGAAAGGTGGGAGAAGGGGGGAAAAGCTGGGGAGAGAAGAAGGAGGACCTCCTAGTCCTCATCCTTCTCTCCCTGCTCCTTCCTGCTTTGCACCTCTATCCTCCTCCTCCTCCTCCTCCTCCTCCTCCTCCTTATAAGACGTATAAGACGACCCCTAACTTTAACCCCAGATTTTCCTGGTTATAAATTCATCTTATACACCAGAAAATACCGTATATCTAGTGTGACCAGTTGGCATGGCTCCTGATATAAATAATTGTAATGTCAGAATCAGCTTCATTTGTGAGGGGGCACTTGTTCTGTTAGGCAGGATAATGTATGCTGACAAGAAAAATTACAAGCCTATTCAAACATTTCTGAATCTCAGTATGTCTGTGTGTATTTTACTAATTACATAATTGCAGCATTTAGTGTTGCTATGTCATGCAAAAGTCAACCTAGGATCTAAGAGAAAAGCTGGGGCAGGGAGTCTCACCTATTGCATTGTTCCAATGGCACTGAAACTCTGATGGTGAATGGTTCAGCTGGTGTAGGACACTGGTTGTTTCCAAACTACCTTCTGTGAGATTTGTCCATTTGTCTGGGATTAAAACTTTCAATAGGACGAAGAGGCAGGAGTACTTGTGCGGAGTTTGTTGAGAAATGGGAAGGGAACTCAAGAGATTAGGTGGGGAAGTTAAGAAATAAAAAGCCCAGAAAGAAGCTGGCTAAAGGTAGTATGCAGAGTAGGGCATGAACTAATAACAAAATGATTTAAGCCTGCAGAAAGCAGTAAAAGTTAACAGGGAAAGATACTTGAAGGATAGGAAACCACCTCCCTTCTTGAATTCAACAAACTGGCAAATTCTTCGGTTGCAAGCCTCTGGCATGTTTGTAGTTATCAAGCAAAAGCCCATAAAATTTTTGCCTACACTATGCCTTCCTTCTAGAGATTCATAATGTGTATCAGAAATGTCTTTGGACCTTGGATGCTGTTTTGGGCAATCCATCTCTTACTGACCAGTGTCCTCCATGCTGAATAGCATTTGAATAGCAAGAGTGATTTCTCATATGATATATCTCACTGTCATGAGCAGTGTGGTGATATGTGTGAACCTAAGGTGGGGGAAAAAGCTATGATTCCATGGTGTATTTTTATACAGGTAGTTAATTTTTAAATACTAGATGGTTTAGCCTGGTAACTTCTTAACATAATTTGCAAGAAGGTGGTTGGCAATCCAGATGTTACATGGCCTGTCCTACTTCCTCAGAAGAGAGATTGAGAATTGCAGGGTGTGCGTTACTGAAATAAGAATATCAACAGTGCAGTCTTAACTCAAAGACCAGCTGGGTATAGCAGGTTAAGATTAGGTACAATTCCCTTCAGTCTCAAGAATTAACTTCTGCTGCATGCTCTGAAGAGAATTGCCAACAGAACAACGTCCTGTCAAAACTGTTGTGCTGGCTATGATCTGCCAGCTGAAGACCCACAAAAGGGTTGGAGAAAGTGTGGGGTGAGAGACAAGCCAAGTGCCACCAGATCAAATCCACTTTCAGTCCAGGGCCACAGTCACAAAAAAAGCACAAAGTTAAGCCAGGATGTGGAAAGTCTAAAATAATATCCAGCATCCCCAGGTTGGAAGGGGTTGGATTCATCCCAGTTTTAGCTTTCCTACTGGCCACTTAGGTTGCTGGCCACCTTTACTAGTTAGGATTGCATTCTTTAATTTCCAGTCACATGAAAACAAGCCATGGGAACAAGCACCTTTCTGACCACAATAGGACTTTGCTCTCAAAAAAATCCAAATGTCATTTGAGGAGATGAACTACAGGACAGAGGTGGTACAGCATATATGTTTTGCATGTTGAAGGTCTCATGTTCTACTTGTGATATGTATAGGCAGTGTAGGTAAAAATCCAGCTGTCTGAATCCTGAAAAGCCACTACCTGTCAGAAGAGATGGCAGAAAAGACAGTTCATGGATCACTGGTTGCACCTGGTCTATGAGCAGAACTATATGCGTGTGGGATGAGGTTATTTCTATTTCAGTGAACATCCATGTGTATGTGAAATACATCATTATGTATGCACATTAAGAGGCACTAGTGTTGTTTTTTTTTTAAAAAACCAATGTTTATATTAAAACAATCAAAGTAGCATAATAACAACATAATAACACATGCAATACAATACACTTTTTTCCTATATCTAAAAAACATACATGGAATAATCCAAAAACACTAAAAAACAACTACACAACCACAACCACAAACAAACAAAGAAACACCAAAACAAACATATTACACACTAAATACTAAACACTCTAGACAGGGAAATAATGGCTTCCACCATACTTGACTGTAGTGCATTTACACTACGTTATCCTACTCCCTTATTGTAATAGTCTTATATAACTTGATTATAATTTATAATCATATTATCTTACTGAACATATAAATCTTCAGCTAAACCCTATGTAAAATAAAAATAAAAATAGAAATGCATTTTAGGTAAATCCTCTACTTTTTATATTGTTGTGTGCTTTCAAGTCATTTCCAACTTATGATGACCCTAAGGCAAACCTACCATAGGGTTTTCTTGGCACGTTTGTTCAGAGGGGCTTTGTCATTGCCATCCTCTGAGGCTGGGAGAGTGTGACCTGCCCAAGATCACCCAATGGGTTTTCATGGACAAGCCAGGATTCGAACCCTGTTCTCCTAGTGTCCTAGTCCAATGCTCATACCATTACATCGCACTGGCCTTCCTACTTTATATAGGTAAAAGGTAAAGGTATTCCCCATTGACAAGGTTGTTAAGTTGTGTTTTTCCCTTAAAAATCCAAACTCCTAACAGCGTCTCCCTTATTTTTCACATATTCAGTCAACATTTTTCATTCTTTCTTAAAATTATCCAAAGTTTTCTGAGGCAATAACATAATCAACTTGTCCATTTCTGATAAGTCATATAGTCATAACATCCAGTCTTCTCATTATCAAGGAATTATTGGCTCTTTCCATCTTTGTGCATATATCATTCTAGCCATTGTAATCATTTACTGCATTTTTTTCAGATAATTCTTCTCAAGATGATCTTCTAAAAGTCAATGTAAGACTCAGTGGTTGATGTCTTCTCCCAGTTTGACTGGTCCATAGCCCAGTCCTGGAAATGGAGCTGCATAGTCAGAATCAGACCCCCCCCCCCTTCCAGTCCACAGTTCTCATTGTTCTCATTGCAATGAATCCCCCCTCTCCCCTTCTTCTCTTACTTATGCTCCATCATTTATTTAAAACCAGAATTCAAGGAGGTAGTATGGAATCTGTAGTTTATTTTGTTGCACTATGAGGTCATGAAAACATAGGTTAAGAAGTTAGTTAAGCCTGTGTAAAAGCTCTTTGCTTATAGAAAACAAGAAGGATTCTGCAAGATTTGACCAAAGGGCTATGTAGGCTGGCACTCTGTTGCCTGAGCCACCAGCTAAATGCCTACAAAATTTCTCCTGCCTGATCATAATAACCTTTTTCTTGCTGTTATTTCCCAACAAATGGTATTTGCTATCCTGAGCCTTGAAGTAGTATATTGCATTCATGGTTATTTTTTTTTTATTGTCCAGTGTTTAAAAAGAAAAAGAATAACAACATTACAAGACATGACATAACATGGACAAACCTAGACATAAGAATCAATTAATCTATTAAAATACATACAACATACATGTACATATACTTCCTGTCCTCTACTCCAGAGTCATATTTTTAGAAGTCTTATATCTCTTTTATTTTCTACTCCTCCCCCATATAATATACTATTCTTGTTCTCAATCAGATTTCGTATCTCTTTCTTCTCAATCAAATCTTTTTCCTATGGACCGATGTTAAACATTGTTTATAACTGGGAAATCATTTATAACTTCTTCCTCCTTGGGTTTTTTATTTTTTTACCTTCTTTACATAAATAATGCTATTACCATTCTTACTTTTCGATGCAACATTTTCATTCTACTATATATAAACTAAGAAATAAACTGGTAGGTAAATATATGGACTAGAGCCATTTTTTTTTTTTGGTAAATATTGTTCAATCTGCCCCACTCCTTTTCAAATTTTTCTGTAGGTTCATTCCTAAGTAATTGTGTTTATCATTTTCTCTGTAATCTAATCTATGTCACAGCATTCATGATTATTGATGGCCCACTTCTGATCTATGTAGTGACTGATGTGCAGGATTTGGGCTTGATTTAGGACATTATCACACTGCTTTTTTCATTGATCTGACCACAGGGTGAGACTGTGTAAAAATGGATATTATCGTACAGCTTTGTGCCCAGATTGAGGACATCCCATACCCGATTGGGACTTCTCCTGTACTGAGCAATGAATGGATAAGAATTGTTTTTAGCTCAGTACAGGAAAAGTCCAAATCGGGTACAGGATGCCTCCAATTCAGGCATGAAGCAGTGTGTCAACATCCATTTTTACACCATCTCAGCTTGTGCCAGATCAGGAGAAAACAGCCAATGCGATAATCTCCTTAGATGGGAGGGTGCAGTCAGTAGCGGTTGGTGGCATTTCTGTCAATGAGGCAATGAATCTGCTTCAAGTTTTAGTTTAAAATTTTAAGGAACTGCCCATTAGGGATGGGAAAAATATTTGAAAAAATGTGACATTAGGGATGGGAAGAATATTTGAAGAAAATATGACAAGTTATTAAAATATCTGTGCTTCTTGAGGGTTGAGAAACCCGAATGAGAAAAATCCTGAACTGTAGAGGATTTTCAACGCTTATTCTATACAAAATTTGCACATGCATATACATTTGTGTATTAAACATTTTGTACGTTATGACTACAATGCTACAAGCAGAAATATAAAGGGGAAAAACATGCATTTTAGGCTCTGGAACCATAGTGTAGAAATTAAGAAGAAAAAGCCAGCCAAAATTGTATGTGGTTGTTTTCCACAGGAAACAGCATTTTCTGTGGAGAAAACAGAATTTTCAATGTGGAAAACAACATTCCTCTCAAAGATATTATTTTCTGTGTGGAAAATGCTGCTGGCTGTACAGAAAATGCTGTTTCCTGTGGAAAACAGCCATGTGTGATTTGCGCAGTGCAAGTCGCAAACTGAAAATAGTCTTTGAAAAATGCACAAATTTCAAATACTTTCTGGCATCCCGATGAAAATTGCTGAATTTAGTCTTGGCTTCCTTTGAGAAGAAAATGAACCAAGAATCACATCCCAAGTGGCCAAGGTGCAAGATCTTACCCCTCCCTTACATTCAGAACTTCAGATAGTTTGGTGTAGATTCATTTACCCACTAGCATGGGACTCACTAGGTGTGTCATGAGGGGTGTGTGAAAGGTGTGAGCCACACCAGGTGACACCCTGAGAGGGGGGTGACACTACTGCTCCCCAAACATCTGCCTTTGGGCAGAAACAGGCTGTGGCATTTGCCTGCATCCCTTTAAAATACTGGAGCTCAGCAAGATAGATGTGCAAGTGGGGTGAGGTTCAGTGGGAGGAGAAAGGAGAGTCCTCTGTTTTCTTTTTTAAAAACAAAATTTTAAAATTTATTTTTTATTTTTTTTGTTAAACAACATCACATCTTGTCAATTTTTTTTACTTTACCCACATGAAACTATGCACATGTAAATATATTTAGGCTGTGCATATGATATTGGACTTTTAAGGTACAATTTTAATTTTGTGAGTTATGTCCCAACTGTTGCCATTTCATTCAGTAATATATGGAAATTACGATTTATGAGTAATATTAGTACAAAAATCATTACTAAAGATTCTGTACGGTGTGGTATGGGAGGAGGTCAATGGGTGTGGGTGTGTGTTACACCATGAGTTACCATACCTGGTGAGGCCAACCCTAGTGATGCCACTGGGCCTCCATTTGGGGCCATTGGCTGCTCTGTTTCAGCTTACAGTGTGTCTTGAGCTGTTCTTGTTTTTAGAAATAAAAAGAGAAAGAGGAAGAGAAAAGAAGGCAGAACTCACTTCAATCCCTTGGAAAGCATAAGGGGGAAAGGGGAATACATCATAGCTTTCCATTTCCATTATAAAGGTACCGATAAAGCAGAGTATATTATTTTCGAATGAGATAACAGAATGGATAACAGCCAGCCTATCAGAACTCTTTCTTTTAAATGGTGTTTGTCAGTTTGGGGCATGATGTGTAAGCCTACTGTTACAGCAGGATAATCAGAAAATGGTACACTTGGCCGTTTATAGATGTATGAACTGTAAAAGAAGCTGCAGTTACAGAGAAACACGATAAATCACACAATTAAATGTCTGTCGCTGTCTCTACTGATAGGGGCTATTTGCCAACAGTGATGTCAATATATGCTGCTATTTATTATTTCCTAAAAACGAAAATATGGGAACAATGAACACTGTGTTAAGCGACTACCCAAAGTAACTGAGGGAAGAGGAAGAAAAAATGGTTGTCAAATAGAGGAAGCTTCTAAAAGAAACCTGTCAATGTGGAAATCACAGTTCTTTCCAAAACTATTGTTACAAATAACCACTGAGATTACTAAAAGGAAATAATGGCGATGAAAAGAAAAGGGGATTTACTTATTTATTGGGCACTTGCACAGTGAGCAGTTGTTGCATACAGATCACTTAATAATAAAATTACAGAACTGTATAGGTGGGATAGGAGCCAATGCGGTGTAGTAGTGGTTTGAATATTGGACTACAGCTCTGGAGACCAGGGTTTGAATCCTTGCTCAGGCCAGTCACATACTCTCAGTCTTGGAAAACCCTGTGGTAGGTTCTCCTTAAGGCCATCATAAGTTGGAAGTGACTTGAAGGTACACAACAGCAAGTGGAATGGTGTTTAAAGTGTACATAGCTCATCTTCTTTTGTTGTTGTTGTTGTTGTGTGCACACAACAACAACAAGTCATTTCTAAATTACGATGACTCTAAGATTAACCTATCATGGAATTTTCTTGACAAGATTTCTTCAGAGGGAAGGTCTTTGCTTTCTGCTGAAGAGAGAGTATGACTTGCTGAAGGTCACCCAGTGAGTTCCTATGGCCAAGCAGGGATTTGTGTATACATCTCAATACAAAACAGTTCCTCAAAGGTTCTCGCATTATCATATCAGTGTGCCTTCAAACTTAGTTCATCATTAAATGCCCTGCTTCAGATTCCCCCACCTTCTGAAGAAAGGCAGATAACTACTGGGAACAGGGCCTTTTGTGTGATGGTACACTGCCTTCAATGCTCTCTATCTAGAAATGTTTACATAGCTTCTTTCTTCTTTCTGAAGGTTATCTTGTATAACCATTGTAGCCTTACTTAGGCAATTGCATAAACATATGAGGCTATAAGTAGATATAAAGACAGGGCTATTTATGAGTGAATTTACACTGGGCTTCTCTTCTGTGCCTCCCCCATGAATGCCCTGGGGATCTGGGAAGAAGATGGCTGCTGTTCTATCCTAGATGCAAACTCGCATTTAGGCATTGCCCAGGTTCCTCTTATGCTCACTTGGCCATTTAATGATCATATACCGTGAAGCTGCGTTGCACAGGGAGGGGAAGGTTTTGTGCAAGGAGGCATATCCTCCAGCTGTCCTGATTTGGCAGGGACTGTCCTGATTAATCCTCTTGTCATCCCACTATTTCAATTGCATTTTAAATGTCCCAGTTTCTCTCTCCTCCTCCCACTTTCACCCTTTGTCCTCAGGCTACTTCAATTGTTGCAAGCTAATTGAAAAACTACTTTGCACTCAATTAACTCAGAAGAAGGAGAGGAGGAGGTGGTAGATTCTTGCCCTTCCCAGGAAACTCTGGCTGCAGTCTTTCCTAGTTTGTGTGTTCTTCCTCCTGAATAACTTTTGCCATCTTCACCAGACTCTGATGTTGCTTGTCCACATGTGTCCTGGTTTTCATCTCTGAAATGTTGGTGGGTATGAAAGAGGCATTGAATACTTTCTTCACAATCAACTTTAAAGCAGGTGACATGAATTTATGTCACCAAGAGTATTCTAGACAGTGTGTTCATTTCAAAGGACGACAGATAAAAACATCCCTCCCTCCTCAAACACACAAAGGCAATCTGAAATAAAGCAACTCTAGCAGGGGATTTGAGTGGCTCTAAGCCACCATACACATTTAAGCAAGAAGGGGGGAAATGTCAATGCATGGCTGTGGGGAGGAAGAGTTCTGATTTTAAGTATTAAAACAATCCTAGTCATCTTTTGCCCTTGTCAGTTTGTAGGTGGAGCATTCCTCAACATAGAATTCCTCTCTGTGAATTAAGATGGTCCTTTATTAATATGATACAACTCAATTATGCCTGCAATCATGATCTAAATAAGACTAAACAGTGTAATGTTGGGACCTAACAAATTCCCCGCACAAAGGATAAAAGGCAAGACAGCTGACGTTCACTGAATCTTCCCGACTGTGAGGTTAATAATCTCCTTAATACCAATGAAGCTGCTTTCATAAAGCCAAGATGCTTAGTCCCACTCATGAGGAAAGAGTTAAAAAGCTTTATTGACTTCTTAAAGGCAACTGCTGTTGGAAACAGAGTACTGGACTAGATGAACCCCTTGGTTGGAGCCAGGGGGACTCTTTTGGCAGTGCTCTGCAAAAACAATGATACATCACTTTCAACAAATCACAGGAGAACCCAAAAGCTTGCACACTATTATGGAGTTGCAGACCCAGATCTAGTCCCAACTAAACAGATCTACTCAAGTTGGGACTAACCAACACAATTCTAGGTAGGCCATAAAGGTATTGCCTACCTGTGGATTTAACATAGTCCTTATCAACTAAGGCTAGCATCCTCTTAGTAACATACATTCTGCATATGCCTCCCCCCCATTATGGAGGTTGAAATTCTGTACTGCTCTTGTACAACAACCCCATGTGCCCCCATTTTTCATGTGATCTCCCCCACTGCAATGGCTAGGTGGTGGCTGATGATGGAAGCATCTTCTAAGACCTCCATGGCCATAGATCCTGGGTTTGTGCTAAGGGTGTAGCTACAAGGGGAAAATAAGACACTGCCTCTAACAAGAATTTTGTCCTTCAAATGGAATTTGGGGCATCCAAAGAAAAGGGGTGTGCAAAGTTATCAACACAGCAAATATAAGGGTTCTAGGTATGAATGGTTTCCAAAACCTCGCTTTCTGTGATGCTAAAAATTAGGGGACTGAAGGAAAATTTCTGGTAAGTGGATTTTTGTTTAGGGTGCAACAGCCTCATCTCTCCCCCTGTAGCCACTTGCCTGGGAGTACGCATGAAAAAGGTGAGTTCTGCAAGAGGGGAAAGAGGAGATATCTTGTAGTTCTGCCCTGGAGGAACTGATGGCAAGAGTTTGGCCCTATGTTTTTTTATTTGGGAAAACAAAAAATTGTGATGGGGACTGGAATGGTGTGCTGCAGGAAGGCATGGCTGGTTGGCATGCACCATCAACAGGACCACTCTTATTAAGAGATGAGAAGAGAGGGCAACAGCTAATCTAATCTTATTGATTAGGGCAATGCCACCACAACCATAGTAGTTTCATCTAACCTTGTCCACTCCATGTACCTTGTCACAGTTGTGAAGACTGAAAAATGAATGGGGCAATATAACCAACACTGGGATTTCTGTTGTTGAAGGGTTATAGGTCAGTACTCTACAATGTGTGATTTTCATCGCAAACAAATTTCAAGTGTGGGACCACTTATCTGGTCTTGTTTTCCCCCCTCCCCCCATGCTTAGAAGTTATTATAGAGAAGAGACCATAGAGATTGGCCCCAACTCCATCGCAAGTTCTGTGCATGGAGATGGCTATTTTTTTTTACAAAGGAGTAGAAATTTTCTCTCCCATGAAGTGAATTGGCTTTCAAAACAAGATGGCTGCTGTGGTGTATAAACAAAGATGTCTTCCCTCATGCTGGTGGGCAATGTGGAGACTGACTGTAGATGGTCTTTGTATGCAGTGAAAACCTGACAGTCATCTCAGCTCCTTTCCCAAATGTTTTGTGGTTTATTATACAGTATTATGGACAAAAAGTGATACAAAGACTCCCTGAAACAACATCTCAGGCTCGGCCAAATTGATCACCAACAATGGTCCACCCTGGCCTCACATTGGGAGGCATGGAGGCGCACTATCCACAATGCTGCAGCCTTATTTGAGAAGTCACGGCGAATAAGTCTTGAAGAGAAACGACAATGAAGAAAGAATCACAACCCGGAAACATCACCCAAGGAGATCTTCTGCTGTGCTTTCTGCAACTGGACTTGTTTATCTCGGATTGGCCTTTTTAGTCATCAGCGCACTTGCAAAAAGCATGGGATGAGTCCTTCCTGAATCTTCATTTGCAAAGAAAAGCCAGAGAGGGACAAGATGAGGAAAGAAGAAAAGGCAGGGTAGATGGATAAAGGAAATATTTTAAAATGGCTTCTTTTATCAGCATCAGAAAGACTGAGAAGGGAAGACAGAGAGAGGGAAAGAGAGAAAGGCAAGGATATGGATTGAGACTGTCTTATTGCAGATTTCCCCCTTTTTAGGTAAGCAAGGAACAGAGTAGATATTGTAGCTATAATCCCACCTTCCCCCAAGTGCTCTTAATGCTTTGTAGACTTCAACTAGCAAACGGACAAGATCAGAGTGAAAGATTCAAAGGGAAGGTCAGCATGTGAATCAGGGATCAAATGTGGACTTCTAAGTAGCAATCGGCAGGGACTGTAATACCCTGCTTGGCTTAGTACAAGCAGATATCTGCAAAAGTCCCTGCCTACTTGCTTAGAAGTCTACACAATTCATAAGGAAAAGAAAGAGAAGTTCCTATTCCCTTGCAAGCTCAACATGTCCTGCAGTTTTATCAGATGACCTTGTGCAATAGTGTCATGAGCTGCTAATTGCTACTCTCAGGCTATGTAAAGATGGATGAAAACGCCCACCAACAGCATGGCCCATAGCAGCAGAGGCCATAGATAATTTAGTCCCAGACCTTCAAAAAGGCCTGGAGGAGGTTCTTATGCAGCTTGACTCCTTTATGCCAATGTGTCCTGGAAGCTCATTGAAGGGGAAATATGTGGAAAATCTAGCTTCTCTATAAGGAAACACATCAACTGGTTGTCTGGCTCTACTGTATGTCTGAGAGAATTTTTTTTTTTTAAAAAAAAGCCCTGCATTCTCTTAAAAATTTAACAAAATTACATGCCATATAAGAATGAGCATGGGGAATATAGCTTTGCTTATTTGTTCTTGCATGTCAGGTTGAAAAATTTCAAATATTTTTGCCCCCTGCTGGATGAAATCACAACTGTTTTTGAGCACTGTTCAATTATTTTTCACATTTTAGGATTTGTGTGTGTGTGTGTGTGTGAAAATTATATTTCTCCCCTCCTTAACCATTGGCTTTTGTGTACTACACAGAAAGTTTTGTTGTCTTTGCATAAAACAAAATGGCAGGCATCTTGCTGAGTATTTATGATCGTATAATCCATACTAATGACATCATACATTTTGAATTCATGTTTATGGCCATTGCACCAGTCAAGCAACTGAAAATGTCTCCAAAAATGTAACTAAAAAGCCAGGCAGCACTTACAACATAAGGATTTTTGAGGCACTGGGAATTAGAGTGGTAAATGGAGAACCATCCACACCATCTCTGCAGTGTAGTACTTTGTAGCAAGCATTTGCAACAGGATCACTTGAGCTGAGTTTTTTTCACTCACTGTCCTACTCCCAATGATCTTGAAAATCCCTATACTGACTTCTAAGGTGGGTATTGGGAAGTTGAATGAGGAGATGTTGCTGTGATGATGGAGTTCCATTGTCATAGCTAAGTCTCCTGACGCAGGATCTTGGCGTATATGTTTGTGTAAAAAACAATGGTTTGGATAGGAAAAATTCAATGATAATTTTTTGCATAAAACTGCTTTTAAAAATGGGGGAGGGAAAGTCAGATGCTCCTCCTCCATCGTGGCTCCTGGAGCACAGTTCCATAATACTTTTAATTCCCAGTGGCTTCTTTTCTATTTGGGGCCAGCAAAGGTAGTCCTTCCCATGGTAGATATTGATGAATGGGAAAGAAAATATGTCCCAGTGGACTCTAAGTGGTGGGCTGTATTTTAGTAACATTCAGAAGTAGCTTCAAGAAACTGCCAATATGGCCCATTATCCTCTTATAAAAAACACACTCTCTCTTTTCCGTTAGCCATGTTGATAATGGGGATTCTGGGAAGTGTAGTCCATAAAGTAACTTTTCCAAGCTCTGTATGTTGTTTTCTAGGTCTCAATCATCTCATCTTCAACTGATTGAATACATGACATTTTTCAGGAAACCTCTGCTCATTTTTCCACCCAGCTTTTCAAAACGATATTTATGACCCCACCAGGTATCTTCATGCATTAGTGTGTGTACCTCTCCCACTTTCTCTGCTCTTCATTTTTCAATCTCTTGAAGTAGGCTTCCATCTCACAAACCTTCTCCCACAATATTCAGTTTTCAGCTCTTAAATTGGCACAGTATCTTCTTTACTGTGGCTGTTGTTTCTGTGACTAAAACACCTGTAACCTCCTGTTACTCACAAAAGTGACTAACACAAAGCCATTTTTTGTGTAATCAAGAGAAAGTGGGCTTTTTCCAACCTATTATGATGTAAATATTTCTCTGCCATCCAAAGGGCACCCCAACCTACATTCACATACTGTTATTCTGAAAAGAGCTATTAGTCTTAGGCTATGAAGTGGTGAGAACAATCCACTCCCCTGCAGGTAAAAACTATCTTTGCTCTCACCCAACAAGTTTTTGTGACATATTTCTGCCCTGACAAATGAATGAGCAGATGGAGAATTCCCTACTATACTCAGCTGAGCTACAGTAGGTGACTTATCTCCATTATCTACTGTGTCACTCCTTTTCCCGTTAAGACTCCTCCTAGGCAGAGACTGAGTAAATCTGTACAGAAGTTAATGACAGCAGCAGGGCAGAAGGTAAACAGCAAAATGGGTGACATATGTTGATTTGCTCCAGATTGCAGAGAGGCCCACACAAGTTCCTCAGGAATACATGAGACACAGCTAATGATGAACAATGTCTCATGCTGTGTTCACAGGTTTCTTCCTCATTATTTCAAAGGAAGTTAGAACTGCATTTCCCTACAGACCTTTTCCAAATTAAGCTCCATGCAGCTGAAGAACATGTGGATAAGAGAGTGGAAGGAATTTGGGAAAGTCAGTTTTTCGGACTGCAACCCTCAGAATCTCCCCCCACCTGATCATGCTGGCTTGGAGTTGTGGTCAAAAAAGCAGTGCTTCCATGCTTTGGGATTGAGACTTTCCATACTGGCCTGCTGTCTACCACTGGGGCAACCTTTCTAATCATGACATATGGGGCAGAATGTCTGAAAGGAGAAAACCTCTAATCAATGATTCCCGAAATTTGGTCCTCTGGATGTTTGGAACTTCAGCTCCCACAATTCCTGACTGTTGGAGCTTCTTGGGGTAAGTCCAAAATACCTAGATGACCAAAGTTTGGGAATTGCTGCTCTACATGTTCATCTGAACATGGATTAGGGATGGATTAATGTGTGTGTTTTGCTTTTTCTCCATATTTGGTTTTCATGGAATTTGAAGCTTATTTCATAAAATGTATGAAGTAATTTGAGAATTTGGTTAAATTTCTATAAAAGTGAACCAAACAACACTTTCCAGAATCTGTCCTGACCAAATTTAGTACATGTAGCCATACATCAACATGGAAGTGATTGTATTGTACCAGCCCAACAAGCATCTGTTAAAGAATAGGTCTGTTTCAGGAAAAACAAAGGGGTGGCAACTTTAACTGAGGACCACAAATGTGGCTGAAGAGACCAGGATTCTAACATGGGCTTTGAAGAGCTAAGAATTAAAACACCTTCCATTTACAGAATTGGCATCCTAACCACTAAGCCATCACAAACGGGATGCGATGGCTTAGTTGTTAAGGCACCAATTCTGATGATCGTAAGGTTGGAAGGTTGGCAGCTTGATGTCCAAGTGCTGCATGATAGGGTGATCTCCCATCACTAGTCCCAGCTTCTGCCAATCTAGTAGTTTGAAAGCATGCAAATAGATAGGTAGATAACTAGATACTACTTGGGTGGGAAGGTAACATTTTTCGGTGCAGTCATACTGGCCATATGACCACTGGAGTCGTCTTCGGACACCACTGGCTCTTTGGCTTAGTAACAGAGATGAGCACTGCCCCCTACAATCAGTTATGACTAGACATTCATGTCAAGGGAAAACCTTTACCTTTATAAGGTGTATATGAAACACAAATAAGTTTCATGTTTAGACTTGAGCCCCACCTCCAGGATATGGTATTATGTACTGTATGTACATGATTATAAGTCAACCTCATATATAAGTTGAGGGTAGGTTTTGGGGCCAAAATTATGGATGTTGATATGACCCATGGATAAGTTGAAGGTAAAACATAGGGGCATGTGACAAAGGATCTAAAGGATGAAGCAAGGAAAACAATGCCAAACAACTTACAAAATCCCAGCAGGCACAACTGTTTGTGCTTATCCTAAAGGCTGGATGGATGAGAGACTCGTGTGTGTGTGTGTGTGTGTGTGTGTGTATGTGAATGCTTCCAGGACAGATTATGCTCTTGCTTTTCACCAGGGCATGGTTCCTTTTTAAAATAAGAGTTAAAGTACAGTACTTGCATTGACCTGTAGATAAGTCGACCCAGGTTTTTGGTGTCAATTTTTTGACTAAAATTTCTAGACATATGCATGAGTATATACAGTATATGCACATTTTCAAAAATTCAAAATATTTCTGGTCCCAAGCATTTTGGATAAAAGAGACCCAACCTGTAAAGTTGAACTGCTAACCTGGCATCTTTCAGATGTTAAGGACTTCAGAGCTTGTCATATCTCATAATCATTTTCCATGCTGGTGAGGGGTGCTGGGAGTTGTAGTCCCAAACGTTTAGGAGAGTGCCCGATTGCCTACTGTGGAGGCATAGTGTTTCTTAAACTTGCATATGCACGTAGATATTTGAATATGCACCAGGCAATCTGGGGAGTGAACCATAGCTGCATGCAACCTCCCCCCCTATATATTGAGAACAAATATTGAGTGCTGAAGGTCATGGGGATCAGTGTGTATGTCTGTAGTATTAAAATAAATAATACTCCTGCAATTGAAAGCTCCAAATAGTATGGACCAGGACATAAAAAAATTTCCCCCTTGATTCTGCTGATTGTATACATTGTACCTATGAATCAGGAAAGCTGCAGGAATTGAAGATGCTGGCATGCAAGTATATTTAATGGAGAAATGACACAGAAACACAGCAGTGCTAATTACCTTAATCTTCCAAAGTATAATTTGAAGAATTTAGAAGGCTTGAGTGTGAAAAAAACAGGGCTTAGTTATTAGCAGCAGGAACAAAATAAGTCACTGGTCGATTTCTGAAAACCTGACATTTGTTTCTGGATTAAGCACGCCCTTTATACCGCTTGCCTCTACTGTGTGGGGTTAATGTTTGTTACCAGACACAATATTAAATGCCTAGGTTGTCTGCAATCACAGACAGACTGACAGAATCAGACAAGCAGAGCGTTAAATGTTCCCCCAATGTCTGAAGTTTTAAAAAGTTTTGACTGCAGGTCCCAAAATCCCTTAGCTGACATGGCCACAGGCAGAGGGGATGTGGACATTGCAGTCAAAAAAAGTGATTTGCCAAGCTCTGAGGCAAAACTGATATATTAGGCAGTGGTTGTGGGAGAGTTGGGCCCATTCAGGTCCTGACAGTCATACAGGATTCAAGGATGGGGCCATGCTTCCTGGGTATGGATGATCATTCTGGAAATCTTCCCTGCTTGAAGATGGAGTGCAGGCTAAATCAAGGGATACTTGAGGGCCTCTTCACTCTCTAGTATAGACCAACCATCTGCTCAGGAGGGAATGCATCTTCGGCCATCCCTGCTCTAATGGATTTAAAGTATAACTGCCTACCACTGGAAGCTAGTTTCATAGAGTCAATAGGACCAAGGTCAGAACACACAGAGACTGAGATTTTACATCAGTCTTATAGTAAAGACTGCTGGAAATAATGCAGATTGAGGTCACTTTAACTGTCCTGGCTCAGTGTTAGGGAATCATGGGAATTGTATTTTTTTCTGGTACATTGAGCCTTCTCTGCCAGAGAGCTCTGGTGCCACAATAAACTACAGGTTCTATGATTCCTTAGTACTGAGCCAGGACAGTTAAAGTGACCTCAATCTGCATTATTTCTGGCAGTCTGTAAAGGCCCTATATCTCCATATGTGGAGTTATGACTCATAGCACATAGCATTGATTGTGATATGCAACTCTTATGTTGAAATTCAAGCTGTGCAAATGAATGTACCACCCAAATGTGCAACTGAATGCCATGTAAATGTAGATCCAAATATGCATCTTTATTTGCATGTACAACTGTGTGCATGGTGGTACCACATGCACAACACTTTTTATAGCCCTGAACTGAATTCAGATGTTCTAATAAAATTACCAGCTACATTTATAGAGCAACTTATACATGCACAAAACACTATCAAGATTTCAATCGTACAATTGGACTCTTAGAATAGTAAGCAAAGGTATGTACTGACCACAAAAATGAGTTTAGATCCCTATTGGGCACTTAGCTCAATTCATCAGAGAGCAATATGGATTCTGTGTGATTCAGATTCAATCAATTTTATGGGTATCCCATTTCAGTATAGAGATTTTTCAAGTATATCCAAAGCATCTTCATTTGATTCAGGGTTCTTTGAATCTGAAGCACAATTCTAGTAATATGCAATGTGTTATGGGTGCCCAACATGTTGCGAATTTATTTTTCAATGCATATTTCAAGCATTCATGTATCGCATTTTGGGAATCAGTGAGCAGCTCCTCTCTACTTCTTATGATTTGACTATTTTGTGTACTTTTGATCTATGCTATATATTAGCGTGATAAAGCACACTGTTATATCTTCATTAAAGAACAGACACTAATAATGAAACTATGTGCAGCAGGCTTTGGAAAACTTCCCTCCTCATGATCTACAGAGAGAGAGAGAAAGAGAGAGAGAGAGAGAGATCTTTCTATACTTTTACACGGTTTAGCTTTCTCTTCTCAAATGTGAGAATCTGTGCATATCTTTAGTGTTTTATATGAGCAATATGGCTTTAGTTTAATGTAACAGCTGAATTTATGAAACTATTGGATTGTACATAAAAGACTAGCCCAGCGATGGATGTATCTGTATAGATACAGATAAACAGATGGACAGACAGAGATATATAGGTATTTTTTTTTCTTTTATGTGTATGGATCTATATCAAAATGTACAATTTAATGAAACTTAATATATTTTCCATTTTCTTATGAGTCAGACAAAAAAGTTGTATTTTGCATGTAATTATGTTGACAGGATAGCTTGATTGGTATAAAAATCACAGTTGCAGATTCAAATTACTCCTTACAAATGTGTATGTGTGAGAACATGTGGACACAGATGGACACCAAAACAAACAAAGAACCTCAGATAAAATAGAATCATAGAATCATAGAGTCAGAAGAGACTACAAGGTCCATCAGGGCCATCCAGTCCAACCCCTGCCATGCAGGAACTCCCAATCAAAGCATCCCCGACAGATGGCCATCCAGCCTCTGTTTAAAGACTTCTGAGGAAGGAGACTCCACCACCTCCTCCCTTTTTGCATGGGGAAAAGGCACCTTTGCCATTGTGACAGTGTTTTTTTCAAGCTCAGGAGGCATGCAGCGTGTAAATTCTATTCTGCCAGAGTGCTGAAAAGCTGCTGACAGGTGGTTGCTCCATAGCGTGAGGCCATCTTCCTGGCATCCTGGGGGCATGCATCGTGTGTACACCACACCCCCGAGCCACTGGGAAACTGGCTTTTCTGGCCAGTCTGTTTTGTCCCTAGTTTGTAAAAACTGTTAGTACAACAATAAGTGTGTATAAAATTGTTTCCCAAAATTTGATTTCCAAGATGGTGGTGGATGGGTTTGTATTGTTATTGCCTTCAAGTAGAGTCCAATTTCTACTGCCCCAATCATAGGATTTTCTTGCCAAGATTTATTCTGTGGAGGTTTACCGTTGCTTTCCTCTTGGCAAAGAGAATGAGATTTACTCAATATCACTCAGTGGGTTTTGATGGCTGAATGGAGATTGAGACTCTGGTTTCCCAGAGTTCTTCTTCAATATGCAAGCATTCACTTCACACAGCTTCTCCTGGATTGAAATAGGAGGTGCAGCTGAGATCCTGCATTCTGCTTGCATAATATAAATCTACATTCATGTAATTAAGTGATGATTCCACTACATTACCCATCTTCTGAATGCCAACCGTTGCAACCAATTGCATATCTGCCAATGTGCTTGCTGTTTCTTCAATCCCAATGAATTAAGTGGTACATTGAACTACTGATGAGTATTTACACACTATTCAAGAATACACATCTGCATGTGCAACATTTATAGAACTCGGCTTATTCAACTGGATACTGAATATAGCTTTTACACCATGGCCAAAAATGTACAACTGTATTCATAAGAGAAATAGCAATGCCTTTCCTTTCTAGCATTGCATTTCATTTCTGTGATCTAAAAGACAAATACTTTTTTTCCTATCAGCTGCCAAAGCAATGTATGTCATCCTCATAATAACTGCAGGATAGTTAAATTAGTTTTGCTTTCCTCTCTCCCTTTTGCCAGTTCATTCAGCCAGTTTGTGCTTGGAAGCAATATGCATGCTTCTGAAATATAACATCAGCTTTACTGTGGGTTGAATCAGTGAATCCCAGTATACTTCTACTCCTTTAGGATGTAGGTGTGGGTGGAGCAGTCTATTATTCATTTGCCTTAGTTTTGCATGTGCTTCTTCATAAATATACTGTAAATATGCATTTAAGCATGGCTTTTAAAGAAAATTCAGGCACGCATAACCACTGGAAGTCAACTGTGCTCTAAAACTGTGTATTAGTGCAAATTGGGATGATCTCTGTGTTCAGTCATCTCTCTATTATGTTGTCACTGTCCGTAGATGGGGGAGGACAGATAGTTGCTTTTAGGCAGCTATTAGAGTGGACAGATATGGGTAGAGAAATACTAAATAGTCTTCTCTGTGTCAAGGACAAAGAATGGTTAATTTATGTAATCAGATTTTCCAAGTATGTTTTGCCTTTCTTTTGGGCACACATATGAGATGGAATCCTGTTGGGGTCACACAAATGTGTAAGTTCTCTTCCACATGTGGATGCACTTTCTTGGCTATTGTGTATTTAATGTATATTCTACTTTTCTCTCAATTTGGGGCCTAAAGTGGCTTATAAAACAAGTTAAACCAAAATAGAGAAAACATACACTCCAACGGTTCATAGATGAAAACTGAGACACATGTAGCTAAGCAATGTCAGAGAGTTGTCAAGATGGCTGAAGTTATTAGTGGGGAGGAGCACATAAGCTAAAAGAGACTTCAGCAATTTGCTTTTGCCTGAGTCTATTGGGAAGGGCAAAATTCCACCTTCTCCTCTCCTCCCTGCTGAGTTAATTGAGGGCAAACTACTTTGGCCATTTGAACTCAGTTTGCAGGCACTGATGTAAGCTGAGAACAAAGGGGGAAAGTAGGAGGAGGAGAGAGAAACTGGAACAATTGAAAGGCATCTGAAAGAAAAAGTGGAATGATAGTGGATTAGGTGGGACTGTCTTTGACAAATCAGGACATTTGGAAAGTATATTAAAGCAATACATGGATCTTTTTTTAAAAAAAAAGCATTAAATGACCAATCCAAATAAAATGTTAATTTAAGAAAATTAAAAAGATATTCAACAGATATTAAAATAAGCAGCACAGCCATTGAGCATCCTTCTTCCTCAACCAGTTACAAGCTGAAGGTCTGTTTAAATAAAAAAAGGCCTGTTGGACAACTGACATATTCCATTCTCGGCGATGTAAGCAGAATTTCACAACAGTGTAACGATATCACATGAACCTAAATCTTACTTTTGTCCTTACTAGAACAGGGTCATTGAATCATTTGGATTTATGTATCTATTGATTCACTATTCAATAATTGATTCAGTGGGTCTAATTTAATTGGGGCTAGCCAACAAGATTACAACCAGGCAGTTGTGGATCCTTGGATAGTATGTAACTGTCAATGCCTCCAGTGTTCCACTTTTTTCTCTGGGATTTCAGAAACAGCCAGTGTGCATTCTCTATTTCACAAGGGGACAATGAACAGCCACATTGGCAGCTACACCACTGATTTCACAGTTTCAGTATTTAGCAGTACAGTAGTGCAACTAGCATGTAACTCTGATGCAGATTTACACTGTGCAAGCATGATCTTGACTGTGGGTTGAGAATTGCTAGTATATACTGTGTGCTAAAAGGAACACAACTTCTTTGTCACTGCAACCTATTACAGAAGCTGTCTCAATGATCGTAAAGAAATCAAGGTCTCTCTAAGGAGGAGGAAACATTCTATATAAATGGATTTGTATGCAATGGAGTTTTGCAGAGGAAACCGCAATAAATTATGATACACTTGAGTTTTGTGAAACTGCTAGCATGATGATGTATGCCATGATGATCAATGCAGAGAAAGTGGGAGGGGAAGCAAAATATTGATTTGCCATGCAATAAAGCTAAGATTGTCTATAAATAATATATTTTCACGAGTCTTTCATGAAATTGCTTGTCTTGCATTAATATTTGACTGGTATACCTATCCTCATTTGCACACTGGTAAAGTGTAATTTAAGTACCAGGGCTGGGTCTGCTGCCTATCAATACTGGTTTAATACAATAAACTGAAGTCTTCAGAAAATGTACCACACTTCAGGGCTCTCTCTCTCTCTCGCTCTGTATCAACTAATAGTCAAATGGTAAATCAACATGTAGGTTAAATCCCACTGCTTCTGTGAGTGGCCTGTAGTCCATAGGAATTGGATCTAAGTTTCCAGGGTTGAGTAAAATTCTGTAACTGCCATTTCCCGACATTTTATTCACTCTTACTAGCATCTGGACTCTTTCTTTGCCCATATTGGATGAGGAAAAAAATGGGATTTCCAATACATTCCAACAATCCATTCATGACAAATAAAGGGTGAAGCTCAGGCAAAAATAAAGAAATGCAAATCCCTCTACTTCCAGTTTGTATCATGTTTACATGATTTCTCTTATAATTATTCTCTATTCTGTTTTGCTTCCATATTAGGCAACTTTGAAAAACGTTGTAGGGAGACATCTATTTCAAATATCCATTTAAAAACATATTTTCTTTCATGGTAGCATTCTCACTTAGCTTGCATTTTGATCATTGATGGGAAGTAACTGTTTAACATCAATTAAGTTATCTATTGAGCTTGAGACATTTTCTAATGAAAAGGAGGAATTTAATTAAATTCATTTTTAACACAACTAATTGACTTAAGTTGGATTTCAAACTTTAATTTAAATTCCAGAATTAAGTTATTAATTAAATGAAAGACAGCCCCCCATCACATTTCCCAGCTGGTTTTTTAATATATGCAAATGGCTACAGAAATCTTTTTTTTTTTTTGCGGCTTAGACTAAGAAAGTTGAGTTTATTCAGAGTTTTAAATACTTTAAATCAGCAAATAGTAAGGGTAGCTTGGAAGCAGGTGGTCTTTTTTGCATCTAGGTAGTCCTCCTGTCTTCCACACTTGACACCACAAAGAGTCTTCTTGTCTGCCTAAAGAAGCTGGATTTTGAAGCTCTTAACCTTGGGATATTTGTTGGGATGCAACTGAAAATCAGTAATTAAAAAAAAAAGCTAGGAGGATGAGGATTTGGGATTATAAAAGCTAATAAGGAGAGGGAAAGCTTTGGCGGGGTGGGAGGAAAATGGTACTTCAGTGATTCCTAAAGTTGTTGCCTTCTCTCCAAAGCTCAGAATAGGAGAATGATTGCTGTTAGTTATTAACTGCCCTCGAGTTGTCCCTGACTCATGGCGACTCTGTGGATGAAACATCTCCATGATCCTCTATCCACCACTGCTCTGCTTTTGTGTAAGTTCATGCCCATGACCTCTCTGCAGTCTCTCTCTCTTTCTACTCCCACCTTCCCTAGCATTATTGTCTTTTCTAATAAGTTATGCTTTGTCATGATGTGGCTGAAGTACAACAGCCTCAATTTAATAATCTTGGCTTCCAGGGAGATTTCTGGATTTATCTGCTCAAGAACCCACTTGTTTGTCTTTTTAGCATAGGAATGGATGGGGTGGGATAAATCGGGGGTGGGGGTGGGTAATTTTTCAGCTTCATTCTGATAAGGCTTTTAGCAGAGTCATTTAAATAGAAATGCTGAACCAACTTAATAGTTACATTTCCTCTCTTCTAACTTTGAAAGTATTTGCCTTTGATTTCTTTCAGTTTTTCAACTATTATCTGAACACAATAATCCTATTCTGCTAACTTTCCTATCTCTAATTTTGATACATTTGGGTATGTGCCAAGAACTGATTTTGCACATTTGAGAACTGCAAAACTGGGGTGTAAGCCCTGATGTGTACTGTACATCAGCCAGGGGAGGTGCTGTTTAGATCAATTTATATTGGAATTCACACAGATCAGATCGCACAAGCACTGCAAAGCAGAAGGGGAAAAGCAACCAGCAAAAGATAATTGGTTCTGTTTGGACTGTTGTATTATCCTACAGCTTAACAAAGATCAGTTTGGAGACAGCAATAAAAATCTAGCAACCAGACCTGTCGCTTGCATGGATTCCTTAAAGAACATCCATTCTCCTTGCTTTGCATGCACCATAGTGTAGTCTGAGGCACATCCTTTCCCTCCCCACACTCTTTAATTGGAAGAGCGACATCTTCATTCTCCTCACGCAGAGGATTTGTCATTGCTTCCAAATGTGCTGTTAGTTTTGCAAATTAAATACAGTCAGACCTGCTTAATCCATGTCTCATTTAGCCATATGCCTGAGTGACCAAAACTCTATGTGGTAAACAATGTATGCCTGTTTCTTGTTCACAAACTGTACCACATTAAACAAGCATGACGTTTACAGCAATTTCTGTCACTGAGCTGGAATGAATGAAATGGGTGACTTCTGCAATATATCATTGAATGACACAGAGAAATTACAGGTACTCTAAAGATGAAATGGCCTGCACCTCTCAGAATATTTGTTGCCTTCTCCCTTCCTGCACCCCTCAGAATATTTCTGATGGAAATTGAGGATTGAATTATTCAAGGCCTTTGTATTGTCTGTCTTACTGGAAGTGCTCCCAAGTGAGTGGACCTCTGATTTCAGCCAGGACTATAGGTCTCAATTAGGTATTTGATTATATGGGCAGCTTCTTCAATTAACCACGAACAAAAATAGAAAAGGTTTCCCCCCTTTTTTATTTTGGTTTATGGTTTAATATGGTCATTCATTGTGTTCTTTCACTCTCTCTCATTCTCCCCTCTTACACACACACCTTTTGACCTCATACCTTCTATTAGCAGCTTTAATACCTGGAATGGTAGGTGTCATGAGGCTATCTTACACACACAGTTGGCCCTCTACTATTAAAGTATCCATGGCTTGAAAATATTCCAAAGATATATAAATTCCAAAAAGCAAACCCTAATTTTGCTATTTGATAAAAATGTACAGCAGGCCAGAGTGGTGTAATGGTTTGGGCATTGGACTAGGACACTGGAAGTCCAAGTTTCAAATCCCACCTCAGCCATGGAAACCCACTGGGTTACCTTGAGCAGGTCATATTCTCTCAGTCGCAGAGGATGGCAATGGTGAACCCCCTCTGAAGAAACTTGCCAAGTAAACCTTAACATAGGTTTGCCTTAGGGTCTGTATAAGTCAGAAATGACTTTAAGGCAAGCAACAACAGCACCATTTTATCATTCCATTATACATAATTGCACTTTTGCATCCATGGATTTTAGTATCCACGTGTGTGTGTGTGTGTGTGTGTGTGTGTGTGTGTGTGTGTCCTGGAGCCAAACTCCTGTGGAAACCAAGGACCCACTGTATTATGAGAATTGCTGCAGATTCCTGCACATTCTTATTAATGCTTATTTGTCTTCACTTTCCTGTGCAAATTTGCATCTATTCACATCTGATCACCCACCCTCTGCAGAAAATATGCTGCCATACAAATCCATGCAAAGCAGATGGACTCAAAGCCACATATGTGATAATGCACATTTCTGAGGATTTCCATGGACACTCCAGCAAAATCCACAATGTCTTTTTCTATGGAGTTTAAGAAGTTTTTCACACGTACACACTGCAAATATCTTAAACGCTTGCAAATTGCATGTGGCCAGATCTCATTCTATTATACTGGAATGATGTTACTGAAGTGCGGGAGAGCTGTGGAGTGCGGGAGAGCTGTGGAGCACTGTTAGCAGTGCTTCAAATATTGGAGATATTAGCTTTTGCAAGAGGTTTGGGTAACCTTTGGGTTGTTTACACCTGTTTATACCAGTATTAACTGGGAGGACTCTGGGTTTGGGGTGAATTAAGAAGATTTGATTTAGAAAAAGGCAGAGTACAATCACACATACACAAGATAACAATCTACACAGACACAGCATACAGAGCCAACCAAAATGAAAATATGGAAAGGGGATAGTGGACTGTTTTAGGGGTTTGCAGTGGTGTTATAATTACTTGTCCGGTGAGAAGACCGCAAAAAGATGGAGTGGCTCAAACCACACTCTGAGGGTGACACGGAACATAGACAGACTGTGGGTGTGTATGCCGGCTATGAGTGCAGCAGTTAGGTTCTGAAACCATATTTATACCATAACACTAGCCCTAGGTTATGGGCTATCTACTCAGCAAAGGCTGAATGTCTTGCCCCAGGAACAGAGAATGGGATCCCAGACTGGTTGATGGCTTTAATTTTAGTGTAACAGCAATTGGATCGGGATATCCCTGAAATGTGTGGATGGAGACATTTGGCTAGGGACACAACATGGGGTAGGCAGAGAGAGAATGGTTTACTGTTTTGGATGCAAAGAGATCATTTGCTTCACTTTTAGAGAGGAAATACAGATTACTTGTGGGAAGGAAGAAGCACTTTGATGATTTGTTTACCTGGATGTACACATGCCTCGGGGGGGGGGGGCACCCTTTTTTCTGGGACCCTAGTGTTTCTGAAAGGTCATCAATCTCTCAAAAACATGCTATCTCCACATATGAGATATGGAAATATGAGGATCCCAAAATACAGCATGGGGTAGGCAGGAATGCTTAACAATGAGCAATATTTTAATAATGTAGATTAGCCCATGGTTAACTGAAGAAAAAAATGCCTAGTCAGGACCTATAATCCTGGTTGAAATTGGAGGCCCATTCATTTGGGAGTAAGCCCCATTCAACCCAATGGAATTTTCTTATGAGGGTATAACATTGCACTGCCAGCATCATTTGGAAGACCTGCCTCTGTCCATTACTTCACTTGTAATTCTCAGTATGTCATTGCTCCCTTTCATTGAGAGATGGAGATAAGTTTATTTTCACTTTTCATACACCTTCTCACCAAATTAAAAACCCAGACCTTTGTACAGAGTTTATTGCATGGCTTTTAAAACCGTCTTACCTTTCCCAACATAAATTTTAATTTGGCTGGTATCTGGAATCTATCGCAGCAATTTTGCCACTGAATCCACTGCCTGGGTCCATCCCCACTCCCAGGGGCATTCCAGTGGCCATTTTCATAAGCTGGAAAACTCTCAGTTTTGAAAAGAGGTGCGCTGAGTGCCACTGGGAGCAGGGATGGACCCAGGATGGACCTGGGTGGCAGATTTGGCGGCAAAATCACTGTGATAGTATCAGGATGCCAGCTGAATTAAAATTTAAGTCGGGAGAGGTAAGACAATTTGAAAAGCAATGTGATAAGTTCCTACCTGTAGACCTGAAATTACAGTATTTTCCGGAATATAAGACGACCCGCGTATAAGACGACCCCCCATTTTTCCAGTCAAAATATAGAGTTTTTGCCCCTCTATCCTCATTATCCTTATATCCGGCATATAAGATGACCCCCCCCCCCACTTTAGCCACAGATTTTGCAGGTAAAAAAGTAGTCTTATACGCCGGAAAATACGGTAGATTAGTACACAGAGAAATTGAATAAATCCAATAGCAGGGGTCCCCGGACTTTTTGATCTGGGGGCCGGTTTGCTGGCCCCCAGATCTTCTGGGGGGCCGGAGGTGTGCGTGCATGCGTGCACATATGTGCACGACTCTGGATGCCATTTTGGAACACAAAATGATGTCCGGAGTCATGCGCCATTTTCGAGCACAAAATGACGTCCGGAGTCGTGAGCCATTTTGGAATACAAAATGGCGCCCGATTAGTGCACATGAGTGCGTGACACCATGCGCATACACATGACTCCGGATGCCATTTTGTCTTCCAAAATGGCATCTGGTGGCAGGTATGAGTGGCAGCGGCGGCGGCAGCGGCAGCGGCTGCGGCAGGACCGGCTGCGGGTAGGTAGGAAGGCCTCGACGGGCCAGGTCTGGCCCATGGGCCATAGTTTGGGGACCCCTGCCCAATAGCTTGCAAGCCTGTGTACTATATACATTCCATTTTAGCCTGGAACATTGACATTGAATGTACAGGAGAACAGTGTGTCGTGCAATTGTATCTGATCCTTAAATCTAGTTTACACTTTTTATGATAGGCATGTCTGTAGTGGAATCAGATCCATTCATGGTACATTGTAGCTAAGAGAACAGAGGTCCAAAACACACTGCAGAAATAATCCAACTTGAGACTGCTTTAACTGCCCTGGCTTAGTGCTAGGGAATTCTGGGAACTATAGTTTTGTAAGACATCTAGCCTTCTCTGTTGGAGAGCTTTGATGCCACAACAAACTACAATTCCCAGGATTTCCTAGCACTGAGCTAGGACAGTTAAAGTGCTCTCAAATTGGATTATTTCTGCAGTGTGTTTTGGACCAGACCTTCTAGTTTATAGAGTTGCCTTTACCCTCATTTAAGGCTGAGAGTGTGTGACTTGCCCAAGGTCACCCAGTGGGTTTCCATGACTGAATGGGATTTGAACCTTTGTCTCCAGAGTCATATTCCAACCCTCAAGCAGGTAGGCTAGATTAAATGAGAAAAAATAATCTGCTCATTTCACTTAGGTCTGAAAATGGTCCTTTAGGTAAGAGTTTTGTCTTAATTGCCAAACAAGAAAAAATATTCTCTCTTTCCCTACCACCATGTAGTTGAATGACAAGCTATGGACAACTGTAATTTGTATATAATCCATAGTCCTTAATGAAATCACCAGGGATCATCCCTAGGTCTCAGGTTTTGGCTTGGAAACCTCAGGGACAATCCTAAATTGGAAGTGCTACTTTGGTCTGAAAGAAGGGGATATGAACCCAGACTATGAAAACAGACCAGACTATAAGTCAACAGAAGGAAGAGACATGAATATTCTCATTTCAGGCATGTTACCAATCTTCAGATCAGGAGAGGTTGCATAAGCATTGCCAAGCAAGAATATATCAATAGTTGATCAATGAAAGCCTGATTTACAAGAACAAAAATCTATAGTAACTCCTGAGGCAAATTCCTATCCTCTCCCCTTTCTAAAGTTTTATATAGATGGGAAATAATAGGCTACTGGAATCACTGGTGGAAGTGGGAGAGTTAAAGAGAACTGAGTTTACAGGGAGCTGGGTGGAAAAGAGAAAAGAAAATTGGATGACAGCATGCAGTGTAACTGTGAGAATTTTAAAGTGACCACACCAAAATTGAAGATGGCAGTGAGGTGCGAAAACAGAAGGAAATATGCGAAGAACAAAGCTGAGTGCAAATAGAATACATTCCATGGCTTGGTACCAACTGATGGGTTTGCAGAGGACAGTAGATAACATTGTACATATCCAGAGGAAGGTGAAAAATGCATTCACGGTAATATTGTTACAGGCTGTTAATGGAAAGCAATTGTAGCTCAGTAGGCAAAAGACACAGTTTGCATACCAAATGCCACAGAATTAGTCCTTGGGGTGTGTGTGTGTGTGTGTGCATGCGCACCTTCGCCTGTCAACTCTTGGCACCCCCATAAATTTCACAGGGTTTTCTTAGGCAAGGAATAAGTAGAGGTGGTTTGCCTGGTTCCTTCTGCTTAAATATAGCCTGCAGAACCTGCTACCCTGTTTAATGTTTCTGAAGCTAGTAAAGTTTGAGTAAACACTTGCAAGAAAACCACTGTGGGTCAGAATTGGGCTCCATGATCTGAGTCAATCAATACAAGTTCATAGAATTAAAGTATTGGAAGTGATGCCAAGTACCAATCCAACTCACAGGATCCACTGCTGAAGATCTCTTCACCTGGCCATCTAGCCACTGTTTAAAGACCTCCAAAGAAGACTACTTACACTGTCAGACAGCTCTTACCATAAGAACATTCTTCCTAATGTTTACTCAAAATTTCCTTTCTTGTAATTTGAATCCATTGGTTTCAGGACCTATCTTCTGGAACAGCCAGCAGATATTGAGCTCTTGCCATCTTTTACATGACATCCCTTCAGGTATTTGAAGATGGCTTCTAAATCACCTCACAAACTTCTAAATATGCCCAGATTCCTCAACCAATTTCCATAGAGTTTCTAGACCCTTTTTGTTCATAAACCCAAAGCTTAGAAAAGTTTCCTGTTCAAACCAGACTCCCAGAATCCTCAGCCAACATGACCAGTGGCTTAAATGTTTTGCCCTACTCCATTCATATCAATGCTGACAGTTAGAAACAACTTGCTATAAATAACATAAAAAGGCTTGGTTCACTGGTAGGATGCTTTCTTTTATTTCATGTAATTATTTGTCTTTTTATTTAATACTACATTTTCATTTAATTCATATTAATTAATTTCAAATGAGTTCTTAACACATCTGACTTTTTCTTTTTAGTTCAGAAGCAAGGCAATTAAGATTCACAATGATAGAAGTTAATAAAATTATGAAAGTATACAGTGATGCTTGAAGAAGTGGGTAGACACAGGCTTTTCTTCCTCTTTCATAATATTAGAACCGGAGGTCATCCAGTGAAGTTGGCTGGTAGGTGAGTCAGGACAGACAAGAGGAAAGCCTTCTTCATACAGTACCTAGTTAAACTGTGGAATTGGTTTCAACTGGTTGTTATTAGGAATGGGAAAATGGCATTCTTTGTTTATTTTCACATTTGAATATTCTAAAATGTTGTCTGGAAATCTCATCACTGTCTACATTATGTGACTTTACATACACTTAGCTACATAGCAGAGGCATTAAGAAACTCTGTTCATGAATTGTGAAGATGTGTAACAAAGTACTGGCAAAATTCAAAGACATGCTAGGGGTTGTCTGAATGGGCCAAAAGATCCAGGTTTCCCCTGGCCTTGTATCATCTACATCACACGATGCAGGTCAAAACTCTTGGGGCAGGATCAGGCCTGATCCTGCATGACTACACATCAATCTGGAGGATCTATCCTGACACCGGGATAAATACCTTTTACCCTGGGATAAAATACCCTGGTTTTGCATAGAGTTTCTGAGAAACTCCACAACAAAATCTGGGTATATCCACTATACCCCCCCCCCCAGCCCATGCTCCATCCCTCTTCCTCAGGAGTGCCCCATTGCTGTGTCTGATACAGAAATGGGCTGCCTGGTCACATGCAGCCAGGCACCCCATTTTCATAACACGTGCAGCAATGGGGAGGACTTCTAAATCAGGGTGATGCAGGATGAAATAAGGAATGTGTGCCTGTTCTGGTCCTGGGTTGATGTGGGAATGGGTGTGTGAACACCCCACCCATCCCTGCACTGACCCTGGAACTGTCTTGGGTGAGCACCACGGCCAGGATAGCATGGAGTCAGCTTGTGCTATCCCACCCTGTCTGCTCAGGTCCTTAGACTGAAAAATCAGTATGCAAAGGGATCTTGTAGCAACTCTGAGATTAACTGAAAGAAAGAAGCTGGTAGCGTTTTGTAGACTTGAGCTGACTTCCTCAAATGCATGGGGTGGCAGCACTGGAAGGAGTGTTCTGGTACACATCAAATTCTGCCAGTACACAGCCACACTCTTTATTGGGTGTTCTGATGCACAATGTGACTGATGTATATCAGTCCACTTACAAAGACGTAAGTCCCCTCCACTCCACATATGAAGAAGTTTGCAAATTTTACTATATTCCTCAAAAATTAACTGAATTGAATTTTTCCCTGAGCTACACTGACAAATTGATAAGATACAACTCCTATTTATACAGAGAGGACCACGGACTCTTTCATATTACACAATTATAGCACTATGATTCAACCTTAGCTGCCATTGCAATATCCTACGGAATCTTGGAATGGACAATTTAGGGTGGGGTATTTAGTGTTTCTCAGCTCAGCCACAAAACCCACTGGGTGACCTTGGGAAGTCACACTTTCTCAGGAGAAAGCAATGGCAAACCTCCTCTGAGCAAATCTTGCCAAGAAAACTCCATGATAGGTTCACCTTAGGATCTCCATAATTTGGAAACAACTTGAAGGCACATAGCAACAACAACAACAACAACAACAATAACCACCTCCTCCAAAGTCCCCAAATTCTCCCCAAAGACCCCTCAAAATGAAAGAAAATGAAAAATGCCTCCAAATCAGCCAAAGTGACACTATCCTTTCCAGTAAAGCTTGCTTGATGGACACAGTTGCTTATTTCTGTTCTGTGGCTACTATGAAAAACTTGCTGGCTCTTTCCTATATTCTGACATTCCTATATTCTCAAAAAGGCTAGAGTTGGTATGTGATATAAGAAGTTTTTTTGGTTGCTGGTTTTTGTTTTTTTTTTTGCTTCTCTTTCTTTTCTTTTCTTGTTTAAATAATTAAGATTGTAACTCTTATTGCCACAAGGTGGAGTAAGTAGAAATGCCTAATGAACTCTCACGAGGAGAGGTAAATAACTGCATTTGTTCTGCGCCTACTTCACTTCTTCATGACAAGTCGTTTGCAAAAGTACTAGTTCAGGTTGCCCTTTTCCTCCTGTATTTATTACTGCAATCTTTTATTTACCAGCCTTCCGTTTTCTCATCTTGCCCCACTTGTTTCTCTCTTGAACTTGTCGGCCTGTTTGATTTATGTTGCTCAAAGCTGTGACCATATTACTGCTCTTTATCTTTCTTTCCATGGGCTCCCTTAATCTTTCCATATTACGTGTGCATTTCTTCCTGTTATTTATTAGATCTTACCACAACCTCATTCCACCTTTCCTCTCCTCTCCCCATTTCTCCCCCTTGCATTCTTTGTTTGGCTAATATTAATCTACTCTTTAACTCACTGTTTTTCATGCACTTGCTTGTATTTGTCCTTTTCTACTTGGTACTCCTAGTGACTTAGAACTCTATGGAATATTTGTCAGAGTTTGGAAAAGTTACAGTTTGTACTTAGCTCCCGAAATACCATTTAACTCTGGAGGTTGTAGGGCTCTTTCATGCTAACACAATTATAGCATTATAGAATCATAGAATCATAGAGTTGGAAGAGACCACAAGGGCCATCCAGTCCAACCCCCTGCCATGCAGGAACTCCCAATCAAAGCATCCCCAACAGATGGCCATCCAGCCTCTGCTTAAAGACCTCCAAGGAAGGAGACTCCACCACTCTCCGAGGGAGTGTGTTCCACTCTCGAACCGCCCTTACTGTCAGGAAATTCCATCTAATGTTGAGGTGGAATCTCTTTTCTTGCAGCTTGCATCCATTGTTTCGGGTCCTAGTCTCTGGAGCAGCAGAAAACAAGCTTGTTCCCTCCTCAGTATGACATCCCTTTAAATATTTAAACAAGGCTATCATATCACCTCTTAACCTTCTCTTCTCCAGGCTAAACATCCCCAGCTCCCTAAATATTAATTATGATTGCACTTTAACTGCCATGTCTCTGTCTGGTGGAATTCTGGGATTTGTATTTTGGGGCAGTGCCAGAACTCTCTGGTTGAGCATTCAAAATATTCCTCCATGAACTGTAACTCCTTGGATTCCATCAGGTGGAACTATGGCAGTTAAAGTGAAATCATAGCATTATAGTGTAGTGTGGAGACTCCAAAGCACAACAACAACAGCAACAAAAGTAACTTTCTAACCTTTATATTTGTTTAGAATTTGAATTTCTTCCTTCAAGGAACATTTCAATGCTTTCCATTAAAATTCTAACTAGGAACCACAAGAGAACACTTTAGGTCTCCTGTGTCAGACCCAAGTACATGGATGTGTCATGATGTGTCATGATATGATGGCATGATGATATATCGATATAATGTTGTGATGATCTGATGAGGTATTGGGAGGATAGATATGGGGAATGCCGAAATGTATTGAATATTAATCATTTGGGCACTATGGGTATGGGAAAAAATGGGAAGGCAAATGGTGATAGGATGAAGGTTTATGGTTTTATGACCCTGCTTTTCCTGCATGAGGATCTGACTTGTATTGAAGGGATGCCTTCCTCCCTTTGTTAAGGGGGATTGAATGATAAACGTGGGAGGGAGAAAAGGGGACATGATCCAAGGAGGTGGGTTGGATAACTTGTATTCTTATGCTATGGTCCAGGGAAAGAACTCCAGTTCTGACACAGACCCCGGCTGGGTACTTCTGTCTTAATTCCTGGAATGAAAATCTTTTTGTTTGTTTTTTATCACAATGAGATGGTTATTGGGAACTGAGTTGGCCAGTCCTGACGTCCTGGGTTAAACTGCTGAATGCCATCAGATATACTTTTCCCATTTTAAAAAGCTGTCAACAGAAGTATAAAATTTTGCAAGGAAATGGCATCCATCTCCCCTCAAGAATGGGGAAAAATAGAGTTTTACCATTCAGTTTAGAAATGTTTCCATAAAAGACAACAGAGCTGTCCGCAGCATCATTCTTCAAGTGCTGTTTCAAATGAAAACATTTTTTTCTCTCCCAATGGCATCTCATTTTAGTGTACTATCCCTATGTAGATTGTGGGGTTTAAAAAATGAAGGAGTCTCATTTGTCATCCCCCCCATCCCCATTTGCTACTTAACAAAACCTCTTTTCACTGGCACTGATATAGTGTTTTCTGTGTGCTAATGAGTGTCAGAGTTAAAAATACCCACAGGTCCTTTTTCCAGGGTAGAACAGAGGAACGTTAGGAGAAAAGAAGTGGTCCCAAAGTAGAAAAGAGCTAATAGGTCCTACCAGGCAGAGCAACTGATACAGCAGGCTACGCTCATCAGAGACATGAACATGGAACATGGAAAAGAGCAAGGAAAAGTTACTTCTTCAGCCTGTAATTCACAACCCAAAGAAGACAAGTAGCCTCTAGGGTTGGTGTCATCTGGTGCAATACCTCATGATGTCACCCCTCCTATTGATCTCCTCCTGCACCACACCCATGCAGAATCCTTAGTAATGTTTTTGTACGAATGTTATTCATAAATTGTAATTCCCATATACCACTGAATATAATGGTAATAGTTGTGTCATAAACAATTACCCAAATTAAAATTATACTTTTAAATTACCATATCATACGCAGAGAATAAATGTCTTTACATATACATAGCTTCATGTGTTTAGATATACATAGTTTAAGGTGAAAATCTGGTAAAATGTGATTTTTTTTTAAAAAAATTAAAAATTAATTTTGAAATTTGAAAGTTTAATTTGTAGAAAAGAAACCTGGAACCTCTCCTTTCTTCTCCCACTGAGATTTACCCCACTCACACAATCTTTTCAGCATTTTAAAGACATACAGGTGAATGCCACAGCCTGTTTCTGCCAAAATGCCGATGTTTGAGGAGCAAGGCCACCTGGTGCAGTCCAGACACCCCGCACCCCCCTGGTGATGCCACAGAGTAGCCTATTTTTTACTTTCCCAAGCTCCAATCATATACTATTATTATAACACAAAATTTGGAGCAGGAGTGGCTTTGGATAATCTCTGTTGTTTTGGCATTTTCACTTGCTCAGGCTACTAAAGATTTCCTTTAGCAATGGAGTCATTAGCAGATGCTGGGGGTGCGGACTGCACCAGGTGACACCCCAGAGGGAGGTGTCACCTGGTGGAGTGGTACACTCTTAGGGACTGGCACGGCAACTGGGTGAGCAAGAAAGGGTGCTTTCCCACTTGTCCAGCAGTCCCACTGGACCCTAAATGGGTCTTCTAGAAGCCACAGTACTGCTCCCCTCAGTAGGAGCTACTGCTGGAGGGGCTGCTGCCATGAGAGTCAGGCATGGCTGCAGCCAGACCCTGAAGACCTTTCCAGGGGGGGCACTATCTTCAGGGTCCAGTGGGGCTGCAGCCATGCCAGACCCTTAAAACCATTCCAAGGGAGCTGCAGTGATCTGGGTGAGCAAGCAGTGAGGGGGAAGGCAAGACAGTTCCCCCCCTCCACACACATACACCAGGTGACACCAATCTCAGGGAAGCCGCTGCTCTTTAGGCCGACTTGTTCAAGGGCTCGCATAATTATTAAGTAACAGTAACAGTAACAGTAATTAGTTAATGTATTCCAAGTTGCCCCTATAAAACAACTTGTACCGTCTTTATTTATGCTAGTGGGGTGTGTGTGGAAGGAAAAAAACCAAAAGATTTCAACCCCGGCTAAACACTGGTGCTGAATCTAGGCAGGAAAATAATACAGAATCTTCTCAGCTCTTCCCAGGAGTATCTTTGCTCTGGCTTTAATAAATTGTTTCGATCAGCAGCTGTGGCTCTTTTAGGCTCAGGAGACTTTGAAGTCAGATCCAATTCTTTGATGTGGTTGGGAAGGATTCATCTGCAAAATGCCTTGTTACCTAAAAACGTTAATTTTACACTGCAGAGTGGGATAATGGGGGAGGATTACTTTTCTTTATATTGATTTAATGCCAAAGTAAGGAAGCACAATGTGTTTGCTGGTAATGGCACTCCAAACTATCTCTACAATAATTGCCAACATGTTGCAAGGGAGAAGAAAAAACAAAAACATGCTGGTGCTGCCTTGACACAATGTGTTTCAAATCATGTGAGGCTCCTGGAAAACAGCCTTCTGGTAGCTCTATACTTTTCAAAGACAGATCCTTGGTAAAGTGATAGCCTAGAAATGTGGAAAAAGGATGAAATGCACATAGAAATTATTGAAATGCACATCTGATGGCAGGGTAGCAATGAAACTGTTGGATCACATATGAGACACTAAAAAGCAGGAAAAAAAGGGAAAAAATGGATCAAATCAGCTGTTGCTGCAGTTAGTTTTTGACCTTCACAGGGCTTTTTTTTTTTAATGAAAATATTCCAAGTTTACACTTGAAACTTAGATGTGGAAGAACAGTGGGCCCTCCACATTTTCTGGTGTTAGGGACACAGGAGCCCCAGGAAAGTGGAAAAACTTTTGTATCAGAGGGAGAAATAATATGGAAAGGACAGGGATAGGTTCCTACACCTCACAAATAGTCCAATGTGTTTCAGTAACTTTTTGTTCAAAACTAACAATATGCACATGTGAAATGAAACAACCAGATCAGGAACTCTCAATCAAAGCATACCCAACAAATGGCCATCCAGCCTCTGTTTAAAGACTTCTTTGGATTGAGAGTTCCTGCAAGGCAGGGGGGTTGGACTGAATGGCCCTTGTGGTCTCTTCCAACTCTATAATTCTATGATTCTATGATTCTAAGATCAGTGAAACTTTGCAGAAGTAAACAAAAACCAATTTGAACCTTCTAGGGACCATTTGAAAGTATCTTCCAAAATGTATCCAAGGATGGATTTTGCTATCCAAACTCTGCACCATTGTTATAATTTTTATTTAGGTGTCCAACCTATAGATCTATGCTTTTTTAATATGTTGTGGATGAGGCAGAGTTATCTGCTTTCCCCTTTTCTCTATTTTGGTGTTTATGCATCCTCAGTAAGGGATTCTGGAAGCAGAGACCATTTACTTTGGCTCATAGAGCTGTAATAGGATCAGCTAGTCGGATAGACTCCCATTCCTTTCCAGCTTGAGGTTTATAGCATTGTGTATACATTGCTGCAACCCAGCAACAAAAGACTGTGTTTCTCCAGTCCTCTTTCACCATCATGCCAATGCTGGTAAAAAAAACCCAAATCCAAAACCCCTTCCATTCAGACAGAAGACAAATAGGAAAAAGGGGGCTGGATGGGTGATAAAAAGAAGTTTCTTTGTCAGAAGCTGTTATTTGAGGTATGTCTGTATGAGTTGTGAATTCAGATTAGAATATGATCCTAAGACCTAGTAACTCTAGGTTCAAACATAATAATAATAATAATAATAATAATAATAATAATAATAACAATTTTAGCTTACAGCTAAAACAAATACAAACCCCAACAATGAACATAATACTCCCTGTTAAAAATACATTAAATATAAATCTCAATTAAAACAGTTTTAACATGTGATAGCCTCAGAGGAAAGTCCAAATGGTGTCCCCTCCACCATTTTATATAGAGAATTTGACTGGATTCCCAGTCTTATTTCTATGATGGTGATGGGATGATGCTGGAAAGCAGCCACCAAGAGTAGGGTATGAGGACAAGCTATGTTGTCCATAAAGTTCTTTGCTCCTCAACCAAAAGCAATCGGTGAGGAATTGAGAAAGCACTTTCAGGGGAAGGATGGTATTGATCCCTAGAATGTAAGACCTGAGGTGGTTGCCTCACTTGGTCTAATAGTAAGCCCATTGTATATTTGATCTTCAGAATTACCTAAATATCCTTGGTGCTAAAGGAATAAGTTTCAGTAGCCTCCTGCAGAAAACTGAGATATCCTATTGACTAATCTTCAAATAAATTCTTGCAAATATTCCAAATTGCCACTCAAAATAGAATTTGCTTCAAAATTAGAATTGAAGTATCTCACACTGGTTAAAATCTCTTGGCTGCTTAGCATTATCAAATATGAAATCTCATCAGTTATCATGCCAAATATTGTATGTCAGCTATCAAATGCTGCCAAATATCAACTATCTAACAGCAAATATTGAATTGCGGGATTTCAAATTGACATCTTTTAGTTATTTTGCTGATTATCTGGCAGATATTCAAGTACTCAGAAATTATCTGGAAAAAACATTCAACATGTATATTACATTTCTGGAAAAAGTGCAGGATAGAGTAACTGAAATGGCAATTCTTCTATGAAGAAAGATGTGAAAATATGGAAGTTCAGGGGGAGAGGGAGGCAAATAAGGGGAGAATGATAAAGGCACATACAGTGATCTATGATGAAGAGAAAATGGTCAACATGGTTCTTGTTTCTCTCTCAAAAATACTACAACTTGGAGTCACACACTGAAGCTAAATGGTGGAAAATTTGAGACCAAGAAAAGAAGCCTTTTTTGGGGTACAGTTTATATTCAAATAGCCAATTTTGTTACAAAAAGAGGTACTAATGGCTTCCAGTCTGCTATGGCTAGTAGCTCTCACCTCAATGGAACATTGTTTTTATCTGAAACTTAAAGGAGATTTCCCAGGTGCTATTTGGAGCTAGGGTTTGGCACCTAGGATAGTGCTTTCAAAGTTTTAATAAAATTTATAGTAGATTTACCACTTCATTGACATGAAAGACACCACCCAGCACTGTTGTCAATGTGGATAGCTATATAAAAGTGGAATAGACAAATTCATGGAGGATATTGGCTATCAGTGGTTGTCAGTAGGCCCAATTCAAGCACTGGAGCCCTATCAGCTTCTAAATATTCTTGGTGCCTTCACTGATCCTTTGTGTCAAATCAATCCAATCTACAGGCTTGCTGATATTCACAAATTTCTAAGAAGTCCTTTGAAGAAGCTGTACTATTTTGTTCCCTCTGCATGTCATCTTCTTCTGTCTTCTCTGACCTATGTACACTACCCCCAAAGACCTAATATTTGATCCATAATATCAGCTTGGTACACAAAACCTGATGATTATTGCTTATTGTAAGCCATTGCAATGGCAGCATTTATCTATTCCAAGATCAGGGGTGGGCAAAATGCAATGCACAGGCTATATACAGCCCCTGGATCCCAGTAGTCCCTAAATACCTTCAAATAGTCATCAAATTTAATTTTGGGGTATGATTTCCAGGCAATTTCTGTACCAAACTAGGAAGAAAAATCCCTGAAGTCTGAACATACCACCACCCTACTCCATCAAGTGTCTCAGAATACCATACTGTCTGTAAATACCTCCATATTTTTCTGCAATCCCTCTCAAAATGGCCACAGGGAGTGATAAGATGCTACTTTCTGATGCCATTTTGAGAGGGACTTGAGAGGAATATGGAAGTATTTGGACTTGTTGGGAGGGAATTGGTCCCTGACCCTCATGTAGTTGCCAATGTGTTGTCTAGTTGCTGTTGTTGTGTGCATTTAAGTCATTTCTGACTTATGGTGACCCTAATGTGAACTTATCATGAGGTTTTCTGAGGCAGAGAGTGTGTGAGTTGCCCAAGATCACCCAGTGAATTTCCATGGCTGAACAAGGATTCAAACCCTGATCTCTAAAGTCCTAGTTTGACATTCAAATCATTACACAACACTGACTCCTCCCTTATCTAGTACATGCCTTTTATAAGTTGCTGGAGATGGTAATGATATATATGATATTAAAATTTTCTAGGCTTGGAAATAAAGT
The DNA here is from genome assembly GCA_026167975.1 of Phrynosoma blainvillii. Classification (NCBI taxonomy): domain Eukaryota; kingdom Metazoa; phylum Chordata; class Lepidosauria; order Squamata; family Phrynosomatidae; genus Phrynosoma; species Phrynosoma blainvillii. Next base: position 23,232,604 of record JANUYF010000002.1, read on the forward strand.
TATGGGATAAGCTTCACTGAATTAATTTTGGACGTTATCACACGGGGAGTCGCGGGGAGAAAGTGGAAATAAACCGGATGAGCGGAAGACTTTAATTTACGGGATTTGTCCCGTTCCGCCTCGTCTGATAACTAAATTCGAATTTAAAAGGGGGTTAATTCGAACAAAACCCTGATCTTTTCAAATCCTCAAAAATCCCGAAAATGAAAAGATCAGGTTTTTGTTTGAATTAACCCCCTTTTAAATTCGAATTTAGTTATCAGACGAGGCGGAACGGGACAAATCCCGTAAATTAAAGACTTCCGCTCGTGCCTGTTTATTTCCACTTTCTCCCCGCGACTCCCCGTGTGATAACATCCCATTTCTTTATGCCAGCTGCTCTAAAGAGGTACAGGAAAAATGTTGGGTGGTGGTGGTGGTGATCCTGTTAGTCCAAAACATGTAGTCAGGCTGCTCAGACCATGGACTATATGCACTCTGTATATTTTCAGAGACAATTTTGCAGTGTTACTACTGCACACGCCTCTTTCTATGGCACACAGGAAAAAAAAAAGGTTCCAAGGGAACTTTGTGTGGTTTATTTGCACTCTTTCAATACCACTTAAGCACATTTTTATGACTCTTACACACATACACCTCCTACTGTGCGTTAACACCTGGATTTCCTAATTATTCTAAATGTAGAACTTAATTGTCTGTTGAACATTTTCTGCATTGTTAAGATGTTAATTGTTCTAAAACCCTAGGAATAAAGAAACCTAATGCATTTTATACTCTACCAGAGAATGAATTAAACAACAACAAAAAAATCCCTCCCAGTTGCTAACACTTTTTTTAAAAAAATCTCCTTTGTTTGCCATTTAAAGGGAAATGATACCTTCCTAAGAGTCTGTATGCATGCATTTACTTTGCGGTTTCTAGTTATTCTCAAACTGTATTACATTAATTAGTTGGTTTTCATTAAAAAACAACAACAAGGTAAAGGAGGCAGTGAATAATGTCCCACTTTTACAGGATTCTTTGAGCAAGTCTCCATACTTAATGAAGGAGTGAAACATTTGCCACCTTTTCCGCTGCCCATGTCCTCCTGCAATATACAGGTTGAGATCTTACATCTGAGATGCCAGGTAAAATAAGTTACAGATCTCCTGCCAATTAACACTGGCTGAAACTCTTTTACACAATCATCAAAGGGCAGGAGCCCTGTTACAGAACCATTAAATGAATGGGAGCCCTGTCCCATATTTCAGCTGGCAACCTTATTTCATATGGACATGGTACAGCATAAGCTCTTCCAGATGGAACTTGGATCCCTTCCAGACAGAACTTTGATCCCATGCATGCTCTGTTCTGTTAGGGCCAAGGGGATATTAAGGGGACAATCCCATGTACACATACTTAGAAGTAACACAGCAGTGTGGGACTTACTTCTGAGTGAATGTAATGATGAAAGGTCTGGAAACCATGCCTTATGAAGAACATCTTAGGGAGCTGGGCATGTTTAGCTTGTGGAGGAGAAATAAGAGATGACATGATTAGCCATGTTTAAATATTTGAAAGGATGTCATATTGAGGATGGAGCAAGCTTGGTTTCTCCTGCTCCAGAGACTAGGACATGGAGCAATAAATTAAAACTACAAGAAAAGATATTCCACCTAAACCTTAGAAAGAATGTCCTGACTGCAAGAGCTGTTCAATAGTGGAACACACTCCCTTGGATGTGGTGGAGTTTCCTTCTTTGGAGGTCTTTAAACAGAGGCTGGATGGCATTCTCTCAGGGATGCCTGGCAGAGGATTGGACTCTTAACTCTATGATTCTATTATTCACCCACTCTACTGTACAGAGATGGAGCTAATGACAACTACATCCAATGAGACTCTACCACCAGGTAAATATCAGAAGGGTAAACATTAATAGGCCCTTAAAGATACATAAAGTATGCCAGGGATTGGCAAGGACCAGAGTTTGGAAGACTGCATCTTCTGCACCATGATTTGCCACCCCACACCATAGTCTCACTTTCAGAATGCTTTATTTCTTAAACTCCTTCTCCCCTTTTGTTTTTGCTGACACAGTAAAATGCCCATCCCCTAGACTGTTTGTGTTGAAATTGTGATGATTTGTTATGCCCTTCCAGGAAATAAACCAGAAGTTGAGTATAGTGACTATAATCAATACCATAGGGGCATTTGGAATGTTCAGCGCTTTACATGTTCCTAGCCAGACCTGATTTGAAGCAAAATCATTTTCCATTCATTCTGTAACTGAACTATCCCATTTTTATATCCAAATTGCCTCTTCAACCAGTTCCCTTCAGATTCCACATTACCCCTCAGTCTTCTACTATCCAATTTGAAGCAAGACAGTGTTCAGTCTGTGGGGGCTGATTAATAGGGATTGTTCTTTTCCAGTCATATTCTATGATCAGTGATTTGGCTTCATTAAGAGAGAGATGGGAGCTCAGTGGTAGAGCATGCAGATGATCCAACTGTTGCCTTCTCTAGTCCTATGCATACAGGATGAAAAGGGCACACTTTATTATGGCCTGAAAGCCTGGAGGAACTCAGTTTAGACTGCAATCTCCATTACAGTTAAGCTACCTAGCTGTCTTGATTACTGAGTGGAAACCTGCAAGAGAAATTGAACTATAGATCATTCTACAGGATATTTACGTACAGAAATGTATTTCCTTCTGTCCATGTGACCAAGACATGGTGGCTCAGTGGTTACAATTCTGACTCTGATATTTGCAAGTTTGGCAGGTTGGCAGTTCGGGACTCAAGCACTGCATGAGGGAGTGAGTGCTCATCACTAGTCCCAGCTTTTGCCAACCTAGCAGTTCAAAAGCATGTAAAACTGCAAGTAGATAAATAGGTACCACTTTGGTGGGAAGGTAATAGTGTTCTAGTCAGTCATACTGGCCACATGATCACAGAGTGGTCTTTGACAATGCTAGCTCCCTCGGCTCAGTAAGGGATATGAGCACCACCCTAATACAACTTGACAATCATATCAAAGGAGAAACCTTTACCTTTTTACCTACAAGGGTCCATTGTTTATATGTCCATTGTCCAGATCTTGTGAGATTTATTGGAACCAATCAGAAATCCTCCAGCATTTCACAGATGAAATCCAAGATGTGCAGCCAGGCAACATCAAAGTGTGGTCAAGATAGCAAAAGTGATTGATAAAGAAGAACAAACAAGTTAGGAGAGACTGCAACATTTGTTTTTGCCTGAGCATACTAGGAAGGGCAAGATTCTGCCCCATCCTCTCCCCTCTCACCAAGTTAATTGGGGTCAAACTACTTTTGCATCTTGAGTTTGCAGCTATTGAAATTAGCTGAGGGTGAAGGGAGGAAGTGGGAGGAGGAGGAGGAGAGAGAGAGATAATGGGACATTTTAAAAGCAGTTGGAAAAGAGAGACAGCAGAGGATTAATTGGGATTGTCCTTGGCAAATTGGGACAGTTGGAGTGTATATAACTAGAAATAGAGTTAGAACAACCTCAAGAATCATTCTGAATTGCTAGACCTCCTGACCTGACCCCAGTCTATGATCCTTCCTTAGAAGAGGGAAAGTGTGCTTGTGCAGTGAAATGGGGACTGTGTGACAGTAAGGAAAAAATATGTTCCTCTGTTACACATGATCTATCATATCACTTCAGGTCCCAGAGTTCCTTGTGCATAGACATGAAGGCAAACTGGTGGGAAGGGCAAAGTAAAGCATCATGAGACAGTGGGAACAAGGTCTACTTCTAGTAGGATTTTCAGGCCTCTGAGTAAGTGTCTAAGGGCCTCTACAGATGGCTCAAAGTGCCGTCTTGGAGGCAGGGAAGGGGAGGGGCAGCCATATGCTGGGTGCCCCAACCCGTTCCCGAGGACATCATCACAATGTGTGCCACTATGCATGGTGCTCTATCAGGACATCCTCCTGGCGCAGCATTTTTACACTTTGGGCACCCTTTTTGCCACCTGGGAAAGGAGCGGTGTTTGGTGCTCCTTTCCCAGGCAGTGAAAGGGAGGATCAGGGCCAACACATCTGGTAGCCTCGGCCCCAATCCTCCATTTTCCGGGGCAGCCCAGGGCCGCCTGTCTGCATCCCCTCTAAATCTGTGACTTCAATGTAATTTTGGATAGTCAGTGTTTGATTCAAAGAAACTGATAGCATTAGTCTTACATTCTGTTCAGTCTTAACATACGTAACACAAGAGCTTGAGGAACTTTTACATGTTTTCTTTACAAGCATATCACACGCCTTTCTGAGAATTTTCTTTGTGAAACATTGCAACTGGAAAAAACACACACCTTTATGTCTTCTTTTAGAAAGAATTGCCTCACTTATAAAGTATTAGGTTAGATTTACACAAAACAGTTACAACTATTTTTCATTGGCACATGAGCAGCCTTTGGATTTTTGCATACTGGCAGTGATTGTGGAAGGCACTGAAGGAAGTTTCAGCAAGATAGCAGTTTTCAAGTATGTCAGATGTTCTACAGTGGAAGAACAGTTAAGCTACCTAGCTGTCTTGATTACTGAGTGGAAACCTGCAAGAGAAATTGACTTTAGAAGGCTAACACATGAATTTGCAATGAGAAGGGACAGGAAAAAGTATATTTTTTGTGGGTTTTTCAGGCCATGTGGCCATGTTCTAAAAGAGTTTATTCCTGACATTTCACCAGCATCTGTGGCTGGCATCTTTAGAGAATGCTGGCATGGGTCCAAATGGATCCATTAGAACAATAATATAAAAAAATCAATATATTGCCAAAGATGATCCATTTATTGATGATTGGAGAAATTACAAGATTGTTGGCAAACTTGTAGGACTCCTAGGGAAGGCGTCATTGAGAACAGGTACAACATGTGGGTATTTGTTTTAACAGTAATTAGTATAAACCTTTTATATGTATGGACTGAGGAATTGTGGTGTCATGTATGTTTTACAACTCTGTATTTGGACCCCAAAATAATGCTTGTCCCTGTCTCCAATTAAAACAATCTGGCAGGAAAGGACAAATAGTACAGCACATTTTGAAAGGCCCTTTTTCACTGAGCACTTATCCCTTGAAGGACTGCCAAAACAAAAAAGGTCTTCATTTGCCTATGGAAGACTAGCAAGGAGAGTGCCCATTCAAACCCTGTAAGGAAGGGTGTTCCAAGCATGGGAACATACACCATGAAAGCCTCTCTCATGTTCCCAGCAGAGGTATGTATGAAGATGGTGGGGCAGAAATAAGGGCCTCCCTAGAAAATCTCAAAACACAGGCATTCTCATATGGGAGAATATGACAATCTAGACCTAAGCTGTATATCCATTAATCAAGTTTTTTTAAAAAAATCTTCACAGCATTAATTTTCAAGAGAAGTTCGAAAAAGGATTTTGAACATATTCCTCACCCTGCAAATACAGTACCCACTTATAAATGTGATTGTCTCCCAAACTATGTTTTTTTACATTTTATTCTAAAGTGTCAGTTTTTATATAAACTTTGGCACAAGCATTTTGAGCTGAGGATTATATTGCGAAGCATAAGGTGTGAAACCTGACAAATAACTGCATTTTGTGCCATATATTAATCCAGAAGGTGCAGATCAGCTTCATTGGCTTTGGAATGAGGACCAAATGCAATTCCAGAGCATTGCTTTCTAGCAGATGGAAGTGCATTTTGCTACACTAGAAGACCCCATCATTTATGATCAATGAAGTTGGCTTTCTCGAACAACAAAGGCTTCAGTGTCAAGCCTGTGATTGCAGGACTATCTGGAACTTGCCATGCCAAATTCAAAGACTAATATGAAATCTCTCTTTGGATTTTGTATGCTATGCTCCAGTTCAGCATGAGAGCATTAATTCCATAACTGTGACACCCTGTCTATGAGATAAACTACCTGGCAGTGAAGAACATCTCTCTTTCTCTTAGGCATGGAGAGATTTTTTTCTTTCAGTCTTTACCATGAGTAGGAAGCATGCAGACCACCAGACTGGTTGGATTGCAAGTCCCAGCAGTCCTAGCCAACATCAAAAATGAAAAGGAATGCTGGGAATTGCAGTCTCATGCTATCTGGACTGTATGCTTTCCATCCCTTATTTTGATAAAATTAGTATTTTTGTTCCTCCCAGGATTTGTTGCAAGAAAATGTTCACTTCATCTCAGTCATTTACTCCTTTATCAGGCTTTCAGCACATTCCTGAGACATTAAGTGAGCAAAAGCTATGCACATATTTTAAAATGCAACTGGCTAAAAATGCGCAGAAATATTTCCATCGATTTGGGAAAATTGCAAAAATTTGATAAATTGGACAATTTAATGGATAAATTAGGGAAATACATTTTAACAATTGTATGACTTTGGTGCAAGAAGATCATAGAGTCATAGAGTTGGAAGAGATCACAATGGGCATCTACTCCAACCCCTTGCCATGCAGAAATACACAATCAAAGCACCTCTAACAAATGTCCATCCTACCTCTGTTTAAAGACCTCCAACGAACAAGACCCCACCATATTCTGAAGAAGAATAAATCAAATAAAAGAATAATAGTAACAATAATAGTAAATAGAATAAAATTAACCAAGAGTTTAAAATAGTTTAAAATAGATTGTCCTTCAAACTAAGACGTCGTAAGTTCTTACAAAACTTATCAAGGATAATTCTAATGATAGGTAGAATCATATCTGGTGCTTTTAAAGTCTTTGAAACATGATAGTCTGAATCCTATTGACAGATACTTTGAATCAGTTTTTGAATGGTGTAACTGGCATGTATTTCCCATTGATTCTGTGGCTTTACTATAGAGAAGACTGCTATTGGATTTAGTTCTATGTCCTGGAGAAAACATTCAGTGGCTCCAGAGCACTGCTTTTAATGTGGTTCAAAATCCACTTCCAACAATCTTAATGACATCATGTTATTCGTATTACACTTTAAATTATTCTACTATAATCCAAGTGCTGATTGGTTTCCCCAAGTACTGCCTATGTATCCAGTTTTGCAGGTGGATAACATTCTTTCCTTTGTTAGTTTTTGCAAGGATTGCAATAACTCTTGAAAATTCTTGGTCATCTGAGGACAATATTGCCCAGATGAAGGTAAGAATACCACTATATTCTGCATTATTCAGATCTCACCTGGAATACTTTGACCATTTCTGGACATTAAATCCCTCTTACCTTGCTGGTCACCCTCCTCTGTATATTTTCCAACTTATCAATATCCTCCTTAAAATTCTAGAAACCAAGCCTTCTCAGGTATGTTGAGGGAGCTGGGTATATTTAGTCAGGAGAAGAGAAGACAGAGGGGTGTTATGATAGCCATCTTTACATATCTGAAGGGCCATCATAAATAATAATAATAATAATAATAATAATAATAATAATAATAATAATATATCCCGCCTCTCTGTATTATACAACTGGGGCAGCTTACATAATAAAATGAACAATCCCTCCCCCAATAGCCCACCTCCCCTAAAATACAATTAAACCATCAAAGTCTAAAAACAAACTAAAAAATAACAAACTGTAATAAAATACAATAAATAACAATAAATTAAAATAACTGTAGAGGAAAAATCAGGGTCAGGCATAACTATTTTTGATGGCCGGTTATCTACTCAGGAAAGGCCTGCTGGAAGAGATCTGTCTTAACAGTTTTTTAAAAGCTTTTTAAGATGGTCAAGTGATGAATCTCATCCGGCAGGCCGTTTCACAATCTGGGAGTGATAGCCGAAAAGGTTCTCTGGGCAGTTGCAGATAACCTAGTTTTTATAGGTAACAATACATTATTCCCAGAGGACTTTAGAGTGTGGGGTGGATTATATGGAAGGAGGCGGCTCCAAAGATGGGTTGGACCCAAGCCATTTCAGGCTTTAAAGGTGATACCCAACACCTTATACTGTGCCCGGAAACTGATAGGGAGCCAGTGAAGTGATTTTAGAATAGGTGTTATGTGCTTTCTTCTGGTTTTTCCTGATATCAACCTGGCTGCCATATTCTGAACTAGGCACAAGGGTAGCTCCATGTAGAGTGCATTGCAGAAATTGAGATGAGAAGTTACCAGCACAGGTTTCGAGGTCCCTAACCTCCAGGAAAGGGCACAGTTGGTGTATCAGCTGAAGCTGATAACAGGCGCTCCTAACCACCGCATTCACCTGATTTGTCATCTGTGGTGATGGATCTAGGAGCACCCCCAGACTGCGAACACAGTCCTTTGAGGAGAGTGTGACCCCATTTAAGACTGGAGATTGTGTCCCAATACCTGGGTTCGAGACCATTACCATTAGTACCTCCATTTTTTCTGGATTCAGTTTCAATCTGTTTTTCCTCATCCAGTCAATTACCACCTTAAGACATTCATTGAGAGGGGAAACACCCTCTGAAGTCAAAGCTGTAGACAGAGACATGAAGAAATATATCTGGATGTCGTCAGCATACTGATAAACCCCCGCCCCATGTCTCTGAATGATCTCTCCCAGCAAAAAGCAAAAACAAAGCAGATTCATTTATATACCGTTTCATACTGTGCTATGCAGTGTCTAAGCAGTTTACAACTGTAAGCTCATTTCCCCCCAACAGTTGGGTACTCATTTTAGCGACCTTGGAAGGATTTAGGTCTGAGTCAAGCCTGAGCCCTGGCTAGTATTGAACTCATAATTTTGTGGTTTATGAGTGAGTGGCTGCAGTACAGGCATTTCACCAATGCACTATCAGGGCTCCCTATATATGTTAAATAGCATCAGGGACAGGATGGCGCCCTAAGGGACACCAAAATTATGCTCCTTTTTGCCAAGCAACTGTCCACGAGCATCACTCTCTGGAATCTGTCAGAGAGAAAGGAATGGAACCATTGCAATTCAATGCCTCCGATTCCTAATTCTCTCAGGTGTTCCAAGAGGATGTCATGGTCTATTGTGTTAAAGGCTGCTGAGAAGTCCAGTAGCACCAACAGGGTCACACTATTCCTGTCGATGCCCAGACGAAGGTCATCAGCTAAGGCAACCATGACAGTCTCCACTCCGTATTCTGTCCTATAGCCAGTTTAATAAATAATAATAATAAAATGTATTTATACCTCACCCCTCTTTTAAAACAATCAGGGCGGCTTACAACAGTTAAAATTCCATACAATACATCATTATCCAGAATACAATCTAAAATTCCCAAAACCCACCCACCCCCTAAAAAAGTATTAAATCAATTATAAATTAAAACATACAAAATAAAATACCATAAAGACAATGCAACTAGAAGAAATTTAGCTAAAAAGATTAAACAGACAAGGCGGTGTCGAGAGCCAAAACTGGAAGATGTAGATAAACAAACTCCTGAAGCCAGGAATTCTAGTCAGTAAAGGCCTGCCGAAAGAGATCCATCTTCACAGCCTTTCTGAAGCTGCTTAGGGATGTAACCTGATGGATCTTGTCCAGCAGGCCATTCCAAACTCTGGGGGCAGTTACCGAAAAGGCCCTCTGGGAGGTTGTAGACAGCCTTGTTTTTATTGGCTGCAGCAAATTCCTCCCTGAGGACTGGAGTACACGGGGCAGATTATATGGGAGCAGGTGGCCCCAAGATAGGTTGGATCATAGTTGTTTTTAAATAAATCGCCATTTTTTAATTGTAAAATTAATTCCTAGATACCTTACCATTTTTTTCTCTTGAAGTTTAGACATATGAAAAAATTCTTCTTTTTCTTTAGGTAGTAAATTCATAAGGAGGACTTCAGTTTTATCTCTATTAATTTTCAAACCTGTTGCTTTTCCATACATAGTTAATTCTTTAAACAAACATGTTATATCTTGACAGGGGTTTGACAATGAAATCATCAAGTCATCAGCGAACGCTCGAACCTTATATTCCTCGCCTTTTATTCTTACCCCTTGTATTTTCCCATTTGTCTCTAGTGTTGAAACGTTGCCGGCAATTTGGTCGGATCATAATCCGCTAATTATGAGAATGAATTTTTCGATCAAGGAATTCAGGTGGCGATTGAGTGATTATATGTTAAATAATGAAAAGATACTTAGGGAAACCCAGGAACAACTTAAATTTTTCTTTAAGGAAAATACCAACACTGAGACCTCCGCTGACATAATTTGGGATGCATCTAAGGCATATATGAGGGGTTTTTTTATGAAAAAAAGTTTTGAATATAGAGGAATGAAAAGGAGAAAATTAAAAGAATTGGAGAGCGAATTGCAGAAAAATGAAGATCAATTAAAAATTAACCCTAGACAGAAAAAACTAAAAGACGACATTCAAAGAATTAGAAATCAAATTTCCATACTAACTATGGAAGAAATAGCCAATAAAATTAAATTCACCAAACAAAGATATTTTGAGCAGTCGAACAAACCAGGGAAACTTTTAGCAACCATTCTTAAAAAAGAACGAGAAAAGCAAACAATTTTGGCACTAAAAGAGGGTGATCATCTATTTACAACTCAAGATCAAATAAAAAGGATTATATCTACTTATTTTACAAACTTATATAAGAAATCTCAGGAGAATGATAAAATCATCCAGAAATATTTAGACGGGCAAACATTGAACAAGATCCCCGATGAATATAAAAAGCAACTAAGTAAAAAAATTGATGTTCAGGAAATAATAGAGGCAATAAAAAGGTTAAAAATAGGTAAAACTCCTGGGCCAGATGGTTTTATAGCTGATTATTATAAAAAATGCTGTAATCAACTAGTAGTCCCCTCACAGCAAACAATGAATGGCTTACTAGAAGGTAAGATTCCCCATTCTTGGCTAGAAGCTAATATTATTTTGATTCCAAAAGACAATAAAGACAAATTAGATCCCAAAAACTATAGGCCTATTTCACTTTTGAACAACGATTATAAAATATTCGCAATAATATTAGCAAACAGATTTAAAAGATGGTTAACAACATGGATAATGGAAGATCAGGCGGGATTTCTCCCTAGTCGTATGATTAAGGATAACACACGTCATTTGATTAATTTGATTGAACTACACAATAAAATGATTAATAAAAAACTGGCCTTATTATTCGTTGATATAGAAAAAGCTTTTGATAGTCTGAGTTGGGACTTTATGAAAAATTTATTAGAAAGACTAGATCCAGGAGATAATATGTGTAAATGGATATCGGCAATTTATCAAAAGCAGGAGGCTAAAATTATGATAAATGGAGAGTTTACAAAAACAATAAGAATTGAGAAGGGAGTCAGACAAGGATGTCCCTTGTCACCTCTTCTCTTTATTTTGAATTTCGAAATTTTATTGAATAGTATTAGAGCAAATGGGAAAATACAAGGGGCCAAGATAGGTTGGATCCAAGCCATTTAGGGCTTTAAAGGTCATAACCAGCACCTTATATTGGGCCCGGAAACTAATAGGCAGCCAGTGAAGAGACTTCAATACTGGTGTTATGTGGTCTCTCCTAGATGTCCCTGAGACCACTCTGGCTGCCATGTTCTATACCAACTGCAGTTTCTAGACCAAGCACGAGGGTAGCCCCATGTAGAGCGCATTACAGAAATCCAGTTTGAAATGGATCCAGATAATTGGTTTCCTGCAAGACATCTTGGAGCTGAAGAGCAACAGCCCTCTCAATCACTTTGCTCAAAAAAGGTAGCAAACAGACTGGCCTATAGCTGTTCATGTCCAGAGGGTCAAGGGAAGTTTTTTTTTTCCAGAAGTGCCCTAACCACCGTTTCCTTCAAAGAATATGGAACATGACCTTCCACAAGGGGTGCATTGATGATGTCCCTCAGGAACATCCTCAAGACATCTCCCCCCTGGATGGCCAGCCATGAAGGGCAAGAGTCGAGAGGGCAAGTTGTCTTCTTCACTCTACCAAGGAGCTTGTCCACATCATCGGTACTCACTGGTTGGAACTGATCCAGTATAATTTCATAAACGGAGTTGCTGGATACCTCATCTATCGATTCTACTATAACACTGGCATCCAAGTCAGCTCTTATCTGAAAGATTTTATCTGCAAAGAAGTTGTTAAATGTGTCACAACAGGCCATTGTCAGATTAAGTAATGGGTTCTGCACAGGCGGAACCTGTGTCAGTTCCCTCACCACCCTAAACAGCTCTGCCGGACAGGACTCTGCAGACGCAATACGTGCAAAGAAGAAATATTTCCTCGCTGCATGTATTGCCTCTCTATAGGAACAAAGAGTTCTGTCAGATAAGAGTCAAGTTTTCTGCCAGATGCACTCTAGTCTAAAGAGCTTAATTTCTGCTGCTCCAGAGGATAGGTCCTGAATCAATGGATTCAAATCGTGAGAAAGAAGTTTCTGACCAAAGTTTAGGAAGATGATCTTCCTGACAGGAGCGATTATTGACAGTCGAATAAACAAATTGGAAGGGTACTGGATTCTTCTCCATAAAAGATTTTTAAGCAGAGGTTAGACAGCTACTTTTATAGACAATCCATTTCACTGTCACCAGCTTTGGATACTATTTGCAAGAAACACACACACACACACACAGACAAATGTGTCAAACACATCTGTTTTGTGAGTTGCTTAAAATGGTCATCATTGCTCCATGCATTTAGGAACAAGCTTAATTTGCCCCAATTGCAGTGGACCCCCTTGTTCCTTCCAATACAGTTTGAGTGAAGATTTCTTGGTGAATGGCCAAATTACAGAGAAACACAGCACTACAGACATATCTGTGGAAATGTAAATCTGACATATAACCAGAGTTACATAATAATAATAATAATAAGTTTTATTTATAACCCGCCCCTCTGCTCGGCAATCGGGGCGGCGTACATCAATTTAAAAATACAATAGGTAAAACAATTCCTGCCCCCCCACCTCCCACCCACCCACCCACCCCTTAAAACAAAATTAAACCATTAACAAGTTAAAAATAAAGCCGAGATAAAATACAAACAATTAAATCTATCCAGCCAGGTAGCTAGTTGGATAGTGATGTTTGAGGATCACCTGCTAAAAAGATTCCAACTGACAACAGTTTCAGCATTAAGTCTTCACCGAGCCGGGCAGTTATTCCAGGAAGGCCTGCCGAAAGAGATCCGTCTTTACTGCCTTTTTAAAGGCAGTAAGAGTAGTAATAAGACGGATCTCGTCCGGCAGGCCATTCCAAAGCCTGGGAGCGGTCGCGGAGAAGGCCCTCTGGGAGGTCTGTGAAAGCCTGGTCTTTATCGGCTGCAACAGGTTCCTCCCAGAGGACCGCAGGGCGCGGGGGGGATTGTACGGGCAGAGGCGGTCCCTAAGATAAGATGGACCCAAGCCATGTAGGGCTTTAAAGGTTAAAACCAACACCTTGTACTGCGCCCGGAAACTAATTGGCAGCCAGTGGAGGGATTTTAGCACAGGTGTTATATGCTCCCTCCTCGATGTTCCAGTAATCAACCTGGCTGCCATATTTTGGACTAATTGCAGTTTCCGAGTTAAGCACAAGGGTAGCCCCATGTAGAGTGCGTTACAGAAATCTAGACGTGAGGTTACCAGAGCATGTACCACGGTTTCCAGGTCCCTTCTATCCAGATAAGGGCGCAGTTGGCGTATCAGCCGAAGCTGATAGCAGGCGCTCCTGACCACCGCATTCACCTGACTAGTCATGTGAAGCGATGAATCTAGGAGCACCCCCAGACTGCGAACACAGTCCTTGGAGGAGAGTGTGACTCCATCCAGGACTGGAGACTGTATTCCCAAATCAGGTTTCGGGCCCGTCACTGTCAGTACCTCTGTTTTGTCTGGATTCAGTTTCAGTCTATTTTTCCTCATCCAATCCATTACCGCTCTGAGACAGGCGTTAAGAGGAGAGACGCCATCTGAAGTCTGAGCTGATGATCTGGTCATGGAGAGATATATCTGGGTGTCATCAGCATACTGATGGCACCGAGCTCCATGCCTCCGAATGATCTCCCCCAGCGGCTTCATATAGATATTAAACAGCATCGGGGACAGGATGGCACCCTGAGGGACGCCACAATTAAGCTCAATTTTGGATGAGCAACTGTCCCCGAGCCTCACCCTCTGGGATCTGCCCGAGAGGAAGGAACGGAACCACTGCAATGCAGTGCCTCCAATTCCCAACTCTCTCAGGCGATCCAAGAGGATGGCATGATCAATAGTATCAAAGGCCGCTGAGAGATCCAAGAGCACTAACAGGGTCACACTACCCCTGTCAATACTCAAGCGGAGGTCATCAGTCAGAGCAACCATGGCAGTCTCCACTCCATAACCTGTCCTGAAGCCGGTTTGAAATGGATCAAGATAATCAGTATCATCCAAGATCTCTTGGAGTTGGGAAACAACAGCCCTCTCGATCACTTTGCTTAAAAAAGGAAGCAAAGAGACTGGTCTGTAATTATTTCTATCCAGGGGGTCCAGGGAAGGCTTCTTCAGGAGTGGCTTAACAGCCGCTTCCTTCAGACAAGATGGTACCATACCTTCCCTGAAGGATGCATTGATTGTATCCCGAAGGAAAACTCTCAACGCGTCCCCCCCCTGGACGACCAGCCAAGATGGACAGGGATCGAGAGGGCAAGTCGTCTTCCTTATCTTACCAAGAAGCTTGTCCACGTCATCAGTACTCACAGACTGAAAATGATCCAGTAAATTTCCATCAACAGAGTTGCTGGACACCTCGTCTACTGTTTCTGACAAAACAATGGCATCCAAGTCGGCTCTTATCCGAGAGATTTTATCTGCAAAGTAGGTATTAAATGCGTCACAGCAGGCTATCGTAGGGTTAAGCAGGGGACCTGATGCTGGAGGAACCTTTGTCAACTCCCCCACCACCCTAAACAGCTCTGTCGGACGGGACTCTGCAGACGCAATGCGTGCAGAACAGAAGGATTTCCGCGCTGCACGCAAAGCCTCCCTGTAGGAGTCAAGATGCTTCCTAAGGCGAGTTCTGTCGGATGGGAGACGAGACTTCCGCCATTCGCACTCTAGTCGTTGTCCAGCTCGCTTCATCCTCCCAAGCTCCTCGGTATACCAGGGCTTACGATTCGAAGCGGGCTGGAAAGGACGCTTGGGAGCGATTGTGTCAATAGCCCTGGTCAGATCGATGTTCCAAGTATTCACCAGGGCTTCGACAGAATCACCGGCGTTACCAACCATTAAACCCTCCAAGGCCTTCTGGAAACCAATTGGTTCCATGTGCCTTCGAGGGCGGACCATTCTCAAGGGTCCACCACCCCCGGGGGGGACTATAGTGGCCTTTAGCTCAATCTTGACCAGAAAGTGATCCGTCCATGACAATGCGGAGGCTGTTGTGACCTCCGCCCACGGATACTCCTGATCAGTACTAAAGACCCCATCGAGTGTATGGCCAGCACAATGTGTGGGCCCGTCCACCAATTGGGATAGGCCCATGCTTGTCATGGTTTCCATGAACTCCCGAGCTGCGCCTGTTAGACTGGACAAGCCGGTCTCAAGAGGAATGTTGAAGTCACCCAGAACCAAAAGTCTGGGCGACTCCAGCAATAGCTCTGAGACCAGCGAGGTCAGCTCGGTTAGGGAGTCTGTTAAGCAACGGGGTGGTCGGTATACCAACAGAATCCCCAAACTATCCCTGGTGTTCAGGCTAAGGTACATACACTCGATGTGGGATGTTTTCCTGACAGGCTTCCTGGTCAAGGATAAGGTGTTTCTGTGAACCAAGGCCACTCCGCCTCCCCGCCCACTTTCCCTCACCTGCTCATTAACTACATACCCAGCTGGGAGAGCTTGAGCCCAGGTCGCAGAGCTTGCATCTCCCAGCCAGGTCTCGGTAAAACATGCCAGGTCGGCCGCCTCATCCACTATGAGGTCATGAATTATATGGGTCTTGTTTTTAACCGACCTGGCATTGCACAAGAGCAGGGTAAGGGTCTGTGGAACGGTTGGTACGCTCTCCAAGTTATCCCGGGAAACAGAATGAACTGAAGAAGGGACAGGTATTAGGCATCTGTCCCTTCTTCTTTTGCAACATTTGTTCACTCTGTTACCGCCATATCTGCCCTGCCCCCGCACAACCTTAATACCCGCTCCCAGATTATGCCCGGCTCCAAGGCATGGTGTCAGAGATTGGTGATCCAGCTAATAAAAGGAGGGGTCGAGAGAGATTGGTCCCAAGAACTTATTCCAGTTCTGCCTCCTCCACGGCCCCAAAATGCTGTCGGTGCTGCTACATGTGTGCTGGGGGAGAGATGGAAGGCTCCTCCCTGGCGACGCAGCTGCGGCCGGATCAAGGGCTGTGCAGGTGGAGACAATGAAGCACAGACCTCTCCAGTCCAAGGACGGTCCCTCCACCGCTGTGCTGCCCAGGGACAAGGTGGTATCTGAGGGTTTTTAAGCCCTCTGGTGTCCCAGGGTTCCACTGCTGGTGCAGTTTCTCTGAGGGCTGTGCAGGTGGAGACAATGAAGCACAGACCTCTCCAGTCCAAGGACGGTCCCTCCACCGCTGTGCTGCCCAGGGACAAGGTGGTATCTGAGGGTTTTTAAGCCCTCTGGTGTCCCAGGGTTCCACTGCTGGTGCAGTTTCTCTGAGGGCTGTGCAGGTGGAGACAATGAAGCACAGACCTCTCCAGTCCAAGGACGGTCCCTCCACCGCTGTGCTGCCCAGGGACAAGGTGGTATCTGAGGGTTTTTAAGCCCTCTGGTGTCCCAGGGTTCCACTGCTGGTGCAGTTTCTCTGAGGGCTGTGCAGGTGGAGACAATGAAGCACAGACCTCTCCAGTCCAAGGACGGTCCCTCCGCCGCTGTGCTGCCCAGGGACAAGGTGGTATCTGAGGGTTTTTAAGCCCTCTGGTGTCCCAGGGTTCCACTGCTGCCGCAGTTTCTCTGAGGGCTGTGCAGGTGGAGACAATGAAGCACAGACCTCTCCAGTCCAAGGACGGTCCCTCCGCCGCTGTGCTGCCCAGGGACAAGGTGGTATCTGAGGGTTTTTAAGCCCTCTGGTGTCCCAGGGTTCCACTGCTGGCGCAGTTTCTCTGAGGGCTGTGCAGGTGGAGACTATTAGGCACAGACCTCTCCAGTCCAAGGACGGTCCCTCTGCCGCTGTGCTGCCCAGGGACAAGGTGGTATCTGAGGGTTTTTAAGCCCTCTGGTGTCCCAGGGTTCCACTGCTGGTGCAGTTTCTCTGAGGGCTGTGCAGGTGGAGACAATGAAGCACAGACCTCTCCAGTCCAAGGACGGTCCCTCCACCGCTGTGCTGCCCCGCTGTGCTGCAAGTACATAAGGTACTTGCAATATTTTAAAACCTCAGCTGTTTATTTTAGGCCTAGGGAGCTGAACTTAATGCTCACCTTCCATTAAATGTTAAGATGGAAGTGACAAGTTTACCATTCACCACAATATTTATGCCCTTCACATCATAGTCTGTGATTTAAATGCCAAATTTATTACAGCCAACTTCTGCAACTGAAAAAGGGAAGATCAGCTCTTGAGTACAAGCAACAGTGAAGATGCACTATTCTGAAGTTCCAAAGAGGGTCAGCTCCCCAGAATTTACAACCTGATTACTTTTACCCTCACTTTTCTATTTTCTATGGAGAACATGAAAGAACTGTTAGATCTACAATTGGACCTCTACATTTGCAGCTTTGACTTTTGTAAATTTGATTACGGTATTTGCACTTTTGATTAATATGTTCTCTCTAGAAATCTCAGTGCCATTTTGCTTGTAGCTGCACAGTCTCAGCCAATGTGTACCCATCTGCCCCTACTGAAATCAGTAGTACTAGTGCTTGGGTGCACTGCCATTCAACACAAGAGTCTCCAGCACAATCAATACATAATTTTGTATGTGGAGATTTATGCTTTTGCAATTCCAGTGTAGAATATCAGCTATAGCCTCTATAGCTTTTTTATTTTAACTTTTATGTGTTTGGGTATAAAACAAGTTGAGTCTCTCAGAAAAAAGAAATGGGAGCAACATCAACAGTTTGCTCTGACTCTCCCAGATCCATTTTTGAACCACCAGCTCTAACCTGCATGGCATATACAGCTGTCATCATCATCATCACCACCATCATCATCAATAATTTCTATCTTGTCTTTTCCCCCAATTGGGGAATACAATGGTTAAAAATCATCGTTAAAAATCCACAAAGTACAAAGTTAAAGCAAATTAAACAATCAGAAAAATAAAGAAAACCAGGTTAAAACATACATAATCAAAACATGCACCATCACAACAATTAGCAATATCCAGTGCATTGTGAAAAATGGACTTTATATCATCACATCAATTGTCTTACAGCAGGGGTAGGCAACCTTTCCCCTTTAAGGGCCGAGGGACTTCAGCTCCCAGAATCCCAGGAGCTATTGGCCAACATGGGACTATTGGCCAACATGGCTGAGGCTTCTGGGAGTTGAAGTCCCTTGGCCCTTAAAGGGGAAAGGTTGCCTACCCCTGTCTTACAGAATAGAAAAGTCTTTGTCTGTCTGCAAAAAGAAAGTAGGAAAGGTGCCAGTCTAATTTCTCTGGGAAGGGAGTTCCAGAAATTGGTGGCAGCCATTGAGAAGGCTGTCTCCCATGTTCCCACCAGATGTACCTATGTGGGTAGTGGGACAGAGAGAAGAGCCTCCCCAGCTTAGAGCATGGGCTGGTAAGAGAGACTATGGCCCTTCAACTAAACAATACTGTGACTAAAGGCAATAGCATGACTTACCTATCCAAATGGTAGGAAGGCCTGATGGCTATGTGCATGCATTCTTCTGGGAGGAATGTATCAAACCCCTCTAGACTGATGGAACTGAGTCACACATCTCTAAGCATGTTACTGTCTTTCCCTTTGAGATTCAAGGTCTTCTCAAACTGCCCTGTATCACTCACACTCCACTTGAATCCATTGACATGGAATTATTATGATTCAGACAAAAGTCTTCACTGACAACATAACTTTTCTCTGTAGGCAATTGTAAGTAATCATATCATTATCCCATTCTGCAAAATTGCACTTCGGTTGTGCCTCAGCTCCTAGAAAATTAGATCTCCTTTCTGTACCTCAAGGGCTAAGCATTCCATTGCTCAGCATCACTCATTGAGAGCATGATACTAAAATGTCACTGAGCTGATACTACCGGGTGGTTTCATGCTTTATTTATTTGAGATCCTGATATTCAGGAAACCATTTCTTAATTGTATGGGATGTGACAGACATTGGGAATATAACCTCCAATATTTCACAGGTGAAAATAGGCTTGTTGTACACTTTTGTATAATATATCATGCAAAATTGTTCCAAGTGAATCTCATCAATTACAGTATGTGAAATGGCAGACTGTACATTATGTGGAACTACTGCCTTCACACAGTTTCCAACCCTGTGCAGTAGAGTCAATTTGCATTCTTTCCACAGCCAAGGTTGTACTCTGTCCTCAAAATAGGTTCAGCACATTGGGTAACTCATTTAAAGTCTGGATTAGAACACAGAGCAGATCTGCCATACCACTGACTCTGGATCTATCAGCTTCCACAGGCAGTAGATCATTTAATAATCCACTACACATAAGACATAATTATGGTAGAGAAAAAGTTGTCTCCAAGTTGACCTATATGTTTGCTTCAGTGTATGAGTGGTTGTAGCATATGGGGGAACATCACTACACATTCATCGCTAGGGTGTCAGTTTAGGGTTGTCCCAGGCTCTGAGGTTCCTGGGCCAAAACATAAACTCTAGGGATGCTCCCTGGTGGTATCATTATGCCTTACATTCAGAGAGAGAGAAAGTGGGGCAGGGGAGAGAGCATATTATCTTGTTTGGAAATTAAGATTAGCTAAAGGAGCTGTTCCCACATCAAGGTGATAGGAGCAGATTATTCCTTTTTGTTTAGTTAGGGAAACAGGATAAGGGACATTCAATCTAGCCTACTTGCTTCTAGACAGAAGATGGATGCAGAACTCTGTGGAGGATGAGCCCTGGCACCACAACAACTGGGAGTGAAAGAGGAAGCTAATTAGATAAATTTTCAGGCCTGCTGGAGAGTCTTTGAAAGTTACAACAACAAATCAATTAAAGCCTTGGAAACTGTAGCAAACTGCTGCTGAACTAGTTTCACATAGCCCTTTTTGCCCAGAGCGAGGGCACCAAAACTGGAGAAATTGTACCTCCACCTCCCTCTTTTATATATACATATATATATATATATATATTATTTTATTTTTTAAAAAAACATAAAAAATCCACTTAAAATATATTCTTAGTCATCTTTACAGTACATTTACCCATAGTTCTAACTTCTCAAAAGTTCTTTGAAAGTAAGTACATTTTTTTCCACATTTTACATACATCATTTCTGTATCTATTACTTCTATCTTCTATCATCATCTCAGTTCCAGTTCATTTACACAATCTTAATAACTACTTTGCTGCTTTATTCCCATTTTCTATTTATATATTCTTCCACTGGAGCCCACTCTTCCTCAACCAATTCCACATTCTCATTATTCAATAACCTTGTCAATTTGTCCATTTCCTTCATCTCTAACAATTTCAATAGCCATTCATCTACCGTTGGAGTTGTCTCCTGTTTCCATTTGGAGGCTATTAGTATTCTTGCTGCCGAGACCATGTAAAGTATTAGTCTCCAATATTTTCTAGTTATATCTGCTTCTAGTTTGTATGTCATATTTAATAAATATAATTCTGGATATAATTCAAGTCCATTTTTAAGTATGTCTTCCATCGTCATGTGTATTTTTTTCCAATACCTTTTCATTTTGGGACATCTCCACCAAACATGATACCAAGATCCAACATTGCTTTTACATTTCCAACATTCGTTCGTTTGTAGTTTATAAATTTTTGCCATTCTGGCAGGGGTGAGATACCATCTTTGTTCCATTTTCCATTGATTTTCTCTTATGTCTTGAGAGCGAGTAAATTTTCTTGTCATTTTCCTTGCTTTCTCCCAGTGATCTACCATTATTGTCCTACCAATGTCTGTTGCCCACTTGATCATATTGTCTCTCCACCTCCCTCTTGGACAAGACCCACAAAATAAGTTTACAGGCCTCCTGGAGAGTCTTTCCTCCCAGAGACTCAGGGCTAGACAGTGAGATTTTGCAACCCTATCCATCACACATAGAAGTAGGGCTGGCTCTAGGTCTGAGTTTTTCACAGGCCAAAGGGCTTCTAATAAGATTCTCTTCTCTGAAGGCAGCCAGCAGGTCCCTGAGTAATGTGTATAAGCAGAACTAGTGGGCATGACATAGTTTTAATTTTAATTTATCACAGTGCTTAGGCCCTCAAGTCCTTATGAAATGATCTATGCTTCTCAACACGCCAGTGGATGGAAATGGTTAACTTTGCCTGACT
This sequence comes from Phrynosoma blainvillii, assembly GCA_026167975.1. Classification (NCBI taxonomy): domain Eukaryota; kingdom Metazoa; phylum Chordata; class Lepidosauria; order Squamata; family Phrynosomatidae; genus Phrynosoma; species Phrynosoma blainvillii. The sequence goes on from JANUYF010000002.1 coordinate 23,253,882, forward strand.
CCCAAAGATGTACTTTGGCTGACACTTTCTGAGCCCTGTGAGATTCCAGACCTCAACTCTGTTTAACCCTACTCTGAGTGCTCTGAGTGCTCTATTGTCCACATTGCATGCATGCCTACCTTCAACTGATGTCAGTGTGAGTTACTCCCCAAAAGGTGAATGGAATTAAGAATAGAGGAGAAAAGAAAGACAGAGACAGAAAATGAAGAGTGGATAGGATGAACTTAGAACACAATGAATAGTGAAGGGTAATAACAGTCATTCCACTTACTCAGAAGCCACAAGAAATGTCCAGATTTGAATTGTTCATATTGACCAGTTCTTAAATGTTGCCTCTTTCATAGTACATAGAAAACTAACATGCCAGGTGGAGAAGGCAAGGCTAGACCCTTTGCTTGGCATGAGAGCTTTCCACGTAGAAAATATTCTCCCTTGCATGGAGTAATTATTTAAACATACAGCCCACATTTGCTTTCTGAAGTGGTATAAATCTCAGTTGCTGGAGTGCCAGGGTAATATACCAAATAAGGTGGTGGTGTGAGATGTTATACCTGACCTTTTGCCATGGGTTCAGAACATAGTACAGTAGTAACATGTAGAAGCCTTTTGCCACATGGATGGAATCAATTCCATAGATTGTTACTAATGCTTAAACTAGGCTCAGTGAGATTTTTTCCCCCTAAATACAGATTGATTAGTTTGAAATAGTAAAGGCAGTCTAACTTCGCATACGACTGGTGCACATTTGCTCTTAGTAGATGCTGACACTATGAAAGTCTGTGTTCATTTCAGCTCTTCCAGAGCAAGGGTTATGCATTAGACAGGAAGCAGAATGCCTAGTAGGAATATATTGTAGGAATTACTTAAGATGACAATTAAGGTACAATGAGGAGAGCCTGTCAGTGTCAAAGAAGTTTTTTTTCTTGGTGTGTTGTATGTGTGAGAGATTTGTCATCTGTGCCCTCCTCTAGAAGAGATTCAATACTAGAGGGTGGGAAATGGGATACTCAGGACAAGAGGTTACGGTTAGGACCTAAATGGGTCCTAGGACAAATCAATCCTGCACTTTCCCTAGAAGCCAAGTTGACTACAGTGAGACTGTTGTACTTTGGCCATATCATGATAAGACAGGACTCATTAGAAAAGATAATAATGCTTGGAAGGCAGTAGGAATAGGGGAAGATCACATTCCAGATGGATAGCATCAATCAAGGAAGCCAGGGCTCTGCTGCAAGACCTGAGCAGGACTGTTGATGATAGACTTGGAGGTCTCATTAATTGGGTCACCATAAGTCGAATCTTCTCATCTTTAGTACTCTTCATTGTCCACTTGGGTTAAAAGTAGAAATTGCAGACTTCAGACTTTGTGAAGGTGTTAAGACTGTCAGTGGCTAAAAATAGTGGCCATAATAAAAAGGTTGCCCCCCCCCTCAAATGCACAACAACCAACATTCGTTTCTGTATGGGTGATAACATGGAAACCTGTTGTCAACTATAAATGGACAGTGGCTATGACTACCATATAACAAAGAAAACAAAATAGTTAATTTGTGGAAAAAAAGACAATAAAAAGAGACAAAAGCAGTTGCAGCTGGGGATTTATCCTGTTGAATTGTTGTTGAGGTTGTAATTGAAGTATGTGTTTATGTGTATATGTGGGGAGGGGGGGAGGAGAAGGTTCTATGTATGTTCCATACAAAAAGTCAAACATAAAAAAATAATCAAACAACAATATTGTATAATACCAAGCTACACGGGCGCACATCCACACACAGACAAAGCCACAATCACACAACAAGAGCTGGAATGGAACAGAATGTGAAGAATGGTTGGTGCTGACAGATCTGCATGCTGAAAGGCATCAGCAACTTGCAGTGCATAATTAAGCAGAAGACAAATGAAAATGTAGATGGCTATTGCTAACCAGAGTGATGAATGGCTGATGTTGACTCAGGCCTATGTGTTGTCTATTGCCCAATGATGCTGATGCATTTGTAGCATTTATTCTTCCCAGTGTCATCAACTTAACTGATTACATGAGAAGCTGAACAGAAGTGGGAACCATGGCAAAATCACTTGCAGGCATTGAGGCTTATAAACCTGCACAGAAAGAAGACCCACAGAATGAAGGGAAGTCCCAGGAGGTCTCAATATCATTATCTATGAGACAGCATTATCCCACAAGGAATGGAAGGCCCACAAAGACCATCCAAATCTTTATCCATCCACCACTCCCCAAACACTAGTTAAACCTCTGGAGAAGAGGAGCTAAAAATACAGTGTCATCCAAAAATGGATAAATAGAAATACTCTTGTTCATTAAGGCTGAAAGTCAATGTTCCTAGACAGTTTACCCCTTGCTCTTTATGTTGCTGAAAGTCCCCATGGAATGTTACTGAAATTAAAGATTTTCTCCTCCTCTTCCTTTTTAAACTCCCTCCTACTAGCTTTCACTCCTCTTTCAGAATGGAATTGAACGTCTGGCCAGGCTTCAATGAGCAACAGCAGACACATAAGCCAACAGTAAGAAAACATATTGAGATCAGTAACAAACAAGGAAGATTGTCTTATTATTGTCAGCTATTTTTTCAATGCCTGTAAATAAGATTTCAATTGGAGGGGGAAAGCAGGAGGGTGGAGGAAAGGGACATTTGGAAGCTGCTGGCTAGGCACATTGTGCCATAAGGGATTATGTCTATGCACCATATTGAATATTAGGTAACTGGCATGGAAATCTGGGAGTAACGTTTCAACAGTTTGTATTTTCAAGAACAATGTAGGGAATGAATGAGAATTTCATTGGGATTTACTTTCCAATAAGGACTTTCCCAAAGTTGCAAATTTCTTTATAAATATAATTGACAGAGACTATTTTCTCTCTCTTAAAAAGTAAATATAGGAAATGTAACTGACAGGTTTATTCATCTGGGTTCTGTGTGCTTATCACTTAGATTTGGCTTTGAATTCCTGAAAATTCAACCATGTTTGGGCTGATGAGTTAGGATTGCCACATCTTTCTTTTGAATTGCCTCTCTTCTATAAGATATGGATAGAGGGGAAAATATAACATGGTCCTCTCAATGCTGGGAATATCTCTACCTCTGGAAAGACCAGAAATTAGTGCCCCCTCCATTATAGGTCTCACAGTGTATAATAATAATAATAATAATAATAAATTTTATTTGTAACCCGCCCCTCTGCTCGGCAATCGGGGCGGCGTACATCAATTAAAATATTACAGTTAAAATCCACATTCTTGCCCTTCACCCACTACCCTCCCCCCTTAAAACAGTATTATGTAATTCATTGCTTGGAAATTAGAATTCTATTTACTATGTTGAAAAAATTAATCAGTTCTATACTAGTATTCCAAATAGTTGACAACTGAAAAGGAAATACTTTATGCTGGTGCTCTGGGTAATTTTTCTCTTTTGAGGAGGTGGATACTCTCTAAACAAGTTTTTGTGCATTCAGAGTGAAGGCAAGAAATTTTGTCTTCAGTGTAAATTGTATTAATGATGTCGTGATGGTGTGACATCACCAAAGAGGTATTCTCACTACACAATCATAATGGTTTCTTACCACTTTTGCTGACATGTAATAAATGTGACTGCATAGAAATAAGTTAGATCTACATGTCAAATAAATGTGACTACATAGAAATAAGTTAGATCTTCGTGGGTTGAATGCAAAGGTCTGAAGGGACTTTGCAGTTGTGTTTGGCTGAAAATGGGTATACAATTCCTGTGACTCCTTTCCTTATCAAGGTTCTTGATTATGTAACCACATTCTACAGAATGCCATTAAAAAGGTTTTTTTCCAGACCTCATTCTGGACATGGAAGGGGCCCTGTATGCCATCCAAATGCAATCCCTCACTGAGTGCAGGAACTCCAGCTAGAACATCCATAGCAGGTAGCTGTCCAGCCTTTTTGTGAGATGTCCAGAGAAAGAGACACTTCCACTTCTCCAGATAATGGGCCCTATTGCCAAACCACTCTGTCAAGAAGTTCCAAGGTATGTGACACTACTAGGTGGAGTGACCTGTATGCCCACATCATTGCTCCTTTTTTGGACCTCTGAATATTCAAACACCTGAACAGGGCTTATGTAGCCACCATGAAACAGCTTCCTTAAAAATTATTTGTGACACCAAGAAGACAGTAAACAGGTCTTCAAAAGATAATGGAACTTGTTTTACAGGGGTATTTTGGACCAGAAAGCAGTGCTTTTACAGCTGAAATGTTTATATCTAAACAGTACAGACCCACACAAGTTAAGACTGAAACATTGCAGTACACCAAAACCACAAGACAGAAATACATCCATTTTCCCATTCCTCTACTTTGACCTTGTTGCTTTTTGGCATGAATACATGAAGGAGAAAATTGATTTAAAATGAACACACATAAAAATGCAGATTATCCTGAGCACAACTGCATTTTTTTTTGCTGTGCCAAAATTATTTACAGGAATTTTTTACTCAATTATTTCAATGAATAGAGTGGAAAGGATGACCTCCCTAGAACATAATAGAAATAAGAGTGAGAAATATAATGTTAATGAATATCCTTAAGCAACACATGCTTAAATGAAGTGAATACCATACCATACCCTTCAAAACTGTTCTGATTTGGTAGGGATAATCCCAATTAAACATTTGTCATCCTGCTTTTTAAACTGAAAATGTCCCAATTTCTTTCTCTTCCTCCCACTCCCCCCTTTGTCCTCAGCTTTCTTCAACTGCTGCAAACTGAATTCAGAGTACAAATGTAGTCTGCACTCAATTAGCTTAGTAAAGAGAGGAGAAAAGAGGGGCAAAATCATAGGGTCTCTGCAGACCAGCCCAAAGGGCCGGCCTGGAAGCACAGTTGGGGCGGGACAGCCACATGCTGGCTGCCCCAACCCCACATCAATGCCATCCTGATGCCATGTGCTGTTACACATGGTGCGCAATGTCAGGACGCCTTTCCGGTACAGCTTCTGATGCGCTGTTCTGGAAGGGGCGAGGAAGAGCTGTGTGCCGGCTCTTAGGGCGGCCCAGAGCTGCCCATCTGCACACTCCCTTACTCTTCCCAGTAGACTGAAGCAATAGCAAACGGCTGCTGCATTTCCTAGCTTGTGCGTTTTTCCTCATTAATACCTTTTGCCATATTGGCCACACTCTGAACGCAAACCATACATATTGTCCTGCAAAGTACAATTGATCTTGATACAACCATTTATCCAGAGAGAAAGCAAAGATGCACAAAAGAGTGATTTTTAATGCATTCGCTGAGTAAAGTGGGATTATGACACATATTAATATCCATGTAGCTTCTGCTAGGTCCTGCAAGCTGAAGATTTTGGACATAGTGGCTAAAAGGCTGGAGTAGAAAATTAAAGAATGAAAAGGTAAGAAAGGGTTAGAAAATCAAAGATACTTTCAATTTCTCAAACAAGATACCCAGTGAGGTGCACTGAGGAGGGTGCTGTTCAAATCAGGGTCTCATGCTTACAGATGAATGGGCTGATAGCAAATGCAAAAGGAAGTCCAAAGCAAGGTCCGAGTTCCCAATCCGAGGGGTTAGCCAGAAAAAGGGTCAAGCAATCTGAAGGTCTAGGATTCCGAAAAAGTAGAGTTGGCAAGGCAGTCCAAAAGTCAAGGGTTCCGTAGTCCAAGATAAGTCAGCAGTCTGAGAGTCAAGGGTTCCAGTAGTCCAAGATAAATCAGCGGTCCAAGGGTCGAGGGGTCAGGCCAACGAACAAGGAGACCCAGAGACTAAGGCTTTTGCCAGGAAGCTCAGACAATCTCTGATACTGAGGCAACCCTTCCACACCTGCTTAAATCCCTGAGCTTCAGGAGCTGAGCTGGGGCTGATTACCTCAGTGTTTTTCATAAAGCCTCCTCGAGCACCAAAGGCCCACCCTTTCTGCTTGACATGGGCTGCAGGCAGGCACAGTCCCTTGATCTTCCTCTATGTCTGAGGTCCTGCTGCTGGGAGGCTTGGCTGCAGAGCCTCTTGGGAGGCCACAGGCTCTGCTGGAGCTGGCAAAGCAGAGCTGTGGCTGGGCTGGGGCTCCCCCGCTGCAGAATCAAGACCGAAAGGAGGTTCTGCCTCATCCTCCTTCCTCTGAGTCATCCTCCAGGAAGAGCATGACATTTTGTTTGATTTGTATTCAGATGAGAGCTTCCCAAAATGTGTAAATTTCTTTATACATTTGACAGAAAGAACTCCAGATTAAACAAATTTGAACATGTGAGAATCTGCAAGTTGAAATAGGCATGGGTCCTTGCCCCTGCTTTCTGCCAAGATAGCTGGTAATCTTAGGTCTCTACCAACCAGACATGGTTTTTAATTGGGTTCTGTATATCTGGGTACTTGCCACTGAACACAATTCAGATAATTGCAAGGCTGAATTGCACCAGGCCAATTGTCTCCTGCCCCCCACTCCAAAATATGCCATTTTATTTATAATTAGGTTGGATACAATGTCCAAACAGAAGTATAATCTAACATTTCTACCTCAAAGTGGCTATCTTATCCCTCTCTTTTTTCTTAGCTATTGTATCATTCACATTTCACATGCACACTTTCTGTTAAACCATTTTAGAGCCTGAGATCGGCAAAACAAATAGAGGAAATAGCGCCAACCCTATAACAAAGTGTCAGTTTCACCTATTCAGGCATTTTCAATGCTTAACTCTTGGAAGACCTGCTGTCATTCTCATTTGGATTCACCAATGTGTAGGGATGTGTCTCTCAATTTTGCTTTCGCCTGCAGTTATGAAAAAACATGAGGTTTCTGTCCTGAATCTAAAGAAATTTGAGTAAATTAATGATGAAAAATGATTTGGATCACAACTCAACTGCATTGACAATAACTACACTATGGATGAATAAATCTAGGTAACTCTTCTGTATTCATGATTGCTACTGAGTCATAGTTGTGACACTATTGCCATGATCATAACTTTCCACCCACAACCTTCTTTACTTGGCATCAGAGTCATGGGGAGGAGGAGATAGGACTATAGGTGAATTATGTTTCTATCAGGTTTGGAGGGGTTGGGTAAGAAGAAGTTACTTATTTAGCTGATCTAGAAGACTTGCCATTCTTTTTATCCCTTGCACAAACATGTATACAGGAATATATTTTACAAACTAAGCAATTGATTCCTGAACCAATAAGTAAAGTGAAATACAGTTTGCCTCAATAGTGGAACTTACCTGAGTTTTGCAGTTTTCCAGTTTAAAAAAATGCCTACAGAAATGTCCATATTAGGTGGAAGTACACACAGAAATGTAGGCATTTGTCAAAATAGCACAGAAAAATGCACTGTGTCAAGACATTCTGCCTGTTCTTGCAAAAATGATTATATTAGGCAAGAGCTCATACAAAAGTGAATGACCCATTGGTTCTTACTTATTCATAAATACTCAATAGGAATGGTTGGGCATTTTTGTCTGATGTAGAATGGCCATATTCAGTTCAAGGTTACAGAACAGAGTTATGTCTGTGTGTGGGGGCACTGTACATACAAATTGTACATGGATGTGCATTATGCATTGCACATGCAGATGAGCATGCACCTTTGGCTGCACCTTTGGCTGTGTCACAATTCACAAGGCATAGTGTAACTGATGTGTACATCTATAAGCATAAAGATACTCCATTCTCCTTGTTGTAGGAGCTTGGCCAATATAGGTGAAAAAGGCAGGTTTCCATGTAGATAAAATATACTTAGGCAAGGGGGAAAATTAGAAACAGGATAGAAGCCAAATGCAATAGATTTGTGTGGTGGTCATAGGGAACTAGATGGATCATTGGTTTAACTTGCTATGTCATTGTCCTATGTCATTCAGTCTGTGTCCTAAATCTCATTGCAACCACTTCTGAAAAATCACAAAACATTGTAACAGCAATAGTTTCAAATATAGGCAAAAACATGGACTTTAAAGAGCAGTACAGGCCATAATAAGATCACTGAGCCTGCGGCATACTGTATTTTCATTTCTTCCTTGCTCTTGTGACATTCAGCTGCTCCAATCCATATCTTCTTATTTAGTTTTTGTTTATAAATTGTCTGACACTGGCTGTGCTGTTGATATAGACATGCAAGACAGGCACACACTTAAGGATATGATTTATAGAAACTCATGTTGCCTCTTGGTACCCTAGCTCAGAGTGGAAATGACCTTGCATGCACCCTGACAGTACCAACTCAGCTTAGCTGTTTCCATGCTGAAGGCACCTTTAGGAAAGGAAGTTGTTGTCTTTCTTCTCCTCTGCCCCACTCCCCTTGATATGGCAAATAATATTTTCCAACCTGATTTCTGAAGACACTAAAGACAAGATATTTGTGTTGTTATTATTCCTCCTCCTCCTGAAATATCTAGAAATGACATTAAGATTTTTTTCTTTGTAGTATTCAAGTGGTTAAGATGCTGATTCTGTTGATTGCAAGATCAACAGGTTGGCAGTTCGAGGCCTGGGTGCTGCATGATGGAGTGAGCTCCTGTCACTAGTCTCAGCTTCTGCCAACCTAGCAGTTCAAAAGCATGAAAATGCAAGTAGATAAATTCCCACTTTGGTGGGAAGGTAAACAGCATTCTGTGCAATCATGCCAGCCACATGATTACAGAGTAGTCTCTGACAATGCTGGCTCTTCGGTTAGTAACAGAGATGAGCACCACCCCCTATGGTCGGACATAACTTGACAACCTTGTCAATGGGGAATACCTTTACTTTTTACCTTTAGTATTCGGGAAGTTGAGCAAAGAATATAGGTTGCAGCTATGGTGAATCCACTTTGAGTTTTAATTTTCTAAAGCAATGGTTCACAACATATGGTCATCCAGGTGCTTTGGATTTCAGCTTCCAGAGGATTGTGGGAGCTGAAGACCAAAAGATCTGGAGAACTAAAGTTTGTGAACCACTACTGTAAACCTTAAATGAACTATCCAAGGTCCCAGAGCAATTTAGGACCTAGTTAAAGTCCAGAATAAAATCCAGTATAGATTTGTCACCATTAGGTTGGGCTTTGGCTAGTAGCAGGCCAACATGTTCCACTAGGCCAAAAACAATCCAACAGAAGACCTGGTTCCTAATATAAGCCTAATCCACATGATGACTGTCCATAACCTGCTTTGCATGGACTTGTCTGGTATCTGCAGATGGGAATCTGGGAAGCTGCCCATCATATTAAATTTCCTGTAATGCCTCCAAACACCTGACATGACCAGGGAGGAAATAGATGGGCAAGAAGACCCAACAGAAATTGTCAGTCCGAGTTCACACAGCCAGAATGGTTAGACCCCAGCACTTGACTCAATCAATCTTTTGTTTTGCTGTTTGTGTTGGATTGTAATTACAAGACTATTGTCAAGTATTTAGTAGGCCACAATTTAGAGCTGGAAGGAGAGAAGAAAATTGCTATAGGCTACTGTTTGCACCTTATGAAAGATGAAGACTTTTGTAGCTCTCTGAAAATGTAAAAATTGTGTGCTGGAGTAAAATAGCATACACAGTGACAAGTGCTATAATGTGCCTTCAAGATTTAAGTCAGCATGTTACACTGAAAATCTCTAGTTCAGAGTATCACAGGCATTGTACTGCCTTATTTCTCCCTCTGTCATTATATGGCTAGTAACAATATCCCAAAGGAGGTTATAAGGGTTCTTAAAAGTCACCTGAGTAGTGGATGCCAGTGGCTCCTGTGTCAGCAGGGTAACAAATCTGCTTTCAGTTTTAATCCAAAGTGCTGGACTGTATCCCTAAATTAGATTCATCCCTTTTCATAATCTCATTGATACTGAAACTACCGGGTGCTACAGCAACAGACTAGGGATTGGTAAGAATTTGGGTGGTAGTGGATGATGGCTGGCAAGAAGGGCCAAGCCTCCTCCCTATGGACTGTGGTCTACATCTGGATCCCCCATGACTGTTATCTAAATGGAGGGAAAATCAAGCTATAGCTTTGTTAAATAAAAGACATGCATTTGATGTCTAATTTGGGCCTAATTGTGGCTAGATAAGTGTTTATCACTGGGAAGGAGCTTTAGCTCAGTGGATATACATGTTGTACTTTGCATGTGGAAGGCATAAATTTCATTATCTGGTATCCTCAGCAAGGACTGAACATTGATGAGGAAACAAATCAGCAGTATCAGAATACCTTATAAACCATCCTGGGCATAACATGCTATTTGAAAACACTGAAATTTTAGACCATGCCAACAACTATCAGGTCAGAATGCACAGGGAAGCCTTGAAGTCCACAAACACTTATTCAACAGGAAAGAAGAAACCCTTAAAGTCAACAAAGGGCCTTTGCAGACTGCTAGAAATAGTGCAAATTGAGTCCACTTTAAGGGTTATGGTTAGGGAATCATGGGAACTGTAGTTTATTGTGGTACCAGAGCTCTCTGACAGAGAAGGCTCAATGTCTCAGAAAAAAACCCAGTTCCCATGATTCCCTAGCACTAACCCTAACCCTTAAAGTGGACTCAATTTGCACTATTTCTGGCAGTCTGCAAAGGCTAAAAGTCTGGCTACTAGTCCTGAAAAACACCAAAATCAAGAGTCAGCATGTGCAAATGAAAACCACCCAGGGTCAGAGATTTTCCCAGCAGACAATGGATCGCTAATTAAAAAGACACAATGTCTTCTTGCATATCCTCCCACGCACAAGCTTGCTCCATCCTCAATATGGCTATCATGTCACCCCTTAACTTTCTCTTCTCCAGGCTGAGCATAACAGCTCCCTAAGTTGCTCTTCATAAGATATGGTTTCCAGCTAGGAGACTTGCTGCCACTGAGTGCACACAATACAGAACTAGATGGACCAAATATGTGAAACAATACAGTATGAGGTAATTTCTTATGTTCCTGCTGCCTCCAGGAGTGCATTCAATTTGAAGATATTGCAAGTTTGTGCAGGTAGCAAGAAACTTCCTTGATGCCTTTTCCTTGAAAGGATTTGTGAGGACTTTCATTTTTGGCCTAGCATTTCATTTCTGGGATTCACTTTAGAGTAAAAGAGTTTTTAATAGGACATGAATTTGACTTGGATTTATCTTGGCATTCTGAGTTTTTTAAGCATTCTTTTTTCTGGTATTGTTTCAAATACACTGCCTGAATAGGCCTATTCAATAAATAATTAACCTTCTGTGAGCTTTCAGAACAGAACAAAAATCTAAATCAACCAAAGAATCATTTGCTGTGGTTGTTGTTGTATGCCTTCAGGTCATTTCTGACTTGTGGTGGCCCTAAGGCAAACCTATTTATTATTATTTATTGATTTATTTAGGCAAGATTTGTTCAGAGGAGGTTTGTCATTGCTTTCACTTGAGGCTGAGAGCATGTGACTTGCCCAAGGTCACCCAATGGGTTTCATGGCTCAGCCAGGAATCAAACCTTGATTTCTAGAGTTATAGTGCAACACTCAAACCACTACACCACACTTATGCAAAACTAGGTGCTTTACAATAGAATCCCAAGCATGTCTGCCCAAAATTAAGCACTATTCAGTTCAATAGAATTTTTCCTAGATAGATACAAATGGGAATGTAGTCTAAACACCTCTGAGCATATAGCTAGTGATATTTTAGGGTAAAATTAGATGTTCAGTGGCAAATGTTAGCCTGAAACAGCAAAGGGAGGGCAGGATTTGGAGGATGCAATTCTGAAATAATTTTGTCACGTGTGCCTTGCTGAAATCGCTCCTCTTCAAATCTCAATACCACCTCTCCTGAACAGATGCAGGCTTCATATTTAGAACTGTCATCAGAAGAGATTCAAAGTAAACAAAATCCTTGATGTTAATGACTTTGGGAGCCATCCTGTTCCCAGTGGGAGCTTGGTAAGAGGGAGATCTTCTCCTTGGGCTTTACTCCAACAGAGAAAAGGTTATGCTAAGAATGTGGTGACTGAATCTGTTCTCACCATGAATCATTATCCACTTAGTTCTGATTAATGCACATTTTCAATGATGAAAAGTGTTACATTTATATGCAGCATTAATTTTAGCCTATTTCTTTAATGCAAAACATTTCTACCCTACTTTTTGGCCCTAAAAAAGAGATTACCATTAAAATGAGCATCTAATACCATAAACAATGGGGACTATTGGCTTCCATGTCAGTGGAATGGTCAATTTGCTTCAGGATTTGCTCTGAACTTTAAAAGACCCATCCAAGGTGATAAGTCTTGTCTTGAAATAAATTCATGGCATTGGATAGCTCACTTACAGTTTGGAACAATACCCGGAACAGAGTCAACATTCCACTGATCTGGAAGCCACTCGTCACATCTGATGATAAAAGATAAAGTGGCCCCATGGTATCTCCTGAGGTTTGGTTCTGATGGCCTCGGCAGATGACTAATAGAGTCGTCTTGGAGACCAGGAAGAGGAGGAGCAGCCGCACGCGCACCACACCTTCCTCTTCCTGAGGTTGCCCTCGGAGCTGCCGGCCCTCCGCATGACTGGCGCTCCCAGGGCAACCTCCCGCCGCAGCGTCCGGACACGCTGCGGCGGATAAGTCAGGTAAAGTGCACCCTACGCATTTAGGGCGCACTTTCCCTGACTTATGAATGGAGGGCTATTTTTGCGCTCCTTTCAGGGACGCCGCAGGAGTGCCGCGGTGCGGAGGCTGCAGTCCCGCAGCGCTCCATCCGGCGGCGTCCTGGAAGCACTCGTGTGCTTCCCCCCTAAGTCTGTGGATGCTCAAGTCTGATTATATAAAATGGCATAGTAAAATGGTGTCCCTTATATAAAATGGCAAAATCAAGGTTTACTTTTTGGGTGTACATTTTTTAAATTCAAACTTTGGATGGTTGAATCCATGGATTAAAAAAAAATATCTGTGGATATGGAGGGATAACTGTACAATAAAGCACAAGGTAATAAAACCAGAGAGCACTGGACAGGAACATTGGAACATCAACACCTGGAACTAGCACCTCACAACTGAAAACACAAGAGCCATAGAGAACTTTACCACAACTCAAAAGCCTTGTGGGGAAAATAAAATTTCTTGACAATACTTCAGAAAATCACAAAAGAGAGAGTGCCAAACCTCCATGACTGCAGGGCTGAAACCAAATACACAATTTTCTTTCTCATCACCCACACTTCCAAAGCTGGTGGACCACAGAGTTAAGGACTTAGATGCCAACTGCAAAGAAAAGGGAAATTTGTATAAGAGAAGATAGTCCTTTGAAGTAGGATTCCTCAAGAGATGATCTCCTTCAATGGTCAGGATTCATAAGTTCGAAGCATCTCATTCCATAAGATTTCAGGATAAAAACCTGAGACCATGGGGTGGGTGAAGTTACATAGACAGGACATCTTGTCCTGAGATTTCACCTAGCAATTCCCTGAAACTTCAGCCAGAATCCTGAGATCTGGTGACCCTATTGATAACAACTGGAGAGGAAGAAAAAAAGGTAACCGAGTTGTTTGAGAAGCTTCAGTTTTCTTTACTGAAAAAACCTCTGGGTCTGGTTTCACAATAACAACAAACCCATGATACTTTGGGAGAAAGGTGGCAATCAGTGGCATTACTAGGGTTGCCTCAGGGGAAGGTGAACTACTGTCATGCCCAGAATCCCCCACCCTCAGCCAGTCGGGCCAGTGGCATAACTAAGGTTGGCGTCACCTGGTGTGGTAATTCATGGCATCACCACTCCCATTGACCTCTTCACAAATCACACCATGCAGAATCCTTAGTAATGTTTTTGTACTAATGTTACTCACAAATTGTAATTTCTGTATATCACTATGTTTTGAAATAAACTAGTAAAATTAAAATTATACCTTTAAATTACAACATAGTACCCACAGCCTAAATGTATTTATGTATAAATAGTTTCATTTTGTTAAAGTGAAAATTTGGTAAGATATGATGTTTTAAAAGAAAAATTTGCAAGATTTTTTTAAATTTAAAATTTTGTTCTCTTTTAAATTTAGAAACCCTGAGGCCTCTCCCTTTTCCTCCCACTGAGTCTCACCTCACTCACACTATCTCTTCCATTGAGCTCCAGTGGTTTAAAGGGACTCAAGTGAATGCCACAGCCTGTTTCTGCCAAAAGATAGATGTTTGGGGAGTCATGAAGTTACCCCCCCCCTTAAGCTGTCACCTAGTGTGGCCTGCTTCCCCACACCTCCTTAGTGTTGCCCCTGGGGGAAATTTAAATCAATAATGGTATCTGGTATGGTATAACCCTATGACACCTGTTGCTATTTTCGAAGAATCTTTGTCCAGTCTTTTTCCCATAGGAAATCTTCTTTAATGGAGCACCCCACTCACATTTGATCTACATTGTTCAGATTACTTTGGTTATCTTTCTCAGTTACTGGGGTGCACTATTTAATCAAGCAAAAGAAGATTGCAACTTGAAGAATGACAGCCTTGTTGGGGCATCTTTTAAAATATCTCCAAAAAGTGAAATAGAAGTGTGGATTGGAGAAAGTCAGCATCATCCTTTACAAATAGTGCACTGTCCACATTGAACAAGATGCTGTCCAAACTAATAAAGATTTGTTCTATAGCACTGAAGCATCATCATTCATCAATGTCACCCAAATTTTTCTTTAGGATGAGCATAAATGAAATCCAACATTGATAAAAATCCACCACACCACAAGCTCAACAATAGTCCAGAAGGAAAAGGAGGAGGAGTATTTGGAAATTCCCAAATTAGAAAAGATTCCAGTGGATACATCATGCCTTCAGAAAAGAGCATTACATTCTCCAAATGTCATTAAACTAGGCTCTATTGAGGCATTCAGAACTAGGGATGGAAAGAATATTTTCTGAATGCCAGATGAACAAAGGGGTTTTCAAGGGTCAGGAAATATTGTTGAGAAAAATGTTGGATTGATGAGAATCTTGGCAATTTGGGACTTATCCTAAGTGAAAAATGCATAGCTTTTTTTTTTTTTTAATGGGGGAGGTATTTGCATAGAAAACCATATTTCTATGCAGAAATGATATTTTCTATTAAAAAGAGCAATTCCTTCACAAAGAAAATGCTATTTTTCTGAAAGAAAATAAAATGTGCATTTTTGAAGAAGAAATCCCAAGCTGTAGATACCGGCAAACTAGACATTCTCAAAATGGGACAAAAAACAATTAATATTTTCATTTTTGAGAATGCAATTTACAAACTTTTACAGCCTTGATTAGAACCCATTCATGTTACATGTATGAAGGAGCTGTTGTCTGCATAGGAAAAGCCCTATACATGTACATATGGCCACTTTCTGATTTACACCAAGCTCAGGAACCGTGGCCAGGATGTAATCTCTTGTTTGGGGGCAAAACTGGTTCATTCATCCAGGCTAGCCCCTTTATAGGTACATAATAGTCAAATCAAACTCTATTTTTTTGGAAATCCTGATTACAGAGTGACAACTAGCTGTTGCTTCTTTGTCCTCTTCTTATTTGTGAAAGTAATAATGACTTTATTTGTCTGGCATTTGTTTGTCAGTTTAATCAGCTTGTGAATAAACACAACTGTTCTCAAGAAAAACTCCCTCTCCTGTTTGTTTTTGAAGGGCTAATTTTTCTTCAGAACCATTGCATTTCTTAGAAGGAAGATTTCATTGATTCAAGTTCTTACGAATCATCCATGAAAAAATTGAACAGTGAAAGTGTATTATGTAACAGTTGGACCCTAATGATGTGGACCACTAATGAAGGCCATCACATAATATTAAGATTGCCAGGTCAGGATTATCCCAGACCCAGAAATTTCAGTGCCAAAAGCTAAGACCAGGGATGACCCCTTTCTGATATCCCAGAGGGCATGCCATGATGGAATTACAAGGATGTTGTTCCAAGAGACAACCTCTGGTAGTGTCACTAAGCATGATAATTGAACATTAGCCACAGTTGCACAGACTATGCCATTCAAACAAAAAGCCACCATGTTCGACAAATGAGGCACAAACCAACAAGCAAATACACATTTCAAGGTAGCATTCTCACCCTGAGATTCTTCTCTTTTTCCTTGAAGACTGGAGAAGAAAGTTCAGGCCTTGAAACATGGAAACCTACTAACAATCATCCAGTCCATAAGCTTCACTAGAAGACAATCCATTTCTGAACAAAAGAAATGGAGGCTGATCGTCAAAAAGCCACAGCACAGAACTTGGGACCTGCCAAGGAAATGTTGATTCCCACATTTACCTCCCTATGTTATATCATCAAGTGAATCTTTCCTATAGGAATCTCCCCCATCTGCAGTAAGGTGTGTGACTTTTTCCATGATGCCTTCTCCCCAACTGTGGAAACACTGCTTAGCAAGTATATTTTGGTTTGCCCAGGCCTCTGGGAGACCAAAACTCTTTATCTGCTGTTTTTAAATTGCTGATCTTGCTGTTCCTGTCTATTTTCATTTTTGTTTTGGATTGTTTTTGTTAGCATTATTCAGTCTGTGGTGAGTTACCATGGGATCTAATGGGTTGAATGCATAAGATCATATTTTTAAAATTGCCTATGTGAATGCATCCTAAGAACAGAGATGAAGGCCTTTGGATTTGTCATGGATAGATGTACCGTGTATAAACTCACCTTTATAGAAATAACATTCTATCAGACATGAACTCATTTTTCAGAGCCCTAGACATATAATTTGGATAATTGAAACATGGCTTTGCACAAGGCAGTGGTGAGAACACCTATATTTCCCCAACTCACAAATGCCTTAAGGTTTTGTTGTTAAATGACTCGCCACTGTGACTCACAAAGGTAACGCAAAACCATTAGGAAATCTTTATGCTGCATCTCCACATGTGGAGGCAATTAAAGTGTCAGCTCCACATGAATACCAGTATTAACAATGCAGTCAAACTTTAAATGATTTATTACAATTGGTGCTGCTATACATTGGCAAGGAGAACAAGCAGCAACCTGGAAAGCCCCCAAAGGGAAGCCAATGAAGGGAGAAAGGCGAATATAAATAAATCCACTTGAAATACATTCAGAACAAAATGCAAATTAGGGAGATAGCAAAGAAGTGCTGTTGTATAAGGTGATGGATGGTTTTTGGCCTGGATAATACTTCAGTGTTACCAAGAATGTAGAAACGTATTCATTAAACACACACACACACACACACAGAGCTACCTTCCAGCACATGGTATGAGTTACAGTTTCCTATGCTACAGAGGCAAGAATGATTTTAGCCCATCTAAAGCTACTTTTATGAAATAATTAGTAGCAGCTACAGTTCCAAGGTCCCCAAATGTAATTAAATAGTTGATATTACATGAACTTTTAAAAGTTATTAGTTACAATTACAGTTCCAAGTTCCCCAAATATAATTAATTAGTTGACCCAGAGCAATAGATTTAAACTACAGGAAAAGAGATTCTATCTCAACATTAGGAAGGATTTTTTGAGAGTAAGAGCTGTTCGAGAGTGGAATACACTCCCTGGTATGGAGAAGTCCCTTTCTATAATAATAATAATAATAATAATAATAATAATAATAATAATAATAATATTTTTATTTGTAACCCACCCCTCTGCTCAGCAATTGGGGTGGCGTACAACAAGGTTAAAAAGACAACAGTTAAAACATCCATTATCCCACACCCTAGCCCTCCCACCCCTTAAAACTAAATTAAACTACATTGGAATTAAAATCAGGTTAACACAATTAAAATACAATAAAATCAATTTTTTGACTGACATGCCATGCCAACAAGAGGGGTAAGTAGCAGATCACCTCCAGTTAGCTGGGCGGTTATTCCAGGAAGGCCTGCCAGAAGAGATCCATCTTTACTGCCTTTTTAAAGGCAGCAAGAGTGGTAATAAGATGGATCTCATCCGGCAGGCCATTCCACAGTCTGGGAGTGGTCGCACAGAAGGACCTCTGGGAGGTCTGCGAGAGCCTGATCTTCATGGGCTGCAGCAGGTTTCTCCTGGAGGACCGAAGTGCGCAGGGGGATCGTACGGGGAGAGGCGGTCCTGGATATAAGATGGACCCAAGCCATATAGGGATTTAAAGGTTAAAACCAACACCTTGTACTGTGCCCAGAAACTAATTGGCAGCCAGTGGAGGGATCTGAGCACAGGTGTTATATGATCCCTCCTAGATGTTCCAGTAATTAACCTGGCTGCCATATTTTGTACAGTTGAAGTTTCCGGGTTAGGCACAAGGCTTGCCCCATGTAGAGTGCATTACAGTAATCCAGACGTGAGATTACCAGGGCATGTACCACAGTTTCCAGATCCCTCATGTCCAGATAAGGGTGCAGTTGGCGTATCAGCTGAAGCTGATAACAAGCACTCCTGACACCTTCATTCACCTGACTAGTCATGTGAAGCGATGAATCTAGGAGTACCCCCAAACTGTGAACACAGTCCTTCAAGGAGAGTGTGACTCCATCCAGGACTGGAGACTGTATTCCCAAATCTGGTTTCGGGCCCGTAACTGTCAGTACCTCCGTTTTGTCTGGATTTAGTTTCAATCTGTTTTTCTTCATCCAATCTATTACTGCTCTGAGACAGTCGTTAAGAGGAGAGATGCCATCTGAAGTCTGAGCCGATGATCTGGTCATGGAGAAGTATATCTGGGTGTCATCAGCATACTGATGACACCACGCTCCATGCCTCCGAATGATCTCACCCAGCTGCTTTATATAGATGTTAAATAGCATCGGGGACAGGATGGCGCCCTGAGGGATGCCACAATTAAGCTCAATTTTGGAAGAGCAACTGTCCCCAAGCCTCAGCCTCTGGGATCTGCCCAAGAGGAAGGAGCGGAAGCACTGCAAAGCAGTGCCTCCAATTCCTAACTCTCTCAGGTGATCCAAGAGGATGGAATGATCTATTGTATCAAAAGCCGCTGAGAGATCCAAGAGCACCAACAGGGTCACACTACCCCTGTTGATGCCCAGGCGGAGGTCATTGGTCAGAGCAACCATGGCAGTCTCCACTCCATATCCTGTCCTGAAGCCGGTTTGAAATGGATCGAGATAATCGGTTTCATCCAAGACTGCTTGGAGTTGGGAAGCAACTGCCCTCTTGATCATCTTCCTTAAAAAGGGTAGCAAGGAGACTGGTCTATAATTATTTCTATTCAGGGGGTCCAGGGAAGTTTTTTTCAGGAGTGGCCTGATGGCTGCCTCCTTCTAACATACTGGTACAATGCTTTCCCTGAAGGACACATTGATTGTATCCTGTAGGAATACTCTCAGCGCATCCCCCGCCCCCCTGGACGACCAGCCAAGATGGACATAGATCGAGAGGGCAAGTCGTTGTCCTCATTTTTCCAAGGAGCTTGTCCACGTCATCGGTACTCACTGATTGAAACTGATCCAGTAAATCACCATCAACGGAGTTGCTGGACACCTCGTCTACAGAGTCTGTCAGAACAATGGTGTCCAATTCGGCTCTTATCCGAGAGATTTTATCTGAAAAGTGGATGTGAAACGCATCACAGCAGGCTGTTGTTGGGTTAAGTAGGGGGTTTGGTGCAGGAGGAACCTTCGTCAACTCCCCCCCACCCTAAACAGCTCTGGCGGACTGGACTCTGCAGATGCGATACGTGCAGAACAGAAGGATCTCTGCGCTGCACGTAATGCCTTCCGATAGGAATCAAGATGCTTCCTATGGTGAGTTCCGTTGGATAAGAGTCGAGTCTTCCACCATTTGCACTCTTCTAGAACATGGCCACACAGCCCAAAAAACCCACAAAAAATTATGGATGCCGGCCATGAAAGCCTACAACTTCACATTGCACTCTAGTCATTGTCCTGCTCGCTTCATCCTCCTAAGCTCCTCAGTGTACCAGGGCTTACGATTTGAAGCGGGCTGGAAAGGATGCTTGGGAGCGATTGTGTCAAATTTGGAGGTTTTTAAACAGAGGCTGGATGGCCATCTGTCAGGGGTCCTTTGATTGTGTGTTCCTGCATGGCAGGGAGGTTGGACTGGATGGCCCTGGTGGTCTCTTCCAACTCTACAATTCTGTCAGACTGGAAAAACAATATAGGAACTTTTATGTGCAGATCAAACTGAGAACCCATCCAGTCTAGCATTTTGTTTCTTACAACAGAAGCGCTTTGATAGGTCGCAAATAGATGGGGTGGGGAATCCATCTTGGTTGTATATTATTATACTCTGTCATGGGCCTCCAGCACTGAGTAAACACTAGTGTATTGTGAATGAATGTAGACTGGCCATGAACATATCCATTGATCTGTTCATATTTAAAGGTAGCAAAGTTAGAGGCTCAATGCTATGATTTCTCTCAAATGCAGGAATATTAATGTGCCTATTTTTAAATGGATCCAAGATGCATCTTAAAGATAAGAGTCCTGGGACAGGCAACACAAAGTCCACCATACTCTTTATGCCATATTCAGTTTGGAGACTGATAGGGCTTTCTCTGTCTGGATTCTATGGTGACTATACATCTGTTTGCCACAGTCAAGATGACAATGATTTTGCCTGATGGCCCTCAGCAAGAAGTTTTAGAAACATACGTTTAAAAGATCTGATGAGGAAGTCTATCAAAGCCTGCAAAGGGATCTTACAGCACCTTTGAAACTAATTGTGTGAAAGAAGTTGCAGCATGAGCTTTTGTAGATGTCTGAGGAAGTAGACCAAGTCTATGAAAGCTCATGCCCAAATCTACAAAGGCCATCAGGCAGAAACTTCTTTAACACAGTCTCAATGGTGCTGCAAGATCCCTTTGTATACTGAGATTCCAGACCAACATGGCTATGTCTCTGATGCTTAGCCTCTGCATTTTCAAGGACAGTATGTCTCTGTCGGATTTGGGATTTGGGCAGCCGTCTGAGGTCAAGGAGGACCAAAGACCCACCAGTAACCAACCATCAAAGCAGGATGAAAGAGTCAGACATCAAGGATCAACGAGTAACTCAAGTAAGGGCCTTTGCAAACTGCCAGAAATAGTGCAAATTGAGTCCACTTTAAGGGTTGGGGTTAGTGCTAGGGAATCATGGGAATTGTTTTTTTCTGAAACATTGAGCCTTCTCTGTCAGAGAGCTCTAGTGCCACAATAAAATACAGTTCCCATGATTCCCTAAGCCTAACTCTAACCCTTAAAGTGGACTCAATTTTCACTATTTCTAGCAGTCTGCAAAAGCCCTAGGTCAGATAAACCTGAGCTGCAGAATAGAAATCAGAATCAAAGACTAGCTAAAGATTCAGAAACACACCAGAGCTCAGAATTTATTTATTTATTTGCTTGTTGCTTGAACTTGGACAGTGGGTGAAGTCAGTCATGGCCACAAGGTACCTTACTGAGAAGTTGCCGTTGGTACTGATTCACAGCATAAGGAAGGTGCTCATAGCTATAAGTTATGGAAAATGATTTAGATGACACTCTATATTGTACTTTCCTTGTGAACTCCATAGAGGTAATTAAGCTTAGCAGTATTGTAGATTATATATAGGGGTAGATAGTCTACTGCAGCAAAGCAAAGTTGATGTTCTTATGTGGGTGATGGTAAAATACTAGATTTGAAGAATGTTGAGGGGACTTATGGTTGGGGAAGGTGTCAGGTTGGAAGGTTGCTCAAGTTGGAACTCCTCCAACGTCCCAATATTGTGGATTTAAAAGGCTTGGAAGAACAAAAGAAAAGTCTCTCTAGGTATAGAGGGGTCAGAAGTGCCCAAGAAAGGTCAGGTTCCTGTCTCAACCCCTAAAATATCAAACATGGGAGGCAGAGGAGACCGTGAGACAAAACTCATCCATGTGAGGGAAAGCTTTGCTTACTCAGATGCGCCAACCTTAGTATTTTCCCTTATAAAGATACAGCCATCAGGCTTGGTTTAATGAAGCATCTACAGTGTCTAAAGTCTTAAGACAATTTACTTTTTGTGGAGAATCCCTTTGGGGCAGTTTAAATCTATTCATTTGACAGAAAAAGAGACTGGAGGACTGGAGGATGGCGAAGGATACTGGAAGATGGAGGATGGAGAAACAAGAGCAAGTGATAGTGGTGGAGAGGAGACAAGAAAAAGAGGGAAAACCAAGCCTTAAAGCTTTAAACAGTGAGAATTATATGTAAGAAAGAGAAATAGAGACTTACAAAATCATCAGGATGTAACAAGCAAACAAACCTATAAATCAAAAGAGGAAAGAAAGGAGACGTTTTGGAGAAACCGCTTTTACACATGGATGACTCAAGAGGAAGAGGCTGTCTCCTCAGGATAGATGTAAGCAGATGTCAGGAAAGGGGTGTGGCAGGTCAGGCTGCTTGTTAGCCCTGATACTGATAACGCTAACAGCTAACTGCTGGGGAAGGAGGCAGGAGTTCTAGAAGCATTCAGTGTGGACAGAGTGGGTGAAGAAAAAAATAGATGCAGACTAAATAGATAAAGACAAATAAATATCTAATTTGACAAGAATAAGAACAGATTGATATAATAAAACAAGAGGACAAGGATAAGATTTGATTGATATAATAAGACAAAGAAGACAAGGACCAAAACAGACTGATTCAATAAAACAGAATGGATTAGGACAAGAATGGAATAATAATAATAATAATACAAGATAGGGATAATAATGGACAGATTTAATAGAATGAAGAGGATAAGGACAAGAACAGACTGACTTAACAATACAAGAAGAACACGGACAAGAACAGACTGAACTAACAGAACAAAAAGGACAAGGGAAGAATAGACTGATTGACTAAACAACACAAGAACATGGATTGATTTAATAAAACAGAGGATTAGGACAAGAATGGACTGGTAAATAAAAAGCTAACAACAAAGATTGAGACAGGATTTAGATATTTGCAAGATACAGAAAAAATAACTATAAGAATATATTTGTCTTCAAGAAATTAAGGTAATATACATCTGCAACATTAGATTTTTTTTAATGAACTGAATGTATATAATCAAGTATAAAATATTCAGTTAATCTAAAAATTGCAATAAGTGTGTGTGTGTGTGTGTGTGTGATAAGAAATTAGGACAAAAGTGTTAAAATCAATTGAAATCTTTACTTTATAAGTGTTTGATCAATTGTCTAATTAATTATTTGTTTTAAAAAGTGATAAGATCTTAGGTTGGGACTTACGGTTGGATTGTGCTCTTACAGTTTATTTGGTTCATATAGTGATAACTTCATTTTTTTCTTTTCTTATCCCCTTATTGTTGATGATCAACAATACTGATGGTAAATTAGTTTAAATTCCTAAGTATTAATAGAAATGGTTCTTTCTCTTCTGATTTACAATTGACTGAAACCAAAGGTAATACATTATTTTAAAGTAATAGTGTATAAAATATGTTATCATAAAAAGTAAAGATGTATGGCAGCTGTAACAAGATTACAAGTAGCAAAAATGCAAGTGCAAACACAAGTACAACAACAAAGAAGACCATCATTAGAAACTAACAAAATGTTGGAATCCAACATGTTAATATTGGAAGAAATTAAAAAGATAAGACAAGAGATGAAAAAAGACAAGACTGAAATGAAAGGCATGAGGAAAGAACTGAAACAAAAAGTAAAGTCACAGATGAAAGGGGTGGTAAATATTGTAGAAAAACTAAGGGTAGAATTAACTCAGGCAAAAGCAAGGATAAGTGTTCTAGAAAAGCATAATGATGAATTACAAGAAGTGAAGATTTTAAAGAAGAATCAATTGAGAGAATCAGAAGAAAGACTGAGAACAGAACAAAAAGCGAGCGGAATAAGCCTAAAAATTAGAGGTTAAATTGAACAAAAAGGTGAAAATGTCTATGGGGGGGTTGCAGACTGCCAGAAATAGTATGAATTCAGTCCACTTTTAGGGTTAGGGTTAGAGTTAGGGAACCATGGGAACTGTATTTTATTGTGGCATCAGAGTTGTCTGACAGAGAAGGCTCAATGTCTCAGAAAAATAACAGTTCCCATGATTCCCTAGCACTAACCCTAACCCTAAAAGTGGACTGAATTCACACTATTTCTGGCAGTCTGCAACCCCCCCTAAGAGAGATTAAAGACAATTCTAGCAAACTTTATGGAAAGAGACAAAGATGAATTCCACTTTGAAATTGACAAAATGTATAGGATCAACTCTTGAATGGCAAGAAAGAAAAAAGTCCCAAGAGATGTAGTAATATATTGTGTTAGGACACAAGTTAGAGAGCAATTGTTAAAACTACATCTAGATAAGAGGTTGGAAATTGACAGATCTGATATACAAATTTTTAAAGATTTGCCTAGTGAAACTCTCAGAAAAAGAAAGGATTATACTCAGTCAACAAAAATCTTGAGAAAGCATGACATCTTTTACAAGTGGGAATATCCTGAAGGACTTTCCTTTAATTATGGACAAAGAAATAAAAGTAAATTTTATGATAAATTATTTGAGAAAATTATGAAGTACCCACATGATAATGTAATTATGTTTGGGGACTGGAATGGGATGTTAAACCCCTCAATTGACAGAAAAAGTGTAACTGCAAAGCAAAACAAGGGAAATTCCCTAAATCTTTTTTTTTTTAATTTACTAGAAATGCTAATATTAGAAGACATGTGGAGATATTGTATGGCCAAATAAAAGATTTTGCTTTTTATTCAAATTCTCATGATTCATGGTCAAGATTAGCTATAGATTAGATATATTAGAATAGCTAAGGATACAGAAACACACCAGAGTTTGGAATTTATTTATTTATTTGTTTGTTGCTTGAACCTGGACAGTGGGTGAAGTCAGTCAAGGCCACAAGGTACCTTACGGAGAAGTTATGATTCACAGCATAAGGAAGATGCTCATGGAAGCTATGGAAATGATGCAGATGACACTCTATATTGTACTTTCCTTGTGAGCTCCATAGAGGTAATTGAGCTAAGCAGTATTGTAGATTATGTGCAGCGGTAGATAAGGCTGATGGTATACTGCAGCAAAGCAAAATTGATGTTCTTATGTGTGTGATTGTCAAATACTGGATTTGAAAAGTGTTGAGGATACCATGGATACCAAGAGTACTAAGGATACCATATGGGAAACTTGGAAGCCTCAAAACAGATTCTTACATTATGGTGAAGAGTTCTATGTGTACATCTGAATCTGTAAACATATTCTCCAATGGTCCTGATTTTTCAGGGGTTGTCCTAATTAATCCGTTGTCATCTTACTTTTTCAACTGTTTTAAAAATGTTCCAGTTTCTCTTCCTTCCACTTTTCCCCCTTTTCCCCAGCTTACCTCAATTGCTGGAAACTAGTTCAAAATGCTAAAATCATTAGCAATAAATTAACTCATCAGTTGGGAGAGGTGAGAAGGAAACCGAATCTTGCCCTTCCCCATGGGCTCAGGCAAAAGCAAACTGCTAAAGCAGTGTTTCTAAAACTTTGGTCCTCCAGATATTTTGGACTTCAGCTCCCAGAATTCCTGCTTGTTGGTCCAACTGGCTAGGGCTTTTGGGTGTTGAAGTCCCAAACACTGGGGGACCAAAATTTGGGAAATGTTGTGCTAGAACTTCTTCTAGCATGTGTGTTCTTTGTCATTAGTAATTTGTGCCATCTTGACTACATTCTCATCAGAGACCTTTTTTGTGTTTGTTGTTGTGTGCTTCCAAGTTCTTTCCAACTCATGGCAACTCTAAGGTGACTCTATCATGAGATTTTCTTGGCGTGTTTCATCAAAAGGGGTTTCCCATTGCCATCCTCTGAAGTGGAGAGAGTGTGGCTTGCCTAAGAGCACCCAGTGTGTTTCCATGACTGAACCAGGATCTGAACCTTGGTCTCCAGAGTCATAGTCCAACACTCAAAACACTACGCCATGTGTTTCTAACTGTGTCTACATGTGGTAGTGAATCTGGGTTTGATATCATACAGTGTTTGAATAGTCTTCACCTGTTGCTCATTGTCAGAACTTTCTGGAATGTGAACCCAGAGCACTAGTCACAGGAAGATGTTTTCTTCCATAGCCATCCACAGTTTCCAAAACAGACACTTGCTTTATTTATTTCTGTCATGAAAGCTTCTTGGTTCAGCTGCCAGACTTTACTCTCCAAGACTTTTCATACATTTGTTGCTCATTCCGCTGTTGGTTAACTTTGTAGTGCTATATTATGTAACTGTGGTTCTACAAGACATTTTAGAGAGGACTGGATGAGAAGGTGTGAGAAATGAAGCTTCAGCTTTCATGTATTATTTGCAATTTTCAGGACATTTCATTTCTAATGAAAGCTAAGAATGCAATTAAAGGCACTAGGAGATTCTCATGGTCTAGCTAAAGCTGGTGACAAGGTGAGTATATATCTTTTCCTTAGGATTTAAAAGCTTTCTATCTTGCTTGAGATAGGGGATTTATTGCATCTGATTATTATAACATCATCACCTTTCCAGGAGCTAGATTTCCAGAACAGCAAGAAGCCAAGTCAATTATTTCCATGGATCTTGTGTTTATTTGGATTTGGGTTGTTAATAGGAGGATAACTCATAACACTGACTGAGCTGCTAAATCTTATACTTCAGTATCCTTGCATGTATCTTTACCACTTTCTACCTGTTGAATTTGGGACTGACTGAGAACAGGATTCTGTTTTGTTTTATTTTTTTTAAATTGGCTTAACAATGTCTGAGATGCAGGGATAAGGAGAAATACTACAAAAGCCAAAGCAGAGAAATAGAAGACAACAACAAAAAGGGAAGAATGAGAGACCTCTATCAAAAAATCCGAGAAATTAAAGCCAAGTTCAAACCAAGGGCAGGGATGTTCTACGGAGAAAAAACAGAATATGATACAGGAACAAGAAGAAATAAAAAAGTGCTGGAGCAATACACAGAAGAGTTATACAAAAGATATGAGGGATATTTGGAATAAGGAGCCATATAAAGATGATCCCCAAATTCTAAGAAGTGAAGTGGAATCTGCAATAAAGGAAATGGGGAAAAAATAAATCACTGGGAACAGATGATATCCCAATTGAACTGCTACAGTGCCTACAGTCAGATGCAACTTTAGTGCTAACTGAAATATGCCAACAAATATGGAAAACAAAGCAATAGCCAACAGACTGGAAACTCTCAATGTACATACCAATCCACAAGAAAGGAGATACAAAAGACTGCAGCAACTATAGGACAATAGCACTAATCTCACATGCAAGCAAAATAATGCTCAAAATTCTGCAACGTAGACTACAACCATACATGGAGAGAGAAATTCCAGAGGTGCAAGCAGGATTCAGAAAAGGAAGGGGCACTAGAGACCACATTGCAAACATACGATGGCTAATGGAGCACACCAAAGAATTCCAAAAAAGTATCAGCATGTGTTTCATAGACTACAGCAAAGCATTTGATTGTATAGATCACAAAAAATATAGAATGCAATCAAAAAAATATGGAATGCAATCAAAAATATGGGGGTGCCACTACATCTGATAGTCTTGATGAGGAATCTGTACCAAGGACAAGAGACCACTATGAGGACAGAATTCAGGGAAACAGAGTGGTTCCCAATAGAAAAAGAGGTCAGGCAAGGCTGCATCCTATAACCCCACTTGTTTAACTTATATGCTGAAAACATCATAAGAAAAGCAGAATTAGAATCAGAAAAAGGAGGAGTTAAGATAGGAGGAAGCAACATTAACAACCTAAGATATGCAGACAACACCATGATATTAGCAGGAATTGGAACAGTTAATAAGAAAGGTTAAAGATGAAAGTGCAAAGGCAGGCCTGATGCTGAACATAAAGAAAACAAAAATAATGACCATAGAAGAAATACACAAATTCAATCTAGCTCTGGGCTGCCCCTGCTAACAACAGATCGGGGCCACGCACATCACAGCCCCGATCCTCTCTTTTGCCGCTGTGAAAGAGCCAGCGTGCGGCTCTTTAGTGCCCTTTCTGGCACAGCGTGTTTGAACACTGCGCTGGAAGGGTGTCTTGATGCTGCACGCCATGCAGAATGATGCATGGCATCAGGACCACGCCGGCGTGGGGTTGGGGTGGCCGGTGTGTGGCTGCCCCACCCCATCTCTGCCTCCAGGTTGGCCCTTTGGGCTGGTCTGCAGAGGGCCTGAAATAGTTAAAGAATTCCCATATCTAGGATCAAATATTGACCAGAATGGAGACTGCAGTCAAGAAATAAGAGGAAGACTAGGAATGAGAATGGCAGCTATGAAAGAACTGGAAAAGATACTGAAGAGTAAAGACATACAGCTGAGCACTAAAGTCAGAATTGTTCAGGCCATTGTATTCCCAATTATCATGTACGGATGCAAGAGCTGGACAGTGAAGGAAGCAGACAGAAAGAAAATCAACTCAATTGAAATGTGGTGCTGGAGACAAGTACTTAGGATACCACAGACAGCCAAGAAGTCAAACAAATGATGAGATCAGACCAGGGCTCTCCTTGGAAGCAAAGATGATCAAGTTGAGACTATCGTACTTTGGCCACATCATGAGAAGGCACAGATCACTAGAAAAAACAATAATGCTAGGAAAGGTAGAGGGTAAAAGAAAGAGAGGAAGTCCACAAATGAGATGGATAGAGTCAATCGGGGGGGGGGGGTATGGGGAAGGGCTTGCAGGATCTGGGCAAGGCAGTGAAAGATAGGGATTCTTGGAGATGTCTCATCCACAGGGTCGCCATGAGTTGGAACCGACTCAAGGACAGCTAACAACAACAGCAACAACACTTTAGCTTAACTGCAGTTCTGAAAATATAGCTATATCTATTCTTCCTTAAACAAAGAACTTTTATTAAAATCACAGTGGATTTCTTCAAAAATGCATCTGCTAGAATGTCACAAGAAGAACAAACTTATCTTGAGTCCCAGTTTGAGGAAAAGATGTGGTATGAATAAGAGATGCCCACTGGGCATGTTCATTCATGTGCACAAAACACAAGGCACAAGTGAATGCTATAAAGATTTAGTAAATGGTTTCAGAGGCAGAAAATTGGCCCTGCCCTATACTGTAGGTTTTTATTTTATTTTATGAGTAAATCCAACAGGATACAGATTTTCTACCACTATGGGCTAAATTTAATTCTTTGTCCCAACTAATGTAGATCTGTTTAATAAATGGGAACCTGATAAATCAGCACTTATGTAAGTTCTATTGATGCAGTGGGTCTACTCCACTTGGATCTTACTGCTGGATTTGCAATTTGCAAACATATTGATAGCTGAATTATTATTTTATTCATTTATATCTCACCTTTCTCCCAATAGTGGGACTCAAGGTGGCTTACAATATATTTAAAAACAATGTAGATTAAAAACTGTACGAAAACTCTAATAAAAGTATATATATGTACAATTAAAAAATTATGAAGTGAAAAACATTAAATCTTACTAAAAGATTATATACACACCATGAAACACCACAGCACACCATTAAAAGCCCTTCCCAGTCAGTTTTGAAAAACCTATGGCATAAGGTTGCTCTCTCCTGTCTGCAGAAGAGTAAGGATGGAGCCATCCTGGCCTTCCTAGGGAGTGAATTCCAAAGTCTTGAAGCAGTCACTGAGAAGGCCCTCTCCTTTGTTCCCACCAAACAAGACTGAGAAGGTGGTGGAGTAGAGGGAAGGGCATCTGCAGAAGATAGAGCACTAACAGGCTCCTAAAGGGTTCATAAAGCTGGAGTATGAAATGCCATAAAGGCACCAGATCCTATCTTGATCTTGGAAGCTAAAAAGAGTTAGCCCAGGTTACCTCTTAATGGGAAAGCACCAATGAATAGCAGACAGTTGGCTATATTTCAGAGGAAGGAACTGGCAAAACTAGTATTCCTTACCAAAGGAAATCCTATGAAATTAATGGGATCACCTTAAGTCAGGTGGCGACTTGAAGACACATACTCACACATAACACATTGACTGGTTGAAGGCAGTACACTCCTAAGTGTTATAGTACATAGCTCTTTAATTTCAAAGCACAGAGGCAAAGGCTTAGTCCTACCTGCCTTTCCATCTTTGATTTGTTAGCGATGATGAATCTAGGTGAATCCAGACTGCATAAAAAGACCAGAAAGTCCCAGTTTCTGTTCCTGTTCTTTCCCCATTTTATTGTGGCTCTATGCATGCTTTGTTTATCTCAGAAAATTTTCTTTCAGCTCTCAGTAAATTTTATTCCAACTCAGCAGGTCAATTTATAAAATCAGAAAGAGCAAGAACAACACTTGGGACTTTTCAGTCTGGATGCACCCAGTATTACTCATTGAACCAAAAGAACACAAAGCAAACCTTTAAAAAGAAACACCCCAAGTGTGAGCCAGTGGGTAGAATTATACTAATGAATTGATCAAGAACATTTTCTTGTTGCATGTTGTCTGACTGGGCAGTTCATACTAGTGTTCTGTTTTATGTTCTTCTAGTCCTTTAAAACAAAATGTACATCCAGCAATTCAATCAGCTGTTGATCTGTGGATAAAATTAAAGGTTATACTTGCTGTAGGTCCTCTGCCTAAACTAGTAGCCACATGTTGAGTTTTCCTCCTCTTCTCTGTATCAAGCAAGACCAAAGTCCCTCACCTTTCAAACTCCAACATTCAGCTACAATCATAGCCTCTCAACATGGCTGTTGCTTTGTTGATGAAGAATAGATGCTGGTGGTGTGGAGGAACACCCAGCTCTGTTTTCATCTGTGCCCAGAATTAGGCACTTCTCTGTGCCTCTTCTTACTCTCCACTGGTGAGGAAATAGCCATGTTGGGAGGGGATGGCTGAAAGTTGGGGTTTAGAAGTTGAGGGAGGATAGGTACCTTTATCCTGCATGATAAAGCTTTGTGATATCTGCTCCTGCTCCAAGATCTGTCAAGGATTACAGGAGCTCTGGGTCTATTCTCACAACCCCAGCAATACTACATAACATAGGTGGCATGCAAACTATTGTGACATTATGTAGGTTAGTGTCAGTGACTACACTATGGGAATGAGGTGGAGCAAATTGAGCCAGAAATTCCCTAGCAGCTAAGATGACTAAGGGGCATTGCAGACCGGCCTAAAGGGCTGGCTTGGGGGTGGAGTTGGGGTGGGGCAGCCACAAACCGGCTGCCCCAACCCCACCCCAATGCTGTCCTGATGCTGCACACCCGTTTGTGTAGTGCACAGCATCAGGACACCCTCCTGGCACAGCGTGTAGACATGCTGTGCCGAAAGGGTACAGAAGATCTGTGATGCTGGCTCTTAGAGTGGCCTTTTACCACCCCTAAAAGGAGTGGCATTTTGCTGCTTTTTTTAGGGGCAGCAAAAGGAAGGTTTGGGGCCATGGCATGGGGTTGCCATGGCCCCGATCTGCCACTAGCAGGGGCGGCCCAGAGCCGCCCATCTCCATAGTCCCTACATTGAGACTCTCATGCTTTGGACATATCATGAGAAGACACGACTTGCTAGCAAAGACAATAACGCTTGGTAAATTCGAAGGTCGTAGGCAAAGGGAAAGAACATATAACAAATGGATAGACTCTGTCAAGGATGCCATGGCCCTGAGTTAGCAATATTTAAGCAGGGCAATTGATAACTGGGGATCTTAAAGATCTCTAAGGGTAGAACTACACTGGAGAAATAATGCAGTTTGACACCACTTTAATTGTCATGGCTCCAACCTACAGAATCCTGGGATTTGTAGTTCTGTGAGACACCAGCATTCTTTGGAAGAGAGGGGCTAAAGACTACAAACCCCAGGATTCCAAAGGATGGAGGTACAGCACTTAAAATGGTATCAAAGTGCATTATTTCAACAATGTAGTCACATCCTCATTCATAGAGTTACTATCAGGCTAAGGACCTTATCAAACGCTGGCCATGAAGCAAAGAAAAAGCGAAGAAAAACAGAAGTAGAAATAAATTCGGTTCCGTAGCGAAATCGCCCTTTTGGCCATTTCGCAATTAATACCAAGGCTCCCTTCTCTCCCGTCACAAAAAGCCGGGAGGAAAGGCAGCCATGGGAACCGGGGAGGAGGAGGGCTGGAGGACTGGAGAAGGGAAGGCAGCCCATGGAGAGAGAGAGATCGCCTCCCTCTTCCCTCTTCCTCTCCTCCTCTTCTTTCCAATCCGGTTTGCCTTTTGCCAAGGCAATCGCTTCCCCTCGCTGGGATTTTCGCCCTGCCCACCAATTCGCCTTGCCCACCAATTCGCAATGAATGCGAAGGCTCCCTAGGTACATCCTCTACAAACCGAATGTCAAAATCTCCCTGCTCCTGACGGATTAGCTCCGTATTCTGCCGAGTTCTGGGGCAGCGTCGTGTGTAGACACGGGGAACAATACGGATTAGCTCCGTGTTCTGGGGCAGCGTCGTGTGTAGACACGGGGGAACAATACGGATTAGCTCTGTGTTCTGGGGCAGCGTCATGTGTAAACACGGGGGAATAATATGTATTAGCTGTGGATGCCCTTTGGATTAGCTCTGCTTCAGACCCCATGTGATAAGGGCCTAAGTCAAATTGATAGCAATTAATAACAGTAGAGGGAGGTCTTGTTGGGGACTACCATTTTAGATGGCTGTCCCATAGTATCCATATAAATCTGGAAAGCAATACGAAGAACTATGGGGGGATGCAGATGGGTGGCCCTGGGCCGCCCCGGGAAGCAGAGGACCGGGGCTGCTGCTAGCACACACAGCAACCCTGATTCTCCCGTTTGCTGCCTCTTAAAAGAATGGCAAAATGCTGCTCCTATTAGAGGTGGCAAAAGGCTGCCCCAAGAGCCGCCACATGGCTCTTCTCTACCTCTTCCGGTGTAGCATGTGAGGACGCTATGCCAGGAGGATGTCCTGACACCATGTGCTGTGCGTAAGGGCACGTGGCATCAGGATGTCTTCTGAGAGGGGTGGGGTGGCTGGTGTGTGGCTGCCCCTTCCCCTTCCCTGCCTCCAACACACTGCAAAGGGCCCGTCTGCAGAGGCCCTAAATCTACATCTCCTCAAATAGCTGAGGTTATATTCTGTCTTCATTTTACACGAGAGGTGGGCAACTGTGGCAGGTACAGGCAATCCTCTGTCTGTGGTGCACCCATGTAAAATGTACAGTTCACATCCTTTAACAATTTGTAACTTGCCTTGAGTCCAGTTTTGGGGGAGAGGGCCTCTGCAGATGGCTTATTAAGCCGTCCTGGAGGCAGGAAAGAGGAGAGGCAGCCACATACTCGGCGCCCCTTCCTCCTCCCGAGGTTGCCCTCGGAGCTGCCAGCCCTCCGCATGGCCGGCGCTCTGGGGGCGACCTCCCGCCGCAGTGTCTGCACACGCTGCGGTGGAAGGGTCGCCGAAAGTGCGCCTCACGCTTTTGGGGCGCACTTTCGGTGACGTATAAAAGGAGCGCTATTTTAGTGCTCCTTTCTTGGGGTGCCGACGGTGCGCCGTGGGATCGAGGCATGAGGATGCCTCGGTCCAGCGGCGCACCTTACTGGGGCGGCGCAGAGCCGCCAGTCTGCTTCCCCCCAAAGTGGAGTATAAATAAAATGATAGATGATTCCCTGGATAATGGATGCACATGGGGCATCCATGTACTATGGACATGTGCATTTGTGCATAATGCATAGCCACATGTGCAGTGACTTCACGTGCACTGGTCTACTTCCACTACCTTGAACTGAATGTGGCCATTCTGAATCAGACAAAAGTGTTAATTTCTGTAGGGGAACTTATGCAAGCATAAGATACCAACAGGATTACAGATATTATATTTTATACTTCTCAGAGGTGGTGAAAACTGAATGCTTTGGTAGAGACTTGGAAAAATAAATGAGCTCTTATCAATTTTGAAAGAGATAACTTTCCCCTAAAGCACAATAGTCCACCTTTAAATATTCCAACACAAAGCCTCCCTACCCTATTTTGTATCTCTCCTTGGTCTGGTTTCTATGTAGTCTGTCTCAAACTGGGTGTGGAGTAAGTAGCATTGATCCATCCAATATGCCTGAGAATCAGAAAGGGGGGAAGAGCAAAGCAACATTGATTTGGAAATGGTGGCAATGGAATGGCGGGGTGGGGAGGTGTTGTTTGCTCAAAACAGATAAAAATGAGCGACCTTTCAGGCATGCTCTATCTGCTTAAATCAAACCATAATAAATGAGGTTGCCTTTTCAGACACATGAAATCAATAGGCCAGAGTGCATTCAAGGAACCTCATATCACAGAAACTAACTGGGCCAGACTTCATAATGTGCGTAATACCATTGTACAGACCCATGTAGCTCTGGGAAACATCATGGAAATGATAATTCACAAGGCCTTGTGAGTGGCGCGGAGGTCATTAGGGCAGTAACAGGCTGCCTAGATGGAAGCCAGACAAAATATTTGTTAATTATTAAAAGAAAAGAGCTGATCTCAGCACCTAGGTATGATGAACAGAATGTCCTGGATCTTATTGGTTAGAGTTGTTGTTATGTGCCTTCGAGTCAACTCTAAATTATGGCAACCCTATCATAGGATTTTCTTGCTAAGATTGATGCAGCAGAGGTCTGCTATTGCTTTCCTCTAAGGGTAAAAGAGTATGATCTGCCCAAGGTCACCCAATAGATTTCTTTATGTTGAGTGGGGATTCAAACTCTGGTCTCCCAGACCTCTAGCCCAACACTCAAACCACTATACCACACTGGCTGTCTTCACTGATATCCTTATTTCCCATGAACTGATCCAAGCAGTGTGCAACACTAAAACCATGACCTCACGTTTCTTCCCCCAACTGTTGAGCAGAGTTGATCTATACATAAATCCCACTGATTCCATGAGTCCACTGTACTTGGGACCAACAACAGGAAGCTTTATTATTATGCTATCCCGTCCTATCCTGAGACACAATGGTGGCTTGTGGCATCAACCTCAGATGGGTGGTGAATTTACTCTGAGTTCCAGTCTACTCTTGGTTTCAGTGGAACTATCCAAGCTGCTGAACTGTAGCTTCACCATCTTGGATAGTTCCTTTAATGTTTGGAGAAAAACCCAAAGCAGGTTCACTGATAGACTGACTATTGCCAGAGGCCATGCTCACCAGCAGTCCTACTCCTCTTCTCTTTAACTGGGGAAGAAGAAAACAGCACTAGAAGCACAAGACACAAGAAATTTGCACAGATTGGTTGTAGGTAAGCTTTTAGGAAACAAAGCTCAGTTTCTCAGCAGTATGGAGTGTAATCTTGGAGTTTCCTTTATTTATACTGTGCATATGGTTGTTGCTGGAATGTAGACAGTGAGGTGAGACTGAATCAAAATGCAGAATTGTTGCACTGACAATTACACAAACATCCAGGCATTATAGAGTGTGATAAGAATCTTTTATCTGATTTATCTTGGCTTTAAGACAGGATATGGAGTTGAGACTGCCATGGTCGCCTTAGCTGATGACCTTTGTCTGGGCATCGACAGGGGTAGTGTGACCTTGTTGGTGCTATTGGACCTCTCAGCTGCTTTTGATACAATAGATCATGACATCCTCATGGATCGCCTGAGAAGGTTAGGAATTGGAGGAATTGCACTGCAATGGTTTCATTCCTTCCTCTCAGGCAGATTCTAGAGGGTGATGCTCAGGGATAGTCGCTCTGCAAGGAAAGAGCTTAATTGTGGTGTCCCACAAGGTGCCATCCTGTCCTTGATGCTATTCAATATATATATATATATATATATATATATATATATATATGAAGCCGCTGGGAGAACTCATCTGGAGACATGGGGTGGGGTGTTATCAGTACACTGATGACACCCAGATATATTTTTCCATGTCTCAGTCTTCAGCTTTGACTTCAAATGGCATCTCTCCTCTCAATGATTGTCTTAAAGCAATAATGGAATGGATGAGGAAAAACAAATTGAGACTGAATCCAGATAAAACGGAGGTACTTACAGTAACGGCCCCAAAACCAGGTATTGGGATGCAACCTCCAGTCCTGGATTGGTTCACACTCTCCTCTAAGGATTGTGTTTGGAGTCTGGGGGTGCTCCTGGATCTGTCACTCCAGATGATAAATCAGGTAAATGTGACGGTCAAGAGTGCCTGTTATCAGCTTCAGCTGATACACCAACTGTGCCCTTTCCTGGAAGTCAGGGACCTTGAAACTATGGCACATGTGCTGGTAACCTCTCATCTTGATTTCTGTAATGCACTCTACATGGGGCTACCCTTGTACTTGGTCTGGAAACTTCAACTAGTACAGAATATGGCAGCCAGGTTGGTCTCAGGAACATCGAGAAGACATCATATAATACTGATCTTAAGATCACTTCACTGGCTGCTCATTAGTTTCCAGGCCCAGTACAAGGTGTTGGTTATCACCTTTAAAACCCTAAATAGCTTGGGTCCAACCTATCTTTGGGACCACCTCCTCCCGTACAATCCACCCCACACACTCAGGTCCTCTGGGAGGAACCTGCTGCAGCCTATAAAAACTACACTGTCTGCAACCGCTGAGAGGACCTTTTTGGCAACCGCTCCCAGATTATGGAATGGCCTGCCAGATGAGATCCATCGTATTACCACCCTGAACAGCTTTAAAAAGGCTGTTAAGATGGATCTCTTCCAGCAGACCTTTCCTGAATAGCTATCCCAGCCATCAAGAGACAGCCCAACCTGCTCCCCTGATTCTGCTGCAGTTTTTGTTTATTTGTTTATTTGTATTATTATTTTAAATGTGTTTTTAAATTGTCATTGTTTAATAATATTTTAAGGGGTGGGTGGGATTGTAGGATATGTAATGTATATTTTAATGTTGTAAACCACTCCAGTTGCATTACGCAGAGGAGTGGGATAAAAGTAAATTATTATTATTATTATTATTATTATTATTATTGATACAAATCTCTGTTAATATGGTAGAACTTGCAGTAAAGCAACAGTAAAACAAATCTCACTCCTCCCTTGAAGTTTCTACATAATGTATTTTAGGGCAATAAAAAGTTTTTGAAGAGGTGGCCATGCTGGTCTCTTATATTTGAAATTCTAAAATGTTTTGAAGATTGTATTTACCAATATTTTCCTCAGTGCTGATGTTACACATTGGATAATAATTCCTCTAGAGCATGGAGAACCATGGAATATGCCATTATACCAAGGGTGATTGCAGAAGCTCTTAGGAGAATTTAATCTCTCCTGATCCCTTGAGCTTTTCACTTATTCATCACAACATGCAATGAAGTTCCTCAATGTGGTATGTAAACTAAAAGTGAGGAAGCAAATGGAGAAGAGAATATCCATCCTTTTTTCACATATCCCTACACAGCCTGTTCTAGTAAATAAAGGGACAGTGTATGAGGCAGGGGAGCTGGTAAATACTGTCAAGGACCATGGCTGAGATTCTGTATTGTGCTTGCTTACCACAAATTTGCATAGATTAATGATTATACAACACTATCCTTCTTATGAATACCAGTGTTGCATAGTCAAATATTCAATTGGGGAATGGAGAGCAGTTGTTTCTGCAAACCCATTGAACCAAGTTGCACACTGAAGACAATAATGAACAATTATGCACCATTTGAGAATGTGCAGATGCGTGGGCCATTGGCATGCTTGTGTAACTTGGCTTACACATTGTGAACAGAGCATGACCAAAAGAGTATAACCACATGCATTGGGGAACTGACAAGTGTGCATGACTCCAGCAGAGTTCTGGTCCATGAGTTTTGATGGGTGTGGAACTGATCTTTCTTACAGTTCTTTTAGATATCCAGTTGCTGATCTTAAATAATTTTGTCATTACTCCAGCACAAACTTGGGAGAGCTTGGGGTATAGCCTTCATGTGGTTTGTGGTGGGAGGAAATGATGGCACTGACCCTGTCAAATGAAAAATCTTTCTTCCCCAATAATTCCCCAAATTACTAGCCTTGTAATAACTTAAAATCCCAGTTGAACATTTAGAAATATCATTTAGGCATCCAAAGAAAAGGAGCAGGCAAAGTTCTCAAGGGAATGCAAACACAGTAAATACAGTGGGCTCTTTGTATATGCAGGGATCCATTCTGGACACCCCACCCCACCCCGCATATGGCAAAAAAATGCAGGACCTCATGTTTGTTTCAATGGCCATGTGCTCGCAGGCACTTGCCATATGCATAAGCTTAAAGCTGTGTATGGCACAGGCATGCTGCATAAGAGTTCTAGGTGTGAATGATTTTCAATGTTTGTAGCAATGCTACAAATGTAGGGACTGAAGGAGACTACCATGGAGAGGCAGAACTCTTATTTGGAGGCCACTAATTCCCTCCTTCCCACAACTGCACCCCTGGTTCACATAATCTCTAATGTATTCTAGAGTTAATGACTGAGATCCTATATATGGAATGCCTAAGGTAAACATGTGGAGTTTTGTTTTGTGTTATGCAGCCCATTTGTTGAATGGTAGGGTTGCACTACAGAATATACACTCAAGTGTGCAACTGAATGCACAGTTGAATGTACAACTTTGTGCACAATGTCATCACATGCTCACCTCCACTCCTGAAACCTTGATCAGAATGCAGCTAAAATGCCCAACTGCCTCTATAGGAGAACGTATGCATGTGTACAACACTGTATGGATTCAGATCATGATGAATATGTTCCCATTCCTAGCACTTCTGTATTACCTGGAGTGGTCATAGAAACCACAGTGTAGTAGTGTGCAAAAGTATGGCCTAGTGCTATTATGCCACCCAGGCCACAGTTTTTCTGGGAATAAAAGGTGTGAATTGCCTCTCCTGCTACTATTTAACAGTTTACAGGCCTCCCCTGCCTTGTTTGATATTAAAAAATGCCATTTTGTTTTCAAATGAGACATGGACTCCCTGCTCCCTCTAAGTTTATTGCTTTAAGATTTGGGCATTTTTGCAGCCTAACAGGTCACACAGTTATTCAGTAACCAAGCTAAGGAAAATAAAGCCAACATTCTAATTTCTAGTGGAACAATAACTTTAGAGCACAGTGGCATTTTTTTTTAAAAAAATTGCTTCTACCATATTCCTCTCTGCCATTTCAAGGAATCTTACAAAATCATTCAAATATGGATTGAGGAGATCTAGTGATGTGTGGTTAGTTAGATATGGATATGTTATGATAGCAATGTAAATTCTCCACTATTTCATCCTTGCATGCAAAAATGTACGATAACCATAGATTTATCTCGGTTGTAGGAAAACCCCCAATATTTCTCTGCAGTATTCACCTGTATTTGACTATCTGATAGGGTTACCATAGGGTTGACAGCAAATAACAAGTTCAAATGTCCTAAGTTACTCTTGGGGAATTAAGCTATACCTCAGGTGCTGTACAGACAGGCAGGAAAAAGTGACATGAAGCTGCCTTTTCCCTAAGCTGTAGCAACCTCACCGCCTGCCCCAAGGATTCCCTAAATGGGGATGGAGCAACCGCACTGGGGGACAGTGAATGCAACTTTTTCAAGGCTGTATTGAGCCCCACCAACCGCATCACCAGTCCCGAGGATGCTGCAAAGGGAGAGGGAGCAACCGCACGGGCTGGCAGTGGCTTCTTTATTTCCCCCTCCCCGTTCTCTCAGATGCATGCTCACGTGCACAGGAACACATCCCGGCAAACCTGCGCAAAACATGTCATAGGCTGGTATACAGTCTGTCACTCCCTGTGTACAAAGGTGACTGAAGTTCTGATCCCTGTGCACCTGCACAGAACATGTCATAGGGTGGCATACAGTCTGTCATTTTGTCTGTACAAAGGTGACTGATGTTCAGTATCCCTGTGCACCTGTGCAGGACCTGTCATACACCTACAGATCATGCAAGGATTCACTGACCTAGGCTTCCCCCAAGTAGTCTGATTGTGCCACCCTTGGGGCAGAGGAACAAGTTTGTCAACTGAAAAGACACCTAGTCTGTTGTCCTCCACAAAACATGTCCCACACAGATCAGGGGGGAGGGGAGAGGTACATGCAAGGGAGGTTTGTGTGGACAGACTGGATACATGCAGCTGGTGGTCATGCAAGGGACATGGTCAACAGGACACACAGACAAAAGTTACTGCAGAAGCCCTCCCCCCATTCATTCTGTGCAGAAGAGGTCACAAAAGCCTCTTTCATGCAATCTACTGTGC
The DNA here is from genome assembly GCA_026167975.1 of Phrynosoma blainvillii. NCBI lineage: Eukaryota > Metazoa > Chordata > Lepidosauria > Squamata > Phrynosomatidae > Phrynosoma > Phrynosoma blainvillii. The sequence continues at coordinate 23,293,840 of JANUYF010000002.1, forward strand.
ATGCTGACAGCAAGTGTACATGCGACAGAATGCATTTATTGTCATAATAGAGAATAGTTGCTAGGGCACATGTGTAGGGTTACAATTAGGGTTAGGGTTAGGGTTACAATTAGGGTTAGGGTTCTAATATTCAAGCACACCTGCAGCAGTGCATCCACACCTGGAAGCATAGGGCACTTTAAATTAAAGCCTACATCATAGGACGCCTGCTCTGGATTGCTGACTCAATTTCTGCTGCATATGCAGCGGTGCATTTATACAGCCGTTTTAAATTTCCAGCGCCCTTTTTCTGATGCATTGGTGTTGCTGCAAACATACACACATGTGAAGGTGTACATCTTTCGAGAAGAAGCGGGACAAAGCTGCTTTTTGGAGTGCTCCTTTTTGGAGCGGCTTTTCCCGGCATGTGGCGTCTAAAGCGCACTTTCCTGCCAGCTTTTAGGCATGCGTCATCTAAACACCACACTTCCAAGTCAGCCTGAAAGCACCTCTTTTTGCCCATCAGTTAACAAAGTAGATGTACTTCTTAACAAAAACATTTGGTGCCAGAGGCCAAAAGAAAATGGAAAGAATAGAGCTATGTTCCAACACCACACACAAAAAGGAAGAGATGAACATGTTTTCATAACACTTTGTTCAAAATTAACAATACGTACATGAGAAATGGGACAACCAGGACAGGTAAGCCTTGCAAAGATTTTGAGAACAGATATTTATTTTATTTTATTTTATTTTATCTCACCTTCCTCCCAAAAAGGGACCCAAGGCAGCTCACAACATAAAAACACATCAAAACAACATATTTAAAAACAATTAAAATAGCCTAATTTAAACAGTAAAAAGTTAAAATTTAAACATACAAAATTTAAAATGTACAAAGGTTAAAAATAATCCAAACCACCACCACCCCAATAATACCAGGCTTGCATGATTTTTAAAAAGCTTGCTGGAATAAAAATGTTTTTGCTTGCTTGTGAAAGGCCAGCAGGGAGGGGGCCAGTCTAGCCCCCGGGGAAGGGAGTTCCACGAGGTGGGAGCAGCCACCGAGAAGGCTCTCTCTCTCTTGTGTCCTCATCAAGCGAGCCTGGGATGGTGGTGGGAACGAGAGAAAGCCTTCTCCTGAGGATCTTAGGGCTCTAGGTGGTTCATATGGGGAGATATGGTCTCTCAAATATTGTGGACCTAAATCATGTAGGGTCATGACCAGCATTTTGAATTGTGCTCGGAAACAAACTGTGAAGCTGTTTCAGTACAGGAGTTATATGCTTCCTATAACTCGAACCTTTCAGAGCATATAACTTCTGTACTGACATCTCGAAACTTTTAGAGTCCACTTGAAATTTTCTTCCAAAATGCATCAAGGGATTTTTTTTCCAGCAGCTTCCACAGATATCCATTTTGGTGGTCAGACTTAAAGATCTTATAAATCTTATAGATACTGAAGATAGATGGTGAGGAAGGCTTATCTGCTGTCTTGTTCTTTGTGCAAAAAAAAAAAAAAAAAAAAAAAAAAAAAAAAAAGTATTCTGCACAGTATATTTTCCTGGAACGCTTTCAGCCATTTCAGTACTGGGGAAAATGTAGAGAAGTCTTTCTGCTGGATTATTTTTCCATATTTTTTTTACAAGGAAAAGAATAATTGAGAATATTCTTTCCATCTCTAGTGATGTCTGTTTCCCTCCTTATTTTAACTATTAAGCTTATTGCACCACACTCTTAAAACGGGGCTAGTTTGCTTTAGCAGCTCTGACTGCCTCCTGATGCATTTTGAGGCTTGTAGTTCCATGAGGCTTAAAGGCTCTCCAGCTTAATATTCTAAATGCCTCTTCCTAAACTACAAGTTCCAGAATGCAACAGGAGGCAGCCAGAGCAGTTAAAATTACTTAGCCCTGTTTTAAGAGTGTTAAGCGATAGTCTCTGATACAGAACGACCCAAAGTTCATTTCATCTTCTTCTAGGTTACCCTCTCATTTTTGGATATAAATAGATGAAAATAGGTGCTTCCTGAAAGATGTGCCAATCTTTTTATGGTGCTGCCCATGAATGAACTGGTTCACACATACTTGTCCATTGCTTGATTATTTGTTACTTGCTAGCTTCAAAGCAGAACTCAGAGATAACAAGTAATGTAGGGCCTCTGCAGACTGGCCTAAACGGCCGGCCTGGAGGCAGAGTTGGGGTGGTGTAGCTGCAAGCCAGCCGCCCCAAACCCAAATTGATGCCATCCTGACACCGCACACCATTACGCATGCCCATTTGCAGATGCTCGTAGTTACTTGTAAAGAGCTACATTTCTTCTAGTAAGGAGAGATAAAGAACTTACATTTTGAATAGCTTACAGTGAGGAAATAAATGTAGGTAGGATTTGCAGGAATACAATAAAATTGATTGAGAGATATTTACTGTACCTCTGCCACAGTCTTGATTTTATTGTCTTCCTGCAAATCCTATCTTCTTCTCTTTGTGACCCCCCCCCATATATATATATATATATATATATATATATATGCATGTGAGTGAATTCCACATGGAAATTTTATGCATGTTTTCTAATTTATTTACACATTTTACTGAATTTTTACATAACTCCCCTCAACTATGTATATACAATGCAAAAGCAAAAGCAAAGCAGCTTCATTTATATACTGCTTCATATCGCACATGGGATGTCTAAGCGGTTTACAACTGTGAGCTGATTGCCCCCCAACAATCTGGGTACTCAATTGTTTTCCATTGTTTTCCATTTGCATTCTCTGGGCCACCCCAGGAAGTGGCAGATTGGGGCCATGGCAACCCCATGCCATGGCCCCGACCCTTCCTTTTGCCACTCCTTTTAGGGGCAGCAAAAGGGCACTGTAAGAGCTGGCGCATGGCTCTTCTGCACCCTTTTCGACACACCATGTCAGAACGCTGCACCAGGAGGGCATCCTGATACTGTGCACTGTGTGTAACAGCATGTGATGTCGGGATGGTGTCGGTGTGGGTTTGGGGTGGCTGGCGTGCAGCTGGCCCGCCCCAACTCTACCTCCAGGCTGGCCCTTTGGGCCGGTCTGCAGAGGCCCTTAGACTCCAGGATATTGTGTTTTGAATCTCTGCTAATTCATGGAAACCACTGGTTAACTGTGAGCAAGTCACACGCTCTCAGCCTTGGGGAAGGCAATGACAAACCTCCTTGAATAAATCTTGCAAAAACCAAAACCAACCAACCAACAAAACCCAAATCAAACAAACAACCCCCCCCCAGGATAGGGTTATTATAAGTTGGAGTCAACCTGAAGGCACATAATAGCAACAACAAATTGTGTTGGATGCACTTATTTTTCCAAAATGTGAAATAAGCCTTGGCAAATGTGTGACTTCCCAAAGTGAAATGCATTTCTTTTCAACTTGAGTTGCAAGAAGAATAGCAGAAAGAGAGGCAGATTGCGTGCCAGATGGATGGACTCAATTGGGGAAGGGGGGGCACAGACCTTGGTTTGCAGGACCTAAGTAGAGAAGTGGAGGACAGAGGGTCTTGGAGGTGTCTCATACTCAGGGTCACCATGCATTTGGGTTGACTTGAGGGCATAAAGCAACATTCTCACTCAGCAGACTCCATTTTCATTGGTGTGCTGCTGGCTATGCCCACCCATGTAAGCCCCCTCCCCCCCCCCCCCCCATTGCTGGCACTTCAACAAATATTTGTTTCATCCACATAAACTGACACCTCTCTCTTTGGAGAACTTCCACAGAAAACTTTGCTTCCCTCATCCCAATAAAGACACGCAGCCAAACTTCTCCTATTGGATATGTGTGATCACCATAGTCATATGCAAAGAGTTACATGGATTTAGGAGGAAACAGGAGACAAACAGAAGATGGTGGAAAAAGCTGTATAGGCCACAAGTCTTTAGGAAGCAAGACAGCCATCACTAAATCTTTTGCATTTGATCTGTAGAGGAACAGTCTCCATGTGATCTAGGATGGTTAATCTTGAAATGTTCTGGTTATATCTGTGATTAGTGTGATAGTATTTGTTAACACTCCCAAGTAAGGACCCAGCACTAATGTACAGATTTCCAACTTCAAATTTGCCTTTTTTAGTCTAGGAACTGCAGACTGTGAAATCTTTGAAAGAAAAACAAAAGAACCTAAACAAAACAAATTTATCACACCTTTCTCCTCACCATGTTGCCAGAAAATTATAACCTGTCATAGACTGACCTGTGAAAGAACCCTATTTTGTGTTTTCAGATTGCTTCCATCCAGAGCTTTAAAAAATTGTCTTTGGAAATTAAAGTTCCCAGAATGTCCCAGCTTAGGGGGGGCTGCAGACGGGTGACACAGAGCCGCCCCGGGAACTGGCAGATTGGGGCCATGGCTACCCCATGCTGCAGCCCCGATCCTCCCTTTTGCCACCCCAAAAAGAGCGGAAAAGTGGCACTATCCTTTCAGGGGTGGCAAAAGGGCACCCTAAGGGCGCAGCGCATCTGCCGCAGCCATCGGCGTGGGGTTGGGGCAGCTGGCATGCGGCTGCCCTGCTCCATATCTGCATCCAGGCTGGCCCTTTGGGCTGGTCTGTAAAGGCCCTAAGTTGGCAGTGTTGGGGAATTCTGGGTGTGCTGTCCCAAGAGAAACAGCTTTTACAAGCTCTGCCTCTTTTGTTTGTATGGGTGTGCATGCTCATTGCCATTTAAATTCACTTCTGTATCTAAACTGCTTAGCAACAATAACAAAATATATAAATGAATGTAGAGCACTCTCCACTCCCAAATAAGTAAAAGGACTAAAGGAAACTAGGCAAGAAAAATCTCTGAGTTAGAGCGAAGGTGGCATTGAAATGAAATATGTATTCCTTCATACTTGATAAGACCGCTATGTTTATTTTTGTTAGGGTGGCATGGGAAGATTGATGATATCATTAACTCTTCATTTCCTTGGCTTTATGTGTTGGGTTCCCCCCCTCCCCTTTTAAATGGTGTAGTAAGCAAGTGAATTGTTGTCACTTAGCAACCTTATCAGTATTACATTCTCATACTCCATGCAGACATACTTTTGGGAAAATAAGGGCAATTTTTTGAGTTAGCATTGGAAGGCCATTTTGTCATTAACTTCTAAAGAATATTTTAATATTTAGGTTGCATATAGATTTTAGCTCATTTTCTTCTCTTCATTTCCATTCTTTCAGGCAATCAGGATGAAGTCAGCCACACATGTAAACTATTGATTCCATATGTGTGTCTAGGGCCTAAGCATTCCCCCAGAGATAGACAGAAGAGAGAGAAACAGACAGACAGACAAGATTCAGATGGACAAGAATGCATAACATAAATGTCTTAAATGTAGAGTTGAACCTTTGCATCCATAGGGGCTCTGTTCTGGAACCCCTCCCCCCCCCCATGGATAAAAAAAAATTCTGCAGGACATCAAGTCCCATTATTCCTAATGGTGGCATGATGTGCTTGTTGCCTCTAGTACAGCCATGTGCATGCACCCCATTTGGAACAATGGAGTTTATGATCCGTGGATGGCAAGCCTGTGGATGGTGAGGTCCCACTGTATAATAAAAATATATGAGGAATTGTATGTTGATGGTGGGTCACATTCTTGTGCTGAATGGCAAAACTGCACAAGGTACACCTGAATGCACAATTGAATGGACAACTGATTTTGCAAATAAATTCACAAATATTAAATATGCAGTCATATGTACAGGTGAAACCACAGCCCAATGTCCATCCTCTTGCACAACGATATCACATGCACAACTCTGCTTCTGCAACATTCTGCACTGGACACAAATGTCCAGCTGCTTCTACAGGGTAACTTACACATGCCTAAAACACCAACAGGATTCTAGCCACATACACAGATATTCACACAGATAGTGCAGATAGTGCATCCATCTTTTCCACTTTTCAAGATGCTACAATCTATTGTGGCCTATGTATGGCAACCTGCAACTCCTTGGGCCAAAAGGACCCCTTGTTCAGTGCAATGGAGTGATGAGCTCAAGCTGCACATTCCATTAGTTCCTGCATCGATCTCTTTGTTCTTTGGAATGAATGGTTCATAGTGTACATTAGAGCAGGCATTTAGGGAAGGAGAGTGTCAAGGATATTTTCTCCCAGTAGTACCTGGTGGCTGCCATCTCAGTACAGCCATGGGCAATTCTGTATTTCCATGAAAACTTTAAAAGGGGCTATCTAAGATGCTGAACGTTAAGCTTCCCAAACCTTGGATAGCTCTTGTAAAGTTTTGATAAAACCTGAATGAATTTGACACTGTCTTCATGATTACTGGCCTCTTGCATTGGAGTGTTCTAGTGAAAGTACTATATTCTTTCTGAAATCTCATTATACTCTTCACTAAGGCTGGAAAACTAGTGTGTGTGTTGGTGGTGGGCTGGGAGCTGGGAAAGGAACTCCCAGAATCCCACAAAAAATGCCTGAGTAATACTGGGAGTTGTAGACCAAAAGCGGAGGACCTTTTACTGTTAAGGTAGGATTATTAGCAAGTGATGCTATCAGATTATTTGTCTATGTAGCCATGCTTTGCCTATTTCAGCATTCCCCACTTGGTGCCCTTCAGATATGTCAGACTGCATGGCCCATCATCCAGGGACCATGTTGGTCAAATATGATGGGAACTGTGGCCCAACATAGGGCATCTGGCTAGAGGAGGCTCATCCTCTTCTATTCAGCAGTATTTCTTTAAAGTCTCCCAGAGATTTTCCTAATTTAACATCCTTTAAAACTAAAGATGTTAGTAACTCAACCCAAAATATCTTCATGCAAAGCCATTAATTTATCATCCTTCTCAGCTACCCAGGTTGGACTGCTGTCATCTGTCTTTAGCCTTAGGGTTGCCCAGGGGCAGTTTCTCCTGCTTGCATACATCTAAATGATCATAATTCTTTCTCCCAGTCTTCACTCTCCTTATCCTACTTCCACCTACTCCTCCATAGCTGGTGCATTCCCTCTCAACATGCATAATTCCCTTTATCTTCCTTCTCTGTCCACTCCCATCAAGTTACTTGTCCCAGTAATTGTTCCCCTGGCTCTTCTCCCTGACAAATCTCTCTCAAATCATATGCAAGTGGATGATGTTCTCTCATATTTTATCATGATCCAAAAGGAAGAGAAAGGATTTTGATTCATGCAGCATTCTACACTTTCAATGTTCAAGCATAACACACAATGCACAAATGCTTTTTGCTACTAATTTTGTCATGTATTTTCCACCCAAGAGTGGCTTTTTTTCTTTCTTTCCTTCTTTTTTCTCAGGACTTGGTCTCAACACCTGCTCTCTGCAAAGAAAGGCCTTTAATGTATATTTTATGGCTTCATTGGCTGGCCAGGAAAAAGGCCCTTTTAATTCATAATTCTTAGTGTCAGTAAACACAAACTCAGGATTTAGTCAAGGGTAATTAGCAAGCACTGGCTCACCTAGTGATTTACGCCAGATTCAGTCAGCTTAAAAAATAACCTTTGCCCATACCCTGGAACACAAAACAGCATCTATTCCAAAGAGAGACAGAACTAAAAATGGTGTTGGAATAGACTGCAGGCAAGAAAAAAGAATTAAAAACAACCTTGTCTCTCTCCAGCCTCTGAGAAAGGTGAAAGTGATAATTTTTCTCAACTCAGAGTCCAGTTGCTATGTTCAATCATATTGCATAGAAAAGCCCCACAAAAAGGGAAAGCAGGCATTGCTGATATTATTAAAATAATCTGTAATATTTAAGGGAAAGGAATAAACATTTGTATATTGGTATATTGCTGCAGTTAACTCGACTGAAATTAAACAGGGTTTCATTGAGCATTTTACCTTAGCTGTTCAGTGGTAAAACATGTTACCAGAAGGGAAAAATGACTAGGGTTAGAATTGTACCTCCATGACCAATGGCCATTGCACGTGTTTTTGAAACATCCCATTGAAAATATGATTTTTACTAGACTGGCATGGTCATTTCTTTAGGGCTGCTACAGTTCTCTGCATCTAACACATTCCTTAGGCCAACTGAGCTTTCAAGAATGAGTCAGTCTGCTTTAATTCCTCACTCTCTGTTTCATGAATGAACAAATTAAATCCATCTTTAAGCAGGTATAAGGGCATTTGTCCAATTTCATGATAGCCATTAACCACTAGGAGGAGGGCAGCAATGGAGAGTCCAGGGTCTCACATTCACACATCCCCTAGACTCATGTAGTTTTCACTTGCCCATTTCCAGCCCCACCCCATTTTTTATTTTTTAAATCTTTTATAAAATCCAATTTTGAAGTAAAGAGGCTGTTTCAGACCTCACAAAGGCCTTCCCCCAAAATAGAAAGTTGCCCCAAAAGATGGTTCTAGACCAGAATTTTCCCTTTTGGGGGCTGTTTTGGGGGTGATGATGGCTTAGAAGCGGGATACCTGGAGCGGTATTGGATCCTTGGTGTGCTGAACAATTCCTACAGCTGTCTTAACATTACCTGAACTTCCCTTTTGTTGCCTCTGTGTTTATTGTCTTTCTATGACTTCCCTTTTTTTAAATTAAACTTTTATTATTAAAAAAAAACCCAAAAATTCACAACATATAGAATCACATTGTACTATACAATTGTTAATGTATGTCATGGTTCTACATAACTTCCTTGTTATTACTCTTGTAAATTCATATATTTCTTTCAAGTTTCTCTGTACCTTGCTATTTGAATATTATATTATTCTGAAAAATAAACTATCCATATTCATTTCTTATTTTGTATGCAACGTTTTTAATTTTTAACTTCAATTAGCTTTCCTGAAGTGAAATAAAACCTTTTCTTTATATACTAAAATAGTCACTTGTGTCTTCTTTATATTTATTTCCCTCATATTTATTGCTTTATCTAAGCTATATCTATCTTTCCATTTTGTTTTTATTTTATAATCTTTGCAAATGTTTGATAAATATTACATTTGATATTATTCACACAGTTCGATTCTCTGCGTCTTTTTAATTAATTTGTTTCCTCTAGAAGAATATCATCAAGGAAGCTCCATTCTTTTTCCGTTTTTTTTTTTTTTTGTCATTTTCTGATTAATCATTAAAGTCAGTTTATCCATATATTTCATTTCTTCTACCTTCATTTTCCAGTCATCTATTTTTGGGGAATCTTCTATCTTCCATCCTCTTGCAATAATTATTCTTGCTGCCATGACCAAGTAAAGAATTGCTCGCCAGTATTTTATCACAGCTTCTTTTTTTATTTTTGTTGTCATATTCAACAAGAATAATTCTGGCGTAAAATGAATTGAAATTTTCAATCTTAGCTGTATAATCTTATGTATTTGCCACCAGAATTTTTGAATTGTTGGACAAGTCCACTACATATGGTAAAGTGATCTAGCCTCTTTTTGGCACTTCTAACATCTGTCACTCAGATTTTTATTTATTTTCTTTAGCTTTATTGGAGTAAAATATCATCTGTTGGAAATTTTCATAAAATTTTCCTTTAAATCTTGTGAGGCTGTAAATGCATTAGTTTTCTTCCATGCATCTTCCCAATATTCTAAAGGTATTGGGTGCCCTATATCTCTTGCCCAGCTTATCATTGAATTTTTAACATAGTCTTGTTCTAATTCCCTTTTTAGGAATATCCCATAGAGTTGGGAAATTTTTCCTTTGTCTGGTAACTCCAAAATTTTATCAATTTCATTTGTGTTCAATTGAAATTCTTCTTTTTTCATATCTTCTTTATATCTACTTTTTATTTGATAGTAGCTGAACCAAGATAATTTTATGTTGGCTTTCTTCAAGTCCTCTCTTTCTAAAAAGTAATATTCTCCTTTATTATTTTTTTAAATTGGTCTCCATATCTTAACCATGTTCCTTCACTGCTTCTTTGATAGAAAGCCTCTTGAGTAGAGATCCACTGAGGAATTTTCTGATAGAATTTATTTTTTACATTGAACCATATTTTTATGAGACATTTTCTAATCGTGTGGTTATTAAAGTATCTGTTAATTTGGAACTTATTATATTAAACATACGCATGCCATCCAAATCGGTTTTTTATACCTTCTATATCTAATAGTCTTTGGTTATCTAATTTTAGCCAGTTTTGTATCCACATCATTCCACATACTTGATGGTCAATTTTAAAGTTGGTAATGTGTATCCTCCTCTCTTTTTGTCATCTTGTAGCGTAGACATTTTAATTCTTAGTTTGCTGCCTTTCCATAAGAATTTTTTTATTTCATTATTCCAGTCTGAATTTTTTTTTCTTTCATGATCATCAGGAGGTTCATTAACAAATATAATAGTTTTGGCAGAACATTCATTTTTATCATTGCTATTCTTCCAAGTAGTGATAGATTCATCTTGTTCTATCTAATTAAGTCCTATTTAATTTCTTCCCATAATTTTTTATAATTAATTTCAAAAAGATCTGTGTTTTTGCTTGAAATCCAAATGCCTAAGTATTTAGTTTTATTAGTTATAGTACAGCCCATATCACTCATCAGTTTTTTTGTTCTTTTTTCATAATGTTCTTTGTCATAATCATAGTCTTCTCTTTATTCATTTTAAACCCAGAATATTCTCCAAAGATATTAATTTCCACAAATAATTCTTGAATATTATTTAAAGGATCTTGAAATGTGACAACAACACAGCCATGAGCATCCACCTAGTCAACATCAGGTGAATTTCCTAATATAAAATATTATCCTCTCCTCACCAAAAAAAATCAGAATTGTTTTTACAACCCATCTAAAAATGAGAAGAGGTGGGGCTTATTGGAGTGCACCAGAGAGAAGTCCAAAAGTACTGGCAGCTCCACTGAAAAGGCCTTGCTGCTGTAGTTCACCAACCAAATCCTTGCTTGTGATAGGACAGATAATAAGTTCCCTAATGGTGATAGTTATGTTCTGGTAGATTTATGTAGCTCAAACATCCCCGTGCCATCTCATGCCAGTCTCCAACCTTTTCAGTGAACCCTTATTTTCTAAGCAAGAATATTTAAGATGATAATCTTGATAGTGATATGATAGCAATATAAGGTAGCACCAGTAAGTGGTATTGCTCTTCCCTGAAATATCATCTGACCAAATGGTTAAATTTATATTTATGTGAGTTATGGTATGGGTGAATTGCAGCCCCAAATGTAGCAATTATAGTCTTTACACTTTGTTTGGCTTCTGCTTTTCATCATGAAAAAAGAAAATCAAACATAAAGAGAGAAACATCAAGGAGAAAAGTATCTCCTTGTGAATTAACATTCAGAGAAACCTCCAAAAGTGATAAAGTGGTGTGATTTTTATTTTATTCCTTCCTTTCAAGACTTTTAGGGTTTGTAGGAGATTTCCAGAGAAATGTTCATCTGTTGGGGAATAAGAAGTTAATTCTGTGTCATAGCAGATTGGAAATCTTTAATCTTGAGTTGTCCTAAAATGAAACATCCCATGGGCCTATTCAGACTGCAGAATTATGACACCATAGTTCCAATTGAACTGCCAGGGTTCTGTACTATGGAATTATGGGATTTGAGTTTAGGGAAGATTATTTAGAATTCTCAACCAGAGAGCTCCAGTGCCTCACAAATTACAGTCTCCAGGATTCCATAGGAAGGTGTCATGGCAAACTAATAATAGTTCCATAATTGGGTAGTGTGAATGAGTCTCTATCAGGTAAAATAATGAATAGAAAAATGGGTGGGTGGGTGATTTGGTAGAGTATTTGGTAGGCACTGTCCACTTTTTCAAAACAAATCAAAGGTTTATCTAATTTAGTGTTTTGTTCCCAAAATGGCCAACTACTGGCCCATAGGAAGCCCAAAAGCAGGACACAAGGGCAGTAGGTTTCTCCCGCACATGGTCCTGAGCAACTGATGTTGGTCTACATACCGTATATAGAAGGACAAAACATATGAGGGAAGAAAGTATGGGGGTGAAAGGTAGAGGAATAAGATGGAGGAATAAAGCCTGGTGACAGCACCAGAGCAAAGGGGTACATTGTAAATCAATGTTTATACAATGTGGGGCAAGGCTGATCTTCTTTTGCTGCTGGTCTTGCTTGGACAGAGGAGGTTCAACTAATATGGGAGCTCTTGATCTTCTCAGAGGGCATAACACTCTTTCCCTTGTTTTTGTAGTCTAAGGACAACTGACCACTAGAACTGAGTATTTCTTTTCAAATGTAATAGGTAAAAACAAGCTCCCTTAAAGTCATTCTCTGGTCTGTTTTCCCACTTGCTGTGGAATGGATCTATAGTCTCAGAATTTTATTTCTTGGGAGTTCCAGTTTCATACTGACAGGAAACCTGACCTTTTTTTTTTTTTTTTTTGTCTGTTGTCTGGTGGATAGCATATTTCCAGAATCTGGGAAATTGCTTTCTAATAGCAATTAATTACAAATTATAATTCCAAGAGCTGAGCATGACTCATTGGAAAAGATAATAATATTGAGTAATGTTGAAACCAGTAGGACGAAGAGGAAAAACACATTACAGATGGATTGAGTCAATAAAGAAAGCCACAGGTTAGTGTTTGCAAGGCCTGAGTAGGGAGGGCTTTTAATAACAAGCTCTGCTGGAGCTCTGTCAGTCATAGGGTTGTCATAACTTGATATCTACTTGAAGATAAATAACAAGAGCACAGTCATTATTGCTATATGTTTTTAAAAATAACACAAACATATGTAAAGAGTACTTTTTATTAACTTCAGTACACCCATCTCTTTATGGATGGACATACAGAGAAGAATGTTGGGAATTGCCTAGTATATATTGTTGATATTACTTTGTAAAGTTCTATTTACTTTATGGGATTGAATAGCATTGTAGAGGACACACGGGTCAGCGCAACAAGATATTCTGATTTGCAGAGACAATGACTACATGGGCTACTTGGTTATATACCTACCTTGATTGCATAACTAGGTAGCATCTCAGCCCAACTCCCCAAACCTACTTTACTGGGCAAACAGAAAAGAGAGTCCATTCTGCTGGCAATCAGGGCACTGATGGATCACATTGCCCCTGTTCCCACTAGCCAGTGAGGCTATGATTAAAAAAAAAGTATGACAGGATAATCACAGTTTCATTCACCCATGCTCCAATTGCTAGCAGAACATACTTCCTTCTTTCTATGTGGCTGATGCTCAGTAAAGGTAGGTCTGAGGGGACAGTTATGGTTCTGGCAATAGGACCATGATCGTGACTACGTAAGGATCGTGAATAAGGATCCACTCTGGATTCGTAACCCCAGGTTTTGCATCTGTAAATGAGATCCTCAATTTTGGTCAGAGCCTTCATCTGCAGCCCCCTCAGAATCACTTGTTCTCTGAGCTTAGCTCACAGTAGGGGGGGGGGGGAGACTATTCAGCAATCTGTTATGATCTACCCCTGTTTTAGTATTGCAAGTGGTTTGGACTTCAAACCAGTGGTTTGGACTTCAAAATCCATTGGCTTTACAAAAGGGGTACTCCTGAAATGTTGGTTCTTCCTGGGAGCAGGGAAAGAGCAGGAACAGAAGCTTCTGGAACTGGCTTATTGCAATGCAACTGCTTGCTTTTGGTGGTGGTGGTGGGGAGTCTTCTTGGGGTGTGCTATGGAGACTGTTCTGATGAATGCATCTACTTCAGAATTTACCATTGGCCCACTGGTACAGGATGGGAAATTGGGTAAATGGCTATACTTACAGAGATAGGCAATGGTGTCAAATAATGCTGTGTGATCTTTTTAATATGTATAAAATTTGTAATTATTTTACTTAATTGTAAGTGTTCTTGGTTGCTAGTGAAACAACAGGAAAAGAATATTTCATGGAATATTTCATGGCACTTTTTAGCTGTGTCCATCTTCAAATCCTAGTCCAAATAGTCAACAGCAAAGGATCTTCTTGTTCTTTTAGCTGGAGCATTTGAAGAAAATTCCCTCCTTGTGTCTTTTCTCCCTAGATGATCTTCCTATGCTCCGAAGCATGAAATCTTATTATTACCTTTTAACCCAGCTATAAAGTTTATTATATATAAATATACACAGAACTTTTAACTTCATGATGAAACATTTATTGTGTCTCATTTCCTTATGTAATTTCAGTTTGGCCTCTGCTGGAGCAAAACTTTGCATTTGTTCCCCTGTCTCTAAATAAATAGGAACGGGACCCAGATTCCTTAAAGAAAAAATAAGAAAGAATATACAATTGTGTGTGGTATGGGTATAAAGAATAGTTCAGCTTTCTTTTTGCTTTTGCAGAAAATGATATCTGAACACATTGAAGCATCATAATGGAAAAAAAATGGGAATCACTGGGTGGAATCCTGTTGGTGTTTTAAACAAGGAGAAATATATAGAAGTGGTTGGCATTTTTGTCCAATGTAGAACAAGTGCATTCAGTCAAGGGAGTGAAATTTTGCATGAAGAGATTCCTTCTTGGCTGATGTGTATCCCAATTTTCCTTGTTGAAACAGTGGTGGTCCTGATCCAGTTGCACATTTGTCTGCATATAGGGTTACTAGATGTCTCTTATTATAAAGGACCACTTCTGTTTGAGAGTTGGAAAGCTTGTGCCTTATAGGACTAGCAGGTGTCCCTTATTATAAGGGATGTCCCCTATTTCAGGGTTGTAAAGCTTTTCCTTTTATTGAACAAGATGCTAAGAAAAAAACTCATATTTTGGGGTGAGGGCTCTTTATAATTGCATCATGCAATTTATGAATATGGACAATGTTGATTTTACAAAGAAGCACATGGCTATGTCAACTGAAATCAATTTTCTTATTTGATATTTAGGTAGACTACAGATTTGTTAATAGATGCTTCCTGTTTGTCAATCCTGCATGTCATGAATTTAATGATCCCTTATTTCTATTTTGAAAACCTGGTAATGCAAGCTGCATAATATTGTTATTCAACACAACAAGTCTATAGCAGTAGTGTCACTGGGTTTCAAGTGGGAACGACTGTCATATAACCCAATCAGCAATTTGGGTTAAATCCTAGTGGGAACGAGGTCAAACTCTATTTAATTTACACATCAGCCACTTCACCCAAGTCAATTCCATCATCAAAGAGACCTGGGCCTGGGTTAATAGACATCTGCCATCCTGTATAAAACCACAGTACCTAGCAAGTATGCTTTTTAATCAAGAGTGAATTAGATAACCTTTACTGAGAACAAGTTCCAAATGGATACAGCAACTGACAGAGGACAAGATCAAAAGTTGCTTCACTAACATGACTGAGCTTCTAGTATTACTAAAACAGGTTGCAGGCTGGTGCAGGGAGGGGGAGATGAGTTGAAATGTTGGTTCACACGAAGTGTCTTTCAGTACCTCCTTTGATATTCTCTTTGAAAGGCACTGCCCTCATGGCTTCAACTGATCTATTATGAGCTCCCCTGCTGAACACTGAAACCCATCAACTGGGCTTGGGTGCCAAAGAGTTTAGAATTGTAAAGAATTCTGAGCCTAGGGCTTTGGTTTGAGTATGAGAATTGACTAGATCTCACAGCACTTCAACTCAAAAAACCCCACTTCTGGACACCTCAATTTCAACACTATAATTCAGGACATGGAGTGGGAAGTGTTGTGTTGCTGATGATAATGGCTGAGATCCTACATTGAGGAAATGGACAATAACTTTATGCTTACAGTTAAACAACACCACCTCATTAGTGAACAGGCTTGCCAGTTCAGGATAGTCCAGAACTAGAGGTTTCTGAACCAAAACCTTAGATTGATGGCTTGTCTTCACTGGCAAGAATACCCTGGGCTTCCCCTAGACTATTCTGACCCCACATTCACATAGGGCTGGCTTCGGGGTAGACTTGGGATGGGGCAGTCGCACCCCAACCCCAGCCTGACACCGTCCTGATGCCACACGGCCATATGCACAGTGCACGGTGTTAGGACACCCTTCCGGTGCAGCGTTTAAACACGCTGTGCCAAAAGGGTGCAGAAGAGCCACGGCACTGGCTCTTAGGGCAGACTTTTGCTTCCTGGGGAGGTTCTGTGCCACCCCAAACAGCCGGTCTGCATCGGCCCATAGCTGCCTGTGCTCTCTCCATATCAACAATGGGCAGCTGCCTTCCCATGCAGTTCCTGGAAGCCAGCCAATGGCACTGCTGTGAGTGCAAGTCACTCTGAAGTCATAACATGAGGTCAGAATGAGGCATCCAGCCTTGTACTGACTTCAGAATGACTCACACCTGGAAAGCAACTCAGCAAGGATGCTTGAAGGGATCATGTGGGAAGGCAGCTTTTTTTTTGGTCATTGTTTTTTGCTCCGGGTTTTCCAGAAAACCTGGAGCAAAAGGTATGTATTTTTAATGTAGGACAAGGGATGGAAACTCCAAATCAATTCTGAGTGTTGTGTAAACAGCATGCAGTCAGCCCAGGGGGCTGGATTTAGGGTTTATAGGTAATGTAGACAAGACCTAGGTTCACAGTTTCAGTGAAACTCTGGAGAATGTCATCAGCTTATTAAAGCACAGATTAAAAACAACCCATAACAATTGTTTTCCTTTACATTCAGTCTAAAATAGATATCATTAGCTCTACAGAGCTTTCTGAGAATTTTTATTGTTAAATTTTAACACCTGAAAAGAACCCTTTAAGTTTATTTTGAGAAAAGAATATGAACTACTCCTGCTTATATTATTTAAAACATATATACAGAAACAATTCAAACTATTTTTTTTCAGTAGAGTGTACTTAGTCATAGCGATTTCTTTAAAAAATTTTTTTTGCAAGCTGGCTGAGTCTGTGACAGAAACGTAAAGACATTTCAGTAAGCTTGTATAGGCATTCTGTTATGGGACAATAACTGTTAAGCTGCCTAAGAATTTTGTGTGTTGAGTGGGAAAGAAATTAAACTGAAAGTGTGTGTGTGTGTTCAAATTCATGATGCAATAAGAAAGGTCAGGAAACAAAATAAGATGTTAATGTTAATCAGATAAATGTTAGCATCCTCATTAGTTCATCGAATTTTTTTTAAAAAACAGTTTCTTAATAACCAAAATGTTGCAAAGTACTTAATGAACTTGCAGTACTCTCAAACTGAGTGTTATTATTAAGCAAATGTAGCAGAGATGGGAGTTTTTCAGAAAGGTAGAATATGTAAGAGTAATTCCAGAAGTGAAACAAACTTTTTATGATCCATGGGATTGTATGTATGGTAGGAATTGCGGATACCCTGTAGCTGCCCTGATTTGGCGAGAAAGTCCCAATTAATCCATTACTGTCCCACTTTCCAGCTTCTTTTAAAATGTCCCAGTTTCTCACTCATACTCTCACTTCCCCCCTTTATCCTTGGTTTACTTCAGTTGCTGCAAACCGGAATAAAAGTGCAAAAGTAGTTTGCACTGAACTGAAGAGAGAGCTGAGGAGTAGTAGACTCAGCTTAACAGAAATTGCTGCAACCTCTCCTACCTTGTGTTTTCTTCCTCAATAATATCTTTTGACATCTTGGCTATATTCTGAAGTTCTTTGCTTCATTTCCCCAGTTTTTAATTGTGAAATGGTGGGAGGCTATGTTGTGCTTCTTACATTGCTAGGGGACCTGTGTTATATGTTTGTACCACCCTGTCCATAAATGATGCTAAGGCCCAGAGGATAATACTGAGTGACATAGAACAATGATCTGTATCAATACAAGGCAGCTTCCTAAAGCCAGTGTTTCAAATTGAATGTGGTACCCCCAAAGAGAGCTCTCATTCTGGCAGCACGATAATGTCAGCTATCATAAACAAGACCAAAGAAAACAAAAGCAAGGCTTCCTCCCCACTGAGATCAGCTCAGATTTACAAGTCAACATGCAAGCATAATGCAGCTCAGAAGCTATTGGGACTCCCATCCAGGCTAATACTTAGCATGAAAGCCTTTACTCAAAGCATACGTTATTCAACAGCCTCTTTTATTTTATTTTATTTATTTATTTTTGGTAATGTGCAGAGAAGGGATTTAAATCCTATTGACACAGCTAGAGATTTTTTTTACATTTTTTTTTAAAAAGCTGCTGCCTTTTTAACAGAAAGTGGCTGCCTTTTAAGAGCATCTGCATGCTCCAGTTATCAAAGCTTCTTGGAAGATTTCACGTTTGATTTTTTTTTACTAGCAGTTGATAATAGAAGGAATTCGATATAAAAACAGCATTGGATATAAAACAGTCTAACTGCAGAAATTTCTGAAGCTGAGAATTTCATTGTATTTGCTTGGCAGAAGAAAAATGCAGCTTCAGAAATTTTTGCATAGACTTCATATTGCCCTTGAAAAAGGCCATAGAAATATATATATAGGCTGAACACATTAGACTTGTGTTCAGCCTATATATGACTTGAAGGCACACAACAACAACAACAACAAATCCATCCACATTGATGGGCCCATGATTCATCCTGATGCAAATCCTGAATCTGAGTTGAAATTTGTAAATCTGGATTGCTGAGCCTCCCATTGCTATGCATCAGGAAATTAAATGGTTTTAACTTTTTTTGTTTTGCTTTTTATTTGTGCATAAAATGAGGAGACACAATACACTCTAAAGAGGAAATACATTTGCTAAATTTCAGACTACTACTTTCAGCAGTTTTTGCACTTAGACCAGCATAAAATTTGCTCCCCTCCCTAAAAAAATAAAATAAAAATAAAAAATAATAAAAATGGGATTTCAAAAAGCATATGCCCTCAGCTGAATTTTCAGATTTGCCAATTTCAGGTGCTTTCATCCAGGCACTGTACCACAAGTATTGGGAGCATCTTCTGGGAGCTCATAGAACATTGCCAAGTTTTACATGTGGAGAGAAGCACTAGAGGAAAGCCAGTTAAAGAACGAAAGTCAAGGTGGGAATAAATATTGCAATGATAAACACTACATTGGGCAGGCAGCAGTGGTTGGCAGAGGTGGGTGGGCAAGGCATCCTGCAGAGCAAATGAGGCAAATCTGCTGCCACTGTCATCAAAGCTATGAGCGCTTACAGGTCTTACTAGGGTCTTACAAGCCAGTCTGCCTCCCTCTATCCTGGGGCAGGGTGAGCAACTGAGGAAAGCTAGGGGGCTATGTTAACTCCTGCAGGAGATCTTGGAGGTCTGCACTCCCATCACACCTCTATTAACCCTTCCTCCACAATTTTCTTGTCCCCAAATGTTTCCCATTCCACCTCACCCCATAGGACCAGTAGAAGACTTTCTTAACAATAGGAAGTGATGTGGTTGCTTTCTGTTTTCTTCCTTTTTTTTTTTTTTTTGACCACACCTTAAATGCCAAAAGGTGGACTGAGGGGACTGTAATGTGGAAAAGTGACTCCATGCCTCATAGGGAATTTAGGGGGGAAACATTTTTTTTAAGAATTAAAAAAATGGTGAAACAAAAATCTCATGCAATTGGTGCAAGGGAGGTAGCAGAATCAGGTGCTTGATATGCTTTTCCTGATTTCCCCAACCATTCTCGTTTACTGAAGGACAATATTGTGTGCATGTTACACAGCCTGTCCTATACTCATCTCATGGTAGGTGAAAAATAACTGTCCTTTCATCGTTGTTGAAATAAAATTTAACTTCTAGTCCAATTAACTGCTAGTCCAATCTGGAACTAGGGTGATTGTATTGCTTACCATCTTTATTAGCAAACTACAGTTGGTCCTTCGTATCCACAGATTGTTTATCCATGGATTCAACAATCCACAGCTTGAAAATATCCAAAAATATATAAATTCCAAAAAGCAAAGTTTAATTTTGCTATTTCACATAAGGGACACCATTTTACTACCCCACTGTATAATGGAGCTTGAGCATCCATAGATTTTGGTCCCAATGGAGGGGGTCTATCACTAAATCCCAGTGGATACCAAGGGCCCAGCATATCTTTAATGAATTTCCAAGGATCCCGAGAAAGCTGCTGTTTGGTATCCCTGGGTGAGTGGATTTTACTACAGTTGTTCAAGGTTAAAATTATGCAGAGGAAACCTGGGTTATTTTTGTATCAAGAGAAACTCCAATGACTTACAAACCATAGGGTTCGCTCTCTCTCTCTGTGAGTATATAAGAGAGAGTTGTATTCATTTTTATTAACTTTAATTATAGAAGCCTCTGATATGATCGCATTCTGTGGTCCATGAAAAATGTATGAATTAATTGCTCCTGACATTTCATTGCTTTATACTTTTCTGTAACACAATCTTCTAGGGCAAGAGATGGGATATACCACTTGGCTTGATTCAGATATTACTTGGGAGAAATAAAACAATTTGTTACTTCTAAGGATGAATTAGAAAAGCCATTTTAGAGGAGATGAGAAAGGCCTTGTTCCTTTGGCAGCTGGTGGATCCTGTGCCACTGAAGTGGTGTTTTAAAACACTCTGTGTTTTAGGCTGAACTTTAAAAGAGGTATCTAAGCGGCTGAACTAATGTAGGTTCAGCAATTTGGATACCTTATCAAAGCTCAGAGTAGAGCAGAATCCCACCTCCCACCTTGCAGCTCAATATGAAACAAGAATATGGAATTGGGATAAAAGAAATAATTTTGAACCAGGGAGATTGTCACATCCCTGTGTATAGTAATACATAAACAAATTGGGCTGGTAACAAAATGTTGCAGTGACACCTCTTAGTAGGAGGTAGATACTGAAACATTTCATTGTGAGCCCAATTTGTTGTACGTTCCTGCTAGACAAATGAGGGGAAGGGATAGTACAGGAATAGGAATTATGATGAAGTTGAATTGGAGCTCCCATCATTCCTCACCATGATGGTTAGGGCTGACTGGAGCTGCATGATTCCCATTCCTGGAGCAGAAGGTAGATGTACTGGTAGATTTCTAGATAATCTGAAATATTTCTGATTCTTGACTGAGTGGGACAGCACAACCAGTGAAGACCTCTTAGCCATTCACTACCATCTTAAATTATACTCAAATAAATAGATAAATAAATACCTGAGTGGTAAACAAGATATTTTTGAATAAAAAGGCAATGGCCCACCTTCATTTCTAGTACTCAGAACAAAATCCCTGTTTTCACAAACTCTTTAATTCTAAAGCCTGACACGTATTGGAGATTATTGCACAAGCACACAAATGTGACTTACCTCTCCCGAATTTAAGTAAAATTTGGGCTGCATCCGGGTCCTATTGCATGACTTTTGTCGCCAAATCTGCCATCTGAATGCAGCCCGAGTGTAGCTCACTTAACTCACTTCATGGCCATTTTTCAAAAGTCAGAAGCTTTTGAAAGTTGGAATGCCAAAACATTCTGCAGAAATAATCCAGTTTGAGACTGCTTTAACTACCCTGGCTCAATGGTAGGGAATTTTGGTAACTGCAGTTTTGTGAGACATTTAGCCTTCTCAGTCACATTTAGCCTTCTCTTCTCTGGTGCCACAATAAACTACAGTTCCCAGAATTTCTTAGCACTGAGCCAGAGCAGTTGAAGTGGTCTCAAATTGGATTATTTCTGCAGTGTGTTTTGGACCTAAATGATTTTTGGGTGGTGCGTAACACTTAGGTGGTATTCATACTGCAGAATCCAGCTTGACACCACTTTAACTGACATAGCTCAATGCTATGGAGTTCTGGGGACTGTAGTTTTGTGAGATATTTAGCCTTCTCTGTCAGAGAGTTCTGGCACTACAACAAACTACAAATCCCAGAATTCCATAGCATTGAGCCATGGCAGTTAAAGTGGCATCAAACTGGATTATTTCTGCAGTGCTGATGCAGCCTTCAATAACTCATTGATTCAATGGGTCTACACTAGTTGGAACCAACAGAAGGATTAAGGCCTGGCAATTTGTTTGTAGATCTCAGTTTCTATTTAAAAAAATTAAAACAAAAACAAGGAAGAACCTAGAACCTTCTATTCTAAAGGATCAGAGTTTAAAGGAAAGAAATTTCACTTCCCTCCAGTTTTCTATTTTCCATTTGATAGATTTACATAAGAGAGAACATGGTGCAATTATTTGAATGTTGGACTAGAAACCCAGAAGACCAGGGTCTGAATCCTTCCTTAACCATGGAAACCCACTGGCTGATTTGGGGCAAGTCATTCACTCTCTGTCTCAGAGGAAGGCAGTGGCAAGCCCCCTCAGAACAAATCTTGCTGAGAAGACCCATGATAAGTTTGGCTTAAGACTTCCATAAATCAGAAAAGACTTGAAGGAACACAACAGGGTAGTAGTGGTGATACACCCTGTGCTTGGCCCTGCTCCTATATTGGCTCCATCAGCACTCATCATTGTGGTTTGATATTAAACTGATTTTTTTTCAAGTAGAAAGAAAGCCTAGAAAGGCAACCTGCTACTCAATATAAGTTCTCCAGCGTAACATTGTCGTTCCTACCTCCATCTGGCCCCACTCCGGCTCTGTGCAGGAAAAGTTCACATGACGTCGCAGCAAGCCCCTCCTCATCCTTCGCCATCCCTGCGCCATCCCTACCTCACTCCGGGGTCTTGCTCGACGTGTTCAAACTACGTCGCAGCAAGCCCCGCCCCATCTTGCGCAATCCCTGCGCCATCCCTGCCGCTAGCCGGCTTTAGCGCCATCTTTTTAATTCCTTTTTTAAAAAGGAATTACAGGCGCTTCTGCCGGAGGCAATCAGGAGTCATTCCGGCGGCTGCTGTTTTCGCCGCCGGAATGACTCCTGATGGCTTCCAGGGGGCTTCCAGGCGGCTTTAGAGCCGCCTGTGTGAATACGTCCATTGTATCTATACGTGATTTGCTCCCATTGCTATACAGTCATCCCTCTAGATTCGCTGACTTCCCATTCACAGTTTTGAATTCCCGTGAACGGGAAGCCAGGAGGGACAAAATGGCATGTGTGCCTGTGATGCACCACCATTATTTTCAGTGGGGCTCAAACATCTGTGTTGGTGGTCTGGAATGGATCCCCCATGAATTGGGAGGGGCGACTGTATATCCTGTTCCCTTATTTCATCCCCCCCATGCTCTACTGCAGATCTGTCAGTCTTTCATCTCTACTGCATGATTTGAACCATCTGGACTCATCATTCTCTCTATTCATCCTTCCCCATCAAAATGTCATCTTGTCTGCTGCTAAGAAGTGTGCAGTGGGGAGGGTGAAAAGGGAAACTGTATCTGAAATCAGAATATGACCAATTATAATTTATGATGGGTAGATAATCAGGGAGATCAACAGCACCTCTCATTTCCTGTGGCACATTGGATTGCATCCATCATCTCAGAGGAACCTTTTGGAAACTCCAAAAGAGAAACAGATATTTTATGCAAAAAGCCACAGAACTTGATAGTAATTCAGAAAGACAGAACAATGTGCGGTGCCGCAACCGTAAAGAGGGCTTTGAAATGCAAAGTCATTTCGCTCCTGAAATTGTAGGCTCAGGTATAGTCGTCCTTGTCATCATCCTCTTCATCATCACCATTATGATCAGCAAGGCAGAAAAACATCAAATATTATTAAGCATTCTGATTGTAATTCCAAGCACGCTGAACTTAATGGTTGGAAGAATGCATGTTATTCAGGCTTTCTTTGCATTCTTTTGCAAAGCACTAGAAAATCTGTGTAGCAATAAGAACATTGGATGTTCCCATGTGCAGCATAGAAGGTCCTTTGGTGCAGCAGAGTTGACTGAGCTGAAGCCTCCCCCGCCCCCCTGGCTGCAGTCAGAATACTGTTAGTGTCTTACAAATGTGTAAGATCCCTTACACAAGTATTTGGGCATTTTTGTTTGATATAAAATGACTGCTTACAGTCCAAGATTCTGGGGCAGAATTGCACATTTGACACATTGTGCATGTATGTGCTTTAGATGTTCATAGGTGCAAGTACACATGAGTGCACATGAATATAGCAGTGCATTTGGTTGCACATTTGGTAGCTTGGTTCAATTGTAAGCTTTTGCCCATCAACACAAGGGATGAATAACATAATTACATGGAGAGTTTCTTGCTACTCAGCCTCAATAGAGGATCTTGGCTTACATCTTGCTTCTACCATAAACTCACTATGCAACCTCTAGTAAGCCACTTCCCTTGTCCTCAGTTCCATACATGTATTAATATTTACCATATTGTGGTAGGGATTCTAACCAAGGACATGAAGTTCTTTAGTCTCTCAAAAATTATATAGACTTGGGCTGCACATACCCTGCAGAAATAAAGAAGTTTGACACCACTTTAACTGCCATGTCTCAATGCTGTGGGATCCTGAGATTTGTAGTTTGGTGGGGCATCAGAGTTCTCTGATAGATAAGGATAAATATCTAACAAAACTACAAATCCAAGGATTCCATAGCATTGAAACATGGCAATTAAAATTAAATGTCTGCATTCATGAAGACTAGAAAGATGTGCATCTTAAAAAGAGAAAGAAATAGCAAAATGAACATAATAGCATTTCACTGTGAGGTATATGTGGAGCCTCTGTTGCATGGAAGCAATGCAAACTGTTTATTTTAAATACGTGCGCTGTGTAGCACATTGGAATGTTTTGGAATGTTCCCAAATAATCCTAGGTTTTATTGAAAAAATATTTATTAAAGGCAATCTTATGATTTTCCATCATCATAATATACGCTGCCAATTTAAAAGATGAGTAATTATGTAAAAACATAAAGCTATCTCAAAGACTAAAGCAAGGAGAAAATATGGGTACGGTTGTTCTCCTTGATTTCTTATTAAAGTTTGAAAGAATAAGATCCTGGAGCAGATAAGAAATAATTAAGCAAATTATTAAATTGCTATCAAATGTGCTTATCTTGAGACAGTGAAATTGAACTACATCTTAGATCTTAAGGACATTTAACATGCAAGAAGCTGAAGCAAACCCAAATGAAAGTGAGGTATCTAGAAGGAAGTTAATTTAGTAGGAATCCAACTGCATTTTCAAAGTCATTTTGCTTGTCAATCTCTCTGTTGCTGATATGAAATAATGAGGTTGTATATGTGTCCAATGCACCGTTTCTCCCCAAAGTAATCCCTTCTCCCCTCCTTTTCTTTCACACATTATTCTGCTGAGCCAAAGAAACCTGTGATATTAGAATTCTGATGTATTGAGAGGCGATCCTATACTTATTGAAACCATGCTGTTTGGGGTGTTGTAAATTTCATGTTCCAGTGAGTTACTTTAGTTTTCCAATTTAAACAATGTGCTGAAGCAGAAAGGCTGGTTCTTCTTCTTCATCATCTTTTCCTTTCTAAAGAAGAAGGGCTGACACTCATCTTATGAGCGATGTGGCTCAGAATACCAAATGCAGCATGCATAATAGAGAAGAGGGGGAATGAGAGCAATTGTGGCTTGCCTGCGCACGAGCGAGCTGTCAGACACCAAAGATCAGTCGATTACGGGGTGGGTTACATTACCTACAGTGGCGGGACTGCTTCTGGCGATTGGCAGGACTCGTGTTTATTGCACATCATTTAGAATCATATTAGTGTACGGGTGAGCACAGCAAATATTCCACTGTTGCACTCAGCACTAGTGCTTAGGTTGTTTGTGGCAATACAACACTCCAGTCTTCAGTGAAGGATATATTAGAGATGTGGGAAAGCTGATCATCAATCCAGGGAAAGGCACGTGTGCAAAGTATGTTGATTTGGTTCAAAATATATAATTTAGGTCCAAACTATAGTCACCCCTCCTTTCTTGAGGACTTAAAGTCCACGGATTTGCATATTCACGAAGGGGCGACCTCCATGAAAACCAATGGGGTGCCCGCAGGGGCATGCTTCATTTAAGCCTATGGGACTTGAACATTTCCAAATCTCTGTTTTCATGGTGTGGGGGGGGGTCTGGAATAGATCCCCCACAAAAATGGAGGGCTGACTGTATCTGAAAGCCCTATGAGTCTGAGTTTTATGATCTTTAGAGGAGGGTTTGCTCTGTATCCTACCCCAGTCCCAGTCTGAGGTTAGGGGAGAGAGCCTTCTTGGTGGCTGATCCTAGGCTATGGAACTCCCTCCAAAGGGAGACTTGGTTGGCATCCTCTGAGCTCTCTTTATGCTGGCAGGCAAAGACCTTCCTATTTAAACAGGGCTCAGGTCTTTGACTGGTTTGAATAGAGGGATGTGCAATGGCTGCACTGTTTGTTTGTTTGTTTGTTTGTTTTAAAAAATACAGGTTGAGTCTCCCTTATCAGAATTCCAAAATCCAAAATATTCCATAATCCAAAACGGTCCACATGGGTAGCTGAGATAGTGAAGCTTTTGCTTTCTGATGGTACAATGCAGACAAACTTTGTTTTATGCACAAAATTACTTTAAATATTGTGTATAAAATTATCTTCCGACTATGTATATAAGGTGTATATGAAACATAAATGAATTTCATAATTAGATTGGGCTCCATATCCAAGATATCTCATTATATATATGCAAATATTCAAAATTCCAATAAACTCGGAAATTCAAAATTTTCTAGTCCAAAGCATTTTGGATAAGGGAGACTCAACCTATATACGTAATGTGTATGTGATGTGTTTTTCATTCTTTTTCAACCAATGTTTTAAAATCAGATTGATTGTTTAATGCCTTTTAAAAAATTCTGTATTATTTTTGCTCTTTTGTTTTAATTTATATTATAAGTTGCTGTGAGTCCCATTTTGGGAGAAAGACAGGAGGCATATAAAAGGAATGAATGAATGAACAAATAAATAAGTACTTAAAATGCAGAAACTCCTGACTTCCATTTTTAACACACCATTTTCAAGCACTAGAGGTTGTAGACATGCTTTTAAAAGATGACACATGAAAGCATTAAAATCTTTGTTAGGATGATTAACCCAAAATAGATATATACCCAGACCTGAAACGACCAAGTCTCTGCTCTGAGTTGATCTATCCTTTTATTCAGGGTCTCCTGAAGGAGGAAGAAGAGGAGGATATCCTGCCTCCTTTTGCATATCCATTTCAAGTTCCAGAAGAAAGGAACAGTAATGGGCTAAATAGGACTTTCTAACCAAACCTGGGATCATATCAGTGACAGGAGTGGAGGGTTTTTTGTTTTTTGTTTTTGCTATTAGCACTTTGGGGGGTTGCAGACTGCCAGAAATAGTGCAAATTGAGTTCACTTTTAGGGTTAGGGTTAGGGTTAGGGAATCATGGGAACTGTAGTTTATTGTGGCACCAGAGCTCTGACAGAGAAGGCTCAATGTCTCAGAAAAAAACACCAATTCCTATGATTCCCTAGCACTAACCCTAAAAGTGGACTCAATTTGCACTATTTCTGGCAGTTTGCAACCCCAGTTTGTCTCCCAAAGTTCACCTAGTTCTATACTTCTGTTTCAACAGAATTGTTGAAAGCAGAGTTGGCAGCTGGCCCTGAACCTTCATTGGATGCATTTCCAGAGTGTTTGTATCAGTTTATACTAGGGTTACCCTAAAGATGCTGGATTGCATCTGATCCTGGAAGCTAAGCAGAGTCAGCCCTGATAAGTATTTGGATGGGAGACTGCTGCTGAATACCAGATGCTGTAAGACTATTAAGCTTATTGCATGGCACTTACAGGAATGGGAACGGAATGGAATGGGACAAAAACACATGTTACTGGACAGAAGAACACCACCGATGCTGCCGGGAGTCCCCAAGCTGTTCCTGACAGCTGATTTTTGAAGGACGGTTCAAAATCGTTCTTCAAAATCAGCTGCCAGGAACAGCTGGGGAAAGGCTTGGGGACTCCCGGCGGCACCGGTGGTGTTCTCCTGTCCAGTAACTTGCATTTTTTTCTCATTCCATTCTGTTCCTTTCTGTTCTCGTTCCTGTAAGTGCCATGTGATAAGCTTATCAATTTCAAAAGAAGGAACTAGTAAAACCACCTCTGAGTATTCCTTGCCTAAGAAAACCCCATGGAATTCATGGGAGCACTGTAAGTCAACAGATGACTGGAAAGGCACATACACACCATCTTTCCAAAAGCATATAAGAGGACACATTTACTGGCTGACTGCTTCAAACTACCAACTGCTATGACAACTCTCACTGAAAATATCCTATAAACTCTGGGTACTGTAGTTGTAAGAGGAGCTATTATTTCTCAGCTGAGTCAGTTCAACTGACAAGACAGACATTCCTTGAAGCCAGGCATCATCCCAGTGATGGTGGCAAGGTGCCTTTCTACTCTCCACCATCTTTGTCCTGATGGGCCTTTAGGATGAAGGCAGATGGTGGCCCTGGCAATGACAATGATGGCAGTGGCTCTGATCCAGCTTGAAGCCCATTTGTTACTTGTTAACCCCCACGGGGCTGAGGCTTGCTGATTTGGGGACTTAGGGCCTGAACAGACTGCCAGAAATAATCCAGCTTGAAACCACTTTAACTGCCCTGGCTCAGTGCTAGGGAATCATGGGAGTTGTAATTTATTGTGGCACTAGAGCTCTCTGGTAGAGAAGGTTCAATGTCTTTTTAAAACCCTACAATTCCCATGATACCCTAGCATTAAGACAGGACAGTTAAAGTGGACTCAAGCTGGACTATTTTTTGGCAGTCTGTTCAGGCCCTTAGTTCATTCTGCTTTAACCTGGCATGTCTTTCTTCCTCCTCCTCAAAGCTCTGCTACCTGATTGCCTGCTTCTTCCAGTCTAGGCCTAGTATATATATATACACACAGTATATATAAAAATGACATTTTAAAAATCCACCCAGACAGAAATTTTAGCTCTGAAAAAAGGGCATGTTCAGTTTAACACACCACA
Source organism: Phrynosoma blainvillii (assembly GCA_026167975.1). NCBI lineage: Eukaryota > Metazoa > Chordata > Lepidosauria > Squamata > Phrynosomatidae > Phrynosoma > Phrynosoma blainvillii. Next base: position 23,322,444 of record JANUYF010000002.1, read on the forward strand.
TACAAATTCACCTTAATGATCACTACCAGAGGACTAGTCCTTCTCAGCAGATGCATGCCCAGGAAGGTGAATTAAACTCAGAAAACCAAATGGGAGGATCAGATTGTTTGCAACTGATTATTTGTGTACAGGAAGCCAAGCAGTCAATGACTTCACATGCTGGAATGTTTGTACAAGTTAGCCGATAGTATCTCAGATTGCTAGTGCTCAGATTTTCTATTCTTCCTATTGCCACATCAATGAGCTCGCTTATATATCTGTTGAGAAAGCTTATTGGTGAATTTACCTAGTCGTGGCTTTGTCATAGAATGATGATGTTGCTCTAGTTGACACATCCTCATCTACAGTAGATTGCAGTTCTCTGGACGTTTTCACACGGGGGTCCCTAAAGCCGGCTGGAGCCATTCTGGAACGGCTCGTGCCGCTGATTCCGGAATGGCTCCGGCGGCGGCAGGCTAATTCCTTTTGCCACCCGGAATTACCTTTCCGCCGCTGAAGCCAGAATTAGAGGCCTTTCTGCCAGAGTGAGGCCGGACTTAGGGATCCGTGCATTTGAACACACGGAGCGACGAGCCGGACGGACGCAGGGATGGCACCGGAAGGGGTGGGGTTTGCCGCCGCGTGTGTGTGAACAAGCTGGAAATGGAGCCGGAGTGGGGCCGGACGGAGGTAGGATTGAGTCCTCCTAAAGCCCCATGTGAAAACGTCCTCTGTGACTCACAGAGGGTTGGCTGGGTTCAAAGCAAATCAAAGCAGTTTTAATTAAAATGAAACAAGAAATAAAGCAATGCCGGTGCATTTGATATTGTTTTACAAACTCCCTAAAGAAATATCTTTTTCTGTGTATGCATGTATCTGTTTATGCATTGATCCATCTCCCAAAGTCATTCACATAGGTATAGACAAACACACACCAATGCAGCTGTTCCAGTTAACACTGTTTCAGTTACACTGACTTCATAATGTCAGGAAGAAGATGTTGTTGCTGTGTGCCTTCAAACTGACTCTAACTTATGGCAATCCTACCACTTTTTTGGGGGGAGGGGCAATATTTATTCAGAGAAGATAAATTGTCATTGCCTTCCTCTAAGACTGAGAGACTGTAACTTGCCCAAAGTCAACAGTGTAGACCAATGTCAGACCACTACATTAAGCTGACTTAAAGTATCTGTGTGGAAATACCACCTGTGAAGACACATAGCATTACCTACAGCATTTAACTTTGTCTCAAACCAATAGTAAATCAGTTGTCTCAGAAGCTGACCCCAAGGCACTCCTCTAATGTTTTGCCCCATTACCTAGGAGACCAGATGGAGGCACAAGGGACAGCATCCCCATGATGTAGCACATCTGGAGTCAAAGGTGAAGAAGGATGTGTGCCATTAAGAAGTCTTACCTTCTGCTAATGTCTAGGAACCAGCATGGTGTAGTGGCTTGAGTGTTGGATTACAACTCTGGAGATCAGGGTTTGATTCCCAGCTCAGCCATTGAAATCCACTGGGTGATCTTGGACAAGTCACACTGTCTCATCCTGAGAGGAAGGCAATAGCAAACCTCCTCAGAACAAATCTTGCCAAGAACCCCCAGTGATAGGTTCATCTTATGGTCAATATAAGTCAGAAATTACTTGAAGGCGCACACGCACACACACACGCACACACACATTTCTTCTATTGCTCCTTTTTTATCTTTCAAGTAGCATGGCCTTACAATAGTCCTGTCTCCTCAAATCATATATGTTCTAGTTTGAGTCCTGTTTATTCTGTCCCATAGAACTCAATGGGAACCATCTAGAATGCAGTCTGAATTTATCTGCATGGTCTTGTTCCTTCTTTTTCTAATTTCATTTCTTACAGATGGTAGGATATGATAAATTATTAGAACTTGTATCCACATGCCTGTTATCTATTTAGTTGTCTGTTGGTCCAATTATCAATTCATCCACCCATCCACTCATACAAAGACACACACATGCATCAATGGTACAAAAATATCCTTCTCTATGTACCTGTAGAAATAATGTAGTTTGACACCACTTTAACTGCCATGGCTCCATCCTACAGACTCCTGAGATTTTGTAAAGTTTTGTGAAGCAGCAGCACCCCTTGGCAAATAGGCTACAGATCTTGTACAACTATTCCATAGAATGGAGCTACATCACTTAAAATGGTGTCAGATTGCATTATTTCTGCAATGTAGATGAATCCCCTGTCTTTAGAAGATTCAGAATAGTTTCCAGTCCAGGCTTTGTTTAATTCCAAAAATGCTTCGCTTCAGCCTTGAATACTTACCAGATCTGTCACTGGACCATTTACCAAGACTGATCTAGGTTGGTATCATGAAGAAAACCCCTTACATAAATTGTTGAATGATGGAATCATAGCTGTGTTGGCTGTGGCATTAGCAACTCTGTCTAATGAGGACAGTTGTTGTTAATCTAAATCTGGCAGTTTATGTTCTTCCCCCTTTCATCCTACATGCTGTTTTTATGTTTTCCCTTCAATGCTTACACATCTATAATGTGAATCAAAGTCTGATCAAAGCCAAAAATGCCAGCCAAGAAGAATAGATGCAAATCTAATTCTACCATGTGATGCTAATCTAATTCCAAAACTGCTGGAATGCATGATACACATACAGTCTGTCAGACATTGAGGTGGGTGAGAGGGAGATGTGTTTAAAGCAAAAACCTGCTGGGAGCCAATCATTTATCTTAGGAAGTGAATAAGAGGCTGTTTCTTTGTGGACTCCACTAACTCTCTTTGGATGGATAATAACCTTTTATTTCCTGCATCAGAATATCCATGCTCTGTTTATAAATCCTTATTGTGTCTGCCACAATAGGATTTCCCCTTCTGTTGCAAAGAAACTTACTTAGGAATTGGGGAAGAAACTGGATGAGTACTACTGTCATTCTGTTTTCATTTGTGGAAGTGCAAATGAAATAAAACTCTATTAAAGGGGATGACAAAAGCTGCACCTTTAGATCCACAAATTGTAGAAAGGACTCAATGGTTCTGGTATAACTCTTGATTATAACTCATCTGCAGGAGAACAGAAGAAGTGAGAAAGGTTGCTCCTTGCCATATTTCTGTTTCAGTACTAAGGGGATGTGGTGGCTTAGTGGTTAAGATGCTAGTTCTGATGATTGGAAGGTTGGAAGTTCACGGCACGAGTGCTGCATGATGAGATGAGCTCCTATCACTAGTCCCAGCTCCTGCCAATCTAGCAGTTTGAAAGTATGCAAATACAAGTATGTAGATAGGTCCTACTTCTCATTGGGAAAGCAACAGCATTTGGTGCAATCATGCTGGCCACATGATCACCAAAGCAGTCCTTGGACAATGCTGGCTCTTCTGCTTAGTAACAGAAATGAGCACTTCCTCTTACAGTTGGTTATGACTAGACATTCATTTCAGGGACTAGCTTTACCTTTTATTAAAGCGATAGATTATAGGAAGCTGTTTTATAGGTCTTGGAACAAATTCATTTATGGACTACAACTCCCAGAATTCCTCATCCAGCATGGCTGTCATGATGTTTGGGGATTTCTAGGAGTTGTAGTCCAAAAAAAGTTATTTTCCCCACTCCCTCCTGATCTTGACTTGGACCATTGGTCCATCCAGGTCAATAATATCTATAGCAAGTTGGGTGACTCATAGCTTTCCAAATGTTGCTGGACTTACAGCTCCTCTTACTCTTCACCGTTGGCTATACTACCCATGGATAATGATAATTTCATTCTAATAACATCTGGAGGCCAAAAGGTTGTCCAACCCTGGACTATGCAGAATGGCAATGCCGCTTCAGGATTTCTGCCCAAAGCTCTCCCATCTTGATCTAGAGTTACCAGGTACTTTCAGTATGCAAAGCATGTGTTCTGCAACTGAGCTAAAGCCATTCCCTGGGGCTGTAAATAAATAAACTCTGATAGAGATCTCAAGTCCAAAAAGTATCTTCTCTTCATCTCTTTCTTTCTCATTTTTTCCCCACATGAATATTCTCTTCGTCTCTCCACCCCTGCCCTTACTGCAGAAGTCTGCTGAAGGATTTCTTGAACGTGCTAGGAGACAAACAGTGTAATCTTTCACACTGCTGATCTGGAAAAGAGAGAAAAAAAAAACCCTCTACAAATCTGTCTACTGTATATTCCTGTCACGTCCTCCAGACTCAATTGTCTTTCCCCCGTCCTGGCTCACCTCCTCAATCCTTCCTTTGGCCTTGCATTTTGAATGCCATCTCCTTTATCACTCTCTGGATATTTTCTTCTCACTTTTTTTGTCCTCTATCAAGGAACCACCAGTCATAGATCTCTGCACAAATATTAGCTGCTTATTTTTCTTTTTTAAACCTCTCTCTAGAATTTTATTTAGGGGTTGTCATTGCTGGAAGCTGGATTAACTACATCAACTATTTATTTCTGGGTTGTACTTTCAATGATGGGGAAGCAATGTAGGGGAGTGGTTTGAGTGTTGGACTAGGAAATTGGGAGACCAGGGTTCAAATCATCTCTTGGACATGGGAGGCCACTGGTTGACCTTTGGCAAATCACACTCTCTCAGCTTCAGAGGAAGAACAACCCCCCTCTGAACAAATTCTGCCAAGAAAAAACTGATAGTTTCACCTTAGGGTCACTATAAGTCAGAAATGACTTGAAGGTACACAACAGCAAACTTCCAACATTAATTTAAACACAGAGACACATTATTTGAGATATGGGGAATAACTATATTTGTGCCTTCTGTCATACCTAATATGGGCAAATGACTATACTTGTGCCTACTGCCTACAATTGCTTCTTTCTTTCCTGGAAACTCATCAGGGATCACCAACTGAAGCTTTGTAGACTGACATTTTGAGTACCAATTTTCTAAAGCCTTCATAGCTCTACTGATATAGCCTAACAGGCAACATTTAGTATGTATTTGTTGCGGTTGGAATTCAGTATCACACTTACAGATGTGCAACCTGGAGTTATGCATTTTCATTAACTTTGCATACATAGTTTTACATAGTCTTACTTACATAGTCATGATTGTGGTACTATTGTCATGACTTCAACTGCCTTCCACATGCTTTACTGGGCATCAGCTGCACAGAGAGAAACAGATCCATTCTGTTGGTGAATGGGATATGCAAGGATGACATTCCCACCCAACCTTGCCAGACATGAAGTGTGTGACAATCAGAAACAGGACCTTTGTTGTACTTCTGTGTTGCAACTTCACTGACTGGTAGAAGAGGAGTGGAAACATTATTCACCAGTGGCCCAACTACCAGCAGAATCAATCTCCTTCTCTCAGTGCAATTTATTCCCCATAAAGTAGATGGGGAGGGGTCAAGATGGATACCCTGCTTAGTTATGCATACATAACTAAGTATCCCATTATTATCCAAAAAGGTGGGATGATTGCGGGGTCCCCACCAACAGTGTCAGCTAATCTTTTAATTGTTGGGGAAATTTTCTTAGCTCAAGGAAGCTTGTGAGAGACTGGGTAACTTGAGGATCATTTCCATTTGTTTATACAAGTGCTATCAGAGGAGGACTCCATGTCTGGGTAAATAATTTAGAAATATGGAAGAGTGTAATCAAACACACTGCAGTGATTCAAACAGACACATAATTCAGAGCTAACTGAAATGAAGGTATAGGAATTGGATAGCAGAGTTTAGGAGTGTAGAGAACGGTAATATTTACCTGTCCTGGAGAACTGATCACAGAAGGCAGAATCAGATAGGAGACTAAGTGCAACACAGCAAGTGCTTTGCATGCATGGAGTGAAGAATGGAGCCAACTGTGTGCAATATGGATAGGTTTGGGACTGATATTTATATCTGAGATCCTAGCCTGAAGAGGTGCTAGGTGCTATCTTATAATGTAACAATGATGGTCTTCCCACAAATCAACAGTGGGATTCTGGAATGGTTAATGACTATAACTTTGGAGTTACAAAAACAATGACTGGAAGGTGGCTTGGAACATGACAGGGGGTCGAAGGAATTGTTGGCTAACTAAAATGGGGGTATGGAAATTGGAGTGCAATGAGACCTCATTTTTCTGTTGGTGCAAGAAGATATGTAGAGAGCCTAGTGGAAGAAAGAGTGATCAGCACATCCATTCAGCTTTTGTCCTTCTGCATGTCTTAAAGTCTCCACCTCCTTCCCGTAGGAAATTAATTTGGTGTCCAAAGGTCATTGTGGCATCTTAAGAACATGCCTGACCCCAGATATGAAAATATGGAGACCCCAAATATAATGTGGGGTATGTCAGATATGCTAACACTATATAAAATTCTGGCCCATGTTTTTATATCACCTTTCCTCAAGTAAACTCAAGGCAGTGTTCAGGCATCCCCTCCCCCATTTATATAACAGGTTTAGGACCGAGCACTGTCAAAATCCAGAAACTATTAAATGCAGTCTTCCCCCCCACCCCTTGCAAATGTATTTTGACCATGGAAAATATAAATAGCATATTATATATCCTTGCAAATGTTTGCAAAAATGTGCAGAAGGCCATAGAAAAATGACGAAAGAGGTCAAAAGAGTGGGCCATGCACCAAATGTATGGGTTCTGGTTATAACTGGAAAGGGTTGAAAGAGTAGACCATTAAAAAGTGGGGGATTACCATACATGGCTTTCCTCCTACCCTTTTTATCTTCAGCAATGCAAAGTAGGTAAGTCTGAGAGAAAGTGACTGGCTGAAGCTTATCCCATGAGTGTCATGGCACAATTAGGACTAGAAACTGGCTACCCAATAGAGCACAGCAAATACCACTTTCCAAGTTCTTTTACACATTTCCCAATAACCATGCTGTCTTTTAATTGTGTTGTAGTAGAAACAATTATTTATACCTCCATGCTAAGTTCTTTTGATCCATGTCTATAGGTTGTGGTAGAAAGCCAATGCGATGTAATGGATAGAATGTCAGAATAGGACTGGCAATACGGTTATACATACTGTAGATGTGGTTACATATTTATTATATGTAGTTTATAAAACCTACAAAGACTTCATGAACAATCTGCCTTATAGAACTGGAATAGTGCTCAGCTTGAAAACTGAAACAGCATTGAATTGGAAGCATGACAGTTCATCCATCTCTAGAAGGAACATAGAAATCTGCCTTACACTGGCAAAGATCACTGGTCCATGTAGCATAGTTGTGTCTTTCTTGACTGAGCATGGCTTTCTGGAGAACACAGTTAATATTTTGAGAAATGCAGCAAAATAATGACTGAGAACTTGCCACATCCCAGTGAGGTGTTGTGAGGATAAAATGGGTGGGTGGAAGAGACCACATGTGGAGCTGTGAGCTTCTTGAAGAAAAAAAAGGGTATAATTAGAAGAATCTCATGTCTTGATATAATTATGCCAAACATTTCCTTTCCACCATCAGCCTCAAAACAACCATGTGAAGTAAGAACATAGTGATATAATAATGCCCAGCATAATGACATACAAACTTGCAATGAACTGTACCACATGGTTTGACCTGCCTCATCCTCACATAGACAGTTGCTTTATTGTTAAAAGGATATAAAACAGCCATACAAATGCAGGATGGACAGGACTGGTATCAGCGCTTGGCAAGGCTGCTGGCACCCCAAGATTAGAGCTTCAAAATGATATTGCAAGAGCTCATGTGCTGATGTTACATTCTTGTACATTTTTATCCATTGTAGAAGTCTCCATTCAATTCAAGGTTGCCAATGAAGAGTTGCTTCTGCACACTGCCATTGTACATGAATACTCCCTACACATTGTTTTACTTCATGCATTGTGCATTGATGGGCATGCACATTTTGTTGTGCATTCAGTTGCACATTTGCTATCTTCATTCAGATGCATAGTGTACCATTCAACACAAGGTTTGCATACCACTATTCATGCATGATTCCACATGCAGGGATTTATTCTACATGGTCCCAGTGCAGGTTCTTGACCTCTATCTGTTCATGTCACAGACCTTTGTCCATTGTAAAGTGCCCTCAAGAGGGTACCACTTGCACAAGAGATGAATCTGGGTGGGAGACACAATATTTAACCCTTCCCTTGACAGTTGGTTTGAGAATTACCAGCTTTTCTGGGGCAGGATAGTTTTCTCCCTCAGAGCTCTAGACTTGTGCTTTTGAAATAAAGGTGAGTCCAAATATTGATGACCTGAGAGATGGTCACCTAAATCAATAGGGAACCTCTATACATAAATGGCTAACATAAGAATGGCTAAGCAGATAAACCAAGTGACACAACAGCACAGGTGAAAGCAGTCTCAGAGTCTTAGCAGACCACAAGTAAACATGAGTCAATAGTGTGATGCAGCAGCTAAAAAAGCCAATATGTTCCTAGTCTACATCAATTGGAGTGTAGTGTCCAGATCGAGAGAAGTAGTAGTACTAATGTATTTTGCTTTGGTCAGACCTCACCTAGATTATTATGTACATTTCTGGGTACCACAATTGAAGAGGGGTATTTAGAAGTTGGAGTGTATCCAGAGGAGAGTGATCAAAGAAAGGGGAGGGGGAAGTATCTAAAATGAGAGAACTGTTGAAAATAAAGAGGGATAGGAAAATCAAGAGGGCAAAATATCTCCCCAATGTTTTGGAGGCTAGATTGGCCTCCTCCATGGTGTTCTTCCAGTGGCAAGTGAATGCTTTTTGTTTCAACAGGCCTTTGGGAACCAAAACTTCATGGGGAAAATGCTTGTAATACTGTGCTGCATTGTCCTTATTGCTATTATATTGCTATATTGCTATATTGCTTTTTATGTTTTTAAATTGCTTTTAATTCTTTTGATATCTTAAATTATATTAAGTATAGTTTAACTTTTGTATGTTTTAAATGATTCATGCTTTTAGCTGTATGTGTTTTAATTTTTGTCAGCTGCCTTTTGTCTCAAGGGTGGGAAGAAAAGGAGACGGAGACAGAGAAAATAATAAGTGATTATAATAATGAAGATGAGGGTACATAAAACAAGAACATTATGATCTCAGGCAGAATATATATCACAGTCCTGGAATGAAAGCAGAAATTTGAGAAGTCATCAGCAACAGCAGCTTGTGGCTTCCATTCAGTGGGATGGTGAATTTGTTTTGGGTTTTAGTTGAACTTTAAAGGTACTGTCCAAAATCCTGAAATCCCCCCAATGATATCTCCTTTGAAGTTTAGGCCTAATACCTGGATTCACCACCCAGTTAACATGGTCACCAGCATGGTTAACAAGCAGTGCAAAATTAATGGTTAGAGAAAAGGAGGCTACTTTCAGAAATCTCTTGCTCAGATGTCATGCCTCTTAATAATATCTCTAGCCCAAATGAAGAAAACAGAAAAGGAACACAAATTTGTACAAAGGAACTACAAGCTGACAATTAGGGATTTAAAAAAGAGGATTTTGTAAAGTATATCTCTAATAAAATCAAGAGGAATGATTGTGATATAATTAAATATATCAAGAACATGAAACCCACAAGGGAGGCTACTGATATGTTGGATAAGAAATTGTAGTTAAGCAGAATGGGTTCTTTCCTTCTTTCTTCCCTGGAGAAGATGATGGGTAGATGATACCCATTCTAGAACTAATGTTTTCAGGAAGTGAGTCTGAAGAGTTCAGGTAAGTTTTGGTGATAAGAGATGATATTCTAGTCCTCAGTAACAACCTGAAAACAAACAGATTACCAGGCCCAGAAATGCAGACAGGTATACTACCTGATATTTATTTAACTTGTGCACAGATTATCTCAGGTCAAGGGAAAGGCTATGAGGTTACTACCCTTGCTGATGATATTAAATTATGTGTGGTTATAACAAAAACACCTTGATTTCAACAAGTGCCAGAAGGATCTTTCCAAACTGTGGAAATGGGCAGTAGAATGATACATCATCATACATGCAATTGAGTATTGTCAGATATGAAGTAATGCACACATCCTCATATCTATACAGATATCATCCCATTAGAGTCTTCCCAGGTCCTGAGACCTTCAGAAGAGGCTCTTCTCTATGTTCCACCACCTTCTTGGACACAACTACCACAGCCATGAAAGAGGAACTTCTCAGTAGCTGCTCCCAGGCTATGAAACTCCCTTCTAAGAGAGGCACGATGGACCTCCTCCCTATTGTCCTTCCACGGGCAAGCAAAGACCTTTTTATTTGAATGTGTTTTGCGCCCCTGAAGAGCTATCAAATAAAAATATTTTCATGGGCCAGTGCTGATTTTTTCCTGATTGTTTTGTTGTTGCTGTTCTGTTGTGTGCCTTCAAGTCATTTCTAACTTGTGGCGACTCTAAGGCAACCCTGCCATGGAGGTTTCTTGGCAAGTTTCTTCAGAGGGGCTTTACCATTGCCAACCTCTGAGGCTGAGAGAGCTTGTCTTGCCCAAGGTCACCCAGTGGGTTGGAATGGTCCAGCCAGGATTTGAACCCTGTTCATCAGAGTCTTTGTCCCAAACTCAAATGACTACACCATGGTGGCTGATTGTTTTAACATACCCTTTAAATTCAAAAATGTTTTGACATTACAGTATGTGTGATGGTGTTTGCACCATATGATCTTTTTGTCTGTGTTTTCTGTACCACCTTCAATGGGAGCCACCTCAACTTAAGTTTTGAGAGAAAAGTGGGATATAAATCAATCAAATAAATAAATGGTGGGGTTTTGAGCTGACACTGGCTAGCTGACCCATAAAGAAGGTTTTGGCTTGTAGTGGCCAGCCAAATGAAAATGTTGACCCAGAATGCAGCTGTGGGGGGAAAAGAGGGAGGGAGGAAGCATGTCGGGTATAATTACAAAAGGGTACAGAAATAAAACTGCCAATCTTTTACTGCCCTTATACAAATCTTCAGTGCTCTAACATTTGGAATACTGTTAACAGTTCTGGTCACTGCACCTCAAAAAAAAAAAAATTGTATTGCTGGCAAAGGTAACCCTGTGGAGATTATTATTAAGCCATCAATGTCAGAACCAACCCTGAGGTGCAAAATCTAGAAGAAAGCAATTTGTGTCTTTCGGATTTACTGATATTTAAGAAGAAAAAAAACCTCTTATATAGTTGTGCTGACCACAATCACTCCTCCTTCGTCTTCTGTCCCTTCAGAAGCAACCCTTCCAGGGGAGTAGTTGGGGTGGGGATGGGGGCAGAATGAGGGCCATGTCCCCCTGAAATAAGAATTCTGCCTCCCCCAATGATTTTTTTTCTCAGTTCCCAAATTGCTAGTACAGCAGTGAGTGAGATGATGAAAATTCTCACACCTAGGACTTACATGTTTGTTGTGTTCATATTCTCTTGGTAACGGTCCCTTTTCTTTGGATGCCTAAACTGTATTTCTAAATGCCAAACTGAAGTTTTATGTTACTCAAACACTAGAAATTTGAGAACTGAAGGAAAAATTAATTGAGTGGGCAGAATTCTTACTGAGGGTGAAAGGCCCTCATTCTCCCCTACTATAGTTACACCCCTTCTCTTTTGTGGCTATGCTTTTTCATTATGTTGCTGCTGCTGTTGTTGTTAGGAAGTTCTTCCTAATGTTTAGGTGGAATCTCTTTTCCTCTAGTTTGAATCCTTTGCTCCATGTCCTAGTCTCTGGAGCAGCAGAAAATAATCTTGCTCCATCCTCAATAAGACATCCCCTCAAATATTTAAACAGGGCTATCATATCACCTCTTAACCTTCTTTTCCCCAGGCTAAACATACCCATCTCCCTAAGGAGCTTATTGCACACCCTAAAGAGGCATTTTACCTCTTCTGGCTTCAATCTTTGATCAGGGATGCAGTCAGATGTTATCAGAAATAATTCACCACCGATTCTGCTGCGATGCCACAGGCTGAATGCAGCTCTGCTCAAAGCCATGTTCAGCTGACAGTTTTTTGGAAATGAAAGTTTTCTCACTTGAGAAATTGGCTGGCTGAGTGGTCCTTGGATCCAGGCTGCATTTGGCTGGTGGCATCGCAGCAGAATCAGTGGCAAATTGTGTCTGATAATATCCAGCTGTAGCCCCGATCAAGGATTGAAGCCAGAAGAGGTAAAACACCTCTTTAGGGTGTGGGACAAGCTCCTAAGTCACTCCTCACAGGGCAGGTTTCCAAACATTTCACCATTTTGGTCACTCTCCTCTGGACGTGCTCCAGCTTCAATTCCTTTTTGAATTGTGGTGTCCTGAACTGGACCCAGTATTCCAGGTGAGCAAAGCAGAATAGAGTGGCACTATTACTTCCCTCAATCTAGACACTTTATGTCTATTTATGCTGTATTTTACTCTTTAAGTAGAGGCTAAAATTGCATTGGCTTTTTTTAGATTGTGCATCATACTGTTGACTCATGTTCAAATCTCAGTATTGTCAATTCTGACTGGCATTGTCTCTCCAGTGATTTCAGCAAGGGTCTTTCCGAGGACTGTCTGGAGATCCCTGGAATTCTTTGGTGATCTCCCATCCTGGTGCTAACCAGGCTTGTTTGGCTTTAAAAATAAATGAAATTATGTAAGTTCAGGATGGCATAGTGGCCAACCCAAACATCTGACACATCCCTCTGCAGTAGCTTCCAGTTCTCATTTGAGCAGTTCCCAAACTTGACTAGTTCCCAAAGAATCCACCTCAGACTCTGCAAGTCTCTGCTTGTCCAGATCCAGACATTATAACTGAATTCTGAAAACAGCAATACCTTGTGCTTTCCTGGCTTCTCCAGGCAACTTGAAGCAATTCTTAATGAGCGAATGTTTCCTTTGAGAGGTTATTGAGATCTCAGCAGTGGCCCTTACAATTCTTACTTTGGCTGCATTTGTCACATGGCTATACAGTTATGTCTCTCTATCTTCCTTCTGGATTATGTATGTTTGAAAAAGCTCCATTTCTTGACTATGATTTTTCCAGGACGGGACAGTGAACTACTCTTATCTGTGACAAGTCAAGCAGGGGTTGCCAGGCTGTGCTATTATATTGTGAATCTCAATGAAGTCAAAAGAAGAGGGCTCCTTTACAAGAGAAAGTTGCAAAAAAATCCCACTGGCAATGAAGATGAACAATGAATGCATGTTGAAAACAGCTCATACATTCTTGTCTAAATTAGACAATAGTAAATATTTGGATGATTACTGTCCATTCACTTTTAAGAACCTGAAAGCTATAGCCAAGTTGTACATGCACCAATTCGAGGACTACTTTAAGATATTCTCTTAAATAAATGGAAATCCAGGAGGAGGGGGAAACAGGACACAGCAATATTACAAGACAAGGCATTAATCCCTCCTGTCATGACTCAGATGCAAAGGTCACCTAATAAGATGTATTCTGTTAGAACAGACTCTTTCTTAGTTTAGTCCAGTATTGTCTATTCAAGAAGTTAAGAAGCCATGACTTTCCAGGTGCTGTTTGATTACAACTCTGTTGTTCACTGACCGTTGGTCATGCTGGCTGGGGCTGATGGGAATTTCAATCTGATCACATCTGGAGGGTCAAATGTTCCCTACCACCTTCTCTGACTGGCAGGAGCTCTTAACAAACTTGACAGAAGTCTTTTGCACCATCATCTAACTTTTTAATAAGAGATGCCAGAGACTGATCTAGGCATGCCATTATATCTTGTCTGTCAAAAGAGAGCTGGTAGGCTTGATGGATTTGGCTTGATGTATCACAACTTGTGCAGCCCTGACCCTGATTTTCCTTCTGCAGGTTGACTCTTTGTGGTCACTTGATAATAGCGATCCACCTTGTTCTGGAGATAAGTCCCAGATATATTTCACTATCCTACCACTCTGAACTGTATACAAACTGATTTCTTTTACCTTTCTTTAAAGTCAGTGTAGGATTGTGGTTATAATCCTCACTGAGCCATCCAACCCTTTGAGTGACTTTGGTCTATAAACTCTTTTCTTATCAGCCTGATCTACCTGCCTCACAGGATTGTGATGCGGATAAAAAAGGAAGGATGAAAGAAGAAATACTTCCTTGAGCTCTCTGGGATATAAAGGAGACAAATAATAAATAAAATACACTAAAAAAAAACCAAAAACCTAAAACTGGGCTCCAAGTCCTTTTGTATTCAGGAGACATGTCAAAAGGAATTCACCTTGTGCCTAATAAAAAAGACATTTTGATGCTCTGAGGTAAGGTAAGGATAGTCTTGTTCCACTTCAACCAACAGAAGGGAAAGATACTGAGGGAACACAGCATATCCCAGCGGAGCACACTGGCAGTTTATTCATTTCCATGCTTCGATCTCATGGGTAATATACTGCACATTCAAGAAAAGGATCTGCCATCCCCCCAGAGAGTCTGCTTGTACAGATGCTGTAGCATTTCTGTCTTTTAAGCGGCAATAATTCAAAACATCCTGCCTCCCAGAAGGATTGAGCACATTTCCAAGCTTCCTTCCCTCTGCTGTCAGCTTCTATTTTTCCATCAGTGTCCATAAAAAGAGATCTGATATTTCTGCTCCAACCATCCTGGTCCTACCACATGGGCATAAGGTTGTTGCCTAAGGTTTGTTTTCAAAACTTTTTCATCCCTAGACCAGGAACTGGCTGTCCTCAGTCTTTGCATAGTTTATCTTTTCTTTAAAAGGAGCATGCCAGAAAGGGACTTGAAGTTGGCATTTGCAAAAAGTGAAAACATATAATAGGATGTTGATATGAATTTTAAACATTACTATTTTAATAAAATGCACAGTGAAAATAGTACAGTAATCTTTTTTTTGCAGGCATTTAAAATAGGAACTTGATCGTCTTTTTTTAAAGGAATCCTTTGGCCTAAGTCCTATTTTCAATACTGACTAGACTTCTGGTGTGCCTTCAAGTCATTTCTGATGTATGGCACTCCTAAGGTGAACCTACCACAAGGTTTTCTTTGCAGAATTTGTTCAGAGGGATTTTGTCCTCTTGTCCTAAAGTGGCTGGTGAACACAGGCCAGCAACCTAAAATCAAGCAATGGAGGATGGCAAGACTGAATGACAAGCCTCCAAATGTCAGGTGGAAGGAATGTGACACTTGAGAGGCAGTAGTGCCATTTTACTCTTTAAGTAGAGTGCCAAGGCCAAAACCCTGTTTGCTGGTTTTAGTACAGCAGTGGTAGAGGATATGTAGAGGAGGAAGAGGCATGGTAACAGAGGTAAGGTGGGGTAGGCACTGTGATAATGGGGAGAGAGCTGCAAAACTATTCCAATTACAAGATAAGACTGCCTGGCCAATGGTTTTCTAACACCAGTGGGGCACCTTTATCTCCTGCTGGAGGTGGCTTTTGCAGCCACTGTGCCTCAGTAAAAAGAGAAAAAAGAAAAAGAAAAAAGAAAAAAAAAGAAAAAAAGGGAGTTTGGGCAAGACATATACTCACAGATGTGAGATTTCTGCTCAAGCAAGTCACCAACAGGTTCTAGTTCTAATGTCCTCCATCCCCAGCTATGGTTAAGTCTTTGAAAAATCTCACTGAATTTTCCAGATATCGGCCATTATTATGTATCAGGTGCTTAATTAACAGAGTAACCTTTCCAACCCAACCCACAATCTGATAGAAATGTCATTCACTCATTTGTTGATCACCAGCAGAGTGGACTTCCTTCTCTTCTTGCAGCAGATTCCTGGTAAATTAGATGCGGAGGGGGAGATTTATGATTGTAGCATAGTGTCACAATTGTGACTAATTTGTGATCATGTACAGTAGGAGAGGTTGCTTAGTTAAATATATTTAACCAGTTAACTGATATAGAACACTGGTCAGCATTTATTGTTATTATCTAATACCATAACCTCTGCAACTTCTGCTTGCTTTTCTTCAAGGTAAACCTGACCCTGAAGGGTAAAATGAGGACCTTAATACCTTTCTATAAACCAATTGGGATGTACATGGAAGACAAATTTTCATTCGGACCCTGATTTGGTACTTTGGGAAATTACCCATTTTTTTCTTTGACAGAAATATGAAGCTTTATGCTTCCTACTGACTATCATGAGAAAAGTAAACGTGGCTATATGTTTTGTTCTCTCTGTCAGATGTATGGTGGCACCCCTTATAAGAGGGTTACCATTTTAGAAGAAGAAATAGATTTGGCAGGGAGTGCTGTACAACTTTGATCTTTCAAAAAGTGTGTTTGTGTGTGTGTGTGTGTGTGGGGGGGGGGAACTTGTCAATTAAAAAAAAAATCCTGGGAGAATTCGAAAATAAATTGCAGGGATAATTTGGGTTATATCTTCCAAACTGCAGATAAATCAGTGCAGAAAGTTTTTCAAAGCAACCATTATATCCAGGGAATATCCAGAAACCAGAGGGCTTTATTTTTGTGGTTCTTATGGACTGTTGCTATGAAAATGATAGACCTCATAGAGGTAGTCTTAAATAACAACCTCTAAAGTTGTAAAGGGATAGATGCAGGAGTTCACATAGAAGAAGAGTCATACAGTACTGAAATGAGGGAGAGTGATTCACTTGCCTTATTGTCTTTTTGGCTTGTATGAATGTGGCACAAATCACACAGGTGTCCTACAAACAGTAGCAGCAGTGTTTCAGAAAGCACCAGTTAGGATGCTGGAAAACCATTTTAACACACTTTGGGTGGGGAGGAGAAATAGGTACAGGGGTGTTAGGATGGAGGCGACAACCCCAGTCTTCCCCCAAAGTACAATGATTGAAGGACCTCTCACAAAATGTGATTTAGGATTATAAGTTAGTTCTAATCAGTTACTTAACCTTACTTTCCATTCATAGATCACTTTGCTTCTTCCATACCTCCTGTGCCAAGGTAGCAACAGCCAATTAGGAGGGAGCTGGCAACAGAATTTTGGGCTGTAGGTGATAAAGAATTCCATTGCTGACCGTTGGAGTCAGACCTGGTCTGGATGTGTAATAGTCCAGGAGTGGGGGATTGTGAAGGAAAAGTCCAGTAGCAAGGGACTTAGGGCCTTTGCAGACTGCCAGAAATAGTGCAAATTGAGTCCACATTAAGGGTTAGGGTTAGTGCTAGGGAATCATGGGAATTTTTTTTTTCTGAGACATTGAACCTTCTCTGTCAGAGAGCTTTGGTGCCACAATAAAATACAGTTCCCATGATTCCCTAACCCTAACCCTAACCCTTAAAGTGGACTCAATTTGCACTATTTCTAGCAGTCTGCAAAGGCCCTTAGTTAAATGTAGCACTCCAAGTGAGGGAGTTTCTGGGATTTGATTAGCCTGAGGGCTATTATTGAAATAAGGTGAAAAGGATAACCATAAATAAGGATGGTGTGAGGGTCCTAAAGAATAGTATTTGGTGTTCTCTAAAGTTAAAGAGTGTGAAACAAAGTATAACAAGAACAAGTGAATGCAACATTGCAATGAATGAAACATTGTTAACCATCATTCAAATAAAGTTTTATTGTTGTTTAATTACAAGCTTGTCTAAATCTGGATTGAATTTCCATGCTACTAAGAAATAAAGAAATCAAGTTTGGGGAGTAAACCTGTAGATATACATAAAAGGGGTCTGGTACATCAAATATTGGGGCAGCGGTGGGATAATACCCATTGGGCTGCCACATCATGAAAAGTAAGCAGTGCTTGTGACACCTCCTCTCCTTCCTCATATATATTTTCCATGGGAATTGTACTGTTTTGGTTATAAGACTAACTAATATTCCATAGTCGAAAATCTGAAGACAGATTCATGGAGGAACCAGCTTTAGTTCAGCTTTAGAGAGAAGTCATTTTAAAAGGGTCTGTTGCTTGGTTTTTGGATTTCAGCTGAATCTTATGGACATCTCTATTATAGACAAAACTGGTCTAGACAGAGGAAGGGTCTGAATAGCTATGAAGTGCCAGCAGTATTTACTGATACTCTAGAATTGTGCCCTGTTCAGGAGCCCTTGCAAATAGCATTGTAATCTGTGGCATCTTGGTTCATCTGCCAAAATGTTTATCCCTGTTCGGCATTCTATAGCATCACTGTAGACTTTTTGTTGATTGTTGTAACAATCTTGTAGGATAGAACTCATCATGAAACAATATATCTAATGACAGAGGCAGCGACTCTGATGATGAAAGATGTATGTGTTGTGATGGAGCTGCTTTGGTACTAAACCCATTGTGACAAAGATCTGACTCACTTGTCCAGATATAGATGATCTTCCAGCATAAATTCAATGAGTCTCAATCTTGGAAAGCTATATTTAAGACTTACCAGAGTGCACTGACTCCTTGGGAACATACAACATGTAAGCATGAAGAAACTATGCTATTGGCATTGCCATGTTTTTAAAAGCTTTGAATTATCAAGTGATAATTTGATTCCACTTTGGCAGCTACTGGAGGATTTTTGTTCTTGGTGGGAATCAGATTTTATTTTTCTAAAAGGCTTATGAACCAGAATATAGAATCTAGTCCAATCCATAAAAGATCCAATTAGCATAGGGATTATATGCTTATAAGCAATGGTGATGAGTAGACTGGAATAGCAACTTTATCAACTCCTCTAAGGTGACAATTACTTTCAGTAGTGAGACTGAAATTCCAGGATATTCTTGAGACCACCCGTGGCCTGTGGCCTGAGTGGTAGGGGCTCTTACCATGCCATTTCAGGGTGAGTTAGCTTCTTTCTCAAATCACAGAGCACTCCTGACTGACCCATGCAGCATCATATTTTATAACCAGCTACAGTTTGAAAGTGCAGGATGAATCTCTTCCAATTTCTAAAATTCTACAGATTTGTAGAGTTGGAAGGGGCATTCACCTCATTACCAATGTATTGATTTAAATGGATCTTCTAAACTTCCTGTTTTGGCGAACACAATATACATTGGATGAAATGGGGCTGATTCGCCAAAGCTCATACCACAATAGCACCATAATTAGGATTGGTGTGTGTAGTCAGGAGCATGTACCATGTAGTTCAATGAAACTGAGGCTAGAATCCTGCTGGTCTCCTCCACATATGTAAGTTCCTCTATAGAAGTAGTGGGATGTTTTTGTCCAGCATAGAACAGTTTGCAATCAGTTCAAGTTGTGGAAATAGAATAGTAGATGGAATACCATTTGAGCATCATTATACATTGAATGTGGATGTGCATGGCTATTGCACACAGAATGCATGGATATGCATTCACTTTGAACATGAATGTGCATTTACATTGCACATGGGTGTAGGTTACACATTTAGTTGTGCACCATCCAACTTTTGTGATTATACATTTTGTCATTTACTGTTGCAAATTATTAGCAAGGTTGTGTTCCATAACTACTATATAAATCTGTAAGCTTAAAGTTACAATCCCTCTCCTCAGTGCAGACTTCAGCCTATGTCTCAGAAAAGTATTTACAGGATTGACCAGAAAATGCATTAGTCCTTAAGGTGTTGAAGGGTTTTGAGTTTCTTAGCTACTCATTCATGTATCCTCCTGGCATTCTTCCCTAAGTTATGATTAAAACATTCTGCTCTGGAACTTCTTTTTCGATTCATCACCACCTTCTACAGATCTCCAGGTTCCCTCCTCCAATTTCACATCTTTTTAAATATTTTTCAAGGACTTTTGGTTTCTCTCTCTAAGCAGAAGGTGACTAAAGTCTCTTGTCTTTTCTCCTCCTCCTTTTGAACCTACTAGTTAAACATCAGACCGTGTCATGCCAGCAGACTGTCTTCTCTCTTCTTCATAATCACTATGTGTGGAGAGAAAAGGATTTGGAAGTCAAAGTGTAGATCGGTAGGGCTGGGCTAGTTCTGAAACATCAAAAGAAGGCTCTCTAGTTAAGTAAGGTATAGATGGCAGATTTTCAGTAAAAGTGACAATGGTTTTCTTGATGGGAACACATGCATACCTAACTGTTTTGGAGCATAAGAACCTGTCTAATTTGTATATTTCTATTTAGACCAGGACTATTGATTCTGGAGAGCCAGCTGAACTTTGACTTTGACTTTGGAGAGCAGGCTATGAATCCCCATTCTTCCATGGAAACCCACTGAGTGACCTTGGTCAAGTCATACCAGCCTCTGAGGAAGGCAAGGGCAACTCACCTCTGAACAAATTCTGCCAAGAAAACCCTATGATAGGCTTGTCTTAGGGTTGCGATAAGTTAGAAATGACTGTTGTTGCATACGACAACAACAACAACAACAAAATGATTTGCACTGACAGCAGTTCAATGGTGTCTCAGACAGTTGTGTTGCTGATCTACTTTTTTACCTGATCCATCTTAACTGGAGATTTCAGGGATTAAAGCCAGCACCTTTTGGCAATTGTTAATAAGAATGAATATAATAAAATGCTGAACCCATCTGTGAGTAGTGGTAGTAGGATAATGCTTTGCATAGCTTCAGCATCCCATTGTATTCATTCTTTGTCAAAACTGGCATGCTCTACCTAAAAGTATGGTCCTTTTGTTTCATGCTAGTGTGTTTTCCAAATCTTGTTCACAAAGGCTGTCAGAACACACTGTTATTAGAATGATTGCTACAGTCTTTTTTGAGCATGGTACAGTTGCCTCTCTGTATCCACAGATTCTTTATCTAACAATTCAAGCATCCAAGGCTTGAATTTTTTTAATATATATATAAATTCCAAAAGGCAAACCTTGATTTTGCCATTTTATATAAGGAGCTCCATTTTACTATCCCATTGTATATAATGAGAGTTGAGCATACACAGATTTTGGTATCCATGTCGGGTTCTGTAGCCAAACCCCAGCAGATACCAAGGGCCCACTGTAATTGCTTCTCATTGTCTCAAAACAGAGTTTTTGGCCATGTAATACCATCGACTTTTAACAGCCCCAGACTGATTATGAGAACTTCAGCTCAGACTAACTGGAAACTTCAACTGGCACAATTTTTTTCTCCCACTCAGGTACACAGGACTATTTTCACTAAGCGAGCAAGTCAGAGAAATCTCCTGGTGTCTTACTGCCAGAAAGGGACCTCCATTCATGACTAACTGTATAAATTTGATCTGATGCCAAAGGGAACTGAGATCTATATTCTCAATTACTTGGCATCCCTAAGAGGTGGGGGCCCTTTGACCTCCAGCTGGTTGGGGCTTTTAGCCCCACCCAGCATGACAAATGATAGAGGATTATTTTATGTTTAAACTCTCCAACATTTCACAGATGAAAACTAGGACACAAGGAGCCAAGTGACATCAAAGTTTGGTCAAGATGGCAAAAGTTATTGAAGAGGAAGAACAAACAAGCTAGAAGAGGATGCAGCTGTTTCTTTTTGTCTAAACCTACTGAGAAGGGCAAGATGACATTCCCTTTTGTTCTCCCCCCTCCCCCGTGCTGAGTTAATTGAATGCAAATTTAAATTTCAGCAATTCATGTAAACTGAGGACAAAGAGAGCAAATGGGAGGAAGAGAGAAAAACCGGGACATTTTAAAAGTACAGTGGCCCAGCTGCATTGGCAGGCTAGCAATCTATGGATTGGAGAGTTAGTGGCTTGCCACAGCCCATATTTTTCAATAGTAGTGCATGCACACAGACACACTGACATGGATACATGGACATCACCACCCATTGAATGATATGGGGTATGACCACCCATCTCTTTTCCAGTCTGTGGGGTGGCCCAGAACCTCTACTGTTACTGCTACCCCTCCTATGCTACTTCTTGTAATGTAAGTGGAGGGAGCTTGGTTTGGTTTGATTTGGAAAGTGCCAGGGACAATTTTAGGGGGAGGCAGAAGATATGGGAGGAGAAAAATTGGAATATCTTCTTCCACTGGGATTTTGATCTGGGGTTTCTAGCTTGTAAAATCCATAGCGTCTTCATAGGCTAACAGATTACTTGAAGGCACACACATGCACAAACACACACATATTTGGAGGGGAGTTATATGTCCTCCAAGTTGTTAACTTGGACATTGAATACTATTTCCTTGGAGGCCCAGTTGGCACCAGTATTGCTGGTTATTCACTAAACACCCTTGGTTTTATATAAAAAATCTGCACCTGTACATAATTTAAGTCATTTTAAACTGTTCCAAATGGTTTTAATCTGTCTTAACCCCCCCATCCCAAACCTTTCTAGATTGTTTAGTATGCTTTCAGCCTTTTAAACTCATTTCCGTTGTTTACACTCATCCTTTGTTTATATTATTTTATTGTACACTAACCTTGAAACAGAAGATGGAATATAAATAGCTTGATAAAATAATAGCATCTTACAGTTGGGTGGGGCTACAAGGGCTGTCTAACCCATCCCTCTGCTATGCAGGAATCCATAACTACAACACTCCTGTAGATGCCCATCCAATCATTGTTTAAAGACCTCCAAAGAAGGGAAGTACATCATCCTCTGAACCAGTCCATTCCACTATCGGGGAACTCTTACAGAAAAGAAGTTCTTCTGATTTTTTAACTGTAATAGCCTTACTTGTAATTTGAATTCATTGATTCATGTTCTGATCTCCAGATATGTACAAAACAAGATTGTTCCATCTTCTGCATGACATCAGATAGTTAAAGATGCCAGCCAATGAATATTAGGTGTTGTTGGCTCTATTTCAAAGGAAGGAACTGGCAAAACCACTTTCCAAGGACCTTATTACATGGCCATAAACAGCAATTTCCCTTTTCCTGGCTTCAATTCTCTTCCGGGATACATCTGGGTGTTATCATACATAGGTTGCTGTCGATTCTGCTGTGATGCTGCCAGCCAAATACAGCCCAAGTAAGACATGGGTCCAAGCTGTGTTCAGCTGGCCAATTTTTGAAGTCAGAAACTTCCAACTTCGAAAATTGGCCAGCTGAATGTAGCTTAGACCTGTGTCTTACCCGGGTTGTATTTGGCCAGCAGCATCGCGACAGATTCGGCAGTGACTCAGGTATGATAGCACTTGGATGTATCCTGGAAGAGAATTGAAGCCCAGGAAAAGGTAAGACACCCCTTATGACCATGTGATAAGCTCCTGAGTATTCTTTGCTTAAGACAACCCTATGAAAGTCATGGGGTCACCACAAGTCAAAAGACAACTTGAAGGCACATGTACACAATCATGCTACCTCTCAGGCTTCAATCAATCAATCAATCAATCAATCAATTTGGAGGAATCAGCCTCTCCATTCCATTTGTATATTTGTCCATTCTCCCCCTCCTGCTAATCAGTGATGTCACTAGGACTGGAGTCACTCATGATGAAAATAGTAAGGAGACAAGCTCCATGTGCTCTGAGATGGGGCAGCTGTTTGTTTTAAAATCCCAGTCCATTTTGGGCTCATTGAGAAAAAGTCTTCTTTAGGAGTCTTCAGCAGAATTCACTAGAGTTGAGAACATTTCCCAAAACAATAGACCAGTGATATAAAAAGAGCTAGTGAGGTAACTCATGGTGTTATCTCCCACACTCCTGACCTCGTTCCATACCACACCATATGGAATCCCTTGTAAAAATTTTATACTAATGTTACTCATAAATCATAATTCACTGAACGTAATGACAATAGTTTTGACATATCTAGCAAAATTAAAATTATACCTTTACATTACAGTATCATACACACAGCCAAAATGTATATACATGTACATAGTTTCATGTGGTTACAGTGAAAATGTGGTAAGATGCAATGTTTTAAAAGAACATTTTAAAGAAGATTTTAAAATGTTAAATATTAAAATTTAAAAAAAAATAATTTTAAAAAATTTAAAAAGCTGGGACCTCTCTTTTATCCTCCCACTGAACCTTGGCCCACTCACACCATCTCTTCTGCTGATGTTCAGGTTTTTAAATGAATGCAGGCAAACACCACAATGTGTTTCTGCCAAAAGGCAGATGTTTGGGGAGTAGTGGTGTAACTCCCCCCTTAAGGTTTCACCTGGTGCATCCTGAACCCCAGCATCCCACTAGTGATTCCCCTGCTGCCATGGCCTCTGATAGTGAAGTCCTGTTGTACTATATGAAAGGCAAGAAGTCTTTTGTACAGACTGGCATTACCTACTTGTATTTTCCATGGGTACATACCAAAGAGGAAAAAGAGAAGAATGAGACTTGGCTTTGTGTTTTTTATATCCCAGCTTCCATATGCCTCAAAAGTAAACAAAGGAGATTGAAGGAAGAAAAGAAGGGTTGAGCAGTTCAAGAGCATTGCAGAACAAAAGGTGCTCTCCTCATCATGGCAGATTTGATGGGATTGTTGTGGCATTTAGTGGCTCTTGCATTTGCTTTATGTTGTTTTCCCTCCAGGATTAACTTGTAATATTTATGACCAACATCCTCCCTAGCAAGAAGGGAGCTTTCACTGTGTAACACATTTTATTCCCTTGAGAGCATTCTCATACAAAATGAGAATGTACAAAGAGGTGGGTGAAAAATATGCACTCTGAAGTTTCTTCAAATGGTCAGATCTGCTTTCCATCAGAGCCTCTGCTGCCACAGCAAAACAAACAAAAGTTCTGTCTCCAAATCATTTGATAAACTTTTTACATGGAAAGACTTTTCAAGGTGAGATCCTTCCAAGCTTAGCTGGGAGAAAGTCTCCCCTCTGCTCTTTTGACATGGCACATATTAAAAAACAAATGAAGCTGAGCCAAAAATAATGGGTACTTTTGTTTTGAACATTTTTGGCAGCGTCAAAAGAATCCCTTCCTGCTTTTGGCCAGTTTTTCAACTCTCCTTGAAAGAAAGATTCACGCTCAGCTGAAACCAATGTGTACTCAGTTCAAAAAACCCACAAAAAAAAATCTGTACTCAGAGGTAAATCCAGTGCTGAGCTGAAATATTCCTCTCACAAATTTGGCCACTGTGTTCACAAGCTCCATACCTGAAAGGGACAGTCCAGATTAATCCTCTGTCATCCGATTTTTACACCTGTTTTTAAAATGTCCCAGTTTTTCTCCCACTTTTCCCTTTGTCATTTGCTTACTTGAGTTACTTCAAAGAGAGTCCAAATTCAAATATAGTTGGCTTTCAATTAGCTAACAGGCTTAGGACATTATCGCATGGGCTTTCCACCCAGGTCCAGAGCAGACTGAAACTTTGGGGAAAATTTTTCAGATTGGGTCTTACTGCACACCTCCATGCTCAGATCAGAGGCAAAGGACAGGAGTTAACTGTTCTTTGTGAAGGACAGGATTAGGATAGATTGGGGTTGAGATGGCTAAGATCAGGTTGCAATGCCTCTGGTCTGACTATGGAGGTGTGCATTAAGACCAGAGCTTAACAAAATTGCAAAACAAATTCCTAACATGCTCAGCCTGGGATAGGCATGGATATTTTGCCAATGCAATAATCTCCTTAGGCAAAAGTAAACTGCTACAGTCTCTCCTACTTTATGTGTTCTTCATCATTAATAACTTCTGCCATTCTGATCGCAGTCTGCTGTAGTTGGAATTGGCGGTTGGATTTAGACCAAGAATCATGAGACCTTTCAGGTATTGCTCACAGCAGTTGTCAGCATTATTTAGGCTGCTTAGGGCTGTTGAGGTTGGAGTTCAGTAACATCCAGAGAGGCCATATCATTTATTTTAGACCTTTGTCTCCCTGGGAAGGACATAGTTATTTTCTCCTCTTTTCTTGTGGCATGGGGAATTTTGAAGAATAATTCAAAATACAGGGCTGCAGGGTTTCATTCTTTTCCTGACTACAATGAGATGGTGTGGTGAGTGTGTGTGTTTTCTTGTGTGTTACTCTCCATTGTTTTGCATTATCCCTAGGCACTTGTGCTTTGTAGGTAGCTCTCCAGACAACCTAATATGGTGAAGACTTCCCTTGGGGTTTTAAAGAATTGTGACCACCCAAGTGCCTAAAAGCTGAGCAAATTTGTTGTTGTTGTTTTAACAACAGAAATAAAGGCAGGCACAATAGTCATTTATATCACAACATTCAGCCTTGCCCTCTTTCTCAAGTATCAGGCAAGCTATCCAATAGAAGGTACAGATGTTATGCTTTTGTTCATGTTTATTCTTCTTTATGAAAACAAAACAATGCCTTTGTTCCTGGCATTGGGAGACATGCATCTCAGTGCTAGTACAGGTACTTGGCAATCTGGTGCTCCCCCTAAAAAAAAGATTCCCCCCAACATATTCTGGGATGCATGCACACAGGTTCTTCTTCACCTGTTCTGCAAATAGTTGAAAAAAAGGTTTTTGAAAGATTTGGGCTAGTCTTAAATTTACCTCCTTCACCTCCCAAAGAAACCCTGTACAGCCACTTCCCCAGAACCACATCAAAGATGAAAACATCTATTTGGAGGGTAGGTACTGGCTGAGATCCTACATTGGAGATGTATAAAATAAATATTAGCATGTGGATTTACAGGGACCAGCATGGTGTAGCAATTTTGGTGTTGGACTATGACTCTGGAGACCACAGTTTGACTTCCGTCTGGGATATGAAACCCACTGGGTGACCTTAGGCAAGTCACACTCTCTTAGCCTCAGGGAAAGGCAATGGCAAACCTCCTCTTAACAAATCTCACCAAGGTTGCCTAAGGGTCATCATAAGTTGGAAATGACTTGAAGGCACACAACAACAACAATAACAATGTGGACTTACACATGAATTGTGCTGTGCAAATCTAGTGTTGAATGATAATGTTGGGTAATTGAACCAAGACAGAAAATGTATAACTGAATGCACAACCAGATGTACATGTGCATTCATGTGCATCCATACACAATACACATGTGCACATCCATGTACAGCATGCATCTATGCACAAAGGAGATGCATGTTCACGCCACTTTTGCAACCTAAAACTGGGTGCAGACATTCTGCATTAGACAAAAGTGCTCAATTACATCCACAGGGGAACTTATGTATACATAGGATTCCAACCACAACCAAGCTGCTGTCACCCCTCACAAAATGTCACATCTGTCTTAACCTTAAATGTCAAGAGCATTTGTGCTATGTCTCCATCCCCACACACTTACTCCACATTCACCAGTTTGCACACTGCCATTCACTTTGTCTTTATGCTGTTTACCACTTTTATTTCTTCTTGACAAAGGACACTGCTTCTCTGACTCTCTTCTTTGCTCCCCAGGCTTCTCAAAACATGGCATTTCTTTTGCGCTTATCCTTGTACCCTGCTCCAGCTTTTCAATGTGCAGGGCTTATCATTGACATGCTATTTGTTTGGTTAGTCACAGCTACTTTTATAATTCATCTCTGCTGTGAATCTGAATGAGAGGTTCCAACATGTGCAGTAGTTAAAACAGTAGTTTGCCCTGCAGATTACAAAATCTTTTCATGCATTAGTACATTAGCTCTTTGGTAGCTGGCTTCAGACATTTCACACACCTTATTATTTCTAATGTGTACAGTCTACTGCTTCATCTTTCCCCATACCACTCCTCCTCCTTCGAAATGTTGAGATGAATCAAACAGAGAAACTTTTCCTTTCCACTTCCTTCTCTATTTGCTGTTATCTAAGTGCCCTCTAATGGCATTCATAAAACAATGCCCCTGTCTTTGCAAAGAAGAATATGGTAATTCTGTACAGGCAGGGGTGCAACATTGCCGAGTCAGATGATGCCGGCTGGAGGTTCTCCAGGCAGAGATTTCTTTTTTCTCTCACCTTTTGTGACTCTAGAATAAATTATGCCTCTGGCAGAGCTGTGCACATAGAGAACAATGGAATAATGAAATCCCAGGGATTTGCCTATTTCATAAGAAAACCACCACTTGCCCTTTATGTTGTAATCTACTTTCATTCCTCACTTCATTACCAAAAAGAAAGGAAGAAAGAAAGACAAGGAAAGGAGGGCAGGGCCAGGAATGAATATATGCGAAACAACATTTTCTGCATCTGCACACACAATACAATACAGGCTTAGTTGTTCACTATTCCGAATATGAGTCTAACCAAAAACCAGTCTTTGATTCCACCCTTTCACCCTTTGATTTATCCCTGTAAGAGTTTTGTTTGGGGGAAATGGGCAATGGATATAGGGAAAACAATTGATTTGGAAAGCTGGGAATATGCAAGAAGGAAAACCGAGAAATTTACTAAATCGCAAGATTTAAAAGATAACTATTGGAATATGGAACAAAGATGGTATCTATATCCAGCAAAGATTGCAAAAATTTATAATACAAATTTGAATGTTTGTTGGAAATGTAAACAAAATATTGGATCTTGGCTTCATATTTGGTGAAGATGCTCTAAGATGAAAATTTACTAGAAGAAAATCTATGAAACAATTCCAGATATTCTTAAAGTTAAGCATGAATTAAAACCAGAAATATATCTATTAAATATGTTAAATCAGACAGATCAGATGTTACAGAGAAAATATTGAAGAATTCTTTTATATATGGTCTCAGCTGCAGGACTGTTAATAGTACAGAAGTGGAAAAAAACAAGAGTTACCAACTGTGGATGATTGGCTATTGAAGCTGACTGAAATAAAAGAAATGGATAGAGTAACTGCCCTGTTGAACCATGTTGATCTAGAAAGGATAGATAAAGAATGGTCTCCTGTGGAAGAATATTGTAAGAAAAGATGGTCAAAGTAGAGCAAGTAAACTAATGGAAATGTTAAAGAATCTTATTGAGGAGGGATAAGATGATTAAAAAGCCGCTTAGATTGTCTTCATTTAAGTGGGGTATAAATAAATTTTATTATTATTTATTATTAAAAGATAGTATGTATGGAAATATATATGGAAATTATAAGATACAAATAATTAGCAGGGTCGACTCAGCCTGGCATCCTTCTACGGTCACTAAAATGAATCCCCAGCTTGTTTGGGGCAATTAGCTTACACATTGTAAACCTTAGGGAGTGCTTAAGTGCATTGATAAGTAGTATAGAAATGTACTTGCTATTGCTGTTGCTATAAAGTGTTGATTAGTTCTGCCTTTTCTCTGGCTCCTGTCACCATTTCTCCACCTTCTCCACTCCAGGTATATCTGCAGGTTCAAGAAAAGCTTGTAAACAACATGGACTAAATCCAACTGTTTTTTTATATGCCATCAAGTTGAATGTGACCCATGGAGATCCTATTTGAATGGCCTTCAAGAGCCCCCATCATCTATTGCCCTGCTCAGCTTTTGGAAACTCTGCTGCTTCCTTGATTGAATCAGTTCACCTGTAGTGTAGACTTCCTCTTTGCCTTTCACTTTGCCAAGCATTTTAATCTTTTCCCAATGAGTCATGCCATCTCATGATTCATCCAAATCCTCAGTTTCATCATTTTAGTTTCTGCTGTTGGTCGTGCGTTCCTTCAAGTTATTCCTGACTTATACTGATCTTGAGACAAACTGGATCCAATGGCTAGTTCCGAACAGGATAGACCAACTGAATTAATGGAACTTACTTAAGAGTTAGCTTGCCAAGTTCTTATAAATTCAAGGATCTACTCTAGTTAGGACTAGCAACTGGTTTTAAGTTATTGCTTTTTTTTTTTAATCCATCATGAATATTTCCTATAGTGGGTTTTCATATTTTTTAAAAATAATATTTTATTGAACATTTAAAGCATTTAAAACATTTAAAATGATCCTATTCATACAATCACATATTTATGCAATCATATATTTACTAACATACATACCTCTATCTATATTATTTTACAAGTGTAACTGATCATTTAATGTATTTGGCAATGATAGCATTCAGCTATTCTTCCCCTCCAAAAACATTCCACTTTAAGCCATCCTTTCTTCCTCTTCTATCATCTGTAAATTTTACTTCCTTAGCTTAAACTTTCCTTAACTTTATTTCTCCTCTTTCCTTCCTTTCCTATCTTCTTCTTTCCTATTTTTCTAGCTTTCTTGTTGCTTTCCTATTTCTCTAGCTCTCCTATCCTTATCTAACATCCAGTTCCCTTCACATACCATCAATTCACATACTCTTCTTACCTTCAAACACTTTCTTTCTCCCTCTACAATCATTCCTTACTTCCTTTCCATCATCTGCCAATTTGTCTTTACTTCTACTATTGGTTTTCTATTATTGGTATGTTTCTGTTCATCACATCCACTTATGTTGTTGTGATCTTAATTCCAATTCCTGTTAGGCTTACTTATATAATTTGTTGTCTTACTTATTTTAAAGTTTTGCAATCATAATCATTTCCTTTTTTCCTACCTTATTCCTTATTTAACCAAATCTATGCCTCTTCTTTGGAATTTGCCACTTGGATATAGTATCTACTTTCTTAGGGTTAGTGGTTCCTAAGATTGAAATTCATTCTTTCTTCACTTTTGTAGATTGTTATCTTACCTTTATGTACATAGTCTCTTAAATACATTTTTCTTTAACATTGTTATGTTCTTGATTTTCTTTTATAATTCTTAATTCTCAATTCTTAATTCTCTTTTATATTTCCATGTCACTTAAATACATTTTTCTTTAACATTGTTATGTTCTTGATTCTCTTTTATAATTCTCAATTCTTAATTCTCTTTTATATTTCCATGTCACTGAGTCTTTAATTCAAACATTTTTTACCTGTCTTGAGTATGTTTACCCTTTGTTGCTTGAGTTCTCAAAAAACCAAAAATGAGCACAGAAATGGAAAACAGAATATATTCCTGAAAGATAGGAATAGCTGTTAAAATTATATGATGCAATGGAAATGCAGAAATTAACACAAATAATACAGGTGAAACAAATAGATAATGTAAAGGATAACTGGCAATTAGTATATAACTACATGAATAAAACATGGAAAATGTGAGCAAATAAAAGAAACAAAGGAACAAAAAATGTGAGAAAAAAGAAAGAAAGGAAAAGAAAGAAAATACATGATCAAATCATACAAATATAGACAAAGGACAGAAGACTTTTGGTTTTGGGAGAAGATTTTTTTGTTTTTCATATTTTTTTCAAAAAAAATCTGATAGTACCTCTTGTAATGTTGTCCTTCAAAATAACCTAAATGAGGGGTAAAGAAACTGTGACTTGCAGGGAACAAGTAGTCTTCAATCAGGGTGAGCAAATGTCATAACTGCAAAGGGGGACAAGGCACTGTAGACTGTAGGACATTTAAGAAAAATGAAGGACATTACAAATTAAAAGCTACAACACTAATATAAATATAAATTTATGCTACTTAGTCATGCTCAAAATGGAGGACATGTTGGAAATCCACCTGGACAGGAGGCTGAAATGTAGGACATGTCCTGGAAAAGGAGAATGTCTGGTCACCCTGTCTTCAACCCATGTCATTCTGCTTCTCAAACCTTGTGACACACTTCCCCAACCCTCAGAGTCCTAATTTAAAATAAAAACAAAAGCCAGTGAATAATTTCTGTCCAAAGTAAGTCCCTAGTCTTAGATTAGCAGTTTCCCATTTAGACCCTCCCAGCCCCAAGGCCTAAAATTGGCTTAAAATC
Organism: Phrynosoma blainvillii; assembly: GCA_026167975.1. Classification (NCBI taxonomy): domain Eukaryota; kingdom Metazoa; phylum Chordata; class Lepidosauria; order Squamata; family Phrynosomatidae; genus Phrynosoma; species Phrynosoma blainvillii. Next base: position 23,353,670 of record JANUYF010000002.1, read on the forward strand.
CTGGGCTGCATCTACATGGCAGAAATAATTCAGTCTGTCCCAATTTGGCTCAGTGCTATGGAAACCCAGGATTTGTAGTTTGTTGTGGCACCAGAGCTCTCTGACAGAGAAGGCTACATATCACACAAAAATACAAATCCCAGAAATCCATAGCATCGAACCATGGCAATTAAAGCAGTGTCAAACTGCATTATTTATCCAGTGAATATACAGCCACAGCCCAGGTTAATCTTCTGTTGTCTCATATTTTTAGCTGATTTTAAAATGCCCCATCTTCTCTCTCCTCCTCCCACTTTCCCCTTCTGATCTTGGCTTATTTCAATTGCTGCAAACTGTGTTAAAATTGAAAAAGTCATTTGGATTCAATTAACTCAGAAGTGGAGGGAGAGAAGAGGATGGTATGGCATCTAGTCATTCCCGTTAGGCTCAGGCCAAAGCAAATGGCTATAGCTTAGCATTTTGTGTTCTTCCTCATTAATAACTTTTCCCCTCTTGACCATGCTCTGATGTTGCTTGATCACATGTGTTCCAGTTGTCATCTGTCATAGGTTAGAAGGTGTAGATCTGTGGTGGGAAAGCTATAGGGATCTAGGGACCATTATTTTGCCCCCAAGAATGGCTGTGGGCTGTACCAGCCCCCTTCCCTGAAACTGTTGGTGTTATTTGGACCTCCAAGTGGACGTGCCCCACAGTTGGGGTGCAACAAATGAGAAGGTCTTCACTTCCACCCTTGTGCAATCATACTGCACCACACTGCACCATACTGCACCATACTGCCTTTTCAGCCAAAAATCAGATTTCCTACTTTCCACTTCCAAGGCTACACGCACATTGCAGAAATAATGCAGTCTGACACCACTTTAACTGCCCAGGCTCAATGCTATGGAACTCTGGGAACTGTAGGTTTGTGAGACATTTAGCCTTCTCTGTCAGAGTGCTCTGGTGCCACAACAAACTACAAATCGTAGGTTTCCATAGCATTGAGCCATGGCAATTAAAATGGTGTCACACTGCTTTATTTCTGCAGCGCAGATGCAGCATACCCTGTCAAATCGGTACAGTTGGAGGGTATGCATGCCTAGATATGTTGTGGCTTTAGGTATGGAAGGAAGGCTAGTAATGCACACAGTCATTTTTCTTGGATTCATGTTATGTCGTGTTATCCTTTTTTGACCAAGGCCTTGGGCTGTCATCACTGATGAATTAATTGTCAATACCATTTTATGATGACATGAAAGGTAGAGACAACACTCTCTCCAGTGGGTGATTCTAGGGGCTTGGTGTAGCAGATCGTCATTACACAGCCAGGATAAGCAGTCCTGTAAATGAGCCTTTTTGCCCTTCTTTTTCAAAGCTGAGTTATAGTGTTGACATTTAGTGTTTCAGTTCATCTGTCAGCTCCTTCAGTCTCCATTGTACAGAAGAGCCAAGCAATAAGTTCAAGCAGATATTTTCAGCACTAAATCCCCCTCCCCCTCTCCTGCCAACTTAAACTGGAAGGATTTTGCTTTCCCTGAGAAAATACAAAATGAAATGAATGAGCAGAGACCGGCTGACAAGAGTCAAAATTGCAGCCTTTGTGGCGTGTTAAAGGTTGCCATTTCAGTTGTTTAAAACCAAGTTGTACATACTGATGTTTGATGGGGAAATTGTCTTTTGTTTCACTTTTTAAAAATTTATAAATTTTATGAGTGATGATTTTTTTAAAAGAAAAAAAAAAGAAAAGAAAGAAAATGTATTTGATAGAGGAAGGCAGGAAAGAATGACGATCAGCATACACCACTATTGATAACAATGGGTTTAAAATTGGCAATGCATGGTAAAGAATGGATAACTAATGAAATCGTTTGAAATATTTAATAAACTTCGAGCAAGTTTTTTTTTTAAGGAAAGGTATATATAGGTAAGCACAGAGACATCTTTCATATACGGTACTCAGACAATCCCTCCTTTCTTCGCTCACTTTTCTTCTGTTTTTTGACTTCCTTCAGTGAGCTCAGGGCAGTATACATATGGTTATCCCATTTTATGCACTCAGAAGCTTATGCAGAACTACAGAAATTTTGCTTGAGGCAACCTGGTAAGTTACTTTTTCTGTAATACTCTTATCTTTTCTTTGCTGGCATAGCTGCTCATTGTCTCCCATTCAAGTGCCAGAGGCCACCCTGGCTTGGAATGATCTAGTCATTGGGGATTGAGTCTCTGGTGTCTTTTCCACTACACAATTATAGCACCTTGAACCCACTTTAACTGCTACACATCCATCCTGTATCAAAGGACCATGACTGCTTTCTGGCAGAAAATTCTAAGCTTCCCCTCAATCTAAAAATCCCAGGATTCTGCAGGATGCACCCATGCCAGTTCAAGTGGGACTGATGTGTTATGACTTTATCATGTGAAAGTTATCTCAAAATAGGAGTCCCAGTCCTCTCCCAATAAGTACTCCCAAAAGCATGAGATACATCAATGCAGCACCACAGAGGGATAGAGTGACCAACTATGCTCTCAGAACATTTTAGGTAAATTTTGCTGTAGATGATAGTACGGGAATGTTTTGACTCAAACACACAACACTGTGATTGCTTGTCTCCTATCCAAACACTTTGTGCTTTCCTCAACATTCATGGAAACTTTCAATTTCAACTCAAAATTTCACTTTAGTTGAAATTGGGCTGCTGAAAGGTCTAGGTCATCCCCAGTTTCTCAATGCATTCCTTTCCGTCTCTCATCTCTCCCTCCATCTCTGCTACATGGTTTCTAGATGAACCCGGTGGTTAATAGGAAACAAAAGTTCAGTGTGGGTCAAGTCCCTCAATTAAAAAATTGAATTTATTTTCTGACACAATAAGATTAGCAGATACTTCATAAATCCCTAGTCCATCCACTCCTTCCTTTCATTCTAATGAGTTTAGACTGAGATAATGATGCTGGGAGAATTCCTCTTGAGTTCAGCTGAGGAACAAAGTAGTTCCAAACTCAGTCTGCAAATGAGGTCGGAGCCATAAACTGCAGCCATCCATCATAGCATAGTAGTTTTGTGTCTCATAAAAGGCTGTTTAGGCTGAGTCAATCAAAGGGACATTAGCAGAGCCGGGTGGCATTAGATTGTCCTACAGTAGAATAGAAGGAACTCTGTGTGTGTGTGTGTGTGTGTGTGAGAGAGAGAGAGAGAGAGAGAGAGAGAACAGGGCAATGATACTCTAAATGAGACATATTTATTCATAGTCATGAACTTTCTGAAGTTATGATGAAAGGGGGAAAGGACATGGCACACAAAATGTTAATAGACTTTGTGAAATGAAGCAAGCCCATGTTCTAGATTTTTTTCCTGTTAAGAGGAGTGGTTAATTATTCTTGCCTTTTGGAATCACTGTATTAAAATCATCAGTCATGGTCCTTTGATACAGGCATTCCTGCTAGGCTGCAGATACGCTGCCTGTCATCCTTTCTTCAAAGCAGGAGTGGGCAAAGTGCAAGCCTGGGCCACAAGGAGCCTTTGAGGATGTTTTTGTAGTGCACAACACAGAGTCCTCTAACTATGATTGGTTTGGCAAGGACTGTGCCAATTAATCCTCTGCCTTCCCACTCTTTCCACTGCGTTTAAAATGTCTCAATTTCTCTTTCTTCCTCCCACTTTCCCCTTTTATCCCCAGCTTCCTTCAATTGCTGCAAATTCAGTTCAATGTGTAAAAGCAATTTCTACTAAAAATAACTCAGCAGAGAGAAGATGAAAGGAAGACTGGAATCTCAGCCTTTATTGCAGATGCATACAACAGCAAATTGCTGCAGCTTCTCCTACTTTGTGTGTTCATTTTTATTATTTTTTGGGGTTATCTTGACCACTCTTTCATGTTGCTTGGCCATATGTGTCCCAGTTTTCATTGGTGAAATGTTGGATTCTCTTTTTTCTTCCCCAAAAGTGAATTGTCTCACTGGGAAGATTCCAGTGGTGGCATAACTCACCTTATAAACTCACCTCCCAACAATGTTTAATGTAAAAATGCCTATTTTTCAAAACAGAGTAGATTTTTGCATACTTTTACTTTCCTTGGTGTATTTTTTTTTGTTCTTTTGTTTTTTGGTAGTGTATGTGGCCATCAAAGGAAGAACTTTCTGATGGTAAGGGCTGTTTGACAGTGGAATAACTGCCTCAGTGAGTTGTGGAGTCTCCTTTGGAGACCTCTAAACAGAGGCTGGATGGCCATCTGTCAGGAGTGCTTTGATTGTGTCTTCCTGTATGGTGGGGGGGATGGACTGGATGGCCCTTGGGGGTTTCTTCCAATTCTAGGATTCTAGGATTCACAGGAATAAAGCCCCTGTCCTCTGGACCTGGTGATGTTGCCTACCCTGCTCCTCCAAGTGCTTATATGCTTTACCTCTGACTGCTTTGTTCTTCAGAGTCCCAAGGTTGGAAATGTTCTCCATGAAATATGTAAATTCCCAGCACTGTAGTAGTGACCCCACACAAAATTTATTGCAGAATGTCAGGGTGGATGGTGACTCCATGGCTAGTTGCACCTAAACAGACTCTCCGTGGGTGGCTGCAGCAGGGCTAGCAGTAGATTTTGGGTGATATGGAAGGGGTGGCAGGTGGCATAGCTGCTCCCAGTCATTCCTCTATTGAAAGACAGAACAGGGTGTTCCAGACAGCTTGTCCTACATGCCCTGAATCAGAGATGTAGCTACTGGGTGGGGGAATGTGTTCTCCCTATAAGACTTCTTCCCAGAGGAATGAAAATGTTCTTTGGTCTCCATATTTCTAGCATTGCACAGAATGAGATATTTAATACTGATTGTTCCTAGAACTCTTTTTTGTTGTTGTTATGCTTACATTCCCTTGGTCCCTTTTCTTTGGATGTCTAGACTGTAGTTCCAAATGCTCAACTGAATTTTCAAGTTACTGCAATGCTAGAAATTTGAGGTTTGGATTTGAGAAAAATTTCATTTGAAGGCCAGAATTCTTATTTGGGTGGTCAATGTTTTCATCCCTGCCTCAGTGCTACATCCCTGCCCTGGACTAGCCTGTTGTCCTCACATGAGGTGGAGAAAACTGTCCCATTATCACAGCTTCAATGGTTGGTCTCCTTGGCTTCTGAGGGTAGAATGGTGTGGTGGTTTGGCCAAGATCCTGCACTGAGCAGGTAGAGCATAACTTTACACTCTCTGAGTTAAGCAGTGCTACCTTGTTAGTCAATTGCAACACCAAGGGTGTATGCACACCTACATGTATAATGCGTATCAGCTCACATCCATGCACAATGCACATTCATGTTCAGTGGAGCTGCATGGCCAATCCCACTTCTGCAGCCTAGAATTGAGCTCAGCCATTCTGCATTGGACAAAAATGTCCAAACACTTCTGTAGGGGAGCCGACAACAGTGTAAGCACCACCAAGAGGCTGACCACCATTTTTGCCTTCTCCTTGAGCCATCAAAGGAAGATATCTTTGGCCAGCCTGGAGCATAGGATGGCTGATGGCCAGAATGACCAGATGTCTTAACTGTAAAGGAGGACAAGGCACTGCAAAATGGAGGACATTCAAGAAAAATGGGGGACATGACAAAATAAAAGCTACAAACACTTATAGAAATAAAAAAATCATGCTTCTTTGTCATGCTCAAAATAGAGGACATTTTGTAAGTCCTCCTGGATAGAAGGTGGAAATGTTGGACATGTTCTGGAAAAGAAGGAGGTCTGGTAAACCTGGCTGAAGGCAGGCAGCTTGGTACTGAAAAGAGGAATGCCACATGATGTATGCAGCAGCTATTATAACTATCTTCATTTTCCCAGAATGCCTATGAGCCAAGGGGCCATTCTTGGACAATTCAGATAGAGGCTTTGTTGTTAACTGCCCTCAAGTCAATCTCAACTCATGGCGGCCCTATGGATGAGACATCTCCAAGACCTTCTGTCCTCCACTGCTCTGCTTAAATCCTGCCACCCCTTAATACCCAAAATGACCTCCTTAATGGAGTCCATCCATCTGGCATGGGGCCTTCCTCTCTTCCTACTTCTCTCCACCTTTCCCAGCATTATTGGGGCTAAGCAGACGGCGCAAAGCGCCGTCTTCAGAGCAAGGAAGGGGAGGGGCAGCCACATGCTGGGCGCCCCAACCCCTCCCCCAAAACATCCTCAGAGCAGCTGGCCCTCCCCATGGACGGTGCTCCGAGGATGCCCTCCCGCTGCAGCATCCACACACGCTGCAGCGGAAGAGTCGCCGAAGGTGCGCCGGCAGCCTTTTGTGGTGCACCTTTGGCGATTTGTGGAAGGAGTGCTGTTTTAGCGCTCCTTCCAGGGGCGGCGAAGCTGCGCCGCGGGGCCGAGGTGTGGGGGTGCCTCGGCCCTGATCCACAGCTTCCTGGGGCGGCCCCGTGCCGCCTGTCTGCTTCCCCCCATTGTCTTTTCCAATGAGTCCTCCCTTCTCATGATGTGTCCAAAGTAAGATAGTCCCAGTTTGGTCATCTTGATGTGTTGGGATGTTGGCACTCCCATGTCTTTAAGGGCATAGATAGAAACAGAGGCTGGCTTCCTTTAATTTTCCTATCTGGTTTTGAAGCTTGCATCTTTTTTCTTCTCTCCCCCGCCCCCACCGTTCAACAAGGCATAAATATCACATATGAGGTTCTGTGCATCCCGCACTTAAATGTTTTCAGCTTGTAGTTCACAATGAGAATATCTAAATATAAATCAAGGCTCATAACCTTTGCAGTGCTTGGGAGTGTGCCTGGGATTTCAATAAGGAAAATTTCAAATATCTACTTTTATGCTTCTTTTTTTGCAAATTGTACACTCACTGTCTCCAAAAGAACAAGAGCAGTTAGAAGATGTGTGTGTGTGTGTGTGGGGGGGGGGAGAGATTATGTGAGAGGTGAGGCTTCAAATTTTTAGTTCTCCTATAATGAGCACTTGACACTTTGCTACCAAGACTACTTGCTAGATGATTGCTAAACAGCCCCAGTGGTGTTTCTCTCCTTTAAATTATAGCACAAGGAGATAAAAGGACCTTATAAAAGTGCCGTCTTTCTCTGAGGTCTTCCCACCTCATGTTTAATGTATTTTCCATTTGCTTGAAGATTGGACCAACTGAATTATGTTTATTAGCCCCGTGAGAGAAAGGTTAAAATACTTGTTTCCTGTTGAAATGTTTTCGATACATTTGTCTTAATTTTTGGCATATAAGAATAAAATCAGCATTCCCTTTTAAGTTTTTAATTTGCACATTGAACATGAGTTCTTTTTGCATACATTTTTGATGTCTAATTTATGTTCTTTGCAGGTAGTATTTTAAAACAAGCAAAAGGAAGGCAATCTTCCCAAACTACTATGTTTGGTCTTGGGGTAAAAGAGAAATTCCCTATAGGGACAAATTAATCATCGGGCTGAAATTCAATTGCTAGATTTTACTGGAGCAAATCCATTAAATCAGTGGATTTACACTGATCTTAATTTACCCCTCAGCAATTCATTCAATAAGTTTACTCTGGTTGGAACTGGCATGCCAAAAATTTATTCACCACCTAACCAGGACAGACTGAGTGAGAATTAAATTCCATTTGTGTGTTGATTAAAATAAAATTAAAATAAAGTTTGCTAAACAGTAGGCATTTCTTCATAAGTATGCTAGCAGAAACTTGAGATATCTCCTGCAAACTTTTTTTCTACATGTCCTGAATGTCAGTTCAAATATGAAAGTGTCTAAAAATAATTTCAGAATCAGAGTGTAGAATATTTATTTCAGCTTTTAGGTCTTTTAGTTCACTTGTATCTTTGCTCTCTTTTAATGGATCAACTTTGCACCTACTGACTTAGAGGAAGAGATGGTTCCTGTCTTTCATGTCAATGAAGCAGTGGCCATGCTGGATTTTAGTATGAATTTTAAAGGAGCTGTCCAAAATACCCCCAGAATAGGTTCATTCCCAGAGTAGATTCACTGATTCACTAATGTGGGAGAAACCAGACACTACTTATTTGGTAATTACCAAGTAACCCCTCTCTTCTTTCTTTCTTTCTTTCTTTCTTTCTTTCTTTCTTTCTTTCTTTCTTTCTTTCTGCTGTAGATATAATTTGAATGTGAAGATGTGCAGAGTGGAACCATTACATTCATTCCCCTCCCCAATGAGGAACGATTTAGGGAACTGGGTATGTTTAGCCTGGAGAAGAGATGGTTAAGAGGGGATATGATAGCCCTCTTTAAATGTTTGAAGGGATGCCACATTGAGGAGGGCACTAGCTTGTTTTCTGCTGCTTCAGAGAATAGGACTTGGAACAACAGGTGCAAGTTACAGGAAAAGAGATTCCGCCTAAACATTAGGAGGAACTTCTTGACAGTGAGAGCTGTTTGACAGTGGAACAAACTCCCTCAGATTGTGGTGGAGTTTCCTTCTTTGGAGGTCTTTAAACAGAGGTTGGTTTGATTTTGAATTCCTGCATGGCAGGGGGTTGGACTGGATGGTCCTTGTGGTCTCTTCCAACTCTATGATTCTGTAATTCTATGATTCTATGAACATCTTGTGCCTGATAACTCCCCTCCCAAGCCGTAGGCAAAGGATATAAACGTACAAATGATTAAAGCATAGCTTTCAAGGATGCACCACATGGCCTTGTATGAATTGTGTTTTTTATCCTTTGGTGCTGAACAGCCAGATAAAAAGTCAATAAAATTGTTACTCTGTTTCCCTCAGATGGTTGGGGGGTGGGAGGCAGGGAGAGAACAATCAGCATTTAGATTTTCCTTCCCTATCCTTAACCTGTTGCTACGTTCTCTAAACCTTCTGATTTGTCAGAAATGTATAATCAGTTGTATGAAGACATCATGATTTGGACTTAAGAAGAATAGAGGCAGGATCCATTAATTGAAATGATCTGACATTGGATGTGCCTGTACTCATCTATAAACTGGGGGAAATGCATTCCAAATGCTGTGCAGATGAGAAAAACAGCCTGAATACATATTTGTCCTTCCCATGAATTTCAAACTAAGGACTAAAATTATATATTAGGTGTTGGAGTTGTCATCCAAGTTGTGTTTAAAATTGCCTGTCTTGTTGAAGACAAGGAACAAGGTATTTTCATGCATATAATTTCTATTAGATGCACTATTTATCTCTCAGCTGCAGCCTCTTATGCTCTTTTCTGTTCTGGTGCAAGCTCTTGGCCAAGGCAACTGGGGCTCCCATATCACTGAGATGGTGACTCTGCTCTAGGGTTCAGCCTGAACTTCAAAGAATCCAGAGGTTCACCACCACTACTTTAACATCCATACTAAAACTTAGAGCATATTCATTGTTCCACTGATATCACCAGGGTGGTAGAATTCAAAGACATAGCTTTGTTAGTCTGGAATATCAGTATGCAAAGGGATTGTGTAGCACCCTTGACACCAATTGTGCAAAAAAAGTTTCTTAGACTTAGGGACCATACAGACGGCCTCTAAGAGGTGGCTCCGTGATTGGGACTATGGCAACCACATGCCGTGGCTCCGATACGGCTTTTTGTCACTCCAAAAAGAGCTGGCAAATGTTACTCCTTTTTGGACTGGCAAAAAGCTGCCCTTACCACTGTGGCTCTTCTGCATCCCTTTGGTGCAGTGTGTCTACACACTGCGCCAAGGAGCACCCTAATGCCACACACCATGCAACGGGGCTCGCAGCATGATGGTGGTGTTGGGGTGGCATTGGGCAGTCGGCATGCAGTCTCCCTGTCCCAACTCCACCTCTAGGCTGGCCCTTGTCGCCAGGCTGTACAGGCCCTTAATTTGCCACTAACTGTGTAAAAGAAGTTGTAACATAAGCTTGCATAGACTTGGTCTGTTACTAACTGTGTGAAAGAACTTGTAGTATAAGCTTTTGTAGTCTTGTTCTACTACTAATTCTGGGAAAGAAGTTGTAGGATAAGCTTTCATAGACTTGAGGGCTATGTAGACAAGTGGCTCTGGGCTGCCCCTGCTAACCATGGATCAGAGCTGTGGCAACTGCATGCTGCAGCCCCGATCCTCCCTTTTGCCGCACTTGAAAGAGCAGCATACCTGCTCCTTTCAGGGGTGGCAAAAGTCCACCCTAAGAGCTGGCGTGTGGCTCTTTAGCACCCTTTCCGGCACAGCATGTCAAATCGCTGCGCCGGAAGGGTGTCTTGATGCAGCACACCATGCATAACAGCACACGGTATTAGAACAGCATTGGTGTGGGGTTGGGGCGGCCAGCGTGCAGCTTCCCCACCCCATCTCTGCCTCCAGGCCAGCCCTTTGGGCCGGCCTGCAGAGACCCTTGGTCTGCTACTAACCGTATGAAAGAATCTTTAGCATAAGCTTTCATAGATGGTTTGTTATTAACTGTGTGAAAGGAGTCTTAGCATAAGCTTTGGTAGACTTGGTGTGAAAGAAGTTGTAGCATAAACTTTCTAAGCTTGGTCTGTGCATCTGAGGAAGGAGACCGAAGGCCCAAATAGACAAGCCAAATGAAGCAGCTTCTGGCCACTTTAGAGGAGTGCTGTTTAAACACGCATGCCTCCAAAGCAGATGGAAGCCAAGTCGGATCCAAGTTCCAGTATTTAGGACCAGAGCAAAAAAGAACCAGGATAGTCCAACTCCTGATGGTGCCAGTCAGCCCCTGCATCCATGGCCCACTTTGGGATTGAGCCAGTGGGGTTCCAACCTGCTTCCAGCCAGAATGTACTTGGGCCACACTTCCATGCCCATCAACCCCAGACTCTAAGGGGGGTTGCAGACTGCCAGAAATAGTGCAAATTGAGTCCACTTTTAGGGTTAGGGTTAGTGCTAGGGAATCATGGGAATTGTTTTTTTTTCTGAGACATTGAGCCTTCTCTGTCAGAGAGCTCTGGTGCCACAATAAAATACAGTTCCCATGATTCCCTAACCCTAACCCTAAAAGTGGACTCAATTTGCACTATTTCTGGCAGTCTGCAACCCCCCTAAGAAAGCTTATGCTACAACTTCTTTAGTTTGAAAGGTGCTACAAGATCCCTTTGCATGGATATCACCAATCATTGCTGCCACCTGACTGCACTACAATGCAATTGTAATCTCCTAGGAATGGCAAGCAAAAAAATGATTAAGCAACCCTCATAAGCAACAACTGTACCATGGGGTGGGGTGGGGAGCCCAGCCTTGCTGTGGGGTACCCAGCATTTATCATGGTCATTATCCTATTTCCAAGACCAGTCAGCAGGCAAATGGCTCTTGGAAGTTCCCAAGGTGGCCATGGTTGAGAAAGCAACAGTGCTGTTTATCTGCAGAGTCAAAATATTACATAGTTTGAATTTTATTTAAATAAAATTATAATTTTTTTTTACATAGTTTGAATTTTAAAGGAGTCATTCAAGCTGTACATCCTATCTTGAGGATAAGGTTCAGCACGTTAGATAACTCATGCTAGAATGGATCCAATGCTCATAGATGCCACCAGCTCCCACTGCTTATTACTAAGGATTTCCAACAACTACCAGTCTCCTGGATTTACAAAAATATAATGGCACTCAGCCGGAGTGGTTTCAGTCTCCTACTGAGATGGTATGTCAGGTCTAGCATCTGAGGATACTCAAAAGTGGAGGGAAATACCATCCACTGGTGATATTCTAAGTAACAGACTGCAGGGAGGGATTTTTATTGTTGTTAATTGCCCTCAAGTTGGTCTCGACTCATGGCGGCCCTATGGATGAGACATCTCCAAGACCCTCTGTCCTCCACCGCTCTGATTAATTCCTGCAACTCCATACCCATGACCTCCTTAATAGAGTCCATCCATCTAACATGTGGCCTTCCTCTCTTCCTAGTTCTCTCCACATTCCCCAACATTATTGTTTTTTCCAAAGAGTCCTCTCTTCTCATGATGTGTTCAAAGTACGACAGTCTCAGTTTGCTCATCTTGGCTTCCAGGGAGGTTTCCAGTTTGATCTGCTCTAGGACCCATTTGTTTGTCCTTTTGGCTGTCCATGGGATCCTCAGCACTTTTCTCTGGCACAACATTATCTCAAATGAATTGATTTTCTTCCTGTCATCTTTCTTAACTGTCCAGCTCTCACATCCATACATGGTAATAGGAAATACAATGGATTGTATGATTCTAACTTTTGTGCTGAGTTGTATATCTTTGTATTTTACAATCTTTTCTAGTTCTTTCATAGCCACTGTCCCCATTCTTAGTCTTCTTCTGATTTCCTGACTGCAGTCCCCATTTCTATCAGTATTTGATCCCAGGTATGGAAATTATTTTACTATTTCTATTTCTTCATTGTCTGGGTTGAACTTGTGAAGGTCCTTGGGTGGTCATTATTTTTGTTTTCTTTGTGTTCAACATTAAGTTATGTTGTTTGTGATCTATGTTATTTATAGCCTCGGCAGACGGCTAATTGAGCCGTCTTCCGGGCCCGGAAGAGGAGGGGCAGCCGCACGAGCGGTGCCCCTTCCTCTTCCTGAGGTCGCCCTCGGAGTCGCCGGCCATCCGTACGGCCGGGGCTCCGGGGATGACCTCACGCCGCGGCAACCGGATGTGGCACGGCGTTTGAGTCAGGGAAAGTGTGCCCACCACTTTTAGGGTGCACTTTCCCTGACATCTAAAAGGAGCGCCAATTTGGTGCTCCTTTTAGAGTCGCCAGAGAAGCGCTCCGGACCAGGGCGTCCCCTACGCCCTGGTCTGAAGAGGGGCTGAGTCTGTTTTAAATCATTCTTTGTTTAATATCTTTTTAAGGGGTGGGAGGGTTTTTGGGTTTTGTATGTATTTTGTCTTGTTTTTAATATTGTAAGCTGCCCCAATTGCGTCACAGAGGGGAGGGATAAAAATAAATGTTATTATAATATTATTATTATTAAGCTTGCCTTTGCACTTTCTTCTTTGATCTTCCTTAATAGGTGTTCCAGGTCTGTGAGGTTTTCCGCTAGTATTATGGTATCAACTACATATCTTAGATTGTTGATATTCCTTCTTCCTATTTTCACTCCTCCTTCTTCTGTGTCCAAGCCTGCTTTTCTTATAATATGTTCTACATACAAGTTGAACAGATAGGGTCAAAGGATGAAGCCTTGTCTGACTCCCTTGCCAATTGGAAAATTCTGTTTTTCCATGTTCTGTTCTGACAGTAGCCTCTTGTCCCAAGTACAGATTCCTCATCTGAACTATCAGATGTGTTGACACTCCCATGTCTTTAAGGGCATTCCATAGCCTTTCTTGATCTATGCAGTCAAAGGCTTTGCTATAATCTATAAAGCACATGCTGATTTTCTTTTGGAATTCCCTGGTGTACTCCATTAGCCATCATATGTTTGCAATGTGGTCTCTCGTGCCTCTTCCTTTCCTGAACCCCGCTTGGACCTCTGGGCTTTCTCTCTCCATGTATGGTTCAAGTCTATGTTGGAGAACTTTGAGCATGATTTTGCTTGCATGGGAGATCACTGCTATGGTTCTCTAGTTGCTGCAGTCTCTTGTGTCTCCCTTTTGTGGATGGGAATGTATATTGATCACTTCCAATCTGTTGGCCATTATTTAGTTTTCCATATCTGTTGACATATGTTGATTTCACAACATAAGAAATTAGAACTAGTAACTGGTAACTCATAGACACTTAACATAAAATTTTCATGACAACAGGGAGTGCACAGAATGATAGAGGTGGAATGGACTGCAAGGGTCATACAGGAACCTGGTTTTATAAGTATGCATACTTAACCTTTCTAGATGTAATTAAACACTTTAGGTGCATACATCTAAAGAGAATCTAGTCCCATTCAACTTAATTGGAGATATTCAAGAACAGACATGCATAGGATACTGCTATCAGTTTTTCATAGAATGAAAGAGCTAGACTACAAGGGTCATCTATTCCAACCCCCTGTCATGCAGGAATATACAACTAAAGCACCCCTGAGTGATGACCATCCAATCTCTGTTTAAAGGCCTCCAAAGAAGGAGAGTCCAGCATCCTCTGAGCCAATCTATTGTACTGTTGACCAGCCCTTACCATTAAAAAAAATCTTTTCTAATGTTTTGGTGGAATCTGTTTTCTTGTAATTTGAATTTATTGGTTCATATACTAGTCTCTGGACTAGCAGAGTTCTAAGAATGGAAATCTCAGCAAGAAGCCTTGGTGGTGCAGTGGTTAAATGCCAGTACTGCAGCCACAACATTGTGAGTTCAATCCCAAGGCTCCAAGGTTGACTCAGCCTTACATCCTTTCATAGGTCAGTAAAATGAGTACCCAACTTGCTGGGAACAATAACATTGTAAACTTCTTAGAGAGGGCTGAGTTCACTATGGAGCGGTATAGAAATGTAAATGCTGCTGCTATTGTAAATGCTATTGTTATTGCTGATCTGTAACATATCCAAGATTGGCTGATTGCTCATTTATTATAATATCCTCAGATGATCTTGGGATCACAGCTGTACAAAAGCTGATGAAAAATCTCTTCGGAATGTACAGCCGGAGCCATTAGGTTAGAAAAACAGTTGGTGGTTTCTTTCCCTCAAGCCCATCAAATCTTTTCAAGTGTGAATTTCCCCCCAGCTAATCAACTGTTAAGGGAATTTTGAAAAAGCCTTGACAAGGGCACAGAGCATGAAACCTGTAGATTGCTGTGAATAAGACAATGCTATTCACAGTTTTCCTTAGACGACATAAAGCAACATGTTTTTCACCCTTGTACAGCTAGACCGGGTTAAAAAAAAAGAAGAGTGGGAGGGGAAAACTGCAACAACACAAATCCTAATGCCTCTCTGATTGCATTTGTGACGGAATAGTACACATGGCATGTGTCAGCCTTTCCAATGCCATTATTTGAAACACCTGGCAAGTATATAGCAATAGACACATTATTAAAGGCATCCTGCCTTAAAAGCTCGTAGTGATTGACAGAACTATACAGTAACATAAGCCAACAAAAGTACTAGTAATAACCATTGATTTATTTCTACTTACCACAGAAATCTATTAGATATTTTTTTATTCACTCTTGCCTGAAACAGTCTGTCTGAGGAAGCTGCTATATCTTGCCTATTGTTGTTTACTTTGTATGGCACCAGCTTTCTAACACTTTTTAGGCATGTGAGTAACTTTCAGTCTTGCTTTCACTATGTGTCCCTGTATTTTCTCTCTG
Source organism: Phrynosoma blainvillii (assembly GCA_026167975.1). Taxonomy (NCBI): domain Eukaryota; kingdom Metazoa; phylum Chordata; class Lepidosauria; order Squamata; family Phrynosomatidae; genus Phrynosoma; species Phrynosoma blainvillii. The sequence continues at coordinate 23,368,772 of JANUYF010000002.1, forward strand.
ATCTTGTTTTGAAATGGATTGCAAGACATCATGTGTACGTTTGTGTGTGTTTGGGCATGGAGACCAGTGCATATTTTAAAATACATTTTTCAATATGTACATATCTATTTGAGGTTTAATTACTAGAATCCTGTTGGTGTCTTACACAAGCATTCATTCATATGGAAGTGCATTGGACAATTTTTATAGATGCAAGATGTCTGCATTCAGTTTAAAGTTACAGAAGCAGACTTTACATGTGGTGCAATTAATTATGTAGATGCTAAGGATGGACAGAATATTCACAGTTATTCATTTATAGATGTTTTTTAAAAAGTTTTCTCACAATTAGGAAAACCCATGAGGAAAAATAATAAAGCAGCAACACTTTTGCACAAAATTCTCCCAGTATTTGAACATCCTGAAGTATTGTGGAGGAATTAATATGGAAAGAAAAAACATATGGGTTTTTGCAAATATACACAGAAATGTTTTCTGTGCAGAAAATGTATTTCCTGCACAGAAAACATATTTGTTGGACAAAAACCTCACATCCTTTCCTCTAACCAATCATTCTTCTGGGTCAGTGTGCAAAAAGCTCTTCCAGTATCTTTGAGACTGACTTTAGTATATGTTTTCATAGACATATACTGTCTCACTTTGGGATGTTCAAATACAAGGAGTATACTGTGCAAGAACATTTTTTCCTCCCATAGTGGGGAGATATCTACTGCAACTATTCATTCTTGAATGTGAGGATGGAATAGCCAAGGATATAAATCCCAAGTGGATGTCATTGTAGTATGCATTCTATTTCACATTCAGTAGCACATTTGGTTGTACAGAGCTCTCAATCAATACTAATGATGCAATTGTCTCCTAATTTTCTTCCAAAAGCAAGCAATGAGTGATTTTAGCAATATTTTTCCCATTGAGGGAACATCTTTGAAAACAACACTGTTTTTGAAGCTGATTGGCATTTCGGAGCTCATTCGGTACAAAATTTGCATGTGGTTGATTTGCATAGAAAACCGTTTTTTCTGCACAGAAAATAATATTTATGCATAGCAATATTCTTTTTTGTGCAGAAAATGCTGTTTCCTCCACAGAATTTTCTGTTTCTCTTTTCTGTACAAATCAACATAAGCAAATTTTGCAAAGAATAAATCCCCAGTTATAGCATGTTCTGCACAGGAAATAGTTTTTTTTTTCCTAAATAGGAGATATATTGAAGAGTAATAAAAATGTTGAAGAGTAATGGCTCTAGATAGAACCTTAGAGACATCCTTCCAGTTTGAAGTGCAGCCATTGATGATGACGTTTTGAGCATGGTTTTCCAACCAATTATGGATCCATCTGACATTATTCCCTTCTATTCCATATTTAATCAGATTGCTGATCAAAATAGAATGAGGGACCTTATCAAATACTTTGCTGAACCATGGTGAATTCCCTTTCTGTTGGTGACCGTGGCTGGTGGCTTCCATGTAAATTCTGCTCTGAGCTTTAGTCATTCAATGTACTGAATCCTGATCTTCAGATAGTTTTAGCACATTTGATAGTTCTTTGAAGCTTCAGAATAAAACGCAGGGCAGGAACACCAACTCACTGACATGGAAATCACTAGCTGCCATGGTGGATGAGTGGAAGTAAACACAAATACACCTCACTACAAGTCTGTCATGGACATTTCTATGTCTTTGTGCATTAATGACCATCATTAAGACTGGACCTGCCATTTCATTTCCATACACAAAGAATTTGTAATTTGAATTGACATCCTCACATATATTTGTCTGTGCCTGGCCTCCACTCCACCAAATGCATCTGAGGAAGTAGACTGAAGTCTACAAAAGCTCATGCTGCCAATTTCTTTCTTTCAGATAGTGTCAAAGGTGCTACTAGATCTTTTATAATCACAAAAAGTCAACATGGGTTTCAGAGAAACAGGTCATGCCAGACAAATCTGATCTCTTTTTTTGAGAAAATTACCAGCTTGGTAGATGAAGGGAATGCTGTGGATATAGTATATCTTGATTTCAGTAAGGCCTTTGACAAGGTTCCCCATGACATTCTTGCAAACAAGCTGGTAAAATGTGGGCTAGACAAAGTAACTGTTACATGGATTTGTAATTGGTTGACTGGCCGAATCCAAAGGGTGCTCACAATGGCTCCTTTTCAACCTGGAAAGAAGTGACCAGTGGGATGCCACAGGGCTCTGTCCTGGGCCCAGTGCTATTCAATATCTTTATTAATGATTTAGATGACAGTATTGGGGGCATAGTTATCAAATTTGCAGACGACACCAAATTAGGAGGAGTAGCTAATACCCCAGAGGACAGGATCAAAATTCAAAATGACTTGAATAGACTAGAAAGCTGGGTCAAAGCTAACAAAATGAAATTCAACACGGAGAAATGTAAGGTACTGCACATAGGGCAGAAAAACGAAAAGCACAGATATACGATGGGGGACACCTGGCTGAATGAGACTACGTGTGAAAGGGATCTAGAAGTCCAGGTAGACCACAAGTTGAACATGAGTCAACAGTGCGATGCAGCAGCTAAAAAGGCCAATGCAATTTTAGGCTGCATCAGTAGAAGTATAGTGTCTAGATCAAGAGAAGTAATAGTGCCACTCTATTCTGCTTTGGTCAGGCCTCACCTGGAATACTGTGTCCAGTTCTGGGCACCATGATTCAAAAAGGATGTGGAGAAACTGGAGCGTGTCCAAAGGAGGGCAACTAAATTGGTGAAGGGTCTGGAAACAAAGCCCTATGAGGAATGACTTAGGGAGCTGGGAATGTTTAGCCTGGAGAAGAGAAGGTTAAGAGGTGATATGATAGCCTTGTTTAAATATTTAAAGGGATGTCATATTGAGGAGGGAACAAGCTTGTTTTCTGCTGCTCCAGAAACTAGGACCTGAAACAATGGATGTAAGCTCCAGAAAAAGAGATTCCACTTCAACATTAGGAGGAACTTCCTGACAATAAGGGTGGTTCGACAGTGGAACACACTCCTTAGGAGTGTGGTGGAATCTCCTTCCTTGGAGGTCTTTAAGCAGAGGCTGGATGGCCATCTGTCGCGGATGCTTTGATTGGGAGTTCCTGTATGGCAGGGGGTTGGACTGGATGGCCCTTGTGGTCTCTTTCAACTCTATGATTCTATGATTCTATCTCTCTACATACAAGTCTGTCACCAGAAATGGTGGTTTTTGAGCCACATTATTCCCATTATAAGTGTTGGATGCTTTTACAGAAAGTTCACTCTTTCTTAAAATAACATATATAAATGGGAACCATCACTGCAGAATTTTTCTTCTTCTGTGATGTAAGGAGTTATTCAAGTTATCTAGACTTGTCTGTACTTCTGAAAATAGATTATGATGTTTATTAAAACCATTTTCAAACAACAATATGTAGGAGGCTAGTAAGTAATAATAATGTGTAGCAATGGCAACAAAATGAATGAAAGACTCAGAAAGCATTTTGAAAACCAAACACAGCTACTACTTTGAAAACATGGGTGAGAAACAGAAACCCAAATGTAGTTTGCAAATCAGAAATATGTGTATTTTATATTTGTAAGAAAACCTCAGTCTCATTTCTTTTGGGGAGAACATGAGAATGCTTGGATCCATAGCTGGTTGGGGCATATACTTCAACTGGCCTGAGTCTTCCTGGTTAATCTCAATTTATTAAATCAGTTACTGAATGATGAATCAACACAGAGGTAAATCCCATTGATTTGATGGGACTACTCTATTTGAAACTAACCATAGGTTTCAGGCCATCATGCATTTCATACCTCACCAATGGATGGATACATCCAAACCAGAATACCAAGGAAGACCAGAACACCACTTTTTAAATGAATGAATAAACAGAATGAGTTTTCAACCAAACTTTTTCCTACCACTGGCTAGGCTGGCTTAGGGTTGCTGGGAGCTGTAGATTGACATTGTGGGGAATTACACAAATCCTGCTCCAACATATGTGTCCCACTTTTGATGGCACTTCATTTTCACATTTTCAATGAGAAACATTTTAAAAAAATTACAGTTGTCCCTCTCTCCTCAGTATCTACTGATTTAACCATCTAGGGCTCAAAAATATTAATGTTTTCCCCCAAAAAGTAAACCTTGCTTTTGCCATTTTAGATAAGGGACACAGATTTACTATGCCACTGTATATAATGGGACCTGAGCATCCACAGATTTTGTTATCCACAGGGGGCCCTGGAATCAAACCCCTGTGGATACCAAGGGCCAATGTAGTGTTAAAAATAACTATAACATTGATTAAAACATTCTGTCAGCGCCCAGCCAAAGCCAAACATTTCAAGTCCCTCTGGTTTTGATGGAAGAGATTTAGGCATATGTTTAACTCCCCTGCTGTCATCAATGAAGCTTATAAAGCATAGAGCTGCAGCTCAGCCTGACATGACTTTTGAGATTCAAACCACAGAGATAACCATTTCCTCCCTACTCCCATCTTCTGAGATGTTAACTCCCTATCATGTGATCTTTTCTGATCTAAGGCAGATCTGTCCAGATTGTGTTTTTTTCAGTACCTCTGACTCACATAATAGCATATGCAATTTCTTGTTGTAAGTGCTGATGAGGTACAAGGCAGCACAGGAGAAAGCCAACCTGTCTGAAGAAATCCATTTAGTGAACAGCTAAATCAGGTGGCCATTGTTGATCCGATGAGGCCCAGCTTTCCTGCCAGCATAAAAGGTGCTGCATTTCTCATTTCCATTAATATTGCAGCTGGCTACCACCTGTCACTGTTGCATTTAGATTAGGCTTTGTTGTCGATCTGGGCAATAATATGAAACAGTAATCCTTGCAAGATGTCACCATGCCCAGGAACGGGGATGTCTAAAGCAGAGAAAAGAAACTTCTGCTTCTTTAGGGGCAGCTCTGTTCCCCTAATTATGGTTCAGGGAGTGGAAATATATTTGTCCTCAAAATAAACCCCTTCAAAAGTGACTGCTGAGCAATATCCATCTTGCCTATAAAGGCTTTCTCATCTTCCTAACACTCTTCTTCCCAGTAAAGGCATTGCAAATAGGATGTCTAACAAAGCTGAATATTAAAATATCCAACAGAGCGGAACCTTTACAATAGAGATGGAAAGAATATCCTTTTTTTTTTTTTAAGTCAAAAAATACACACCATGTTTTTGAGTGTTGAGAAAGTCTGATAAAAAGAATGCCAGATTGATGAGATTCTTCACAGTTCAGGACTTATTCTACACAAAATTCACATGTGTTTTCTCTGAGGAGAAAACAGTAGATTCTGCACAGGAAACACCTTTTTTTTCCTTTGCAGAAAATAATATTTCTGGACAGAAAAAGCTGTTTCCTGTCAGCATTTCATCAGCTGGTGCCCATTCATAACACTATTGTTTGACTATTGTAACACTATTATCAGTCTTCATAAAAATGTACCTTTGCATCATGTACACTTTGTTTTTACTGATATATACATTTTTGAATACATCTTATTGCTTTTGGTATAATATTAATTTGTATTCAACTAATAGCAACCCTGTGAATGAGAAATCTTCAAGGCTGCATCTCCACTGCAGAGATAATCCAGTTTGATACCAGTTTAACTGCCCTGGCTCAATGCTATGGACATATGGAAATTGTAGTTTGCTATAGCATCTCTGACAAAGAAGATGAAGGGCCTCTACAAATGGGTGGCCATGGACTGCCCCGAGAAGCCGCAGATTGGGGCCAAGGTACCCGCACTCCTCGGCTCCAATGCATCCCTTTTCGGGCCCTGAAAGGAGTGCTAAAATAGCACTCCTTCCGCAAGGCGCCGAAGGTGCACCGCAAGAGGTGTTGGGTGCCTCTTCGGCGTCTCTTCCATTGCAGCGTGTCCAGATGCTGCAGCGGAAGGACGTCGTCAGAGCATCCATCGTGTGGAGTGACGGGCGCTCTGATGACGTGTTCAGGAAGGGGTTGGGGCGCCTAGCGTGAGGCTGCCCCTCCCCTTCCTTACCTCCAAGATGGCGCAATGCGCTGTCTGCAAAGGGGGGAAATGTCTCACAAAACTACAGTTCTCAGAATTCCATAGCAGTGAGCCATGGCTGCTTAACTGGTGTCAAACTGGATTATTTCTGCAGTGTGGATGCAGCCCAAGTCACCATATTATCAACAGTCCTACTCAGGTCTTGTAAACTCAGAACTGAGACTTCCTTTATTTAGTCTTTGTTGTTGTATGCCTTCAAGACATTTCCGACTTATGGTGACCCTAAGGCAAAATGAGGCTGAGAGCTTGTGATGTGTCCAAGATCACTCATTGGGTTTCATGGCAGAGTTGGGAATCAAACCCTGTTCCCCAGAATGGTAGTCCAACACTCAAATCACTATGCCACACTGGCACTATTTAGTCAATTTACTTCAATATAATGTATTTTTGTATACAGTCTTTACTAATATACATGCTTTAACATATACATATTGGTTTAATATATTAAATGCATTTTTGATTGGAATAATGCATTGAAAATTTGGAAAATAAATATGAAAGGATAGCTACATTTTGGTTTTGTATTCATTTTTCAGGAAGTGTAAATTACATGGATTCACATTAGAATGAGAACCAAACTAGTTTCTTCACCATCCTTTTTCTGAACCCCCACTTGATAGTTAGATTGAACTATGTGACAATTAATTCCTCGTTGTGTTAGAGAGTGTGTATTACTATTTGAAACACAAAAGTGAGGTAAATCTGTGTTTCTCTTCCCATCCAACCATCAACACTCTGAAGGGAACACTCATATAAGCTGCCATTAGTCATGAGGTTATAATATTCCTGGGATATGTGTATGTGGATATTTGTGTTTCCATTTTGTCACTCCATTCATCTTCAGTTCTAAGGTGCAAATTTGTTATTTGCATGTGCAGATTGGAATTGTTTTATTGGTCACATTGGTCCTTTTGTGCTCTTTCTTTCTTTGTTCTGTAACCTCCTCCTCACTCCTGCATATATTAATAGCAGGAGATGTCCCTTTGGTGACTAAATATTGCGAGCTACCATGTTCCCCAACCACAATATCTGAGACTCCTCTTTCCACAGAATTCTTAGTGAAGTGGGCAGCTCACCCTGAAAATGGCAGCAAGCATTGCTGGCTAACATTTCCCTCCAAATGCCACAAAATCAACAGTATCCAGGTTACTGCAAGAAAACAAAATGGTGACATCCAAAACTGAAGTATGCTCCCCCACTGCTTTCAAAGAAATTCTTCTCACTGCTGGAATGCCAAAAATGGGAATTCCATTATGACTCATTTCCTTGCCTAAACATTGGTTTCAGAACTAATTTTTTAAAAAGCACTTCTTCCAAAACCAGCACATCCACCGCCATTTGGTGCAATGGTCTGAGTATTGGTCTGCGACTCTAGAGATAAGGCTTCAATTCCCTGCTTGGCCATGGAACCCACTGGGTGAACTTGGGCAACTCACGTGGTTTGATTTTGAGTTCCTGCATGGCAGGGGGTTGGAGTGGATGGCCCTTGTGGTCTCTTAACTCTATGATTCTATGATGATTCTACATGCTCTCAACCTCAGGGGAAAGCAATGGCAAACCTCTGAGCAAATCTTGCCAAGAAAACCCCATGCCTTAGGTGTGCCATAAGTCAGAAATTACTTGAAGGCACACAACAGCAACAGCTATTCTATACAGGTGCACAAGTGTGTCTGCATAAAGCACACCAATGCTGGCTAAATACTGCAGCTTCCAGAGGTCAAAGGAAGAAGTGGAATTTCTTCTTGAAGAGTGAAGTGATAAGGTGCTTGCCCTTTTTGTTAAATGATTCAGGGCTACAGAAAGTCATGCCTAATTAATAAAACAAGGCCATAACAATCTATCTTTCTGCAGAGAGCTCTTTATGTCCCAGTCATTAATGGAGATAAGGCTTTCCCTTTCCAATTGAGCCCATCATCATGAATAGTGGGGACCTGGACAATGATGGAGAGATGAATAGCTACCCTGGGCTTGATGGCTTGTAGTCATCATTAAACCTCCCCAGATCAATTATGTCTTCCCATAGTTTATTAATGGCACTGTTATCTAATTTTAATTCAATGGCACTAATATGTAAGGAAAAGGTTCCACTGAATGTAATAGGCCGTTGCAAAGACACAACCTGAGTCATTTTTGCCAATTATTTTCCAAGAGGTTTGCATAATGGAAGATATTCACTAAGGTAATAGCTCTTTGTTCAGCTCTGTTAACAAGGAATTTCCTTCTTCCCAGTTCTTTGTCTGTCTGTTACTTGGCAATTGTAGGTACCTGAGATGGAATACTTCTGATTATTTTCCTTCTGAATGAAATATAATGTGGAGGATTTCAGCCATTATATGTGTTTTCTAAATTTCTGTGCTGTGCAAATGAGACATTGATGGTGTGTGCACTGAGTAAATAAAAACTCCCCACCCTTTTCCTGCATTGACACAATGATAATGCATAAGGTCAAGATGGGTGAAAAATAGGCCCAATCTGCACTCCTTGGCAACTCTCTGGTGTTGATAGAGTCTCATTTTACTTCTCCTGATCAGGGTGGAAACTCTAGAGAATCCCCTGGGTGTGTGGACTGTGCAGTAGTATGGTGATGGGTAGAGATGCATCATTGGATGTGCAAGCTACTGACCTCTTCCCACCCAGAACTTCCAATTCCCCACCACAGCAATTTCATTTACAAGTCTGCATGGTTCCTCCAGCACCATTCCTTGTGCAGATGTGCAAATTGATCATACAAGTGCACATTAGCATAACTATTCCTTTTGCAGATGTGCACATAGATTTCACAAGTGCATATTAGCCCAACAATGCCATCAGTATAATAGCATGGTCATTGCCCTCATAAGTGGTGGGAAAAGAGGGAGAGGGGACTTCTAGGGAGTGTGTGGACAGTGCTGCCAGTATCTGCCCATTGTGGGTCCCAGATGTGTGGACAGCTGGTGCTCCCATAGATCTGAAAGGTCCAATGATAAGCTGTTTTTTTTCCTGTCAGTGTAGATGTGGCCATAAAAACTGGGATAGAATGTAAAGTTTGTGGATCTCCTTTAAGTTAAAAAAAACATATCTTTCTGGAGTATAGAACTGCAGTTGAAAGCTTCCAGATGTCTAGGCAATTACTGATGATCTCTCAGAAGCTTGAAGAAGCTTTAATTGCCTTCTTGTGTTAAGTCCAATGTTCAGGGAATGAATCATCATATTTCTTTCTTACTTCCAACCCTAACAAACATTTCCTTGTTCTTGCATTCCTGTATACAACAACAGACACACCCATATTTGTTGAGTGGGTTACAAAGAATTGATCCAAAGAGCAAATTGGCTGAAGAGATGGTTCTAGCTCATGAGGAATCTAATTCACCAACATCCGCTCAAAGATTTCTCTCACTGGAGTGATACTAGCAAATGTCCCAGAGACACTCAGCACATGGAAACATAGCAGTGCATTTTCATCACTATTTTTTCTGTTTCACTTCATTAGTTTTTCCATTTAGTGTACAGCAGCAATGGGGTGCAAAATGAAATGACTTTTACTTTGGCTTTTATGGATTTATAAAATATCCACACCAACTTTCTCCCAATACAGGACCTATTTGTCATGGTCTGCTCTAGAAATGGAGCTACAGGTTTTATAGATTTGTGGGTTTTCTTCTTCTTCTTTGGAGAGATCACAAGCATGGATGTTCCCTACTATTTTGGTGGAATATATTTTGCTACAAAGTCCCACCATGTGTTTGGGACATTTATCCATTAAAAAAGTATTGCACATAAAACAAAATCCAAAATACATATCCTGGCAATAGTTTTTATCATGCCCCTCTGTGTAACACAACGGGGGGGGGGGGGGCGGGTTACAACATTAAAATATACATTTCATATCCCACAATCCCACCCACCCCTTAAAATACTATTAAACAATGACAATTTAAAAACACACTTAAATAATAATACAAATAGACAAATAAACATTAGGCCAATCAAAAGGCACAAAGTACGTTGTGTGAGCTTTTGAAGCTGATGCAGCTCTTTGTCAGATGTAAAAATCATGTAAGGTGTAGCTTAGGATCTCTAGGGGAAATTTTAATTAGCTCAATTAATCAATGGGCTGAGCCCTTTTGGAGTCATTCCCACTTGTATAACAAGAGAAGGGAATAGGGAACCACAGAGGCAGAATTCTTTCTATTAACTGTATTTTATTAAAGGGAGAAACACACAAACAGACAATCATACACACATGCATGCGTACAAGAGGCTAAGGAATATAGGAATGAGCATTGGAATAGACAAGAGGCTCCACTACTGGCGATACTTACTATTGATGTGGATGACTCCAAATGGTTCCAGTTAGATGGTATGGCATTGGACCTAGCTGCACAGGAAGCATTGCTGGAAATGGCTGCAGGTTGGAACTAAGCAGAATTCAAAGTGACATAGTGTCCCCTTGCATTTTATCTAGCCTGAGGAAAGAAAAGAAATTTAGGGTCTTATATAGGCCAAAACTAGCCTGAGGCAAAGATACATCAAAGGGCCAAATCTGCATGGGAAAGGATCACTTGAGATAGGGTTTCAAAGATGGAGAACAAAGTTGTAAATTAGCCTTCTCCGGCTTGGGTGCAAACATCATGGCTATAAATCACCTACCTTTGCAGACTGCCAGAAATAGTGCAAATTGAGTCCACTTTAACTTCCCTGGATCAGTGCTAGAGAATCATGGGAATTGTATTTTTCTGAGACATTGAGACTTCTCTGTCAGAGAGCTCTGGTGCCACAATAAACTACAGTTCCCATGATTCCCTAGCACTGAGCCAGGGCAGTTAAAGTGGACTCAATTTGCACTATTTCTGACAGTCTGTCTTCCTGTCTTCAGAGGTGTGAATCTTCCCTTATCTACAGCTCCCAAACTATCTGATTGATCAGCTAATAGGTACTGGCACATTACCTGCCATCTCTGGGCTCATGGCTGCCTATAGTTCAGAATCTATTCAGGGCCATGGGAGGGTAGCACACACCCCACAAAATTGGAAGGATTTCAGTGTTCATAACATATACCGCCCCCCCCCCCCCGAAACACTTGAAGTCATGTGATGGAAAGGGTTACCAAATCATCTTTGTCAAAACAATTTTAGGGTGTGAATTGAGGAGTCTGAACCGGGGCTCTAGGAAGTACCATAATCAGTGGAACCCATTGTATAGATGGGATTGGGGGTAATTCTGGAATCCATTCATTTATATTCACACCATCAATTTATATATGCAGTAAATGCAATGCAATAATCATTGCCAATAACCACAAAAATAGTCACTATATATCAAATAATAAAGTAGTAAATAAATGTAACCAGAACAAAACATTCAGCAATGAGACAGAGCAAGTCTAGAATCATTGAATCATAGAATCATCGAATCATAGATTTGGAAGAGACCACAAGGGCCATCCAGTCCAACCCCCTGCCATGCAGGAACTCCCATGCTCCTATCTATAGCTAACAAATATTCCAAAGGCAAAATAGTCACAGACTCACAAGGAGTCCTGATGCAAAAAGAATTATGTGTCATTTGTACCAAAACAGATGCTTGAACTGGGATTACCACATGTTCATCACATCCTGAACCGGAACACCTTCTAGATTACCATAATAAATGAATCCATTGATTTATATTAACATACCCAGATAAATCATCTACATGTGAGCCATTTTTCCAATGAAATAACTTATCAGGTAAAATAGTGCAGTTTGCACCAGCTAATGGCAAACCTAGGTGTGAAACGGGTGAGCTATTTGGGGATTCCATATTTGCTCATGATAAATTCCAGTTCTCAAAGTCATGTTATCCCAAGAGGCTCCTGTCACTTTCATCAAATCAGTAGGATATTCCAGAGAGTCTGGGTATCTATCGCTAAACAAATGCAGGACCTTGGGGTATACCACCTTCATTAAAGTGGCTTGTATGAGCTGGGAGGCAAAAGCAATGAGACTGCTTTGAATTTGGGTGCACTGAATAACAATAGACAAATTATAAACGCTGTTTTGTAAGAAGCGTCCAAGATCTAGAATGATCTCTTTTTCTATGCCTACTCACTGCAGCATGATGTGTCCTATCAAATCCACGCCTTGCACTACATTAGTCAGTCTTGTAGCAATGGATGCTCCTAAATCTTGTGTCTTTGATCCAACTAATCCCAATTTATTAGACAACATGTCTGAATATATGGCATTTAAAACTGTTCCTCCCAATCCAAGACCTCCCAACACCACTCTCATAGTGTCCCATTTAGCTCTGAGGAGCAGGTGTGCTACCAGATACCATCATTTTCCCAACTGTTCCCACTGAGCCCAAGCAGCTTTTAAATACAGGCTACAAGCAGGGATTGTTCTGGCCACATTTACTGTGGTCAAATTAAGAATCATAGTAGTCAAAATTTGCTGCATTTCTGAGTGAGCAAAGGAGGAAACATCTTGCCAGATAACTACATTTCCCAAGTACAAGGCTGGTTCTTTAAGGACACTTGGGGGATACATTGGAATTTAAGGACACCCCACACTATAGCAAGTAAAATCAACAACTTGCAGGCATCCAAGTGATGTTAGTACAAATGAACAGTCTGGTCTTCCATGTCTATGTAGGATGACAATTGTCTAAGGTTGTGTAAAAAGATGCAGGGACCTTACCAGGGTGAGGGTCAAACTGGTTGCGGCTCCAAAATCTATAGGTTAGAGGAAGTTTTCTGTCATCTGCCTCCACCCATTTATGTCCCTTGGGCCCAAACGTGATTACTCTTGAGGAGATCGTCTTTTCTCCAGAAATGAGAAGCCTAGTGATTACTCTCAGGAAAAGTCCTTTATCATACCGCTCATAAGCCTCTTCCATGGCATCCAGGACCTCATAGATTCCTGCATATGGGGGTACCCTATGACAATCTGCTTTGATGCTTTATTCTCAACTAGTACTAAACTGAGTTAGATAAACAGGGAGAACGGCACTTACAATTCCACATGACAAAATCCACATTATCCATTTGTACAGATACCAGGCCATCTCTTGTCTCTGTAGGGAAAAAAGAGAAGCCAATCTAATTTCACGATTGCTGTATCTACCCACCCTCAGGGAACATGAAAGTTTCTGAAAGGTCCACAACAGACAACTCAGGCCAGTCCTATGTCACAGGTTTTACAGGGACGGACCTTCCTTCCATTCTTTGAGTTGAGAGGAATGAAAATATTTAAACTTGTCTTCATGTTTGTTAGGAATGCACCTGATATACTGCTGGAGATCCTGACAGGACCCACCCATTTGGCTGACAAAGTGTGTCTGTTTTGGGAAAAAATCCTGTACAGCACCAGCTGTCCCACTTCCCACACCTGGGGGTTCCAGACCCAACCCAGCCTGCAGTCCACAGTCTGCATGTTCTTTCCAAGCTTTTCAGTGACCTGGCAGTGAATCTGGCTGATACTTTGGACTAGGGACCAAACCCATTCTTGGTTTAAGACCACGGGCTCTAAATCAGAGGGAAGTATGGTGTCTAACCAAAATGCTTCAGGCATCAGCATTTTCCTGCCTGTCATGACTTCATGAGGTGTGAATCCATAGGAAGCTATAGTTCCTCTAAGGGCCATGAGGATGATGGGCACTTTAGCATCCCAGTCCTTTCCAGAGGAACGCACCACCTTTTGCAAGGCTTCCTTGAGAGTTCTGTTAATCCTTTCAATTTGGCCAGAACTCTGTGAAATCTCTGTCTGATCCCTAGTGCTTTGCACAACTCCTGCATCACCCCTTTGGAGAAGTGACTCCCGCAGTCACGATCTATTGAGTGTGGGATCCTCAACCAACACAAAATGTGATTGAACAAAATTCTAGTTGTGGTAAGGGTGGTGTTGTCCTTACAAGGGAATGCTTCAATCCATTTGCTAAATGAATCAATGATGGTGAGACAATACTTGTTTTGCCTTAGAATGGTCGGTAGGGGCAGATGAAGTCCATCTGTAGACAGGCCCATGGACCTTTAATGCACTGATGTCAGATCAGGGCTTTAGAACTGATTTGATCTACATTTACCATGGCACAAAACAAACAATTGTCTACCCATTGATCAATCCCCTGATGCATCTGAGGCCACCATCCTGTCTCTCTGACTCTTTCAAAAGTGGACTGCCTTCCCCAATGTCCCAATTCATGGACAAACTGGATCAGGTCACCTCGGATCTCCTTGGGGATGATCCAACTGAAATTCTCTTCTTCATCAAAGGCCCACCAAACTCCTTCTTTCTGTTCTATTTTATCTCCCAGTGAGATCCTTTCCTATCTCTATAAGTCTTTTGATCTTAGGATCTCCCTTCTGGAGCTGGGCCAAGTCACATCCTAGCATAATTGCCCATCTTTGTTGGAAATGCTGTTTTGTCTTGCCATGGCCTATCCCTATTCCCTTCCAAGTGTTTCTTAGGGAACATCCACATTTAAGAAAAAATGCAGTTAGACACTACTTTAACTTCCATAGCTCCATCCTACAGCATCTTAGGATTTGTAGTTTTGTGAGATACCATCACTCTTTGGCAGAGAAGGCTTGTAAAACTACAAATCCCAGGATTCCAGAGGATGGAGCTACAGCACTTAATGTGGTGTCAAACTGCATTTTTTTCTATAGTGTAGATGCACCCCTAGTTTGCTGTTGCACAGATGCTGGGGATGCTGTTCAGAGAAGTATTCATCACTATTATGCAGGGTAATATCCTGCATAAAGCCTGGACATGTTACATTTTAGGACTATAACTCTAGGAATTCCCCCAGTCAGCTTGGCCACTCTCTGATGCTGCAAAACAAATGATCTCTCTCTCTCTCTCTCTTTCTTTGCAAAGCTGCAGCAATCAATTGGAAACCTCTTCCTACATTTAGGACACTTAGCCCATGGCTCAAAAGATGTAATTTTTACTCTCAAAAATGAAGAAAATAGGTGACTGTCATAGAAAGTGCATCAGTGGTCCATGCCCACAGTTTTAAGACAATTGGTCAAATAATGACATGATAACCCTAAAATGAACCAGTGTAGCTATTTCCCCCCCTCTGTTTATAACAGGCATGACAGCTGGAGTAGACAGACTCTTGAGAAAAGCTTAGAAATTATCTCAGCACATGGCAACCCTCCATACTGTATCTCTGTGTAACAGCTCCCTGCTGTGTTCAAGTGCTACTCCAAGCTCTCATGACTTCAAAAATATCACAGTCACAAATGAATAGAAGAGCCGCTTAGCTCTCAAAATATGTAACTCTTTTGCTTTAGCTTAGGTTTGATGTCAATCTAAATGATCCCCCCTCCCCCAAATGGAGTGAATTCAGACAGCTAGGAGCCACATGTTAGGTACCTACTTAAAAAACAAAACAAAACCAAAAGCTTACTGCATGGCATCTGTGATTATGTCTGGAGGTGTTTTCTTAAACCCCAGACATGCAGGTGAGTCGAGATGTTAATCTTTCCACTACACCCATATGGAAATGCTAAGGAAAGGCGAGCTGGACTCTATATCTGGATGATAGAGATGGGCACCATTTCTTAGGGATGGGATGGATGGAAGATCTGTTTTATTTGTATTCACTTTTCCAGAGCTAAAACATGAATTGAGACATAATTCCTACATTTTTGGAGGGATATACTAGGGAACAATGGACATGAAAAGACATCAACTAGGAAAACTAGATGAAAAAATAGAGTACAAACTAGGGATAAATTCCTTGCAAGGAAATGTGTAGAGAATGGACTTGTCATGCAGGCTTAAAATCGCATTTGCAAACTGATATGAGAATGTGATGGAACAAATTTATGCTTTGTAAAAAAAGCAAATGGTGCAGAAAATAGAACACACACATTTATTCCTTATTAGCTGTGGTTATACTACAAGATCCATTGTGGGTTTTGAAAGTGCCACTGGATTAATTCCTGTTGGATTTGATTAGAGTTTCCTAGGGTACACATTAGCCCCTTCTGTGGGAATGATGGATATTGGAAATGTTAACATGCAGACTCCTTCTCAGAGGTTACACAGGAAAATGTGTAGAATCTCTAACATGTCCTAATGAGACTACCTTTGCAGGACAAAGGTAAACAAACAGGATTAAAATTATATACTTTATAACTGTTCTGTTGTCATGGACAGACCATTTCCTGGTCAGGTTTAGACTTGCTGGAACTCAAAACCTCTGCAGGGGTAGGGGACCCATTAAGATGGTCCGCCCCAGGAGGCTTATGGATCCAGATGGATTTCTGATGGTTCTTGGGGAGTTTCCTGCTGCCTTGGCAGGTGGTCCTGTTGAAGCCCTGGAATGGAGAAATGACTAGGGCAGTTGACATGATTGCTCCTAGGCATCCCGTCTCATAGAGTATAGCTAAACCATCCCTGTGGTTCTCTTTTGAAAAAACCAAACTTCCCAGGATCCTACTTTACTAGATAATTACAGGTCAGTCTCCAACCTTCCATTTTTGGGCAAAGAGCAGGAGTGTGTGGTAACATCTCAACTCCAGGGGTTCCTGGATGAGATTGATTAGCTACATCCATGTCAAGCTGGTTTCAGACCTGGGTATGGGACAGAAACTGCTTTGGTCACCTTGGTGGATGACCTACACAGGGAACTGGACAGGGAGAGTGTGTCTCTGTTGGTTCTACTGGACCTCTCAGTGGCTTTCAATACCATCATCCATGGTATCCTTCTGAGTCATCTCTCTGGGATGGGGCTTGGAGGCACTGTTCTACAGTGGCTCTGTTCTTTCTTGGAGGGGCATTTTCAGAAGGTGGTGCTGGGGGATTCTTGTTCGACTCCTTGGCCATTGGCTTGTGGGGTCCCTCAGGGTTCAATCCTGTCCCCTATGCTTTTTAACATCTACATGAAGCTGCTTGGAGAAGTCATCTGGAATTTTGGAATAACGTGTCACCAGTATGCTGATGATACCCAACTCTATCACTCCTTTCCACCTAATTCCAAGGAAGCTGTTTCTGTCCTAAACTGGTGTCTGGTCTGTGCCCTCCGGTCTGAGGGCAACAAATTGAAGCTTAATCCAGACAAGACAGAGGTGCTCCTGGTCAGTTGAAAGATAGATCCAGGAATAGGGATTCAGTCTGTCTTAGATGGGGTTACACTCCCCCTGAAAACTGAGGTTCATAGTGTGGGGGTACTTCTGGATTCAGTACTGAGCCTGGAAGCCCAGGTATCAGCAGTGACCAGGAGTGCTTTTACACAGCTAAAACTCATGCACCAACTGCGCCCATTCCCAGAGAAGTTAGATTTGGCCTTGGTTACATCCCGTTTGGATTATTGTAATGATCTCTACATGGGGCTGCCATTGAAAAGTGTTTAGAAACTTCAGCTGGTCCAAAGAGCTGCAGCCAGGTTGTTAACTGGAGCTGGCTACAGGGAGCATACAACTCTCTTGTTTCAACAGCTCCATTGGCTGCCAGTCTGTTTTCTGGGCACAATTCAAAGTGCTTGTTTTGACCTATAAAGCCCTATGCAGCCTGGGTCCAGGCTGTCTAAAGGACCGTATCTCCCTGTACAAGCCCCCCAGAGTATTGGGATCATCAATAGAAGATCTTCTCTCTGTCCTGCCATCCTCTCAGGTGTGTTTGGTGGGAACAAGAGAGAGAGGGCCTCCTCAGAGGCTGCTCCCAAGCTTTGGAACTCCCCCCCTAGGTACGGCAGGATGCCGCCATTCCTGCTGTCCTTCCGGCAGCAGATAAAGACATTGTTGTGCTGGCAGGCCTTTGTAAACTGAGGTTTACAATTGGGTTTTTAATGTTATGATATATAAATTTTAATGGTTTGTATTTTAATATGTTATATTTTAATTTCTAACTTCTTTTAACCCTTAAAATTGTTTTAGTTTTATATTTATATATTTTAATATTGTAGAATTGTTTTTAAATTGTATTGTTTTATACTTGTTCACCACCTTGAGTCCCTATATCGAGAGAAAGGCAGGATATAAGATAATACTAATACTAATACTAATACTAATAATAATCTCCTCAAAACGTTAATTTAGTGCTTCTAAATATACATTTAATAGAGAATGGTAATGTTTCCTAACATCCTTCTAACTCAGAGATGGTTTCAGACAGAGATGTTGTATGGAGCTGTGGCTCACTACCATCCTGGCCCAAAGAGGAAGAAGAGGGAGATGTGTAACACCATAAACAACTGGGAGTTGATGGGCCAATGCAATAATGCTAGTCATCTAATTACCTCTAACATGCATTACTTGCTGTTCTTTTGGAGGCCCAGAGTTTTCTGAAGCAATAATCAGACCCAACAAATGCATAAGGATGCAGGGTTTATTGTTCTGTCATTCCTTCCCTGTCCAAGACCACAGAGCAACTGTTTGAGCCTTCCTAGACATTTAATAGAAAGCCTGAGATGGTCCATCTACACTTCATCCAGGGCATTGTAAAACAAAACAAAACGGAAATCCCACAACTGGGATCAAAGAGTGAATCTGGCACAAATGTTGCATTGCCTACTGTGACTGAGGGCCTCTACATACCAGCCCAAAGGGCCGGCCTGGAGGCAGGGATGGGGAGAGACAGCTGCATGCTGGGCATCCCAACCCCATGCCAAGGACGTTGTGATGCCGTGCACTATTACACATGGCACACAATGTCAAGACATCCTTCCGGTGCAGTGTCCTGATGCGCTGCACTGGAAGGGGCACTAAAGAGCCGTGTGGTGGCTCTGAAGGCACCCTTTTGCTGGTTCTGAAAGGAGCGGCATTTTGATGCTCTTTTCCGGGCCGGTAACAGGGAGAATCAGGGCTGCTACATGTGGTAGCAGTGGCCCCAATCCTCTGCTTCCCAGGGCAGCCCAGGGCCGCCCATCTGCATCCCCCCTGAGTAAAGGCAAAGCTTGAGATATAGAAGCCTGGAGGCATGTAGGAAGCCCCTTAAGCACTCTCATTGTCATAATATGTTTTAACTGAAACAGTGCTTCCAATAATTCTGATAATCTTCCAGTCTGCCCAGGATCACGTTAGAACGCTAATGCTATCAGGTACTCAGTCTCTTTTTCACAGTTCCATTAGCATTTTTGCTTAGGATTGCCAGAGTGATGATTGGAGATGGCTCCTGTCCCTTTAACGGTTGAATAGGAGAGGGAATTGTGTAAGAAGAGAATTTCAACAAGTGTTCCCTAGCTGTGTGGCAAGCATCACTTGCTGAAATACCTCTTCTGCACAATCATTAAACGAATAGGAGCACTTTCCAGTTGTCAATGTGGCAACCTTATTCTTGTCCTATCCCACCTGCCTATCAATTTGGAAAAAAATTGGGGGGGTCTATTTCCCAAATTGAAGTGTCTGTATATTTTTCTACATTTTAAAAACACATGCATTCTTGTATGCATTTCCCCCTGATTGACAAATGCTCATTTGTGGGCAATTTTCAAATACTTGCATGCTTTTTTCATGCACATTGTTTTAAATACCTTCTTATCGGTGTATATATTTTTCTTCATAAAAATGTATCACAGGTCTCAGAACTGTATGAAACTCTGGGGCAAGATGTTGCTTATCCCATTGCCAGTCTTAGGAGTTATGAGATGGATATTTTCCAGAGGGAAACAAAATGCCAATGAATTTCCTTCAATGAAAGCTCAGAGTGATGGCACAGTGATCTCTTTCTCTATTATGACGCAGCGGTTTAAGTGTACTGAACAGGAAAAAAGAAGGTGGCAATAGGTCCTTGTTTTTATTGTAGAAACAGAGAATTCACCCTTCTTCTCTCTTTTTTAGAAGGGATCTTCTGTACAAATGGGCTTAGATGACTTGGGGCCTCTGCAGACTAGCCCAAAGGGCCAGCCTGGAGGTAGAGTTGGGGCGGGGCAGCCACACGCCGGCTGCCCCAACCCCATGCTGATGCCATGCTGATGCTGTACTCCATTACACATGGCGCACGGCATCTGGACACCCTCTCGGTGCAGCGTTTAAACCCGTTGTGTTGAAAAGGCACTGAAGAGCCACAGCACTGCCTCTTAGGGCGGCCTTTTGCCACCCCTAAAAGGAGGGGCATTTTGCCACTCTTTTCAGGGCAGCAAAAGGGAAGATCGGGGCCACATTGTGGGGTTGCCAGGGGCCCGATCCGCTGTTTCCTGGGGCGGCCCAGAGCCACCCGTCTACAGAGGCCCTTTGTGAGAAATTTGTAAAGAAGAGATGTATCACTTTATATGAGCCACCATAGCTAACTGAATCCACTCTGTGCAGAGGCATTATAGCTTTGAATGTCAGATGTTGGGGATGTATAATAGGTGGTGGTGATCATGTTCTCCTTTTGAACTTCTCAGAGGCATCTGAATGGTTGCTGGGCTAGATGAACCTTTGGTCTGATCCAACAGGGCCATTGTTTATGTTCTTCTGTAGCTCCATATTCATTGATTCAGAAGGCCAAGAATAACAGCTCAGCTATTTTGTCCTATTAACCATAACAGGCAGCAACTCATTAATGGATTAGCCAGAATTTTTCCTCAATCCTGTGGCCTGAGGTTGCTGCAAGAGGACATGTGGTGGATTGATGAAGGTTTAACCTCCTCTGCACTTTCTCACCATCTTGCCTCTAAGAATGGACTCGTGATACTGGTTTGCATAAGAGGGTCAAGGACCAGTGTTTTCAAAGCATCAAAGAAAACTACCATTCAGCTTGGAAAATGGACTACAAGTCTGAGATGCCCTTTCTCCAGCAATCATAGCTTCTAGCCTTGCTGGCTGGGACATATTCTAGTTCAAAAGGGAGACTTTTCCAAGCTCTGATGAAAAGTCCTGCTTTACCAGATGCAGAGTCCTTCTAATTCATCATCATGGTGCAGATGGTAGACAATTACACACAAACAGGGCATGAAATCAATAGGTCTGCTTTATTGTTCCTCTGCCATCATCGGTTCTGTTTTTATTATTACAGTGGGACTTCCATATTCCCTGGCATTAGGGGCACAGGACCCCCTGTGAATGTGGAAAAATTGCAAATAAGAAACACTAGGTTTTTTTAACCTCAGAGAACCTGTGTAGGAATCTCAAGTTTTTCTGGCACATGTCTATGGCCAATATCTGCATGACATTGAACATAGAATCACACTAGAGGTCCTACAAATGCTTAGAGAAGTGTTTTCTCTGGGAATCGCTAGTTCTTCCAGCAGGATCTATGGCTAACTTCCAGAATAATCATTCTGGAAGACCTAGGGATTCCTAGAGAGAACATATTAATAAAATCTGTGAATAATCAAATCTGCATAAGTCAAAGTTACAAATGAGGAGGGTCAACTGTATTGTTATTATTTTGGAAATACATAGATTTCATTGAGCACCTATAGGAAAACATGGCTAAGAGCCAAATGTCATGAAATGTAGAAGATCAATGAACAGATGGCACAATATCTCTTTCTGAAAAAGCAGAACTTTGGGATTTTATTTATTTATTTATTTATTGCTGTCCTGCCTTTTTTCCAGATTGGGTCTCAAAGATGTTTACAACAATTAAAAAACATTGATAAAAATCCACAAAATACAAAAGTTAAAACACAGATAATCAGGAAAAAGCTAAAACATATATAATTAAAACACACACACAGCCCAGAACAACAATTAACAATATCCAGTGCATTGTTTGTTGGAATAGGAAAGTATTTTCTTGTATGCTGAAAGTAAATAGGGAGGAAGTCAGTCTAATGTTTCTGGGAAGGGAGTTTGGGGGCAGACACTGAGACAGCCCTCTTCCATCCTGTGAGGGTGGCAGGTCAGGGAGAAGGGCCTTCCCAGGAGATCTGAGTATGGGCTGGTTCGTAAGGGAGAATATGGTACTTCGGATAACCTGTATCTGAGCTGTGAAATGGTTTAAATGTCAAATTATGCCCAGAAAGACACTGGTAGCCAATGGAGCTGTTGCAACAAAGGCTTTTGATTGAGACTGTGAGGCTGAACAGACTGGTAATTTAGGCTGGCCTGGGGGTGGAGTGGGGGCATGGCAACTGCACGCCAGCCATCCCAACTCTGCCCCCACATCATCCTCACACTGAGCACCCCACCACATGTCAAGGTGTTAGGACACTCCCTTGGCATAGCATCTACACACGCTGTGTCAAAGGAGCACTGAAAAGCTGCCGCTGAAGTGGAAAGGGTGGCTTTTTGCTGCTCTAAAAAGGAGAAGCATTTGCCAGCTCTTTTTAGAGTGGCAAAGCACCAGATTGGGGCCATGGTGTGTGGTTGCCATGGCCCCAATCTGGCAGGAAAGGGGCGGTGGGATGCCACCCCTTAGGGGCTCTCTGTTCAGCCCATGTGTCACCCTGCATCGGGGATGTATAATATATTAGTAGATTTTTCTCATTGTCAGGAAGAAAAAACATCTCAACAAATTGAGACACCCTGTTGTCAAGAAAACAACCAAACTTCATGAGATTTTTCACATGTTGAGACTCCCCCCTCAAAACCCCACATCATCTCCTCATCCCTAGTAGTGTAATGCCTAGGTATAGAGTCTATTGGATCTTGTTGGGAGCTTTAGGCTTGCATAATTGGGAAGTTGAACAGTTGGTTGGACATTTTCATAATTTGTGTAAGGAGATCTCTGGGTCAGTCTTACCTAAAGGTTACTGTAAAATTATGCTAGTAGAACAACACCCAGTGCTAGGTCTCAATAGGATCTCAGCCCAATTCCACCTTCTACCATGCTGTTTAACAGTCACCCCCCCTCTCTGAAAGATTGAGAGCCAGTGTTTTAGAAACCCAGAAGCTTACATATATTGAGCCATTAGGCCTAGATCCTACTAATGCTGCATGAACTGAGAACTTCAGTTCATGCAGTAAATGAATTGTACACACAGTACTTTTTCGTCATTATAAACCCCCTCCCTTCCTGCACAGTTATGAGTCAGACCATTAGTCTGATACAGGATTGTTTTCCATGGAGTTCCAGCCCTACGAAGTAATTGAGGGTTATGAGTTAATACAGAAAGCCTCCATGAAAGGTTTAATTATGTAGAATCTAATGTGATAGGCTGAAAGCTTTTCACTCCAATGGTGGAGTTCACAGCATAAACAGTAAGGGAATCAACCTTGGTTGCCTGCTTCAGCTGGCAGCTGATAAATGAACATAACTCACTATCGTAATTCCAGGCTCAGCTATCATTTCAGTGGATTCCCCCCCCCCTTTACACCAAGAGCCTCAATTTGGTGTAAGAGCACTTGACCCAAAATGTACCTGGTGTAATAACACTGTTTTAGAACAGAAGATACATCAGCTGTTCAGCTTGCTGCTTCAGAGAGTACTAGATTCACACTTAGAGGATCAGGTGAAAGGGTCCTTCAATTCAACATTCACCCCAACAACTGATAGGGTGAGATCCAGATTAATAGCCACTGGTGGTGGTATATCTTTCCAGGCTAGTAGCCACTGAGGACTCTAATCTCTGGGGTCATTCCCACTTACATTTACACCGGACTGTGAATCGTGTTGACACGGAGTGGTGGAATCGATCGAGGCCGAGGCAAAGTTCCCATTATGGAAGCAAATTTTGTCCTTAGTGTTGTAGTTCCCACTAGTGCCTTTGTGCCACTGCTGGGGGGGGGGAACGGACGACCAAATTTGCAGAGCTTATAGATCAGTGGTAGGTAACCTTTCCCCTTTAAGGGCCGAGGGACTTCACTTCCCAGAATCCCAGGAGCTATTGGCCAACATGGGACTATTGGCCAACATGGCTGAGGCTTCTGGGAGCTGAAGTCCCTCGGCCCTTAAAGGGGAAAGGTTGTCTACCCCTGTTGTAGATCCTGTCGTCCCCCTCCAGATGTGGTCAAGTCCCATCAAAGAAGGGCTTCAGGGGGCAGAGTCTGGAAGGGGGGCAAGGGATATGCAAAAGGGTCCCTTGGCTCTGGGGGAAATCTTCCGCTTGACTCGAAGGCTGCATGGGGCTTCTCCAGCCCTCCTGATCCTACCCGGCTACAACCTGGAGATGGCCAAAGATGGAGGGCTCTGTCCCCAAAGACTGTGTGAGGGCTCCCCCAGCCATCCCAATCCCACTTGGCTGGAACCTGGAGGCAGTCAGAGGGTTCTGCCCTGGAAGATAACATGAGGCTCCTCCAGCCCTCCTGATCTCACCCAGATGGAACCTGGAGGTAGCCAGAGGCAGAGGGCTCTGCCCTGGAAGACCACACAGTGCTCTTCCAGCCCCCCTGGCCTGGAACTCCTCGGGAGAGATGGGGAAGTGGAACTCCTCGGGAGAGATGGGGAAGTGGCAACCCCCTCCCCCAGCACTCTCTGGGCCCCCAATCCTGCCCAGCTGGAACCTGGAGGCACCCAGAGGCACCCACATGGTTAGTGAAGTCCTCGCTGTGCCCCATGGCCAAAACTTCCAGCCCCCAGTGAGTAAAACTGTGGTGTGATATGATTCAAATCCACCATTCACATTTGTTGGACACACTTCTGAATTGCTTCTTTTCAAAAGAACTGCCTAAAGTAGTGTTTGAAAAGAGCAATTTTTAAAAATTTGTCTCACTTCCAAGTGATTCCTAATGATCACAGCCGCATCTGAAACCTTTTCTAACAGGAACGAGGCACATATACAGTGGCCAGCAATTTGCTTTAAATTATAGTGGGAATGAGCCCTCTGTAAATTTAAAACTGTTCAAATTGGCAGCCATTCCTATATACCTTGTGGCAGTGAATTCCACAGCTGCATAATATGAGAAACTTCTGTTGATTGACTCTCCTAGCTTTCAGCTCCCAGATTCTAATTTAATGAAGGAGGAAGTTAAAGAGATCAACCTTAATAGAGGATATAAGGAGAAGCTGACTTGCTGTTTATTGGTGACAGAGTCACAGGGGATTTCTGGCATGACAGCAGAGCTGTGTTACATAACAGAAGAAGCTCAGTGTGTGTGAGAGAAAGGCATCCACTATGTAATTATACATTAATTCATTTCAACTCATTCTTCCTAAACCAGTATGCAAACTGAACCACAATTATACTTCTCCATTCACAGCATTCTCAACTTTGCAATGCAATGTTCTCTCTCTCTCTTTTTTTTAAAAATTAAATCTACAGTCAGCCTTCTATATCCAGAGATTCTTTATCCATGGATTCAACCATCCACAGCTACACATACACACACATCTATGCAACAGTGTGGTGTAAAAAATTGAGCATTGGATTACAGCTCTGGAAACCAGGGTTCAATTCCCTACTTGGCCATGAAACCCATTGGGTGACCTTGGGCAGGTCACATTCTCTCAGACTCAGGAAGCCATAGCAACCCTCTCTGAACAAATCTTACAGAAATCCCTATGATTGAGTCACCTTAGGGTCACCATAAGTCAGTGACCCTAAGGCACACTTTAAAGGCACTTGAGGGCACACACCACAACAAAGGCAGACTTGAAGGCACACAACAACAACTAATATATATTCCAAAAAGCAAACCTTGATTTTGCCATTTTATATAAGGGACACTGTTTTATTATGCCACTGTATTTAATGGGACCTGAACATCCACTGATTTTGTTATCCATGGGGGAGTCCTAAAACCAAATCCCAGCAAATACCAAGGGCCCACTCTACTGTATGAAAACAGACTGGTCAAGATCCTACATCAAGAAGATGAACCAGAATGGAGTTATGCAATGATTGCACAGTGCCAACTAGTTAGTTAGTGTAGACAATGCACAACTCAATGTGCAACCCAATGCACATGTACAACTCTGCTTCTACAACTTTGAACTGAATAAGAGATATGTTCAGTCAAAATGGGATGCGAAATAACAAAGGAGCTTGTGGGTTTATTTTTAACAAATATCTGCATTTTGATACAGGAAATCTAGTTTAGTGGAGGTTGAAGGGGAGAGCTCTAGATTTAGGAGCAGCAGGTCCTTTCCACAACAGAGTGTTAAATGTTCACAAAGCCCTTGAGCTGCTTTGGAAAGATAGTATTACCAGAGGTGAAGCTCTGGAGGTGGCACGAAGGTGAAGGAAAAACCAGCTTGTTGAAGTTTCTATCATTTCTAGATTAAATTTTGGTCCATTAAGCAGGAATTTTTCATTGGGTAATGAGAGTTGAGAAATACAGTGAATAATAAGTTCATTATCCAGTAGATGATTATTAAAAAAGCAAACAACAGAGAAAGAGGGAAGAGATATTCACAACACTTTTGTTTCTGTAAATACCTTCTCATTGCTTTGTCACTGTACAAATCTTTAATCATAAAGATCTCTCCCTTAATCCTGGATTCTTAATACAAGAAACAAATATAGTGGATGTCAAATGAGCATCATTATTTAGAAGGGAAGATTGACTTTACATGGGTGTCATACCAGCCGAGCTAAGGTGTAGTGAGACTATTTTCACTGGAGGAGAACAGAGAAAAACAGGGAGTGGGGTGCTGGACGCTTTGGGCATCAATCACAATAATCACTTCTATGGAAAAATGGTTTTCATAGATAATAACAATAATGATCCCAGTTAATGTATTTTTGTTAGAAAGCATGCTATGAAGCTTCCAAAGAGTCAAATCAATTGAAAATACAATATCTTCCACATGCAGAATAGTTGTATCAGCCAAATAACAGTGAATAGGAAGTATGTTTCATTCGAATTACAAAATTTGCTTTTCATTGATGAACATTTGTATGGTGTCAACAAAGTTCAGAATGAATTTTCTCACACAGTTATAGATGCTTGAAAGATAAGTCCTGCAGCATATATGTACATGTATGGAAAGGCTTTCTTGTATGTTTACAATATTCTAAGAAGTTTGGGAAGTCTTAGTGTTGGAGTTTTGCAGGATCCTACTGAATCCTTTTCTTGGAAGTCTATCTAAAGTATTTCTAAAGGTGCAGCTGTAACCTCAGAAATCTAGGGAATGAAGCAAATTTTATGGGGGGGGGGTAGAATTCTTATTCTGAGGCTGCTGTCACACTGTAGAAGACTAAATATCTCACCAAATTACAGATCCCAGAATCACATAACTTTGAGCTATGGCAATTAAAGCACTGCCAAACTGAATTAATTCTGCAGTGTAGAAGCAGCTTTATTTCCCATTGCCATTTGCTGTCTACCATTGCCACAACCCTGTGTGAGAGCAAAGTGTGACTCTTGCTAGGAACTTTATAATGGGGAGAATCCCCTTTAGTTCAACACTTTACTCACTTTTTGAGCCTTCTATGCCTTGGTGGCTGAACTTGTGTTCAGGATTCTTATTGTAATGTATCTTTTCACTCTGGGATCAGACAGCAGGGATTTGGATGCTGATTATAAATCTGGGCAGTTACATATGAGAGTCATTAGTATCAGGTCCCAAACTGTTTCAGGTTTAAGCCCAAGTTGTTTAAATCAGAGAAGGGAAAGGTGCAGCATCACCATTCCTTATTTTTAAAGTTCTTTCTATGTCAAATGGAAAGTCATTTGTGAATATTTTGAAGTGAAATGAAAGTTTCACCCATCCCATCCCCCAGATGACCCCATACCGTTCACTGAAAGATCTATTTCCTAGAATAATAATAATAATAATAATAATAATAATAATAATAATAATTTTTATTTTTAACCCACCCCTGTGCAAGCAACTGGGGTGGCATACAACAGGTTAAAACAGTACAAGAATAAAACACCTCAATCAAATCACTCCCCCTAACCCACCCGCCGCTTAAAAATAAATTAAACTATGATAATGTTAAAACAACAGAGTAACAAAACAACAAATAATAAAATCATAAAGCAAATTAACAATGGACAATAGCAGCTAGGAGAGGGG
Source organism: Phrynosoma blainvillii (assembly GCA_026167975.1). Taxonomy (NCBI): domain Eukaryota; kingdom Metazoa; phylum Chordata; class Lepidosauria; order Squamata; family Phrynosomatidae; genus Phrynosoma; species Phrynosoma blainvillii. The sequence goes on from JANUYF010000002.1 coordinate 23,396,539, forward strand.
GATGACACAGCCAGACCATCTTGGAAGGGGAGCCGGGAGATTATTCCGGGGAGGCCTGATGGAAGTGATCCATCTTTACTGCTTTTTTAAAGCAGTAAAGAGTGGTAATAAGATGGATCTCATCTGGCAGGCCATTCAATAATTTGGAGTGGCGGCAGAGAAAGCTCTCTGGGAGGTCTGCAACAGCCTAGTTTTCATAGGTTGCAGCAGATTCCTCCCAGAGGACCTGAGTGCATGGGGGGGGGGGAATTGTATGGAAAGAGGTGGTCCCGGAGATAAGTTGGACCCAAGCCATGTAGGACTTTAAAGGTCAAAACTAACACCTTCTACTGTGCCTGGAAACTAATTGGCAACTAATGGAGAGATTTAAGCACAGGTATTATGTGCTCTCTCCTAGATGTACCAGTGAGTAACCTGGCTGCCATATTTTGAACCAATTGAAGTTTCCAGGTTAGGCACAAGGGTAGCGTCATGTAGAGCGCGTAACAGAAATCTAAGCGTGAGGTTACCAGGGCGTGTACCACAGTTTCAAGGTCCCTAGTCTCCAGGAATGGGCACAGCTGGCGTATCAGCTGAAGCTGACAGCAGGTGCTCCTGACCGCCGCATTCACCTGACTAGTCATGTGAAGTGACAAATCTAGGAGTACCCCCAGACTGTGAACACAGTCCTTGGAGGAGTGTGTGACTCCATCCAGGACTCGGAGTTGTATTCCCAAACCTGGTTTCGGGCCCATCACTGTTAGTACCTCCATTTTGTCTGGATTCAGTCTCAATCTGTTTTTCCTCATCCAATCCATTACCGCCTTAAGACAATCGTTGAGAGGAGAGACGCCATCTGAGGTCTGGGCAGATGATCAGGTCATGGAGAGGTATATCTGGGTGTCATCAGCATACTGAAGACACCGTGCTCCATGCCTTCGAATGATCTCTCCCAGCGGCTTCATATAGATATTAAATAGCATCGGGGACAGGATGGTGCCCCGAGGGACGCCACAATTAAGCTCTGTTCTGGAAGTGCAACTGTCCCTGAGCCTCACCCACTGGGATCTGCCCAAGAGGAAACCAGGAATACCTTGGAAAAGAATTTGCTAAGATTGGACTCTTCACTGGACAAAGGGAGAGACGAAGATCATTCTTTTTGCTCTTTGGTCTCTGCAATCAATTGGGCCTTTCCTATGCTAAAACTTAAGTACAGTTGTCCCTCTTTTTTTCACAGACTTGGAATCCGCATTCTTGCTCTTCATGGGAGGGACAAGCAGCCATTAACAGAATGGCCGCAGGTACCTGCACATCGCCATGTGCTCATGCCTCAGGCACACACCCCATTATTTTCTATGGAACTCGAATATGTGCGAGTCGCCATTTTCGCTACGAGGTCCAGAATGGATCCTCTGCAAATTGGGAGAGGCAACTGTATATGCTTCAGTCGTCAACCCTGACAGCCTCTAATTATGCCTGAAAATTTAAAGCTGCCCAGTTGAGGAAGAATCAAGCTTTTTGCTTGATAAGCTGTATCCTTTGAGAAAATGCAAAGACCTATTTGATGTCAGACATCCAGTGTCTGATTGGGATGGGTGAGAATGTAAAAATGAATAAAGAAGGTAGTAGGTTCAAGACTGATGGGGAAAACTGGTGTCATCTGGACAGTGTGACAGCTGGCTTGTTTTTCCATATTTCCTCAATTGTCCTGCTTTCTGAGTCACACACCAATTGTCCTATTGCTGGGTTTGCATCTATGTATTTTCCTCTTGATTGTTTTAGAAAGAGTGGTGTGTGAATTCATTCCAAGAAATCTGCCATTAATTTATTGTTATTTTATTATTGTATTTATTTATATCCTGCCTTTCTTATATAGGGACCCAAGGCAGCTCACAGCAAATTTAAAACCTTACAAATTAAAAACAATACAAAAATATTAAAAAGTATAAATATAACATTTCAAAAACATAAAACTATATATAAAATTAAAAACATTAAAGTAGTAAAATGTATTTTAAAAAACCTCTATGCAAACTTTAAAGTCTGAATTGTACAGCACTTAAAAGCCCAACCTTCACTAGTATGAAAAAGTTTGATGGCACAAAAATGTTTTTACCTACTGCCCAAGCTGTATAGGGGTTTATAAGTCAAAATCAGCACTTTGAATTGTGCCTGGCAGCCAGTGGAGCTGTTGCAACAAGAGAGTTGTGTGCTCCCTGTAGCCAGCTCCAGTTAACAACCTGGCTGTATCTCTTTGGACCAACTGAAGTTTCTGAGCACTTTTCAAAGTTAGCCCCACATAGAATGCATTACAGTAATCCAAGCAGGATGTAACCAAGGCATGTACTGCTGTGGCCAGAGACAATTTCTCCAGGAATGGGCACAGCTGGCACACTAGCTTTAACTTGCAAAAGCACTTCTGGTCACTATCAAGACCTGGGCCTCCAGCCTTAGTGTTGAATCCAAGAGTACCCATTAAATTGCAAATGTACATTTTCAAGGGAGTGTAACTCCATCTGACACAGGCTGGATCCCTAATCCCAGATCTATCTTTCCACTGACTAGGAGCACCTTTGTATTGACTGGATCAAGCTGCAGTTTGTTTGCTCTCATCCAGTCCATTACAACTGCCAGACAATGGTTTGGCTTTGATCTGCTCTCAGCTCCTATAGCAATAAAGTCTGAGACTGTTATGTTACCATGCGCTTAGCACTAACTGTCAATTCATCTTACCACTTTGTTATTGTTGTATTGTTCCGACTTATGGCATCCCTACGGCGAACCTATCATGGGTTTTTCTTGACAAGATTTGTTCAGAGGAGGTTTGCCATTGCCTTCCCCTAAAGCTGAGAACATGTGACTTGCCCAAGGTCACCAGTAGATTTCACGGTTGAGCTGGGAATGAAATCCTAGAGTTGCAGTCCAACAATGAAACTACTACCCCACACTGGTTGTCAAAGTCTTATCATGATAAAAATGCACTGATTGCTAAAATGGACATGAAGAACTATAGGCCTGTGTCATTGCTGCCATTTTTGAGCAAGGTGATCGAGAGAGCAGTTGCCCTTCAGCTCCAGGCAGTCTTGGATGAAACCGATTATCTAGACCCATTTCAAACCGGCTTCAGGACAGGCTTTGGGGTTGAGACTGCCATGGTTGCCTTGACTGACGATCTGCGTCTGAGCATCGACAGGGGTAGCGTGACCCTGTTGGTGCTCCTAGACCTCTCAGCGGCTTTCGATACAATAGATCACGGCATCTTCTTGGACCACCTGAGGGGGTTAGGTATCGGAGGCACTAATTTGCAGTGGTTCCGGTCCTTCCTCTCGGGTCGGTCCCAGAGGGTGCTGCTCGGGGACTGTAGCTCCAGCAAGAGGGACCTTACTTGCTCTAGTAACTGGGCCCATAACCCATGTCATGGATGATGAGAGTTGTAGCTCTTCACCTCTGGCTCTAACTCACCACCTTGTTATGCAGCAGAGCTGACCAGCTTTGATCAGTGGTTAATGCTTTTCTCCAAAGCAGCAGAGTTTCAGAGAATAGGCTGAAGACCCTGACAAACTCTCCAAGCCTTCTCACTCTTCTTCCCCAGATGTCTCCAAACTTTTCCAGGATTCTGCTGGCTCTTGTATCTTCACTCAAGACACCAGACAACTCAGTAGTCTTATATAAAAGATCTACTTTATTCTACTATATACAAGTACTATATGCCCAACAAATCACAATCTCTACAAATCTCCTCAACTACCCACAATATCTCCAAAACTACTCCACACAAATACATTGGCAAACATTGCAATTATTATAGCCATTGTTAATCACCACCCACTAGTTAGTTTCCACCCAGTGGGTGTGTATATTTATTTTGATTGGTTCACATAGTTCAACCCATACTTAAGACCAACCCATGTTGCATTTTCCTTAACATATATGATATATAATTCAGTCAATATTTAGTACTTTAATGTTCTAGTGATTTAAATGAAGTGGTTTAAGCAAAAATGTAACTCTCCCACTTAGATCAAAGGGACCTTCACAGTGCAATCCTATATGTGTTTGCTCAGTGGGACATTCTACTCAGTTCAGTAGTTTGCACTGTGAATTTCAGTGGTTATTTATTTGCTTAATATGGTTGGAATATGCCAACTTTAAGAATCTTGGCAATTTCTCAGACCACATATTCAGTAAAAAATGATTCTTTCCATAATGTATAGTCATACAATTCAGTGGTCTTCTCAATAACTTATGTTATTGGATTAATGATGGCCTTGATCCACTGTTAAGGTTCATTGATTTTGACATTATATGCCAAATCTCTTCATTTTCTTAAAGTGGATTCTATTTTCTATGTCAATCAGTTGGCAGAATATATTGCCTTGAATCCTCTTGGTTAGTCTAAACTAGACCAGATACACTGATTCAGCTGTTGAATGGCAAAATGACAGATTGCTAAATCTCATTGATTTGATGGGTCTATTCTAGTTGGGACTAACCAATAGGATTTGAGCCATTATTTAATTTTTAAAGCATATTATTTATTTATTTATTTATTTATGAAAAAAATCTGCTCGTGGTGTGTCACAAAGGAGTTCTTTCTTCCTTTCCTTCCCGCCTTGAAAAATCTCCCCCTCCCTGTGCCTTGGAAAATATTAATTGTGCAATGCAAAGAAACACCTTTAAGACTGATACAAAATGGATGCCCCCTCCTAATTTCGCCAAAGCTACACTTGAAATCCCTGCTGATTACTCAATGTGGTTTTGTAATTCATGTCCTGCAGGCAAGAAGACTCCCCCTCCTTCCCCAAGCCACAGCAGTAAGTAAAATAAATTACTAGGATTCTCAGTCTTCTGCAGGGAAGGCTAAACTGTCTTCCTCAGGGGGACTTAACAGTCTCTGTGTAGTTGTGTGGAGCTCAGGGAAGAGACATCTGTTACTAAATCATTTGGTCACCATGTCCCCCCCCCTCCCACACACACACTGTTCTTCCAATTTAAAAAACCCAAGGGGGAGGCCTAGACTCCAGGTGGGAACTGCTGTCCCATGCTAAGGCCTCCACTGCACAGTTGTTAAGGCACAATGGGCGCATCTCGGCTTTGTGTGAACTCACTGTCTTTTTTTTTTTTTTTTTAAATTAAGCTGTCTCCAAGGAGCCTCAGCTTAACAATAGGACCTCAAGGAGCCTTCTTCCCCTTTATATTCTGCATTGACCAAAGAAACCGCATCTGTTTAAGGTCTACCCCTTGAAGTGGCTCTATTCACTGGCTCCATTCAAGCCAACCCCAGAAGAGCTTGCTCTTTTTTAATTACTCAGCCCATTGTCTCTGAAGAATGGGGCACACTGGTCTCCCAAAAGTAAATCAAATGATCTTGGTGCTTGTTGAGCAAATATTGTGTAGTGCCACTTCTCTGGAGACTTTGTTGTTCTTGTTGTGCCACTTCTCATGAGTTGTTGGCTTTATATTCTTCCCTTCATTCCTGGTACTCCCCCCCCCCCAAAAAAAAAACTGTTGTCTGAGTGATAATTAAGTGAGGAAGGCTGGTGAACAATGCAAAAGCTATTTGATTAAATGGATATCTCCTGACTCTGACTCAAGCTTTGGAGTCTGGTTCTCATTCAAGTTACATGTGGAAGGGTTGCTCTAAAATTACTAGAGCTTTATAGTCATCCTTTTCCAGTCTGTCACAATAAAGGTGTGTGTCAGCTCCAACCAGTTTCTTTTTATTGGGAGTAACCTTGATCTATGTGTTTGTGTGATATATAAATGCTCTTTTCTTATTATTGCTATTTCTTCCAGGGAGACCTCAAGGACTTCATTTACAATCTTTCTTTGTCTGTGTAGAAGAGCAATAGGGTCATGGTCCTATATCAGGGTCATGTAGCATATGTCTTCCCACGTGGCATTGTGGATTGGGCTGAGCAACCTTTATGTTTTTCTATTAAAGTATTCAAATAAAGTATTGCTTGATAAGGGATAACTTAGCCACAGTTGTCTATGTACTGGTAACTTCCCAATTAGACTACCACAATGGAACCTACATGAAACTACCCTTGGACAACTCAGAAGCTACAAGCTAATGTAAAATGCTCAAAATGCTTGGCAGGCAGTGACTATATACCACTAGTTTTAAAAGAACTGCACTGACTGTCAATTTCCAGTCTGAATTCAAGCTGCTGGTAAGCCATAATGTCCTAAATGGTTTGGGAGCTCCATACTTGTAGGAGTACCTCTCCATATATATATATATATGTGCCCTGAATTTGAGGTCTGCTGGAGAGGCCCTCCTGTGTCCCATCACATATAGTAATATGCACTGTGATGATGTGGGTGATGGCCTTCTCTGCTGTGGCATTCAATTTATAGAATAGCCTCCTCTTAGAGGTCTTATTGTTGCCAATAGTACTGTTATTCCTATGTAAAAAAAATGGGTTTGGAGGCCAGATGTGCATGGTTTTAAATCATTTTGTTTTAGCAAGTTTTAGACTTTTTAATGGTTAAATTGTTGAATACAGTTTTAGCCTTTTAAATAATGTTTACCATTTACACTGTTTTAAACCAGTCTAGTTGATTTCATTGTACTCCACCATGATAGCAGGCATCTTGTTCAATAGTTACAATATTGTACACTGGAATTAGGATATCTTAATGGGGGTAGGGTCACACTTATGGTCATAAATGAACAAATGTGACCCTAAAACCATATATTTTTAACCTGGCATCACTCTGGCTGACGTGTTTCTAAAGTGCTAGGAAATAACATCTGCAGTGCACCCAGTTGCAGGATACCTTGAAAGACACTGCTGTGGATGTCTGTTGGTTCTCAGTGTCATGCTGTGAAGATGCAAGGTCCACAGTTACAATGATGATGCAGGATCTCAGCTGCTACCTTTATATAGAGAGCTTGTTGTTCTTGTTGTTGTGTGCCTTCAAGTCATTTCTGACTTATGGCAATGCTAAGGCAAATGTATCATGGAGTTTTCTTGGTAGATTCATTCAGAGGAGGTTTGCCATTGCCTTCCACTGAGGCTGAGAGCCAGCGGCATCACTAGGGGTGGGGGGTGGGGAGCATGAACCACACCAGGTGACATCCTAAGGGGGATGACACCACCTGTTCTCAAATACAAGGGGATATCATAAACTTTTTCTTATCACCTGGAAATTATTATAGTATATTGAAAATTTTTTGTCAGTGTCATCACTGGTCCCTAAGTGTATGATGTTGAGAAAATCAGCTCAATGTGCCCTGTATTTTTGCGACAGGTTGTGCCAGAAGTGACTAAAGTGACTGAAGTGGGTTATGAGGGAGAATGTTTGTCTTGATTTGTAGTTGTTAACTTTTCTCTACATAGTCACCATCCAGATTTACACATTTTTCCTAGTGTTTCTTGACCCTCCAAATACCGTTATTGTAGAAGTCTGCAGACTGCGCCTTAAACCACTTCAGTCACTTCTGGAACAACCTGTAATAAAAAAACAGGACACTATGAGCTGATTTTCTCAACATTGTGCACTTAGGTACCAATGATGACACTGACAAAATTTCATCAATATACCATAACTCCCAAGTGATAACTAAAACTTTATGATGCCCCCCTCATACCTGTATTTTGGCAGAAACATTGAGCATTTGCTTGTATACCTTTAAAATGCTTTAAAAGGTGGTGAGAGTGAGGTGAACCTCAGTGGGAGAAGAAAGGAATGGCCACAGAATTGTTTAAAATTAAAATTTCAAATTTCAAAATTTTGTATTTAATTAAAATTTTGATTAAAAAAAACAAAATTATTCTTTTTAAATTTTATTTAAAAACCTTACATTACACAACCAAATCTTCACTATGTATATGTAAATACATTTATGTGTATGATATTGTAATTTGAAGATATGCCAGATGTTTATGTCATAACTATTAGCATTACTTTCAGTGGTATATATGGGAATTATGGTTTACGAGTAACATTAGTGCAATTTTTTAAACTAAGTATTCTGTATGGTGTGAAATTAGAGGAAGAGGTCAATGAGGGAGGTGACACCATGAGTTACCGCACTGGGTGACACCAACCATAGGAATGCCACTGCTGAGAGCATGTGACTTATCCAAGCTCAACCAGTGCGTTTCATAGCCAAGCTGGGAATTGAACCCTGGTTTCCAGAGTTGTAGTCCAACACTAAACCACAGTGCCATTCTGTCTCTCTCTCTCTATAAATATAGATAGAAATATTTTGATAAATAAATATATAAATAAAATCTCTAAATCCAAATGCCCTCTGGGGGAGAGAGGATAAGAGTATAGGGGGTTGCAGACTGCCAGAAATAGTGCAAATTGAGTCCACTTTTAGGGTTAGGGTTAGTGCTAGGGAATCATGGGAACTGTATTTATTGTGGCACTAGAGCTCTCTGACAGAGAAGGCTCAGTGTCTCAGAAAAAAAAACACAATTCCCATGATTCCCTAGCACTAACCCTAACCCTAAAAGTGGACTCAATTTGCACTATTTCTGGCAGTCTGCAACCCCCCTAAGTCTATTAGAGATCACTGCACTAAATAAATGTAACAGCAGAATACTTTATCACCGTGTGCATTACATAACTTTACATATATTTAGTTACATAGCAGGTATGCTAAGACACTTTCTCAGTGAATTGCAAACATGAGTAATGGGACACTAGCAAGAGTGTCCTGATGCACATTGACACTCTCTAGTTTGTGTCCTGATACACAACAGGACTGATGAGCATTGGTCACTCTGCTGGCTCCCCAACGTTTTAAGATAACATCAATCCTTTACTGGATACAGACTTCACAGAATTGATCAATTCTAATTCCTACAGATGTAAATCCACATATGAAGACCCAAGTCTTTAACACGATTCCAGACATCTGTAACAGTATCAGTGAGTGCAAAGGAACAGTCAACAAGATGACTGTGACAAAAAATGGACCAGGGCAGAGATACACATTTAAATAGGGTCAGAATCTGCCATTTATCTTAAAAGGCATGAGCCCATTTATCACAGACGCTGCACAACCCCTTGCCCCTCCCCCAAAATCCACACAAAATAATTCCTAGACTTCTATACAGTCTAGTTGAAATTCTTGCATTGTTTTTTTTTCTTTCAGGAGGAAAAACTGTTTAATTAGGATTTTTAATTGGTGCGGTCACTTCTGTTTATACCCATGGAGAAGAATTAATGTGCCCATTCACCAGTCAATACTCCATATAAAACAAAAGTATCAGAGATCTTCCTCTAACTAATTATATTATGTTGTTGCTCAAAACCCTTACACTGCTGTGGGTTTCCATCAATTGCATGTATGTGTTAATAAAGGGACATTGACCTTAATTTGCACTTTGTTTCAAAGAGATGATGGCTCCGATAACAACAACTAATTGCAACCAAACTCCCATTGATTCTGGATGTGTTTAGGGCAGTGTAAGCAGTGTGAGTTCAAATATCAATTTGCACCATTTTTGTCCTGCAGTTTTTGTTTTGTTTGCAGTTTTGCCTATATTCAGGCTTCAAGATTCCCAAGTATCAAGTTCAGAACTAAAATGGGGAATTATGCCAATATTTTGTCAGATATGCTTCTGTTAAATAGTGCTTGTCATCTAGTTAGTGAATTAAGATAGCCAAAACTGGATTTACACCATTGCAACTTGCTTTTTAATCACTAAGATTCCTGAAAACCCACCAGGTGTGCAGTGCAGCCATCTCTCCACCAGCATGACAATTTATATGTTGTCAGAGAGAGGGAGCATCAAAGAGAATGTCTCCACTTATTTTTCTGTAGTGGGATGTACGGCAAGGATGTCATTTGCAGTGCAAATTTAATTGTGCATAATTTGAAAAGGAAAAAAAAATCTACCACCTCTCAGTGATTGGGGGGAGGTACACATGTCTTTTCATTAATTGTCACGTGGTTTGGGATGATTGAATTGGGTGAATTCATTAAAGAAAACTCACTGAATACAACTTTCTTTTTCCTTCCAAGTGGAATGCTACTAAAATGATACCACTATCAGCTGGAGACTATAGACCACTTGCTTTACAAGTAAGCGCCCCCTGACTCCATCCTGAGCATCTCTTATGGCATGTCCTTATTTTACTGTTATAAGATTTTGACGCCACTGTAAGTGTCATGGCTCCACACTATGGAACTCTGGGATTTGTAGTTTGGTGAGGCTGTTGGAATTCTCTACTGGAGACCTCCAGCTCTGGCAACTTTCCTAAGGCTACATATGTCAACTGATCACAAAAGCCAGAATTCTATAGACCTTAGCCATGGCAGCTAAAACTGTGTTAATTATGCAGTGCAGATAAACCCTTTGTGTGGCTGGTGAAGACCTATTTGAAATAGGTCTGCTAGTTAGAGCAGATACTGTTGAGTTTGATAGGTGAAGAGTATGACTTGGTAGAAAACAGCTTCCTCTGTTTCTTATATGTAATTTTCTGCAGTCCACATGTCAACTGGGACTAGGAAGACAAAGAGTTTTTAAAAAACATGCATGTGAACAATTAACTTTAACTACTGCTGCTTTTCTATTCACTTTGCAGCCTTTACTCTACTCACAGAATGCAATAAAACAGTTTTTTCTCTCTGACGACTTAATGCCATTACAACCTTTGGAAATGATGCTGAGGTCTTTTTGGGATTAACTGTATTGAACCTCTGGGAGGCCTGACAGCTGGAAGCCCCAGCCTTATTCTTACCAAGACAATTTAAGCAGGGCATAAAAAATTACTTCAACTTTTCCTAGTTAAATCCTAATAGGTTTAGAAGAGAGAAAGAAAAGCAGTTAATTTATGTTAGCTCACAAGTATGAGACCAAAGGGGGTTTCAGACTGCCAGAAATAGTGCAAATTGAGTCCACTTTTAGGGTTAGGGTTAGTGCTAGGGAATCATGGGAATTGTCCCCCCCCCCCCCCGAGACATTGAGCCTTCTCTGTCAGAGAGCTCTGGTGCCACAATAAAATACAGTTCCCATGATTCCCTAACCCTAACCCTAAAAGTGGATTCAATTTGCACTGTTTCTGGCAGTCTGCAACCCCCCCCCCCAAGTGAGGGAAAAAAATGTGAGTGAAAGGAAGCTAAGAGAATTATTAAAGGAAATCATAATAGTTCCAGGCAATAAAATTAGTCAACTCTCCAGTCCTATTCTAAAAAATAATAAAAAAATATTTGTTTTTAATTTACTATTCTCATTTGTTGATTTCAGGCCTGTCAGAAGCATTGGTTGAGGTCTTCGATCTTGTGACAGTAATGAATTGTAATGGCAGGCCACATGGCCTTTTGACACTGAGGCTCCAAGCTGGGCTGTGCTTGTTGAAAGGTTGCCATATCTGGTAGCTGTGAGGAGCAGGGTTGCAGCTGTTGCTGGACCGAGAGATTGACACTTTCCTTTTTTCCTCTCTTTCTGTCTTCTTCCCTCACCCTCTTTCACATGGCAAGGATCAAATTAAACCACACTTAGTGGGTAACCTAGTGTTCCTGAAGAAGGAATTATGATGATCACAATAACTACTGAGATTAACTATGGTCTGGAATACTGCTAGCATCTCACTCATGTATAGGATTCCCTATGGAAGCCACTGGGCATTTTTGTCTGATGAGGAGCATCCTCATTCAAGTTCAATGTTGTGGGAATGAAGGTTCTGTTTTCATGGGCCAGGATACTCCAAGGGCATTGCAAAATATCCTGGCCCCATTAACTGACCCTTGGTTCCCATGCCGGGACAGCTGTCTGCTTGGGCATCCTGCAGTGCCAACTGGTACATCCACTGCTACCATGGGTCACTTTGCTGTGAGATCACAACGCACCAGTCTCTACTGCTAATCCTAACCATAACCACATATCCCTATAATGTAGAATATAACTGAGGGTCAACATAGTTCAATCTTGTGTGGTTTTACTGTTTCTAACAAATTTAGACTCTGAGGCTGGAAGGATAAAAATTCACCATATACTATTCACAGTGTTGAAAAGATCTTACTGCTTTAGTTATTCATGGAAAGGTATTTTATAGATGTCAACTTCAAGAAAATGCACTTTTGGAAATGTGTTCAACTGATATGAATAGCCTATATTCCTATCCTATGCATTGGACATTTTCCCCATTTTTCTTCTTTTATCTTTCATGTTTTCCTTTTCCTTTCTTTGTATTTATATTTTTATAAATGTAAATGTAAATATATATATATATATATATATATATATATAGAGAGAGAGAGAGAGAGAGAGAGAGAGAGAGAGAGAAGAGAGAGGGGGGGATTTTAAAAACTGAGAAAAATTCCTAGCTGTAACCACAATGTCAAACTGTTCCACTGGTGTTAAAAAAACCCCAAAATACATTCAGTGCATTTTTTTTTCTTAATCATGGTGTGGAAGGGTTACGTTAAAGTCACAAAGCAGTATCAGTCCAGCAGTCCAATATCAACTGCTTTTATCAAAATTTATTCATAGTTTAGCAATATTTTCCAGATTCAAAAAGCTATTTTTCTCTTCCCCCCCCCCACCCCACCGCACCTTTTTCTTCCTCTACTTTCACCTTCTGGATTTAAGTACACTTCTCCCTCCATATGTGTGGCTTTGACTTTTGCGCATTTGATTATTCACATATTTTATTAATATGTTGTCTCTAGGAATATCTAGGTCCTCCAGTGCAGCTCTATAGTCAACCAAAAGTCGCACTGAAGGCCTTAGAGATTCCTAGAGAGAACACTCCACTAGGCATTTGTACTTCCTCCAGCACAATTCTATGGTCAATATCTGGCAGATGTTGACCAAAGAGTTACACTGGAGCAAAGCAAAGCAAAGCAAAGCAGCTTCATTTATATACCACTTCATACCACACTATGCAGTGTCTAAGCAGTTTACAATTGTAAGCTCATTGCCCCCCAACAGTTGGGTACTCATTTTAGCAACATCAGAAGGATGCAGGCCTGAGTCTAGACTGAGCCCTGGCTAGTATTGAACTTGCAACCTTGTGGTCTATGAGTGAGTGGCTGCAGTACAGGCATTTAACTATTGTGGTGTTTCTCTCTGGTAAAAGTATAGTGTTTTTGCTATTTGTGGTTTTTCCCCATTCACGGGGGTCCTGTGCCCCTAACCCTAGTGAATATGGAAAGACAAGAGTATTCAGAATCCATTTCACTTTCTAGGCCAGCAAACTGCATGATACAAATTCTAATCTGGCTTGTACAATTCTAATTGTACAAGCCAGTAGCTATAAGGAGCTATAAGCTATAAGCTTATAAGCTATAAGGAGACCATAACTCAAAAAGAACTTATCGTATTGATTTTCAAGTTCAGAAGCTATTGTTTGTCCAATGATTGCTAAAATAAAATGATAAAGTCTGGGGTGCACTACCTAGTTTAGGACAAGCCTGGGGTGCACTATTTAGTCTAAGAAACGACTTGTAATTGATCATATTGGTTTGAGCATTGGACTATGACCCTGGAGACAAAGGTTTGGATCCCTGCTCAGCTATGGCAACCCATTGGGCAACCCTGGCTAAGTCATACTCTCTCAGCCTCAATATGCAAAAGGATCTTGTACCACCTTTGAGACAAATTGAAAGAAAAAAAGCTGGTAGCATGAGCTTTCGTAGACTTCAGCCTATTTTATCTGATGCATGCGGACCTCTGAGGAAGTAGGCTCAAGTCTAGAAAGCTCATGCTACCAGCCTCTTTGTTTCAGTTAGTCTCAAAGGTGCTACAAGATCTTGATTTTCCAGACTATGGCTTTGAATTTTCTCAGCCTCAGAAGAAGGCAAAGGTAACTGCCCCTGAACAAATTGTGCCAAGAAAACCCTGTGATGGTTTCTTCTGTGGGTCATCATATGCTGGCAATGTCTTGATGACAAACAGCCACAACAAATGACATTAAGTAATTTTTGTTGTGGGCGATAACAAAACCAAATATGGAACTGGCAATAAGGTTTAGACATTGATAGGACTTGGAAGAGCTGATTTGTAGGATCTAGATATTTTATTTATTTCATTACAATATTTATACCCCATCCTTTATTCAAAGATCTCAGGGCAGTGAACAACAAAGATACCTCACTGACTACAAAAGTCAGGATTATCAGGACCAACAAAATTCTGCCCAAAAGCTCTTGTTCCTTTTGCATTCAAAGCATTAAATATATAATCATTGACAGGGAAGGTGTTCTATTTATGTTTTTAACTTCTGCATGTTTTATGTGATTTTATATGGTTTTAGCATGATTGAATTAAATTAAATTAAATTATTGTAAAATTTTAAAACTATTTTATCTGTGAGCCACCTTGGGTCCCTTTCTTGGGAGAAAGGCGGCATATTCATTAAATAAATAAAAATGCTGCTGAGACATAAGAGGTAGCTGGTCTCTACCCATCTACATGAAAACCTAGCAGTCAAATCTAGTAATGAAGTATTGCAGCAGGTGAAGAAAGAGAGGACTAATGACAAACACATTAATTTTTAAGGGTGCCACAAGATTAGCATTGCAATTCTGAGTCTGCTGACTTACATGAAAGTCCCACTCCATCCAAAGAGAGTTCTTAGTCAACATTCATGCTAAAGTTTGGAATGGACTCTACCACCTTTGCTTCTTTCCTTGAGCAATGCATTGATAACTTTTGGCAATTTCAGTCCTGTGGTTGCAACTGGAACTGGATTTGGGGAGCTGCTGCTGCTAGTATCTGCATATGAGTTTCGTTATCCACAACATGCCTCCTAGAAAAAAATGAAGTCATCAGAAAGAAATAGGGAATGTTCTCAATCCAGAAAGCTAATTTCATTGTTGCTGCAATGCCCAGAAATAAAGAAGTGCTGAGAAACAAAGGATGATTCACAGCTTTATTAAAAGGTGACAAAATCTGGAATTGAAATAGGTGTGTGGACACTGCTCATATGGATTAACTTCCCCAGAGAACCTTTTAAATTGCACCATTATAATACCCTGGTTCCATTTTAACTGTCTGTCTGCTTCCTTGGGACTGGTACTTAGTGAGACGCTGAAGGACTCTAGCTGGGAATTCTAAATGCCACTCCTCAAACTGCACATCCCATGGAACCATGGCAGATTAATGTGGAATCATTGCACTCAAATTGTGTAATGTGGAAAGGACTCCAGGTCTTCAGTTCAGAGACAATGCAATAGGCTGTTCCTATCCTGCTGTATGTCAAAGGTTGCCCTCTTGACTGAGCCGCATTCCTGTTCTGTGTTTAGCACAAGCCAAAATGGTGGAAGTCTTGCCAGTTCCTGGAGGCCAATAGAAGAGAAGATGAGGCAATGGATCTTCACTGATGGACTTCTAAATGGTATTCAGAATGTCCTGATGAAAAAGATTTTAGCCCAAACTTCAAAGAAACTATTCAAGATGCTTAACCCTAGGTGCATTGACACTGTAGAAATAATGCAGTTTGACACCACTTTAAGTGCTGTAGCTCCATCCTATGGAATCTTGGGTTTTGTAGTTTTACAAGGTCTTCAGCCTTCTCTGCCAAAGAGTGCTGGTGCCTGGCAAAACTACAAATGCCAGAATTCTGTAGGATGGAGTCATGGTAGTTAATGTGGTGTCAAACTGCATTATTTCTACAGTGTAGATGCACCCCCACCCCCAAAATAGCTTCAGCTCCTTGAATAGATCTTTTAAAGTTCATTGTTCTCACTGCCCCGATGACATTGGAGTCTTCAGGTAAAAAGAGTTCATTTTTCTGCCTTTGCCCCATCCCTGATGTTAGTCCGCATGTTAGATTGTCATGCAAACCTCACTTTGAGGGAATACTGCAAAGACTGATCCTCCCCATGGAGATGTGAGGCCCCAGAAATGGAACTGGGGTAAATATAGGGCTTCTGCTACTGTTGCCTTTGAGGAAAAGACCTAAATAACTTTGTTGTGAAGTTGGTTCCACCACACCCCAAATCTCCTAAAGAAATTTGCTTCACAATGTATTCTAAATGCAAAATGCATGCTCTGAATTCTCTATAGTCCACCTTGTTTTTGTTTTTGCTTTCTTATGCTTTCCATGCCAAGCACAATGCAAAATGCTTATCATAGGTTGTAGCCTGGCCTGCCTTATTGCACCTGTGGCAGTTAGTAAAAAACAAGACAAAACCCTAGGCTTTTTTGAGTTTATCAAATGGTGATAGGTTTGATATGTATGCAAATTTATTTAAATTTAGTGAAAATACAGATAACTATGTAATTAAAAATTCTTTAAATCATTTGACAACTCTGAAATGCCTCCTCTTGCTCCTCCTCCTCCTGTTGGCATCATCATCTTCCATAATAACCGCCTATCATAATTGCAACAAAACTTAGAATTGAAAATGTCTCTTCTTGAATCAAAATCTTCCCTTCACTTTCTTTTTCTCCGCCTTGGCTTTTCAGCAAATAACCATGCCTGTTAACATTTAGGGGACTCATTTTACTCAAATATCATTTTCTGTTGAAAGCAAGTCTGTCTTAACAAGACATTCTTGGCTTTAAAGGGGTTGTGCAAAGGGAATCTTTTAAAGGAAGAATTGTAGGAATATGGAAGGCTGCACATTGCAATTCAGGGGCAAGAACAGGGCAAGAGCAACGGCTTGAATGTTTTCTCTGTTGGAGCTGAGAACCTCAGCTCCTATTGCTTGCTTTTAAAGTTAAAACTTTAACTAAATCTGTAATGCTTAAGACAACAGCTAGAAATCATTTATTGGCTGAGAGAAGACAGTCAAAATACCCAACTTGTCCAGACCTAATCCTATGCTTCTGCCCACCCCCAACCCCCGGGGATTTGGTATCATGACCTTTCTTTTAATGTGGAATCAATGGATTGAATCCTGATTTAAAGCATACTTTTTGAAATGTAGACAAGATGTGGATCCTAGGAATATTTTCTCTTCTCTTCTCTTGTTACCTTTTGTCCACTCTTTTCTTCCCTTTTGGTTTTTTTTTTTTTTTTGCATCAGTTTAAACTCTTTTTGTAATACAATTGTCTCCCAAAGCATAATGTAGAAGAAATTTAAAAATAAGGGATAAATGGCAGCTGATCACACCAGAACATATATCCAGATATTTGTGATACGGCTGTTCTACCAACATGCAGGATCAGTTAAAAGAACCCTTGGATAGGAAGGCCTTCAAGACATATACAAAGCTTGCAAAATCAGTTGCAAAATCAAGATATAGATCTATTTGAAGGGAGTTCCAAAAAATGGGACCAAAACTGAAAAGGGCCCTGTCTGATATGATATTTTTAGGTTGGATTCAAATCTCATTAGATGGGAGAGTGGGTAAACCCAATCTCTAGTTTGGAAGCTATTGACAGATTGTAGGCTTTCATCTACTTTTCATCTACTTCTCATTGGGAAATTGATACTATCCATAGTTTTCCTTATAGTGTAACAAGTGTTCTAGATGTCCTTTGAATGCACTAAATTCATTGAGTTTCCCTTAATATTCTTACTCTGAATTCTTCTGAACTACTTTACTGATGTAGGCAAGATGAGAGATAACATCAGCCAATTGAGAGGGACAGGAAAACAGTGGAGACCTTTTGAAGTTTAAATGCATGGTACTTTAACCTAGACTTTGCTTTCTGAACAAAAATTTATGTTTCATTTAGGATAAATGGCTTGTAGAGTCTTCTCAAGATGTGGTCTGTATGTTCAGATGGAGAGGGAGAACAAGGCTATGGAGTTAAAAGAAGCTGTGTCTTCAAAAGGCACACTAGTTTGATCCTCTCCATCTCAGTTCTCGCCCCACCATTCCAATGTCAAAGTAGTCATATGGAGCTTCCACTCATTTGGATTGGCATAGGGTACCATTTTGTGAGTGTTCTTAGCAGTATTAATTATAATCTTCTTGTAGTGATGCTAACAAAACACCTCCTATGGGCTTAGACCTAGCATTGTGCCAGCAGCTACTGGTGCAACAGGACTTTCTTCCCTTCCTTTCCCCTTTTGCCTGCAGTCTCCGGTGCAACCCAAGAACCTGAAATGGCTACCCTGATGAAGATGAAAGGGAATTCACACACAGACCAGGTCTACTGACAGAAGCAGTAATATCATTTTCTTCCTGGTCTTCCTTAACATCCACAAAGTAAAAGGTCTGCTGAACAGATCTGACACAAAAGAAGGAGTGCTAGAGCAGTTTCATAAGAAGTTGTGACTTTCCCTAAAGTGGAAGCAGAGAATACAATAGATCAACCAGCTTGGGAAAAGGTGTTGTCTAATATGGCACCTTTCCCAGACTAAAGTGCTGACTTCTTCTATCCATTTTCTTCATTATCTCTTTCCATTCTGTTTAGTACTTTTTCTTCTCTTCTTCCCCTGCTGCTGCTAATTCCAAAATTGTGTTTGCAAAGATTTTTTTTCTCCCTTAACAAATCCATTAAATTGTAGTTCAGTGAAAAATGTAGACAGCACATACTTTGAACTTAACACTGATCTTGCAGTACCAGCAAGGCAACCAAGCAAAATCAATAGAAAAGCCAAAAGCTCAACAGGATCAGCCCAAGATATTTGGTGCCTGGGGCAGAGTAGCACATGGCATTCCCCCCTCCCCAGTATAAGATCTCAAGCTAGCCAAGTTAATTTGGTCCTTGGGCCACAGATCCCTCAGGCACCTCTCCCCATAGCTGGTAGTGAAAATGCAATAACATAAAATAAAATATAATTTAGTAATCTTTTAAGTCAAAGTTTGGAAACGGAGGCCCTGGGGCTACATACAGCCTCCAAAAGTTCATAGAATCATAGGGAAGAGACCACAAGGGTATCCAGCCCAACCCCCTGACATGCATGAATATACAATCAAAGCACTCCTAACAGATGGATATCCATCCTTTGTTTAAAAACATCCAAAGAAGGAGACACCACCAAACACTGAGGCAGTGTGTCCCACTGATAAATATTTCTTACTGTCAAAACATTGTTCCTAATGTTTAGGTGGAATCTTTTTTCCTGTAGTTTCAGTATTGCTCTGTATCCTAGCTCTGGAGCAGCAGAAAACAAGCTTGCTCCATCATCAATAAGGCTTCCTTTCAGATATTTAAACATGGCTATTATATCGCATCCTAACCTTCTCTTCTCCAGACTAAACATACCCAGCTCCCTAAGCTGCTCTTTATAGGGTATGGCTTCCAGACCTTTAATCCTTTTGGTCAATCTCCTCTGGACACATTCCACTTGTTTTGTGGCCCCCAGAAGTTCATTTTCTAGACACAGAAAGGAGAGAAATGCCCCTCCTAGAAGCCACCGGGAGCAGGAATTCACCTTTTAAACTAGTTGGAAGAAGGTCTTGCACTGTTAAATATTTTTTTAATACTTCCCCCCCCCAAAAAAAAAAAAAAATCAGACGTAGACTTCCTCCATGTTTCTTCAATCTCTCTCTGGTCTTTGAAGAGTCCTGGAGAAGAAAAATGGCTGCCAAACCCATAAAAGTTGTCTATCCTTGTTTTGGAGTGGAATGAAAATATGAGGAAGGAATATCAACCATCTAGGATATGCAGATGACACTGTAATACTAGCAGAAAACTTAGATCCTTAGAATCATAGAGTTGGAAGAGACCAAAAGGGCCATCCAGTCCAACCCCCTGCCATGCAGAACTCAAAATCAAAGCATCCTCGACAGATGGCCATCCAGCCTCTGTTTAAAGACCTCCAAAGAAGGACACTCCACCACATTCTGAGGGGGTGTATTCCACTGTTGAACAGCTCTCACTGTCAGGACGTTCCTCCTAATGTTGAGGTGGAATCTCTTTTCTTGTATCCATTGTTCTGGGTCCTGTTTCCTGGAGCAGCAGAAAACAAGCTTGCTCCCTCCTTAATATGACATCCCTTCAAATATTTAAACAGGGCTATCATATCACCTCTTAACTGTCTCTTCTCCAGGCTAAACATACCCATAATTCCCTACGTCATTCCTCATAGGGTATGTCTTCCAGACCCTTCACCATTTTAGTCGTCCTCCTCTGGACACGCTCCAGTTTTTCAACATCCTTTTTGAATTGTGGTGCCCAGAACTGGACACAGTATTCCAGGTGAGGCCTGATCAAAACAGAATACAGTGGCACTATTACTTCCCTTGAGCTACATACTATACTTCTATTAATGCAGCCCAAAATTGCATCGGCCTTTTTAGCTGCCACATCATACTGTTGACTCATGTTCAACTTGTGGTCTAATAGGACTCCTAGATCCCTTTCACACCTAGTATCGTTTAGCCAGGTTTCCGCCATCTTATATCCATGCATTTCATTTTTTTTTTTTTTTTTTTTTTTTTTTGCCCTAAGTACATTACTTTACATTTCTCCATTTTGTTAGCTTTGGCCCAGCTTTCTAATCTATTAAGGTCATTTTGAATGTTCACTCTGTCTTCTGGGGTATTAACTATTCCTCCTAAATTGGTGTCATCTGCAAATTTGAGAAGCATGCCCCCTATTCTTTCATCCAAGTCATTGATAAAGATGTTGAAGAGCACTGGGCCCAGGAAAGAACCCTGTGGCACCCCACTGGTCACTTCTCTCCAGGATGAAGAGCAGCCATTGCTGAAAACCCTTTGGGTTTGGTCAGTCAACCAGTTACTAATCCACCTGACAGTTGTATTGTCTAGCCCACATTTTATTATCTTGTTTGCAAGAATATCATGGGGGGACCTTGTCAAAAGCCTTACTGAAATCAAGATATACTATGGGGGGTTGCAGACTGCTAGAAATAGTGCAAATTGAGTCCACTTTTAGGGTTAGGGTTAGTGCTAGGGAATCATGGGAATTGTTTTTTTTTCTGAGACATTGAGCCTTCTCTGTCAGAGAGCTCTGGTGCCACAATAAAATACAGTTCCCATGATTCCCTAACCCTAACCCTAACCCTAAAAGTGGACTCAATTTGCACTATTTCTGGCAGTCTGCAACCCTCCTATGTCTGCTGCATCTAACAAGCTGGTAATTTTATCAGAAAAAAAGATCAGATTTGTCTGGCATGACCTGTTTCTCTGAAACCCATGTTGACTTTTTGTGATTATGAAATTACCTTCCAGATGTTCACAGACTCTCTCTTTAATGAACTGTTCTAGAATCTTTCCCGGTATTGATGTCAGACTAACTGGGTGATAGCTGTTGGGATCCTCTTTTTCCCCCTTTGAAGATGGGGGACAATGTTTGCCCTCCTCCAGTCTGCTGGGACTTCTCCTGTTCTCCGGGAGTCCTCAATGATTATTGTCAGTGGCTCTGAGATTACATTTGCCATATCCTTGGATGAAATTCATCTGGTCCTGGAGACTTAAATTCATTTAGGTTAACCAGGTATTCCTGTACTACCTCTTTACTTATTCTGTGCTGCATTTCCCCTATTGTGTCCTCTGCTCCATTTTCCTCAGGTTGAACACCCTTTTCCTTTTGTGAGAAGACTGAGGCAAAGAAAGTGTTGAGTAGTTTTGCCTCTTCTCTGTCCCCTGTTAGAATTTTTCCATCTTCTCTGCACAATGGCCCTACCATTTCCTTCTTCTTTCTGTAGCAAAAGAAAAAGCCCTTTTTATTGTTTTTAACCCCTCTAGCAAGCTGAAGCTCATTCTCTACTTTGGCTTTCCTGATTTTACCCCTACATTTGTTTGAATTCCTCTTTAGTGATTTCACCCCTTTTCCATTTCTTATACTTCTCCCATTTGAAACATAGTTCAATTGAATTTTTTTTTTTTTTTTTGGTCATCCAACCTGGTTACTTGAGAAAAACTCCCATCCATCCTGAACTCTCCTCTCCTTTAGTATTTCTGACCATGGGATCACT
The DNA here is from genome assembly GCA_026167975.1 of Phrynosoma blainvillii. NCBI lineage: Eukaryota > Metazoa > Chordata > Lepidosauria > Squamata > Phrynosomatidae > Phrynosoma > Phrynosoma blainvillii. The sequence continues at coordinate 23,418,275 of JANUYF010000002.1, forward strand.
TCCAGAGTTTCACTAAGTTTATTGAAATTAGCTCTCCTAAAATCTAGAATGAGTGTCTGACTATGCCTAGCTTCTCCTTTCCACTGTATAAGAAACTCCAGGAGAACATGATCACTTCCACCTAAGGATCCCACCACTTGTACCCCATTTACCAGGTCATCTCTGTTGGTTAGGATCTGATCTAAAATAGCTGTTCCCCTTGTTGCCTCTTCCACCTTTTGGACAAAGAAATTGTCTTCAAGGCAAGTGAGGAATTTGCTAGACTTTGAGGTTTTGGCTGAGTTTGACTTCCAGCAAATATCAGGATAGTTGAAGTCACCCACCACTACTACATCTCCCCTTTCTGAGTGTGTGGTCATCTGTTCTAGAAAGGCATCATCCAGTTCCTCAGTCTGACTTGAGGGTCTGTAGTAGACTCCCACAATAATGTTCCTGTTGTTTCCTCCCCCTTTATTTTTTATCCAGATGCTCTCCACCTGATTTCCAGGATTTAAGTCCTGGATCTCTTCCAATCATGAGACTCATCCCACCAGGTTTCAGTGATGCCTATTATATCATATTTGCTTTGTTGTGCTAGGAGTCCAAATTCTTCTTGTTTATTTCTCATGTTCTGTGCATTAGTGTAGAGCCATCTAAGAGCATGGGTCCTCCCCACTTGCTGCCTGTGTGAGTTTTTTTGCTTCCCACTGTTGGGCCCTTGCATCATTTGACTTGTTCCCTCTATAACACTTTGATTATTATCTTCAGCCCATGAAGTACTCCTACCTTCCAAGAAACTGTCTGCCTCCCCCACATGACTCTGTTTAAAGCTCTCCTGATCAAATGTTTGAGACTATTGGCAAAAATGCTTCTGCCAACTGGTGTGAGATGTAGCCCATCTCTTGTCAGAAGTCCACCCTCATGGAACCGCAGCCCATGATCCAAGAATCCAAATCGTTCTTGGTGGCACCATCTACGGAGATAGTTATTCACATGTGCTATCTTCCTCTCCCTTCCTGGACCATTCCCTTCAACTGGGAGAAGAGATGAGATAACAACCTGTGCATCCCAGCTCTTTCAGCTTCCTACCCAAAGCTTCATAACCCCTTCTGATATTACAGTATCATTGGTCTTACAGTATCATTGGTTCCCACATGGACCAAGAGGAAGGGGTAATGGTCAGTAGGCTTGACAAATCTTGTCAGCCTGACTGTCATATCATGGATTTTTGCCCCAGGGAGACAACACACCTCCTGGGATATCTTGTCAGGCCCACAAACCACTGCTTCTGTACCGCTCAACAAGGAGTCTCTCCCCACACACCAATACACACCTCTGAGGCTTAGCAGTGACTATTCTCTGTGATGGTACTCTCAGACCTGGAACAACTACTAAGGAAGATCAATGAAGAAAGTGCAAAAGCTGGCTTCCTGTTGAACATAAAGGAAACAAAATATGATGACCATGAAGAATCTACACATATTCAACCTAGACAATGAAGAAATAGAAATAGTAAAAGAGTTCTCATACCCAGGTACTCATACTCTTTTACTATTTCTATTTCTTCATTGTCTAGGTTGAATATGTGTAGATTCTTCACGGTCATTATATTTTGTTTCCTTTATGTTCAACAGGAAGCCAACATTGATTGAAATTGGGGACTGCAGCCAGGAAATCAGAAGAAGATTAAGAATGGGAAGGGTGGTTATGAAAGAATCCTAAAATGGAAAAGATCCTACCATGCAAAGATAAACAACTGAGCACAAATGTTAGACCAAAATACAGGCCATTGTATTCCCTATTACCATGTATGGATGTGAGAGCTGTACAGTTAAGAAACAAGATAGGAAGAAAATCAAAGCATTTGAGATGTGGTGCTGGAGAAGAGTTCCGAGGAGCCCATGAATGGTCAAAAAGACAAACAAATTGGACCTAGAGCAAATCAAGCGAGAAATCTCCCTGGAAGCCAAGATGACAAAACTTAAGCTGTTGTACTTCAGACACATCATGAGAAGGCATGACTCACTGGAAAAACAACAACAATAATGCTAGGAAAGGTGGAGGGAAGTAGAAAGTGAGGAAGGCTGCATGCTAGGTGGATGAACTCTAAGAAGGAGGTCATGGGTATGAATGTACAGGAACTAAGCAGAGTGGTTGAGACAGGGGGTCTTGAAGATGTGTCATCTACAGGGTCACCATGGGTTGAGATCAACTCAGGGGCAGTTAACAACAACAACAAATTCTGCTTCCAGAGATAGTACCTCACTCTGCCAGATGGTCAGGCTGGCTCTGTTGTGATGCAATACTCACCCCTAGAGAACTGCACCCCTGTTTGGAAACAGATGGTACTAGCCAGGGCTCATGCAAGTGTTTTTCTATCCAAGCCACATAGAAGTGAAAAGGAGCTGTCCCACAGTGACAAGTTAACTTTGTAAAAATAACAAGGGCTGTGATATTACATCATGCAAGAGTTGTGTAAATCAACACTCACATAATTACGTGGAGAAGGAGCAATGGCCTCTGCCTACAAGGATATCTCTCCATGGCATCTTAACTGAAAACTATAACAACATCTTGATGAAATGTAGGCATATGATTCCAACATTTTTTCTTTTTCCTGTTTGATTTTTAAAACCTTTGCCTAATGAAGAACCTAGTTGAGCTTCCAAAGCTTGCATCATGTATTTTGTCCATTTGGTTGGCCAATAAACGTATTGTTGTTTTGTAGATTTTTGATCTTTTTGTACTTTGATGGATGGCCAACATGGTACCCCTGGATATGCTTTGTAGAAAATAATGTATGTGAAATGGTTGTTCTTGCAGAACTCTGCTTATACAACCATGAACACAATATATCTATTGTACAAAACTCCAAAAGGTACAAACACATATGTAAGAGAATTTGTATAGTTATATGACACAAGTAGGATTAAAGTTAATTGTGCGTCTGATCTCCAGACACTGTGCAAAACCAATGGGGAAGCCAGAAGGAGCCCAGTTAAAAAGCTTTTTCATACATGATGTGTTCTGCCATGAAACGATGGCTACTGCAAAAAATGATGAGTTACATTCACTACAGAAAGTGAAAACCTATTTTCAAAACTTGACCCATCTTCTGCAGCCCAGTATCTATTTGAGATATCCATCATCAAGCAGCATGAATATCTAAGCCAGGGATCTTTACAGAATGCAGTGAAAAATAGCATTTCACATACATATTTTGCTGTTCTTGTCCCTGACTAGCACATCCATTTTTTGTTGTTGTTTCTGACAGGTAAAGCTTCACTATAATTCATAAGATTGCTCCACTTGGGTAGTTCTGACAGAGAAAATCAAGACTGATTTGGCTTTCTTGAACCTGGATGATGACTCTTGCCCTTTTTAATATTCACTCTTCACAGACAATGTAAGACTGCCTTCAGTAGTTATCTATTGCTGCAGCTACAGCAGCAGGGTACACAGCAAAAGATCAGGTTTGTACCTTCATAGTTTTATATTCAGGCCCATCATTCTTCATGCACAAAATTTACCATGGGGAGGATATCTGCCTAAATTTGGTTTTCAGGATGTTTTTCTAGCAATTTCCTCTTCTGTCTGTCTATCTGTCTGTCTATCTATCTATCTATCTATCTATTGTTTAGGGATCAATGTGGAGCAGTGGCCTGAGAACTGGATTAGGACCCTGGGAAATTATGGCTGAACTCTCTTCTTAGCCATGGAAACCCACTGGGTAACCTTAGGAAAGTCACACTCTCTCAACCTCAAAGGAAGACAAGGGTAAACCTTGTCTGAATAAATCTTGCCAAACAAATGTTAGGATAGAGGCACCTTAAGTTGAAGATGGTTTGAAGGCACATAACAGCAATCTTATGTTTTAAGGATGTGTGGATGTTTGGTTCTTTGGGGTCCACTCTGAGATGATTTTATCTCTGTACCATCTTTTTGAAAGCATTCTATAATGGTCAATTTCACTCATTCAGTGAACCACAAAACAAAAACAAAAAACAAAACAAGAAACCTGTCAGCCAAATTGGATATCTCAAAAGGGACTACAACTATGGATCTGGCTTGCTAAAATTAGCTAAATTGGCAGGGGTCTTCAACAAACAATAATCTGCACAGTGGAACCTAATACAAGACATCCAATGGAGAATTGAGAATGCTTGAACTCCTTTATTTCCCTGTGTCCCAGCTTATTATTAAATAGTGTCATAGGTTTGCAGTTTGTCTTCTACAAACAAAGTGGCTGACTCACAGCTTATTTTTATTTAATGATTTTATTTAATGATCTTTTGGGTCATCCCCCCCCCCCCCAAAAAAAAAAAAATCTGGAAACTCCAAGGCTTCATACAAGATGGAAAAGGACAGTTTTATGGCAATTTCAAACAAAGATTAGCTGATGCGCTATTGGATATGGTGTACATGCTGGTTTGCTAACAGTGAGGGAGCACCGCAAGCAGGGTGGTTCTAACACCACTGGAGGCCTTGGCCTCCCTACAGGAAGCTCCACAGATGTAAAGATGTAAAAGTGAGCCCTTTCAAATGGCATAATTATAAAGCTATGATTGCACTTTAACTGCCATGGTTCCATCCTATGGAATCCTGAGAACTGCAGTTTAAGCAAGGATATTTTGAATACTCAGCCAGAGAGTCTTCTCAAATGGCAAACACTAGGATTCATGTTGTGAATTGTCCTTGCTCAGTGAGTGGAGGGTTTATCAGCAGGGAATACTATCTCACCTTCATCAAAGCAATAACATACACACACTCACAATGGAGTGGAAACAATATTAAAATATAATGAAGCTAGAAGCATGCTGGAAGTGTTGTCCTAAATATTTCTTCTCCATTCTCATGAAATTAAATAAAACAACAAAGAGAGCCAGTGTGTGTAGTGGTTTGAGCATTGGACTGCGACTCTGGAAACTAGGGTTTAAATCCCTGCTCAGCTTTGGAGCGGGTGACCACTGAGTGATCTTGGGCAAGTCCCATTTTCTCAGCCTCAGAAGAAGGCAAAAGCAACCCTTCTCTGAATAAATCTTGCCCCAAAATCCCCAAAGTGATAGGGTCAACAAAAATGACTTGAAGGCACACAACAACAACAAAAATCAATTACCATATATACTCGACTATAAGTCAACCTCATGTATAAGCTGAGGATAGATTTTGGGGCCAAAATTAAAGCTTTTGATATGATCTGTAGATAGGTCAAGGGTAAAACCAAGGGGCATGTATCAAAAAAAGTTACAAAATTCATCACTGTTTGTGATCACACTAAAGGCTGGATGGATGAGATAATAGAGGGGAGTCAGTGCTTCAAGGACAGAGTAAGCTCTTGCCTTTCATCAGAGGATGGTTCCTTTTTTTATTTGATAGGAGTTGGAGTATGGTACTTACATTGACCATATTGAATAAATTGAATCAGGTTTTCGGGATCAATTTTTTGACTAAAATTTCTAGACTTATACATGAATAAATACGGTAAATGGAAAGTGAATTTAAAAAATGTATTTAAAAAAACAAAGGAGGAAGGATATTTTAGGGAAATTTCTGTAGCTGGATGCTGGATTTATAATTAGGGCATTATAAATGCAGTTTATGTGCACGTGTGTCACATTTTGGTCAGTCCTCAGGCACTCTGAGCTCTGTCCAAAATCTCCCTCCATAGTTGTCATGGCCTGAAAGGGACTGCTGCTGCTGCTGCTTACCAGTTGGAAGGGGAAGGAAGGGAAAGGCAATGCAGACAAAGAAGATGTGACTGCTCTGGGCTCCAAGGGAAGAAAAAGGAGTTGCACATGGCGAGCACTCTGGTGACATCTTTCTGGCACAGTATTTTAACACGCTGCGCCGGAAGAGGCGCAAAAGAGCCACGTGGCAGCTCTTGTGGTGCCCTTTTCACAGCTTGGGAGAGGAGTGCTATTTTGGCACTCCTTTCCCAGTGGCCGAAAGGGTGGATTGGGGCCGAGGCATGGGGCAGCCTTGGCCCCAATCCTCCGGTTCTCAGGGCAGCCCACGGCCGCCCATCTGCATCCCCACTAAAAGCTGATGGAAAATGTTAAAATAAATAAAGCATCATATTAAAATACACATAATTTAAAAGAGTATAAAATCATATAAAATCAATAAAGGCCAGAATCCTGTATGGCAGTTATGAATGCATAAGTACCATAGTTATGATGCTGGCCTGATCTGCCCAATTCCCATTGATGCAGCAGCTGCTGAAGTCTATGAGGGTCTGTTTTCCTGTCACTTGGGAAGCTGCTGAATGTCATTCCCATGCCTTTATAGGTGATTTCTGGTGCAACAGGTGGAAACAGAACTCTTTCAAAATACCCCCCTAACACCAGCAATGTGTGAGGAAGGGTTTAGAACCATCAACCAGCTGATTCCTGATTGATAGGGGAACAGACCCGTATTGATTCCAGTGGCTGCTGCCTGGTTAGTGGAGAACTGGAAACCTTTCACACTCCCTACGTAGCCCCTAAGACACATAGAAGCTACACAGAGGGCTATGTAGCTAGGGGCTATGTAGAGATGGTGAAGACATAGTGGTCATGAGTGCATAACTCTAGGTTACACATTAGTAACTGCCATAAAGGATTCTGGCCAATAATATTGATAAAAGTGTAGCACACAGGCCTCATTTTTTAAATACAACAACAACAAATCTTCTAAAGCCTGTTTAAATAAAAATATATTTAACTGCAGGCAAAAAGGAGGCCAAACTAACCTGTCATGGAATGGAATTCCATAGCCTGCAAGCTGCCATCAAGAAGTTGCCCTTAGAGGTCTGATTGACACCAATACTGCTGTCATTCCAGTGTCAAGTCAAATCATGGCTCTTTATTAAAATTGATTTTATTCATTTGCTGTGATCAGCATTGTCCTAAATGGTTCTAACTTTAGCCTTTAAAAATTATTGCTACTGCTATTTATTGTTCTAAATTGATCTTATTGTATGTTATCCTGAGAACCTCAGATATAGGGTGCAATATAAATATTGTAGTAAAATAAGAAATAAAAAAAACTTCCCATGCTTCAGTAAAAACTCAGGGAAGAGGGCATAAAGACATCCCTTCCATATGATCCTTTTAGAGCTGGAAAAAATTACTGTTTGAAGTACAAGTCCCAGAAACACTTAGCCATAATGAATAATCTGTGAAGTTGTAGTTAAAAAAAAAAGAGTGACCTTTCTGAATCATGATGTTTATAACCAGGATAGGGGTGTTAATTTTGCTTGTTTCTTTCTCACATGTAAAATCGATTGATTTTAGAGCTACCTTCTCTGAGATTATGAGAACTGCTTCATGTTTAGTATTTCAGGACTTTTGTTGTTAACCACCCTTGAGTCGATCTCAACTGATGGCGACCCTGTGGATGAGACATGCGATAACACCCGTGTTTGACTTTTCAATCCTGCATCAATCCTGGCAGGATTTCTAGGTGTGATAATCTCCTTAGGTTGTTGATATTCCTTCCTCCTATTTTTACTCCTTCTTCTTTTGTGTCCAAGCCTGCTCTTTGTATAATATGTTCTGCATACAAGTTTAAAAGATAGGGTGAAAGGATGCAGTTGTGTCTGACACTTTTGCCGATTGGGAACCATTCTGTTTCTCTGTGTTATGTTCTAAGCATTGCCTCTTGTCCTGAGTACAGATTCATCATTAGGATTATTAGCTGTATCGGCACTCCCATGTCTTTAAGGGCATTCCATAGCCTTTCATGATCTATGCAGTCAAAGGCTTTGCTATAGTCTATAAAGCACATGCTGATTTTCTTTTGGAATTCCTTGGTGTGCTCCATTAGGTATCATATGTTTGCAGTGTAGTCCCTAGTGCCTCTTCCTTTTCTGAACCCTGCTTGGACCTCTGGGATTTCTCTCTTCATGTATGGTTGGAGTCTATGTTGCAGAATTTTGAGCATGATTTTGCTTGAGTGGGAGATTAGTGCTATGGTCCTACAGTTGCTGCAATCTTTTGTGCCTCCTTTCTTGTGGATGGGGATGTAAATTGATTGTTTCCAATCTGTTGGCTACCATCTTGTTTTCCATATCTGTTGGCATATTTTAGGACCACTTTTTGAAAAAGAAAATGTTTGCACCAAAATCCTTTGTTTGAGGGAAAAGCTCCCCCAAAATATTGGTCAAGATTCTGCTCTTGGAGATGTATATGTATCATGTAGCTACATTCCTGTAGTGATGCCTCTCAGTGCTACCCCACTGCAGTCCATCCACCACAACCATTTTTGTGTTGTTAAAGAGCAGAGAGGATGACTGTGGATGGGCTCCAGGGTTTTTGCAATCTCTCTGCAGATGATATCCTTACAACATGTCCAGCTACAGGAAAATAGCTGGAAGCATCCCCATGTTGTTCCAGTAACACTGAAATGAGTCTGATGGTGTGTGTTTGTGTGCTGCTGCTGCTTACAAGGTGAGTTGGATGGGATTTTGGTCATTGCATGGGTGGAACACAATGCTGGCCGATGCAGTGACCATAAAAATGAGTTGCAATGACAGAAGTCTGACTTTGTAAATTGGATGCCTCCATAATTCATTAGCAGGATGTCAGTCATTGTGTGCGGAAAACACTATTATCTGCACACAAAATTTCACAAAGAAGTTCTGCTGCTCAAAGATCTCTCTCCCTCCTCCCCCTCACTATTTTGTGGTGACTGATGACTTTTTTTCTCAGTGGGATGTCTTGAAAATCACCCTTGCTTGTGAGCATTCTTTGTATCCCTAGACAGGAAATGGGGGCAGTTTGGGAGGTTGCAGCATCTTTTGTGAAAAAATGACCAATAGAAATAAAATTGCAGATTGCATCATCAATCATCTCATTACAGTATGATAAAATCAAAAGCAGCACCTAAAGAAATTTAAAACAATTGAAAAGCACCCTGAGAATGAGGCAGACAAACAGGTTCTTTTGCAAGGAACGAGAATGTTCAGGAAACTAAAGAATGGGACCAGACTCTGTTGTTGAGTCCCAAATAGAACAGACCCATTGAATCAATTATTGAATGGAGTGTCAACACATGGGTAACTCCAGTTAATTCATTGGATCTACTCTAGTTGAAATGAACAATCAGATTTGGTACAGATTTCAGGCCACTGCTAGGACACAGCCTTTGAGTTGATAATTTTGAATAGGGTGAGCACATGGCAAGAATGGATTTCTTGTAGCACAGATAATTCTGGGGAAGAAGCGACTTTTCTTACCCCTGCATGACAACATGTACCTGCTGAAATTCTGTCCTCGGGACTAGAGTTAAAGGTTAAAGTAGCCCCCTCCTCCTTGGCATCTGCTCATCCTATTTTCAAGATGCACCCAAAAATGTAAGATCTTAAACCACTACAGGTCTAAATAGCATCAAATCCAGATTATTCTGTGTAATGCTCAGCAGAAGAAAATCTCTTTCATTATTCCCACCCCCCTTACAACACTTTTTTAGCCTGTATGAATTTGATTGACTTCTTGGCCCTGGTGTCCTAGATATTAAATCTCTACCTGGTTATTAGTATTTCAAGATTACAAATGCATTTAAAGAGGGATTGTGCTAAAATCTTCTTTATGTCCAGCAGAGTGAGGCAGACATCAGGGTCTAGCCAACTGGTGCTCTAGCCTCTCCTCTGCCCCCAGCTGCTATTAAAATTCTAGCAGTCATTTCTATGGATTGATTGTCAAAGGCATAAAAATGACAATTTGTGTGTCATTAATGTGAGCTGTAGATTTTTCTGGCACAGACTAATATAGCCAATGCTTTAGGCAGCTTGCATAACATTTCTGCACTAAACTTTTGTTTTCCAGAGATACTGTGTGAAATTAAAGCTGGTACAATAGTAGAGATGGCACTGGTCCTTGGACAGAGAAGGAGAATTTGAGGCAAGCCTTCTGGTTCTGAGTTCTCAGAGATGTAATTCCAAAATGTTATTTTTCTAAGCTCTGCATGTGTCCATGCAGGTTGTATTGGAGTGTAACTCCCATCTTTCCCAGCTATAAACAAAAGCTGCAACATCTAGAGTAGGGGCCGGCAACCTACGGCCCCTGGGCCGGTTCTGGCCCAGGGCCCTGCACTTACCGGCCCAGGCAGACCTCTGACACTGCCGCCGCCGCCACCGCCTGCCACCGCTGCGCGGTTGCGTGCACCATGACTGCCATTTTGTTTTCCCAAATGGTGGCCGTGATGCATTTGCGCATGCGCAGGAGTACTGCGCATGCGCAAACGTGTTGCAGCCGCCATTTTGGAGAACAAAACGGCAGTAGCAACATGCAGAGCAGCGGCGGCAGCGGCGACAGCGTGCGCACGGGGGTTGCGTGCGGCGGCAGGGGTCGAGCGCGTGCGCATGAGCGCGTGCACCGCCATTCCCCCCCCCAGGCCCGCCGGAAGGAAAGAGTTTGGGGGATCGGCCCCCGGCTCGAAAAGGTTGTCTACCCCTGATCTAGAGGGTTATGCCTTAGAAGAAAAGTCCCCCTTTCTCAACTCCAGAAAAACATTACAATTCAAAAGCTTCAAAGCAGTACATTTGAATAGGTGCTAGTGGTCTTAGTAAACCACAACCTAAATGTGAGTCAACAGTTTGATGCAGCACCCCAAAAAACCCCAGTGCAATTCTAGGCTGCCTCAGGTGTCCAGATTGAGGAAAGTAGTAACTCTATTCTCTGTTCTGCTTTGGTCCAACCTCACTTGGATTACTGTATCCAATTCTGGGCACCACAGTTCAGGAAAAATATTGACAAGTTGAAACATGTACATAGAATGACAACCAGTGTGATGAAAGGTGTGAAAATCAAGCCGTATGAGGAATGGTTTAGGGAGCTGGATTAGGGAATTGTTTAGCTTGGAGAAAAGAAGATTGGGAGGTGATCTGACAGCTATACGCTCAACATAGAAGATGAAGCAAGCTTGTTTTCTGCGCTGCAGAGACTAGATTGTGGACCAGTAGATTCAAACTACAGGAAAAGAAATTCCACCTAAACTTTAGGAAGAACATCTTGACTGTAAGAGCTGTTTGACCATGGATCAGACTCACTCAGAGGGTGGTGGACTCTTCTTTGGAGGTCTTAAAAAAGAAACTGGATGAGTGTCTTCAGGAGTGCTTTATTTGTGCCTCAAACATGGCAGGATATCTCCAGCAATTCATTCCACAATTGGGGGTGGGGTAATTGAGGATGATGTCTCTGGGTACCAATCGTCAGTGTAGTTTTGACTTACTGAATGTTTCTTAGAGTGCATCAGGGCAGATTACATGGGAAATCATGTAAGCTTGAAAGATAATAACAAACACTTTGTACCTCACCTGGAAACTAATTGGCAGGGCTATACCTGGTGCTTACAGGGCTATGCATGATGCTATTCATTTATTTATTTGGAGTATTTATACCCACTCTTCATCCACAAAGGCTCTCAGAGTGACTTACAAATGGTTAATTAGACATTTCCCTGCCTTCAGGCTTACAATCTAAAAAGAAATGACAAAAAAGGAGAAGGGAATGGCAGTGGGGAAGGGGAATAAGTCCATCAGATCTTCTCTCTCTCTGAGGCCTGGACCATGGCAGATGGATTCGAGGGAGGACTCTCCTTCTTAATTTAGGTTAGCCTGATGGAATTGGCCTGCTTCTCTCCCTCTGAGGCTGAGAAGATAATGCAGGTAACAGACTTTTGTCTATGTCCAGCAAAAGGAGAAACCTTTGCCCTCTATACTCAGTGCAATAATAAAGTGCAAGTGTAAAGAGCAGTGCATGCTGAATCAGGGCTTCAGTTCTGCAAAGAACTAGACTACTGAGGGAAATAGAGGTAGCAGCAAACACAGCAGCCTCTTCCTTCCTAAAGCCCTCTGATGGTCTCTGTGGTCTCAGGGCCTCAGCAGACGGCTAATAGAGCCGTCTCCGAGACCCAGAAGAGGAGAGGCAGCCACACGCGCGGCATCCCTTCCTCTTCCTGAGGTCGTCCTCGGAGCTTCCGGCCCTCCGGACGGCCGGCGCTCCGGGGATGACCTCCCTCCGCAGCGACTGGACACGCTGTGGAGGATAAGTCAGGGAAAGTGCACCCTACGCGTTTAGGGTGCACTTTCCCTGTCTTGTAAAAGGAGCGGCAATTTGCCGCTCCTTTTAGGGTCACCGCAGGAGCGCCGCGGTCCGGCTGCCGCGGTCCCACGGCGTTCCGGACCAGGGCGCCCCAAACACCCTGGTCTGCATCCCCCCTCAGTCTCTCTGCTAGATGTTGTATGGTAAGGCTTCCCTCGAAATCCTGTTTTTGTAGTTCAGCCAGGCATTAAGTTCTACCACTGGTTGATGCTAAGCTGTGGCAGCTGGTGCCTTGCATGTCAGTCATGAAAGACACCAGGGCTTCTATGGAAACACACAGGGCCGATGCAGACTGGCTGTTTGGAGCAGCACAGAGTTGCCCTGGGAAATGGGGATCAGGGCCACGGCAACCCCACACCATGGCCCCGATCCTCCCTTTTGCCACCCCCAAAAGAGCAGCAAAATGCTGCTCCTTTTAGGGGTGGCAAAAGGCCACCCTAAGAGCCAGCGCCACGGCTATTCCGTTCCCTTTTGGTGAAGTGTGTTTAAGGTGTCCTGATGCCGCACACGTGCGTATGGCCACACGGTGTCAGGACATCATTGGAGTGGGGTTGGGGCGGCTGGAGTGCAGCTGCTCTGCCCCAACTCCATTCCCAGGCCAGCCCTTTGGGCCGGTATGCAATGACCCATAGCCACAAAATAGGCAAAAATTAAGCCAAAAACCCAGAGAAGATTCACCATCCCACTAAAATGGAAACCACCAGCCAACAGGGCTTTTAAGGATTTTAAGATTTGGCCAGTACAAATGGGTGATTAATTTTGTTCAGCACATTTTTTTTAAAAAAAGTGAGCTTAACAAAATTCTCAGATTTCTTCCTAAATATGTGAGAAACCACCCGAGATTTAAAAACAACAACAATACAATTCTAACATGCAAGAAAGTGAAACTGACAGATCCATACATCCCAAAGTGCCATCAAATATGTTTTGCTGGGGCAGATTACAATTCACTAGACATTTTTTACAGCCAGAGGTATCTGGATCATGATATTGAAGATGCAATCTTTTCTGTTTTTATAGATATCACTGTTGTATTTTGTTATTTGGAGGACTGTTGTCTGTTGCCATTAGCACTGCCAATTCTACCATGTCTCTCATCCAAGCTATTTGTTCCTCAGTCTATAAATTCATCAACTTATTGTTTGCATTATGGATAAACATTTTTTTTCCTGTGGCACAGCTTTAAAAAGAAAACCACTCCTAGCTAGCTTAGAAGTGAATGAATTTCACAAATTTGAATTTTTATTACATTCAGGGATGTTATATGGAAAGGTCATGAGAGGATTCTTATTTTGCTAGTTAGTTATGACTTTGAAGTTTATTATTTCAACCTGAGCAGCGACAGTTCCTGCTGTGTACTATATTACTACTGGATGAGTAAATATACTTATTTTTAATGGAAAGGTGGGTTTGTTCATTTTTTTGCATGATTAAATGTGCTTTGCTGGCAAGTTATAAAAAGAGTGTTGTGAGAGAAAGCTATGCGGATTTATTTCAATGTGTGTCACATTCTGCCATTTCCAGGCTGATCAAAATATCAAGACTACACAGTTATGAGGCACTTTATTAAAATGGCATCACAATATAACCACTTGCTACTGGCTTTGTGATTATTATTATTATTATTTGCGTATCCCACCTTTTCCCTCAAACAGGGCCTCAGAGTGGCTTACCATACAGAAACAATGTTGTTGTTGTTTGCCTTCAAGTCATTTCTGACTTATGGTGACCCTATCATGAGCTTTCTTGGCAAGATTTGTTCAGAGAAGGTTTGCCATTGCCTTCCCTTGAGGCTGAGATCACACGACTTGCAATATGGTGTAAATAAAAACATACTAAAGATTATGATTAATAAGTAACTAAACTAGATGGTTAAACCTAATTTAGAACATCCATTTAAAAATCAAAGATTAAAAAGCACCTACAAATCAATATATAACATAGCACATTATTAATGGCCCTGTCTTTACAAAGAATTCTGGACAGGCAAAGTATTTGCCTTTTAATGGAATGAGAGCAAGGAGGGGAGCAGTCTAGCCTCTCTAGGAAGGGACTTGCAGTGTCTAGGAGAAGCCACTGAGAAAGCCCTGTTTCATTTTCCTTCAGACATGCTTGTGAGGGTGGCAAGGAAGAAAGAAGGGGAAGAGAGCCTCACCCAAAGGACTCAGGGCCTGGGCAGGTTTGTATGGGAGAACATGGTCTTTCTAAGACATGCAATGCTCTCAAAAGATGATTTCATGATTTAGAAAGTGTGAATGAGAAAAGGGAATGTTGAGGAATAGCATGGAGGAATTCAAAGTTTAGGGCTCAGTACAAGCTTTACAATTTTCCTGTAGTGATAAGAAAATCTTTGTTTTGATTTCCTTTCTTTTCTCCAAATGTCACTTCCATTTTCTTCTTGTTTTATATCATGTAGCAAAACTTTGCAGGTTGTTTCACAGGGAAATTTGTGCATCTTTGGGCTCCCTCTATTCAGATAATTTGCACACTATATACAGGTTGTGTCTTCCTTATCTGAAATGCTTGGGACAAGAAGTTTTTGGGATCCCAGTTTTTTTTTTTTTTTTTTAATTGTGGAATATTTTTATTTGCTTATATTTACATACTGAGATATCTTAGAGATGGGACCCAAGTCTAAACGCAAAATTCATTTATGTTTCATATACAGTCACCCCTCTGTTCTCACGGGAGATTCATTCCACTCCCTCCCCTCATGAAAATGGAAAATTGTGGATATTCAAGCCCCGGCTTGAATGGAGGCACACACCTCATTTTGTCCCCCTCCGTTTGTTGCGTGAGAATGAAGTCTATGAAAAGGGAGGGGTGACTATACAGCTTATACACATAGCCTGATGGCACTTTTATACACTATTTTAAATATTTTTGTGCATGAAACAAAGTTTGTGTACATTGAACCATCAGAAAGCAAAGATGACACTATATTAACTACCCATGAAAAATGTTTTGGTTTTTGGATTATTTCAGATAAGGGAATTCTGGATAAGGGAAAATCTACCTGTAGTGTGCTTTTCATTATGTATGTATGCATGGTTGGATGCATTTTCCCCATTGTCCAATAATTTTTGCATTGAGTTTTCAGTACATCATATGTGGTTGCACAATAGCACAATAGACATACCTCAGCTTTCCCCAACTAGATCTGAATTCAGATGTTCTGTGTTGCATCAAATTGTCCAATTGCCTCTGCAGGGGAGTGTACACATGCATAAAATATCAAGTGATTTGTGGTCCTTGTCTTTGGGTATACTGACTGGTGGATCTGTTGCCACAGGGATGCTAAATCCAGGGTTGGTTTTATGGCTGTCCCCTCCACAGCTCTCTTAGGTCATGAAGGAGCTCTCCTGGTGCTGAAACTTTGTCATGATAAGATTCCTATACTACCTGGAGCAACTGTGGGACAAGTACCTTTAAAAAGTGGATTCACTTTTTGTGCAGCAGTGAATGCAACAGCCATCCTTGGATGTTGGAACTTGAGCTTCAGATTTCTTTGGCTTGTATCCAGTGGTGACACTGACCAAACATCACTGTAACACTAACAAAAAATGTCTCAGGGTAACACATTATTTGGTTGTACAGGCAGTTGCACAGTGCTTATATATGTGTGCTGCTTCTTATTCTACTGTTAGTGCAGCAACTATACTAGTAGACTAGTATCAGGCTGGCTATATGCCATGCTTGTCTGTGGAGCTCACAGTGTGGGCTCATACAAGTCATCCTATTTTAGCTTGGTCTGCCTCCCAAAGTTGTCATGAAGTTAATTGAGGTAAACAAGTGGACATCCCTGGGTAGTTTGAAAGCTGCATCAAAGTGATGATGTTCATTGTGGTCTGAACCAGTGGTACTCATAGAATCATAGATCATAGAGTTGGAAGATACCACAAGGGCCATCCATCCAACCCCTTGCCATGCAGGAACTCCCAATCAAAGCACCCCCAAAGCCCCATCCAGCCTCTGCTTAAAGACCTCCAAGGAAGGAGACTCCACTACTCTCCGAGGGAGTGTGTTCCACTGTCGAACCGCCCTTACTGTCAGGAAGTTCCCCCTAATGTTGAAGTGGAATCTCTTTTCCTGGAGCTTGCACCCATTGTTTCGGGTCCTAGTCTCTGGAGAAGCAGAAAACAAGCTTGTTCCCTCCACAATATGACATCCCTTCAAATATTTAAACACAGCTATCACATCACCTCTCAACCTTCTCTTCTCCAGGCTAAACATCCCAAGCTCCCTAAGTCGTTCCTCATAGGGCTTGGTTTCCAGACCCTTCACTATTTTAGTTGCCCTCCTTTGGAAACACTCCAGTTTCTCCACATCCTTTTTGAATTGTGATGCCCAGAACTGGACACAGTATTCCAGTTGAGGCCTGACCAAAGCAGAATAGAGTGGCACTATTACTTCTGAAATCTTTTATCTTTGGGATCCCGCCCCTTTACATCTACAGACCACAGTGATGTGGTCGTCATGCCCCTCCACATCATTGTATGTGAATAAAATGCTTTGTTTATTTAGTGTGCCTGTTTTCACTTGCACATCCATGTATATTCATATTTTAACATTTTAGAAGGAAATAACTATTCAAATTAGAATAGTTTTATTTAAGCAAATTCAGTATTTAATTCAATGTGTGTGTCAATTTTACACATGAAAAAGTTTGGGAAGAGGAGGAAGAGGAAGAGGGACCAGGGCCTCCAAGTCTCATCCCCCATGAGCAACTCTCATGCCCCCACTGGGGGTCCTGCACCACCATTTGACAACCATTGGTCTTAGCATCTTGATCACCCCTTGACATTTTGCTAGGAACATGAAAGTGGGGAAGATAATTTCTGTTTTGATTTACAAATCTCCCAAGCCATATTTGTTTTGGCTCAATTGCTTAGCTAATATGTTAATGGATGCTTGAAACCACCGAGGACAGAAAGAAATAGTGAGGCCGATCTATTCAGAAGGGTTTATCCTTGATTTGCATAAAGACTCCTTCACATCATTGCCTTCCAATATTTATTGCACATCTTTTAATATAGTAATGCCCTTTTAGGGGAGGGCATTGGTGCAGAAACGCTCAATCCTCACATTCCAATTAAATTCCATAGGAAATTTTCTATAATTAAAACCTATGCATTATTGAGGCAGAACTTCTGGAATAGAGGGAGCAGAAACTAATTAAAAATCACTCCCAATCACCCAGTTCCTGTGGTCTATTAAATTATTCCCTGATTGACAAAGATGCACTGATGTAGAAGAAGTTGCAGTTTACTGAAGAAGTCTCTCTCTCTCTCTCATGTGCACACTCCCCACTGTCACTATGGCAGGTGGTCAGATTTCACAAGAATATATACAGGATTGGTAAAAAGATCATTGGATCGGATATTTTAGTAATTTGGGTTAGCCCAAATTGCTGCTGGTATTTAGAATTCCATTCTGATGAGCTAAACATTTTAGACACAGTTATATTCCCCCCGCCCACATAAAGGTGTGTTGAAATTCATTGGGAGGAGAAATTCAGCAATGGCACACCATTTTCTTATGCAGAGTTTAGGAATCTGGCTTATTGGAACTAAACTGTTCTGGCTACAGGATTCCAGGAGGCATAGTTAAAGCAACCTTAAGGTCTAAATACCCTAATGGCATTAGATCTCATGTGATCTTGGAAGCTAAGCAGGGTCAGCCCTGGTTAGTATTTGGATAAGAGGCCATCAATGAATACCTGGTGCTGTAGCTGTATTCCAGAGAAAGGAACTGGGGCAAAACAACAACCCCTAAATACTCATTTCATTAGATTTTGATTCAGAACAAGGTAGAATTAAGTCATATGAAGAATTACAGACAGAAGGACAATGTTTTCAGTGGTATTCCTATAGACAAATATTTGAAATGTATGGGTTTGAAAAGAATAAGTTTGAGCTTTAGGTGAACATCTGATTGGAAAGATGTGTATGTATATATATATATATACACACACACACACACACACACACACACACACACACACTTTTGTATATACACACTTTGTTATATATACACTTTGCATATATACACTTTTGTTAAAAATACTCACCACTTCCACAGAAATGCACTGGTTTTCCACAGGATTTGGTAACATTTGGATTTTGGGCATCCAAGTTGAAAAGTAAATGGAAAGTTTGAAAGGCTGCTGACAGCATCTATGTTAATAAACTCTCTTGTGGGTAAATTAAAGGGAAGCTATGAGGCTACTGACAGCATGTGTGGTGTACAAATGGGACAGCTGTGCCGTAGCAAGGACCCTAATATAACTAGTCACTTGTGGCCCATCACTGGAAACACCAAGGACTCAGATACCATAGCTAAGGTCTCAGAGCAATCATTAGTATAGAAAGATCACATTGTTGGATTTCACTCTAATGAGGAACAACAGGCATGTTTCCAGAGAATGAAACAATACAATGTCAAACTTCTCATTCAGTTTTACCAAGAATCCTCCAAATCTGCCATGGACAAGCTACTCTCTGCTGGAGTCAATAAGCCCTGGAGAGATCAGAGGCCACTGATGTCATTCCCCATTTTGTAATGGCTGCATGCAATTAGAAATTGGAAAAGTTATCATTTATTTATTTATTATAATTTAATTTATTTAATTTATATCCCACCTTTCTCCCAGCATGGGTTCCAAGGTGGTGCACAACATTTTAAAAGCACAATACAATTAAGAGAAACTAACTAGCTCTCTGAATCTCCCCTTGCCAAGTGCTCTTTGGTAAATACATGGGGGTACTGGAATGGTACATGACCTGTTAGTTTTCCATGTAGGTCAAATAGGAACAGTCTCTTGGTTGTTTATCAGAGCCACTTAGATAAGAAACATGACAGGTAGACAGAGGTTAAACATTCTGGAACTGACCTATTTGTGGGCCCTTGAGGCTGTTTTTAACCTTAAAAACAGACCTTGGAAAAGTTACTTTTCAGCCATGCTGGATGGGGAATTGCAGTAGTAGTAGTGAAAAAGAATAACCTTTCTAATTCTGTGTTTGAAAAACAAAGAGAAGTGTCATCCAGTAGATCACTTTAGACTTGACTATAAGGATGACTGGCAAACGTTCACATAAAGGAGAAAGCCCTTGGCTACAGGTCCAGAGGAAGGTGACCAAAATGGTGAAAGGTTTGGAAACTACGTCCTATGAAGAGTGGCTTATGTTTAACCTGGGGAAGAGAAGGTTAAGAGGGAACATAAAAACCATATTTAAATATTTGATGGGATGGCATATTGAAGATGGAGCAAATTTGTATTCTGCTGCACCAGAGATTAAGGTTCAAAACACACTGCAGAAATAATCCAGTCTGAGACTGCTGTAACTGCCCTGGCTCAATGCTAGGGAATTCTGGAAACTGTAGTTATGTGAGACATTTAGCCTTCTCTGTCAGAGACCGCTGGTGCCACAATAAACTACAATTCCCAGGATCTCCTACCACTGAGCCAGAGCAGTTAAAGCAGTCTGGATTATTTCTGCAGGGTGATTTGGGGAATAGACACAGAACAATGGATTCAAACTATGAGAAAACAGATTCCACCTAATCATTAGGAAAAACATGTTCCACAGTGGGAACATGCTGCCTTGGAGTGTGGTGATCTCATTCTTTAGAGGTTCTGAAATAGAGATTGAATAGCCATCTGTTGGGGGAGCTTTGATTGTGTCTTCCTGCCTGGTTGGATGATCCTTGTCTTTTCCAACACTGATTCTATGATTCTTCTGTAGTTCTTGACACCAATTAAGAATTGTATCATTGGTCAAGATCCTACATCATGTTTCCATAGTGTTAGTCTATACCAGGGGTAGGCACCCTTTCCCCTTTAAGGGCCGAGGGACTTCAGCTCCCAGAATCCCAGGAGCTATTGGCCAACATGGGACTATTGGTCAACATGGCTGAGGCTTCTGGGAGCTGAAGTCCCTCGGCCCTTAAAGGGGAAAGGTTGCCTACCCCTGGTCTATACTCATGTAGTTACACACCCTTCTGGTGAATACTGATATTATGTATCTGCCAGTATGGCTAGTTATTTTCCCATTGTGCAATGAGGAACACATAGTGGTTGTTTCTGTGATCCCAGTAAATTAAATGGCACATTGAAAGCACCAAAAATAATTGTGCACTATTCAAAAATGTACATCTGTATGGTTGGTGTTCCATTGGTTAGTCCCAATGAGAGTAGACCCCTTGAATTATATGTTGGATGGTGAGTCAACATGCAGGTAGATCCTATTGATTTTACAGCCCTAGTCTAGTCAGGACTAGCAATAGGATTTAGGTCCATGTGTGATAATGTAATAGGTACTCTGCCTAATCCTAGATAAACCGTATCTATTTTCAGGTTGTTTCTGACTCATATAGACCATGAGGTTGTCTCAGCATATATTATATACTGGACAACAGCCTTGCAATACTGATTGGGAAAAGAAGCCTGCAGGTTTGCATCCTCTCCCCCAAAAAGCACAACCATCCACCTTGATTGCCTCTCAGTTATATTAATAATGCTGTTTATTCAACCATTTTATTTCTCACACAAATATTTTGACAAGGTATTATTCCTTTGCTACGGTTTGAGTAAACCCTTCATTGGGGCTGTCTATAACTCAGAATGGTAGCAGCTTTTCCAGGCCTTTGGAAAGTTCCCTGCGGGAATTGTTTACATTTTTTAATTGCTTACTAATGCAAAGTATTATTGCCGGTCTACAATAAATCATGACAATTTGGCCCCACAAGAGGTTCTGAAATGCACAAGATGCCAGAATTAAGTGATACTAATAGTGCTGCAATTAATATAATGGCAGCTTTTTAGAAGGTTAAAAACAAAATCTCTTTTCCCTGCAAGGAAAGATGAGACAAGAAAATGTGGAATATGATGTTCTAATTGCTCTGTAGTAAAATCAAGAAAGAAATTCAATTGAATAAAATCTAACTGTTAGTCCCAATCCAATAAACTCAATGAATTAATGAGATTTAGCTAAGTGTTGACTTCCACCCATCCATCCATCCATTATTTTATTTATACCCCATCTTTCTCCCAGACTGGGACTCAAGACAGCTCACAAAAGACAAAAAATTACAGTAAAAACATACATAGTTAAAAACCATGCAAAAGAAATATCAAAACCCTATTAAACATCAACAGTATTGCAACCATTTAAAAACTCACTTTAAAACAAATATTAAAAACAGAACAGTACCATCAAAAAGCATTTTTCTCGTTTAAAAATTCCCATTTTCAAGGGAAAAGAAAAGGAAAAGAAAAGGAAAAGAAAGGCCTTAACCTGCCACCAAAAGTACAACAAAGAAGGAGCCATCCTAGCTTCCCTAAGAGGGAGTTCCAAAGTGTGGGAGCAGCCACAGAGAAGGCCTTCTCCCACGTTCCCACCAACTGTGTGAAGGTGGTAGGCTAGAAAGAAGTGTCTCTTCTGCAGATCTTAAAGCCTAGGCAGGCTCATATTGGAAGATCCTGTCCTTCAAATAATCTGGTTGGTTGTTGTGTGCCTTCAAGTCATTTCTGACTTGTGGAGACCCTACCATGGGGTTTTCTTGGCAAGATTTGTTCAGAGGCGGTTTGACATTCCCATCCTCTGACACTGAGAGCATGAGACTTGCCCAAGGTCACCCAGTAGATTTACAGCTGAGCTGGGATTCAAACCCTCTTCTCCAGTTATAGATCAATACTCAAACCCTTATACCATGCTAGTCCACATGGGTCTCAAACAACCTGGGCCTGAGTTATATATAGCCATATAACAAGTCCCAGTGATTTAATTGTTATATCTCTAGTTGATTCCACCTATTTGGTTTAGCCCAATGAGTCTAATTATCTGCTATATTAGAGATCAGTTGTTTTTGCCTAAGCCGTGGTGAGTCCAGGGGTCAACGTTTTCCCTTTTGGGGCCTTCTGGGGGCCACACAGACTTGGGCCCAACTTGTTGCATGTACTTCCAGTGTACAGCAGTATTGACCAGAAAAGGACATTGCATTCATCTCTTCAAAGGGTTTCTCATTTGCACTGTTTGTAATAAGGATGTATATGGCCCTTGAACACTCCCTGTACAGAGAAAATTATGCCCACTCCCTTTTCCATGTTGCTCAATATTCCTCTGGCTTTAGGCAGCCCCTTCATCCTTCTGGCCTTATCACAGGGATAGGACTACTTTCCTGAGTACGCAGATCATATGTTGGATCAGAATCCTGTTAAGAGCTCATGCACACCTATATTCCTCTATGGAAGAGGTTGGACCTTTTTATCCAGTGTGGAATGGCCACATTTAGTTCAAAGCTGCAGAAGTGAAGTTAAGCTGTGCATGAGGTGTCATTGGGCATGGCTGCGGATTGCACATCACACTGTTTTCTGTGAAAAAACACCATGTGCATATTTTTATAAAGCAGAATAAGGTCTAAACTGCAAAGATTTGCATCACTTCAGGATTCACTCCAAGGTTTCCCAGCATCCAAGAAACCTTTTCAACCATTTTTGGGCATATATTTGAATAATCTTTCCATCCCTTCTGTTGACTAAAGCAGTTTTGGGCAAAGTGCAGACTATGCCCTAGAACCAATTTTGTGGCCCCTGAGTAAAAAAAGAAAGAAAAGAAAGCCTTTTCTCTCTTCTTTTCCTCTTCCAAAATGCACCACAATGACTTCTAGGGGGGTGCAGCAGGCATTTCTACTATTAAGTTTATCGCATGGCACTTAAGGAATGGGAATGTAAAGGAACAGAATGGAACGGGGCAAAAACACATTTTACTGGATGGGAGAATGCCACCGATGCCACTGGGAGTCTGCAAGGCATTCCCTAGCCGTTCCTGGCAGCCAATTTTTGAAGGACGATTTTGAACTGTGGTTTTGCCAGTTCCTTCCTTTGAAATAGAGCCTACAGTTCCTGATCTTCATTGGCAGTCTCCTATCCAAGAACTAACCAGGGTTGACCCTGCTTGGCTTCCAAGGTCAGACAGGATCTGGTATTTTTAGGGTATTTCATTACAGGCTTCCAAATTGTGGCCTGTTCTGTGTTCAGTCAACACAGAATTGTAGGCACAAAATTAAATAAATCAGGGTTTTTGTTTTTATTGATGGAGCTAATTTCTCATAAATCCTCAATGGCTGTGATCATTTTCTCAGCGTTGGTTAGAGTATAAAGTAGGACACAAGGTACAAATACTTGTGCATAAGCTTACAGAGGCAATAAGTTCCAACTACCTCAGGCTTTGTAGTGCCAATACATTTGCAACTGTCTGTTGCAACCAGTTTATTAAATATATTGGCATTGTGCTTCTGGCTTCTCGAGAGGTATTTCACAATTCTTTTCTTTCTTTCTTTCTTTCTTTCTTTCTTTCTTTCTTTCTTTTTTGCAACATGCAAACTCCAATAGCCTGTGGTTTTTGGTATATTTAACAATTCAGTAGCTAATGTTTTGACCATCAAAGGGAGTGGTGGAGAAATAAGCTCCTTCTTTCAGTGATGAAAGAGAAGGACATAAAATACCAGATTTGCCTCCCCCTTACATGTTAAATATGGTTCTCTGACCATAACACCATTGAGTCAAGATTTCAAGTGGTTTAACACAATCTTCCAGAACAAAACAAGCAGCAAATTCCACCTCTCCTCATAGCTTAGCTTAAAACAATGCAGTCAGAAAGAAATGAAAAGAGATTCCTCAGGGAAGAGAAGGGATATGCAGATTTTGGTTGAAGGACTGGGATCTCCTTGACCTGGAGCTGCTTGTGATGTGTGTACTGATTCTGCAGATGCCTCTGCTGCACTCTTGGGCATGATCCAAAAATATACCCAAACTACACCATAAATTATGAATATGCTGTATTTGGCAGGCGCTATGCTGAAAGAGCAAAGGAACAGTAATCAGACCTGCCAAGCTGCATTCTGTATATTGCTGCTTATGACACCTTTGCCCTGAGTTTTCATCCCAACCTTCTTGGCCACAATTTACTCAACTGGAGATATCTCATTGAATGTAATAAAACCTCTCCCTGTGTTTTTTTTTATTTTTTAAACCTGCCCTTCCACAAAAGAGAGATTTCAATTCTAGAAGCCAACCGTGACTCACTGTGATCATTTATCTCATTATAGTTTGCAAAATACTTTGATATGAATTACACTGTTTCACTGGGAGTTCACTGGCAAGTACTTTAATCTGTAATTACATGTGTATCTATGCAGCCTTTTTTGCAAGGTTGTACATGCAGCTACACATGATTCAAAAGAGTGACTGTGTTCTTATGCATCATGCATTTCTACACAAGCAAAGTGTTGACCTTCTGGTCATGATCCACTCAAGTTCATCATCAATATTGAATACAGTGCATGTGACTAAAAGGACTGAACACCATCACAGTGGCTACCCTATCAGTCCAGAAAGAAAGAAGCCTGAATTCAAATCCCTACAGAGCCCTGGAGTCCATTGGGTCATCTTGGACAAGTAACTATTTTTCAGCCTGACCTGCCTCACAGGGTTCTTGTGAGGATAAAGTCTTCTTATACAGTTTTGTAAACACCTCTGCAAAAGGTTAGGGGATGTACATATGTATATACATGTTTGAAAACAACTGGAAGATGTGTAAATACAGCCTTCTGTATCCATGGATTTTTAATCCTCAGAATCAAGCAATCATAGCTTGACAATATTTTTAAAATATATACATTCCAAAAATCAAACCTTGATTCTGCCATTTTATATAAGGGACACCATTTTACTATGCCATTGTATTTAATAGGACATGAACATCCATGGAATTTGGTATCCAAGGAGGTCCTGGAACCAAATCCCAGCAGATAAGGGCCCACTGTACACACTTTTTGACAAAGACATCATCATGTAACTTCATGAACATACAATTGAAATCATACAAAACCCCACTAACAAGAAACTGTTTTAAAAAGAGACAGCTGATCTTATGAATCCAAATCCAAAATGGTATGTAGTTTTAGACAAGGAAACAAAAACTGAGGTGATGTGGGTTTCATGTAAAAAAAGAAAGAAAGAAAGAAAGAAAGAAAGAAAGAAAGAAAGAAGTGGCAGTCTTTCACATGTCACACATATTGTTATTTCTGAACACACTTGTGTAGGATGAAGATTGCCTCCATAAAAAACCACCACGGATGGATATATACTAATCAGAATGCACACATGAATTCAACATCATTTTTCAAGTCTAAAGCAATTTTTTCCTTGTGGTCTCTTTCTTTGGTAGGGAACATCAGTGCTTCATTGCTCTTGGAAATCCATGAGCTGCACCAGATTTTAGGGTTCAAGATGTTATATTTATCAGGGTTTTTTTTTCTTCACAGGCTTACAGTGGTGAACCCTTAGAATTCAAAGACATAGCCATGTGAATCTGGAAAATCAGTAGGCAAAGGGATCTTGCACCTTTGATACTAACTCAAATAAAGAAGTTGGCATGGACTTTTGTAGACTTGAGCCTACTTCCTCAGGGTCCTGTGCAACCAGGGCCTCTTCAAAGGCCCCATTATATTACAGCCTTTTGCCAGTCCCTGGCCTTTCTTCCCCAAAGAACCACAGTGGTAAGCCTTCCCTTAGAACTCCAAAGTTCCCAGTCTCTTACATACAGCTCCCTGCAATGACTGACCCACTCTGGGGGGAAGCAGACGGGCGGCACGGGGCCGCCCTGGGAAGCTGCAGATCGGGGCTGAGGTATCTGCATTCCTCAGTCCCGCAGCGCAACGTCCCTGCTCCAGGAAGGAGTGCTAAAATAGCGCTCCTTCCGCAAGATGCCAAAGGTGCGTCGCAAAAGGCGTCTGGTGCACCTTTGGTGCCTCTTCTGCTGCAGCATGTGCGGATGCTGCAGCGGAAGTGCGTTGTCGGAGTGCCAGCCGTGTGGAGGGCCGGCTGCTCCTCCCCTTCTTGGCCTCAAAGACGGCGCTTTGCGCCATCTGCTTAGACCCTCTGTTACCCTCTTGCTTTGCCAGGTGCAATGATGAGTCTTATATCTCCTCTGTTGCCTATCTGCTCCTTTCCCCCTCCCTTTTAACTCATCCTCCTGGCTAGCTTTTCCAAGATAGCTTGCTACAACCACACTCCTTCCCAGCTGTTGCAGATAACCCTGCTGAGCAAGCAAAAGAGTCACCTTCTTTCTCCTTTGTCACTGCTGACTCTACTGGTTCTTCTGGATCACATAGACAATATTCTAATCTCTCCAGTTTCCCATGGGTGCCTGAGCAACTTCTACTCTGAAATCAGTTGAGTCCCTCTAGCTTCTTACATCTCTCATTCATTTCTTCATAAGTAAGCCCAGCCCAGCTCAGCCCAGCCCAGCCCAGCCCAACACACACACACACACACACACACACACACACACACACATCTCCAAAAATAGGGATAGAAAGAATATTTGAAAATATTAAAAAATGCCCCCCCCCAAAAAAATTGCCAAGTTTTGAGATACCATGATAAATTGAATCATGGACTAAGGATAATCTTCAGAAATCAGAACTTATTCTGCACATAATTTTCCCATTTCCCCCACAGAAAACAAAATTTTCTATGCAGGAAATAGCATTTTCTGTACAGAAAATAGACTTTATGTGCAGTTTTCATCTGTGCTGAAAAATTCTGTTTCCTGTACAGAAAGCGTTGTTTTCTCTACCAAAAATGCACACATTTTGCACAGAATAAGTCCCAAATTATGAATAGTCTTCAAAAACTGTGAAATATTCAAAGACTTCCTTGTAATCATAATAAAACCTTCAAGAATTATTCTTTGCTTCTTTCAAGAATAAAATTTTCAAATAATTGCAACCTTGTCCAACAAACACCATTCCCTATTCTTGGTCAAATAAATAGCTAAGAAAGCAAAATTAACCATTTGCCACCCTTGTATGAAGCAGCTGCCTCATAATAGTAGGTCCATCCCTGCAAAGAAGTATCTCCTCCATTACTATTATTTTCCCCTTTCAAACATTTGTCCAATTTCTGTCTGTTCATTCATTTTTGTACATGTATCAGGCTATACTAGGAGATGTATCTCACCAGCTCTACTGGAAACAATTAGAAAAATGTTTCTATCTTTTACATTGATTAGGTTATCGGAAGCATCATTAGATGATGTGCGTGAAGCTGAAAATAAATACAGTTTTCTATCTCCTTGTCCAACTCTGGAGGGAGCTTCATTTTTGCTGCTGGATCAGGCAAGCAGCTGTACTTCTGCAACCACATGGTGTGAAGTGATATGCAGGCCTGGACAACCACACTCTCCCTCCTCAATTTTCAGTTGCATTTGCACTTCATTTCACCAAACATGCAGATCTCATTCATTGACATCTGTTAAGGAAGCAGCAGAGAGGAAGGCATGAATATGCAATTGTGGTGAAGTCTGCATTTCAATTAGCTTTGCCACTGTTGTTACAAAGCCATTTATTCCATGGCCTTTTGCTGTGGGTGGCAACACCTAGCATTTTCTCATCCATTGGGAATCCCAGGATTTTTTTTTTTTTAAATCGATGTTTTTGCTAGCAAAACTTTGAATTAAGGTTTCCCTGGCCCATCATCAGCAAATTAAACAAAGCAATTGGCCTAAATCCTTTTAAAGGCCCAATTAGAATTGAGACTAGTCAATAGGATTTACCTAGTGTTGACACTACATTCAGCAATTGGTTGAATGGGTCTACTGTAGCTGAGATGAATCTGCAGGATTCTAGCCATCATCATACAAACTCTATCATAGTGTTTCCCAAATGTTGGTCTTCCATGTGTTTTGGACTTCAACACCCAGAAGCCATAGCCAGTTGGGCCAACACTCAGGAATTTTGGCAGCTGACATCCAAAACATCTGGGGGACACAAGTTTGGGAAACACTGCAAATTAGCATGTTTTAAAGTGGCAACACCTAAGGAGAGAAATAGTATGATGGTAGGAGGATGCAAGAGTTCCAACAAGAGGAAGAGAAGATAGAGAAGATATTCAGCTGCTATCATAGTTCAGAACATTTACTGTTTTTGGACTACAAAGAATCTCCCAAGCTGGAAGCAATTTGAAAAAAAAAGTTTCTATTTTTGGTATCTCCACTTTTATCTTTATTTTCCCTGTTTCAGACATTAGTCCATTTTGTATCTGTTCATTTGTTTGTGTACAAATAACAGCTTACAACTACGAAATATATGTCACCAGCTCTACTGAAAACAATTAGAAAAATGGTTCTATCATTTACATTGATTAGCTGATTTGAAGCATCATTGGATGGAGTGAACTGAAAGAAAATATTTTTCCTGTTTCCATGTGCAACCGTGGAAGAAATTTCAGATATGCTGCTGGATCAGGCAAGCATCTGTACTGCTGCATCCACACCCTGCAACCTTTAGGAGATTCTGAGGGTTCTGGTCCAAAAATAAATCTTTCCTAGGTTCTGGCTGGAACACTTGCTTGCCTCTAGTTTGATATTTATGATACTATGGACAAGGGAAAATTATTTTAACTCTACATTTGGAAGCAAACATATGTTATCTGCATTTCCTTAGACTAATTTGCAGATCAGAACAAAGTCCATGTAAAGGTTACAGACTTCTCAAATTTATAAATTTATTTCTTGACTTGAAAAGATAAATGCAGAAATGTATCTATAAAAAGTAATGGGTAAAAACACATTTATCCTGTGTAGCAGAATTTAAAAAATATAGCCATGTTAGTCTGTAGAATCATTATGTAGAGAGATTTTGTAGTGCATTTGAGACTAATGGAAAGAAAGAAGTTGCCAGCATGAGCTTTCATAGACTTAAGTCTAGACTTATAGACTTAAGTAAGGGATATTTATGGACAGACCACTTAGGGCCTTTGCAGACTGCTAGAAATAGGGTCTTATTTATAGTGCAAATTGAGTCCACTTTAACTGCCCTGTCTCAGTGCTAGGGAATCATGGGAACTGTATTTTTTTCTGAGACACCGAGCCTTCTCTGTCAGAGAGCTTTGGTGCCACAATAAACTACAGTTCGCATGATTCACCAGCACTGAGTCAGGGTAGTTAAAGTAGGCACAATTTGCATTATTTCTGGCAGTCTGCAAAGGCCCCCAATCCAATGCAGTGTGCAGTGGTTTGAGCACTGAACTTTAACTCTGGAGACCAGGATTCAAATGCCTGCTAGGCCATGGAAAGTCCCTGGGTGACATCTGGGCAATTCAAACTCTCTCAGCTTCAGAGGAAGGCAAAGGCAACCCCCCTGAATAAATCTTGCCAAGAAAGCTGAGGCCACTGGTTGGAAACCACAGGTGGAAACAACTTAAAGACACACAACAAGCCTATGAAAATAAATGCGAATGGTCTGTGCAGATTTTTTTTAAAAAAATTGTCGTCCTCAGTCCTTGTACTATTTATAAGCTTATTGCACTAGTACCTGTAACGTTCCTATCGAGTCCCTGGAACATAACGATATGGGAATGGGGGCTACCACATTAGACTATTGATAACACGATAGTAACATTATGAGAACACATGTTATCACACAGCATTTACTGTTGTACCGGTACCAGCACTAAAGCAGTTCCTCAACCGTCCCTCATTGGCACATGCTCACTGTTGTGAAAACCCCTGTGTCTCCATTGGAAAGAATGCTACCAAGAGGTTTAGGTAACAAGCATTCATTGTTTTTTTTTTTTCTTGTAAACACAATGCAATTCAATCTAAAAAAAAAAAAAAAAAAAAAAAAAATTGCCTGTGGCACCTTGCTTGCATCAACACCAGAAGCGTTGAGTTGAGTTTGTGGACGTTCTAGGACTGGAGGGGAGGAGGTTGTCTTAGCCAATCAGAACACGAGGACAGATTAAGACTGGTAGGATTATCACATACACATCATCTGGAACGGTCTGAAAGCGTTCTTGCTGGCTGAGGACGCATTTTTACAGTTCTCCTGCTGGAACGGGCTAGGGACTGTCAGACCACAGAATGGGAACTCGATGAGGATCATACCATGCGATAAAATATGTTCCGTTCCGTTCTCATCACGTTCTCATCACATTCCGAGAACACTGTGTGATAAGCTTATTAGTCTTTGGTCCTCCTAATATTTTGGACTTCAACTCAGCAAGAGACCCAGAAAGCATGGCAAAGGGAGTGGAAACCCAAACACCAAGCTAACCAAAATGTGAGAATCACTATTATAGGGCAGTGGAATCATTGAGGTTGGTGTCGGCCATTGTGTGTGGAGTGAACAGCCTTTCCTCCCTGCCAACTCACTTGGACTGCTCTGTCCTCTCCCCAAAAGGCCTTCATGGTCTCCAGAACCTGAAGGCACTACTTCCTAGCATCCACTTCTGCAGCCTCTGGAGGGCTGTTTAGGGTCCTGTGCAGCTTCTGGACAAGCAGGAAATAAGCCTTTCTCACTCGCCCAGTAGCTGTGCCATTCCCTCTGAACATACTGCCCCATCAGGTGACACCCCCTCTGAGGTGTCACTTGGTGTGGACTGTACCCCCCCGCACCCTCTTGGTAATGGCACTTGTGTAGGCTGATAAGGAAATTAGACAGTAGAGACTAATCTAGCTTAGATAAACCACAATCCAGTTAATCACAGCAACTGCCAGAGCCCATATGGTGCCACTCTATGGAAAACCAGTGCTCCATCCATGATACACCAGAGGCCCAACCATAAAACCTACAGAATGGCAAAGGAATGGTGAGGTCCAGCACAAAATGTGGTTCCATTAAGGCACAGGTGGGTAAAATACAGACCTTGGGTTTCATGAGGCCCCCAAGACTATTTTTTTCCCTTGACCTCTCTAGTTGCCTCTTCTTTATCCACTTTCAAATCCGAGTTAAAGACTATTTTGTTCAGGGAGGCATTCCCTGGAATTGTCTGATATACATTTACTTGTTTTCTCACTTGGGTTTACAGTGGATGTTGTTAGTAATTGTTGTAATTGTCTTTGTTTAAATTGACTTTTATTATTCTGCTCATTGTTTTAACTTAGATTGTACGCCTCTGGCAGGTTTTATTTGTTTTATTTGTTTTATTCTTGATTGTCTTTTGTACAGCGCTGAGTACACTGACAGCGCTCTAGAAATAAACTTTAATAATAATAATAATAATTCTGGCCCACTCCAAAAGTGAATTGCCTCTTATGGCAGTATCGAAGAGATATAATTCACCCTTTAAATTGGTTTCTGCCCCACCCGTGGTGTTTAACATTGGGAAAAAAAAACACTTTTCAAAACCAAAGCAAAGCAAAGCAGCTTCATTTATATACCGCTTCATATCACGCTATGGGATGTCTAAGCAGTTTATAACTGTAAGCTCATTGCCCCCCAACAACTGGGTACTCATTTTAGCGACCTCGGGAGGATGCAGGCCTGAGTCTAGCCTGAGCCCTGGCTAGTATTGAACTCGCAACCTTGTGGCTTATGAGTGGGTGGCTGCAGTACAGGCATTTAACCACTGCACCACCAGTGGTTAAAGTAGACTTTAACCAGTGGTTAAAGTAGACTTCTGGTCATGTTTTGTTTAGTTTTCATTTTGGGGCATTTTGGGCAAGCCAAACAGCTGCTAGAAGGTCTCAGAGGCATCCAAACACCCACCATCACCACCACCACCATCATCATCACCACCATTATTATTATTATTATTATTATTATTATTATTACAGTGGGTCCTCGGTGTCCACAGGGGATCCATTCTGGATCCCTCTGCAAATGCCAAAATCCATGCATGCTCAAGTCCCATTGACTTCAATAGTGGCACAGCCATGTGACCATGTTGGAGGAGCTGCCTCTTCCTCCTCCCTTCTCCTCCTCCTCTGCCCCTCCCATCCCATTGTCCTTAATGGTGGCGTGGCCTTATGGACATGCCACCACTGATGGCAATGGAACAAAGGTCCCTCACCCCCCCCCCCCATCCTCCTCCCCTCCCCTCCTTCCTTACCTGCTTCCTTCTTTCCTCCATCCTGGCTTGGTTTTGGTGGTGAAGTCTGACTTCCAGTCAGTTGGGGCCTGGGCCTGGGCCTGGGCCTGAGCCTGAGCCTGAGCCTGAGCCTGAGCCTGAGCCTGAGCTGGGGTGGGGACTTGAGTCTTGGAGCCCTTTCCCCAGGCCCAGCACCCAGGACGGAGGATGTGGGCCCTGAGACCCAAGCCCCAGTCTTGGCTTCAGCTCCCTTGGAACCCCAATGGCTGGAGGGAGCTGGGGCCAGGGATGGGGACTGGGTCTCAGGGCCCAGAGCTCCCATCCTGGATGCTGGGCCTAGGGAAAGGGCTCCAAGACTCAAGTCCCCACCCAGGCCCAGACTCCAGGCCCAGCTGATTGGGAGTCAGACTCTGCCCCCAAAGCCAAGCTGAGGTGGAAGAAAGAAGGAGGCAGGGGAAGGAGGATGGTGGAGGGAAGGAAAGGGACGAGGGATTTTTGTCCCCAATGGCAACATGGGAACAATACGGGCTTGCCATCCATGGATGCTCAAATCCACAGATAGCAAGTCCAAGGATAAGGAGGGCCCATTGTATTTATTATTATTATTATTATTATTATTATTATTATTATTATTAAGCTTTATTTATAAAGTGCTGTAAATTTATACAGCCCTATACATACAATCAGTTAAAATGAATAAAATAAAATAAACCTGCCAGTGGCATATATTCTAGGTAAAACAATTAGAAGTTAATGCATATTAATACACATATTTTTTAAATAAATAGCAACCCACCAGACTTGCAGTTGCTCACCTGTGCTGTAAGAAGTAGTGTTTCACCAAAAGAGAAGGTTACCTATCATCCCAATTTTTACTAAAGCCTAAGAATACATCTTGTCCTCGCACTGCTGTTTGACCAAATTTGTTTGCTAGGGAGCTGTCTGTTGTCCCATATAATGTATACAGACAATCTTTGGTCCTGCTACTTCTGTCCATCACCACCATCACCCATTCATCCATCTGTAAATCTCCACTGTCTCCAGCTTCTCTCTCTCAGCTTGTCAGGGCTGGACAGGTAGGAAAGATGGGAAAAGATAACAGGATCAGAGAAAGAATGGGAGAAGCTTTGGTTGCTTTCTATGTCAATGTATTGTGAGAATGTACAGCAGAAAATTCTGGGTTGCAGTTTGGCTGCACTAGGTGCTGATCTGATGTTGCTCTAGATCAAGAATTTACAGTCATGCAGATAAGGTCTTAGTGAAGGGCCAGGCAGAAAGACTATATGGCTGAACTGCTCTGAATGATTTGCTCCACTGCATTATGTTTTACTTCACCTTTATTAGGAGGCAGCCTATGTTATGTAGCCATTAGAATAACTGACAGGTTGCTTAAGGCAGACTTCATTGTGTTTAACGCCCTGTGATAAATGTGCTCAGCAAAGCCCTATAATACAGACTCCAGATTCTTTCTCGGCATTTCCAAACGTGTCAGCAAGAAATCCTCCACTGCTTTTGTTGATGCAATTACAATTAAAGTGCTGTTTCTCCTTGCGCTCCCTAGCCATCAACACATACACGCTCCCTGTTGCAATAAAATATTTAAAGAACTCTGACAAACAATAAAATACACAGGAAATCTAAAGCGACAGTTGCTATGTGTGAAATCGGTGATATTTTAGATAATTGCATTCAAAAGTTCAGGCTCATAATAGATCACATTGATTGCTTATGGCCTGGACAGATGTGCAGCGAAGCTTGACTGAAGGGCAGGGATGGCTTTTCCCCTTGGCCTCTTAATGGACTGGCTTCTTGAAGGCTGGTCATTCACAGTGATGGGACCCCATTAAAAGGCAAACATTCAACACACACCAGGAATGGGAGCACCTAATAAGGACAGAGATACTGTAGCTATTAATTATCTCCCAGTGATGGATGTGGATGATTTGGCTGTGAAAGGGATCCAAGAGACAAATGTCTCATTGAATTAGAGCCAACCAAACACATAGTAAGTAACATTAGGCAACCACAGAGTGTTGAAAGTGTCCATCATTTTTGTATAATGCATGATGCCTGAAAATTCCAAAGGAGATTTGGAAGTCTCTGCTCAGGTAAAACAGGGAGAGCAAAATTTCATGGGAGGGTTTCTCACACATCTGTCTAAGAAAGAAAGTGTGCAGTTTCTATTATTAGTACCCTACTCAATGAGTATAATTCAGGTTCAAAGTAGATAAACCATGGTAAGCCAAGCACATCAATGGCATTTCTGGGCCCTTCCTAGTCTCCTTGACCTTCTACTTTCAGGGACTTAATACCATTGTGTAGCCAATGGTAACTGTGGTAGAATGGGCAGACCATTCTACTATACCAATATCATATATATTTTAGTCAGAAGGAACTTATGACAAACCTATGAGAATGTGTGAGGTCTAATTTGTGTCAAAAGCAGGGGTACTTGGTGAAAGCATATAAGGGAAAACATGGCTGGAATTCTGTTGGTGTCGTACACATGGATGCATTTTCTAAAAAAAGCAGTTGGACATTTTTGTCCCATGTGGAACATCCATATTTAGTTCAAAGTTACAAAAGCAGAAATATGTGAAAGGAGTTGTTGTGCATGTGGATGCATATTTTCAAATAAATTGTCCCTATATGCCCCTTCACAAATTGGAAGTACTGATCTTTCATCTGTGCATTTTGTTGCACAATATTGCCATTCAACCCAAGGACTGTGTAGCACAATCAATGCATAACTCCATATAAGGGGGTTTACACAACACAATACTGATGTAGGGTCTTAACCTATGGGAGGCATTTCTTTGTATAGGTTGTTAGTCTAATTTATTTTATAAAATGGAATGGCTATCATAGTGGCATACAGATATCATGGTGGTATCCTCTGGACATGCTCTAATTTGTCAACATCCTTTTTGAATTGTGGTGCCCAGAACTGGACACAGTATTCCAGGTGAGGCCTGTCCAAAGCACAATAGAGTGACACTATTACTTCCTTTGATCTAGACCAGGGGTAGGCAACCTTTCCCCTTTAAGTGCTGAGGGACTTCAGCTCCCAGACTCCCAGGAGCTATTGGCCAACAAGGGACTATTGGCCAACATGGCTGAGGCTTCTGGGAGCTGAAGTCCCTCGGCCCTTAAAGGGGAAATCAGGCTTCTGGGTTTGTACCATTGCCTTCCCCTGAGGAGGCCAAAAGAGTGTGAGTCGCCCAAGGGAACCCAGTTGGTTTCCATAGCTGAGCTGGGAATCGAGCCCTGGTCTATCCCTGATTTCCCCTTTAAGGGCCGAGGGACTTCAGCTCCCAGAAGCCTCAGCCATGTTGGCCAATGTTGCCTACCCCTGATCTAGACACTATCCATCTATTGATGCAGCCTGGAATCACATTGGCTTTTTTAGCTGCCACATCACACTGTTAACTCATGTTCATGTTCATATTCATGTTCTTCACATGAAGCAGAGAATTTATCCAACAGGATTGATGAAGACTGATGAATGAGACACAGTTTCCAGAATGAAATGGTTATACACGTTGATAAAGTATTTTACTATTCATTCATAGTAGCATTGTGTCTGATAAGAATGTATTTCATTATGTTCAAGCTCTGTGATAGAATGTTTGCTCTTGCCAATAGGAAAAGAAGGCTTCAGCAGAAGAAAGAAAACTTTATGAGTCAGGAAGGAGATGGGAAGTTGTAGAAAGGATGCTTGAAATGTTTGAGAGAAAGAGTTGGAAGGGATAAGATGAGCAGAGAACTTTAGAAGAAGAAAGAACACAGCAAGCTGAAAAATAAAGGACAACAATGAAATATTTATTCATCTTTGGGCATGGGGAAGCATGCCTGCTGACAGCCTGATAATATATGTGACATTAAGTGGTTTCCTAAAAGCCACCACAGTGGGGAGAAGTCACTCATCTATACATCCAAATGCTGAGTGAGTGATGTGATGCAAGATCATAATATACATGTAGGCATTAACTATCTACCATGATCACTTTTCCCAGTATAACAAAAAGAAAAAAGAAAAAAGAAAGTTGTCTCTAGAGCAGGGGTAGGCAACCTTTCCCCTTTAAGGGCCGAGGGACTTCAGCTCCCAGAAGCCTCAGCCATGTTGGCCAATAGTCCCATGTTGGCCAATAGCTCCTGGGTTCCTGGAGCTGGAGTCCCTCAGCCCTTAAAGGGGAAAGGTTGCCTACCCCTGCTCTAGAGACTCAACTTCCATTCATGGAACCATGCTTGGGGAAATTCCCATTTTCCCTGTAACTGTCCCGTTCTGCCTCTCCAAAACCTATTCTAGAAAAAGCAAGTATGCATGGCACTTTACAAGTAAAATAACAAAATAGTTTCCTGTCCTCAAGTTTGCAATCTGATTATGACATGACACAAAGGGAGAAGGGGATGGCAGTGGGGTAAGGGATTATGTCCAGCAGGTATTGCCTCTTCTTCTCTCCCCACAAGCCACAGACAGCAGTGGCAGCTGGTATGGAGGAAGGGCCTTTCATCTGCTACTGGGATGGAACTATGATGGAAATATGTCTGCCTCTTCTTCTTTCCCTCTGAGACCAGGATAGTGGCAGTTGTTATGGAAGCAAGGCCTTAGCAAAGCACTAGTAAGAACATGAGTAACATGAGACTACAGAGAAAATATTATTGTTTATCTTGAATAAAGTAAACACATTGAATCAACTGGATTTATTTATTTGTTGACTCATCATTCAACAATTGATTCAATAGGCCTACTCTAGTTGGGACGAAGCAACAGGATTCTGGCTGAAGTTTAGAATGTTACAGTTAAAGAATGATACTGCTGGGCTAATGTTACTCATAAAATTATTTCATTTTCAAATTCCTTTGAATCTGAAGAGCACTTGCCTCTTTCTGTGCTCCAATACTATTCACCTGGGGACAGGATCCATTTCTTGTTATCTTGTATAAATACAGTTGTGATTCTGGCATATTGGAGTGATGCATACAGACTGATTCTAAACATTTAGTGAGCATGCATACCAGTTTACCACTTTTCCTCTTGTCCTGCAGTACAAAATGCTGCTGAACATTTTTTGAACTGTAGATAATCTTTATAAATACAACTGGATCCCTATGAAGTAATTATGTTAAACATTCTAACATTTTAGAAGAATGAGTCATAGGGCCTAAGCAGACGACTAAAACAGTCGTCTTGGAGGCCCGGAAGAGGAGGAGCCACCGCACGCGCGGCGGCCCTTCCTCTTCCTGAGGTCGCCCTGAGCGCTTCCGGGCCACCGCACGCCGGACGCGTTCAGGGCGACCTCCCTCCACAGCGTCCGGACGTGCTGTGGAGGATAAGTCGCAAAAAGGGCGCCCGCCGCTTTTAGGGCGCTCTTTTTGCGACTTATGAAAGGAGTGCCTTTTTGGCGCTCCTTTCAGGGTCACCGGGGAGGCACCGCGGTGAGGCTGCCATAGCCCCGCGGCGCTCCGGACCAGGGCGCTCCAAACGCCCTGGTCTGCATCCCCCCATAGTCACTAGGTAACATTTGCATTCCTAATGTGGAAATACTGGTTGCTGAGTAAACTGAGTGTAGAGAATGAAGGGCCCAGATCTGACAGTTAAACTGCAACATTGTAGGAGGAACTCCTTGATGGAAATATTGATAGTGTACCCAAATACAGAGGGGGATGGTAGACTCTCTATCACTAGAGGTCTTTGGGGATAGGTTAGACAACCATCTCTTTGACATGTTCAGGCTCTGGATTTCTTGCACTGGGAAAGGAACTAGATGGCCTCTAACCATGTTTGTGAACCTATGGCATGCATTCTGGTACAGCACCAGGCTTGCAGGGGCACAGCAGCCACCAGTGGAAGGGGCAGGGGGCAGGGCACAAACACAAGCACAAGCACACATCCCAGCTCCTTGCCCCAGCCCAGTTTGCTCTGGGCTGCAAGGAGCCAGCCAGAAGCAATGGCATTATGGCTGGAAGTCCTACCACTTCCAGCTGGAAGCCTCACCCCTCATGACCGGGCTTCTGGGAACTATAGTTGTTGCTGTGTGCAACATTTCCAAGTTATGGTGACCTTCTGGCAAACTTATCATGGGGGGTTCTTGGCAAGGTTTGTTCAGAGAAGGTTTGCAGTGGCAGTATGAGAAAGAGGAAAGAAGGGAAAGGCAGGGGTAAGAGGAGGAGGAGGTAACCTCCCGCTGTGGTGGTGGTTGCTCTTGTGCACCTGCAAGTCATTTCCAATTTATGGTAACTTTGAGGTGCACCTCTCAGGATGCTCTCTTGGAAAGATTTGTTCAGAGGGGAGTTTGTACCATTGCCTTCCCCTGAGGAGGCCGAAAGAGTGTGAGTCACCCAAGAGAACCCAGTGGGTTTCCATGGCTGAGCTGGGAATCAAGCCCTGGTCTCCAGAATTACAGTCTAACACTCAAACCACTACTTATTCTCTGCAGTGTATTGTTCTCTCTAGAGAAGAACCCAGGACAGTTGGTGGTGGTGTTGTTGTGAGCCTTCAAGTAATTTCTGACTTAATGGCAACTCTAAGGTGAATCTATCATGGTGGTTCACCCATCAACCTGGAAAAGGGGTTGGGGGGGGCATGGATTCACCCCTCTCCAGCCTCTTTCCTGGGTGGATGGGTGCCAGGGAAGACAGGCACCCATCCAACTTTGAATGGGGCTTTAGTGGTGGATCCATTTCCTCCCCTTTCCCAGCTTGATCGGTATCTGAGGAAGGCACTGATCCATCTGAGAAAGGGGCAGGATTGGTGCACACACCCTTCCCAGCTGCTCCCTCCGGGGCTTTTTCCTCCCAGAGGAAAAGCCCAGGAGGCAGGAGTTTTCTTACTTAATGGAGATTCTAAGCAGAACCTATAATGGAGGTTCCTTGGCAAGGTTTGTTCAGAGAAGGTTTGCCATGACCCTTCCTGAGATTGAGAGTGTGTGACTTGTCCAAAGTAACCCAGTAGGTTTTCATGGATGAGTGGGGATTCAAACCCTGGTCTGCAGTCACACACTCAAACCACCGCACCACACTGGCTATCTGTATTACATTTGTTGTTATTGTTGTTGTGTGTCTGTAAGTCATTTCCAACTTCTCTCTCTCTCTCTCTCTCTCTGTAGATGTGTGTGTATGTGTGTGAGAGAGTTATATATAAATACATCTGTGGGTGTATATATGTGTGTTTCTGTATATATATGTGTGTAAGTTCAGGGGGGAGCTATAAAGGGTTGTTGTCATTATGTAGTTGTGTGGCTTCAAGTCCTTTCTGACCTATGTGGCAACCCTGTAATGCAGTTTTCTTGGTCATTTTATTTAGAGGAGGTTTGCCCTTGCCATCCCTTGAGGCTGAGAGAGCGTGACCCAGTGGATTTTCATGGCAGAGCTGAGATTTAAGCCCTGGTCTCCTAGGATCCTATCCAAGCCATTGCACCATGCTCTTGTTGTTGTGTACTTCGAAGTTGTCTCTGACTTATTGTGGCCACAAGGGGACCCTATTGTGCGTTTTTCTTAACAGTTTTCTTCAGAGGGGGGTTGGCATGGCTATCCTCTCAGGCTGATAGAGTGTTATCTAGTGGGTTTCCATGACTAAGCTGGAACGGGAATCCTGGTCTCCAAAGTCGTCCAATACTCACACCAC
Organism: Phrynosoma blainvillii; assembly: GCA_026167975.1. Lineage (NCBI taxonomy): Eukaryota > Metazoa > Chordata > Lepidosauria > Squamata > Phrynosomatidae > Phrynosoma > Phrynosoma blainvillii. Next base: position 23,457,840 of record JANUYF010000002.1, read on the forward strand.
TATGATGTCTCTTTTAAATCATCATCTCTTCTACACTGTAGAAATAATCTAGTTTGACAACACTTTTAAGTGCTGTAGTTCCATTCTATGGAGTCCTGGGATTTGTAGTTTTACTTCAGCTTCCTCTGCAAAAGAGTGCTGGTGCCTCACAGAACTATCAATCCCGGGATCTGTAGGATGGAGCCATGACAGTTAAAATGGTCTCAAACTACATTATTTATACAGTGTAGATGCACCCTAGATTAGAGCCACTGAATCAATGGAATCCTACATGTTCATTCACTGTTCAGCAGTTGATTGAATGTGTCTTCCTTAGCTGGGAATAACCAACAAGAATTTATTTATTTGCATTTTAATTATTTTATTTGCTTTATATGTGGCTTTTCTGTCCAGGAGGCTGTCTAAAAGTCCTCCATTTTGAGCAGGACTGTGGTTGTTTCTGACTTATCACAACCCTCTTTCAGGGTTTTCTTCACAAGGTTTCTTCAGAGGTTTTTGTCTTCTTTTTGCCATGGCCATCTTCTGTGGCTGAGAGAGTGTGACTTGGCCCAATTTTTGTGTGCTTTCAAGTTTTTCCCAATTTAGGGCAACTCATAAGTTTCTTTAGAGGAGGTTTGCCACTGGCTTCCTCTGAGGCTGAGAGAGTGTGACTTGGGTGTGTGGTGCCTTCAAGTCATTTCCAACTTATAGTGATCCTAAGGTGAAACTATCGAGTTTTCTTGGCAAGTTTCATGGGGGGGGGGGTGTTATTGCTAGCCTAAGGCTGAGAGAATGTCTCTTGGGTTTTTCCCTGGAAGTCTCACCCCCAGAAGGGGAAGCCCTGTCCCCCGAAGGCAGAAGTCTCACCCCAGAAGTCCCACCCCCGGAAGGTGGAAGTACCACTCCTGAAAGCCGCACCCCGGCACCCATTGCCACCCGGTGCCAGAATGTCACTGGGTTCGAGCACTCAGTCTCAAAAAGGTTCGTCATCATTGGCCTATAAGTATCATATAGTTTGTTTGCTCTGCATTTGAAACCTGATCATACCATTTAAATGAATGTGTGGAGCTGAAAAGGATTGCCCTTTCCATTGTAAACTTCATCAACATTTGCTAAGCAAATGTCAGGGTTCAAAATACACCAAAATGCATATAAAATAAAATGCGTATGAAATACATGTATTTCCATTAGCCACATATATAATCTATGCATTTTTTTCATGTTCAACGTCTTTTGTACAGAAATTTACACACATGAAGGATACCAAGAGGATTCCAGCCAATTTGTATTACATGAACTTTTCAAAATCCCATGATAGGAAAAAGGATAAATAAAAATAAAATAAAATATTAGAAGCATTGGATGGATAGTTTGCATTATTTTTACTAGTCATCAGGACCTTCAGTGTTTGGTGTGTGTGTGTGTGTGTGTGTATACATCTTGCTTCTCAAAGGACACTATATACATTTTGGAGTGAGACATTCTTGCACACATGATGGAAATCCTAAACTGGTGGTGAGAATTCCCATTGAGGAGGAGGATTTGTTGGCCCCTTGTCTCATCCTGGATGAGAAAATTTGCAAATACAGTCGGCAATCCATTTTTTGCGGAGGATCTGTTCTGGATCTCTCGTGAAAACAGAGACTTGCTGATATTCAAGCCCCATAGACTTGAATGGGCTGCCCCCTCACAGGTGAGTGTGGGTGTGCCCCCATGGATGGCGTGCCCCATTGATGTTAATGGAGACCACCCCTCCATGAATATTCAAAACCGTGGATCTCATGTCTGCGAGAACCGAGGGGCAACTGTATTCTTCTCATTCTTGTTTATAGTAGGATAATGTGGGAGTATAGCATTTATTTTTGAGGTGTAAGAGACACTGAATTATTTGTTTTCAGCATGATCTGGAAGTGAATATGGACCCTCATAGTCTCAGTTCTGGAGGGCTGCTTTTCAATCTTCAGTCCATCAAATATTTACAAAACCTTGCTGTCTTGTTTGCTTTTTGTACACAGTTTATCTTTCTTCCAGATCACGGATTAATCACCTGTCTGAGTTTCTGAAGTGCTGATTAAGTGATGACCTTGAACAATGACCCAGAAATGCTAAACTGCCACCCCACCTTTGTATTTAAAATGATCCTTTGTAAAACAAAGCAAAGAAAAACCTCAGTCTTGGTGTACTGAGTAAGGGCCTTTGCAGACTGCTAAAAATAGTGCAAATTGAGGCCACTTTAACTGCCTTGGCTCAGTGCTAGGGAATCATGGGAATTGTATTTTTTTTCTGAGATATTGAGCCTTCTCTGTCAGAGAGCTCTGCTGCCACAATAAACTACAGTTCCCATGATTCCCTAACACTGAGTCAGGGCAGTTAAAGTGGACTAATTTGCACTGTTTCTGGCAGTCTGCAAAGGCCCTAAGATGACCTGCAATTTAATCTTTAGATTTTTTCCAGAGTCTCTGCTCAAATGGTTTTTACAACAGACTTGACTGTACAGAAAAAGACTGAACAGAAGAATCTGCCTAATACTGATTCAGATCAGTGATCCATCTATCCCAACACCATCTGTTTTGAGGCCCAGACCATAGTTGTCATGAAAGACACAGTTTGGAAGACTGAAATGGAAGACTCTGGTGATTATCTGAAGAGCTGCTTCTCTCTGGCTTAGCATCTTTGCTGTCAGCTACTCACCCATCTCCTTGTGCCCCCTTCTGTCTGCACTGTGACATCAGTTGCCAAAAATCAGAAAAGACTGATGAAAACAAAGCTTGGAAGAGCTCCCCCAATCCCCTCATGCTTCCAAGGGGATTTTTCGAGCCACCGTCCAAAAAAGTAACTTCTATTTTCTTGCCATAGCTCCACATCTCTTTGGTATACTTTGTATTTTGATTATAATCTGTTTGGGAAAGTAATGTTGGTAGTCAAGTAGGTGGGAAAGATGAAAGGGGAAAAGAAAGGACAGATCAAACGTAGGTGTAGTTTTGGCTTCAACCCTGGTTTTTGTCTACTCAATACAGCAGCTTCTTATAAGTCAGTACAAACCTGGCACAATCACGTATCTGAATTATGTATAGTCTAGGTTTGCCTGGTAGGATCTGAAGAAGATTTCATTAGAACTGAGCTGCTGGATTCAAAAATCATTTGGGGTTAATCCATTCTGCGGTGGGTGTGGATGGTAGAATTGATGCTACGGACCCAGTGTTCAAATCCTTTTATTAAGATTTCTGCCCCAGCATAATTTCTGGGATCCTGTTGGTGTTTTATGTATATGTAAGTTACAGTCCAACATTTTGGCCATTGTATACTATCTGTATTCAGTTTACAGTTGCATAAGTAGAGTTCTGCAAAGGTACCATTTCTTATTCAGATACAGATTTTTGGATGGTGTGTAACTACTCCTCAATGCCTTCAGTGTAAAATGTTATTCACTGGGATTGCAGAAACATTCATTGTGCATTTCTCATTGCTCAGTGGCACAATAAACAAGCATAGTGGCAGATAAGAGACTGGTCTTTAATGCTATTTTTAAATTTGGCCAATGTATTCAGCCCTTGAATCTGTTCTGGCACATCATTCCACGGTCTGGGGGTGAATGAAGAAAAAATCCTCTGGATCACAGCTGCCAACCCAGCCCTGAATGACTGGAGTATATGGGGATAGGCAATCCTGTAGATAACCTGGACACAGACCAAGTAGTTCCTACACATAAAAAGAGCTCTGCCTGATGCATATCAAAGATCCATCAAGGCCACTATTCTTGATGCACCAACCAGAAATTTATCAACAGCGCTCATGGATGCTCTGGAGTTTGAGGGGCTCATTTTACCCCATACTATTTGTTGTGCAATGCCAATGAACTTTCTTGCCCAATCCATTCTCCAACATCTGCTTTTGGACTTATGCACTTTGCCTGATCATTTTTGGAATCTGGATAGAAATCTGAATATGGTGCATCTTTTTTTTATATGTTGTAATCCATCTGGATGTTTTGGGAGGGAATCATCAAGGCAACCTGATTGTATAAAACCACAAACCCAGGTTGCCGCCAAACTCGTAGATAACAGCACCCTAGACTGTTGTGTAAGAAAGCCATCAATCATGGTGTAGTGGTTTGTGTAATGGACTAGGATTCTGAAGAACAGGGTTCAAATCCCTGCCTGACAATGAAAATCCATTGGGTGACCTTAGACAAGTCCCACTCTCTGAGGATCAGAGGAAGGCAAGGAGAAACCCCTTTGAACACATCTTTCCAATAAAACCCCACAACAAGGTCACCTTAGGGTCCCCATAAATTAGAAATAATGTGAAGGCACACAATGACAATAGATTATTGTGTGTAGGAGAAAGAGAAGATATGAAAGCCTATGACTTCACACAGAAAGAGAAGCATTTTAAAATCCTTTCCCAGCAGCTTCTCACTTGTTTTCAGTATCCAGGGAAGTTCATGTTGTCTCCTGAATCCCAGCAAAGAGTTAACACATGAAGAAAGTGACAATAATGACTGTGTTTAGTGGCTCTCGTCTCATTCTGGTGCCTCTGCCTTCCCACCCTCAGTTTCTTTGCAGGCTTCTAAAGTGGAACCCTGGTGGGATACTCTACTGTAATTCTCTTTCTTTCTTTCTTTCTCTCTCCTCTCCCCCCATCTCTGTTATCGTGCAGTGACTAAATAATGGAGAACTGAGGAATGGAGATAATAGAACCACTGACATCTGGCTAATTGCCATTCCAGCTGGAGGTTGCTTGGCAGCTGAGTGGGACATGATTTGTGGATGAAGAACTTCTAGTGAACCATGATGGACAGAAGTCACTGGGGGTAAAGAGGGAGGGAGGGAAAGAATGCACAATTTTGTACCCACAAAGAGGCCCCAGGGGCAATGCCAACACCTGTAATGTCATCCATACTCCAAAGCCTCTGGGGGCATCTGGTGATAGGTTGATTTACCAGCTTCGCACAATGACTGTTTTGAGCTTTGTTCTATAAATACTGCCTACTTTCAGTACCTTTCCCTCCCCTAAACAAATACAATCTGATTGCATGCCGTACATTTGCAAAAGGTGAAGCTGAATTGCAAAGGAACAGCACCTTTTCCTACTGATGCAAACAAAATCAAATATTCATATTCTGAAATAATACTGAAGTTGTGAGACAGTGTGGTAGGGTGGTTTGAGTGTTGGGCCATGACTCTGGAGACCAGGGTTTGAATCCAGGCTTGGCCATGGAAACCCACTAAGGGGGGTTGCAGACTGCCAGAAATAGTGCAAATTGAGTCTACTTTAAGGGTTAGGGTTAGGGAATCATGGGGACTGTAGTTTATTGTGGCACCAGAGCTCTCTGACAGAGAAGGCTCAATGTCCCAGAAAAAAAAAATCCCATGATTCCCTAGCACTAACCCTAACCCTAAAAGTGGACTCAATTTGCACTATTTCTGGCAGCCTGCAACCCCCATAAGTGACCTTGGGCAACTCACTCTCTCTCAGCCTCAGAGGATGGCAATGGCAAACCCCTTCCAAAGAAACTTGGGAAGAAAACCCTGTGATAGATTCGCTTTAGGGTCACTAGAAGTCAGAAATGACTTGAAGGCACATAACACCAATGACAACAACAAACTGAAGTCATAAACAAACTGTTATGTGAGAAGAGGGAAACATTTCTTTCCCACTTGCTTACTGAAATAGTATTTATTTATTAATTAATGTATTTAGTTTGCATCCTGCCTAGCTCCCAAAATGGGACTCAGAATGACTTAGAATTATAAATTAAAACAAAACAGCTAAAATAATTAGTGCAAACGTTTTTTAAAAAACATCAAACAATCAATCACATTAAAACACTACTTTTAAGACATTAATTTTAAAAAAACAATTTAAAAACATGAAACACATATTATGCATGTATATTGTTTTATACACCTATTGCAAACCTCTCTACTCTAATCAGTTAAGGCTGAAGGCCTATTTGAACAAGAAAGTTTTTGTGTATTGTTGAAAAGAGAGCAGAAATCTCCTTTGACAGAGAATTTCTCAGCTTAGGAGCATCCTCCAAGAAGGCTTTCTTTCCCACATGTCCTCACCAGTCAAGTCTGGGAAGGTGGTGGGATGGAGAGAAAGCTCTCTCCCAAAAATTGAATCTCTTGGGCAGACTCAGATGTAGGGATATGGATTTTCTAACTGTTTGGACTTAAGTCTTACTCCATTTGTATTTCATCATTGCCTATATTTTATTTTAGGGGGGAAGCAGACGAGGGCCTCTGGGACGCCGTGGGACGGTGTGCCGCGGGACCGAGGCATCCGCACCGCGACACACTGTCGGCACCCCTGAAAGGAGCGCTAAATCAGCGCTCCTTTCAGATGTCAGTGAAAGTGCGCCCCAAAAGCATAGGGCGCACTTTCACTGACTTATCCGCCGCAGCGTGTGCGGACGCTGCGGCGGGAGGTTGCCCTGGGAGCGCCGGCCGTGCGGAGGGCCGGCTGCTCCGAGGGCAACCTCAGGAGAAGGAAGGGGTGCCGAGCGTGCGGCTGCCCCTCCTGTTCCCTGCCTCAGAGACGCCTCTATTAGCCGTCTGCCGAGGCCCCAAGTGAGGCCAAAACCATTATTTGAATAATCACTGCAGTTAATTGCCATTGAAATACAAGTTGAGTCTCTCTTATCCAAATTCCAAAATATTCCAAAATCCAAATTCTGTCCACATGGGTGGCTGAAATAGTGATACCTTTACTTTCTGGTGGTCCAATGTACACAAACTTTGTTTCATGCACAAAATTACAGTCAGCCCTTAGTAACTCTATGTGTGAGTGTGTGGTTCCATTCTGGATCCCTCTGCAGATTCCAAATACTGTGGAACCTCAAGTCTCATGGTTTTTAATGGTGGTGTGCCTCAGCCATGTACACAGCTTGCCATCTGCAGATGCTCAAATCCGTGGATGGCAAGCCCATGGTTGGGGTGGGCGGGCTTATACTAAAATTATTGTGTATAAAATTATCTTCAGGCTATGTATATAATGAGTATACAAATCATAAATGAATTTCGTATTTAGACTTGGATCCCATCTCCAAGGTATCTCATTATGTAAATGCAAATATTCCAAAGTCTGAAAAGTCCCCAAAATCCAAAAAAGTTCCAAAATCCAAAAAATTTCTGGGCCCAAATACTCACAATTCTGCATGCATCTTCAGAATCCCTAAAAGTTCCCCTTTCCACTGTCAAACATGTTAGGGAGTGCTGAAAACCATTACTGAGCAACATATCAGCACTGACCAAAATATGCCAGCTGTTCCTGATAGTCACCTTCCCCACTCAGAATGTTCTCGATATTGCATAATTCCAGTAATAGATATGAACCATTGTGTGTGTGAACTATTATGTGTGTGTGGTGTGTATGTCTTAGCCCCAATATTTTACTGCAGAGGGGAGTAGATAGCACAGCCCATAGGCTATGTTCAGCCATTAAGGCTGTTTTTGGGCCTCTGCAGACGGGTGGCCATGGGCCACCCCGAGAAGCCGCCAGATTGAGGCTGAGGCTGTTGCACTCCTCAGCCCCAGTCCACTCTTTTTCCGGCCCTGGAAGGAGCGCTAAAATAGCGCTCCTTCTGCAAGGCGCGGAAAGGGCACTGCAAGAGGCGGCGCAAGCCTCTTCGGCGTCTCTTCTGACTCAGCGTGTCTGGATGCTGAGCCGGAAGGACGTAATAGGAGCGCCCGTCATGTGCAATGATGGGAGCTCCGATTACATCTTCAGGAAGGGGTTGAGGCACCCAGCGTGAGGCTGCCCCTCCCCTTCCTTGCCTCAAAGATGGCGCAAAGCGCCATCTGCAAAGGGAGTTAGTCCTCTGGACCCTCAGGATCTACTTTTTATATTTCTTTCTTGCCCCCAAATATCTTTCAGCCTCCCTGGGTGTTTCTCCTCTAGAAGGGAGTTAACCTACAGTCACCTCGCCCCCCCCCCCTTTTTTAAAGGTGTCTCTTTTAAAATTGACCAGATAAAGCCAAATGTATGGCTAAATTATCCTCACAATTTTGGGGCAAAATTTTTCACAGTTTTTGGGCTGGGAGTGATTCTCCAAGTCCCTCACCAGAAAATGTGGCCACCTAACTCTTAACAGTTGCCAACACTTCTCTAAAAGAATACACTGGATAAGGTATTTGGAGCAGAATTCAGAAACCATTGAAAAGAAGACAGCAACTGCAGCAGCAAAGATAAATGTAATTAGAACAAGCTCATAACAATTGGGTGGGTTGTTTTTTAATTTTAAAAAGCACAAATATCACTACAAATCAAATAAAATTTTACATGCTTAAGTCCAGTGTAAATAACTTGTGCCCGTAATGGTAATGGTATAATAATGTGTAGTGATAGAGTACAAATTGAAGAGAATGGAAAATAAATATGGACTGAAACACACAGCAAAATTGGGAGAATGGAAGTATGAGTGGTAAATGAACCCAAAGAGCATGATACTGTGGCTTGAGAGTTGGAACAGGACTCTGGGAGATCAGGATTTGAACAACAATTTTAGCTAACAACAAGTATTTATTGTCTCTCAACCCATCAGGGTCCTGACAGCCATGTATGATGGATAAAAACATTTGAAACCTTAAAACCCCAAATAAAAACATTTAAACTCAGAGTAAATCTACTGTTTTAAAACATTTAAAAAAATCATAGACAATTAGAACAGCAAGACTAACCATCTCTGGTTTTAAGGATCAAAGGCCACAAGAAACAACATAAGCCTGAACTGCAACCCAAAGCAAGGAAGGGGTGCATCTACTCTGTCCAAATAATGTAGTTTGGCATCACTTTATCTCACAGGGTCCTACCCTACAGAATCCTGGGATTTATAATTGTAAGGCACCAGCATTACAAAAAAGTCAGAATCATACAAGCCATTGTATTCCCTATTACCATGTATGGATGTGAGAGCTAGACAGTCAAGAAAGAAGATAGGAAGAAAATCAATGTATTTGAGATAATGTGGTGCTGGAGAAAAGTGCTGAGGATCCCATGGACAGCCAAAAGGACAAACAAGTGGCTTCTAGAGCAGATCAAGCCAGAGATATCACTAGAAGCTAAGATGACAAGACTTAAACTGTCATACTTTGGACACATCATGAAAACACATGAGACACTGGGGAAAAAAACAATAATATTAGGAAAGGTGGAGGGAAGCAGAAAGATAGGAAGGACACATGCTAGATGGATGGACTTTATTAAAGAGACCACAAATATGAGTTTGCAGGAGCTGAACAGAGCAGTAGAGGACAGGGAGGCCTGGAGATGTCTCATCCAGAGGGTTGCCAAGGACTGAGATTGACACAAAGGTGGTTAACAACAACAAAAGCCACCACTATTCATTTGAAGAGAAAGCTAAATACCTTATAAGACTACAAATCCCAGGCTTCCATAGCATGGAGCTACAGCACTTAAAGTGGTGTCAAACTGCATTATTTCTACAATGTAAATGCACCCAGGTGCTGCTACAATGTAAATGCACCCAGGTGCTGCAACAGAGAAGGCACTTCCTGCCAACCTAGCCTTGTAGGATGAAGGAAGAAGTAATACACATGAAGTAGTAACAACTAAGAAAAGGGGAGTAAAGTATCTGGAGGATCATCTCTGTCTAGACTTCCTGATGAACCCAAAGTCCCAGTTTCTTCTTTGCTGTCATCTCCAAATGTATGAAAATGGCCACAGCTTGTTTTCTGCTGCTCCAGGACCCGGAACAATGGATGAAAGCTACAGGAAAAGAAATTCCACCTCAACATTAGGAGGAACTTCCTGACAGTAAGAGATGTTTGGCAGTGGAAGACACTCCCTCGGCGAGTGGTGGAATCTCCTTATTTGGAGGTCTTTAAACAGAGGCTGGGTGGCCATCTGCCGGGGATGGTTTGATTTTGAGTTCCTGCATGGCAGGGGGTTGGACTGGATGGCCCTTGTGGTCTCTTCCAACTCTATGATTCTATGATTCTATGTCAAAAATTTATTCTTTGCAGATGCTGATTAATTGTTTTAAAACATCTAAACCATTTAATTGTCTCTAATATTGATAAGTTCATTACATTTATTCAGGCACACAGGTCATTTCTAGTGTCCCAGTGTCAGATTTTGTTGCACAATTCACAGCCAACTAGACTTATAAGGTAGCCATTTTATAACACTATCGCCCAAAGAATTGTAAACAATGTTCTTGACTTGCAGCCATCTGTCATGTACAAGTGTTTTTTTTTTAAAAGACTGAAAACAGCTGCGGAAAATTTGTCACAACAAATCTATTGCATTCATGTTGGTTATATGTTTTTTGCAAACATGGAGGGCTGGCAGTTACTCAAAACAGACATTCTATCTCATCTGGCTGTGTTTTCTGGCTCTAGTTGTTTAAATATTGTGGGACGCCTGTGATTCTACTCCCATAAACACTCTTGTGGAAAAGAAGTATTTATATACACTGTAATATAGTCGAATTCTCATGGGGTAAAAAAACAACCCTTGATTAAGACCCCCAGTGGAAGTTTAGATGAAGGTTAAACAAAAGAAGGATGTAGCTTTATAACCAGAAGGTTTTTTTTTTAAATCACAAATTGACTTTTGTGATGGTAGAATTAAAATTTGGCTAAATATATTTTATTTGATCTTATAGAATACCAATTTTATTTGATAAAAAGCAGTAATTTTAACTTCAGAGACTTTAATAGGAACCTTCAGTAGAAAAAGAAAGCTTAAAGTAGATTTTTTATATATATAAAAAAGGAGGAAATGGGAAAGGATCCAAATCATCAGTTTCTATCAATCAATTTAGCAGACATGGGCTGCTGCCCAAAAAGTCTTTCACCACTTCAAACTTGCTAGTCTTTATGGTGCCACAAGACACTGTTCTTTTTTCAGTAGCAAAGTACTTGTAAAGTTTAAAAAGTTATTTTCAGAGATCTGATAAAGATCTTTTCAGGTGTTAAAATAAGATATGCACTTTCAGATGGCGCAAACTCTTTTCTTGTAAAAGAAACCAGAACATGAAAAAGGGTTTTTTTGGGATGGTGGTGGTGGTGGTGAAGCTATGACTCTGAATCCTTGGAGATTCTAGGGACCTTATCACATGGAGCCCAATGCAGTCAGAACCCAAACGAAATCCTGACCTGATATGTGTTATTTTTCTGTGTGTCCACACGACGTCGCACAGAACCCCGACAGAACCCCAACAGAATGCGGCAAGAACCGAGATCTTTTGAATTTCGGTTTTTTGGGGAATTGCAGTTGCGCGACGGGAATCATTTCACTTTTGCCGGCAATATGAACAGCCAATACGTATTGGGGAGCATTTCCCCGCCTGCGCTCCAAGGAGGACCTGTTTTCGGTTTTCTATGGGCTGGTCCTCCGAGCGGAGGATTTCTCTGCTCAGAAGACCAGCCCAGAAAGCAGTGAGGCCGGGGGTAAAAGGATGCTGCCGGCGTCCTTTTAGCCCCGGCTTTGGTTTTCTATGGGCTGGTCCTCCGAGCAGAGGACTTTTCCGCTTGGAAGACCAGCCCAGAAAGCAGTGAGGCCGGAGCTAAAAGGATGATGCCAGTGTCCTTTTAGCCCCGGCTTCGGTTTTCTATGGGCTGGTCCTCCGAGCGGAGGACTTCTCCGCTCGGAAGACCAGCCCAGAAAGCAGCGAGGTCCTTTTAGCCCCGGCTTCGGTTTTCTATGGGCTGGTCCTCCGAGCAGAGGACTTCTCCGCTCAGAAGACCAGCCCATAAAGCAGCAAGGCCAGGGCTAAAAGGACGCCACTGGCGTCCTTTTAGCCCCGGCTTCAGTTTTCTATGGGCTGGTCCTCCGAGCGGAGGACTTCTATGGTCAGCTCTCTGAGGGGACCTCCTCGGAGTGCAGGCGTCCGCGCTCCAAGGAGGACGTCCTCAGAGAGTCGGCTCTCCGAGGACATTTTCCCCGGAGCGCGGACCCTGAGCGGGGCCTGCGCTCCAAGGAGGACCTCCGAGCCGGCTTGGGAAGGGGTTTGGATGACAGCCGCGGCAAGTGACAGCCGCGGCTGTATTGGGCATGCGCAGAGCATCATTGCTTGGTTATGTACGGGATTTTCTCACTTGTGTGTGAACAGCAAATATGGTTCCCGGGAGCGCTTCATCACGCTTTCCTTAAAAGCGCGATGACGCTAATTGCGTGTGATAGCCATTTACGTATTGTGGGGTTTCTTTTGGTTTATTACTGGATTTATTCTTATTTCACTTTATTATCGCTTTGTGGCCCGCGTCTGATAAGGTCCTAGGAGTGGTAATCAAAAAACATAACTTTTTCAAGCTCTGGAAGAAACACTTTAAAATTTCTCTCTTAACCTCATCAAGTAATGGATACCATTCACTTTGGTATTGCTATAAAGCAGAGGTGGACAATTAATGGCCAGAGATTATGGAGATAACAGACCTAACTCCCTAATTGTTTCTGCTGTTGCTGTGTTCTTTCTGAGTTGTTTCTGAATACTGAACCTATCAGGGGGCTTTCTTGGTAAGATTTGTTCAGATGCAGTTTGCCTTTGCCTTCCTCTGAGGCTGAGAGAGTGTGACTTGCCTAAGATCACCTAGTGCATTTCCATGGCTGAGCAGGGATTTGAATCTCCAGTCATAGTCCAATGCTGAAACTATTACACCACACTGGCTCCTCAGCCTAATTGCAACCCCCCTTTTCAAGTGATTAGTTCAAGCTACCAAATAAATCTCTCCCTTTCATTTTTGATCCTAGTAAAATCTGTAAATTTCTTCATCAGTTTGACCCGAAGAACTTGAGCCTTTTAAAAAAAAAATAATGCTAGGGGAAAAATCACATTCTTCCATCCCTAGCTATCATTAATCTATGTTGTCCTTTCAAGCATGCTCTGTGCAAAAAGTTGAATTATTTGCATGAAATCACCTTGTCGGATCGAGTTCTGTATGTGGAACCAGAACCAGTGACACAGCAAATGACCCATGCTGCATCATGTGTATATATACAATTCTCAACAGATGGTTGGCATGGTTAGCTTTGACAACACCAGTTAGATTATGTACTGAACATCTGTTTGCAGCTACCTGTTCTCAGGTCCTTGTGCACAGGCGGCAGGGTGTGCAAGGATTCAGTGACTACGTATGCAGGGTCAAGCCAACATAACTGATGCTTGAATGACCTTTATGATGGCCCTCAAGTAGTCTTCTGCAGACTTGTTCCTGGCTCATTATTATTCTACAACCTGGTGTGATGCATCAGAGCCTTGTAAACAGAGCTACATTGTATTTATGATGATGATGTGATGATATTGGCTATTGGTCAATGAAACAGTTCAATTATATTCTTAAGTGATTTATGGTGTAAGCTTTTTAGCTGCATCTACTTTAACTTTTGCAAGGTGCCTTGAGTCCTAGACTGAGAAAAAAGATGGGATATGTGTGTGTGGGTGTGTGTGTGAGTGGGTGTAGGGGGAAGAGAAAGGAGGAAAAGGGAAAGCTTTGTACTGCTGTGGCATATCAATGTGCATAACATTGCCTCAAAACACTGGTCCAAAGCTTCCAGTTGATCCGATGGATTAGAGTAATCATTCCTCATATCAGGTTTCTACCTTTCCTAGCATTATTGTCTTTTCCAGTTACGTGTAACTTCTCATGATGTGGCCAAAGAACAACAGCCTCAATTTAATCATCTTTGCTTCTAGGGAGGTTTCAGGCGTGATCTGTTTAAGGGCCCATTTGTTTGTCTTTTTTACTATCCACTGTATTCTCAGCACTCTTTTCTAGCACCACATCTCAGATAAGTTGATTTTCTTTTTGTCCATTTTCTTCATTGTCCAGCTCTCACAACCTACATTGTGATGGCCCAAACAATTCTAACTTTAGTGCTTAGTTGTAGAATTCAAAGATATAGCCATGTTAGTCTGTAGAATCAGTACATAGAGAGATCTTGTAGCACCTTTGAGACTAACTGAAAGAAATAAATTGGCAGCATGAGCTTTCATAGACTTCAGTCTACTTCCTCAGATGCATTTGGTGGAGTGGAAGCCAGGCACAGACATATATATGCCATTGGTATGTGAAGATGCCAATTCAAATTACAAATCCTTTGTGTATGGAAATGAAGTTGCAGGTCCAATTTTAACTATTATCGTTAGTGCACAAAGGCATAGGAAACTGGTCTTTGTACATGGAGATGAACGGGCAGATCTAGTTTTGCAATGGGACTAGCATATGGTGTGGCGAATAGATGCATGTAGGGCACCCCCATGAGAGTGGGCCAGATAGTGTTGAGGTATGTGTACTGAGTCAGAAAACCATTGTCTTTGTTCAATCCATTGCTGACAGACTGTAGTTTGTGGATGAATTCCAATTCTGCTGTTTCTCTTTCCAATCTACCTTTGTAATTCGTATGTTCAAGGACTGCTGTCTGAGGTCTGAGATGGAGTGCTTAGGAAGATTGAAATGTTCTGCCACCCATTCCTAATATTTGATTTATATCCATTTATCCTCTGGTGAAGGGACTGGCCTGTTTGCCCAATGTAGAATGCTAACTGACACTGGGCCTTTGCAGACTGCTAGAAATAGTGCAAATTGAGGCCACTTTAACTGTCCTGGCTCAGTGCTAAGGAATCATGGGAACTGTAGTTTATTGTGGCACCAGAGCTCTCTGACAGAGAAGGCTCAATGTCTCAGAAAAAAATACAATTCCCATGATTCCCTAGCACTGAGCCAGGGCAGTTAAAGTGGACTCAATTTGCACTATTTCTAGCAGTCTGCAAAAGCCGACAGTATGGCATATATCACATTGGAGGATGAGAATGTGAAGGCCCTCATAATATTGTGGGTGATGCCATTAGGTCTTCTGATGACATTTCTTGGATAAATGTGTGGCATCTTGGTTTGTGGCAAGGCTTAGCACCTGTGTCACCATTTGTGTCATGTGTTGTCCTGTAGGTGAGTCCCTGTTTGAGATTTGGAGGCTGTCTGTAGGCGAGTAAAGGTCTGCCACCAAGAGCCTTTGAAAGAGTGCCATTATTGTCCAGAATGGGTTGTAGTTCATTGATGATAAACCTGAGTGGTCCCAGTCGGGAGCTGTATGTGACCACTAGTGGGGTTCTGTCATTTTCCCTCTTCAATATGTTCTGTAATAGATCAGTCCTGGGTACACATCTTGCCTTGTTTGTTTTTTTACTTCATGTGGTGGGTACTGTAGTTTAAGAAATACTTGTTGTAATTCCTTTAGTTTGGGATCCCTGTCTTGTGGGTCTGAGCAAATGTGATTGTGTCAGAGGGCCTGGCTGTAGACTATGGATCTAGTGGTGTGTTCAGGGTGAAAACTGGAGGCATGTAAATATGTGTAGAAGTCTGTGGGTTTGTGATATAGTGTGGAGTTTATCTATTTTGTAGCTGTACTGTGGTGTCCAGAAAGTGAACTTGTTCAGTAGATAGTTTCAGGCTGAGGTTGATGGTGGAGTGGAAGTTGTTGAAGCTCTGGTAGAATGTCTTGAATGAGTCCTTTCCATGAGTCCAAATTTTGAAGTTATCATCAATGTACCTCAAGTAGAGGAGTGGTTTCTGTGTGCAGGAGTTGAGGAATTGTTGTTCTAGGTTGGCCATGAAGTTATTAGAATATTGTGATGCCATGTGCATGCCCATGGTGGTGCCATTAACTTAAAGGTATATCTTGTTATCAAAGGAGAAGTAATTGTGTGCAAGAACAAACTGACAGACTTTAGTGGCTAGGTCTGATAGGGTCCCTTCTGGAATGATGTTCCTGATGACTTTTAGTCCATCTTTGTGTGGGATGTTGATGTACAGGGATTCCACATCCATAGTGGCTATATGGTGTTTCCTGGAAGGTTGTGGATAGATTCTATCTTCTGTAGGAAGTTCGTGGTGTCCTTCACATAGGTGGGGGTGTTGGTGGCATATGGTTTAAGAATGTTGTCCATATACTTGGGAGCACCAACTGTAAGTGTTCCAATGCTGGAGACAATAGATCATCCAGGGTTGCCCTGTTTATGTATTTTAGATAATAGGTAGAATGTGCCACGTCAGGACTCCTGGGGTGTGTCAATAAGGATTTGGTTTTGTGCCTCCATGGGAAGTTCTCTGAGTAGCTCCTGTAATTCCTTCCAGTATTCCTCTGTGGGATTCTGTAAAATGTGGTGTTGGACAGTTGCCTCTTAGCCTCCTGTATGTAGGCAGATCTGTCCATGATGACTAGTTGTATGTCTTTACTCTTTAGGATCTTGCCTAGTGATTTCATGGCTGCCCTTCCCATTGCTAATCTTCTGTTTTTTTGACTGCAGTCTCCTTTCTGATCAATGTTTGATCCATACATCAATGTTTGATGTATGGGAAACTACATTATGTGTCATTTATTGAATATGTCTACTTTAGTTGAGACTGCCATCCTTATTCAAGTGAAAGATATCTGAATGCACAATTGTAGCACAGTGATTCCAGTTCAACTGCCATTGTTATGTCTAAGAAAATCCTGGGATAGGCAGTTTGGGGAGAGCTATTTAGAATTCACAGCCAGAGAGCTACAATGCCTCTTTAAGCTACAGTCCCCAAGATTTCATTTCACGTAGCCATTAGAATTAAAGTGGAATCATAGTGGTATAATTGCATAATGTGGAATGGCCCCATATGATGTCATCTTTTCATGCAGGTGGTGATGATATTTCACCTTGAAAGTGACATTTGAAGTAATGGTGGTAGAAAATTATTCATAGTGATATCCAATGCTGGTAAGCTGTTCAGAATAATTTCAGGGAAAGCAGGAATTTATAACAGGAGGGAGGGGAAAGGTTAGATCAGGGGAAAAAAAACACCCTTGAATCTCTCTACACACAGAGGTTTCTAATAACAATAGGATCTGCACATACACGCCCCCCCCCCCTTAATGAGAATAACTGGGCTAAAATGTTAGTTTGCATTTCAAATAATTTAGCTGAATTGTTTGAATACAAGAATTCAACTGAATTGAATTTTCTGTTGAAAAAAATCTATTTTAATTAGACACTTTAAAGGAAACATTATTTTAATTAGCGAGTAAAGTGGTTATACACTTTAAAAAGCATAAAGGATATAAACACATCAGTGACGGAATTCTTCATAGTAGCATTTTGCCTGTTAACTTACACGTCTTTCCTTTTGAAGCATTCTAAAATTAAAAACCCCTAATTTTGAAAAGAACAAATAATGAAAAAAGCAATTAACTTTCAAACAGAAATCTCACTTGTGAGACTAAACCAATAGCTTAAATGTAAACAACAGTGAAGAAAGTAGGACACTTTACATAAGTTTATGAGTCCTAATATGAAAACCCTGTTATGTTTTCCATATTACATACTGAATGAATGAAGTTGGACCAAGGCTATGCCAAGCCTTAGGTTTCATGTGGGCAATGGGGGTTGAAAGTGTTGTCCCTGAAACTAAATTAAGCCCCCAAAGCCCACATACCCCCCCCCATTTAAAACCTGTGATTTTTTATTTTTTTACCCACAGAAATGCTCAAAATGGGTTAAAATGGTTTTGCAAAACTGCAGCATTTTTGGCTACACATACAGTCGCCCCTCCATTCTCATAGACTTAAAATCTGTGGTTTTGAAGATTCATGGAGGGGTGACCCATTCAAGCCTATGGGGCTTGAATATTGGTGAGTCTCCATTTTTGCAGGGGTCAGTGGGACAGGAACAGACCCCCCATGAAAATGGAGGGCCGACTGTACTTCCAAGTTGAAAAGAGAGAGAAGAGCAAAACAATTTTCTGAAAACTGGCTGAGAATAAAACTGGAAGTCACATGATGTGACATGATGTCACATAGCTTCTCAGCCTTGCTGTAGACTGTTGGCTTCCAACCTTGGGTCACTGATACAACTCTCTGAAGCCAAGACCATTGGCCAATTTAGCTAGAGCTTTAGTGAGTTGTCCAACAAGACCTTTGGACCCAAGGTTAGGAACTACTGCTATAGACAATTGATTGCACCTCTATTTAGGGATGTGAAACTGGGCTGTGAGAAGTGTGCTGTCAATCCAATCCAGCCATAATAGCCAGCTCTTCAATGCCACCATAAATACTACACAAAGGATCAGGGTAGCTTGAGGAAAGAGGCAGATTATGAATCTAGGATGAAGGGGACATCACTGACCCCATTCAGTAGAGTCTGCTGCCTTTTTGTGGAGCATTTTGGAGGCTTGGGAGTATGTATTGGAAAGTAAAGAGGATCCACCAGATCAATGAAACATACCTAAATATGGAACCAAACCCTTTCAATGTCTCACAAAACTATAGTTCCCAGAATTCCCTAACACTGGGCCAGGGCAGTTAAAGTGGTCTCATATTGGATTATTTCTGCAGTGTGTTTTGGACCCTAGTTAACACAAAGCTCTTGGACAGTATAGCAGGATTACTCAGACACATATATCAACTCCCCCAAGGTTCTACTGACACAGACAGTTCCATTCCATCTGGATGGTAGTATCCATCCACCCAATACCATTCTATCCAGATGATAGCATATCACAGGCTGCAAACGAGAGCACTGCAAAAAAGTGACCTCAAAACAATTAGATCTTGTCTACATGGCTTCTTCACCTTGCATTCCTCCCAGGCTCATTACATCTTTCTTACACAGTGCAGGGCCTAAACCTTGAATTGGGTCCGAACTAACTTCACAACACCCACACCTGAACTGGGGCTTCCTCTCTCTAACATTTTAAAATGTTCTCTCTCTACAGTGATGATGGCCATTTGCCTTCCCATGTGGTCCCTGCAAGCTGCCCGGTGCCACTGCTGCATGCACAAGTCACTTTAAATTCAGAACAAAGCACCCAGCATTGATCACGTGGCTGGGCATCTTGTTCTGACTTCAGCAGTGGCACTGGGTAACAAATGGATGCTTTGTGGGAAGGCATCCATCCATTATTCACTGCAACATCTGAAAGATAAAGATCAGATCCAGGGAGAATTTGAGGCCAGAATACTCCAGGGAGAGCCTGGAGTATTCTGGCAAATGTAGATGAGCCCTTAAGTCTAGGAAACTCCTGCATATGCATTTCCTGCATTGGTAAAGCGTTGAACTGTATGATTTTTGGAGTTACTTCTAATTCTACAATTCTATAGTTCTGTGTTAATCAAACACAGACCTTAGAACATATGAAGCTGTCTTACACTGAATCACACCCTTGGGCCATCTAGCTCAGTACTGTTAACTTTGACTGTCAACAATAGCAATCTGGTGTTTTAGGCAGCAACCTTTCTTAGCCCTACCTAGAGTATCACCTGCTGGTTTCCCATGCAAGGAATAACCAGGTCTAAACCTACTAACCTTGCAAAATCAGATGAGATTGGCATATAAGGAAGAACCAGACATCGCTATATTAAAATAATGCTATTATGACATATTAAAATTAGTTGCAAACCATTCATATTGTAAAGTGTTTACTTTTTCTCATTTACCTTTTTAATAGAATAAGGCCTAATCTAACTGCTAAATTTAAATTTGACTTTAGGTTTGGATTTGAATTTGACTTTATTTGGCAGGTTTTTCAGGAATTTGAACTAAATGTTTTTTATTGTATTAATGTAAGGCTAATTTTGACTTGAGAAATGTGTTTATTTATTTGTATAATTTCTATATTTTGGTTATCAGCAGATATATTTATTATTTTCATATGTAACTACTTCAGCCTTGTAGGCATCTTGCAGTGCATTTAAAATACTTTTTTTTTTAAAAAAAAATCCCTTTCTAATAATTCTTGCAACCATTGATTACTTCTAATTACAGAGGACTGCAAAGAATCAATGGAACTTACATAAGTGTTGACTTGCCAAGTTCCTAATAACTATTGGCTAGCAGCATAATGCTAAAATAATTGCTTTGCTAGACCAGATGTGAATGGCTTTGCTAGAAAGCTTTCTCTTTCAACAATAGCTGGGCAAAATACTTTTGATAACATACAAGCAGGGCAACATGTTCATTTCCCATTGCTTATCTTCACTGGCTACTGCTCAGCACTAAGTACTTCTGTGTGATGAATATTTGAAAGGGGATGTCTATGTTATTTTTGTATGGGAAATAAAACACACCAGGACCCAAATTACCAAGGAGGCTAAACATTCGGAAAATACTACCGCTATGAAAATTACATGTCTCCTTTTTCAGTTAAGTATGCCACTTTGAGACAGCAATGAAATGTCCACAGAAAGTGAAGAACCATGGTGGTTTTGTGCACAACTAAAGGGACAGCAGATGAGAACTTCTGAAACAATCACAGGAAACTCTCCAAATGATTATATTCCATCATCCTTCCCCCCCTCCTAGACTAGATCCCACAGCAGGGTTGCATAACATACATCTCTGCATGTAGAGTTACTCATTGATCGTGCTATGTAGTGCTTCTGTTTAATGGCAATGGCTGGAATTCGCTATCATAGTTACAAATGCATAACCTAGAGTTGCACACCCATAACCTATCTATATTCATGAAGACTACACTGTTGTCAAAAATCCTCCAATCCTATCTTAATGGCCATCAACTACTGCAAGCAATGGAGGTCTATTCTCCTGTCGATCAGGGAGTAACAGCTTGGTGTTTCCATCTCCCTGCTACCAATAATTTCTGCTGCAAAAATTAGAGACAGGGTCACTGTTGCAATTCCTCTTCACACCAGAGGTCACTGGTGAGAGAGGGATAGAAATACCAGACTGCTGCATCCTGATTGACAGGAGGACAGATTTCTGTCGATTATAGCAGCTGGTGGTTGTTAAGGTAGAACTGGGTGTTTGGGCCAGGAGACACTGCTTAGTTAACTAACGTACTCAATTAAATACTGTATACTTAAGTATACTTAACAAAGGGCCTTTGCAGGCTGCCAGAAATAATGTAACTTGAGTCCACTTTAACTGCCCTGGCTCAGTGCTAGGGAATCATGGGAAGTGTAGTTTATTGTGGCACCAGAGCTCTCTGACAGAGAAGGCTCAATGTCTCAGAAAAAACTACAGTTCCCATGATTACCTAGCACTGAGCCAGGACAGGGCCTTTGCAGACTGCTAGAAATAGTGCAAACTGAGTCCACTTTAGGGGTTAGGGAATCATGGGAACTGTATTTTATTGTGGCACCAAAGCTCTCTGACAGAGAAGGCTCAATGTCTCAGAAAAACAACAACAATTTCCATGCTTCCCTAGCACTAACCCTAACCCTTTTAAGTGGACTCAATTTGCACTATTTCTGGCAGTCTGCAAAGGCCCACAGTTAAAGTGGACTCAAGCTGCATTATTTTTGGCAGTCTGCAAAGGCCCTAAGTAGCTAATTTGGGATCTTGGACAATGTTCTATGACTGAATGCACACCTGAAAAAGTAACTCAATATATAACTGAATCTACATGCACATCCAAATCCATATCACCTGTTCATGTGCATTTGCATGCACAGCGACACATATCCACAATTCTACTTCCACAACCTTGAACTGAATGCATATGTTCCACATTAGACAAAATGTACTACTGTTTCCACAGGGGATTTACAGATGTGTAAGACACATGCAGAAACAATGTGGCATAATGGTTTAAGAGTTTGACTCTGGAGACCAGGGGTCAATTCCAAGCTCGGCCATGAAACCTTGTTCAAGTCACATACTCTCAGCCTCAGGAGAAATCAAGACAAGCTCCCCCCCAACAAATCTTGCCAAGAAAACCCCATGATAGGTTTGTGTTAGTTGTCGCCGCAAGTTGGAAATGACTTGAAGCCACATAATCACCCCAACAAGACACGAATAGGATTTTGGTTTATATTTTCTAATATGCGTTTAGGATCCTAGAATATCATGGCCAATCTCTGCCCCATCCTCATTCACACCAAACATCAGTGTGACTGGAAGTCAGCTTGTCTAACCAAGTTATGGGGGTTAGACAGAATCCTAATAGAATTCAATCATATTTCTCAGCCCCATCCCAAGTCAGGTTTGTATCCTGTCATGATTGTAATGATATAACTGTTAACTGACAGGGACAGTAAGAGAAGGAGTTTCAGGTAATTGTAAATTTCCACAGTATCCCCAACAAGGTCCTCTGCAAATCTTTCAGCTGAACATTACAGATGCCACAGGCTATGACTGCACAACTCACATCTGGTAAGATTCTTTCATGAATTTCCATCAAATTTACAACAAAGGTTGTAAATTGTGAATTATGCATCAGCATATGTTCCTGTTAATTTATACACCACTGACAACATTTTGGCACCAGATCTGTAGCTAGCAATTATATTTGTAAAAGTTTGCCTGTTAATACTATCAAAGAACTGGGAATATTCCTTCATATTAATATATGGAATATCTTTTATTGTTTTTTAAAAATCTGACATAATGACAGTTCTCAAATAAGAACAGAGAAAACAGAGTCTATAACTTGAAAAGATTCTAAGCTTCAAGCCGCTGGATTGCTACTGTCACTAAGATATTATTAGTTCTTATGGGACATTATTGTTCAATAGAGTAGTGATTCCACTCCAATCGAATTTGGTTTATATCTTCTAATATATATATAGTTTGGGCTAACATCTGAAATTGATTCTTTACTTCTCTGCCAACAACAGAGCCACTAGACGGCAGTGGATTCACTATCCTTTAGGGATTCCTTATTCCTTACTCAAGACTCTGGTGGTGAAACTGAAACATTATTTGTATAGAAGCCAACAGAGAAGCTAAGTTGAGATTTTTCAGAGAATCATGCAACCGAAAGAGACTTTGGAGGTCAAATGTCATCTGGTCCAATGTACTGCCCAATGGAGAATATTCAAATGGAGGATGCAAACACAGTGTGTTTTTGACCATTGGCCCACTGGGAACTTTTCCTCCTTACTTTTCTGCATTGAGTGGCTGGGATAGATATCCTGGTTTAGGTAGAGGGAGGAGACCAATAATTACTCAGATGCTAATGAAATTTATAGGTGAAATCTGTTAGAATATAGATGGGTTATACAGTCAAAGGTGAAATCTAGAGATATGTGTGTGGAATTTTCCTCATGAGAACATCATCTAGAGAAACAAAGTAAATCTAACACCAGATGGCCAACACAGACATAAATATGTATTTTCCCAAAGATACAACTCATGGACACAGACTTTGTTATGAGAAAGGCTTGATAACAATTATACATAAACATCATTAAGCTGGGAAAGACAGTCACGTGGTGGATGATGGACAGCAAGAGGCTGGGTTAATATACATCATACAGGCATTATCCAATTAACATAAGGTTAACACCTAGAAGGTGGAGTATGGGAAGGGCCTAGAGAATCCTTTGTCTAGAATGTTATTGTCCAAGATGTGAGTGCTTGCCTGCCTGAAAGCAGTGGTTTTAACTGCAACAAGTTGGAGATTCTAAGCTTTTGGGATTGTTAAAGATGTAAACTTTCATGGCTGAACTGGTCAAGTTCATCACAATGGATTTTACTTAGCTATCTTATTTTACTTTTATATGCATTAATAAACTATGCTTTTGGACTTTACAATGTGTCTTCTTGACTGAGGAAGACAGGATCCTGAAGAAAGGAAGCTGAGCCACTTGATGGCAAGAGTTACAAAGTGGCTGTGGATCACAGCAGCCAGCTTGTCCTGCAGATTCTGCTGGGTGCCAAAGAGCATCACTGCAACACCCATCATCCACACACTGACAAAATCTGCTTAAATTTTTATTTAACACCAGTTTCCTTACCAATACACAGACATTGTTTCCAAGGAAGTTCTCCTTTGCAAGCCCAAATGATATAAAAGTGAACACTGGAAGAGTATGACTCCCATTCATCTCAGTGGTGAAAAAGCTGGTGTAAAATAAAGGTTTCATCAGGTTTCTGGGCTTGTTCAGTAATGTGGACACATATCCTTTTGATGTTTAGACAGCCTCCAGCCTCCATGATGAATGGCTTCCTGATGGTTTTCTTGTCATGATTTATGGATGACAAGTTTAAGCAATCATTAAGAATAATTATATTTAATTGATGGGGTATTTTCCTAATGTTTGGTAGCAATGCAAATGAAAATAAATTAAGAATGCACAGAATGGATAAGGTGGCACATGGGTACCTTAATGGGTTACATGTGAAAAATCCCCATGTTTTAGTAATGAATTCATAAGGGTGACTGAATTTCAGAGGTGGAGCTGATAGCCTCACTTTGGGAGGAAATGCCATTTATGGTTAACATGCATAATAATATGAAAGAATTAAAGCATCTCTTGGTATTCTATACAAATGCTATATCCACCCTGATGACAAAGGAGGGATGTACATAAATAAATGCTTGATCAGATAGGTCACAAGCCTGTTGGTGTCTTATGCATGCATAAGTTCCTCTACAGAAGCAGTTGGACATTTATGTCCAGTGTGGAATAAATTTGTATTGAATTGAAGGTTGTAGTTACCCATGTGGTGCCAATGTGTCTGCCATTAAACATGGAGAAGTGCATTAGGTTGCACATCTTGTTGTGCATCCAGTCACATTAGGGCAGTATTTCCCAAACTTTGGTCCTCCAGGTGTTTTGGACTTCAACTCTCAGAAATCCTAGGAATTTGGCCAACAATCAGGAATTCTGTGAGCTGAAGTCCAAAATATCTGGAGGACCAAAGTTTGGGAAACACTGCATTAGATTTATCTCCTGGAACATTTCAGGGTGGGCCAACAAAGCTGGAGCTATTTCCTTCTTTCATTACATTAGCCAATTTGATGTTATTTCACTCCAAGAAACTTGGCCACAAGGAATATTGCTCTGGAAGGATTTATACTTATCAGTATAGAAGCTTCCCAGGTTAATAAGAAGGGTCAGAGAAGTAGTGGAGGACTAGCAGCTTATCATCATCATTGTTTATTGTACTAGCCAAAGGCCATGACAAAAAGCTTTTAAAAATACACAAAATTGCTAAGATAAAAAGTATAAGAGTACAAATGTGAGGGCAATCTGGCTGTGACATCTGTTACCCCATTGGTCGCTAGGCTTGATTCAGCTGAACTGGTTTGCTAGATGGGTGTTCCCTTCCTCCCTTACCACTCCATATGAGTCCTTCCCAATGCTGCACACTTGGTGGAAGAGGACAACCATCCTAGACAGAAGAAGTGTTCCATTCTTCATTCCAGGGTATTCAATAGCTATGATCTCCTGCTAGAACCTCCAAACAAGCTCAAGGTCCATTTGTACAACTAGCAGCTCTCATCTCCAATGATATCACAGCAAAGATTACTTTGGTAGAGAGGCATGAGCATTTAGCATCAGTGTTATTATTTCATTCACCATCTTTTAATTTTATTCTAATAACTATCTGTATCCTGCCACTGAATTCTAAGCCTCGATAGAAGATATCTGGTTTAAAACTGAAAACTTTAATAAGGTCAGGATTCTGAAGTTGAAAATCCTTCAATGTACTCATTATTCTTGGGCCAGGAGAGTTCGCTCAGAATATGCTATTTATTGGTCCTCATTTCTCATATTAAACCAATTGTAGTATACAAGATCTTTTGAAGGATCATATTGAACATGGTACATTAATTTAGTCTGAAAGTAAGACATGAATAGGTATGGTTGTTTTTGATTTAGGTGATAGTTTTTAGCTAGGGGAAAGTGTAGCTGAAACTGATAAAATGAACCTTTGCTGCCACTACCATCCAGATATCCTAGTGATAGCATCAAAGACTAGTCTTTGGGAATCATTGTTTCCCTAATCCATTTCAGGTTTCAACATATAGCAAGACTGAGTGACACCCAAATAACTGCTCTTATATATTCAAGCTGAAATTGCTTCTGCCATAAGAAGCATTCAAAGCTTTTTAGTTGTGACTATTTTCTGTCTTCATAAGCTTTATACTAATTATGGCAATGTTGTCAACACTGGTTGACAATCGCCATATTTTTAAAGCAAAACAATTTGTTCCTTTGGCATGCACAATACAGTACTAGCTCACAAAAGAACAGAGATGTCATACTCACAATACAAAGGTTCTGACTCGTTGTTGTGTATTACATGGATGTTGGTATCTACAACTGGCTTAATCATAATGGTAGTATGAAATCTTCTTCTACTAGATTTTTACCTAAATGTTAAGGTTCTGGTTTACTGGGTATGTCTGCTAGAGAACAGCCAATTAAGATATATATCCATGATTCTCTGAACTTTGTTTCTAAGATGTGGTATGATTTAAAATGTTTCTTTAAAAAAACCCTGATACTGGATGGGTGTCAGCAATTAAAAATAAATGTAGACTTCATTTATTATAAATACAAAGACACTGCATATGTTACTACACATCTCAGGTTTTACAAGCACAGATAAAGAATAGAGATATGCAGGTGATAAAAAATTCATTGAATTACAACAGCAACAAAAGGGGCCTTAAATGGAATGTAAATATAGACTTTTTAAGGGTCTGTGCTTGGATTTATTTCTTCCTACTTCATTGTTGGTCAGATTGTCCATAGCAGATCTGTGTCACCCGAAAAGTGCACACCACATTTGCTATTGACTTGGCCATGTATTGTCTTGTGTATACAATAGCTGTTTTTGTATGACTGTCCTGGGAGCTTTCACCAGGCTTTAAATGGCCTTCTGTGCTACCACCAAAGGGATACTTTGGTGTCCTGTCACCAGTGGCACTCAGTTGTCATTGTCCTCCTAGCCTGATGTGGTTGGCTGCCAATCAATCACACTATCCCCCTAGATGTACTTATTTCATGGCTTGTGGCAGTGCTTTGGTTGTGAGCCAAGCCACTTCTCAAGTTTGATCAGTCACAGCGCATAGCTACTTGGAAAGCACATCTTTGTATGTTTCATTCTAGAATGCCAGAATGGAGATGTTCAAAAGTATTCTCCCTGTTGGGAAAAGATTACAAGGGTTCCCTCCCTGTAAAAGAATATTTCTATTTTTTTCAAAAAAAAAAAAAAAGATTGGGATTTATTTGCAAAAAAAAATTGTGAAAAAAGTATTAAAGAAAAATTGCAAAAGACTTAAAATGTGAAAAATGTGATGGTGGTTAATCATTTTTTGATACGGTGAAATAGTGTCTTAAAAATTCTTTCTCCTTAAAGACAAGAACATTTGTAAGTTTACTTTACAAACATAATGACTGCCATCTGAGTGTATTCAAAATGTGATGTCTAATGCTGACATTGTGTTTCGGGGTATCTAAAATAGCAGCTGTCACTGTGAGATGAGTCGTGTCTTGGTTCATAACCACAGCATAAGTATATCTACAAGTATATCATGCTAAGTATGAACAGGGGTGTAGCTATGAGGAAGGGCAAAATGAGGGCATTGCCATCTCAAATAAGAATTCTGCCCTCATCACTATGAAATTTTCTTACATTATTTCCTCACGTTTTTAGCACTGCAATCATGTAAAACTTCAGTTGAGCTTTTAGAAATACAGTTTAGGTATCCACAACTACAGGCAAAGTAACCGAGGGAATGCAAATACAGCAAATATAAGAGTATTATTATTAATAATAATAATATATCCCACCTTCCTCTCAATAGTGGGGCTCAAGGTGGCATACAACATACTTAAAAACAATTCGGATTAAAACTTAACAAAACCTTAATAATAGAAAAACTACAAATGGTATTTAAAAGGCAATTAAACAATTTACAAAGTTGAAAACATTAACATTTATTAAACACTATATACAAACCAGAAATCAGCACAGCACACAATTAAAAGCCCATTCCAGTCAAATTTCTAAAAGCTTGATGCCATAAGAATGGTTTAATCTGCAGGCAGAAGGAAAACAAGGATGGAGCCATCCTGGCCCTACTAGGAAGTTAGTTCCACAGTCTGAGAGCAGCCATCAAGAAGACTCCCTCGCTTGTTCCTCCCAAATGAGCCTGAGAAGATGGCAGAGAGAGAAATGTCTCTCCAGAAGATCTTAGAATTTTAATGGGTTCTTAAAGGGAGATACGGTCCTTCAAATAGCCTGGACTCGAACCATATAGGGCTTGATAGATCATTACCAGAACTTTGAATTGTGCTCAGAAATGGACTGGCAGCCAGTGGAACTGTTGCAACAGAGAGTTGTTTGCTCCCTGTAGAGTTTTAGGTGTGAATAACTTTCAATTTTTCATTCTCTGAAAATTTAGGAAAATTTTATTTGGGGAAGCAATACCCTCATTTTGCTCTCCCCACGATTGGTACACTCCTGGGCAGGGTCCAATGGGAAAAAGAAGAGGGAAGGCATCTGTGCCAGTGGACCATGCTGGATTGTTCAGATCCCAATAGAGGGATAAGTAAATCTATAATTTTCATTTTTTTCCCCTGAAAAATCTCTGTTCCTTAGTACAAGCTCCTTTCAAACCAACAATCATGTCATTTTTTCAAATCTGGCACAATCCATTCATTTCAAAGAGAGGGAAGGAAGGAAAGAAGGGAGGAAAGATAAATAGAAAAGTCTGCATGAAAATTTATATGAATCTTTGTACAACTGTTTCCTCATACAGTGGGCCCTTAGTAACCTCTGGGGTTTGCTTCCAGAACCCCTTATGGATACCAAAATCCATGGATGCTCAAGACTCATTATATATAATGGTATCCTTTATATAAACTGGCCAAATCAAGGTTTGCTTTTGGGATTACTTAAAATATATATATTTAAGCTGTGGATGGTTAAATGTGTGGATGCAGAATCTGTAGATGAAGAGGGCTGACTATGCTTTTCCTATTGCACACCCTTTTTGGAAGCATTTTTACAACCTTATAATCTGCATTTGGGGAAAATTTTCACTAGTATATGCATTTTGTACACTTTTCATCAATATATGCATTTTTTTTTTTACAAAAACAACAACAACCACTTTTGGTTTATAAAATTTGTAAAAGTAAAAAAATAATAATTAGCTAAGTCCATTCTAGTTGGTGTGTATGTTTGGCAGGTCTGGATTAGTTAGTTTGGAACTGATGAACTTCTCTTATATCCCTAGCCTAGTAATTGCCCCACTTTGTTGGGCAACAATAGTAGGTAGGGCAGGGTCTTTCAGTATATGTACATATATCAAAAGACATATGAGTTTATACATGCCTGCACATGCATGTATAAACTCATATGTCTTTTTGATATTCTCAGATCCCTTGTATCCGTGGTTTGCTTTGCACAAGAGCAGATATGCATTTTTTATTTAAAAGCAAAAAAGTCAAGTATATTTGTAGGGTTTCTTTTTTAAAAGATTGAAAAAATAAAAAAAGTATCTGTGGAAGCAAGTAATGGGAAAAACAAAAGTACAGAAAAATAAAAATGAATGACACCCAATGCATACCCACAATTCAAAGAATACAACCAGCCACCTTCCCCCCCTTCACCCCAGCATCTCACACAGAGAAAGCAGAAGGAACTTTGCCAGAGGTGCTTGAAGGACAGATGCTAATGAGACATGTGCAAATGACTTGGGGAAGCCAAGGGAAGGTGGGAAAAAAGAGCCCCCAGCCCAGCCAATGTGAACTGCTGTCAGTCAGTGATCTCATGTTGCAACAAAAGACTGACTCTATGCTATAAGTGCTTTAGGTGGTAAGCCTCATGTTTTTAATTTTATATTTCCTGTAGACAAGTAAGTGCTCTGATGGATTGGATCCAGCTGGCTCCCATATGGAGCTGTTCCCATATTTGTCACCAATTGCCTGGATGATGTGAGGCAACTGATCTCAGGTCAGCAAGTTATGTTATTCAGCGTTAAAGCATGTTCAGAGGCCAGATTTTGGCATTTCCTATTGGACAAGTATATAGCTCAGAATTAGGAACAGATATTCTGAATCTTGGCTATAGCTGGGACATTGGGGTGCCTTCTTATCATCAGTGGTTTTACGGACTCTCCATGCCATACCACTAATTAGTATTAGTGGTGGTGGTGGGGAATGTTAACTATCAATTTTGGAGATGGTTGTCCAGTGGGAGGGCCAGAAAAAAATTGGGAAGGCATATGACCAGGTACTTGGCCAGTCTGGTGGGGCATGAGATAATCGACTATAGTGCTGTACTGATCCAGTGCCAAGTACAAGAAGAATTGCATCCAATGGTGTCCTTGAAACTCACTTTCATTTTTCTGCTAGGTTTCAGCAGCTCTTTGTGGAAGGATAATATCTCAGTGGTAATATGTAAGGCTTTCATGCCAAAAGCATCAGGTTCAATTTCCATAGGACCTCCTATTAAAAAGGATCAGGTAAGAGATTATGGAAAGAGAGCCAGTGTAGTGTATTGGTCTGAGCATTGGACTACAACTCTGGAGACAAGGGTTCAAATCACTAGTCAGCCATGGAAACCCACAGGGTGAAAGGTCACACTCCTTCAGCCTCAGAGGGAGGCAAAAGCACACCCCTTTCTGAATAAAACATGCCAAGAAAACCCTGTGATAAGTATACCTTAGGGTTGCCATAAGTCAGAAATGACTTGAAAGAACACAAAAATAACAAGAGAGGGTGGGAAAGACACTGAAGAACGGATCTGTCAAGTTTGTCCCTCTCCCATGTTTGACTTGAAAAAACTCTTTCTATTAATTCAGGAAGAAATAAGCAGATTTTGGAAAGTATTTACAAAACAATAATCAGAATTAAATTCCCAGACATCTGCATTGGGGGGGACTCAATAGGTATGACCAATCCCAGCATGGAAAAGATGCTGCTGTGCCTGCTTTTTGTACAGCTTTTTCAAAGCTGGTGAGAAAAATGAGAAATACCATTCCTTTTTGCAGCACTACAAACATAGTTTGAATACAGAAAAAATTAAAAGACAGACTTTTAAGAGTATGACTAATTAGCTTTGTCCCACATGCATCAAAAGTCCTCTCAAGATATTTTAGTCAAATTTATGTAGACATTTGCAGATGTGAGAATAAAGTTCTACCCAAATCTACCCTAGAGAACTCCTGCCAGTCAAAGGAAACAATACAAGCCTAGGTAGACCAATATCCCAATAGATTATTCCTCCTCCACAGCATTAGCTTCTATCCTACAATTCTTTCAGGGGAGAGTGGCCTTCCTTTCTCCCCACATACAATAAAAAGCAGTCTGTTGGCTGTAATCCATGTTGTTTCTTACAATCTGCTTATGAAAGTGCCTCTTCGCTGTTGACTTGATGGCCTTTCCCCAGGGGTTAAAATATGCCACCAAAAGGTACTGAATTAGAAGTAGCAAAAAAGACTGCAGTGTTTCTCCATCCACATTTTCTTCCTAAGAATTTCCCCATTATTTTGTGCTTTCTCATCTAGTCTTGTGACAGATTTCCTTCCTGGAACCTGCAGGGAAATTTGCCATTCATTGTAAGATAATTTCAGATGTCATTTTAGCATAAAGAAGTTTAATTGTTAAATACTAATGCCAGAGTCTGAAATTCTCTCTCTGATTCTTGGGAAACTCTAGTGCAGATATCCTTTTGCAGCTTCATATTTTGACAAAAATCAAAAGATTTGGAGATCACTTCCATGAAATTAAGTTGGTTTCTAACTGTCCTCTTGGGTGGTGAGTCCCTAGAAGAGGGAGCTGTGGTTCATGAAAGAAAGGACTGGAGAAACCAAGGCAGAACAAACACAGTGTAGTGCAGAATCTGAGTACCAAAAGAGTCCAAGAAGGGTCCAAAGCAAGTAGAAAAACACTGAGGAGAGTAGTCCAAGGAATAAGCTGAAGGTCAGGAAATTAGAAAGCAGAAAATAGAAAGCAGATTATAGAACTGGAAGAGATCACAAGAGCCATCCAGTCCAACCCCCTGCCATGCAGGAATACATGATCAGAGCTTTCCAGACTGATGGCCATCCAGCCTCTCTTTGAAAACCTCCAAAGAAGGAGACTCCACCACTCTCCAAGGCAGCATGTTCCACTGTTGAACAGCTTTTACCATCAGGGAGCTCTTCCTAATGGTTAGGTCCAATTTCTTTTTCTATAGCTTGAATCCATTGCTCCATGTCCTAGTCTTTGGAGCAGCAAAAAACAACCTTGACCCATTCTCAATATGGCATCCCTTCAAATATTTAAACATGGCTATCATGCCATTACTTAACTTTCTTTTCTCCAGGCTAAACATACCCAGCTTCTCAAGCCTCCCCTCGTTGGGCATGGATTCCAGACCTTTCACCATTTTGGTCACTTTCCTCTGGACACACTCCAGTTTGTCAACATTGTTCTTGAATTTTGTGGTGCCCAGAACTGAACACAGTATTCCAGGTGAGGTCTGACCACTGTCACACTATGCAAGGAAGAGAAAGTGGATCTGTTGTGTTACAGCAAAGAAATGCCCCTGGCTGTGCTAATTTCTAGCCAGCTGTAAATCACCAAAGCTGGAGTCATTAGCTCAGCATTCCTTTTTAAGGACACTAGGAGGATTCTGTCATTTTGTTACTGCAGCTTTACTCTCTGACTTCCATAACAGTGCAGCATTACTGATTCTTGCTCTTCAGAATCTACATTGAATGATCCAGGCTCTTCTTCCAGAGCAGGCTTGCTAGCCTCTTTTGGCTCTAAAACTGGGCCACCAGCCACCTCTTAACTGGAGTCCATTATCTGGAGTTTCTTTCTCCCCTTCCTCATCAGAGAAGGCCTCCTCCAGGTAGGACATGACACCAAAAATAATTTGAGGCATCATTAATGATACTTTCTGCATAATGCATTCGTTAAGTCTTCTCTTTCAAAACACCTAGGAAAACTCAATATTTTGATAAACATTTGATTAGTCAATATTATAATCTCTCTCCCCCCCCCTCTTCTGTAGCATGAATTGTTGTAAGAAGTGCTAAGTCTCTATAAGGAACTTGAAGATTCACAAAGATTGTTCTGTCAGTTACTATTAGATATAGACTTTTGTGTATATTGGAAACATGTGTTTCAACACCTCCTGAAGGGAACCAAGTGATATAATTTGTAGTGTACATTTACACTAATAAATCTCATGCAGAACAAAGCTGTGAAGATCAAGCTGACCCATTGCTTTGTGTATTTTAAAAAGATTTATTTATAATTCTTTAGGTTCCACTGAGCATCCTGATCCTTTTCTGTTGGCACCAATGCTGAATTTCTCATTAGGAGTTGTTATTATAGTCACCTTTTAAGTAAAGCCATTTTCAAGTGGTGGCAGAAGTAAAATTACACAATGTCTTGGCTAGTTTGAAGATCTGTGGTTTTATTAGTGGTTTCTCCAACAATGCAGATCATAAGTGTTCCATTCTGTTGTTTTATTCATAGTCTCTGTGGTCAATTTGTTAGCTGCTGATCCATTTTTTGGTCACAGATCTCCCCCCTCTGGCATTTAGTTAGCTTAGTTCTTGAGTAGCAGACAGGCTGTCTGCTACTGTAGCACACTATAAATCTTACTGACTTAGAAAAACTTGCCAGAGCTTACAGTCTGCTGAATAGTCTTCAAAGGTCTAGGGTCCCCTACAGTGCATCCAAAGTATTATACTGATGTCCACAAAAGCTCTAATCCCTAACGTGTCAAATGTGTGTGTGTGTGTGTGAGAGAGAGAGAGAGAGAGAGAGAGAGAGAGAATTTGTTACTGAAAACCTACCTAAAAAGGAGTCATGAGAACAACTTTTTCAGGTCCAATCTTCTAAACTGGGTACCTCATATTAGTTATTTCATAGCCTGGTATCCCCTTCTCTATTATGATTGTATGTAGGTTATTTTCTTCTTTGGTTAGCAATCTGTCTTTTGCAGTGTGCATATGTCACTTTTGAAGAGAAAAGACTCTATAGTTATCAGGAGCTGTGTGAAGGAATTATAGCAGATTACATCACAGGAGGTAGCAGGTGATTGCAATCAATAATCAATCAACCTACTGGTGACTGTTATCATAAATCACTTTCAACCTAGATAGCCTTTCCTACCACTTTGAAATGACAGACTTAATGTGTAAGCATATTTATATTTAAGTTCTTTGGACAATTCTTTATGTTTTGAAGATGGGGAGCAATCATGAACTTTTTCAGCAATGTTGCCACCATTTTGAAGAAGCAGTTAAGAATGTGACAACAAAGAAATGGAGCTGAATAGAATACATCAGGGCATCTCATGCATTTTCACTGGAATTGGTTTGACTTTAGTCAATCCTCCATCAATGTCAAGCTTAGCAAGTCTGGTCATCTTAGCAAAACTATTTTGTGTTCACCTATTCACAGTGTTTGTTAAGTGTTATCGTGGTCATGTAAATAGGGTAATAAAAATATCATTCAAATAGATGCTTAGCAAATTAGCCATCCTATGCACCCTTCCCTTTATAGGAGAGTGGCAGTTTCAAATAGGGTTGGAAAGAATATTCTAAAATAATAATAATAATAATAATTTGAACAACATGTTTATTGACAAGGAGAATCATAAACTGATGAGAATCTTCACAGATCATGTCTTATTCTGCATAAAGTTTACATTATTTATGAAACACACACACACACAGAAAAGAACAATTTCTGCACAGAAAGTAATATTGTAGAGAAATATTATTTCCTGTGCAGAAAGTGCTTTTCCTAAACAGACTCTGCTGTTTTTGTACAAAGAACAAGCCCTCAATGTCAGCATTTCTATGCAAGAAACAAATGCACAAACAATTATGCTTTTCTTTTTCCTGCATAGAAAATGTGTAGAAAATTTTCTACACAAAAATACCATGTATGGATTTTGCATGGGAAAAGAACCAAATTGTCAATAGTTTTGTAAAATTCTGTAGCTTTCAAAGACTTCCTTGCAGTAAGAAGAAAACTGCTAAAATATGTGTTGCTTCCTTTGAGAACAAAATCAGTGAAGAATGAAATTCCTATTTTCAAAAAATCACCATGGCTGTTCATTTGTACATTGAGATGTTCTGCATCAAATAACCAGTGCTATGCTGCCTCAGACATGGGGATTATCTGTAGATCAAATGTATTGATTTTGGTACCAGTTTAAAGAACATGGCTTCCCCTGCAAAGAATGCTAGAGATTGTGGTTGGTGGTGTTGAAAATTCAAGAGTAGACATTTCTGTCTGAGTTTATAGAACTATAGATCAGAGATTTCTGGGGAAAGGAGATGGGTGTTAAGCCACATTATATGTCTGTATAGAAATTCACTTATTTAGGGTTGATAAGGTGGAAAGAAGACTCTTTGGCTATGAAAATGAAGTGGGAAAGAGAAATTATTTACAGCTGGAGAGGGTCTCAACTGGTTTTCATTTTTATGCAAAACAGCTTAATATTAGAGACGTAAGTCTTAGCTTAATTTGTTGTCATATGCGAAAATGATTGGTTTCCAAAAATTTTCTGGACAAGACTTTTGCAAACTGTAAGCATTTTTGCACATTTTGGGAATTCCTGTGCAAAATCTTTGCTTGCACAACACCCACGTTTGTGCAGAAACTGTCTTTTGTTCACCCCCCCCCCCAGGTTTTGCACAAATGAATGTTCTGCAAAACAATACCAAAATGCAAAAACAAATAAATACATAAAGAATAAAGAAGTGGTAGTCGACTATGGGCCTTTGCAGACTGCCAGAAATAGTGCACATTAAATTGAGGCACTGCCCTGGCTCAGTGCTAGGGAGTCATGGGAATTGTATTTTTTTCTGAGACATTGAGCCTTCTCTGTCAGAGAGCTCTGGTGCCACAATAAATTACAGTTCCCATGATTCCCTAGCACTGAGCCAGGGCAGTGCCTCAATTTAATGTGCACTATTTCTGGCAGTCTGCAAAGGCCCTATGTTCTGGTGGGTTATTTCAGTGTGCTGATGTGTTCAAAACTGAACCATTCTGAGATCCCCTAAGAATTCATAAAGTTTCCAGACTAAGATGAAAAATGCAATACATTTATCCTTTGGACTGCATACTTCTCCATATTTTGTAATGCTTTTTTCCTACTTTAAACTGTATTGATTAGAGAATATATAGATTACTGTGTATGAAGTTGAATGCAGATAAATGAGATTTATTGTATCTTTTTTAAAAAAAAATCACAGACAGATTGGAGGAAATGCATGCAATAGAGTCAAGGCTGAATATTTGTCAACACACAATGCAGCTTTATACTAAGATTCATAGAATCATATAGGTGGAAGGTGTCTATTAGTCATCTAGTGCAATTCCTTGCCAGTGCATGAATCCACCACTAAAGCACCCCTGAGTGGTAGCCATTTAAGTAGGAATGAGAGTGTATCATCTTTTGAGGTAGTCTGTTCCACTACTGAACAGTTCTTAACATCAGGAAGTTCTATATTTGATATAACCCAGTCTCATCTATATTCACTGGCCATGACTGATGTCTTTTGTAGACTTGTAGATTCCAAGAACTGAATCTCAAACCATCTGTACACAAAGCATAAGCTTTACTATTGCTCTACTATTGCTCTATGCTCCTTCTTCCTGAAATCGATGTGGACCCAATACAGACTTACTTCTTCATCCTTACCTTTCAGAGCCAGGTGTATTCTGTTCCAGCAAAGTTTTCACAGTTGGGGACTATATATCCTCCAAAGTATTGGTTGGTGGATCCAGTACCAATGGGTGGTGAATTTGCTCTGGGGTTTAGTAAGCCCATTTTATAGGAGCTGTGCAAGAAGCTGAACTCATTTTTGATAGGTTTCAGCATCTTGGCCTGTCCCTTTAAAGCCTGAACAAAAATCCAAAGCAGATTCTCCACCCTGCTGAAACTGGGATCATGAACTGCCACTGATTTTCAGACATGGATAGGTAGGGTATATGTAGGGCATTAAGCCACAGCCCTTTTTAGAGTCACAGAATCATGAGGTTGGAAGGGACCATATGGGCCATCTAATCCAACCCCCATCAAGCAAGAATGTACAACTAATGCCTTCTTAAGAGATAGCCATGTGACTATACTCTCCACACAAATATGGAGAATGGTGCAGTGGTTAAATGCCTGTACTGCAGCCACTCACTCATAGACCACAAGGCTGCGAGTTTAATACTAGCCAGGGTTCAGGCTAGACTCAGGCCTGCATCCTTCCGAGGTCGCTAAAATGAGTACCCAACTGTTGGGAGGCAATGAGATTACAGTTGTAAACCACTTAGACATCCCATAGCATGATATCAAGAGGTATATAAATGAAGCTGCTTTAGAAAAGCTTGCACTTTGAAAAACAGCATTCTGCCAAAATATTGACATATATTTAGACATATAGCAAAAACTTGCTGTTCTTTTCCATTCTTTCCTGAATTATAAATGGATCTTAAGCAGTTGGTGTGCTTTTGATGAGTCCCCCCCCCCACATTGTTATAAAGTCAACAGGCCTCCCTCCCCATCCCTGCATTTGCCTATGGGCAAATGCAGAGTTGGAAGAACTGTCTTCCCTTCTGTTAACTATCTCCTAGGATTAACAACTCTGGGGCTCTCCTTGCTTTGATCTAGAGGCATGTTCACCTTTTTAAAAATAACAAGAGAGTATGGCAAAGGATTGCAATTCACTTCTTGATCATTCACTCTGCTCCCCCATCCACCTCTGTTCTGAATCCCCTTTCTTAAAAGAAGCAAGAAAGAAGACAAGAGAAAAAATAATGGCAAGTCTATGAAATTGATGCAAATTTATCATAGAACAAGATTGCACACTGTGAATTCTATTTGCTGAACTCTATGCCAAAGGGGGAAACCATCGAAGTAGCTAATTTGCCACTGATTTCCCCCTTTGGTGGTCCATCAGCATAGTTGAATCTGTATGTTTTTATATGAATGGAATATTTTAATGTAGTTTTCAATATGTGCATGCAGTAGCATTTGTCATTAAGATGCTACCAGCAGTTGCTAGGGAAATCATAAGAATCCCCAGGCATGGAAGGAAATAAACACATGCAATATCATCTCTTGCTATTGGCATGTAGTATTAGGCCTATGAATTCAATAGGTTTCATAGAGCCCTGACCTGATCAAACAGTGTAGTACCTTTCGAGAGATGTGTAAAGGGATCATGTAGCACCTTTGAGATGAACTACCTTTTTGAAAGATGGCATCTCACTGATGAGACTCGCATTTTACACAAGTTCAGTCCCCAGTATCTCCAGGTGTTGATGTGAATGAGTCTTGTCTGAAATCCTACAAAGTTGGTGCCAGTAGGTGTAGACCAAGGGTGGGTAGAAAGTAAATCTAGTCTATTGAGAGAGCTCTCTGGATGATCTAAAATAGATCAGCACAGGTTTTTGGTTCCTGATCGTTGAAGAATAGCAGCAATACTCCTCTGGCCTCTTCTTCACTAAATGACATTGTTAAATGTTTGGAGTAACCAGTGGATTTTTGTATAAAAGGAATTTGAGCTCTAGCCAGTTTTGATACACAGAACAAATTCTTAGACTCAGGAGTCTGTATTTCAAAGCGTATGTCTTTTGCACCACAGACTGGGTCCCAGATCAGATTATTCAACTGCAAGAAAATATATCTGCATTTTGACTGTATTGAGCTTTACCTATTCAGTCCATTACAGATCTCAAGCTTGGACCCCAGACATTTGAAGGCCCATATCTCCCTTTAAAGGATCATCAGAATTCTTTTTAATATTGTCTAAGAGGTCTGTCTCTTTGTCCCACCACCTGAAGGGGAAATTATCAGTGATGTACAAATCCCAGGATTTCATAGGATGGAGAAAAGGCATTTAAGATGACATCAAATGGCATTATTTCTACAGTATAGGTGTACCCTCAGTGGATGGGGACTCCATTCTAGATTCTACACTTTATTTTAGATGAGCTGTCCACGTGCTGAACTCCATCTCCAAAAAAGTTCATCCCCGTGAATAGATCCTTTAATGCTATCCCAAACTTGGTCTCATTGCCCACTGACATAGGAACTACCAGCATGATGTATACTGCTGTATGCTCCCGGGAAGAAGGGTGGGATAAAAACTTAATTTCTATGCCAGACACATAACTTTCCCCTCTCATCTGTTATAAGCAGAAGATCAGTTATCCTAATTACAGGGTTTCAAGAGTTTATACAGTCATTTCGATGCTAGTACTAGAATTCGGGCAGGGTGAAGTATGCAGCATTCATTAAATTCATTCTGTTGCCTACATGGTGTTTTAACATTTTGTATTATCTGCTTAGTATTCATGCCAAACTGCTGTGAGAAAGAACCAAGGCAAAAATACATTCCATTAAATTGCAGCCCTACATTGGATTCTGAAGGGGTTTCTTCATCACTGATTCTCACACCTACTCCAAACCCTATAAACAGTGGTTGTTTATGAATTCAGGTGTGAATATTGTTTGATGATTCATTGTTTGCCATTTGATTTGATCTCAATTAAAGCTGTAGTATAACTGTTTAAAGGGAATAATATCCCATTTGTAGAATCAGTCATAAGCCCCCAAGGATATTTTAGCTGAGCCTCAACAGAATTCTCCCACCCACTCGAGAGCACATTTTATTGGCCAGTTCTTTTTAAAAAAACATTGAATTGATCTCTTGGCTGAGGGTGCATCTACATTGCAGAGTTAAAGCAGTTTGACACCACTTTAACAACCATGACTCTAGCCTACAAATCCTGGGGTCTGTAGTTTTCATGAGGCACCAGAGCTCTCTGACAGGCCAGGCTGAATACCTCACCAAACTAAAAATCCGAGGATCCTTTCAGAAACAGTCATGAAAATTAAAGTGGTGTCAACAGAAATCATGGGTTGTAGAAATGGCAGCACTTCTTGGAAACATTACAGAAAATGAAAAAGTTATTACCAGAATCCCACTGAGATGTATGTGAAACATATGCCATCCAGGCACTTTAACAGAGTTTGAGAAATGAGTACTTGGAATTAATTACTGGCTACTAATTGGTAGGGAGAAAGAATCCAATCACCAGGTAGATTTGGCATAGAGAACGGTGTGAATTTCCATGTGTTTGGCCAAAAACAGCTTCCCAGTGGAAACACAAAGAGATGATGCAGCCGCTATTGCAGGACATAAGGTTCTCCAATGAATGCTTGCAATTGTTGTTTGCAGAAAAGATTTCTAGGCTGTTGGTTGCCATACGTTGTAGAAATACATGTTAGTCACTGGAGTGAAATGCAAATGAGTGCCATGCTAAAATAATAACATGAAAAAACTGATGGTGACAAACCTATTTGTTTAAGGACAGTGCTGTCCCATCCAATTACAAAGTAGGAGCAAAATGTCATGTAGACAAGAGAAACACAAATCTTCACAGAATAATTTACCTGGAACACTTTGGAATATTTTAATATCAGGAGAAGATTTGATAAAAGTTTCACTGCCTTATTATTCTTCCTGAAAGGACTTTCTGACTATTAGGAAACCCATGTTTTGAATAACTTAGACTACAGGAATATCTCTGTTAATGATGTGTAGATGTGTTCCTGGAAAGTAGATGATGGATAAGAAAAATTGGTACCAGTTTCAAAAATAGCATGGAAAGACTAGAGATAGGCTCCTATATCATAACAAAAGAAGATCAGTTCAATATCTTTTAGAAAACCTTTATTCAAAATTATCAATGTACACATGTGTAATGAAACAACCAGGTCAACCAAGCCTTGCAGAAGTAAACCATTTTTTAAATAAACCTTCTAGGGATCACTTGAAGGCTTCTAAAATGCAGCAATGTCTGTTTTGTCTTTTGTCTTTCATCCTATAACATCTCTCTATAGCAATCTAAATAAGCATAGTTCTCTGAAGCTTTTGTTGAAGGACTTAGACTGAGTTACTGAAAATCTGAGCATACAAATGATTATTGTGTGCCTACTGTCTGTCCCTGCTGCACATTGAAGGACCCTTCTAAAGCTTTTGAAAAGCTTTAGAAGGATCCTTCAGCCTCAGGACTTTTGCCTAACATATTTGCTCCTCTCGAGAACTGTTTTTTAAATAACTTTATGCATGTCTTCTTGATTTTCTAGTTATTGAAATCCATCTCCCCACACCACCACCACCTCTTTTTTTCTGTTAAAGTTGGCTCCCAGACTTGAGCCTTGAAAATGTCTTGCAAGGACATGAGACTCAACTTGAGACATGAGGGTAGAGAGTTGAGACTTGACTTGAGACTTGGGACAATATCACACTACACTGTTATAGTGCTATTATTCTATTTTAATTGCTGGAGCTGCCTGTTTTGGAATTCTGAGGTTTGTAGTTTAGAATTCTAAATGCCCCTCCCTAAACTGTAAATCCCCAGATTCTACATGAGGCAGCTATTATATTTATAGTAGAATAATAGCACCATAACAGTGTAGTGTGATATTGTCCTTGGAGTAAAAGACTTGAATACATCACTGGAAATTATGTAGGATAATCCAAAGCAAAAAAGTAAACAAAATGTATATGTGAAGGATTCTGTTCATCTCAACCATGCATTTCTTTTCCTCCAAAAAACAAACAAACAAACAAAAACCCAAGCTAACTCTGGCAAAAAACAAATAAACAAACAAAAACAAACAAACCCCAAGCTAATGTTTTCCAGATCATTCATTCAGAAACAGATTGCCCCCTTCAGAGGTCATGCTGAAAACTGTTGTGAGGTGAGCAGCTGAGCCAGCCTGGTTAGAACCAACTAATCACAGTCTTTGAGATAATATGAAGTAGGTACTATGTGGGAAAAAGATATAACCTGTCCTAGAGGGTTGCCTGTAAAAGAGTTAGGGCAGTCAGAGACAGAGTGAACCAGTTCATAAGAGAGGAACTGATAAGATCTGAATGGGATTTGGGAGCTGGAAACTGGACATAGTTCAGGGAGTTCATGTTTAACTTATTGTTACAGAATAAATTTTTACTGGTTTTATTTTCTACAACTGTGTCTGCAGTGTTCATTTAAGATGGAAAGGGAAAACTGAGTGCATCTACACTGTAGAAAGAATGAGGTTTGACAGCACTTGAAATGCCGTGGTACCATCCTACAGAATTCTGTGATTTGTAGGTTTATGAGGCACCAACAAACTTTGGGCAGAGAAGGGTTTTTAAACTACATAGCCCAGAATTTCCATAGGATGGAGCTATAGCATTGAAAGTGGTGATAAACTGCATTAATTCTATAGTGTAGATGTACCCTTAGTCACACAATTAGCCCACTGAACCACACAGCAACTTGTCTATATGAGAAAAATATGAGTGTAAAAGAACAAGGTGAGTCACAGGAAACCTAGAGGGCCAGTCTAGACTGGGGTTCTGTCAAAACCATCTTCCATTTTCCTAGAAATTTCCTTTCATAGCGAAAGGAAGTTTCACATTTTCTGGAGGAGAAACTTAAACTTTGCAGAGGGAAAAAAGATGGAGTAGAAAAGTAACAAATAAATAAATAAAACTCAAAAGGGCTTACTACCTCTGGACAAATTAGGACTCTCACTTCTCTTGTTTTTTTATTTTAAAAGAGTGAACACAATTTAGATTTTGCAGCATTTAAAAACAGCTTGTACACTGAGAAATGGTATATATGATAAATTACAAAGCTAGCTTCCATCTGCTATCCTTACATCCTCTCTTTGTTTAAAAACCAAACTTCACAGACACTGGTAACCTGCCACTCTAAGCCAATCTGTTCTTTTCTTTTTCTCCTTCACGCTTTCCCACCATTCTTCTGACACTTGTGGTCCCCGGAGGTGTGCCTTGCCAGTCCCTTGACCATTTCAATTCTCTCAGCAAAGAAAGCTTTTGACAGCCACTTAGGAATGCTCCTGAAATGGTGTATCATAAGAAAGCGAAAAGCTAACAGGTCATTCCTGTTGCAGCTTTAAGCATAGTTTTTTTTTTCTTTTTGGCATTTTGTCTGTCAAGATAAGTTCATTTATAGCAGGGGTAGGCAACCTTTCCCCTTTAAGGGCCGAGGGACTTCAGCTCCCAGAATCCCAGGAGCTATTGGCCAATATGGGACTATTGGCCAACATGGCTGAGGCTTCTGGGAGCTGAAGTCCCTCAGCCCTTAAAGGGGAAAGGTTGCCTACCCCTGATTTATAGCCCCAGACATTTCTTTAAAGCAGGGGTAGGCAACCTTTCCCCTTTAAGGGCTGAGGGACTTCAGCTCCCAGAAGCCTCAGCCATGTTGGCCAATAGTCCCATGTTGGCCAATAGCTCCTGGGATTCTGGGAGCTGAAGTCCCTCGGCCCTTAAAGGGGAAAGGTTGCCTACCCCTGCTTTAAAGGTATCATCTTTTCTTACCAAGTGTCTTCAAGTCAATTCTGACTTATGACTACCCTATCTTGGAGTTGTGCAGTTGGCAGGGGATCTGTTCCAGACACCCCCCCCCTAAAAACAGAGATTTGCCGATATTCAAACCCCATAGGCTTGAATGGGAGGTGCCCCAGTGGGTGTGCACAGGAGCACGGCCCATTGATCTTAACAGAGGTCACCCCTCCGTAAATATTCAAAACTGTGGATCTCAAGTCCATAAGAATGGAGGGGAAACTGTATTTTTTTAAAAAGAACTATTAAAAAAGTAGAGGCTTGTCACTGCCCTTCTCTAAGGCTGAGAGTGTGACTTGCCCAAGATGGATTTCTGTGGCTGAGCAGCTATTCAAGCCCAGGTCTCCAGGAGTCTTAGTCCAATACTCAAGCCACTACACCAGCATTGGTACCAGGTATAATGTGAATCTAGTGGAAAAGGCAGACAGAGCTCCATGTTGTTAACACAGAGGCACTCAAGATCCCTTAATTGTGTTTTGTAAATATGTTTAAAAGATATAACCTGGTGTGATAATATTGTGGCATAGGGCATAAAGTGTTAAACTGGGCCATGGGAGATTGAACCATGAATTTCACTAAGTAATCTTGGGGCAGCTGTGCAGCTCAGCTACAGGTTATTTAAAGGATGATAGTCTCCCTTACAAACCTCCCTATGCTTTGAGATCTGCTGGGTACATCTGGTGGGAACATCTGAGAAGACCTTCTCAGTGGCTGCCATGGGGCTGTGGAACTTCCTTCCCAGAGAAGTTACAATGACACCCTTCCCATTGCCTTTCTGCATACGTGTGAATATCTTTCTATTTCACATACCTTTGAGAACTGATTGTTCAAAGCCCACCTCACCAAATCAGTTTGATGGATTTTTCTATTTATTGATTGATTGATTGATTTGCTGATGTGATTTTTTAATGATTTGTCTTTTAACTGGTTTAAATTGTTTTTATAATTTCATCATTTTTTAACTTTTGTATTTTGTAAAACTTTAACTCATTTTTTTTTAATTTTTGTAAACTGCTTTAAGTCCCCAACTGGGGAAAAAGACAGGCTATGGAATTCATGAGGTCACCATAATACACCTAAATTATTATTATTATTATTATTATTATTATTATTATTATTATTATTATTATTACAAGAGACCCTTCACATTCACTGGGATAGGGGTACAAGACCCCCATGAAAGTGGAAAATGTAAATGAAAAACAACAACTTTTTTTAGCCCAATAGAACACTTCTCTAGGAATCTCTAGGTTCTCCAGCCCAATCTATGGTTAACCTGCACCAGAGGCTGACTATAGAATAATGCTGGAGGACCTACAAATGCCAAGAAAAATGTTTTCTCTTTGAATGTCTAGGTCCTTCAACGTGACTCTATGATCAACTTCCAGTAGAGACAGAAGAGACAAAATTGTCATGAAATCCTCAAATAACCAAAGCTGCAAAAGTTAAAGCTGTAAATGTGGAGGGCTGACTGTATTATTATTATTATTATTATTATTATTATTATTATTATTATTATTATTGGTGGTGGTAGTAGTAGTATTCTTATCCTCCTCTCAGTCTAACTTTCCTCATGGAGCTGTTGTGAGGATAAAGTGATGAAGAAAAAACCATGTATGTTGCCTTAAAAATCATCTAGAAAAGTGTACTGGAATCCTATATGACCTGTTACATTATATAACTGGATGTATACCTAGCTGCACAGCAGAGGTGCTAAAGAAACCCCTTAACTGATTTGCAA
Organism: Phrynosoma blainvillii; assembly: GCA_026167975.1. Taxonomy (NCBI): domain Eukaryota; kingdom Metazoa; phylum Chordata; class Lepidosauria; order Squamata; family Phrynosomatidae; genus Phrynosoma; species Phrynosoma blainvillii. The sequence goes on from JANUYF010000002.1 coordinate 23,502,639, forward strand.
AGATGTGTAATGAACCACTAGCAAGACCACTTGATGCACATCAGTGCATGAAGCACATCAGTGTGCATCATGCACTGATGTGGATCAGGTACTTTGCCAGCTCTGCTGTGTAGTAATGTAGCCCTCTACTAGATACAGGCATTATGCAACTGTGCAATTTTAATTTCTGCAGATGTTAAGTCCACATACAAAAGATATAAGGTTCCCAATAGGATACTGGGTTTTATTTATTTATTTAATTAATTTTTATTTTTGGAGTACAGTTCCCAGAACTGCCTATCTGGCATAGCTAGTGAAAATACTGGCTCAGAGATTCTGGGAACTATAGTCTTAAAAAAATAATCCCCATGGCCTTGAGCTCATTGGAAAAAAATCCAGGAAATAAATATAGCAAATAAATGGCCCTCCCAGAATGTTCTTGTTGTCATGTAGCTGTGAGTTCACAACTTAGACAAGCTGTAGTTTAACTTTTTCAAGATCAATAGAAGGTCTTATGTATATTAATCAGAGTACGGTTTACCCACTGAAATTACCCCAATTAGTAATTTCAGTGGGACACAAAGGAGCAGGCTAATAAGCCCATTGATTTCAGTGGATCTCCTGAAGGATGAATAAATCTGGATTCAACCCAAGGAGTTCTCTTTAAAAGTAGAGGAGAACCATAACCTTCCCTAATGTGATACCCACTAGATGGCCTGGATATCTGGCCCACCCAACATTTCCCAGTCCTGATTTTAGCATTATGTATGTGCAAATGGTTACTTGCATGGGGCTAAAATAATGCAGCAAGCCATAAGACTCCCCAACTCTATTCTAGCAGACATTTGCAATCCCACCTGCAGCAATGTCTATTGGTTGTAGATTTGAAGTTCTAGATCTCTTCTTCCACCTGATGGAATGACCTACAGTCCAAGAAGACTTATTCTGTGAGCCAGGAGTGGGCAACTCTGCACGGAAGCCAGGCATTAATTTCTCTCCCACTCCTAAATATCTCCATTGTCTACTGCAGTCCCTCTCAAAGTGGTGACAGTGAAAAATTGAAGAATTTGTGGGTAGCATGGAGTTCTGGAATATTTGTAGTGGTGGTGGGTAGTTCCCCGTGTTTTCACATACATTAGGGTCTTTCTGCATGTTTTGGGGCAAAAATTGCCTTAATATTTTGGCTAGAATTTTTTAAAATGGGGGGCGGGGGGTTGTTGGACTGCTGTGAGCCACAAAATGGGGTCCACGGGTCACATTCAACCCAAAGGCTGAACCCCTTCTATAGGTTTTAGTGCAATGTGCTGATCTTTAAGGTACCAGAAGACTCTGTTGTTTCTGATGGAACAAACTATGATGGGTAATCCCCTTGGAAATTCCCTCTGATCTTTGTTATTCTGATAAATTAATGCCTTAAACACTTGACAAATTTTGGCACCACCACTCCATTGCTTCACCAGTTGTGGTTGCTGTGGGTTTTTAACCCACCAAATTATAATCTCAAACCCAACCAGAATGTGAGGAAGTCATGTTATTAGGTGTTTGTGGGTTTTTCAGGCTGTGAGGCTGTGTTTTGGAAGAATGTATTCCTGACGTTTCACCTGCGGATGCCAGCCGCAGATGCAGGCGAAACGTCAGGAATACATTCTTCCAGAACACAGCCTCACAGTCTGAAAACCCCACAAAAAACCTATGGATGCTGGCCATGAAAACCTTCGACTTCACATAATCATGTTATTGTTTCCATTCTGCTCCTTGTGCCTAGATCTTGTGCCTATAATTGCTAGGTGACAGACATACATTCAACAGATGATGTAGAGATATTACTAGATGCCTTCAATCCTTAAATTCATCCCTACAAATGTGTGTTGTTGGTTTTTTGAAGCATAATTTTTATTCTCAACATACAATACAATAAAAAACACAATTTTACAATTTTATATCATTGTAGTAGCCTCCTTTCCCCCCTTTAAATACTTCCTTCTGTCACTGTTTCTATAGAGATTCTATTTTCTTCTTATTTTTTCTCTTATTACCTTGTAATCATACTTTTTGTCCCCCTACAAAATTTTTCATTGAGGAAAACATTACTTGCTTTAGATAGTGTCTTCTATTTTCACCTCTTTTCCTCCCTCCCTGTATGGTATAAATCTTACATCTCTTCTCTATTGAATTAGCCATAGATTTCACAATTACATTCATTTTTATTTTGTCTCAATCTTTTTACTGCAGTCTTAAGTTTCTAAGAGTTTCTTATTTATCCCCCAAATTACTTCCCAATATTTTAAAATTGGTTGCCAGTCTTTTTCTACTTTTGACATATTTTTGTTAGTTATATATGTCAGTCTATCTAATTCTCTAATTTCACTTATTTTATTCATCCATCTGTTGTTGGAGGGTCTTCCAATTTCCAGTTTCTTGCAACTAAAATTCTGGCTGCTGTTATTAAATAAAGTAAAATATGCCAGAATTTCTTTTCATCTTCTGATTTCAAGACTGAATTCATGTTTAGTAAAGAGAGTTCTGGTTTCATTGGGAATCTTATTTTAAATATTTTCTGCAGTATTGTGTGTGCTTCCCTCTGATGTGTTTTTTAATTTTATGGCATTTCCAACATGTGTGTTGTGAATGGAAAGGACTGGAAAGTGGTCATGATGGTCAGATGAGTCTGCAGAATTTGGTCAGAGTGTAACACTTGAAAACTAAACCTCACCTAGGTTGCAAAACATAATTGTGTTGTCTGAACTACTGATGAGCAAAACCTCTAGGCTGTGGATGGATTTACCATAATACTTGTGAGATTAGTTGGCAGAGCCATCTGATTGATCCTCTGAAGTGTTGTCAACCTAACACTTCATCTGGGCAAACTCCCAAACTACTGGTACCCCTTGGAGCTGAGAAAGAAATGACTTGGGAATCAGTAGGGCTGCTGTAGAAGGTTAGTTGGTTTGCAAAGCCAAGCTTTGTAGCAATACTTCCTCCTTTAAGTTTTTAGTCCGCACTGGGGGGAAAAACCCATAAAGAAAAATCTCTTATAATGCACCTTCTTTCCAGATGGAACTTTATTGCTCAATTGTAGAAGCAATCTGGTGCCAAAATCCAAACTGGGATTGTAAATGTCTTGGACAGAGAAACATTGTTTGCACTTTGGAGTTTATCCACTTTTCTTTTGCATGCTAAGTGGAATGGAGATTCTAATCTATACTAGTGATACTGCTCAAGATTTTTTGGTGGAGGGAGAGTGGGGCTCCATCCTCTCTGAGTTTCCAGTAGGCACTGAAGACTGTTATTTTCCTTGGACTTTGGATCTTAAAATTAGATATGTTTGTTCTGGCTATTTTTTAAAACTATTTTTTTAAAAGAGAAGTTTGAAGAGTTTTAATTGGTTTTTTAAATATTTTAAAGTATTATTATATACTAAGTATCACCTGTTAGCTCATGTAACAATAAATTAATGTTGTATGTTACTAAATAATAAATAACTAAAAATAACATTTCTTGCATTAATCCATGTGAGGCACAGTAGAATGACAGAAATTGCTAGAGTTAAAAGAATGACTATCAAGCCATAGTTTCCAAGACATCCTCTGAGCATGTGTCATTGTTTTGATTCTCAGTGTGCAATAAAACAGAAGTATGAGTGGGAAGGGGAGCAGGACAGAGCAGCATAATTTTAATTCAGTTAAGACCACAAAATGAAGCAAAAATCCAGGCTAATCTTAATTGGTTTCTAGGCTCAGACTGATTACAGAATTCCAGTCTGCCCTGGTTGTGTGTGTCAAGAAGCTTTATTCAATCCATAGCACAAAATATCACGTTTTGTCTTTTGATCTCCTACACATTTAGATGACAGAGGAAATTGCACTGTTTTAGATAAAAGATGTGCTGTTTTTTCATAATCAAGGATTACATCTGGAGTTGGCTGGGGTGGGGTCAAGAGCTATTCACACATGACTGTCTTCTCAGGATGAGATCTGAGGTGCAATTATTTCTCCCAATAACTCCAGAAAAATTTAGGTTATGGTGGTGAAGATCCAGGATCCAGTTTTACTGAAAAAATGCACTCCTTTCCCAGACTGCAGCAGACTAGAATATGAACACAATGGCTCAGTGCTCATATTCTCTAATATAATGCATCTACACTGTAAAAAATAATTTTGACACCACTTTAACTGCCATAGCTCCATCCTACAGAATCTGGGATTTGTAGTTTTGTGAGGCACCAGCGCTCTGGCAGAGAAGACTAAAGACCTTGCAAACTAAATCCAAGGCTTCCATAGGATGGAGCTACAACACTTAGTGGTATTAGATGACATTGTTTCTACAGTGTGTAGATGCAGCCATAGTAACCTAAAGGATGCCAAGTCCCTCATACATAGCTGCCTTGAGTCCATGTACTGGGAGGAAGGCATCATGATCATCATCATCATACATTGTGCATGCGCCTGTGTCAAGGTAACTTTTCATCCAACTAACATTTCTAGCAGATATTTTGCTTATCTTTCCAGACTTGGCAACAAACTGGGCCTTCAACAGATTCCAGGCCAGCCTTTTTTCCTTGGCATGAGAAGACTCTTAAGATTTATGTGTCCAAGAAAAATTAAACATATTGGGTGTAACCTCTTTTTTATCTGGTTGTTTTTTTCTGCAGGAAAGTAGGGATATAATTCTTCACTAAGGGCCTTTACAGACTGCAGAAATAGTACAGCTTGCACTATGATTCCTTAGCCCTGACCCAGGACAGTTAAAGTGGCTTCAAGTTGCACTTTTTCTGGCAGTCTTTAAAGGCCCTAAGCTTCTTCTTGAAGATGGCACTTCCCACTGTGAAAAAGTCCTCAAAAAGCACCCAATTTTTGAAGGCTATTTGCAATTATTTTATACAAGATTTGCACATTGTTGTTTTGTAAAGAAACCAGAATTTTCTGCACCAAAAACACAATTTTCTGTGTGAAAAATAATAAATGTGGAAATATTACTTCTGGCACTGCAAATGCCGTTTTCAGGGCAGAAAATGTTGTTTTCCATACAAATCAGCCATATGCAAAATTTTACAGAGAATAAATCCCCAATTAAAGCATTCACTGCAAAGAACACAGCATTGTTTGTACATGAATTAATATTTCTATGCTCAAATACTATTTTCCATACATACAATGATGTTTCTTTCAAAGAAAATGCTGTTTTCTGCACAAAACAACCACACACAAATGGTCACTTGTATGGTGCTAAAAATCAAATCTCCACACATGGGGTTACACATGAATTGTGCTATGTAATCCTTATGTTGAATGTCAATGTTTTTTGCAAATGAGCCAAGACACCACATATACAACTGAATGCACATCCAAATGTGCAATGTATAGGAGGAAAATACATGTTTAGAACTCCCATATACAATCTGCAGGGAAGACAAAAACAAGCTCAATTAAATTTTGCAACCAAGATTATATCTTCCCAGAAAATTACTTTAACCCTCCAGGAAGTCTTCCTGGTTTGTGTTTAGCTTATCATTTTATGAAGGATGATTAGCAAATTGAAGGTGGTCTTACACAGAGGGGAAACCCTTGGGGAAACAAAAGATGATGATGATGATGATGATGATGACGCTTTATTTATATAGTGCTGTAGATTAACACAGCACTATATATACAATCAATAAAATAGATAAAATAAATAAAGATAAGCCTGCCAATGGTGCACATTCTAAAAATAATAAAATAATACATATTAATACAAAGGAGGCAACAAATTAAAACATCAATCATGCAAAATGTTAGAAATATAAAAAATAATGTTAGAATATATTCATCTTGGGAGGAAAAATGTAGCCCCACTACAAATGAAAGATGCACAGACCTGAATATGTGGTATTTTGGACCTTCTGGCAGAAGAAATCTCAAGCAGAATTATATGGCTGAAGACAATGGATGCGTAATCAAGGCTTCTACGTTCTCTTTGCCAGAAGCAGAATTTATCAGTAGTTAAACTGGGTGGTGATGGTGGTGATTTTTTTATTTTTTACTTAGAGCTACAATGCCACCTCTTGTACAAATCCCCTTTCTCATTAATTTTCTACATAGGTAGTACAGCTGTAAATGGAACTTCCAGTAAGTAATTTTTTTTAATGTCATCCATATATGTGCAACTTTATAGAGTAGCATAAGCATGTACAAGAGTACGCTGTTAAACACAGGAGTGTAGGGTCCTGTTCAACAGTCCAATCTTGTACTTGCCTACTGAACAGTAAGTCCACTGAGTGTAATAGTACTTACTTTTACCTACAGTGGGCTCTTGGTATCTGCTGGGGTTTGGTTCCAGGATCCCCCATGGATACCAAAAATTTGTGGATGCTCATCCCATTATATACAATAACAGTAAAATGATGTCCTTTATATATCTTTGAATTCTAGCAAAATCAAGGTTTGTTTTTTTTGCTTTTTTGTTTGAATATTTTCAAGCTGTGGATGGGTTGAATCCATGGATATGGAGGGTCGATTGTATATGCATATAGGACTTCAGGGACAAGGTGGTTTTGGGGAAGATCATGAAAGAAGACATGGAAATGCCACTGTTTATGCACTTTGCAATGGAATACTCTGTATAAGAGGTTGAAGGATCTGAAGGAACTCAAAAGGAGTAACTTTGGATGCAATCCCATTTTGAAAACATGAGCAGAGCTCTCCCTTCACTGCCATCTTCTTCCTCAAAATTATCAAGTAACAAATGCAGGTAGCCTAGGAAAATTTATAAGTAGCCAGGGGCCTAAATATTATAAATGCACTAGATCCTGTCTGATCTTGGAAGCTATGTACTTGCTATTGCTAAGCAGGATCAGCTGGATGTAAGATTGCTGATAAATACGAGGTGCTGTAGTGTAGGCTATATTTCAGAGGAGGGAATGACAAAACTACCTCTGAATATTCCTTGACTAAGTAAAATCTATGAAATTCATGGGATTGCCATAAGTTGACAGGCGACTTGAAGGCACATACACTCACACACTAGGTATTCAATAGATTTTATATACAGAGGTGGGGGAAGGAAGAGAGGTCAGAATTTGTGTTGAACATAATACCTAGTTGCATTTTTATTAGTTATTAAACACATAGATCAGAAATAGCTTGCTGCTAATTATTTATTATATCTTTCTTTTACCCATCCAGCATTGTAATTCCAGCATTCAGACAGAATGTGATGAATAAAATAGCATCTATAAGCAACAGCACTATAATAAATTATGATGAACAAAATAGTAGACCCACGTAATCCATTCCAAGTTAAGCATTTTAAGTTGCACGGATTTCAATGGGAATAGGAATTGCTAGCAAGAGCCACCGTGGTATAGACTGAACATGGAAGTGGGGGAAAAAATGGTGTGTATGGACTTTCTCAAGGTGTACATGCCTCTTCTCAATGCATTCAGGTAGGAATCTTTCCCATATATAAACCTTAGGGGTGGTCAACTGCATGGTACTGGGATCCCATTCTTGCTCCTGCATATCCACTTTGAGGTGCACAATCATATTGATGGGGCACCATAAATGAGGTTGTGTCACTTTGCGTTCCCATTTCAGCCAAAGTTTGAAGGAAATACAGGATTATGAAAGGGGAAAGTGACAAACACACTATTTTTTTGTTAATGCTTTAGATGCATTTGGGGTCATTTTCAGCCCCATAATTGTTTCTAAAAGTCACCCTCCTCCCCATTAAAATTTGGAGGGCATGAGGTGGAATTTTGAAAGTTCCAAGGGCACAGAGTGCAGCTCAGGAGCCATATAATACCTACAGGTTACACTTTCCCCACCACTGCTTTAATTGAACATACCAGAAATTGAAACTAGACTTTTTCTGTCACCAAGCCATGATTCCACAGTAGGTTAGCTTCAGATTATATTTGCACCGAAATTTAGGGACACATCTATCATCCATATTGAAAGTTCCTTAAAAATAGTTCAGTTGTGATATGACCATAAAAACAGCTCACTTACCTTGACAGTTTCAATCTGGTTTAAGTTTGCTGGGGACAGACATATCCTCAGAAACACAACCGTGGGATGTTTAGAATTGGAAAGAATTCTGACCGCCTGTCACTTAAAGTGATTTCCCTAGTTTCCATACAAGAAGTTAACATTCAAGCCCAACCTCAAGGACTGAAAACATAACTCTGTGACTTGCATTTTCCTGTGTTTCATTTGTTTTGTTTTCTTTCTGACACTGTTGTAATCCATAGTGCCACTTATTACTGGAAGCTTTGCTCCTGAGGACAAACAGGCATAGACTTTTGTCTAAAGCCTGACCTTGATAGGGCTCTTGTGTATTTACTGTCAACTCTTTTGTTCTAAATCTGTCAAACTAGTTCTATGTTTTTGGTGACTCAAGCTTCTACAGAATCATTCTATATTAGGCTACTGAGATCTCCATTGGCTTGTGGGGGGAAAAGTGTGGTGGTATCGTCCAGGTTACATGTACAGAAATTAATTCATACCACCTTCCATCACACAGTTGCCAGGCTTCCAGATTGTGTCTCCTAATGGTGATGGAGATGACTGAGGAATATTTTTGCATTTTTCCATTTGCCTGTGGAACTTTTGTGTTGTTTTGTGGACAAAAATGCCTGCACATCACACCATGTTTTGTAAAAAAAAAAAAAAAAAAAAAAAGCTTTTTTTTAGGTTTGGTGGTCTGGTGTAGGGGTTTGGTGCTGCAAAAGTGGGGTCTAGGGGCTGCATGATGGGTTTCCACTTTGTCTACTCTTGGCCTAAAACAGTGGTAGTGAACCCATGGCACATGTGCCAGAGGAGGCAACCTCTCTGTAGACACGTGTGCCATTGTCCCAGCACAAAGTTCGCCAGAGTTTGTTACTAGAAAGCCAGAGCGATGTGGCACTTTGCAATAAATAAGTGGGTTTTGGGTTGCAGTTTGGGCACTTGGTCTCTAAAAAGTTCACAATCACTGCCCTAAATCAACAAGTCAGATATGGAGAAAGATTCCTCTCCCAGATTCAAAGGATTGTTTTAGTACTCTTTTCCCCCACATGACGTACTGTTCCAGTTTAGCCTATGTGTGCACTATGTATCAATAGTACTATAGCAATAGCACTTAGATTTCTAGAACTGCTTTATAGTGCTAAGCACTCTCTAAGTGGTTTACAATCTGTAAGCCAATTGCTCCCCAATAAGCTGAATACTCATTTTATCAACCTACGTAAGGATGAAAGGCTGAGTCAACCTAGAGCCCTGCACGATCGAACTTACATTTTGGCTGCAGTACCAGCATTTAACCACTGCACCACCAGGGCTCCTTCTGATAGGCAATCTGCAGCAGATGTCTTTCCCATCACCTGTTGCATTGTCTTTTTTTAATAGAAGATGCCAGGAATTGAACCTGGGGTTTCCCCCATGTCAAATTCCATGTACCCATAAGGCTTGTCCACGTATCACTTCTTTTAGTTTACAGTTTCCTAATGAAAGACCCTATGAACAAGCAAGGAAAAATAAGTCCCATCTGAGTGTTTCTAAAGTGGACTTGGGGAAAGGAAGAATTTGTCCATGGCTCCTCCTCCCTCTACCTTTCCTTCTTTAGTCTTTTCAGCCTTCCAAACTATAAGAGAAGAAGGTATTACACAGAGAAGATAGGTTATAATTTCGTGGTAGAAGACAGCAAATGTGTTAGGATTTACAATAACAGGTATGATTTGAATCTCTATTGGAGGATGGAAAGAAAATCCAAGGAGCTGATCAGACAGACATTTCCAGGACTGCAGAGCATGCTTTATCTTGTGCAGATGCATGGATTGGGACTTTTTAAGGCTTTCTTGCACTATGAATCTGCCCATTCTACATTTCTGAACTTCCTTTTCAAATTAACCTTCCCATCCCATATTGGTTTTAATGGGTTTTAATGCCTGTGTGATTTCCATCTGTGAGGGCAAGGAACATACACTCTTCCGGTTGCAGTTGGACTGAAGGTCCCATCAGCCTTAGCCAACTTAGGCAATGATAAGGGATTGTAAAAATAATTCACCATGCCTTCAGGACTTATGTAGTTTTGACTTCTGCTGCTTTTATTAGCTGTTAGCTTTCCCTTGGAGAGTAGTGGAGTCTCCTTCCTTGGAGGTCTTTAAGCAGAGGCTGGATGGCCATCTGTCAGGGATGCTTTGATTGGGAGTTCCTGCATGGCAGGGGGTTGGACTGGGTGGCCCTTGTGGTCTCTTCCAACTCTATGATTCTATGATTCTATGTTTTGTTTGAGCCATCTTGGGAGCTTTTACTGAGCTGTTGTTCATCTGCAGGTGATTTTAATGTAGCAGAGTTCCTCACTCTAGGTTTCAGTCTAAACCTAAAGGCACTATCTAAGGTCCTGAATTGCACTGTATCAAATACACTAAGCATTCTGCATTTAACATTGAATGCAAGCTTTGAGGGAAGTCAATAGTCAAAGTGTGATGCAGCAGTTAAGAATGCCAACGTGATTTTAGGCTGCATCAATAGGAGTATAGTGTCATCTAGGAGGGATCACATCCCTCCAGTTTTGAGACCCCTCCACTGGCTGCCTATTGGTTTCCGGGCCCAGTACCAGGTGTTGGTTATTACCTTTAAAGCCTTAAATGGCTTGGGTCCAAGCTATCTTAAGGACCGCCTCTTCCTCTATAATCCTCCCTGCGCACTCTGGTCCTCTGGGAGGAATTTGTTACAACCTCAAAAGTCGAGGCTTTTGGCTACCTCCTGGAGGGCTTTTTCTGTTGTCACCCCCAGACTATGGAATGACCTGCCGGATGAGATCCGTCCACTGACATCTTTGGACAGCTTTAAAAAAGCTGTCAAGATGGATCTCTTCCGGCAGGCCTTTCCAGAATAGATTATCCCGGCCTCGGGAACTCCACCTCGGGAACTCCCCCTCCTTCAGACGAGCCCTGTGATTGCCATATATTATGTGCTCTATTAGTATTTTAACCATTGTTTTAATTTTGTAACCTGATTTAATAACTTTTAAGGGGGGAGGGGAATATACTGTTTTACTTTGTATGTTGTTTTAATGTGTTAACCGCCCTGATTGGTTTACCAAAGGGCGGTATATAAATAAATTTTATTATTATTATTATTATTATTATTATTATTAGATTGAAAAAAGTGATAGTGCCACTCTATTCTTTTTTAGTCAGATCTCACCTGGAATATTGTGTCCAGTTCTGGGCACTATAATTCAAGAAGGATGTGGACAAGCTGGAGCATATCTAGAAGAGGGTAACCAAAATGGTGAAACCATGCCCTATTAGGAATGACTTAGGCAGCTGAGTATGTTTAACTTATAGAAGAGAAGGTTAAAAAGTGACATGGCAGTTATGTTGAACTATTTGTAAGGGTATCATATTGATGATGGAGCAAGCATATTTTCTGCTGCTCCAGAGACTAGGATGCAGAACAATTGATTAAAGCAACAGGAAAAGTGATTCCACCTAAACATTAGGAGAAATGCAGTGAAACCTGGTTGACAGTAAAATATACTGCTTCAGAGTGTAGTCAAGTCTCTTTCTTTGGAGGTTTTTAAGCAGAGGCTGGATGTCCACCTGTCAATAGTGCTTTGATTCTGTGTTCCTGCATGGCAGGGGGTTGGACTGGATGACCTTTGTAGTCTCTTCCAACTGTATGATTCTATTATTTTAAGGCCCATACCAAAACCCACTGACATGGAAGCCTCCAGCCCATCAGTGGATCTCTATGTTATTCTTTGTATCGGTTGTGTTAGTCATAGAACAGATGTGAGAAGTATCTTCCGAGAGGACACTAATTAGACTAGAACTCGATTCTGTCCAAGTCTTGTACTTCTAGGAAGCAGCAAAACCCTTTAACTATAAAAAGACACTGCAAAACACTCATTAAATACACTCTGTTTCCTCCTTCATTTCTAGTTTCATTTCTTCAGTTAACACTAATTGAAGTTAAAAATGTTGGCAGGCACTGGAGTCACATCATTCAAAGTTTCCCGTTCTCTACTGGTGCGGAAATCAGGCATCAGGCAAGTCTTCCTCATGTCTTCAAGTTGTCAGAATCTGTAAATGAGGAACATTGTTCCCTGTCTGTAAAAATTAGCTGACAATGAAGATGAAGGTGCAGTGGCCCTGCTGTTGGCATTTCATTCAAATCTGAAGACAGATTGGGGTGGAATATCACTAACATGTATCTATACTAGGCTAAGAAGAAAAAAAGTATTATTTTTATAAAAAAGCTGGAAGACTGATAGGGGAATTATAGAGAACAGTATATCTAAAGAGAAAGAAGAAATATTAGCTACTGTGGCATGGGGAACGTGAAGCATGTGAGTTAACCAAACCAGGCAAAGATGGAAGGAATGTGAAAACCCACTACAGTAATTGCATTTTATACCAGAGTGGAAGGATTTTCAGGAAATATTTACGAATTCTATTTGGGGTGATGGTACTTTTTTGGCTGCATCTCCTCAGCAGTGGAACACATTTAAAGGTGCATTAGACATATTTTAATAAATCAATAAGGGCATAAATATTATTGCCTGTACACAGTCATTTGCTCACTTCAGTCAAAAGCCTCATTGCAGACATGTGTTCTCCTTACAATTAGAGGCTAGCAAATTAGACTGCTTCTGGGCTAGAACAGTTTTGCATGCCTGTTTGCCTAACTATCCATCCCATTTCCGCATTTCTCTCTCTCTCTCTCTTTTTTTTTAAAGCCCTCTCAAAATTTATTTGAATGTTGTTCTTAATGGAGAAATTTTAAGGGATCCGTAAGGGATTCTGAATGAGGGATTGCAGCCCATATTTGGGGACAGGTTTGCTTAGGTTTAGGGGAAGAACTCAACATACTCTTTGTGTATTTATTGACCCCCAATGAGAATTCTACTGTCTCTTCTTTCCAGAAAGAGACCACTGTAAAGGAACAAAGAGCACATTGCTTCAACATCTCTGTATTATGATTAATTGAAAAATGCAAAGAAACATTTTTTTTTAAATGATTGCCTCCAATGGCAAAAATCATTTTTTCCCATCCCATTTTAATGCAAGAATGCATACTGTTCATTTGTGTCAATGTAGCTTGCTAGTGGCTGTATTAAACTTGTAAACATGACTTAGTTTGTCCACTAGAATTTTCAGGTCATGATTTGAGCATGATAGAACTACAACAGTGAACTTTAATTCTTTTTAAAATGTTGGAAGTGCTTAAGATTACCCGATGGATTTCCATGGCTAAGCAGGGATTCAGACCCTGGTCTCCAGACCCAGAATCCAATGCACAAATCACTACACCATGCTGGCTCTCAAGGGACATGTAGTAAAATCTATCACCAGCATAAGAACCTGTGATTAAAACATTCCTGAGATCCTGAGATCTAACCTCTTTAAATTCCTACAGTGTAGGTCTTGGCTGATTAGAGCCTCAGTATTCTATAATCCACTTTCCTAAATGCAAAGAACTAACCAAATTTGTTATTTCAGAGCAAAATATGAGCCTTGGAGGGCTAGTCTCTGGGAGGACGTGCAACCTGGAGTTGTACTGAAAACCTCTCACTTGACTGGATCATTGCACAAAGAAAAGAGAAATGTGGCCTGTCAAAAACAAGCCAAATATATCTGTGTGTCTATCACATCCCACACAATCCAATGGGCAGACATTGTGTGGGACAGTAGTTATTTTACAGCACATTCTTCTTAATTAAGGGGTCCCAATAAGGACAGCTCACACCGTTTGTTTGGATAGCTAATGAGACTGGAAGTGCAGATGCAATTAGCAACTGTCATTCTTTCATGAAAATAAAATGAGACAGAATGATATCCTTTCAAAGGCACCCAATTAGGGATAACTTGAGGCAGCTTTTTAAAAAACAAAAACAAAAAAACCACAACAATTTTTGTCTTGTGGCCTGTCTTACAGATGCCCATGTTTTCTTCTTGTAGTGGCCTCCCCTTTTGCTTGGTCAAAAAGTTGCAGGTCACAGCCATTTTCTACTGGCTTCTCCTTGGCTCCAACATATATACTACCACTGTAGAACTACCATGGGACATTCATAGAGGAGCTGAGAGGACATTTCACTAGTAACATCATTAAATTCATAATTGCGAGAGTTTAGTATGAACCAAGCCAGTCTTTTATTGGGGTAGAATAAAATTACCATCAGGATGGTTCTACTTTTCTGCCCTGGAGGGTAGGACCATGTAACAGTTTTAAGTTAACAGGAAAGTAGATTTTGTTTGAACATTAGAAGGACCTTCTTGACAGTGAGAGCTGTTCAAAATGGAACTAATTTCCAAGAGAGTGGTGGCGACTCCTTCTCTGGATATCTTCAGAAAGAGGCTGGACAGCTACCTGCTGGGGATGCTTTAGCTGGAAATCTTGCATTGAGTGGGGAGTTGGACTTGGTGGCCCATTGAACCTCTTCCAGTTCTATGATTCTATAAAAACATCTATGAAGACTTCTACCATCACTCAGAGAGTGGTGGAGTCTTCTGTTTTTAAACAGAAGCTGGAGATGCTTTGATTCTGTGTTCCTGCAGGGCAGGGGGTTGGACTGGATTCTCCTTGAGGTCTGTTCCAACTTTATGATTCTATGACCACATCACATCTTGCTAAGATAGCTGAGATATTCTTTTTGTTCTTGTTCCAATTTGTGGAGTGAGGAGCCAGAGGAAAATACAAATCCTATGCATCCGTATAGGAAATTGTGCTTTTCAGCATGTGCCAAAAACATCCAAACCTTATGACTGAGGCTACAAGGCATCTCCTATTTGCATTAATTCTGTTAGAATATAGATGGGTTATACAGTCAAAGGTGAAATGTAGAGATGTGTGTCTGGAATTTTCCTCATGGGAACAACATCTAGGCAAACAGACAGCCCAGTCCAGGTGGCCAGAGAGTCATAACATCAGAGGTTCCTAGATGGTCAGATTTCCTATCAATCAGAGGGTCAACAACCCCGTTGAAATCCCCCAACATTATTATATTTTCATGATCCAAATCCAACACTTTATCTTTTAACCTTTTATAGAATCTATTTTTATTTTCAAGGGGTCCATATAGGCCTATTAACAGGTATTGTTTACCTTCTACCATGATTTCAACCATTAAATAATATCCTTCAGGGTCAGAAAAAATCAATTTTGGATCAAAAATAGAATTTACATATAATGTTACTCCTCTTTTCTTAAAAGAACAAGCAGCTGTAAATTCCAAACATAATTTCGGGTTTCTCAAATATTTAACGTCCTTATTTTTAATCCTGCACTCCTGAAGGCAGCAAATGTCTAATTTTAGTTTCTGAAGGTAATGGAAAATCTTTTTCCATTTTTGTGGGGTATTTAACCCTTGTACATTTAAGGAGAAAATTTTAAGATATTTTGAATGCTCCATGTCCTAATCTGATATATAAATTTGCTTATACTGAGAAGACAAAAAACAAAGCCAGTTATAGACAGTTATAAGTTACAGACCCCGCAAACCTCAATTATCAAAATACTCCTCAAGCTCAGATGGGGATAAGGTAGCCAACGAATATCTCTCTGCTCTGCACCGATCAAGATCCGCGGAACGTAGGGCTTCAATTACAGTTGTTTCTTTAATAATTTCCTCCTCCTCTCCCTCGTCCTCTTCCTCCTCATCATCATCTTCGTCAACTATATCATCAACAAAATCATCTTCCTCATATAGTCGATTGTCACAGTTTGCATAATCTCTTCCCAGTAACTCCTCCTGAGGTTCGTGTCTCCGTGGCCTCCGCGCAACCACTCCTTCCATCTCCCGCTCTTTTCCTTTGCGGCTCCTTTCACTCACTTTCTCCTCCTCCTCATCACCTTTATTTGGGGATTTCAGATCTTTCTGGTCTTTCCTCTTAGTCTCGTATTTCCTTTGCTGATCTGCCATCTTTCTCATAAAATCCGAGGCTTGTTCCGGGGATGTAATTCTTATTCTTTTTTTTCCCCACCAAAAAGTCAATCCTTCAGGAAATTCCCATCTATATGTAATTTTCTCTCTTCTCAGAAAGGATGTTATTGAGGAATAATTATGCCGTTTTCTTAAAAAGCGACCCGAGACATCTTTCATTATTTTTATATTCTCACCCTCAATCTGGAATGCATCCTTATTATGTTTCATTAAGAAAGTGTCTCTAGTTTGCCTTTTTACAAAATTAATAACTATATCCCTCGGTAATCCCCTCTGCTTGGCCATAACGGAATTAACATGAAAAATCGTGTCTATCTCGTGCAAAAGTTGTTGATCTGATTTTCCTAAGAATTCGGCCAGCTTTGTCGTCAACCTCTCTGATAGATTTTCATTTTTAACTTCAGTTAGCCCCCGGATTTTAATGGCTTTGTCTCTAATTTTCTGCTCAATTAAGGCCAATTCATCCAGATCTGCCTCTCTGTTATTTTCCATTTTTATCAATTGCCGTTCCGACCTTTCATTTGTATGTTCCAAAATCTCGACTCTCTTTCTTATGTTTTGCATTTTGCTTATAATTACATCTACTTTTTGATTAATCTCCTTCAAGTCTGCCCGAATCTCCTGATGGACTTCTTTTTTAAAATCCAAAAATTGTCCTGCGAATTTATTGGACATGGTGTCAATCTTCTCTAGAATTAAATAACTCAAATCTGTGGTCTTGGGTTTCTCATTTGAAAGGCGTCTTTGCGACTGGGATGCCATTAAGTTGAATCAAGGCCAACTGCCAAAGGAATTTTTCAATTTGATTGAATTGACAAATATGAAAGACGTCTTTAGAGTTAAAAAAGGCAAGGAAAAAGATTTTACCTTTTACTCAAATCGTCACAAGTCCTATTCTAGATTAGACATGGCCTGGATGTCCAGACATTTATTGAACATGGTAACTAAATTTAAAATAAATCCAAAGATATGGTCTGATCACAATCCGATATTATTTGAAATGAAAATTGGACAGATTAGGTTTAATTGGAAATTAAATATCAATATCCTAAAAAACAAGGAAATAAAGGATTCAATTAAAAAGCAGATAAATTTGTTCTTTCAGGAGAATTTGGATAAAGGTGTCCCAATACATACGGTTTGGGATGCACATAAAGCCGTAATTAGAGGAATTCTAATTCAGAAAGGTGCTGAATGGAAAAGGAAAAGGAGAGAATATGAGGAAAAGCTCACCTCGGAGTTAGAAGAAAATGAACAAAAATTGAAGAAGGATCCAAATTCTGAGGATATACAAAGAAAAATTAAAGAGATACAAAAGCGGCTATCTATATTAACAGTGGAACAGATAGAAAGAAAAATTGGATATTTAAAACAGAAATATTATGAATTTGGAAATAAACCCGGAAGATTATTGGCCTATAAAATTAGAAAAGAAAGGGCAAAGAGAATCATTATGCAAATTAGGAAAGGTAATGAGATATTGACTACACAGGCGCAGATAAAGAAAGTTTTTCAGGAATTTTTCAGTGGTATATATAAAGCTGATCCCGTACAGGAATCCGTGATAGAGAATTACCTGAATAATATGTCATTTTTTAAAATATCTAAAGAGCAACGGGATCTACTTAATCAACCGATTTCACAAACTGAATTGGAAAAGGCAATTGGCTCCTCTAAAACTTCTAAGGCTCCTGGGCCAGATGGCTTCTCCAATGAATACTATAAAACGTTTGTGGCTGAATTAACTCCACCACTTTTGGAAACAATAAATAGTATTTGGGAAGGTTCGATTCCCCAATCATGGAAGTCCGCTAATATCTCTTTGATACTAAAACAAGATAAGGACAAATTCGACCCCAATAGTTATAGACCAATTTCTTTACTAAACACTGATTACAAACTTTTGACTTCTATATTAGCAAACCGATTGAAAAAGGTGCTAGGTAATTGGATTCATGAAGATCAAAATGGCTTTCTCTCATCCAGAGGTTCAAAACAAAATTTTAGAAATTTATTAAATATAATTGACTTTCATCAAAAAAAATATACAGGAAAAATTGGCTCTGATCTTTCTGGATGCAGAAAAAGCCTTTGACAATGTTAACTGGTATTTCATGATTGGGGTTCTTCAAAAAAATAGATGCTGGAGAAATATTTGTAAAATGGGTCAACAATATTTATTCCGAACAAGACGCTTATATTTTAATTAACGGAGATAAAACATCTAAATTTGAAATTCAAAAGGGCGTAAGACAGGGGTGCCCTCTTGCCCCTTTATTATTTATTTTGGTATTGGAGATATTGCTTTGTCAATTAAGAAACAGCAACGATATCACTGGAATTAAACTGGGAAAGCAAAATTATAAACTCCGAGCTTATGCCGACGATTTGGTTTTAACGATTTCTGATCCATTAAATTGTGTGCAGAAACTTATGATTTATTTACAGGATTTTGGTCTAGTCTCAGGATACAAAATAAATATAAATAAGTCTGTGTTGATGATGATGAATATCAGTAATAGTGAAATCGAGAGGTTAAAGGAACTGACGGGGTTTAATTGGGAAAAAAAGACAAAATATTTAGGTGTTTGGCTAACTATCAAAAATTCAGATTTATTTAAAAATAATTACCAAAAAATTTGGCAAGAAATCAAAGAAAAAATGAAGAAATGGGATCAATTAAATCTTTCCTGGACGGGGAGAATGGCGGTAGTTAAGATGTCCATACTCCCAAAAGTAATCTATTATTTTCAAAACATCCCCATAATTGAAAATGAAAAAGTTCTTAAAAATTGGAATAGAGAGCTGCTGAATTTTATTTGGAGAAATAAAAAACATAGAATTCAGGCCTTAGATTTGTATGATACAGTAGAACGAGGAGGCTTAGCCTTCCCAAATTGTATTTGGTATTATGACGCCTCGGTTCTTGATTGGTTAAAGGAATGGCTGTTGCTCAAAAATCCTCGAATACTTGAATTAGAAGGAGCAGATCTAATTTACGGATTCCATTCATATATTTTTTACGATAAATTTAAAGGAGATGCAAATTTTAGAAATCACTACATACGAAGGGCTTGTCTGAGAGTTTGGCTAAAATATAAAACTAAATGGTGTTCTAAAATTCCTCTCTGGGCCTCCCCTGCTGAAGCGGTTTTAATGAAAATGGTCTATAAGGATTCAAAGTGGCTAAGATATGAAGACCTAATTGACTATGAGAACTCTGAGTGTCGATTTAAATCACAGGAAGAATTAAGGGAGTTGGATTGGAACATTAGTTGGTTTCCATATAGGCAATTGCTTGATCAATTTAAATCGGACAAAAAATTGAATAGGATAGGAGCTGCAGAAAAGAGCTTTGAAAAAGTACTATTTGGTGAAGACCTAAAAAGTATATCAAAATATTATAATGTGATTAGGAATTGGGAAACTGAAGTAAACACAGTTAAAAACTACATGGTAAAATGGGCTAAGGACTTAAAACAAATTATAGATCTGGAAGATTGGACTAATGGGTTTAAAAAAGTGAAAAAAATGTTCTTCAATTCAGATCAGAGAGAGAACGCTTTCAAAGTTATGAGTAGGTGGTACCTAACTCCATATCGTTTGTAAAAAATTTATAAGGGGTATAACCCGGTTTGTTGGAAATGTGGAAGAAAGACAGGCTTCTACTTTCATTTATGGTGGAAGTGTGAAGTAGTTCAAAAATATTGGAAACTTATAAATAAGGAAATTACGATCATATTAAATTTGAATACAGGTTTGGATCCGAAAATGTACCTACTCAACATTACGAAGAATGAAATCGGAAAAAAAGGTGGAAGACTACTTTTTCTAATGGTTACTGCAGCCAGAATGCTGCTTGCAAGTTATTGGAAAAAGAGAGAGATCCCAAACGTGGATGAATGGAGATACAAAATGTATCAAATTTATGAACTAGAAAAGTTGAGTTGGCTTGGTCAAAATAAATCTATAACAAAATTTCATTTAGAGTGGAAATTGTGGTATGAATATGAAGACAAAAGATCTAAAGTCCTGACAATTTTTTTAAAAGATTAGAGATTTAGGAATGATTTAAATATGTAAAGAGTGGGTTAACTGATTATATGAGGTGTAAATCTATACTCAATTACTGATATAATCTTTAATTACAGTTAATTACAGTATATAATCATTAACTGAATGGACTCTTTCCAAAGCTTTATTAATTTTGGTTCATAGAGAATACTCACTGTATATCCATAAATAAGACTTTATGTTATTTCAGACATTGATGTTTGGATAATCATATAAAAAATCTTGTGATAATATAATGGGTCAAACAAATATGATTTAGGTTTAAGGTATAAGACATCTGATTGTACTGTTTTGATCTGGAAAAAGGGCTATACACTAAACATTCATTCCTTGAAGTTAGGTTAATAATATGCCTGGGAGGTCTAAGAGAAAGTATAGAAAGACAAGATAATCCTGTGCTTTGATCAAGGAAGGTTTTATATATATTTTTTTATTTATTGTCCATGTATTTGTACTTGTAATTTGTGCATTTGTAATTATTTGTATGTTTGTATGTTTGTCTGTTTGAACTCTGTAGGATTTATGTTGTAGT
Source organism: Phrynosoma blainvillii (assembly GCA_026167975.1). Taxonomy (NCBI): domain Eukaryota; kingdom Metazoa; phylum Chordata; class Lepidosauria; order Squamata; family Phrynosomatidae; genus Phrynosoma; species Phrynosoma blainvillii. Next base: position 23,523,133 of record JANUYF010000002.1, read on the forward strand.
GTCTATTTTAACACTTTCTTAATAATAAATAAAGATTAAAAAAAGAAGAAGAAGTTCCTAGATGGGAAAGGCAGCCAAGAACAGATAACAAAATCCAAAACATCATTAGGATTGGGAAAGAAGTCACGTGGTGGATGATGGGCAGCAAGGGGCTGGGTTAACAAATATCATACACGTAACATCCAATCAACATAAGGTTAACACGCAAAAGGTGGAGAAAGGGCAGGGCCAAAAAATCCCTTTGTCTAGAGTTGTTTATGTTTCTTGCATTCTTCCTGTTTGTGTGTGTGTTCGCAATGGGTTTAATCATGGAGTTAGTTTTTGGACTATAATATGTTTTTATTGCTTTTACAATGTAACTTCGGGATCTGGAAACATGGATCTGTAACTCTTCTGTTCAACCACATCAGCATGATGTGATCCTATGGTGGACTGTATGTTTTTCTTTGCTTATTTTTTATCTTTTGAAACAATAAATTCTACTTTTAGAATTTTGGATTTTTCCCTGGCTCTGCTGAATTTTCAAGCACACCATACCAATAAAATTCAACAAATTCTTCATTGTTTCCAGTCCCATCCTCTTAACAAATATATGTTTGCTTACGATGGCAAGGAAAGCTGGCAGGGAGTGTTCAGTGCTGAGTTCCTTGAGGCTGTGTTCTTTTAGGCTTGCTAGAAACTCCATAGAAAGATCTGTGCTTTTTCAATGAATTCTATTACACAACAAAACAATAATGTGAGGCAAACCAATAGTAAAATGTGAAGGAAACATATAGTAAATTAATCTGTTGTTCTTATAGGAGACAGAAAGCAGGCATTTATTCATGTCAGATTACTAGGTATGTGTATCATACTCTCCAAGTGTCCCAATTTTGCAGGAACAGTCACAGTCAATTCTGTCACACTAATTTTTAAACTATTTTTTAAAAGTCTGCATTTCCCTACTCATTTTCCTATTCCAGTTTCCCTCATAGTGCTCAGCTTAATTTAACTTCTGTAAACTGAGTTCAAAGTGAAAAAGCAGTTTGCACTCAGTCAACTCAGTTGGGGTGGGGAGGGGTGTTGGTGGAATGCTGTCCTTCCCTGTAGGCTCAGGCAAAAGAAAACTACTTTCTCAATTTGGACACTGAGGGAGTTGCTGCAATCACCTGAAACACTTGTGGGATGTTTGTCTTCTTGCCTAGAGATGTGGGGAACTTCACCTGCACCAAGTGCAAGTTGGTAGCCCTCCTAGAAGAGAAAGTACAGCAGCTGAAGGCCCGAGGAGTTACACTTCAGTATATTAGGGACCAAGAGTTTTTCCTGGTCAGAGTGGAACAAATGGTCTTGGATGGGGACCACACAGAGGAAGTTGTTGAGGAAGAAGTCACTTCATGCACACAGGAGGTTCCGTGAGGGTAGACTTCTAGCAAGAGATGGGCTGCATCTCACACCAGTTGGCAGAAACATTTTGCCAATATTCTCAAGCATTTGATCAGGAGGGCTTTAAACTGGCTCTTGTTTGGGAAGGAGACAGTATCTTGAAAGGTATCTTGGAAGGCAGGAGTACATCATGGGATGGAAATAATAGTCAAAGTGTTATAGGGGGAACAAGGCAAATGATGCAAGGGTCCAACAGTGGGAGGAAAAAAATACACAGGCAGCAAGTGGGGAAGACCCATTCTCTTAGATGTCTCTACACTAATGCACAGAGCATGGGAAATAAAAAAGATGAACTTGAAATCCTAGCACAACAAAGCAAATACGATATAATAGGCATCACTGAAACCTGGTGGGATGAGTCTCAAGATTGGAATGTAGGAATAGAGGGGTATAACATTTTTAAGAGAAATAGGAATAGGAAAGGAGGAGGAATAGCATTATATGTCAGGGATGTTTACACCTTTGAAGAGATCCAGGACTTCAATCCTGGAAATCAGGTGGAGAGCATCTGGATAAACATTAAAGGGGAAGGAAACAAAAGGGATGTTATAGTGGGAGTCTACTACAGACCCTCAAGTCAGACTGAGAAATTGATGATGCCTTTCTAGAACAGATGACCACACACTCGGAAAGGAGAAACGTAGTAGTGATGGGTGTCTTCAACTATCTGGATATTTGCTGGAAGTCAAACTCAGCCAATACTTCAAGGTCTAGCAAATTCCTCACTTGCCTTGAAGACAATTTCTTTGTTCAAAAGGTGAAAGAGGCTACAAGGGGATCAGCTATTTTAGATTTTATCCTAACCAACAGGGATGACCTGGCAAATGGGGTACAAGTGGTGGGATCCTTAGGTGGGAGTGATCATGTTCTCCTGGAGAAGCTGAGCATAGTCAAACACTCATTCTAGACTTTAGGAGAACTGATTAGGGAAACACTAGGAGTGATTCTGTGGTCAGGAATGCTAAAAGAGAAGGGGGTTCAGGATGGATGGAAGTTTCTCAAAAGGGAAATACTGAAGGCACAATCTCAAACTGTTCCAATGAGAAAGGAAAAATGAGAGATAATTTTTGTGGTTTTTTCGGGCTGTGTGGCCATGTTCTAGAAGAGTTTCTTTCTAACATTTTGGCGAAACATCAGAAAGAAACTCTTCTAGAACATGGCCACACAGCCCCCCAAAAACCCCACAAGGCCACACAGCCCCCAAAAAACCCCACAAAGAACTATGGATGCCGGCCATGAAACCCCATGACTTCACATTAAAAATGGGAGATGTCTCAAGAAACCAGGTTGGATGACTAAAGAACTTTCAATTGAACTAAGTTTTAAACTGGAGATGTATAAGAAATGGAAAAGGGGCGAAATCACTAAAGAGGAATTCAAACAAATAGCTAGCACATGTAGGGGTAAAGTCAGGAAGGCTAAAGCACAGAATGAGCTCAGGCTTGCTACAGGGGTTAAGGACAATAAAAAGGGCTTTTGGGGTATGTCCGTAGCAAAAGAAAGAAGAAGGAAATGGTAGGGGCAGTGCTCAGAGAAGATGGAGAAATTCTAACAGGGGACAGAGAAAAGGCAGAACTACTCAACACCTTCTTTGCCTTAGTCTTCTCACAAAAGGAAAAGGGTGTTCAGCCTGTGGAAAATGGAGCAGAGGACACAATAGGGGAAATGCAGCACAGAATAAGTAAAGAGGAGGTATAGCAATACCTGGTTAACTTAACTGAGGGCCTAAGCAGACTGCCAAAAATAGTGCACATTAAATTGAGGCACTGCCCTGGCTCAGTGCTAGGGAATCATGGGAACTGTAATTTATTGTGGCACCAGAGCTCTCTGACAGAGAAGGCTCAATGTCCCAGAAAAAAATACAGTTCCCATTATTCCCTAGCACTGAGCCAGGGCAGTGCCTCAATTTAATGTGCACTATTTCTGGCAGTCTGCTTAGGCCTTGAATTTAAGTCTTGAGGACCAGATGAACTACATCCAAAGAACTGGCAAATGTAATCTCAGAGCCACTGGCAATTATCTTTGAGAACTTCTGGACAACAGGAGAGGTCCCAGCAGACTGGAGGAGGGCAAACATTGTCCCCCATCTTCAAAAAGGGGAAAAAAGAGGATCCCAACCAATATTGCCCAGTTAGTCTGACATCAATACTGGGAAAGATTCTAGAACAGTTCATTAAAGAGAGAGTCTGTGAACATTTAGAATAGAATGCCATAATCACTAAAAATCAACATGGATTTCTCAAAAACAAGTCATGCCAGACTAGTCTAATCTCTTTTTTAAATATAAAATTACCAGCTTGCTAGATGAAGGGAATACTGTAGACACAGCATATCTTGTTTTCAGTAAGGACAATATTCTTGCAAACAAGATAGTAAAATGTGGGCTAGACAATACAACTGTTAAGTGGATTAGTAACTGGTTGACTGTCCAAACCAAAAGGATGCTCAGCAATGGCTCCTCTTCATCCTGGAGAGAAGTGACCAGTGGGGTGCCACAGGGTTCTGTCCTGGGCTTAATGCTGTTCAACATCTTTATCAATGACTTAGATGAAAGAATAGAGGGCATGCTTCTCAAATTTGCAGATGACACCAAATTAGAAGGAATAGCTAACATCGCAGAAGACAGGATGAAAATTCAAAATACCTTGATAGATTAGAAAGCTGGGGCAAAGTTAACAAAATGAATCTCAACACAGAGAAACATAAGGTATTGCACTTAGGGCAAAATAATAATAATAATAATAATAATAATAATAATAATAATAATAATAATAAATGAAATGCATAGATATAAGATGGGGGACACTGGGCTTAATGATACTATGTGTGAAAGGGATCTAGGAGTCCTACTAGACCACAAGTTGAACATGAGTCAACAGTGTGATGCCATAGCTAAAAAGGTCAATGCAATTTTAGACTGCATTAATAGAAGTATAATATCTAGATCAAGGGAAGTAATAGTGCCACTGTATTCTGTGTTGGTCAGGCCCCACCTGTAATTCTGTGTCCAGTTCTTGGCACCACAATTCAAAAAGGATGTTGAAAAACTGGAGCGTGTCCAGAGGAGGGTGACTAAAATGGTGAAGGGTCTGGAAACCATGCCCTATGAGGAACAACTTAGGGAACTGGGTTTGTTTAGCCTTCAGAAGAGATGGTTAAGAGGTGATATGATAGCCCTCTTTAAATATTTGAAGGGATGTCATATTGAGGAGGGAGCTAGCTTGTTTTCTGCTGCTCCAGAGAATAGGACATGGAACAACGGATGCAAGCTACAGGAAAAGAGATTCCACCTCAACATTCGGAGGCACTTCCTGACAGTGAGAACTGTTCGACAATGGGATACACTCCCTTGGAGTGTGGTGGAGTCTCCTTCGTTGGTGGTCTTTAAACAGAGGCTGGATGGCCATCTGTCGAGGATGGTTTGATTTTGAACTCCTGCATGGCAGGGGGTTGGACTGGATAGCTTTTGTGGTCTCTTCCAACTCTATGATTCTATGATTCTACTGTATCTTTCCCAGATGGTGTATTCTTCCCCATTCATAACTTTTGCTGTCTTGACCACATTCTGATCTTACTTGGTCACATGTGTCCTGATTTTCATATTGTGGAGGGTATGGTTTTCCCATCCCTGTTGATAGCAGTTCTGTGATGATCATATAGGGGATGTTCTCAGTCCTTCTCAAATTACTGAGCTATAGCTCTTTCTCTTGACTGGATTAATGGAAAAGTGCCAAGCATATAAAAGATGTGAGGAGAGCGAATGGCCGTAGCTGTATTCACACTTAGCACAATTAATATTGGGTACTGGTATACATGTTTTTGTTGTGTGCCTTCAAGTCATTTCCAATTTATGGTGACCCTATCATGGGGTTTTCTTGGCAAGAGTTGTTTAGAGGAGGTTTGCCATTGGCTTCCCCTGAGACTGAGAGACTGTGACTTACCTAAGGCCACCCAGTAGATTTCATGACCATAATGGGAATGGAACCTTAGTTTCCAGAATAGTAGTACATCTAACAATGAAACCACTATACCACACTCGTTCTCATATTATGTTATATACTGTGTGTGTGTGTGTGTGTGTGTGTGTGTGTGTGATGGCCATAATCTGGTCAATCGGATGCACAGGCAATTCTCCTGCATATATCCTTTTATAGTCATTGTGGAAGGAAGTATCCAGAACCTCTTTTGTGAAAAAATGCTCTCCACACTGTCCTGCTAAAGTATTCCTGCCATTAGGTCTAGGAGGAGGCTATTTTCCATGTGTGCCCATGTTCCACCTGCACAAATCGTGCAGGCTACTCTCCACCTTCCCCCTGAATGGCACTGCTAGCAGCAGCAACATAGGTTATGAGTACAGGAAGAGAAGTTATCCTTGGCAGGTTTATGCTCCAGCAAGCTGATCCACAATCTCAGCCATAGTGTGTTTTGTTGTTATCCTTAAAATACCCTGGCAAACGCTAATCTCCAACACTTTTTTAGTGAATAACAGAAAGGCTTTGTGAGTATGTAATTTCTCTCTGGGTGTTGCTGTGTCAGATCTCTGTGTGATGCAAGGGCAGGATATAAATTCCTTAAATGATAAACGTCTTACAAAATTTAAATGATAGGCTCTTTCAGCAAAGCACCAAGTGGTGCTTAAATTTTAATCCCCTGGAGTTTTGTTTAGTGGCATTACATGCCATTTTTAGAGGCCACAGAAATGTTACAGTAGCAGAGGCTGAAGCAAAGCAAGTGGAACATGAAGTATAAGTTGGTGTTGCCTGTTGCAGTGGTTTTTGTTTCCTCTGCATGAAATTTTAATGTAAAACAAGCACTCCCTTGTTGTTTCTCAGGAAACTGTCCCATGGGTCTATTGATTCTTTGCACTTTGGTATGAATGCTTATTACAAACAATGCTTTATTAGCACAAAATCTCTTGTTCTATCTTGAAAGCAGTCACTACAATTCTAGGAGGATCTTCTCATCTTTGCTCTTGCTTATAGTGATGGGTGAGGAGCTTCATGTTCACTCCTTTAAATCTCCTGAGCCTGTTGAGCATTCATTTTGAATGGTGTAGGTGTGGAGTACACCAGTAATAATCTTAAAGGGATATTTCCATCTACAACCTGTGTCTATGCCTAAAGTTTTGGGAAACTACCCTGGAGAAGGGAGCTAATGCAACAAGGGGTGAAGAGTTGTGATTTCCACTGTCCTTCTCTTCTTTCCCCAATATAAAGGAGACTGGCTGTCTCTTTTGCCACCAAGGATGATGGGTTAAAATACAGAACCCATGTTCCTAGATGGAAAATAGTGTCAGAATTTTTTGCATCCTAGGAGCACTTTAAGTTCAACAGGATCCCTTCTCTACCTCTATGAACAATTCTCTTTCTTCTTTCCCTTAGCAGATAGACAGGCTAGCTGAAGGTAGTTGGAAATAGGTTAGAGATGAAGTGGAACTACAGGGAAAGTTTGCATCAAGGGCTCCTTCATTTTTTTTTCTATCTGTTGAAGTGTTTATATTTCTCCTTCTAGTCATATTTCTGTCTCTTTCCCTTTGGTCAGGCCCCCAGGAAACCCATTCATGCTTTATCATATGTACACATATTTTCCCTACATTTATATACACATACCTTCATACACAGAAACACAATTAACATATCCAAGATGATATTGATAGCTGTCCAGGATGTTTAGCTGTTGGCAGGTAGAACAGATGTTCTTGGACTTGAGCTTGCTATACATAGAGAATAAAGTAGCATTGAAATATTCAAGGTAACAAGGCATATATCCCAAATTAACCTAATTTACAAGGCATATATTTCAGGTTATTGTACATATTACATCGATTACATAAGATGTGATGTGGTATGTCTCATAAAGGTGATAAAAACCAAAGGCAGAAATATGGAAATAATAATAGAATATGTATCTTGTTGAGTAACAATGTGGACTAGTTCAGTGAGTTTGGAGAATGTGAAAACAACCATGGGGACCACATACATCTCCAGGATAATGTACCCCAGAATGGGGTACCCCAGATTACATTAGGGGAGCTGAGCCCTCTCTGCAATGATAAGGCATAATTGAATCATGAGGATTCCCATGTAGTTGACTGATCCTCAGGGCCTATAAATCAGAACAGTACTACATAATAGTAGAGAAGTGTACTAACCACAAGACATAGAGCTGTTAAATCAGCAATTGTGCTTGGTCCTTCCCAGGCATGAATCTCCCAGGTATGCAACAGAGTTTTACATTTTTTCCTCATTGCTTGATATGTGAATTGCATTTATCTGTATTTTGTATTTTGTACATATCACATTCATTTTTTAAAAATAAAAAGTCCTGGAGAATATTTTGAGAATGAGAAAAAAATCAAGTATAAGCTTTCATGGACATCAGACTAGTTTATCAGATGCATGGACTGGAATAATATACTGGAAACTTCATTTTCCCAGTCTCAAAGGTGCCGTAGGTTTCCTTTATATCTTTTTATAACTATATTAGCCATGAATATGAATTATTCCCCTCCCCAATATGTCAGTCATTATATTGCCATCACTTTCATGGTAGATTGCTACCTGGCTGCTATCTTATTTTTTTTATTATTATTTTAATGAAATGTATTCTACATTTTCATTGTTTTAGAAAAACAAATATCTGCATGTAGACAAAATTAACTGACTGCTTGTCAATATTGAGCCCTTCCAACTTAAAAGAAGACTCTCTGCCCAAGACTATGGGGGGTTGCAGACTGCCAGAAATAGTGTGAATTCAGTCCACTTTTAGGGTTAGGGTTAGTGCTAGGGAATCATGGGAACTGTTATTTTTCTGAGACATTGAGCCTTCTCTGTCAGACAATTCTGATGCCACAATAAAATACAGTTCCCATGGTTCCCTAACTCTAACCCTAACCCTAAAAGTGGACTGAATTCACACTATTTCTGGAAGTCTGCAACCCCCCTATAGGATAGGAGCTAGGATGACCACTTTCCATGCTTTTTAGGGATGCAAAATTAGCACCATAGCCCCCAACAATCCCAATTTGACAGGGGAAGTCCAATCCTCTGTTGTCCTATTCCCCCCCCCCCCCCAGCTGTTTTTAAAGTGTCCCCATTTCTCTCTTCTCTTCCCACTTCCCTCATTCATCCTCAGCTTACTTCAGATGATGCAAACTGAATGCAAAGTGCAAAAATAGTCTGCACTCCATTAAGTCAGCAGGGGGGAGAGGAGGGAGTCGTGTCTTGCACTTCCCAGTAGAACCTGGCAAAGACAAATTGCTGTAGTCTCTCTAGCTTGTCTGTTCTTGCTCATTAATAAGTTTTGCCATCTTGACCCCACTCAGTTATTGCAGCTGTCATCTATGTCACAGTTGTCATCTGTGAAATGTGGAGGGGATGTAGCACAAAATCAGACAGGGTGACCACCAACATGCCTTCCAATTCAAAAATGTTGTTGTCCTGAGTGTTAATGCAGAGTGTTCTCCATAACAATAAAACTAACAACAACAATGAAGCAACACAGGAGATGCAATGTGCAACTCCAAAGCCCCATGAATATTTAAATGAGAATATCTGTATAATCCCTCTCTGAAGTGGGATTAGATACATTTGTGGAGCATATAGGCCTATTGGTGGCTGTTAATAATCATGAATGTGATATTTATTTATGGCTTTACAACAGACCTCCCAAAGTGGTTTACATAAAAAAATAATTAAAGAATAAACATCCATAAAAATGGAAATGTAATACAGAAAAGACATATTACACGAGAACACTTTGCAGGATGGAGGAACTAATTCTTTCCTCCCTTCAGGGCAAGATAGTCCTTGAATATTTCTCATGAAGAATTGTTCTGCAGTTTGGAACGCATAATGAGATTCTATATGCACAGGAAGAATGCTCTCGGCTTAATTAATTATATTTATTTATTTCAACTACTTTTGTGCCTCATTCCAGACCAATTCCTGCCTTTCCCAAGGAGGGTTACACACATAATAGAAAACACAGCAACTAAAAACATCTCATTACAGCAACAAGCAAAAACAGAGGCATAAAAGCATTGTAGCACTCAACCTAGCATTTGTAGAAAAACAATGCAAGGGTAATCAGCATCCATCAGCAGACTATAATTATTCCAAATACTCCTGACATTTTTAAATAAAATGTGAACATGCCACCCTAATACTGTATGTCCTTTTGTGTGCCTTTTACAGTGTCCGTTTTTCCCCAAATTATAAGCTTGAAAACCTATTTTTGCCCTGGCCAGAGTAGAGCAATCAAATTTATTTACTAATGTGTCAACTCTAGGGTTGCCAGTTCAAGAACGTTCCAGGGCTTAAACCCAAGACTTATAGGGTGCTTCTGCACTGCAAAAATAATCTGTTTTGACACCACTTTAACTGCCATGGCTCCATGCTATGGAATTATGGGAACAGTAGTTTTGTGAGGCATTTAGCCTTCTCTATCAGAGTCTGGTGCCACAACAATGTACAATTTCCAGAATTCCATAGCATAACACCATGATAAAATGGTGTCAAACTGGGTTATTTCTGCAGTGTGGATGCAGCCTAAGTATCAACTACAATTGCTTATAGCCCGTCATTCTAGCACACACAGAGAACATATTGTCCTGTTTGAAATTAAGGGTGTGTCTACAGTGGCCTCTTAATCTGATACACATCCAGAGCATTATGCTACAAATCAAACTTGGACTGACCACAATGGTGAGCATATACACTGGATAAATCCCATATGATGCTGCATCATTGTGTACATGGGCCACCCAGCCCACCACCACATTGGCTCTGTTGAACCATTTGTAATTCTTGCTGCCACTTCCTTGTGGCATGAGCTCAGTATAAAGCATGCCTGTTGCACTGCCACTTCTGCTGAGGACAGAAATGGTTGCCCAGATATGTGATCAATAAGAAGTCCAGGTGGCCATTTCTGTCCTCAATTAATACAATTGTTTAATTGTATTTAAACTTCATATTCTTCCCTCTTCCCCCTCACTATTGGGGCCAAGGCAGCTGTGACAGTAGAGCCAGGCAGCAGCAGCAAGAGGAGGCGTGACCAGGAGTGGCTGGCCTTAAAAGCCACTCCCCCACCCTCCCTGGAACATCAGCCAGCAAGCCTGAAGATGCTGGAGCAGCTTCCCTGTTCCACCTCACCATTGGGACCAAGGCAACTGTGACAGTAGAGACAGGCAGCAGCAATGAGAGGGGCGTGGCCAGGAGTGGCTGGCTTTAAAAGCTATTCCCCCACCCCTCCCTGTAACACCAGCCAGCAAGCCTGAAGACCCCACCACCATCACTACACTGAGCAGTGGAGGAGCCTTGAGAGGCAGGCAAGCACAGGGCAAGGCTATTTAGCCTGCCTGGTGCCTTTACCTTAATAACAGTGGGAAGGAATATTTTCTTCCTTAGCGTGGCAGATCAGTCATAGCCTTCTGACAATGATCTGTTTAAGAACCTTGGGACTGCTAAAATAACCTTCTAGATGGAAGGCAATGGGGGAGAGCCAGTAGAGGTCTTATTTGGAACAACGATTGGGGTTGTGCAGGGCAGAGGAAGGTACAGCGATAACAGAGAGGATTATTGTTACAAAAGAAGGTGGGCTTGATGTCTGAAGGTGATCCCGCCTTCAGTTAACTCTGTTACCCAAAGTAGGTTGGGGAGCTTATCAACCATGCCACAGAACCTTGCCTTGCTCCTTTGCAATGCCAGGTCAGTAAAGAACAAGACCCATATCATCCATGACTTTCTCCTGGATGAAAAGGACGACCTACCTTGCTTCACGGAAACATGGCTGGGGGAAGATAGTGCCATCACCTGGAATCAGGCTCTCCCAGCCAGGCATTCTGTCAAGGAGCAGGTAAAAGAACGTGGGCAGGAGGTGTGGAGTGGCTCTGGTCCATAGAGACAACTTCGCCCTGAATAGGATACCTATCCGGAAAATAGACCACTTCGAATGTGTGTACCTAAGTCTGAAAACCAGGGATAGTATAGGGAGTCTGTTAGTTCTCTAACAGACTCATTATTCGAGCTGACACAGCTGGTCTTGGAACTGCTGTTGGAATCACACAGACTTTTAGTCTTGGGCAACTTCAACATCCCATTCGAGACCAGTTTAACAGGTGCGACTCGACAGTTCATGGATTCCATGACAGACATGGGCCTATCCCAATTGGTTTCCGGGCCAATGCACTGTGTGGGTCACACTCTTGATGCGGTCTTGGTACGGAGCAGGCATATCCGTGGGCAGAGGTAATAAATGCCACCTCACTGTCATGGACGGATCATTTCCTGGTCAGGGTTGGATTTAGAGCCACTGTCTATCCCACCGGGGGTGGAGGACCTATTAGAATGGTCCACCCTCGGAGGCTAATGAAGCCAATGGGTCTTCAGAAAGCCTTGGAGGGTTCCTTGATTGGTAATGCCGGTGATTCTGTCAAAGCCCTAGTCATTACCTGGAGCACCAATCTCACCAGGGCTATTGACACAATCGCTCCTAGGCATCCTTTCCAACCCACTTCAAACCAACAACCATGGTTCACAGAGGAACTTAAGAAGATGAAGTGGGTTGGACAATGACTAGAGTGGCTAAAAACTTGACTCTTATTTGACAAGACTCGTCACAGGAACTTTCTTCGTTCCTATCAAGAGGCAATACGTGCAGCAAAGAAATCTTTCTTTTCTGCACTTATTGCATCTGCAGAGTCTCATCTGGAAGAGCTGTTTAGGGTGGTGGGGGAACTGACACAGGTTCCTCCTGTACAGGACCCTCTACTCAACCTGACAACAGCCTGCTGTGATGTATTTAACAACTACTTTTCAGATGAAATCTCTCAGATAAGAGCCAACTTGGACACCGGAATCGACTGAGGTGGTGTCCAGTAAACCCGTTTCAGAAATTAAACTGGATCAGTTTGAGCTGGTGAGGACTGATGACATGGACAAGATCCTTGGAAAAGTGAAGAAGACGACGTTACCTCTCAATCCTTGCCCATCATGGCTGGTTGTACAGGGTGGTGATGCCTTGATGGCCTTTCTTAAAGAGACCATCAATGCATCCCTTAGGGAAGGAGTGGTTCCAACTTGTTTAAAGGAAGCGGCAGTGAGACCGCTTATGAAGAAACCTTCCCTGGACCCCCTGGACTTGAAAAATTACAGACCTGTGTCACATCTCCCATTTTTGAGCAAGGTGATCAAGCGGACCGTTGTCTTCCAACTACAAGTGATCTTGGATGAAACTGATTTTCTAGATCCATTTCAAACTGGCTTCAGACTGGGATTCGGGGTGGAGACTGCTCTGGTTGCTCTGGTAGATGACCTTTGCCTAAGCATCGACAGGGGAAGCATGACCCATTTGGTGCTTTTGAATGTCTCAGCAGCTTTTGATATGATTGACCACAGTATCCTCTTGGAATGCCTGGAAGAGTTGGGGATTGGAGGCACTGTTCTTCAGTGGTTCCATTCCTTTCTCTCAGGCAGATTCCAGATGGTGACACTCGGGGACAGTTGCTCTTCAAAAACAGAGCTTAACTGTGATGTCCCCCAGGGTGCTATTCTGTCCCTGATGGTCTTTAATATCTATATGAAGCCGCTGGAGGAAATCATCCATAGACATGGGGCAGGGTGTTATCAGTATGTTGATGACACCCAAATATATTTCTCCATGTCTCGGTCAGCAGCCATGATGACAGATGGTATTTCTCCCCTCAATCAATGCCTGGAAGCAGTAATGGAGTGGATGAGGAAAAACCGACTCCAACTGAATCCAGAGAAAACAGAGGTGCTTACAGTAGGGGCCCCTAAACCAGGTATTGGGATACAATCCCCAATCCTAGATGGGGTCACGCTCTCCTCAAAGGACTGTGTTCTCAGTTTGGGGGTGCTCCTAGACCTGTCACTTCACATGATTGATCAGGTGAATGTGACAGTCAGGAGTGCCTGTTATCAGCTTTGGCAGATACGCCAACTGCACGCTTATTTGGAAACAAGGGACTTAGAAACTGTAGTACATGCACTGGTAACCTTACGACTTGATTTCTGTAATGCACTGTACATGGGGCTACCCTTATACCTAGTTTGGAAACTACAGCTGGTACAAAATATGGCAGCCAGGTTAATTACTGGGAGATCTAGAAGGGATCATATTACACCAATTCTGAAATCCCTTCACTGGTTGCCTATTGGTTTCCGAGCATAGTATAAGGTGTTGGTGCTGACCTTTAAGGCCCTACATGTTCTAGGTCCAACCTATCTAAGGGATTGCTTCCTTTCATATAATCCACCTCGCACCCTCAGATCCTCTGGGAGGAACCTATTGCAACTGAGAAAAACTAGACTAGTGGGAACCTCCCAGAGGTCTTTCTCTATTGTTGCTCCCAGACTTTGGAAAGCCTTGCCGGAGGAGATCTATCAAATTACCAGCTTGGACAATTTTAAAAAAGCCATCAAGAGAGATCTCTTCCTGCAGGCCTTCCCTGAATAGAATAGACTCTACCTAATGTGTGTCTCTCCCCCTTTTATATTTTTACATCTTTAATGGTGCTAGTACACCAGTTCTTTTTAACTATTTTAGTAGTGCATTTAATTTAATTCTTTTTTAAAAGGGGGGGGGTTTAACTTGTTCTTATCATGTTTTTATTGTTTAATATGGGGTTGATTTACCTATGCTAAAGATGTAAGCTGCCTTAATTGCAGTGGCAAAAGGCGGGGTACAAAAATAAAGTTTATTTATTATTATTTTATATTTATACTTTTAAAAATGCTTTTATATTGTTTTTATATTGTTTTTATATTTTACTGTTTTAAATTTGCTGTTAGTCACCTTGTGTCACTATATTGGGAGAAAGGTGGGAAATAATAATAATAATAATAATAATAATAATAATGCACAGCAGTCCTGCTCATATTGAAGCAATGGCAGTGTCTCTGAAAACAGGCCATCACCTTTCCCTGTGCTGCTCAGTATGGAAAAGGAGGGATGGTGCGGCTCTTGATATGTAGAAAACTGGATCGCACTGAATTAGACCTGATCCCACTGTCCACAAATCAAAACAACCTGAGGTGACGTTGGGATTTCTGGAAAACATTAGGCTTTTCCCTGACTTTGCTTAGTTTGGAGAAAAGTTGGGTTAAGATCCTCTCCAGAAGTAGCTGTACCTCATCTGGTCAGTCAATGGTGTACACAAGGCCTGATAATTTTATCTAAGGGGCTTGCTCCCAGATCAAGGTGAAATGAATGGATTATTCCTCCCTACTTATTTAAGAAGACAGGATAAAGAATATTTAATCTAACTTGCTTTCTTCTAGGAAGAAGGTGAATGCAGAGCAGAGGATGAACCCAGACACCACAATGACGGGGGGTGGGGGTGGGGAGTAAATAGAAAGTACAGTGGGCCCTTGGTATCCACTAGAGTTTGGTTACAACCCATGGATACTGAAATGGGTTGTAACCAATCTCTCTCTCTCTCTCTCTCTCTCTCTCTCTCTCTCTCTCTCTATATATATATATATATATATATATATTCAAGCTGTAGATGTTTAATCCATGGATGCAAAATCTGTGGATATGGAGAGCTGATTGTAACTGTTTACTAAGTAAATAATTAACTTCCTTGACTTCTTGGAGTGCCTGTGCAAATTGCAGCCAAACAAACAAACAAACAAACAATGAATCCTTGCAAGTTGTATCTGTTGCTCACAGGCCTTTCCTCTTGCCTGGAGCTGAGATCAGGAAAACTGGAAAAATTGCACTTTTGTTTCCCACTTGGAAATAAAGAGTGGATACTCAGGGCCAGATCCTGAAATCTAGCAACTCTTAATTGACTCACCATTAAGAATTGATTCAGTGGATCTGCTCAAGTTGGAAGTAGCCAACATGATTTTAACCATTTTTTTTCAAGGCGTTCATATTTTTGCAATGCACACACAGTTTACTTCACATTTTTTCATTTCTCCAAAATGAACAGCAAGACTCACAGTTCCATGGGTTTCAGAGGATGGTTTTGTCTCACAACTGGTCTTGGGAGGTACCAAATTGATACCTTTCTTGTGAATGAGTAAATTCAGGGAAATTGTTTTTCATTGTTACCCACTCTACCTTTCAACAAAGTGCTCAATACTGATGGATTCAGGGCCCATCCTCCCTCTTCGTACATTTTTAATCATTAAACAAGAATTGGACTTGTTTAATATATAAGCTAGAAGATAGAGAATGGATGCAAACAGAGGACATGCATATGGTGAGAGCTAGTACTAGGTCTGGGGAAAAATGCATGAGATACCCAGAGAAAACATGGATATGCTTAGATTCAGCAAGGGATATATAGACATTGTGGCTGCTCTCTGACCTATTGAGGTACCAATTTTATTTTGTATTGTTTTGTTTTTTCACAGTTCAGATCCCCAAAGGCCAAGGCCATCTAGAGCAGTATTCAATATTTGGTCCTCCAGATATTTTGGACTTCAGCTCCCAGAATTCCTGACCAATGACCACAATGAGCTGCAATCTAAAGGAGTATCTACATAGAAAAAATAATACAATTTGATATCACTTTAAGTACACATTCTGGGATTTGTAATTTTACAAGTTCTTCAGCCTTCTCTGCAAAGGGTGCTGGTGCCTTACAAAATTACAAATTGTAAGATTTTGTGGGATGCAGCCATGGCAGCTAAAGTGTCAAATTGCATTCTTTCTATAGTACAGATGCACCCTAAAACACCTGGAGGAATAAAATCCCAAGCCCTAGGAATTTCCCCAGGTTCTCCTTCCTAAGTACAGATCCTTTGGAACAAACAATATGTTTCTCACCATTAATTGTTCTTGGATTTTGAAACAGGTTGTTGCTGCTCACTGAGGCTGAGTTGGATGGAATTTGCATAATCAAGCAGAAATCTGATTGTGTCCTTAGTTGATGTTCTTTCAATATTCTTCCATTTCTGTTGCATGATCTAGCCGTAAAAGGGTCTCAGATTCAGTAAACTGAGTTTGGAAATATTACCTTTCTGGAAGATAGTTCCCAGAATCTCCCACTAAGTCTATGATAGCTGGGGATTCTGGAAGCTACATCCAAAAGAAGTAACATTATCAAGTTCTGAATTAGTTTCATGATCACAGAAATGCCAAACCATAATGCTGTATAAATATGGAAATGATTGAAGAGTTTAAATAGTTGAAGAATGACCTGGACCTATTTGTTCCTCTTTTTTTAAACTTCAGACTAATTATTTGGAAAGTGATGGAAAGATCTGCAACAGGCATTTGCTGAATGGTTTCTGGTAGCATCATGCAGAGAGTTTGTCCAGATGGCCAAAAAAAATAATAAAATAAAAAAATAAAAAAAATAAAATAAAAAAATCAGAGTTCTGTTTTTAATTGGCAATCAAAGTCACTAATTGGTTAATTATGGCAGTTAAGGCTTTCAGCCTTACTTCCTGAAAACAGCAGCAACAGCAAAATTTCTTCTTTGTTTTTGATGCAGAAAGTGATCAAAAGGCTTTGTTATGCACAGATCAATTCATAGGGTCTCAGGGGTTAAAACTACTGTCGGTAGGAGGAAAACCTCATTCACTTGTGCTGGTGGTGGGGAAGCTAAAAGGAAATAACTGAGTCCATGTAGATACAGCATAAATTAAAATAATTTTTCAGGTCTTAAATTGAGATAGAATGTGAAGTTGAAGGCTTTCACAGCTGGCATCCATAGGTTTTTGTGGGTTTTTCGGGCTGTGAGCTCATGTTCTAGAAGAATTTGAGATAGGATGCTGCTGTACCCTTAAGACTTGCCCAGAAAGGTCATGGCTTACCACACCACAGTGCTGCAGGAGTCAACAGCCATTTCATTTATTTACATGGAAAGAAACCAGCTCCTTGCATGAAGAAAATAGCAGGCAGATGTTTGCATCCTGCTTTCTTAGGATACACTGGATCTAGTTTTCCATGGAGTGGCAAACCTATGACACTTCAAACTGCAGATTGGCATACCCTCCAACTGTCTGGATTTAGCCAGACAGTCCCAATTAATTCTCTGTTGTCTCAGTTTTTTCCAGCTGCTTTTAACATGTCCCCGTTTATCTCTCCCTGACTTTCCCCCTTTGCCTGATGGCTCCACTGTTGCCCATTTGCAACTCAAAAGATTGACAGCTCCCTCTTTTATTAGAGCCTATCAATTTGGGAGTTTTATTTCATGGAAAGAAGTCAAAGGGTGCATCTACACTGCAGAAATAATGCAGTTTGTCACTACTTTAAGTGTTCTAGCTCCATCTTATGGAATCCTGGGGTCTGTAGTTTCACAAGGGTTTTTTTAGCCTTCTCTGTCCAAGGGTGCTGGTGCCTCACAAAACCACAAATCCCAGGATTCTGCAGGATGGAGCCATGGTAGTTAAAGTGGTGTGGAACTGCATTTCTACCATGTAGATGCACTTAAAGAATTTCTTTTAAAAAATATCCGAAAAGCTGGCAGATCTAGGTAGAATTATGGGCACCATGTGATCTTATCATCATGAGGGATGATAAGAATATTCAAAATATTTGAAAAAACAGTACAAAAAAAAAAAAAAAAGAGGGGCGTCACAAGGAAAATCTTAGATGTATGAGAATCTTTGCAGTTTTGGAATTATTTACATGAAAAATGCATGTGGGCTTTTTGTGCACCAAAAAGGCTGTTTTCTACACAGGGAATATTGTTTTGTGTCCAGAAAATGTGTATTTTGTACAGAAAAATACTTGAAATGTTAATAGTCTTTGAAAAATGCAGAATTTTGGACAACTTTCTTGCAATGAGAAAAAAAACACACACCATAATATTATTCATTCTTGCCAATGAAGATGAAATTTATGAAGATGTATGTTCACAATTATTTCTTCCTCCTCTGTTATTCTTGTGTCAGTGGTTTGTTGCCTCAGAAATGATGATTCCAGTGGAATCTAGTCATGTAAGTTGAGTGGTGGATCTATCCAAGGTGCTGAACTAAAGCTTGGAGCACATTTACCACCTTCCCTGACATCTAGGCTCCCAGCCTCCTCTGGATGGCCATAAAATTTCAGCAGTCTTGGAATGCTGTTATTTTGTAAAACAAGCACACACAGAATGCTCTGGATGGTGGTCTTGAAGTTTCTATTTCTTCCTGGGTAGCTGTCTGGCAAGAATGTGTTCATCTTTATTGAGGGCCTCCCTGCTAGTATAAGCAAAGGTGTATTAAAATGCACACTGTGGCTCCCCCTCCCCCAGCTCTCTGTAAATAATTGGGATAACAATCTGGCATTGTTGGTCTTCTTTCTATCAAGATGGGCAAACACGATTGAGAATAAAATTGTGGTACACCCGACCTAGGAGTTTTCCCAGTAATTGAATGTCTGTCGTATTTCAGAGGTTATGAGAGAGAGGCTAAATACATACAGCAGCACCTTACCAATTAGTGAATAGTTAGGCAAGATCAATGGCAGGAATGTGAACTCTACCAGGAAGGGTTTTCAAAGGGTCATGATCACACTGGGGAGAAAACTGCGTACCGTAGCCTTAAAGATTAATCCACTTGGCCCAGTGGGTATAATTTAATAAGGTATGTCACTGATCCATTTAACATCTGCATGTTTTCGGACAGTAGGCTGCCTATCCTCTCCATTAATAATACATACCAGGTAAACACATTGCTGATTAAAAGCCTCTGGTGCTAAGGGAAAGAGGGATTGTACAGAGCAAGCTTTTTGCTGGTACATCTATCTATTCTTGTTGTTGGCAGCTCTGTTGGTGCTCTTTCACAGCATACAGCTATGAAAGAACTAGACAAAATCCTAAAGTGTAAAGATACAGCTGGACACTAAAGTTAGAATTGTTCAAACAATTGTGTTCCCATTGTATTACCATGTACAGATGTGAGAGGTGGACACTGAAGAAAGCAGATAGGAAGAAAACAAATTCATTTGAGATGTGGTCCTGGAGAAGAGTGCCGAGGAAACTAGGGAGAACTACCAAGATAAACAAATGGGTCCTAGAACAGATCAAACCAGAACTCTCCCTGGAAGCCAAGATGACTAAGTTGAGGCTTCATACCTTGGCCACATCATGAGAAGGCATCACTCATTAGAAAAGAAAATAATGCTGGAAAAGGTGGAGGGAAGTAGAAAGAGAGGAAGATTACATGTCAGATGGATAGACTCAATCAGGAAGACCATGGGCCTGAGCCTGCATGACCTGAGCAGGGAGGTAGAGGATGGGGGGGGGGGCTTGGAGATGGCTCATTCACAGGGTCACCATGAGTCGAGATTGACTTGAAAGCAGCTAACAACAAACAAATCTAGGATGTGCAATGCATCTGCTTCAGTGGATTCTTCAGGAAGATTAATTTGTTTGTACTACAACTCCCCAAACCCTCCAGATGATCAAGCTGGCTGGGGGATTTGACGGGGGTGCAATCTAAAAAGGTAACTTCTGAGTTTTCAGCAAGAATAAGGCAGGGCATGGTTTCCCAGGCAGAAATTGCCAATAGAAGATGAAAGTGTCCAAAACATTGTAGACTTCATCATTTTTGGCTCTCTTTCTCCCCACCACACCCCCACAGTTCATTTCAGTTGCTCATTCCTCTGTCTCCTTCTCACTTAGCATCATTTTAACACAGTTTGGTAACCTTGTTCATAAATTCCACTGTTGCTAGGATCCAAAATGGGGATGATCTCAAGAATCTCTGAGAGTGAATTATAAAATGAGACAGATTTAGACTGTATGAGAAATATCATGAAAGTAAATTCAAGCTCCTGAGTCAATACCTCTCTAGATTTAGACTGTTTCTGTCATAAAACTATCAAAACTCCAAAACTCTGAGAGCAAGGGATGAATTTGCCCCCCAAAATTTGATGCTTTCTGCTCTTGCCCTCCCTGGCATGGTTCATTGCCTTTGAATATGCAATAGTCGATCATATTGTCCTTTGTTGTCAAAAAAGCTGGAAGAAAAGTTTCTTTGGGTATCATGCAGCTCATAATCAGATAAACAATGCATCATGGAAATGCCACAAACTGCTGATAAGGCACATTTCATTTCAACAGACTCACCAGCAACCATGCCAACTCTGAAACAAAATAAAGGTGAAATGTCTAGTGCACTGAACTGCTTCTTTTTACACGAATCAGAACATTCCTTGCTCTGGAAATAGGATGCAATAAAGTTCCCATTTCTAAGTCATTTGTCAAAGGCCAGCTTGGGTAATCTTCCATCCTGAAGTTGCAGGCTAGGTTGGTGAAATGAGTGGCCCTGGGAGTGATATAATATCAGTTCTGGGTTGGTCAAAATCCTGAGGAGACTTGAGAGTGAAAATTATTCCCTTTCCTCCTCCTACCCATCCCCAGTCTAGGTGATGGTGGTGATGGTGGTTAACTGCCTTTGAGTTGACTTTGACTCATGGCAACCCCATGAAATACAACAATATCATAACCCTACTAATAAATAAATGATACAACAGTGTAATTATGACCACATATAACATTTTTAACAATATAAATACATTCAACCATATTTGCACCACCCTTTCTTCTGTGACTATGTTTATGGGAGACTTGTAAACAGTTCTTTAACCAAAGGCCACAGAGTGATGACATCTTCAAAAAAACCCTGTCCTCAACCACTCTGCTCAGATCCCGTAGGCTCACTATTCTTTGGATTTCTTGATGCCAATCTTCACTCAGATCAGTCATTGATCCAAAGTATGGGAAGTTTTTATTTCATTTTCCTCATCATCTAGATTGAATTTATGTACCTCCTCTGTGGTTATTATTTTTGTTTTCTTAATGTTCCACAGTAAGCCTTAGCACTTTCTTCTTTGACTTTCTTTAGCCATTGTTCCAAGTCTTTGTTGTTGTCTGCTAGTATTGTAGTGTTGTCTACATCTTAGATTGTTGTATTGTCTACATCTTAGATTGTTGTCTACATCTTAGATTGTTGATATTCCTTTTCTAGGTGGTACTTTGTCTTCTTTCAAAAGGCTTTTACAGGTGATAAGTGTTGGTGTGTGGATGATGAGTGTTGTAGTGATTCCCTTTGGCACCCAGCAGAGTCTGCAGGACAAGCTGGCTGCTGTGATCCACAGCCACTTTGTAATTCTTACCAACAACTGGCTCAGCTTCCCTTCTTCAGACCTCCTGTCTTCCTCAGTCAAGAAGACACATTGTAAAGTCAAAAAGCATAGTTTATTAATGCATATAAAAAGTAAAAAATAAGATAACTAAGTAAAATCCATTGTGATGAACTTGTCCAGTTCAGCCATACAAGATTACATCTTTAACAATCCCAAAAGCATTAGGATCCAACTTGTTGCAGTTAAAACCACTGCTGTCAGCCACACACACTCACATCTTGAACAATAAACAATTCTTAAACAAAGGATTTTCTAGGCCCTTCCCATACTCCACCTTTTAGGTGTTAACCTTATTTTAATTGGATAATGTCTGTATGATGTCTACTAACCCAGCCTCTTGCTGTCCATCATCCACCATGTGACTATCTTTCCCAAGCTAACAATGTTTACGTATTTGATATATCTTGTTATCCATAACAAAGTCTGGTTCCATTAGTTTTACCTCTGGGAAAGTACATGTTGATATCTGTTTTAGCCACCTGGTGTTGACTCACTCTGTTTCTCTAAATATTGTTTTGTGCTTTGTCCAAAAGCTGTTCTCAAGTGGAAAATTACAGACACACACACATCTTTACATTTCACCTTTGACTGTATATCCCATCCATATCCTAACACTTCTGGCAAGAGCAAGCCACCCCCTCCCAGCAACCAACTAGGTGGGGAGCTCTGCCAAAAAATGGTGGTGAGAACTATGGAGAATGGTTGGACATTCAGGGACTATGCATGACATGTAGGCTGCACCTCCTCTCCCCTGAAGCATACCCTCCAGCATTTTACAGATGAAAACTGGGACATGTATGTCCATCAAAGTGTGGTCAAGGTGGTAACAGTTATTTCTGAGAAAGAATGCACAAGCTAGGAAAAGTTGCAGTACGTTGCTTTTACCTGAGCCTGCTGGGGAAATTAGGCCCTTTCCTCTCCCTTCTGTTGATTTAACTGGATGCAAACCACTCTTGCACTTTGAACTCAGTTTGCAGTAAATGAAGCAAGGTGAGGACAAAGGCAGAAAGTGGGAGGAGGAGAGAAGAACTGGAACATTTTAAAAGCAGTGGTATGAGAAAAGATTGCATATACTTGCATGGCAAGGGGATGGGCTTGATGCCCCTGATACCTTCCAACTCTAAGGTTCCAGGGTTCTATAATTAATAGGGAATATCCCTGCCAAATCAGGACACTTGGAGGGTAAGCTGAATTTATTGTGAGAACATAAAGTAATTTGCTTGATTTGCTCTGGAGATGCTGAAGGAACCTGACCTTTGTAAACTCTGATACAAACTGATCTTATCAATACCTCCTAAACTGGAGAGCACAATCTGTAGCCCTGGTGCTAGCTGTAACACTTTGCCTATGTGCCGCACCTTCTGCAAAAGCCCATAGGACCCTACTCACCTTTTCTTTTTCAGGAAACCACTGCTTCCTCCAAGATTATTGTTTCTTTGTCTCAGGAACTTAGCAGAGTCAAGGAATCTATTTTGCTTTTAAATTCTGTTCATCCCACATATGAAGAAATGATTAATTGTGTTAAAATCTGATCAGAAAAGAACTGGAGCAAAATTCTGACCTCCACCCCCCCTCCCAATCCCTACTAGACAACTGGCTGAAGCAATGGCTGCCTAGATGTCCCTGTGTGTTTTACCATTGCCATTGGTATTATATGGATACCATGGCTGGAATCCTGTTGGTGACATACACAGATGGAATTGCAGATTTCACCTGCCTTATGTTTCTTTAATTTTGGAGATTATCAGCCTCTTTCTCACCTCTTTCCCACTGTAAAAATAAAACAGGAACATTACAATGTTATGGCAGCCACCACTGCTCTCCTTTCATTCATGTGACAGGGGCTGTTGTCCCCTTTGCATTCTCTTTCCATCCTCTCCCTTAACCTCTCCCGTGTCCCTTATGCCTTACCCAGCATGCCTTTAGGGTTTTTGCTCCCCCCCCCCATTTTCCCCCACAATTATGGAGCTCTGCAGCCCTAATTTGAGCTTTTTAAGATGACTTTTTTTAAACTTTGAGGCATCAGAGCTCCAGAATTGCATGAAAAATAGATTTTAAAAAAATAACAATGGGAAGGAGGGAAAGGTGGGAGGAGGGAACAGTGACACAATCTGATTGCCAATTGCGCTAGTGCTGTGGGAATGGCTTTTCACACCCATGGCATTGCATGATTAATAATAATAATAATAATAAAATTTTATTTCTACCCTGCCCCTCTGAGCGCAATCGAGGCGGCTAATAAAAGTTAAAATTACAAATTATATAATACATCCCAATACCCTCCCCCCCTTAAAACAGTATTAAATCAGACATAGGATTAAAACATATTATATTAAAACAACAGTAATTAAAAACATAAAATAAACAAAATATGTGAAATTGGCAGTTCATTTATGGGTTTCCGCCATGAATAAAAAGGGATGGAGCAGCTATGGGAATGAAGTGATGTTGTGTGATCAGCATTGCTGATGCTGTTTTTCTCCCAATGAAATCCCAGTTTAAAAACTGGGTGGGATAATCTCCTTAATTTATACTGATGGAGGTATTCAACAAGGCTATCCATAATGATCTCCTGCTCTTGCTGCTTACTTTCTTACTGGCTGGACACTCCCATGGCCATACAGACTGCCATGGTTGCTGTTGAGACTGCCATGGTTGCTCTGACTGATGACCTCCGCTTGAGCATCGACAGGGGTAGTGTGACCCTGCTGGTGCTCTTGGACCTCTCAGAGGCCTTTGACACCATAGATCATGCCATTCTCTTGGACCGGCTAAGAGAGTTAGGAATTGGAGGCACTGTTATACAGTGGTTCCGTTCCTTCCTCTCTGGCAGATCCCAGAGAGTGAGGCTCGGGGACAGTTGCTCTTCTAAAATAGAGCTTAATTGTGGCGCCATCCTGTCTCCGATGTTATTTAACATTTATATGAAGCCACTGGGAGAGATCATTCGGAGGCATAGAGCGCGGTGCCTTCAGTATGCTGACGACACCCAGATTTACTTCTCCATGACCAAATCATTGTCTCAGACCTCTAATGGCGTCTCTCCTCTCAATGACTGTCTTAGAGCAGTAATGGATTGGATGAGGAAAAACAAATTGAAGTTGAATCCAGACAAAACGGAGGTGCTCATGGTTACAGGTCCGAATCCAGGTTCAGGATTACAGCCCCCAGTCCTGGATGAGTCACACTCTCCTCCAACGACCATGTGCGCAGTCTGGGGGTACTCCTTGACTCGTCACTTCACATGACTAATCAGGTGAATGCGACAGTCAGGAGTGCCTGTTATCAGCTTCGGCTGATACGCCAGCTGCACCCATACCTGGACAGGAAAGACCTGGAAACTGTGGTGCATGCGCTGGTAACCTCACGACTAGATTACTGCAATATACTCTACATGGGGCTACCCTTGTGCCTAACCCGGAAACTTCAGTTGGTGCAAAATATGGCAGCCAGATTAATCACCGGTACATCTAGGAGGGAGCACATATCCCCAGTGCTGAAATCCCTCCACTGGCTGCCAATTAGTTTCCGGGTACGGTACAAGGTGTTGGTTTTGACCTTTAAAGCCCTACATGGCCTGGGTCCATCCTATCTTAGGGACTGCCTCTCCCCATATGATCCCCCCCGTGCCCTTCATTCAGCGGGGAAAAATCTGCTTTCACAACCAAAAGCGAGGCTTATGCAGACTTCCCAAAGGGCATTTTCAGTCACTGCCCCCAAACTGTGGAATGGTCTGCTGGATCAGACACGTCTTATCACATCACTTACTACTTTCAAGAAAGCAGTCAAGATGGAGCTTTTCCGGCAGGCCTTCCCAGAATAACTTCTATAGGGATATGTAGATGGAAGCCACTTTATCCCCAGTCTCTCTACCGAGGGAGGCATCTTGTTGTTGTTTTTGTTAATTATTTTATACTTGTTATATGTAGATTTTAATCTTATCAGGTTTAATACTGTTTTAAGGGGGAGGGTAGTGGGTGGAGGGAATAAGAATTTTGATTTTAATTGTTGTATTTTAACTTTTTGTACGCCGCCCCGATTGCTTTGCAGAGGGGCGGGTTACAAATAAAATTTATTATTATTATTATTATTATTATTATTATTATTATTATACAGTAGGCAGAGAAGGGCAAGGTATGGCCAGAGAGCATCTAACTGTGTTCCCACAACCAGATAAAGAAAGAAACAGTCATCATTCTGGATCTCTATGGATCCCTGGGAGGCGTAGGAGGATTATGTTATCTTCATGTATCCAGCTGCAGGAACACAATTGGGTGCTACCACTAAATGGTAAAGGCATCCAACTAGCAAGAAGGCAGATGGAAAACCAGAAAAGAAGGAAGGAAGGAATTCCTATTTACCTGGCAGAATACAAGTCCATGCTGGATCATAACCCATATGCCATAAAGTCATCCTCACTACAGAAATTGTGGATCAGTGCAAACCAAGGTCACCCTGTCTCCACCTCCATTCTTTATTTGTACAAATGGAAAAAAATAATGACCTACATCAGCAAGTTGGGGAAACAAATGGGATAAAAGATTATGAAATATTCTGTGCACAAAAAAGCATTTTATCAATAATAAGATTGATAAGTATAAATGCCTGAGTGAACAAATCATTGCTGCCTGAATGTTTTGTCACATGCAATGAGAAATTAATGCAAGAGGCAAAGTTTCACTGAGAAGATGCATAATACTATAACATTATAATCATATCCAGCACTTTCTTGTGAAGATCTGAATGCACTTTGCAGTCATTAAGAAGTGAACTGGTGAACCTTATAATGCACCTCTAGGTGAAAAAAAGAGATTATTTTCCTCATTTTGTGACTGATGGGGAAAAAAATCAACAAAGGGGAAATATGTTCCTGATGAGCACTCACAAAACTTGCATCATTGCCCAGAATGCAGTACTTTTTGTGTGACACAATCCATACCTTCCAATATTTCACAGATGAAAATTTGGACATCTATGATCAAGCAACATCAGAGTGTGGTCAAGACAGCAAAAGTTGTTAAGGGGGGAGAACAGACAAGATAGGAGATACTGCAGCAGTTTGCTTTTGTCTCACTCTACAGGGAAGGGCAAGATGGTACCCCTCTTTTCCTCTTCCCCAATGAAGTTAACTGAATGCAAATTATATTTGCACTCAGTTTTCAGCAACTGAAGTAAGCTGAGGACAAAGAAGGAGATTGGGAGAAGGAAAGAGAAGCTGGAACATTTTAAAAAGCAGCTAAAAAGCAGACAGCAGAGAATAATAATAATAATAATAATAATAATAATTTATTTCTATCCCGCCCCTCTGCAGAAACAATCGGGGCAGCTTACAACAATAAAATACCACACTGGTCCTGAAGATAGTTGGGACCCAAGCCATTTAGGGCTTTAAAGGTAATAATCAACACCTTGTACTGAGCCCGGAAACTGATTGGCAGCCAGTGAAGTGATTTTAAGACAGGAGTTATATGGTCTCTCCTAGATGTACCAGAGACCAGCCTGGCTGCCATGTTCTGTATTAATTGAAGTTTCCAGACTAAGCACAAGGGTAGCCCCATGTAGAGCGCATTACAGAAATCAAGACAGGAGGTTACCAGTGAATGCACCACAGTTTCAAGATCCCTTACTTCCAGGAAAGGTCACAGCTGGCTAATCAGCTGAAGCTGATAGCAGGCGCTCCTGACCATTGCATTTACCTGGTTAGTCATCAGAAGCAACAGATCCAGGAGCACCCCCAGACTCCGAACACAGTCCTTCATGGAGAATGTGATCCCGTTCAGGACTGGAGGTTGTATCCCAATACATAGTTTCAAGACTGCTACTGTTAATACCTCCATTTTATCTGGATTCAGTCTCAATCTGTTTTACCTCATCCAGCCCATTACTGCTCTAAGGCAGTCATTGAGAGGAGAGATGCCATCTGAAGTCATGGCTTATGACCAAGGCATGGAGAAATATATCTGAGTGTTGTCAGCATACTGATAACACCCAGCCCCATGCCTCCGGATTATCTCTCCCAACGGCTTCATATATATATTGAACAACATCAGGGCTAAGATGGTGCCTTGAGGAACACCACGATTAAGCTCCTTCTTAGTGGAGTAACTGTCCCCGAGCATCACCCTCTGGAATCTGCCCAAGAGGAAGGAACGGAACCACTGCAATGCAGTACCTCCAATTCCTTACCCTCTCAGGCAATCCAAGAGGATGTTGTGGTATTATTATTATTATTATTATTATTATTATTATTATTATTATTATTATTATTATTATTATTTAGGCTCCCTGACCTTAACAGCTATATAGCAGGCAAGTATAACATGGTTTTCTTTATGGAGGGAATAACTATACCTGGAAGTTAAGATTTAAACAATTCCTCTAGTCTTCAGAGCTCAAAGTGAAGATGTAACCTTGCAGCCCCAGTTCTTACTTTTTGAGAACTTGTGGAGATCACTAGGTACTGGGGTACTAGAGGCAGGTAAGATGTTCTTTTCATTTTCAAAATGGGGAAAAAGTTGACCCAGGCAACTACCAACTGGTAGCTTGACATCAATACCAGGAAAGGTTCTAGAACAGATCATTAAGCAGTCCATTTTCTTCTTCTTCTTTTTTTGAGCAGCCTGAAAAGAACACTATGCTCACAGGTTTAATGAGCTGTTCTTTTTGCATGAATACTTTGCTCACAGACTGATTGCTTAATAATCTGTTCTCATTTGTATTAATGTTCTATTGGTTCACAATATATAATGCATTTTTTATTATAACTCTAGTCAGATGTGTAGTGGTGCCAAGGCTCCCAGGGTTGGATGCAGCAATTTTTAGATAACCATGACATCATCTGCCACCCCTTTACTCCCTTGCTTCCTCTGCATTTAGCTGCAATCCTCATAAAACCTGTAGGAGAAACAGATTTCAACAACAAGACAGCATTTTCTAGGCAAAGTACAAAGTGTTTGTTATTACCTTTAAAGTCCTACATGGTTTGGCTCCAGGTTGCCTACCAGATCTCCTTCTCCCATACAATCTGTCCTATGCACTCAGGCTATCTGGAAAATGTTTGCTTCAGCCAGCCAGGACTAGACTGACAATGGTTTCCCAGAGGACTTTTTCATCTGTTGCCCCCAGACTGTGGAATGACCTGCCAGAAGAGATATGACAGCTGAAAATGCTGACTACATTTAAAACAGCATTAAAGACATATTTCTTCCACCAGACCTACTCAGTCAATTTTAAATAGTTTAAAATCTGTATATGAACTCTTATGAGTTTATTTAATGGTTTTATAGTATTATGTTTTAACTGTGGGTTTATATGTTTTTAATTGTGCTTTGTATTTTAAAATTTTAACATTTAACATGATGTACCCTGCCTCATCCATCATCATCATCATCATCATCATCATCATCATCATCATTTTGAGCTATCTTTATTGTAATACAAACTGGTGGTGGGAAAGACCCACTAGCTGTACAAAAGACCTGCTCCAAAAGATTAAAACTGCTAGAATTTTTTTAAAATAGAGCAATAGAGCTATCTACATTTTTGGACTCTCCTTGGGAATGTTAATATAGGGATTGTCAGGACGAGAGCCTGTACTTCAAGATTTATTGCTATAACATGAACTATAGAATACATTTATATATCTTTATATGTCTGTATTAGATATAGATAGAATGCGGAGATTACTAAGATCAGCTATGAGTTTCTGAAAAACTATTTTTCCTTTCATGTATGTTTATGTGCAGGTCTGTGTGCATGTGTGTGCATGTGTGTATATATATCTGGGAGGAGACAGAGAATGAAAGAGGGAGAGGTGGATCTGGAAAGCTGTGGATGTTAGTTTATCTTGATTTAGCTAGGAAGGTGATAATGTGAGGGCTATATGTTAATAGGTAGACGATGGTGAGCAAATGTTATGTAAATTTTTAGCTGATGGCCACCATTAGTTCAATACCATACTTGAGGAAAGTAACAAGTGGGGAATTGTTAAATTCTTACCTGAGCCTGATGCTGTTCACTATCTTTATAAATGACTTGGACTGAAGGAGTGGAGGGGAAGTTTATCACATCAAATCAAATGGGAAGAGGAGGCACCAACACAGAACACAGAGGCCAGGTTCTTTCTTCACCTGGTGGAACATAAAGTTCTTGATAGATAGAACTCTATTCTGCCCATTCCCCTCACAGAAAGACCACCTTTCTTCTGTGTGTACCCATCTCCCACTGCCATCAGGTGGCCCAAGGAGAAAGAAGGGCAGGCAAGAAACATTTAGTTATAATTCCTACAGCTGGATGCACATGGCCAAGGCATCCTCTACCTGAATATTCTCTGGAGGCTCTAGAAGATTATGTTGTTTTGCTTACAGCAGTACAAATGTTGCAAAACTTGCCTCTGCTGCCTCTGGGTCACTAACCACACTTGTCCCTCCACATTTGCTGAGTTTAGAAGCACAGGATCTCTGTGAATGTGGAAAAACTGCAAATAAAACCACTATGTTTTTACCTGAGATAACACTTCTCTAGGTCCTCCAATGCAACTCTGTGGTCAACATCTGCCAGACATTAACCACAGAATTGTGCTGGAGAAGCTATAAATGTCTAGTGGAGTGTTCTCTCTAGGACTCTCTAGATCCTTCAGTGTGACTTTTGGTTAAAGTTTATCATAGAATTGCACTGGATATTCCTAGAGAGAACATATTAATAAAAACTATGAATAATCAAATCCACAAAAGTCAAAGCCACAAATGTGGAGGGACGAGTGTACACTCTTATAGTGCTGCTATTCCACTTTTACTGCTGCCTCCTGTTGCATTTTGAGGCTTGTAGTTCTGTGAGGGCTGAGAGCTCTCTGGCTGAGAATTCTAAATGCCCCTCCCTAAACTGCAAATCCCATAAAGCAACAGGAGGTAGCCAGAGCAGTTATAGTGGAAAAGCAGTGCTATAAGTGTGTGGTGTGGTAATCTAGTTAGTGACCATGTTAGAGGAGGCACAGGAGAAAAGCGAGCCCCCCTTTATCTCTGTGGAGTCATTGTGAGGGAGGTAGTGAATATCTCTTCCCTCAATGACCACAGAAGGACACCTGCAGGCATAATTCAATATAATGCTTGTGTATGTCATCAATCAGATACTCCCCAGAGATAGGATTTAACATGATCTTGACAGATTGGAAAACTGGGCCAAAGAGAGAAAATGAATTTCAACAGGGACAAATCTGAAGTTCTGCACTATGGCAAGAAAATTCAGAGGAACAAATATAGGATGAGTGACACCTGGCTTGGCAGAGGTACACGTGAAAATGATCTGCAGTCTTGGTGGGTAGACAGACAGACAGACAGACAGACAGATAATAATTGACAAAAATATAAGCTTGCATCCTGTTGGTGAGTTATGATGGTATAAGTTGGCCATTTGTCCAGGATGCTTTAGGTGTTGATTAGCAGGGTTTTGAACTAGATAACCTACTTTTTGGTTATAGTGGAAGCTGTTCTTCTGTTCCAACCAAATTCCCCCAAAACCCATCTTTTATGCTGCAGACTTCTCCCCCCAAATTGCCATTCCCATGTTGGTGGAAAACAGGGGGAGCAGCAAAGATGTACCTAGTTTTTTTTTCTTTAGCTGTACAGATAGCAATGATACCACTATCAGGAACCTTTTGAGGATCTCTTAAGTCCTGGAGGATGCCTAAAAGAAAAGTGCTGGATGCATCTCTTCTGCTCTCTTTGCTCTACACCAACACAAAAATTGCTGTTGAGGGTGGGGGCGTGGGTTGCCAAACAAACAAAAAATGTGAGTTTTGAGGGAGATATCACTGTGTATCTTAGATATGTCTGCCAATACAGAATCTCGGCCATAGTCTCTAGATCAGGGGTAGGCAGCCTTTCCCCTTTAAGGGCCGAGGGACTTCTGCTCCCAGAATCCCGGGAGCTATTGACCAACATGGGACTATTGGCCAACATGGCTGAGGCTTCTGGGAGCTGAAGTCCCTCGGCCCTTAAAGGGGAAAGGTGGCCTACCCCTGGTCTAGATCAAGTGAACTAATGGTATGACTCTGATCAGACTTCACTCAGAACACTGACTCCAGAAATTAAGAAAGATTCTGACAAGCTGGAATGTATCCACAGGGTAGTGAGAAAGATTGTGAAGAATCTGCAAAGATGGTGCTATGGCTGGGTTTTGGGTATGTATAACCTGTAGAAGAAATAAGTAAGAAATAATAATCTTCAAAACACTTGAAAGGTTGTTATGAAGGTGTGTTTTCACAGGAAAATAGGAAGTTCCCTTATACTGAGTCGAATCATGGGCCCATCTAGTGGTCTTTCCTCAAGTTAAATTATGGGTCCAAAGTGTCAACTGGTAGTGGTTTTCTAGGGGCTTGGGGAGGAGTCTTTCCAGTCCTAGATGAAGATACCAGGGGTTGACCCTATGATGTTTTATATGCATAGCATGCATGCCATGGCCCTTTCTTACCATCTCTGAAAGCTCTTAGACAGAGATCGGGTAGTAATTTGATAGGGGTGTTTTGTGCATGTATGTACCTTTAAGTCACCTGTCAACTTATGGTGACCCCATCAAGTTTACAGGGTTTCCTTAGGTAAAGGATAGTAAGTGGTGGTTTTGCCAGTTCCTTCCTCTGAAATATAGCCCACGGTACCTGAGATTTTTTGGTGGCATCCCATCCAAGCACTAACTGGGACTAACCCTGACTAGTTTCCAAGATCGGATGTGATCTGGTGCCTTTATGTTATTTAACTATTTCCTGACCTAAAAGGTAGTTGTACAGTGGGCCCTTGGTATCTGCTGGGGTTTAGTTCTTGGACACCACCCTCCCCCGTAGATACCAAAATTCATGGATGCTCAAGTCCCATTATATACAATGGCATATTAAAATGGTGTCTCTTAAATAAAATGGCAAAATCAGTGTTTGCTTTTTGGAATTTGTATGTTTTTGGAATATTTTCAAGCCATGGATGCTTGGATCTGTGGATACGGAGGGCCAACTGTATTAATTTACCTTCCAACTCTACAGTTCCATGATTTTGTTATCCCTCACATGAGTCATACTGGCTATAGATATTCGAGTTCAACAACATCTAGGGGGCTACAAGTTGCCCAACCCTGAAATCAGCAGTATTGTACTGGTCTAATCTGGTACTCAACCTCATATTACCAAACTCAAGATTTACTTATATTCAGTGTTTTCTTTGTATGTTGGACCCCTATGTAAGCTCTGTAGCCTTCTGGAAAGCAGCTGCTTGCACACACCTCTAAACAGTACAAACACTCATCCATCTTCATAGTAGACAAGTGTCTGCATTATCGAAGGCTGGTGTGGATGATCAATTGCAATTCACCAAGGTGATTATCAATACACCAGCTAGTGAATAAATATTGTTCAGGAGTCATCAGAAGTTCAAACAACCACACAATGATACTGACTAAATGGCCATCTTCCAAAATTGGCAATGTGTTTGTGTGTGGTGGTGGGGAGGTTAGAGGGGAGGCTACTTATTGGTGTTGCAGCTTTGTCTGCTCAAAGTAGGAGGACTGTCCCAATGTAGAATTTAGAAAATCTACCCATATTTTTTCACTTTCATTTGCTTATTAAAATATGTTTAGCTCACTCAGTACCTGAAGAACCTTGGGTGGGGAAGGCGCAATGAGTAAAATTTTAAAAACAGTTTAAAGCATAAAAGAATGCAATGCAAACCCACAGGCCAGTTCCCTTTTTCACAGACTGTCATTTTCATCCCAGCATCCTGCAGATGTGCATAACTACAATAGCCAGAACTGTTGTCCAATGAGACCATGAAAGTTGGACTTCAAGCCATCTGAAAAATAAAGAAGATTGGAAAAGGCATGTTTGACACAACAAAAACATAAATAAATAAATAAATAATCAAGAACCAAGTTAGAACTGTGCAGAAACAACAAGTTTATGCAGAGGCATGATGGCTTGTTGACTCTTGCGTTGTTCTCACTGAGTTCATTGGCCAAACAATAACAAAAAGTATAGTCTTGGGCACTTTTATGGCTAGCAGGGGGCAAAACCTCTCAGCTCTGGTGATATTTGTGACTTGATCTTTGCTGACATAGTGCATATCTCCCCTTGACACCAGGCAGATGGGTTCTAGAATCCTTGTTGGTATCACAGCCACACATTAACAAAGGCTCATTGGCATACCAATGGTTATTCCATGTCCAGTAGTCTCTACTAGATAGTTTCACTTTTGCCTGACATTTCAAGGATATGAAGGCACCAGTAACTGATCAGGGAAGAAAACTTTTCTGTTATCAACATGCTTGTGTTGTCCACATATCAATTAAGTTGGGGGAGAGATTACACCTGGGCAGTTTAGTTTCCTTCATTTGCATCCCAGCCCAGCAGACTGGTAAGCAACCATTGTGACCTGTAGTATTTGCTCTAGGAAAGTGTGGTTAGTATTTCTTGTTTAGAATTCTACCACTTGCCTTGAGGGGACGCTGAAACCCATCAGCTTGTGACATGCTACCCTCTGATGTAGACCAATTGCTGCATTGATTTACCATCAATAACGTTTATCTTGTAAAGTGACGCACGTCAGTTTTTGGTTCCAAATGAAGTTTTGGGAATGCTTAGAATTTCAGTTAGTTCCAATTCTGAATGGCTGTTAGGGCAGTACCTCCCTCTAGACAGGGCACAGAGACACACTTTGGCTAGCATACTGTTAGTGGCATATGCAGGCATAAGTCCACTTTACATCAGCATATTCTTTTCTTTGGTCATTGTAGAAGTTAATATGCCCTTCTACTCTCTTCAACAAGGAAAGCCCCAAGACTTACTGTTAAGCCAAAAGAGCCCCATGGTCATTTATGGCTGGTTTGGAGAAAGGGAGAAAAACAATCCTTTCAAATCTTAAAATAAGAAATAATTGGAAAAAAAGAGTTAATAAAGGAAGAATTTTTTCCACTCATCTGTCTCTAGCTCTTGATGGCCACCATAACTGCCTCTGGATAGTCTTGCCTGCAATCACCATCCTGTTCCCCCATCCCCCTTCCGATGTAAACTTTCTCTTTTCTTATCTTCTTTCTCCTTTCTACTCTCCAATAACTGTCTGTCTCATCCTCATCATCTCATCCCCTTGTACTCCTTCTGATGTTCTCTTCCTTTTTATTTCTAGCCACCCCATCTTAACTCCTTTGTCTCATCCACCATGATCCTTCCATCATGTTCTTTCTCTACCTTATGCTCAATTTGTCACATTTCTTTATATCTTTAGTCCTCCTTTTCTGACCTTCTGACTGTTTTTATTCTTTGATCAATTTCTAAGCTCTGTCTCGTGGCACTGTCTACTTATTGTTCTCTCACTTCTATTTTCACACTCCCCCATTTTCTGCTGTAATTGCTCAGTCTCCTAAACTTCACTTTCCTCAAAGTCCTTTCATTCACTCTTTCCCTCTTTTGTTTTTCTTTCTTATTTTTTATCCTGAGCTCACCTCATTAATAACTTTCACTAACCCTTTCACATTTGCTATGCCTTTTCCATTTCCTTTTCAAACTTCAACTTTCAACCTTAGGCTTTCCCTTATAGATGTTTTAGCCACCTCTCCCACAATCTCGAGAAGGGATAGAAGGGTGAAAAGATGCTTGAGCTTTATAGGTCTTTTCTTCCATTCTTAAGCTAGTTCATTTAAGTCCAAAGAAAATAAGAAAAGCACATTATTAGGGTTTTAAATTAAACTAAGCTATATCTAATTCTAAAATTAGCAGCAGGCTGGGCTCAGTGCCAAGAACGGCTGCCATTAACAGGTTTAGCTGCTCTATAGTCCAGTCCCCCTCGGATTTGAAATTACCTTGGTGAAGTCTTCCCCAACTACAGAACCTCCTTCGAGCCCCCACTCTCTGAACTCTTTTCCAGGTTCAGATTGATAAGGATTTGTCTCCTTATGTACCTGTTGTGGCAATCGCTAGGATGGGCTTCGTCTCTAGTGATCTATCACCCTGCTGTCACCACCAGATGTCCCATTGTTATTATTATTTCATACCCACCTCTCCCCATGATCAAAGTGGGAAGAACAGCAATTAACAACATCAGTTAAAACACATTGGTTAAAACACACGTAAGTATAGAGGGACAAATAATATGTGCACATATAAAAAGAATCCACATCTAAAATTCATCATTTAAAATTCATCATTAAAAATCATCTGGATAAGCCTGCCAGAAGAGACTAGTCTTCAATGCTCTTTTAAATCCAGACAGCGTATGCAGCTGTTAAGTCTCTTCCAGCAGGTCATTCCACAATCTAGGGGTAGCTGAAGAAAAAGTCCTCTGGCTGACTCGTTGGCTGGTTGCCAACTTAGTCCTAGCTAACTGAAGTAAAAGACCCCCAGAGGACCTGAGTGTACAGGGCAGATTATATGGGAGGACATGGTCTAAGCCTGCTAAAGGATAAAACCAGTTTCCCTGACCCCCCCCCCTCCCTGATCGCCCCCAGGAACAGACCTGCCATAGGGTGCTGCAATTAAGTGGTAATGCTGGGGTGGGGATGGGGTGTTGAATGGTGTCACTATTCATCATGCAGGACTATTACACTATATCGTACGATACAAGAGCTTAGCTATTTTGTTCTTCAGAGAGCATAGCCTTCCTGACTCACATCACCATAATTGGCAT
Source organism: Phrynosoma blainvillii (assembly GCA_026167975.1). Taxonomy (NCBI): domain Eukaryota; kingdom Metazoa; phylum Chordata; class Lepidosauria; order Squamata; family Phrynosomatidae; genus Phrynosoma; species Phrynosoma blainvillii. The sequence continues at coordinate 23,559,324 of JANUYF010000002.1, forward strand.
TTTGCTAACACATTAAAGGATCAGAGTTGAAACCAGAGTCCCAGAAGAGTAGACACCCTTGCACCTAAAAAGAGATGCATGTCCTAGTTTGTAGAGAAAACATTCTGTTTATGTAGATGGAGCCTTTTAATTTTCCTTTGCATCTGCTCTGAATTCAATAATTTCATTGCTGACTCCAGGGGAAAATTTGCCTTCACTAATAGGTCCAAGCTTTATAACGTATCTGCCTTGGAGCAATTTTCTCCTGGAGAAGGGATTGTAGCTTGGATCAACATTTTAAATCACAACAAGAGGATATGTAGGAGGAAAGGGTGAGAGGTATACACAGACAATCAGGAAGAGTGCCTGTGAAAAGATTATTAATGCTTTTAGGCTTAGAGAAGTGTCAAACCCCAGTGTTGAAGAAGAGCATTTTTTAAAATAGTGGGGCAGGCAGACTTTAAGTTCACACAGCATCATACCTTTTTAAAATGAGAGTATCAAGGTTCACCAACCAAAGCCAGGTGCAAAATGGTAACAAGATGGGAGATGAGAGTTAGAAACAGATCTTTCCTATTAGCATCATGTTTGTGCTATCGCATTCAAACCAATAATTCAATTTCAGTATCAGAACTACTCATATAGTCCAGTTCTCCCTCCTGCCCTCTCCCACCTCAGCAGCTCCATGGCATGACAACAGGTGTGTGAATCTGCTCTGGATTTTAGTATGAACCTTAAAGGAATTACCCAACTCTCTGGATTACTTGGTGAAGGAATTCAGCACTGTGAGTGCTTTTTAAAATTTGCTCTAAAACCCAAAGTGCGTTATCAGTCAACTTGGAACTTTCCCCAGTGAAAATGGTAATCTTAATTACATTTATTTAAAATATTTTTGTTTATTTTTGTTTTTTAGCATTTATTTTTTAATTGGAATGCCTGACTAGGAATTTTAGCATTAATCCCTTTCCAGAATTAAATTTGGGCAAGCATTTTGTCAGGAATTTTACATCATTGTAAACCAACTTATGAACATGTAAAGTTGAATTGCACAGTTGGGTAATGATTGCATTCTTAAGAAGAGAGCAGAGATGTCATTGCAGCATTGAGACCAATGCACAAGTACAGCCAGTGGCATGGCCATTGTGTTGGAAAATGTAACTTGTGTGGAAATGTATAGATGTGGGAAAAATGACAACATGGGAAAGTTTGTCTGCAGGTAGAATACAAAAACAATCACAAGAAAATATAGTCAAGGACAGTATGTGTGTGGGAACAAACAAGGCAAGTTGTAAACATATTAGATCATCATGTTTTGTGAGAACCATTTGAGTCACAAGAAGAGGCTGGACTTTGAGGCTGTTTAGCAAGTGTCCACATATGAATTAAGCCCTCAGCTTGGGGGTGGAGTTTTTTCTTTCTTTTGTTGGTTAGCTGGTTAGCTGTTATGATTCTTCTGTTCCTGCCTGCTGATGTTTAATCTACTTGTAAATAGTTACATTGTATTTACTGCAACTGGAGAATAAAATGTGCCTCTTTAGAGTTATCTTCTGACTCTGGTCTGTTTAATGGGAAGGCTGCATTCCTAGGTGGTAAGGTCAGCACCAGAGATGACCAGCATGGAGATCAACTTGTAGTGAAGGAAGGCTTCAGCAGTGGAGTTTTCCAGAAAGATTTATCTACTCTGCTCAACTTACAATAACACATTGCACAATGGTCCTAATACAAACAGGTCCTGATATACAATGTATCCCCTGGCACAGTGGCAACCCCACTTCTGCAACTGGACATCTTGTGTGTTGCCCTGTGTTGCATATCATATTAGCAAAGTATCTCTGTCACCATAAATTTACACATCACAGCCTCTGCTGAGGAATCTTGGCCTCAGCTTTAATTCATTAAAAGAGAGATAGAGTTAAAGAGCCAACATGTTTAGTTTAATTTCAGTGTTAAAAATGTTAAACCCTTAACTATTACTGGCAGCTTGGAAGGCGGTGGTCATCCTTGGGACCAGGTGGTCTTCCTCTATTAAACAGCAGATGCTCTCCATCTGTCCCAAGAAACTCAATTTTGAAACTCATAACCCTAGAACTTTTGCTAGGATGCCTTGGGAAACAGTGACAAGGTAATTAATCATTCATAATCATGGATGGCATTTTTCAGGTTCAGTCTGATATGGCTTTCAGTACAGGCTTTTAACTTAAGTTTGAATGACAATTTAACATAAACCAACTAGTTAAATCCCCCCTTTTAATGTAAAAGCAGCAAAATTGCTATTTTAGCTTATTAATGATTATCTAAACAATTTATTTATTTTAACTTTCTACCTCTGATGTCCTGATATACTCATACATAGAAGCTGACACATATATGGACAAATATCTATATAACATAGAACCACTGGTATGAGATGAGTGGTATTTAGACATAGACATAGGACTTTATCACACGGGGGAACTTCCTTTCAGAAACAGGGTTTTACATTGGAAAAACAACAACACAAAACAGACATGAGAGCCAGTGTGGTATAGTGGTTTGGTTTGACTCTGGAGACAAGTGTTTGAATCCCTTCTTGGCTGTGGAAACCCACTGTGGAACCTTGCACAAGACATACTCTCTCAGCCTCAGAAAAAAGGCAAAATCCCTCTGAACAACTGGCCTTTGCAGACTGCCAGAAATAGTGCACATTAAATTGAGGCACTGCCCTGGCTCAGTGCTAGGGAATCATGGGAACTGTAGCTTATTGTGGCACCAGAGCTCTCTGACAGAGGACGTTATCACACGGGGTCTAAAGCAGCCCCACCCCTTCGCCATTGCTGCATCATTCCGGTTCCTTTGCCTCCGTGATCAGACGACGTCGCGGCAAACCCCGCCCATCCCTGCATCATCCTTGCGCCATCGCTGCATCATTCCGGTTCCTTTGCCTCCGTGATCAGATGACGTCGTGGCAAACCCCACCCATCCCTGCATCATCCTTGCACCATCGCTGCATCATTCCAGCTCTTTTGAATTCCTCTTTCAAAGAGGAATTATGGCCTGCGCGACCAGAATCATTCCAGTATGGCTCTGGATTGATTCCTTGCCGCTTTTCTTGCCGCTGGTGTGATAACGTCCAGAGAAGGCTCAATGTCTCAGAAAAAAATACAATTCCCATGACTCCCTAGCACTGAGCCAGGGCAGTGCCTCAATTTAATGTGCACTATTTCTGGCAGTCTGCAAAGGCCCAAAATTTGCAAATAAAATCCCATGATAGGTTTGCCTTAGAGTCACTGTAAGTCAGAAATGACTTGAAGGTACACAAGAACAACAACACAAGCAGGCACATATATGGGTAAATACGTATGTAACATAGAGAACTTCAGATATATGGTGGGAGTTGTTTTGTTGCTGTTGTTTTTGAATAGGAGAAATTGTAGCTTGCAGTATTTGCAGTCTGACATTGAGATGCTGGATTGTGGGATACAACAGCTTGTGTAGCTCAGCTCTGTGATACTAAAAAGCAAGGTTGGAATTAAAGCTACTGATTCTCCCATTCAGCTTCAAATGAAGAGTCACCACATGCCTCCTTTAGTATTAATCAAAGTGACCTGCCTTCTCTCTCTTCCACCCTCCCGACTACTTTCCATTATCATTACAAGCATCATAGAGATGACTTTTCATTGTAAGGAGGAGGTTTAGAAACCAGCCATTATCCCAAAGTGCCTGTCAGATATTAAAGATGGCTCCTTATGGGACAATAGGGTGAAGAAATCATGAAAATGTGCTTGGAGAATGAAAGAATTAAACCTTAGCACTGTTTCTTTTGCAGCACCTACTTCAGGAAAATCAAATATTAAAATAACCTGGATTAGAAAAATAGGTTGATTCTAAGAAGGCAGCATTGCCTATTCATTTGTGTTGTGAGCACCAATCAGTTTGACTATTTCTAGGAATGTTTTTGGAAATTGATCTTTGTGAAATCTGAATCATGGCAACATGAATTATAGTAACCAGCTATCACATTTCTTAATAATATCCCATTTTCCAGTAAGGGCTGAAATGTTCCCTCTCCATCTTTCAAAGTCTTTGGAATAAAGTATCACATACAATTATTACACTAAGGCATTGTGGGGAAAATAATCAAACTCTAGTTACTAATTGCTATCGTTCCATCATATGTTAAATTTGATATAGAAGGCTTGGAGTCCTATTGGTTAGTCCAACTGGAGTAGACCCATTGAATGAATTGTCAAATGATGAGTCAACAAATAGGTAATGTGATCCAATATAGTTCTACTTTTTTGAGTGACCTTGATCAAGTCACATTCTCTTAGCCTCAGAGGAAGGCAAAGGTAAACCTGTCTGAACAAATCTTGCCAAGAAAGTTCTGTAATGTGTATGTCTTAGGGTCACCATAAGTCAGAAATGACTTGAAGGCATACAACAAGAACAAACAATAGTGTTTACATCAATTTCTGTCTTTGCTTCTTTCTTTCTTTCTTTCTTTCTTTCTTTCTCTTTTTTTCTTTTTTGCAAACCATTCTTAATTGTAACTGATTTTTTTATTTAAAAAAGTGGATTGATGACAGAATGTGGATTGAAGGTGGAATGTAAACACATTGGAAATGTGATATAGCTCTGATACAGACCAATCTGTGCATCTTTAGTTCTTTCATAAATCCCACATGTTTAAAACATTTTTGACATTTTAAAGGCTCCATCCCTCAAAACCTTAGTTGAAAAATGATTTCCAAAGGTAGTATGTTGATAAATATTTTTATTGAATGGTTATGAACTCCATGTGTTTTCATCAGACAAAAAAAAAAAAAAAAAGCATATCTAATGGAAAGCACATCCTTGGAAAACAGCCTGGATGGGCTTATCTGAAATGCATACTTAGCTCTATGTCAACCTCTGGTCATTATGTGTGTCAGGAAATGGTAATGATCTTCCACCTGGTAATGACAGTCACCATTTGATCTTTAAGCATAATTACTCCTGGAATTTGACAAGATGCTTTTGCTAGCAATTAGTTTGTCACTTCTCTCCCCTCCCCTCCCCCCCCTCCCCTAAGAGTATGGGTGCACCTATCTGTCAAGTATTTTGCAGAAATAGGTTTCAATGAAATACAGTGGGCCCTTGATATCTGCTAGGGTTCGGTTCCTGGAGCTCCTTTAAATACAAAACTATATGGATGCTCATGTCCCATTAAATACAATGGATAGTAAAATGGTGTTCCTTATACAAAATAGGAAAATCAAGGTTTGCTCCTTGGAATTTACATTTTAAAAAAATATATTTTCAAGCCATGGACAATTGACACCACTTATGGGGGGCTGCTTGTCCTCCTTTTGTGCTTAAATTATGTAAGAGTTCAAAAATGTTTTCCTCTTTCAAAAACACCATACAGCCCCAAATGAGATGAGAACTGATGCAACATCATTTCTGGCGATCCAAATTGACAGCTATTGTGGCACATTATGGTCTTCTGAAAAGGCTGAAAATGGGGTCATTTGGCCCTCTCAGCTCTGGAATATGCCCATACCTAGGATAAAGCAAAAGGACCTTCTCCTCAATTAGGCTTTGATTTCTTTATCATTAATATATCTGGTCATAAGTATGTTAACGGATGTATCTGTCTGATACTCCACACTTGCCTTTCTGATTAAAGAAATGAAAGACATTTGATGCTCCTTATCTGCTTCACATCTGATAAGTGCTTTTGCTTACCTGCCTGGTGCCCCACTGTTTTTGCTCAACTTTGGCACAATGGCCAAAACTGAGCCGTCAAAAGCTTTTTTTATTCATTTAAATGGCTGGGATTCATTATAACAGTTACAGATGTATAATCTAAAGATATGTATTCATGACTGGTTCATATTCATGATCCTATGTATTCAAGACTGTAGATAATAAATACATAGCAATTGTGAAAGTTGAACAATATGGACATACTGGGCAGCAGCCATTGAGAGCAACAGCATTCTGTGTTCCTGTGAGCAATATCTGGTGTAAGGGGAATTATGACAGTGATCTTGCTACTGCTACTGAGATCACTGGTGGGAGATGGGTGGAAATATCAGTCAGCTGTATTTCTATTCACAAGAGAACAGATCCCTGTTTCTCATGGCAGCTGGTACGTCTGGAATTGGGAGGTAGGGCTGGGAGACACTACTTAGCTACTTAACTAAAGTAGTTACATAACTTTAGCTGATCTAGTATCATGGCTGTGTTTTTGTTTTTTTATACTGCAAACTTTCCAAATGCTAGCTGAAATTTGTCTTAATCACCTCTTTAAACCTTTCCAGATATCCACATTTTATCCAGGTGTGTGAAAAATAAAACTGTCATTTTGGTTTCCCAATGCACGTAAATGGGGGCTGGGGTGGTGATCCAGATTTCTGACTCATGATTGGGAGTCAGAGTCCAAATCAGAGCAGTTTCGGTATGAAGCAAACTAGACCAAATAGGGCCCAGATCCAAATTATGAAATTGGGGTCTGAATTAAATCACAGGGTGCACGCATCTAATTTCTTATCCTCTCCAGAGCACATATTATTCATGTAGGAAATCACAAATTGAATTTCTGGAGAAGCTTTGCACATTATCAGAGAAGAATGATGAGAAATAACTGATATTCCTTTGACATGCTATATAAAGTGTAAAATATACAATTATATCAGTTTCATGATATTTTAACTAGGATTGTTCCATCTTAAAGAACGTTGAGATTTATAGTGATTGAGATCAAGTCTTGCCAATCCAATAATTTTTATGCCTCTTTTATTCCATTATATCTATCCCTTCCAAAATACCTGATAGATCTACGAAACATTTAAATGAGGGCAGCCTTCACATAAGCAAGATTAAATGTTCTTTCATTGCCAGATTTGATTGGTTGACACATGAAGATTGCTAAGAAGTATGTAATTGTGATTTGGTGCCAATAGAAGATACAGTTCATGTACTGCTTGAATGCTCTGTCTAAAATGATCTTAGAAACAACTGCATTAATTCTTTGCTAAGCCCACTGAAGGAAAGATCATCTCTTGTAAAGGGTTGTTTTTTGTTGTCCAATGCAGAGAAGTATATATCTTTTAGAGCATCAAAATTTCTTGTCAAGGCTTTATAAATCCAGAGGGCTATGGAAAATTATTCTACTTTTAAAGGTTAATTTGCAAAATAAAATATTAAAATTAAAATTAAATTGTATTGGTTTTTCTTTTTTATAATTTTGTATAATGGCTGTTTGGTATATCACATAAAAATGTCTGGTCTAACAGTGTAAAATGTAGCTATATTAGTTTCATGATATTTTAACAAGGATTACTCCATTTTAAGAATGTTGGGATTTATAGCTTGATTAAGTTCTTAGAAAGTACTAAGATGCTCTGAAAAGAGAAGGATGGAGAATTAAATCAGCTTAACTGTGTAGAAGCAGCAACTGAAGGCTGCCATGCCAATGAGATGGTGAATCTGCTTCAAGTTTTAGTCCAAACAACTTATTTTGAGACAAGGGTACAGCACCTTGAATAGGCCAGATTAATGTCCACATTTGCATCCCCTCTGACCAAGAAGTCACCAGTGATCACTTCTGCATAATGTAAACAGATATTCAGAGTACCTTATGAACTATAGTTCAAGAGAGTGGACTAGAACTGTTGTTGTTGTTGTTGTTGTTGTTGTTGTTGTGTGCCTTCGTGTTGTGTCCCACCTATGGTAACCCTAAGGTGAACCTATCACAGGGATTTCATAGCAAAATTTGTTCAGAGGGTTTTTTGCCTTTGCCTTCCCCTGAAACTGTGAAAGTGTTGCTTGCCCAAGGTCACCCAGTTTAAACTTTGGTCTCCAGAGCTCTAGTGCACCACTCAAACCACTACACAACCCTGGCTCTCAACCAACTCTATTGTTGTAGTGGTATGCCTCCAGGTCATTTTTTTACTTATGGCAACTCTAAGGTGAATCTTTCATAGGATTTTCATGCAAAGTTTCTTAAGAGGGGGTTTACCATTGCCATCTTCTGTGGCTGAGAGTGTGTGACTTGCTCAAGGTCACCCGGTGGATTTTTATGTTTGAACAGGGGATCATACCCTGATCTCCAGAGTTGTAGTCCAATGCTCAAACCACTACACCACACCGGCTTTCAACCAAACTATAGAACCCATAATCCCTTAGGATGAACCCATAACAATTAAAGTGGTATGGCACTAGTATAACAAGTTAGCAAAGATACATCTATATTCTTTTTTATTCATCCTTTTTTCCTCTCATGATTATTTCCTCCTCCTCTGGTGCACTGGACATAAGGAACTGGAGAAAATTGGGCCACCACATCTTCCCCCTCTCTTCATAATTCATGCTCTGTGAATGAGTAATTATATTGTCATTCCTTATTGCTAGCATGGCTCACAACATGTCCCCACTTCTCTGTGTTTGGCTTCAAGCCTATAAACACACCTATCTATATCGGACAGATTGGTCTGTTTTGCATTGCTGCTGGGGAACTAAATGCTACTACACGAGGTTTGGGTGGTTTCATTCTTTGCATAAGTAATATTCTGTGGCACCTGTCATTGTTGAAGAGATGGTATCCATTAATCAAAATTGTGTGTGTGTGAGATTGTCCCTAAATGGGAGTGCACATCATAATTATTCTTGCTGGGTGAAATTCTATGGGCAGCCTACGCAGGTGGGTAAATAACAAAAAAGGATTTTACCAGAATCTGTAAATGAGAGATTGGGTAGGATAAAAATAGATTTAGAGGGGGGGAAACATCATTTGGCTTTAATTGTACATCAAATATTTGAGAACATAAGGATAGAGCAAACAAAAATTAATCTGTTACCAGTTTAGAGAATTAAATCTTCACTTCACTTATTTTATTTTCATGCAAGACTACGAAAAATGTGTTTCTCCCCTTACTGGACAAATGGCAACTTGGGCATTTTTCTAGGGATTTTTTGTTTGTTTGTTTGTTTAAAAATTCAGTTACAATTCATTTTTACAAATAAATAAATAAATGTAAATTTGCACATAATTGTAAGTTCTGCAGGTACAGCATGTTTTTCATCGAAAACTCTTGTGTAAAATATATAGTCAGCCCTTCATAACCACAGATTTCCCCACTCTGCCATGAAGCCTACTGGGTGAACTTGGGCAAGTCACACTCTCTCAGCCTCAGGGGAAGGCAATGGCAAACTTCCCCTGAACCAATCTTGCCAAGAAAACCCCAGGATAGGATTGCCTTAGGCTCGCCATAAGTAGCCAATGATTTGAAGCCACATCAGAAAAAAACAACAAAGCCTCAAGAAAGAGCCAGTGTGGTGTAGTGATTTGAGCATTGGAATATCACTCCGGAGACCAGGGTTTGAATACCGGCTTGGCCACAGAAACCCACTGAGTAATCTTAAGCAAATTACATTCTCTCAGCCTCAGTTGAGACACTGGCAAACACACTTCTGAATAAATCTTGGTAAGAAAACCCTGTGACAGGCTTCCCTTAGGGTTGCCATAAGTCAGAAACAACTTGAAGGCAGTTATTGAAGGCAGACAACAACAATAGCAGTAACACTACTAAGTGCAGTCATTCCTCCGCCCTCCACTGCCCATTCAAAAGGCAGCTGGAGCCCAAGGAGCAGGAAGAGAAGGAAGGAGGAACTCCCTCCCACTGCTGCCAGTATCTCACTATGGGGAGCCAAGCTCGCTCCTTCCTTTCCAGTCATCCAGAGTTGGGTGGCTGGTCCCAGAGCCCCCTGCTGCCAGAGGCCCCTTGCCCTCAGGTGGACCCTCACCTTCCTCCTTCTCTGCCAGCTCCCTCCATCCATCCTGGCCATGAGGCATTGGGGCTGCTGCTGAATGACCAGCCCTTGTGGCAGTGGGCAAGGCTCATCTCTTCCGGCTTCCTCCTCCTTGCCCTGCTCCTTCTCAGCGAGGGCCTCTGAGCATGGAGAGAGCCGAGGAGGACAGACCCCACTCTGTCCATAACAACCCTGGCCATGGGAGTCTCCTCCTCTTTACCCTCTCAACTTTCTCTTCCTCACTCCTTCTCTTCCTCTCGCCTGGCCTTCCTCCCTTCCTCCTCCTCCTGCCTCATGCCATACCATCCCTTCCTCTTCCTCTTCCTCCTGGCTCTTTCCCGCAGGCCACCAGAAATGCTTTGGCAGGCTGCCAGTGGCCCACGGGCTATATGTTGTGCAGGCCTGCCTTAGGGTCACCACTTATTAGAAATGACTTGAAGGCACACAACAACAAAAACAAGAATGGGTTGGGCTGTCTCTGTATCCCCCCATTTCTTACATGAGATGATTAATTCCTTCTTTATAATGATAGGGTCAGCACTGGGTAAAATGATGTGGTTGCCTCAGATGGCAAATCTTAAGAAGCTGAAAGTTGTGGCATAGTGTAAAACAACAGAGGTGTGTGCCCGGTAGCCAGATCTTTACCCCCTCAGCAAGTCTACTTTCTCCAGATACAGTGGAGAAGTTTGTCTCTGACAGTTCGGTTGATTTATCTATACAGTATGGATTAAATTGTACCATCCTGTCCTTCATCCTAGGTTGCAAAAAAGCTTGTGCTTGTCCTGTCCGCTGTCAGACTTGAGCAAATTCAGGAACTTTGTGTATTAATGAGTCCAGTGCATTGTAGCAACAAAGAACACATAGTCAGAAATTCACCAGTCACCATTTAAGCCAGAAAACATGATATAAAAGCATCAGTCTCCCTTATGGGGGGTTCTATTGGGGGGGAAGGTCCTCTCGGTACTCCTGGCTACCCCACCAGTGCAGCCAGAGCCACTGGAGCCACCGCCATTGGTTCTGCAGGTCCAGCACCCACTCCAGCTGAGCCCCCAACAACCAGGTCTTTCAGCATTTGCATTACCTCTGCCAGCATGCCACACATCTCCTGCATCTCCCCACGGATCTGGAAAATCTCATCTTCCTGGTCCTTCTCCTCACTAGAAGTCCAGTCTAAGGGTTCAGCCACCCCAACAACTCTTCCTGCTCTGTGGTTATTGCATTCCTTCCCCTTTGTATGGGCCAATGGCTGGAACCACATGTCCTCCACCAATCAAGTGGGGGTGCCTTCCCCAGCCATAGCGATCCCTTTAGGATGGGCTCCCAAGCCATCCGATTTGGCAGGTCCCACAGACATTCCTGCCAAGCCACTCACTCCTTCTTCCTGCTTCATTGTGATTAATGGATCATCTGGACTCATACGGTCCTCCATTACTCCTGACACTAGGAAGTTCTGGCTTACTATCAGACTTGAGTAAATTCAGAAACTTTTTGTATCAATGAGTCCAGAGCATTTTAGCAACAAGGACTTTATTGAGAATACATAGTCTGAAATTCACCAGTTAGTGTTTAAACCAGAACTACCCCCTCAAAGCCAAACGATATCTTAAAACCCCAAAACCTTTAGACTCCTCCCAAAATCCTTGGTGTCAAATCTAGCACCCACCTCTAATTCCCATAGTCTATTTCCCCCATCAAGCCAGACCCCTATTTCCAAACCTTCTCACCAGCCCTATCTCTCTCAAACTCAGGCATTTCCACCCTTTACCCTTCCTTTCAGTTACTGCCAGACACTAACTCTCCGCATCCCACATCTCACACATTCCAAAGCCTATCATTCTCAAAACTATCCTAGCCAGCTGCAACTATTCCCAATCCCCCATACTAACTAACCTACTTGCTATTGCTACTATATTACCCACAATCCCCTATCACCTTTAACCTATATATATTAACTACAATATTCAAATAAACAACAACAAAACCCTGACAGAATCTGTACACTCAGGCATACAGAAAAGTGAAAACCAGTTTTATATGGATGTATACAGTAACATAAAAGCAAGAAGTGTGTCTTTTGCTTTCTACTTATCCAGACTAATCCCATGCAATTGCAGTTGAAACCCTTTGCCTCTAATCCACAGACATTTATCCAGCTGAATATAAATCAATGTGTAGCTAACTCCAGTGATCTTTGAAACAACAAGTGTATAGATGGGGACAAGCTAGCCTTGAGATATCACCTGAGCATAGGCTTTCCACCTTGGAGGACAGTTGTCCTTAATTCTTAGGCCCTTTGTCTACTGAGTACAGTTTGCATTGCAATCGCATTTTAAACGCTAGAGATCTCTTATCAGCCCCTCTGCTAGTTCTTTGCTATTAATTAAATATTTCCAAGTTCTTCTATCATTCTTCATACAGCCCTCCAGCTGCCAGGGATCTGGATGAGCTTTGTTTACAGGTTCCTTCTCTTCCTCAGGACAATTACCTCCTCATTACCGCCATGATGGGTGTTCTGTAAATGCCTCCTGCAGATCAATGGATTAGATTTATCTTGTGTAGAAACATTGGTTGGACCAAATCTCTCAGCTCCATTGACTAAAATAAAGTGTTGCCTCCCTAATTCATCAATAAAGGTTGCCTGCTTCACTTTTCCAGGAGCCCTGGTGGCGCAGTGGTCAAATGCCTCTACTGTAGCCACTTTCTCACAAACCACAAGGTTGTGAGTTCAGTACTAGCCAGGGTCTCATGGTCGACTCAGGGGGGTTGCAGACTGCCAGAAATAGTGTGAATTCAGTCCACTTTTAGGGTTAGGGTTAGAGTTAGGGAACCATGGGAACTGTATTTTATTGTGGCATCAGAGTTGTCTGACAGAGAAGGCTCAATGTCTCAGAAAAATAACAGTTCCCATGATTCCCTAGCACTAACCCTAACCCTAAAAGTGGACTGAATTCACACTATTTCTGGCAGTCTGCAACCCCCCACAGTCTTACATCCTTCCAAGGTTGCTAAAATGAGTACCCATATTGTTGGAGACAATTAGCTTACACATTGTAAACTGCTTAGGGAGAGCTTAAGTGCACTGATAAGTGGTATAGAAATGTACTTGCCATTGCTATTGCTACTTTCAGCTATGTTGGCCTAGCTGATTGCATAATCCAAGAGTTTCCAAATCAATCTTTTGAAAGCTTCCTTTTATTTTTAATAATGGCTGTCATTAGAGCTGAAAGCATTTCTCAGAGTGCAATGAGGGATCGATTAATTCAGAAATCCTGAAATGGAGAATTTGTAAAATCTGTGCAGTGCTTATGGCGGTGTTGACAAATCAGCTTTGTGTGCAGCTTTCATTACAGACCAAAGGGTGGCATTTGGTTTCAAATAAAAAAAAAAAGTGGGTAGAACTATATGTGACAGAGCATGGACTTTACACCGACAACAGTAATCTCGTATCCATTTTAGAAAGTGACATAGTTGATGTGGTGTCATCATGTACCCCTAGTGGCAGCCCCCAAGTAGCGGGTCATAAAAGTGGGTAAGATTTTCATTTGAGCTGGCTTTTATTAACAATTTACAATTTGTAACCAATTACTTCATATTCACGATGGGAAAAAACTGAAGAGATTTAAAACATTTGAACATAAGAGGACAAAATGGGCAATTTGTCAGTTCAAGATTTAGGCATTTAACTCTTGAAACCTGGCTTTGGATCACTGTGTATTCTTTCCTCATGAGACAATCACAACAATTTGATACAATCTTAACTACTATGACTCTATCTTATGGTATTTTGGGGCTTGACATTCAGTGAGGAGTGAGCCAGCATGATCTAGTGGTTTCAGCATTGGACTACAACTCTGGAGTCCAGGGTTCAAATCCCCACTTAGCCATGGAAACCCACTGGGTGATCTTGGGCAAGTCACACACTCTCAGCCTCAGGGAAATACAAATGCAGACCCCCGTGAACAAATCTTGCCAAGAAAACCCTGTGATAAGTTCATTTTAGGATGGTCATAAGTCAGAAACAACTTGAAGGCACAGAACAGGAAGTTTTGAGATATTTAGAATTCTTTGCTAGAAACCTCTAGCCAACTCCCATGAGAACAATCTATCAGAGAAGTCAGGGGCTGAATCTGCACTCAAGAATTAATGCAGTTTGGCACCAGCTTAACTGCCATGGCTCAATGCTATGGAATTTTGTGATTTGTACTTTTATAAGATAGTTAGCATTTACTGTCAAACCACAGTGGTGCCACAACAAACTATCCCAGGATTCTATTGGATGGAGCCATGATAGTTAAAGTGATATCAAACTGCTTTAATTCTGCATTGTGGCAGCAGCCTAAGTACCACTCCAAATTATTCTGTAGTAAGGATCCAAGAAAATTAAAGTGGCTGCACTCCATTTTGTGTGTGTGCTGAATTAGGGATGTTACTAGAAATGGAAAAGTTTAAAAAAAACAAAACAAAAACAAAGCAAAACAACTTTTTATGAAAATAGTCTTTCTGGACCTCCAAAACTTGTGAGAAGAAATACACCCTGCCACATGAATTTGCACATTTATAAGATATATAACAGAGGTGTTGCCCCTGGCCAGGAATAAAGTGTGTGCAAAGTAAGGCATAAAACGTGAAGAACTAAAAAAATATGCAGTTTAAAAAAATATGTATAAATGTGCTTTTGCTAATGGAAAAGTGTATATATTAGATCAAGGGCATCAATTAGTGTATGAATTAGGAAAAATGCATAAAATGCTGAAAAAAATTGTGGGAGAAAACAACAAAATCTCACGGCCACATACATACAAGAATGGGAATAAAATGAGGTGGAATGTGAGAAAACATAATGAAGTCAAGACAGCGATTTTCAAATTCCTATTTGCCATCCCTTTTCTTCTCCCCTCTTTTTAAACAGCTGCATGTCAAGTGGGTACAACAACATGGACATCTCCATAGTGAAAAGAGATACACCTATAGAATTGGGCCAACATAGAACTTAATGTCAATATGTTTGTACAGAATTTCCCAAAATTCACAAGTGTCTTCATATTGAGGGTGGAAGAACGTGTGGTCTGAAAAACTTAAAGCAGGAGAAAATGAAATTGACATATTTCTCCATCCTTAGCAGTCAATAAGCTAAGTGATCATTCCCAGCTCCCCCCCCCCCACCAAAAAAAATGCAGTGTAAGGAAAATATATATTGAGATAATTGTGCTCATTTCTTGATGATATTCTCAAAGATCCATAAACTCATTAGTTGGTCTTAACCATAATGGCCAGACGTCAAAACCACCAAGGAAGACAAGGTGCCACAATTGCAAAACATTCAAGAAAAATGTAGAGCGTTACAAAATAAAAGCTAAAAACACCAATATAAATATAAATTTATTTCATATGGTTTATTTACAGTTATATTACATATAGTCCTCCCTCCATTCTTGCAGGGGATCTATTCATGCAATAATGGAAAATCACATATCTGATGGAGAGAGGGGGGTAGCCCAGGGCTACCTAGTAAGTTTCATGGCTTACATACCCTCTAAATAAATAAATAAATAAATATAACTGGGACACGTGTAGTCAAGCAACACCAGAACTTAGGGCCTAAGCAGACGGCCCAAAGCGCCGTTTTCGAGGCCAGGAAGGGGAGGGGCAGCCTCACGCTGGGCGCCCCAACCCCTTCCCGAATACGTCATCAGAGCGCCCGTCGCTCTGCATGGCTGGCACTCCGATGACGCACTTCCGCTGCAGCGTCTGCACATGCTGTAGCGGAAGAGGCGCCGGAGGCGCGCCGGAGGCCTTTAGCGCTCCTTCCTGGGCCTGGGACATGGCACATTGGGGCCAAGGAGTGTGGATACCTCAGCCCCGATCCGCAGCTTCCTGGGGTGGCCCCAGGCCACCTGTCTGCTTCCCCCCTTAGTCAGAATGGCAAAAGTTATTATTAAGGAAGAACATACAAGCTAGGAGAGGCTGCCACAGTTTTACTTTTGCCTGGGTTTACTGGAAAGGGCAGGATGCTGTCCTCTCCTTTTATCTTCGTACCACTGACAAGAGTACAAACTACTTTTGTGCTTTGAGCTCAATTTACAGCAACTGAAGTAAACTGAAAACAAAGGGGGAAAGCAGGAGGAGAAGAGAGAAAGTGGGACATGGGACATGGAAAAGTGAGACAATGGTGGATTAATTAGGATTTTCCTTGCCAAACTGGGACAGTTGGATGACATGGATTTAGTGGGAGCCAAAACCTGGATCTCCCAAGTCCAACTACAGTCATTTAATCTTTCAAAATGATGCTTGCTGCAAGACCATATGCATTGTAAAAAATAACAAAACAATGCTTTTTCCTGTATGTATTTTCACTCCATGCAGCTTGATGTAGATTTAATTGAACAATTATGTAAAGTAGTGTTATTACTGCATAAGATTTCTTTAACTTGCTACAAGGGCTAGCTATATTTTTCATCACTTAAATATAACCCTAAAACATAAAGAGCACAGGGAGCCGGGGTGGTATTTTAGAGCTGTTTGTTAATAATTCCCTTCATAGTTGTTATTCTTGTATTCTAATATGTAAAGAGGTTGGCAAACCTGGTTTTAGCAATATTGTGTTCCATTTAATAATATGTTGCTCTTTTCTCTTTTTTTCTTTTTTCTTGTTAAATCTTAAGCACAACTTTGAAATTAAAAGACTGCTTTCATTTTCTTGTGTTTATAAAGCCAATCAATTGGCACTTTCAAGCAATTATTGACTAATTAAAGACTGTCTTACAGAAACAGAGGAAGGGTTAGGCTCTTGCTTATGGAGTTAACATCTCAGTTCATAATATTTGCACTAGAGGAGCAAGCCGGCATCTGTGGACTTGTCCTGCTTGTTCAGATGTGACTCTGCTAAGAAGAAATCAAACATTTACAGAGTTGTTTTGGCTTGCCAGCTTGAATTACTAAATTTTCTAAATATTGCTAATCATGCAGAGTAATGTATGTATTATTTAAATCTTGACTGTTTACAAGGGATATAAATGATGGCCACAAGTCTAACATTTCTCCACTTCTCCCAGTTTGACAAAGACAGCTCCAATTAATCTTCTATCTTCCCACTTTTCAGCTGCTTCTAAAATGTCCCAGTTTCTTTCTCATCACCCCATATTCTCCTTTTGCCCTAAATTTACTTTAGTTATTGCAAACTGACTTCAAAGTACAAAAGTTATTGGCATTCAATTAAGTCAGCAGGGAGGAGAGGAGAGGCCAGAATCTTGTCCTTTCTAGTAGCGTTAGGCAAAAGCAAACTGCTATATCTTCCTCTAGGTTGTGTGTTCTCTGCTATCATCTGAGGCAGTTTATCACCCACTCAAACAGCTCTTACAATCAGGAAGTTCTTCATATTGTTTAGATGGGATCTCTTTTCTTGTAAGTTCTTGTAATTTGAATCTATTGGTTCATGTTCTAAAAGTCCCTGAAACAACAGAAAACTAATTTGCTCCACATGACATCGCTTCAGATATGCAAAGATGGGTATCATATCACTTCTCAGTCTTCTCTTTTCCAAGCTAAACCTATCTAGCTCCCTAAGCCCTTCTTCATAGTGTCTGGTTTCTAGACATTTTACCATCTTGGGGTGCCACCTCACTTCGGTTTCACAGAAGCACTGAAGAGGAAGAGTCAGGTTCAAATCTTCAGCCATGTATACTACAGCCTTCCATATCATGTGTCCCCCATTCAAACAACACAGTTACAACACTGGGATCCCCCTTGACCTGTCTTTGTTAATCCTCAAATTTACAGCTTAAAGAGAGTATTTAGAATTCTCAACCAGAAAGATTGAATACCTTACCAACCCACCAGACTGCCAACCCTGGGATTTCATGGGATGTAATCATCACCATTAAAGTGGAATAATAATGTTACAACTGAGGAGTGTCTTCCAGATACATTGGACTATAACTAACACCAGCTACACCTTGCACAGATGAGTGATCAAGGAAAATCTAAAACAGGCTTATTATGTGCCTGCAGGCCTAGGGCCATTCCTCACACTTACTGGAGTGGTGATAAAATGGAGCTGGTGTGATGGAGATTAGGTATAGAACCTGATTGTCATGAAGAAATAAAGGGGAAGGCATACTGTCTGCTTCAGTGAACATTAATGCATTTCTTCCAGTGGAATTAAGGTCTGTTTGATTGGTTTCAGGCTTTATGGTCATAGTGTTGCTGCCTTAAAAAAAGAAAAGAAATACAAAGCAGAATTTACAGTAGAAGGGTGTGAGCATGTTATTTTTGTTTGTTCCTTGAGACAAAAATATTTTATAGATATGTGCTTTTAGGGGAGAATAGTTTCTTAATTGGAATTCCCATTGTAAACTTTTACAAGAAATGATTATATTTCTGGTCTCTGAGATTTCCTTGGCAGGTCTCTTTGGAACATCTGGATTTCCACTTTTAAAATCTTCACTGCTAAAACAAGAAAAATGGCTTGGGAACTCAAGCTATATCACCCAAGAAAATGTGTTTCCTCAGCATGTTTGATTGTTCTTTCTTCCTAACATTTTATGCAGTCATATGACTCAGTTCTCATTTGTCTCCTTCATTCTTTAGTTTAATTTATTTTTCAGAATAGGGTTGTGCCAGCCAAGTAGTTAGACTGTGTAATGCCAGTGATTTCCCTTATTCCCTCACCCCCATGCAATGTGGTAGGGTGCAGTAAGGCTTCCAGATGGCCTTTTCCTTGTAGAAAACCCATAGCTTGGTGGAATAATATATGTTTTGCATTCAAGAAGATGTTCCAGCTATGGCATCCCTAGAGAGACTTGGGAAAAATTGTGTCTGCAACCTTGCTAATTTGCAAGTATTATTGAGCTAGAACTTAGTACAGGTTGAATTTCCCATGTCCAAAGTGTTTCAAGGATTTTTTTATTTTTGTGGATTTCGGAATGCCTGTAATAAATAAATAAATATATATATATATATATATATATATATATATATATATATACACACACACACACACACACACACACACACCAAAAAACAAAACAAAAAACAAGAGACCTTGGAAATGAGATCCAAGTCTAAATAAAAAGTTCATTTAGGTTTCATATATACCATATAGCCTGAAGATACTTTTACACAATTTTTTCTAATTATTTTGTGCATGAAGCAACATCTGTGTATATTGAACCATGAGAAAGCAAAGGTGTCACTTTCTCAGCCAGCCATGAAAAAAAGTTTTGGTGTTTGTTTGTTTTTGAATATTTCAGGTTTTGGAATTCCTTATACCCAACCTGTATAAGGTAGTTTTCTGTCTTCCTACATAATGTTAGAACAGGGCCCCATGATGTAGATAGTTAATACCAGGTCAACATAATGCAAGGGGTAATCAGAAGTAGAACTGTGAAGAATAGCTTTGGAATAAAGACATTCGAGTGCTGTGTAGGTCAGGGATGAGGAACCTGAAGCCCTCCAGAACTTGTTGAATTCCAGATCCCATTATCCCCAATGACTGGCCCTGCTGGCTGAGGCAGATGGAGGCTAGAAGTATTTGGTTTCCTACCTTTGTTGGAGGCACTATTTCCTGTGATGCCAATTAAGAGAGAAGGGTGAATTACAAAATGAATGATTCTGTTATCTTTACATCTTTTTACTTTTTACTTTTGTTTTCTTCTTTCTATTCTGGTTATGGGAAAATGTACAAATTCTGTTGAGTGTTGTATTGAATTTCTTTAAATCTGAATAAATTAATGCTCCCACACATTTTAATTGCTAACCTTAAGTATTATTGGAAGGGGAGATACTTCTTACCTGTGGCAAAAGTATTTGAGAAAAGTTATCATCCATAGTTTTCTCCAGAGATTGTAAACATGTCCATGTGTGTTTTTGTTTCTCAGAAATCAGTCAAACAAGGAGAAATGCTGCAGCCAGCAAGTGTCTGGGCTGCCCAACAAAGTTCATATATTCTCAGGGGATCATCAGAACAAGCTCTTATGGACATGGTAGCCAAGGAGATCAGTTGTGCTGCACTGACAAACAGGATAACCACAGCTTTTCAGCTGACTGGGAATAAGGCAGGGTGGAAAATTGTAGGAAGAAATAAGGGAGCAGGAGAAAGAAACAAATGAATGGTGGGGGCAGGAGTGGCAATAGTGGAAGGGAAGAGGAAACAACAATAAGGGGTGCAACAATAGCATCAAGGGAGCACATGCCTTCCTACTTCAGTAAACAGGATATTCTGTGCATACACACACACATATATATATAGACAATAAATTTGGTGATTCCTATTGTATTGAATGCACCTGACAATCTACACATGAATTCACCTCTTTATATAACATTTGTGCAGGAAATTTGTCATGCTTGAAGCAGCCCTGGAAGATCACATTGTGAGTACAGAGAAGCACTGCTGGCTTCTTGAACCAGACATGAATCACTCATATTGAACTTGTAAAAAAAGGGAAGGGCAACTGTGTTGGGTCCAGGGGGCAATTTTATTCCCATAGGACCCTTGGGGGTTTGGGTGGATGGCTGGAACTGACAAAAATGCAAACTTCAAAGAATTAAAATGGATAGAAGTCCAATTCTGGCTTTGAAAAATGGAGTGTGTGTGTGTATGTGTGCATTGGTTAAACAATGGAGTGGGAGGTACAGCTGATTTAAAAGCTACAAAAAGGGGAGAAGAAAAGAAATGTGATGGCACTTTTAAGACTATTTTTTTTTTAAGCAGAGCTTCAAATAAAAATACAAAGACTGAGAATAAAAAAATGTTAGAGAAATAACCAATTACAGAAGGCTAGGTAGTTGAATGTTAATGTTTTATTAGAGTAATGTATTTGAATTTGTTAGTGTTTGTTTTTTGTTTTAGTTTGTTATTGTTTGCAGATTATAGAAGGCTTTTTTTTTTAAAAAAAGCATAAATCAGTGAAGGATAGATAGTACGATTGATAGATAGATTGATACATAGATATAACTTTATTGCTTGGCTTTAAAATGACTCAAGCCTCCGAAGCTGCAGCCAGGAGGCGAGATAGAGGTGGGGATTATCGCAAACCAAATCACCACCAAATTGCCAGCCACCACCAGCCCAGGTCCCAACTTAGCCAACACTTTTTAGAAAATGGAAAGCATCCCGGTTTCTCAAAAGTGCTGGACTCAGGCTGATGGCAGCCAGCGATTCAGCAGCGATATAGCTTGTGATAATCCCCGCCTCCTGGCTGCAGCCTGGGAGGCTTGAGTAATTTTAAAACGCCAAGCAATAAAGTCGATAGATTGCCTCCTATAGGCAATGTGTAATTTGTATAGGATTTGTATCAATGCTTTGTTTCAGGTGCTTGTGTTGATTGTGAAGAATATAACAAGTATATGTCATGGTATGACATATATGTTAGAAAGTAATTTTTAAAAGTCTAAATAATAATAATTATTTTAGCATGAGCTTTCTTGGATATAATCCCACTTCTCATTCTTAAGTGTCGAGTGGTATTAAAGCAATAGAAAACATATATAAAACATATTTACACAGTTGTGAGAGTGGGATGGAAAGTAGTAGGATCCATGAAGATGTAAATCATGTCCCTTGCCCTACATTTTCAAAGGGCTGGGTGAGGTGATACAGGGCTTTCAGATCTTTACAGTGGTTAGTGTTGATCGTAGGCTTTCATGGCCGGCATCCATAGTTTTTTGTGGGTTTTTCGGGCTGTGTGGCCATGTTCTAGAAGAGTTTCTTTCTGACGTTTCTTTCTCTGAAGATGCCAGCCATAGATGCTGGCGAAACGTCAGAAAGAAACTCTTCTAGAACATGGCCACACAGCCCGAAAAACCCACAAAAACTATGTTAGTGTTGATGTTTGAAAGCAATAAATCTGCTTACCAAAAGAATATTCCTTTTGTTATATGTGCAGTGGCAAGGACTCTTGAAGCAATATATGTGTCATGAAGCCCTTGTCTTTGTTCATAACTCTGCTAATGGATTGGTTTGAAAGGTGGAGTGCACCTCCCGAAGGCTTCTAGGAAAAGGAGTTTGTGCTTTTTCACAAGTAAAAGAACAGTTTGGAGGGGTTGAGACCCTCAAAAACAGTCGGGGGGGGGACATGTTGAATTAAAATTCACACTAGCCATAGCCAGCCCTACTGTTGAAAACGGGAGTTGAAATCCAAGGCTCAGATCTGATTTGGTGCTGGCAGATTGTAAAGATCCACTGGGAAAGACAGCTGCAGCCAGACAGGCAACAATGCAAAGGAACATTCTTCATAAGCCTGAATCCCCAGCACTATCCCACTACTACTGTGCACTTGAGAGGGAGAGCATTGGGCAGGACAGTAAAGGATGCCTCCTTGATCAACATCTTATTGCATATCTGGAGGACACCAGCTCAAAGAAGGGTTTATTAAAAATTCTCTTCAACCAAGTAATAAATTCATTGTTGTTGTGTACCTTCAAGTCATTTCTCAATTATGGTGATCCTATCGCAAACCTATCACGAGGTTCTCTGGCTGAGAGTATGTGACTTGCCCAAAGTCACCCAATGGATATCCATGGCTGAGCAGGGAATCGAACCCTGATCTCAAGAGTCATAATCCAACTTTCAAATCACGTGCTATGCTGGCTCAATATATTCAGTACTAAATGTTATTTTTTGTATATCTGGGCAGTCTCCTCAGCTCCCACCTGCTTTGAATTTAGGCTTTTCATGACAACTAAGCCTTTCTTTCCTCAACAATAGCATCTTTCTCAAAATACTGCAAGGCTGGTCCTATTTATCTATTTATTTATTTGATTTCTATCCTGCTTTTCTCCCCAAAGGGAACCAAGGTGGCTCACAAATTAAACTTCTAAAAACATATTACAATAAAACAATCAAAATATCATCTAAAAATAATATACAATTACAGACATTAAAACCACACTAGGCACTGAAGAAAGCCTTTGCAATTGTTTATTTTTTCTTTATTTCAATGCAGAAGGCTACTTAGAAGGATGACCAATGCTCAGCAAGTCAAATTTCTTGAGAATGGCTTTTTCCAGCCACACACTTCCATGGAGAAATCCATGTAATCCAGGTTACAGCAGGCCATAAGCAAACAACTGATGCCCTGTGGAAATATGTTCTACACGACCAATGTCGACAATAGTTTTTCATAGGCAAAACACATGATGTCCTCATGTCAAAGGGACATCTTCAAGGAGGCACATGTCAGAAGAGTTCATAGCAAAAATTTAACGCAATTACATATTTTGCATAGTGTAAAGTGATAGTATAGAGAAGCCCTTAAGACAAAAAAGATATAAATGTGTGTCAGAAGGCACTTGTGTGGGGTGAAATATAATAGGTAATATCCATCCAACATCAATTACATCCAGGCCTCATACTACATGAGGTATTCGTCCTAGGACCCTTCACATAATAAAATTTGTGTATGATCTGGAACATTATTTTTATTACCTGAATTAAATGATAAAGTATTCTTGCTAGACATTTTCTTGTCTCTCCAATTGAGCATAGATTCACACTGGAGGATCTAGAAATGCCTAGAGAAATGTTCTCTCTACCCATTTGCTAGGTCAGCTCAATTCTATGGTATGCTTCCATTGGAAGTTGACCAGGACAGTGTGCACGCACAACTAATGAGGGATCCCATGTCTCTTCTTGTATAACTGAAATCACATAATATGAGTGCTCATAAAAATGCGGCTGAAAGTACTTATATTCTATTCGCATATATGGAAGGGAGGCATACGTTCAGTCTTCCCATAGAAATTGAAGGATGTGCTTAATATTGGCTGGAAAATACAGAATGGCAGAATCACTGGCTTGCAAAAGGTTTCAGATTTAGTCCCTGCTATCTCTGCATTTGGAAAGATTCCACTCTGAAAACCAAGAAGGGCTACTGCTTGTTGCTATCTAAAATACTGATCTAGATGGACCAATGGTCTGACTTGGTGTAAGGCAGCTCCTATGTTCCTATCAGTGTGCAAAAATAATTACATCTTAATTCCATAGAGATGAAATCACTACAATGTTAGAGGAAAGCTCTGGAGATTATAGATTAAATATTGCTTGTTGAATGGAAACCCCTAAAGTGGATTCACATTTTTTTTTGCTGCAAATCATTTCCCATAGAAAATAATGTTTATGAGGTAACATGCTGATTGCTTAATCCCTTTAATCTTTTAATATTCTATAACTAGCTTCTATTATTATTCAAGATGCTCTTTGGAAGAAAAAATCTTGTCAGCCATCAGTGTTATTCTGATCGGTATATGGTAATAATATGCTGCAAATAATAGTACTTATGGGTTGATTCATACATGCATTGCTTAATTCTAAGCTACTTTATGGGGTGGCTGTAAGTAGGGCTTGGGAAAGTAATTTTTTTAATATTATAACTCCTGGAGTCCTTGGTCAATTTGGGTGTGCCCATGATGGCTTGTGCTTTGTTGGCACTGCAGTCCAAAAAGGGAACTTTTCCAAGGTCTGATGGCAGGAGTGAAGTGTATAAGCATCTTGAGAAAGAGTCTGGAAATAAATGTCTTGAAAGTAGATTAATCCTAAAGTTTCTTTCTTTAGTGCCATGAAGCCATTGGTTTGGGGGCATCAATAAAATTACCTATCACCATTCACTATAACATCTGAAGAGTACCCTCTTTTACCAGAAATATAGGGCACACATACATGACCTAAACAAATGATAACTTCCAGGTTAAAACCAACCATCCCAAATTAATTACCATAGGTAAAAAAATAATGGTGCCAGACAAAATATTGTTTAATGGAGACCATTCACATGTTTGGTTGGCACTCAAGTAATTTACACATATTTTTGATGCACTATCTAACCAGAATGACGTAGTGATTTTAGAATTGGACTCTAGCTTTGGAGACCAGGGTTGTAATCCCCAGTTGCCAAAAGTTGGAAATGACTTAAAGGTACACAATAGCAACAATCTAGCCCAGTGATGTCACTAGGGTTGGTGTCACCTTGTGTGGTACCTTTGGGAGGGGGCAGGCAGGTGGGCAGCCTGGGTTATGTGTGCATGGTGGCGTCTCCTAGCCGGGGGGGGGGGGCACTATGTAGAAATGGAAGCAAGGGCCTCCACTGTGAAAGAGAAACCTCCAGTTCTTGGCCTGCCTGCCTCCTTGCTGCCTAGTCAAGTTGCCAGAGTACTGTCATGACTGGTTGCTCAGCTGGGTAGTGTGGAGGCAGATAGTGAGGACATTCCTCTCCCTGTCTTCTGCCTACCTTTGTACTGCCCAGCTGATCCACCAAGCTACTGCCACCTCTGAAAAACTGGAGGAGGAAGAAGAAATTCTGGCTGGATGAGAGAGGTGAGGAGACTCACTTTCCCACTCAGCCAGCAAAGCTGCCAGGCCCAGTATTTTGGCACCTGCTCCTGCAACCCCACAGCCTTTCCACGTCTGGTGGAGCTGCTGGCTGGGCAGGAGAGGAAAGAGACTTCCCTTTCAACCCAGAGCCACCATATCTGGAACTTGAGCACCTATTCCCACAGTGGACCAGATGATACCCTTCTGAAGTGTCACCTGGTGTTTCCTGAAACACCTGCACACCCCAAGTGATGCCCATGATCTAGCCTGTTGCAGGAGGTATACTTTCTTTGTGAGGATTTTACAGGAATAACTAAGGGCCTTTGCAGACTGCTAGAAATAGAGCAAATTGAGTCCACTTTAACTGCCCTAGCTCAGTGCTAGGGAATCATGGGAATTGTATTTTCTTCTGAGACATTGAACCTTCTCTGTCAGAGAGCTCTGGTGCCACAATAAACTACAGCTCCCATGGTTCCCTAGCACTGAGTTAATGCAGTTAAAGTGGACTCGATTTACACTATTTCTGGCGGTCTGCAAAGGCCCTAAAATGAGTCAGTCATAAGACTTCAGATCACCTTAACAAGAGCCTAAGCAGACTGCCAGAAATAGTGCACATTAAATTGAGGCACTGCCCTGGCTCAGTGCTAAGGAATCATGGGAACTGTAATTTATTGTGGCACCAGAGCTCTCTCACAGAGAAGGCTCAATGTCCCAGAAAAAAATACAGTCCCATGATTCCCTAGCACTGAGCCAGGGCAGTGCCTCAATTTAATGTGCACTATTTCTGGCAGTCTGCTTAGGCCTTTTACTCATGTAGAGAGAGCTCGTATGTCAGGAACAGGATAAGTATAGAACCTTTGTTAGCTTTCTAAGGGGATGATTTTGGCAAGCATATGACCCCACACCAGGATTATAAAATGATACAGATGTGAATATAAGGCTGTACCAGATGCTTTTTATGAACATGCAAATCTACCTCAAGATACTGATCTTTTTAGACATAAGTCTTGTCCAATTTCTTGTCCAATTTTCTTTCCTGGGAGTATGGGGACTATTTGAAAGCCCTGGTTGTGATACCCATGTTGTTGACAGGAAATCATGCTACATGAAATTCTTTATTGGTCCTGAGGAATTTGAGCAAAATACAATTCCATCTGCTAGCATCAATTTGCAAGAGAGGTCGGCAAAACATCCTATGGAGTTACAAGCAAATGAGGTTTCATCTCATTGTTAACAAGGTTGAAATGCCAGGCCTGTCATCAGTGGAGATGACCCTTGTGCTTCAGCAGGCCTGTTATATTGTCTGCTCCAGCTGGTGCTATTGGTTGTTAATCAGAAGTGTTTATACTTTCCCATTCTCACTCGATTTCTATCCCCCCTGAGCCAACTTTGTATTCAAAGTCAGTTTGATAAGAAGCATATTGCTGCAATCTGGTCTTGACATTTTTCTGGCAGCTTCCTGTGATTGGTCAATATGACTTCTGCCACTTGTCACAATGCAGAATATTTGTGATCACACCAATCAGGATGTTTATTCATTTTTTTAAAAAACTGCAAGATGGTAGCCCTCCTTGAGTGGGGATTTAAAACCAGTTACAAGAGGCAGCTGTGACTGAAAGCTTTAATGACAGAGACAAAGCAATAGAAATTAATGTTGAGAAACCAGATCTTGAAGTGCTGTGAGATTGCTACAGTCTAGTCACAGTCTTATAGAATTGCTACAAAACTTCAAGTTGCACTTGGCATTTTACATTTTGCAAATTTGTATTTTGCAGATTTTACAAATGGCATTTTGAAATGCCATACTGCAGATTGCTACAAAACAGATCATGGGGAACTGTTTGGAGTCTTTGGGGTCTGCAAATCCCAGAATTCCCCAGCCAACATGTTTACTGACAAAGACCCTGAACACCCATCCCTAGCTCCAAAGAAAAAGAAGTTTGAAAAAGAACAAAATGCAATAAAATAAGTGGCACAGAAGGGCTAGAAATGTAGAGAAGTGTCATTATAGTTTGGTTTTGATAGCATGTGTGTTTAGGTCCCTTTAAGTCTCCTGCTTGCCTCCAGTGCTACTATGAATTTCATAGGGTTTTCTTAGGTAAGGAATACTCAGAGGTGTATTCCAGTTCCTTCATTTGAAATGTCGCCTACAGCACCTGGAATTCATTGGTGGTCTCCAATCCAAGCACTAACCAGGGCTGATCCTGCTTAGCTTCCAAGATGAGATGGAATCTTGTGCCTTTAGGACATGTTTTTTGTCTTCAAATATGGTATTGGGAAAGTTTGAGGTATTAGTATCTCCTCCTCTTCCTCCTCATTCTTTATTTATATAACCCCTCTTCCCTGCAGCCAAAACAATTGCTTATCTTATAAAGAAATATGAGTATTATGAGTATCAGAGACTCCACAACTGCCAGATTTAGCCATTCAATCCAGAAGAAGATATTTGAAAGCTTAACTCTTAAAAGTCTGGCTTTGACTTCCTATCCATCCAACCATTTTAGTACTGAATCAGGGTTGTTTTTCTCATCTGTAAATAGAGGTCAGAAACCATGCCCTATGAGGAGAGACTTGAGGGGGAAGCAGGCGAGGGCGTCCAGGACGCCCTGGGCCGGCACGCCGCGGGGCCACAGCCTCCGCACCTCGGCGCACCGGCGGCATCCCTGGAAGGAGCGCTAAATCAGCGCTCCTTCCTCAAGACAGCGAAAGTGCGCCCTAAAAGTGGCGGGCGCACTTTCACTGTCTTTTCCACCGCGGCGCGTCCGGTCGCCGCGGCGTGAGGTCATCCCCGGAGCGCCGGCCGTGCAGAGGCCGGCGACTCCGAGGGCGACCTCAGGGAGAGGAAGGGGCGCCGCTTGTGCGGCTGCCCCTCCTCTTCCAAGCCTCCAAGACGACTCTATTAGTCGTCTGCCGAGGCCCTTGGTAAGCTGGACATGTTTAGCCTGGATAAAAGAAGGTTAAAAGGGGGTAGGATAGCCCTGTTTAAACATTTCAAGGGATGTCATATTGAGGATGGAGCAAGTTTGTTTTTTGAAGTTCCAAACTACAGAAAAAGAGATTCCACCTAAACATTAGGAAGAACTTCCTGACAGTAAGAGCTGTTTGACATTGGAACACACTCCCTTGGAAGATGGTGAAGTCTCCTTCTTTGGAGGTTTTTAAACAGAGGCTGGATGGCTATCTGATGGGAGTGATTTGATTCTGTGTTCCTGCATGGCAGGGGGTTGGACTAGATGGTGTTTGAGGTCTCTTCCAACTATGAATAAATATAAGAATAGTGGCTTCCTCTTGATTTTAATTTGCATTCTGTTAGTGGCAGAAATAGAATGTCTACAAAGTTGTCACTGTCAAGATGAGAAAGGTGGCAGTGTTTAGATCTCTGTATTCCTGATCAAAATCAGCTCACTAGACTAATGGAAGATGCTTGTTCCCCAACATGCACACTGATGGACTAGTTGATTTAATATAAAATCATCATTTAAGTCTCTCATTGTTACATTTGCAATTGTCATGGGAAGGCCTGGAGGTGGGGAGGGAGGAACCAATGGGATTAAAGACATGTATGTAAATATCAGTGGTTCATTTAAACCTTTAAGGCCACTTTAACTGTCCTGGCTAAGGAATCACGGGAACAGTAGTTTATTGTGGCACCAGAGCTCTCTGACAGAGAAGGATCAATGTCCCAGAAAAAAATACAATTCCCATGATTCCATAGGACTGAGCCAGAACAGTTAAAGTGGCCTCAAGCTGAATTATTTCTGGCAGTCTATAAGGCCCTAAGACTCTTTTTCAAAACTCCTTTTTTTTTGCTTTACCAAACTCCTATTCCTTCCATTGCTGTGGAGTCAGAGGTCAAAGGTGTGTTCTTGTCTGTAGGACAGCTCTGAAGGTACAGAGTTATATTGCAGAATCCCATAATACTTCACCATTGCCTGTCCTTGCTAGGGGCAGGACTGATAGGAGTTTAGTCCCAAAACAACTTCAAGTGAGTCCCACATACCTCAATCATTTGTAGAGGCTGCCAAGGCTGGCTTAACTATGAATGCAGACTAGGTAGCTGACTTGAGGGGGGGGGCATGCATGATTTTAAGGGACCCATGCTACAGATCAGAACATCTCTTGCTTTTTCCTTCATGCCTGAGTGCATCTACACTAGAAATAATGCAGTTTGACACTACTTTAACTGGCATGGCTGCAACCTATCGAATCCTGGGATTTGTAGTTTTATGAGGTCTTATGAAGACCTTGTGAAGACCTTATAAAACTACAAATCCTATGATTCTGTAGGCTGGAGCTACATCACTTAAAGTGGCATCAAGCTGCATTACTTCTGCAGTGTAGATGAACCTCTAGACTCATATATGGGAGAGAAGGGCCTCTTGCAAGGATTCCAAATGCCCAAGAAAGATGAGATCTTGCAAGAGTCTAGAAACCTAGTAAAAAGATCTTATATAACTGGAAATCTCACCTTAGTTACCCAGGCTTGGACATTTGAGACTAAGAAGAGCATGCACTGGCTATGCACATAACAGATTGACCCTGCAGTATCTGGTACACAATTTCAAGCCATTTTGCTACATGCCAAATGCTCAGGGAATCAATCAATCTTCCTACTCACACAGATTAAAAATATGAGGCATCCCATATTGATTTCATACTGGACTAGATTTTAAGCCCCTAAATGTTCTACATGAAACAAGACTCTTTGGAATCCTCTTTACTCAATAAACAATCATGACTAGAAGGATGGATGGGGAGAGCAGGATCTGTGAGGTTATCATGGCTTCAAAACAAGAGAAAGTTTAATTGCTGCTCTGGCATGTGGGCATATAGCTCTGGAATGTCCAGAATGACACCACTGTATAACATTAGCTACTTTGTGTATCCAACAAGGCTAAGATTCAATGGTTGTCACCTTTTTTTTCAAATGATGCAGTTTTTACTCAATACAAAGCCCTCCGTTGAAATAGAAGTTTTCTCTAAAACAAAACAAAACTTTAGAAAAAAATTTGCAGGTTGGTGGAAAGGAGAAAAACAAATGATTCGGGGTATGTTTGTTTTTTAAATTACATGAGGATGCATCTAACAGGAATTTTCATCTCTACTATAGACTTGACAAGGATCTTTCAAGTGCTGTATTTGAATGAACTATATGTTCAGCAGGATTGGAAATCACTTCTTGAAAATAGCTGCAAAATGGGTTTCTTGAATGTAGGGAAACTCTGATGATGAAACTCCTCAATGGGTGTTCAGGACTTAAATCTGTCTGAAAGATGCATTTGGGTTGTTTTCTGCAGAAAAGACCTTACTGCATGAGGAAAGAAATCTGACACGGAATGGGAGAGTAATGGCTTTCTCCATGCTTCTCCACATGCCATGATAGCACTTCTGTTTTCCTACCCAAAGGAGACCGTCATAAAAGCATACCTTTTGCCAAACACTTTTACAACCATCTCCAGCAGAATTTGGAGAGGTACAGAGAAAGCTGCTACTCTCTCACTCCACTTTGGCTTTCTTTTCTCATATAATAAGACCTAAAGTATCATTTCCTTTGCAGAAAACAAGTTTCCTATCTAAAAAAATAGAAAAAGAAACCAACATTTTTTGAACAGAAAAGAACATATTTTAATTACTATTCTGTATAGGAAACTAATTTTCTGTGCAGAAACATTTTCTATCTAGGTAATACCATCTTCTGTGCAAAAATGCCATCTTCTGCTCACAGAGAAATCTCAAAGTGTGAACTGTCTTTGAAAAGTGCTGCAGTTTTCCAGGATTTTATCACTGTGATGAGAAAAATGATAAAATTATTCATTTTTTGCCAGCAAGAGCAAAACTTACAAAGATTTACATCCCTATTTTTCCAGTCCTGTGACAAGTGGCACACAGTTTTAATGAATAAATAATGTGATGCATATAAGTTCAGTGATTTTGTAATGTAATTTTTAAATATCATTACAGTTTTAGGATGGAACATAGACATTACCAGAGTTGTACGGCTGTTATCAAAAACAGCAATCCCACTCCTCTTTCTCCTATTCTCCCGCCTAATTATTAAAAATGTGTCATATGATGATCTCTTGCATTCAGGCTTCCTGAACCCTACTATTCATTAGCTGCTGCTTGGGGGAAAGAAGTCTGAGGAATGATAAAGGCCAAGATCTTACATCAGGGTTCTATAGCATCATTCTCCACACCTGAAGTTATAAAGTGGTTTGGTTCAAGGACCCCCTGCGGCTACCAAAATACATGGATGCTCAAATCTTGTTATATACAGTGGCATAGTAAAATGTTGTTCCTTATATAAAAAGGCAAAATCAAGGTTTGCTTATGGGAATATTTTCAAGCCGTGTAATCTGTGGATAAAGAATTTGGGGATATGGAGGGTCAATTGTATATTGTGTTACACAGACCTTGTGTTGAATGGCAGTGTTGTGCAACTATACCAAGACACACAATGTGCATTCAGTTACACAAAAAATGTCATGGCTTTTCCTTCTCAGTGCACTTCAGTCAATGTTGGCTTTGCTCAGGTTTCTCAGTTCTAAGTTTGTTTAGCCTCATTTGTGAAATACTTTGCAATTTCAGCAAAAGGAAATGTGAGTTAAAATGGAAATGGGGGGGGGGTTTGCACATTTTTTCCTAATGTATTCATTTTCTGTTCTCTTTTCCCTGTTACATACACTTTGGATAAATGATTTTTTCTCGTACATACAACACATGATGTGCTTATTTTTTTCCCTAAGCTATGCATTTGTGCTAATTGCAAAAGCTGCAGACCACATCAGAATGTTTCAGAAAAGGACAGATTTCAGCAGACAAGTGTCTCCTGTTTTGTATATAGGTTGGGGTGGTGGAAATAGGAAAGTGTGGATGGAAGAAAATTACTCTCCATCTTTACTTCTTAGATGAAATGGAGAAGCTAAACATGCCTTTTCTTTTTAGTGGTAGACCTTCATCTCTCCTTTTATACCAACCTTTTTTTGCCTTTTCTATCTATACCTGGACAACAGAAGTAACCTATTCTCAGAGTTCTGTTTACACGCCCTTGTTCCAACTTTGGGGGGTTGCAGACTGCCAGAAATAGTGCAAATTGAGTCCACTTTTAGGGTTAGGGTTAGTGCTAGAGAATCATGGGAATTTTTTTTTTTTTCTGAGACATTGAGCCTTCTCTGTCAGAGAGCTCTGGTGCCACAAAAAAATACAGTTCCCATGATTCCCTAACCCTAACCCTAACCCTTAAAGTGGACTCAATTTGCACTATTTCTGGCAGTCTGCAACCCCCCTTAGTCTCCTTTTTTCTCTGTTGATTTCTGGATATCATACAGCAGCCGTTCCATGAGTAAAGGCCTAATTGATTAGGGATAATGGGAGTAGTTAAATTTTAATCCGGCCGTCCATCTCTCTGTGGTATCCTTCAGAATCAAGATCAATACCTTTACTCTTAGGTCTTCTCTGTGGTAATGATATAGGTTGCTCACTGGGGTCACAGTCTTTTATCAATTAAAGTATAAGAAGCTGGCAGGAAACCATGCATTGTAGTTCACCACAGTTATCCTGATGACAATACATTATTTCTGTAGGGGAGGGGTGGAGAGAAAATAAGATGTGAGCAATATCTGAGGTAAATTAATTCAAGAAGCCCTCTGGAATGCATTTAATATTGATTATTATGAGTCTCTCTCAGCAATTTTATCCGTGCCACATAGTTTACAGGCACCAAGGTTAAAGAGGCCCAAGTGATTTTAAAACTCTTCTATTGTACTTGTACAAGGGAGAGAAATAAAGTGTCTGGTAGTCATTTTGTTCACAGTTGCAGCTACCGAAATGTGGATTGTAGAAGACTCTAGGAATGATATGAAGATGAACAAATGCTTGCATCTTTTTGATCATTTAATGTTGTGATGAGGCTATCATGTAGACCCTTTTATTTTATAGCTTACATTTGTGGGAGTCCACAGTATGTGATATCCATTCAAGGTTAATCAATGGTGCATTGAGACATATACTCTGGGGGCCTTAGTTGCTACAGGTCCCAAGTCACTGCTGACTCTGCACACATACACACAGAATCATAGAATTGGATCATGAGGCCCATCCAAGTGTAAAGAATAGTAAAGTTAGGATTTTCCACAACATCATATTTCCCATTTTGATGTATGGTTGTGAAAGCTGAACAATGAAGAAAGCTGATAGGAAAAAAATCAACTCATTTGAAATGTAGTGCTGGAGAAGAGCACCATGGACTGCTAAAAGGTTAAATGGGTCCTAGAGCAAATGAAGTCTGAACTCTTCCTAGAAGCCAAGATGACTAAACTGAGACTGTCATACTTTGGCCATATTATGAGAAGACATGGCTCACTAGAAAATACAAGAATGCTTGGTAAGGTAAAAGGCAGGTAAGGTAAGGCCCACCCTAGCTCAGGCCAGCCCTTTAGGCTGGTATGCATCAGCCCTATAACTCCATCACTCATTCATAGAATCATAGAGTTGGAAGGGACTGCAGGGGCATCCAGTCCAACCCCCTGCCATGTAGGAAGACACAATCAAAGCATTGACCATGTTATGTGGTCTCTGGGTCAGAATACTTGGATAGCCAAAGATTCTTCACTCATGTTTTGAGGTCTGCAGTGTGTCAGGGAACTCCTGTTTTAAACAACCTGCCCTGTTCTAAGCATCAAGATGATATAAATTCTATGGTTCCAAAACTTTGGTTCACCAGGTGTTTTAGGCTTCAGTGCCCAGAACAGGCCAACAGTCAAGAATTCTGGGAGTTGAAGTCCAAAACATATGGTGGGCTGCCATTGGGAATCACCATGTAAACCCTTAAGAGCTATCATTCATATACTGAATAGAGGCCATGTAAGAGCACAAATGTAAAGAATATTCACAAATTTTATTGTCCTCAATGTGAAAAAGATAACATATCAAGACACCATGTTGAGAAAATGGCTAACTACAACATTCAGGTCTGTTTGCAATATCTTATAAAGAGCACTGAAAACAATATATTTTGTGCAATTCTCTCTCTCTCTCACTCTCAAGTTCTTCTTCACTTAAAACTTTTTTTTTGGACAAAGCAGCAAGTTGTTTGTTCAAACTATTTTTTTTACAAAAAAATACTGGTGTATGAACAATTTTTTTATTAAAAAAACAATTTTGAAGAAGGACGCATTGTGTATCCTCCTCTCTTCTATATTGATGTAAAAAAAGTGATTGTTTCATTGCAAGGAAACCCACTGCAGGCCATCTTCTCCCAACTGGGAAGCAGTGTGGGGAAAAGAAATTAGGAAGTGACATTGAAGTGATCATTGATTTTCTCTTTACCCTTCCTCTCATGAGCTTCTAATCACAGGGTAGAGGTCAAGATTGAATAAGGTGCAGATACTTCAGGGAAGACTCTAAGCCAACTTGGAAGGCAATAGTTCTCTCCCACTATTGCTCTGCAGGAGCATTTAAATACTTAAACAGTATTTAAATGTGTTGAAAAGAAGTAGAAGAGAAGCAGAAGCTCCCTCTCCCCAGTAGCAGCTGGTTGCTCCAATGTGAATCAGTCAGTGCATTTGCTTCAGTGTTAATTTGAACTTTAAAGGACCTGTCCATGAACCTGAGTTCTATTATCCTTCCAGACAAGTTTAGTACTGTGGTTAGCTTCTTTAAAGGTTATACCAAACTGGATTATTGCCCCATTGGCATGGGAGCCATGAGCCACTACTGCTACCCTCCATCACAAAGACCACCTTCTGTGTTCCTTATGAACATCCAGTTTTTCTGATTTCTTACCCTGCAAAAAGAGGGGTGTAGAAATTGTGTGAAACCACCTTCTGTGGAATTGAGGATTCAGGTAGAGGACGAAGGTCCCAGTGTTGGCAATCTGAATAGATGAGAGAAAAGGCTCTCTGACTGAATGTGAGATTCATAGGGGGGCAAATCAGAACCCAGCCCACTGAGAATCTTATCTTTCATAATCCTTATTCATTCACTGCATAGTTCATTAGTAATAAAAGGATAACCAGTCACATTATAGTGCTATAGTCCAATGGTATCACTAGGGTTGGATCACACAGTGTGGTAACTTATGGTGTCACCCCCCCCCCCATATCACACCATACCACTCTCACATAGTCCACTATACAGAACCCTTAGTAATGTTTTCTTTACTAATGTTACTCGTAAATCATAATTCCTGTATATCACTAAATGTAATGACAGTAGATGTGACATAACTAGCAAAATTAAAATCATACCTTTAAATTTTACAAGCACAATATTACAAGGACATCTTATGTGCCTTTACATTTACATAGTTTAGTGTAATTAAAGTGGAAATTTGGTAACATGATATTTCTAAAGAAAATTGAAAAAGAGTAAAAATTTTAAAAAGAAAGAAAAGAAAACCTGAGGCCTTTCCTTTCTTCACTCATTGAGCCTTATCCCACTTACAACTTCTGTTCTGCTGAGCTCCAGGGTTTTAAAAGGAGGTAGGTGAATGCAACAGACCATTTTTGTCCCAAAGCGGACATTGAGGAACAGTGGTGTCTCTCTCTCACATACACACCCTTTGTGGTGTGGTCTGCCTTCCCTGCATCCTTGCTTTCAGCCATGCTGTAGAATGACAGAGGTGAGCTGATCCTTGCTGGCATCTCATCTTTTCTAAAGGAAGTAAAGTGCTGTCACTTTCCTTTTGTCAAAAGTGCAAAATGCTCTCTTTTAGAATGTTTTGTGCATTATTTCCAAAATAACTGGGAGGGCACTTGGAGGGCAACACACAGCAAGTGAAGAGGTCCTTTCAGAATACTGAATTTTAATGTGCTGCCACATTGTGTGGCTAAAGTTCTCAGGTGTTGCCTGCAAGACAGAGGCATCATCAAGAATAACTGGGCAGGGAAGAATTGGAAGCAATGTTCCTTCATAGTTTGACCTTCCTGTGTTGGGTGTCTTCAAAGAATGTCATGCTGAAATCCAGGCAGCGGTGCTGATAAATTACTGCTGAACTTGTTTGTTCTGTTATTTTGGTTTCAGAGACCTCTGTAAAAAACTAATTTGTCTGGGTATGAAGGGAAATGCTGCACATTTATAAATTCACACTTTGTTACAGCTACTGTCTCATAAGGTCTTACAGCATAATGATTGTTGAGTGGCCCTAATTCCTTTAAAGTGGAAAATGAAATGGATTTCCAATGCATTGAGGGTGTATCCAATTCTTCTAATTATTCACCCTTTTGTGTTTTGATCTAATTAAAAAGGAGTATAATTGCTTGAGTTGGAAGTGGGATAGAAAATGGAAGCTGGAAAGCAAATGGGGGGGGGGCAGATGTACCATTCATCATGAAATGATGAGTAGTCTTATGTGATGCCGAATCTATTTTCAAATGAAATTATTGGAGCCTTCTTCTCACTGAAGTATCTGGGCTATCCTATTTCTGGTGGTCCATTCAATCATGAAGACCCCACCTGCAACCTCACCAAGCCATTTTGGAGAGTGAGCAAAGCATATGCTTCTGCAGAGACTAGAACATGAACTAATGGATACAAATTACAAGAAAACAGATTGAACCTAAACATTAGCTGGAACTTTGTCCAACCATGAAAGTTGTCCAATCATGGAACCATGAAAATTATCCAACCATGGAATAGACTGCCAAGAGGGTGGTGGGCACTGTATTGCATTAATAAAGAAATTGGATGGGTATCTTTCAGGGGTGTTTTAGTTTAATATCCCTGCATGGCAGGGGATTGGAATAGATGGCCCTTGTGATCCTTCTATCTCTAAGATTTCAGAATTCTATGATTCTAAGTGCATCTTCTAGCAAATTTTGACAAGGGACCCATCAATAGTTGCACAACAGAAGCCCAAGTAAATGTGATGTGTGCTGCGCAACTGGATGGTTGATCACACCCATGGCTTAACTGTGCTGGAGTAACTCTAGGCTATATAATCCTTCTGTACAGGAGTGGGGAACCTACAGACCTGCAGGTTCTTACAAACTACAATTCCCATCATGCCTTACCATCAGCAAATCTGACATAAATTTTAGCCAGGCTCATGAGGGCTTGGTTTAGCTACATTTAGCATCACCACTACGTGTAGGGATGTGTTGGCTCAAGTGGTTAAAATGCTGACTCTGTTGATTGCAAGATTGGCAGGTTGGCAGTTTGAAGCCTGGGTGCTGCATGATGGGGTGAGGTCCTGTCACTAGTCCCAGCTTCCACCAACCTAGCAGTTTGAAAGCATGCAAATGCAAGTAGATAAATAGGCACTACTTCGGTGGGAAGAGGTCATGCCCAGCCAGCTGGAGGACTCAGAGGATGAGGATGAGGCTGAGCCAGAACCTCAAATGGGGCTTGTGTGTGAAGCTACAGTGGAGCCTGAGCCTGAGCCTGAGCCTTGGCCTAGTATGCCTCTGCCAGTTCCAGCAGAGTCTGTGGCCTCCCAGAGGGCTCAGCAGCCAAGCCTTCTGGCAGCAGAGCCTTCAGGCATGGAGAACACAGTACCTACCTTCAGCTAGTGTCAAGCAGAAAGGGAGGACCTCCAGTGCTCAAGGAGGATTTATGAAAAACGCTGAGCAATCAAGAATAGCTGAGCACCTGCAGTCTGATAATTTAAACAGGTGCCAAATGCCAGGATAGTTGTCAGAGATTATCTGAGCTTCCTAATGAAAGTATGCCTGATCCTGACTCTTTTGTCTTCTCTGGAACCTTGGACTTTGCCAAGTTATACCCTTGGTTTGTTGCCACAAGACATTTGCTTTATGACTGTTTGTGTGCACAGAACTCTTGACTGCCTTAGCTCTACATACTGTTTTGTTTTGTGACTACAGCTATCAGCATACTTGGCTGCTTTCCTGGACAGAATGTAAACAGTGTTCTGTGCAGTCATGCTGGCCACATGATTACAGAGTAGTCTCTGACAACGCTGGCTCTTTGACTTAGTAACAAAGATGAGCACTGCCCCCTATGGTCAGACACAACTTGACAACCTAGTCAACGGGGAATACCTTTACTTTTAACTAGCATCAGCATAAGGGGAGGAGCTGCAACCAAGCCCTCATGAGCCTGGCTTAAACTTTCTTCAGCTTGGCTTGTGGTGAGGCATCATGAGTATGGTAGTTCATCAGAACCTGGAGGGCCATAAGTTCCCCACTCCTGCTTCTATGAGACCTTGGCTCCAGCTTCCAATGGGATAGATCTTCCATAGATGTAGATGCCATCTATCTCTATGTGTATTAGAAAAAAAAAAAGCCATGGTAGATACATTTATCAATGCCTACATGCTTTATCCGGGATTAGAGATAGCATATCTCTTGAATCCCACATCAGCTGATGGAACAAAAATCAGGAGAGGGTTAATGATCTCAGAACCTTTGGATAAGCTAAATTACTTTAAGGTTCCAAAAAAGCATTTTGTGGGCAAGGGCTAGAAACTTGATCTGAACCAACAAGGAACTTCTTGTACTTTTTGATATACTGTGTGTGTTTAGTCATCCTAAGGACAAGCATTTTAGTAGTTTTATAATAAATAAAGAGACATGCAAAAGAAACAATATTGCCAGTCCATTGTGGAGAGATCAGTTCAACATCTGCAGTCAAATTGAAATAGCTAACACAAGGAAAGAGGTCTCCTCTTCCTGCCAGAGAGAAAATGTCATTTAAATGTCAGAGATTTCCACAAGCTTGACAATAGCTTCAATAAAAAACAACATGTAAAGTTTAACCAAATACCTCTGAAAAGTCAGCCCTCTGTTTCAAAAATATCAATGTGATGAATACTGACTTATGTTTGCCAAGGAATCAGTGTGATTAGGATGTTTTAGTACACTGTTATCAGCAAACTGCGCCAAGGCCTCTGCTTTGAGCTAGTGGGATGGGGAGCTCAGCTCACTGTAGGCAGAAGTGCATAGAAATGGTAGAATATGTGTTCTATCTTTACTTACGCCTCAGATGACACTGGATGATATTTGTAATGTGATTTGTGATTTCCACAAAAACAAAACTATGAAGCAACTCATTTTTCTAATTAGTTACTTTGATAGCTAGTTGCATTTGGGAATAAAGGGTTTAAACAGTTTCTTTCTTTATTTGCCTACAACATGGCTATAATTCTCTACTTTTCAGTGGCTTTGACTTTCTGCCTCTTACATATTACTGAGTGTGTGTTTGCTGTGTGTAGGTGGCTGTCACATGCTATAGATGGAAAGATTTGTAATGTCATTTGCAGTTTTCCTTGAATATCTAAGGTGTAATATATGAATTGGCCACTTGGGGGAACAAGAGAATATTTCCCTGTACAAGCTATTTTGAAGAGATATCTTTTTTACATCTATAGATCAAGGGTGGTAGATGTATTTAAAGGACTGTCTTCCTTCCTCAACTGAAATATTTTGTGAGGGCTTCCCCTAGGTGTCTTCACCCAGACTGCCAGTCAAATGCCTTTTTCTACGGTGATGTTCTAATTTGGGAATTGCTTCCTAGGCAAATTTATTTGTAGATAGTAGTTTCAATCTATACTGTTATTCCAACAGTGATGCCTAGTGACTTCCATGTCAGCTGGGTCATGAATCCACTCTAGGTTTTTGTCCAGACTTTGAAAAACTGTCCAAGGTGCTGAACAATTTTGCAGATAGCGTTCAGCACTGTTTTTAAAATCTGGAATAAAATCCAGGCCAGATTCACCACTATAGTCCCACTGAGATTTTATATCACAGATTTAACTCTTCATGGAGGTAAAAACATCAAGGCTAATGTATCTGTTATTCTTCTGATGTACTTGTTTGCCATTTGGTCCAGAACACCCTGGTCAGTAGTGAGGAATGAGGGAAACTATGCCACAACATCTTCCACTAGTTGTTTTTCTTTCTTTTTTAAAAAGTTACAATAGTATGATTATATCTTTCAAATCTTACCTAATGGGATAGTTCAACATATTTTGGTACTCTGTATTATTATGGTTTTTTAGTATTTTGGGAGAATCCTTGAAAATTTTACTTAGCAAAGTCAGGAATGAAGATACTGTAAATACATCTGTGTTTGCACCACCATATTATCACATGAGCTGGAAGTGCACAGACAACACTGATGTTATCCTCTCTTTTTGAAAAATGCATGGCCCCAATTTTTATATCAGAAAGGGTAGCACCATTCCTATGATGGGCACTCTTCTCTTCCTGGTCTTTTCCATTGTCCTTCTGATTTTGTATATACCATATGTTCTGCTAAAATGGTGTCCAGTAGTATCAGGTCCCCTTTGTAACCCTCATCACTTCCTGTCTTATCAGTCTATGACCTTTTTTCTTAATGTGATGGGTGACAGAGGGTTATTGGGAATGGAAACTAAGGTCAGCAGCCTGTAATGGAATCTCGGATGCAATAATACACCTAGAGAGATAGTCACTGTCATCCATTCTCCTTAATATCTGCTAACATCAGTTCTCCACAAAACTATCCATCAATTAACATCCTTACACAGCTTTAAAAAGGCTGTCAAGATGGATCTCTTCCGGCAGGCCTTTCCGGATTAGACAACTGGCCCGGGACCCTCTGAAAGCCGGGGATAGGACCCACTGCAATTTCTTTAAGTTGATTGCAGGGGACTGTTACGCGTGCTGCGTCATGTGTTGTGTGTTGTACATGTTATTGTTTTTTAGATTGTTTACTGCTTTATAGCAGTTGTTTTAATAGTAAATTGTTTAATAACTTTTTAAGGGGGGAGGAGGGATTGTTGTTGTTTTAACTTGTTTGTAATTTTATAAATCTTGTTCACCGCCTAGATTGGTTTCCACTGGGGCGGTATACAAATAAACCATATTATTATTATTATTATTATTATTATTATTATTATCTAGTTCTTTTTCACCTGTTCTTTTCTCTCACCAAGGCTAGCAATTCAAGTGCCTCTTTGATTTTCTGAGCACCTTACTCAGCCTAAAGAACTGCAGCAGTTTATTTCTGGGGTGTATATCTCGTCTTCCCAGCCAAATCCAATTGTATCTTTTACCTTTAAAGGGGCAAGCCTCATAATTTCCTTTTTGTTTTACATTGCACTGCCCCCAAAAATACAGATGAGTTTCAATTTAGCACCAAGGTATCCATCTGGGTGAGAAAATCCTTCACTGTTCATTTGGGAGTTGCTCAAATAAAACAATGAACTGAGCTTTAGTTGTTAGGATTGGATAAGAAATTCACATGATCTCTCTCTCTCTCCCTTTCTCTCTGTGTGTGTGTGTGTGTATGGCATGCAAAGCTATTAATAAATAAAAATGTGCCATGTAAGGCTATTAATGAAAATATACATATAGCATTTGGCTTCTCATCATAAGAGGAAACGGCAAACATCAGATTCTGCCCTTCTTTCTCTCAATTTATACACAAATAAATGTAGATGATTAAAACTGAAACTGACTGGGGCCATGTCCACATGGGCCAAATACCACATCCTCCCCTTGTCCACATATCAATCAGTCCAAATGACACAGGTCCCAATCCCCAATTCGGGTGTGAACTGTCTGGACATTATAGGTTTTTGTAGGTTATTCGGGCTCTGAGGCCATGTTCTAGAAGAATGTATTCCTGATGTTTTGCCTGCATCTGTGACTGGCATCTTCAGAGAATGGTGGCATGGAGGTGTGTGTGTGTCACTGTGTGACCCTTGGTTGAGAGGATTAGCATGTAAATCTGTGTATTGTTCTGTTTAGGCAAGGCCTTTATGTTTTATATGTTTGGACATTGTCTGGCTAATTCCGCACCAAACCCATGGCATACCACCCCCTTAAGCCAATTTTTAAAAACTCACCTTTTGCTCTGGATCTTCCCAGATCTTCCAGAGCCCCCCAGAGTGATGGCAGGTGGCTGTTCACACATCTGTCCCACTGTGCTGCATGCCACCGCAAGTCATTTGCTCTGAGGAGCCCAGCCATGTGACTGACACTAGGAGCCTCGTTCTCAGCCATGGTGGTGGAGCAGGTCGTGGTGGGTAACACAGAGGATGAGAGTGTGAACAGCCATCTGGCATCACTTCAGAGTGCCCACAGGATGTGGTGACATCAGGTTGTTTCACGGTCAGAATATTCTGGGCTGCTCTTAGGCAAAAAGCATACATTAGAAAAAAGTAGCAAAATATCCATGAATTTCCATGGGAAAAAAAAGAGGAGGGGTAATAACAGTGTTACAATCTTATTAGAAAATGGGATAGAAAAAAATGCTGGTGGGATCTTAGGAAATGCAGTGAGAATGAGATAGACAGATTTTACATTCCAAGGTTTTTATGTAGTGCACAAAAGCTCATACTATTAAAAAAAAAAACCTGGTTAATCTGTTCCACAGGACACTTTGTTGTCTTTTCTTCATGTTTTGACTGTAAAGATCATTTTTGTACCTCTAGCCAAATATTTGTAAGGGCTAATGTGAGATAGGATTCAGATAGCAAATGGGAAAGGAAGTACATGGTATAATATCACTAGTAAAAATAAAATAAATAAATAAATAAATAAATCCACAGTTCATCCAGATCTGAAGTACTGCGTACAGTTCTGGGGTCCTTTCATGCCACACAATAATAGTATGTACTATCACTCTACTAGAACCGCTATGGCAATATCTTATGGAAACTTGACTTTGCAGTTTGGGGGAGGAGCATTTAAAATTCTTACTCAGGGCCTCTCCAAACTACAGATCCCAGAATTCCACAGGATGCAACCATGGCAGCTGAAGTGAAAGTGAAGGAGCCCTGGTAGTGCAGTTGTTACATGCTGGTCCTGTGGCCACAGCATTGTAAGTTCAATCCAGGAGGGCTCCAAGGTCCACTTAGCCTTCCATACATTTGTAGGTTGGTAAAATAAGTACCCAGCTTGTTGAG
This sequence comes from Phrynosoma blainvillii, assembly GCA_026167975.1. NCBI lineage: Eukaryota > Metazoa > Chordata > Lepidosauria > Squamata > Phrynosomatidae > Phrynosoma > Phrynosoma blainvillii. Next base: position 23,602,235 of record JANUYF010000002.1, read on the forward strand.
GGCAATTGACTTACACATTGTAAACCACTTAGAGAGTGCTAGTTCACCAATAAGCTGTATAGAAATGTACTTGCTACTTTCTTGCTATAAAGTAGAATCATAATTCTATCATTTCATAGTGTGAAAGAGACCTGGTTGGGATGTCTGATCTACCTGATGCCTTGCTTCTTCGTCTAAGCTGGGAATGAAGGGTAGAAAAAAAGGGGGAAAAATCAGAAATTTTCTTAGTAAAAATGCTGTTGGAAGGTGTTTTGGTTTCCATGAAAGCCTATTGAAAATGAGGATGTGCCTCCTCTAGTATGTTTCTGCCACTCTGAAGCTGAACAAAATCAACTCCAGAGCAGAATCTCAACCTTAGGAATCCAAAGGATATCAGCCCTGGTGGCACAGTGGTTAAATGCCTGTACTGCAGCCACTCACTCATAGACCACAAGGTTGCGAGTTCAATACCAGCCAGGGCTGAGGCTCGACTCAGGCCTGCATCCTTCCGAGGTCGCTAAAATGAGTACCCAGCTTGTTGGGGGCCAATCAGCTCACAGTTGTAAACCGCTTAGACATCCCATAGCGCAATATGAGGCGGTATATAAATGAAGCTGCTTTGCTTTTGCTTTTGCCATGACAATTAAAATGGAACATAACATTATAACTGAATTGTGTAAATGGACCCCTAGACATTTAAAGTGGAATCATAGCACTATAATTGCACAGTGTGAATGTCCCCCTTCAAAAAACTGCATTGCACACAACTTGTCTCAAACCTCCTATATGAGCTTGTACCTTACCACAGTTTAATCATGGATACTTTCAACATGTCATTATATTCAATATATTTAAAAAAACAACAACAACCAGGTGCTAGTTTCTGAAACCAGGAGATGAGACAAGGGACACACTAGTCCTACAACCATATGGATTCCTTTCCTAATTGCAAAGCCTGGGAAAATTATTTTGGACTATACCTCTCAGATTCCTTAGGCCAACTGGTGAGTTATAGTCCCAAATGTTGGACTGGAGATTTACAGTTCAATAGCTGTAGTCCAAAAAGGAACTTGCTCAAGCACTATTGAATTGTTCTCCTTTCTTTGCTTGTTTGGCTGATCCTGAAATTGTTATTGTCTATCCAGTAGACTGCAGCCAGAAACCTTTACTTGCATGGTTTAATCTCATTACACTGTTTCTCTGTGAATGAAATCTGTGAGCTGTTTGTAACTGGATTACAATGACTGGTTCCCCTTCTCCAGCCATTTTTTAAAACAATAATAATGTACTAAACAAGGTTATTCAAGGACTATTGCAGAGTGTAGGATTCCTCGTTATGACATGTTATGTTTTTCCTTCATAATTCAAGCACTATTCAAGCTTTCAAGTTTCTATCTTTTCTATTATTCTCTCACCCCTGCCACCTTGCTGCATTTTTATGTTTTACATTTGCTGGTAATAATAAGCAATGTTCCATATTTTTCCCCTGTTGTGGGGAAAAACACACACCACCCTCCTTTGTAACTTATCATAATGTCAGCAAGGACAGTAGAATTAATCAGGAATGCAGAAAATGTATACTGAGCATATTGGGAAAGAAAAGAAGAGTTTCTAACCAAGAAGAAAAGAGGAAGATAATAAAGCTTAGTGCCAATGCACCCATTTTTTATTGTTATGCTTGCATTTGCTGCTTTGATTCCAATTGGTCACAAGTGCATTTTGGAATCCCTAAGTCCCACATCTTAATGTCTGCTTCAAGGGTAAGAATTCAATTTCTTATGCAAAAAAAAACAAAAAAACAAAAAAACAAAAAAAAAACAATAAGGGACAAACAGAGAGTCACACATCCAAGAAATCTAAATTGGTACAATAAATTATGCCAATGAAATTCTCATGGGAAACCATTTTTTTTTAAAGGTCAACCTTATCTATGCTAAGGATGTATCTCCTCATCAACCTTAGAGGGGGAAAAAAGTCAGATGACACCAAAGTTGAGACTTTCACATCTTAAAATTAAAAGAAGGCTGATTCCACATACCATCATTTAAAAATAGATCAACATGTCTATTTCGGGTTTTATGCACTCATATTTTCTCCAGATGAATAAAGAAAGTCACACATGCCTGTTAGATGGATTGAGGGGAGAAAGGAGGGAGGAGGTGGGAAGAAAACAGTGCCAAAGATCTTTATTACTTTTCACTTAGCATAGTGAGTTAAGAGATCTCTATTGAGTTGAAAATCAAGTCTATTTCAAGGACAAAGATGATTTTTTTAAAAAAAGCAGATTCCCTATAAAACCATGGGTGGGTCTAATTAGAAGAAACTAGGAGCTTAGCAGAACAAGCCTGTAGTCATGCCTCTGATGTTCACCCATTATTTCCAGCCAATTAACTGTTCAGGGAATGCACACAGTTACATTGCATCCTGATCTGAGCAGAACTGAAGTGCCATGTGTTACCCAAAATGCCAGGGTCCCAGAGGGCACCCAGAACCAATATTTAATAAGGGGAATTTTATTACTGCAAGTGAAGCTGCTGAGAGGGCGTTGGGCAACTAAAAGCACAGGTCAAGCCTGTGTATACCAGTTGCGAGAAACAGAACCCCAGAATGCAAGGTCCAAATGTAGTTTTATTTATAATAGCAAAAGGAAAATCAACTTTCACACAAAAACACACACTCACACACCTATAAAAGAACAAGCAGTATGAAAGGTGGTAGCAGATAGTGACTTTCAGGATTGTAGAGGACGATACTATACGTGATTCCAGGAGCAGAGGTCCAGTCGGGGGGGGGGGTGGTGAGAGGAAAGTGGCTCAGCATGCTGCCAGTGGATCTGAGTTGGCCAGAAGTTGCTAAGGAGTCAGGTGAGATATAGAATGCCAGTCTGACTTCAAAAAGACCAAATTGATAGTGCCTGGGCAGGTATATTTATAGGGCAGTTTTGGTATTAAGGTGAAGTTCCCAGGAGGGAAGAATAGGACTGTCTGCCCATTGCTGTATAATCACCATGAATGTCCCTGGACAAAGGAGCCTCACTCCCAGCGGGAGGTAATCTTGGACTTCTGTTCATGTGGAAACCCCAGGTCTATCACCCACCATCACTCCTATAAGTGAAGGGATTATGTAAATGCTGATCTTAATTGATCTATCCTGGCTAAGTGCCCTGTCTGCCCCCATGCTGAGCCAGCAAGATCTCCAAATATGGTTATGGAAATCTTTTGAAGTTTCCTGCACTGGAGGTGCCCTCTTGGCTACCAGCCTAAAACACCACTAATATCAAATGGGCATCAAAAAGAGGGGTTGTGCAGAGGGCTAGATCTTGGGGTAACACATGTATGTATGTGCATATAGGATATTTGGTCTTAATGGAGGTCTTAATGTGTTTTGATGACTAGGTGTTAAGCTGTTAAATCATATGTGAAGGATTTGTACAGCCCCCTTCCAGGAAACCTTGAAGGGCCACAAACACATCTTGTCATTCCTGAATACTGCACTCATCCACAAAATACATATTTCTTGCCCTCAAATGCCTCTAATATTCTCTGGGGTGATGGAGGGCACTTTTACCTAGCTTTGGAACCCCTACATTGTTCTGGAGCTAGGAGTGGGCTTTTTAAAACAGGAAGTGACCCAGATGCCAACATCTGTTGCTGGTTTTTAAAGTCTTTCCTGGTCCTAAATTGGTATTGGGGGGCAAACCTGGAAAAATTACATACATCCAGTATTTCAGAGATGAAAACACATGTGGCCAAGCAGAATCAGAATATAATCAAGATGGCAAACAGTATTAATGGGGAAGAACGTACATGCTAGAGTGGCTGAAGCAGAATGATTTTGCCTGAACCTACAGGGAAAGGCAAAATTCTACCACTCCTATTCCCCCATCCTTCATTAATTGAGTGAGTGCAGACTACTTTTGCACCTTGAATTCAGTTTGCAGCAGCTGAAGGAAGCAGAGGACAAAGCAGCAAAGTGATGAAGGAAGGAGAGAGAAATTGGGAGATTTTAAAAGTTGCTGAGATTATCCCTGTCAAATCAGGAGAGTTGGAAAGTGTGCCCACTACATGGGGAACATTTTTTCATTCAAAATTGGTGGATGTCTAGAGTGGAATGGTGAGCCAGCATGGTGTAGTGCAGGGGTAGGCAACCTTTCCCCTTTAAGGGCCGAGGGACTTCAGCTCCCAGAAGCCTCAGCCATGTTGGCCAATAGTCCCATGTTGGCCAATAGCTCCTGGGATTCTGGGATCTGAAGTCCCTTGGCCCTTAAAGGGGAAAGGTTGCCTACCCCTGGTGTAGTGGTTTGACCATTGGACTATGTCTCCGGAGACCAGGGTTTGGATCCCTGCTTGGCTATGGAAACCCACTGGATGACTTTGGGTAAGTCACACTCTCTCAGCCTTAAGGAAGACAAGGGCAACCCCCCCCCAACAAATCTAGCCAAGAAAAAACAGTGATAGGTTCACCTTAGGGTTGCTATAATTTGGAAACAATCTGATAGGACAAAACAACAAAGTGGCATGTGGGATTCAACAACATCCTGGGGCATATGTTGCCCCTGGGATGCCCTTTTCCCAGTACCATCCTTCATAGAAGATTATTTCACTTTATAGTTTTAGATTTGTAGACTGGTGATATTCACGCAGGCAGAAAATGTTTGCAATGAATGGAATATTTTTTTTCAGATCAGCATCTGAGTGTCTCCATATTGGATATCAAATATCTGTCTATTTACTTTTTGCATAGAAAATGAACTGTTTATTTTGTGTCAATACCCGAAGAGGATTGTGGGCATGTGTTTGCAACTTACAGTCAAATATTAAACAGCATCCAAAACGTAAAAGCAGATCAATAAATTAAACATGAACCAATCGAACAGAGATGATAGAAGGAGAACAGTGGATATTTCCTGTTGATTTCTCTTTTATTGTTAGATCCTCCTTTAATTATACTGATTCAGTAGCAATAAGAGTTTTTTCTTCTTATCTTGAACTGATATCTGGGTTATTTGTAAGTCCTAAATTTATCTCCTTTTTATTCTTTTATCTTTTTTCTCTGTTCTAGAAGCTGTGGTCTTAAAATTCTTATAGAAGTGCCTGAATGTTAACACCACAAGCTAGATGACATCTTGAAAACTGAAATTTAGTTTGCCCTGCCATTAGGGGGAGTGCTGATGCACTTAGGGCCTTTACAGACTGCCAGAAATAGTGCAACTTGAGGCTACTTTAACTGTCCTGGCTCAGTGCTAGGGAATCATGGGATTTTTTTTTTTCTGGGACATTGAGCTTTCTCTGTCAAAGAGCTCTGGTGCCACAATAAACTACAGTTCCCACAATTCCTTAGCACTGAGCCAGAACGGTTAAAGTGGCCTCAAGCTGCACTTTTTCTGGCGGTCTGTAAAGGCCCTTTGTCAGGCATAAAGTTTTCATATTGCACAACTTCAAATGAAATTTTAACCACTTATTTCTTTTTTGCACAATTACCTAACCTAAAATCCCAGAATTCAGGGTTCTATTCTGTTTTTTGAAAGCTGAGATATGAGACAAAATATGCACTCAGAATTCTGCCCATTTGTTTTGGAAAACATGAGTCTTGAGTTTGCTACCCATATGGTTAGCCAGTCAGTGAGATCATAGACATGATCAGCATTTTCAGGACCATACAGTTACAAAAATTGTAGAGTGAACCATTGATCTCTGGATTGCATACATGTGCATTGTATGCAGCCATGTTAACTAGCATTGCTTGTAAAGGGTTACAATGACAGACCCCATCCCTGAATGCCATTATGGACAAAGCATGTTTCAAAGGTTGCTTTCTGTCCTAGCTTACTTGGAAAGGCAGCACCTTTTTGCATTTTACAACCAGGAGTGATTTAGGGATTCAGCTTAGAAGGTAGTGAAAAAGTCCCTTTCAGCCCTCTAACACAGAGGTAATAAGCACATATAATGCTTATTTCTGAAACTTAAGGAGATTTCTCATGCTTAATAATAATCATTAAATTGTGTTGTCCTTTAATAGAAACAGAAAAGTAATGTTCTCAATGTCAGTCAATTGTATGAATGTCTAGTCTGCTTCCAAGCCCAATTTGATATGATGGCAGCTGATGATGTAAATCAAATAGTTCAGACACAACATCACCAGCATATTTTAGAGATTCTTGTCTCCCGTTGGTAATAATAATAAATATCAGCCACTGAGACTGAATGTATGTGATTTTGCCCCAGATTCTGCTACCTAAAGAGATCAACTTTCTTGACTCTAATAAGTTTAATGTGCTTCTGGATTACCTTCTCCATGGAAGTCAGTCAGGCTAAAGCATGGTAGAGGAACTGAATGGATAATGAGTGTTGTAGTACAAAATACATAGGGACAGTAGGTTGCTTCCCAGGGCTACATCACTTTGGGTCATTTTTGTTTCACCTGTTTGTGAAGGGTGGATAAACTGCTACTGTGATTGAGCATAAACCAGGGAAAAGGTGTTCTGGATAAACCATATTTGCTTAAAACCAGCTCTTATGACTTGCCCAAGGTCATTTTAATAGTCATAAATATGCTCCTTTCACCAGTTGATGAATACTTCTTTCTAGATTTGCTTCTTTGGTTGCTTTTTACAATTGTGTTGGTTACTACAACTAGTGGTTGCTGGACCTATGTCACTAGGGTAGTGAATCTGATTTAGGATTAATCTACACTGTAGAAATAATGCAGTTTGACACCACTTTAAGTGCTGCGTGCCACCCTACTGAATTCTGGGATTTGTAGCTTTACAGGTCTTAAACTTTCTCTACCCAAGAATGCTACAAGTTACAAATCCTAGGATTCTGTAGGATGGAGCCATGGGAGTTAAAGTGGTGTCAAACTGCATTATTTCTACACTCAGGTATAGATGCACTCTGAGTCTGTATTTTAATGGAGCTATCCAAGGTCCTTAATCCAATCCCCCAAATAAGTCCAACATTCTGGATAGATCCTTTCAAGTCCCAATTAAATCCTGGGGTGGATACAGTGCCTCCACTGGCATCACAGCCACCAATGATTAGTACAATACTACATTTTCTTACCAAAAGATGCTGAAAGAGAAAGATAGGTGCAGAGAGAGCAATTGAAGTGAGTCCAACATCCATTTCATCTGGTATCAGAAATCACAGAAAGGGAAAACAAGGCCATTATTCTCATTCACTATCAGGTCACCTGAGAAACAGGGATGTAGCTGTGAGGTCTAGAAATAAATAGGCTTTAAATGGACTTGCTTGAGCTGGAGAATTTGCCACTGGTTTGTGACAACTGCATTTTATTTTTGTTTTGTTTTGTTTTATTTTTGGCATTTCTAGGCTTTGTTATTGAGTTTCTGGAATGTATATTCAAATATATTTTATATTTTTAACATATTTATGTCCTACTTCCCCACCTGATGACTTGCCTCCAAGGAAGCTGATGTTAAGCAAAAAGTAATATGGAGAAGAATTTATTTATTGCTCTAAAAAGGCAGTAATGATGCAGCTTCAGTAGCCTCTGACAGAATAACAATGTGAACCTGTCCACTTTTTAGAACTTAGAGAATATTTTTCTGCTGTGGCTGTTTCAGAGGCTGCTCTTTGAAATTTCCATGAAGACCAGAGGGAGAGAGTACACCCTGTTGAAAGTGGGCAACCTTATCTAGATATCACCAGCAGCCAAGTATCACCAGATGCTTTGACTTCTGGTGCATTTGTTCACAATGAGAGCTTCAGAGATCAAATGTGAACACTCTTGGGGAATTTATATATGTATTATTATTTTTTTGTTTACATATTTATTTATGTAATTTATTTATGGCATTTATTTATTGCCTCTTGAACTATCAGGACCCCCGAGGCAATATACAGTAGGTAACATTTTTAAAAACATTAAATAAATGATTAAAATCCAATTAAAACACTCAAGTCTTCTATTAAAATACAGCTCTCAAAACAATTTTAGAAACGCTTTTTTTTTAAAGAAAGAAATAGCTCTAAAAACAGTTTTAAAGGCAACCAAAATATGCAAAGGCAACCAGAACATAATTTTAAGATCCAAAGGCCAATTGAACTGGCATAGACTAAACTTTGTAGTGTGCCTTCAAGTTGTTTCTGACTTACGGTGATCCTAAGATGAATCTGTCATGGGGTTTCCTTGGCAAGATTTGTTGGGGGAGGGGGTTGACAATGCCTCCCTCTGGGGCTGAGGGTATGTAACATACCCAAGATTATCCACTATGTAAAGAGATCTTGTAGCACCTTTGAGACTAACTGAAAAAAAAAGTTGGCAGCATGAGCTTTTGTAGACTTCAGTCTACTTCCTCAGATGCTTTTGGACATCCATCAGGTTTCTATGGCCAAGCAGGGATTTAAACCCTAGTCTCCAGAGTCCTAGTCCAACACTCAAACTACTACACCATGCTGGCTCTACAATCTTTGCTGCCCACCTACAACTCAGAAGGGATGGAGCAAGCTTGATCTTCTTCAGGAGGCAGTCCCATAGTCAAGGTGCTGCTACAAAGAAGGTCCTGTCACAAATACCTACCAGCCTAGCCTCATGTGGTTGTGGGACATGTAACAGGACCTCTACTGAAGATTTTAGATTTTGAGCAGGCTCATATGAGATGTGGCAGCCTTTCAGCTGTTTTGACCACAATTGAACATATCTATTCCCTAGGCCTCATTGTCAAAGGAATACATTGCTTTCACAAAGTGAAACTTATCCAACATCTGTCAGCCTAGAGTTATTACATTGCAGTTGTTCCTACATTTTATTTACAGGTCTGCAAAAGTTATAATTAATTCAGCTCAGCAGCTAGAGGTCCAGTGTAGGGCAATGAATGGCTTGCACTCATTCAATTAAATCCTCCTTAAATAGTCCTTCCAGAAATTGCTGTGCAACTTAGTTGGAGAAGATGTCTTGTCTTCTAGTTTGGCTGTCATAGGCAGTGCAGAAATAATATAGTATCCTTATTCCTCACCAGTACTGACAGATGTAACAAACAACCATTTGTTATTGTTATTGTTTTTGTTATGTGCCTTCAAGTCATTTCTGACTTATGGTGTCCCCAAGGTACACCTAACACAGGGTTTTCTTGGCAAGATTAGTTCAGAGGAGTGTTGTCTTTGCCTTTCCCTGAGGTAGAGAGAGAGTGACATGTCCAAGGTTTCCATGGCTGAGCGGGGAACTGAACCCTGATCTCCAGAGTCATAGCCCAACGCTCAAACAACTACACTACACAAACAACCATACAAAACAGCATTTTGGTTAATTTTTGAGATACCACTTGAAAACAGAACACATAGATCTGAGACATTCTAACCACATGTGTCAGTATGCTCCAAGGCACCACATCCCCTTCAGCACAATGCAGAACTGTAATATTTGTTTATTTTATTTATATTCCACTTTGATCCCAGTATGGGACCCAAGGCAGCATACAACACCTTAAAAACACAGTGCAGTTTTAAAAACTCTTCATACAAAAGTTAAAATACAATTAAACTAACTTTGATTAAAAGCATACGCAACTTCAAACAGCATTAAAAAGACATTTAAAACACCATAAAATAAAAACACTACACTCTTTCCCATTAAAAACTCCATTGGATGTATCTGGTAAAGTGGATTTAGACTGAAGCTGCACTGCAACAATAATCCAGTTTGACACTACTTTAATTGTCATGGCTAAATGCTATGGAATTCTTAGAACTGAAGTTTGTTGTAGCACCAGAGTTCTCTGACAGAGAAACGTTAATTTCACACAAAACTACAGTTCCCAGAATTCCATTATATTAAGCCATGGCAGTTTAAGTGGTGTCAAACTGGGTAATTTCTGCAGTGTGGATGTAGCCTTAGTATACCAAAGCTAATGCTACCAACTTCTTTTTCTCACTTTGTCTCGAAGGTTCAACAAGACCCTTTTGCATACTGATCTAGACTAACACTACTATGGACCTTATCACACGGGGCCCAATCCAGACAGAATCCAATCGAAATCCCGACCTAATACGTATTATTTTCCCATGTTTCCACACGACGTCGCACAGAACTCCGACAGAATGCGGAATGATCCGAGATCTTTTGAATTTTGGTTTCTTCAGGAAGTACAATTGTGCAACGGGATTAATATCGCTTTTACCGTAAGTGCGATCACCAAATACGTATCGCCAAATATGTATTGGGGAGCATTTCCCCATCATTACCTCCTCGGAGCGCCGGCGTTCCAAGGAGGACCTCCTTGGAGCACCGATCCGAAGCGGGGCTGATGCTCCAAAGAAGACCTCCTCGGAGCGCCAATCCGACGCAGGGCTGGCGCTCCAAGGAGGACCTCCTCGGAGTGCCGATCCGACGCAGGGCCGGCGCTCCAAGGAGGACCTCCTCGGAGCGCCGATCCGACGCAGGGCCGGCGCTCCAAGGAGGACCTCCTCGGAGAGCTGGCTCTCCAAGGGGGACCTCCTCGGAGTGCTGCTCCGATGCAGGGCCGGCGCTCCAAGGAGGACCTCCTCGGTGAACGCTGTGGCGGGAGGTCCTCCTCGGAGTGCCGGCCATGCGGAGGGCCGGCTGCACCGAGGACGACCTGGGAAAGGGTGACAGCCGTGGCGAGTGACAGCCGCGGCGAGCATAGTGCGCATGTGCAAGAACATCATTGCTTGTTCATGTAAGGGATTTTCTCACTTATGTGTGAACAGCAAATACGGTTCCCAGGAGCGCTTTCCTTACATGCGCGATGAAGGTAATTGCGTGTGAAAACCATTTGCGGAATGAAGGTTTATTTTCGGTTTCTTTTCGGAATCTGTCATTTCAGGATTATTATCACTTTGTGGGCCATGTGTGATAAGGTCCTATGTCTTTGAATTTTAAAAGAAATTGGGAGAAATAAGAGGTGATTTTGGGAAGGAGGCAGAAAAGAGGTGACTTTTTACCTGCAAACAACAGAAAAAGAAGTTGTATAGTTTAATCCCGGCAATAACCCAGACAAGACATGAAGCCTAGGGAAGAACACATTTATGACAAGGAAGCCATTCCTGTCTCCCTTATTGATCCTTTTGACTCCTCTGTCTGGATGTCTAACAAGCAAGCCTGTTATTGCAGGTCAGGATTGTATAACGTCAGCTAAGTACTGGGCTGAGATAACTCACTTAACCCATGTCAAACAGCCATTAGATTACAAGGGCTTCCAATCGCTGTCAGCTTAGGGAAGGTTTCAGCTTTGCTATATTTCCTGTCACTGGGTCCACAAGTCATATTTTCCTCCCTCTCCTTCATTAAACTGATCTCTTCTTTCAGCTGTTTGCCTTTGGGAAGAGAATGGGGCCAAGCAGACAGTCCAAATCAGGGCTGGACTAACAACTCTAGGGTTGGAAGATACATCTTTGTTCATTCTCACATGTAAAAGCAAAGAATTTCAACAATATTATCTCTGCTGGGTGAGATTAAAACAGATTTTAAAGATTTGTGTGTTTTTCACATTTGGGGACTTTTCAGGGAAATATAATTTGTACTTTTTTTTTGCAAGACAACTTGCAATTGTAATTTCTACTAAGGGATCCCAAAAAGGAAGAAAAATTGCCATTTTTTTTCCAGTAGGATGTCTTAATGCATTGAGGTGACCTTTATTCTCAAACTGAGGATTATTTGCAAGCACTCAACATCCCTCCTTTGGAAAGTAAAGGGTTCTTGTCACTTTGGGGCTCTACTATAGTGTAAGTGGGCCCAATTTATTAATTTATTTAAATATTTCATTTATATGCCAGCTTTCTCCTTGGTAGGAACCAAGGCAGCTCAAAAAAAGAACACTAAAAATCCAACAATAAAAATTTAAAAACAATTCAATTCATCATATTCATTATATTAAAATAGTAACTTTTCCTTTTCAGATTCTTTGTTTGGAATGAACAGTTTTAGTGGGATGGGAATATCTTCCAAAATATACCTAGACTGTACATGCTAATCCACTCCTTTTCCCTATTGTCCTGATCAATATCATTGATTTTCTGGCTGTAACATCTTCAGTATCTCCATTTCTCCTCACCTACCATATTTGTGTGATGCCCATTATGGTACATAGCTAGTAAGGTTTTGCTCAATTGTATTTTTAAGTACCAAAGTCAGGGTCACCTATGCCACAATATTGTTGATTTCTATGCATAGTCACGAAAAATAAACAGTGAAGAAACCTGACAGGAAGAGAGCCTCCTCATTTGAAATGTGGCTCTGGAGAAGAGTCCTACAGAAACCATGGACTGCTAAAAAATAAAATACAGTCAGCCCTCCAAATTTATGGATTCTGTATCCAAAGATGTAACTATCAATGGTTTGAAAATATAAAAAGAAATCTAGAAAGCAATCCTTAATTTTGCCATTCTAGATAAGGAACATAATTTTACTACACCATTGTCTATAATGTGACTTGAGTATCCATGAATTTAGGTGTCCATGGAAGGTCCTGGAACCAACCCCCAGCAGATGCCAAGGGCTTACTGTAAATGAGTTCCAGAGAAAATCATGGTTCAGTTGTCACTAACAGCCAAAATGACAAAACTGAAGCTATGGTATTTTGGACATATAATGAGATGACATCTCTCATTGATATAAGATGACTTGACTCATTAAATAATTACAATCCTTGGTAAAGTTGAATGCAGTAGGAAAAGGGGAAGACTGCATCACAGTTGAATCTGATCAATCAAGGAAACCACAGCCTTGAGTTTACAAGACCTGTGTAGGACTGTTCATAACTGGAGCTCTTTTAGGTCTCTGATTTGTAGGGTTGCTGAAAGTCAAAGCTCACTTGATGGCATTTAATAATAACAAGAAAAACTTGTTCCATTTATATCATGATAAATGACTGAAATCAAATAAGATAAATTTAGATGAATAAGCATGGATTTTTTTTGCAAGTAATGTGAATAAAGGTCAATAAAGAAAGTTGTTTCTCAGCACTGCCAAAATGATTAGAGGAAGAAATAGAAGAGTCTACTCATTTCCTATTCTTGTGTTATTCATTAAGAGCATGATAGGGATATCATGGTATGCAAAAAACAAAAAACAAAACCCTGGTGCATAGGGTCACCAGAAGCATTGTAGTAATATCTTTTAATAACAGTAAAGTATATTTCTAAGCAGCAAGAAAAAACTGATTTGCTAATTTCTCAATAACTCACTGTTGTTAACGGTAGGCTGGTCATTTTATTTTTGCTATTTTTGGTTCAAGGTCTACCCTCAGGAACTGTCCTCTTAGCATCAGGGCACTGTAGGACTCTAGCAGACCCTTCAGTTACAATCAGAGAATTTAAGTTCAATTACATACAGTAACAATATTAACAGCACCTGATTGGATCCTCTGAAGCTTGTGGCTTCAACTGTTTTCAAAAGAAGGGCTTCACTTTGTCTTCTGTGCTTCCCTTATAATTCATTGTTACTCAAAATATATCATCGTGTTTCACCTTTGAGTACCTTTTCTCTGTGAGATGCCTTTTAATTTTATTGCTTTCTCTGAAAAGATGCCTTTCAAAATTATTGTCACCTTCTGGGAGACTGTATGTGGTTTCTTTCTTCTGCTGCTCCTTTCACCCTGTCATTTATAGCAACCTCTCTCTCTGTCTCAATCTCTTTCCAACCTTTCTGAGTTCTAAACGTGTTGATTGTTCCTCACACACATTCCCTAGAACAATAAAGAAACTTTCTAGGAATGGTGAGGAAATGTAACTTAGACTGAATCATAGGAAAACATACAGACAACATCAAAGCAGGCTCTTCTACAGTAATTAGATCTAAATTCTGTGGCTGCTTTGTTTCTCTGCCAGTACAGCTTCTCTTTGCTGGTGTCCAGATCTCCTGTAATCACATGCTTTGATAGTCATGATGATAGTGGTGGTGATGATAGTAAAGATGGTATTGATGATGATGATGTCAGAACCATGGCTTCAAAACTATGTAACCCACACATCTGAAACTAGGCATGCACACTAAGGACACAGGTTATGAGTGAACTTTGGAGTGCATCAGATGCACATGCACCATAGGGCTATTTAGCTCATAAACCACTAGAATTAAGTTAAAATAATTTAAGTCTATTGGTGTGCTTGAAGTCTGTTGTACCAGCTTTAGTCACTAGAAGGCAGACTTCCATAACCAGTCCATAGGTTTGCAGTAAAATCCTGGGGGGAGTCATCTGAGTAGCACAGTTGCTCAGGTATAGTGGAAAGACCCCTCTCAGGGATGGATGCATAATGGCAAAGGTCATGGCAAAAAGTGTTTATGGGCATGGCTTCAATCAGCTGGAGTGAGCACAAAGTATCCAGCTCTGACAGCTTTTAACTGCATTTCCAGGGCTTGTGTATTTAACATTTACTGGATTTATGTAGAGCCTTTCTCTCTCCAATGGAACTCAAGACAGCTTTCAATTAAATAATACAAATACAGCTAAAATATAACCTGAATTAAAAAAAGCATTAAAATCTGGAACTCCTGTTAAAACCATAGCAATAAGAGAAAAGTACACCTATCCACTTAAAAGCAACTTATAGCAACTCCCCCAAAGCCTGAATCTTATATAAACTGTCAAGTCACACAATTTTATATATGCCAAGCTATGTAACAGAGCTGCTAAGAAACCCCTTTATTGAATTGCAGAGATGCACAGAGGGCTGTGTGGTGTAGTGGTTTGAGAGTTGGACTATGACTGGAGGACAGGGTTCAAATCCTGGCGTGGTCATGGAAACCCACTGGTTGACCCTAGGTGTGTCACTCTCTCTGAGCTGCAGAGGATGGCAATGGCAATGGCAAACTGGCTCTGAAGAAAATTACCAAAAAAACCCACTTATGGTCACCATAAGTCGAAAATGACTTGAAGGCACACAGCAACAACAACAACAACATAACAGGACACTTGCCAAAAGTGCCAGATGCACATTGATCTCTGATAAGCATCAGGACCAATGCAATGTCCATTAGAAACAATGTGATACATGTCCCATTGTGCATAGGTTCCATTGCACATCAGTCACTTTGCCAGCTCTGCTTTGTTGAAATGTAACAGTAGTCCCTCTACTGCAGGGGTAGGCAACCTTTCCCCTTTAAGGGCCGAGGGACTTCAGCTCCCAGAAGCCTCAGCAATATTGGCCAATAGTCCCATGTTGGCCAATAGCTCCTGGGATTCTGGGAGCTGAAGTCCCTCGGCCCTTAAAGGGGAAAGGTTGCCTACCCCTGCTCTACTGGATACAGATGTTATGCAACTGCCCAATTCTAATTCCCATGGACATAAGTCCACTTATGAAGATCATAGAATCATAGAATCATAGAGTTGGAAGAGAACACAAGGGCCATCCAGTCCAACCCCCTGCCATGCAGGAACTCCCAATCGAAGCATCCCCGACAGATGGCTATCCAGCCTCTGGTTAAAGACCTCCAAGGAAGGAGACTCCACTATTCTCTGAGGGAGTGTGTTCCACTGTCGAACCACCCTTACTGTCAGGAAGTTCCCCCTAATGTTGATGTATGACACCAGCAGGATTCCAGCCAAAGTCAGCTGTCAATGGCCTGCCTGATTTTTTTAAATGATCTGTTTGTGTCAGGAGGAAGAAAGGACAAAGAGTAGCCCCACTTCTTGGTTTGTGTATGCCCTTCCAAGTCAGTGCCAACTTATGGCAACCTCATTAATTTATTTGGGTTTTCTTAGGCAAGGAATGCTCAGAGGTGGTCTGGCCAATTCACTCTTCCAAATTATTTGTTGGTGGTCTCCCATCCAAGTACTTTCCAGTAGTAATCTTGCTTAGCTTCTAAAATCAGGTGGAATTTGGTGTGATTAGGTTATTTTGGCTTTCTCACCTCTTGGTAGAATGTTAAGCCTCTCACATGCACACAAGACATGTCCTCCAACATACCTCAAAGCCTGGATGTTTCAGCCATTAATTCTACATTGCTTTTGAAGCTCTGTTGTTGGTAGGATCCTTGGCTTGTTTCTAGCTAACTACTGGGAACAAACTTCTGCCCATGTTGTCCAGCAAATTAAAGCTATGTTTACTCAGCAGTGGCCCTTGAGCTTAAATGAGATCTCAATAGTAATAGGGTTTACAAATAGCATTTCTCATTCCTTAACAATTGCTGTTTGGAGTGAATTGGTTTTGAAGTCTACAGCTATTCAGATGAAAATAAAGAAGAAAAGCTTCTTTTTCTTAATTGTTATACAAGAAATCCCTTTTGTGAATATTTAAAATTTTTGGTGTCATCTCATTGCTTTCACCTCTGGGGAAACAGCAAACATCATAAGGTCTTGCTTTTGTTCTGCTTTTTGTGTTTTTCTCCTTTCTAATAATAATAATAATAATAATAATTTATATACCGCCCTATGGCGGACCAATCTGGGTGGTGAACATGATAAATAAAATATACAATAATACAATGTAAAACAACGACATTCCCCCTCCCCCCCTTAAAAATCCATTAAATCAAGATCAATGTAAAACTAAGTAAAAAATTATCCTAATTATAAATTAATAATTAATAAAATTAACAAAAATTTCATACAAACCAAAGCCCTGCTAATGGGAAATTAAAAAGTGCATTAATAAGCACTCAGTCGCTGATCGCAGGTTACAAGACCGGGTAATTTAATCTGGAAAGGCCTGCCGGAAGAGATCCGTCTTGATAGCCCTTTTGAAGCTATCCAGAGATGTTAGTTGATGGATCTCATCCGGCAGGCCGTTCCAGAGTCTGGGAGCGACAACAGAGAAAGCCCTCCGGGAGGTCCCCGCGAGCCTTGTTTTTTGAAGCTGCAGCAAGTTCCTCCCGGAGGAACGGAGAGCGCGGGGAGGATTATATGGGAGAAGGCGGTCTCTGATATAACTTGGACCCAAGCCATTTAGGGCTTTAAAGGTAATAACCAACACCTTGTATTGAGTCCGGAAACCAATAGGCAGCCAGTGGAGGGACCTCAAAACAGGAGTGATGTGATCCCTCCTAGATGTTCCTGATAGAAGCCTGTCTGCCATGTTTTGGACTAGCTGCAGTTTCCGGACCAGACACAAGGGTAGCCCCATGTAGAGAGCATTACAGAAGTCTAAACGTGAGGTTACCAGCGCGTGCACCACAGTCTCGAGATCCCTTACTTCCAGAAACGGGCGCAGCTGGCGTATTTTTAACTTTTAAATAGAAGCCAATGTTTTCATGAGGGTAAAAACCACATATCTATAATATAAATTATTGTCTTATTTTTAAAATAAATTTTACTTAATTATACTAATGTTCTAAATGTAAATTGTGTGGATGGATGCACATAATAGTGTGTTGAACAGCAGAAATGGTTCAGTATTATCAAATAAAACTAGACCCGGCAATAAATTTTCACTGGATAGCTGCTTTTCACATTTATTACCATTTTCCAAAGTGCTTTGGGTAGGCCTTTGTCAGGGAAAAAGGAGCCGATGAATTATGTATAGAGCTCCCACACTTAGTGATTGTATTAGCCCATGTAGTATTTGTGCAGAATCTTTGCAAATTCATTAGTATTAAAAATCATTACCAAAGTATTATCATATATTAATGGCTCTGGTAAATGAAATTGTCAGGAAGAAGAAGAAAGAATATTTAAAACACATACAGCCCATGTCATGTCATTTGGGGAAAATGGTAATGATTGGTTGTTAAGAATTTTAATACTATCAAGATTTTTTAGTGGAAGAGTTATTCTGCATGTATCCATATGAAATGGTTAAAGCAGGATGATACCATTTTATCTGGCACAGCTCCATTCAACCCTAGAACCCTAGGTTTTGTAGTTTGATGATGAACTTAAAATTATCTGCTAGAGAGTTCTAGCACAGTTCCCTGAACTCTAGAACAGTCCACTAGAACTTTCTAGCAGAGAATTCTAATTAATTGACCAGATTACAGAATTCTGTAGGATGAAGCCATGACAGTTAAACTAGTCCTGAATTGTACAGTGTAGATATATTCACAGTTTGCTTCTGCCACACAGTACTGACCATAACTGTGCAAGGAAACCATAAACATTACTATTGAGTACAAAGCCAGGCAGAGCTATATTGCTGCCTGGGTGATCAACAAGATGTCACACCTCCATTTCACCTATGGAAGAAAACTAGTCATAAAATCCTGAAATACAATTTCAGTGGTAACAGGACAAGCTTGGCCTAAGAGAGGTTTCACTAGTCCACATCCAGCTCTCCTTGTCAATATGGATGAGAATTCCAGTGTATTCTGAGACATGCACAGAGCCAGCAAAAGACTGGATTGGCCCTGAGACAAAGCAGCAAATGGCATTCCTACCTCCCAAGTCAAGGTGCATTGAGTATGAACTTGGTGGAGAGGATTGACTGTTGGACTACAGCTCTGGGGACCAGGGTTTGATTCCCAGCTCCGCCATGGAACCCACTGGCAAGTCACATGCTCTTAGCCTCAGAGGAGGGCAATGAGAGGCCTCCTTTGAACAAATCTTGCCACAAAAACTGAAATATGAGCTGTATTTTCTAGGTGAATTATTTCTGAAAACATTAAAGTTTTCAGCCCCTGCCCTTCATAGAATGCACTGACCTGGATTACCATGTACACTGTCCATTTCTGTAATTATACTTGTTTTGTAAATTGTTTCTGAATTACTCTTTATTGCTGCTAAAATGAGGAAACCAAATATGGGGATAGTACTGTGGTGGGTGGGAGGATGGAACCAAGTGGAACTTTGGGCCCCAAAACAGCTCAGAGTGGCATAATGCATTATTATTTGTTTTTTTAAAAAGCATACATGGTTGCTGGAAACATTGCTTCCATGCTGAGGTCTTATTCTCTAACTTTGGTACAGTTTGACCCATGCCTTGATGTCATAATGTGGCTCTTTCCTCTGTTAGCCCATGAAACAGAATGGGTTGGTGAAAAATACTGTGTTTGGCTGTGGTCCATCATCCTCTTTTTATAGCATAAATGCCCATTTGTGGATATACAATATATCAGCCCTACACAACTCTCACACATGACAGCAACCTTGCATAACATGCATCAACAATTGGGTCAGTCTTCACTCACAACATTGCTATATGGAGAACTCCACCTCTCCTGATGTCAGCAGAATACATTCACTACAAAATGGCAAATAATTTGGTCCACATGGATAGCACGATGGATACATACACATGTCACTAACTGGATGCTGGCCTTTGTGTGTGCTATATGTGAGACAGTGTATATGTGCAACTACTGCAACAGAATGGGATTGTCAACCATACTCTGAGAGAGAAAGAATGTGTATGTATAATGCTATTAGAATACTAGTGAATTGTTCATCACACAATACTATGGCACTATGGGGAGGGACTCAACACAGGAAAAATATCTTGACTGACATTTCCAATTTCTTATGTCATTTCTGTAGAGATGTTTGTTATTCATGCTTACAGACTACAGTGTACTGGGGCTGTGAGTTGTAAAATAAGAGTAACTATTCAACTATTTGGGATGCCAAGAATAAGGAAAAAAACCAAGCGGGAGTGAGATATATACATTGTCAGGGATATCCATTGTAGTGCATAATCGTATTATTGGGAGAAAGGATATAAATGAATAAAACAACAACAACAACAACAACAACAAGAGACCCTTAATATCTGTGGTTTAACAAAGGACTAAGACATCCTGGATCTCATTGGAAGTACCTTTTTGTTTTGCTAATGGAATTTAAATTTCCTGGACTTTAAAAATGCTTTGTCTCCCAGTACTATGTGACCAGAAGGAGGAGTGGCCTGCCTGCATAGATATCCTTCCATACTCAGAACAACAGGACCAGCATCTTGATAAAATGCAGGATTGTGACAAACATCACCATCCCCCCCCCCCCCAATATTATTTTAACACCTTTGCCAGATGGAGAAGCCAGCAGAACTTCGAAAGGTTGCAATAGATATATAATGTATTTTGGCTGGTCCAATAGTGGTATCACTATTTTGTGGATTTTAGATGCTATTGTATTTTCCTGTATGGCTAACATGGCTGCCCCTGGATATGACCCCTAATATTGGTTACTGAAGCACCTAAAGCTAGGTTGCTTATGTGCACATTTGTCCATGTACCCATGGAGTAGACTCCACATGCTGCTTAACTCTTTCACACAGGGAGAAGGAGAAGCAGGGGGTGACCTAAAAGTAATGAATCATAGAATCATACAGTTGGAAGAGACCACAAGAGCCATCCAGTCCAACCCCCTGCCATGCAGGAACTCAAAATCAAACCATCCCTGACAGATGGCCATCCAGCCTCTGTTTAAAGACTTCCAAAGAGGAGACTCCACCACTCTCCGAGGGACTGTGTTCCACTGTCGAACAGCTCTCACTGTCAGGAAGTTCCTCCTAATGTTGAGGTGGAATCTCTTTTCCTGTAGTGTGCATCCATTGTTCTGAATCCTATTCTCTGGAGCAGCAGAAAACAAGCTAGCGCCCTCCTCAATATGACATCCCTTCAAATATTTAAAGAAGGATATCATATCCCCTCTTAACTGTCTTTTCTCCAGGCTAAACATACCCAGTTCCCTAAGTCATTCCTCGTAGGGGATGGTTTCCAGACCCTTCACCATTTTGGTCACCCTACTCTGGACACGTTCCAGTTTTTCAACATCCTTTTTGAACTGTGGTGCCCAGAACTTGACACAGTATTCCAGGTGGGGCCTGCCCAAAGCAGAATACAGTGGCACTATTATTTCCCTTGATCTAAATACTATACTTCTAGTAATACAGCCTAAAATGGCATTGGCCTTTTTAGCTGCGGCATCACACTATTGACTCATGTTCAACTTGTGGTCTACTAGGACTCCTAGATCCCTTTCACACGTAGTCTCGTTAAGCGAGGTATCCCCCATCTTATATCTATGCTTGCCCTAAGTGCAATACCTTACATTTTTCTGTGTTGAAATACATTTTGTTAGCTTTGGCCCAGTTTTCTAATTGATTAAGGTCATTTTGAATTTTCATCCTGTCTTCTGGGGTGTTAGCTATTTCTCCTAATTTTGTGTCATCTACAAATTTGAGAAACATGCTCCCTATTCCTTCATCCTAATCATTGATAAAGATGTTGAATAGCACTGGGCCCAGGACAAAACCCTGTGACACCCCACTGGTCACTTCTCTCCAGGATGAAGAGGAGCCATTGCTGAGCACCCTTTGGGTTTGGTCAGTCAACCAGTTACTAATCCACCTACTAGTTGTATTGTCTAGCCCACATTTACTATCGTGTTTGCAAGAATATCATGGGGGACCTTGTCAAAAGCCTTACTGAAATCAAGATATGCTATGTCTACTGCATTCCCTTCATCTAGCAAGCTGGTAATTTTATCAAAAAAAGAGAACCGATTAGTCTGGCATGACTTATTTTTGAGAAACCCATGTTGACTTTTAGTGATTATGGCATTCCCTTGTAAATGTTCACAGACACTCTGTTTAATGAACTGTTCTAGGATCTTTCCCGGTATTGATGTCAGACTAACTGGGCAATAGTTGTTGGGATCCTCTTTTCCCCCCTTTTTGAAGATGGGGACAATGTTTGCCCTCCTCCAGTCTGCTGGGACTTCTCCTGTTCTCCAGGAGTTCTCAAAGGTTATTGCCAGTGGCTCTGAGATTACATTTGCCAGTTTGAGCTTGTGCCTTCAGTATCTCCCTTTTGAGAAACTGACCATGGGATCACTCCCAGTGTTTCTCTAAGTTTGTTGAAATCATCTATTCTAAAGTCTAGCATGAGAGTTTGACTATGCCTAGCTTCTCCTTTCCACTGTATAAGAAACTCCAGGAGAACATGATCACTCCCACATAAGGATCCCACCACTTGCACCCCATTTACCAGGTCATCTCTTTTAGGAGCAGATCTAAAATAGCTGATCCCCTTGTTGCCTCTTCCTTTTTTTGGACAAAGAAATTGTCTTTGAGGCAAGTGAGGAATTTGCTAGACCTTGAAGTATTGGCTGAGTTTGACTTCAGGAAATTTCAGGATAGTTGAAGTCACCCATCACTACTCCATCTCTCCTTTCTGAGTGTGTGGTCATCTGTTCTAGAAAGGCAACATCCAATTCCTCAGTCTAACTTGGGGGTCTCCAGTAGACTCCCACTATAACATCCCTGTTGTTACCTTCCCCTTTAATTTTTATTTTATTTTTATGCTTTCCACTTGATTTCCAGGATTTAAGTCCTGGATCTCTTCACAGGTGTAAACATCCCTAACATATAATGCTATTCCTCTTCCTTTCATGTTTGGCCTATTTCTCTGAAAAAGGTAATATGGACCAAGAGGAAGGGGTAATGGTTAGTAGGCTTGACCAGTCTTGTCAGTCTCGTTGTCACATCATGAATTTTTGCCCCAGGGAAACAACCCACCTCCCAGTTGTGGAAGAGTTAAAGCCTAAGTGTAGCAATCTACCCAGAGATCTAGAAAAGTCAAGAGGAAAAAAAATAGGGTCTGCTTGTCTGCTTATGCCTCCACCCTCCACTGATTCAAGTTATTTGCTGATTCTCCATGATCATCTGATGATATATCTGGGTTTTCCAGGTTTTGCATGGGATATTTCTTCATTCTAAGAGGATGAAATGCCTCATAGGGCACAGATATCATAAATAAAGCATCTGAGGAAGTAGACTGAAGTCGACGAAAGCTCATGCTGCCAATTTCTTTCTTTCAGTTAGTCTCAAAAGTGCTACAAGATCTCTCTATGTACTGATTCTACAGACTAACATGGCTATATCTTTGAACTCATAGGAATTAGTTAACTGAACTTTTAGCTTCTCCAATGCCTTTAAGCTAAACTATGCTGGTAGTTTTGGCCTGACCCCTCTTCCTTTGGCCATACCCACCACTGCAATGTGACCATCTGAAAGAATTTGACCCTTAGATTGAAAGACTCTCCTCACCATTGGAACAAAGTAATATTTGAACAGCCACTTTTGGCTTGTGCTATTTGAATAGCTGCTTAGAATTAGCTCTAGAAGCCACCTTTCCCAGAAATTAGTATAGTTGTTTTCCCCCTCCCTCCCATTTTAGTTGACATTTCAGAGAGGGAGTTCAGAGAAACTGCTGAATGAGCAGATAAGGATTGCTTGACTGATATGGAACCAGGAGAGCAGAGAGCTGGGAGTATGCTTGCTGGGGAAAGGATGGGCTCATGATATTTTGTCACTAAGAGAGCTAAAGTGGCATCTTGGTCTTTTGTGATGCTGACAGATGTAAATACATTTGGGCTGTGTTCAGATAGATAAGGATATGTGACTTATGAGTTGTCACTGTCCTTGCGCTTTGGAAGGAAAATGGAATATGCCTTCCATGTTCCAAGATAGAACATTGAAAGAGCAAAATCATATGCAAGCAAGTCATCCCTCTTTACTTTCTCAAGAGAGGATATGTGACTTTTCAGCATCTAAGCCTGTCTGAGATATAGCAGTGAAATTATCCAATACAATTTGGCGGAGCTTTAAGAGAAATGACAAATACATCATCCGTTCCCCCAAATTACAGATATACAGTTACTTTGCTGTCACTGCTGCTTGAGCTGATATCCATGATCAACAGGGCCATCTTTTCAAAGGAAAAATAGAATTTCTTGTTTCCTTTGTTCTAAAAAGAATTTACTCTGGGGAATTGTGAGAGTATGGGGTTGTGTAATCACTCTGAAACAATTGGCAAAGTGGAATATTATTCTTTTTTTTTAGTGCAGAATAGCTAAAAGGGAAAAAACAACAACAACACAAGAACATTTAGAATTAAAGCACTTCCATAACATCTAGAAACTAAATGTATTTGATCGTCTGGCCACTATCCTGAGATTAAGGGATAAAGTCATGTTGCCATCTAAGGGGCAAAGCAGACTGGCAAAAAATGCCAGCTTCAGGGTGGCTTGGGGGCATTGCGTATTCACGACGCATGCCCCAGAACCACTCCAAGCCGGCATCACACTGCCCTGCTGACCACACAGCAGGTGACTTTACAGAGGTCTGATGGTGTGATGTTTACATGGGCCATGCTGCAGAAATGCAAAAAAGCTGCTGTCGTGGTGGAAAGAGCACCTTTTTTCCACCCCAAAAAGGAGTGGCATTTTACCACTTCTTTTTGGGCTGGAAAAATGCTGGATTGGGGCCATGGCATGCAGTTGCTGCAGCCCTGATCCCGCACTCAAAGGGGCGGTATAGAGCCAGACTTTTGGGGCTATCTGTTTTGCCTCTAAGGGCCTTTGCAGACTGCTAGAAATAGTGCACATTAAATTGAGGCACTGTCCTGGCTCAGTGCTAGGGAGTCATGGGAATTGTATTTTTTTCTGAGACATTGAGCCTTCTCTGTCAGAGAGCTCTGGTGCCACAATAAATTACAGTTCCCATGATTCCCTAGCACTGAGCCAGGGCAGTGCCTCAATTTAATGTGCACTATTTCTGGCAGTCTGCAAAGGCCCTAAGTCAGAGGTTGATGTATAGCATAAAAAGTTGATGGTATACTCTATCAGGCAGGCATGTGATGGGGAATCACATGGAGAATGAACATGGCTGATCTAGAGTGTATCTACAGTTACAGCATTTTGATACTGCTTTATTATCATGTCCTCATTCCATGGAATGTTGGATCTGTAGTTTGGTGAGACATCTAGAATTCTCTACCAAAAAGGTTTAGCCCAATCCACTGAACTCCAACACTAAAGCTCTCTAGTAGAGAATTTTGATTACACCACTAACTAAAATTCCCAGCATTCTGTAGGATGGAGACATGATAGGTAAAGTGGTATCAACGCTGTATAGAGTTCCAGTGTACAGACCTCTAGGGCAAGAAAATGCTAACTGAATAACTATAGAGACAGTGGATGGGTGGTGGTGGTTGTAATTTGCTTTGCATTTTAATAAGGTCACAGTTTGGAAAGCCATGGCAGCCATTTCAGCTAGGAGATACTGGGAGTTGTAATCTAAAAATAACATTTCCATATTCTGAGAAGAAATGGCCAGATTCACATTTCTGAATCAATATGAAAGTCTTGGAGCATTGGAAGGACAAAAAATGGTGACCAGTCTTCAGGCTCAATTGCTGTTCCTGCCAATTGTAGTGGCCATAGAAAGAGCTTAAGGGGGAAAAATATAGTGCTTACGATGGTCCATCACATGAGGAGAAAATTCCCTCTTTCAGACATGTAGTGCAACTCCTTCTCTCCCATTTCTCTACCTATTCTTGTCATTTTCGTGTGCCTTCAAATCATTTCCGACCTGTGATGCCCCTAAGCCAAACCTGTCACTGTGTCTTCTTGACAAGATTTGTTCAGCAGGGGTTACTTTTGCCTTCCTCTGAGGTTGAGAGTGTGTGACTTGTCTTGTTCAAGGTCATCCAGTGGGTTTCCATGACTGAGCAGGGATTCTAAACCCTGGGCTCTAGAGTATTAGCTCAATGCTCAATCCACTACACCACACTGGCTTTCTTGGCTCTACTTACAAACAGGGAATTTCAAAATCCTCTTTATAAATGGCTCTAGCTGAAGCTAAAATTCTATGTAAGAAATGTGGGAACTCAGCCTGTTCTTTTTCAGGATTAGAAGGTGAGAAAAATTGGCAGGAGGCTTCTCTAAGAAACACAAAATGAAAGTAAAATGGAATGGCAGGTGGCATTTAAAGCTATCATATATTTACCATTTGTAAATGTGTGGGGGGATAATGCCTTCATTTGAAATGAACTGAGGAGGTGGAAACAGAGACGTGAAAAAGATATTCCATTGTTATTTCTCATTAATTTCTTTCTTTGCACCTAATCTACATCAAAGATAATTGTGTCCTCAAGTACAAAAATGGCAATTTAGTTTTTTGATCACACCTGCTAAATCACAAAGCCTCCGTGTTACTTTTTGTGGTAATGATACCTTCCATATCAGAGCCTTTGTCTCAGCCTGTTTAAAGCCTATTTCCTCATTAGAAAAACCAATGTAGAGAGCTCAAGTTATCTTAGAGTCACAAAAATGAATTTGCATTTTCCCCCTATATAGTGGAGGAGGAGGCGATGATGATCATCATCATCGTTATGATGATGATCATCATCGTTATGATGATGATATCAATTCTGTTAGTCTGAGAATGTAGTTTAGACATTGTCCTAAGGGTATGGCTAACAACCTGCATCAAAGCACAGTTAATTACAAGTATCAAAAATCACTCAGCTACATCCACGTGTCATACTAGTAAAATTACAAATATCTAAAATTACAAATGAAAGGTTTAAAGTGCAATAAAGGCAATGCAAATGAGCAGCACATTAAACACTTACTTATTCCCTGAAATTCTATGTCAATGTGGTGTAAGAGGGCCAGTGTGGTATAATGGTTTGAGCATTGGACTAGGACACTGGGAGATCAGGGTTTGAATCCTAGCTTGACCATGTAAGGTCACTGGGTGACCTTGGGCAAATCACACTCTCTCAGCCTCAGAGGATGTCAATGGAAAACTCCTTCTGAGGAAATATGCCAAGAAAACCCTATGATAGATTCACCTTAGGGTTGCTGTCAGTGAGAAATGACTTAAAGGCACACAGCAACTGACACTTGAAAGGCAAAAGTGTGAGAAGTAACCAGATCTCCCATAGAAGGGAAGTCTATAATCAATATACTACTACTGGGGATGCGTCAACGGTTGGTGCTTAATCCGGCACCAGTCCGGAGCACTACACTGGCCCTGAACCAACCATAATGGGGACATGCATTAGGCCAAATCCAGTGTGATGTGTACACAGCCCAACCAGGACAACATGGTGTCAGCCCTACTGCCTATTCCTTTGTTCCTGCTGCCACTGCTGCTGCTGCCTTGCTAGCCAAGCAGTTCACTGCATGACCCTGACTGGAACCGTCATATCTTCTGAAGTCAGAATGGGGCACCCAGGCAAGTGATCAAGAAGCAGGGGGTTCACTCTATCCCTACCTCAGTAATAGCATGGGTGCCCCATTCTGACCTCTGACCTGATGATGCTGGTGAGGCTCTTGCAGAGAGCTGCTTGTCTGGCAAGGAAGCACTGGTGGCCCCTCCAGAGACGATCTATTCCCTTGCAATGCTCAGTGCGAGGTAAGGAAGATGGTACCACATTAGCTTTCTGAACAACTGGATCAAGCTGAATTGGACCTGGTCCAGCTGTCCAGACAGCCAAGAGAACTGGAGGCACTCTGGAGTTTCCTGAGAACTCTGAAGTAAACCACAGATTCTCTTGAACTGGGTTAACAGTTTAAAACAGCAGATGTTTTGCTGCATATGTGGCTGTATTCCATCTGGACTGATTGCACCAGGACTAGGGTGAGTCCTGTGTGTATCCTTAGTGTAGACAAGCCCCAAGAAAGTCGTGCCATATGTGAGGAATAGTATGTGAGAGTGGGAAGATATAACAGTTGGGACCCTGAGCCAGTATTGTACCTGGCCATTGTTTGGCAAATTTCCTGGATGTTCAGGTCCATAGATGTAGGCCTAAATCCATCATAGAGTTAGCTATATTTAAACCCAATTGTGCCTAAGCCTACCTAACTTGGCATTGGATTGAAGTCATAGTTCCCTAAGTCCACTCCTTCTGTTTGCATGATGGAAGATGTAGTAGTATGCACAATGACTTTCTAGATAAGTTGAAGACAAGTTTTTCTCTAAAACGTGTTAACAATACAGAGTATTTCCTATATGTATAAACTGTAACCTGATGCATTCATGTATTGCTTAACAATACACTGCTTTTCCTCAAGCAATTGACTTATACCATCTATATTCATAAACAACATCTCCTAAATCTAATTAGTTGTCTCAAACAGAGTAGACCCACTAAATCAATGCCGCTTAAATATACATTGATTTACCCAGAACACATTGGTTTAATGGATCTATTTGGGTCTATTTGGGACAGTCAATTAGATTTAGGAGATTTTTGGATATAGCTAGTCAGGAGTGCCTGTTATCAGCTTCGGCTGATACGCCAGCTGCGCCCTTTCCTGGAAGTAAGGGATCTTGAGACTGTGGTGCACGCGCTGGTAACCTCCTGTCTGGATTTCTGTAATGCTCTCTACATGGGGCTACCCTCATGCTTGGTCCGGAAACTTCAGTTAGTACAAAATATGGCAGCCAGAGTGGTCTCAGGTACATCGCAGAGAGATCACATAACTCCTGTATTAAAATCTCTTCACTGGCTGCCTATCAGTTTCCAGGCCCAGTATAAGGTGTTGGTTTTGACCTTTAAAGCCCTAAATGGCTTGTGCCCAACTTATCTTTGGGACTGCCTGTTCCCATATAATCCTCCCTGCACACTCTGGTCCTCTGGGAGGAACCTATCACAGCCAATGAAAACTAGGCTCTCAACAACCTCCCAGAGGGCCTTTTCAGTCATTGTTCCCAAATTATGGAATGGCCTGCTGGATGAGATCTGTCAGTTGACAACTTTAAACAGCTTTTAAAAAAGCTGTTAAGATGGATCTCTTCCGGCAGGCCTTCTCTGATTAGTTTCCCCGGCCTCAGGAGTCCTTTTTATCAGTCCTACTTCTGGTTTAATGCTACCCCGCCTATAATTGTTTGTTTGACTATTGCTTGTTTTAATTATGTGTTTGAATTATTGTTTTAATGTTAAAATTGTTTAATTCTTTTTTAAGGGGTGGGGGGGTTGTGGGATCTTGGGTGGTATTTTAATATTGTATGATGTTTTTAAATTGCTGTGAGCCACCTCGATTGCGTGACCGAGTGGCGGGATATAAATAATGAATGTCTTTGGGCAGTAATGGGCTGGATGAGGAAAAACAGACTGAAACTGAATCCAGACAAGACAGGGATGCTCACGGTAACGACCCCGAAGAATTGGGTTGCAACCTCCAGTCCTAGATGGGGTCGCACTCTCCTCTAGTGACTGTGTTCGCAGTCTGTGGGTGCTCCTTGACTCGTTGCTCCTGATGACAAATCAGGTAAATGCAACAGTCAGGAGCGCCTGTTATCAGCTTCGGCTGATACGCCAGCTGTGCCCTTTTCTGGAAGTAAGGGATCTCGAGACTGTTGTGCACATGCTGGTAACCTCACGTCCCTTGTGCTTGGTTTGAAAACTACAGCTAGTACAGAATATGGCAGCCAGATTAGTGTCTGGAACATCCAGGAGGGACCATATTACCCCGGTTTTAAGGTCCCTCCACTGGCTGCCTATAAGTTTCCGGGCCCAGTACAAGGTGTTGGTTTAAAGCCCTAAATGGCTTGGGTCCAAACTATCTCAGGGACCCCCTTCTCCCATATAATCCTCCCCGTGCACTCCGGTCCTCTGGGAGAAATTTGCTGCAGCCACAAAGAGCTAGTCTTGCAGCTACCTCCCAGATGGCTTTTTCGGTTGTCGCCCCCAGATTATGGAACGGCCTGCCGGATGAGATCCGTCAATTGACATCTTTAGACAGCTTTAAAAAGGCTGTCAAGACGGATCTCTTCCGGCAGGCCTTTCCAGGATAGATAATCCCGGCCTCAGGAATCCCTCCCGTAAGAGGGCTTCTAGGTTTTTAGTTTAAATATGTAATTAAGAACTGCAGCCATATTGTGAGTTGTTTTTAAATATTGTTGCTGTGTTTTTATATTATGTTTTAATTTATAATTTGATTTAATAACTTTTTAAGGGGGGTGGGAATTAGATTTTATTGTTGCATGTGTGTTTTATTGTTGTTAGCCGCCCTGATTGATCTCAAAGTGGCGGGATATAAATAATAATAATAATAATAATAATAATAATAATAATATTCATTTAGCACCATTAATTTATCTCATTCTGCGGGGTTTAATCAGAAGTGGAACCTCTAGCATGAGGCCATGTTTACTATTAAATGTGAAGGCATAGAGGACATTTTATTGGTTTTCCAAACATAGCCCTACTGATACTGTTCAAAATGAGAGTGTAGAGTAATAGTTTGAGCAATTCTGGAGACCAACTCAGCCATAGAAACCCACTCGGTGATCTTGGGCACATCACACTCTCCCAGCCT
Organism: Phrynosoma blainvillii; assembly: GCA_026167975.1. Lineage (NCBI taxonomy): Eukaryota > Metazoa > Chordata > Lepidosauria > Squamata > Phrynosomatidae > Phrynosoma > Phrynosoma blainvillii. Next base: position 23,632,176 of record JANUYF010000002.1, read on the forward strand.
CGGAAAGAGGCCATGGCAAGCACCCTCTGAACAAATCCTGCCAAGAAAAAACTGTGATAGGTTTGCCTTATGGTTGCATAAATCAGAAGCAACTTGAAGGCACACAACAACAACAACAACAACAACAACAACAGCAGCAGCAACAGCAACAACGTTTGAACTGATAGCCAAAGCTCTTACATCACCGAATTTCCATTTTGTGATAATCTAGCTAGTGTAATAACTATTCCTTACTTTGCCTAGGGAAGATTCTAAGTTAGTCACTTTCTCTCAGCATGCCCCCAGCTTTCTATGCCCCATCATAAGGATTCAATGGCTGAACATGTTTTCCTGTACTTGGTGTTATCAAACCAAAGAGAAATGCCAGTGATGCCACTCTGCTTGTACCTATTATTTATTTAATTTATATCCTACCTTACTCACATTATGAAACCTAGGCCCATAATTTGAGTTAAAGCAAAATACAATGAAAACAATGGATAGTTGGAAGGTTAAAAACAATTGTAAAGCAATATTATTAAAAATAATTGAAAACATTTTAAAGGACAGTTAAAATATTTTAACAAAGATATAAATGCAAATATAAATACCACACATCCCAACTAAAATACCTTCTGCAACAGAACCTAATACTGGGTAAACATATAGGAATTCACTGCCAGTGGAGAGAGAGAAAAGTGGGGTCCAACCTAACTTCCCATAAGATGAAATTCCACAGTTTGGGAGCAGCCTTGGAGAAGGCTCTCTTCTGTGTCCACATCAAATATGCCTGTGATGGTGGTGGAGCCAAGAGGAAGCTTTCTACGGAGGAGATATTGGGAGATATCTTCACTCTTCCGTCTTGAAAATATATTCATTCTGCCATGTATAGTTATTCCATCTGAAAAGTAAAACCAAAAAATATAAATAAATAAATAAATAATCTTATTTTAAGACCAATGTTTAATATTGGTGTATTACATTTCTCTTTCCCAAGCTGTTTTCCTGGCTAACCTGTTCCAAGGGCTTCGGCCCTACCCAAGGTACCTAATGGATCCCACCATATATTTATACAGTCAACCTTGCTTTTCTACGGATTCTTAATCCATAGTTTCAAACAGCCATGGCTTGAAAATATTATAAACTTTGTTTTTGTCATTTTACATTAGAGACACCATTTTACTATGCCATTGTATATAACCAGACAAGAATTCTTGGAGTTTGGTATCCACAGGGGATCCTGGAACCACAAATCCCAGAGGATACCAAGGGCCCACTGTACTAGAAATCACACAGAACAAGCTGAAAACAGTTATTCCTGTGCCATCATCTTCTGAACAATGACAAAGAATAGCAGTATGCATGATTTAGAATTTTGATCCAGTTTGTGTTTAATAAGAATTTACTAATGTCAACATATTCAGGATAGAAACAAATTGAGATTCAACAAATCTGAACCATGGGGGAAACTGAAACTTTTTTATTTATCCAACTAGAGCCAATAGTAGTGCCATAGGTCCTCATATTTATCATTTACATGGCAAGCACATGTGATGTGGTTCTCCCCATAATGCAAATAGCTGTACTTGAATTTGATCAGTACAAATATGGGATAACTTTAATTCCATTCATTTTAAATTCATTTATAAAAATGCATGGATGTCCTCATATCAGAGATGAGCAATAAAAGCTGGAGAAAGATAGTGTTTTCTTAACTCCATTCAGTGGTAACCATTTCTTGATTCATCTCATACCATTTTCTGTGTCATCTCTGGGACCTCTGGGGTATGTTAACCATGCCTGGAACTGCACAAATAACAGAAATCATGGTTTTAAGTTTCAGAAAATGATATCCTTCTTCAGGGGTTTTTTTTTTTTTTTACAGGCTTGCTCAAATGAATGAAACCAGTGGAAATATTTACTTCAGCTTACACAATCACAGCCTTTTCTTTCTCCCCTCTGTCCAAAGATTGCTTTTACACATTTAGCAGCAGCAGCTATGTATCGAGACATCTATATGCTCTGGTGAAGCCATTTCAGAAAAATCTATCCACAAGTGGCACCCTGTCACCATTAACAGTTGTGGCTGATCTCTAGGTCCCTTGCAAATAAGAAAGGAAGTCATTCAGGTAGCCTCTTCAAGCAAGGTCAATTGAACTGAAACAAATTTTCATGCGAGGGTAAGGATTCTCAGGTCTTCTAACCTCAAACTTGTGAATCTATGAGTCCATCTGATATGTATAAAGTGTGTTTGCATTCTTAAATTTTGCACTTACATAAAGAAATAAATAGACATTTTGAGCTATAGATAAAAATCTGTTACATGGAAGGGAGTTTCCCCCCACATCAGATACTGTTGTTGTTGTCTGCCTTCCAAGTCATTTCTGATTTATGATGACACTTAGGTGACTCTGATCGCTAGCATCATAGTCCAACACTCAAACGACTACACCATGCTGGCATGCTCTAAAGGAACATTGTACAGCTTTTCAGCCATGAAGCCACCTCTGGAATAGTTGGAGGAAGGGAGGGGCCATACATAGGGTTACAAATCTCAGGGTCTGGACCTTCTTCTTCAATTCCATGCTAGGGGAACTAGCTAAGGGTGAGAGCACTGCTTTTAAAGATGTAGAAGTATTGTGAGTGCCTTCCATATTTAAAAAAATTGGCTGCAAAAAACAGAACTGCAGTTATGAATGTGTAACCTAGATATATGCATTTTGTATGACTGGTTTGTATTCACATCCCCTATGTATTCCACAGAGTAAGAAATACGTAGGGATCATGAATGTCACCCCATCTGGACTTATTGGATTGATCGATGCCCAAGTTTAACACTGGTTGATGTTTACGTTTAACATGTGTAATGGCATCACTGGGGCTGCTTCTTATAACATGAGAATTGTATCATCACCGGGGCTCAATACTACAGAATTCTGGGATGTGTGGTTTTGTGAGATATTTAGCCTTCTCTTGCAGAAGCTCAGGTGCCACAACAAACCACAAATTCCAAGATTCCATAGAATGAAGCCATGACAGTTACAGCAGTGTCACACTGCACTATTTCTGCAGTGCAGATGTACCTACAGTGGCCAACTAATTCCCTATAAAATGTCTACCAGTAGGACCCGAATACAACTGTACCCTTTATCTCACATTCTCCAGAAAGTGATATGCCAATGCAAACTGCCTCAGATGCTCACTGGAAGCAATGTGGCTTTGTATATCAGTTCTTGGGAACACAGGTACATCCCTTTCTGCTGAGATGTAGTGATTGCTTCATCTAAGTTCCATCCAAATCTCAGTGATCTCTATCAAGATTGCTATTTCTGAATCTGTACTAGCTGCAGGAAAAGAGCAATCTTTGGGTTGGGAGATAATTACATCTTTGTGAAAACAATTGATTGCCGTCACCAAGTGATTTTCTTGCTACTACTAGTTATTTGCACTGGAAAAATAGCAATCTTGGAAACTGAAGAACTGATCAACTAGGGGGAAATGAGTGAAATTTTGGCAGCGTGAGGGGTTAGATAGTGAGTTGCTTAAAGGTGTATCCGATCCCAGAGCTGCCAAACATAATAATAATAATAATAATAATAATAATAATAATACCAGCCAAATCCAAAGGGTGCTCAACAATGGCTCCTCCTCTTCCTGGAGAGAAGTGACTAGCGGGATGTCACAGGATCCTGTCCTGGCCCCTGTGCTATTCAATCAATTATTTGGATAATGGAATAGAGGACAAGCTTATCAAATTTGCAGATGACACTAAATTAAAAGAGTTTGCTAATGCCCCAGAAGATAGGATTAGAATTCAAAATGAATTTAACAGATTAGAAAACTGGACCAAAACTAACAAAATGAATATGAACCATGAGAAATGTAGGATTCTACACTTGGGCACTAGAAATGAAATGCACAGATATAGGATGGCAGCACATGCAAAAATGAACTAAGAGTCTTAGTGGACTACAGGCTGAATATGAGTCAGCAATTTGATGCAGCACATTGGATATGTTTAGCCTAGAAAAGAGAAGGTTAAGAGGTGACATAATAGCCTTTTTTAATTTTTGAGGGAGTGTTATATTGAGGATGGAGCAAGCTTGTTCTCTGCTGCACCAGAGACTTTGAGGTGGAACAGACCACTGCAAAAGGGTGGATTGGGGCTGCCCTGGCACCACTCAGCTCGGCGCTGCAGCAACCACATGCCATAGCCCCAATCTGTCCTGGAATCAGTCCAATTGGGCATGGAAAAGATCTGCTCGTGTTTGGACCAGTAAAAAGCCACATTAGGCAGTCTGGCCACAATCCCAGGCAGCTTCAAGCCACTCCGGTGGCATGTGGCTTGTAACTGCCACACCTCCAGAGCATCTTGAAGCCACCCATGTCAGCCAAGGTGGCTTCTGGACATCTTGGGGGCATGCAGCATCTAAACACCATGCCCCCAAGCTGCATGGAAGCTGGCCTTACCAGCCAGTCTGTTCCAGCCGTAAGACACAGAGCAATGGATTTAAGCTACAGAAAATAAGATTCCACCTAAACATTAGGAAGAATTTCTGAATGGTAAGAGCTATTCAACAGTGGAACATGCTGCCTAAGAGAGTGGTGGACACTCCTTCTTTGGAGGTTTTTAAAGAGAGGCAAGATGGCCAATTGTCGGGAGTGCTTTTATTATGTATTCCTGCATGGTACGGGTTTGGATTGGATGGCCCTTGGGATCTCTTCCAACTTTAGGATTCTATTATTCTAAATCTCCCTTCCTACTTCAAGGATAGGTAATAGGAGGGGGGGCAAAATAAGAGACAGATATGTGGCAACATGGCATCTAATATATGTAGCCACCTGCAGATAAATATGCAATTTCAAAATATGAGTAAGGTCCAAAACACACTGCAGAAATAATTCTGATTCAGACCACTTTAACTGCCCTGGCTCAATGCTAGGGAATTCTGAGAACTGTAGTTTTGTGAGACATTGAGCCTTCTCTGTCAGAGAGCTCTGGTGCCACATTAAACTACAGTTCCCAGGATTCCCTAGTACTGAGTCAGGGAAGTTAAAGTGGTCTCAAACTGGATAATTTCTGTGTGTTTTGAACCTAAGTCACCATGGGTTGACTTCCAGTTATCACAGCCCTTTCTTCAGTCACCATGCTAAGCATTTCCACCATAAACATTTTGGTTTCCGTACAGCCTTCTTAGGATTCAAAGGCTGGAGTCCTCAGATCTTTCCCTCCTTCTCATACCTGCATTACTTCATCAAGTTTCTAAGAAAATCAATAAGGACAGCAGCCAAATCATTATCACCCTATGATGTCTCCTCATGGACAATAAAGCTGGCTCTGTCTACCTGTCATACTCCATGGGTCAGGGACTTAATTAGAATTTAGTGGAGAGAAAGCATCTGTTTAGTTGCTGAGAGTGTGATTTCCATCCCCATCCTTCCTTTTAATGTTATTGTTTAGTAATGTTTCCTAGTGTCATTCATTGCCAATTCGTTCCTTGTTCTTCAAAGGATTTGCATAATTGAAAATGCCATGATATAACTTTCGTAGAGTTGGGTTTTGTTTGGAAGATTTCTGGTACTTAAACTAATGGGCCATGTCATACATCCACTCACTATGTCAACTGATGTAGTAATGTCTGGAGGATCTCTGGTTTGAGGCCATTGGTCTGCCACACTTGATTGATGGGGTAGTTCTGTCATAAAGCTTCCTCAGTGGTTGAGGATGACTTTAGGCGTGTTATATATCACCAGTGAAATGTCTTCCTCTTATCAATGGCTCTCAAACTGTTTTCTGAGAAGCCCTAAGGAAGCTTATACTGAGACAGACTACTGATTCACATAGTTTGGTTTTCTTGACTCTGTCTGGTAGCGTCTTCCAAGGTTTTAGAGAGATGTCTTTTCCACTCTCACCTGGAGTTTCTAGGAACTGAACCTCGGATCTTTTGTATACAAAGCAGATCCTCTACCACTGAGCTTTACTGAGCTCTTTATTCTTAAGGGTTCTTTAAGGAGATCATTAATGATGGACATGTTTTCCTGAAAGACGACTTAAACACGACCTCAGGTCTTCTGCAGCTATGAAGAACTGGAGGTAAGAGTCAAGTTCCTCAGCCTCTTTCACAGTGAGCCCCGCAAAAACAAAAACAACCCCAACTGTTCAGTTCACCAATGGAACAGGACAGATTAGTAGAGGAGTGCACAGTTCAGTTCCAGGCAAAAAACAACAGGTGAAACCTAGGGACAACTCCAGTGATATCATCAAGTGGTATACATTAAGTATCAACTACGGTTGCCCACATATTATCATTCAAACACAGAGAGAGAGAAATTGAGAGAGATGTGTGGAAATTAAAAGAAAGCTAAGGGGAATGTTCCAAAGTGAAATGAGGAGATTATTCCTTTTCATTTACTTAGAAATGCAGGCTAAGGAATGTATGATACAATTTACTTGCTTTTACCCAGAGGATGGATGCAGAGCCGAGTGGCAGGTGAACTCAGGCATCACAATGACTGTGAGGAAAGGAGGAAGATAATGAAGTACATACACAGTCCTCTTGGAGAGTTTGTGCAAGTGGCTTCAAGAAATCAATGATGCCTTGGAAACTGCAACATACTGGTGGTGCTCTACTATATGAGCTGGAGATTTGCACACAGCCTTTTCCATTTGCCAGAGCTAACCTTACCAAAACTGGAGAACTGGCACCCATGTCTCCCCAGCTGTACATAAAACTGGAGACTCAGGGCCAAGATTTGGTATCTGGAGGCCCTAGTGCACAACATTTTTCCTATAGATCAACTTTTACTTTCTAACTTATTTAAGCCTGTACTTTTTCTTTCCCTTCGTTCAGCTTATAGTTGAATATTCGACCACTTTTTCTTGATATATTTATATAAATCCTCCCAGCTTCCCTTTTTGGGAGCTATATTCCTTTCAACATCTTCTGAATCCTTATTATTTCCCTTTAATCTATTTGATATTATATCTATTTCCATCATATCCAATAATTTCAATATCCATTCTTCAATTTCTACTTCCTTAATCTAGCTACTGTCAGCATATAAAAAAAAATCATTTCCCCATATTTCTTTTCCTCTTCTTTTTCCACCATATTCAAAAGTAAAGTTTCAGAACTGAATTTTAATTCTATTCCTAATATTTTTTCTATTCCACCATTTATAATCCTCCAAAAATTTCCTGCTTCCACACATTCTCCACCATAAATGAAAAAAAAAATCCCTTTTCTTTCTCACATTTCCAACATAGAATTTGACCACCACCATAAATCTTATATATTTTGCCAGGAGATAGATGCCATCTATATATTATTTCGTAGAAATTTTCTCTTATGTCCTGACAAAGTGTACTTTAGTCTTTTGTTCCATGATATTTCCCATTGGTCCAAATCTAATGCTTTACCACAATCCTTTGCCCATTTAACCATATTTTCTTTTATTATGTCTTCTTCTAAATAGTTTTCTAATAGTTTTTTTTAATATAATCTTGAAAGTAATGCTGGCTTCTCCTTCCATATGATTTCTTATAACCCACAGCAGAGACAGAAACATATCACTTCTTAACAAAAAGCAAGAAGGTAGTCACTGTTCTCAGATGTACAATGTAGAAAGCTGCTACACAAACAGAAAGTGATATACAGAAGGAAAGGCAAAACCAGTAATCACAACCACAAGTTCTTAATATTATGGCATCATGTGATGACAATCTGACTGCGATATCTGTCATCCCATTGATCACCAACCTTGATCAGACTGGCTAAGTCCCCTCCCAAAGTTGCACACTTGGTAGAAGTAGATGGACAATCATCCCAGATAGGAGTGTACCATTCAAGAACAGGTCATAGCTACATGCTTCTGCTAGAATCTCCAAACAAGGTTATGAAATTCTTCAATGTCAGTGACAGCTGGGGAGAGGGAAGATCAGGGACCCTTTTATACTACACAGATACAGTGCTATAATTCACTTTTGACTCCATATTTTGGAATCCTAGGATATGCAGTGTTGGAAGGGCTATTTAAATTTTTTCACCAGAGAGCTCTAATGCCTCACCAAACTAAATTATTATTATTATTATTATTATTATTATTATTATTATTTCTTACCCACCTCTGTCTCTGGATTGAGGCAAGGAACAACAACAAATTAACAATTAGCAATATCTATTAAAACAGATTAATTATAACATGCAACAGGTTAAAAAGACAAATAAGACATATACATTTAAAAACATTATACAATTAAAATTCAACACCTTTATTCACAATTTAAAATTATTTTGAGAAGCCTGTGAGAAGAGACTGGTCTTTAATGCTATTTTTAATTTGGACAGCAAATTTAACATACCTCATAACATACCAAATTAGACAACCCAGGATTCCATAGGATGCAATCATGGCAGTTAAAAAAGTGAATTATAGTACTTTGATGGTATTGTATGAATGGGCCTGTGTTAAAGAGAACAGTCTTTTCAAATTTTATTTTCCTCCTTCTCTCTTTCTCTACATTTCTCCCTTTTTCCTTCTCTTTCTATGGTAAGATGTTCAAAAGGAGGGGATTTCCTCCTTTCTGAAAACTGCTCTGAGAATTCTGCAACCAAGAGGGAGGAGAACTCACCTCACATTTCTTTTTAGTACACTAATTATCAGCGAGATACCTTCGAGGACATAAATATAATCATATTAAGCTTAATTACAGATCATTAAATACAGAGAAAGTATTTAAACTGTTGCCTGGAATTGTAGAATGTCAGTGGTTACTGCATCTTTTGTTGCTTTCATTTTGGAACAGATGCATTTGGAAATGACTGGATGAGGTCCAGAAACTGGCAATTTGATCTTGATTTACAATGGTGATGGGGAAAAGATATATGTTTATTTAGAAGAGCCAATCAAATCAGGCACAGTAATGAGCTGTAATTGGTAGGTGATATTTCTGTAATTATTCTGTTTCCTCAGTTACAGTCAAAGCCTCAAAATGAATGCAGATATATGGGGTAGGTCAAAGCTACCCATTGGTAGATTTTGCTCTTTTGCAGTTTGTAGAATTGCAAGCAAGCTACCAAGCAAAGAAAGTACTTACACAATGCAGTGGGATCACTATAGTTGTTGTCATTCAGTGCGGTAATGTTGTCACCCCCCTCCCTCATTGATCTCCTCCCATACCACACCATACAGAATCCTTATAATTCTTTTTGTACTAATATTACTCATAAATCATGAATCCCACAAATCACTGCATGTTATGGCAACAGTTGTGACATAAACAACTAGCAAAATTAAAAGTATTATTTAAATCACAGTATCATACACACAGCCTAAATGTATTTACATGTAACATTGTTGTTGCTGTGTGCCTTCAAGTCATTTTCAACATATGGTGACCCTAAGCCAAACCTACCATGGGGTTTTCTTGGCAGGTTTCTTCAGAGAGGCTTTGCCATTGCCTCTTCTGAGGCTGAGAGATTAAGACTTGCCCAAGGTCATCCAGTGACTGAGCTAGGATTTGAATCCTAGTCTTCAGAGTCAAAGTCCAATGTTTAAACCACTACACCATGCTGGCTCCCATGTACACACTTTCTGGTTAAAGGGAAAATTTGGTAAAATGTGATTTTTTTTTAAAAAAATCCTTCTTAGGGTGTCACTCAGTGAAGTCAACACCTCCTGCACCCACCATGTAATGCCCCTAATACACTGCAATTCTTTAGAGTGGGCTACAGCAAGAGGCTGGAGCTGTGTTATGTCCGCCATGGTAAACAGAAGCATGCCTTCTAAGATTTCATAGATAAAAACTGGGGCATGTGTGGCCAAGCAACATCAGAATGCAATTAAGATGGCAAAAATTACTAATGAATAAGAAGAAACGAGCTAGGAGAGGCTGCAACAGTGTGTACTTGTCTGCACCTACAGTTATCTCTCCCTATCCATGGATTCCGTATCCATGGATTCAAGCATCTGTGGCTTGAAAATATTTTAAATAATAATAATAAATCCAAAAACCAAACCTTGATTTTGCCATTTTATATAAGGGACTCCATTTTACTAAAGGTAAAGGTAAAGGTATTCCCCATTGACAAGGTTGTCAAGTCATATTTGACTGTAGGGGGCAGTGCTCATCTCTGTTACTAAGCCAAAGAGACAGCATTGTCAGAGACTACTGACCACAGAGATCATGTGGCCAGCATGATTGCACAGAACACTGTTTACCTTCCCACCAAAGTGGTACCTATTTATCTACTTGCATTTGCATGCTTTCAAACTGCTAGGTAGGCAGAAGCTTGGACTAGTGACAACAGCTCAGCCCATCATGCAGCACCCAGGCCTCAAACTGCCAACCTACCAATCTTGCAATCAACAGTCCGTGTCTTTTTACTACATTTTACTACAACACTAAATATAATGGGTCTTAAGCATCCACAGATTCTGGCATCCATGAGAAAGTCTTGGAACTAAACCCCAGCAGATACCAAAGACACACTGTATGAGGCAGGGCAAGATTCTGTCCTTCTCTCCTTTCCAGTTTGTTGAGTTAATTTGGTGCAAACTACTTTTGCACTTTGAATTCAGCTTGCAGCAACTGATGGAAGCCAAGGACAAAGGGGGAAAGTGGGAGGGGGAGAGAGAAACTAGGACATTTTAAATACAGCTGGAAAAGTGGAACAATAGAGGATTAACCAGGATGGTCCCTGACAAATTGTGGCAGTGGGAGATTATGCAGGAAGGTTGCACCATACTGTCACTCTCTGTGGCACCCTCACAACCCTTGTTTGGACTTCTTTCTCCAGTCATCTCATTTTTATTTTTGAAAAAAAAACCCACAAAAAGTCTGTAGATGCCTTTAAAAAGGATGAGGATCCACTGAAAATCTCTCATATAATAATTGTGGGAAGAATGAGGACATAGGGACCCTCAGGATATCCATGAGGGCTGTGATCCACACTTTGTCCACCCTGGCATTACACCAAAACTGGTCAGCTGTACCTGAATGCTTAAAATGTTAAAAATACTCTACAATATGTAAGATGCTCTTTTCTGTGCAGCAACTTTATTTTATGCATGGAAATGTTTTCTGCACAAGAAACATTTTTTTGCACAGATAGTATGCAATGCCATGCTGCAAACAGTTTTCAAAAAATGCAGAATTTTCAATAACTTTCTTGTAGAACAAAGAAAAATTGCCCCACATCTGGTCTCTACTTATTTTTCATCTGTACCAAACTATGGATTTCCACAAGAACAAGCTTGGTAATTAGCAAATCACACTATTTTTACTTCTCATAGTTTCACCAATAGGATATCATAAACCACCATCCGGCATTTATGCACATATGTTGAAACACAGCAATTAAGCATACTAACAATTAAGCACGACAGCACCATATCTTGATCATGTTTCTGACAATCTCCAGTAAGAAGTAAAATGATGCTAAAGTAGCAGTGGATCAGAGGACTTAGGGCAAAGAATAAGATGAAGAAAAGTTTTATGTTTCAGCCTTCCAAAATGTTTGGCCTCCCAAAAGCATGCTTTTCACTTATCCATCAGATTTAGGTGAAAGAGCTTCAAAATCCTGGGACAGATGCAGTGTCTAGTGTAGAACACAGGAGGACCATCTGGATGCAAAGAAGACAATCCTTTCAAAAAATACCAGAAAATCCACAAAAGAGCAATACCTTTATTGGCCCGCTAAATGCACCAAGGACATCATGCAAAGCTTTCAAAGTTCCACTGGCTTCTTCATCAGGCAAAAGATGTTAAACAAAATTGTACAACAGAAGAAAGATGGTGATTGGTAGAGTCACAGGCCTACATTTTGTATCAGATGTTATTTCTGCTGTAGTTCAGTTATTCTGGTGGGATCTCAATGCAATAAAAGACAAGTCTTTTAAATATTTTAAATCTTAAATCTTTTAAACCTAAAATCTTTTAACCATGAAATCTTTTAACCTTGGGATGATATTGTAATTATGAAATAAACAATGTGCTTTGGATTGTGTGAACAAGATTTTATAATCCTCCACTCCAGAGAGATTAAACAAAAAGCAAGAAATCATTTTGCAAAAATCCAATGGAACTAGGCATTAATAAAGAACCAGACATGGAATATAAAATTTGTTGGTTCTTTGGTACTGTCTGTCTTTCATTTAATTCAGTAATAAGTTAACTCTAGAATTAAGTTAATGCTGAAATTCCAACTTAAGTTTTTTAAAAAATCAACATGATTATGCTAAATTGACTATATCTGTCAGAAATTTTCCAAATTAACTGGTAACTTAATTTCTTTTAATTACGTAGCTGTTATTCCTGCTTACTGGTAGTCTGCAGCAGCAAATTACTTCATCTTTATGGTTAGTTTCTTGAAAAGAAGATACAATGCTGGCAGTTTGGGACCATTTATTTTTGGGAATATCTTTCTCCACAGTCAGGTCTGGCTCAGGTTTTATCAAGGAAACGCCCTACCAGGAGGTTGCATTTGCATCTGGGCTTTTGAGAAGGGAGTGCTTGACAGTCTCTCTTTCCTTTTGACAGTGGTGGCAAATAAGAACACATTTATTCCTGACAGCATTAGCAATAATATCCTCTAATTTATGCAACATTTCTCCTGGGATAGAAAGGGGAACAGACACATTCTGTCTAACAGCCAACGGGTACATGGGAGACCCTATGCTCGCCAACTGCTGTTCAGAAAAGAACAGGCATTAGGCCAAACAGATTGTCCCTGTTTTCTATGAAATAAATAGTGATAAGGGCTTAGAAGACAAAGAAATGAGCATTTGATGGGTCATCTGTCACCAATCCCTGATAAGGGTGGTGAGGAAACACCAGGGAGCTACATCAAAGAGAAACCGGTAACTTTGAACATAATGCCAGACTTTTTAATGTTTAAAAAGAAATAAAGCAAGGGAAAAATTTACTTAGGAGAACCACATATTTTTTCCTAGACTTTACAAATTCCTTTTGCTTTCATATTTTGCAAACACACATGGCCAATCAATGGCAGTGAGAACAAAATAAAATTTTAGACTTCCTTGGTCCAGAGAAGGTCAGGAGAATGGTAGACTCAATTCATTCTGCTAAACTAGGGAGAAAGAACACAGAGAACACTGATTAAAGGAATTCTTATAAATAGAATGCTGCTACAATAGGGAAAAATACATTCTTTTCTTCATCTTCTTTGTGTCACTTTGAATAAAAACTTTGAGCAGCACCAAAGGATATATTGGGATACCAAGGCCTTGCAGTGAAATATTCTCAGAGGAGTAATCCCAAAATCTAGTACACTTTTGCACAGACGGAGCTAGAAAATCCACACCATTGGCTCTTCCTATAAAACCTCCACTCAAATTTAGTCCTAACATATAAGCAAGGTGAGAGTATGATGTTACAGACAGTGATGAGAGCTTAGTGGCATCAATGGTTGGAAAGCTGCATTATCTATTTCGAGGTAAACATATCTTCCCTCCAACATTTCACAGTAGAAAACTCACCCAGCAACATTAAAGTGTGGTCATGATGGTGAAAGGTATAAGGAAGAGAATACATACTAGAAGCAGATGCAGCAGTTTACTTTTAGAGCCTATTGGAAAGGGCAAGATATACTGGGAAGGACAAGATTTCATGTGAAAAACAACTCCACTGTTGTTTTATTCTTCTTGAAAAAATTATGAAGTTGCCAGGAAAACATTATTCTTCAGGGACACAATAACACACACACACACACATTCCAGCCCTTGTACTCACTAGAAATGGAAAGGAATTTCCTTGGAATTTCCTGGAAATAAATTTTCAATTTCTTAACACCCAAAATGTGTTATGAGACAAAAAAGTCTCTGAAACATGCACACTTGCAAGGTTTGTGGTGTATTTCAAAGGAAGAAATGAAGCACACAACTATGGCTGGATATAGGAAAAAAGCTACAAAATGCATTAACTTGAAACACACACACACACACACACACACACACACACATGCTTTAGTCAAGATGAAAAAAGAATGCCAAAATCCTGTGTTTAAAATATATTGAAAAATAGGCCCACTTCTTGGTGCAAAACAACACCAAATGGCTTCCTTTCCAAGAATGAAAAGCAAGTCTTAACCTGATATGGACTGTGGAAGAAATGGGAATGCAAGTAGGACACAGAGCAATGTAATGTAATTCAATCTGAGAGAAAAGGTCTTAGAATCCAAGAATTCATTGACAATGCACCAAAAAACAAACAAAAACAAACAAAAAAACCCCCACACCCAACAACTAACCTCTCATAATCTTTTCAGGAGAGAAGAAAGCTTTTCAAATGTTCCATTCTTATTTGTGAGAAGCAGATATATCCCTAGTCCTCCAGACACTTCTGAGGCTTTAAAGATGATCACCACGACTTTAAACGGGGCCTGAAATCTCAGTGGCAACTAGTTCAGCTAGCAGAGAATTGCCATTACTTACTCAAACCACCTTAATTGAGCAGGCACAAGGCAGGTGGCAACTTCCATGAAGTTCATCCAATTTTCAAGGGCCACCAATTTATAATCGGATTACAGTCTACCCCACTCAGAAGGAGTTCTGACCCTCTATTTAACATTTACATTGTGGCTGGAGTTGGTGAAGGGGGGGGGGGGGATAGAGAAATCTGTCTCTATCTGCCTAGATGAACATCTTTAACTCTAACACACCAGCCAAGGTGGTATCCACACGGACCAAGTACCACATCCCCCTGCATCCTTATGGCAAACAATCCAGATGATGCAATGCCCGGTTCATCCCATTCAGCACCAAACCTACTGTGTACCTCCCTTAAAATGCTCTGGTTCTTCTGTAGCCATTCAAAGTGATGGCAGGTGACTGTTTGCATGTGCATCCTGCTGTGAATCACACCCTCTGAATTCAAAACAAGGTACTCAGCCATGTGATAATGGCTAGGCACCTTGTTCTCAGTCTCAGAAGAGAGTGACCCATGGTGATAGCAGATGGCACAGTGAGATGCATGGGCTATCGCTCCAGGATTGCCAAGTAATGGAAGGATGTCCATGCAGCTCCCAGAGTGTTCTGGCCAGTGGGGATCCAGCCCAAGATCCTGTGTCAAGGAAGGGAAGCATAAATTCTCATGGAAAACAACATACCAGGTGCATAATACCATCTCTTTAGCTGTTACAAAGAAGGTTTGTTCATGTGCACTCACCAACTTGACTTCTTGGGACAATGGGACACAAAACAGAGCCTCTTCTAAAGAGCTCAAATTGTGCACAGTCTCAAATAGGATTTCTGATCTATTACACAGAAATATCTGCTAGTTATCATCGGCTCTCAAGACTAACCTTCAGTTGTTGCTTATGCCAGCTGCTCCCAGCCTGTTCCTTCAGCTGTAATCTAAAAATCTAAAGTCTTTTGTTGAAAGGACATGACCATGATTGAAATTGTTCCAACTGCAAGATGTAATCCTTTCTTCACTCTCAAACTGACCATGCCTTAAATGTATATAAATGGTTGGAAGCAGAGGTCTCTTTATGATCTCTCTCAGCTGGCTGGCAAGTCTACCCATTCCACTTTTGCACAATCTGCCCTTCTGGTACTGAGCCCTCACAAAAATGTCACTATTGTGAGCAATAAATTTGAAATAGAATATGCTGATGTCTTTAGGAATGTGAACTGAAGCAAGTAAATGTCGCCACACCTTCTCATGTGTTTTGCCAGGCTCAATCCGATAGGAGTGGCTGATTGTATCAACTCCATTTCTAAGCAGTTTGCTGCTTAGAATCATTCCAATGTGTTTACATACTGATGGACAAATTGTTATTTTGAAAGAATGCATGTAACGCTATGCATGTATGTAACTCCTGTATATACTGGTTGGGAAATTGTAGGAGATGCCATCCAAAAATGTAATACTTTTAGAGCTCTGGTGGTGCAGTGGTTAAATGCCTGTACTGCAGCCACTCACTCATAGACCACAAGGTTGCGAGTTCAATACTATCCAGGGCTCAGGCTTGACTCAGGCCTGCATCCTTCTGAGGTCGCTAAAATGAGTACCCAACTGTTGGGGGGCAATGAGCTTACAGTTGTAAACCGCTTAGACATCCCATAGCTCAATATGAAGCAGTATATAAATGAAGCTGCTTTGCTTACTTCTAAGCTTTGTTTGGAGAGTCTCTTCTTTGTCTTTCCCTAATCAGTATTAAAGTACTGACCTTTGCTAGGGATGAGCAAGATGGCCACACACTTGTCTCCCTGCTTTTTGCATATCTCTGAAAGTGAGGAACTTCTGGAATGGCTGGTTGCCTTGTTTCTGAGAAGTAAGATCAATAAATGAGATACAGAAATCTCTCCCCCCCCTCTCTTTCTTCCTTTCTTTTCTTCCCTTGTTCCCATTTTCAAAGCAATCACATAGGGCTGACCATTAATCACAGGGGAGAAGATTGCCCTGCCAGTCAAACCAAAAGCCACAGTGACCAATTAAAAAAAAGAATCATTATGATAATACTGAGTTTGGCTCTGCCTGTTTCTCTTCATTGTCTAGTCTGTATCCACTACCTTTGTTCTATGCAATATGCAAAGTGCCCTTTTTGATCTTTCTCCAGTGTGGGTTCACCCCCACCCGAGCTCATGTCCAGATGATACCATTTTTGCCCTCTTGAGTCTTATTTGCCATCAGAATGGTACTGCTTGATCCTTTGTGCCAATAATTCCTTGTTTCCCTTATGCTTTCATAATGTGTGTGTGTGCATGCGTGCATACACACACATGAATGCTTGTATGTGACATCCACACATGTGCACATCTACACACATGCACACAGTGTGGCAAATCAGAACCCGTAAGAAATTTGTTTGCAGCTTATTTTATTGGAAATTTGTAATTGCATTTGTAGAAACAAAATCTGTGCACTTAAGATATTACGTAAGTTTCTCTGCATTAAGATATTAAGTGATGTGTGGTCCTCCAAATCCTGTTGACATAAAATTCCCACCCATTCTCAGCCAATGGTGAGAAATCAAGGGAGTTATAGTGCCACAACAGTTGAACTCCTACCTCATTTTTACTAGGGGAGGAGAGGGAGAGAAATGAACCAACCAACAATTCTTCTATTTGAAAAAGAAGGAATTGCACAAGAAAATGACCATGGGCAACATCCATCCACTTCAAGGGCACTTATACAGGGAAATGTATCTGCCAGTTATGGTTTACATTTGATTTTGTTCAGCTTCAAAGTGAATGAAAGATACTAGAGGTGGAACATCCTCATTTTCCACTAGACCATCATGGAAAGCAACCTTTCTTCCCACAGTAATATTTTTCCTAAGAAAATGTCTGTGATATTTTTCTTTTTCTCAACCATTCCTTCACACCCAGTCTATATAAAGGCCTCAGGCAGATTATCCAGAAATCCCAGCTAGGGCCCTTTCACACTATACAATTGTGGTTTTCTGATTCTTCTTTAGCTGTTGTGGCTATATATTATGAGATTTAAGGGTTTGTAGTTCCAGTATTTTGGCTGGGAATACTAAATGTCCCTTCCTAAACTGCAAATCCCAGGACTCCATAGGATGTCGTCGTGGCTATTAAAGTGGAATCGTAACACTATAATTGTGTAATTTGGAAGGTTCCCCATTACTTTCCTGCTTTGGCAAACACCACAGCAGGACATAGTCCAGAGCAGCCTTTCAGAAGATACAGGTGGTTTCTGGGGCCACCTTGCCCACATGCCCCACTCTGAGGAAGGACCATTTTAAAGTGAGGCATTTGTTGGTTGAATTTAACCATACTTGTGCCAAACAAATTTGCCAACCACATATTGTTAAAACTCACAGATGACAAGCAGCAGAAGAGGCATTCTCTCTGATCCAAGACAGTGGATTGGATCCAGTCCTCATCATGGCTAGGGTGTATGTGTTGTGTGCCTTCAAGTCATTTCCGACCTTTGGCAACCCTAAGGCCAACCTATCATGGGGTTTTCACAGCAAAGTTTATTTAGAGAAGGTTTGCAATTGTCTTCCCCTGAGGCTGAGAGTTTGTGACTTGCCCGAGGTCACCCAATGGGTTTCATGGAAATGAACGCTGGTCTCCAGAGTAGTAGCCCAATGCTCAAATCACCATGCCATGCTGGCTCTCGTGGCTAGAGTAGACCTATTGAAACCCACTGAAATTAATAAGGTGTGGTTGTTATGATGAATTTAAGCTTCATTGATTTCAGTGGAACCATGCATCTGAGGAAATAGATCAAGTCTATGAAGGCTTATGCACCAACTTCTTTTGCTCAGTTAGACTCAAAGGTGCTACAAGATCCCATTGCATATTGATATTCCAGATTAACACAGCTATGTCTTTGAATTCTACTCTAACTATGATTAAAGAAAGAATAGCTTGTTCTTGAAAGGAATAGCTCTGTTCTTTAAACCTGGCTAGAGTTGGACAGCTTTTCAAAGAGAGTTCACCTTCAAACAGAGTGTACTTGTGCAGGTGACCATATTATAATCCTGTTAGGAGAAACTCTAACCTACTGTTTCCATGTCCCCTCAACCTCTTTCATGCAGACTTCAAAGTCCTAAAAGCCCATAGACTACAAGGGGGTATCATAAAGTTTTAATTATCACCTTTAAAAAAAATGACAGAAAGTTTGTTTTGTTTTGTAGATGTTAACTTATCTCTATGTAATAATAATAATAATAATAATAATAATAATAATAATAAGTTTGATTTATAACCCACCCCTCTGCTCGGCAATCGGGGCGGCATACAACAGATTAAAAATACAACAAGTAAAACATTCCATCATCCCATCCCTACCCCTCCCACCCCTTAAAACAGGATTAAACTAAGATAGAGTTAAAATCAAATTCACAAATAGAATACTATAAAACCAGATCTGGCATACATATCAAAATGGCAGGAGGGGTAAGAGGCGGATCACCTCCAATTTAGCCAGGCTGGTTATTCCAGGAAGGCCTGCCTTTTAAAGGCAGCAAGAGTGGTAATAAGATGGATCTTGTCCAGCAGGCCATTCCACAGTCTGGGAGCGGTCACAGAGAATGCCCTCTGGGAGGTCTGTGAAAGCCTGGTCTTTATTGGTTGCAGCAGGTTCCTCCCAGAGGACCGGAGTGCGCGGAGGGGATCATATGGGGAGAGGTGGTCTCTGAGATAAGATGGACCCAAGCCATGTAGGGTCTTAAAGGTTAACACCAACACCTTGTACTGTGCCCGGAAACTAATCGACAGCCAGTGGAGGGATTAAAGGACTGGTGTTATGTGCTCCCTCCTAGATGTTCCAGTAATTAACCTGGCTGCCATATTTTGTACTAGTTGCAGTTTCTGGGTTAGGCACAAGGGTAGCCCCATGTAGAGTGTGTTGCAGCAATCCATCTGTGAGGTTACCAGAGTGTGTATCACAGTTTCCAGATCCCTCATATCCAGATAAGGCCGCAGTTGGCGTATCAGCCGAAGCTGATAACAGGCGCTCCTGACCACCGCATTCACCTGACTAGTCATGTGAAGCGATGAATCTAGGAGCACCCCCAAGCTGCAAACACAGTCCTTAGAGGAGAGTGTGACTCCATCCAGGACTGGAGACTGTATTCCCATATCTGGTTTCGGGCCCGTGACTGTCAGTACCTCCGTTTTGTCCGGATTTAGTTTCAATCTGTTTTTCCTCATCCAATCCATTACCACTCTGAGACAGTCATTAAGAGGAGAGATGCCATCTGAGGTCTGAGCCGATGATCTGGTCATGGAAAGGTATATCTGAGTGTCATCAGCGTACTGATGACACTGAGCTCCATGCCTCCGAATGATCTCACCCAGCGGCTTCATACAGATATTAAATAGCACCATCCAGATTTACACATTTTTCCCATCGTTTCTTGACCCTCTGAATACTGTTATTATAGAAGTCTGCAGATTCAGCCTTATGAGGATTTTACACTTTAGTCACTTCTGGCACAACCTGTCACATAAATAAAAGACACAATGATCTGCTTTTCACAACATCATTCACTTAGGGAACAGTGATGACACTGAAAAAAAATCAGCAATATAACATAATAACATCCAGGAGATAATTATTACTTTACAATACCCTCTTGTAAGGTGCAATCTGCAGACTTCTACAAAAACAGTATTCAGAGGGTCAAGAAATGCTGGGGGAAAGTGTAAATCTGGATGGTGACTATGTAGAGATAAGTCAACAACTACAAATCAAAACAAACTTTCTGTCAATTTTTTCAATTGTGATAATTAAAACTTTACGATACTCCCTTGTACATCCAGGATGCATTTTAAGCTGATTTTTGTCTGAAAGTGCACAACTGCAGCCTGCAGCCAAAACTGGCCATCCATTCCCATTTAGGGTTGCCCATCCATCCCCATTCAGAGTTTTGTTATGGTTTGTTTTTGTAAAAGACATCTTAGCTTTTCTAAACAAGCATATCAGAGAAAATTAGTTTACTATAGTCCTCCCTGTAGTATTAAATTTACTCCTTGGGAAAGCATTACAAAATTTGACCCTTTCTTGCAATTTTTTGTGGCAACATCCAGAAGTTCCCAGTCTTAGATAGGTTTAGATAGCGCACTTATAGATAGGGTTTTTTTTTTATTAAAAAAGTCTTATTGATTTTCAAGTCTTTATAAGATAGTCAAACATTACAGTGCAACATAATACCAAATATAACAATAACCATAAGATGTGATATTACTCGGTGTCATTAGTTTGCAGGATAGGTTTTAAACAGAAAAAAACTATGGATCAAAGAAGATGTGTTTAGTTGCCTCCACAAGGATTTAGACATTTTGAACATTCCAGCTGAACTCTTCAGAGGCCATAGAGAATTGTTTGAATGTTGAAAAGATTGCACCTTCCACAACTGCCTCTTTCTCAAGTTCTCCAAGGGGCCAAAAACTCACCATGAACAAGTCATTTTGGTGGAACACCTATCCTGAGTGGAATCTTCAAATCATCTTTGGTGGACCATCTTTCCTTGTTGTAAATTGAGATTAGTATTACAAATCCCAGAATGTTTAGTGGAAAACAGGTGCTCCACTGGCCATTTCCCTTTGGTGAAAAGCAAGTTTCTGAGGGAGAGGCAAGCAACAGAGGAGTAATGTAAGGTATTGGGCAAAAGCAGGATTGTAATTGATAATAAGATATGGAATGTGGCTTCTGTGGCATTTGGTTTTGCTTATGGTGTCACACCCATTCATTTGTGTGCGACATGTGGATCTGGTTGGTTTAGCCTATTTCAGCATTGGTGTTCTTGTACATTTTGAATTGTTGTTTGTTGTTGTTAACTGCCCTTGAGTTGATCTTGACTCATGGCAGCCCTATGGATGAGACATCTCCAAAACCCTCTGTCCTCCACTGCTCTACTTAAATCCTGCTAGCCCTTAATACCCGTGAGCTCCTTAACAGAGTCCATCCATCTAGCATGTGGCCTTCCTCTCTTCCTCCTTCCCTCCACCTTCTCCAGCATTATTGTTGTTTTTTTTTCCCAAAGAGTCCTCTCTTCTCATGATGTGTCTCAAATACGACAGCCTCAGTTTAGTCATCTTGGCTTCCAGGGAGTTTTCTGGTTTGATCTGCTGTAGGACCCATTTGTTTGTCCTTTGGCTGTCCATGGGATCCTTAGCACTCTTCTCCAGCACCACATCTCAAATGAATTGATTTTCTTCCTGTCATCTTTCTTAACTGTCCAGCTCTCACATCCATACATGTTACAGAGAATACTATGGCTTGCATGATTCTAACTATTGTTTGTTGTTGTTAACTGCCTTTGCATTGATCTTGACCCATGGCAACCCTCTGGATAAGACATCTCCTGCCCCCCCCCCCCCATCCTCTACTGCTCTGCCCAGCTCCTTCAAACTCATATTCATGGTGTCTTTAATAAAGTTCATCCATCTAGCATGTAGCCTTCCTCTCTTTCTATTTCCCTCCACCTTTCCTAACATTGTTGTCTTTTCCAGAAATTCATGCCTTCTCATGATGTGTCCAAAGAATGACAGTCTAAGCCGGGGGTAGGGAATGTAAGGCCCTGGGGGCCGGATGCGCCCCCCCCAAGGCCTTTGGACTGGCCCCAGGCCGGTCCTGCTGCCACCGCCACCACCCGCCATGATGATATTGATTATTGTTGTTATTACTTGTTCTTGGGGTTTTCTTGGCAAAATCTCCAGAGGGGTTTTGCCATGGCTTTTCTGGGGCTGAGAGAGTGTGCATGCATATTTTTAAAATTCTTTTAATTTTTTTAATTTTTAATTTATTTATTTATTTTTGGTGCTTCAGCCCCCCAATTGTCTGAGGGACAGCAACCTGGCCCCCGGCTCAAAAAGGTTGCCTACCCCTGGTCTAAGCCTTATCATGTTGGCTTTTAAGGATATCTCTGGCTTGATCTGCTCTAGGATGCATTTGTTTGTCCTTTTGGCTGTCAATGGGATCCTCAGCACTCTTCTCCAGCACCACATCTCAATGGAGTTGATTTTCCTCCAATCTTCTTTCTTGACTGTCCAGTTCTCAAATTCATACATGGTAATAGGGAATACAATGGCTTGTATGATTCTGACTTTTGTGCTGAGTTGTATGTCTTTGCATTTTAGAGTCTTTTCATTCTTTCATAGCCACCCTCCCCATTCTTAATCTTCTTCTGATTTCCTGGCTTCAGTCCCCATTCCGATCAATATTTGATCCCAGATATGAGAAATCTTTTACTATTTCTATTTCCTGATTGTCTAGTTTGAATGTGTGTAAGTTCTTTGTGGTCATTATTTTTGTATTTTTTCAACAGTAAGCCTGCCTTTGCACTTTGTTCTTTGACCTTCCTTGTTCCAGGTCTGTGAGGTTTTCTGCTAGTCTTATGGTGTCGTCAGCATATCTCAGATTGTTGACATTTCCTCCTCCTATTTTCACTCCTCCCTCTTCCATGTCCAAGCCTGATTTCTTTACAATATGTTCTACATATAGGTTGAATAGGTAGGGTGATAGGATGCAGCCTTATCTGACTCCTTTGCCAATTGGGAACCTGAATAAATAATCTAACTATTGTGCTCAGTTGTATATCTTTGCATTTTAGAATCTGTTCTAGTTGCACCGGAACAAAAATGACTCCGTACTCAGTATTATGGTTGTAAAACTTGGCCACAGCTTTATTTGTACAGGGTCATAATCTAATTCATTAATAATTAATTAAACTACAATTTATATTGTTCTTGACACATGTGTTCCTATACATAACCAATCTAGCTGACCATGTAAACCAATCCCTTTACAACATGTGTCAAGAACATCAAAATCTGTTTAAACACTCATCCAAATAAATCATCTCCCCCAGACCGGAAATGACATCATAATTTAACTCATGATGTAACTTGTCTATGACATCATCAACTTGTTTGATGACAACATAGCAAAACTTTTGTTAACCCATTGACATATACTCTTTGTCCAAATCAACTTGAACCAATTTCTTAATTCCAATTAACTAAATTATCCCGGGGGGGGGGGGGGGGGGGGTCCCTGCCCGCCAGGAGGATTTTAACACTTTTGATAGAACATGTCCTAACCAGGACCCTGACACCCAGTTGTGACAAAATAACTTAACTTGGTACCAATTCAAAATGACCAATAGTGAATAACAATTGCTTATAGCCAAAACAATACAAGCTAAAAAGTACAAGCAGACCCCGTTTTATTCTCAGAGAGGGCGAAAAAAAACAAAACAGGTTGCAATAACTCTGGGGAAAAAATTCCCTCCCTGCCCCATAAGGCGACCAGCCGCAGTCTGAGAATAATTAGTTAAGCATCTATTAGCAAAGGGCGGGTGGGTTGGGTCGCTTGTCTGCAGTTCTAAATGTCTGCTCCTCTGAGGCAGCCAGATGGGCTTTAAAGCCCCAAAATCTCTCTGGTAGTCTCACATCACGCTAGACCACCAGCGAGTAGGAATCCTAGAAGATCCCTTTCCTGATTGGCTGGGCGGCAGAGGAAGGGGCAGGACTTCCCCCCCGTCCAGCCAATCATGCGTCTGGCATCATTTAAACTGGCCGTCACAACATAGAACCCCTCCCAATGCATCGAGGGGTCTTTCTTTCATAGGAACACTCCCCATTCTTAATCTTCTTCTGATTTCCTGACTGCAGTCCCCATTTCTATCAATGTTTGATCCCAAGTATGAGAATTCTTTTACTATTTCTGTTTCTTCATTGTTTAGGTTGAACCTGAGCTGGTTCTCAGTGGTCATTATTTTTGTTTTCTTTATGTTCAACATTAAGTCTGCCTTTACACTTTCCCATTTGATCTTCATTAGCAAGTGTTTATACTCTGTATAAAATCCACATGTGATTTTTTTTTAAAAAGAAAACAGTTTCTGTCTAGAAAACAGTACTGTATTTTCTCTGCAGAAAACAGTATCACAGGACAGCCTGCTATCCCACCACAGTTGTTCTGGTTTAAGAATGGAAGCATACCAATTTGGCATCATTTTATAACATCACTTGACCTCACAACAGTGCTTTGATCATCCATGGTTGCATTATCTGATTTCCGCACTGCCAAATGCCACCAGGATAAAGGATAGAAATGAATGATCATGGCTGTCAACCAGCTGATTTCAGGAAAATGTTGGCCATCACAATCGCTATAAGGGGGAGGGGCAGAATCATGCCCATTCACACCATGTGACTGCCTGAGAAGTAAAACTGCAGTAATTGGACTTATTGCATGAAGAAATAGCAGTGAGATTGGGAGCCTATTGACAGGTCTTTTTGTCAATGAAAAGGTGCAGAACAGTAACAAATGGAATGCAAGGCAGTAACAGAACAGACATGATGTTGTGTGGTAATTACCGGCTTAAGATGCTCTTATCCTGTTAAAATTCTGCTTGTCAAGCCAGTGTGATAAAGTCCTCAGAAGTATTATTTTCTAGACTCACAAAAAATGTTCCTTCCTGCTCAGAAAATGACACTTTCTGTGTAAAAAAATTAATGTGGAAATGAGGTGCAAATTATTTTAAATATCCCTACATAAATCATTAAAACAACTTTGATCCCATCTCTTTTCATTTCTGACTCCCAGGGCATTTACTCATGTTTAGTGTTTCCAAGAGTATGATTGTTTTGGTGTCATTTCCATCCCTGCTGATGCTTTTTCTTTATTTCTGGGTTAGTCACAGGTGTGATCTTTACATAGCCAATCAGATTTGGCTACATGATGGCATTACAAAAGGAAAAGCAAAGGCAATTAAGAGTGAGGGCAAAGTATCATAATGAGCAAACATTTATACAATGAGTGAGGACAAATGGCTTGAAAGGGAATACTTTTGGGTGCTGAGAAAATGTTTATAGGCATAATTTTTAGTAGTTTTGGCTCAGATCTTTCGTATGTGTATTCACTCACCCAACACTGACTTTTCTCATCCATGAGGCAGAACCCATAACTGTGAATTTCACTGCCCACAATCTCTTCCCCTTATAGCAGGGGTAGGCAACCTTTCCCCTTTAAGGGCTGAGGGACTTCAACTCCCAGAAGCCTCAGCCATGTTGGCCAATAGTCCCATGTTGGCTAATAGCTCCTGGGATTCTGGGAGCTGAAGTCCCTTGGCCCTTAAAGGGGAAAGGTTGCCTACCCCTGCCTTATAGCCACAAACACATTGTTCATATGAAACATAATTCTTTAGAAATTTGAACTTTCTGTCCTCAGTTCTAAGTGTACTCAGGATAGCAGAGAGAGATAAAGAGTCTATGTAAGAGAGCAATTTTTATAATGATGCGGTCAGTGACCTTTAGCAAGAATGGTGAAAATAATTACTTCTGTTCCATGTTCACTGTGGTTTGGGGCAGTGGGGAGGGGAAAACCCATGCAATGGCTTTACTCAAGGAGATTTATTCAGGAATCAGCCTTAATAGCATAACAGTGCCCTATACATTTCTGCTAAGTGTGAAAAGGGAGAGAGGGAAGATGGAGGAGAGGAGAAAGCGCAAGCCAGAGAGAAGCTGACTGCATGTAGTTAATGCAGGCAGCAACAATGGACATGCCTGCCACACAAGATTTATTTCCAGGTCAACAGCTATACATTTGCTGTACTTCTACCTTCTGGAAAAGCAAAGTCATGATTTATGGTAGGCTTCACTCCTCATGGGCCAAGCATATAAGGAAAATGGAATCTGAGAAAAGGGCACTTTATGTATTTACATTGCAGGGAAGTGGTTCCTAAAATGTAAGCTACCAAAAGATTTAATTAACCTTTTTCTTGAGGAATCTCTGTCCATTGATCATTTGCCTCCCCCTTCCTGCTCCTTTTTTCATTTGCAAAGGCTGGACATGGACACATGTGTAGCTGGGTGAAGCACAGAGCACTGTGTCACGTAGAGTGGAAGGGCCATAGTTCAGTGGTAGAGCACATGCTTTCTCATGCAAGGTTCAATCTCTGGCACCTCTAAGCAGGGGAAAAAAGATTTGTGTCTGAAGTTAGGGAGCTGTGGCCAAGTAGTGCAGATAATATTAAGCTAGATTGTGGAACTGGGTATCCTTTCATCTTGCATTATTGAGAACAGCATTTGCCTTTCTGTCAAGGTATTCTAAATAGCCCTTTCTAAACCACAAATCCCAAGTTTCCATAAGATGGAACAATGGCAGTTATAAGAGGTATCATAATATGATAGTTGTGTAGTACAACAGGGCACCAGGTCACAGTCTTCTTTACTTCAATGAAAGGCATGAAATTTCTATTTAAATCAGGGCCTGGCAAAGTGTGTCCCCCAGCACCTCTACACCTTCCTTACCCCATTTTTATTGTATTTATATATTGTATTATTTTTATTTTATTGTAAAAAAAAGGGGGGGGCTCTTCAGTCCCTTTAGGGGGCAATTTCACCTTAGCTGTTTTTCACCTTTTTACTTCACTTCTCATTTCCAGTCCCTTCTGAGACTAAAAGAGTTGGGGAGGGCAAAAACCTGGTGAAATTTCCCCCATTCCCCCAGGATTGTGGGACAATCTTTTGCTTAGCCTTTGTGGAGATGTTTTTATTATAAGGGAGCTTTAAACATGTGATTCCTGTGAATGTATATGCCCAATTTGCATAGTTTTGCCTGATTCCTTGCCGAGGAATGCCATTGCAGGGCTTGGACAACTGGACTTGAATGTAACAAGTGCACAGATTTATTCGGAATCTCTGCCTTCCCAAGAGAAAGTGGCATCTTTATTTCTCCTTTGTTACCTACCCTACCTCTGACCCTACCTTGCTACTTTATCACTTCTTCAACTCATTTTTATTGAGAAATCAATAGGTATCCAAAATAGCTTGGTTGGTGGACTAGCCTTTACATTTTTCAAGGTCTTCGAAAGAATATTAGTTTCAAGTCAGCACTTCACCTCCTAGCCAATTATATATTATTTATAGATTATTGAGCTACTTCTTGGTCTTCTGGATTCCATGGATTATGGAATGCTAAGAGGAAAGGTATCTTTTTCCTTATCTGTGAGTGACCATTCTATCTTTGCGTTAATGAGGACACTTCCATTTTTCATGGGAAACTTGATATTAGAATTTTATAATAGGTCAGTGTCTTTCTTTCTTTCTTTCTTTCTTTCTTTTGTATATTTGGAGAGATGTACTCTTTTCTTATTGAGAAAAGTATAATAAATTAAGTAGCACTATCCTTTTAAATTTAATAGTTTGAAATGTGCTTGATTACAGAGAAGTTCAATGCCTCCTCTGTGCTGTGAAGAACTGTTCCAAGGGTGGCCAGTGACTCCTGTATCAGGGGTGGTGGTGAATCTGCTCCAGGTTTTAGTCTGAAATTTAAAGGAGGTATTCATGATGCAGAATCAGTTTTGGGGATAGGAGTAATACTAATACTAATACTAATAATACAGTTAGCCCTCCACATTTGTGACTTTGACTTTTGCAGATCTGATTATTTATGGGTTTGATTGATCTGTTACTTCTAGGAACATCTAGGTCCTCCAGTGTCACTCTGCAGGAAGTTGACCATAGAGTCATGTTGGATTACCAAGAGAATGCTAAAGAAAACACTTCTCTAGGCATTTGTAGGTCCTCCAGCATAATTCTATGGTCAACTTCAGGCAGATCTTGACCATAGAGTTGCTCTGGAGATTCCTAGAGAGGTTTTCTCTCAAGTAAAAAAAAAAAAGGTAGTTTTTTATTTGTGTTTTTTCCACCTTCATGGGGGTCCTGTGCCCTTAACCCCAATGAATATGGAGAACCAACTGTAATAATATCCTGCCTTTTCCCAGTTTGAGACTCAAGGTGGTTTACAACAGTTTAAAAACACATAGTTTAAAATTGACAGCAATCAAAAGTTAAAGACCAATTAAACCAGTAATTCAGAAACTTTGGTCTTCAGGTGTTTTTAATTTCACCTTCAAGAAGCTTCAGCCACCTTGACCAACAGGCAGGACAGTTGGGAAGCTGAGGTCCAAAACACTTGGAATACCAAATTTTGGGAAGCACTGAATTAAACCATCTTAAAACTGAAACTAGTTAAAACAAATTAAAACAACAATAGCAACAGAGAAAAGTCTGGCACATTAGCAAGGCTTGTTTCCCCTAAAAAAATTCATTCTCAAAGGCCTGCTGGAATAAAAAGAGTTTTATTTGCTAGTGAAAAGACAGGAGGGAGAGCCTGGAAAGAGACATCCTGGAAAGGATATGTATAGAGATTTTGTAGTACCTGGAAAGGGACATATTGGAAAGCCTGGAAAGGGATATCCAGAGCCTGATAACAGCCACTGCAAAGGCCTTCTCCTGTATTCCCACCAAATGTACCTGTGATGATGGTGGGACAGAGAGTAGGGTCTCCCCCAAAAGACCTCAAAACACAGGCAGGTTTTTTTTTGGATAATATAGTCCTTCAGATATTCTTCAAATATATTTAAGACAACTCATTTAAAATAAAACAGATTCACCATTCCACTCACATGAAAATCGCTAACGTCCATGCAGGGGGGTTGCAGACTGCCAGAAATAGTGTGAATTCAGTCCACTTTTAGGGTTAGGGTTAGTGCTAGGGAATCATGGGAACTGTTATTTTTCTGAGACATTGAGCCTTCTCTGTCAGACAACTCTGATGCCACAATAAAATACAGTTCCCATGGTTCCCTAACTCTAACCCTAACCCTAAAAGTGGACTGAATTCACACTATTTCTGGCAGTCTGCAACCCCCACTAGTTTCTCCTATTGGGTATGAGTACAGAGGTTCATGTGTTGGTTTGTGTTTTGATAAGAAGCTTCCCCAAAATGCACAACTGTCTTCATATCTGAGACAGGGAAAAAAACCAAAAACTGGAATACAGGAGAAATTGAGCATGACAGAAATCTCCATCTCCACCCTTTAAAGCCCTCCCCTCTTTGGTTGGGTATGGGAAGACAGTCCCCTGAGCCAGCTTGTTCAATATTATAATTAACCAACATGCAAGGCTAGCTTAGTCCATCATCCACAACTGAACAGCAGGCTAAAAGCATCCTTATAGTAAAGCTGGCACAACCCGTGAAGCTTGTCATTAGGGATCTTCTCTTTCAATTATCATGAGTTAAGATGCATTAAGTGCAATTTTCTTTCTGTTAGCTATTGGGGGTTTATTAAGCTCAATTGCCTTGTGTTTTAACTGAAGACTTTTACCAGCGTCCCTGTAATTCAATTAATACTAGCAAAGCATTTAAGTTTAGTTAAAACACACACACCCTATATATGCGCACACACACACACACAAACACAACAATTTGGAGATCTGTCTGCAGGGAAAACCCACCTATTTATCATCTAATGGGGCCATATTTGTACTATGCCTTTGGCTGTCTGGCTTTATCTTGCTTTGCATCTTGGTACCATACATTTTGCACATGAAACTGCCATTGGGAAATGTTGAAACTGATTTTAATTTGTTTAGGAAATATACCATCTTGCTGGCATAGAATTCTTAGAGTTCTTTTACTCACATCTCATAATTGAACATACAGTTTCAGGGTAAGCCATTCTTTCTTTTTCCTGGTGTGTGTTTTATTCTACCCTAGTTAGCTCTGTCAACTAGGAGATCATTAATCTCTTCTTCTTCTTCTTCTTCTTCTTATTATTATTATTATTATTATTATGAAAATGGCAAGGCTTTGTCTGAAAAAACCTGCACTAGAAAATGGCAAATGTGTAATTAATGGATGGTATTTTTCTGTGTAAGAGAAGATGAAAGAAATCCGATTTGTCTTTCTGTTGCTTTTGACCTGATTTGTTTGCTGTTTGTTCCTTCAAGTCCTTTCCAACTTATGGCAACCCTATAATGGGTTTTGGAGGGCTGAAAGTGTGTGATTTGTCCAAGTTCACCTAGTGGGTTTCTAAGGCCAAGTGTACCTCTGCATTGTTGAATCAGTTGGATCCACATTTAATCTTGCTTTGTGTAGACCATTTGAAATCAGTAGGATATGTTTGCTGTGACATAATGTTTATCCATACTGCAAAATGAAAGCAGTTTGACACCACTTTAACTGCCATGACCCTCAGGGTGCCATCCTGTCTCCTATGCTATTTAACATGGTGAGATCATCCGGAGATATGGGGCAGGGTGTTATCAGTATGCTGATGACACCCAGATATGTTTCTCTATGTCTCGGACGGCTGTAGTGACTAAGGACAGCATCTCTCCTCTGAATGAATGTCTTAAGGTGGTAATGGACTGGATGAGGGAAAACAGACTCAAACTGAGGTACTTGCTATAAGGACCCCGAACCCGGGAATGGAGATATTGTCAACCAGCTCTGGATGGGGGCACACTTCCCCTGAAGGACTGTGTTCACAGCTTGGCGGTGCTCCTGGACTCATCCCTCCAGTTGACACCACAGAGAGACGCAATGGTCAGGAGTGCCTGTTATCAGCTTCAGCTGATACACCAGCTGCAACCCTTCCTGGAGCCAGGTGACCTAGAATCAGTGGTACATGCACTGGTAACCTCTCAACTTGGCTTGTGCAATATGCTCTACATGGGGCTACCCTTGTGCCAAGTTTAGAAACTTCAATTGGTGCAAAATATGGCAGCCAGGCTGGTCGCAGGTACATCTAGAGCTGACCAAATAATACCTGTTTTAAAATTTCCCCATTGGCTGCCAATTAGTTTCCGGGCACAGTACAAGGTGTTGGTTATAACCTTAAAGCCCTACATGGCCTAGGTCCAGACTACTTAGAGAAGCTCCCTCCTCCATATAATCCACCCCTCACACTTAGGTCCTCTGGGAAGAATTTACTGCAGCCTAAGAAGACCAGATTGGCTGCAGTAACCCAGAGGGCCTTTTCATTTGTCGCTCCCGGGTTATGGAACAGCCTGCCAGAGGAGACCTCTAGAAGCCTTTAAAAAGGTTGTTAAGATAGATTTCTTCCAGCAGGCCTTTCCAGATTAACCTCCACTCCACTGATATTGATATTCCCCATCTACCTCCAAAAAAGATAGATGTCTCACCTTTAGCTACCTCTAATTTTAGCTAATTTGTTATTTCATTTGCTTTTAATTAGCATTTTATATTTCTATTCATTTTATATTGTTACTGTTTTTGTTTGCCTCTTTTTGTGATTGGGAGGGGGATTGGGGTAAGGGATTATTTAGAAATCTGGTTTTAATTGTATATTGTATGTTATTGTTATTCCTATTTGTTGTAACCCGCCTCGATCTGCAGGGGAGGCAGGCTATAAATAAAATGTTGTAGTAGTAGTAGCATGATTCCATCTTACAGAATCCTAGGATTTGTAGTTTGATGAGGCACAAGAGCTCTCTGACAGACCAGGCTGTATATCTTTCCAAATTACATGGAGCTGCCCTTGAAGATAACTTGGAAGTTAAAGTTTGGACATCCCACCCACCTTTTCCCCTTTGCACTGAAAAACTCTTGCTTTCTTAATGGATTAGTTTTGGGAGCAGGCGGGGAAAAAATGTGAAAAACAGATTGCAGCAAACTGGCACCATAACCAGTAATTTTAACAAATGGAACTGATTTATCTCACAATTAAAATCTACTTCAAAGCTTATTTTCCTGAATAGCAGCTCCCATTAATTTTATTCTAGATAATGATACAATTATATGTAATCACTGACAGAATTCAGTTAAGTGACACATTGGTTCCTTTGTTCATAGTCCAGGGAGGCCTTTCAACTGTTTGGCTGTTGGAAGGCTTCTATTCTGCATCTGCTGAGAGCCGCTCTGGAATTTCTGATATTTTGTATGAAATTAATCATAACTAGCATGGCCCTGGGTCTCTAGCCATTTTTCTGCCAAACTACTGCCAACCTATTGAGTTGGTGCTGAGTACAGTGTGTGTAGTCAGCAACCTACTAACAACATTTGGCATCTATCATATTTTTCCAAACTATATGTTTAACCCCCAAGACTAGGGTCGGCCAATCTCAGGGACTGGCCCTGAGTCACCAACTTTGGTAAGTAATCTCCAATTTAGAGAAAAGGATGCAAATTCTCCAGGCAAGTGGAAGTGATAGATGCATTGGGATGTTCCCCCCGGCTGTTTTATGTTCATAAAATAAAGGGGGGGGGGGAACCTACCCTTTTAAGTGGTGATGACATCATCATCATCATCATCATCATCATCATCATCATCATCATCATCGCTTATACTTCAACTTTTCCCCAAAAACAGGACTCAAGGTGGCTTTTAAATTAAAACAAATACAGTACAATTGAAACATACCAAAAAGCAACATTCAAATGGAATTAAGCTATTAACAATAGTAAAAACAATTTGAAACATTAAAATAAAAAAATTAAATAGAAATTCAACACACTCTTTAAAGCACTTTCTTTAAAAAATCTTCAGCTTTCATAAAGCATTCTTTATTCCGGAATAAAGAAGTCTTCACCTACATATGGAAAGGATAGCAAGGAGAGACCCATTCTTGCCTCCCTAGGAAGGGTGCTCCAAACCCTGGAGGCAGCCACTGAGAAGGGCTTATTGTGCATTCATTGTGGTGTAGTGGTATGAGCAGTGGACTAGGATTCTGGAAATCAGGGTTCATATCTCGGTTCGGCCATGTAACCCCACTGGACAAGTCATACTCTCCTAGCCTCGGAGGAAGGCATTGGCAAACCCCTTCTGAAGAAGAAACTTGCTAAGAAAAGCCCATGATAAACCTATCTTAGGATTGCCATAACTTGGAAATGACTTGAAGGCACACAACAACAACAGCAGTGACAACAATGTATGTGATGATGGAAATGGGGGGAAAAGCAGCCCCCTGTTTATAAAGGTTCAAGTGGCAATGTCATAAAATGCCTACATTGTAGGTTGAGTCCTTTGTGGATTCTGCAAGACTGGGGAGTCCATATGAGGTCCTGACTGCAATGGCATGGGACAGCCTGGAGTGTCCTGGTTCCAGAGCTACCCTAACCATCCCCAGTTGCACAGGCCTGCTGTTATAATATTGGAGAGCTGATCATGCACATGTCCCACACAGATGCTAGACATATCCACCCCTGCCATTAGTCCCTTTGCCCTAAGTTAAAACAAGCTGCCCAGCCTCAATCACATGGCTGGACATCTAGTTCTGACATCATAGTGAGCAACTGGCAGCACTGGTAGATGTGCCAGGTGGCTGTGCCAGATGCACTTCAAACAGCCACGGTATCAGAATGAAGGGTTCTGGATCTTTCCAGAAAACCCAGAGCAAATTGTAAGTTATCTTAAGCATGGCATAGTGGTTCAAGCATTGGACTGTGACTCTGAAGACCAAGGTTCAAATCCCTGGTCAGCCACAGAAACCCACTGGTTGAGCTTGGGCAAGTCACACTCTTTCATCCTCAGATGAAGGCAAATAAAACCCCTCTCTGAACAAATCATGCCAGGAAAACCCTGTGATAGCTTCACCTTAGTGTCACCATATGTCAGAAATGACCTGAAGGCACACAGCAATAACAATAACTAAGGGTGTTATACTCCTGTTCTGGTGATGTCCATTATCTGGCTTGTTTATGCACCAGAACTGGGGTTTGGACCACGTGTTGCCTTGTCTCCTCACCAAGAGGATTGGGGGCATTTTATTTGACCCATGCAAATGGGTTAAGGCAAACATATTTCATTCCTATTAAAAAATGCAGGGGCTATACATTTTTGAAGCAACAGAATATGTTTTTGAAAAAAGGGTTCATTTGCAGTTCACCCCAATAAAAGTCCTTGTTTGTTTTCATTTGCAGCATGGATAAGCTTTAACTTAGTGATAGAGCATATGCGTTGGATTTATGAGGGGGAAGATTTAATCCATGGTATTTTCAGTTGAAGACCTCACATCAGATCTGTTATACTTTGTCTGAAACCCTAGAGAAATCCTAGAGAACTGCTGTCTGTCAGAGCATTCAGTATTGGATAAGCATGTTCAAAGCCCTGTAGGAATTCTGTCCCAAGTAGCAGATTTCTGTAGGAAATCCATCTGCCTATTTGATATTCAGCCAGATCAATTTGCTTTTCTTTTCTTTAAATGTAGTCAAGTCCTCACAAGCTCCTAGTACTGAGAGTTTGCTATCATCTCACTGCAACTTAGGTTTTGTAACTTTCATGCAGCATAAATAGCTGTGCATAAAAATTCACATACCCACGCAAAAAGTTAAAAATGTGCAAGAATGAAGATGGCTTGGTGATTATACACTTCCAGTGTATTTGAAGTACATCATTTTATTTTCATCATAATTAATTGTTGTAAACAACATTGACCTATCAGTGAGAAAACAGAACTATCAATTTTATCAACAAATAAATGAGCTTTAATTTGACATTGCAGATGGCTTAATTCATAAGGGTTAAGTGAATAAGTGTCAAAATAGATAGTAGCTGTTTATAAAGGTCTCATCTCAGCAATAGTCTTACTGAATGGCTTTGAGTACATTTCTTTCTCCTTTAGTTCTATGGTCTGTGAAATGAACTCTTTTAGTTGTATGATCTCCAGAAGATGGATAATAGGCCATGCAGTCATTAAGGGAGGAGAAAAAATCTGATAGATTTCCCATGCTCAACTTTCTATAGAGAAAATCATTATTTTATCTAAAAGTGAGGAGTGAGGTATCCTGGGGAGAGCTAAAAAGGCCCCTGTTCGGGTGATGAGCATGTGAACAACTAGATCTTAACATATACCTTATTTCCCCCTCCCGTCTTCTTTCTCACAATAGGAGTTAATGCATGCTAACAATAGGTATGTGGAAATCCTTCTTTATGGATATTTTCATTTTGCTGAAAAGTGAGATGCCGGAAACATGTGTTCACTTGAGCAGCCATTTCCCAATCTAGCTATTTTTTTTAATGTTAGCTTTCATCCTTGCTTAAAGGTAGATGTTTCCCCATTTAAAGCATGAATTGGCTTGGTATTAGCATGCTACATAACTATTGATCAAGACTGAACTGTTTCATAGCCTCCAAGCATAGGCAACCTGATGCTTTCCAGATGTGTTGTACTTTGTTGTTGTTGTTATTTTCTGTCAAGTCAACTTCAATTTATGATGACCCTATGAATGAGAATCCCTCAAGATCCTAGGCCATCAACTGTCCTGTCATGGCTCAATGCTGTGGAATCCTG
Organism: Phrynosoma blainvillii; assembly: GCA_026167975.1. NCBI lineage: Eukaryota > Metazoa > Chordata > Lepidosauria > Squamata > Phrynosomatidae > Phrynosoma > Phrynosoma blainvillii. The sequence continues at coordinate 23,667,705 of JANUYF010000002.1, forward strand.
GGAATCCTGGGATTTGTAGTTTGATGTGGCAGCAGAGCTCTCTGAGAGTAAAGGCTAAATATCTTACAAAACTACAAATCCTAGAATTCCATAGCATTGAGCCATGACAGTTGAAGCAGTCTCAAGCTGCAGTCAGTAGGGTCAATGGTCAGGGGTTATGGGACTTTATGTTTGAGATGACCTGAAGATACACAACAACAATAAATACAATGTTTTGTATGTGAGCTAGAAAATATGTCTTTAGGGAGATTTGGGTAAGAAACAGGAGAGAGGAACCATATTAATAGACTGAGAGTGAAATCAATTGACAGTTTTAAAGTCTCTGACCCCTGGGGAATTTGAAACACTGACTGATAGGGATAGTGGTGATGTCTATCACCACTATAATAGGGGACCAAGAATTATGCCCTTCAGTTTCTGTCCTATCTTTATGTTTGTCTTGTGATCATTATATACAGAGTGTTCTTTCTACAAAAGACTACTTTTTTAAAATATCCCCTTTGATGCTAGGTCTTGTATACTTCATTGAAGTTTCTTGTAAACTATAAATGTTCAAGGTGTAGAGCTTTTTCAAAGTTACCTGAATCTTTATTTTACCAGTCAAGGACAGGTGCTGGTGTGTGTGTGTGTGTGTGTGTGTGTGTGTGTGTTGCCATTTGATTTATGTCATTCCATCTGTTAGCAGAATAGAGCTGATTTCCCATGTCAGGTTTGAATAGTCTTCCCTTCAGGGTTACACAGTAAAAGTCAGAGTTGTGTGCAGTAGGAAACATATTAGATTTAGCCTTAAAAGACTGTGATGTATGTCATTAGGTAAATCTAGGCCACATTTGTGAATACAATGTCCTCAGATATAAAGAGAGAGCCAATCCAAATTTTGTTGTTCCAATAAAGCCTTCATGAAATTCTGTGACCTGCATAAATAATAGGAATTGAACCATATGTGCCATTCCTAGCTGTTACATGATTTTAATTTTTTTTCTAGAGCAAAGAGAGAAACTGAATCCTCTTCCTCTTTTATTTGAAATCGGAATGACAGAATTATAGAATCTTACAGGTGTATCACTTGGAGGTTTACCATCATTTAAGTGTCCCTAAATCATCCGGCAAGCACAAGGGTATGATAGCCAGTCATGCTTGTCCCCATGATTAAATCATCATAGAGGCATCCCCTCCCCTCACCCACCATTAAAGCATTCATGGAGCCTGTTATTAACAAATGGCGGCTCTGTGAAAGCTTTAATGACAGGAGAGGCGAGGGGATGCCTCCATGACGATTTAACCACAGGGACAAGCATGACCAACTATCACTTCTTTGCACTTGCTGCATGATTTAGGGACATTTAAATGACGGTATGCCTCCGTGTGATAAACCTGCAAGATTCTAGGGACACTTTATGGATGGTAAGTCTGCATGGGATAATCTCCTTAGAGTTGGAAGGGATCAAAAGGACAATGTAGTCCCACCCCCTGCCATAGAAGAATACACAGCTGCAGCACTCTTGAAAGATGCCCATCCAACCTCTGTTTAAAGACTTTCAAAGAACACTCTATCACTCTCCAAGGCAGTCTGTTCCACAGTCAAACAGCTCTTAGGATAAAGATCCCCCCCCCCCTAATTTTTAGGTAGAATCTCTTCTTGTAATTTGAATCCATCTGTTTCCATTCTAGTCTCTGGAGCAGCAGAAAATAAGCTTGCTCTATCTTCTATTATTATTATTATTATTATTATTATTATTATTAGACTTCTATATGGCATTCCTTTAGATATGTAAAGTTAGGAATCATGTTGCTCTCTGTCTTCTCTTTTCTAAGCTGAACATACCCTCCAGATCCCTAAGTCATTCCTTATAAGGCCTGGTTTCCAAACCTCTAGGTCTTCCTTCTCTGGACATGTTCTAGCTTATCAATTTTCTTCTTTAATCAGTCATATATGTCACTTCTGCAATTTAACTATAATACACATTTTCAAACATGCCATCTTAGTCACAAGAGCTAGAGTTGTTGTTGTTGTTGTTGTTGTTGTTGTTGTTGTTGTGTGCCCTCAAGTCATTTCCAACTTATGCCAACCCTAAGTGACCCTATCATGAGGTTTTCTTGGCAGGTTTCTTCACAGGGGTTTGCCATTGCCATCCTCTGAGGCTGGGAGTGTGTGACTTGCCCACGGTCACATAGTGGCTTTACAAGGCTGAGCTGAGATTTGAACCCTGGTTTCTGGAATCATAGTCCAACACTCAAACTACTACATCATGTTGGATCTCAAGAATAGACTAGCATCCTTCAAACTATTTTGGTTCAATACAGCCATGCTTTCCAGCAAGTATATATGGAAATGATTGGAGTTGTACCACTGGACTATAGGTCACCAGATATGGGACAGGTGGCCAGTGAATGCTTCCACATATTGTACTCTTTTTGTGCTTTCCTGGGTTTATGACATTCAGACAGCTGTGTCCCTATTCCTCATCTGGAAAGAACAGTGCCCTCTTCAGAGAGATGTTCTAAGATTATAAAATCTGAAAGCTTTTAAAACACATTGCATAAAAAGAGATTAAGGCTGAATTTGCACTGCAGAAATAATGTAGTTTGACATGACTTTAACTGCCATGGCTCGATGCTATGTAATGCTGGGATTTGTAGTTTGTCTGGGCATCAGAGCTCTCTGACAGAGAGGGCTAAATATATCACAACATCCCAGAATTCCAGAGCATTGAACCATGGTAGTTAAAGTGGTGTCAAACTGTATTATTCAGCCAAAAAGAACATAAGAAGTGAAAGATTATGGACAGTGGCTAAGGATAACTCTACATGATTACTATGCATGTAGTAATGAATCCAGTTAGAGGCTCCTCTTCTGCTGCATACAAATGGAAAAGGCACTGAAATACCCCATCATTGATGGAGGACAAAAGATACCAATGGCCAATTAATGACATATTAGATTACCTTTAGTTTACACCATGCAGCATTATGCTGTGACAATTTGATAATGCAGATTATCTTGGAAACCAGATGGTGCCAAGAGTATACATGCAGAAGGTTTTTGCAGCCAATTCAGATATTCAAATATCTTGCAGGCCCATAAAACTATGAAATGTACTTATTAAGTGTGCCTCACCTTCTGCTTTAATTCAACATTACATGTCAGAAACCCTGGTCAAGGGTCTTAAGTGTCACCAGGTTTCTTCCCAAATTCTGTTCTGCATAAGCACTACTGAAGCTTATTGTGTTATTCAGACAGTGAAAATAATCCTGGTAGAATGTGGGTTGAATTTTGGTTGTTCACATGCATTTTGAATGCATCTGATTAATTTTTTTTTGGGGGGAGGGGGACTGCCAAAAACCCACATAACCAAGGATAATCAATCTCAGGTTTTTTTCCCTCAGTTTTCCTAAAAGTTTTGCATTGTCATCTGTGTAAATAACTGATGCGAATAGACCCAGGATAAACTGGAGAAAAATTCTGCATGTTTCAAATACATCTGCATCATCAACTCCATCTTTTTTTGAGTGCTGACAATTGTGACCAACAAAACACACAGAGATGCACATAGATATGGTTCCAATTAAAAAAAAATAGTATGAGCAATAAAACTTGAATGCATGAGAGAATATTCAGATAGTCACACTAAAAAAACCCAACATCTGAATAAGGCCTATGTCTCACCTTTCTTTACACCAGATGGATTGGAGCTATGCATTTGTCTTATAATGTGACCTGAAAGGTTTTTATTGACACGCTGCCTCTGCAGCAAATGGTCACCTTCCATAAGTCTTGCAGTAAGTAGGGATCCAGTGTGTGTGCGGAGAATTTCATTTCTTACCCTCTATTTGGCATGCTATTTTGAAGTATTTTTTATAGCTCATTTTCCTCTCAGAGGCCATGAATGGTCATTATGGTAACTGTGTGAATAAAAGCTGTGAAGAGTCCAGTAGGGGCGTGTTACTCTTGAGGTACCATTTGGGAACAATAATGGCTGATTGTGGGACAATAAAATACATACATGCTATGCTTCTTCATGCCACAGTGACATCTGCTGGGAGGTAAGCTTGTGACAGAAAATACTTTACTGAGATAGTTTCACTTTGGCTTAAATGTTGAGCCTTCTGCAGAGGCTAGATATACTTAAATCTGCTTATTTTCTTGAAAGATTGTAAAAATTCTTCTTGAATTCTTTTTTAAAAAATTGGAAAGTTAGGTAAAGATTGGTCAATTCTGCTATCTCATGCATTCATACTGTTTAAACCTCAATCTCTTTTCACATCAAATGATGGGAAATTTATGAGAATTTGCAAATTCTTCAAAAAAAGACTGGAATGAAATCCTTCCTCATTTGGACTAGTCAAATTCAATACGTTAAATTGTTCTCAGTGTGACCCCCCTCCCCCCCATAATTTAAGTGACTCACAAATGTTTGCAAGATGAGGAGTTTAAAAAGTTGACAATGCTTATTCCACATTAACATGGCAGAAATTCACACTCAGATATTCAAATGCTGAGCCCTCAAGACTGTGTGGACGTTATCACACGCGAGTTTCTAGCAACAAACATCATTCCGGAATGAACGAAAGCAGCATCATTCCGGTATGCTTCTGGTCGTGCAAATGTAATTCCCAAAGAAACCGGCATGCAAAAGAACGGGGATGATGCCGCAATGCGACGGGGATGGGAGGGGGATGGGAGGGGGTTCTCTGTGATGTCGTGTGAACACAGGGGCAAAGGAACCACAATGGGATGGGGATGCGATGGGGTTCTGTCTGCTTTAGACCCCGTGTGATAACGTCCTGAGTGTGTGTGTGTGTCTTAGCAAACAATGTGGGTCAGTCATGTAGCTTTGGGGGAGGCAAAACTAGGACAGTAAGTTGGATATGCTAGCCACAGATGCTGGCGAAACGTCAGAAAGAAACTCTTCTAGAACATGGCCACACAGCCCGAAAAACCCACAAAAACTATGGATGCCGGCCATGAAAGCCTACGACTTCACTAGGACAGTAAGTTGAAAGTTCAGTCAAACCTTAAAAATACAGTGTAGGTCTCAAAAGGAAAAGGGAAGGGAATGTTACCATAGGATTGCAAACACAGCAAAGGTTTAGAGTTCTAGGTCTGAAGAGTTTTCAGTTTACAAGGATAAACATTTGGAGAGTGAAGAATTTCATGGGGAGCAAAATTAATTCTTATTTGGTAGCTACACAACTGAAAGTAACAGGTTCTCCCTTTCTTACATTGTCCTCATCATCTGGCTACTTTATTTGGGAGTCAAGAATGTGGATGTTTTTTGCCTAGTTTTTAGATTTATTTCAGAAAATAATTTGATGGGGAAGGGGGTTGCAATAATATCTGCCTTGTTTTCTTCTTTCAAAGCAAATACATGTATTTCCCCCATTCTCTGTTTGCAATGGCCTATGGTTTTCCCCGGACAGCCAGTTATAGTGAAATGTGTATGCAGGCTATAGTGAATGTCAGTTCTCCATGAAGCATAGTATGCATGGACATTTTAAAAAGTTTAAAAGCATTCCAAGGTCTGGAGAGAAAGCAAGACAGGACCTGGAGCAGTTGTTTACTTTGGACTTGGAGGCAGAGATAGGTTAGCAGACTGCTTGTTACTTTTTGGCTTTTGAGAAACACTGAATTATTTATTATCATTTATTTTTAGTATTTCTAACCCTCTATTTTTTTTCTGAGAAGGAAACTAAGCACAGCTTACTGAGGGGAAGAGGAGGGAATAGGACAGATAACAAGGACATGAAACAGGTATCTCAGAGCTCCAAAAAGAATCAGAAAGGGTACATGGGTGTCCAAATTTCACCTAAAGATAGGATTGTGTGCTCTTCCATACTTGCTGCTTTTTTGAAAAACCTGCATTGCTGAAGAAAATATTTGGTAGGCTGTAAAGAGTAATAAAAACATTTTCCTTCTTTTCTAATACAAGGGGCTATAATTACCACCTGTGGATGTGCCTGACCTGTTTTCCAACACTATATTTAATAACTATAATCTGTGTTCAGTAAGATTAAAGGTTACTGCTCCAGGGTTTGCTGGATTTTGAATCTCCTGGGTGATAACAGAGGAGATTTTTGCACAGCTAAAAAACCCAACTTACCTTGCCCGGTGTGAATCCTCTTCCAAGATACAGCTGGGTATTATCACACCAACGTCACTGCCAATTCCACTGGTTGAGTGCAGCTCAGCTGCACCCCAGATCCCAGGTGCTGCTTTTCAAAGTTGGAAAGCTCCCGGCTTGGAAAAATGGTCGCCAAAGTGCACCTGGGACCTGGGATGCAGCGGGGCTGCACTCAGTCAGTGGAATCAGTAGCAATTTTGGTGTGATAATACCTGGCTGCACCCTGGAACAGGATTGAAACCGGGCAAGGTAAGTCGGGGGGGTTCTAGCTGTGCAAAAAACTCCAGAGTCAGAACCCCAAGTTCATAAAAGCACCAGCAAGGCAAGCCAAAGGCAAGCCAAAGGACTAGTTTCTGGGAAAAGCAGCTAATGAGCAAAAGAGCTAGAGAGGTAGAAGCCTAGTCAAAGGGTAGGCAAAAGTCTGGACTCTCTGGAGTCAGAATATGGAAGAAAGTGGAGAGCATGTGCAAGGGTGAACCAGTTTTCCCTGAGACCCTTCAGTGAGCTGTGAGCCTCCCTCCCCCAGCACCACAAATACTTGTTTGTCTTCTGTCTCAAAATAGAGACTGGAAGTGACCCTGCATCACCCCTTGTCACCATTTTCAGAAGGACTGACAAAACAGTGGTATTTGTGCAAGGTTTTCTTGGTGCAGTGAGAGTATGGCATTTTTGGTGTGGTTTCACACATGGGGGTAGCTTTCTATGAATTTTTTCAGTAAAAATCTTACCCCCAAAGCTCTATTTTAAATAAAAAATAATGGAAGGTTGGGAGGCTTTGATGGACTAGCATGGGGCTTCAGGGACTACAAAAAATGGGATACCTGGGCTCCTTGATGTATGATGTATGGGTAAAGGCAGAGAGTATGTAGACCATTTGGCAGAGTCACATAATGGGAGACAAGTTGCTCAGACTGAAATGCAGGCCACATAGGAAATACTTTAGACATCTAAAGCCCTGGTTGCATGGGCCAAAAGACCTGTTCCTCCTCCACTTCTGGCTTTGTCCTGTTTAGATGCGACACATCCCCAAAAGGTTTTGATGCAAGCAATCCAGACAACATCTGGCCAGAACTGGGGGAGAACACCCTTAAAACATTACACATACACACATTATTCTGGATCTTCAGGAAGATCTGGAGCCCTCCATTCCTATGCCTCAACAGCTGACTGCATGGGCCTCCTGCTGAGCCACTCAGTATCTGCTGCTGCCATGGGTCACTTGGTTCGAGGTCAGAATGAGGTACCCGTCCCTATGATTGAGCTTTCCCCAGAGTATCCTGGCCTTTGCTGACATGGTCTATGTGGAGCTCTGTAGGTTTTGTTGGTAGGAAAATACAGAGTTTTCTTGAGAAGATTTGCCCACGGGGGTGTGCCATTACTCTCTGAAGATAACAGAATGTGAGTTGCCCAGGGATGCCCTGTGAATTTCCATGATTAAGCAAATATTGAACCCTCATCTTCCAAAGTTCTAGGTTAGTACTCAAACCACTACCCCATATTGGCTCTGACTGCTAGTGTTCTTGGAGTGGCAATTCAATGAAAACATTGGTTTTCCAATTTCCAATATGCCTTGCAAAAGAAAGGACACCTTGGTTCAGAAACTCACAAATCTGTGAGCCTTGTCAAACATTTCTGAGAAATAAAATATGCACATGCCTTTGCATATATCTTTTAAAACACAAATGGTCATAATGTGTAGAATGCAGAAGTACATTCAGATATGATTTGGTCAATGGGAATAGACATATAGAAGTGCATACATCAGAAAACATGCATTAAAAAGAGGGGGAAATGTAGGAAGAAAACCCAGTTTCACAGTGTTTTAAAAGATGAGAATCCAGATGGGATTAAAAGAAATGGAACAAAATAGAGATGAAGAGTTTTCTCTACCTCCAGGAGAACTGGACCTTACACCTTGCTATTGAAAGCATATTTCAGCTAAGGGGTAACTAGATGTTAAAAGTGCTGCAACTGTCAAGGAATACTCATGCATCTTTTATTAAAAGCCTGCAGGTACAATGATTCTGGATTCTTGTACTCATGGATTTATATATTACTACAAAATCATTTTTGGTGGAAAGCAAAGTTTCCAAGAGCATTAAACAATGTTTGTTTTTTTGTTGTTTGTTGTTATTTTTATCACTGCTTCCCAGCTATACTTCAAAGTGAGTCAAATAACACAGTACTATTTATTAACCTGTGATTGAAAAACTAGGAGGTGGGTTTCAGAAAGAAATGAGAATTTAGGATTGATGGACAGACCAGGAGGAAAGGTTGAAGCAAGGCAGAGACCAAAAGAGAATCAAGAAGATCCAGAAGACAATTCAGGAGGTAGAAGAAAGGAATAAGAATACCCAGGACTATTACCAGAGATTTGGCTACTTGTGTTAGGCTCAATTGAAATAGGAATTCCTCTAAACTCCTTCTCCTGTAGAACCTGAAGGTTCACTAGATGTAGGATGGGTGTGCAGAATCAATCCAGACCTGAAAGATTCTTCACAGAGAAATCTGCCACCTACAATTTTGAAGTGTTCTTTGCATTAGTTCACTAGATGCAGGATCTCCTGAATAATGTGTATGTAACACACTGTAGGTCAGATTCAAATTATTGCTCTGTTATGGAATTCATTGGGTGAGGTTGGCTTAGTCACTATCACTAAGCCTAGCCTATCTCCCAGGTTTTTGGGGAAAATCAAAATGTGTCACTGAAGAACCTGGATGAAGAGCCAGGTCTAAAGATGGAAATAACCAATTAAAGAAATGAATATTGAAATAATAATGTGTAATTTTGGGGAAATCTCAAATTCAATGGAGGAAAATAATGTTGAGTTTTTAAAGATGGAATACTGGATACCCATGTGACTATAATGTTGTTGTTTTCTTCTTGATGTGCTCAGTTCATTATAATTTGCCAGCAGAAAGAAGTGTAAGTGGGCAACTTCCATTTTTCCATTCCATTTCCATTTCATAAACAGAGGTTTATTTCTTTATTGAAAATATTTTTAAACTTCTGATAATTTTTTTTGAAAAAATATCCATGGTAGTTTATACTCATACAACACAAGAAAACAGTAATAATGAACTAGTCAATGACAATGTTTGTTGGTGTCTTTCTCTCCTTTGAAAGGCAGAATACTCTGGTGTCATTCTCTGGAGCAAGAGTGGGCAACCCTTGGCCCATAGGCTTCCTGTAGTCTCCAGTGATTTGGGCTCCTCCCGCATTGCCACTGAAATACCTCGTCTTCCAACATAACAGAAGTTGTAATTGTCAGTGTGTGGATGATGGGTGTTGCAGTGATGCTCTTTGGCACCAAGCAGAATCTGCAGGACAAGCTGGCTGCTGTGATCCACAGCCACTTTGTATCTCTTGCCATCAACTGGCTCAGCTTCTCTTCTTAAGGATCCTGTCTTCCTCAGTCAAGAAGACACATTGTAAAGTCCAAAAGCATAGTTTATTAATGCATATAAAAATAAAATAAGATAGCTAAGTAAAATCCATTGTGATGAACTTGACCAGTTCAGCCATGAAAGATTACATCTTTAACAATCCCAAAAGCTTAAGATCTCCAACTTGTTACAGTTAAAACCACTGCTTCCAGCCACACACGCGCTCACATCTTGAACAATAAACATTATAGACAAAGGCTTCTCTAGCCCCTTCCCATACTCCACCTTCTAGGTGTTAATCTTATGATAATTGGATAATGCCTGTATGATGTATATTAACTCAGTCTCTTGCTGTCCATCATCCACCACGTGACTATTTTCTCAGCCTAACGATTATTTACCTTTTTGATATCACTTTCTACCTATAACAAAGTCTGTGTCCATGAGTTCTACCTTTGGGAAAGTATATGTTTGTGTCTGTATAACCATCTGGTGATAGATTCACTTTGTTTTTCTAGATGTTGTTCTCATGAGGAAAATTCCACACACACACATCTCTACATTTCACCTTTGACTGCATAACCCATCCATATTCTAACAGTAATATAGCCTCTGCTATGTTTCACTCAGGGTTGGGAAGCATGTGGTCATCCAGATAGTCTTGGAATGTAACTCCTAGAAGCACCCAGCATAGTCTGTGATGAGGAAAATCATCTCAACAATATTTGAAGAGCCCCATGGTGCTCACCCCGATTCAGAATAATTATTTCTGTCTTGTGGCTGTGTAGAACCACCTCTGCTCTAAAAAAGGAAAACAATTAGATATCTCCCCTGGAAACCTGGGAGAGAAGATCTGCTCATAGTCTCTAGGACAGATTGCCATTTTTTTTTTTTTTTACACCATAGAGGTGATTGTTTTCTGCATAACATCACTGGGATATATTTTCTTTCCTGCATGTGTGAGAGAGAGATAAGTTCCAGGCTGAGCTTGGAACTTCAGTACTAAAGGTCTAATTTGTTTGGATTTTAGTGACATTATCATTAATGGAGTTTTTTTAAAAAAAATAAATACATAAAATCAGTAGTTAAATGAAACATTCAGATGTTAGTTGGAACAAAATCCTTGGAAAAGATAGCAGATAGTGTGCTTCTGTGGTTGACATCATTGCCCCCTAGTGGTGCAATTTGTTTCTTGCTCCTGTGTTTTGTAGTTTAGATTACCTTCACCAACATAGCAGTTTTCAGATATAAATGGCACAATTCAATCCCTGGATTGGGATGATGAGATATATGGTTCAACACATCTGCCAACTGCCAGGTTGGAGAAGGGTTTTCTTAAAATATGGTATCTAACATCCTGTCACTTACGTTTTAGTGCTAATCTGCATGTCTTATGTTCTTTTCTTCCCTACCTACCAAGCCTTACATGTGTGCTGTTCTCTCACCCATCTAATGCCATGGATTATTTGTCCGGATTACAGAGAACTCACTAATATTTTAAAAGCTAAATCCATTACTAGTTCCAACTACAATAGGTTTATAGAAGAGAAAAAGACTTGATGAGTCAACTGTATTGTATGCCTGATTGATTCATTATGTCTACTGTAATTTGGACTAGATATTAGATTTAATCTGATATTTTTATTTTGGTTGGGGTAACTGATTCAGTACAGTACTGTAGTGCTCCTTGCTCTGCTAGATTTCTGCATGCAGTTGTGTTGTACTTCTAAAGGTAAACATTAAAATGTGCCACTCTCCATCAGAAACAAAGTGCTAGGAGTCCATATGTCCATTCACACTACAGAATTATAACACTGTTATACCAGTTTAAGTGCCAATGTCAGAAAGAATGTCCACCACCTTCTGAGAGTCTGTTCCACTATTGAATAGCTCTTTCAGCTAAAAAATTCATTCTAATGTTCTTTGTAGTCTCTTTTCCTGTAATTTCAATCCATTGTTTCTTGCTCTGATCTCGGGAGTAGCAGCAAACAAGCTTGCTCCACGTGACATAATATCATCTCTTAGTCTTCTCTTCTCCAAGCTAGATATACCCAACTCCCCAAGTGATTCCTCATAAGGCTTGGTTTGCAAACCTTTTGCCATCTTGGTTGCCCTTTTTAGCTTATCAATAACCGCCTTGAACTGTGCTCCCCAGAACTGGATATATTATTTTGGGCTATTTGCAGGTGAAACATGATGAATCACACACTCTTTTAGAACCACCTCTCTACCCCTGCCATGTGAGAGGGATTCCCTCCATCCACCCCTAGAACTCCCTCCATTCAGGCCTTGATGGCAGGGGAACCATAGAGAAGTGGTGGAATTTCTAGTATCCTTGTTGTTGTTGTTTTTAGCATCTGATTCTCCTCCTGTGTACTTTCTCCTCCAATGTACTTTCTGCTACTTGCTTTTAAAGATCCCAGTGTTTAAATCCCAGCCATAAATTCTCCATCACTGCAGCTGTTTTGCTTGACTCACTAAATAAGACCTGACATTTCAGGACTGAATCTATGCAGCATTGCTCCCTGGGTAGTCATTTTGTGGTTGCCGAAGTAGGCTACAACCACCCGTTATCAGAAGAGGATTGCTTAGTGACCCATATCTATGATTTAAGTCTTCAGTTACAACAGGACTATCCTAGTGAGGTACACTTTTTTTAAAAAAAGAAATACCCCAGATCATAAAGGTCATAATTGCACAAAGACTAGTGAACTGCAAGAAATGAGGAAGTTCTGAAATCACCCAAATACAACTAGCATAGGCACTGGATTGCTAATATTACAGCTGCTTCTCCTAGTGCATTTTGGCTGTGTTACTTTGCTTATCTTTTTCCCTCTGAGCCTAAATGTTTGACTGAATTCCTCCATTAACTTCAGTCCCCCTGCAGTCTGAGCTAAATCAGATCAATGATGGAATGTCCTGACATGATTACTCAGCAGGATTTTTTTTTTAAATGAAACCAATATCCTTGAGAAGATTTGTTAAGTTCTAGACACACATACACCAGCTGCATTTACATCTGGGGTAGACAACAGGGGTATAAATCTTCATGCACTTCATTCTCAAGAATGTATACTGTCTCAGGTACATACGGTTGGTCCTCTTTATCCACAGATTCTCAAGAATGTATACTGTCTCAGGAACATACAGTTAGCCCTCCTTATCCATGAATTCAACAGTATCTGGCTTTAAAATATGTTTGTTTGTTTTTAATTCCTTGATTTTGTTATTTTATATAGAAGAAACCTATAGGAGAAACCATTTTACTACCCCTTTGTATATAAGGGGATTTGAGCATCCACAGATTTGGATATTGACATGAAGTCCTAGAACCAATCCCCAAGAGTCCACAGCATTTCCTCATCCCTGTTTTTTTTTTTTTTGGATGCTCCATTTGCAGACAAATCAGAAACAATCCTGGCCTCTTTAACATTATGTATGCTGAGTGTCTTTTTTGACACAAGTCAAAAGTCTGTGTGAATCAAGGACAGCTTATGATTCTACCCTAGCATCTTATGCCAAATTGATGGGTGAGTTTGTAGTTATGTAAATTGTTGATGTACCTGATAGGGATCCATGTGTATCAAGTGATAACAAATGTATAAAATACCATGGCTAGCATTCTGTTAGTGACATATGGTGGAATAATACTGATTTTTTCGCTGCACCATCCAACAAAGCCATGTAGTGGCTGGAAGCTGTTAAAAGGGATATCTGGCTATGTTTCTACAGTCAGATGCACAACAATGATGTTATCTTCTGGGACTATTGAAGGATCCACAAGAGGTCACAGAGGTGGCCCTTATTGTAGTGCCAACATCAAGAAGCTCAACAGATTGAGTTTTTCCTCACTGCCACTATAGGACAAGAAACACTATACCTGTTGAATTTCTGTCTGCCATACAAGTATAAAAGCCCAGTGAGTCTTTGACTGCCAGTACATTTGCAGTGAAACCACTGATTATAAATAATAACTTTCAGTTCTTTGAACACTATGGTGATTTATTTAATGGTATTAATATGTGTAATGCTTTATGAGATAAAATACTCAATCCAGAGGGAAAATAGTAGTGGAAGAGGAAGGAAATTGAGGCAGACATGAACAAAGGCAGAAGATCCAACATTTTAGTTAAACAAACTTAAATTCAGTTATGGGTCTTTACATATGCCAGGGGGAGTTAGTGACTGTCATGTCACTGAACTAGTGAATCACTAAACAAGTACAGTTCCTTTACAGCTACTCAAAACCTGGCATAGATTCACTTGCTCCACTGACATGGGACCACATCAACTGCCATTGGCACATAGTAATCAAATAGAATGTAAGCACAGGATACTAATGATATTGGTTTTCTTTTATTCCTATGGAACGTCAATAGAAGAAGGAAAAATTGCTTGCAAACACACTGACAACACTATTATAATAACCTGTCCCAGTGATTGATCTTAATCAGAACCTTCAAATGTTATTCCCCCCCCCCTTTTCCACAATACATTCTTCTTCTTGGTCCATTTCCTTCTTTTTTCTTCTTCCCTTATTCTTCTTCTTGTATAATGTATAATATATTATTTTACATTTATTTACATAATTTGTCTTTTGTATCTTAGTATGACATATTCCCAGTTTTGGTAATTCCATTGTTATCAATTATATTATAACACGAATAGTATTATGATAAAAGTAATAATAGGAGAGCTTACTTAGATATGGTATAACAGGTAAATATTCAGAGTAGGGGGGGGGGAAAGGACATTAAATACAATAAGAAAGAAGAAAAGAGATGGGTGTACAATTTGATACTAGGAATGTGCAAGAATGGTTTATTATGTACATATCAGTTTGGCTTTCTGTTTTGGTCCTTGTTTCTTGGATTTGTTTAGAATGGAAAAATAAAAAATAAAAGATAAAACTAAAAAAAAAATGTTTTTTTTTTTTTGGCCTATACCTCCCAGAACCCCCCAGCCACCATATCCAGCACAAATTTGGGTAGCTGTAGTACAAAAAGTAACATATTAAAAGTATGGTTTTGATTGTAATAAGAGACATGGTTTGCGATATACTACTTTTTTATGCTACTATTAAAGAAGGTTTATATTTTAAAAAACAAAAATCCCTGCAGGCAAGAATGTCTTTTCTGAGAGCACAGCATCTCTTTATCATAAAAAGAAATAAGGAACTGTAGTTGAATTAGAGAAGCTTCATAGTTGATCTATTACATAATTCTTTGTTCTAGACTGATTTGTTACATAATGTGTTTGTTCTAAGATACCAAAGCAATTGTCAGAATGAATTGTGGTGGACAAATCTGTTTATTTGCAGTACAAATTCATTTCACACATATTCAGTTATTAATAACAACAGCAATAGCAAGTACTGTTTATCTGTGCATTTAAGCACTCCCTAAGCAGTTTACAATGTGTAAGCCAGTTGCCCCCAATAAGCTGGATTCTCATTTTAGAGACCTAAGTAAGGATGGAAGGCTGAGTCAACCCTGGAGCCCTGTCTGGGATCAAACTCACAATCTTGTGGCTGTGAATGGCTGCAGTACTGGCATTTAACTACTGGTCCACTAGTGTTCTTATCCTTAATCTGTTCTATCCAGCTTCCACATCTGTGTGGAAACATGAGATATTGTATTGCTTTGCATATAAAATTTCCACCTCCAAATATGCACAGATGCATGAAATTTCCTCTAACATGTGCATGTTTTGCATCCACCTGTTCCTCTTTCATTTAATTTACATCCCACTTTTCTTCCAGAACAGGTTATTAATTATAATAACTTCATGAATTAATGTTGTGCACAACTCTCCCCAACATACGCATTTTTCCTTATTATATGCATCTTGTACACTATTTCCCCTAGGGTGCATTGCATAAAATTTTACATGCAACATATGAGCCACAAACGTGTGAGTCAATTCAGAAAAGTCTGTAGGATGAGTTGAGTTTTGATTTGAGCATAAACATGAACATGAATAGAGCATGAATTAAGCCAGTTTGCCTAAAAATGTAGACCAAATGAAGTTCTCTCTCATCCCAAGTAATGTGCTGGGAAGTTTCTCTTCCAATCTCATTTCACTTGGTGGCTTTGAAAAAGCCATTTATGTAGCCCCAACTGCCTACCTATAATATGCCTACAATAATACTGGCCTATTTTACAAACTTGTGAGGATTATGCAAACTATTTTTGGTTAGCAATATCTCTGAATTGCTCTTCCCCTCAATGAATGGTGAAATTGTTTTACAATAGGGAGGGAAATTCTGTCTGTTTTACTTCTTTCTTTCTTCAAATGTTTCATGTTTCCATTTGTCTGGGAAAGCAGCCAGCAGCTGATAACAAGTCTCAAAATAAAATATTTGCCAAATAAACAAAAGAACACCACATAGAGTTTGTAGAATTAAGGCAACATAGTCAAGTAGCTCAGGAAGATCAAGGATGGCTGTTTTGTTCCAGAAAAACAGAATGGTCAGTCTGAGATTCAAGGGTCCAAGCCAGGAAGTCAAGAAGAGCATCACAGAATAAGGTGCTTTCACCAGGGAAATGCCCACAGTTCCAGAAGGCTCTGCTGCCTGGAGGTTTGGCTCATGGTTATCTTCTGAGGCCAAAGACTCTGCTGGTGCTGTCAGGGCATTGCTAGGGCCAGGCTCTGGCTCAGGCTCAGGCTCAAGCTCAGGGTCACAGTGAGACCATTTAATTCCATCTTGTACACAAATGGAGTTTTGAGTGTTTCTACATTCCTGAAAAATTACCACACAGCTTTGCATTAGCCAAATGCAAGACTTACGACAAGTTCCAGCACTGAGGGGCTCATACTCTACCTGTCTAGTTTATGCATATGTAGTTGAGGGGAATCTCAGAACAAAAGGTGACAAACTTTACATAGAAAATTCAAATCCAGAATTTAAGAGTTAAGCACTCAGCTCCTTTAACCCAGATGGAAAAGTTAGTTTCTCCCACACCTATTTTTAAAACCCTCACGTTCTTTCCATCCTGAGTATAGATAAATTTGTGACATTCTGAAATTCTTCTCAATAAAGGATAGAAATTGTGCCACCAATTCCTAATTTACAAGGAATTTACAAGGAAGCCACAAAGACAACAAAGTGCAAATAAAGTCCAATGTTCAATGAAAACTGGTAGCTCCAATGCTAGTAAGGAGCCCTGGTGGTGCAGTGGTTAAATGCCTGTACTGCAGCCACTCACTCATAAACCACAAAGATGTGAGTTCTATACTAGCCAGGGTTCAGACTTGACTCAGGTCTGCATCCTTCCAAGGTCACTAAAATGAGTACCCAGCTGTTGGGGGGCAATGAGCTTACAGTTGTAAACCGCTTAGACACTGCACAGTATGAAGCGGTATATAAATAAAGCTGCTTTGCTTTAGTAAGATGATGGATTCTCTCTGGATTTTTGTCTGAAATTTAAAGGAGTCATATGAAGGTGCTAAACCTATTATAGCAGATAAGATTCAGAACTTAAGGCTTATATCAGTAGTTCTCAAATAGTGGGACCAAACCCCGGGGGGGGGGGGGCACAAGACTTGGATGACCTAGAATCATAGAATCATAGAATTATAAGTTGGAAGAGACCACAAGGGCCATCCAGTCCAACCCCCTTGCCATGCAGGAACTCCCAATTAAAGCATCCCCGACAGATGGCCATCCAGCCTCTGCTTAAAGACCTCCAAGGAAGGAGACTCCACCACACTCCGAGGGAGTGTGTTCCACTGTCAAACAGCCCTTGATCCCACCTGATCCCTCCTCCTTCTCCTTCTATTCCCAAACTTGTTTATTTGCAAAATTTACACATGTGTTGAATTAAATATTGGCTTTACTTAAATGACACTGTGAAGTCGTAGGCTTTCATGGCTGGCATCCATAGTTTTTTGTGGGTTTTTCGGGCTGTGTGGCCATGTTCTAGAAGAGTTTCTTTCTGATGTTTCGCCAGCATCTGTGGCTGGCATCTTCAGAGAATGTTGATTGTACTCTGTATATTTAACATGTTAGCCACCCCGATTGCTCTCAGAGGGGCGAGGTATAAATAAATATTATTATTATTATTATTATTATTATTATTATGAAAAAGCCACAAAAATGTAAATAAAATTGTTCTAATTTGAACAATGTTATACAAATATGAACACCAAATAAATAAAATATTTTTATTTGCATGCTACATTGAGTAGAGGGGGGGGGGGTGATGTGTGCATGTAGATGTAAATGAGGGTCCCAAGTGTAAAAAAAAATTGAGGACCACTAGCTTAGATTAAAACCCAGTGCAGATTCACCACTGCCATTTTGAAAATAGGTTTCAGAAGCTTGGATAGCTCCTCACAGAGCAGCTTTATTGAAAACAGAGCCAGTCCTTTTACCTGCTCCTGCTGGACATATAAATGCCTTGTAGATAATAATTATGATGATAATGTGATGTTGAAGGCTTTCATGGCTGGCATCCATAGTTTTTTGTGGGTTTTTCGGGCTGTGTGGCCATGTTCTAGCAGAGTTTCTCTCTGATGTTTCGGTGAAATATCAAGAAGAAACTCTTCTTAGAACATGGCCACACAGCCCGAAAAAAACACAAAAAACTATGATGAAAATCTTTTATTATTATTTGGAAAGTCAAAATGGCTGTTCCCTGAGTAGGGCTTTTAAACAAACAGCTCCTGGGAGGAGGAATTTCTGTTAACAAATGTGACTGCAAGGCACCATCACACACTAAGTGTCACATGGACTCTTTCGATAACTGCTATTAATCTAAATAGCTTTCTCTTCTTTCTGAGTTTATTCCCAGAGAATCTTTCATGCCTGTTTTCCATCGCTTTACCCCCTCCTTAATTAATTGGCATAATTGATGGAAATGGGCCATTTGAGAGCTAAAGCCTCTTTAGTGCGTTGCTGAAATTACTGAGTGCTTGATGGAAGCACTAGTGATCTGAAGGTGAAATGCTGGATTACAACCTTTGATACTTTCCATGCTGTATGTTTCATTCTGGTATTTTGGTAGGATTGGCTTAATTCTGTCCATAATGCATCAGATGTCTGTTCTGAGACATCTGAGCAGCCTCTTTACTTGCAGAGAGTTGCAGCATCCTCATTATAGAGTATAAGGATGGGGGAATATTTGAAAATATTCAGTTAGTAGCTAAAAAGGAGGTTTCCTGAGTTTCAGGAAATCCCAATGAGGAAATTTTCCTCTGTCAAGAATCTTTGTAGTTTGGGGCTTTTCTGCACCACCACACAAATACACTGTATCCTTCCCCCCCCCCCACAAAAAACAAAACAAAACAAAACACCCTGCATTTTCTGTGCAGAAATCAAGAATTTGCCACAGAAAATTCAATTCTGTGTGTGAAAATCTTACCCCCTTTTTTTTGTCACACAAAAGTCCCAAATTTTCAATAGTCTTCGAAAACACCACAATTTTGAAGACTTTCTCACAGCAGAAAGAGAGTTGTTAAAATTAACCATCAATTTCTCTGAGAATGAAATTAGGGAGAAATTTATATTCCTAATCAAATGTGGGTGTAGAACCATGTACAAATGTGTGGGGGCAAACCACATGAACTCTATGGACAGAATGATCTCAGGGTACTGGGTGACTTCACAAGGAAAGATGACAAGAAGCACAAAACACTCTCAGCCTGTGAATCCAGAGTGTGTCGTCACTAGGGTTGGCATCACCCAGTGCAGTAACTTATGGTGCCACCCCCACCCTCACTGACCTCCTTCCTACCACACCATACGGCAACCTTAGTCATGTTTTTTCTACTAATGCTACTGATAAATTATAATTCCCATATATTATTGAATGTAATGGCAATATTTGGGATATAAACAACTAGCAAAATTAAAATTATACATGTAAATACAGTCTATACACACAGCCTAAATGTATTAATGTGTACATAGTTTTATGTGGTTAAAGTGAAGATTTGGTAAGATGTGATGTTTTTAAAAGAAAATTTAAAAATAATATATATATATTTAAAAAACTCAAAATTGTAATTGTTTTAATATAAATATAAATATTATAATAATAATAATAATAATAATAATAATAATAATAATAATAATAATAATAATAATAGTTTTATTTTTAACCCGTCCCTCTGCTCATTAACCGGGGTGGCGTACAACAAGATTAAAACAGATAACAACTTAAAACACTCCTTCAACCCAATCCCTAACCCTCCCCCCCTTAAAACTAAATTAAATTAGTACAAGATTAAAATGGCTATTGCACAACAAAATACATATATATACACACACACTGTAAAAAAATCCTGTGATTTTTTTCCTTTTTCCTCCCACTGAGCTTCACATGATCTCTTCAGCATTTTAAAGGGATGCAGATGAACATCACAGCCCATTTCTGCCAAAAGACAGTTGTTTAAGGAGCAGTGGTCTCATCCCCCCCTTTAGGATGAGCTGAACCTCCCACACACACACACACTCATACACACACCTTTTGATGCCGCTGCATCCAAGTGGAAGTGGGGAACATTAGCCATATTAGCATACTACTTATCAGCCCAGTCAGTAGTCATGTAGCCTCTGAGATGGCATTGGTACGGATCCAAGAATTGCCTCCTTTCTGAGCCTATGAAAGCCAAAGGCCTTCATAAACCAAATTCTGACTCTTTAAATACTAGATTAGAACTATGGGCAGAAGGATCCAACCTTCATAGAGTTAGCTGTGAGCCCAAATGGCTTCCTTTGTACTATGATCATTTCCTTGCATGCCGAAAAGTACCTCTTGCGTATTGTGAGGATTAAAAGAGTTGTGGTCCTAGAAGAGGAGGGATGTGGTATTAAGTGAAGCAAGAGTCAGAGAAACAAAAGAGTACAGTTAAATGTAAACTTTGCTTATTAGGCTACTGCATGCAACAATGAATCTTTTCAGCAATGTCTGTGAGAATATAAAAGGGGTTCTGCACAATTTTCAATAACTATTCCTACATCATGACTTCACTGCATAAAATTACACAAATATTTATATGGTCTCATTCCACAGAAAACAAATTTGAGAGCAAAAAGTATATTTTTCAAAGACATTCACTATCTCCTGCACACACATTTTGATTTTCCTCTCTGTCCATAAAATCATAGAAGGAGAGCTTCAAGTGGTGCTTCCTTCTAAAGTAGATTCAGACATTAAGTGTTGTCTTAATCTGTTCCTTCCTATGAATACACATGCACTTTCCCATAGTGCTGCCTAAAGCAGATCACTTCATACAGCTACACAAAAGTGTCCAGCCCTGAATGGGAACTGAATAGTACCAAAACAATGCAAGTATTCATCAACATTGGGGATGCAAATCTTAACTTGTTTTGTCATGTTTTGTTTGCAATGAGCAGGGAAGCACAAAGAAATAAGTGTGTGTATGTATTTTGTCAAAGACAACTGACATATCTATAAGAATGATTTTTTTGACATTTCTGTGCCTTCTAAATTTGGTAAGTATCTCCCTGCTAATGCAAATAAGCTGTCACTTCCATTTTGTATACCAAATAGCTCCTGAGATAGTATTGCCTTATACACACTACTTAAGAGAGCTTACCAGCAGAATTAATGTAATGTGTGTGAGAGAGTGGGGTCCATTTGTTTCAATTCATTTTAATCCAAAATAAAAGTGTCAGTTTAGCAGGAGTGCAGACACGCAGAAAAGATAATCCAGTATTTCCCTTTAGCATTAGTGTATTGTAAGATGTTCCTGTAGAAATCCCATGTACTTCAAACACTCAAGCATCTTTGTACCTCTAGGCTGAAAATGATTTGTTGTTTCAAATTCTGGCTTTCTAGTTTTGTGCACACTAGTACTTCTGACTATTCTTCAGGTTATGTGCTAACAAAGTTTGTGTTGTGTTAGTTGTTAACTGCTTTTGAGTCAGCCTCAACTCATAAAGACCCTGTGAATGAGACATCCATTGCTCAGTTTAGGACCTGCAGATTCAGGCCTCCGACCTCCCCAAATCAATCTAACCATCTCGCATACAGTCTTCTTCTTTTTCTACTACCTTCTTCTATCTTCCCTAGCAGTGTTGTCTTTTCTAATGAATTATGCCTTCTCAAGATGTGGCCAAAGTATAGCAGCCTCGATTTCATCAGCTTGGCTTCCAGGGAGAGTTTGGGGTTGATCTCTTCTAGAACCCATCTTTTTGGTCATCCATTTTGGTCTTCAGCACTCTTTTCCAGCATCAGATCTCAAATTAGTTTATTTTCTTCCTCTCTGCTTCCTTCACAGTCCAGCTCTCACATCTATACATGGTGATGGGGAATACAAGGGCTTGGGCAATTATAACTTAGGTGCTCAGCTGTATATCTTTACACTTTAGGGTTTTATCAAGTGTTGTGGTTTTCAATATGTTATCTTCTGACCTCCAATGGTCAGTGACTCAGTAATCTGTAGAAGCAGTAGACTGCATTGCACAGACTTGATTCATGAAGCAATTTTATTTGTTGTATTTATATTCCATCTTTCTGCTAGCGAAAGACTCAGAAATTTTAAAACAAAGTCTAGCCAAAATAGTATTTACCAAAGTAAAAAAATAAACAGAGAATTCTATTCAAAACACATAGATATTTGAAAATATATTTAAAACATAATTAGAAGATAAAGCAATGAAACCACAGCACACCACATTCAAAACACCCTTCTGCCTCATAATTTAACCATCAAAGGCTTGCCTTCATAAGAAGGTTTTTGCCTAACTGCAGAGAGAGAATAGAGGTGGCCAAGTAAACCTCTCATGAAACAAATTCCACAGCCTGGAGCAGGCTGAAAAGGCCCCACATCCTCACCAAACATGCCTTTGATGGTTGTGGTACTGTGAGAAAATATTTGCTCAAGGATCTGAAAAATGTAGGCTGGCTTCTATAGGGATATACAGTCATTTAGTTAGTTTGGACTCAAGGGCTTTAAATGCCATAACCATCACTTCAAATTCTTCCTGGAAACAGACTGATAGCCAGCAAAGTTTTTTCAATGGGTGTGTGGGGTATATATATTCTCTGTAACCTGCCCCAGTCAGTAGCCTTGGTCTTAGCATTTTCGACTTACTGAAGTACATCTTCAGAAGCTTGTTCATCGGCTATATATATAAGGATGCAATCTGTTATGTTAGCTTCTGAAAATACTTTTTTTTTGTTTTGTTTTCTCTTCCTTTCTTTAGCAGACCCCCCCTTGCATTCCAGCAATTATTAAAATGTAAAATCAGGACAGAACAACCACTCATCTCCTGTTATCTGGTATCCTGGTTTTATGAGTTAATACAATTATTACAGAAAATTATTTCTATGGAACCACATACTGTGGTGCTCCTCTGGTTAGATTATGGTCTTTGAAAAAGGACATAGATATAAGAAGGGATACTGTCCTTAGGATTTGATGCCATCCTACTATTTATTGACCTGAATCCTTTTTGTCCTATTAGCACTAGGGTAGTACCAGTAATCAATTGATGAATGGCAGGTCAACTGATAGGCAAATGCCACCAATGCTATGGATCTATTCTATTTATTTCTACTATAATAGGCCTCCATTGTGCCTTGATCCCAAACTGTTGAGAGGCTCTCCCTCCTTTCCAACAACCATTGCAATTAAGAAGTTAAAGAAAGCAGAACTCCATACTTCTCTTCTCTCATTGGAGGGAGAGAAGAGAAGTATGGAGTTCTGCTTTCTTTAACTTCTTAATTGCAGAGTTATGACAAAGAAACAGATTGTTGGACCATATACCTAGAAGTGGGTTGACAATAGCCTAAATCCTATTGTTAGTACTGAATACAGTAGGCTAATTGAATCAATTTGTTTCATCTATGTGTTGACTCACTTGCCAACAATTTATTCAGTGGGTCTACTCCAGTTGGAATTAGCCAATAGGATTGCAGTTAATGTCTCTAGCTCTCATTCCAGATGTAAATAGGACTATCTTCCAGTTGAACCATTCCATCAGGGAGAAGTTTCTGCCCTGATCACTATTGTCCTTTGTTTCTAAATGAATGGCAGGCTGTTTCTTGGATGCAGGTAGATAACTTCCAAGTGATGTCTTAAGCTCAACATCCTGACCTTCTAGGCTGTCAATATGCCAGGCTTAAGTCAGTCTTCAGTGGGAAAAACACACACATACACATAGAGAGTAAAAAATCATTACAGATTGTGACAAGGTGTCGGCTTGCAGTTGGTTGGCTTAGTCACTGTGCCTGCTGTCTAGCACATTCTGAATGAATAGTGTCATTATCTAAGCCTCTGTTATCATTAAGTGCTGTGAAATGATCCATCCCCAAGATCATTCCTTTGTGGATCTGCACAGCTGACTCACAGCATAAACTACATAGATTTCTCTTCTTCTTCTTCTTCTTCTTCTTCTTCTTCTTCTTCTTCTTCTTCTTCTTCTTCTTCTTCTTTGGTGCCACACAATCTTCACAAGAACAGAGAGACAAATTGAAAGATTTCTCTTGTAGAGGGAAAATTAAAAGCAGCCAAATGGCTCCATTGCTTTGGCCCATTAAATCCACACTAAATTTTATGGGAGTCACTACTAATATTATGGGAGCTATCCAAGGTGCTGAGCATAGGGTTCAGAACCTTAGAAAGGTCTTTTAAAACCCAGGATGAGTGTAGTCTCTCAAAGCAATTGAACTATTGACTGCTTCTAAGTAAATATCTAGAATGTTTTGAGGGACGTAAATGTGTTTCAGGAAGAATGGTCTCAAGGGAATTCTGTACATTTATTATCAGCAGAGGTCATGTGGATCTCAATGGCTGTAAAGGAAGGTGTAGGAAACTTTTGGACCTCTGGATATTTTGGGCTAAAATGTGCATCAGTGCCACTCAGAATGAACAAAGTTAAGGAATTACTTTTAACAAGGACTCTAAACATTCTAAAATAACTGTCCAAGGTGCTAAACCTTATTCCCCAAATAGATTTGGCACTTTGAATAGATCATTTAAAGTCTGGACTAAAATCTAGAGTAGATTCACTCTCCCATTGACAAGGAAGCCATCTGTCACCTCTGAAACTAGGATGTCCATCTTCCATGATACTGCAACTTACCAATATCTGGGACTCCTACTTGAGACAGTCTCTGCTGATCTAAACAGATAGTACTGGCCCAAATGAGCTAGTGATCCAACCCAACAAAAGACAAATTTGCAGTTAGCCTGTGCCTCCAAAAATATGTTGAGCCCTCAAGAGTCAAGTAGAAAATGTAAATTGAGTTTGCCTAAGAAGGCTGGCCTTGGTAGTGATTCAAGTAGAATTTTTCCCCACATCTTCATTGCACTTGTGTAATGGGTGTCAAGGACATCTTGGTTCACTGGAAGTCACCAATAGTAACACCTGCTGTTTGTATTTTGTCTGGGAGAAGATGGAATCACTTCCTATAACCTTGTCTCCTCTTCCTGCCAAGCCAACACAAATATTCTGTCTTTAAGTTTTATTTTTTAAAAAAATCAGGGCTGGACAACAATAATGCAACAATAATGGCATACATATGTGAGCATGATCAGTCTAGTTTAATGCCTCTGAATAACAAGTGTGAGGGGTTCATTGCTAAAAATGTCCTCAGAAATGAGCAATATCAGAGTCATTACATACAATTTGCTGTTCACATTAAAACACATTACCACAATAAATCAATCCACGTCACGCATTGTTGAGCAGAAAAATAAAACAATTTCCCCATTCTCCCATTGCCATTTCTAGTTTCTTTTCCCAAGTTTTTTCTTTTTTCTTTTTTTATTATAATCTATTCTCTTATTAACAGCAATAAGATAAATATATCGTACATTTCATTTCACTCTAGTCTTAATACATAGTAACATAGTACATAATACATAGTACATAGTTACCTCAATAATACTGAACATATCCCATTTACATTATCTTCTCCTTCTAAAGAGTTCTGGTTATATTAATTAGGAAGTGTTTCTGTGTCTTATTTTAGACATACTTCATATCAATGCTTAATTCCAGAGATTCTCTATTTTTTCCCACTTCTCGTGGTATTTTTCATCCGTTTTGTCTTTAATCATCATTGTCAGCTTGTCCATATTCATCAGGTCAATTAGTTTTATTTGCCATTCTTCTTCTAGATTCTCCTTATTCTCTTTCCAGTATCTAGCAAATATTATATGAGCTGCTGTTATCATATATAATACAACCTCTCTTTCTACCGTACTAATTTTTTGTTTTAATTCTTCTGTTATGTTCAATAAATATAGTTTTGGATCCATCTTAAAGTAAATTTGAAAGGTATCTTGTATTTTTGTATGAATCAAATTCCAAAAGTTCACAGCTGACTCCCACAATGAATTCCTTTTTCATTTTCTTTTTTTAAAAAGTCACCACCAAAGGGAACTTGAAGGAATGATGCTAAAAGATTTGCTTGAATGACTTTCCAAATGGAATTCATGAAGATTGCAAGTGTGATGTTGTTCCGACACAGGGATCCATTTGAAACAATTTCCAGACTGTAATATCACCATACGGTTCTGTTGATTTCAAAGGCAAAAACCTAGTCATGTAGATAATACAATGCAGATGGGACCTTGGCTGTAGGGACTTATGCCAAGGCCTTGTCTGCTCTTGGCCATCCTGAGAGCCAAATGCTGCCTGATTAAAATCCACATGGATGACAAAGCTTGCTAACAGAAAACTGTACACCCAAATATTTATTATCACTCTGCTGCAGTTGCTGCCATATGGCTGGCCTGCATTCTGCCAAATTCCTTAACTTAATGCTCTCTACTCTTTCAGTATACTAAACTTTCTTGGAAGCTAAGCTTTAAGGGAAGGGAAGAACATTCTGGCCAGTGGGGAGGGTCACAATGGACCCCTACAAACCCACTGGGGGCCATCCATCATCCTGCCCCATATCATTCAGTTTGCTATAAGAGTTGCAGCGACACTTTTCTTACCTTGCTTTCCCTTTAAAATAGAACAGGAGTGGATGCTTTGTTGAACTGGCCCTTATTTTAAGAAGTGCACCATTTTGTCACTGCCCCCAGTGTGGGGGGGGAATCGACATCTGTGGGAATCTGTTCATTTATTTTGAGTTATATTGTGATTTTCTCTTGATTTCAGTCAAATCAAAGTGCACTTAAAATAATGAACACTCCAAACACTTTTCTTTAATAAAACAACAAAACATTATCTTACAACAGTTTTTCAGTAATAATGATAAAAAGCAAAACATTCTTAGCCAGTGATAAAAATACATTATTAGATAAAAGTGATACCCCAACCTCTCATTTTTTTCTCTTTTCTGTAACAAACAGTTGAAAGCTGCATAGTTTTCAGAGACTATTTGCAGCTTGTGTTCTACTCTAAGCAAAAAGAAGTACATGTCTTATATCTCTTTTCCCCCAGAAAATGACATTTTTTTTCACAGAAAACAGGTTTCCTGAGCAGAAAATTGCATTTTTTTTTTCTGAGATGGGATCTTCAGTCAGTGCTGAAAATGTGTATTCTGTAAGAAAAGTAATTATTTCTGCGCAGAAAACCTGTTTTGCATGCAAATTATTTTCTACAGGAGCATCTCTGTCTTGTCTGGACTAAGCTTCAATTTTTTTGCCCTCATCCAGTCCATTACTGGCAGCAGCCACTGGTTCAGTAGAGTCTACTCTAATTGGGATGAACAATCAGATTTAGGTCATAGACTTCTTTTTCTGTGTTGATATTGCCAGGCTGTTTATGTCAACCTTTTAACAACAGAGTTCCATAAAAATTAGTATGAGTGTTTTTGACTAGACAGGCGGTTGGTCCCAATAGCATGCTACTAATACAAGAATCTAAAGATTAAAAGGTAACAGGCATCATTATAGAATTCAGAGTCATAGCTGTGTTAGTCTGGAATATCAGTATGCAAAGGGATCTTGCTGCATCTTTGAGATGACAATACCAAACAACACTGTTATAGCACTATTATTCCCTGTGGAATCCTGGGATTTGCAGTTTTGGGAAGGGCACTGAAAATTCTCAGCCAGAGAGTTCTTGGGACTCACTAAACTGCAAATCCCAGGATTCCACAGGAGGCAACCGTAGTGGTAAAAGTAGAATAATAGCACTATAACTGTGTAGTGTGGTATTAATTGTGTAAAAGAAGTTGTAGCATGAGCTTTCATAGATTTGGTCTACTTTCTCAGATGTCATTATAACTTACTATTTCCTTTTGTTTTTCTCATCTGTTCTCATAATAGCTTTGTTCCATATTGTCAGCTACACAAAAACCTATTTGCTCCTGCATATTTCCTCTTGCACATTTTATTTTCCTACTGCACAAAATGTGTCCAGTGTCAGATTAAAATAATACCTGGAAAGGACAAAAACACAGTCCTAAGCATCTGCCCTTAAATAAAACTCACCAGTGAGGTTAGTTCTTTTATCTCTGACATGGCAAGAAGAGATCTTTTTATTCAGGCAGACCTTTGACATCTAAGCTAGGTTCCTACTGAGATAGGTTTCATTAGTTGAGTAATTTTTTATCAGTACATTTTTCACTGTGTTTTAAATCTATTTTTAAGCTTTAATTGCATTTTTTCTTTCAATTGTATTTGTTTTTATTTAATTTTACAACAGTTAGTTGCCTCCAGTGCCATTTATTAGGAAAAAGGTGAAATACAATTTTAATAAATACAGTGCAATGAAATACAAACCTCAAGGGATCAAACCTGAGACTGTCTTTGTGCAAAGCATTTATTATTTTTTAGGATAACTTCTCAACTGCTTTGCATTTAACTAAGGAGTTTATCACATGGGGGATTCCCGTGCAGAAATGGGGCTTTAAATTGGAAAAAAAATGCAAAGGCGGTTAGATTTTCAGATGACATCGCTGTTAAAATGGAGTTAAAATGAGGTCAATCCGAATGGAAACTCATCAAAAACTGCTTCTTTCTGCTTTCGGAAAATATATCAGTAACTTGTATCTCTACCTTGAATATCAACAGATAAATATCATTTATCCTCCTGGCAAGCAGACATGTAGACACATTCTCGAAGATCGTTTGTGTGTGTGTGTTGTCTTGGGCATTTAACAATTTGTAATAGATAACCAACATGTTACGTCTCGTTGTCAAGAGGAGCACAATTTATGCAGTCTTTAAATGAATTTGTATCAACCAGAGATTCTGTAGGCTACCATGCAAGGAAGTAGTGGATCAAAGTTGAGGGATAGAACAATATTATGTTAAATTAATTTATGTTCCTGATTCTACATCAGGACTGCACTTATTGTGAATAGTGATGCTGAACACATCCTGTGGCCTATTAGGGACTCACTACAATAATTCTTGCTGTCTTCTTGGGACTGCAAACAACAACAACAGAATTAACAAGGAAGTGTGTAGTATATGGCTGATGGGTTTTAGATGGGTTCCTTAAAAGATGACAGATTTGAAACAATGTGTGCTTAATGTATTGATATAGGTGCACATTTAGAAATTACTATAATTCTATTAGAAGTGCAATATATCTAAGCATAGGTGGGGAATCTGTGACTCAGACAACTTGCATGACTGATCAATCAGCGATTCAGGGTCTAAGTCTTCATGTGCACTATTGAGGCCCCTAGTGCCCTCTCTCTTTAAGGCTCTTTATTCTTAAAGGGATTTGGACTAGACCACCCTTTGAACAGAAGATGTCTTTATTGAGAACACTGCCTTCTATATAATAGGAATCCTGTTGGTGTCTTCTGGTGTCTTGGTGTCTTTGCATACTTTGTCTTCTCCTGCAGAAATGGTTGGACATTTTTCTACAACGTGTAATGTCTGCATTCAGTTCAAGATTGCAGCAGTAGAGTTCCACATTGTTCCACATTGTATAATGTGCATGGATGTGCATGTGTATTGTATATTGATGTGCATTCCACATTCATGTGCAGTGCACATTTATGTGTTAGTTCAGTTGCACAATGTTGTCATTTCCACCAAAGAATTGTGTTACTCCACATGCAGAATTTTATGATACACGGTGCTGGTGTAAGATCTTGGCCATAAGGTTATATCCAGTCCCAACTTTGCTCTCCTCACATGTACCTCGAATTTCCTCTGAAGAAAGAGAGAAATATCTGGAACAGTTTTAGCACTGGCAGGCTGCAGGGAGAGGAAAACACTGGGTGTGTGTGCATGCTGACCTATCTGAAATTGTGTTATGTTATGGCTTAATGTGTGGATCAGGAATGACAACCACAATGATAGTTCATATCACTAGGGAAATGCAATAAAGCCTTCTCAGTGGTGCCTCTAAGCTATGGAAATCCCTTCCTAGAAAGGATAGTTTTAGTTTCCCTGTACTGTCCTTCCATTGGTAAGCAAAGGTGCTGAGAATTTGGGCCAAGTTAGCATGGGCCATGTCCATGCTATCCTGAGTCTGGTCCTGACCCTAGTCAGTAACCAGGCTGGGGTGGGGATGGGCAGGTGTTTATAAGGCTGCCCACCATGGCACCATGGACCTGCTATTGCCATACATCCTGTACCTGCCTCTGCCATCAGCTCCACTGAGAAGACCTCCATTGTAGCCTCTGATGTGGAAACAGGGTGCCTGGAAATCCACATAGCCAGGCACCCCCTTTCCATATAAGAGGCTGTGACAGGGGTCTTCTCAGTAGAAGTGATGGAGAAGAAAGATAAGAGGTTGGGGCCATCCAGTTTGACGGGTGTTGCCATGGAGTTTATCAGAAACTCCATAGCCCAGCAGGTCTTTTTGACTGCGCTAAAATCCCTTTGATCCAGATTTGAACTACTGGATTGGTGTCCAGTCTGCCTAATCCCAACCCAGGGGTATTGACCTCCATCATCCGAAGAGGACAACATGAGGCTCGGGAAACATGAGAAACCTG
Organism: Phrynosoma blainvillii; assembly: GCA_026167975.1. NCBI lineage: Eukaryota > Metazoa > Chordata > Lepidosauria > Squamata > Phrynosomatidae > Phrynosoma > Phrynosoma blainvillii. The sequence goes on from JANUYF010000002.1 coordinate 23,698,054, forward strand.
GGCTTTTTGGCCAATGCATATAGCTCCAAAGACTTCTTTTGTTCCAACTAGCTTTCAAAAAGTGAAAGTCTTTAAAGAAAAGGACTGTACAGGTGTGCTTAATAATTGTACTGTTTTAAACTACATTCTGATTTTAAAATCTACTCTTCAAACTTTTTTTTAGCATTCTTCCTAGTCTAATTCCAATTTCATGTCACCTTTTTGTATGTATTATCTATATTGTACTTGTTTTAATTTGTACACTTCCTTGACTCCTAGTTATACAGAAAAGGCAGTGTATGAATATAGATGATGATGATGATGATACATAGTAGTAGTCGTAACAGTAGTAGTAATAATAGTAATATTTGGGGGAAATATAAGAAAGCAAGTTTCCACTGATGCCTTATACCAGTATCCAGTATGTGGTGATCATTTTGCAGTATTCCATATTTCCCTGGCTTCCTCCCCTTGTCTCTAAAAGTGATTGAGAAAAACCATATTGAGAACCAGCACTTGGAAAAGTTCCTTTGTTTGGACCACAGCTTCTAGTATATCCTTAGCAGCATGTTGAGTGTTCATGCTAGCTTGAAGTTGCTGGACATTGGGCGGGGAGGGGGGACACATTACTTTTCCAAGGGAAAACAGCATCTCCTGCAAAAAGGATGTGATATGGATGTTCTCTCTCTTCCTCCCTGCCGTTTTATTTATTTATTTATTTATTTTTGCTGACATGCCATCTTTGTTACACTCCCATGAGCCATTTAGTAGGGTTGGGGAGCAAAGGTTTTGATTATACCTGTTTTATGCCTTTTGCAAATTCCTGCTTGAGTACTTGTGAGTTTGGGAGAAACAAGCTGAAATATTGCATCCAGAGCCTAGGCTCTTATACCTTACCAGAATGTTCTGAGTAGCGAGAGCGAGAGAGAGAGAGAGAGAGAGACTGGTTTGACTCTTCCTTGCTGAATATGATCATTTGTTCCCCTAACATTCTCATACATTACGTTAGCAGTGTTGTTTGTTTTCTTAATGACAATCATTTTGCTCTTCTTCCCCAGCATCTTTCAATAAAAGAAGTTAAAGAAGGGAGCTGAAAGGGCATTTTCATTCCACAAATGAAATGGAGCTCCTTTTCTTACTCTTGGGTGTAGAATAATGGAGCGTGGATAATTATGCAGAGAGAGCACACTTTCCCACCCTTTATGTGAAAGAGGATGTACAAGTATTGTTATTTATAGGTGTGCCCTGATAAGCCAGAGTAGGAAATGAAGCAGATTTATAAGGGAAGGCATGTCTCTATAGATTCAAAGATGGGGACTCTGTAGATGCTGCAAATTCCCCCTCTCCCACCAGTAAAGTAGTCAATGGGTTCGACTCAGAGAAAGTTAATTGTGATATAAAACTACCTTGTATTGAGTCAGATCCTCAGTCCATCTGAACCAGGGACTGTGTGACTCTCCAAATGTTCTTGAACTACAACTTACATCCTCCCCCAGCATTGGCTATTCTGGCTAGAGCTACTCTTTGTTGTAGTTTCACAGTTCCCATCTAGTTTTTGCATCACACTTTCATATATTTTGAGAATATTGCTTTTCTTTTTCCATTTTGTTTAGTTAGCTTAACATCCATGACATCTTCCACAGGTGTGAGGCATGATAACATTTTACAAAACTAGTCATTTTAGCCAATAAACATATGCATATTTTGCCCAGATCAAGAGAAGATATTGTACCACTCTGTTCTGCTTTGGAGAGACTTCACTTGGAACACTGTCTCTATATCAAGGCACAGCAAAGGAGATTTGTCCAGAAGAGGATGGCCAAGGTGGTAAAGGGTCTACAAATCAAGCCTTATGTGAACAGATGTGTTTAGATTCAAGAAAAGCTTGAGAGGTGATATGATAGATCAAGGGAAGTAATAGTATCACTTTCTAGAGACTATTGAAAGGTTCTTCCAAATGCATGTAGGGATGATTTTTCCCCCCCACTTCCACTAGCTTCCACTTATCTTATGATTTTTTGTTTGGTGGCCAAACTCATGGATTGATTGATCTATTAACAGGCTGTGGTGCTAGGAAGAAACTGGTGTGGTGGGCTTCTCTGTGATGATGATGATGATGATGATGATGATGATGATGATGATTATTATATCCCACCCTTCTCCCAGGACTGGGACTCAGGGCAGCTTATAACATTAAAAAACAATACAATTTAAAACATACAAAATAGTACATTGAAAACAGAATTAAATTACTGCAATAATTAAAACAGATTACAAATACTTTAAGAAGATAAAAATGTTTAAAATATATTAAAACAATATAGTCCCCAGGCTGTTTTTTTTTTAAAAAAAAAGCTTTCTGTTTTGAATGCCTGTTTGAAAAGGAAGGTTTTCACCTGTCGGCAGAAGGCCATCAAGGAAGGGGACATTCTGAGCTCCCTAAGGGCAGCCATGGAAAAGGCCCTCTCTTGTGTCCCCACCAACTGCACTTGTGATGGTGGTAAGATGGAGAGAAGGGCCTCCCCTGAGGATTTCAGAGCCCTGGCCAGCTCAGAAAGGGAGATATGGTGTGCCAGATAGCCTGGACCTGAGCCATATAGGGCTTTAAGGGTCATCACCAGCACTTTGAATTGTGCCCAGAAACAAACTGGCAGCCACTGGAGCTATTTGAACAGGGGTGTTGTATGATCTCTGTATCCTGCCCCTGTTAGCAGTCTGGCTGCAGCTCTTTGGACTAGCTGAAGTTTCTGAACACTCTTCAAAGGCAGCCCCACATAGAACCCCACCAAGGCATGTATCACCAAGGCCAGATCCGGCATCTCAAGGAATGGGCACAGTTGGTGCACAAATTTTAAATGTGCAAAAGTACTCCTGGTCACTGCAGAGACCTGGACCTCCAGGCTCAAAGCTGAGTCAAGGCGTACCCACAAACTGCAAACCGTCTTCAGGGGAGTGAGGCCCCACCTAACACAGGTGGGATTCCTATTCCTTGATCTGTCTTCCGACTGACCAGGAGCACCTCTGTCATATTTGGATTAAGTTTCAATTTGTTTGGCCTCATTCAATCCATTACTGATGGCAGACACTGGTTTAGGATCAGGAGAGCCTCCTTGGATTGAGGTGGAAAGTAATAGTAGAGTTGAGCATCAGCATATTGATGACACTGCACCCCAAAACTTCAGATGACCTCTCCCAGCATCTTCATGTATATGTTAAATAGCATAGGGGACAACACAGAACCCTGAGGGACACCACAGGTCAATGCCCAGAGGGTTGAGAAGGAGTCCCCTAGCACCACCTTCTGGGTTCACCGCTCCAGAAAGGAACAGAGCCACTGTAAAACAGTACCTTCAAGTCCCATTCCAGAGAGGCAGTCCAGAAAGATACCATGGTTGATGGTATCAAAAGCCACGGAGAGGTCCAGCAAAACCAAAAGGGACATGCTCCCCCTATCTAGTTCCCTGCAAAAGTCATCCACCAAGATGGCCAAGGCTATCTCTGTTCCATAGCCAGACCTGAAACCAGATTGGATCTAGATAATCCGTTTCATCCAGAAACCCCTGGAGTTGGGAAGCCACCAAAACCTTGTCCAAAAATGGTAGGTTGGATGCTGGCTGATAATTATTCATTATTGTGAGATTCAGGGATGGCTTTTAAAACAAAGGCCTCACAACTGCCTCCTTTAGGCAAGATGCAACTCTGCCTTGTTGACTACCTCCATTACCCACCTTGTGTTCCCCCTTTCTCACTGTTTTGTTGTTCAAAAATGCTCAGTAGGGCATTTGTGAGACAACTTCTATTTACCTTGCTTGTTGGATGCACATATACACAACTATAGAAGTGGCTATAGCAGAATTCCACTCTTTTGAAACTCAGCCTTTGTTTATTGCATTGTTTTAGTGCATACTACAACCTGATACCAAAAGTCTATGTTTCTCCACCCCTTTTTCGTCATCCCCACAATGCCAGTACTGCTAAAAACCTTCCAGCTAGACAGAGGATAAAGTTTTCTCTTCATTGGGTAAGCACAAAAAGACTTCGTAAAAGGACCTTCAATGTCAGAAGCTTCATTAACTAATATCTGCCTGTGTTGTCATTCCTAGTTTGCAAATCAAAGGCTAAAACTGACAGAAAATTACTTTCCTCAGGACTTCTAGAAGAATTCATAGCAGAATCAAGATTGGAAGAAGGGATTCCCTGCCATAATTGGCTGTATCTGCCAGTCACATACATAGGAAATAGAAAAGGCATTTTTGCCATCATTTGATGTGTAAAACATCTCTTGCTGGAGAAAATGCTCTGTTCTAGGATGCCATTTCAGTGAATAGCATAAAGAAATTTTTAGCAGTAGGGAGTGTATTCAACAAGGTCTAGATTTCTTGCATACTTTCAAGATTAAATTGGGAAAAAGCTGCATATTTCGAAATAGCTTGGCTGAAGGATTTCATTCAGTCTTCATTTTGCAAGTGATATGATTCGAACTTCCTAGACAAATATGTGAATCAGAATCCTTTGGTCTTCTCACTTTTGTGATGTATTTTTCAGTCCTCTAAATGTATTGTAATCCATAAAAAATGTGAATTCCAAAATGCTAAGGCATACAAAAATGCATATTTTAGTCTAAATGTGCATAAGAAGGCATATTTTGTGGAAAAATGCAATAAAAGTAATGCAAATTTCCATACAGTTTTTTATTTTTTTCCGAAAAAATATTTAATATTCAAAAAATAACATATACACATGAACACACAAACATAAATATACATCAATAATCACAAATTCCCCCTTCCCTGCCATCTCAAAAAGACTTCCTGCTTCTCTCTGTGATCTAGATATTTTTCTACGTTTTTCATTTCCTTCTTATCATTCCTTATTCAACCAATCTAATCTTACCACTAAAAGTCAACATTTCCTTCTTATAGAAAACAAATATACATTCTAAGCATCAAACCCTATCACCTCTTGGTTTTGTCCATTTTGGTTTGTTATTAACCACCCTCAAGTAGATCTCAATCCATGGCAACCAAGTAAATGAGACATCTCCAAGACCCCCTGTCCTCCAGTGTTCTGCTTAGTTCCTGAAACTCATACCTGTGACCTCCTTAATAGAGTCCATCCATCTAGCATGCAGCCCTCTTTTTCTACTTTTTCTTCCTTTCCCAGCATTATTTTTTTTTCTAATGCGTCATCATGATATATCTGAAATACAACAGCTTCCGGTCTATCATCTTGGCTCCCAGTGAGATTTCTGGCTTGATCTGCTCTAGGACCCATTTATTTGTCTTTTTGGCTGTCCAAGGTATCCTTACACTAGCACTCTTTTCCAGCACCATATCTCAAATGAGTTAATTTTCTTCCTATCTTCCTTCTTAATTGTCCATCTCTCACATCCATGCATGGTAATAGGGAATACAATGCTTTATATGATTCTAACTTTTGTGCTCTGTTGTATGTCTTTCTTTTTTAGAATATTTTCTAGTTCTAGTTCATAGCCGCCCTCCCCATTCTTAATCTTCTACTTTCCTGGCTGTAGTCCCTGTTCCTGTCAATGTTTGATTCCAGATATGAGAATTCTTTTGGTATTGTCTAGGCTGAATATGTGTAGATTTTCCATGGTCATTATTTTGGCTTTCTTTAGGTTCAACAATAAGCCTGCCTTTGCACTTTCTTCCTTGCTCTTTCTCAGTATTCATTCCAGGTCTGTGAGTTTTTTTGTTAATATCAGTAGCATCACGAGGGGGTAGGGCCAGGCCACACTGGGTGACACCCCCAAAAAAGGGAGGGTGACATGCGGTTGGACCCCCTCCCTCTACTGGCACTTGTTGGGACTGTATAGATGATGCTACGGGTCTCAGGGAAGTGATCTTGGGCCTGGGCGGGTGGCCAGTGGCTCTTTATTGGCTGACCTGCTACTTCCCAGGGCCTCAGGGGTGGTCTTGGGCCCAGATGGGTAATGGGCTCTCTATTGGCCGCCCCATCACTTTCCAGGGCCTTGGGGGCAGTCTTGGGCCCAGGCAGGTAGCAGGCAGCTCTTTATCAACCACCCCACTGCTTCCCAGGGCCTCAGGTTTTGGGCTCAGGTGGGTGGTGGATGGCTCTTTTTCGGCTGCCCTGCCACTTCCCAGGGCCTGGGGGGGGGGGTCTCTGGCCCAAGTGAGCAGCTGTTTCCATATGACCCCACCCAAGGAAGTCCTGCCTGGAAGCCACACCCTGAGAAAGGCCCTCCTCTCTACAATGGGTGACACTACGCTACTGGCTAGTATCTTAGATTGTTGATATTCCTTCCTCCTTTTTCACTCCTTTTTCTGTGTCCAAGCCTGCTTTTCTTACAATATGTTCTGCATATAAATTGAACAGGTAGGTTGATAAGATGCAGCCCTGCCTGACCCCTTCAACAATTGGGAACTATTCTGTTTTTCCATGTTCTGTTCTCACAGTAGCCTCTTGTCCTGAGTACTGTTGTTTTTATAAAAGAATTCAGACAGGGTGGAATGAACATGTATGAAGCAGACAAGGAGAAGCAATAGACTGATCTGTGCATTTTATTGAAATATTTATTTATTAAAATGTTTCTATCCTGCCCTTTATCATAGGATCTCAGGCCAATGTACAATATAAACAAATCTAAGCACTTCCAGATTAAAAGTATAAAAACAAAAACATATTAAACATAGCAACATTTAAACCACTTTAAAACATGCTACTGCAGATTGCTAGCAAGAGAGACTGGAAATGTCGTCCTGCTGTGCCCTGATCACCTGAAGAACAGACCTCTGTTGCTTGGTGCAACTGCTGGCTGTTAGGATAGGTTTGAGGTTGTAGTGCCATAATTGTAAACATGAATACCAAATAATTGTGAGTGTGTAAGTATATCTTACACATTCTTAAGTGCCAACCATATCATCTAGGTCACATTGTTGGAAGGTCCATCAGTTGTAGTAATACTGTGAGAGCAAGTGGGAGCCCTGGTTATTGAATGTCCTCCCCGTAGAGGCCCGACTGGCACCAATACTGGTGTCATTTCAGCACCAAGTAAAAATGTGAATTTCCCCATAGAACATTTGGAACCAGTTGTTTTAATGTGTATAGCTGTATGGTTTCAAATTGTTGGATTGTTTAATATGTATTTTAGTCTACTTAAATTGCTCTATTTGAAATTGTTTTCAGCCATTAACATTGATTTTATTGCATGTCACACTGAGATCTTTGAATATCTTTAATAAAATAAGTTTAATAAAATAATAAAATAAATAAAGCTAGTTGTTGCTTTCCTCTTTTTAATATGGCTAGATTTATAGGCAGCATATGGTTCCATATGTTTCATTTTTTTTTATTACTTGTCTCTCATAAACCACTGCATCCCTATTTGGCTTAGAGGGAAAAATCCCAAAATTGAATTAATGGCACCTACTTCCCATCAGTGTGCTGAAGATTACAACCATTAATATTTGTCCTAGGATGAAAAGAATGTGAATCAACATGTCTTCTTTCATCAGAGGCAGCAGTACTATAGTCATACCTATTTCTGAGCAAATGTGCTTAGACTCTGATGGCAAATATTCATTTTATTAAACATTAAGCTCTTAAAAATGGTTATGGTCAGTTTATTTCTCATCTTTTCCTTGCTTGAGAAATGTGTACAAAGCTAGACCATTGCAAAGCAAACCATGGAAAACGTAGAGCAAGAAGGAACATGAAAATTTGTCAGTCTCCTTCTTGTTGAATTTTATCAGAATTCCATGTGAGTTTCTTACATGATCCTTACTCCATATCAGAGTTCAAGGCTTTTTCTTTCTTTCTTGCATGGAATTTTAAGTGCACATTTGTGAGCATTTTTATATTTAAAATGTGTTTTTATCTTGTACATATTTTTCTACTGAACAGTTTTTGCACACATATGGGTGGATGCAGTATTTTTCAAATCTTGTGTTTTTGGTCATATATATGTTAGAACCTTATCTATGGTTTTGTGTAAACTTTCCTCCTCTCAGATATGTGCTGCAAGGCTTGAAATTATATGGCTTTGTGAGCCAAGCTGTGCTCCGTTTCCTTTCCAATATCAGGAGATATCAAATCAATATTTTCATATCAGACAATGAAACCAAAGAATTTCTTTTCCTTGGCTAAAAATGGGGAGCTACATTGTTCAACAGTGTGTAATGGGACAGCAGTTTGTTCTAGCGGTCATTTTTGGAATAAATATACTTAAGAGCACCCTATTTTCATTAATAAAATTTGAAAGTATAACCACAATTGGGTTGCAAGAATAAAAGTGAAAATATAAGTACTCCAAATCCAGGTCCTAAACACCATTGAGGAATATAGTATAAACTTGCAATATGAGTCTTGTTCTGCACACAAATGCTGCTATCCCACTCCATATGTAAAAATCTCACAATTTGTATTTATGTGCAGATAACAGAGTGAAATTCTGTTGAATTTCCCAATTAGAATACACCCATTGAATCAACTGTAGAAAGATGAATCAAGGATAAATTCAATTGATTAAATGTGCCTACTCTAGTTGGGATTAACAATAGGATTTAGGCTACTCTATGTACATTATAAAGGCATACCACAGTTAAAGCCTCTGACAATGAAGCTCCTTGTTATAAAATCTTTACGTCTGCCCAGCCACCCTTTCCTTCTTCTTTTTTAAATATGTTTTAATGTTATTTGTTTAGTACTGTTTTAAGGAGTGGGCAGGTCTTGGGACTTTGGCTATGTTTATATTGCACTGTATTTTATCTGTATGGATTTTGATGTTGTAAGCCAACATCATTTTTATGGATTTTGATGTTGCTTAGCAGAGGGGCGGGGTATAAATAAATGTTATTATTATTATTTATTAGTAGTAGACATTTTTAGCAGCATAAACACAGATAGGAGGGTGAAGGAGGGCTGGAGAAATATTTAAAATGTTGGGTTGCCACAGATGTTTGCAGTAATTAATTAAGCAGCAACTGTATTGAGCTGCTGATCTGTAAATTCCCAACCCTGCCCTCCAGGAGTTGTCAGAGATTATCTGATCTACCTGGTTCCCTGTCATGTTCCTGAATGCTGTGCTTGGCCTTGACTGTTGGGCCTAAGCAGATGGTGCTTTGCACCATCTTCGAGGCAAGGAAGGGGAGGGGCAGCCTCACGCTGGGTGCCCCAACCCCTTCCTGAACACATCATTGGAGCGCCCATCACTCCATACAACCGGCACTCCAACAACATACTTCCGCCGCAGCGTCCGCACATGCTGTGATGGAAGAGATGCCGAAGGAGCGCCCAAGGCCTCTTGCAGTGCACCTTCGGTGTCTTGCAGAAGGAGCGCTATTTTAGTGCTCCTTCCAGGGCCTGAGAAGCTGCGGGTTGGGGCCGAGGAGTGCGGCTACCTCGGTCCCAATCTGCAGCTTCCCGGGGCGGCCCATGGCCGCCCGTCTGCTTAGGCCCTGTATTAGTTGACTCTGAATACTGTGTACCTGACTTGGATAATGCTGAACTCTCTTGCTGGACCTGAAACATGTGAATAAACTCTGTCTGTGACTTAAGGCTTCTGTTTACTAAATAAAGTAAGTTCTGAAGTGTAAGCTGCTCTGTGCTTGTTCATTAGCTGGTGTCTGCTATCAGCTATGTAGCAATCAGCATTTGGCTGGTTACCTGGACTGCGTTTGGGACACTTTTGAGGAAGAGTTCAAACTGAACTTGAAGCTTTTCTAAAGAGATGTACATTATTCCAAAACTAAAAATCACTTCCATATTTCCCCTGCTAGATTTATGTGCCCTTTCACTATCCTTTACAGCAGGTGGTTAACTGGGAAACATCTAACTTTGCTCTGTGGAGGCTGTACCAGATCATTCCACCTTGTCCTCTTGTGCAAACACAACCTTCAGTCCCAAGGAAAACAGCAGCATATCGTTTGTCCATGCATCATTAAGATAATTGATATTTATTAGTCTCTCTGTAATTTTCTCCTTTCTGTTTTTGAATGTTGGGGATAAATCAAACCCACAACAGGCGTGGAGGACCCATTTTGGGTCTATTATGTTGTCTGATAAGGCTAGCTGGCTAGACCAATGTGATTCATTGAGATTGATGGAAGTGCAAAGCTTGTCCTAGCTGAAATGTGGAGTAATTAATGCAGCCTTATGTGAATGTATGCAAATTCAGGCGTGTGCATAGATTTGGGAGGAGGGAAAGAACAAAAACGGGATTAAAGAGTTCACTCCAAAGTACAAATTAATTTATTGCCTGGCTAATGGCTTCCAAAGAAGGAGGGAACCCATCAAAGGCTTGAACAAGAAATGGAAACAAGGAAATGAGTATCTAAATGCATCACCTTGATGAGTCCCTGTTTCTTGTTTGGATGGGATTCAAATTCTCTGGTGTTGCTAGTTCACGGTGTTTTTGAGTGTCTTTTCAACAGAAACTGGCTTCTTAAGAGGATCATGAATCTACTCATGAAGCTGTCTTTGGGTGAAAAAAAGAATACATTTCTCTCTTTCTTTTCATCATGATTTGCTCCCACTAACCACTTGTCTCTTGAATTTTAATACATTCATCTCTTATACTAGTACTAACCTTACTGTGCCCTATTGAGACATATAGACAAACTGTTCTGGAAATGGGTTTTTGTGGGCTTTTCAGCTGTGAGGCCATGTTCTAGAATAATTTCTTCCTGACGTTTCACCTGCATCTGTGGCTGGCATCTTCATTGAATGGTGGCATGGAAATGAGTGTGTGACCCTTGTTTGAGAGGATGTGATATGCATGTTAATCTGAGTATTGTTCTGCTGTTGAATGGCAAGGCCTCAGGGTGGGAGGACATGTGAGAAGCCATGTTAGTCAATCTGAAGATGCATTTCACAGACTGCTTGGTAACTGCAGTGATCTTTGTGCATCCAAGACAACCATAGATTCAAAATTTAAATCCCTGCCTGTGCACATGTTTTGTCATTCTAAATAAGCGTGAAAATGTAATCCCTATGAATTATTGGTTTGGCCCAGTGGGTGGTTGAATTTAGAAAGAGAGGGAATGCTGGAGCTGGAAAGGAGCTTCAGTTACCAGAGCTAAGGAACAGGAGGCCCTCTTCACCTTGAATAAGGTAGAGAGATTTTCAGTTGTGTATTTAGAACCTAAATACCCTACAGGCATCAGATCCCATCTGATTTTAGAAGATAAGCAAGGTCAGCCCTGGTTAATGCTTGGAAGGAAGACTGGCAATGAATACCATGTACTATAGGCTGTATTTCAGAGGGAGGAACTTGCAAACCACCTCTAAAGATTCTTTTTCTAAGAAAACCCTATGGAATTCATGGGGGTCACTGTAAATTAAAGGAATCTTGAAGGCACATACAGACACATTTAGAGAGAAACAAAAGGGTACATTCTTTGTTTAGTAATTTCTATATTGCATTTGCTTTTATTTTGTATTTTTGTTTAGGGCTTTAAGATTTGCATCCAGTTACAAAACTGGAGAGGCAGAAGGGTCCTGCAATCAAACCCTGCACTGGCTGCTTGGAAATTTTGGGGCAGTGCATAAATGTCTAATTTGGTATATAATTTGTTGTATTCTTATTAAAGGACAGCCAGTGCAATGTAGTGGTTTAAGCATTGGACTATAACTCTGGAGCAAAGGGGTCCACACTCAGCCATCAAAATCTACTTGGTTATCTTGGGCAAGTCAAACTCTCTAACCCTCAGTGGAGGGCAATGGCATCCCCTATGAAGAAATCTTGCCAAATAAACCCCATGCTAGGTTCACCTCATGGCTGCCATGAGTCAGAAAAGACTTGTAGGCACACAACAACAACAAATTGTTGTTAAAATATATATAAAGGGACTTCAGTTGTGATTGAGTTTGCAATATTTGATTATAGTTGGTCCCAAAGAACCCAGAAAGAGATACACAAACTAACCCATGTTCTCATATTGTTTGCATATTGGCTCTTTAATTTGTTTACCACCTTAAGTGGCATTTGCCTGATCAGCACTGAGGCTTCATTATGAAGTGAGTGAATGTAGAGAAAAGATAAAGCAGATAACATTAATCATAACATTTTGTGTTTCTTGAAAACAGCAATGGTTACTCAACAAAGAACTCTGTATTCAAAAGGGTCACTTCTGCTTCAGCTAGTTGAGGGAAATTTACTAAATTCATATGTGAAATTTAGTCTATGGCCATCAGAAAAGGAAACTAGACTTGGAATTACTTCAGACATTAACAACAATAAGGCTGCATGCATACTGCAGAAATAATTCAGGTTGACCCCACTTTAACTGCCATGGCTCAGTGCTATAGAATTCTGAGAACTATAGTTTTATGAGACATTTAGCCTTCTCTGTCAGAGAGCTCTGATGCTACAACAAACTACAGCTCCCAGAATTCCATAGCATTGAGCCATGGCAGTTAAAGTGATGCCAATCCAGATTATTTCTGCAATGTGGATGCAGCCTAATAAATTCTTAACATAAGATTTGTTAATACGCTTTGGCCCAAATCTGATTGTTAGTATTGACTAAGAATGGAAAAAAATATTAGAAAATATTCCAAAAATGGTTAAAAATATTTTTGAGTGTTGAAAAACCATAAAGAAAAGTATGCTGGAAGTACAAGAATCTTCACAGCTGAAGACTTATTGCGTGCAAAATTTTCACATAATTGTTTTGTGCAGAAAGCAGTGTTGTCTGTGCAGGAAACAACTTGTTTTTTTGGTTTTTTGTTGGGTTTTTTGGCAAAGAAAATAGTTGTGTGCTGTTCCCTATGCAGAAAATAGGCTGCATTTGTGCTGTTGAAATAATCCAGTATGACTCCACTTTAACTGCCATGGCTCAATGCTATTGAATTCTAGAAATTGTAGTTTGCTGTGACACAAGTGAAAGAGAAGGCTAAATAGCTCAAAAAACTACAGTTCCCAGAATTTCATAGCATTGAGCCAGGTCAGTTAAAAGTAGAGTCAACCTGTATTATTTCTGCAGTGTATATGCAGCCCAAGTGTGAATTTTATGCACAGTAAGTCTTGAATTGTGAATAGGCTTTGAAAACTGAACAATTTTCAAAGTTTGCACAGCTGGAAAAGAAACGCTAGAATTACTTGTTACTTTTTTTGAGAAGAAGATTAGTAAAGAATTAAATTCCTAGTCTTGACTAGAGTATAATCATTGTAACAATGATATTCATTACGTATGTATGATTACAGATTATGTGTCTGTAGGAATATGCACACTTACAAACACTGCATTCATGGGCATCCTCCCCTTTCCACACCAACATTTCCCTGTTCTGTTATTTATTTATTTTTTAAATGTGATGGGACCCATACCTTCCTTTACATATTTTTTTCCAAATTTATTTATGCTTCAGTGCATGTTTTAAATTATGTAGCATACTTCAATACATCTCTCCTACCAGCTAGAGCAAGTCTAAGTAGAACACGAATAGGCTTTGAAAACTGAGCAGTTTTTGAAGATTTTTTTTCATAGTAGAGGAAAAATGCTAGAATTACTTCTTTAAGAAGAATATTAGTGAAAACTTACCCTTTTAGCCTTGTCTAGAGTAGAACCACTAGAATAATGGTATTAATGTAAGTGTTTACTTTTACTTTTTAAAATTTATTTTTAAACATGTGAAAGAACTCATGCCTTTCTTTACCTTTTTCCTCACAAATTTATTTATGTTTCAGTACATGTTTTAAACTGTGTAGCGTGCTTCAATATATCTCTCCCAATGACTACAGCATGTTTAAGTATCAATGGTGGCTGGTGGCTTTCATGTCATTTAAATCCATGCTCTGGGTTATAGTACTAACTTGAAAGCATTGCTTCTTAAGCTATCTGAAACAGGGGATCAGCATGGGGCAGAGTCCAACATGGCAAGTAGTGTCATTAATTGCAGTTGGGTTTTCCCCCCTCTTTCTTTCCTGGAAACACACCACAGACCAGCAGCCAATAGCTCATAGTCTAATGGGGTCCATGGACCACTTCTTTGAGAAGTTCTGCTTTAAAGGAACTACAGCTGGCCCTCCTTATCCACAGATTTTTTTTTATCCATGGATTCAAGCATCCACGGCTTGAAAATATTCAAAGAAAGTATAAATTCCAAATAGCAAACCTTGATTTTCCATTTCATATAAGGGACATCATATTGCTATGCCATTATATTTAATTGGACTTGAGCATCCACATATTTTGGTATCCATAAGGAATCCTGGAACCAAACCCCAGTGGATAACAAGGACCCACTGTATTCCCAGTCCCCCAAACAGGTTTAGTACTGTGAGTAGCTACCTAAAGATTCAAACCTAATCCTAGTGCAGATCCACTGAAATGGAACCCAACAGTCCACACTGCTGTAGGCAAATATTTTTGGCCACATCCACAGCTGTCCGTCAGAAATTAGACTGAAAATTGATTCCTCACACATCTGTGTTTTCCTAGCCTTAACATTGTGGAGTGAGTGAATGAAATATCCTGGGGTTTCTTGCACATACAGTCTAAATGTAAATTTAAATTTTGTTGAACATAATTTACAAGTTAAAGAGAGAGAGAAGAAAGGGAGGTAATTCAGTGAGATATACAGGAATCAACAATATCTTTTAATAGTATGAAAGAACTGCAATGATACAAAACTTCATTGATATTCAAAAGAAGGTTGCTATATGTACATGTATTTAGCTCTTGTACACTAGGGATATATTTTGAAAGTTGAAATAGACCCTATTGTGAAGCTCTGTTCAGAACAGCAGGTATTTGAACACAGAAAAAAAAATCTTTCTTCCTTTTTTTGATTTTATTGTGTATTATTGGAAAGAAAGTGCACCCAACTGTACATAATACAGAGCTGCATTTTCCAGCCTGAGTTTCTGTCTGGTGATATGTTCATACCACTGGAGTATTGATCTAATGGTTTATACCATTGCCAACAAAAAAGCAGTCATATGTTGCCGCTGAGCTGGATATCATTTATTGTCTCGGTAACCTTCTAAAATGGGTAGTAAGTCATTAAAAATTGAGCTGTATTCCTGTCTTTCTTCAGTGCAGCAAGCACAAACATGCACACAGGTAGCATATGTGGGTTTACAGCAAAGATGCACAGATTAATTTTCAGCACATATTTTGTAATCTGCAAGTGCTGGTCAGGCAACTGTATATGGTAGGAAAGCTACATGCAGACTTGGACCCTTTCCAGTTGCAACAGCTGGGCCCTACCATTTGGTGAGGTATGATGTCTACCACAGGGAGCAAATCTGGGGTGCTAGGGAAGAGATACAAATTGTTATGTGGAATCATAGAATCATAGAATACAGAGACCACAAAGACCATCCAATCCAACCTCCTATCATGTAGAACATTTATTGTGATTGTTGTATACTGCCAGGGAGAGGTGGTTGTGGATTTTTTGTCTTACGTGTGTGCAAAAATAACTCAGACAGTTTTGGATTCTGCATACTTTGATTTGAGAGTTGTCATTGTTATTTGCAATTTAGGGCCTCGGCAGACGGCTAATAGAGCCATCTCCGAGGCCAGGAAGAGGAGGGGCAGCCACACGAGCGGCGCCCCTTCCTCTTCCTGAGGTCGCCCCTGGAAGCGCCGGCCATCCGGACGGACGGCGCTTCCGGGTTGACCTCACGCCGCGGTGACCACACGCGCCGCGGCGTTTGAGTCAGAGAAAGTGCGCCCGCCGCTTTTGGGGCGCACTTTCTCTGAAATCTAAAAGGAGCGCCAATTTGGCGCTCCTTTTAGATTCGCCGGGGAGGCGCCGCGGTGAGGCTGCCTTGGCCCCGTGGTGCTGCGGACCAGGGCGTCTTGGACGCCCTCGTCTGCATCCCCCCTTAGTCTCTTTTTGACTTCTGGTGACCCTATGAGTGAGAGACTTCCATGAGCCTTGGTCATCAGCATCTTTATTCAATTCTTGAAGATTGAGAGCCATTGCTTCTTTTATTAGATCAGTCCATCTATAATATTATCTTCCTCTATTCCTACTGCCTTTTACTTTAGTGAGCATTATCATCTCCTTCAGGTGAGAAATGGCCACAGCAGAGGCACCCCAGAGCTTTACAACAGCCTTTGGGGGAAGATTTTGTATGTTTTTCAACACAAATACTTGTACAAGAGGCAGAACAAAACATACAATGTATATAACCCTAGGTTGAACACATGTATGTTATCAACAGGATTCCAGTCACTGGATTTTTACTTTCAGGGGTGAAAAAATTTCTTATTGTATTGTGTGTGGATAGTGGTTTGAGTATTGGACTATGACGCTGGAGAACAGAATTTGAATCCCTGCTCAGCCATGAAACCCACTGGGTGACCCTGGGTAAATTACACAAGGCCTGCCTAAAGGGGCAGCACAGAGTCACCTCTGGGAGTGGCAGATCGGGGCTCCGGCAACCGCACACCATGGCCATTATCCTCCCTTTTGCCACCCACAAAAGAGCGGCAAAATGCCGCTCCTTTTATGGGTGGCAAAAGGCCGCCCTAAGAGCTGTCACCTCAGCTCTTCCATGGCCTTTTGGCGCAGTGTGTGTACACTCTGCACCAGGAGGGTGTCCTGATGCCATGCAGATGGGTGCACAGCATCAGGACGGCATTGGGGTTGAGTTGGGGTGGCCGGCATAGTAGTTTTGGTGACAGAGGGAGAAAGCTTGCTTTTCCCCAATAAGACTTGTAAGGGTTCTGCTTGGTAGTAGTGGAAGAAGCCTACTTCCACAGGAGTCTAAAGATCAGAGGCTGGCAGGAGAAAACAACAGTAACATCAATGTGACAGAGATAGCAATGTCTATTACCATTTTCTGGTGGGAGAAGATCACAGTATTGCTATTTACCTTCACTGAAGGTAGGAAATAACCAAGGGTAAATTGCCAGGCAACATCGGCCTGCTGTAACACCTTAAGAAGCAATACCAAATGGCCTTGTTCATAAGAGACAGAAAATTCCTAGTAGCAAGGCACATAGTTGCTGGAGGAAGACTCATAGAGAAGGAAGAAAGGAAGGGTGCCCTATCTTCTGGTGGATGTAGGTCTTGGTCACTCTTGGTCCCCTCAAGAAACAATAGGAAGGAATGCCAAGGAGAAGTATGGAGGGGAAGAACAGGTGGATTTGTTAGGGGGACCTCACCAGTTAGACTTCTGATAAGTTATCCTCTCATCACCACACTGCTTCTTTTTGTTATGTTATTGAGTCTCACCTATTTGACTGCTGGTAGAATACAACAAAAACATTCTTTTTGCAAATAAACTGCTATTGTATTATTATTATTATTATTATTATTATTATTATTATTATTATTCAGGCTTCCACTAGTAGTATTACTACTTCCTTCTCCACTTTATTTGGATCCAACCTTTCCCCCCAAACCAGAACTCAAAGTAGCTTTAATAGACTTGCAACAGACTTATCTGACAGGTTCTCTATGCTTGCCTTCTTGACTCAGGAAGTGAGGAGCATATTAAGAAGGATGCTCCACTTTTCTGCATATTTATCTGCCTGGTGCTTCATTGCCTTTCGTTTTCTTTGGTGTAGTTCTTCAGCTGTAGAATATGAAGTACTGTAGGAAAGTGTTGTAGGACAGGTACATGATCAAAACAAAAGAGCTTGAATTGAAAATACTGAGCAGAGTTGTTCAAGCTGTGGGTGGACATTCATTTGTTTCCTGCATCAAACAGTATTTTGGACCCAATGTGTTACTTGTGAATTTGTGAAAGTGGAGCATATAAACCTGTTTATGATAGGCTGAGCTCCAAAGAGGAAGGCTGAGTTTAGATTTGTACTAACATGTTGACCATTCTTGAGCCAGCGACAAATCGCAGGGACTAAAGGATGTCAATCAGGGATTTAACCTGCATAACCCACCAACCTCTGACCAAGAAAGAGATTACAAGGAGAGCAGTTAGACCTGAAGAAAATTTATTGAGTGCAATATATTGGAACTTGCTTTCAGGGCAAACTTACTGACTGGTCTGAGCAACTTGGGAATTCTGCTGTCTCCTGCTATTGGCTATAGTTAGAGCTTGGGAAAGTCAGTTTAGGGGACTACAACTTCCTGAATCTCCCAGCTAGTATGACCCCCCATTTTGTTTGGGGAGACTGAGGAACTTGTAGCTAAAAATGACTTTTCTATTGCCTAAGCTATAAACATTTGTTTCCTTTCCTGTTGCCCAACATAAACCAATTTGACAGGAGGTGGATCTGACATGTTCCAAGATAAAAGGAGTGTAGCATATTTATTTTATAGAAACACATTTCTGAATGCTCTCACTACCACAAATCGTGCATCTTCACTTACTAGTTTTCCTCCCACATCTCTTTTCATAGCCACTATTTCTTGTTGATCAGGGAACCTTTTTTTTCTCTTCTCCTTGTGACTTTAGTAGACTTTTTAAAAAAATTAAAAAGCTGTCAAGAAGAGAGAAAACAACAAAAATGTTTTCCTTTTCCTCTGCTATTGTAACTTCAGGCATTTCTTCTCAGAAAAGTCACAGGTACATGGTTCTCAGGCAAGAATGTAATTGTCAGAATAACAGCACACATATTAATTAGTAATGGCAAACTTCTCTCAGTTAAATTCAAGAAGGGGTCACTCATGAATAATCTCAGAGAAAGTTTTCTTTTGGGGGGTAATCACTCCCCTCCCCATTGTTTTAAATTAATCATTATGCTGGTTATTTTACTTTCAACTGGCCAAGTACATAATCTGCACACAAGTCTTGGACACAAATTGCTTCTTCTACAAAGCAAAACAAATACAGCTGAAGGAAGATGTTTATGGCTCTAGGAATTGAGAAAGACCCTTCTGTGTCTTAGGGGTAAAGATACAACTGCTGACTTTTTGCAGCCAAACACACATATCCCCATACTACTTCCATTTGTTGACTCCACTGTTTAATAATAATAATAATAATAATAATAATATAGTTTATTTATATACCGCCCCAGTGGCACGCCAATCTAGGCGGTGAACAACAATAATAAAAATACAACAAGTTAAAACAATATCAATCCCTCCTCCCCCCCTTAAAAATTATTAAATCAAGTACAGGTTAAAACAACTGCAATTAAGCAGTAATTAAAACGATAAAAACATAAAATTCAATTATAAAACAGAAAAACAACAATCCCCTGCTGATCAATTATGAAGGGAATTATAATGAAGTCCTGATGAAGAGTACCAGGATTGGAAGGGTCCTGAGGTCAGCTATCTAGTCCGGAAAGGCCTGCCAGAAGAGATCCATCTTGACAGCCTTTTTAAAGCTGTGCAGCGATGTTAATTGGCAGATCTCATCCGGCAGGCCATTCCAGAGTCTGGGAGCGACGATAGAAAAAGCCCTCTGGGAGGTCGCCACAAGCCTAGCTTTTTGGGGCTGCAGCAGATTCCTCCCAGAGGACCGGAGGGCGCGGGGAGGATTATATGGGAGGAGGCGGTCTCTGAGATAGTTTGGACCCAAGCCATTTAGGGCTTTAAAGGTAATAACCAATACCTTGTACTGGGCCCGGAATCCAATAGGCAGCCAGTGGAGGGACCTCAGGACCGGAGTGATGTGATCCCTCCTAGATGACCCTGATAATAACCTGGCCACCATATTCTGCACTAACTGTAGTTTCTGAGTCAAGCACGAGGGTAGCCCCATGTAGAGTGCATTACAGAAGTCTAGACGTGAGGTTACCAGTGCGTGCACAACAGTTTCGAGATCCCTTACTTCCAGAAAAGGGCGCAGCTGGCGTATCAGCCGGAGCTGATAACAGGCACTCCTGACCGTTGCATTCACCTGATTTGTCATCAGGAGTGACGAATCAAGGAGCACCCCCAGACTGCGAACACAGTCACTGGAGGAGAGTGTGACCCCATCCAGGACTGGAGGTTGCAACCCAATTCTTGGTTTCGGGGCCGATACCGTGAGCACCTCTGTCTTGTCTGGATTCAATTTCAATCTGTTTTTCCTGATCCAGCCCATTATCGCCCGAAGACATTCATTGAGAGGAGAGATGCCATTGGAATTTGAGGCCGACGAACGAGACACAGAGAAATAGATTTGGGTGTCATCAGCGTACAAAAATCCTATGTTACACATTTTTGATGGCACCACAAAATCACTTTTTAATATCTTTTTTTTTTTCAATTTTGCTTTCACTTTGTTGGAGAAAAAGACTCTCTGAGGCCACTTTTAGAACAATCTATGGCAGGGGTAGGCAACCTTTTTGAGCTGGGGGCCGGGTTGCTGTCCCTCAGACAATTGAGGGGCTGAAGCACCAAAAATAAATAAATAAATAAATAAAAGTAAAAATAAAAATATTTTTTAAAAAATTAAAAAAATTAAAAAATATGCATGCACACTCTCTCAGCCCCAGAAAAGCCATGGCAAAACCCCTGTGGAGATTTTGCCAAGAAAACCCCAAAAACAAGTAATAACAACAATAACCAATATCATCATGGCAGGAGGCGGCGGTGGGGGTGGCAGCGGCGGTGGCAGGACTGGCCTGGGGGCTGCCAAAGGCCTCAGGGGGCCGCATCCAGCCCCCGGGGCCTTAGGTTGCCTACCCCTGATCTATGGTGTATGAAGGTGCAGAGGGACCCTTCTTCACCCTGGAGGACCACCTTATTTGTCACACATCTACAAATAAGGTGCATCTACAGAGTGCATCTACACTGTAGAAATAATGCATTTTAACAGCACTATAAGTGCTCCAGCTCCATCCCACGGAATCCTGGGACTTGTAGTTTTATAAGGTTTTTAACCACCTGTGCTAAGCCAGTGTCTCACAAAACAAAATATCCCAGAATTCTGTGGGATAGAGCCATGGTAGTTAAAGTGGTGTCAAACGCATTATTTCCACATGTAGACACTCTAAATTGCAAGCAGTAATTGCACAATCAATGTGTGTGTGTGTGTGTGTGTGTGTGTGTGTGTGTGTAGAGTCTTGTTTTTCATTTCAAGCTGCAGAGGAACTCGGGGGAAATCATAATTGTTTTACTTGAGAATGCAATGAACAGGCAAAGTTATATTCCATATGATTTTCCCCAGCATCTCATCTTAATTAGAAACTTTGCTTGTTAACGTTATATTATATGTTGCCTAGGCTGTGGCATATTCTTTTCCTCCATGCACTCACCATAGGCAGCAAACTCAAAGGATGCATGTCTATAACTTATGAATTCAAAACTTAAAAAAAAAAAACCCTACAAAAAACATAGTGATAGCTTTCAAACCAGTAGATCAATTTTCCAATTTTTCGAAAAGGTGTTAATTGGCTAAAGAAGGCACATTCTAGCATTCAGTTTCACAACAGCTGTAATTGTTAGGGATTAGATTTAGAAAATTAGAGTTGGTGCTAGCATATTTTAATCAGGTAGTGGATGATGTGAAATACCCTTGCCTCTGACCTCAGCAGGGGCAGTCTTGTGTGATGAGGCTCCTTTAGGTGGTAAATGCTGGGAAGTGGCATTACCTGAATCCTGTTGGTTACACCCAGCCCAAGCAGACATATTGTATCAATTGTTGAATAGTGACTCAAACTGTAGGTAAATCCCATTGATTCAGTGGGTCTACTGTAGTTGCAGCTATCAATACAATACCGGCCTAAATGGGTCCCTTGGCTTGCCCTGACATGGAAACTACCAGCCTAATTGGCAAAAGGCTATTTCTCCAACATGGCAAAGAATAGCCCTGACATGGAAACCACCAGCCTAATTGGCAAAAGGCTACTTCTCCAACATGGCAAAGAATAGTAGGAAGAAATAAGTAACTTTCCAAGATTTGATTTGTGCCTTGCAAAGTAGTGTGATGTGCTTATCTCTTGTATGCTCTTTCTTAATGAATCTCCACCTCTCCTCTATGTATGGTGTGTACCATTATGGGCATCAGGAAACTGAAAACATCAGTTTATGGTTGATAGTCAAGAGAAGAGCACCTTCTGATTCTTGCACTTGAAAGCAGCTTCTGTTTCTATCTATAATTTAACTAATTAACAACTGTGAGCTTGATTTTGCTCCCTAGACAAAGGCAGAAGAATCTAAGAACCTCATGACCTAAAGCTAGGCATGAATGCTGAATGCTTTTGTCATTAGTTCTTCATTGGCAAGGCAATGCAGGTAACAAGCATGGTAGTGGAGGCAGGGCTTACAAGTCAAAGAACCGGACTTTTCTTATTAGTAGAGATGTTAATACTGACCACCAGTGGCATCACTGGGGTTGGTGTCATCTGGTGTGGTAACTCATGGTGTCATCCCCCCATTGACCACCTCCCATTTCACACCATACAGAATCCTTAGTAATCCTTTTTTGAATTAATGTGATAGTAAATTGTAATTCCCATATGCCACTGAATGTGATACTAACAGTTGTGACATAAACAACTAGAAAAATTAAAATTATACCTTCAAATTGCAATATCATATGCACAACCTAAAGGTACATAGTGAAGGTTTGGTTAAAATGTGATATTTTTAAAGAAAATTTTAAAAAGAATTTAATTTTTTTGTAAATATTTAAATTAAAAAAATAATTTTGAAATTTGAATCTTACAAAATTATGGACCTCTCTTTTCTCCTCCCACTGAGCTTCACCCCACCATCTCTTAAAGCATTTTAAAAGGAAGCATGTAAATGCCACAGCTTGTTTCTGCCCAAAAGTAGGTGTTTGAGAAGCAGGGTGCCACCCCCTTAGAGTGTCACCTGGTCTGGTCTACACCCCCTACTGACACTACTGCTGACCACTACTCTCCTTGGGTGTCTCTAGTTCCTTTAAGCTTAACTACAGGCCACACAGTATTGGGGACAGTCAAACTCATTTCTCCAGTCATGATTAGATTCTTGCAACCTTATCCTATTGTAATGCAAAGTATTTTCTGCTGGCTAGACCTTGAATAGACAATAAAGACCCATTAGCTTTTCAAAAGACCTGGTTCTGGTGAATGGGATAGGAAGAGTTTGTTGATCGATGCAGCTTCTGGGCTTTGTGGACTTCCCTTGGACTTTGGTAGTGGTATGCAAAGAGTCACCCTGGGGCTGCATATGGCTTCCATATCTGTTTTTTCAGCCTTGAATCCTTAAGACTCCTTGAATTACCCATTTTTTGTCCAAATAAAGGAGAAAATAAATTCCATCTTCCAGAAATCTCCAAATCTGGCAAGTCACATTTTGAGTCAGTAGCAACCCTACCTCCTACTGTTCAATATTAAAATATCTTGGCTGAGATCAGGTACCAGGAGACACACATGGCTATGTCTCACATGTTAACATCTCCATAGTTTTGTCCTCCATGTTAATCCCTCAAAATTCATCTTGTGAGCTCTTCAACCTGGCTATTTCTGTTTTGTCATAGAACTGGGGAATTAGTGGCAACGAGTCTAGATGCACTGTGATAGGCATCTCTGAATATCTTTGGGACCTTCCTGCTAGTAACCTCTTTGAAGTATGTACAGCTAAAGTAAAATCGCTGAACACATCACTAATCCTCCCTGTGTTCTCCAACAACCTAGGAATAACTGTGTTGGGGGGGGGGTGTATGCTGTTCACATGATGAGCTTGGCATGGCAATGGGTAATTGCATAGGTTGGAACTATGTAATCTCTCAAAAAAGTGAGTTGCAAGAACATAAGGCCAACTTATGCCATCATAACTTATTATAACAATGTCAATTTCCTTTAAAAAAAATACCAGAAGTAGCAAGTTCTAGTTTCTAGACCATTTCTATTTTTGGCATTGTTGGTAATCTATGTGGCCCTGGATATTCTTATGGACAGAACATTCCTCCATCAGGCTGGGTTCCATTGTCCAACACTGTGGTGATTTGGTGACACTGAGATCACTAAGGTCCTTAATAATGGGGATGGAATCCTATTGGGCAACTGCAAATATGTAACCTACAGGTATGCATTTGCAATTAGCATAGCTCATTATAAAAGACAATGTTTCTGAAGAAGGTAGAGGGCAGCAGAAAGAGGGGAAGACCACATGACAGATGCATAGACTTAATCAGGGAAACCATGGATCTGAGCTTACAAGACCAGAGCAGAGAGGTAGAAGATAGAGGGGCTTGGAAATGCCTCATTCACAGGGTCACCATGTATTGAGGTCAACTCAAAGGCAGATAACAACAAAAATAAAAAATAAAAATCACAATCCACACACAGCCCCTAGTTTAGAGGTTCATAGGGACCATGAAAGCCTCCTAAATCCCACTTACTGGCAAGGAGCTGCTGAGCTCAACAGGGGTCTGTTCCCTTGTGACTTAGGAAGCAACTGCCTGTCTGATGCTCCCACCCACCAGTAGCATCACTGTGTGTGTGTGGGGGGGTGCTGACTGCACTGGGTGACACCACAGAGGGGGTGACACCTAGTTAGTCCCTCCTCCTGCTGCAAGGGAGGATGCTGGCCTCTCCACTTCTCTGCTGCCAGCAGGGGGGGAAGGAGGGGTGAGCGCACACCTACGCACCCTTTCCATCTATTCCCAGTGCTTTGGTTGGCTTCCCTCAGCCAACCTAAGTATGCCTGTCCTGTCTTCATTGATGCCTCACTTAATACCAGGGCCTGCGAGGTGGGGTACTCCAACATCCTGCAGGAACCTCCACCCCTGCCCAGTCAAGGCAAATCAGGGGCTATTTGTGCAAATGCTTGGAACCACCCAGTGTGTGTCTCCCCGTGCCTCAATGTATCCATGCCTGCGAGGGAGAGGGGATCTGATGGCCTTTGCCCCAGTGCTGTCCATCAGAAAGCCGCACCATGCCTATTCCGCTCACCCGCCTGGGAAGTGTGCCTGCCAGTCCAGCCCAGAGCTGTTGATTGAGTCCACTCTGTTGCAGCTGGTGCCACCCCCAAATCTGGTAACCCAGGCGGCTCAAATGGGCAGCCCTCTACTGGTGAGTTGGAGTGCCACCAAACTCTGGGCTGGATCTTGCCAGCCCTGAAGCGTCAAAGGCAGAGAGAGGGAAGGAGGGCAAGGAAGATGGCAAGTAAGCAGGGCTCTTTGCCCTCTGGCCAGCATGGGGGTCCCAAAGAGACTCCCTTTGAAATCTGTGGGAAGATGGAGGCAGGCTCATCCCCCCCATGTGTGCGCCCCCATCCATTTGTGCCACATCTTCTCCCTGGGCCCCTCCAGAGCACCCACCCATGATCTCCCTCCCCTGCCTGCCTGATAATCAGTCTCTCTATCCACTGCCTACTAGCCATGGGGGAACAGCCCATCTGTTGTGCTGCAGCTGGCTGTCTAGGTTCTATTTTGGGCAGAATGCCCCACACCCACGGGAAATGGGCTCCTGGGGTTTCACCGCATTGCCTTAGGGCCCAACAGGGGATGCTAATGCAGGCTGGCAGAGCCCAAGGCCTGGAGAGCCCCTGCCCCCTCCCCCAAAGCCCTGGGTGGGTAGTTGGATGGATGGCACCCCCCCCCCTCAACATTGCCAGATACCTGCACTGGGTGACACCAACATTAGGAACACCATTGCTGGACTCCCCTTCCTCCCTGCCTGGTACAGCTTTATACATGTATAAAGCCATGCTGAGCAGGGAGAGAGAGGCCCCAGGCACCTCTTCCTCCCTGTCAAAGTGGCTTTACATGTGTGTAAAGCCGTGCTGGGTAAGGAGTTGAGGGTGAGTCCTTTTGGCCCCCTAAAGCTCCCCACACACACTCACCAGGTGACACCCCAGTGTGAAATGTCATTGCCACCCACCCCATTTATGTGTGTGATCTTTGGCATGGAGGGGTTGTGATAGGGGTCCTTTTTGTTCCTGCTGTGCCATAGATCACTCACAGGAGGAGGGTGGCAACATCAGGCACTGTTTCTTGATCAACAAGGGAACAACCCACCATCACTCTTAGCAACTGCTTACTGATAATTGGGCTTTTGGAAGGTCATGCTAGAATTTACTACATAGCAATATCACTATGGTGCTAAATGATATGCAATGGTCATATAGGATTCCAGCAATGCTTTGTTTGTTAAAATTTAAAATTTGGGGAAGTGTGGGGAATGTTGAGTGTGGGATGGCAGGGCCTTCACTCTGCCCAACCTTAACATATTAACAGATCAAGATGTTGGTAAATGACAACTGCACAATGTTCTAGTCATGGCGTACTTTGAGAGTAGCAGCTACAGCAGGACTCAAGGGCTCATTTGGGCTGCCTGTTTCAATGTGCCCTGTGACCAAGAAGGCTGTGCAGTCATCATTGATCAAGCTCCTGATCTACAGCATCCCAGAAACACTTCAGTTATGGCACTGCCTGCTTTGGGAAGAGTGACATCAGCAGAAGTAACTACTGTATGGATCTCCATTGCCTCTACTGTATGGATCTCCATTACTGTATGGATCTCCATTGCCATAGCTATTTCTGACAATATAAGATCTCAGTCAAAGGATCATTGCCATTTACATTTTGGATTGCTTTGGAATCTCTAGGCAACTTGTTGCAGATGGTTCAATTTCTTTCACATTCTTTAAAAAAAATGCTTCAGTTATTCAAGCACCATCTACCAAAGTTAATTTTCAGTTTACTGTTGCTTTTGGAGTGAATATGAATAGCTGAAATTGTGACTCAACTGCAGGGGTAATTGTATGAAAAGGGAGTTAATTTTTGTTTAACTCATATGACTTGATGTATACAGCACACTGAAAACTGACAGAGTGCCACTGTTTCAAAATAAGAAGATTGTTTTTCTTTGGCAGATAAGTACATCACTATCATGAGGTCTTAGACACTTAGCTAAAAGGATTTGCAGCTTCTGTGAAACTTATACAATATCCATTAGGAATCCAATGACTCTCTCTCTCTCTCTCTCTCTCTCTATATATATATATATATATGTTAAGGATCACTGAAAGTATATAGGAAAACAACTTTTATAGTGGTCCAGGGCTCAAAAGTTGGACATCACCAAGCCCGCAAGTGTAGTTAGATAGGATTTGGGAAACTACAATCGAAGGCTGTTCCACTGTTACCTGTTTCTGTCATCCACAATGCACCTATAACAAGCCACCATCAATCTGGTTCAGGCAAAACTATGCCTCTATGTTTCCCATTCTTGGTGTGACATATTTACCCTTTACATGCTGTGATATACAGGTTGTATTGTAAGCTGCTTGGATTGTCTGGCAATAAGCGGGATACAAATAAACATTATTATTATTATTATTATTATTATTATTATATTTGTAAAATGGCAATATATGTAGGATATTCAAGAAGGCATTTTCTGCCAATTGATGTAATGGGATGATGTGAATAAAGCCCACTGATAAGATGGGCAAATCTTTTTAAATTTATGTAATTTAAAAAGGTTTAAAAGGAAAAGAGAAAAGGCCATAAAAGGGGGAGATACATAGGATATGAACATAGGTCAAGAGTATACATTAATATAAGTTGGCTATTATATTCCTACAATGACATTTCCTTGAAGTTGACATATATAAAAATAGAGCTAGATGGAACAATAGCTGGAAAATGTTTATCTTCCCAACCTTGGAATATGTCTTCTAGCAACAGTGAAAGCACGTAGGATCCAACCATGTTGATCATGAGTTAAATTCTAAATTAAAAGAAAAATACTTTAAAAGAAGATAATCATTTGCTTGTGTAATCTTCTTCTTCTTCTTCTTCTTTTTTTTTTTTTCTGTGTGTAATCTTTGCATGTGATCTCCCATATATTGGTCCAGGGGCCTCAGGTTAGGTCAAATCATATTTGGATTTGTAAAGATAAAATTCATTGCAAATTTCCTTCTTTGGTCAAAATGATACTTCCAGGAATCTAGTCTGTTGCTAGCATAACCTACTCGAAGGAGTCATTCTGTCCAGAAACCCTTCCAATGTTCCTGGAAAATCCCAGGGTCTCCTGCAGCACTATTTGCAATTTCTGTAATAGATGTTAGCAATGCCATAACATGCGGCATGATGTTTTGGTGACTTCTAGCCTTTCAGTTTTACAGAAAGCTGTTGTACTGCATTTTAGGAAAATCCAAAGAGCAGCAAACAATAAGATGTACACTTGATCCTCATGAAAGTGATGGAATTCAGAATTGGCTTTAGATTTTCTAGCAGAAGTTTCATTCACAAGAGCTTCACTGAATAACATCTGTCCTCTTAGCAGTAAAATTATGCTTTGTGTAAAGGGCTACTAGAGAAGCAACAAACCACTTGGAGTAAATTCCAGCTAAGCCCTCTAAATAAGAAATATGTGGATTTGAAGTTGGCCTGTTTTTCAGGTGAAACTGATGCTACCTCACTACTCAACCCCTTGTGTGTCCCAAAGGCCTTAGAGAGATTGGTTTCTTGGATTACCAATTGGTCTCTCTTCCTTCATTATGCTTTTTGCACAGCTTGAGGAGATTCTAATATATCCTTGTCCAAATTTGTTTGGAAGAGACTTATTGTTCTTAAACAGCACTTGTTAGAGTTGCTACCAAATTTCTCTCAAAGCAAAACTCAAGACAGATAAAAAGGGTTTTGCTTAAGTGAGGGATTACTTTAATTTCTCAGAGGGCTTCACACAAATCTGCCTAAAATGAGATTCAAGTTCAATGTGGATGATTCTGTAGGAATCTGGAGGAATTTAAATAGCAGTTAAGGTAACTTTATATAAATTTCTCTAGAAGTTTTGCCTATCTTAATGGTCATAGAAAAGAAATAGTGCTTTCCTAGAACAGTAATGGATTAACTGGACTATTCTTGACTTTCCCCAGGCTCCCAGGTTAAGGGATTTACAACATTACGGTTCCTGATTGAACCTTCAGATGCTGTTACCATGCGAGGAAGTAATGTCTTACTCAACTGTACAGCAGAATCAGAGCAAGGATCTCCAGTCATCAAATGGAAGAAGGACGGTGCTTTTTTAAACTTGGTAGTGGACGAGAGAAGGCAGCAGTTTTCCAATGGATCTCTTTTGATACAAAATATAGTCCATTCCAGACACCATAAACCTGATGAGGGCTTTTATCAGTGTGAAGCATCATTAGAAGGAATTGGAGCCATCATCAGTCCAACAGCCAAAGTCTCAGTAGCAGGTAAGAATTCACTTTTTCTACTACAATGGAACATTTCCTTTCTAACTCAACATGGCTTGCTTACTCTGTCTGAGACATATTGAGGTGACTATTTTTGTTGAGAAACTTAGGATAGATTTTATAGTCCTCAGTGGAGCTTCATCTGGGGACTTTGTTGTTTCCAGAGAGCAGTTCAGGCCTTGTGCTTCCAGCTAGTTGTGATGAAAAGTGGAAACTGCTGTAAAGTCAGCCAGATTACCAAGAAAGTTTCTGTGCAGCAATATGGCAAAAGAGATCAAGAAGTCATTTGCCCTTGACAGCAATTTTCAGATTAGATTTGGTCATTGATCTACAAATTTTGTAGACCATGTGTCTGCTCCTTGCTACAGACTGCCTTCCCTTGACCCTCTCCCAAATTGATTATAGATGGGCTTGATGTTCTTACAAACATCACTGTTAACATCGAGTGAAATATACCCAGAGATTGAGAGATATGCGTGAAGGTGCAACAATTACTAGGGGACAAACAAAGTATACTCTTCATACTGTGCTGGTGGGTCTGATAAAAACATATAGTTGGCCAGCTGGTGGAAAAGGGTGCTTCACTAGATTTTACCATGATCAGATTCTGCAGAATGGTTACAATAAAAGTGAAGCAAGAGTAAGATCTCATAAAGAACGAAAAGGTCCCACAGTGTCCACCAAAACCATTTAAACATACTAGCTCTTGAGAGAGAGAACTGGCAAAAAGCACTTTGAATCTATCCCAGCTCCCATTAAAACTGAAACTAAAAAGCCCTCATTTCAGTTGTTATTAGAAGCTAGAGCTGCCTGCACAAATGGTACCTCATCTTCTCCCTTCCTTCATTTCTCCCCTTAGTGTTTTGTTTATTTGGAGAGTTTAAAGAGAAATATATCTTTCTGTTCTTCTGTGGGATGAGGGAATGTTTTTAACTTTGTTCTGTTTTAAATATTGCTGTTCCCCGCCCCGATTGCCATGCAGAGGGGCGGGCTATAAATAAAAATTTATTATTATTATTATTATTATTATTATTATTCTGAGTGGAATCACTAATACGTTGTCAGTATTTCACAGGGCAGGGGGGACACCAAGTACTGGGGACAATAGTCTAACCAATACAGCAGAGTGATAGTACAAAAATGTACCAAATGGCCAGAAAACAGTAACAAGGAAACAGCTGGAAATAATGGCACATTTTCTTAGGTGTCCCTACACTAATTAACAGAGAATGGGAAATAAGTACAATGAACTTGATCTTTTTATGTAGGAAAGCAAATATTATTTAAAAGGAATCATTGAAACCTGGTGGGATGAATCTTATGTTTGGAGTGTTACTACAGAAGGGTATAACCTATCCCAAAGAAATAGACCAAACAGAAAAGGAGGAGTCACATTATATGTCAAGGATTTGTACACCTGTGAGGAGATCCATGACTTAAAGCATGAAAAACAGGTTAAGAGCTTTTGAATAAAAGTCAAAGAAGTGGAAATATCAGTGACATCATTGTGAGGGTCTACTATAAACACTTCTCCTCCAAACACACTGAAGACCTAGCTGATGTCTTCCTCTAACAGATGACCAAACATTCAAGAAGCGGGGGGAGAGAGAGTAGTAATGGGAGACTTTAACCAATCTGATATTTGCTGTGAGTGAAAATCCAAGAATGAAAAGTCCAGCAAATTATCCATGTTTAAGGGGTAGAGGGGTAGAGGGGAGCAACTATTTTGGACCTGCTCCTAACCAACAAAGAAGATCAACAGAGTAGACACAGCAGGAATTTTGGGAGGGAATGATCATAATCTCCTGGAATTTGTTGTACACAGGAGGTGGAAACCAAATATCACCAACAAAAAAAAAAAAAAAAAACTTTGTAATTTAAGAAAATAAATTTTGGTAAGCTTAGGGAAATACTGGGTGAAATCTCATGATCAGAAATGCTTGAAGGAAAAGGAGTTCATGATGGAAATGAAATATTAATGACACAGTTACAAACAATTCCAGTGAGGGAGAAAAATGGGATGTGACTAAAGAAACCAGGAAAAATGTATAAAGAACTCTCAGATGTGCTGAGATTTAAAAAAGACATGAAAGAATTGGAAGAAGGAGGAAATCACTATGGAGGAATACAGACAAATAGATAGTACTTGTTCAGAGGAAGTCAGAAAAGATAAAGCTCAGAATTAACACTGGTCTGTTAAAAAGTTTTAAAAAATAATTTTAAAAGATATTTTTTTAATTGGCAGGAGATTGAATTAGATGTCCTTTGTTGTTCCTTCTAACTATATGTTTTTATGATTCCATGGTAACAATCCAGAATCCCCTCCAAAACAACATAAATATCTACATATAGATATATACCACATGAATGCTACACAACCCCTATGCAGGATAGTACCATTGCAGAACACATACCACTGACTAGTTGCCATTGCATGATTCACATCTTCAATACACAATTTTTGATGTACAAATACAATGTACAATATACAGCATGCATCCGTAATCACAACCACAACATGCAATGCACAAAGCATAAATGCAACACACAGCACAGAATGCACAATCACAATGTGCAGACAAAGGAGAGAGGAACAACTCATCCTGTCTCCACAACTCAACTATTGGCAGATTATGTCTGCTGCTCAATTGTGACTTTTTTGGGGCCTACATGTGTAGCATTACTTATGCATGGGTTTGTTCCTAACCAGATGCCAGTATATGAGTGTTTAGTATCAGACTGTATTGGAAGAATACTGTTTTGATTGGGACATTTCTCAAATTTGTCTGGATCAATCTGATGTGGTTCAGGTCTCCTTAGTTCTTTTGATACACACCCATGGTAATTAGCTTGAAAAAATGTGTCTTAGGCAAACAACTTAGAATATTAAATAAGTACAAGGACAGACAAAAAAAACTTTTTTCTTTCCTTCAAAATATGTGTTTCTTCTCCACAAAAATGAAGTTAGACATGACATTACTGCCACAGTAATTTATTTCTGACAAGCTACTATTCATGCTTAAATATGTCTAATCAGCCCTTTGTTGCTATGTGATATTTGAAGCATATTTATTATCTTCAAAAACAAGAGGCAGCCTTTGAAGCTAGAAATTAATGGCTTTCCAAATTAATTCAGGGTCAGAAAAAATAAAATAAAATACCAAACTTTTACAAAATGTAAGATGTACTTTAATAATATTGTTTCTCCCTTTTCTATTTAGTTGTTCTTTGCTGACAGGAATTCATTAGACAACTTACTGGATTGAAAAACGTTCATTTCAGCAACTACCATATATACTCGTCCATAAATCTAAAACAATTATGCCCCAAAATTACCCCAAAATCTCAGGTCGACTTATTTATGGGACACTATGATAATGTGATAGCAGCTCTTTCAGATTTCCCCATGCGGTGGAAGATATTTTCTTTTTTTCTTGAGCCAAACGGAAAGAGTCCTGAGTGATTAATTGCTTTTAAATAAACAGAGACCCTTTCCGGCTGAAACCAAAGTTGAACCAAACAGCCTCAGTTAGAATCTCTCTTGCTGTAAGAACACATACACACACTGAAGGAGCCTCCAAGTTTTACCCTTGATTTATCCATGGCTCATGTCAAAATCCATAATTTTGCCCCCAAACCTGCCCTTGACTTATACATGAGGTCGACTTATTGCTGAGAATGTATGGTAATTTTGTGAAGTGCCTCTTCTCTTGAACTGATGCAAGTTGGCCACTTATACAAGTACAAGATGAGTTGAACACATACATGAATTCAGATCCATGACCCTTGTGATAGTTGTCATATTTAACACTTTGCAACATCCATTTGTCTAAAGAGTGCTGCTGTTAATACTTATTAATCTACTGTTTTGCACTCTGGAAATTTTCCTCTTTTGCATTTGTTATGCCACATTGGAATAACCAGTCAATAGAACTTTGAGAAAAACTTACAAACTCTGAGTACCCTTTCAAACTACAGTTATAATGTTATGATTCCAATTTAATGGCCATGGTTCCTTCCTATGGAATCCTGTGATCT
Source organism: Phrynosoma blainvillii (assembly GCA_026167975.1). Lineage (NCBI taxonomy): Eukaryota > Metazoa > Chordata > Lepidosauria > Squamata > Phrynosomatidae > Phrynosoma > Phrynosoma blainvillii. The sequence continues at coordinate 23,731,048 of JANUYF010000002.1, forward strand.
GCAGGGGATTTTTGGAGGGTGGGTGGGAGTTATTTAGATTTCTCACATAGAGAGCTCTAAGTGATTAGCCAAACTACAAAACCCAGGGTCCCCTAAGATGTTGCCATGGCAATTAAAGTGGAATCATAACTATAATTGTGTAGTCTTAAATCATAACTATAATTGTGTAGTCTTAAAAGGCCAGTGATGTAGTCTTTTACTCCAAATTTCAACTCGAGTCTCAAGTCTCTGTCTTCAAGTCTCAAGTCAAGTCTCAAATCCTTGTAAGATACTTTCAAGTTAAGTCAGGACCTAGGCATGGGAGCCAACTTTTAACTGAAAAAAAAAAAAGGAGGTGGAGTGCATTTTTCAGAGGGGAACAGCACATATGTTAAGCATCATGTTTGAGGCAGTGGTTTAGGTCTGCTTGGCAGTTTGTCCCTGTTCCACATTGGAGGAGTCTTCTAAAGCTTTTGAAAAGCTTCAGAAGGATCCTTCTGCCTGAATCCATTGCTTAACAAATTTGCTGTTCCCTTCCAAGAAATATGCCCCATGCTCTGGGCACAGGTCTTGGCCTGCTGCTCAAAGTGAACAATGCTAGCAAGTCAGTTGCTAAAAATAAAAGTCATGAGTCAGGTCAAGTCAAGTCAAGTCAGTGTGTCATTTATTGCTAAGCCAAGTCCAAGTCGAGTCACTAAAGTGACTTGAGTCTGAAGTAGGTCCACGTAAATTGACTCAAGTCTACGTCACTGGAAAGGGCCCTGAGTCAAGGCAAATGAAGAGTACTTTCCATAAGAGGATAAGCTAACAGTGACTTCAACCTATGCTAATGTGTGTGAGATGACCACAGCTGCAGTGTGGATATTGGGATTGTTGGGCAAATGTATGTCAAATCCCCAAAGAAAGCCCAGTGTAGTTACTCCCTGACATTAAACAGTCAACTCTTTTGACTTCTTCTTCTCTGTATCATCTTTTGGGAATTATATGGAGGTAAAGGGCTAACTCCCCCCCCAACACCCCACAAACTGCAGCCCAGTCACACACCAAGCCAAATGCCTGTTTTTTTCCTCAGCCACTCTTAACTTCGTCACAGAAAGAGACACTTCCTAACACCATTTTGGGAGGTACTGCAGAGGAAAATAGAGGCATTTCCTCAGCAGGCCATTTCAAAATGGCAACAAGAAGTCAAAATGAGTCTCTTCTTGTCACCATTTGGAATGTGGTTGCAGAAGAAAAATATTTGGGATAGAACAGGATGTTTGTGGAGGTAGTTTTGCATGTTTTTGGTGTTGGGGTTATCCATGATTTTAGAACAAAAATTGCTCAAAATCACACTGATCCTTTTATTTTAGTGGGGTTTTGGCAGATTGGCACAAAGTGGGCCACACAAGTGGGGACCAGAAGCTACGATGCATCCCAAGGGCTACACTTCACCAATGACTATCTTAAAGGCTATGAAAGCTTGCTCAACCCAAGGCCAAAATTCAGCTTCAGAGAAGGGCCCCAAGACCAGATTCCAGTAACATATGGGTCTAAAGCAATAAACCCAAACAGTCCAGAATTTTTTGAAAGACTCACTGCCAATGACTATGAATTAGAAGAGGCATTTCAGCATATTAGAATGGGAAAAAGGGGAATGGGGGATTTGTAAAATACCTAAGAAACCATCAAATTATGGCATCAAGGAAAAGGTCCCAGAGGCCCAGATTGAGATTCCAGGAGGGCCAGATTTAACCATGGGGCCTGAGGTTTCCCACCCCCTTAAACCCTTTTTAAAGTGTAAAATCATATAGACAGATATTTTTTTTCTAGTTGTGGTGGCAGCTAATACCCATCCTTTTGGCCTATTTTGCCGAGCCTTGTTTTCTCCAGAATTACCAACCTACTCCTTTTCTTTTTGTTTTTGTTTTTGTTTGACTTGCTTTCCCTCCCTTTCTTTTACTTATTTTCCTTTTTCATAATTGTATAACCTCCACAGGCACTTTCTATACCACTCTGCAATCAATTCTCCATTACATACTCCTACTTGCATAATTTTATGGGACTCCCTACAGGGCCAATAGTTAGAACAAATGACCCTTTAATCCTAGAAAGAGTAGTCCTTTCATTGTATTTGTGTTATGTCTGGCACATTGAAACCCTCTTTCTGGGTGGTATCCCTTCTCTTAATGTCCACAAGATGGAGAGTGGGGTTTTAGAAGGTTAAGTTCTTTTGGTATGGTGGGAGTGTTTGGAGCCAGGGAAGTAATTTCTGCAAAAAGCCAAACATAAAAGACTATTGCATCATGATTAAAACTGGCTTACCTGAGCCAGCTTAAAATTAGAAGCAGGTGGCATCCTGATATTATCAGAAGCATTTAGCCACTGAAATTGTCACTCAGGTGCAGCCCAGCTCCATTGCCACTCAAAGGGGTGCTTCTCGCGGCTCTTTTCAAAGCCGGGAGTTTTCTGGCTTGAAAAAATGGGTGCCATAGTTCCCCTCTGAGTGGCGATGGAGCCAGGTTGCACCCAGATGGTGATTTTGGTGGCTAAATGCATCTGATAATATCAAGATGCCACCCGCTTCTAATTTTAAACTGGCTCAAGTAAGATGGTTTTAATCATGATGCAATAATCTCCATAGAGAAATATTTGCCTATTTGAGGAATATAAATATTGCTAAGTGAACTGGAAATATGCTTGAAATGATCCTAGTTAAAATATTGGCAGCACAGTGCTGAATTAAGGCACTGGGCAGATGGTGATAAGGAGAAAAAAGAGACAAAAAAGTAATAATTTAAATATTTTAAAAATGGCCAGATATCATAATCTTCTGGGTAAGTATTAAGCAAAGTGAGCGAGTTTAAAACAAAATTACTTTCAGAAGAAGATTGCTTAGGATGCTATTCATGATACTACAGTGAGCTGGGAAGGATTTTTAATATGTATGTTAGAAAATAAGAGAGGGATGATCCTTCCCTTTTGTATACTAGAACTGATGATCACCCAATGATGCAGATTTGGTATTCAACCCATGGCAGACAAAATAAAATATGACTTTTCTATAAATGCATATTTAACTTTGTTGACCTGAGAATTACTGTAGACCATTGGCTTAGATGTCTTTGAAAGGATATTAGAAAAGCAGTCAACCATCAGCTTAAAAGGGAACTCCATGTTTAGAGACAGTAGGTTCCACAATACTAGATTATGGAGAGGAATAGCCAGAAAAGTCTATTGTTTTGATATCTTGCTTGTGAACTTCAATAAAATATCTTTTTGGTTTGAATATAAGATAGTGGAGAAGATCAGGTGTGGGCAATCTGTGGGCAAATGTTATTGGATTAAAGCCCCTGTCATGTTTTACTAGGGAGCCAGTATAGCATAGGGCAGGGGTAGGCAACCTTTCCCCTTTAAGGACCGAGGGACTTCAGCTCCCAGAAGCCTCAGCCATGTTGGCCAGTAGTCCCATGTTGGCCAATAGCTCCTGGGATTCTGGGAGCTGAAGTCTCTCGGCCCTTAAAGGGGAAAGGTTGCCTACCCCTGGCATAGGGCTTTGGGTGCTGGACTATGACTCTGGAGACCAGGTTTTGATTCCTAGCTTGGCCATGATACCCACTGGGTGAACTTAAGAAAATCACATTCTCTCAGCCTCATAGGATGGCAATGACAAGACCTAAAGGCAGCCCAGCACAGGTATGTGGATGGAGTATTATGTTTCACTTGTATAGGTGCAGGTTCTCAGCCATAGCTTTTTGTTCAAGAATAAAAGAGTTTCACAACCCTGTATGGCATCGCAAGGCTACCATGCCAGTATGGTGATGAATCTAGTCTGTATTTCAATCCAAACTTTAAAGGAGCAATGCAAGGTGTTCCTTTATGGCTCCTGTACTCTTGGGAAAGCCACACTCTCTCAGCCTCAGAGGATGACAATAGCAAACTTCCTCTGAACAAATCTTGCCAAAAAAAAACCCCATGACTTGGAAGATCTTGGTGGGTCACCATGAATCAGAAATGACTTGAAGACACAAAACAACAACAACAACATCACACTCATTTGTACTAAAATGTGGAATGAATTCATAACCCTGCTGATACGGAAGCCCCCAGGTGGCATTGCACTGGAATTAGTTTCAACGTGGAAATGGCAGAAGTTGAATGGTCTTGATGTTTGTAGTGATGTTGTGTGCCTTCAAATCTTTACCCTATCATAGAGTTCTATTGGCAACTAATGTACACATCCCTTTCAATAAAAACTTATGCACAAGCATATGAGAACCTGCTTTGAAAAAAAATTGGTACAGAAGACCATGCTCTTTTCACACTGCCCAGTTTATAGCACTTTCTTACCATGTTAACTTCCATGCATTGCATCCTATGGAATTTCTAGTTTGGGGAGGAAGTAGAATTCATTGGCAGTGAATTTTAAACAACTCCCCAAATGACAAATCCCATGACTCTATTAGATGGAACTCCAAACATTAACATGATAACAAAGTACTATAATTGTATAATGTGAAAATTTTTCTAGATCGCTACATAGAGATCAGAAAGGTCCAATATGTGAATTCTGTCTCCCTCTCTTGCATAAGCTGATTTCACAAAATGTCCACAGGGTGTGTTCCTGTAATGGAGAAACAGTTTCCAGCTATTCCAACTGGGACTTTTCAAAAGTAGAATGAAATCTTTGCCTTCTGTGAAGTAATAAAGACATGTTTTAACCACTGTAGAGCAAGCTGTATGAACATAAAACTTCTACCACCCTGATTCCCCCCCCCCGATGGTATAAAACAGGGGTTGGCAACTTTTTTTGCTGACAGGCCGGGGGGGGGGGGGAATGGCACTGGGGGCCGGCACGCGTGCTTGCCCGTGTACATGTGCTTGCCCCCACACGTGTGATGCCATTTTGAAAAACAAAATGCCGGCTGCCCCCTCATCTCATGCATGCATGTGCACGATGGTGGGGCCCCCCTGGAGGCTTCCCTCAGCAGCGCTGGGCCTCCAAGAGGCCCGGAGCCGCCGCGGGGGCCCCCAAGGAGGCTTCCTTCGGCCCCGCCAGGCCTCCAAGAGGTCCGGCGCTGCCGCGGGGGCCCCCTGGGCGTCCTCCGGGGCGCCATTTTGGATTCCAGTGCCACTGCGGGGGGCCCCCAGGAGGCTTCCCTTGGCCCTTCCAGGAAGCTTCCTTCAGCTGTGCCGGGCCTCCGAGAGCTCCAGCGCCACTGCAGGGTTTCTCCGGGGTGCCATTTTGGATTCCAAAATGGCGCCTCAGAGTCTTGCATGACCTTTGCCGCAATGGAGGACCCCTGCGGCCGTGAAAGTTCGCTGACCCCTGGTATAAAATACCCCATGTTGAAATTCATTGCATTTCCCTCACACTCCACTGGAGTATGCCATCTTCTGACTAAAAGTCTTTCTCTGCTTTTTTTTATGCAGTTTCACTTGCAGCCAAGAGTTTCTTTCTGGAGTGTAGCTGTTCCTTTCTTTTTATGATTATTTGAAGAGAGTACCTTGTAATGGTAAAGCTCCTTGTTTTCAGGAGACATTTTGCTCTCCTTGATTCTTCACAATTATCTCCCCCCCCCCCCATCTAGCATGTCTGTCTGCCTGTCTGTCTGTCATCTACAAAACCTTGTAGGGAGAGAGAATATCTCTTCTCAGCCATGAAAATCTGTTGAGTAATCTTCAGTAAGTCGCATTTTTTTGGCCTTAGAGGAACGCAATGGCAAACTTTCTCTGAATAAATCTTGCCAAGAAATCCCCATGGTAGGACCCTGTAAGTCAGAATTGACTTGAAGGCACACACCAACAGCATTCCCTTTCATGTTGGATGATGATACGGGAATACCATAAACAAACGTCTTTATTGCTGGTGTCTATTCTTTCCCTACCCTTCAATAGCATTTACTGGGAAGTTCATGATATTTGAACATGCAATAAAACATGTGTATTAAAAATATACTAAGAACAACTGTGATCACTGAGAGCAGTACAAAATGATGATATGTGGCAAGGTAAAATAGGTTATTCTGAATTATAAGGCCTGAGAAAATAAAGACATCCCCATCTGTTGCTGGAATAAGTGTAGTCAAGCACCTTAAAGAAAGTATTGCATAATCAAGGTGCTGTGATCAGTGAGAAGATCCTTTTTTTCTGGTAGCCACTCACTGTAACATTTGGGCGGGGGATGTTAAGACATGTGTCCATTGGTAATTTTAATGTAGGGACAGGTAAATACGTTGATCTTTCAAGTAGTCTGATCCTGATCCATTAATTGCTGAGAAACCATCATTTTAAATTGAGCCTAGAAATAGGCTGAATTACTGCTTTGCAGGCCTGAGTATTAGCTGCCCTTCTCTGTGCTTCTCTCAACATCTGTGTAAAGACATCTATATTTCTGGTCAATTGATAGGTCCTACATATTGAATAACTATTGTTATAAATCAGGGGTAGGCAACCTTTCCCCTTTAAGGGCCGAGGGACTTCAGCTCCCAGAATCCCAGGAGCTATTGGCCAACATGGGACTATTGGCCAACATGGCTGAGGCTTCTGGGAGCTGAAGTCTCTCGGCCCTTAAAGGGGAAAGGTTGCCTACCCCTGTTATAAATAGCTAAACATGCTTCTCTGGAGAGCAGTGATGGTTCCATCATTAGGCAGAGTGCAGCAGGTCTGGTGAGGCAGGAACAAAGTTTTGGGTCTTAAGAGGCAGACATCTTCTCCAGATCAGTGTGCTGTCTGGAGGATGTTGTCTCATTACGTCTGAATGGTGCTGGAGATGCATTTGATGATCCATGGAATATGATGTACTGCCATCTTGCTTTTTTCCTGAAGCCCCAAAATCAGACTTGCTGATTATGTGTGCTCAGAACATATGCTTACTGGCTGTGTGTGCTTAGAACATATCACCAGGAATTCTGTTCGTTACAGATAGACACTTTGTACATGTACATGTCCTGTTTTTTTTAAAAAAAAATATTAGTTAAAACAAAATGACATTGATAAAACACAATACATCCATTCAGTCCTGCCTTACACACGTAAATTAATCAAAGTAATCCTTTCATCTTCAAACTTATGTACTTTACATACAAACACCACAATCTTCTTACATTCAATCTACTTCCTTTTGTCCATCCTCCACCGATTCATTTCCACATTGTTTTTACTGCTTATCTGCTTATCTTCTTTTAAGTACTATTTTATTTATGCTGATCCCACCTCTTGCCCTTTCTTTTCCAACTTATTTATACTCATTTTCCTATGTACGAACTTTAATGCTGTTACATCTTGGTCTAAATTCTTTCTTCCCCTTCGTTTAACTTATAATTTGAATATTCAGCCATTTTTCTTTATATATTTATATTCATCCTCCCAATTTCTCTTTTTATTTTCTGTATTGCTATCAATGTCTTCTGAATCTTTTCTATTTTCATTTAATCTTTTTGATATTATGTCTGCCTCCATCATATCCAATAATTTCAATATCCATTCTTCAATTTGTACTTCCTTTTTTATTTCTAATATCTAGAATAAACTAGTCTAGCTGCTGTCAGCATGTAAAAAATCATTTCCCCAAATTTCTTTGTCTTCTTCTTTTTCCACCATATTCAGAAGTAATGTCTCTTGACTAAATCTTAGTTCTATCCCCAATATCTCTTTTATTCTATCATGTATAACCTTTCAAAAAATTTCCGCTTCAACACATTCCCACCATAAATGAAAGAAAGTTCCTTTTACTCTTTTGCATTTCCAACATAGATTTTGGCTATTCCCATAAATCTTACTTATTTTATCTGGTGAAAGATGCCATCTGTATATTATTTTGTAAAAAATTTCTTTTATAAATAATAATAATAATAATAAAATAATAAAATTTATTTATACCCCACCTATTTGGGGGTCCAATCAAGGCGGCTTACAGAAATAAATTTACAAATATCAAAAAAAGCAATCCCTCCCCCCCTTTAAAAAAATGTCCTGACTTAAAGAGTACTTTAATCTTTTTTTCCATGATCATTCCCAGTGATCTAAATCCAATGCTTTACCACAATTCTTTGCCCATTTGCCCATATTTTATTTTATTATACCTTCTTCCAAATAGTATTGCAGTAGTTTTTTTATATAATCTTGAAAGTAATGTGGGTTTCTCCTTCAATATAATTGTTTCCAATTCCGTCTTTTCCCTTGCCATGCCAATAGTTTCTTTATCCATTTTGTACTTCTGGTCAGCTAACGGAGGTTCGAGGAGCATCTTGGCAGAGCTCTGCTGAAGTGCTTTTTACCAGGAGCTTTTTTCCCTCTCCATATTTGCTAAAATAATAAGCAAGAAATGAGGAGATAAGGGCCTAAGCAGACGACTAAAACAGTCGTCTTGGAGGCCCGGAAGAGGAGGAGCCACCGCACGCGCGGCGGCCCTTCCTCTTCCTGAGGTCGCCCTGAGCGCTTCCGGGCCACCGCACGCCGGACGCGTTCAGGGCGACCTCCCTCCACAGCGTCCGGACGCGCTGTGGAGGATAAGTCGCAAAAAGGGCGCCCGCCGCTTTTAGGGCGCTCTTTTTGCGACTTATGAAAGGAGTGCCTTTTTGGCGCTCCTTTCAGGGTCGCCGGGGAGGCGCCACGGTGAGGCTGCCATAGCCCCGCGGCGCTCCGGACCAGGGCGCTCCAAACGCCCTGGTCTGCATCCCCCCCATGTTACCTTGACATAGGCAACTTGAAGGTTACTATCGGAGGCTCAAATCCCACTTCAAATCCCCCCAATTTGTGGTCCTACCCCCAGAGAAGGGAGGAGAAGATGGAGCCTGGAGGAGGGAAGTAGAGGGAGCTGAAAGAGCCAAGCTGCTGGTAAACACCCGGTTGGGGCTTTAGTGCCACTGCTAATCCTTTTAACTTTTTTTTTTTTTAAAAAAAAATTGGTTTAATGGTTTCTAAGAGGATAAAATGAAGCAGAATTGCTAACCTTAAGTGACAGAGGAGATATCTTCATTGAAACCTCTCCAAACAATGTATCTTGGACTGTATATTGTATAAGTACGGGGAGAATACTGGGAGAAATATCTACTTAGCAGCTGGAACTGAAAGGGAGCTGATAAGCTACCGAAAAAGGGGAACTCTGCAACTATGATGCTAAGGATAAGAAAATAAAAAGAAGAAGGGAGCTACCACAACTGCAGCTTCAGCAATATTTAGAGACGAAAAGGGCCCACTTTTTAGAACTGCCAAAGAAAAGAGAAAGGAAGAGAAAAGAAGGGAATATTAAGTTAAACACAAGGAACTCCAGGCTAAAATTAACGCTGAAACAAGTTGATTTGAAGGCACAGTGGATATACCATGACACCTGGTGGACAGTTTAAACAACAAAGATTTATTTTCTCTTAAAAAATCTGACAAAACTAAAAGAAGAAGAAGGAGAAAATAAAATAAAATAATATAAAAACAAATAATAAAAATCTTAAAACTAAGGAAGATAACTTGACATTCCTGTGAATAATTAGAAGACAACTAAAACAGGACAATAAAAAAGAGGGGGGGGGGAGAGAGAGAGAGAAAATTAAATTTAAGCCTGAAGAGATTGAATAGTAAAATTCAGTGACAAACCACTCTCTGAAATAAAAGACAGCTCTTCATAAATTCAAAGAAACTCTATAAAAGTGTGTGTTAGATTAAATAACAAGACTCTCTCCCTTGATCTAAATAAAGAAATAAAGAAATAGAACAAAGAAAAGTGTACTGAAGAAACGTATATTCCTAATATTGAAAATGACAACTATGTCTAGTAGAAAAATGGCAGCAACACAAGCAGCAGCTCAAACTCAAAGAAGAAATTCAACAGACCAGACATCAATTGTTGGAGAAATTAAACACTGGAGAGGGGAAATGGGGAAAAAAATTGATAAAGAAATGGAGAGAAATCTGAAACAGGAAATGAAAGATTTAAGAAGAGATTTGAAACAAGATATAAAATTAGATTTGAAATCAAAACTAAAAGGCATAAAACATTCTTTGGAAGAAGTCATAAAAGAAATTAATCAAGTCCTATTAAGAAGAGACAACTTAGAGGAAAGAACACAGTCACTGGAAGAATTAACAAATTTAATAAAACAAAAACAAGAAAAAGAATTAGATATCAGAGCAATGGAGCAACTAAAACAAAGGGAGAATTGTCTGGAAATCAGGGGTTCAAAAGAACAAAAATATGAGAATCTGTATGAATATTTGATTCCAGCACTGGCAGATTACATAGAAACACCTCAAAAGGATTTTTGTAAAGAAATAAATAAGACCTTTAGAATTAACTCACAAATAGCAAGAGAAAAAAAAATCCCAAGAGACTTGGTTATTTATTTTGTGCGGGAAAAGATCAGAGATGAAATTTTGTTCTATAGTTACCAAAAAAGCTTAATAGTCAAGGGTAAAGAGATTAAAATATTTAAGGATATTCCAAATAAGATTTTGAAAAAAAGAGAAAGCTATCAATTCATCACCACAATACTAAAAAGAAATAAAGTACTATACAGGTGGGGAAAATTGGAAGATCTATAAGTTAAATGGGGTCAGAAATGGTATAAATTAAATACAATACCTAAAGCGAAAGCCTTCCTGGAAAAATATAGAAAGAATATAGAATATTCTCGAGTCTGGGGGTACTCCTAGATTCATCGCTTCACATGACAAATCAGGTGACAGTCAGGAGTGCCTGCTATCAGCTTCAGCTGATACGCCAGCTGTGCCCTTGCCTGGAGATTAGGGACCTTGAAACTGTGGTACACACTCTGGTAACCTCACAGTTGGATTTCTGTAATGCACTCTACATGGGGCTACTCTTGTGCCTAACCCGGAAACTTCAATTGGTTCAAAATATGGCAGCCAGGCTGGTTGCAGGAACATCTAGGAGAGAGCACATAGCACCAGTGCTGAAATCTCTCCACTGGCTGCCCATTAGTTTCCAGGCACAGTACAAGGTGTTTGTTTTGACCTTTAAAGCTCTACATTGCTTGGGTCCAACTTATCTCCGGGACCGCCTGTTCCCATATGATCCCCCCCCTGCCCACTTCGGTCTTCTGAGAGGAACCTGTTACAGCCTATTAAAACTAGGCTGTCACAGACCTCCCAGAGGGTCTTTTCTGTCACTGCTCCAAGATTATGGAATGGCCTGCCAGACGAGATCCATCTTATTACCACTCTTGACTGCTTTTTAAAAGTTTGGATGGTTACTGCTCCCTGACACCATTGTTTGTTCTAATGTTTTAATTATTGTTGTTGATTTATTTTGTTATTTTAATTAGTCTGCCAGTTTAATTCAATTTTTATGGAGTGGGTGGGTTAGGGATTGGGGGGATGGAATTGTTTTAACTGCTGTCTTGTTTTAACTTTGTACGCCACCTTGATTGCCTCGCAGAGGAGCAGGTTAAAAATAAAATTTATTATTATTATTAGAATATGGAAAAGAATTTAAAAACAAAGATAAAAGTGACAACAACCTTGGAAAAAACAACAAGCAATCCTTTGCCCATTTGCCATATTTTATTTTATTATATATTCTTCCAAATAATATTCCAGTAGTCTTTTATATAATCTTGAAAGTAATGCTGGTTTCTCCTTCGATATAATTTCTTCAAATTCTGTCTTTTCCCTTGCCATGCCAATAGTTTCTTTATCCATTTTAAATCTCAATTTCATTTGATTATATAGGAACCATTCACATTTATGGCCTTCTAATCTTATCTGCTCTAACGTTTTCATTTCATATTGATTTTTATCTCTAATAATATAACCTCATATTTTAACCATTTTTCTTTTCTTTTCTTTTCTTTTCTTTCTTTCTTTCTTCTTCTTCTTCTTCTTCTTTTTTTTTTTTTTGAGGATCAGTGTTGAATAATGCCTCATGTGAAGACAGCCATAGCAGTATTTGAGGACAAATCCATCTTTTATATTTACTCCATACTCTATGTAATGCTGCTCTGATAAAATGATTTTTAAAGTCCTTGTTTACTTGTACTTTCCCATAGCATCAATATGCATGAAACCCAAATCTTAAATCTGATCCTTCTAACTTCTAACAATTTCTTATCCTCTACTTTAATCCATTTTTTTAACCATACCAAAGCACTTGCATCAAAATACAAATTTATGTTTGGCACCGCAAATCCACCTCTTTCCAAAATCCATCCTGCATATATTTTTGCTTTATCCTTGGTTTCTTCCCAGCCCAAACATATTCTGATAATTGTTTTTGCCAGTCCTTTAGTATTTTTTTCATTTTTTATTATCAGAATTGTTTGGAATAGGAAGAGAAGTTTCAGTAAAATATTCATTTTCACTACCGAAATTCTTCCTAATAATGTCAAATTTAGATTCTTCCACCTATTTATATCTTTTTTTATTTCATCCCATTTTTTCCATAATTATTCTGAAAGAGATCTGAGTTTTTATTTGTTATATCTATACCTAAATATCTAGCTTTTTTTGTAATATTAAATCCTGTCAAATCTTTTATTTCTGCCTCCTCTTTTTTGTCATGTTTTTTTTTTTTTGGGTAATTACATTTGTTTTTTTCTTCATTTATTTTTAAGCCTGATATTGTTTCAAATTCTTTTATATATTTTATTAAATTTGGGATACTATTCAATGGATCTTCTACTGTTATTACTATGTTGTCTGCAAACGCTCTGGCTTTGAATTGATCCCCTTTGATTTTTATTCCTTTAACCTCTGATGCCTCTTGGATTTTTCTTAGAAAAATGTCCACAGTAATTACAAATAATATCGGTGACAAATGACATCCTTGTCTCATCCCTTTCTTTATCATTATTGATTTTGTACTACTTCCATTAATTATTATTTTAGCCATTTGTTTTTTATATATTGTGTTAATCCATTATGAAAATTTTTGTCCTATTCCTATTTGTCATAGTATATTTTTCATTAATTTCCAATCTAAATTATCAAAAGCTTTTTCCACACCCAATAAGATTATAGCCAATTTCTTTTCATTATGTACTTCAAAAAATTCTATCACATTTATTATTTGTCTTATGTTCTCTTGCAACTGTCTATTAGGAACGAAACCACATTGTTCCTCTGATATTATTTCCTGAAGAATTAGTTTTAACTTATTGGATAATATATATGCGAACAATTTGTAGTCTTTATTTAGTAAAGAAATTGGTCTGTAACTATTTGCATCTTCTTTATTTCTTCCTTCTTTTAATATTATAGTCACATTTGTTTCCTCCCATGATGGGGGCATCCTTTGTTCCCTAATATTATTCATAGTCCATAGTAAAGGATCACTAATCTCTTCTTTAAATACTTTATAAAATTTCCCAATCAGTCCATCTGGCCCTGGACTCTTATCATTTTTCACATGTTTAATTGCCTCCCATAATTCTTCCTTTGATATTGGATCTTCCGACTTCTGTTTTATTTCCTTTTTTATTATGGGAATATCACTCCAATTCAAATAGTTTTTTACATCCTCCTCCTTTATCTCCTTTGCTTTATACAATTTTTAAAAAAATTATCAATGAATATTTCTCTAATCTTTTTTTTTTTTTTGCTCTGTAAATGTTTTGTCACCTTTTTAAATCTTTATGATTATATTTCTCTCTCTCTCTCTCTCTCTCCTTAATTTCCAAGACAACCATTTTCCCGCTTTGTTTGCATTTGGAAATTTTTAGCTCTTGCATTTTTCATCATTTTTACATGTCCTGTTTTGATTGGTGCATAAAGGGCTATTAGGTGTCCCATCCAAAACCTCCCACTGGAAATGCCAAACTGCTTCTGTGGTGAAGCAGGAGGAGAGAGTAGGATGAAGGCAAACAAACAGGATGAGACTGTATCTCATCTTTATTGCAGTTTATTAGATAAAAAGAGAGAGGAAAAGGAACCTATAGCGGGTATTAAAAGCAGAATAGACAGACCCTGCTACTTATTTGCCTCCTTCCAGATTAATCACCGGAACATCCAGGAGGGAGCACATATCCCCAGTGCTTAAATCCCTCCACTGGCTGCCAATTAGTTTCCGGGCGCAGTACAAGGTGTTGGTTTTGACCTATAAAGCCCTACATGGCTTGGGTCCATCTTATCTTAGGGACCACCTCTTCCCATATGACCCTCCCCCCCTGTGCCCTCCGTTCAACGGGGAAGAATCTGCTTCAACAGCCAAAGGTAAATTTTAAGCAGACTTCCCAGAGGGCATTTTCTGTTACTGCCCCTAAACGATGGAATGGCCTGCCGGAGCAGATCCGTCTTAGTACATCTCTGACTGCTTACAAGAAAGCAGTCAAGACGAACCTCTTCCGGCAGGCCTTCCCAGAATAACTTCCTCGCAGGGATAATATATGTGGATTTACTTTGCCCTCATCCCCCCTCTGAGTGGCCATTCCATTATAAGCAGTTGTTTATTGTTGTTATTTTACTTAGCTATATGTTTGATTTTAAATATAATTAGTTTAATTCTATTTTAAGGGGTGTGGGTTGCGGGTGGGGAGTCGTAGGAATTGGGAATGTTTTAACTGCTGTATTTAACTTGCTGTAAGCCGCCCCAATTGCTTAGCATAGGGGTGGGTTATAAATAAATAAATTATTATTATTATTATTATTATTATTATTATTATTATTCCCTCTGCTCCTTCCCTCCATGGCCATTTAGATTCATAAAGTTGGAAGAGTCCACAAGGGCCATCAAGTCCAACCCTCTGCCATGCAGGAATACACAATCAAAGGACTCCCAGCAGATGTCAATCCAGCCTCTGTTTAAATACCTTCAAAGAAGGAGACTCCAGCATACTCCAAGGGAGTGTTTTCCACTGTCAAACAGCTCTTACTGTCAGGAAATTCTTCCTAATGTTAAGGCGGAATCTCTTTTCTTGTAGTTTGAATTCATTGCTGTGGGTTCTGTTATCTGGAGCTGCAGAAAGCAAGCTTGCTGCATCCTCAGTATGACATCACTTCAAATTTAATGGTTGTTGCAAAAGGCCCTGAGATTTTGTCTCTCTGGGAGAAGCACCGAGCTGTTAATATGGAACAGATACTCTCAGACCTTTTTCCACAAGAGAGGTTGTGGTTACACTTCTGTATGGTGAACAAGTAATAGAAATTATGGCAAAGGGTTTAAAACAAAACAACACACATGCATACACACATCACTTTGCATTTTGAATGTATCTAAGAACAGTAAGTGAATCTCTCATGTTGATCTCTTCCCCATAATGTCATTCTCACCCTCTCTGAAATGGTGTGCCTGCTTAGGAGTAATCCATATTGTTGCTTTGGTGCATGAGAGCACAACTGGGGATGTAAAATTGCCATTGCAGCCTGAAGCAGCATCCCAGGCTTTTGCAAAACAACCAGAGTCTATGCCTAGTCAACCTTTTCTAAATTGTTTTCATAAAAAGTAATGATGGCATAATATGTTAGATTTTTCTTGATGTATAGTCTAAGAACCTTTCAGGCTAACAAACTTGAAATTATCTTTGATGCATTTACTTGTTCACAGCAGTTTTCTTTTTCTTTCTTCCCTTTTGTTCATAAAAAACCATCATTCTAGCAAAGATATTAAAATAAATTACTTGCACTTTAATATTTCATGCCATGACTGTGGATGGATTTGCTCATTGAATTATTACAATCTAATATTAGATGGTGTCATTTGGAGCCAATAGCGCTGTTTGCGGCATTTTAAATCTTGCTAACATACTGTCTTTCACAGTTCTGAATGACAAACCACAGGGATCAATTGAGTCAAAAATACTATTTTCCAATGGAGACTATGTGCTTGATTTCATCTAATTTTAAAGCATTAGTAGTTCATAATCCAGTTCCCGATGTAAGCAGTTAGTATTACTGAGAGAGACAGCAGCGCTATGGGGAAGGAGCATGTAAGATGAAGTGCTCCAAAACTGGTGCTTTTGATCTATCTAAACCCCTGTTGGCTTCTTGCTGGAAAGGCAGTTGCAAAAGTAAAAAGGGATCCATCTTTTTTTTCATCTACAGGGGGATATTTTGATCTTTAAAATCAAAATCAATCTCTGTCATTGCTTGCAGTGAAAGAAATTCATTAGACCAGATTCAAGGACTGGTCTATCAAGTCTAAATTCCTCTTTCCACTTTAAGTCAGAGTTCTGACTTCATAGTGGGAGCCAACATGGAAAGGACCAGGAGAGGACACTAGAGGGACTCCTCACCTCCTTAGGCTAAAAATTACTCTAAGATCTCGGAGGGGAATTTCTGTCACTAGCATTATCTCTTGGTAGTTGTCTCAAAAACCAGAGGGTTGTTGTCTTGGTGCCATGTTCATGAATGTTGTAAGAGTGTGGTTCCATTTAAGACTAAAATTACCAGAGAAATTTCACCCAAAGTGAAATTTTGAAGTTAATTTGGAAGTTTCTGCTCATAGAAAATGTCAGAGGAGTTTTGAGGAAAGTCAAAAGAGCTGGATAACTATATCATTCAGAACATTTTGGAGGGAAGCAGACAGGCGGCCATGGGCCGCCCCAGGAAGCTGCGCCGCGGGACCGAGGCATCCCCATGCCTTGGTCCCATGGCACAGCTTCGCTGCCTCTGAAAGGAGCGCTAAATTGGCGCTCCTTTCACAAGTCGACGAAGGTCGACTCACCTTCACCGACTCTTCCACCGCAGCGCGTGCAAATGCTGCGGCGGGAGGTCCTCCTCGGAGCGCTGGTCATGCGGAGGGTCGGCTGCTCCGAGGACGACCTGGGGAAGGGGTTGGGGCGCCAATCGTGTGGCTGCCCCTCCCCTTCCCTGCCCCCAAGATGGCCCTTTTAGCTGTCTGCTTAGGGGGTTTCAGATCATAACAGAATTTGCCTTGCAAAATGTCTATGATTTCCTACAAGCAGCTGAGACTAGAACTGGAAATCCACACTTCTGTGTATAGCAAGATTTAAAATACTGCAAACAGCCCTATTCTCCTTTGAGATGAGTCACCAAGGCTGCAGAATGAAAAATGTTCTTGAACAATGAAGGATTCCAAGATGCCAATAGATGGTTGATCAGTGGCTGTGCAGAGTTTACAAAAAATTCTTTGGGAACTAGAACTTCCAGAATCTCCCAGGCAGTATTGACACTGGAAATTATAGTCCAAAAAAGGAAGTAGACTAAGAGCCAGAACAGACCGGCTCTAAAAGCCGGCTTTCTGGCATCTTGGGGGCATGGTGTTTATACGCCGCACACCCCCAAGACATATTGAAGCCACCAGCTGTTTAGATGTGAGCAGCTTCAAGATTCTCTGGGGCATGGCATTTATACACTGCACTCTGCCAGAGCACCTTGCAGCCAGCTTCAAGATGCTGCAAGGCATGAAAAGCCGACTTTTCCCCACTCCAATCTTTACCACTCCTTTTTTGGCTGGGGAAAAGGCAGATTGCAGCTGTGGTTTGTGTTTGCTGCAGCCCCAATCCATCTTTGGAAGGGGCAGCTTCAAGCCACTCATTCTGCTGGTCTGTTTTGGCCCTAAGTCTACAGAAGCTTATGCTATAACTTCTTTTTGGCAGCTAGTCTCAAAGGTGCTACAAGATACCTTTGCATTCCTGACTAACACAGCTATGTCTCTAAAGTCATAGTCCAAAAATGTAATTTCCCCACTATCTTACTATCTATTAAGTTAAGTCTGGGACTTTTGCATGGGAAAAAAAATCAGTGTGCTGTACAAGCAACATTTGTGGCTACTTGTGGGAGTTTGCTGAAGGTATGGGGTGGGGTGGGGGATGTTGGAGTTGGCAGTTTTTAGCAGAAATGACCTTTTTGCACTATCAAAGCCTTTTAGTGGAAAAAAATATACCTCATTTGGATCATTCACACAAAGTGTACACAAAACAATGCAGATAAATAATGGGTGGGTGAGGGACCAGAAGCAAAGTCAAAGGGAGTAAATAAAGAATCGTACATGTTGGCCTAAATACTATTGTTAATCCCAACTATAGTAGAGTCACTGAGTCCATCAGATTTACTTATATGTTGATTCACCATTCTACAGCTGATTTACTGTATCTGATCTAGCTGAATTAACCAACATGTATGCACTACAAGTTAGGACTAGCCAACAGGATTTCAGCCATGCAGCTGCACATTCTTGGATGGTGCTTAACTATTTGTCATTCCTTTCACTGTGGCACTTCATTCACTGGGATTGCAAAAAACAAAAACAAAAACCCTGTGCGTTCCTCATTGTACAACGGGGCAATAAGCAGACACATCAGAAAGATACACAATCCATTGTACAAGCCTGGTATTCAACAGAAGGGGGTGTTGTGTGACCACTGTGTAACTGCGTTAGAGATGTTAACACCCCAAATTTCCACCTGAACCTGGCTTCTCGATTTGCCTTGCAACCCTAATTTAGCTGGAGCCCCATGCAGCTCTGACTATAGAGTTGGGGGGGGGGGGGCAAAGGATTATTGCAAAAGAATAGAGAATGAAGAAATGGATGAAATTTGTATTTGAAATTTCTCATGATGTTTAATTCATAGTGCTGACAGTGGTCCACCAATCATGCTTTTTTTTCCTTCCCAGGACTTTCTCAAGGTCTCCCCAGACATGAGCAATCGCCATTTGTAAAATTGTTCTTGGCTGGAGAGGGAACAAGAGCAGTGAAGAGAAACTAAGAGGCTGCCTCCTACTTTAACATCTTATTAAAAGTTCCCAATTTAACAGGCTACTGATTATTGGTATTTCTTGTAATTGGTAGGTCTGAGGATAGAGATATTATGTTAAACCATTTGGGTTTTCTTTTCATCAAACATTCCTGGGTCAGTGCACTGAGGTTTCTCTGGCTTTACCTGCTTGCATAAGCATAGCTCATGGGGGCAGAGGGAGAGTACGGGAAAATGGAGGAAGAAAAAGACATTTTTCTTCATGTTATCAATTGCATGCATTGGTAATGATAAGCAGGGTAATTGTTGGGGTGATTTCGCTCTAATAATTTGATTCAATAAAACAGGAATTTTTCCTATGATTCAGATGGGATTTGCAGTTTAGGGAAGTTTATTTAGAATTCTGAGCCAGAGAGCTCAAGTGCCTCACCAGGCCAGAAAACCCAGGATTCCATAGGATGGAACCATGGCAGTTAAAATGGAAAAATAGTGCTATAATTCTGTAGTGTGGATGAACCTCAGGTATTTCTCTTTTGTCTCTCAGGTTCAATGTCAACAAATTACATGCACGTTCCTCTCACATTTGCTGATATAACTTCCACATTGGGAGATATATTAAATTATAACATAGATAGGAACAAAAACCAAGAGGGAGAGAAAATATTGATGCCAAATTCTGGTGTTGATTGAGGAATTGTTTGGGTTGTTTTACTTTACTTGATTTCATCTATTGGATTTATAAACCGCCTTTCCTCCAAGGACCTCAGTGTTGTGTCTGCATCAGTATGTGCCCCTCCAGATATTGTTGTGGGAGTGAAATTCCCAGCACCCCTCACCAGGGTGATCCCTGGTGGAGGATGATAGGAGCTGTAGTCCAGCAAAATCTGAAGTACTACAAGTTGTTTTTGTTGTTTTTGTTGGATTGCAGGTCCCAACAACCCTAGAGAGGACAACTAATGGTAGTGTTGCAATCCAACAGTATTTGGAGAGTGCCAAGTTGCCTTCTAATGTGTACATGGCTCAGTCCCCCTCAGATGCAACTCAGATGTGCCTCCCACTCTCCATCAACAGAGAAATGGTTGTCTTTGAATTAGGATGCCATCCTCAAAGATGTGGCAGGGGAGATTTTGGTTGAGGCATGGCTTGAACAGAAATCAGACATCCACAATCACCGAAAAAAATAAATGCATACAACGGTATAGGTTGGACTTACAATTGCAACTTGCTAACATGGAACAGAATTAGGTCACCCTAATTTGGCCCCAAATTTATGCAGTTAAGAGCTAAACACTCAAAAGCCTTTCTTTGCCTCGATGTCAGGCTAGGTTTTCTCACATTTGATTATATTTTTTAAACTCACTTTTAAAAACACAATCACTTCCTTCCCAAATAGGAAGAGAAATATTTTGAAATTTGGTGATCGTTTTCAAAATCAAATATCCACTTCTAGTCATCACCATTCAGAAATTATCAAATTCCATGTCAGACTCACACAAAAACATATGATAGATATGAATGATTTCAACCCAGCCTGAGTGTCAAGATTTATAGTTGTGAAACAAACAAGAGACATGTCACAGGATGCTCAAAAGATGTTTGTTTATTGATAGAAAAGCCCGGCACATTTTTTTCCATTTGTTTAGTACATAGTTCAAGAGTTCTTGGTTCAGAAATGTCTGACGTCTGATTCTAAATAGCTCCCTGAAAAAGGTCTTAAGAGTACACATTAGTCAAAATGTGACAAGAAAAGAAAATCCTATGATAGGGTCATCATAATCAATTTGTCTATATCTTGGTAACAACACAGATTGCTGTAGTGAAAAATCTCTTGACATTACTGCTATGACTTCCCAACTGCAAATTTGTTTAAATGGCTGAACTTTTTATGAACTTCCTATCAATGATATTTCCCTACTCTGGATTTTTTAATACATTGCATTGAATAGGAATGAGAGCACCTGTATTCTTGATTTTTTTTCTTGAGAATTTTTGAAACAATACTTGTAGCTGCTGTTTCTGATGAATATAATATGAATTATCTTAAGTTTCCAAAAGGCTCCCCCCCCCCCCCCCCGTGACAGACTTTCTTTTATTCTTTGATTTTATATCTCAGATCTAGCTTTTCAATTTTATGTGTGGGAGGCTTTGCAGTATCAGTGACAAGTATCTACTTATTTTCATCTGTCCTCCAGATTTATTTATTTATTGGCTGGTTTATTTTCTCCCCATGTTTCTCTTTCAAATAAGACTCAATGAGGGTCACAATAAAGTTGATTTAGATCAATAGAGGCTAGAATGTTGTTGGTTAGTCCCAGCTTAAGTAGCTCCATTGAATCAATTGTTGTCAGTCAACATGAAGGAAAATCTCATTGATTTGATGAGTCAGGACTAACAAACATATTTAGACAGCCATTAAAAACAGGAAGTGTGTCTGTACAAAATGGAAGCTTTAACCACATCCATTACAAGGGTGGTGGTGGTGGGGGGGGGGGAGACAGAAGCCAGAACCCTCCTGGAACATATTGCAAACATAATTCTCAGTTGCACTAATAGTTGTACTATTTTTTTACATTTCTGCAAAGAGATATCCATTTGTCCACAATACAGGTACAGCTCTATACTCCCACAACATGATTGAAACAGTATGTCTCTGGCATTCATACCTTCCAACATTTCACAAATGAAAGCAGCTCCAGAGAATAGGACCCAGAGCAATAGACTCAAACTACAGAAAAAGTGATTCCACTGCAACATTAGGAAGAACTTCCTGACACTTAGAGTTGTTCGACAGAGAGTGGTGGAGTCTCCTTCACTGGAGGTTTTTTAAATAGAGGCTGGATGGCCATCTGTCAGGGCTGCTTTGATTGTGTGTTCCTGCATGGCAGAGGATTGGACTGGATGGCACTTATGGTCTCTTCCTACTCCTATGATTCTAAGGACTTTATCACACTGCCTTTACTCCCATGCTAGACACAGGATTAAACTTAAATAGGCGGATCTTATAGCACATCTCCATGCCTGGGCAGTAGGCATCCTGTATCATGGCCAGACTTCTCCTGTATCTGGTAAAGAATGGGAAAATCCCATTCTTATCAGATACAGGAGAAGCCTCTTGCCTGGGCATGGAGGAGTGCAACAAAATCTCCCTATTTAAAACTGGGAAAATCCCATTCTTTATCAGGTACGGCAGAAGTTTGGCCTGGGTACAGGATGTCTACTGCTTGGGTACAGGATGTGTACAATAAGATCCACTTGGTTAAGTTTATGTCCCATGCCTAGCATGGGAGTAAAAGTGGTCTGATAAAGTCCTATGATCAGAGTGTGGTCAAGATAGTAAAAAATATTAATGAAGAAGAGCACACAAGCTAGGAGAGTCTGCAGTCATTTGTTTTTGCCATTTTGTCAGTATTGTGTCTTGTCTCCCCCCCCCCCCCCAAAGAGTTAATGGAGTACAAACTACTCTTGCACACTGAACTCAGTTTGCAGCAATTAAAGCAAGCTAAGGTTAAAGAGGAAAGAAGAGCAGAGAGAAAAATGGGACATTTTAAAAACAGCTGAAAAGATAGGATGGCAGAGGATTAATCAGAATTATCCCTGCCAAATTGAATCATTTTTAGAGGATATGTGGCATGGTCTTTTGAATGGTAGAAAAGTTCCCTGTCCATGGTTGTTCCTTTTGTCTCTTTATGCCAGTGAAACTCCTATGGTGTTAAATAGAATCTTGGTAGTTGTAATCACATGATTAAGAGCTCCTTTGACAGCAGTTGAGGCTAGTTACATAGAATTAATAGTAAGATCTTTGTTCATTGGCAGAAAGTCAAAAGAGAAAGGAACAGCTTAGCCTTCCTTCGTAAGGAGTTCCAGCATCTGGGTGCAACCACTGAGAAAGCCCTCTTGTGTCTTTTATAAATCTGTGGATTTTAAAATGTTATAATAGGCTTGTCTCAATTAATATTGAAATTGCTGTTCTCAAAAAGGATTATATTGGCTGCATAGGGCAGTTCTGAAATGTTTAATCTTTAGTGCATACTCAGTTGCCAGGTTTTTGAATCCTAATATAGTCTAGCATGATAGCCAGCATTAAACAACAACAACAAAATTTATTTATACCCCACCCCTCTGAGAGCAATTGGGGCGGCTAACATATTAAAAATACAGAGTACAATCAACCCTCTCATACCCTCCCTCCTTAAAAAGGTATTAACTCAAATAGAGATTAAAATCATACAGATTAAAACTAACATTAAAGAAACAGCAACACAGACATACACACAACACAACATTAATTAGCAAAACACATTAATGACAAAGTGGCAGAGTCATATTGAAGGGAGTTAAAAAAAGTTCCTGGAGGACTCTCCTAAAAAGGGGGTTCCTGAGGCCAGGTTATCTATCCTGGAAAGGCCTGCTGGAAGAGATCCATCTTAACAGCCTTTTTAAAGCTGTCTAAAGATGTAAGCAGATGGATCTTATCCAGCAGGTCCTTCCATAATCTGGGGGCGACCAAAGAAAATGCCCTCTGGGAGGTAGCCGAAGGCCTAGATTTTTGTGGCTGAAGCAGGCTCCTCCCAGAGGACCGGAGTGCATGGGGAGGATTGTAGAGGAGAAGGCGGTCCCGAAGATAGTTTGGACCCAAGCCATTTAGGGCTTTAAAGGTAATAACCAACACCTTATACTGGGCCCGGGAAATAATAGGCAGCCAGTGGAGGGACTTTAATACTGGGGTAATATGGTCCCTCCTAGATGTTCCAGAAACTACCCTGGCTGCCATGTTTTGAATTAACTGCAGTTTCCAGACCAAGCATGAGGGTAGCCCCATGTAGAACGCATTGCAGAAATCTAGGCGTGATAGCAATGATCTGTTGTTTTATCATTATCTTTGCATTTTGTGCACATGTCTGTCTCCCTCATTTGGGCAATGCCCCTTTTAAAGATTTCATTGGCTATGTACAGTGAATGCAGACAGTATAATCTGCACACACAGAACTCCCATGCATAGAGATGTATTGATGAAAGCATGTAAATGTAGATGCAGCTACCAATATTACAAAAAATGTTGGAAGCCAACCAAGCAGTCTGGGTTTATGTGTAGATTGCCAAAATGGGCTTCCAATGAGGACTTCCAGCACTGAGGTGCTGGAGCTGAACCTTTTGCATTGCCAGCATTTTCTTTCATCTGTAAGCCTAGGATATCCAGCTCAATGTTTCAAGTGGTGCCATTGAGGCTACATTATCAGTTAATCTCCAAATACAATCTCTGTTCTAGTCTGCTCCTCATCTTGATGTACTTAGGAATTGCTTATGGTGAGGCTTGACTGATAGTTCCCCAGAGAAGGACAACTTGGGGACTAAAGCATGAATCAATGCCTTCTTGGTGATGGCTCCCCAGTTGTGGAATTCCTTCCCTGTGTAACTCCAGATGCCCTGGGATTATGCCTCCAGATATTCCCAACACCCTCTCCTTTTTGGTATCACTTTCAGATGTAACTAGTTGGAAGGTCTTCCACCTGTTTCTGGCCCATATGAACTAAAAAATCTAATGCTTCAAGGGCAAACAGAATTTGCAAAGAATTGGAAAGTGTCCTTGCTGTGTAATGTAATGTGATGGATGCCTGGGGAAGATCTGGTTGAAGAATTAACATCTCACTAAAGAATGAACAAAGGAGTGAATATGAATGACAATCTCATAAACATATGAACCCTCTTTATTAGGGTTCCCAGATCTCAGGGCCTGGTTCTGAGTCTTAGGGTGTGTGATGTCTTCTACAGGCCTCAGCATAAAGGAGAGGAATCTTAGGATAAGAGCATCATTGGATTTTTCTTCATCTCTTTCATTCTGTTTTGGGCTTCCTCCTGCTGCTTTGTACTTTGACAACTGTTTTCTGTTCTGTTCTCTGTCCAGTTAGGGAAAATTTCTTGGGTTGGACTACCACTACTGTGTGTTCTTAAAAACAATGCTTCCAAAGGCATTCAATATAGCAAGGAATTAAGTCTTCCTGTTTTCCCCCCTTCATTGCAATGCTTGGAAAATTTAATTTGTATCAGGAGAAATACTTTCCTTCTTTTTAGATGAGATGGTTTAATATTAAAATCATAGGGTTTGAACAACTGTGGTTGATGCTTAATATCTTGTGCCTAATGACATCCCTATTCTCTGTGACTGCAAAAAGAGACAGCCCTAAATCTCAGATTTGGCCCATAAACTTTCAAAGATGCAGTTGACCTGGCAAGCCTACTTTTTCTACAAAACCACTAGAGTATTGTTGAAGGCAAAAGTTTTCTTTTCCTGCAAAATTTTGAACCACAAAAGAAAACAACAATGAACACTGTAAGCCCTGCAGCCTTTCAGGTTAAGAAAGCTTTGTGTCTTACCCCTTTGTGAGTCATTTTCTGTTGGGGGAAAAAGTCCTCTATGGGACTAAAATGGCCAAGAGAGTGGCCAGATTGCCCCCATCCTGTAACGTGCATTTGGGGGATTTTATTTTTTTTTAAATATGGTAGTTGCTGGTGGTCAAAAATGGCTATATGTGTCCTTTCAGCTACACTTTCTCCATTCCTGTTGATCATAATTTAGAAGCAAAAACAGAAAAGATGAGGTAGAAAGTCTAGAATCTGCTGTACTACAAAATAGTAAGAGCCCTCCTCTTGTTCTGAAAATTCTTCACTGGAAACATCTGACTTAGTGTTTGTTTGAAGTTGGCAGGCTCTTAGCCGATTCACTGAAGAAAGTTCCTCCATGTTTCATCTTTTAAAGCTTCTGGACTACTTCTTATGCAGGCCTTGTGATTCCCATTTTTTTCATTTCTTTATATTTTGATGCTGAAGCTAGGTGGAATAATTCATTGCTGAGGTATCAAGAGGTGACATTTTGATGAACCTTAACCAGAGATTGGAGAACAAGGGGTCTCAGGTGCCCTAAAGTAATTTTGAAGTTCTTATACCTGATTCATTCAGAGTGTGTGTATATAGGTGCATAAATCTTCCACCTATTTCTGGATATTGTAGAGTTGTTCTGCTGAAGCCATGGATAATACCTTCTGAACTTTCTCTTACATAGGAATGGAAAGAATATTCAAAGACCCCCAAAGATGTGAATCTTCTTGAAGCCCATGTTTTTTAATATACTTGAGGACTTCTACAGTACCCACAGACCATATTCAAAGTTTTACTGTTACACCCTCTCAATATAGGCATGTAGTTTAGTGAGAGGCAGCTAAACATGGAGGAACATTGTTACCTATGTTCTGACAGCTAACTAGGATTTCCAGTACAGGATTGTCCAAGCCCTGAGATTTCTAAAATCTAGCAATGGTCCCTGGCAATGTCATTGAGCATTACACATTAAGTAAAATGAGCCCTTGGGCTTTGGTTCTAGGAAACCCCCATGGATACCAAAATCCACTGATGCTCAGGTCCACTATATATATTATACACACACACACACACAATGGCCTAGTAAAATTGTGTCCCATATATAAATTGGCAAAATCAAGGTTTGCTTTTTGGATTGTTGGGGGGGGGGGGTTATTTTCAAACAGTGGATGGTTGGATCCATGGTTGCAGAATCCAGGTTTACAGAGGGATGACTATACTATGAACACTCACTCACAACTTGTCATTCAAACACAAGAAAGAGAGAGAGACAAACAGACAGACAGAACATATTTTCCAGTTTGGAAATGAAGACAGAAATTTTACTTGAAGGAGAGGTTTCCAGATCAAGGTGAAAGGAAAACATCCTTTCTTGCATAACCTACTCACTACTAGCCAGAATGCAAATGGAGCTACTACAACTGGGAAGGAAGGAGGAAGCTACCATCTGAAGAGTCTTTGCAAGTCTCAGCAACAAATCAACAAAGCCTTGCAAAAAGTAGCAAGCTGCTCTTCTGCTAGGTAAGCTAGAGATTTGCACCTTATCTTTTTCTCTTGCTCAGAGCTGAGTTCCCCAAAACTGGATTTTACACCCTCGTCTCTCACTTGGTGATGACCTACGAAAACTGGAGACTCAGAGACAGTCCCTGAGATCTAGCACCCTTATAACTGACACAAGACAACACTGTAAACTTGCAGGATCTCTGGTGGACCTCCAGGAGGTCCCAGAGGCTGCCTGCAGGCCATATTATTATTATCAGAACATAGCAGGCAACAGTCCTCCTCATTTGGCAGTTTCCATCCTTGTTACCATTTACTTCATGGCTGTGCTGAGGAGAATGGGGATGCAGCTGAACAAGTATCTGGGGGCAGGGTGGAGCTAAGTAAGGATTGTTCAACAAATAGGCAGTGTTGATCCTTGTTCAGCTACTTCTTGACCCTTCTGTCAGGTACAACACAGTGTATACCCTCCTGGGAGAAAGAAAGAAAGAAAGAAAGAAAGAAAGAAAGAAAGAAAATAAAAGTTGGATAGGCTCTCCTGGAAGCCTTCAGGAGCAGAATTTTTTCTCCAAATTTGTTCTGGCCTCTTGTGACTGTTAGCATTTAAAAACAAGCAAACACATTATTTTCAAACTCAAATGTGGAGTTTATTCCATGTATGCTATTGCATGGGATGGGGTGGGGGTAGATTCTCTCTTTTGTGCAGTCTAATGGCTTGCCCAGACTTCTAGTGGCAGAAAATTGTCCCCTTGGCTTACTGAATTTGACCACTCCATATGCTAGGAAAACTTGTGCTGGGCTTAAAATATCTTTTAAATAAATCTTCTGTGTTAATTGTGCACAATTTTATTAAAGTCTTCCATTTTTCTGCTGCAGTGCTTAGTAGTATATTTTTTGTATTAGAAATATGTATGTACAATAGTGGCATTCAAAGTGTAGATCTGCTAATCCAGAATAGGGCAATGTATGCCCTGTGGGTGAGTGAGCCATCATTCTGAGTTCAAACTGAACACAGTTCCAGGCCTCATCAAGATTTGCCACATATCACTGCTTCAAGATAAACTTTATGAGTGGTAAATCTATGTGACAGGTTGTTCACAATACAAGAAATTACCTTTTATTGATTAAGTCCTAAAAGCTCCTCATAGTAATTGGAACAGTTGGGGCCCTGAACAATGAATTCTACCCAAACTATCCAAGATACAACACTGTAAATTGCTGTGGCTGGGTAACAGCACAATGTAGGATCTTAGCCATTAAACCAAAGAGCTTAGTGCAGGGGTCAGGACTCTGAGGTTGGCCATAACCTTCTGGTTTCCCATGACATCAGAGTTTTGGTGGCTTCTCAGCTTTTGTGCAGGTTCCCCCTCTCCACATGTCAAGCACTTGAAATGGTTTTCCTAATGATTAGTTACTGTCTGTCAGAGTATTTATTTAAACTATACTGAATTTTTTTTTGCCTCATCCTTTCCCCTATGGATCCCCCCACCAGTGGAACTTTGCTCTTTAGAAAGGGCAGGTCTACACTGGCCAGAACACCTTGAGAGAAGCCTGGACTATTCTGGCCCTGAAGATATTCTAAATTCCCTCCATTACCTGTGACTCCCAGAGAGATGCTGGGTGGCTGTTTACACAACATCCCCCTGTGTGCCTGCTGCCACTGACACCAGTGTCACTTGTTCTCTCTGAGGCCAGAAACCAGGTGTCCAGAGTGAATCACATGGCTGGGTATCTCCTTATGGTCTTAGCAGGAACAACCTGCAGCAGCTTGGGTGTTGGGCAACATGGTGGGACATTGTGTAAACAGCCTCCCAACATCAGCCCAAAGTGTTCTGGAATTTTATAGAAAAGGGTAGGTTTTTAAAAAAATAATAATTCTGATTTAACACAGGGATGGCCTTGATCCCCTGTGGAACTGTGTGGAACTGCCTTCATTAAAACAGGGTGATTTCCCCTTGCAGGGAAAAACCAAGTAATTTGGCCCATGGAGACATGTCTCTGAAATAGAACTAGTTCCTTGGTTTGAAAGATTGGATGTATAATGCTGAGAAATATGAAGTGGGAAAGGAGAAGAAAGGAGAGAGTGTGTAGATATTTCAAAAGGGTATTCCAGGCATCAGAAATGGCATGGGAGAATGGAAGGAGTTATTGACCCATTTTACTCCTTTATTACAAGCTACTGGCTTGTAATAAACTTGATTGTAAATGGTTACTAGTATCAGATGAAATAAATTTGGAAAGCAGCAAAGAAACACTGGCCACCATGTGTAATATCACAGAGAAAAGATTGATAAAGATCAGCCTCAGGTTGAACAAATGGAGACTGAAAGGATATAATCTACACTGGAGAAAAAGATACTAGACTGACCAAGCATCAATCCCACATACCACAACAGCTGTTTCTTAACAGCTTTAATATTGATTATGCTGTTCTTAGCTGATCATACCACGATCATGTTGATAAGAGAGAACCTTCACTCCTCAAATAGGTCAGATGAAAATATTATCTAACTAGATAAACATCCATTATGGATGTAAAGAATGCTGCAGTAATCAGGTTACAATGTCCATGGAAAATATTACAGATGCTATGTTTAAATAGGGATGTGCAATACTTTAGTGACACATGAAATAACCTAATGATGCTGTAAGATGTAAGAGGTCATACATACATGTAACATAATTAATAGAATGTGTCTAGCCACTGAAAAGTTTATGTTTCTCCCTAAGTGGAGTATATATTTATATATCTATGACTGTAAATAATAAAATAGTTTAAAGGAGTAACATAAAGTTTTATCATTCTCCCGTATAAATAACTTGAGATTCCCTGACTTAAGAGTGCTTAAGTGGAGTGCTGATGCTACATCTGTCTCTTTGGATGATCCCATTTTCACAAATTGTTAAGCCAGGAAAACAGAGGGTGACAAAAGGGACCTACAAATAGATACAGGTTTAGCTGACCAATGACAAAGAACCTCTCAGTCTAAAGAGACACGGGTAGAGAACCACATCTGTTTCAAGAGTAAGCAACCTTTGGGTGGCTTAGGGTTGTAGAACATAGTAATACGGCATTACTTTGAGAAGTAATACGGCTATCATAGCTCCAACCATGCATTGGGTAATGACACCAAAAGAGACATGGAAGAGCTGGACAGAGTGGCATGTATTAATTGCTTACCAATGTACTACATGCCAGCTTTTCGGCAGAGTAAGCTAAATGGCAAAATATATCTCTTTTGTTGTTCCACAGCCCATGAAAGCTATGAAAACTACTGTGGGGAATTTTAGAAGCTGTATTCTGAAAAAGTTACTTTTCCAAGCTCTAGCTTGCTCATTCTTCATTACAATTCTACTATAACTGTTTAGAACCCTGTATTAGAAATTTAACTTCAGCTGTAAATACATGTGTACTCCTGAAAGCAAACCACAGATATTAAAGTGAATCTTGAGGGGTTGTGGATTGTGTGATGGAATTTCTCGTGCAGTTATATCCACTGGGGTTTAATTTCAGGACCCCCCAGGGATACCAACATCTGATTATATACAATGATGTAGTAAAGTGGTGTCCTTTATATAAAATGGCAAAATCAAGGTTGGCTTTTGGATTTTTAAAAAATAAATATTTTCAAGTTGTGTGTGATGGAATCCATGGATGCAGAATCTGTGGATATGGAGGGCTTATTGTATTCATATCCTGATATATAGAATTGTCTTAGGAAAATTTGAAGGTGTTTCCCAAGTAGTTCTCTTTATTGTACTTTATGATTGCTAACTGTATTGCTAAAAGTGTGTTTAGTTGGTAGAAAATGAAATTCCCTCCTCTCTATCTGATGTCATCTGGGGGAGAGACACAAGGCCCAGCACTATCGGGCCTGGAATAAGAAGAAGTGTCCTCCCTCCTCTCCATCTGATGTCATCTGGGGGAGAGACACAAGGCCCAGCACCATCAAGCCTAGAATAAGAAGAAGAGTCCTCCCTCCTCTCCATCTGATGTCATCTGTTGTACGCCACCCCGATTGCTGAGCAGAGGGGTGGGTTATAAATAAAAATTTGTTATTATTATTATTATTATTATTATTATTATTATTATTCATCTGGGGGATAGACACCAGGCCCAGCACCATCAGGCCTAGAATAGGGAGAAGAGCCCTCCCTCCACTCCATCTGATGTCATCTGGGGGAGAGACAACAGGCCCAGCACCATCAGGCCTAGAATAAGAAGAACCCTTACTTCTTAAAGGACAGGTGGATTTGGGATTTTTATGTTCTGTTTAGATTGTATTAATATATCTGTATGGAAATGTTAATGTTGTAAGCCACCCCAATTGTTCCTCAGAGGGGCGGGATATAAATTATTATTATTATTATTATTATTATTATTATTATTATTAAATGTAGGTAAGGAAGCCGAGGGGACCTGGGGCATCCATTTAAGAGAATTCATGAAACATGATATAATATATTTTAATCATCATAGATTGGATATTGCATTAGCCATAATGTTTCTGTTTTAAAGAGGATCATTTCCTACAGTACATTTTCTAATACTTTTAACTATGACTTTCAAAAGATATGTATATGTATATTACTAACACTAGAAAAGTGATTTCTGTCTCATTCTATGGAGATTATCGTAGTGCCAATTAAAGCAGCTTACCCGAGCCAGTTTAAAAATTAAATGGGTGGCATTCTGATGTTATCACAAGGATTTTTGGTGCCAAAATTGCCGCCTGGGTGCAGCCCAGATCCATCCCTGCTCTGGCGGCCATTTCCTTAAACCAGAAAACTTCTGACTTTGAAAAAAGCCACACTGGGTGGCCCTGGGAGTGGAGATGGCCCCAGGCTGTACCTGGGCAGTGATTTTGGTGGCTAAATCCTTGTGATAACATCAGGATGCCTTTTAAATTTTAAATTTTAAGCTGGCTCAGATAAACTGCTTTAATTAGCACTACGATAATCTCCTTTGAGAAAATTACTGTTATGTCTAGCAGATCAGAGAAGCCAAACTCATTTTTAGTTGTCTATCTCTCTCTTTCCCCATTGAGTGATATTAAATATCCTTTATGCTTCTCAGTCTGGAGTGTCTTGGTGATTCTCTTGGGAGCAAATGGTCATTGGATCCATGGGACTGTGTGCATTCAGAAAATGTATGTATACTGGGGGACTGCCTGAAAATACTCCTCCTGCGACAGTATAACTGCTCTGAAGTGGTGGAGGAAACTTCCATACCTTTCTAATCTTTCTAACCTCATTCAGACAGAAGATCTGGGGGTTTAGAAAATTTTAGTCATGGGTCAGTTTAGATTATATTCTCAATCTGTTATATAGAAGCAATCCTCTCTCAAGAAATGAAAGACATCTATTTGTGCTAGCACATCTTTTCCTCAATTCCATAGCTTGCAGACATAGGTCCTTTTTGTAACTGATCATTCAAAAGTGAACAAAGGCTTAATAATGCTCTTGTGTTGAGATACATATCTATGAGGAAAACCATTATCAGAGGGAACACACATTTCCCTTAACAGCAGAGAATGCACAATTTCTGCAGCCTCTGATTTGACTCTCAGCACATTTATTAAATGGACAGGCTGCATCCACACTGAAGAAATAATCCAGTCTGACACCATTTTTTGGTGCCACAACCAACTACAATTCCTAAAATTCCATAGCATTAAGCCATGACAGATAAAATGGTGTCAGAACTGATTATTTCTGCAGTGTGGATGTAGCCACAGTGAAATTGTTGGATATTTCTTAAAATCTTCATGTTTGTTCTAGGTTGACCAATTTAGAGTTTTCTAATATGAAATCGTAGGCTTTCATGGCTGGCATCCATAGTTTTTTGTGGGTTTTTCAGGCTGTGTGGCCATGTTTTAGAAGAGTTTCTTTCTGATGTTTTGCCAGCATCTGTGGTTTTCTCTTCTGCTACAATGTACTTTGGGATGCTTTTGCATATTTCCTGGATGTGAAAAGCAGGGACAGTATAGTGCCATCTGTTTTATGATCACTACTTGCTATGTTAGAAAAGAAAATTGAATTTTCCTATGTTACACCATACCAGGTGTATGATTCCTGTCTGTTTCTTTACATTACTCTGAATGTGGTAACAGCTTCTTGGACACACTAAAAGTATTTTGAACCACCAAAGTATTTTTTTCTTTCTCCACCATTGCATCACACACCCCACAGACACTTTTCTTCCTCCAAGCATAGTTGCCTCATAGATGAACATGGAAATTAATGTAGTCAGCATTTTGTTCCTTGAAGCTTTCTGTCTTGCCACCTCTTGGTTTTCTTGCATGTCCCTGTGCTGTCCATTCAAGTGGCATCCACTGCCCCCTAGGGCATTTGTTCAGCTGTAACCTGCCAGATGGAGATGCCAGACTGAAAGCAGCTAAGTCAGGTACAAGACCAAAGTGTCTGAAAAGGTGACTTTTGATTTGCTGTGAGTCGTTAATCTGCAATTAATGTTGGTTACATAATCTAGCTAGCTGAGCAAAATTGTTTTTCTTCTCCCCATTTTATTCTCTCTCACACAGAATGAGAGGGAAGGAGAAATATCCTCTATTCAGCCTGTTGTAATGGCTTAGCCACACAAAAAATAAAGCAGGGATGCAGAGCATATGCCCAATGAGCCTCTAGATCAGGGGTAGGCAACCTTTCCTCTTTAAGGGCCGAGGGACTTCAGCTCCCAGAATCCCAGGAGCTATTGGCCAACATGGGACTATTGGCCAATATGGCTGAGGCTTCTGGGAGCTGAAGTCCCTCGGCCCTTAAAGGGGAAAGGTTCCCTACCCCTGCTCTAGACCCTAAGACATCCCAACTGCCCTGTAGTTGTGTTCCTTCAAGTCATTTGTGATTTATGGTGACTTTAAAGCAAACCTTTCATTGGGATTTTTTTTTTTTTTTGGTAAGATTTGTTCAGAGGGGCTTCGCCTTTGCCTTCCTCTGAGGTTAAGAAGTGTGACTTGCCCAAGCTCACCCAGTGAGTTCCACAGCTGAGCAGGGATTCAAACCCTGGTCTTCAGAGGCATAGCCCAACCCTCCAACCATTACACCACACTGACTCTCCAAAATGTCTGGACCCCATTTGAAAAAAATTAACACACTCATAAAACAACTCCCCCTCCACCTAAATCACTCCAGTTTCTATCCAACTCACCAAAATGTGCATGCTTAGTTTAATGACATCTCCAGTTCCCAACCCTGGCTAATGGAAAAAAGAAACTTTAAACTTGCTAAAAATTAAAGTTTGATGACCTAGGACGTTATCACACATGGGTCTCTAGCAACTAGCATCATTCCGGAATGAACAAAAGCAGCATCATTCTGGTATGCTTCTGGTTACGCAAATGTAATTCCCAATGAAACTGGCATGCAAAAGAACGGGGATGATGCCGCAATGAGACGGGGATGGGAGGGGGATGGGAGGGGGTTCTCTGTGACGTTGTGTGATCACAGGAGCAAAGGATCCGCAATGGGACGGGGATGCGACGGGGATAGGCGGGGTTCTGTGCAATGTCATGTGAACATAGGGGCAAAGGAACCGCAATGGGACGGGGATGCGACGGGGTTCTGTCTGCTTTAGACCCCATGTGATAACGTCCCTGGACCATGTTGCTGTTGCCTACTGGGGTTGGGGGCTGTGGGGATGAAAAGTGACCCCCCAACCCCTGGTGCAGTTCCCTGTCCCTGGTTTAAATACACTCTTTCCAATTTTTGAGCTCTTTTAAAATGAACTATTTTAACAATTGTCCAATTTAGTGAACTGGAGAGTGTGATGGATTTTTTTTAAAAAAAAAAACAGAGATTGAGTCAATGGAACCCATGAAAAAAGTCAGAGTGGGTAATGCTTTTGATAAACTGCAGTGATACTTTGTGCTCTAGTCTGCTTTGATGAACTATTGAAATGAATTATGATTCAGAGATGTTGCCATTACAGTGGCACAAAAATAAATATTGTTCCCTTGGCTTTTCATATTCAGCCTCACATTATATACCAGGGTAGGCAAAGGTAGTTCTCTAGATCTTGTTGGACTACAACTCTCATGAGCCCTTCCTTTGGCTGTTCTGGATATGGTTGATGAACACTGCAGTCCAACATTATAATAATAATAATAAAATTTATTTATACCCCGCCCAGTGGTAGTCCAATCAGGGCGGCTTACAAGTTTAAAAGCATAAATCCAGATAAAACATATAATACAACCCCCCCCCCCCCTTAAAACAGTATTAAATCAAACAAGTTAAAAAGCTCAGCAAGTTAAAAAAATCAATATAATAAATTTC
This sequence comes from Phrynosoma blainvillii, assembly GCA_026167975.1. Classification (NCBI taxonomy): domain Eukaryota; kingdom Metazoa; phylum Chordata; class Lepidosauria; order Squamata; family Phrynosomatidae; genus Phrynosoma; species Phrynosoma blainvillii. The sequence goes on from JANUYF010000002.1 coordinate 23,765,775, forward strand.
AAATCCAACACAGAAACAACTAAAAAAGCCTGAGCTTGATGATCCCCTCCATCAATCAATGGGGCCACGTAGGAACATCATTTATCACGGCTATTTATGTCCGGGGTGGGGGTAGCTAGTCCAGAAAGACCTGCCGGAAGAGATCCATCTTGACAGCCTTTTTAAAGCTGTCCAAAGATGTTAATAGACGGATCTCATCCGGCAGGTCGTTCCAGAGCCTGGGGGCGACAACTGAAAAAGTCTTCCGGGAGGTAGCCGCAAGCCTTGATTTCTGAGGCTGTAGCAAATTCCTCCTGGAGGACCGAAGAGCGTGGGGAGGATTATATGGGAGTAGGCGGTCCCTGAGATAGCTTGGACCCAAGCCATTTAGGGCTTTAAAGGTAATAACCAACACCTTGTACTGGGTCCGGAAACTAATAGGCAGCCAGTGGAGGGACCTCAGAACCGGAGTAATGTGGTCCCTCCGAGATGTTCCTGCCACGAGCCTGGCTGCCATATTCTGTACCAGTTGTAGTTTCTGAACCAGGCACGAGGGTAGCCCCAGGTAGAGTGCATTACAGAAGTCAAGGCATGAGGTTACCAACGTGTGCACAACAGTCTCGAGATCCCTTACTTCCAGAAAAGGGCGCAGCTGGTGTATCAGCCGAAGCTGATAACAGGCGCTCCTGACCGTCGCATTTACCTGATTTGTCATCAGGAGCGACAAGTCAAGGAGCACCCCCAGACTGTGAACACAGTCACTGGAGGAGAGTGTGACCCCATCCAGGACTGGAGGTTGCAACCCAATTCCTGGTTTTGGGGCCGCTACCGTGAGCACCTCCGTCTTGTCTGGATTCAGCCTCAATCTGTTTTTCCTCATCCAGCCCATTACCACCCCAAGACATTCATTGAGAGAGGAGATGCCATTGGAATTCGAGGCCGACGAACGAGACACGGAGAAATAGATTTGGGTGTCATCAGCGTACTGATAGCACCCAGCACAGTTGGAGAAGCTTATCACACAGTTAATTAATTGTCTTACCTGATCCGGTTTAAATTTTAAATCAGGCTGAATCTGGAGCCTATCTCACCACAGAGATAGGTCTGGTGGCCATTTTCTCAAGTTGGAAAACTCCTGGTTTTGAAAAAAACCACACTGAGCGGCCCTGGGAGCAGGGATGGATCCGGGACGGACCTGGGTGGTGATTTCAGCAGCTAAATCCTTCTGGTAGGCTCTGGATGCAGCCCAATTTAAAATTTAAGCCAGATCAGGTAATACAATTTATTTAACTGTGCAATAAGTTTCTTAGACTATATAAAAAGAAAGGATAACTGGGTTTACCTCTTCCTTTTATATAGGTTGAACATTAATAATGGTTTTCTATTTTATGTTGTAAAATTTAATGATAATCTTTTATCAAAAATATTATCCATCTGTGAGTTATGAATTCAATCCCAGAGGGCTCCAGGTTGACTCAGCCTTCCATCCTTTCATAGGTAAAAATGAGTACCCAGCTTGTTGGGGGCAATAGGCTTACAGACTGTAAACCACTTAGACAGTGCTTAATTCACTATGAAGCAGTATAGAAATGTAAATGCTATTGCTATTAAGTAAAAGTTTATTTGACTATGCGTCAAATAAACTGACTGCCATCTCTCTCTCTCTCTCTCTCTCTCTCTGTGGTGAGATGTTTTGTGGTGGTGGGGAGAATCCCTTTGTAGTTGTTATCTTTCATTTTTGGAGAGTACGATGGAACAGAGTTCCAGTCCTTGCAAAAACCCATTGAATATATTGTGCAGGTATACGTTTGTTCCAAATGTAATGGATAAAGCCAAGTTAGCTTATGTTCATTTATTCATTCATTCATTCATTTTCTTCCTTTTCTTCCAATATGGGATACATGACAGCTCACAAAATGGAGTTAAAACAAAATGCAGTTAACACCGTGGATAGTACAAAAGTTAAAATAAAATTAAAACATACAACCTAATTTAAAAAAATCTTTATTTAAAACAGTTTTCAAAAGGCAGTTTACATATAAAGATAAAAAACAGCCAAATTAAAATACAACACCCTGCAGTTTAGACAGTTTCTGCACCAGTCAACATTCAGAGGCCTGAATAAACAGAAAGACCTTCTCCTCTTGGTGGAAGGAGAACAGAAAGGGGGTCAACCTAGTTTCCTATAGAATGGAATTCCACCACTCCAATATGGAAAAGGGAAACTTCTACTTGCTGGGGTCTCACAACTTGAGATTCCAATTTGTGTTGAATTTTTCACCAGATAAAGCTAAGTGAGTATAATCTCTTTCTCCACATGCCCAATGCTTTTCCTTCCTGTGCCATAGCAGACAGTCTTGGCAGTGCAAATCCACACAGGCACCATTCTTGCAAATTCTTCAACATGTTTCAGACTTTGAGCAACTTTATGCCAACAGGGCAGACTTCAATATTACTCTGTGGTAATGGGATCCTACTGGCGTCCATTGCTTCACCTTATGGTGGGAAAAAAATGGGATTCACTCTCATTAAAAACAAAAAACAAAAAACTTAAGGCAGTTACCAATGGGAATTTAGAGTGGAATGATCTTGTAACCTGCTCACATGCTGTTCTGGTTTCAGTTTAACTTCTTTGATGACATCATGGCCTCATCCTGTACTCAGTATCTATTCACACTTCCAAGGTAAAGTTTAATAAGACAAGAAGTCCTGTTTATAAACTGTTGAGTCTTCTTTTGTGTTCTGGATAGACAATAAGTTCATTGGAACTACAATCATCCCAGTTTAAAAAAAGAAAGAAAGAGAGAGAGAACAGAGAGCAAGTATTATTTTGCAAGGTTAAAAAAACAAAAACAAAACAGAAGGTTAAACTAAACATGATTAAGATGCATTCACAGCATTCCTGGACCATTCAGGGTCAAATCCTAAGACTTGGGCAATTCTTCTGAGGAGATCACAAGAAGTAGGCCCTGGCAATGTTAAGTATAATACATAAAACATCAACCATAGTTGCCCAGAGCATGTCACTCAAATGCCAAACACAAAGAACATTTTCACACAAGTCCCATTCTCTCCACCATTGCATTATTTAAAGAAAATGGAAACATGTTGGTTTGTGAGCAGTCATTATCTCACATCTTGTCAATAGCACAACTGTGGCTGTTTCTTTCATTGTACTCTCGACTGCATTCTTTCTTAATTCCACCTCCCTGCCAATGCCCTATCCATCATACCTTTTAGGTTATTTTTTATTTTTAACACAATTCCAGAGTTACACTAATGTGATTTAAGTTAAAATTAAAAGAAAAAAAAACTCCTCATCCTTCCTGCTATGGCCCTAATCCTTCACAGAGACCAACTCTTTGGTTGTGTGCATAAGAAATGCATATTGAACATCATAACACATTTAGCTTCACTCTGGTTAGGTCTTAAGCACAGTTGAGCTTGAGAATATCTTATTTCTGCCATGGAAACGTCATCCTTCAGCCAAATGCTGCCCCATTCTAATGGTATCCCTTATAAATTTCTGCACTTTTATATATAAATTGCTACCTTTATAACACATATTGGTTTTTTGCCCCTTCAAACTAACTTGTGGCTTTGTGCTTCCTGCTTTTCTTCAATTTTACACATTATTTCTGCTGATCGATTTATGTAGGTTTTATTATTAGAGTGGAGCTTTTGTTAGTGTTGTATGTTGTATGCTACCTAAAACTGTAAGAGAGATGGGACAGAAATGTTTTAAATAAGGAACATTGCTGACAAAGGAATCCTTTGGAGCTACGTTCAAGAGGCATAGAATTCTGTATTCTAAATGGAAAACTCTGTTAAAAGCCAGTTGAAATTGTGCTATTAGAACATCTTCTGAATTAGACAAATCCCCTCCGTGTTTCAATTGCAAGATATAAAAGAAGTTATTGAGTTTTGAAAATTTTCAAAGAAATTGGAAAAGATGTTTGAAAGGACGTTTGAGATATTTGGAATGGAGTTTGAATGAGAAAAGACAAAAGATTAAAAACTACAGAGTCTTGTTCAGGAGAACATGTTTACCAAATTTTTGAGTCCTCACATGATTCCATTCACAATCTCAAGAAGCTTGGTAGCTTCTTCAGTCACCTCTAAAGATCCCCAAGGTCTTCATGGGATCGCTTTCTCCCCCTCCTGCATAAAAATTGCTCTGCTGAGTTTCATGAAAAATTGGACAGGGCAGTAAGTTACAAGTGGCAGTTGGCTGCATGTGTGCAATCTGCTCTTGAGATCTGGCATTATCTGTTAAGTTAATTTAAATGTCATCTATAACCATGAGGACTAGAAACTTCTTTTTTAAAAAAAGCTAACTATTTCAAAATTCAGTCAAAATCACCTGTTCGGTTTAAAAACAAATAATAAAACTTGTCTGTCTTAGATCCCAGAAGGTTGCTGTTATATTCTATCTATCTATCTATCTATCTATCTATCATTTATCTATTTCATATTAGTCTTTCTTTGGATATAGGTCAGATTTATTTTGAGCTGCTGAAGAACATAGAAGCAAAAATGCTTTGATTCAATATTCATCTTTGTTACTCATTCTGCTGTGTGTGTGTGTGTGTGTGTGTGTGTGTATGTATGGATAACATAAAAGCAAATAGAATTTCTGACAAGCTTGTTCTACATCATGGAAGGATGCAGTTAATCACTAAAAATATATATTTGAATGATTAACAAACAAAACTTAATTTAGCTAAACATTATTTGAATTAGATTATTTTTTTACCAGAATATTTTGTTGAATTCTGTTTGTTACTCACTCAGATAATTGTATGCATGTGCACATCTCACACCATAGTCCACATATGTGATGATAGGTTTCCCTCATTATATTCTGGAGGGGGAAAAAAACCCTCTTGAATAGGATAACCCAGGTTTCTTCAGTGAGTACCATTTCTCCAAATAGGGGTACAAACCAGATTTCCCTAGGACAGGTCCAGCACTATATCCAGTGTACTGGGGTTCAAATGTGCATAAGGCTCTTCTGTTCTTTTGTAAATATCATCTTTTTCAACTGGAGTGCCCAAGTTCTGAAGATTGATATTTCCCATTCATTTTCTACCTCCCTTCTTTTCCCCCTCCCTAGAATGCATTTAATTCCAGTTACTAACTTGTTCCAGCCTGGTTAGGTCACCAAGTTATTCAAATGATACAAAGGATTAACCTACATATGTAACCTACAATATATTATAAAGTTACTAGTTGATAACGTGCAACCATGGCATGTCCAGTGGCCAGTTATATTGCAGAATAGACTCTATCCATTCTCAAGAAAGAATGTACAAAGAATACAACCAGCCCAATATTTTCAGTATTTCTCTCCCTTCTCTTCTTTGTTTCTTTCTATCTCCAGAGCTATCTCTAGAATAAAGATGGTATTGCCATAAATACACACACACACACACACAGACAGACACATTTGGAAATTGATTCACCATTATTTGGGTTGATGTTGACATTTTCTCTTATGATTTTAATAAAACAAATGTTTGAGTGGTAGTATGTACACTCTGTAGAATTCATTCCACCCCATGTTCAATGCAAAATAGACCCTAAAAGAGGAATTATCTGAAGAAAGCTGAAATTTCAAAACCCCGGTCTTGAGAAACAGATGTGAAAATATATCAGTTTAGTTTGTATTTTCTTACAAATACTAGAATTATACCAACATTCCTGTGCTATCCCACTTCTGTATGTGGGATAATTCTGTATGCTGAATGCTCTCATTCATTAGTACATGTCATTTACTCTTCAATCTTCAGTCTTCCAGTGGTACATACTAGAATTATAGCAGCATTCCTGTGTTATTCCACTTCTGTATGTGGTTGTAAGATTTTTTTCTGCTTCCTTAACAGAAATATGCATTTATTTTGGAATATTTTCCCTCTAAGGTATGCATTTTAACATAAAAGGCACAAAGTGATCCAGTAGCACATCTGAGGGTGGGTGACTGGTTTACTTCAGCAAAATCTTTTATGGATTACAGTTCACTTTGCTAGATAAAAATAGATTGTAGTGCAAAAATGTTTTTGCTACAATAAACCAGTCAGCCAGAAAGGTGCTACTGGATTTCTTTATACCTTCTAATGCTAAAACAGATTAACATGGCTATCTCTTTGTATGCATTTTTACACATTCCCCCATTGAGTACTGTGTATTCATGTACTTTTTCAAATACATACAAATGGAAAACTAATGAATCTCTTTTCTACCTGTACCTGGAAACCATTTCCATTTCACTGTTAGATGGTTTGACTCTGAAATGTTCTCCTTACAGAGTGCAATATAGAAGCAACATTATCCAAAATGAATAATATACAAGACTGCATTTTCCCAAACTGTGATGAAGCACAGTTGTTTAACCTCACGTCACCTACCAAACTAGATTATCTGAAAGCTCAACCCTCTCCTATCATTAAATGTTGCTGAATGCTCCCATTCAATAATACATGTAATTTACTCTTCAATCACCAGCCTTCCAGTGGTTTAAATACTAGGGAGAAAATGTTATGTTGATGAAAGGTGCATGAGAAAAAAACATAAGTCCTATGGCAGATTATTCATGGTTCAAAGTGTTGTTGTATGTGATATGGGAGGCTCACACATGAGGGTGCCAAAGCATCCATGCACATTATTCCAGGATTCAGTGTTGAGAACAAGGAAGGGCATCCTTCTGTCCATCATACATTTTGGACTATCACCAGCCCCAATCAACACATATAATGAGCAAGACTGAGAGGAGTTGTACTCCAAAGGACATGGCGAGTTGACTATCCCTCTTCTAGAAATTAAACCCTAGAGTGGGAGAGGGTGCTGCTTGTTGGTATTGGTCAAGGGCACTGGTTTCCAAATACTGATGGGCCACAACATCCAGAGACTGCAGATAGAGTGGCTGGTTTTTAGAGCTTTTGAAAGTTGTAGCCTAAGAACATCTGAAGACTTGCTACTTTAGGGAGGAACTGAGGGATATCAAGAATATTTTGATGGAAGTTGGTCAAGCTTTTCTGTGAATCTGAAATTACTTAATACCTCATTTTGAGCTGCTGTAGTGTAGTTTGAATGTTTGCCTAGGACACTGAAAGGCCAAGAGCTGAATCCTCAGTGAGATATAGGGACCCACTGGATGACCATAGGCAAGTCTCATTCTCTCAGTTTAAGAGGAAGACAATGACAAACCTCTCCTGAATAAATCTTGTCAAGAAAATCCTAGCATAGGACCACCCTAAGTCAGAGTTCACTTAAAGTCACAAAAGAACAATAACAAGCTTTTTTTGGCCATGGACTTAAATCCAAATTTTGAAGAGGGTTTCATGACATCTTCCATGTTTTTATGCCAGTTTCCTGTGCTGTAGATTACGGCCCAGTTCCATGTAACAGCCTCCCTGTCTACAAACCACATCTCAGAATCATTAGATCCAGATAATTCTGTATCATTCTGTAGGAAATAGCCATGATCTTATTTGACTGCTGTTGAAACTTAAAAATTTGCCAGAGTATCTATGTTGGTTGCCTGGAGCAGGGATCCCTTGATTATCTGAAATTCTATGATTCTGTTATTCTAACTATTTTTGAGTTGTGGGCAGCTCAATATTGGTTGACAAATTATTAATTTTTTCCTACTTGCAGGTACTTTCAGGGGAAGAGTGAATTAATTTTCCTTTCTATTCTCATTCAAATGTCCTTAAATATGTAGGCTCTTACAAGCACAAGGTCTACTTAAAAGTGTCCTCCATGTGTTCAATGTAGCTTACTCCTACATAAGTGTACAGAGGATAGGTTTCAGATAGATTTCAGATAATCAAGCTTTGTTATTCTTGAGATGGTTGAAAGATAATATTTCTTATTAAAAAATAGTTGTCTTAATATTTCTTATTAATATGCATCTGCGGAAGTAAACCCATTCCACAAAAGTTTATGCTACAACTTGTTTCATGTAAGATCCCTTTGCATATTAGTATTTTTAGTGATTGATCATTTTGTACACTTCTGACTGATAATTCCTGAGGTGGCTCAACTACATAGAAGTCTTGGTGGTCCAAATTTGCCAGATCATTTCATAGGCTTTCACACACACTCGCTCTGCCAACCTGATCTTATGAGGACTTGAGCCCTCTCTCCCATTCCAGCATTCATGAACTGGAACAGGGATGAAGGTGTTTCCTTCTTCTTCTGGCCGAGGAGGAGTTTCCAGAACTATCTGTCTGCTGTTGCAGAGACAATAAAGAAGGAGTATCCAATGGGGAAGTATCCCTGCAGTCAATCAGTGACCAAAAGGCAGAGCCCCACCAGAATACTGTTTGGTTGACCTTGGTATAACTGTAGGTTATGTCAGGTGAAGAATCCAATAGCTTTTGGGGCAGAGTTTGAACAAAATCCAATCCTGTTTGTAGATGCACTCTCAGAATCTCATTGGCCATACTTGACTGGAGGTTTCTGGGTACTGTCCCCCCCCCCCCCCGTTCCTCCCCCAATGTCTGTCTATATAGATCTAAGGTTCTGCAGTTATACTTTCCACAATCTCTGTTGTTTGTGCTAGGCTGTGGGATTCTAGATGTTGCAGTCCAAAAATAAACATTTCCATGCTCTGTCTATATATGATAATCAAGCCCCATATTATTTAATGGGCAGCAACACACACACCTGCATTAGAACCTCTGTATACATGCACTATCACTGAATAAAATGGGGCAAAGGAGGTCAATCTATGCATCACTAGCCTGCTGGTATTAGGGGCCTACTATATGTTTTGCCTTACTGTGAGCCTATCCAGACAAGAAAAAAAGTCACTGAAAGTCCCAAATTTTGTTCCTCTACAAATTTATTTCATTTTGGAGACCCACATAATCTTCATCCCCAAGTAATACCTGGGAAGTCCCAGCATTAGCAAGGACTTTTCATCCTATTTCCCAGGTCAATTTAAGTTAACCCAATATTTTCCAAAATTCAATGTATCTCTCCTTAGCAGTCTGTCTACTATTCTGGAACTAAATAACATGGGCACCAACTGTCAATACAGCTATGTTTCCAGGACACAGAGAAACTGTTGCACCAAAACAAGATTATTCAAATGTTTATCTAATGTAATTTTGCTGAAGCACTTTAGCACTTTGACTATAACACCTGTCCTGGAAAGCCAGTGGATGGGCTGATAGCCAAGAAAAGGGAAAATCCCAAATAACATCCTAGTTACAAATCTAAAGGGGCAGCCAATGAAGAGTCAAACACGATCTGTAGGTTGAGGGTTTCAGAGTAGCTGAGAGACAAGGCAGTCCGAGGTCCAGGGATGCTGAAGTCCGAGAGTAGTCAACGGGCCAAAGGTCAAGGATACCGGGAGTCCAGGATAGTCAAGAGGAAAAGATTCAAGGCAAGGAACAAGGAGAGACAGAGGCTTTCACCAGGAAACTCAGATAATCTCTGGCACCAAGACAATGCTTCCCCACTTGCTTAAATCCCCAAGCTGCCAGAGCTCAGCTGGAGCTGATCACCTTGATGACTTCGGCATTTTTCATAAAGCCTCCTCGAGCACCGGAGGCCCTCCCTTTTGGCTCTATGCTGACTAAAGTTAGGCATGGCCCCTTGATTCTCCTCCATTTCTAATCGCTCTGTTGTTGGAAGGCTTGGCTGCGGAGCCTCTTGAGAAGCCACAGGCTCTTCTGGAGGCTCTGCTGACAAAGCAGAGCTGCTAGGGCCAAGCTGGGGCTCTTCTGCTGCAGAGTCAGGACCCGGAGGGAGTTCTGACTCATCCTCCTCATCCTCGCCCAGGCAGGGCATGACAATATCTAAATAATAATAAGGAAGGCTCAGTGATGCCTTCCACATGCAGCACTGAGGGGGAGGGACCCAGCATTTGGTGAACTCAAATAAGATGAGGCCAGAGGTTCATTAATTATTATTATTATTATTATTATTATTTATTTATTTATATCCCACCCTTCTGCAGCTCAATCGGTGCGGCTTACAACATTAAAACTACAATAAAATGTGTACAAACCCAAAAAAACACCCACTCCTTAAAAAGACATTAAATTTTAGACAATTTAAAAGCATATTAAAATAAAACACAACACAGCACAAAGTAGTCATAATAGCAGCAGCACAAAGAGGGAGAGGAAAAGCAACTCTTAGGGCCAGGATCACTATTCAGGAAAGGCCTGCCAGAAAAGATCCATCTTAACAGCCTTTTTAAAGCTGTTTAATGTGATAATAAGATAGATCTCATCTGGCAGGCCGTTCCATAATCAGGGAGTGGTGGCAGAGAAGGCCTTCTGGGAGGCTGCAGACAGCCTTGTTTTAATAGGCTGTAGCAAATTCCTCCCAGAGGACCTGAGTGCATGGGGTGAATCATACGGAAGGAGGTGGTCCCGGAGATAGGTTGGGCCCAAGCCATGTAGAGCTTTAAAGGTGATTACCAACACCTTGTACTGTGCCCAGAAACTAATAGGCAGCCAGTGAAGTGATTTTAACATAGGTGTAATATGGTCTCTCTGTTGTTCCCGAGACCAGCCTAGCTGCCGTATTCTGTACTAATTGAAGTTTCCAGGTCAAGCGCGCAGGTAGCCCCATGTAGAGTGCATTACAGAAGTCAAGATGAGAGGTTACCAGTGCGTGTACCACAGTTTCAAGATCTCTAGTTTCCAGGAAGGGGTGCAGCTGGCGTATCAGCCAAAGCTGATAACAGGCGCTCCTGACCATCGCATTTACTTGATTTGACATCTGGAGCGACAGATCCAGGAGCACCCCCAGACTGCAAACACAGTCCTTGGACAAGAGTATGACCCCATCTAGGACTGGAAGTTGTATTCCCATACCTGGTTTCAGGCCTGCAACTGTGAGTACCTCCGTTTTATCTGGATTCAGTCTCAATCTGTTTTTCCTCATCCAGCCCATTACTGCCTTAAGACAGTCATTGAGAGGAGAGATGCCATCTGAAGTCGAAGCTGAGGACTGAGACATGGAGTATATCTGGGTGTCATCAGCATACTAATAACACTGCACCCTATGTTTCTGGATAATCTCTCCCAGCGGCTTCATATATATGTTAAATAGCATTGGGGACAGGATGGCACCTTGTGGGACACCACAATTAAGCTATTTTTTTGTAGAGCAACTGTCCCCGAGCCTCAGCCTCTGGGATCTGCCCACTGCAATGCAGTGCCTCCAATTCCTAACCCTCTCAGGCAATCCAAAAGGATGGTATAATCTATTGTATCACAAGCAGGTGAGAGGTCGAGTAGCACCAACAGGGTCACACTACTCCTGTCGACGCCCAGGTGAAGGTCTTCTGCCCATGGATATTTCTGTTCCATACTAAAGACTGCATCGAGGGTATGACTCACACAGTGAGTAAGCCCGATGACCAATTGGGATAGGCCCATGTTTTTCATGGATTCCATGAACTCCCGAGCTGCACCAGTTAGATTTGGCAGACTGGTCTTGAGTGGGATGTTGAAGTTGCCCAAAACTAATAGTCTGGACGACTCAAACAACAACTCCGAGACTAGCTGTATCAGCTTGGTTAGGGAGTCTGTTAGATAATGGGGTGGCCAGTATACTAACAGCATCCCCAAACTATCCATAGTCCTCAGGCTCAGGTACATACACTCAAAGTGGACTCTGTTACAGATAGGTATCCTGGTCAAGGTCAGGTTATTCTTATGAATCAAAGCCACTCCGCACCCACCCACCCACCCACCCACTTCCCCTTACCAACTCAGTAACTGAGTACCTGGTTGGGAGGGCTTGTGCCCAAGTCACTGCATTGGCTTCTCCCAACTAGGTCTGTGTAAAGCAAGCCAGGTCGGCAGCCTCATCTAAAAGGAGGTAATGGATAATATGAGTCTTATTTTTGACTAACCTGGCTTTGCAGAGGAGCAGAGTAAGGGTCTGTGGAATGATTGGTGCACTCCCCAACCCATTCCAGGAAACAGAATGAACTGAAGGTGGGATAGATTTCAAACATCGATCCTTCCTTCTTTTGTAACATCTCTTCACTCTGTTCCCGCCATACCTTCCTTTCCCCCATACAATTTCAATACCTGCTCCTAGATCATTCCCGGCCCCTGTAAGAGGAGAAGATGTTAATGCAGTTGGATGGCCTTCCGCCCGATGTTCTCCTGACAGTGCTGATGTTACCGCTGCACTGTCAGGGAATGAGAGGCCCCTCGTCCTCCTACAACAGCTGGAAGGCAGGTGGCCGGGCAGTTTTGAAGCCCCTGTATCTTGTTCTTCCTCTCCCCTCCTCCTCCCACAGCAGCTGGAGAGCTCAAAGGGCACACTGTGCTGTAATGTCACATGGGAGTGGAGTCACAGGCAATATAAGGCACCCCTTGCAAACTCCAGCAGTGTGCCCCACACTCCCAGCATCAGTGCAGTGTGAGCACTGCTGGTTGCTATAGGGCCAGGTAGGAATTCCTCCCTATTTTCCAAGGTTTTTTTTTTTCCTACCTCACACTGCATCTTGGATAAATTAGGATAATTGGTTAGGGTGATGGCAATAAATAGACTTACATGGACAGGTACTGGGAAGAATCAAATAGTTTTGGTATACACTGGGGTACCCCCCTTGTGGTGTAGGGTAGAGCTTTGGAACCACCTCACTAGCATTCCTACAGCCTGGAGGTTGAGAAGGACTTGGCCCTTGAGGTGGACCTGTAGTTTTGTCTCCTACTTATAAAGTTATACAGCTTGGGTGGGAGTTCCTGGGTCTGCCTTGCAGCTGATGAGCAGCTAGGGAGCAACCCAGCAAAATGGACTGCCCCCTGGGATCAGGTGTTTCACCCAAGGAAAGGCTGGGGAGGCAGTCAGGGAATGACACCTAGCCCCAGCGGTACCCAAGTCAGGTTGCTTCTCACAATTGTGATCTTCCAGGATTGTAAATAACATTAAATAGGTCAATAAAGTAGCCCTTTTCAACTGAACCTCTGTTGTCTGGTCTCATTATTCCATGGTAGTCCATCAAGGGGGAAGAACACAAGAGATGGGAGTGAGGAAAACCAAGGATATTTGAAGATAGAGTTTGGATTCAAACCTGGGAAATTGCAAGTAAAACCAAAACAAAAAGAATGTGAAACTCTTAATACTTCCAGAGACTTTCCCCCCTTTCTAGATGGGCCTGTATACATTTAACAAATTATACTCCACTTATCCTTATAAAGAGAAAATGTATCTCTCTGTGTGTGACCTCTTTTAAGTATGGAAATATACAAAACTGTTTTTTTCTCCAGGATTTTGGATGTAGGATTTTGCCCACATACATTACTTAACTTCAAGATTTGCCTTAAAAATAAAGTCTGTTCACCCATATGCAAATCAACTGCATAATGGCAACACACACACACACACACACACACACAATTTCATGATGTCTTACCGCAGTAATTTTCTAGCCTTGCAAAGTTTATTCATGTAAATTGTGGCATTTTACATTGAATCAATCTTTTTTTTTTTTTTTTGAGAGGGAGGAAATCTTTTGAAAAGCATGGAATTGGGGGGGGGGGGGAACCCATTCTAATGATTGAAATTCATTATGCTCCTGTTTAGTATATGATAGTGCAGTCACAGTGGAAATGCTTAAGATCTATTTGTAATATAAAATGACCAAATATAACACTAGTGTTGAAAGGTATCAAGAACAAGCTTTTTGGGGTTCAGTATTATTGCTGGACATGCAGTCTATATATATATGGTTCCCATTCGTTTACATACATTACAGTGATGAAATAGATCCATAATTTCTGTACTTCTTCATTTAATGTCTTGAGTGTCTCACTGGGTTGTTCCATATGTAAACACTATTGTTCTAGGAAAGAGGCTCATCTATGTGAAAAGAACACTTGTGCTGCATATTTTAGTATCATAAAATTAAATGACTAAGATGCAAATGACAGTAAGAGTCATCTACCCCTATCCTTGCCATTCAGGGATGCACAAGTAAACCACTTGAGAGAGGGCTGTCTGATCTCAGTTTAAAAACCTGTAAAGAAGGACAGTTAATGAAGAGGGTCTGTTCCACTGTTGAGCAGGTTTCACAGTGAAGAATTCTTCTTTGTTATAATTTGAATTACTTGGTTCATGGTCTAGTATCTGGAGCAGCAGAAAATAAGCTTGCTCCATCTTCTATAAGACATTTCTTCAGATATTTAAATATGGCTATCATATCGTCTCTCAATCTTCTCTTTGCCAAATGCATCTGAGAAAGTAGACTGAAGTATACAAAAGCTCATGCTGCCAAGTTCTTTATTTCAGTTAGGGGCAAAGCAGTCTGCCCCTTTCAGTGCTAAATCAGGGCTATGGCAACTGCATGCCATGCCCCCAATCTGTTTTCTTACTCAAAAAGAAGCATCAGAAAACTGCTCTTTTTTCAGCTGGGAAAAGGTTAGCTTTGCTGCCACAGTGGCATTTTTTTAGCTTCAGTACCATGCAGCATGCAAATGATGCACCACCAGAATGCTACAATGCTGCCCACTGTTTGGTCAGGTGGGTGGTGTGATGCCTGCTTAAGGGTAGTGTTGGGGTGTGTGTCATCCAAATGCCATACCCCCACATCAACCTCCAAGATAGCATATCATGTCATTCTGTTCAGCCCCTTAGTCTCAAAGGTGCTACAAGATCTATTTACAAACTGATTTTACAGACTCGCATCTCTATGTCTTTGAATCCTACCTCTTTGCAAAGCTAACCATATCTAGCTCCCCGTGCCATTTTGCACAGAGCTTGGTTTCCAGTGTTAGAATGTGATGGGACATATAGTCAATGTTAAAATGTTGAAATGTAAAGATGTGTGTCTGTCTTTTCCTTGCTGAGAAAAGTTGTTTTCTGAGGCCAATTTCACAATTATCAGCCCAGGTGTGTTTTAGCCAAAACAAGCAATTAATGAGCTACAGTTCTGTGAGAAAGAGCTTTGTTTACAAAAAGGATTCATAAACATGGGAATGTTATGGGAACTGCAGTCACATGATTTAATATGGTAATTAAAGGTTGGGCTAACACACGTCATGTAACTTCAACCAATCAGTCTGAAAGGGCTACACCCAAATGGGTGGAGAATTGGGGGCTGAACGTTGTGATCCTGAAAAGTTTGTCACTTGTCTTTTAACCTTTAAACTGTAATGGACTAATTAAAATATTTTCCTGATGCTGCAACTAACCAATTTTGAATCATGTAGCAGTTAGGCTTTGTTCCTGTTTAGCCTTCTGGCTAAAGTGAAGATGGTATTATTATTATTATTATTATTATTATTATCATCAGCACATTTTATCAACAAGTGGTAGCAGAGGATGGTTGAATACTCCATCGACCATCTGAAAGCAAGTCTGGGATTTTAAAGCCAGCATCTTTGCCTGCTGAGGCTACAAGGCAGGCGGAACAACAGGGAGGCTTGATGCGGCACAAAGCAGTTGGAATTTCAAGCCTGATTTATGGCCAGTAATAGCACCACAAAAGCCTGTAAGTAGAACCCTTGCTTATCTCAAGGCTATTAATTAAATGGACTGTCTCGGAGCTGTAAAAGTGGCAAGAAAAGGCAGTGATTAGCTGGATTGGCGCTAAAGCTGCAGTTTTAAAGAAACA
Organism: Phrynosoma blainvillii; assembly: GCA_026167975.1. Lineage (NCBI taxonomy): Eukaryota > Metazoa > Chordata > Lepidosauria > Squamata > Phrynosomatidae > Phrynosoma > Phrynosoma blainvillii. The sequence continues at coordinate 23,781,352 of JANUYF010000002.1, forward strand.
GTGTCCTGGAAAGGCAGCCGGGAGGGGCAAGCAGTTTTCAAGGCTTGTGCTGGACTGAAAGGGAAATAATTAAAAATGGAGCTTGCCAAATTTCCGAAGTTAACATCAGAGAATTATGCCTCTTGGCAAGTGTACAGTAAAAGCCTTTTGATTCAAGAAAATTTGTGGCAGATTACAGAGGCTGGTGTTTCTCAAGATCCATCTGCAGCTGAGGTGGAAAGGAATTCTAAAGCTGTGGCAACACTCCTTCTCCTTTTGTCTGAGGGGCAATTAAACCACGTAAAGCATTTAGCTTCTGCAAAACAGATATGGGACTCTTTGGCTAGGATTCACCAGTCCACCTCTGATCTAGCAAAGATGATTTGGGCAAAATGGCTGTTTTCATGCAAAATGAAAGACAAAGACTCTGCAGAAAGTCATTTAGATTGGATGAGAAACTTGTTTGCCCAGGTTCAAGCAAGGGACATAACTCTGGATGAAAACCTAAAAATTTATATTCCTCTGGGATCTTTAAACAAATCTTTTGATAACATTTTGCTAGGCTTGCAAGCATTACCAGGTGCCCAATTGACTATGGAAACAGTTTGTGGGAGAATTTTGGAAGAGGTTCAGAGAAGGAGATTTGAGGCAGAGCAGCGAAAGCAGGGATTTACTGCTGCAAGGCCTCTAAATGCCACAGAGGGAGCTTCAAAAGAGTTACAAACTGAAAAAGCAGCAGTTTCAAAAGGCAAAATGTGTTTTTATTGTAAAAAGTTTGGACATTTAAAAAAGGACTGCAGAAAGCTGGCTGCAGATAGCAGGAGGGGGCAGCAACAGCAGCAGCAGCAGCAGCAGCAGCAGCAGCCACGTCCCCCTGGTGGCCAAAAGGGATACAGTGCTAACAAAGGATTTGTTGCCACAATTCAAAGCTGTGACAGTGTGCCCCAAGTTCAGCCACCCAGCACCTGGCTTCTCGACAGTGGAGCCTTGACTCACATGGCAAACAAGAATGAACTGTTCCAGAGTAAAATACCAGCAAATGTTTCTACTGTTGCCTTAGCAGATGGGGCAGGCCAGAAAATTCAAGAAATGGGAACTGTTTGCATTCCTAGTTTTGGTAAAATTTTTGAAAATGTCTTGTATGTACCTAGCTTGCAAAACTGTTTAGTTAGTGTGTCAGCTTTGGCCACAAAAGGGTACAAATTGAGTTTTGAGGGGGGTGGATGTTTAATTTTTAAAGATGGTGAGATTTGTGCTAAAGCCATTCTGAAAGACAAGCTATATTACATGATTGACAAAGAGAGTTGTGCAACGTGCAGTTGCACAAAACAAGCCTTTGCATGCAGATTGCATTCATTATTTTCACAGAGTGTTGGGTCATGTTGGTTTTCTGAATCTTTTGAAATTGGAGAAAGTTTGTCCTGAGTTTAAAATGTCACCATGCTCAAACCACTTAGAGTGTTCAGTTTGCAGCAAGATTAAGCTGAAGGCTTATCCCGTGGCAAAACGAACAAAACTTAAAGCCAAAAGACCATTTGAATTTTTGCACTGTGATCTAGCTGGGCCAATTTCTCCTAAGACGCAAGGAGGAAATAAATACTTCATGGTGATTGTGGATCGCTTCACAAGATTTTCCTATGTAATTCTTTTGAAAGAAAAGAGTGAAGCAGGAGAGAGATTCAAGGAATGGGTGAACATGATAGAGAGACAATTTGACTACAAAGTGAGAACCTTGGTCACAGATAGGGGAGAAGAATTCTTGTCTCACCACTTGACCAATTGGTTAAGAAAAAGGGGCATTAGGCATTTTACCACGAACCCTTCTTGCCCGGCCAAGGATGGGCTTGCTGAGAGAAAGATTGCCAGTTTGAAGCAAATAAAAGATTGTATGATGCTTGATGCAAATGCTCCTGAGCACCTTTGGGGCGAGGCAATTCTCACAGCTAATTTCCTGACAAACCGCACTTGGAATTCTGATGTGCAGAATACTCCTTACCACATGCTTTACAAGAGACCACCCAACTTGAAATATCTTAGAGTGTTTGGGCAGTATGCAAATGTGTATGCACCTGCAGCTTTCAGAAAGAAAGGTCAGCCCAAATGGAGACACTTGGTGTTTGTTGGTTATACAGGGAACAGTTACAGGTTTTACCTGGGTGGACAAGAAGTTCTTTTTTCAAGAAGTGCAAACTTTGAGAAACATTCTGGGTGGGAAAACATTCATTCAAACAAAGAGGTGTTTTTCAGACTAGGTCAGTTAGAAACACAGACAGCACCACTTGCCAGAAATGGAGGGGCAGTGAAGCAAGAATCAGATTCTTCAGAGGATGAGGCTAGTACATCAGACAAGTTGTCACACACACGGCCACCAGCACCTAGAATGACAGAAACAAGGAGACACACAGACAAAGAGGCACATTCAAGTATAGATACTGAGGATGATGAGGGAAAAACGAGGACAATTGTTTTGAGGAGGACAACTAGAGTTAGGAAACCTCCAGATCGTTTTAAAGTGCAGGAAGCTAAAGCTTGTGTAGTCATGATAGAGGAGCCTGAGAGTTACAAGGAAGTAGAAGAGTGTTGTGATGAAGAGAGGTTGAAATGGGAGTCTGCAATGGAGCAGGAGTTCAAGTCTTTGGTAGACAAAAAGGTGTTTGAGATTGTTGACAGACCTGCAAATCACAAGGTGATAGGTTGCAAATGGGTTTACAAGAGGAAGCTGATGCCGGATGGTAGTCAGAGGTACAAGGCCAGATTGGTGGCTAAAGGGTTTGCACAACAGAGGTTTGAGAATTTTGACAAAACTTTTTCTCTAACAGCAAAGCCTGAGAGTTTGAGGTTAGTGTTGTCTTTGGCTGCAAGGAGGGGCCAGTTAGTGCATCATTTTGATTTTGAGACTGCATACTTGAATGCAAGTCTTGAGGAAACTGTTTTCATGGAACAACCTTTGGGTTTTCAGCAAAATAGTGACAAAAAGGTGTACAAGTTGAAGAAATCATTGTATGGTTTAAAGCAGAGTGCCAGAAGCTGGAATCTTTGCATACATGATGAGCTGGTTAAGTTAGGCTACAAACGCAGTGTGGCTGATGTGTGTGTTTACACAAAAGGAGATGTGATCTTGGTGATTTATGTAGATGACTTGTGTGTGGCAGCAAATTCAAAGTAAGAGATTCAAACAGTAAGAAAGGAATTGTTACAGAAATTTAGTGTCAAGGATCTTGGAGTTTTAAGGTCTTATTTGGGAATTGATGTTAAATGGAGTGAAGATGGTTGTTTGTTGAGTCAACAAAGGAAAATTCAGAGTTTGATAGAGAAGTGTGGATTGCAAGATGCAAAAACAGTGAAGAGTCCAATGTCAGTTGGTCATGTGAATAGTGAACGGACTAAGGAGTTTGAAAATTCAGAGATGTATAGGAGTTTTGTTGGGAGTTTGATGTTTATTGCTAACAATACTAGGCCTGACATTTGTTTTGCCGTTGGAATACTTGGAAGAAAGGCAAATTGTCCTACAGTGGAAGATTGGACAGCAGTGAAACATTTGTTGAGATATTTGAAGGGTAGCATGGACAGGAAATTGAAGCTGCAAAACAGTCGAGCTGGACTTGAATGTTTTGTTGACAGTTCGTTTGCTTCTGATCTACAGGATAGAAAGCAGTGACAGGATTATTGATTAAGTTTGGAGAAAGTGCAATTGTTTGGAGGAGTAGATACGTAACCCAAAGTACAGGAGAAGCAGAATTCGGGGCCTTATCTGAGTTAGTTAATGAGATTGAATGGATTAGACAGTTGTTGAAAGATCTGAATGAAGAATGTGTTGATCCAGTGATGATAAATGAGGATTCTCAAACATGCATTGCAATGGCTGAAGCTGAGAACTTGAAGTGCAGAACAAAGTACATTGGTGTGAGGTATCAGAATGTCAGAGAAATGGTATAGAATGGGATTGTGAGTCTGCAATACATTGAGTCAAACCATAATCAAGCAGACATCTTGACAAAGGCATTGACCATTGATAGACACGAACAGATGTCAGGTCTACTTGGCATGTCTTAAGCTTAGGCCTAGCCATCGAGCTAAGTTTGTTTTGTAACAGTTTTAGTTTAGTGTACAACATACACACAGCATACATTTCAGGAGGGGATTGTTAGGTTTGAATGGGATATATAGTCATTGTTGAAATGTAAAGATGTGTGTCTGTATTTTTCCTTGCTGAGAAAAGTTGTTTTCTGAGGCCAATTTCACAATTATCAGCCCAGGTGTGTTTTAGCCAAAACAAGCAGTTAACGAGCTACAGTTCTGTGAGAAAAAGCTTTGTTTACAAAAAGGATTCATAAACATGGGAATGTTATGAGAACTGCAGTCACATGATTTAATATGGTAATTAAAGGTTGGGCTAACACACATCATGTAACTTCAACCAATCAGTCTGAAAGGGCTACACCCAAATGGGTGGAGAATTGGGGGCTGAACGTTGTGATCCTGAAAAGTTTGTCACTTGTCTTTTATCTTATAAGCTGTAATGGACTAATTAAAATATTTTCCTGATGATGCAACTAACCAATTTTGAATCATGTAGCAGTTAGGCTTTGTTCCTGCTTAGCCTTCTGGCTAAAGTGAAGATGGTATTATTATTATTATTATTATTATTATTATTATTATTAGTTTTTGCTCATGCTGATTTTGCAATAAAAGAAAGCTTGCTTGAAGATCTGGATGTCTTGATGACTTGACTTCATGGACTGTAAGCTGTATATTCATCATCAACACATTTTATCAACATCCAGACCTTTACTATTTTGGTGGCCCTTCTCTGAACACATTCCCACTAATCAATATCCTTCGTGAACTGTAATGCCCAGAACTGGACAAATTATTGTGATGTATACTTAGCATACTTAGCAGAGAAACTAAATGGTGCAAAATTTGTATCTTCCTTACAGAGCACATTTAAATCCTGCCTGTGATCTATTACTTAAAAATGTAAAATTGTGCATGTTACAGAATATATATATTCCATGATACTTAGATATGTGTCTTGACATGTGTGTGTATGTATACATGTAGGTGTATATGTTCAATATTTTAACATTAAACTAGGAGTCCACACTCCATCCTCTGCGATTACATCAATAAATAATCACAAATGTCAGTTTAGAAGTTACTTTTCGTCACATGTGAGAAATGATAAGCACAGGAGCCAGGTCAGCAATGGCTGAACAGCCCATCATAACAATGGAGAGAGAATTGTAACAGCAATAACTGATTATTCCCAATATAACCAACACAAAGAATAGTGTGTAGGGGGAACCACATAATTGTGAACTTAAAAACTGACCTTTCCTGATCCATTATGAGCCAAATCCAAAACTCCACTGGAGTCCTAGCCCAACTCTTTGCAGAGTCCTAAACTATCACCCCTGAAAAAAACTGATTGCTTGATTTTGCTTGATTCACATTAATTCCCCTGTCAGTTCACTTGTTTTCAGCCAGCCAGTCAGTCATATGGATCAATCTTCTGCAGTTACTTCCCCTGTCCTTCTCTACCTGTGAGAGAATGGCTGTACACAGTAGATCTGGAGGAATGACAGAGAATACATGTGTCAGCTTACTCTCATGCCCATCAACTTTATTTCTTGGATATAGGAGGTAGGAAGATAATCAGGCTTTCCTGAGGAATCAACCCACCCTCACTGTACTGGTGACATGTCTGGGAAGGGTCTGTGATGTATGGGGCAGTTGGAGATAGGCAGCCCCCACTGATTTATGATCCAGAAATTCCACTCTCTCCAGTCCAGCATAGCTCCACCTCTGCTCTCTCACCTATCATATATTTCTGTGATGGATTCTTCCCTCTTTCAGACAACACATTTATTTGAGGAAGGAGGCAAGATCAGCAAGCAGGGCTGTTTGGAAAGGCCCTTTCCTCAGTATGCCAATAGTCTGGAGCTGCTTGATTTTTTTTTAAAGTTTGTTTTGTTTTTTTCAGGATAGTTTACAGAATCGAAACTGACAATGAGGTGAACTGAGGAGACCTTGGCTATTATTAGTACTATGATGATTAAAATTGTTATTATCATCAGCAATCTCTGCTCTATCATCTAACTTTCCATGTTTTATGCATACTTTATGTTAACTGACATCTGGTTCATAGTATAAAGAGATCGCTAGACATTTGAGTGTGTGTGGGAGAGAGTGGGAAGGGAGTGAGTTTATACCTAAAATCATGTGCTTGGGTTGACAGAGCAAAAAGAAAAGAAAGAGAAGAGGAAGTTTGGGAGAAAGTGGTTCTGGAAGGGGAGGTGGGAAAGGGCAATTTAGTGGAGTGCAAAAAGTTAAGTTTTTAAAATTTTCTCTATAGCAATACAATTTGATAAATGAAGTGAGTGATTGCCTTTCATATTACTGCTGTGGTTCCCTCTAGTGAACCTGCAGTTGAGAGCATGTCTGCAATTTCCATTATAAACTCCATTTTACTGGGCTGATAACTCATCTGTAAGAACTCACCAGGGCTGAAATCTGACATAGACCATTTTAGTTGAGGAATAAATAGTTCACACATTTAGAAAAGAAGAAAGGTGGACATAGCCAAATAAAACATGAGGGCCTAGAAGTGCATGTCCTTAATGAATATGAAATAGTGACAGGAAATTCACAATTGTAAGTTGTGATTGACTTGACCACACTTCAATTACAGGTGAAGAACAACTTTCAGATCCATGGTTTCTAGGTTCTATGACAACCTCATTCAAATCATGGAAAAGTCAATTTTAAGGTCTCTTAAACTGCCACTGAGAGCATGGAAGAATTATTTTAGTGACTATTTAGTGGTCATGCTGGCTGGAAGGTTGAAGAAATTGTATTCCAAGAACTCATTGCAGTTGCTAGTCCCAACATGAGTACACCTATCCACTGAAAGGGATTAAAATGCGTTGTTTTACCTTTGAGAAACTGACTCAGTGTGACTATTCTAGTTTAGACTAACTGTTGGATTTATGTCCCCAACCCTGTAAATTGTTAAAGTTAAATCAATTGTTGATCCAAAATTTATTCATTGTGTCTTCTTAACCAGTAGTATTTTAGTAGTATTTTATTCCACTGAGCCAGTCATTCTCATATAAAAAGTTTGTTTCATTCACATAACCCAAAATGCATAAGTGGTTGGTAATAGAATATTGACCAGGCAAAATGAAGCTGGGGAAAAGATATGCATGTACAGTATACATATTTCCACTTAGCTCACATGAGTGCCAGTTGTGCATCACACACAGAAAAAAAGTGATGCTTGAGAATAAAATTGGTAGACATGAAGCAACTGTTTCATTGCATATTTGAGGCTAGAGTTGTACTCATTTGGTCTCATTTTTTTAAAAAAAATATTGGTGCCCTCCACAACAAGAACAACAACAATAATATTTAATTTTTATCTGCCTCTCCACATGGATTGAGGCAGGGAAACAGCAAATCAACAATGCACAAAACTTTAAAACACATTAATTAAAACATGTAACAATTTAAAAGGATAAATGAAACATATACATTTTAAAACAATCCACATTTAAAATTCACCATCTAAAATTCACAAATTTAAAAATCATTGGGATATGGCTGCTAGAAGAGACTGGTCTTCAGTGCTGTTTTAAATTCAGACAGCATATTCACCTGTAGGATCTCTTCCAGCAAGTCATTCCATAGTTTAGGGGCAGCTGAAGGTAAAGTCCTCTGGCTAATAGTTACCAACCTAGTCCTGACTGACTAGAGTAAATGTCTGCCAGAGGACCCGAGTATATGGGGTGAATTATATGGGAGAAGGAGATCCTGTAGATAACCTGGACTCAAACCATGTAAGGCTTTAAAGGTAATAGGCAACACTTTGCACTTTGCCCAGGAACTAACTAGCAGTCAGTGGAGCGATTTTAATATTGGTGTAATGTGATCACTCCTAGATGTCCCAGTAATCAATCTGGCTGTTGTGTTTTGAACTAACTGAAATTTTCAAACTTGGTACAGAAGTAACCCAATGTACAGAACATTGAAAAAGTTCAGCCTTGAGATTACCAGCATGTACACTACAATTCTATTCTGAAGAAAGAAGGATAGCTCTACAAAAAGACAGTCACTTCAGGAAGGAGATATTAGGTTGCAAAGTTATGTACCACTCATGTTTAGGCTATTTGAAGGAACATATCTCCCTAAAGGAGCCTGTTAGAGCTCAAAGTCTTTGAGGAAGACCCTCCTCTCTGTCCCACTGTCTTCTCAGGCACACTTGAAGGGGAAGAGAACAAAAGCCTTCTCAGTGGCTGCTCCCAGATTTTAGAACTCCCTTTCTAGGGAGGCTAAGACGACTCTCTCCCACCTTTCCTTCCACTAACAAGTGAAAATATCCCTGTTCAATTAGACCAGGGGTAGGCAACCTTTTTAAGCCCAGGGCCGGGTTGCTGTCCCTCAGACAATTGGGGGGCCGAAGCACCAAAATTAAATAAATAAATATTTTTAATTAAAAAATATTAAAAAATATGCATGCACACTCTCTTAGCCCCAGAAAAACCATGGCAAAACCCCTGTGGAGATTTTGCCAAGAAAGCCCCAAGAACAAGTAATAACAACAATAATCAATATCATTATGGCGGGCGGCGGCGGCAGGGGGGGCGGCGGCAGGACCAGCCTGGGGCCGGTCCAAAGGCCTTGGGGGGCCGCATCCGGCCCCCGGGCCTTAGGTTGCCTACCCCTGAATTAGACTATTAAGCTGTGATAGGTTTTATTACTGTGCTGCTCCTTTTTTCTTTTTTCTTTTTTTTTTTTAAACCAAACAAATACCTTTTGTCTCTTATTGAATTCTAAATGGGTTTAACTCTGGCCAGATTTAAAAAAAACAAAACCTGGATTCTGACAGATTCATCCACCTATAGTAAACTTCTCAGAGGAATTTTGTTGTTAACTGCTCTCGAGTCGATCTCACCCATGGTGACCCTATGGGTGAGACATCTCCAAGATCCCCTGTCCTCCACTGCTCTTTTTAATTCCTGCAAACCCATACCTATGACCTCCTTTATAGACACCATCTATCTGGCATGTGGCCTTCCTCTCTTCCTACTTCCCTCCACCTTTCCCAGCATTATCAGCCTTTCCAATGAGTCCTCCCTTCTCATGATGTGTCTGAAGTATGATAGCCTCAATTTGGTCATCATGGCTTCTAGGGACATTTCTGGTCTAGGACCCATTTGTTTGTCCTTTTGGCTGCCCATGGGATCCTCAGCACTCTTCTCCAGCACCACATTTCAAATGCATTGATTTTTCTCTTATCATCTTTCTTAACTATCCAGCTCTGACACCCATATATGGTAATAGGGAATACGAAGGCTTGTATGATTCTAATTTTTCTGCTGTGTTGTATATCTTTGCATTTTAGAATATTTTCTAGTTCTTTCATAGCCACTCTCCCCATTCTTAATCTTCTTCTGATTCCATGACTGCATTTCTATCAATGTTTGATCCCAGGTATGAGAATTCTTTTACTATTTCTATTTCTTCATTGTCTAGGTTGAACTTGAGTTAGTTTTCATGGTCATTATTTTTGTTTTTTTTGTTTTCAACATTAAGCCTGCCTTTGCACTTTCTTCTTTTATTTTCCTTAGTAGGTGTTCCAGGTCTGTGAGGTACAGCTGGCTATTTTCCATAAGGTGGGACAAGATGGATTTCTGGTCTGAGTCAATATGTTCTATTAACCAGTTGCTGACATCAATAGATGGCATTAATAATATCTGAGAGGTCATTCTAAACTAGGGATGTGAATAAACTGCAAAAATTTTCAGTCTCATCAAGAGAAGTTGCCTTGATGTATTGAGACAGATCATTAAAAAAAATTAGCTTCTATAAGAATTCTCACATCCAGGATAACAACAAGATGAATGTTTTGTTTTGTTTTTACCATATCAGACTTTCTTCAGTTTGTACTAAAAGAAAGTTTCTACATGAAATTACATACTTTTCCTGTTGTGAAGCAAAATACACAGAAAGAGGGAACCAATAAACTTTCAGATGAACGAAAAAGAAGCAAACAACAAAAGAAGATGTTTCTGCTTTGTTTCCATGTGACAAGACAGTACTTACTTTAGGATTGCACAATTAGTACAAGTTGAACAACCTATGGAATTTGTACAAAAATTGTTCTTGCAAATATGAGAACTCTTACTGAATTCCAGCATAAAATCTCTTCTTCTCTGTGTAGGAAGAAGGATGGGTTATTCTCAATCACAAATGTGAAACAGATGAGGATTTACACTTCTGCTCTACACCAGAGTTTGAAGCAGACTGATGAGTGGGTCGCATAATCATTATTTAAAAACTTTGTCGTATGCCCATGTGTATAGTCTATGATGTCACTGAAGATAATTTGATTTAAATTCTGCTTTTGAGTCCATCTATACTGTGGGATTCATCATGTAAAGGAAGCAGAAATAATCTTTATAATTTATGTCCTCTTCTGTTGTGCTATGCATTTTGTTTTTTAAAATAAAGTCAGATCCCCTCTATTTTTCAAGCATTTTTTCCATTACCTCAATTTTACCAGTTTTGTCCTTTCATAGCCTTCAACATGTTTCAGTCTTTAAGAAGCTTCAGTGTAGGTAGAAAGTCTTTTTAGCAGTTTCTGTTATTTAAAGTGCTGAGGAAAGAGGATCAGTATTCCATTTACATCCTCTAGTCCTCTCTAGGCAGTCAATTTTAAAGTATGAATTCTAATTGCAATAGTTTAATTTTGTGCTGGATAATTTTAATGGGTTCTATGTTTATATGTTTTAACTTTATATTTTAAAATGATTTTATGTTTTTTAATCCATGTTGTACCCCACTTCATGCTTTGGGGAGAGATGGGTAAGAAAGCTATTGTTGCTGGACAGGATAGATGGGTAAGAAAGGTATTGTTGCTGGACAGGCTAGATGGAGTCCCCACCCAGATCCAACTGTCAGGCTCACTGCTGTCACCACTCCTAAAAGCTCTGCCTGAACCTACCCGGCCCCATCGCCACTGCAGCCACTCCGCTGCCACGGTGGTGGTGGAAACAGGCTGGGTTTTTAAAGGGTCTTCCTGGGCCTCCCTGGCCCCGTAGCCACCACAGCTTCCTCGCCGCTGGATGGTGGTGGTGTTTGGTGGGCCCTAAAGACTCCGCCTGAGCCTCCCCAGCCCCATCACCGCCGCAGCCATTGCTTGTGATTTTCACTAACTATGATAAGTCTGGGAATGTATTCCCTGTGGATACAGGGGTCAAAATGTATATGAATAAAACTTGTATCCAGAGGTGTACATTAGATAAAGTTGTGTCCCAACATGTGTTTTTTGTATCCATAGGGGGGAAAAAATCCATTTGTGTGTGTGTGTGTTTCAAAACAATTCACAGACTGATGGGTCAACTGAATAGAAGAGATGTATGCTGAAAAGGTGAAAGTGATTAACAGTAGACTGCTTTACACATTACTAAGCAGAGTCACTAGTAAATTTCACCTGTGAAATTTGATGGAAACTTTGAAAAATCTCTGCTTAAGAAAATGTCAAGGAAAATGCAAAATGTATTTACAGAATACAGATGACACCATAATACTAGCAGAAAACCTCACAGATTTGGAATACCTACTAAGGAAGATCAAAGAAGAAAGTACAAAGGCAGGTTTACTGTTGAACATAAAGAAAACAAAAATAATGACCACAGAGAACTTACACACATTCAGACTAGACAATGAGGAAATAGAAATAGTAAAAGAGTTCTCATATCTGGGATAAAACATTGAATGGAATGGGGACTGCAGCCAGGAAATGAGAAGATTAAAAATGGGGAGGGCAGCTATGAATGAACTAGAAAAGATCCTAAAATGCAAAGACATACAACTCAGCACAAAAGTCGGAATCATACAAGCCATTGTATTTCCTATTACCATGTATGGACAGGAGAGCTGGAGAGTCAGGAAAGAAGATAGGAGGAAAAACAATGCATTTGATATGTGGTGCTGGAGAAGAGTGCTGAGGATTCCATGGACAGCCAAAAGGACAAACAAATGGGTCCTAGAATAGATCAAGCCAGAGATATCCCCAGAAGCCAAGATGACAAGACGTAGACTGTTGTACTTTGGGCACATCATGAGAAGGCATGAATCATTGGAAAAGACAATAATGTGAGGAAAGGTGGAGGGAAGCAGAAAGAGATGAAGACCACATGCTAGATCAGGGGTAGGCGAGGGACTTCATCTCCCAGAAGCCTCAGCCATGTTGGCCAATAGTCCCATGTTGGCCAATAGCTCCTGGGATTCTGGGAGCTGAAGTCCCTTGGCCCTTAAAGGGGAAAGGTTGCCTACTCCTGTGCTAGATGGATGGACTTTATTAAAGAGACCACAAATGTGAGTTTGCAGGAGCTGGGCAGAGCAGTAGAGGCCAGGGGTCCTGGAAATGTCTCATCCATAGAGATGAAGGCCACATGCTAGAGATTGGTGTGAAGGCAGTTAACAACAACAAATTTACAGGATTATCAAAACTGGTTGGATGTTTTGTGTAGCTTTGCTCTGCTGCTGAATTTCATTTATGTGACTTCAGGGCAGAAATGAATCCATCTATGATGTTGACCCTACTTTGTGTCTAGACTTCAGGACATTGAAAAGTTCCTATAATGTTTAGTCTAAAAGTGGAAGCCACCAGCTGGCACTGAATAACCGTTACAGAATTTGGAAGGAATACCCTGCTCATCTAAACATTTGTAGGAATTTAAAGTTTTATCCATAGAAAGAATGGTCCATGAACCTCTGGACCATAAATGCATAAAACCATCAATGGCCCAAAGCTAAGAGATTCATCCATCAGCTACACTTGGTAGTAAAGTTAGGCTGGAAAGCACCTCTGTTCTCTTTTCATTCTCTCTGCTCATCTATCTGCTGCTCTATTGTACCTAGGGATTCAGCCAGATCTCTCAGCAAACAATTAATCAAAGCAAATTACATATTTGAAATAACTAACGGTACAGATGGTGATTCTTAAATACAAAGGAAGAGACTGTAATTGCTCTCAGTATGTCAGATGCCTCTAAAGGAGGCTGTCTGAGAAAGAATGCAACCTGTGTCTCTTTTTTGAAGCTCTGTCTGCTGTAGAAAATCCATGTGCCTTGTTTACTGCAGGCAATCACAGGCTGTTGAGCCCTGTCATAAGTGGCACACAATGTCAACTTGAGAAGCAGCTTCTTCTCAGCATCTTACTATGTGAGTTTTGCTGTTTCACAGCACACTTTGCTCATTTTTATAGCCTGGCATATGGAATAGTTGGTCATCAATGAAGGGCTTCCAGACCATCATTGGAGAGGCTTCTAATCACATTGATTAGGCTCTTCATAGTCATAGTAGTTGCTATCCATGGCCATGTAAAACATATATATGTAAATACTAATCCCCCCCCCCCCTTTAATATAGATAGGGTGTGTGTGTGTGGAAAATATATCTGAATGTCCAGTCCCACAGAATTTCTTCACATTCAGAGTTTTGGGGATGGAATTTTCCTGAAGTTTGGGAGAGCTGTACATTGGGGAAGGCAATAATCCAGCAACTATACTGCAAGATAATCTGAAGCATCTCCCCTGTACACTTCTTCATTGTTCAGCTAAATGCCTTGGTACAAGAATGCAGACATGTTTTCCTTGCACAATACTCAAAAGCCCTAGAGCAGGGGTGAGCAGCTGGTGAAGGCTAGGGTGCCAGGTTAATCCAAAGATAATTTGTTAGAGTCACACCTCCACTACATCCCCACAAAAAAATCAAAAGTGTCCCCAAAAACCTTATGCTCACCATATGGTGTTTTGTCATGTGCGGCCAGCTGCACCATCAACCCGTCACAGCATTGAGCCATCACACACCCCATGAAGCAAAATTGCAACAAACATGGCAGGTCACTAACAATGCAATGGATGTAATAAAAACATCAACAAACTTGACAGTCCAACAGGGGGTCATGGGATGAAGGGTGGGGGAATAGTGGATGCATGAGGAAGCGCAAAGAAAGCAGATGGTATGGACTATCCATGCATGTTCAGCCCATTGTGGGAGCAGGTCATGCAGACAAAGAGTGGTCCCTGCAGGAAATTCTGGAGGCAAGCATATTTTCCCTTCTGTCTGCCCAGTCCCCCATGTAAAAAGCACTTTGTCTGAGGAGGAAATGTTCCTGTCCATGTGAAGGCTTTCCATCAGAAATGGATGGAATATTTAATATTCCAAAATATTTATAAAAAATAGTCAGACACCAGTTTCTCAAGTGTCAGAAATTCTATGAGCAGAATCCTAAAGGTAAAGGCAAAGGTTTCCCCTTGGCATGATTGTCAAGTCATAACTGACTGTAGGGATGGCACTCATCTCTGTTACCAAGCTGAGGGAGCCAGGGTTGTCCAAAGATGACTCCAATGGTCTTGTAGCCAGCATGACTGCACAGAATGCTGTTATCTTTCCACTGAAGTGGTACCTATTTATCTACTAGCACTTTTACATGCTTTTGAACTACTAGATTAGCAAAAGCTGGGACTAGTGACAGGAGCTCATTCCATCACACAGTGCTTGGGCATCGAACTGCCAACCTTCCAGGCTTGCAATCATTGGAATCGGTGACTTAACCACTGCAAATCTGTGCTGCTTGAGACTTAATTCTATGTTTTAAATGCATGTGGGTTTTTGTGTGTGCAGAAAATTCAGCTTTAGTGCCCCTGGGCCAATTTAGCCCAGGAGAAGTCTTTTTTTTTTTTTTTTAACAACAGGAAGTGAGCAGAAATCACTTCTGCACTATATGCATTTTTTTTTGTCACACAGTAAAAGTCAAAAACTACAAATAATCTTCAAAAACAGCAATTTTTGATGACTTTCTCATAGTAAGGGGGAGAAATGATAAAATTATTCATTCCTCCCTGCCAGAATGAAGTTTATAAAGATTTACATCCCTCCTCTTCATGCAACCAATAACCTTGGAAAATCTTGCTGGCAATCATGAATAATCTCAATATGAAAAGAAGCCAATTCTCTTCAGATGTGCTGTTCTCTATATGGGGAAAGTGATGACAGAAGAGGGTGAGGTTTGGTCCATCACTGCTTTGTGTGTTGAAAATCAGGTGATGCCCAATTGTGACTTTCTTAAAAGAAACAGAATTAGGATTGCCATTCAGGAAGACAGAAATTATAGCTACAGAATGTTTTCCTAGATAAGGTGAAATGATGGGATTATTCCTTGTCTCTTGCTTAGGAAGATGGAATAAAGGGATATTGTATCCAGCTTCTTTGCTTTTAGCTGGAAGGTGATACAGAGCAGAGTAGAGCAGAGGTTGAGCCCTGGCACTAAAACAACTGGAAGGGAAGGAGAAAGCTAACTAAGCAAATTAAGAACCCTCCCTAGTTCCAACAAGTTGCACCAAAGAATCATGAAACCTTGCAAATCAGAGCAAGCTGATGTGTTACTAGTTGGGCTGGAGGTTTGCACATGATCATTTCTCATTGCTCAGAGCTGACACCACCAAAAGTGGAAAATTTGTACCCTCATCTGTCACTTGGAAATGACCCATGACTATGGGATATTCAGGGCCAGGCCCTGATATTTGATGCTCCTAAGAAGGACACTTCCCAAACTACACATGATCGTACCTACAATTTGATTGAGGATGCACCTACACTGTATAAATAATGCAGTTTGTCACCACTTTTAAGTGCTGTAGCTCCATCCTATGGAATCCTGGGATTTGTTATTTTAAAAGATCTTTAGCCTTCTATGCCAAAGAGTGCTAGTGCCTCACAAAACGGCAAATCCCAGGATTCTGTAGGATGGAGCCATGGCAGTTAAAGTGGTGTCAAATTGCATTATTTATACAGTGTAGATGCACCCATAGTCTAATGTATTAAGGATGTATTCTGTATCATGTTCCATGTAGCATATTCTGTGAATACTAGACAACAAGAGATTGTGTTGAAATTTCATTGGTTTCCATTTTAATATGAATAGATCTAATTCACATACCACAATTTAATGTTTCAAGTAAAACAGAATCTGTTAGGTTTAAATGGGATATAGAGTCAATGTTAAAATGTTGAAACGTAAAAGATGTGTGTCTGTATTTTTTCTTCTTGCTGTGAAAAGTTGTTTTTGCTGAAGCCAGACTCAGTTATCAGCCCAGATGTGTTCTTAGCCCAAAACAAGGAGCTAACAAGCTTCAGTTCTGTGAGAAAGAGATTTTGTTTATATTGAGGTTTTTGTCAACACAATATTGTTATGGGAAATGTAGTCACATGATTTGTTATGGTAATTAAGGGTTGGGCTAAAGCACGTCATGTTTTATCACCCAATCAGCTTGTAAAGGCTACACCCAGAAGGGTGGAGAATTGGGGGGCTGAGAGCTGGGAATTAGAAAGCTATTCACTTGCTTTTTAACTTTTGAACTGTAATGAACTAATTAAACTTTTCTCCTGATGATGCTACTCACAAATCTTGAATCATGTAGCAAATAGACTGTGTTCCTGTTAGCCTTCTGGCTAAAGTGATGCTATTCTTGTTATTATTATTATTATTTGTTTTTGCTTTTGCTCTTTTACAATAAAAGAAGCTTGCTGAAATTTCCAGGTTTGGATGTTTGGTTCTAAAGGACTGTTTTCACCACTCCATCAACATTAATTTCAACAGAATCATCATCTAATGTTTGAATTTCTTTGAAATTTGTGGTGCAGGTGTTCAAAAATGTTTTAAAATACATACATTAAGAGAAATTCTGACAAAATTATGTACATTAGAAGAAATTGCTTGTGAAGATGAATATGTCAGGTGGAATTGCTTGCAAACATGGACACAAACTTTTGCAAACACTGAAATATTTTAGTGTAATCGTTTAAAAAATGATGAGGAAACAGGGCTGAAGGAATTCATGCTAGAGGGAAAATGGAAAACATTATAGAAAGTGAAGCATGCAGCTTCTCCCATTATCTACAGCTCTTTGATACATGAATATCATTTTTGTGAAGCAGTCTTTTATGTGCTTCATATTCATACTATCAATCTGGATTGAACTATGAATGTGGAATGGCACCTTCTGAGCTTACCAGAGTGAATGGCAGAAATCCCTTATGAATTTGTATTTAAATATACATAATTTTAAAATATTTTCATCTTAATATTTAAAAGTACTCATATTTGAAGTCAGCAAACTCCATCTGCCTCCTTTATTTAGATTCACTCCTGTGAAATTTTGGCACTATGCTTATGTGTTTGTGTTCCTCTGAAGGGAAAAGGACAATGTTGAATAATGAACATTATATATAGAATCTAAAAGTTCATTCTACCCCTTCACATGCTTAAGGTTAAATGCCAGGAGTGTTCAAATAAGTATTGTAGGGTATATTATTGTGTCTTGATCAAAAAGAGAGAGGAAGAGAGGAGGAAGGGTGGAGAAAGTTATTAGTTTTTATTAAAGGTAGGGCATTTTGTAGCTTATATGGATAATTGCACAGAGAAGGTAGAAGTCATGTACTTGACAATGGAAGAATCAAACATATGAAGAATTTTTCATAAAACAATCTCAATTCCCAGAAGATTTGAGCACTGCAGGGCCTTTGCCATGTGCACCAGAGATTCTCTCCATGGAATTACATTTTTTGCTATAAATCCCAACTCACAAGCCTTTATTAATGTTAAATTATTAACAAAGCAATGCTTTTTTTAAAAAAACCTATTAAAACCTAAGAAATTTGGTTGGTTGGGGGGATTACATTAGAGCAGTCTTCCCTAACCTAGTGGCCTCTAGACCATTCATCATCTGGGTTGGTAGGAGGTAGAGTCCAACTCATCCAAAAGCCAACAGGTTGTAGGCAAGCAACAGTCTGTACTCAAATATTTCATCTTGTAGGCTGTTATAAATGTGGGAAGTAATATACCGTAGTAGTATCCAGTAGGGGTTCCATTGCTTTTGATTCCACTTTGCTGCCTACATGAAAGCAGAAATCTCCAAAGGAGACCAAAGTTCACCAAAAGGCCCCTAGTATAGTGGTTTTCATGTCAGATGCCGTACTTAAACTCCCAGAATTATTAGCCATTGGATTTATTGGCTGGGGCTTCTGGGAACTGAAGTCCCAGCCTCCTATCCAAGGAACCAATAGGCTCTATGTCAGTTTAGCCTTAGCAATATTGTAATTACCTAGGGAAGGAGGAAAGAAGCATATTAATAACAGTTAACTATAAAGCTAATAAGTTTGCCTAAAAGAGTGGCAAAATGCACGCTGAGCTGGAATGGCGTCCTGATGCCACATGCTATGCGTAACGGTGCGCAACATCAGGACGGTGTCAGGGTGGGGTTGGGGCAGCTGGTGTGCAGCTGCCCCATCCCAACTCTACCCCTAGGCCGGCCCTTTGGGACAGTCTGCAATGGCCCTAACTGAAAGAAATTGGCTGCATGAGCTTTCATAGACTTCAGTCTACTTCTTCAGACTGAAGTCTATGAAAACTCATGCTGCCAATTTCTTTCTTTCAGTTAGTCTCAAAGGTGCTACAACATCTCTCTACATACTGCTTCTACAGACTAACATGGCTATATCGTTGAATACTACAAATACTTCACTGTTCTGGGTTGTTCTAGTTCCAAATTTGTCCATGGGGTTTTGCATGCACAGTTTGTGGAAATTACTTTAGTTTCTTTGTGTCTTCAGGCAAGCAAGATTACACATGTGTATGACAACACTGAACAACACTGAACAGAAAGTATCTCAGTAAAATAATGTACACCATACATTCATGTACTTGGTGGGACACCAATGTTCTACCAATCCACATGAGTGCTTTGGTTACGGAAATAAGAGGGAGAAAGGGAGTGGGAGAGGGGAAAAGGGATGTAGCAGCACCTTTCAGACTAATTAGTTTTTAGTTTTGCATGAGCTCTCATAGATATAAACCCACTGCTTTGATGCAGTCCAGCGGGTTTATATCTACAAAAGCTCCTGCAAAAATAATAATAATAAAAAAACAGTAAGCATTAAAGATGCTGTTACATTCCTTTCTTCTCCCTTCCCCTCCCTACTTCCTTTTTATGCTGCAAGAGACTAGCATGACTACTTCTTTGGTTAATGAGATACTTTTTTTTGGACTATAGATCCTTAAATGCCCCACTTAAAAGAGGTTTGAGATCTTTCCTTTTTTTACCCTGTGTAGACCTGAAACAACTACTAAGGAAGATCAAGGAAGAAAGTGTAAAGGCAGACTTACTGTTGAACATAAAGAAAACAAAAATAATGATCACAGAGAATCTACACAAATTCAACCTAGACAATGAAGAAATATACTAAAAGAGTTCCCACACCTTGTATCAAACTTTCATAGGAATGGGGACTGCAGCCAGGAAATCAAAAGAAGATTAAGAATGGCGATAGCAGCTATGAAAGAACTAGAAAAGACCCCAAAATACAAAGCTATAAAACTGAGCACAATAGCTAGAATCTTACAAGCCATTGTATTCCTTGTATGAATGTGAGAGCTGGACAGTTAAGAAATAAGATAGAAAGAAAATCAATTTATTTAAGATGTGGTGCTAGAGAAAAGTGCTGAGGATTCCATGGACAGCCAAAAAGACAAACAAATGGGCCTTAGTCTCTTGGAACATAAAAAAGAGGAGGGGGAGGGGAAAGGGAGTGTAATAGCACCATCAAGGTTTTTATTTTAGCATGAGCTTTCATGAATATGAACTCACCTCTTCAGATGCAGATATGGTTTATAGGTCTTTAGACAGGTTGGATTGGTGGCTTTCAGGAGTGCTTTATTTGTGTAATCTTGTGTGGCAGGGGGTTGTACTACATGGCCTCTGAATCCCCTTCCAGCTCTAAGATTCTATGAAAAAAGTATATGTGAACTATCCCTTTCCTAATATGCTGGAAAGTTGAAATGTCTGGTTCAGTTCTAGCTGATATATATGCAGTTTTTGTTGTGTGCCTTCTAGTTATTTTTGACTTATGGTGACCTTAAGGCAAACCTATCACAGAGTTTTCCTGGCAAGATTTCTTCAGAGGGGGATTTACTTTTATCTTCCTCTGAGGCTGAGAGAGGGTGACTTGCCCAAAGTCATCCAGTGTTTCCATGACCAAACAAAGATTCAAAGTCTGGTTTCTAGAGACATAGGGCCTCTGCAGACCAACCTAAAGGGCCAGCCTGGAGGCAGAGATGGGGGGGGGGGGCAGCCACATGCCAGCTGCCCCAACCCCAGCCTGATGACGTCCTGATGGCACAATGTTCTGATGCGCTGTGCTGGAAGGGACGAGAAAGAGCTGTGCGCTGGCTCTTAAGGCACCCCTTTTGCTCCCCCTTTTGCTCTTTTTGGGGTGGCAAAAGGGAGGATCGGGGCCATGGCATGCGGTAGCCATGGCCCCGATCCTCTGCTTCCCATGGCAGCCTAGAGCCGCCTGTCTGCAACTCCCCTTAGTCTAACACTCAAATCACTACACCGCACTGGCTCTATATCTGCACAGTGCCCTTGAGTTTTTTCTTTTATTATGCCAATGTAGAGATATCTTTCTGTTGCTAAACATAATAAACATGTATGCATGTGCATTTAAAAAGTATTATAATTTCAGATGTGCAATTGTATGTGTCTCATCTGGTTTAGGTTAGAACAGTGAGATGTGCATGTTTTATGAAGATGCCAGATTATTTCTTGTCCATCAACACTAGAGAGTATTTCTTCATCCATATATTCATTGTATTGTCATTTTTTTCTTGATATTATGAAATGAACATATGTGATTATTCAACAATTCAGCATAGGTAATTTTATATTATGTCCTACCAGATGTTATAGATCAAATACAAACTGCTGTTTTCCAACTGACAAATGAACAGCATGAATCTTTGATCTTTGCCTGAGAAGTCATGGCTATAATGGTGTGTTGGAAAATCATATGTTTGCCAAAGGAACAAGCTTTAGTGGGAGGGGGAGAGAGAAAAAGAACATCAAAGAACAGATTAGAGTTTAGGAAGATGTGCTAGAGGGAAAAAAAGAATGAACCAAAAGATGTGGGGGAAGGGGGAGGGAAAGATACTACAGGCTGCAGAGAAAACTGGAAACATTATTATAACATTGTCTTAGAAATCTGACTTTTCATTAAAATGATCCAGAGAAAGTCAGTTCTTGCATAATCCCACCATCTGCCTGTGGAGTCATTTTGATAGGATCCATAATAATCCTAGTAAACTCCATAATACCTCCCCCCCATTGCAACAAAGCTTGGACACAAACAACTGCTTATCCTTTTCTTTGCCTGGCATGGCCCGTTTTAACACACATGCAGTCTTAATATGATTTTGTATATTTTCCATTACTTTCTCAAAGGAGCTCATCCTGTTATGTAACCATCATTTCTAATCTTCCATTGGATGGTTGGAAAAGACAATTATATTCATAGAATCTCACTGTTCTTCTAGGCCAGCTTGTGGGCTGACAACAATGGTTGACTGAAGCTCTAGGATAGAGGTAGGGAAAATTAGGTTTACAGGCCATATGTGGCCTACCAGGAACTTTTTTGTAAGCCATAATAGAGGCTACTGATTGAAATGACTTTGTAGAAACAGAATGGTTCCCACTTGGCAAAAGGATCAGAAAAGGCTGCATTCTATCATCCTGTTTGTTCAATTTGTATGCAGAAAATATATAAACAGCAGGTTTAGACATGGGAAAAGGAGTGAAGATAGGAGGAAGGGACATCAACAACCTAAGATATTCAGAGAACACCAAACTACTACCAGAAAACATCATAGACTTGGAACAATTACTATGGAAAGTTACATAAGAAAGTACAAAGGCAGGCTTACTGCTGGACATAAAGAAAACAGAAATAATGACCATGGAAGAGCTAGATAATTTCAACTTAGATCATGAGGGAATCAAAATAGTTAAAGAGTTCCCATAGCTTGGATCAAACATTGATCAGAATGGAGACTGCAGTCAAGAAATCAGACAAAACTAGGAATAGGAGGGATACCTATGAAAAAACTAGAAAAGATCCCAAAATACAATGATATACAACAGAGCACAACAGGTAGAATCATCCAAGCCATTGTATTCCCCATTACCATGTACTGATGTGAGATCTGGACAATGAATAAAGGCAATAGAAAGAAAATCAACACATTTCAGATGTGGTGCTGGAGAAGAGTGTTGAGCAGGGGTAGGCAACTTTTCCCCTTTAAGGGCCAAGGGACTTCAACTCCCAGAATCCCAGGAGCTATTGGCCAACATGGGACTATTGGCCAACATGGCTGAGGCTTCTGGGAGCTGAAGTCCCTCGGCCCTTAAAGGGGAAAGGTTGCCTACCCCTGGTGTTGAGGATACCATGGACAGCAAAAAAGACAAACAAATAAATCCTAGAACAGATCATGCCTGAAGCCTCCCTGGAAGCCAAGGTGACCAAATTGAGGTTGTCATACTTTGGCCACATAATGAGAAGGCATGATACATTAGAAAATACAGTAATGCTAGGAAAGATAGAAGGTAGTAGAAAGAGTAGAAATCCACATGCCAGACAGTTAGACTCACGAGACTATCGCTCTACACTCTTAAAATGGGGCTAGGTCATTTTAACTGCTCTGTCTGCCTCCTGTTGCATTCTGGAACTTGTAGTTTAGGAAGGGGCATTTAGAATATTCAGCCAGAGAGCCTTTAAGCCTCATGAAACTACAAACCGCAAAATGCAACAGGAGGCAGTCAGAGCTGTTAAAGTGAACTAGCCGCATTTTAAGAGTGTGGTGCAATAAGCTCACTAATCAGAGAGGTCACAGGCTTGAGCCTGCAGGACTTCAACAAAGAGGTTGAGAATAGGGCATCTTGGCAGTGTCTCATTCACAGGGATGCCACGAGCAGAGGTCGACTACTAGGCAGTGAACAGCAATAATGCCCTTGAAGTGAGAACCTCCACTGGGAAACCCTTTAAAAAGTCCTTTGCTCAGCAGTCAAAGCTACATTCCAGGTTTATTATACTGGTACATGTGTGTAGATAGAGCTTTAGGACAACCAATTGCAATACAACACACACACTAAGCACAAACCTAGAATTTTCCCCAAACCTCTTCAACCAGTCAACTGTTTAAGATCCATTCTCTGCCTGCTGATACAAATCCTATATGTGCTTCTTTAAATCACTCTTGTTTTCAGGAGACAAAAAGTGAACCACAAAGGCTCAACAGAGACAGTTTCTTCGAAGTGTCACTTTGGATTTATAATATGATTGGGATAAGCAATGTTGGTTTAACTAATTCAAGTTGAAAACACACAAAAATCAGTAAAATATATGTAAACACTATTTTTAAAAAAAATAAATAAACAATCTTTAAAATTAAAATTATTTAAAAATTAATTAAATGACACATTATTAAAAATACTTTCCATTTCACATATTGACTGATTAGCTGTGTGATACAGAGTGCCAGGAGGTTTTGTGGTCTTTTCCCTCATTTTGATTATGACCATACCTGTCGCTAGCTGTGAACAATGTATGTAATATTGACACCATGGTACAGATTTGTACCTTATACATAAAGGTAAGACAGACTGGTTGATTTACATTCCAAGGGCCACTGGAATGTGATGCACATTTAATTTTGTACTGTGCCAAAGTTTTTTTGTTTTTAATAATCAATGGACTGTGTCTCACAGACAGTGCATTCCTCTCTGTCAGTTGCAAAGCTGAAGCTAAGTAGACAGTTGCTTTGGATAACTATCCATTCCAACTCCCATCCCAACATGGAACATCCTTATTCCAAAAAACCAATGCATCTGAGATATGAATTTGTTTCAAAAGTCTTCATAAGACCTTTTAATTAGTTATGTGCTTTGTTGTCATATACGAGTAGAAAAAATTTCTAAGCCAGGGGTGAGTAAAGAGAAGCCTGCTGGATGCTTTTAGATGCAACTCTCAGCATTCTTTGTAATTAGCTTCACCATTGGCTATGCTGACTGAGGCAGAGAGGAGTTGCATACAGCAACATCTGGAAATTCACACTATGCCCATACACTGTCTTAGGTGTATGTGTGGTGATGATGATGGGTGGTTTTAAAGAAAATAAACCAGTGTTATCTGCTTTAAAGATTCAGATGAGTTTCAACTTCATTTGGTGGAACAGGTAAACCTCAGTGTCCTGATGTGTATGCATGTACCATTCTCAATGTTTATTCAAATTAATCTGCATAATCAAGCCAAATTAAGAACAGCCTTACTGGATCAGGCTGCAAGTCTGATAAGCTCTGTCTACAAAGGCCAAACAAAACAGCCTTTCCCCCATCGTCTCAGCAGAGAGATCAGAAACTGCATGGCTCAAACCCTGGTTCTAGTGTGAACAGACTAAATGCAGCCCATTCAGCACCAAACCTGGGGTATATCCCTCATAAAGCATATTAAAATATACTTGCACATTTCTTACTCCAGATCTTCCTGGAAGATCTGGAACTGTCTATTCTGATACTGAGCAGCTGTTTAAAACAGGTTGCTCTGTGCTACCCTGACCCTGCACCATCACCACACATCACTTGCTCTGAGGCCATGTGACTGAAACTGGGTGCCTCATTCTGACCTCAGAGGCAAAGTGGCATGCTGCTGTGGCTTTGCACCAGGTGACACAGAAGGATGTGCATGTGAACAGCCACTGGTGTTGGGATGTGTCAGAGGTTACAGCTGGGGGAGGGGGGGGGAGGTCAGGACAGCTTTGCCGCCAAGATACTTCAGGCTGCTCCCAGAGTATCTTGGTCAGTGCAGACAAAATCTTCATTTCCTCTAGAAGGTTGCAAACTTTTCCTTTGCTATCTCTCTTCAGCATTTAATAAACAGAGGCATATCCTCTAAACATAGAAACTCCATTTGGCAATTGTGGAGAACCAATTTTGTAGAACCATTAGCCCTATGTGTTATCTAGAGTATAGAAACGTGGCATTACCTTTGTTTCAGGCTGCTCCCAGAGTATCTTGGTCAGTGCAGACAAAGAACCCCCCGACGAATTGGGAGGGGGCCTTCTATTGCGTCTGCCATAGAAAGGCATAGACGCTTGATTGGCCAGGTGGACCGGAAGGCCCGCCTCTTCTGGTCGGCCTGGCCAATGGAAATCATCTCGCAGCTGAAGTCTCGCGGGATTTCAATGCGAGATTTGCAGGGCTATAAAGCCTCGTGCTGCCTCATGGCAGCAGCCATTTTAGATTCGGACAAGCAAGGACCACCTTGCTCGTCCGTCCTTGGGGCTTTGCAAAGCCTTTTTGTTTGGCTCCACAGGGAGCCAGCAGAGGAAGGGAGGCGCACATGGCTTAGGTTTCGCCTTTTGAGCGAAGGCTCTGGCCGAGGGGATGCCTCTAAGGGTCTACCCTTCCCTGCTGGCCCTGTGGCTGTGAGGCCTAGTGGGCCTAGCGTGTGGGGCCCGCGCTTGCTTGGGCGGCAGGACAGGCGTGGCTGCGGCCGTCATACTGCTGGCCCCTGGGATCGAGTTAGGCCGTCGCTTGGAGGCCTTGGCTGTCCTCTGGACTTTGGAGGACGCAGGGACGAGCGAGGCTGTGGCTGTCGTTGCTACCTGCTGGCCCCTGGGCTCGAGCCAGGCCGTCGGTGGAAGGCCTTGTCTGTCCTCCGGACTTTAGAGGATGCGACAACGGGCGCGGCTCTGGCTGTTGTTGCCCCCTGCTGGCCCCTGGGCTCGAGCCAGGCCGTTGGCTGAAGGCCTTGGCTGTCCTCCGGACCTTTGAGGATGCAAGTATTTTGCTGCGGAAATTTAATAATAATAATAATAATAATAATAATAATAGCCGCGAATAACTGCTTTTGGTTGGGCCCTGGTCTTGGTTTCCAGGTGTGCCCAGTGTGGCCAACAGGCCTTGTGTGTAGCGCCGAGTGGCGCAGGAAGGTGGTATTGAAGGGACAGGCCCCTGGATTAGGCAGACGACCTGGACTCATAGGTCAGCCCACCCCACCCCCTTGGTTCCATTGCACAGTCACTGCTTAATGGGAAGGTAGTGGGAAGTGCCCCCTTCTGTGTCACTCCTTCTTACAGTTTCTGTGGACCCAATTCGTTCAGGCCTGGCAGGGGTTAATTAATTAACAGCTAGGCCTGGCCATAATAATAATAATAATAATAATAATAATAATAAATTTAAATAAGATAACATTGAAAGGGGGTGGGTGTAGAGGAGGGCCTCCTCATTACACGTTGGCTAACCTAACTTGGTTGGCATATTGTTAAATGGGAATACATGCAGTTCGCATTATAATTGGTGACACAGGTACAGTGAGTTATTCCATATCCTGCATCAATCAACTTATTAATTATTGGTACTTAATTATTTTAAATCATGCCGCACAGTAAGATTCAATCTAAGCGGCGTGCTACCTCAAATGGTCAAAAAAGTGGACAGCCTGCTCCTAAGCGACCGGCTAATATCTCAAATAATGATGACGATATCACCACACATTTGGCCCAGATAGGCCGCACTATGCAGGCCTGTGCACCTGTATGTGAGCAGTTGGCTCAACATCACTTGCAAAAAGGGACGCAAGCTTTGGTTGCGCACACAAATGCTAATGTTGGACAAGCCACTGCACATCTGGCTGTTGATAATTTAAGTCCTTCATATGACACTGCATGTAGTTCCCCGGGTACTTCAGCTATGGAGGTTGGGCAACCAACTGTAGCTGATGTAATGGAACTTCTGAGGAAGGTTGAATGAGAGGCCTGGGCTGTCCTCCAAAACTTGGAGGACTTTCTGTTCGGTGCGGTAATTTAAAAAAAGAAGAAGAAGAAGCCGCAAATTTGGTCTGGGCACCTTCCTTGCTGGCCTTGTGGAGGTGAGGCCTATTTGGCCTAGCGTGGTGGGCCCGCGCTTGCTCTGGCGGTCGGACGGGCGTGGCTGCGGCCGTTTTCAACGCCTCGCCGGCCCCTTGTGTTCGAGCCAGGCCGTAGGTTGAAGGCCTTGGCTGTCCTCCGGACTATGGGGGATGCACGTGTCTGGCACGGCGAGTTAAAAAAAAAAAAGCCGCGACTCTGTTCTTTTGTGGCTGGGCCCTGGACCCCGCTTCCAGGTGTCCCCAGATTGGCCTTCAGGCCTTGTGTGTGGTGCCAAATGGCACAAAAGTCGGTAAGAAAGGGACAGGCCCCTGGATTGGGCAGACGGCCTGGATACATAGGTCAGCCCACCCCACCCCCTGATCCCATTTCACAGTTGCTGTTTAAGGGGAAGGTAGTAGGAAGTGTCCCCCCCACGCCACTCCTTCCTACAGTTTCTGTGGGCTCATTTTCGATCAGGCCTAGCAGGGGTTAATTAACAGCTTGGCCTGGCCATAATAATAATAATAATAATAATAATAATAATAATAATAATAAATATTCAACTGCAATTATATATATATATATATATATATATATATATATATATATATGGTAATATTAAAGGGGGTGAATTTGGATGAGGGCCTCTTCTTACATGTTGGCTAACCTAACTCGGTTGGCAGTTGTCAAACGGGAGTACATGCAGTGTTCACATTCTGGTGGCACAGGTATAGTTAGTTATTCTATATCCTGCATCAGTCAGCTTATTAATTATTTTGTACTTTAATTATTTTAACATTAAGGGGGTGAGTTTGGAAGTGGGCCTCCTCTTACAAGTGATTAACCTAACTTGGTGGGCAGTTGTCGAACGGGAGTATATGCAGTTCACATTATAATTTGGTGACACAGGTATAGTTAGTTACTCTATATCCTGCATCAATCAGCTTATTAGTCATTTTGTAATTTAATTATTTTAAATTATGCCGCGAAGTAAGACTCAATCTAAGCGGCGTGCGACCTCAACTGGTTCAAAAAGCTGGCCAGCCAGCTCCTAAGTGAACTGCTGATATTACAAATAAAGAGGATGATATCACCACTCATTTGACACAGATAGGTCACACTATGCAGGCTTGTGCGGCACTACGTGAGCAATTGGCTCAACATCACTGGTAAAAAGGGTGCAAGCAATTGCCTCTTTGGTTATGCATACAAATGTTAATGTTGGACAAGCCACTGCTCAACAGGTTATTGATAATACAATTACATCACCTGACACTGCATGTAGTTTCCTGAGTACTTCAGCTATGGAGGTTGGGCATCCAACCGTAGCTGATGTAATGGAACTTTTGAAGAAAGTTCCTGGTGTGGGGCACCACGGTGCCATGGTGCTTACTTCTAGTTAACCTACTTGGTCTGATTTATGTCACTTTCTTCGGAGTGTGGTTGTTACAGGCCAGAGTGATGTGTAGACACCTGAGACAATTGTGGCTTGAGACAGGTGCTCATGGCCGACAGCACAGCACCAGAGCTGCTTCAGTGACACTCACGGTGGGAGTTCAGCAAGCATCTTTGAATGCTTCTCCTTATACAATGACCTCAGGTTTGTTGGATGCTATAAATTTGCTGGCAACATGGCCTTTGGCAGTGGAGGCGACAGGTGGGCAGACAGGGTTGACATCGTCGAGCGATCGCCCTAGCCTGGAACCTGTAACAGCACCTTTAGATAGCTCTGCCCCAACACAAGGTTTTGGAATTGGGGTTACAGGGCAATACAAATATTAATACCACGGTAAGTCAAACAAAGGTAGGTGTAAAAGGAGCTCTGCAGGTTTGAGCATAAGTGTAATATCTGTAAGAAAAACCACCCAGGTTCAACAGGAGGTTGGAGTCCCTTCGCAACTCTTGGCATAAGTAGCCTTGATGGCAAAGTGTGATATTAAATCGGCCGTTAGGCTACTTCCAGTTCATCCAAGGGATTTTGATCTTTGGGTTTTCAATTTCAAGGGAAATATGATTTTGATAAAGCCATGCCAATGGGATGTTCCATTTCTTGCTCATCATTTGAAATGTTCAGCACTTCTTTACATCGGTGTGCCTCTAGAGGGTTGGGTAGTCAAGCAATTACTCATTATTTAGATGATTTTCTTTTTGATGGTGACCCTGAGACAGTTGATGGTGCAAATATGCTATTGGCTTTTCAGCGCTTAATGAATAAAATCTGAGTACATGTGGCTGAGGAAAAACCGAGGGCCCTGTTACACGTCTTACTTTATTGGGAATTGATTTAGATATTCTCGTCTCCCACCTGACAAGCTAACAGCTATGAGGCTGCAGGTGAGGATGATGAAAAGTAAATTAAAAGCCACACTTAGAGAATTTCAATCTTCATCTGATTTGCTGAACTTTGCTTGTACGGTGATAACCCCCTGGAAGGGCATGCTGTTCACGTTTATTATAAAGCCACTAAAGGAGTGAAGGCCCCACATCATCATTAGAATAAATTCTGGGATAAGAAAGGATTTGGAGATAGGGGAGTCATTTTTGGAACAATTCAATGGTATTTCTTGCTGGAGATCTGATCTGCTACTTAATGCAGATTCTCAGGTACACTCCGATACTTCAGGGGCCTGTGGTTTTGGAGTTTACTTTAATGGCCAGTGGGCATCTGAGGAATGGCCAATAACATGAGTTGAGAAAGGTTGGACTAGAGACCTCACCTTGCTGGAATTATTTCCTATTGTGGTGACGGTTCATTCATGGCCAGACCAATTCGCAAACAAAATGGTATGCTTTTGGTATAATAACCAGGCGGTTGTCTATGTAGTGAATTCCTTGTATGCCAAGTTTGACAGGGTAATGTCATTGGTGAGGAAAGTGGTGGCTCAATGTTTAAAGTATAATACTGTGTTCCAAGCTCAATATGTTTGTGGTGTACTAAATTCTTGGCGGATGCACTTTCGCGTTTTCAGTTTTACAGATTCCGCCAGTCGGCGCCTGAGGCAGCAGCTCATCCTTTGGAGAATTGATTCCAAGAGACATCTGGATACTTGGTCATAGTTTAGTATTCTGGGCGGAGAGACACTTCATCCAGCAGCGGCATGACTTGGCCGATGGACTTGGACTAGCGGGAACCGTGAGGTGGTTCGGGCGCAGAGGCATGCTGTGGGGAGCCATACTCCCTAGAATAATTGAACTGATGGCTTCATTCGCACAGCCAAAAATATTATTGATTCATCTGGGGGAAAACGACCTTCCAAGAATGACTTCGTTGCAATTGGCTAGGCGCATAATTAAAGACATGAAGGAGATTCGGCGGATGTTGCCGCATACACTCCTCATGTGGACAAAGTTTCTTCCTAGGCGTGTTTGGCACAGTGCCAGAAGTGACGTTGCCATTGATGGAGCCCGGCGCTGGCTAAACAGATATGTGGTGAAGACATTGAAGAGGATGGGGGTGGCCATTGTTGATCACCAGGGAGTTCAGTTTGGGTCACCACATTTGTACAGGGGTGACGGAGTGCATCTCTCCCCTCAGGGGAATGATATGTACCTATCTACCTTGGAGTCTTATTTAAAGGCTTCTATAAGGGGGGGGGGGGGAGAGGGGATGCCAAGCTAGGCTGACCCCCTCTTGTGGCGGAAAGGGACCCTCCCCCCTTTAGGGAACTTCTAGGTTAATTGGAATTATTAATTGGAATTGAATAAAAAAAGAAATTGGGTATATATCATTGAGATTAAACAAATTTGTTATGACGTAATATTAAGCTAATGACGTCATAAAATGGTTGCATCATAAAATGCTTTGACGTTATATCCGGTTGCGGGGGGGATGTAATTGTTAGGTGATTTTCTAACTTAAAGTTTTGACGCATGCCCTGAAAAGGTTTAAATGTTACAGCACCTGCACCCAGAACATTTGGGCATGCGTCAAATAAATTATTGTTAAATACTTAAATTGTGGATAGATAAATAGTTGTTATATATTGAACTTAAATATGTCAGACCCTGTACAAATAAAGTTGTGGCCAATGTTTCACCCATAATATTGAGTCGGTGTCCTTTTGTGCAGACGCAAAGACCCCCCCGACGAATTGGGAGGGGGCCTTCTATTGCGTCTGCCATAGAAAGGCATAGACGCTTGATTGGCCAGGTGGACCGGAAGGCCCGCCTCTTCTGGTTGGCCTGGCCAATGGAAATCATCTCGCAGCTGAAGTCTCGTGAGATTTGAAGTCTCGTGGGATTTCAATGCGAGATTTGCAGGGCTATAAAGCCTCGTGCTGCCTCATGGCAGCAGCCATTTTAGATTCAGACAAGCAACCCACCCTTCCCACCCTTTAATTGTTGGTTAACATGTTGTGGACACCCAGGCTGCGGCTGGTCGCCCTCAGGGGGGCCGGGAGGGAATTTTCCCAGTAAATGACTGGGTTTTTCGCCCTCCTTGGGGTAAACGACATTACCAACTATCATGATTCATGTTGTTGGCTATTGAATGTGTGGGAGAATATTATAGGGATAGGGTAACGTTATGGTATGTTAAATGTATTGGAATTTGAAATGCAAGAAGTTATAATTGTCGCAACTAGGACGTTGGGTCTGTCGATGTTATGAGATTGAAGTTTTGAGTGCTGGCGGAAAGGGACCCTCCCCCCCTTTAGGGAACTTCTAGGTTAATTGGAATTATTAATTGGAATTGAATAAAAAAGAAATTGGGTATATATCATTGAGATTAAACAAATTTGTTATGACGTAATATTAAGCTAATGACATCATAAAATGGTTGCATCATAAAATGCTTTGACGTTATATCCGGTTGGGGGGGGATGTAATTGTTAGGTGATTTTCTAACTTAAAGTTTTGACGCATGCCCTGAAAAGGTTTAAATGTTACAGCACCTGCGCCCAGAACATTTGGGCATGCGTCAAATAAATTATTGTTAAGAAATACTTAAATTGTGGATAGATAAATAGTTGTTATATATTGAATTTAAATATGTCAGACCCTGTACAAATAAAGTTGTGGCCAATGTTTCACCCATAATATTGAGTCGGTGTCCTTTTGTGCAGACGCAAAATCTTCATTTCCTCTAGAAGGTTGCAAACTTTTCCTTTGCTATCTCTCTTCAGCATTTAATAAACAGAGGCATGTCCTCTAAACATAGAAACTCCATTTGGCAATTGTGGAGAACCAATTTTGGAGAACCATTAGCCCTATGTGTTATCTAGAGTATAGAAACGTGGCATTACCTTTGTTTAGGGAGCCACAGTTTTCAGAGCAGCTATAGTTTTCAGAGCAATGCACTGGGTTTACTAGTTTGAGCGGAAAAGTTCCTTTAGGTACTAACTCTCTTCAGGGTCTTACAGGCTGAAGGTTTTAAAAACAACTGTCTATTGTTGAGTGACTCCAAGTGAAAATGAAGCAAGGGAAACAAATCTGGTTGAGGACAAGCTGATTTTGCAGCAAAAACAATAATTTCTTAAATTAAAAAAACAGAAAAAAATAGCAGCAGAAACTGACAGAACAGTTTATATTCATTGCAAGCTGTTTCTCAAAGCAAAAGAGGAGAAAACCAATGTGGGTTCTAAAACTTTACTCCTAACCAATCTAAGGGGGCTGGTGTCGGGGGTGGGGGTGGTGGTTAACAAAGTTTAAAGGTCTACAAACTAAAACACACACATGGATTTGCTCATGTTCTGATGTGGAGTCTGGATGACTCTGGTGAAGGGAATGCCTCTGGGTTGGATAAAACATGACCTCAGTGTTGTTCTGTGGTGGGTTAAAAACAAAACAAAAAAAAAAAGCCCATGTGGTTAAAGAGGTGAGTGTAAAGCTTGTGCCTATGTGCAAAAGAGCAGATGTAAATATGCCATTCAGGCACTGATAATGATTCTTAGATGGTTTGGGTAGTGAAAAATGTCTACTAAGTATAGACAATTGTTGTGTACCTTCAAGTCATTTCTGACATATCAACCCTTAGGTGAAACTATCATGAAGTTTTATAGGGATAAGGGTATATGACTACCTTCTTTCAAACCCAGATAGGGTTGCCCAACATCTTAAAAGTAACAGAGTACTTCACAATGAGGGGTGTACCAATTTGAGCCCATTTGGCAGGTCTCCATCCAGTTGAGGTGACAAGATAGTTAAGCTCTGATTGCTCTCAGCAATAAAACTATTTCCTTGTTGGCAATGGGAGAGAGGGGCATTGAAGGGAAATTCCAGTATACACTTTTGAATTGAGGCTTGGCTTTCTCCCCAAGGTGGACAGGGATCCAGGCTACCAGCCCTACCTGTCCAGTATGTCTTGTTAACTATTCATGCAGACTGCAACAGGTAGCTTCCTGCCTTATGCATTAAAGTTTTAATTTTCATATTTATTGAGCATAACTCTTAATAACCATCTTTCTTGGAATCCATGAGTTCAGACTGTAGACTGGAGACATCACAGTTTTTTTTAATTTTTTTAATAAAGTTTATTAGTTAAAATCAACAAATACCACTTACATTCATTCAATATCTAATCTATAACATAAAAGCACATATTTCAAAAGAAAGGAAGGAGAAAGACAGTCAATTAAATCAATAAGAAATTATATCATTACAAAGTATAATTAAACATTAAGACAATCCATCTTTAGCTTTGTATTTATTTTTAACACTTCATTTTTCTTTATTTTTAACACTTTAATGCTTAACTCCACTAATAACAGAATGACTCTTCAACCTTTAAATATTACTCCTATAACCATCTATATCATTTTCCCCTTTCTTATATACAGTACTTCCTTTAATCCTTCTCATTTACATCTCCTATTTCTCTTCCTTTTTCCTTTGTTTCATTCCCATTTCCTTTCTTTTCCCTCTTCTTATCTATCTTCACTACTTTCCACTCCCCTCTTCATACCCTACACTACTTCCACTCTCCTTCTATAGATCCACACTCCCCCTCTATATTTACTTCTAACCCTCTATCACATACTTTCTTTCTTCCTATAAAATCTTTCACAACTCCTTTCTTCCTTTCATATCCACATTCATTCCAACTTCCTCCTTGTCTTAGCTGGATTGTTAAGTGTGCTATAAATAGCCTTCTTTAAACCTTTCATTTGTTTTGTAATTTTATAATAATCTATAAAATTTTAAAGTACTAATTATTTATTGATTATTATTATTATTATTATTATTATTTATATTCATCTCTTCTTCTCTCCCTGTACCATTTGTGACTAAAATTTATTGTATTATTATAGCTGTACTCCGTTTTGTTAAAAAAATTATTTATTGTTTCTTCCTCTTTACTTGTCTAGCTTCTCTCTTAGTTTCCAATTTACTTATTTGTTCTTTATTCATAACCAATTGTAGCTATAATACCCCATTGTTGCTTCAAATATATTAAAGTTGATGTCCATTCCGAATTATTTTCCTCTATAATGTTACCATTCAGGTAACTTGTAAGTAAGTCCATCTCAATTGCTTCATATAATTTTAATAACCATTCTTTTACACTAGGAGTAGTTTTCCCTTTCCATTTTTGCACTAAGGAGATCCTAGCTGTAGTAATTAAATAGAGACATCACAGGTTTGACTCTCTCTCCCTCTCTCTTTAGAGCTTCCATTTGATTTGGTTCTCAGTTTATTCATTTATGTGGGAGAGCAAGATTTAAGGTTACTGTTTCCAGTAGTTCCATCATGTCTAAAGGAAGTGGCTGTTAAGCTGCTGCTGAAAAAGCCATCTCTGGACCCCCTGGACAGGAATAATTACAAACCGGTCTCTTTGCTGCCTTTTTAAAGCAAGGTCATGGAGAGGGCAGTCGCTTCCCAACTCCAAGCTGTCTTGGATGAAACCGATTATCTAGATTCATTTCAAACTGGCTTTAGGACAGGATATGGAGTTGAGACTGCCATGGTTGCTCTGGCTGACAACCTCCACTTGAGTATTGACAGGGATAGTATGACCCTGTTGGTGCTCTTGGACCTCTCAGTGGCCTTTGACACAATAGACCACTCCATCCTCTTGGATCACCTGAGAGAGTTAGGAATTGGAGGCACTGCTTTGCAGTGGTTCCGTTCCTTCCTCTCAGGCAGATCCCAGAGGGTGAGGCTCGGGGACAGTTGCTCTTCTAGAATAGAGCTTAATTGTGGCATCCCTCAGGGCGCCATCCTGTCCCCGATGCTATTTAACATCTATATGAAGCCGCTGAGAGAGATCATTCAGAGGCATGGAGCGCGGTGTCATCAGTATGCTCATGACACTCAGATATACTTCTCGATGACCCGGTCATCAGCTCTGACTTCAGATGGCGTCTCTGCTCTCAATGATTGTCTTAAAGCAGTAATAGACTGAATGAGGAAAAACAGATTGAGACTGAATCCAGACAAAATGGAGGTACTAACAGTTACGGGCCTGAAACCAGGTCTGGAAAAACAACTCCCAGTCCTGTATGGAGTCACACTCTCCTCCAAAGACTGTGTTCGCAGTCTGGGGGTACTCCTAGACTCATCACTTCACATGACCTATCAGGTGAATGCAATGGTCAGGAGTGCCTGTTATCAGCTTCAGCTGATATGTGTCCTGGACTACAGCCAGCCTCTGTTCCCACAGCTGCTGCTAGGAATGGGGAGAATAAGCAACAAACAGCAAGGCAAGCTACAAACCTTCCTGTAATTGAAGCACAAACAAAGCAGAGTCCAGAATGTAAAGTAGTTAGTCGGTCTAGGGTCAAGGCAGGCAGCAATCAACAGAAGTCCAGTTCGGTCTGAGGTCAAGGCAACAGGGTTCCACAAAGCATGAAGCAAGCGCCACACTGACCAGAGTCTCACAAGGAAGCTACAATAAGTCTTGGCACTGAGGAAGCCTTTTGCTGATGTTTAAATAGCCAAATCCTACCTCAGTGCCAGCTGAAGCTTGTTGAGGTGCAGCTGCTTCTAGGCCAGCCTCTTGGACCTGCGCACGCCAGCACTTTCAGCTCTCCTCTGCCTAAAGGAAGGTACTGGCCCAGTTGTATCTTCCTGATTCTCCCCACTAGGCAGCTGAGCCTCCAAAGGAGTAGCACTAAGACCTGGCTGCTCTGGGGCTGGGAGAATGGGGCTTGGCTCAGGCAGAGCAGAATGAGAGCCAGGTGGAACCTGTATCTCTTCCTTCTCTGGAGGAGACCAATCCTCCTCCTCCTCCTCCGAGTCCTCCTCATGGCTGGCCATGACAATATGCCAGCTGCGCCCTTTCCTGGAAAGTAGGGATCTGGAAATTGTGGTACATGCTCTTTTAACCTCCCGTCCTGATTTCTGTAATGCACTCTACATGGGGCTACCCTTGTGCTTGACTCAGAAACTCCAATTAGTTCAGAATATGGCAGCCAGGTTGGTTTCGGGTGTTCCCAGAAGAGAGCATATAACACCTGTTCTAAAAGCTCTCTACTGGCTGCCTATTAGTTTCCGGGCACAGTACAAGGTGTTGATTTTGACCTTTAAAGCCCTACATGGCTTGGGTCCAACTTACCTCTGGGACCGCCTTTCCCCCGCGTGTACTTCAGTCCTCTGGGAGGAATCTGTTGCAACCCATGAAAACAAGGTTGTTGGCAACCTCCCATAGGACTTTCTCTGCTGCCGCTCCCAGATTATGAAATGGCCTGCTGGATGAGATCCATCTCATTATCACCCTTGACAGCTTTAAAAAGGCAGTCAAGATGGATCTTTTCTGGCAGGCCTTTCCTGATTAGTCATCCCGGCCCTATAACCTTGGCTATTCTTCTCCCCCCTGATCCCACCACTGTTTTGAACTAAAGGGAATCCTGCTGCTGTGATTGTTGTAATATGCTGTTTGTTGTATTTTAACTATTGTATGTTTTAATTTTTTATCCTGGTTTAATTTTATTTTAAGGGGTGGGTGGGTTAGGACATTGATGGATATACGGTATGTATTGTGGAATTTTTAAACTGTAAGCCACCCCGATTGCATTGCAGAGTGGTGGGATAGAAATAAATTTATTATTATTATTATTATTATTATTATTATTAGTCAAAACAGAATGAATGCAGAACTTAATCACTGAGCATCAGTCAAGTACATCTAGCTAAATCACAGTTAATGCTAATACTGTCCTTGTTAATCACCTGCTACTGTCCTCTTCTTCTGTCAGTGTCTATTGATAGTCTGATGACTTCCTGATCAAGCATGCCCAAATTATTAAGAAATGTATAACACATGATGGTACAATTAGGTTTTCTGTCCCCTTTACGTTCACCCTACCAGGATGACAATTATACATAACGTAACCTAACAAGGTAAAACATTGAAAAGGGGGAAAACTTTTATTCTCTAAAATGACAAAATAAAATTTAAAAAAACTCAGCTATTTGATAATGGGGGATGGGGGATGGGGGAGTTAAGTATCAAAATTGGTCATCCTCAGCTTTGTAGCTGGAAGTTGGTTTAGACACCAGAAACAAATGGGGTTAGTTCAGTGCAAAATTGTAAATGTGTTGCTTTCATTCTGTAAATTGATTCAGTGGATTGTTGTAACTGAGGGGCTCGCCTGATTGATTTTAATTTGAAGTGTGCATTCTCCATAAAGGCAAGAAGTGTTACCTGTGTTTGTACATAATCAGTTTTTCCTGGACTTTTGCTGATGCATTTAGGAGGTTTCCAAGTGCTCAAAATCAAGATCTGGATACTTACCTCTCATGGCTTTTTGGGATTGGTTTGTAGTTCTTGAGTTTTCTAGTGGCTATGTCCTTAAGAATGTTGTTCCTTTTTTGTGTCCCTTCCTTGTGGGAGTCCTTATGTGGCAGGGTCTAAGTCATGCTATCCAAAAGAGGAGGGTGATGATCATGGTAGGTAAGGTGAGCAATGTGTATAGAGTGAAGGATTAGATGGAGGTCAGGCATTTTTATTCATTTATTTATTCATTGCATTATTAATTTTCATTTATAGCCAGTGTTTCTGCTAATGACTTTAAAGTGGTATAAATGGCCCTCTTCCTCTCTACTTCATTCCCTGAACAATTCTGTGAGGCAAACAGCATGGGATAAGGAGAAATTTGATTGTTTTATATGAGATGGTTTTAAAACTTTGGTATCCATCTTCATCCAGTTGGTTACAGGGCTTTCTGACTGAGGAGATTATCAAATGGGAGGCTAACGTGCCTTTAAATAATAATAATAATAATAATAATAATAATAATAATAATAATTTTATTTGTACCCCACCTTTTGCCAAAGCAGTCAAGGTGGCTTACAACTAAAAAAACACATAAATTATCCCACAATAATCAACAAATCATATTAATAAACACAGTAACCCCCCCTTAAAATATATATTAAATTCAAATATCAGTTAAAAACAGAAATTAAAACCAAACAAAGTTATAAACATTAGGCATTCCAAAAATGTGGGTGGGATATGGTAAAAAACAGACAAGTAATTATTCTGGATAGGCCTGCTGGAAAAGATCCATCTTAATGGCTTTTTTTAAAGCCTTCTAAGCTGGTTATCTGATGGATCTCCTCTGGCAAGGCATTCCACAATCTGGGAGCAGTAGCAGAGAATGTCCTCTGGGAGATCGCTGCCAACCTAGTCTTTATCGGTTGAAGCAGCTTCCTCCCAGAGGACCTGAGAGCGTGGGGCAGATTGTATGGAAGCAGGCACTCCCTAAGGTAGGCTGGGCCCAGGCCATGTAGGGCTTTAAAGGTCATCACCAACACCTGATACTGTGCTCAAAAACCAATAGGCAGCCAGTGGAGGGATCTTAAGATCGGTGAAATATGATCACTCCTCGATGTTCCGGTGATCAACCTGGCTGCCATATTTTGTACTAATTGTAGTTTCCGAGTTAGGTATAAGTGCATTGCAGAAGTCGAGTCGTGAGGTTACCAGTGTGTGTACTACAGTTTCTAGGTCCCTTATTTCCAGGAAAGGGCACAGCTGGTGTATCAGCTGAAGCTGATAACAAGCACTCCTGACTGTCGCATTCACTTAATCTGTCATGTGAAGCGATGAGGCCAGGAGCACCCCCAGACTGTGAACATAGTCCTTAGCAGAGAGTGTAACCCTGCCCAGGACTGGAGGTTGCAGCCCAATACCTGGTTTGGGGGGTCCTATTGTAAGTACCTCCATTTTGTCTGGATTCAGCTTGAGTCGTTTTTTCCTCATCCAGTCCATTACCGCTTTGAGACATTGATTGAGGGAAGAACTGCCATCTGCCGTCATAGTAGTTGACTGAGACATGGAGAAATATATTTGGGTGTCATCAACATACTGATAACACCCAGCTCCATGTCTCCTAATAATCTCTCCCAGCAGCTTCATATAGATGTTAAACAACATCGGGGACAGAATGGCACCCTGTGGGATGCCACATTTTAGCTCCATTTTTGAGGAGCAACTGCCCCCAAGTGACACCCTCTGGAACCTGCCCGAGAGAAAGGAATGGAACAACTGGAGTACAGTGCCTCCAGTTACTAACTCTCTCAGGTGTTCTAAGAGGATGTCATGATCTTTGTATCAAAAGCCACTGAGAGGTCCAGAAGCACCAACTGGGTCATGCTCCCCCTGTCAGTGCTCAGGCGCAGGTCATCTACCAGAGCAACCATGGCAGTGTCCACCCCATATCCACCTCTGAAGCCGGTTTGAAATGTATCTAGAAAAATGGATTCATCAAAGATTGCTTGGAGTTGGAAGGTGATGGCTTACTCAATCACCTTGCTCAAGAATGGTAAACGAGAGACTGGTCTGTAATTTTTCAGGTCCAGGGGATCCAGGGAAGGCTTTTTCAGGAGTAGTCTAATGACCGCCTCCTTTAGACTTGATGGAACAATTCCTTCCCTAAGGCATACATTGATGACCTTCTTGAGAAAGCCTGCAAGGCATCACCCTCCTGGACAACCGGCCAAGAAGGGCAGGGATCGAGGGAGCACGTCTTCTTCTTCACTTTTCCAAGGATCTTGTCCATGTCATCGGTACTCACTGGCTCGAACTGATCCAGTCTAATCTCAAAAACGGGTTTACTGGACACCTCATCAGTCACTTCTGCTATAATTCCGGCATCTAAGTCGGCTCTTATCTGAGAGATTTTATCTGCAAAATAGTTGTTAAAAGCATCACAACAGGCTGTTGTCAGGTTAAGTAAAGGGTTCTGCACAGGGGGAACCTATTTCAGCTCCCTCACCACCCTAAACAGTTCTGTTGGATGAGATTCCGCAGACGCAATACATGCAGAGGAGAAAGGTTACTTCACTGTGCATATTGCCTCTTGATAGGAATGAAGGAAGTTCCTATGACAAGTCTTATAAGATAAGAGTCAAGTTTTCCACCAGATGCACTCTAGTCGTTGTCCAACCCGCTTCATTTTCCTGAGTTCTTCTGTATACCAGGGATGATGGTTTGGAGCGGTTTGGAGTGCCTTTAAATTGTAATTAATGCACAATCAGGGTTCACACGCTCATGTGTTTGTCACATCTGTAAAGTGTGTCCCCAGCTCCCTGCTTGCCTATCACATCAGTAATGGAGCCATCATTTTTCAATAACAGAATGTTGTGTTATTGAAAAATGATGGCTCCAAGAACGCATTACTGATGGGATAGACGATCGAGGAGCAGGGAACACATCAATGACACTTTAGAGACACTTTACAGA
Source organism: Phrynosoma blainvillii (assembly GCA_026167975.1). NCBI lineage: Eukaryota > Metazoa > Chordata > Lepidosauria > Squamata > Phrynosomatidae > Phrynosoma > Phrynosoma blainvillii. The sequence continues at coordinate 23,821,767 of JANUYF010000002.1, forward strand.
TGCGACAAATGTGTGAGCATTTGAACTCTGATCACAAGTTAATTACAATTTAAAGGCACTTTAAAGACACTTTAGCCTCCTGTGTGATAATCTCCTGAGTGTGTTAGTATGTATGCAGCATACTGGTGGACCAATATGCCAGGGGCAAGGAGGGACAACCGGGAAGTTGTGATGGTAATAATATTGAAAAACAATCAAGAAATTGTTTCCTGCACAAGAAACAGTTTTTTTCTGTGTATAAAATAATATTTCTATGGAAGAATATTATTTTCTGTAGAGAAAAAGTTCCTCACTGTGCATAAAATGATATTTTCTTTGCCAAACAACCACATGTGAATTTTGCACAAAAATAATTCCCACTTTTGAATTAGCTTTGAAAACTATGTGGTTTTTGAAGACTTTCTAACAGCACAGTGCTTTTTGAAGACTCAGGTGCATTTTTCTAGAGCAGTTCTGTTGCGTTTTTTGCTCACCTTTATATGCTTATTTTCATTTCTGGTTTACAGGCCTGTTACACAGAGCAGCTCTTTTCCCTTAATGCAGGATTGGTGAAATGCAGATGGGGACAAACTGTGGTATTCCAGAATTTGTGGTACTGTGTCTCCTACAAGCCCTAGCCAACAGCAGTAATGGTGATGAAAGATGGGGAGTTGCTGTCTCACACTCAGGAAGACAAACATGCTCCATTCTTGTCTTAAAGGTTGTGGATGTAACAAAATTACATCCTTCTATAAGCAAGGTCATTAGGTATTATTAAAAAATTCACTTGCTTGTGAAAGGGGGTTAGGGAGTGAAAGACTGCAAGTTTTACAATATAAGCCTGAATTTTGTTGTTGAGTGTTAACAAGAGTAGACTATTGAAACAGATGTGTAATGGTAAATCAGCACATGGCAGCAGGATTTAGGTCACCATTTTTCAACTTTCTCTCACTCTCAGCTATCTGATGGTACCTCTCCCATATCCTGTCCTCTCCAACAAGGTTATTCATGTGAAAGTGGTACATTATTTTCCTATGATGCAATATTCTTCCCGTATTTTACGAGTCACCCAGCCTTACTGAGGGCTTGTGTGTGTGTGTGTGTGTGTGTGTGTGTTAAGGAGTCTGAGATTAGAAAAACCTAATTGTTCACATACGTATTGCTTCTCAGCTAATGCAACTTTTTTTTACTGAAGTATGAAAAACCAGTGACATTTTGCCACTCCCCACACTTTGCAAAACTCATATACTTCATGAACAAACCCACCTTTTAGTTTTGCATGCAAAATATATATTACTGCAAAGGATAAGAAGACTGTTTTGTCTATCATAATTAAACATACCTCATGATTTATCCTAGACACCCTTTTATGTACAACTGATATGTATGGTATTATGTCCAACTGAGTATAGTACAGAAAAACAAGGAGAAGAATGATCATAGTGATATATAACATGGACTTGAGAAATTTAGCAAGTCTCCACTGGTCCTATCAGGCCATGATTTGGGGATAAATATCAAGGGACCAAGTCAGCAGAATGAGCAGGACACAGAAGTACTGATTTATTAAATTTGGATGTAAATTTGATGTATCCTATAGAACCCATGTTACGTTGGCCATTTAGCCTAATTCATGAACCTTAACACTCCATTCCTTTATTGATGGTGCTGCACTCCATTTCCATGTTTAGGTAAACAATGTTCTAGTTTCTGTTATCATGTAATAAAGAAGTAATTAATGTTTACTGCCAAACATTACTGCCCAGCAGAAACATTCCTGGTAAATATTGCAAAATCTACCTTTACTAGGTTTTTTGAATTATCATATATATCTTAGACCAATAACTTTTTGCCTTCTTACAAGTCCACCACATATTGAAAAGGGTACCCCCTTATCTTGAAATCCCCAACTTTGGTTTGAAACAATCTTGGATATTTTTGACAACTTATTAGGGGTTAGATGTCATCTGTACATCATATTATGCAGATTTTCTTTTAAATTACCACACAAAGTAAATATTATATTTTTAGACCACATTTTCCCTATACAGACATTGGAAATCATGCTCCAAATTTTATGTTATTTTATTATTATGTATTATTTTACAGGTTCATCTCCTGAAGTTTTGTTGATATGATTTAGTCAAAACCAGTCATTTGACACTTTTTCTACATTTATCCACACTATTAATGCCACAATTTTTTCTTAGATTTTCTTTTCTTAAGTAAAACGCTGTAATTTTCTGACTAAAGAGACCAAATTCCTGTCCACTTTAGATTGTTCACCCCGAGTATTGCAATGTTTATACATTCCATTTCTTGTTTTACAATATTGAGCTTCCCTTGATGCACATTTTCCCCATTCCATGTTCCTGTAGTATGTGTTGTGCATCTTCAGACTTTTCTTTCCCCTCTGAGCACATCAACAGATGAACATCCTTTCAGCTTGAGTCCAGTTACTCACAGTGCTAATCATAGTTGTAGCCTCCCAGTCTCATTTTCTGGCTTTGTTTCATTTTGGATTGTCTCATCATAGGATTTTCATGGTAGAAGACTTCTGTCTGGGAAAGCTGCCAACATGTGGCTGATAAAGACAGAGGCCTCTTCCAAGACAACAACCCAGTTGCAAGTGACGTACCACTGTTTGCTTGCAGCAGGCAACCAACAAGTCCAGAGTTCCGAAAGGCAGGTCCAGAGAGCAATCCAAGGTCCAGGGTTAACACAAGCAGGTAGTCCAGAGCCATTCTAAAGGTCACAGGATATAAACTAAAGTCAAGCCGAGAGCCAAGAGCTTCCACCGGGGAATCCAAGATAAGCCTTGACGGAGAGCTTGGCTTTTCCCAGCTGCTTATCTAGCCTCAGCTCCTCTCTCCCAGGTGTTTCTCTTTAGCTGCGCGTTTCTCAGCTAACCTTCGAGAATGCCGCAGCCCCTCCCTATCTGTTCTCCTCTGAGCAAAGGTAGGGATTTCAATCTCTTGCTTCTCTGCTTCTTCCTGACCTGCAACCTCTGCTGGGGAAAGGCTTTCTGCTGGAGGAAGGCTAGGCTGCTGAGGCAGGGGTTGTTGCTCAATGGGTTCCACACAGCTAGGTCCAGGTTCAGCTAGGTCTATGGGGGCTGGTAGCACCAAGCTAGGATCTGGCCCCACATCCTCCCCCTCAGAGTCCTCCAAGTCCTGCACTTGGCTGTCCCTGACAACTTCAGAAATTATTTAACATTGCTTTCTTCTGTACAGTACCAACAAGCATTAGCTATGGTACCACTACCATTGTCTCTGATAGATCCTTCCACTATTGCTGCTGCCCAGTAGGTGTGTAGCATGTTTAGTCTGGCTCCTCAGGAAAAGTCTGGCTGACATGAAAGACCCTACCAGAAGCATTGTTACCATCTGCATAGTCCCTGGCCTCATTGCAATTCCACCACCACAAAAAGGTAGTACCATAGTGAGATGGTTTATGGTATACACTGTTAATAACCAGAAAATACAATGAAGTCAAATGATAAAACAGCAAAACAATGGTAGAACAATAACATATATAATTAAAGTTACTTCAGGTAACCAAGTAGCTTGGGATTGGAAAATAAATATTATTCATTTGGCAGGAAACATGCTTTCCAGTAAGAGCCTGCATGATCTCAATGGGGAGATCACTCTATACAGTGGGCACTGTATTGGGCATGGGTCTTCTCCACAACTCAGCTAAATGAACTTCACTAGGTCATGATGTGGTAAGCAGAATTTTCCCTAGAGAGCATAGAGATCATAGCCTCTTTCACATTGCATAATTATAACACTATGGAGTTTATCACATGGGAGGGATCCCAGGCAAAAGTTGGATTTAAAATGGAAAAACCCGCAAAAGTAGATTGATTTTCAGACAGTGTCTGACATTAACTCAGACAGAAAGTGGGGAAAACCTGCAAAAGCAGATTGATTTTCAGATGACGTCAGGGTTAAATGCAACATTAATCCAGACAGAAAGTCAACAAAACACACTGCTTTTTACTTTCAGAAAATCCTAAAAGTAAAAAGCAGTGTGTTTTGTCAACTTTCTGTCTGGGTTAATGTTGCATTAATGCTCATTAACCCCAATGTATCTGAAAACCAACCTGCTTTTGTGGGTTTTTCCCATTTCTGCACAGGATTTGGGCACGTTGCCTCCCATGTGATAAACTCCTATGATTCCACTTTAATTGCCATGACAACATCCACTGGAAATGTGGGATCTGTAATTTGGTAAGGCAAAAGTGTCCTTGGCATCTGAGGGAGAGAACAGCCAGGTAACATTTTCATCATATCTGGGCTCCACTGACTGGTAAGAGCCCTCCCTCCAGATATCTGCTGTCATTGCTGTGGCCTCTGGGGGAGAGAAGAGCAGCCAGGAAGGGCTCCATTTTGTCTTTGCTCCAGAATATACAAAAGGAGTGAGATCGATTTTTTAAAGGAAATATAGGGAAATGAAGGGACTAATGCAAATGCAAGTACAGTAATTTCAACACTGGAATAGAAGTTGTCCAGATACATGTATCGTGAATATACAAAAATGTAACAATAAAATTAAACTGAAATATCCTCCCATAAAAAAAAAAATCAACTGAGATTTATAAACAGTAATCATAGGAACAATCTTCATGCAGCTTGGATAGCTCTTCAAAAGTTCACATTAAAACCCAGAATAAATTCACCACCCTGCTGCATGTAAGTAATCAGCCTCCACTGGCCATGATATATTTGTTGTTCTTGTTGTTCTTGTTTGCCTTCAAGTTGTATCTGACTTATGGTGACCCTAAGGTGAAACTATAATGGGGTTTTCTTGGCAAGATTTGTTCAGAGGGGGTTTGCCATTGTCTTTCCCTGAGGCTGAGAGCATGTGCCTTGCCCAAGGACATGGGTTTCTTGGCCTAGCAGAGTACTGAACCCTGGTCTCCAGAGTCATATTCCAACACTCAAACCACTATACTGCACTGGCTCTCATCCATGATGCAGTATACAGTGGGAAATATATTCCATTTAAAATATATGCAAAACTAAAATTAACACAATGATGAGGACAAAGACAATAAAACACTTCATCCAATTCTATTTCATTTTATTCTATGGTCAAGATTTTAAAGGGAGGGAGGCTGCTAAGAAAAACTGCAAATACAATCTGCCTGTCAATTAAAAATAGCCTGAAATAAAAATGATATGTTGGCCTGAGTTAAAAGTAATAGAAAAGAGCTTGCTGTCTCTCTCAAAATAGTATTTGTCTGATGAAATAGTGTTACCAGAGATAAATAGTGTGACTAAAAATGGTGAGTGGCAGGAGTGATAAAACTGAATATTTCCCAGATAACTTTGACTCTGCCAACTTTAGACTCAGCAGTATGAAAATTCAAATCAAAGCTGCACGATTTGCTTGTATTCTCATTTTAACATTTCTAATATTTTTTATGTTGCATCTTCTAAGATACCAAACTATGGACTCTTACAACACAATCTGAGTATTCTAGGTAACAAATGTCCTAAGCTAAAATTTAATCACAAGAGATGAAATAATCTCTGACAGTGGTTTACTTGGGCCTTACTCCATTTTCATGCTACATGCATAGCCATAGTACTGTGTTCATTAGATTTCAGTACACAGCTACAACAGTCTAGGAGAGAAAAATATATAATCAGTGGTTAAAGATTGCAACAAACCGAGTGCTGGAGATTTCACTGATTGGAAAAAATGAACTGTAATTGCCTTTTGGTGACCTGAGATGTTCCAACACACGTGAAAGGCATGCACACTTGGATCCAGCTGAGGAGATCCAAGTGGTGTGCTTACACTAATCCCTTGCTCCACAGGATACACATTCAAATGCAGATTTGAGAACATACAAGAACAGGGATGAAATTCAATACTAATTTTCTTTCCAAAGGAAGTAACACATAATCTTAGCAATTTTCTTTCCTCTGTGAGAGAGTCTTCAAAAAATCATATGCTTTTCAAAGCCTATTTGCATTTTGGACTTCTTTTGTGCAAAATTCATAAGTAGCTGTTTTGAGCAGAAAACAAAAGCTATCTCATGTGGAGGAAATACTGTTTTCAGTGCAAATGAACCACATATGAATTTTGTGCAGAAGAAATTCCCAATTTTCTGCACAGGAAACAGCATTTTCTGAATGGATTTTTTTAAAAAATAAATAAATAAATAAATATAAATTTAGTGCAGAGTAAGTCATGAACTGTGAAGATTCCCATTAGTCCAGGATTCTTCTGATCTGGGTTTCTTGATACTTGAAAAAACATTTTTTGGCATATTTGTGAACAGTTTTCCATCCCTGCAGAAGAAATTTTATAGTCTTCATACATGACATTACTCTGAATGGGATACATTATTCTCATGTACACTGAAATGCATGTTCTTATTGATGTCCTCACTAGAACCTGGAAAAGGTGTGGGGGGTTAGACCTCATCTCCCAGTAGTCATGCTGCTTGGGGGAGACTTAAAATCGTAGTCCAAAAAATACTGACTTGCTTTAGAGAGACCTGGCTGGGAGAAGGCAATGCTTTAATTTGGGCACAGACCCTCCAAGCTGGGTACTTTGTCAGTGAGCAGGTAAGGGTAAGGGGGCAAGGGGGCGGAGTGGCTCTGGTTCATAAGAATAACCTTACCTTGACTAGGATATCTGTCTGGAAAACAGTTCACTTTGAGTGGATGTGCCTGAGCCTGAAGACCAAGGATAGTTTGAGGATTCTGCTAGTATACTGTCCACCCCGTTGTTTAGCAGACTCCCTAACCGAGCTGACACAACTGGTCTCAGAGTTGCTGTTGGAGTTGCCTATACTTTTAGTCTTGGATGACTTCAACATCCCACTCGAGACCAGTTTGTCAAATCTAACAGGTGCAGCTCAGGAGTTCATGGAGTCCATGAAAAACATAGGCCTATCCCAATTGGTCGCTGGACCCACGCGTTGTGCAGATCATACCCTTGATGTGGTCTTCAGTACAGAATAAGAATATCTGTGGGCGGAGGTAATAAAAACCTCTGCATTGTCATGGACGGATCATTTTCTGATCAAGGCTGAACTTAGAACCACTGTCCATCCTGTCGGGGGTGGAGGACCCATTAGAATGGTCTGCCTTCAAAGACTAATGGAACAAATTGGATTCCAGAAGCCTTAGAGCAGGGGTAGGCAACCTTTCCCCTTTAAGGGCTGCGGGACTTCAGCTTCCAGAAGCCTCAGCCATGTTGGCCAATAGTCCCATGTTGGCCAATAGCTCCTGGGATTCTGGGAGCTGAAGTCCCTCGGCACTTAAAGGGGAAAGGTTGCCTACCCCTGCCTTAGAGGGTTTAATAGTTGGTAACGCCAGTGATTCTGTTGAAGCTTTGGTTAATACCTGGAACACCGATCTTGCCAAGGCTATCAACATGATTGCTCCCAAGCATCCTTTCCAACCCGCTTCTAATCGTCAACCATGGTATACGGAAGATCTCAGGAGGATGAAGCGGGTTGGACAATGACTATAATGCGTCTGGTGGAAAACTTGACTCTTATCTGACAGAACTCATCATAGGAAATTTCTTTGCTCCTATAGAGAGGCAATACATGCAGTGAGGATAACTTTCTTCTCTGCACATATTGTGTCTGCAGAGTCCCATCCAGCAAAGCTGTTTAGGGTGGTAAGGGAACTGACACAGGTTCCACCTGTGCAGAACCCACTACTTAGCCTGACAACCACCTGCTGTGATGTGTTTAACAACTACTTTGCATATAAAATCTCTCAGATAAGAGCCGACTTGGATGCCAGTGTTATAGTAGAATTGATAGATGAGGTATCCAGCATCTCCGCTTATGAGATTATACTGGATCAATTCCAATTGGTGAGTACAGGTGATGTAGACAAGCTCCTTGGTAGAGTGAGTAAGACAACTTGCCCTCTTGACCCTTGCCCATCGTGGCTGGCCGTCCAGGGGGGAGATGCCTTGAGGATGTTCCTGAGGAACATAATCAATGCATCCCTTAGGGAAAATCGTTTTCCATTTTGTTTGAAGGAAGCAGCAGTCAGTCCGCTTCTGAAAAAAACTTCCCTTGACCCTCTGGACATGAACAGCTATAGACCAGTCTCTTTGTTACCTTTTTTGAGCAAGGTGATCAAGAGGGCTGTTGCTCTTCAGCTCCAAGCTGTCTTGGAGGAAACCAATTATCTGGATCCATTTCAAACTGGCTTCAGGATAGGATATGGCAGGGGTAGGCAACCTGTCCCCTTTAAGGCCGAGGGACTTCAGCCCCCAGAATCCCAGGAGCTATTGGCCAACATGGGACTATTGGCCAACATGGCTGAGGCTTCTGGGAGCTGAAGTCCCTCGGCCCTTAAAGGGGAAAGGTTGCCTACCCCTGGGATATGGAGTGGAGACTGCCATGGTTGCCTTAGCTGATGACCTTCATCTGGACATAGACAGGGGTAGTGTGACCCCGTTGGTGCTACTGGACCTCTCAGCAGCTTTTGACACGATAGATCATGACATCCTCTTGGAATGCCTGAGAGAATTAGAAAGGCATTGCATTGCAATGGTTCCATTCCTTTCTCTTGGGCAGATTCCAGAGGGGACAGTTGCTCAGCAAAACAGGAGCTTAATTGTGGCATCTCTCAGGGTGCCATCCTGTCCCCAATGCCATTTAACATATATATGAAGCTTCTCAAAGAGATCATCTGGACACATGGAGCGGGGTGTTATCAGTACGTTGACGACACCCAGATATATTTCTCCATGTCTCGGTCTAGAGCTTTGACTTCAGATGATATCTCCCCTCTCAATGAATGTCTTAAAGCAGTAATGGACTAGACAAGGAAAAACAGATCAAAACTGAATCCAGACAAAACAGAGGTACTAACGGTAATGACCCCGAACCCAGTTATTGGGACACAATCTCCAGTCCTAGATGGGGTCACACTCTCCTCAAAGGATTGTGTTCACATTTTGGGGGTGCTCTAGATCCATCACTTCAGATGACAAATCAGGTGAATGCAGTGGTCAGGAGCGCCTGCTATCACTTCGGCTGATATGCCAACTGCACCCTTTCCTGGAGGTCGGGAACTCAAAACAATGGTACATGCACTGGTAACTTCTCACCTCCATTTCTGCAATGCACTCTACATGAGGCTACCTTTGCGTCTAGTTTGGAAACTTCAATTGGTACAGAATATGGCAGCTAAGTTGGTCTCAGGTAAAACCAGAAGAGACCACATAACATCTATTCTAAGACCACTTCACTGGCTGCCTATTGGTTTCCAGGCACAGTACAAGGTGTTGGTTATTACCTTTAAAGCCCTAAATAGCTTGGGTCCAACCTATATTTGGGACCACCTCCTTCCATATAATCCACCCCATGCACTAAGGTCCTCTGGGAAAAACTTATTGCAACCTATAAAAAACTAGACTATCTGCAACTGCCCAGAGGACCTTTTTGGGTATCGCTCCCATACTTTGGAATGGCCTACCAGATGAGATCCATCACTTGACCACCTTAAACACCTTTTAAAAAACTGTTAAGACAAATTTTTTTCTGACAGGCCTTTCCTGAGTAGGTAACTGGCCACCGAAAATAGTTACCGGTATGTCTGTCCCTGATTTCTGTTGTAGCTATTTTAAATTATTTGTTAGTTGTAATTTTGAAGTATGTTTTTATATTTTGTTTGTTTAATTGTATTGGGGGGGGCTATTGGGGGATGGTATTGTTTGATTTATCTTGTAAGCTGCCTTGGTTGTATTTTACAGAGAGGTGGGATATAAATAAATTTATTACTACTACTACTACTACTACTACTTTTCTCTGTTTAGGTATTTCTCACATTGTTATATGATAATACTTTGTGTATTACCTTACGGATATCGTCAATGCATCCTTTAGGGAAGGACGCGTTCCATCCTGTTTGAAGGAAGCGGCGGTTAGGCCGCTTCTGAAAAAACCTTCCCTGGACCCCCTGGTTATGAGTAATTATAGGCCTGTGTCATTGCTGCCATTTTTGAGCAAGGTGATCGAGAGGGGGGTTGCTCTTCAGCTCCAAGCAATCTTGGATGAAGCCGATTATCTAGACCATGGGTAAGCAACCTTTCCCCTTTAAGGGCCGAGGGACTTCAGCTCCCAGAAGCCTCAGCCATGTTAGCCAATAGTCCCATGTTGGCCAATAGCTCCTGGGATTCTGGGAGCTGAAGTCCCTTGGCCCTTAAAGGGGAAAGGTTGCCTACCCCTGATCTAGACCCATTTCAAACCGGCTTCAGGACAGGCTTTGGGGTTGAGACTGCCATGGTTGCCTTGACCGACGATCTGCGTCTGAGCATCGACAGGGGTAATGTGACCCTGTTGGTGCTCCTAGACCTCTTAGCGGCTTTTGATACAATAGACCACAGCATCCTCTTGGACCGCCTGAGGGAGTTAGGTATCGGGGGCACTGCTCTGCAGTGGTTCCGGTCCTTCCTCTCGGGTAGGTCTCAGAGGGTGCTGCTCGGGGACTGTAGCTCCAATAAGAGTGACCTCACTTGTGGGGTCCCTCAGGGAGCTATTTTGTCCCTGATGTTACTCAACATCTATATGAAGCCACTGGGTGAGATAATATGGAGTTATGGTGCTGGGTGTTATCAGTACGCTGATGACACCCAAATCTATTTCTCCATGTCTCGTTCGTCGGCCTCGAATTCCAATGACATTTCCTCTCTCAATGAATGTCTTCGAGCGGTAATGGGCTGGATGAGGAAAAACAGATTGAAACTGAATCCAGACAAAACGGAGGTGCTCACGGTAGCGGCCCCGAAACCAAGAATTGGGTTGCAACCTCCAGTCCTGGATGGGGTCACACTCTCCTCCACTGCCTGTGTTCGCAGCCTGGGGGTGCTTCTTGACTCGTCGCTCCTGATGACGAATCAGGTTAATGCGACGGTCAAGAGCGCCTGTTATCAGCTTTGGTTGATACGCCAGCTGTGCCCTTTTCTGGAAGTAAGGGATCTCGAGCCCATTGTGCACGCACTGGTCACCTCACGCCTTGACTTCTGTAATGCGCTCTACATGGGGCTACCCCTGTACTTGATTCAGAAGCTTCAGTTAGTCCAAAGCATGGCAGCCAGACTTATCTCTGGAACATCTAGGAGGGACCACATTACTCCTGTTTTGAGGTCCCTCCACTGGCTGCCTATCAGCTTCCGGGCCCAGTACAAGGTGTTGGTTATTACTTTTAAAGCCCTAAATGGCTTGGGTCCAAGCTATCTCAGGGAACACCTCCTTCCATATAATCCTCCCCGCGCTCTCCGGTCCTCTGGGAGGAATTTGCTGCATCCTCAAAAATCTAGGCTGGCGACGACCTCCCAGAGGGCCTTTTCTATCGTCGCCCCCAAAAGACATCAGCTGACATCTTTAGACAGCTTCAAGAAAGCTGTCAAGACGGATCTCTTCCGGCATGCCTTTCCAGATTAATTCTCCTGGCGTTGGGCTCTTTGATCCCTGCACTCCCCCCATGGCCCCATCAATTGCTGATGGATGGGGAGCGCAGTTGAGTCTAATCAGGGCATTTTTATATTTTTACATTTTTATATTTTCATGTTTGTTTTATTTGTGTTGGAATGTTTATATTCCTGTTTTAATTATCTTGCCATTTAATACTGTTTTAAGGGGGTGGGTTGGGGTATGAATTTTGTTGTATGGGGTTTTAACTGATGTAAGCCGCTTAGAGTGTCTTCATTTAAGCGGGGTATAAATAAATTTTATTATTATTATTATTATTATTATTTCACTTCCATTCTACCCCTTCTACTTTTACTCCTTGTTGTCAGTCCCACCATCTTTCTACAGTTCAGCTTTGCCATTCATCACAGGGTTGTGTAGTATCATCAGTGCATAATTCCACAGACAGAGGTTTATGTTATGCAATACTGAAGTGAGAACTTGGCCAACAGCTCCTTGGTGATGTGTCTGACCAAAAAGAAAAAAAAAAGAGTTTTTAAAAAAACTTTTGTTTACTGCACATTTTTAGACAGGATATCCAAGTGTGTAAAGATAGATAAGAGTGTGTCTCATTAAGTGTAAGAACATTCTTGAATATTCTTTATACAGCTACTGCTGAGCTGCAACAGTATTGAAAGTGTGGCTCCATTCTGTGACATGTGCTATTTTTCACTTTTCTTTTTCTCTGCTCCAACATGTGGCCTGACTCTCAAGAGATTTCCTATATCCTCAGATACCTTTCACAGATGGAAGTGCACAACAAGTGTATCAGAGTAGAAATATTTTCCCCTCTGGAAGTCAGTGGGATGTCAGAAGCGGACCTGTATTTTCAGTGATTCACTTGATCTGGAATGAAATTATGTAGAAATCCAGAATTATGAAAGAAAGAAAGAAAGAAAGAAAGAGGGAGGGAGGGAGGGAGGGTAGTGCTTCTTTGAGTAGTGCTTCTTTGAGATGTTTACAAATAATAATAATAATAATAATAATAATAATAGTTGCTGTTGTTGTTGTTGTTGTTGTTCTAGCAGCTTCATGGAAATAGGATGTTTTTTTTGTTTTCACAAGGTTTCTTACCTGACCCTTTGTACTAAAAACTCCACTGATAAAATGACAAAGTTATATAAGTACTGATTCAGATGTTCAGCCAGGTACATGATTCAGACAGCTGTGTTGAGAATACTGGCTCAGATTTGATGCAGGTGTTGTTGTTTTAATGCATCCTTAGCTCTCTCACTGCATTTAAAAAAGTAAGATCCTATCCATATATATCCCATTTGGATGGGGAACGAGCCTCCAAATGGAAATGGTTCTTCCTTATTCTGTTGTTCAGATTGTATATATGAAGTCCTACCATCCATTGCAAATGTCATTGCACCTAACCATCTGTTTAAGGGGGAAAAGAGGTGTAGAATTGATTTCCCACAGCAACCCTTCCCTACTTAAATGGCTGATCAGCACAAATGCTGATTCTCAAAGTGTGAACTATGTATATAGCGGAATATCTGTAAAAATAAAAAAGTTGTATTTATTAGAGAAATCAAAGTTTGTGATTTGTCAGGAAAAGCTGAGAACATGGAATGTTGGGAGGGACTGGTGATTGTCTGAGTGTTTGAATGGATTTTTTTTAAAGGGTAGTGTGTATGAAAGTTAGGTACAGATATATAGCACACATATGAATTGGTTATTGTCAGCAGAGTTAGAACAGAAATGGACAAAACATTCAGAGGCCAGTTGAATCTGTGGAGTCTACTCACTTTTAGCAATTCCCCCTACTGTGAGAACTGTTTAGTTTTCAAACAATATTCAAAATGTGAGACTTTTTCTATACACACATGATAGTTTTGCTTAGAAAACAGGATTTTCTGAGTGGAAAATAATATTTTTTTTCTGTGGAGAAACAGATTTTTTTTGTGTAAAAATCATGCATGATTTTCCATAGAGTAACCTATCTGTCCAGATTCTCATCAGTTGAGTTTCTTCTTGTCAGGTTTTTCATCTCTCAAGAATCTTATCTTTAACTATTTTATGAACATTTTGAATATTCTTTCCATCCCTATTGTGTTCTGATTTTATATATAATTTCCATGAGCAGTGTGAGGAACCATAGTTGAGTGGAAGGACTGTGCCATGGAACTTTTAAGTGTTTCAGTTAGCCAAGTCCTTTGATGGGAGGCTTTGCCTCCTTTTAATTGCATTCCTTCTTTAGATAATTTAGGGTTGATGCAGACCGGCCATTTGGGGTGGCATAGAGCCATCCCAGGAAGCGGCAGATCAGGGCTGTGGCAACCCCATGCCATGGCCCTGATCCTCCCTTTTGCCGCCCCCAAAAGAGTGGTAAAATGCTGCTCTTTTTAGGGGCAGCAAAAGGCTGCCCTAAGAGCCAGCGCTGCTGTTCTTCCATGCCCTTTTGGTGCAGTATATTTAAACACTGTGCTGGGAGAGCATCCTGATGCCACGCAGCATGTGTATGGCTGTGTAGCATCAGGACAGTGTCAGGGTGGGGTTGGGGCGGCCGGTGCATGGCTGCTCTGCCCCAACTTCACCTTTAGGCTGGCCCTTTGGGTCGATCTGCAACGGCCCTTGAATTGCTTCTCTCCTGCTCCATGATTCAGCATAACTGAGAGAAATAGGAATCAGAAACCTTGCAACTCTACTACAAATCCTCCACCAATCTATAAGTACAACACAATCTATCGATGGTCTTTCTAAGAGTACATTTTCAGTTCATACATAGTGACAGGATGGTCTAACAGGGCTAGAAGTGATATATAAGACCTAGGGGTTTCACTTAAGAATGTTCCACAATCTTCTATACCAGGACTACTATTACTGCTGGGCTGAAACTTCTACCAGCCTTTGCCAGTATAATCTTTTTCTAAGGGATCATAAGAGCTGCAGTTCAACAACATCTAGAGAGCCATCTGTTCGCTACCCTACTCTAGACACAAAACTGAGGAATACTAGGGCACAGAGAAGTGAAAAATGTACACTAATTTTACGCTGTGTTTTAGAAAATACAAAACAAGACAAAAATAGTATTCTGAGTCCTTGATAGATATTAACTTGCTTATCTAGTACCATCTGATGCTTCTGACATCATAGTGATGTTAGATAGGTAGAATATACAGTTTTATAAAGTGACTTTTTTAGACTACATTGCCCAGAATTCCCCAGCAAGAATGCCTCCTGGCTATGATAGCTGGAGGATGTTGGCACCAGTAGTCTAAAAAGTAAGTTTTCCAAGCTCTGGTAGGTTAGAGGAAAGGTTTCCCTTGGGTAATTTGTTTTGTCTACAACTGTGCTGCTACACTAGCACTCCAAAGACATGATATACGGGCTGAGGATTTTTCTGTTCTAGAGTGTTTTCATCCATGCACACTGGTGAACAAATAATGTAGCTTGAATTAGAGGTGTGTAATGATTACAAATCTAAGGGCTACAGTCTTTGAGCTCTGAATATCTGAATTTAGGGAAAGTGATGCAATATTCTGGGAGCACCTTGCCCCCTTAAAAAAGTTTTGGTGTACATCTAGCAGAATCATCTTTCCCACTGGTTCTGCAAGCTTGGACACAGATAACTAAGTAAGAAATAGAAGGTGGGAGAGATAAGTATTTTTGCATTCAGAGAAAGATGTTACCAACTGAGCTGTAAATGCCATTTTATCTAAGGCTAATAATAATAATAATAATAATAATAATAATAATAATCAAGCCTTTCTACAATTGCAACAATCCATTCAGCAGAAAACATACTTTTTCAGAGGAGCAGTATCTCAGATTTATCAAGTGACAATGAGGAAAACATGTGCCATTGTCAATTCATCTCTGTATTTCATTATCTTCTTAAGAAATTAATATGCATGTGGTCAAGTGTAGACCAGTGTTCTGTTTTTCCAGTAACCTATGCAAATCAACCTTCTTAGATTCATTGAACTTAACCCATGAAGTTGTCCATAGTACCTTCTCCATTGTTAGCTCCAGAGCTATAGGAAACAGCCTAAAAGGAACCTGGAATTCATCTTCTGGTACACTTGCTGCTCAAAGAAAGAAAGAAAGAAAGAAAGAGCCTCCCAGTATTTAAATCCACTGGAGCGGGCATGGGAAAACAGCTCATTACACCCTCCAGATAGCATTTGAGAATGAAAAGCTCCCCTACACACACACAATTGCAGACTCTAGGGGTGCTAGGGCTTCAAAAACAACCCAGGGGGTAGACTTGGCCCATGGGCACACTTTCACTATCTGCAAGGTAAAGTTTTTTGGCTGAATTCAGTTTTGTTTTGTTTTGTTTGAGGGGAAACAATTATTACCTCAAGGCTTCCAGGTGTCTGCATGGAGCTAAGATCCTGCATTGTCAATATAACTATGCCATTGTAGTAAGGTTTCACAATGCTTCACCTGACCTCCCTGTCAAAAAATACCCTACCTTTGTTACCAGACAGTACATCAGCTACTGTTAGAGTGATGCTTTGTGGTGCCCCTCAAGCAGTTTCAAGATCAACTATGGCTCCTTCTCATAGTGATATCAAGGACAAGAAACAAAACTCCATATCTTCTAGGTTCAGTCGACTTATAGTCTTGGTTTCAAAATCTGTCAATGTTCCCCCCTCCTCTTTCTTCTTCTCCTCCTTGAGGTCTCTGAAGAGTTTCTAGAGGGGAATATGGAAAACTTCTGAAAGAGATTATGAGAGAATGTTGTTTACTTGGTGATGTGTCAGGCTGATTTTTTATACACACAAAAATTGTTTCAAGAGTGGAAATATTTGAGAAATTTGTTTTTGTTCATCCCATCATGTCGGTTTATCTAGTTTGCAGCTCCTAAAACATAGCATGGATCCAGGAGCAAATTGCAACTAACAGTCTATACTTTTCTGAGCTCATTTTGTAATTTAAGAAACAGCAAAGGATTTTTCTTTTTCTTTTTTTTAAAATAATATATGGAAAATGTATGCACTTTTAAAATGTGCAGAAACATGCTTTTATTAATGGGAGAGAAACAATGCAACTGAAAATTGTTTACCAATCTGCAGACATTCTGAAAAAAGGGCAAGTATGAACAGAAATGAGAACAAGCATGGTGTAGTGGTTTGAGCATTGGGCTACCACTCTGGAGACAAGGGTTTGAATCGCTGCTTAGCCATGGAAACTGACTGGATGACTTTGGCATGTCACACAGTCTCAGCCTCAGAGGAAGGCAAAGGCAACCCCCCTCTGAACAAATCTTGCCAGGAAAACTCTGTGATAGGTTCAGCTTTGTTGTTCTTGTTCATTTACAACTTAAAGTTATCTAAAGTGAACCTATCACAGGTTTTTCTTGGCACTTAGGACCACCATAAGTTGGAAATGCCAAGAAGGCACACATTGAATATCTACAATGAGCAGAAATATGCCAGAATTTCTGCTCTGAGTGGGGGACATTTTACAATCTGATATGTATTCAAGTTAGAACCAACTATGAAATAGACGTTGACAACAGTGAAGTCCCTAACTATGGTGTCATCCAGTGTGGGAAGGGCATGTGCATGCTCTGTCCCCCATGCTTTCTTCCCCTGGGAGGAAGCTCGGGGGACAGAGTGGCTGGCAAGGGCATGTGAGGGAGGGAGGGAGGGAGGGAGGCTCTCTATGAGGTCTTTTTATCCCACTCTCACTTGGGCAAAGTGTATGCTGCAGGAGACAGAGTGGAGGGGGGGGGTCAGATGTCTGCTGCTTGGTGAAGATTTCTTTGTATGGGAGGTGGAAAGCCCTCCCCTGCACTCTCAAGAGGGAAGGATTTGGCCCCTGTATGGCAGAAGAGTGGCCCCCAACCTCTTACATTTCCTTCTTCCCCCTTCCATGCCTTTGATCCTCCAAAACTTGACTGTCACAGCCCCACTTGCTTGCCCCCCCCCCCCTGGCTAGGCTCCCATGGTAGTCCTGAGTGCATGTGAATTCTGCTGCAAGGAGGGCAGCAAGGATGGGCAGCGCTGTGTTGGTGAACTGCCCCCTCCCTAGTCCCTCCTGCTTTTGGTCTTGCCCAGAGCTGTGGATATGGCCACCTACCAGAGATTGACCTCCCAGCTGCCAGCCTCCTTCCAAAGAGATCATAGGTCATCCTTTTCCAGGACATGTCCTCCATTTCAGCCTTCTGTCCAGGAGGAATTTCCAAATGTTCTTCATTTTGAGCAGGATAAAGAAGCATGGATTTACACTTCTATCAGTGTTTCCACTGTTAGTTGGTCATGTCCTCCATTTTCTTGAATGTCCTCCTTTTTGTGGTACCTTGTCCTCCTTTGTGGTTAGGACATCTGGTCACCTGGACTCAATATGTCAGGAGGAGTCACAAATTGCAGCCAGGAGGGGACTTGTGGTGAAGAACGGGTGTAGCTGCTGCAGAGTGACCCTGCAGAGCAAAAGAAAAGTGGGAGAGGCACTCTGGTGCAGCAGGCTCCTGCTTCTTCTTTTCCTGTGCTTTCTCCCCTCTTGGGGACACACACCTCTTGGGCCCAAACAGGTATCAGTCCTCTTCTGGGTGTCACATGGTGCCATCCATACACCCCACACCCTCCCAGTGACCCCCTTGCTTGACAGGCTTAGGCTTTGCTGTTTTCCATCCAATTAAGGCCTGCCTGAGAAATCTGAGTTCGAGCAATACATAGTATTTCCACATGTTCAAAAATTCATTCTCAGATGAGTACATCATGAACTTTCTCCTACATTTACTATAATTCCAAAGGATGTCATCCATCCCTTATAGCTATTTTGCACAAACTCAAGATGAAAAGGTAGGCTTTGTTACAATGAGTGGTTCCTATCCTTCTTCACTTACACTGATGATCTGGAATGTAAACCTAAGCAACCACAGCCTGAAAGCTATATTGATATGAATACTACTTGTCATTTCCCTGAAAATGCCAGTAAGAATAGGATCCATGGAAAACAGGCAATGCGATCAAATCTGGCTAATATAGCGTTGTGAAAGCTGTCATGAACATTTGCAAGCTGAAGCTAAGAAACATTCTTCCTTCATTTTTCACTATGATGATTGATGATGTACAGGTTAAAAACCAAACCAAACCCTAAATGATTTTTCACTAGCCTGTCCAAGAGCATTTACTTAGCCTAGATGAATAAGCTAGTGGGGGCTTTTTCAAGGCTATGGTAATATTCTAAGCATTGATTTGTTTTGTTTTCCCCCAGAGTAGTTTCTTTTTCACTAAGGATCACTTTCAGTGTTGATTAATATCTATGACACTTGCAATGTATGTTATCATCTTGCATAGCTCAGGAACAGGATTTGCTACACAGAAGCACGGTGAACTCAACTAAATATAGCAGTACTGAGTGGTCCTGGACTAGGAGCATGTGATACTTAAAAGTCATATGGGATACATGTCCAGTTTTAAATGATCCAGTGTGCCTGTTCACATAGTAGGGAATTCAGTGTATGTGTATGTTTGTGGGTAGAAGTGGATAAGAGAAGAAAGAGTTATCTGAATCTTATTTGGAGAAATAATTCATTTGAATTTCTATTATCTGTCTGTGTGTGGGAGAGTAGGTGCCATGGCTATCAGACTTTTTTACAGGTTGGAGGTGGGAAGGAAATTGCACAGTGGTCTGTGATAGAAATTCATGTGCATGATGCATGCCACTTGAATCCACCTGTTCATTTTTCAATGTGTGTGTATATTCTGTTGTTTGGAATCACACTTTATGACATTATGAAGCTACACAGAGTGGCAGAAAATCTTCCAGTCTAAGAGCATTAATAGGCAAGATCCACAAAAAGATATAATGAACCACAACCAAATGTTATTTGGAATGAACAGTATGTGTATTCTGGGTCAAGGAATACACAGCCTTAAGGGTGGAGGCTGAAACAGGAATGGTTCCCCAGTCCTATCCCTTTAAACTGAGGGACCAAGGGTCCTTTTTGCCATTTGTAAGAAAATCTGGAAATCTGGGGTCCTGCTATCGCTTTTTGGCCACCTGGGTGTCCAACTTGTGATGGTGGTACAAATCAGACAGGAGTTAACATCAATACTCCACTTAAGTGTTTTTAAGTATTGGAATCTTTGGACATTTATATGGGAAGATGAGCAGGCCCATTAATAATCCTTTAGGTTCCTTATTATATGCAATCATAGATACACAAATATATGTTCTGTTGTTTTGGAGAAACACATTATAGTGTCTGGGTACTTTGCTTTCATCACATTACATTACACTATATGTAAGGCATCCTACATTCAATATATTGCAGAATGTGGCAAGTCAGGTGTTACATTTTCATAAGGACTTCTTAAAGATTAACACATAGAGGAACACTACTGAGGATATCTTTAAGTTCTCAGGAAACAACACAATCTTTGGGCCCTCTCTAAATAGATCCCTTGTAAATAAAGTTGCTCACCTCTTGTATCTTGCCTCTTTCATCTGTACATTTGCACTAGGGATTTAGATCTTCATAAATTTATTTTTTGTGGAACATAACAAGTACCCTAATCTTTATTTTATTTTATTTTATTTTGCTACTGCAAGGAAGTCCTTGAAAAGTGAATAGTTTTCAAGGACTATTTGCAGTTCAGGATTTATTATATTTAAAAAAAACTGCACATGGACTTTTTGCACACTAAACAGAGTTTTCTTTGCATAAATGTTTTCTGCACAAAAATCCATGTTTTCTTCACTGAAAACTTGCTTTCTGCACACAAGATGAGAAGATTCTCCTCTTCAGGGTTTCCTGACAGCTGACAACTCCCTTTTTTGCATGTGATACAAATATTTACAAGTATTGTTTCCAGCCATAGTGCAGAGAAAACACACACACATACACAGAGTGTAAGAATAAGAGGGTTAGGAGTGGAGCCAGATGCATAAATATAAACACCTTTTTTAAAATATCACATTGGACATTTTAATGGTATTATTGGTTTCATTATTGCAATATGCACACAACGAGGAATCTTGTTAGCTAGCCCCAGCTGGAGTAGACCCATTGAATCATTTCATGAATGGTAGGTCAATACTCTGGCAAATCTGGTTAATCTAGTCTGGTCAAAACTAATGATAGGATGTGTAGGTCATAACTGATATGACCTATATAATTTTCTTCTTTAAAATGAGAAACTATTAGTGTTACCACCAATGTGGGCATCATGGTTTCACCAAGAGCAAAATGTTGATGCAAATGGAAAGAATTCTGCTTAAAGAAACATCTAAAAACATTGTTTAAAAGTTTTCAGACAAAGAATGAAATTACTATATAGGTTTGCCCACATGTGTAATAATGACAATTAAAAAAGATAAAACATGAAAAGAAATATGACAAATCTTTCTGTTTCTTATCTGCTGTATGGTTGCCATCAAAACTGTGTGTATTATCAGATTTTCATGTTGCTTTATATAAATTATAATATACTTGTTAGCATACCAAGTTTCTTTCTGAAGTTTTTGTGAAAAGAGAAGGGGAAGAAGGTACAACCAACTCTCCCTTCTACATCGTATTCACTTATAAGGGCACAGTTGGTAGTTCCACCTATTATATCTCTATGATTGCCAACTCAAGTTCTTTAAAAGGTATATGGATGATAATAGAAATGAGTTACATATAATTTAGAACAAGCAGGCATTGCCTGTTTTTTTTTTTTAATACAATGTGAAGAACCTTGTAATAAAGACTATGAGGATACAGAAATGATTATCTATTTTAATATCAGGAACTGGTGGAGTAGGAGTACAACATACACAAACTGAATTTTCTGACCCCAAGTGGATGATGGTCTTTGCTTGTACCTTCTTCCCCTTCTCTTTTCCCATAAACATCATTTAATAAGGACTGGAATCTTTCATGGATAACTATTACAATACTGGAGATTAGTACCTTTCTCTTCCTTACATTTCCAGCACAGACTGCTGACTCCTTTCTGCATCTTAGTCAATTTTGCTGGAGTCAGGTACCACCGAAGCTGCATTTTGTGAAAGTTCTCTTTCAAATCGTAACTAAGAGAATATTTTATTCTCTTAGTCCAAGACTTTTCCCATTGTCCAAGTGGGTTGGTTTGTTTTAAATCTATTCCTCATTTAATCATATTATCCTTCACTAGCTCAGCCTCCAAATCTAGTTTCAACAACATCTCATAATATTGGGATACTTTACTTCTCCTATCGCCTACTAAAATGTCTTCAAAGTCTTTCTCCACTTTCCCTATCCCTATATTATTTTTATCTAGTCTGTATCTTGCCTGCAATTGCAAGTACAAAAAAGGTACCTTTATACATGCTTGGTGGAACTGCAAAGCTGCTAGGAAATATTGGAAGAACGTGCATAAGATAACTACTCAGATTATTTCAATTAAAGGTGGGATAGATCCCAAATTCTATTTACTAGGTATGGTTGAAAATAATGCCCTGGAAAAAGAGTATGGTAAGCTCATATTCTATATAACAACATCGGCTAGGATGACTTACATGGCCAAATGGAAGTGTAATGAAATATCAACTATGAAAGAATGGTTGGAAAGGTTAATTAATCTGGTTATTGTTGATAAACTAACTTCGTGTTTGAAGGGGGAATCGTGGACGAAACAGAAGAAAGTCTGGGAGCCGGTTAATAAATTTTTGGAGAATAGCGAATATCGTGAATTGATGGTTAAAAATTTATAGATAGAGTTATTATGTATGTAGCCTATTTTGTGTAGGTATGTATAGGTTTGTGCAGTGTACTACTCCATGTAAATAAGTTATGGAGGGAATAGTTGAATAGGACAATTTGTCATTAATGTTTGTTTTTTACAAAGAAAAGTGTCAGTGATGGTGACAAGATGATGATATAAAGCTACTGAGTCGAAGCTCAGGAAGTGGTTTTTTTGTTTTTTTTATTTCCAAGTGTTTTTATGTTTGTTTGGTTTTTTCTTCTAGTAGTAGTCTTTTTTGCTTATTTTTATAAGTATATATGTATATATGTTTGTTTTGTATATGTATTGTATGGTTAGTGTGAGTGTTTTTTATGACATTAATAAAATTTATTAAAAAAAATACTGGAGATTAGTAACAATTCAGTATTAGAGAGAACCAGTCTTTCATTGCCTGGAATAATGCTGAACTACTCAGTGGTCAGCTCTGAACTGGTAGTGGCCATAAAGCAGTGAGCTGCTGGTCCACATAAAGTTTCCAAGAAAGAATGAACAGTTGTAGCCAATAGGAAGAAAGATGATACTGGTCCATAGGACATTAGATACATACAATTGCTTGTCCCCCACTTCTGAGAGTCTAAAAAGCACTGAAATAGAGCCTGAAAAGGATATGCTTGTCACAATGATGCTATCAGATGATATCTGTATTCTCAAATAAGGGACTCCAGATGCCTTTTGTTTCACCATTGGAGCATACCAGAGAAAGGAACTTCACTGCCACCATTGCAGATGGCCTGAGCTTGGTAGGATTGAACCTAATACACTGCAGACAGAAAGGCAAATCTACCTTACCATAGCTGGTAGAAATATCCACTAATTTCCCACCTTCATTGAGCAAGGCACTCTAGTTCAATGGTAAGGTATGTTGTCAGAAAAGACCTCCATTTTACCATAAAAGCTGTCTTATACTAAGTAAGACCACCGATTCCACTGGCCCTGTAATCTTAACACTGATTTACAGTTCTTCTTTCTGGTCTTCAGTAATATGATATTTTTTATTAAAAACAAAATAAGCAAAAATAATCTATCTATCTATCTATCTATCTATATCGAGTATTTTCTCAAAGTACAGTAAAATATGTATATATTAATAGTATACAACCCTTGCTAGTATTGCAAGATTCTTTTTGAGCTTTGCCTGGAGATGCCAGAGATTGAACCTGAGACTTTGTGAATGGAAAGCATGTTCTCTGCTGTTGAGCTACTGTTTTTCTTGAGACCCTGGAAAGTAGCTTCCAGCCAGAGTAGGTAATAATAGACAGATTAGATAGACATATAGGGCCTGGCCAGAAATAATCCAGCTTGAGACCACTTTAACTGCCCTGGCTCAGTGTTAGGGAATCATGGGAACTGTAGTTTATTGTGGCACCAAAGCCCTCTGACAGAGAAAGCTTAATGTATCATAAAAAACTACAATTCTCATGATTCCCTAGCATTGAGCCAGGACAGTTAAAATGGTCTCAAACTGGATTATTTCTGACAGTCTGTTCAGGCCCATAGTTTCATCCCACAGAGGACCAGTTCCTATGTTCTATTAGACCAGTTATAACTAAAGCCCTCACAAGAACAGTTGCCCCTCTGTTTTCAGGGGGATACGTTTCAGACTCCCTCCCATGAAAATGGAAAATCACCAATATTCAAGCCCCATTGGCTTCATTTTGTCCCCCTCCATTTGCCACCTGCTAACAGGTGAGAGACGCAGACTCCAAGGGAGGGGCAACTGTATATCCTCGGTCTTCAGAGATGAATTCAAAAGTACTAGACAACTCTAGCTTCCAGAGCAAGGTTTTATTCAATAGATCCAGTCTGAAAGAATGAAGATAGGGGTATTGTAAGGAGTGGGGAGAAAGTTAATAAATGAGACAATAGGACCACTTCACTGCTACCTCAGGTGTGGTCCCTCCCACAAAATAATTATCACCCCAAAATAGATTCAATTGTCATCTATTCCTCCACCACATTAGCTTCTTGGCTCATGAACTCTGCTTTTTATGACCTTTTCTTGCCACTGGTGAAGACAGAGTATTCTGGTCCAACAAGGCAATTCTCATATATTTCTTTTCCTGTTTGGTCAACTGTATGTTTTTTCTTCTGTAAGCGTGTTTAGAGTGATGCACTGGAAAGCAAGGATAGCTAATACCAAAATATAAAACTAGAAGAATACTTTATTTAGTTTATGCAGTTTCATGTCCTGTCTAATGAGAATTTGTAGAAATCCCTTTGGATGCATGAAATTGAACATTTGTTTCTTCCCTGGAATGGTTTTGCTCCATTTTGCACACTCTGGCTTATTTTTGTAGAGTTGATGCATATTAGGATATTCTACCATTGTTTTCTTGCCAAACATGGAGAAAAGAACATTAAAAGGATAAAGTAGCATTAACTGTCTATGTAAGTGTAAAATGTGTATTTAATTAAATTCTCAGCAAAACAATATATTCATTCTTTAAACTTTTCTAGATATGAGATGTACAAAAAGAGGTTTATGCTAAAAAGCACAATATAACTATCATTATTATCATTATTGTTATTGTTATCACCACCACTATCATTGTCATCTACATATTAGTTACATCCCCCCCCCCCATGGGAATATTCCCAGCTCTTTATGGAAGAAAGAATCACTGGACTCTTTGAACTTGCAATGTACTACTTCTATGATTTCTGTCTGGTCCAACATAAAATGCCTGAAACTATGATTGTGCAGGTATTGAACTGGATGAGATCAAGTACTTATGTGATATGTGAATACAAAATATCAGAACCACATATGATGAAAGCACAAAGGTTTATAGGAAAGTCTTATTTAAAATGTCTAAGGGCCTTTGCAGACTGCTAGAAATAGTGCAAATTGAGTCCACTTTAAGGGTTAGGGTTAAGGAATCTTGGGAACTGCATTTTATTGTGGCACCAGAGCTCTCTGACAGAAAAGGCTCAATGTCTCAGAAAAAAAAAAAAATTCCCATGATTCCCTACCACTAACCCTAACCCTTAAAGTGGACTCAATTTGCACTATGTCTGGCAGTCTGCAAAGGCCCTAAGGCAGGCCTGCACAACATATGGCCCAGGGACCGCATGTGGCCTGCCAAAGGATTTCAGGCAGCCCACATAGATGTGGAATGACTTAAAAGTTCCTCTGCCACTTGGTCTCCTCCTGAGGAATGGGCCATAAAAAGAAGAAGGAAGAAGGGTGAATGCTCACCCTGCAAGGCTCTTCTGCCACCTGACTTTCTCCTGAGGAGAAGGCCTGGCGGTGGAGAAAGAGTATGGGCAAGCACTCACCCTGCAAGGCTCTTCCTTTGCCTGGCTTTCTCCTGAGAAGGCTGGGTGGCAGAGGAGAAAGAGGGGCAAAAGCTCACCCCTCAAGGCTCCTCCATCACTTGGCCTTCTCTTGAGAAAAGGAGAAGGACAGGCAAGGCTCCCCTACTGCTTAACTTTATCCTGAGGAGAGGGCCAGGCAGAGGAGGAGGAGGGAATTAATATTAATTCATTCTAGTTAATATTATTAATTAAAACCTATATGTGGCCCAAAGACGTTTAACCTATTTTAATTTTGGTCCCTACCTACTGCCATGTTGTGCAGGCCTGGTCTGAGGGCTGAAGCATACAGCTATTAAGAGTAACTGGAGGCTGCTCCAGCCATGATCAGGCTGGGACCACGGCGACTACGTGGTTTGCTCATAAAGTGGGCCATGACCACAGTCCGAAACTGTGGTCCACTAGGAGCTGGATTATATCTGCTCCTCTTTGATCTGGTCCAAAGGACTGGATAGCAGCACCAGAGCAGCTTCTGGCCATGGGGGGGGGGGGGGATGCATCATCTGAATGCAATGCCCCCAAAGCAGCCAAAAGTCGCCTTATTTGGACTGTGTGTTTTGGGCCGAAGATGCTTAAAATATTAAACTCCCGTAAGACTATAAATATAGAAGATATGTGAGTATATTTGTTGTTGCTGTTAACTGCCCTCAAGTTGAGGGTGACTCATGGTGACCCTGTGGATGAGAGATTTCCAAGACTTGCTATCCTCCTGTGCTCTGCTTAGGTTCTGCAAATTCATATCCATGATCTCCTTAATAAAGTCCATCCATCTAGCATGTGGTCTTCCTCTCTTTCTACATTCCTCCACCTTTCCCAGCATTGTTGTCTTTTCCAACAAGTCATGCCTTCTCATGATGTGGTTAAAGTATAACAGCCTCAGTTTTGTCATCTTGACTTCCAGGGATATTTTAGGCCTGATCTGTTCTAGAATCCATTTGTTTGTCTTTTTAGATGTCCATGGTATCCTCAGCACTCTTCTTCAGCATCACATTTCAATAATTGATGTTTCTCTCTGCTTTTCTCACTGTCCAGCTCTTTTTTCTATTTCATTTTTATGCTGCCTTTCTCCGAAAAAGGGACCCAAGGTGGCTCTTGCATCCATGCATGGTAATAAGAAATATGATTCTAACTTTCAGGCTTAGCTGTATAACTTTACACTTTAGGATCCTTTCTAGTTGTTTCATTGGTGCCCTCCTCAGTCCTAGTCTTCTTGACTGTTGTTCTCATTCTGATCAATATTTGATCCAAGGTATGGGATCTCTTTCACTATTTCAGTTTACTATACCAATACATACCAGTCCAGAAATAACAACAAAATATGACTGGTGGTCACTATTGCTCTAATAGATTGGTAAACAAAGGGGGGATGCAGACCAGGGCGTTTGGAGCGCCCTGGTCCGGAGCGCCGCGGGGCTATGGCAGCCTCACCGCGGCGCCTCCCCGGCGACCCTGAAAGGAGCGCCAAAAAGGCACTCCTTTCATAAGTCGCAAAAAGAGCGCCCTAAAAGCGGCGGGCGCCCTTTTTGCGACTTATCCTCCACAGCACGTCCGGACGCTGTGGAGGGAGGTCGCCCTGAACGCGTCCGGCGTGCGGTGGCCCGGAAGCGCTCAGGGCGACCTCAGGAAGAGGAAGGGCCGCCGCGCGTGCGGTGGCTCCTCCTCTTCCGGGCCTCCAAGACGACTGTTTTAGTCGTCTGCTTAGGCCCAAAGTTACCCATTAGTAACTGCTCTGTGTTCAGTAAGGCTATGCAGTCTTAATGTAAGATTATGTAAATGGCACTCCAGCCCACCTTCAGATCAAGCAGCCAGATCAGGTGAATAATATGAATTCAGATTTTTATTGGTTCACAGGGAGGAGGTTCCTCTCTATTTCTACCACCAAATGAGGCTGTTATAGTGAGAAGTGGGACACCTGTCCTTATATCAGCTTTGCTTACTGGCGGGAGGAGGGTGGAAATATCATCCTTCTTGAACCCAATTGGAAGCAGAATTATACCTCCTTTGCCTGATTTGGCTGCTGGCTCTTAAGGTAGACTGGGGGGAGTGAGTGCAGGCCAGGAGATACAGCTGATGTAAAATATTGGTGTATGAGTTTTCTTTTCCTTACTTAGAAAGCTGTACTGTTGGCCAAATTAGAACAGACTTCAAGGGAAGGCAAAATTTGGTCTCAAGGACCTATGTACATTCACCAAATGAAGAACAGAATTCCTCCCTACAGGGGACAAAATAATTGTAGAGAATTGGAAATATATTGCTCAGTTTTGTTGCTGCTGTCTCACCCACCTAGCCATGGATCAGGAATTAGATTTTAGGACCAGAAAGGTGAGTGAGTGTGTGAAATAGAGTTGGGTCTGGGGTTAGAGAGTCAATAGGTTGGAAGAAGCAAGCCTAGAAACTTAGGGCCTCTGCAGACGGGCAATCATGGGCTGCCCTGAGAAGCTGCAAATTGGGGGCAAAGTACTCACATGCCTCAGCCCCAATGCACCTCTTTTCAAGCCCTGGAAGGAGTGCTAAAATAGCGCTCCTTCCGCAAGGTGCCGAAGGTGCGCCACAAGAGGTGTTGGGTGCCTCTTTGGCATCTCTTCCATTGCAGCGTGTCCGGACGCTACAGCGGAAGGACGACATCGGACAGCCCGTCGTGTGGAGCGACAGGCACTCCGATGATGTGTTCAGGAAGGGGTTGGGGCGCCCAGCTTGAGGCTGCCCCTCCCCTTCCTTACCTACAAGACGGCGCAAAGCACTGTCTGCAAAGGGGCTGAGTCATGTGTTGTTCTTTCAAAGTATTTATAATCTGTCTTTCTGTTGTTGTTGTTTTTTCTTTCAAAAGTGCAAACTGACTTGCAGTTTACTAAAATAAAGACTGAAGCTTTTAACAGTAAGGGTGGACTGGCTTGCCTTCTGAGGCTTAACTTAGGGTTCATTTATTAATGGACAACATTATTCACTATCAGAGGTTTGCTAATGGATATACAAACAGTACATTTTTTATAAAATTTTATTTATTTATTCAAAGCTTTGAAACCCTATCATTTGTCATAAAACTCCCGGAACCACTTACAAATAGTTAATTTGATAGTCACAAGCCAGATAGTCACAGGCTTGCAAACTTAGGGGCTGAACCGACTGGGGGTAGAGTGGGGGCATGGTGACTGCATGCCGGCTGCCCTGACTCTACTCTTACACCATCTTCATGCCATGCACCCCACCACATGGCGGGAGGTGTCAAGGCACTCCCTTGGTGCAGCGTCCAAACATGCTGTGCCAAAGGAGTGCCAAAAAGCCGCTGCGGCAAGGGCAGCTTTTTGCCGCTTTAAAAAAGAGCAGCATTTGCCAGCTCTTTTTAGAGCAGCAAAGAACCAGATCAGGGCCGCAGCATCCTGTTACTGCAGCCCCGATCCAGTGAGGAAAGGGGCAGCTTGCCACCATCCCTTTTGGGCAGTCTATATGGCCCCTAAATTAGAAACAATATACAAGGAAAACTTATTGGGAAAGGAGAACAAAATACATTTTTTTAGCTCAGTAGCATCCAAGTCCTGGCATGATAGAGCTCTGCCTGGCTGCTCTTCTTCTCTCCCAGGAGCCAGAGCAATGGAAGATGGAAAAGCTCTCATCAGCCATTGCCAGAAAATACTAGAAAATGTAATTTTGGACTGCAGTTCCGATACCCAAGCCAGTAAACGTTGAAGTACAGCCCTCGTCATTACAGTCTCCATAGTGACACCCCAAGGAGAATCCAAAAATACAGGTGGCTGTGTTTTAAAAAAAATCCAGCAGTTTTTGTTTCTTGCAGGAGCAGATCTTTTGTATGTTTAATGGACCTTTCCAACACATGGACAAGCCCCCCTCCCCAAATACTTTGCACTGCAATAAGGATATCTCATAATGCATTACCTTCTATGGTAACCCTTACTTACTATGGGAGTGCAGTTAAATCCAGAGGAAACAGTTGGAGGTGGAAGCAGATGATATCATAGTCCTTGCTAATCAAAAGGTTCTGGGGCCTTGACCCTGCAAGCTCTGATTCCACTACACCTCTGTTATAGATGATACCCTTCTGGAGAACTGCAGTTTCCAGTATCCTTAGTGGAGGTAATCTTACCCCCTTTGCAGACGGCGCTTTGCGCCATCTTGGAGGTAAGGAAGGGGAGGGGCAGCCTCACACTGGGCACCCCAACCACTTCCCAAACACGTCATCGGAGCGCCCGTCACTCCACATGACGGGCACTCCAATGATGTCCTTCTGCCGCAGCAGCCGGACACGTGACAGAAGAGATGCCAAAGAGGCGCCCACCGCCTCTTGCGGTGCACCTTCTGCACCTTGCAGAAGGAGCACTATTTTAGCACTCCTTCCAGAGCCCTAAAAGAAGTGGATCAGGGCCGAGGAGTGCAGCTACCTCGGCCCCAATCCGCAGCTTCTTGAGGCGGCCCACAGCCGCCCATCTGCTTAGGGCCTTAGTTGAGGGATTTTGAGAAGTGGCTTGCCTTCTGAGGCTTCCAGAGGGCTGGTATTAATGAGTCCTGATGGCACAGTGGCTAAATGCCTGTACTGCAGCCAGTCACTCACAAACTACAAGGTTGCGAGTTCAATACCAGCCAAGAGGCTCAGGTTTGACTCAGGCTTGCATCCTTCTGAGGTCACTAAAATGAGTACCCAGATTGTTGGGGACAATTAGCTTACACATTGTAAACTGCTTAGGGAGTGCTTAAGTGCACTGATGCAGTATAGAAATGTACATGCTATTGCTATATTGCTATTGCCATTCTTTCCCCTCTCTAGCCCATTAGATATGAGATATATGGGGAAATTAAGGTCTTAAAGACTTGTTGAGCAAACCAGAGAGTTGCAGAATCGAAGCACTAGACCTCACTGAACCTATGAACTAAAATGTCAAATACACACACATAATAAAACAGCTTGAGATGGGTCCAGAAATCTGCATTCAGAAGTGGAGTGATGCCCATTGAATT
The DNA here is from genome assembly GCA_026167975.1 of Phrynosoma blainvillii. Lineage (NCBI taxonomy): Eukaryota > Metazoa > Chordata > Lepidosauria > Squamata > Phrynosomatidae > Phrynosoma > Phrynosoma blainvillii. The sequence goes on from JANUYF010000002.1 coordinate 23,852,169, forward strand.
GAATCTTGTTCATAATGCTACTACATTTAGGAAGCAGAGGGAGCTGAAATAAAGCTGCTTAGACTTTACTTGATTTCAGTGATGCAGGTCTCTGCAAAACCTTTCCTCCAAGAAGCATCTCTGGACACACTATTTGGCAAACCATTCATCTACCATGAAAGAACTGCAGGTAATTTCCTGTGGGGAATACACGAAAAATACATGTACAAATGAAGAATAAAGTTTACTTACCCTCACACATAGCTTTTCTTTAAAAGGAGAGAGAGAGAGAAACATTGAAGGACTGATGGAACAAACATGGTGTGATGGTGTTAGAAGGAAAAATTTTGTGCTTAATACACTGGAAAAAATTGTTCAGCAGCTGTTCAGCTGTGTGACCCCTTTAACGCTGCTAAGGTCAATGAGGACCCATCAGGCAGCTGAATAAAATGCCAGGGATGCAAGTTTAAGCTCCCTGGGGGCAAATGTATGGAACAGAAAATGAGATCTTAATGGCAGCTTTTAATGGTACATGTCTAAGTAAATCCCTTCAGATGCCAGTGAGTGAAAATGCTCCCCTATCTTTTTCACTTAAGTACAACTTGTTCAGCTGCCCTAGTTTCTGTCCATCTCTGGCTCCATTTTACCATTCACCATGGGACTTCTGTCTGCTCTTGCATTGCCAATGGTTTCAGAGGAGATGCATCAGCTGATCAGATCAAGGGTTCTATCTTGCTTTATTTTCCTTTTTTGGGTGGAAGATAAGTGTGAGACATGAAAAAAATAATGATGATCGAAGAATATCTCTGAGTAACACATGTTAGGAATGCTAAAAAAATCAGTGTTATGTAACTCAGTTTTGTATCTTCTCTTGAATAGTACTGGTTACTTCTGAACAAGACATTGCAGGCCAGTTCTTCATGTTAATATTGGCATCATGAAGTCAACTGGTGGACAACATATAATCTTTTAGTTGCAGTACCTTCCCAGCACTCTATGACTGAATGACGACTAAATGGATGGATGTGTCATAATCCATGGGCATGGGTCTGTCATGATTGGTGTGATTTATTGGAAAGGCAGCCTGAAGTATCCTGGTCCCTTAGTTGCTCTGACTTGTCCCTGTTAACTTGGGCTGTTCCTACACCCATACTGTGCAGTGCATCTGCTGCCATCATGGCTCACTCACTTCTGAGGTCAGAACAAAGCACCCAGCAATGGTTACATGCTGGGCGCCATATTCTTACCTTAAAACAGGTGAACTATGGCAATGGCAGACATTCCAGGTGGCCCAATAGACAGCTGCTGCAGCACAGAGACAGAAAGCTCCAGATTTCCAGACTCTGGAGCAACACGTAGGGTATTTTCATTTTGTTCTAATGTTGTTATTCTAAGGATGCAGTAGCTCAGTGGTTAAGACACTGACTCTGACTATTGCAAGATCGGCAGTTCAGCAATTCAAGGCCCAAGCAAGACATGATGGAGTTAGCTCCCGTCACTAGTCCCACTTCTGCAACCTAGCAGTTCAAAAGCATGTAAAAGTGCAAGTAGATAAATAGGTACCACCTTGCAGTCATGCCAACCACATGATTACAAGGCTGGCTCTTTGGCTCAGTAACAGAGATGAGCACCACCCCCTACAGTTGGACACAAGTTGACAACCTTGTCAAAGGGGAAACCTTTACCTTTACTTTTTTTATTGATGTTATACCCCAGTTCTGGTATGATGATGCCAGAGTGAGGTGGTGGAGTGGTGAGATAGTGGGCCTTTTGCCCATGCAGACAAGGCCCAAACTTTCCCTCTCCTTCCAGCTCTCATAAATTATATTTTTGGCCTGGAAAATCTCTCTTGCAGGATGTCTTTAAAGAGATATGATGCTGATGGCTCTCAGTTCAGAAATATGAATATCTGCAATTCTCAGCTCATGCTAGCCTTAATACCAGTGTCGGCAATAATGATGTATAGATTTTAGCAACTAACATGCAATGGTATAGCAAATAGCATCAGATGGAGAGAGACTGATAATGTTATCAAGGCTGGGAATGGAAAGATGGGCTAAGATTCTAGATGCTGAGTGTGGAGTTTAACCCCTGTATACCTGCATCTCTGTATCTTCTCCAGGCAGCAGTCATGGGGCAACTACTATGACCATTAAATGGGTGTGGAAGGGGAGAGGGAAGGAGAAGGGAGGCACCTGGGTAGTGGGAACTGCCCTCAGTCCCCTGCATTTTTCTAGAAAGAGGCAGAGGAATAATGGCAACATTGTCCCTGTGCCTCTCTCTTAAGAGCCCTATCTGCATGGGCCAAATAAAATGGCTTCCCCCCTATCCTCTTGGTGGGGAGACCAGATGATGTCAGCACCAGAATTGGGGTATACCCCTCCTAATACCTTCCTGTTTTCTCTGGATTTCTCTGGATGATCTTGAGCCCTCCTTTCCAACAAAGGGCAGCCATTATAAAATGCATCCTGCTGAGCTTCTTGGTGTGTCCATCACTGCCATCAATTGCTTACTCTGCGATCAGATCAATGTGATCATCACTGGGCACCTGTTCTGATCTCACAGTAAAGTGACCTGCTGCAGTGGCAGATGTGCCAGGTGGCTCAGCAGAACACATGTATGAATAGCTGCCCAACATCAGAATGATGGGCCTTTGTAATGAGGGAGGGTCAGGGCAGCTTGGGGACCAGGATACTCCAGGCTGAATCTAGAATGCCCTGACCAGTGCAGACAAGACCTCAGACAAATGGCAGGGAGATGGAAGGAAGTCTCTGTTGCCTTATCACCTCCTTCCTTCCCTTCCTGTCCACCATAGCAGTTGCCCCATGGGCCTTGGTGGTAGTTTTGATAGGGCAGAAAGGTCTAGAGAATTGCCTCTTTGCCACATGCCCAATTCAAAACAGAATGTATGCATGTGCAGGGGGTTGTGTTTTGTGAAATGAATCCCCCAATGGTACATAGTACCTTGCTCCCCACATATATTCTTTGACAGCTCTCACATATAGATGAAGAACAATAGAGAAATATCTGTGTTCACAGAGGAAAAGAAAATTAAAGGGGTAAGGGGGGAGAGAAGAGAGAGAAACAGAGAGAGAGATTCGGCTCTGCTAAATTGTTTTTCTTCATATCTCCAAAATCTAATAATGAGCGAAGAGGATCCAATCTTGAGGACATTAAACTGTGACCATTTGGCAATTGACAAACATGGGACTCTACTTAAGAGAAATCTAGTTCAGTGAAAGAATATTGTTTGTCCAGTTCTCTTCTCTCTCTCTCTCTCTCTCTCTCTCTGTGAGTTGCTCCTAAAAATGTTGCTCACTGCGGTGTACTTGTACACTCTGTAACAAGTTAACAACGTTTCAGAATGGAGACATAGCTTGAGGCAGTCCTGTTTTCACAGGCCTTGTGAGAGTCCATTTGATTCAGCCTGATCACCTCCACTTCTCTTTACAACACTCCCTCCTCACTGCTCTACAGGGAAAGCTTGCTAAGAGAGATGGCTATGAGCTGAGACACATACTCCATCCAACATACAGGAGCATCATGCAGCTCACGCAAAGCCTTTCCAAATGTGTAAGCAAAGCACATACTTAGTTATAAATGAACCGTCTGCTGTGATTGGCACAATGGAACATTAAAAATAAACACTTAGCTGGCACAACCATGTTTTCTTATGTGCATTGCCTCATAAAAGCTTCTGTTATATTTATTTAAAAGATTTTTTAAAAAACAACAACACAAAACCCAACATTTTCAGTATAATCTGTTCTTCTCTCTCATGCCTCCATAGAACTTTTCCTCTCATTACATTTCAGGAAAATAAATGATTAAAATTAAGAAACATAATTTTCTGCTACAGTCCTAGGGCCCATTTACATTACAGAATTACAGTGCTATTATTCCACTTTAACTGTCATGATTCCATCCTATGGTATTATGGGATTGGTAGTTTAGGGAGTGGTATTCAGAGTGTTGTAGTGGTTTGAGTGCTGAACTAGGATTTTGGAAAGCCTCTCCCCTCCCCCTGATCTGTGTGGGACATGTTTTGTGGAGGATAATGGAGTGTATTTTCAGTTGACAAATCCATTCCTTCACCCCAAGGGTGGCACAATCAGACAGTGGCACCTGTCTACTGCACCCACTCCTTGGGGGGAAGCGGAGGTCAGTGAATCCTTGCATGATCTGTGGCTGTATGATAGAACCTGTGCAGGTGCACAGGGATGCCAAACTTCAGTCACCTTTGTACATAGAGAGTGACAGACTGTATACTAGCCTATGACAAGTCCTGTGCAGGTGTGCTGGGATGTTTTCCTGCACAGATGTATAGGTGTGGAGAGATGGTCCTGCGCACATGTGCATGTGTTTGAGAACAAAAATAAAATTAAAGTAGCCACTGCTGGCCCATGCGGTTGCTCTGTCTTCCTTTGCAGTGTCCTTGGCGCTGATGGTGTGGTTGCTGGGGCTTTAATACAGCCTTGGAAAAGCTGCATTGACTCCCCCCAGTGCGGTTGCTCTGTCCCCATTTAGGGCAACCTCAGGGCAGGCAGTGCAGTTGCTGCAGCTTAGGGAAAAGGCAACTTCAGGGCACCTTACCTGCCCATCTACATAGCCCCTAAATGTGCTTTTAAAAACTACTAGGCACCAATAAGAGTGGGAGGTGATACCAGCAGAGGGACAACAGCAGTAGTCCTTTAGATAACTCTTGTTATCTAAGGTATCACTCTTTCGTGGATTTTGTCGTGTCATATTAGGAATAGTACAGGAGGCACTGATAAACCACTTTATGAAAACTCTATGAAGAGAGAATCCAAGATGAAAGAAGACTTAGGGGGGTTGCAGACTGCCAGAAATAGTGCAAATTGAGTCCACTTTTAGGGTTAGGGTTAGGGTTAGGGAATCATGGGAACTGTAGTTTATTGTGGCACCAGAGCTCTCTGACAGAGAAGGCTCAATGTCTCAGAAAACAAACAAACAAAAAACCAATTCCCATGATTCCCTAGCACTAACCCTAACCCTAAAAGTGGACTCAATTTGCACTATTTCTGGCTGTCTGCAACCCCCCTTAGTGCCAGAAGGTCACACTCTCAGGTCAGAAGGTACTCAAACAGTCACTGGGAAGAGCAAAAAAACAAGCTCTACTAGTGTTGTGTCTAATGATGCAACTGGACCCAAGCTGAAAGGATGCTCAGCTGTTGATTTGCTCAGATCTGAAAGGAAAGCCTAAAGTGCAGAACACATATAATAGGAACATGGAATGTGTGAAGCATGATTCAAGGGCAGTTAGACATTATAAAACAAGAAATGGAACATAGATGATAATGCTGGCTAAGGTGGAAAGCTGTAGGAAAACAGGAAAAATGATTATACAGTGGACCCTTGATAGCCACTGGAGTTTGGTTCCAGGACCCCCCCACAGATACCAAAATCCATGGATGCTCATCCCATTAAATATAATGGGATGGTAAAATGGTGTCCCTTATATAAAATAGTAAAAAAACAAGGTTTGCATTTCAGAATTCATATTGTGGCATAGTGGTTTGAGTGTTGGACTTTGACTCTGGAGATCAGGGTGTGAATCCCTGCTCACCCTTGAAATCCATTGGGTGGCCTTTGACAAGTTACACACTCTTAGCCTCAGAGGATAGCAAACTGCCTCTGCCAAGAAAAACCCATGAAAGGTTCTTAAAGTTGCCATAAATCAGAAATGTCTTGAAGGCACACAACAACAACATATATTTAATCTGTGAATAGTTCAATTCCTGGATAAGGAATCTGTGGATATGGAAGGCTGACTGTAGGTGGATATACGCACTCAAGGAAGCCCCTGCCCTGAGTTGGGAAGACCTGAACCAGGCTGTTAATAACAAGGATTGCCAGAAGTCAAAAGCAACTTGAGAACAATTAACAACAAGAACAAACATTACATTGATGTTATCCTCTGAGCAGATAGATATGCTATGAAGTACACTGGTAGGATATGGGATTTTTAGTCTCCCTCATGACATGAGTATGTTGAAGGAGTGACGTAAACATATGGCACCCTTTGGCAGTAGTCTAAGAACTCCAGAGGAGCCCAATGCTGATGATCAGAGGTATGTATCTTCACTTATTTCACTGTGTCACCCAAACACACATACACACACACAAACACCAATACTTTTCTTCCCACTGGGAGAGATTATGAGAATTCTTGCACCAGTTTTAATAGTTTTTCAAACTGGAGGACCTGGTGGGGGGACGGACGGACTATAACTAGAAAATCCAGTGGTTTTTTTTATCCCGAAAACACTGGAGAAATATATGTTTGCTCTCACTGGAAAACAAGAAACGAAAAAAAAAAAAAGATTTTGTCACATGGGAGGCAAGAGTCCTCCTCCTGTCATTAAATCACCATTAAATTCTGTCAATATTGTGCAATAACAGGATGATTTTAAGACAGCATTGTGTAAGGTCGCCATTATTGGGACTGTGAATTTTGCCACTTTATTCATGGGATAATAGCATGATAATGGCAATGTTGTGCAACGCTGTCTGAAAATCATCCTGCTATTGCATGATATTGATGGGATTTAATGGCAATTTAATGATGGAAGGAGGATGCTTGCCTCCCATGTGATAAAGTCCATAGAGAAGGGCATTCATTCTGAAATTTAGGTGGTGTGCTTTCTTGTATCACCCTTTTATATTTCCAATGGTGATGGAAAGAATATTCCAAAATATTTTTTTTTCCAAAATGGTCAAAATAAAGTATTCCTCATGTGTTGAGAAATCCTGGTGAGAAGAATCTTGGACTGACAAGAATCTTCTCAGTTCAGGAAAAGTCCACACACAATTGTTTTGCTCAAAAAAGAGACTTTTCTGCACAGGAAAAAGCCTTGTTTGTGCAAAAACAACAATAATATATCTGCTGTTTTCTGTGCAAAGCCATCACATGCAAATTTTATGCAAAATAAATCCTGAACAGTCCTTGAATACTCTTGAGTTTTTGAATAATTTCTCAGAACAGGAGGAAGATTGGTAAAATTACTTGTTGCTTCCCTTGAGAAGGAGAGTAGTGGAAAATTAAATCCCTAATACAGAGCAGGACATCTGAAGACTTGAGCAAGTTCATATTGGAGCAGATTATTCTTCCAATATCCAGGTCATAAGCTGTTAAAGATCCTCTAAGGGCCTTGGCAGACGACTAAAAGAGTCGTCTGCGAGACCCGGAAGAGGAAGAGCCACCGCACGAGCGGCGCTCCTTCCTCTTCCTGAGGTCGCCCTGGGAGCTGCCGGCCCTCCGCACGGCTGGCGCTTCCGGGGCAACCTCCCGCCGCAGCGACCGCACGCGCTGTGGCGGAAAAGGCAGGGGAAGTGCGCCCTATGCGTTTAGGGCGCACTTTCCCTGTCTTGTGGAAGGAGCGCTGATTTTGCGCTCCTTCCAGGGACGCCGCAGGAGCGCTGCGGTCCGGCTGCCGAGGTCCCATGGCGCTCCGGACCAGGGCGCCGCCGACACCCTGGTCTGCATCCCCCCTAAGTTTAAGGTTCTAAAGATCTCTCTATACAGGCATTCCAAGGAACAGATGATGGCTAACTGTAGGGCAGATTCACTCATGTCCTCATGCACCTTCAGCCAGCTCCTTAAATTACAAGTACAGATTTCTTAAATGGCTTCTGGCTTGAGCCCAGGAAGTATAAACTAGATAAAAGTGCAAAACAACAAGACCAAAACTCAATAGCAGTTGTGTACAGAATACGTGCACATTTTCTTATTCAAGACACAGGGAAGGATTTTCTGACACACAGACATCCAATTTTTAAAAAAATCAACATTTGTCAGATTTTTCACATTTCATGACTTTTTAAAACAATTCTTTTGTTTAAAAAACTAATTTTGTGCAGAAAATTTCTTGTGCAAAACAAAACAAAAAAAAAAAGCAATTTAAAAAGCCTTAATCTTGGTCTTCCTGTAACTTGTCACCTTCTTTTATTAGCTGTGGAGAGAGAAGCAAATTTTCAGCATAAAACATTATGGCTATACAAAATGGCCAAAACCAACAATATTTTGTATAAATAAAATTTGTGAAAAGTTTTAAACTTCCCCCCTCGCCAAAGCGCACAAGATCTCTTAATAATTTCACCAGTTGGGAGAAAAGTTTTTTTTAGAAAAAATCTTTGTTTTTGAAGGAAAGGAAGACAAAAAAAATAAATAGATTTACATTCCTACTTGACAGATTAAGTTTCTTCCCCATCCCTAAGTTTGATCCTTGTCAACCTGTTCTTCTCCCCATAGCTGATAAAAGCAGGTGACAAGTTACAGACCTGAAAAGATTAACAAGGTTTCTTAATGGCATTATTGTTTTCCTCTCAAACTCTGGTGACTGTTTATGTATTATGATTTGCTTAATGCATTGATAAAGCACTCAACAGGCACACTTCTTTGTAGGTAGTCATCCACCTATCTTTATTACTTGCTGAGATGCTGTATGGATATAGATATATAGATAGAGATAGAGATATTTATGAGAGACAGAGAGATTATAAATCACTCTGCCTAAATCAATGAACATAAAATGAGCCCATGGGATGTTCTATCAAATACTGTACAAAGTATAACACAATTATTTTAAAGTAAATCTATAGACCCATGAGTTGCCAGCTCTTAAACTGGCAAGACTTTCTCTGCTGTAAATAATTATAATTGGTTTAAAGGAAAGTAAACAAACTACATTTTGGAATTTCTGGAAATGCTTTGACACATTCTGAAAGTGGAGAGTAGCAGCACATACATTCTCTCATTGGTTGAGATTGAGGACTTGGAATAGGTACAATTATGCATATGTCATATCCTCCAACATTTCGCAAATGACACATGTGGCCAAGCAATATCAGAATGTGGTCAAAATGTCAAAAATTAGGAATGAAAAGGAGCACATAAAGTAGGAGAGTTTGCTTTTCTCCTGAGCCTAATAGGAATCCCCCCCCCCCCCAATTGGCTAAGTTAATTGAATACAAATTAGTTTTGCACTCTGGACTCATTTTGCAGCCATTGGCATAAACCAATGATAAAGGAGGAAAGTTGGAAGGAGAAGAGAGAAATTGGGACATTTTAAAAGCAGATAAAAAGTGGAACCATAGAGTATTAATTAGGATGTTGTTGTTGTTTTCATTAATAGATGTCAAGTCAACTTTGACTTATGGTGAACTTTAATTGGGGCTATCCCTGTCAAATCAGCACAGCTGAAGCGTATGATATATAGTTTTTTTAAGAACAAGCTTCACCTACTTGCAAATCACTAAGGCTGCACTGTAGAAATAATTCAGTTTGATATCTCTTTAACTGCCATGGTTCATGGAATTATGGAAATTGTAGGTTTTGAGCTATTTAGCCTTCTCTGTAAGATTGCTCTGGTGCCAAAACAAACTACAGTTCCCAGAATACCATAGCATTGAGTCATGGCAGTTAAAGTAATCCCAAATGGATTGTTTCTGCAGTGTGGATGTAGCCAAAGTCATAAAATTCAGGGTCATCTTGATAGGCTATCCAGTCCAACTACTTGTTCAATGCAGGAAGTCCAAAGCTGAGTAGGAGAGAATGGAGGAGATCGTACATAAAGGAAATGTTGAGTAATCTTACCTCATAAAGCTGTACAGCAGTTTCACAGGGCTCCTGCAGCAGTGACTTGCAGCATTGCAAAATTGAATGCACAACCAAATGGTCATGTGTATCTGAATGCACAGTGTGAAGTGCACATCCATACACAATATGGATGCACATCTATGTGCAATGGTACTGCATGTAGAACTCCTCCTTCATAAACTTGAATTGAATATAGAACTTCCATAATGTGTTTGACTCCTCCTCCCTGCAGGTATTCTTAAAGCATTTATCTGGCCAGAGGCTTGGTTGTTGTGGAGGGAAGCTGAAATTGAGAGCATTTAAGATTATAAAACTGTTACAAGCTCCCCCCTATTGCAGGCATTGTTAAGGCAGGCATCTTGCCCTGTGGCTCTTGAGGCTTCAGCATGGAGTGCAATGGAGTCCTGCTTTGCCTATTGAATCCAGACAGAATGGAGAGTGAAGCATCCACTTGGCATCTCCTCCCCCCGCCCCCACAAACCACTCTCCTAACGTGTACAGATAGTGACTTAACATAAATTTCCAAACCTTCTGAGGAGAGGTGTACCCCATCTCCCCTGTACAGCTAATTCCAATGTGTTCAATTATAAAAATGCCCAATCTTGTTAGCTGTTTAGCCACAGAACTATTAAGCCACCGTCAAGACTCTTTACCTGCTCCAGGCCAGCTATGCCTTGGTAGCAATTTAGTCCACAACAAAATGGTTCTAGGGAAAAATTTTCTTATTTCTTGAAGGTCTTTCACCATCTGTTTCACCAACTGGAGACATGGGATTTTCACTAAGGGGGGTTGCAGACTGCCAGAAATAGTGTGAATTCAGTCCACTTTTAGGGGTAGGGTTAGAGTTAGGGAACCATGGGAACTGTATTTTATTGTGGCATCCGAGTTGTCTGACAGAGAAGGCTCAATGTCTCAGAAAAATAACAGTTCCCATGATTCCCTAGCACTAACCCTAACCCTAAAAGTGGACTGAATTCACACTATTTCTGGCAGTCTGCAACCCCCCTAAGTCATTTTCCCCCAGGTGTATGGCTAAAACCCGGGGTTGTGGATATGACCTGGACAGCTGGAAAATCCAAGGAAGCAAAGCTCCCCAAAGCATGCCCCTCTGACCAAACCATTGTGGGGTGCCGATATTCGCCTGTCCCAATGAAGTATCGTGCCGATGCTCAAGCAGGTGGTGTTCTGCCCAAAACACTAAGCTGTGGCCCACAATCCAAATCTTGCCACGGAAAAGACCAGCTGAAATGTAAATAAAGCTGTTAGTACAATCAAACAGGATTGGTGCTCCTTGAAGGACAAACATAAGCCTTAAATGCTTTAGAACGCCACTGGCCAATTCGGCAAATATTGGCATCGCTTAGTCCGTGTGTAGCAGAAGTAGTTGCTGCACCAATTCGAAATGAGTAATAAGAAAAATATGCCTGGGGTAAATTAGCTCGCCTCAAGGTCTCCTTCAGGACTGTCCTAAATTGAAATTGAGTTAAAGGCATGCCTGAGACATGGAGAAACAAATAATCTGACACTTTCGGCCTAACCTTCACATAATCAGCGAGTGCTAATACAGGGCAAATTTGTCCATTAGGTGCTTTAGCTAAAGCAATAGTCTGACCTTTCGCCAACTGGTCAGTCTTCGAGCGCCTAATGTAAATCTGAATCCCCTGGTCTTATAGTAAGACATCCGAGAACAGAAGTGCCCTACCAGACTGATCGTTGCGAGATCCAGGAACAATCTCGCTGATTCGCAAAGCTGCAAAGAAAGCAATGGCAAATACTGACTTGAATAAAGCCAACTCCTTGAGTGAATAACAAGTATTAGCTAATTGTTCCCATAGTTTAATCAATACCTGGCCAGTTATTGGCCAACGTGAGTCCTTAGTTACAGGGGATTCTCTAGACCACCCTTCTAAAGCTCTCCTAACCCTAAAGTCAGTGGTAGGATCAAAGTATCCCTTCGCCCTGGAATAGAATGCCAAAGCGGCTAACCTGCCCCTAATGGTAACAGGTGACAAGCCAGCTTGCCTGAGGTGAACTATGAAGTGGAGGATCAGGTCCACTTTAATAGGCCAGGATTCCTCCTCCCCGATTTCCAACATAAAATGTTTAAATGCATTCAAAGCTGTCTGATAGGACTTGCATGTAGATGGGGCGATAGAGTGTAGTATTGCCCTGTCAATTTCTAGTCTCCAAGGCTCCATAGAAGTGATGGTACCTCTAATGGGTGTGTCAATGCCTTGGGAGCCAGCTGCTGGAACCTAGAGAACTGGAAACAAGAAAGGGCATCCGCCGAGGGTTAAGTATACCAGGGACATGTTGTGCTTGGAACAAAACATTAAACTTCAAACACTGCAGTACCATCGCCCTCACTAAGCATATTACCCTAGAGGATTTGGAAGACTGGGAATTTACTACCTGAACAACCGCCTGGTTGTCACACCAAAACCAGATGGTCCTGTTTGCAAACTGGTTTGCCTACAGGTGCACAGCCACAACTATGGGAAAAAGTTCCAAAAACGTTAGGTCTCTGGTCAGGTCACGTTCTGACCATGCAGGAGGCCACGCCTCCATGGCCCACTGGCCGTTCCAGTAAACACTAAAGCCATGGGCCCCAGAAGCATCAGAATGTACCTGAAAATCTGCCCTCAGCAGCATTTCAGATCTCCAAAAAGAAATACCATTGAATTGTTCCAAAAAGGAATCCCAAACTTTCAAATCCTCACGAATCCCCTTGGTGATCCTTATATGATGATGAGGAACTGTTACCCCTTTAGTAGCCCTATACAATCATGCACAGAATGCTCGTCCCAGAACTATAACCTTACATGCAAAATTTAATAAGCCTGTAAGGGATTGAAAATCATGAAGCGTAGCTTTTTGCTTGCTAAGCATCAGTCTAACCTGCTCCCTCATAACCACAAGCTTGTCATTTGGTAAACAAGAAATTCCATCAATGGTGTCTATCTCGATTCCCAAAAAGGTAAGTTGTGTGTCAGGGCCCTTGGTTTTCTCCTCAGCTAAAGGAACTCCCAACTCTGACATTAATTCTTGAAAGTCAGCCAATGTGTCTCTACATTGTGAAGAATTAGGGTTTCCAGCAATCAAGAAGTCATCTAAATAATGGGTAATAGCCTGTAGACTGCACACCAGTGCAGAAAGGTACTAAACGTCTCAAAAGCTACTACCTACTTACTTGGTTACAATCCTCTGGTTTGCAGTTTACTCCCTCCCTGACACTTTTTGCTATCCCAAATCTCTTTTAAAGAAACAACATTCAGCAGCAGCAACAAATCTTGAGAAAGTAAAGAGGTTGTAGGAGTCAGATTTTGCTCAGTTCCATTAAGTGTTCCTTATGTCAGAATACCCTACCTCCACTTTATATGCAAATACAGAGTGCACAAATAGATGGGTCCACTAGCAAATCAAGCTTGAACTCTTCCTAGAAGCCAAAAAATAACTAAACTGAGGATATTGTACATTAGACATATCATGTGATAACCTGATTCATGAGAACATAATGTTTTATAAGGTGGAAGACAGAAGGAAAAGAGGAAGACCCCATTATGGGAGCCTCAGTCATGGGAGTCACAGCCCTGAGTTTGCAAGACCTCAGCAGGGCTGTTAATAATAGGGTGTCTTGGAAGTTTCTAATTCACAGGATCACCACAAATCAAAGCTCACATGATAAGAACTAACAAAAACAACAACAGCATGCACAAACTTGGTTTAGATATATATGATTTGTTGATTAAGCCTTTGGAGTTAGGCTAAAGATAAGGAAAGTAGGCAGTGAATTGTCATCCAGCAGGTAGTTCTCTTTGAAACTCAGAGGTACAACATTTAATCAATTGCTTAGAATTCATAGAAACAACAAAAGAGGTATTCCTTGCAGAATTAAGGATACCTTTTTTTTAAAAAAAAAAATCAATTCTTTAAAAACTGAAGTTGTTTTTGAAATTGTAGATGGTAAGCAAAGTCTTAGGCTGCATCTGCACTGCAGAAATTAATGCAGTTTGACACTGCTTTAACTGCCATGACTCAATGCTATGGAATTTTGGGATTTGTAGATTTATAAGATATTTAGCCTTCTCTGTCAGAGAGCTCTAGAGCCACAACAAATTACAAATTCCAGGATTCCATAGGATGGAGCCATGACAGCTAGAATGATGTCAAACTGCATTAATTCTGCAGTGTGGCAGCAGTTCTAGAACATCCACTCCATTTTCTGTCATACAGGAAGGAATGCTACCTATAAGATGATGCCTCATGTGCATATTTGCTGTTTACTTTTAATCAATGTGTATATTTATTTAAAAGTGAAGTTATCCAGCCAAACTCTCAGTGCTATTTTGTATGCAGACTTGGTCTGATTTAACAGATTACTTGTAGACTCAATCAATTATGAGGGTTTTTTTTTTAAAAAAAAAAAAGGGAAGCAAGCCTATAGGATCATGAATCTGTTTTTGAAGAAAAGGGGGTATAGAATGTCATACAGAGATTAAACAAATGAGGCCTGCATCAAAATGGCTGCAACAATGAAGTGCAGGATTCCAACCAATCAGCCAATTTTGCCCATTCCCTGTAAATTCATTTCATTCTTTGTCTGGCACCAGTTTTCTACCCTTGCCTTTAACAACCAGTTAATATTCAATGTCCAATGAGCATGCTCAGACTACATTGAGATGTCATTTATCATTCTTCCTTGTCCCTCCTGCCTCAACTTTGTGTACTTCTGAGAATTTTGGCAAACCAAGGGCTTGTCCAATCAGCCTAAAAGATACATTCCCACCTGCTCTGGCATTGACCTGTTTAGATGACATGCAGAGCCAAAATGGGTGGAACACAGGCCCAATTCAAGCTCCATTTTATTCCAGATTAGGCTGGAAACTCTAGAGAATTTCCTGGGCATACTTGAGTGCTGTAGTGTGGGAATGGCGGTGGGGGGGGGGGGGGAAGCATCAACAGGTGGGTGAGCACCAACCTATTCCTGCCCAGAACTTCCAACTTGCCATAGCACTCTCACTTTGAGTTTGCACAGTTCAGTGCCATTCTTTTTGCAGATGTGCCAGTTGATAGTATGAACACATGTTAGCATAACAATACCATCAGCACAACTGAACAATGCAGATTGATTGTGCAAGCTCATATTCACACAACAATAAGTGCAGACAGTATGGGCCCATTGTGGACTGCTCATCCTCCTTATAGATCCAGATGCACTAATGATAGCAATAGCAGCTTCATTTATATACTGCTTCATACTGTACTAAACAGTCTCTAAGCAGTTTACAACATGTATTCCAATTGGCCCCAACAATCTGGGTACTGATTTTAGCAACCTTGGAAGAATGCCATGCTGAGTTGACTCTGAGTCCCTGGCTGGGACTGAACTCACAACCTTGTGTGGCTGCAATACCAGCATTTAACCACTGAGCCACCAGGGCTCCTAATGGTAAGCCAGGTTTCCCCATCATTGTCAACATGATCCAAGTCTGCTAGTATGTCCTTTTTGCATGTGAGTGGTAGTATTTTTTTTCTCTTTGTTTTGGCTACATATGGGGCTGTGTTCCAAGAATTTGGTTTACTGTTAATATATAGGATAAAAAGTATATATTTGATTATTTGCTGCCCTTCAAGGGAGTAGCCCATAGGCCCTTTCCCTAAATGGGTAATTTTAATATCAAAGTCATCAGAAAGGTTACCAGCAGTCTATAAGATGAAGGGAAGGGATTATAGTGCTAATGAGGCAGATCAGCACCAATGAGAAAATAATAATCATCTTGTAATTAGAGCATCCTCTTTCAGTCTAAACATTGACCATAAATAGCTAAATCTTTCTCCATTATTTGGTTAAAGGGATACATAATTGATTGTTATCTAATATAGCTTTACAGATGAAATTACACAATTAATTTCTCCACTAATGTACTGTACTTTATTTAGATAGTACATATTTGAATAAAATATATACCCTTGAGCTGGCGTGTGCAACCACTTTCCACAGATCATAAATTCCATGAAATCCAGAAACACATATCTGCCTTTGTTAGCGTAGAATAAATATACTAATTTCCATGTGGCCATGACATTTTGGTGCTTCCTTGGTATGGCTGGGGTTGTTTGATTATTTAGGAATTTTATATTTATAATAGGCATCATTTGCTTCCATTTTTTTAAAAAAAGAAATATAAATGTAAGATGGTAATTTAGTTAAACACAGCACATAATATTGAAAATCAGTAGCAATAGGAAGTCCGATTTAAAAGTGAGACTCAGCTTATTAGTGGCTTTTTAAATACTCTCTATAATACTAAAAGTGTGTGTGTGTGTGTGTACATCTGCATGGACATCAGTCTTCATCATGATTCCAAGATCATGAAAGTCAAGACACCTGCATCTTGTGATGGATACTAAAGGGTCGTATAGGTGTGCATTTTGAGGAACCTTTTTTAAAAATGATTACTTAATATTGGTGAATTAATTTTTTCTGTACTCTGCATTACCATCATCAGTCTCTAGGTGGCAGGCTTCCATAATCTTCCCTATCCAAGAAAGATGAAACTGAAGGCAGTTCAGGGTTATTTACTTTTCCAAATGGGCTGTAGGGATGCTTTTGTGGTGGTTCACTTTGCAGAGCCCCTGATGTCTTTAAACCAGGGGTCAGCAACCTATGGCCTGCGGGCTGGGTCCGCCCCCCCAAGGCCTTTGGACTGGCCCCCGCCGACCTCCGCCAATGTCGACCTTTGCCGATGTCTGGCGTCGGCGCGCGCTGCCGCCACACTACCGCCGTGTCGCGGCCACCATTTTGGAAAACAAAATGGCATCTGTAACACGCATGGTGGGGGTCATCGTTGGTGGTGGCAGGGGTCGGCAGGGGCCACATGTGCGTGCGCCACCATTTCCCCCCTTGGCCTGCGGAAGACCTGGAGGCCAGTGGACTGGCCCCAGGTAAGAAAAACTTGCCAACCCCTGCTTTAAACAATTAACAACAAATGTATAAAGCTTATAAGAAGAAACAGAAAATTGAATGAGGGATAAAATTTACTCTCCCAAAAACATTTTTAAACTAATAAAAATTATTATTATTATTATTATTATCATGTGTCTGCATTCTGATGTTGCCACTGACCTCAATCTTTTCATACCTTAATACAAGGAGACTATTGTTAGCATAAATTCTTTTGTGTGTAGCTTTATTTCTTAAAAAAGAGAATCAGAAATCAAGTGTGAACTTACACATAATATAATGACAATAAATTCATGGAGGCAATGCAGTATATTACAGGCCATCCTCACCTATTGATAGAAAACTAAATGTGAAGTCAGACACAGTGCAGGTATAAAATATTCATGTTGCTTATTGGTGCTAAAGTCTGTGCCTGATTGATCTTAGATTTTTGTGTTGAAGAATAAGAAAGATATGAGCAAAGCCATAGTTTTAAATGTTGTATCTTGTGTCTTTTTAAATTGTTGTAGTTTGTGTTGAGTCCCAATCTCTGGAAAAGGCAAATAGAAATAAATATAAAAATAACAGTAACAATAATAGCAGGGTGTTAAATTTTTAACAGAACCTGACTTTGAAATGCATTATTATCATTTTTCCTGTTGCTACCATGAAATAATTACAGTAGTCAAAGTTTTGTCAGACTGTATTATGTTATCCCTTGTTTAGTAGTTATGTTATTGACAGAAGAGGGTAAATTAAATTTCAAGGGTCTCTGAGTAAACAGGGATGAAGTAGTCATAATACAGTAGTAGATAGTAATAGCAGGAATAGGTAGTAGCAGTGGTAGTATTGCTATTGTTATTGTTGTTGCATTTTAGAATGATCAAAATACCTATGATACAATATATCCACAATCCTTGCAAAGACACCCCCCCGACGTGTCGGGAGGGGCCTTCTGTTGTGATGGCCCCATAAAAGGGCACCGATGCGCGATTGGTTGAGCAGACCGGAAGGGCCGCCCTTGCCAGCCTGCTTAGCCAATCAAATGGAAGTCTCGCTCCTGGCTCTCGCGAGACTTACAATCTCACGAGATTACAAGCGAGATTTCAGGGGGCTATTTAGCCTCACACTGCCATGTGTCGGCAGCCATTTTGGATTTGCAGACAAACAACCCATCCCTCCCACCATTAATTAATTGGTAAACATGTTATTTACTCTCAGGCTTCGGCTGGTCACCTCCTGGGGCTAGGAGGGAATTTTCCCAGAGGAACAATTTGGGTTTTTCACCCTCCCTGAGAATAATAAGATTACCAATTACAAGTTAAAAAAGTTTTACTAATATGCTGGTTAACAGTTAGTAGGGGTGGAGTCATAATGAATTGTTTGAATTGTTTGTGGTAAAAAATTATAGTTTGGTAATGTATAATTTAGTCACAACTGGAGGTTCAGGGTCTATTGGTTTAATGGGATTGATAAATTTGGTTGGCGGGCAGGGACCCCCCCTCTCGGGAATAATTAGGTTAATTAGAAAATACTAATTGGGTTAATAAAAAATTCCTAAATTCGGTATATGTCATTAGGTTAACCAAATTTGTATGACGTCATTTTAACCTTGGATGATGTCATAATGTTATGATGTCATATGAATTCTTATGACATCATATCTGGCTGGGGGAGGGATTATTTATTGTTGTGAAATACTGCATAAATTAATGGACTTGATGCATGCTGTGTTAGAAGCAATTTATCCATAGCGCTTGCGCTTAACTACACGTATGCATGCGTCAAGTATGAATTTTTGTTTAAGAAAACTGTTATTTAAATGTTTAATTGATTGATATCAAGACCCTGTACAAAATAAAAGTTGTGGCCAATGATTTACCCAAAATAATCACGTTCAGTGTCCTTTGTGCCGGTGCAACAGAGCTACAGTGTGAGTTTATTATAAAATTTGCTCTTGCAAATAATCTTGTTTTCTTGCACTGCCTCTCTTTGCCAAAAAAAGTATATTTGTGCAAAGTCTGTCATTTTGCACACAAAAAATAGCTTCCCTTGAAAAAAACAACAGTCTGGAAAATGGAAAAGTGTGCTTCAACTGACTATTTCCTTGAAGCAATGTATCTATATATCAAGACAACCTCTTTCTCTGAAGACAGGAAGAATTTTGGGTATTATTGGCACCTCTATTTTCAAATAAATATTCATAGGTTTACAGCACACATCTAGAAGATATGAGATCTGAACCAGCAATTTTCAATGAGAATCTTGGGACATATACATTTTTGCCACTTCTTTACATCTCTCCTTCTTGTACACCTTAGCTGCTGATTCAAAGCCAAGGCAAAAGGGCACTCTAAATCTCCCTCTCACAATGTAAAACCAAACAGAAAGAAGTTCTACTGGACTTCTCCTCTTGTCCGTTGATTCCTACACACATGCCAACATACAGAAACAAAACAGTGACTGATGACCTTTCACATCACCCAATTATACCAGTGTGATTTCACATTAAACTACCATAGTTCAATCCTGAGAAATTCTGGGACATGTAATTTAGGAAACGGTGTTTAGAATTCTCAGCAGGAGAGCTCTAGTGCCTCACCAAATGACTAAACCATTCAAACGTTGCCATGTCCGTTTAAGGGGAATCATACTACTATAACTGTGTGATCTAAAGAGGACCCCACTGAGGTGCATAGGTCTCATGGTAATGAGGAGAGGGGAGCTGCAAATCTTTATATATATCTCCAAGGAGTGTGAAGAACACTGCTTTTGAAAGATAATTATAGTTCCAAGGGCTGAAAAGTAGTTAGGTATAGCTGACCGTGTGTAGTGTAGATTTGAGTGTTGTACTATGACTCTCAGAGACTAGGGTTCAAATCTCTACTCAGCCCTAGAAGCCTGATGGGTGACCTTGGGGAAGTTGTATTTTCTCAGCTTCAGAAGAAGACAATGGCAAACCTCCTCTGAAGAAATCTTTCCAAGAAAACCTCGTGATAGGGTCAGAAATGACATGAAGCACACAGAGAAAAGCAGTTTAATGCAAGACCAAAGTAAACCTAGATGGTAAATTTTAGAAGTTGGAAATTTAAATAGCCCCCTGCTATTTGGAATGAGTATATAATGTAATACTCCCCAAATATTTTGAGAAACTATTTTTGTACATATATGCAATTGCTAGTCCTGTCTCCAGATCTTCCAAAACTGAGAATATATATTAGCTTCAGCATTATTCTTTTTATATAAAAAAATTGCACAGAAATAACTCATTTCTTTTCAGAGTTGCTTTTGACTATAGTTGTTGACTACAATGTTTTTTCTTCATCCAATGGTTGATCCTTTCTGACTCTCCTATATTTCCTTTCACCAAAGTACCTCCTTCTCTCACTCTTTAAACAAACCACCATCCAAATGGAAATACAGGCCACTCTACATTCAACCCTTGCCACTCAGTCTTTAGAAATACTCCTAACCATACTTAATCTCTAATATTACAATATCATAATATAAACTACATTACATTCTATATAATAACATAGTACATGCATGAAGGCAAGCAGAGATTTGAAAACTGCATGCAAAAAGATGCATAATTTTTCATGAAGAAACGAGCAAGATGGAAGAAGCACAATGTTTGAAATTGGGGAACCCAGTGAGCTTGGGTTTTACGGCTCAATATAGACTCAATCAAAATTAAGAAATGAATAATATTGATGATCAAAGAAGTGCAGAATATGAAAAACAGTGAAATGAGGAATGGGAATTAAGAGTAATATAAATTTACTATTATTGTACAATAGACTTTGCACACAGCCCTGTTTACTTAAAGAATATATAGCAGCAATACACTGCTATTTTTTGTGCCTTCAGGTCATTTTTGACTTATGGCAACCCTAAGACAAACCTACCAAGGGATTTTCTTGGCTAGACTTGTTCAAAGAGGATTTGCCATTGCCTTCCTCTAAGGCTGAGATAATGTGACTTGTGTTTCAATGAAGAAGCAGAGATTTGAACTATGGTCTCCCAGAGTCTAACACTCATACTTCTACACCCCACTGACACCACTCTATTACCCACCACACAAAGCAATCTACTGAAATATTTTTTCTGAGAAAGATTTATGGGGAGGGACCTCTATTTGGCTCATGCTAAAGGAATTTGATACAAATTTTCCCTGCCAGCAGAATTATTCCATGGCTATTCAACTTCCAATTCATAATACATGAAGGATAAAAGCCCAGTTTTGATTGTTCTTTAATATTTAAAAAGACATTGATATTGACTTCTTTTGAATCCTTCATCAGTCAAAATGCTTCCTCTTTTGTTCTTTGCTTACTTAATTTGTGGCAAGTGGATGTGTTACCAACTGGCCAGCCTCCTTTTCCTTTTTAAACTGGCTGCTGGCCACTGGCACGCTGACAAGAAAAGCTGACAGGATGATAAAGAGATTCATATTTTCTAAATCCTGTGTTAACAGTGACAAATCAGCATGCTGGATTGCTGGCAGAATTTAGCATTAAAAGGAAGTTGTTCCCACCACCTGTTGCTGGCCCTTACAGGTATAATATCATGGAAAATTATCTGCTCACCTTCAGAAGAATGACAGGTTGCTGTGTCCAACCCAAGTCTACCAGCACAAATTTATATGTAAACATTTGTTTTTTGGAGTTACACATTGTGGGTTTTCCTTGGTAATTAGTGTGAATTATATTCACACAATTGTATTCTCATGATACAATTATAGTACTTTGATTCCACTTTAATTACCATGGTTCCATCCTAGGGTTTGTAGCTCTCTGTCTGAGGATTCTAGGTACCCTTCCTAAACTGTCAATCCTAGGAGTCCATAGGAAGGGATTATGTTAGATAAAGTGGAATAATATAGCACTATAATTGTATAGTGTGAAAGGGTGCTATGTGTTCCTGTAGATTTTAGCTCTAACTGCCAAACAGTTATGTAACATATACACAACTCTATTCACTGGGCATGATCACTTTGAAAAGAGCTTGAATATTTTGAGGAAATATTCCAAAAAGCTACTGGTTCCTCCCTTTAGTCCCAGTGACCCCCATAACCAATGGTACCAAGATTCACAAAGTGTAAACAGTGGAATATTTTGATCAGCAGGGACAAAGATATAATCTGTCTTCTCTTTCAGGCTTCTCTGTTTTCTTTGAGTTTAGCTGAAATCCTTAGACAGGGTTAGGCAACCTGTCCCCTTTAAGGGCCGAGGGACTTCAGCTCCCAGAAGCCTCAGCCATGTTGGCCAATAGTCCCATGTTGGCCAATAGCTCCTGGGATTCTGGGAGCTGAAGTCCCTTGGCCCTTAAAGGGGACAGGTTGCCTACCCCTGTCCGTAGAGAAGCTGAGGAAAGAGGGAGTTCCCCAGCAATAATAAGCCTGCTCCATTACAAAGTATAAATTGATCTGGAGTGGCTTGATTACCAATGGCCAGTTAAGGTCCTATGGGCCAGAGCCTATTCACCAGTGTGTAGTGTAAAACTACATCAGTGTAAGACAGTGTGACCATGGTCTGTCCTGTTGTACAGCAGTTGGTTCAACTCTGTATCTACAGCTGATGATCACACTTGTGGAACCTCCTACACCAGGGATAGGCAACCTTTCCCCTTTAAGGGCCGAGGGACTTCAGCTCCCAGAATCCCAGGAGCTATTGGCCAACATGGGACTATTGGCCAACATGGCTGAGGCTTCTGGGAGCTGAAGTCCCTTGGCCCTTAAAGGGGAAAGGTTGCCTACCTCTGTCCTACACGTTAGAACAATTTGCACAATGGTTTCTTTGGTCTAATAGAGCTTCTGCAAGCCCTGATATGATACTAATCTTGTGTGACTTCTGAGAAAGTCTTGCATAAGTATAATTTACACAAGTATAAAGCCACAGTAGGATTCAAATCAATAACTAAATCTTCAAAAACCATAAATAATAAGAATATATTGATTTCTCTATTTTTGAACTGTACTGGGGGACTGTCTTGATCAGAGGTTTTTTAATGTTACTTTTTTTCAAATAAAGAGAAAGTAATTAATTTTCTTATCCTTAAAACATAACACTGGCTGATTGCAGTGATTAAAAAAGTAACTGGTTACAGTGCTTGTTGTGGTATTACATTTCTGTTACCTTTTCTCAGTTTGTAAGGAGGGAAATCCCTACATTTGATAAGACGGCTAAAGTTTGAAAAATCTCCATCAAAAATTCCTCTAAAAGGTCCTTTAGTGGTAATTTTTGCAAGTAACTATAAATTGTTACTTCACTCATTCTTGTTACAATATTCAAATTATGACATTAATATAATTTCATAATCCACATCAAGGCAACTGGCTAAAAGCACCTATGTTGCTCGTAACACATTGCTTTCATGTTCTGATGCTGATGAACATCTCTGACCTTGAAAATTCACCATTTCATTAGTGCCCATGACTTACCTTAGAGCAGCTGAAAGAAGTAGAGGGTATTCCCACTCTTTAGCAGACATTTCCCTCCCTGAGGGCTAAAACTGGGACTATAGTCCCAAACTCCTTGAAGTTCCTGCAACTGCAGGTTTTCCTGTCCATGGAACAGTAAGTCTGTTTCTGATTTAAAGGACCTATCCAAGGTGCTGATTCCTTTCTTCCAAATAGGTTCTACACTTTTTATAACTTCTGGAAAGTTCAGAGTAAAACCTAGATCTGCTCAACATGGAGTCCACCAGTTGCCATTTGGGAGAAAATGTTTTTTAGGGGAGTGACTGCTTGAACCCTGATAAGAAGAAACATGAAAGAGACATCCTAACACTACAATACATCGGCATTGTAGAAATATGCCATTTGACACTACTTTAACTGCCATGGCTCCATCCTACATAATCTCTGTTTTCTGTAACATTTAACAGAGAATTTAACATTTCTCTAGGGCTGTGTAGTTTTGTGAGGCACTAGCACTCTTTAGCATAGAAGGCTAAAGACCTTGTAAAACTATAATTCTCAGGATTTTATAGGACAGGGCAGTTTATGTGGGCCCAAACTGCATTATTTCTACAATGCAAATGCACCATCAGTCTCCACCTTGTTGTTGTGTGCCTTCAAGTCATTTATGACTTATGGTGACCCTAAAGTGAATTTATTATTGCATTTTCTTAGCAAGATCTGTTAAGAAGAGGTTTGCCATTGCCTTCTCCTGAGGCTCAGAGTATGTGATTTGATCATGGCCACCCAGTGGGTTTCATGGCTCAGCCGGGAATCAAACCCTGTCCTCTGGGGTGACAGTCCAACACTCAAACAACTACACTATGCTGGCTCCAATCTCCACCTACCCCAAAGTATATTTTGAGACCTTTGGATCAAGGAGAGGTAGAAGAGTCCAAGCAGTAGGTTCTGACTTCCTCACTTCCGCTTGCCAGAATGTGAGAGAGTTAGCTTCTTCCCCAGCTCAAGAAGAACTTCTAGACCTAGAAGGCCAGTTTTCTGTTCTGTTCTGAGACATTCCAGTGGTCACATGGACTGCCAAAAGTGCAGGGAGGAACCTAGAAATGGCTGGAAGTTAACTTCTGGTTTTGAGAAACAGGTTTATTTGTTTCTTTGCTTGTTTATGGGTATTCATTTACTGTATCTCAGACCACTCCCTAAGAGTCTTTGAGGAGGGGTCTGTACTGGCCACTCTGATCTAGTGCAGACTGCATGGGGAAAGAAGTCAATATGGCATGGATTCCTTATATATCCCTAGCCAGCTTCAACTGCACCTGCCAATTCTAGCAGCATATGCAAAGTTATCACCCAAGCTGTAATACGAAATGGAATATGCTCTGCAACACAAACTGGTCATAATATTAATAGGGGGCACACTATTCTGTTGGGAAAGAGAGAAAGAAAACAATGGAGAGATAGTAATAGTTCAGGCTTCTGTGTGGCTTAATAGAATATTCTTGCAAGAAAGGCATTAAGGGAGAAACCATAGCACATTGATGAGTACTGCTGACTTCAATTAATTTTGCCTAGCATATTTTACTTAGAATTAAATCCTCCATTTTCCTTATTTCAGTAGATAATGAATAAAACTGCACAGGGACAGCAAATGCACCAAACCTCTCTCTTGATTTGTCATTAATGAGATAGAGATACTTGTCAAAGAAGGAGCAAGGGCATTGGGCAGAAATCAACATGGGGCCTAAGTTCTCCCTGTTTCTGTCTCTCTGTCTCTGTCTCTCTCTCTCTGGTTGAGGAAGATTTCCTTCTTATCTAGCCGCATCAAAAGTTAAAGGTGATGAATAATGGAAGGTCCAGGACTTGTTACTTCAAGCCCTTGTGGCACCTTATAGTGGACTGCTATTCAAAGTGTTTGTCTGTGGACCACTAGTGGTCCACAAGCCTTTGATGTCTGGTTCAGAGAGAGTTTCCAGGAAGAAAGAAACAAGTTGTAGCTAGAGATGGACAAACTATTTTAAAATATTCAAAAAATGGTTCAAAATGTGTATCTTGAGGGTCAGAAAACCCTAGGGAAGAGAATCCTAGACAGACAGAAATATTCACATTTGAGTATTTATTCTGTACAAAATTCATCCATGGGAATGGAAACAGCTATTTCTGTGCCAAGAAATATATATACCCATGTGTGGAATTTTAAACAGAATAGGTTCTCAGCTACAGAATTATCTGTACAGGAAATAGAATTTTCTCTAAAGAAATATTGAAGAGCCAATTCCCTCCTCATATCTCCCTGCAGACTGCCTTCCCAGTAAGCACAAATATCTCAATTTTCCTCTACAATCCCTCTTAAAATCATGACAGGAAGTGATGTAACAACACTTCCTGTGGCCATTTCAAGAGGCACTGCAGAGGAAAACTGAGGTATTTTAGGGTGGTACAGGTTTCTGGGGTGCTTGTATGTTTACGTGTTTTCACACATTTGTGTGGGTTTTTGTTTTGTTTTTTTGCATGATTGAGGTCAAATATCAGCTAAAAATTGTTCTCAGGAGCTGCATGTGGCCTGTGGACCTCTCTATGCCCACTTTAGAGCTAACGCTTTGAAAAAATCTCCATGATCAAAGATTATTTCAGAAGGAAAGAAATGAATATATTATCCTCAAACAACAAATATTTGTATATCTCACTTTAAGCACTCTTTAAAATGTTTGCATGAAGGATCATGTTTCAATTCCTCTCTTGATTCAGTGGAGTGGAAATAAAAGTGGATTTCTTTAAAACATAGGCTCTGAGAAGCCTATGTTTTATTTTCTGACACACCATCTCACAAGATTCAGACCACAACAAGGTGAAATTTTCCAACGCAAAATAGATAATCCCATGGTTAGATTCTGCAACAATTAAAAAGACAGTCTAGCTAAATGTTGCTATACAAAGCTGACTTGGCAAACATGGAGCCCAAATCTCAAGGCACTGCAAGATTGTTTTACATAAATCATTAATTAGATTAAAGGTTTAGACACCATCTCCAAAGATTAACTAGATTAAGGAAACTTTCATTAACAGACTAAAGAACTGATAATCATTAGGGGAATGGTTCATGTTACACTTTCCACTAGCATGCGAAGTTACTACAAATCTGTCACTCAATGGTGGGTCATACCAGGTTTAATTATGGCAAATGATGCCAGCCTGCTTCCTTAAATTTATATGCAATTATTTCAAGAAATGTCTGCTTTTCAGTTGCTAACACATGTTAGAGTGTAGCATCTCCATTAAATGTTACAGTGTATCATCACTCCCAAGAAGGAATTATCTGATTTAGTTTTCTAGTCATTGATGTTCTTCTCCAGGGAAACCTGGATTATAAATTGGGAGTTTTATGTAATTGTTCCAAAAGGCATATGATACAGAAGGGGTGGCTAAGTCAGAAACACAGACTTGAGCATCTCCTTTCTTTCTCTCCCCCCTTCCCCAAATGCCATATTCCCAACTCATCCTATGCCCTCTCCTTATCTTTGCCTGGATTTGTAGTGATAAGCTGTATTTAGGATTGATATCTTGTTGGGAAAGCTTGCTGGAGGAGAAGATGGTGGACCTCCTTAAACTGTTGAGAAGATGTTCCCAAGGATGGGGGTTCATCTTACTTGAGCTGAGTAGTTACTCCTTTAGTCCATTGGTATTCTTCCTACATCCTGGAAGCTCTCTGTCTCCCCATGACAGGGATTGAGAACATGAATAACTGCAGGGCTTCTCAAAACCATTCACTGTTTACTGTCTTTTGAGGCTATCAAGGTGATGAGCAATGTACTGATGTCTTGAAATGCATCCAATAAATGAAGGAGTCCACTATGAATCTCTATATCTGGAAAAAGTGAAAAAAGGTAGATTTTCCAACCATCCATGGTAATGTATGGACAGAAATATGAGCCCAGATGTATTAAACCAGTAGGTACCTACATCAGCATTTTGTTGCCCAAAGTGGCAAGCAAGAGGTGTCTAGCATATTACCACTGGTTCCTATTTGTAAGAATTCCATCTGGGTTCCAAACAACTTATTCTAAATCTTCAGTGCTTGATCCTAACAGAAGGAGTGATAAGATTTGGCAAAAAGCCATTGAATACTTTCCAGACCTATAAATACATCCTAGTTATTTGATTTCCCCACCCCATCCCCCAACTGCAATTGGATTCCTTATAGGAATAGGTCACAGTTCAATGACACATTCCCTGCTTCCCATTTGAAAAGTGCCAAGTTCAATCTCTCACCTTTTTAGTGAAACAGATCAATATTGGTTTGACTCAGAACAAATCAGCTTTGTGCATTCATATTATTTTCTGTAAATACTATCCCTGTCTAGAAG
Organism: Phrynosoma blainvillii; assembly: GCA_026167975.1. Taxonomy (NCBI): domain Eukaryota; kingdom Metazoa; phylum Chordata; class Lepidosauria; order Squamata; family Phrynosomatidae; genus Phrynosoma; species Phrynosoma blainvillii. Next base: position 23,879,489 of record JANUYF010000002.1, read on the forward strand.
TGCTGTCATAAATAAGTATTGAAAACAGGCAACAATGATGGAAAGTCTCTTTGATTTCTGGGCAGGGTGGGTGTGGAAGGACTGTATAACATAAGTCCAATTGATAGTTCTGAATTGAGCAGTTCTGTTAAATCAATGGGAACTTCATAAGTCAACACATATATAGCTTTCATTGATTCAGCTGGTCCAATTTTGCTGGGGCTAGCAATTGGATTTAGGCCTATCTAAAGGGTGACTTAAGTGAGCATAACCTAATGGCCTTTGCAGACTGCCAGAAATAGTGCACATTAAATTGAGGCACTGCCCTGGCTCAGTGCTAGGGAATCATGGGAACTGTAGTTTATTGTGGCACCAGAGCTCTCTGGCAGAGAAGGCTCAATGTCCCAGAAAAAAATACAATTCCCATGACTCCCTAGCACTGAGCCAGGGCAGTGCCTCAATTTAATGTGCACTATTTCTGCCAGTCTGCAAAGGCCCTAAATGATCTACAGTAATTGAGTTAGGCATTAATTTTTATTTTTGTTATAGTTTTTGTCTATATTTTGTGTAAGAACATATTGTATAGTTTTGGACTAGAATCCCATTGGAATCTTACATCTTTGTAAGTGAAGTTATGTATGTGGGAATTAGAATTGGGCAGTTTCATATCCACTAGAGGGCTGCTATTATGTTACCACTTAATAGTATGCATCTTTGCAATTCACTAACAGGTTTTCTTAGCTCCTCTGCTACTTAGCTAAATATACAGAAAAGTTAAGTTAAATAAAAGGTGCTATAGGATTCCAGAAGTGTTTAATTTCATCTGCTTTGTGCTACATTAATCAGATGATACAAATCAGATGGGGGTGAACATGTGACATCCTCATTGTGAAAGACAGAAATATTTGTGAAAATGGAGGGCTGGTTTCCTCACATCTGTATTTATATCAGTCATGTGCATGCTGTGTACTGTTAAACATATTTTTCTGGAGAGCCCAAGTTTTACCTTTTGCATACAAAGTTCCCTGATCAGAACTTAATGCACTGATGTGCAAAATTTGTTCAGCTTCCTGAGATCTTGAGGACAGCTGTCCTCATTTTATGGCTTTCTAAATGATTGGGAGGAAGCTATTATAATGAATCATGGGCTGATCAAGGCCACCAAACAGATCTGCAGAGGAGTAGAATGAGATAACTCCATTGCTGTAAAAGTAGGTGTATTGGTGTTTTATGGCGGCAGAAGGTATTTGCGACGGAGAAAGTCCACCTTACCATGCCATCATATGTAGATTCCACAGGCAATGGGAGGAGCACCTTACAAGCCTCTAAATCCCCAAGTATCTATGCATGAAATTTATAATATGCAGGAGCAAGATCCTAGGCATAAATAATCCAATTTGACCCTACTTTAACTGTAATGGCTCAGTGCTGTGGAATTCTGGAAACTGTAGTTTTGTGAGACATTTAGCCTTCTCTGTTAGAGAGCTCTGGTGCCAGAATTCCATAGCATTGAGCCATGACAGTTAAAGTGGAGTCAAACTGGATTATTTATGCAGTGTAGATACAGCCCAAGTTTCCCTTCAGTATAGGGGTGGGAAAGTGCAACTTGTAGGCCCTCTCTTGCCTGAAGTTTATCAAAATCCCCCAAAGCCATCAGGCCTCCATTTAAAAAAAAAAAAATCTGAATGATTTGTCACATTGGCTTTAAAATATTTGGCCACCACAACATCCACAATATCCCCACACTCCTTAAAATCTCAATTACAATTTTTTTAAAAATACCAGCCAGAAATTAAATCAGAAGTTATTTCCAATCATGTCTGGCATTCTGGTGTAGCCCTCCAGAGGTAGGATGCTTTTTTAAAAAAATAGCCATTGCCTCCCCAGGAGTTGCCCACCTCTGTTTTACCAGCTCAGAAAACAGAAAAGCCAGGCAATTACCTCCATTTCTCTCAGTGTCCTCCAGAAAAGGTGGCAAGCTCACAGTTTTATCTATTGAAAAGCCAGGCCAAGGGGATTTGTTAACTGAGCCTGTTTGTCTACGATAAGAAGAAAGCCTTCTTCCATGCTTATTTTGAGCCCTGTGATAGTGGTTTATGAACAAGACAGACATCCCACACCATCTCTTCATGTCTTGCTCACCTTTGTTGCTAATGAAAATATTCACTGGAATTCATAACAAGACTAGCATATGGTATAATATGGACTAGGGTGTCACTGTGCCAGGATTTTCAATCAACTTTCCCGCTTTAACCATATGTTATTTATAGGGATGTAATTATTCACTCATTTTCTTATTGAAGGAAGCTGCATGTAATTTTAGCAATTTCATTTTTGCTGCACAGGTTTGAAAGACTATTTGCAGTTTGATAGTAAAGCTGTACAAAGTGCAGACTTGGTTTTATGTCCAGGAAACAGGTTTTTCCACAATGAACATAATTGCTCAGAGTGGAAATTGTTTCTGTGCAGCAAATAATATTTCTGTGCAGGAAAAAAAATCAGTACAGAAAAAGCAGTTCTCTGGGTAGAAAAATGCTGTTTTCTACACAACACAACCACATGTGAATTTTGTGCATATTAAATCTCAAAATATGAAGATTCACGTCACTCCAGGATTCTTCTCATCAGGTTTCTTGACATCCAAGTAATATGTGAAATATTATTCCCATCCCTAATTTTAAGTCTATATGGACCTAGGTAGAGAGCCAGTGTTGTGTAGTGGTTTGAGTGGCCCATGACACTGGAGAGCAGGGTTCAAATACCAGTTCAGCCATGAAAACCCACTGGGTGACCTTAGGCAAGTCACATTCTCTCAACCTCAGATGATGGCAATGGTAAACCTCCTCTAAAGAAATCTGGCAAGAAAATTCTGTGATAGGTTCACCTTGGGGTCACCATAAGTCAGAAGTGACATGACAGCAGAGACCTAAGTATTTGTTAACTCTTTTTGCAAAATTCTATTCTTTATGTCTTTCTGTGCACTTAAACCTGCATAGAGTAAATATACACAATCCACCACAGATCCATGGCCATTTCTGGTCATGGAAATTTCTACACATTTAAATTTATCTTTTCTGTGTTACATTGTGGTCCATAATTGCACACTTCATTCCTACTAGAAAATAGTTATATTACATCATGATAAAGTTATTATAGGAGGCTGAGAATTTTGAATTCAGATATCCAAATGGTTAAGGCAACATGACACTGACCATGCAGCTGTCCAATTTAACACAAAGTTGTTTTGCTGGTGGCATAAATATTGAGCCAGAAAAAATAAATTTGATTTGCACTGGTCACACTGAGTGACACGCAGCAAGTAAACAAGCAACATAAAAGCAGAGAGAACTTAGATCCCCCCCTTAAAAATCCTTTTGGTTTCAGTGTTCTAGTTCAAAAGTAAGCATGTACATGATAAATCCTGGCTCCAGGGTACAGGGCAGGTTGGAGTTAGAGAACATAAAAAAAGTCAGCAACAACCATGGGCTGCAAAGTCCATTTATTTGTTTTAAAATATAGTATAGTTGTGCTCTTGACAACAGGGGCTGAATTTCATATTACACTGCACTAGAAGTGTTTAAAAAGAAACTTCACTCCAATAGAGAATGATATGAGAAATGTAGAGAATTTAACAGGCAAAATATGACTTCACATTAAAGGAGCCTCAAGGCATTGACATATTCTAGTAATTGCTTAGTAAAGGGATTTCTGTTTTTAACTATGATAGAGTCATTTTTTAAAAAATAAAATAAAATAAAGGACAGCCAAGTTAAGCTCTGTATTTATCCATTAATAAACAGAAGTTGGGAATGTGTATTATTGGAACATATGAAAATAGCTAAAACTTACTTTAGTCCACCTAGCTCAAAAATTACCTATACCAGAGATTAACTTTTGTTCAAGAACTCCCAGACTTTCCCAGCCAGCATGGGGGTCATGGGATTTATACTCTCTCTCTCTCTTACTCTCTCTCTCTTCTGAGCTCTAGTCTACATTTACTTTTGTGGCCTTTCAGATTTTTAGAGAGGTGTCTGGGAACTGGAAATGCCTAACTGGAAATGTCAGGGGGTGAACAGAAAATCCTTCCTATAGTAAGCAACTCTTCACCATGACAGGAAGTCAATAAAAATTGGGGGGGGGGATCTAGAAGCAAGATGTAGCACTCCTGTTTTGAGTGTAGATCCTGGCAATAGGTCCCCTCCTGCACAGAGCAGAGGGTTGGATTAGATGGCCCCTGGGGTTCCTTTCAACTCTATTATTCTATGATTCTATGGGTCTTTCAATAAAAGTTTAAAACAATATATCATCTTGTATTTTCTGAATGTATAAAATGAGGGACCATAATTTTGAATTACTCTTTTATTTGAATGACAGCTATTTTTCTCCCCACTCCATGCCATATTTTTCCTTTTGTTTCTTTTGTCCTCCCTTCATGAAGATACTATAGGGCTTGTGAAATATTTATTTTAGCTTATCTTTCCCCGATTTTTATCTGAATTATTTTCTTCACTTTTATTTAATTTCACTTCCTATGGAACAGTTTATATCAAAGTTTGTTTTGGTACCAAACTTCATGGGTTCTTGCCATTTTCTTCCTGTTGCAGTCCTTCATGACACAAAAATCTTCTCCAGATGTTTTCTTAATCCTCTGGAGCATGTTTTTTGGATGTACCAGGTAAGGTGCAGGAAAATCTCCTCTTTCAGCAGATCCAGTGGCATCCATGGTAAATACACAGTTGGGTTTTGGCCACTGGTGTTAATCCTATACACACCAGCATAATGGCATTGGAAGGTCATTTGGATATTACTGGATGCATAATACAACTATAAGAACCATAAGAATTGCTTGTCCAGTCTCTGCTTAAAACCCATCTCCTTCTGAGATCACTTATTTCAGTGTTGAAAGTTCATATCACTGTATACTGGTTTGAATAATGGATAACTGGTAGACTTTATTCACCTGTTTACAAGGATCTGTGGGTCCCCTTTCACCATAAAGGTGCTATTTTGTTTACTGATATTTACCCATACTTACCTACTAGGTGTCTGAACATTTGAAAGCTCCGATTTCCACCATGAGCTAGTGTTAATACAGTGAAACAGCTCCTTACCATTTAAAACACAGTATCTAAAGGCAAAAAATTCTATCTGTCTCCTTCCTGTACTGGCCATTGGTTGGGAGAACAGTGAGCTCAGGAAAGCCAAAGCAGGAGAGAACATAGAAATATACAATGGCAGCCTTTATACTACTACTCTAATATAAATTGTTGCATAATGTTATGATAACACTTTTATTCCCTATTCCTTCAGGGAGCAAAATAGTGGCTCCTGCCCACAGCTGCCCTGCAGTTGTATGGGTACGAGTCTGAATACTAGGAGTCAGATTGGTCAAATCTATTTCTACAGATTTTCTTCTCTTCCATTTTGAAGACCATTCCATACCAGCTCTGTATGGGTTCTTGTGGATCCTTCTCAGATAATCATAATGTAGAGGTTTAGGTTATATGGCCAGCACATTCCTGCCACAATCTGCTTTTATAAATTAACAAAAATTGGAAAATTACGCCTGCAAAGGCCTCCAGTTTTGGACATTTCTCAAATGTAAACATGTCATTTAAAAAAAAAAACCCTTTCATGGAGCACATCACAAACCCACAAATGTACCACTTTTCAGCTGCATATTATGTGAAAGTTTAGATGCAAATATTGCTAAATGCACAAAAGATACTTGCAATTTTATTTATTTGTTTAATTTATACCTGGATTTCTCCACATGGGAGACCCAAGTTAGCATGTTGTCACTTTTATTAACTGTTTTCAAGCTGTCCTCACCTTATGGCAACCCCATGAATCAGATGTCTCAAGAAGAGGTATTTCCAAGAAGCTGTCTAGGATTGCACTCTCAATTCCTACATTGTTCTTATTCACATTTTATATGATATTGTGTCTGCAGTGATGAAGCATCACTGCAATGAACATATGCATGGAGGGATAAAGAAAGACACATAGGCAAAAAGACTGGGGTGGAGGGTAGAGGAGGAAAGATGTTTCCCAACTCTGTAATTACCTGCTTCAGAATACACATTTGCCTAGCTTGTAAAGCTCAAGTGTATTACGAATCAAACATCGTTTTCCCTGGAAAGGTTCTCCATTGATGCTTGTAATTGCTGACCCAATTCCAAAGCAAATGGAGGTGAGTTTATACATCATGAATAGAGCTGGGTGAGAAAGAAAGACACAGAGGGAGAAAGAAGAAAGTGGTTCAAAAAAGGGAGAAATATTTTTTTCTGATGTTCATGGAGGGGGGATATATTGCCCACTTCTTTACTCTGAACAAAGAAGTTATTTCACTGGAAATCCCTGGAAGGCAGTAATACAGTAGTGTAGTGGAACCAGGACTTAGGGGGTCTGCGTGCCATCACCTTGCTCAAGCTTCTTTGTATTCCAAGAGTAGCTGTAATCATAGTAGCTAGGAGGATGGAAGTATCCCCTAAAACAGTGATGTTGAACCTTTTAGAAGCTGAGTGCTCCAACTAAAAGGGCTTTTGTCACTAGGTGTTACCGGGGGTGAGGGCAGGACTTCTAGGGCAGGACTTCTTTCCCCCACCCTCCTGGGCCTTCAGCTGTCTCTTCAGAGACAACTAAAGGCTGGGGGGACAAAGGGGAAGAAGAGGAACAGATGTGCACATTTTCCTCCTCCTCCTCCCCCTGCATCCTCCCAGGCCTTGAGCTGCCTCTCCAGAGACAGCTGAAGGCCTGGGATGGTGGGGAAGGAGGAGGAATAGGCACACACCATCCTCCTCCTCCTCCCCCCACACCCTCCCAGCTGCCTCTCTGGAGAGGGTGTGGGTGAGGAAGAGGAAAAGGTGTGTGCCTATTCCTCCTCCTCCTTGGGCCTTCAGCTACCTCCAGAGAGTCAGCTGAAGGCCTGGGAGGTTGCAGGGGAGGGAGGAGGAAAAGGTGCACACCTGTTCCTCCTCTTCCCCACTCTCCCAGGCCTTCAGATGTCTCTGGAGAGGTAGTTGAAGGCCCAGGAGGGCAGGGGGAAGTGGCCTGTTCCTCCTCTTCTCTGCCCTCTCGTACCTTTAACTGTCTCTGGAGAGGCAGTTCAAGTGACGAGAGGAGGAGGGGAGAGGAGAAGCTGGCACATGCCTTTTCCTTCTCTTCCCCTACCATACCATCTCTCTGCATGCCCTCCACAATGGCTTCATGTGCTAGAGATGGCTCACCAACATGGCTCTAAAACAACAACTCATTCTTATGAGCTATTCTTGCTTAATAGTAGGTGGTGTCTTCTATGTGATTGGAACAGTGCTCTATTCTGGGTTTCAATCTTTAATAAAGAATGTTTAATTCAGAATGCAGCAAGGAGCAGATTCACCAGCTACCAAAGTGAAAGCCCTCAGGCACCATTGGCTTTAAATACCTATTTCATTATAATAATGAACATAATTTGAATCACTTTTCATTACTAATAATTATTTTAAACATTTTAAAATAAGAAAAATGTACATTACAAAAATTATCTGTTCACAGTTTTACATTGTGAATGATTCACAATTCATTGCTGTTGGGAAATTGTATGCCCCTAGGTTCAGACCCTTAGCAGCCTCAGTTAAAGGACCTGCAGTGACCAATGTGAGAAACAATATGAGATCTCCAAGGGCAAGGGGCAGCTTTTCAGAACAATTCAACTGAATTTTACAGATGTCCCCAGTGGTGAGTGACAACGAAGCCAAAAAAAGAAGATGGAAAGAATCTAGGATGTTTTAAATGAAAACTCTTACTTCCATTAATAAAATTTTAGCAAAGGCATTTCAACTTTGTAGAATAGGTCAAAAACCATAGAGGAGCTGGGAAAGTACTAAAGATTATATTGAAGATGATAAGGCCATTTTAAGAATCAAATTAAAACTATTTGGTCTTCCCATAAAATATCTACAGATATTTCACTAAGATCAGCTATTTCTACAGATATCTACTTTTAGCCAGGCATATTTGGGGCTGTGAAATCATCCAAATAATTTGCTTTCAGGGAAATGGATTTTGAGATTTATTTATTTTTTAACCATTGGTACCTGCCTGTGTGATCTTTTTCTTTCTTCCCTTGAAATGATAGACATCTTTTGAATTGTGCAAATTACATATGCATAAAGTATATTTCATTGTAATATTTTGAACAACTTACACATCCAATGAATCATTCTGACAAGTCTGATAAAAATAGAAACAAATCACTATTTCTCTACTTCAGGTGTGAAGCAACTTTTCTGACTTTTCCAGTATGAAACTATTTCTTAAATGCATATAATTGACACCAATTTTCTCCTAGTAGGTTTTTCTAAATCACAAACTTGAATTACAACAGATTTACTTGAAGCTTTGCATCTACATTATTTCTTCCCTTGAGATTTCCTGTTCATGGATGTTCTAAAGATGACATCACCATTGACAGAAATGGACAACTGAGACAATGGCTCCTATAAATTAACTGTCTGTGCAAATTATATGCATTTAACTGTGCTGTAAAACCCCAGCTTCTTTTCTATTTATTCCTTAAAGGTTGCCTACCCCTGCCCTCCACAATGGCTTCATGTGCCAGAGATGGCACACATGCCATAGGTTCACTAACACGGCTCTAAAACAACAAAACATTCTTATGAGCTATTCTTGCTTAATGGTAAGTGGTGGCCTCTATGAGATTGGGACAGTGCTCTATTCTGGGTTTCAATCTTTAGTAAAGAATGTTAAATTCAGAATGCAGCAAGGAGTAGATTCACCAGCTACCAAAGTGAAAGCTCTCAGGCACCATTGGCTTTAAATACCTATTTCATTATAATCTGTTTTCATGGGAGATCCATTCCAGACACACACACCCCACAAAAATGGAGACTTGCCAACATCCAAGCCCCATAAGCTTGAATGGGGCATGTGCCCGCAGGTGTGCACCCCATTGATTTCAATTGAGGTTGTCGATCAATGAATATGCAAAACGATGGACTTCAGGTCTACAAGAATAGAGGGGTGATTGTAGTATTCTTCCAGGGCTCCGAACTGTCAACTGAAACCATGTTGCATTTATTAACTCTGGAACAGGAGCCAACGCTAAATATAGGGCTCATTCCCCTGTATCAAATCAGTGGCATCACTAGGGGATGCGGGGTGAGTGGACCACATTAGGTGACACTCTTAAAGGGTTGTGTAACACCACTGCTCCTTAAACACCTATCTTTTGGCAGAAATGAGCTGTGGTATCCATCTGCTTCCCTTTAAAATGCTTTAAGAGATGGTGGGAGTGAGGTGAAACTCAGTAGGGGGAGAAAGAAGGGCCCCAGGATTTTTAAAATTAAAATTATTATTTTTTTTGAAATTTTAAATTCTTTTATTTTTCTAAAGTTTTCATTAAAAATATCATACTTTAATCAAATCTTCACTATGTATATGTAAATACATTTATGTTCTGCATATGCTTTTGTAATCTGAAGGTATAATTTTAATATTGCTGATTGTTTATGTCACAACTATTAGCATTACGTTCAGTGGTAAATGGGAATTACAATTTATGAGTAAGATTAGTGCAATAAAGCATTACTAAGGATTCTGTATGGTGTGAGATGGGAGGAGGTCAATGGTGGTGGTAGGGTAACACCATGAGTTACCGCACCAGGTGACACCAACCCTAGGGACATCCCTGTATCAAATTACTAATTTTCCACAGCATTTTCAGTGGAATGCATCATGGTTTAATTGTACACAGTAATGATATATTTAGGACAAGAGGTAATGAAAAATACTCGTATGTAAATTTGACTTAGGTGTAGAATATATCACATACTCTCTTGGGAGAAAAACACATCAATAATAATAATAATAATAATAATAATAATAATATAATAATAAGGGGTATTATTATTACTAGGGGTACATCTACACCAGGGGTAGGAAACCTTTTTGAGCCAGGGGCTGGGTTGCTGTCCTTCAGACAATGGGGGGGGGGGGGGCGCAAAGCACCAAAAAGAAATAAATAAATAGATAAATAAAAATATATATATATTTTAAAAAAAATTAAAAAATAATAAAAACAAATATGCATGCACACTCTCTCAGCCCCAGAAAAGCCATGGCAAAACCCCTGTGGAGATTTTGTCAAGAAAAGGCCAAGAACAAGTAATAACAACAATGATCAATATCATCATGGTGGGCGGTGGCGGTGGCAGGACCGGCCTGGGGCCGGTCCAAAGGCCTTGGGGGGGCCACATCCGGCCCCCCGGGCCTTAGGTTTCCTACTCCTGATCTACACTGAAGAAATAATGGAATTTGACATCACTTTAACTGCCGTGGATCCATTTTACAGAATCCTGGGATTTGTAGTTTTGTGAAGTACCAGCATGCTTTGACAGAGAAAGATAAAGGTCTTTTAAAACTACAAATCCCAGAATTCAATACAATAGAGCTACAGCACTTAAAGTGGTGTCAAACTGCATTATTTCTACAGTGTCGATGCATTGTACAACTTTTAGGATCAAGGAAGAACTTGCTAGATAATTATAAATGGTTGTGCTGCATCTTACACTCTGTTATTCTGCACTTAAAAATAGCATAGGACACTTTCAAATAGAGAGAAGATGACTACCAAACAGGTTCAGAAAACATCTATCCTATCATTTGAAGCATTTCATTGAGATCCTACACTGCTGAGCATAACTAAGTATTTTCTCCTGGTGTGACCACCCATCCCCAGACTTACCCTAACAACGTTGGTGCACCTAGCAATAGAAATCTGTTATGCTGTTAATTGGGTGCAGCACGATTATGCTCCCAGCTCTCTCCCACCTGCAGTCCATGGTGTATTGAGGAATTGTAACAGGGGTGCTGCTTCTTATTATTGCAGGTCCTAGTTTTAGATCCAGGCTGCATCTACATTGCAAAAATGTAGCAGTTTGACACCACTTTAATTATCATGACTCCTTACTATGGAATTCTAGGATTTGTAGTTTGTTGTGGTACTAGAGTGCGCTGACAGAGAAAGCTAAATATCTCAAAAAAATGACAAGTCCCAGAATTCCATAGCACTGAGCCATGGCAATTAAACTGTTGTCAAACTGCATTAATTCTGTAGCGCAGCTGCAGCTGCAGCCAACTACAATGGGCCCTTGGTATCCACTGGGGTTTGGTTCCAGTGCCACATCCTGGTGGTGCCACATCCTGAAATAGTGAGAGGAGGCTTTGTGCTGGATCCAAATGTCTATGACTCTAGGCTCCTTGTTCCACACACAGACATTGACTAGGATGGCATTGACACTCACTTCAACAATGATAGAATAGCATCCTGCAGTGTCCATGAAGAGAAAGGGTTAGCACAGGAGCTATGAGGCAGGTCTCTGTGAACTGCAACCTATTCTTTCTATAGCTTGCCTCTGCTTTGCCAACCAAGGTAGCTTCTTCACCTTCCCTAGGGTGGTGCAGTGCTTGGAGCATTGGACTATGACTCTGGAAAGGACGGTTTGAATCCTGGCTCAGCCATGTAAACCCACTGGGTGACCTTGAGCAAGCCTCACTCTCTCAGCCTCAGAAGTTGTCAATGACAAACTCCCTCTGGAGAAACATTCCACGAAAACCCCATGATAGGTTCACCTTAGGGTTGTCATGAGTCAGAAATGACTTGAAAGCACAAAACAACAACAATGATCTTGGCTGCTAGAAAGATTTCCTGCCTAAACCAAAGAAAGCATACTCTATATGGCTACTCCTTCCGCCATCATTTCACTCTTGCATCCTTTAACCTTTTCTCACAGCATGGATCCAATTCGAGTATGGAGTTGGTCATCTCAGCTGTTACATCTAGCTCTAGCCTGTTTTGTGCATGTGTGCATATAAAAAGAGTGTGTGAGAGAGAAGGAAAGTAAGCAAAACAGGACTGAAGAAAGATTTGTGGCATATTTGACTTTGCAGGTTTTGCTGTTTCTCATTCCCTTCGGTACTATCAGAACAAAACCGAAGTGAATAGCTTCTTTCCATTACTTTGGTTCTCTGCCCTTCAGCTGTTGTGCAAATTGAAATGGGAAGGAGGGAGGGATGGGGAATGTAGTAGGGGAAACGGGCCCTTCCTTTCCGCTAAATAACCTTGCAGACTTTAATTTGAAACAAACAAAGCATTTTAAAGCATTTCTCCTCAAGGGATTTGACTGAGTGTTACTAAATTGCTGAATATTAATAGTCATACACAAGCCCTAGACCCCAAGGTGTGTCCCCCCAATGATAAGCCATTTTTTTATTGAATGAACTTTAATTACTTAATAATTAAGCTTTCTGTAGGGGGGAGATGGGGATCTTGATAAGCTGCCAACTGGGCCTTAGGGCAAATCAAGTTTGCATGCCATTTTCCGATTAGAATTTAAAAGCAGGTGTATGGAGTATTCTCTGAGACCCTGGTTAGAAGGCAATCTTCCCCAAGGGGACAAAGGCGTGATGTGAGGTTGAGTGATGGAAGACTTTGAGGGTTGTCTCAATTAACAGAGCAGAGACAGGCAAAAATGCAGAGATTTGACACAGTGTCGGGAAGAGGAAGTGAAGGAGGAAGGAAGAGTGAGTTACACCTCTTAATTTTTCATTCTGGAGGATTCTAGGGGCAATAATCCAAAAAAGTAACTTTTCCTAGATCTGGGATAGCATGTGAAGGGGAATACCCTTTCACAGGGACTGGCACCAGTTTTGGCTTATGGTTTCTATTATCAGTGGAATGGTGTTTTTTTTATGTTTTAAAGTTCAGACTAAAACTTGATGTGGATCCACTGTCCCACTGACATGTAAGCCACAATTTCAGATGGGGGGAATCCAAGGCTTCCTGATTTTCACATATTTTTCTCCAGATAGAAAAACAAGGGTAACCCAAGAATGGTCCTGCTACAAGACAGTGAAGGTCCAGCTATTTTTTTATCTTTAGTCAACAGCCTTTTCCTATTTTTTTGTGCTAGAAGTCTTTTTTGTTGTTGTTGTTGAAGAATATAAACCCTGGTAATTAACTATCATGGCTGAAAACTGTTGGTAGACCAAACGTCTGCAATCTTGTCATTTGGTTTTAACTTTGAAACAGAGGTGCCAGGATTCAAGCTTATCCAACAAAGCACACCTTTTGACTGAAGCAGTGTTCCACAATGGGAAGATGCCCCCAAGGCTTTGGTGGTGGTAGGGAAGCACTATATGTATTCTCAGAAATGCTCATATGTTTTATTTCTTGACATCTCTATGGTGGATTTGTTTAAATCACTTGTCTTTTATCACTTTACAGTTAGCGTTTAGAATAAGTCTTGACCCTGGATACTGGCAGATGACTCATATCTTGATTTATCACTTTTTAAGAGCAAGTGGTAGTGTTACCTCATCTTCATTTTCTGCACATGCATACTGGGCCTAGGATGGATTGGAATCTGTTGACTTTCCTGGGAATTAAGCATTAGGTCATCATGTTTCTCCTCTTCTAGATTCTACAAAGCCACAGTCCTATAAGATATATCACTTTGGGCCTTTGCAGACTGCCAGAAATAGTGCAAATTGAGTCCACTTTAGCTGCCCTGGCTCAGTGCTAGGGAATCATGGGAACTGTATTTTTTTCTGAGACATTGAGCCTTCTCTGTCAGAGAGCTCTGGTGCCACAATAAACTACAGTTCCCATGATTCCCTAGCACTGAGTCAGGGCAGTTAAAAGCGGACTCAATTTGCACTATTTCTGGCAGTCTGCAAATGCTACTAGTCTGTTTCCTCAGTTCAAATGTGAACTGCATAAGCAGAACTTACTAGCAAAAGAGAAGTAATTCTCTACTAAATCAAGATGGTGTTCCTGTAATTATTCACCTGTAGAAAATCAATGGGATTTGCTTTGTAGTTTACATAGATAGAACTGTCCTGAAAATGGTCTGAAGTGGGACATTCCCCATATGACTCAAAGTAATACAGTTGACCCTCCGCAATTGTGGATTTGACTTTTGCTGATTTGATTATTCATGGATTTGAACATTATGTTCTCTCTAGGAATTTCTAGGTTCTCCAGCTCAGCTCTACAGCCAACTTTCAGTAGATGTTGTGCTGGAGGACCTAGAGATTCCTAGAGAGAACATTTCTCTAGGCATTTGTAGATACTCCAGGATAATTCTGTGGTCAACCTCTGGTGGATCTAGAGTCTCTAGAGAAGTGTTCTATCAGGTTTTAAAAAACAGTGGTTTTTCCACTTTCATTTTCTGCTATCTTGCTTTCTTAAACTCAGCAAATGTGGAGGGACCACTGTACAATGCATATAAGGGATAAAATGAGTTAACTGGTGACCTTCAGGGAATGAGGGGCTATACAGATGGCCCCTAAATGGGCAGCAGGATGCCTCCCCTTTCCTTGCCAACTCGGGGCTGCGGCAACCACATGCCATAGCCCCAATCTGGCTCCTTTTTGCACCACAGAAAGGATACTTTACTTGCAGCGGCAGCAGCTTTTTGCCGCTTCTTCAGCGCAATGTGTGTAAATGCTGAGCCGAAGATGTGCCTTTTTGCTGCCCACCATACAGTTGCTTTGGTGGCATTATTGTGGCATCTGGATGGAGTTGGGGTGGCTGGCATGCAGTCATCCCACCCCAACTCCATCCTCAGGCCAGCCCTTTTCGCTGGTCTGTACAGGCCTTGTCTCTTCCAACTCTATGGATGTTATCACACGCGGATCTCAAAGCGGCAAGAAAGTGGTATGGAATCAATACAGAACTATACCGGTATAGACCCCACAAGACGGAAATGGCTATCAGACGCAACTAGCATCATTGTGCAATTAACGATACCACGATAGATGCGCTCCTGGGGACCGTATCTACCATTCACACACAAGTGAGAAGATCCCCTCCAGAACCCAGCAAGGATGTTCTTGCACATGCGCAGAAACAGGACAGCTGCGGCTGTCACTTGCCGCGGCTGTCTCACACACATACACACCTTTCCAAGCCTGGAAGCCTGGTTGCTTTCCTTGTGATGAGGCCGGGCTCGGAGGGCTCCTCCGACCCTGGCCTCGTCCCAAGGGAAGCCTGGTTGCTTTCCTTGGGATGAGGCCGGGGTCCGAGCCCGGCCTCGTCCCAAGGAAAGCAACCAGGCTTCCAGGCTTGGGAAGGGGTGTGACAGCCGGCTGTCACACACACATGCACACCCCTTCCCAAGAGAGAGCCGCTCTGAACAGACGTCCTCAGAGCGGCTCTCTTTCTCGGCTTGGGTTGGGAAGGGACACCCCCCCCTTCCGAGCGGCTCTCTTTCTCGGCTTGGGTTGGGAAGGGACACACACCCCTTCCGAGCGGCTCTCTTTCTCGGCTTGGGTTGGGAAGGGACACACACCCCTTCCGAGCGGCTCTCTTTCTCGGCTTGAGTTGGGAAGGGACACACACCCCTTCCGAAGCCTGCACGGGGCCTGGGCTCCACGATACTCATCTCGTGATCAGACATACGGCGAAAGCAGCATCATTGCGGTATGATTCTGGTCACGCAATTGCAATTCCCCAAGAAACCGGCATTCAAAAGAACGGTGATGATGCAGCATTGGGACAGGGTTGGGACGGGGTTGCGTGCGACGTCGTGTGAACACACGGGAAAAAGAACCGCAATGGGATGGGATTGGGTGAAGATTCTTTCTACTTTAGGCCCCGTGTGATAACGTCCTATGATTCTACTATTTGTTATGTAAGCTTTGTGCATCTTTGACATGTCTGCATAGAAGCCTTCCCCATCTCCTTTCTGATTGCCTCACTCATGTTTTCATTGCATTATGGGATGCTGCATTTTTAATATTCATTTGGGCTGCTGCCACACTACAGAAATAAAGCACTTTGATATCATTTTAACTGTCATGATTCAATGCTATAGAATTCTAGGATTTGTAGTTTGGTGAGATATTTAACCTTTCCAGTCAGGGAGCCCTGATGCTTCACCAAACTACAAAACCCATACTTGCATAGTATTGAACCATGTAAATTAAAGTGGCCTCAAACTACTTTATTTCTGTAGTGTGGTAGCAACCCTATGGATGATGTTTCATAGTTTTCTGTGGTCATGCAGAGAAGTGTAACTTCATTAGTATTTCTGATTTTTTAAAAAAAAATGAAAGGGGAAAGGTTTAATGGGTCTGCTTTCAAGAGCAGATATTTCAGATATTTGAAGACCACTGTCATCCAGTATCATCTTTCCTTTTAATCTGAATCCCCTGAGCTAAATGTGCCCAGCTTTTTCTACCTATTTCTCAAGAACTTCATTTCCATGTCTCTTGTATTTTTAGAGCACATGTTACCTCATGTGGTTGTAAATATGATTTTATTAAGTAAATAACGAAATAATAATTTGTTATTAGGAAGATGGAGTCTATATGTAGACACTAGAGATGGAAAAGATTTATGTATTAACTTGAATTATTTTTAAAAATGTATTTGGTTTACGATCTGTGAGAGTACTGTGAGTGCATACAGATATTTTGGTTTCCCATCATAAGGAGGAAGCTACAAATATCAGATCATAAGGAGGAAGCCACAAGTATCAGATTCTTAACCCCCCCCCCCAAAAAAAAACAACTCAAGTAAAGTTGGCCCTCCATATCCACTAATTCTGCATCCACAAATTCAACCATCTACGACTTGAAAATACCACCCCCTTGCAAAAAAAATCAGAAAACCAAAACTTGATTTTGGCATTTTATATAAGGGGCACCATCTCACTACACTGTTGTATAGAATCGGATTTGAGCAACCACAGATTTTGGTATCCATGGGAGGCCTTGGAACCAAACCTCAGAAGATACCAAGGGTCCACAGTAAATGCATGTGATCAAAACTATGTATATTTGAAATATCCAGACAAAAGCAATTTTTTTGTCATTGAAAAAAGAAGATGCATACATTACGACCAGTGCACACCAAATTTCCATGTGGGGAGAAAACTGAATGCCCCATACAGAAATTAGATGGATCATGCAGGCTGGCAGGATTCTGTGAAGTGCAATGAAAACTAAACCACATCACTACATCCACTTAGGGTTTTCAGGTGTCAGAATTAGAAGTATGCTGAATCATACAGGTTTAGAGGCAAGTATGTTCTATGCGTGTAGCATGTAGTGCATCCTGTCCAGTTTTGTTCAGACCTGCACTGATTAGCCTTCTTTCCTATTTGTTTCTGGGAGGCCAATGAGACTGAGAGCATGATGATGATGTTTTGTTCTTTCCAGTGGTGTGATTCAGGAATGGAGGAACCAAAGGTTTGCAATGGATCTATTCCAATCTGATGCATTGGCCATGGTGTCTATGGAATATTTTAATGAGACTCAGTTTTTAAAGTTTGACAATTTAAGTAATTTAGGGCCTTTGCAGACTGGCAGAAATAGTGTAAATTGAGTCCACTTTAAGGGTTAGGGTTAGTGCTAGGGAATCATGGGAATTGTTTTTTTTTTCTGAGACATTGAGCCTTCTCTGTCAGAGAGCTCTGGTGCCCCAATAAAATATAGTTCCCATGATTCCCTAACCCTAACCCTAACCCTTAAAGTGGACTCAATTTGCACTATTTCTAGCAGTCTGCAAAGGGCCTTAATTACCAAAAGAAATCCCCACTGGTAGACTCCTTCTTAATTGTTGCATTGTTTGTTTCCACAGGTCCATTAAGATTTCTGTCTCAGACGGACTCTGTCACAGCATTTACAGGAGACACTGTTTTGTTAAAATGTGAAGTTGTTGGAGAACCTATGCCTACAATCCATTGGCAGAGGAATCAAGAAGACTTGATTTTGAATCCTGGTGATACCCGTGTGACAGTCCTACCCTCTGGATCTTTACAAATCAGCAGAATTCAGGCAGGGGACAGTGGGCTCTATAGATGCCTGGCAAAAAACCCTGCGAGTTCAAGAACTGGAAATGAAGCAGAAGTCAGAGTTTTGTCAGGTAAGGAACTTCTGTGTATGTCTCCACCTGTACCCATGTAATAAGCAGTGGCATTCTCTTCTGAATGGGACATAATGGACAATTCTTTAGCTTGAAAAACATGTTTGTCATCCATTTTCTAAATATTTCCAAATATTCTTTCCATCCTTACTACATGATTTAGGTTATAATATCCAAACCACTTCTTGAACACGGGTGAAACAGATGGGCAAAATAAAGTGCCTTCCAGTTATTTTGAGATGAAACTGCACTCCAGGCCTAAAAAATGGAGCAAAAAATGGTGTTGGGCCATGCATATTTTCCCCACCTTGGGAGCTGGCCATGTGGACAAAGGAGTTTCGACTCACTTTTGGAAAAAGCAGGATTGAGCCACTTTTTCCTTCCTCTCTACTCTGGCCCATCATTAGCCTTCTTGTGTTTAATGTAAACTGCATAGAAGTTCCTCTTCTATTCCAGGAAACTGGGGCTGCAGACGCACCATGGAAATAATCCAGGTTGACATTACTTTAACTACTATGGCTCAATGTTATGGAATTATGGGGATTGTAGTTTGTTGTGGCACCAGAGCTCTCTGACAGAGAAAGCTAATTGCTTCACAAAACTATAATTCCCAGAATTTCATAGCATTAAGTCATGACAGTTAAAGTGGTGTAAACCTCGATTATTTCTGTACTGCAAATGCAGTCTTAAAGTTCTTAATACTGGAACTTTTCTACTGGGAATCAGTAGACCAAAGATGAAGGGTCGACAGGGAGAAGAGATTGTAAGGGAGGAAGAAAAAAAAGGTTTCTGATGGATGAATGAAAAATACTATTTTCATATATTCATGCAGCTATATCCTTCTCCAAAGCTCAAAACAGCAGCAGCAGGAGGTAAAACCAACCACTACATTTTTCAGCTACATTCAAGTTAGGTGTTTAATGTAAACATTTAACTTAAATTTAAATGGCAATTTAACATCAGCTTAACAGATACATTTTCTCCTTTCTAAGATAAATACTGTTCATTTTATTATTTAGCTTATTAATACTTACCTAAATGCATTAAACCTTTTCTGAGTTTTCCTGTCTGTGATATGAGCCACATACTATCACTCATCAGCACCATTGCTAAACTGAATATAGCAGGTGCATGAAGACAAACATGGGAAAAGAGAGAGAGAGAGAGAAAGAGAGATAATTTGTTAGTTTTACTAATGGTGTTGTAGTTCAAGAATATGTGGCTTGCAATGCAAATTTACAGAGCAGTAAGTGAATGTCTTTGGAAGCAAACTTCTTTGCCCTCAACTTTTTTGCAGTTTAAATTTAGATCACTGTGGCCATACATTCCTGGATCATATCTGTGTGATTTCATCATAGGGACAGGGCTGGTGCATAGACGCAAAACTATTGCAGAAGAGAATGATAGCAAACTGGCTGTTTGAGAAAGTGAAATCCATAGAGCATTTTGAAACAGAATATTTTGCTTCTTGAACAACTCCTAATCAGCTTCTAGTCTTTCAGCCAACTTATCTATCACACTACACTTCACCCTATAACAAATTCCTACAATATTTATTGTGAGCTCTGTTTGACCCTACTGAATGGCAATAGGAGGAGCTACCAGATTATGGAAAAATGCAAATTCTCTCAAGTGGTAATAAGCCACCCCTCTGATAATTAATCCCACAATTGATGTTCAGGTTGGTGCAGTTTCTACTGTCATTCTTTCTTCCTTCTTTTCATACTACTTCAAGGTACTTCAGATCACATCTGACTGAGGAAGAGTAGGCCTGATTAATACCTGGATAGGGAACTGCCAAGGAAAGCCAAGTGCTTAAGCCTACCTATGGAGTAAGGCAATGGCAAACCATCTCTGGGTATTTCCTGCCTAATGAACTTCATGGGGTCATCAGAGGTCAATGGGTAACTTAAATCATCACACACAATGCAAGAGTGAGTAACATGTGGTTGGTAAGCCATAAGACGGCTCCAAAGGCTGCAGTGAATCTCCTCATGAGCCCCATTTTAATTGAACTCCTGGTTGGTCACTGCTTATTTAGAAAAAAAGATATATCTTGAATCTGAAACATGCTAGGAAATGTTTCTCAAAATTAGTACTACAAGCCTTAGCGGCCACAAGGTACATTTATAGTAAATAATTTATTTTAAAAATTGGGGTTTGGGGTGAAAAGTGTGGCCATCTCAGATATAGCAGGGGGTACGTGTAGTCATCAGGACTTGGCAAAGTTGCTCACCCTGATTTAATGTAAACATAGGTTTCACCAGGAAATAGTGTTAAGTCTTGGAGGGATGATGAAGAGCCATTAGATCAAGCTTCTTTCAAAAAGGTAGAGAAGTCCACCATGAACAATTTGGCCTAAGGGCTAGATCAATGTATTATTTCTATAAAAGGAGATAATGGGGGATGGGAGGAAATCCAATTGTATTGGCTTCCTCTCATCTGGAGAAGATGGAAATGCTTGTGTAACCAATTTGCAATTATGAAAAAAAAAATACGGGTTCAGTTTTGTTGGACAAGAAAAATAACTGCCAGTTTCATGAAGGGAAGGAAGATACAGTGACACCATTGATTCAGAAGTGAGCCAATGCTAGAAGTTACCTGGGCTGTACGATGAGATAGGAAAAATGCCACTATTCTATACTAGGGGCAAAATGTAGAGTTGGATGCGGAATTAAAAATTTTGTGTAGGATTGAGCATACCCAACTGGCCAGAAATCTCCTTTACGGGCTTCTGAGTGAACTGCACACAACAGGCATAAAAAAGGTACTTATTACATTGGCATCCTGTGATGTTCAGGAATACTTCAGTTCAGAAATACAGTAGTGAAAAAATAGAAAACTTTTATTCAGAAATTATAGTCATATGTTGTGAGGACTGAGACATTAGCTTTAACGCTGGGTAATTAAAGCATACAGTAATTAAAAGTTTTTGCAGGCTGATACCTCATTAAAACAAACAAACCCATTTCTCCTTTCTTCCTATGATCACCCTGTACCATCTATTTTCATGAGACTGACTTTGAAATTCCCAACACCACCTTTCCTCCCTTTTCCCATCTGTAAAGAAATGTGAACAATAGCCTTAACAATTAACTTAGGACTACATGTCCCATTAGTCAGTATTATTACCCTATTAACCATGGCAGGCAAGATGAAAGACTCAGCTCCTGACACATCCACAGCATATTTTTATTACCAGTCACAATGCTTCTGAGCCTACTATCATGTTAGAATCTTACCTATTCCACATTCTTCCCTGCTCCTTCCCTTCTCCATTGCGGATAAGAAGGATTATGTGACTGGATATGGATGATATTAATATATGTTATTTCACATTCCTGAACTTAAAACGCACACGCTGAGATCTGTTTGGCACAGATAAGTGCTGATAATATTATTACTCACTGTACAAGTTAATGCATAATCATTAAGCCAAATGTGCAACAGTAATTCAGATTATACATTATACTGCATGTCTAAAATGTTGTCAACCATCATATCTGCTGTTGGTTTAATTGTACAATGAAAAATGGTCTAGGTATATGTCTGCACTTTTTAGTGGGGAAGATTATCATAGAGAGCAACACACACAGAACATGAAGCTGTGATCCAGAGCTTCAAAAGACATGCATCTTCCCCCCCGTCCCAAGCTAGGTATCCTGTTCCTGGCTAGCATCCTGTTAGTGACATATGCACGCCTAAATCCATTTTATACCATCTTATGCCTTCATTCTTTTGGGGCAGGGGGTCATTGTGAAGTTTGGAGTTCTCTACCTGCTTTGCACACTAACCAACCCCCCCTGAAGAACCACCATTTCAATGATGACTCCTCCCTGACATGGCCATGTAGTGACCAATGGAGAGTGGGAGACAACTGAAAAACATCTGGCTATGGGTGTCAGGTTATAGACTGATGTGCAAGGATGATGTCAGTGTTATGTGTCTGGCTGTCGTTGTGTGTTTGTTGTGTGCTTGGCTATAGTCACATTGCCAAATGCTTCTCAGCCATCCACTGGCCACCACATGGTGATGTCAGGGGGCAGATGGCATCAAAAAAGTGTTACTGTTTTGTTTGTTTTTTAGGAAGGGGAGACAAACAATATAGTGTAGTTCCTTGTTGCTGTATGACTTCAAGTCATTTCCAATTTGTTGTTGTTGCTGTTGTTGTTGCTGTGTACCTTCAAGTTGCTTCCAACTTGTGGCAACCCTAAAGTGACCCTACCATGGGGTTTCTTGGCACATTTCTTCAGAGGAGGTTTGTCATTTTCATTCTTTGAGGCTGAGAGAGTGTGACTTGCCCAAGGTCACAGAATGGGTTTCATGACTAAGCAGGGATTCAAACCCTGGTCTCCGGAATCATCGTCCAACACTCATAGCATTACGCCACACTTCCAGTCTATGGCAGCCCTAAAATGAGCTTACCGGGGGGGGGGGTGTCTTGGTGAGATTTGCTTAGAAAGGGTTTGCTATTGCCTTCCTCTGAGGCTGAGACAAAGTGACTTGCCAAAGTCTACACTACACTGGATCTTGGTGTAGTGCTACCTTTACACTCTATCTGAATACCATGGCTCCATGATGCAGTATCTTGGGAAGAATATGAAGAATGTTTCTATTTTTTAGTTTTTAATTGATTATTTTTAAATATTGATTATTTTTTAAAAATTCTTTTACTTTGGAGTATGTTGCAAACCATCCAGAGTGCCTCATAAATGACTTTCTTTTCTCAATAACTATATCAAGATATGAAATGTAGGCCCTCCTTTACCCTAGTTAAGATTGTTTTGCCGTCCAGCCATGCTGTGTCATTCTGGCTGGCAATAGCTCTCCAAGGACTAATCCCATTGCTAATCCTACCGAATCAAATGTTAAATGAAATCAATGTTGTAAATCCCATTGGAGCTATCAATCTTTCTCTTGGAAATTCAAGAATTTGAACCCAAGACCCTACAAAAGTATAATTCTTCAGTAGATAGTGGATATCCTGAGTTGCTTTGCAGCTCTTCCACACTGCAGAAATAAAACATCTTGTGGAATCCTGGCAAATCCTGGGATTTGTAGTTTGGTGAAGTATTCAGCTTGGTCCATGAGAGCTCTGGTACCTCACCAAACTACAAATCCCAGGATCCTGTAGGATAAGTGATGGCAGTTAAAGTGGTATCAAAATACTTATTTCTGCAGTGTGGCTACGTCCTTGGAAGCATGGGCAAGAAATTAAATAAATGCATTTATCAGAGTGGCATAGTTGATGTATGCCTCCACTATCTTTAAAGAAGTACCAATACATTTGTGTATGTGTGTGTGTGTGTGTGTTTGGTTTCTTTTTATTTTACAGTGATGGATTGAACTGTGATAGACAGATCCTAAGTCTCTGTTATCTGACTGGGTCACTATGGAAATCAATATGATATAAACTCTTAAGACTTGATTCTCCTTAAACATTCTGTGATTCACCAAAATATCCCAAAAGCACAAGATGCTATCTGAGCTTGTGTGCTAAGAAGGGTCAGCTCTGGTTAGAACTTGGATGGGAGACTACCAATGAATACCAGATACTTCAAACTTTATTTTAGAGGAAGGAACTAGAAAAACTACCTCTGAGTATTCCTTGCTTGAGAAAACTCTATAAAATTCATCGGGTTGCCATAAGTCAACAGGTGAATTGAAGGCACACACACACACATACACATTCTGTACATATAATCATTAATGGTGATCTTGTGAGAGTGTTCTTCTTCTTGTTGTTGTTATTTATTCATTTCTTACGTGTCTCTCCCCATGGATCAAGACAGGGAACAAAAACAAATCATCAATTAAGATTATCAATAAACCACATTAATTAAAACATGCAACAGTTTAAAAGGACAAATAAAACAAATAAGAGATGATTGTAAAAGTTGTGTATCCCCCATAGCCAGGAAAACGGCTGATAAAATATAAGAAACTTACAACATTCATCACAAAACTACCTCCAGATGGATTGTGCAAGATCAACAACTAGATGGCAGAGGCAATGTGTATTTTTCTACCTCCATCATACTCTACAGTGAGGGTAGGCATGCTCAAGAGCCAGAGGTTCACAGTGCACTGTTTAGTTGCCATTTTAGGTGAGCTGAGGTAATGCCACATCACTTCCAGTTGTGCCTGGGATGGTTGGGTTTTTTTGGAGGGGGTAAGGGGAATCATTCTGTTATAGTATGGAGATCTCCTTAAATAGTACTTTGTAGTTTTTAAAAAGGTTTTTTCTAGTGGAAAATGTGGAGAGTTTTGGCTAAAAATAATTTTGGCAATTGCTAGGGGTTGGGGTGGTGGTGAAGGGTCTTGTTGGACCCCACAAAGGGCAGGCTGCATGATTCCCAGTCTCGCTCTGGAGGATGGAAGACAGCACTGTTTCAAGATTTAAGAAAAACCACAGAGGTGGTCAACACACTCCTCTAATCATTATGGTCTATAAGGAAGTTGTTGTTGAAGAAATAAATACGTAATATAAATCTATTAAGCGACAAAACTCTGTAAATTTTCTATGAATGCAGTTTTAAACAATGAAAATGTTTTAAGCGTTTGGTCTCCCCCTCCAGCCAAAGCTCCTTAGCTTAGAGAGAGGACTTTAGTTTTTATATTTAAATACAAAGAAACAGTGAATTTTCAAACTCTTTAGATGGAACTATTAATTCTACATTAAGGAAGAGCCTTGCATAGTAATTAATGGCAGATTACAATAGGCTTTGATCAGTTATTTGTTTTCCTGACATCTTTTCTTCATCTCCTTGGTCTTGACTAAAATAATTGCAATGAAGACACAAGTGCACAGCAATTAATGGTTCAAAATGTAGCCTGTACCTTAATATTTTGAAATCAATTGACTTTCCAGACAATTCAGTGATATGTGCAAAGGGGTTGGTGTGGTTTTGTCTGGTGCTTGTAGGGTGCTAAAATGAGAAGGATACAAATTAGCATAAAGAAAAACTTGCCATTCCTTCTTTTAAAAATAAAAGGCTTCACTTTTATAAGCCTGATGGTTGTTAAGCAACAGTTATGCATGTTAAAAGAGAATAAATTAAAACTTCACATCTCCTTAAGCATCACTTCAAACTATGCTGAATCCCAGTCAATGCCTGAAGACTGAATTCCCAGTCAGAAGAATTGCTTTAACATTTAAGCACAAAGGTATCATCATTAGGGTTAAATCAGTTCTTTGGGAAATGTCTCAACCATGGCCACTCTTTAAGCTGAAACTCTTTTTCAACAGGCAGAGGCATATTAGACATACACACAGAGAGAGATATCTCCTTTCACTATAGTTGGCATACCACAGTCATGTCTTTGACTTTTGCAGATTTCATAATTTGTGGATTCTAGGAACTTCTATTATTATTATTATTATTATTATTATTGACTCTAGGAATCTCTAGAACCTCTATTGCATCCACCAGAAGTCATGCTAGAAGACTTAAAGATTGCTAGAGAGAACACTTCTCTAGGCATTTGTAGGTCGCACAGCACAATTTTATGGTCAACCCCTGGCAGATGTTGACCATAGAGTTGCATGAAAGGATGTAAAGATTCATAGAGAGGTGTTCTCTCATGTTAAAATAAAGGGTTTTTTTTTAATTTGTGGTATTTCCACTTTTATGGTGGTCCTGCACCCCTAACCCCAGTGAATGTGGCAGGCCCACTATATAAGTACTCTTCCTCCAGCCTAGTAGTGCAATAATTTTGTTAGCGTATAACAAGAAATCATTTTGTAGCTATCTGTTAAATGACTAGAATAACCATTCCACTAGGAATAACTCTTCCACATGACTAAAATATAGTGTTATGCATACTCCCCATCTCTGAGGAGTGGAAAGTTCTTTTGAAGGAGGTCATTGGAGGATAGCAGACATCTCAAGGGCCTTCTTCCTCAAGGGTCTCAGCAGGTGCCCCAACAGTCTGACACTTTGGAGAGATGGATTGAGAGATATAGATGTGAAGGTGAGGGGGTCTAAAATGAGTCATTGACCTCCTCCAAACAAGAATTCTGTCCTCAAGTGAAATTTTCCTTGGGTTCTCAAATTTCTAACAATACAGAGAATGAGACACTGAAAATTGTACATTTAGAACTCTTATATTTGGTGGGTTCATATTCCTTTAGTCACTTTGCCTGCTTTTTTTCATTGGATGTCTAAACTGTCTTTCTAAATGCACAAATGAAGTTTTAAGTGAAGGATTGAAGGAAAATGTCATTGGGCACAGGTTTCTTATTTTGGTGGCAGTGTCCTCATCTCCCCATCCCCACTCTCCATGGCTACAACATTGGCATCTTCTCCCTGGCAATCTGGATAATTCAGGTGATTCACTATACCAGAGTTACATCACCATGATATTATTATGCAGTGGCAACCTTCAGTAGGATCATGGCTTTCAACAGATAGCCAAAGGTCCTACCTCAGTTCTCCTGGGTTACAAGCACACCCACCATCCTAAGATCTTTATATGCCAAACTGACAATCAGAGAGAGAGAGAGAGAGAGAGATTCTCTCATACTCTAGCCTCTTGTTCTTTTCATATGCAGATAATTTTCGCTCTCCTCTTGCAACCTGATGAGTCATGTCTTCTGCCCATCAACTCCCATTGATACATATTACCATAAGATTTGGACTATCCATGCTTTTCTGTCAAGTGTGACATCTTGTCTCATGCTAAACCCACACTCATTGCACCTCACACAGAAAGGCATTCCATAACAATATGAATGGTAGTTGGGTAAGGAGTCTTCTGCAGTTCCTTTAATACCAGGGCATATTTATATTGCTTGTTCAAATCTCTTATCTGTGTTATCTTTCAGCAAACTCAGGCTGATTACCTCCTTTTCTTCTGAACCAGTTGTATGCAATGTCAGCCAAGTTCTAGAGCCTGAACTCTGTAATTTACTTCTGACACCTGGTGGCAACTGATTGCATATCCTGCTCAGTCTGCATACATGAAATTATTATTCATTTGGCATTCAATGAATGTCAGTTTCTAGGAAATGATACAGAAAAGGCAAGAGAAAATGGAACTCTGCCCAATATGAATGGTAGATGTGATAGATAGATGATAGAAAGTATTAATTTATGGAATCCATAACCCACAAGATGTAGTGATAGCCACAGGATTAACATTAAATGGGAAATTTAATGGGCACAGTTTTATGGAGCAAAAGTCTATCAGTTTACAGCCATTGAAGACAGTGGTGGTGATGATGGAGGTAGTGCTGATGATACCTTTCAACATCCAGTATTTCCACACAGTGGCAACAAAACAATAGCAAACCATAAATTGACAGGTTATTTGAAGGTATACACACAGAGAAAACATTAAGCTGAAATTCTAATGGTGTCTTGTGCATGTGTAAGTTTGTTTGCGGAAGTGGTCACCATGTCTCTTTCATGGCACCTTCATCCCTCTTGATGAAAATTATAGGTGGAGAATTGCTATGATTTGGACATCAGAGTGGAGAACAAAAATCACAACACATCTTGGTGGAAAAAAATACTTGCTGTTAGAAAAGGTGGCTCTTCCATTTTTAATGTAAATTGAGAGGCAAGGCACAGGTTGGTAGCTATGCTGCCACTTACTGTAAAATAGGAACCTCTAATGGTCCAGAAAAATGATAGTATGTGAAGATACAGCTTCATTCCCAAATTTATTATAGCTATGAAGGCAGCCATCTTTTGCCCACATCTCATGGCCCTTGGAATGAAGGTACAGCATCCCATTGGTTACCTTAAGGAATATGGGAGGTGACTAACTATTGGGCAGGTACTGGATATTTAGCTATCATTGTAATACAGGAGCTACTAAACAATTATTACCTGCATGCTTGAATAGTGTTCATTTGAGATATTGCCTGCCTCCTTCTGGAAGTTAACTGTAAGGGTAGACTTTCTGATCCATGTTCCCGGCAGCAACCTGCCTGACTGCAACTATGTGAACATGGAGCCCCTTTGGGAAATATACTCAGTTTTGTTAAAAGATGTTCCCTCTCCCTCCTGCCTCCTCCTTTGGTTTCTTTTAAAATTTCCGTGATGTTTCCCTTGAGAAATGATTCTCAAATTCACCATGACTTCTGTTTGAGATGCTATTTTTCATGTCAAGTTGAGATAGGATTTCAGAATTACCCCACAAATTGGCTCATCTACAGGTATGACTATAAATGACAAACTAGAAGATGAATCAAAATAAACACCGACATGGCTGTGTGTCCTTTAGTGGTGCATCACTTTGCCATTAAATTGTTCTAAGTGAAGTCACAAGAGTAATAGAGTCATAAGTACAAGAATGAATAGCTGTCAGGAAACTGCTGACTTCCAGCCTGTCAAGCATGCTGGCTTAAGGCCAGGTGAAAGTTTTGTCTGCTCCTTATTAAATAAATTTGCACTTGTGTGATCAATCTGGGCTTGCTTGTCTTTGTTTAAGATATGTGGAGTACAGACACGGGTCACAGCAAGAGGCTTATGGATGCCATGTAATTTGCTTCTGAATGTATTTGAAGATGGAGATTGATCTCCAGAGGCTCTTGCAACAAGCTGAACTCCATGCCCTTTGATGTGATTGCAATGGGTGGTATTACTCAGAAGGTTAGCAGACAAATTTGGGAGTTATGGATGGAGGAGTAGGCTCATTCAGTTCCCACTTCAAAATACCTATTCTTATAAGTCAGTCAAAAAGAACTGGAGGCATGTTACAGGATATTCCAAAGAAATAAATATCCTTTACCTTTCCTGGTATTGATCACATACATGTCTTCTGGTAATTCCAATCTCTCATTCAGTTGCTCCCCTTCTCTGCCCAGTCTTCCTGCTTTCTTCTTCTACACCAGTTTCCTGTCCTTGTCCAGCTCTGAACAGCTCTGCCACAACCAGAGTCAGCTTTCCTGCTGGTCTTCCCTGGCTTCAGCACCAACCTTCAGGGCAATAGTGTAGAGCCACAAAATAGCTGGGATTTCAGCACCACAGAGAGCTCTGCATGTACTACTTACTCTGACAAACACTGGAGGCTTGATATTAACAGTCCAGACTATTGTGCCTTCCCTATGATATATCCCTTTATGCATCTAATGCTGGAGTATACCTTGTCCTTGAGGATCATCCTTCAACATTTCCCATTAGCTTTTCACCTGACATTATGTTTCCACTCTTGGAAGGCACTGTGAAGTCAGGGGTGCTTTACTCTTTGGTGAAACAGGTTGGTAAGAAGGGACCCATGAAGGACAAATCAGCCTCATGAAGCATTGATCAGAGATCTGGTAAAGAGAGAGGTTCAGAGTCATTAAGATCTGTCTTATTCAGGATCAGGCAATTTGGTTTTATTTTTCAGGTGGCAATATATAAGTCATGAATCCAAACAGTCTACCCACCTCTGTCTTTGAATGTTGGTTGCTTTTTGAGTTAATGCTTGGTGTTACTTGCCTTATATGATATCAGGACAGTTCAGCTAGCCACTGCCAGGATTCTCAGCACTAACTTTCCACCAAGTCCACTAGTTCCATAAATGATTTTCACTTTTTTTCTTGCAAGTCTGTTCCATACCAAAAGTGTCAAAATATTATTTTCTCCTCTGTAAGAGAAAGAATAAATAATAAAGCCACCAATGCTCCTGAGTGTCCAGAAGCAATGGTTTTTTTGTTCTCTTCTTCAGCTTGGCAGGTGTATGTTCTGTCTTCCAGTAGACTCATTGCTTACATTTCCCCCCTCCCATCTCTTCTCCTTATTTAAGCTTTGCAATTCTGAGATTGTAAGCTTAAAGCAGATTCTTGTCAGTTCTGTATGTCTAGGAACAAAGACACTCATAGCTTTTGAAACAGATTTTTAATATTTTTCAAGGACTTTTTTCTTGCTACTTGTGCTGTTTCTAGCCTAGTTCATATGTGAACTGGCTTGAGTGTTGCTCTTGGTAATTTTACTTTTGTAGGGTTTAATGTCCATATTGTTTGTGCTTGCTTACGGTTTACTTTATTCTGTAAATTGTTTTCAATTTTTGTTGTTGTGCAGTACCTTGAACAGCGTTGGCATGAAAGATGGATACATTAAAAAGAAAAGAAGGCAAAAGAAATTAAAAACTTTGTAGGTTAGATCCTACATGTGTCTTTGCTCCAGTGCCAGTTTGGTGGTAAATCAGCTCTGAGTTCTAGTCTGAAATTTAAAGGAGATAGTTTAGGAACTGAATTTATTTAGGTTATAAGATTCAGCACCTAGGATAGCTCCTTTAAAGATCAGATTAAACTCCAGAGTGGATTCACCTTACCACTAGGCACCACTACTTCCATGAACAGAAAGAGTTATTTCATCAATTTTCAGCAGTGGAATAAGAGGGGTGGGAATATTTACTACATGCCCTTAACTTTTTATCTAGAGAGAGTCTGGGAGTTTGACAAAGCAAGAAGCTGGTAAGGTCAGTACACTGATTTTACCAGTCTGGTGGTGGTGGGGCGGGAGAGTGCTCATCCAGACACTCTCTCTCTGCAGGACCTTGAAGGCTGAAGGTTTTAAAAATGAGTAATTAACAAAAGTGACTCCAAGTAAAAATCAGGTAGAAGGACAAGCTGATTTTGCATAAAAAATCTTTATTTTAAATAAAGAAAAATATAGTAGCAGAAACCAAAAAACAAACAAACCAAAAACCACCAACCCAAATATTGACCATTTATAGTCAATATTTCTCAAGGTAAAATAGGAGAAAAACAGTACAGAAGCTAAAAAACAACAACAAACCTTCTCCTAACCAATCTAAGGGGCTTGAATTGAGTTTAATGTAGTATAGGCTAAAATACATACATGGGTTTTCTCATCCTTGGACATGAAGACAATGACTGGAGACTGGAGCAGGAAAGCAGGCCTCAGAGAGAGGGAGAAGAGGTGTAAAAGAGAGCAGCAGGCCTAGGAGGCAGGAACAGGTCAAAGAGAGAGATTCTCTCTGTGTGTCTGTCTTTTAACTTCTTGGTTAAAAGTTGGGGGATGGTCTCCTAAAAGTGAATGGAACACCTCTGGGTGGGGCAAAACATGAACTCAACATGTGCTTGCAAAAGAGAAGAGGTGAACATGCCCTTCAGGTTCTGATGATATCTCTTAAGGGGTCTGAGCACTAGAAATAATGTGCTGTGTACACAGGATGAAGCCAACCAGTATAGATATTTATCCTCTTTATCCAGCTCTCTGTAAGCTGCACAATATCTCACAATAGCAAGGTGTGCCAGTTTGAGCCAATTCTGCAGGTTTCCATTTCATGGAGGTAAGCAAAGCAGTTTTCATCAGTGTAATCATTTTCTTGTCATCTGGAGGGAACGGGTTTGGAGTTCAACATCCAGTTTGCAGTTTAGATTAAGGCTTGGCTTTTCCCAAGGTGAACAAAGGATCCAGGCCCTAGCTTGTCCAGTATGCTTTCTTAACAGATTGTGCAGACTGTGGCAATAGACAACTTTCCTGTCTTATGCATCAAAGCCTAATATTCATATTTATTGAGCTTATCTGGTAACAAAGTGATAATGAGTGAAAATTCTGTCCCTGAGAATTGGGATCTCCTGAGTTGAATTCACTTTGGAGAGTATACCTGGTGACAGGAGCACAAATGGGATCAAACACTTTACATTTTCCATTTAATCCAGCTCTGATTAAAATGAACGTGGAACTCAGAATTATACTCTGCATGTGCACACCAACGTTAATTTTGATGCCTTCCTTAAAATGTTGACATTATATAGCAAAATATTTTGTATGTGCTTTTGAAATTACTGGTATAGCACTAAAAGAGTGTTAAAACTTGAAAAGTTGATTGTATATTGAATCTGTACACCAGATGTCATTCTATTATTTCAGTATTCAATAAAAATATTACAAAATAGATGATGCACACTTGAATGAAATAAAAACACCCTATAACTACAATGATAGGAATAAGACTTTAAATCCAATACTATGATAGGCTATCTCTTTTCTTAAAAAAACAAAAAAATAAACAAAAAAAAGAGGGGGTTTTTTTTTGGGGGGGGTGGACATTAGAAAGATTAGCCAGAGTAGGAAATAAACAGAAACATATATGATCATGGAAATGCAACATCTGTGAAGGACATCTGCATTTTTCTTCTAATAACCTCATTCTAGTAGAACAGGGGTAGGCAACCTTTTTGAGCCGGGGGCCGAGTTGTTGTCCCTCAGACAATTGGGGGGCCGAAGCACCAAAAATAAATAAATAAATACATTTAAAAATAAAAAATAAAAAATTAAAAATTAAAAAAATATGCATGCATACTCTCTCAGCGCCAGAAAAGCCAGAGCAAAACCCCTGTGGAGATTTTGCCAAGAAAACCCCAAGAACAAGTAAAAACAACAATAATCAATATCATCATGGCGGGGGGCATCGGCGGCATCGGCGTCGGCAGGACTGGCCTGGGGCCGGTCCAAAGGCGTCAGGGGGCCGTATCTGGCCCCCAGACCATAGGTTGCCTACCCCTGTAGTAGAAAGTAGAAATAGTAGAGTTTTGTCACGCACAAAAACCTGAAAAAAATCACGAGGTTAAACTATGTTACTAGCATTTGTGATGTTTGTTTCACAGGACACTTTTGGTAACCATGTTTCTAGTACAGAAAAAAGCCTGAGAGGCTGGGATGTCATTTACAGTGGATAAATGCATGAAAATTTGCACCTACTCCAGCAACAGATATCTGCCAAAATCTTTCTTCTTGTCACAAGACAAGGATGGGGCATAAGAATTGTGCAGTCATACAGATGTGGTTGAATTTCAACTCCCAGAATTCTTCACTATTGACCATGTTAGCTATTACTTCCAGAGGTATAGTCAAATAACATCTAGAGGGTCACATAATTTCCAGCTCTGCCCTATGGTTTGTTCTTCTGAGAAGGTATAATAGAACCTTTGAGTTGTCCAGTTGTGGGCACAAGAGTTCAAAAAAGATATCAACAAGCTGGAATATGTCCGGAGAAGGGTGAGGATGGCTGCATCTACACTACAGAAGCAATGAAATTTGACACCACTTTAACTGCCATGGCTGAAAGCTATGGAATTCTAGGATTTGTAGTTTTGTATCAGAGGGCTCTGGTGCTGCAACAAACTATAAATCCCAGGATTCCATAGGATGGGGCCATGACAGTTGAAGCAATGTCAAACTACATAAATTCTGTAGTGTTGCAGCAGCCCAAGATGATCAAAGGTTTGGGAACCAAACTCTATAAACAGCAGTTGAGGGATCTGGGAATGTTTAACTTACAGAAGAGAAGACTAAGGGGTGATATGATAGCCATCTTTAAACATCTGAAGGGATGTCATGTAGAAGAGGGAATAAACTTGTTTTTTTTTTTTTTGCTGCTACAGAGACTATAACCTGAATTCAAATTATTCACATTAGAAGATTTTGCCTAATATTAGGAAGAACATCTTTACTGAAAGAATTGTTTAGTGGAATAGACTGCCTTGGTGGCAGGTGGACTCTTCTTCTTTGGGGATCTTTAAGAAAAGGTTGGATGGGCATCCTTCAGGAGTGCTTTCATTGTATATGAAGATCATTATTGAGAGTATGGAGAACAGTTCAGAAAAATTGGAAGAACGAGATTCCCAGATGGACCTCAGTGAACGAAGCTTTTTATAGACAAGAACCGATGTGTACAGATCACTGGGTAGCATATGATGAGATACTGGTTAGAGAGCAAAAGGAAATAAAATTGAAAGAACTTGAAGAACTGAGGGAAGCAGGATATAATCCAGGTTTGTTATTATATAGACACATTAAAGAAAGGTTTAAGACAGACTATAAAATCAACGGTTTTGAAGAAAAAGATTCAGATTTGACTAGAATTATCAAAGCAGAGGGAAATCATTATATTTCCAAAATTTTATAAAATGTTGTTAAAATATGATTTGGAATCTGAAAATGCTAAACATTCTATGGTTAAATGAGCTCAAGATATAGGACACCCAATTCAATTAGAATGGTAGGAATATGTATGGAAAAGAGGTATTAAATTTATTGCAAACTACAATGTGAGAGAAAACTGGTATAAGATGAAGTTCCACTGGTACCTAATACCATATAAATTACCCAAGATCTGTAAGAACACAAGTGATGTGTGTTGGAAATGCAATAAGGAAGTTGGTCATTTTTTCCATGTTTGATGGAACTGTGATAAAACCAGAGAATATTGGAAACAAATCCCTTTAGAAATTCAAAAAATATTAAAAATCAAAATTCAATTAGATCCCAAATTATATTTACTAAATATGATTATAGATAAAGAAATCAGGAGAAAATTTGAGACTATATTACTGTACATGATCTCTGCTGCTGAATATTATTCGCTTCAAAATGGAAAAGAGACTCATGCCCTGAAGTAAAAGACTGGCTTCTTAAACTTTATGAATTCATGGAAATGGATAAATTAACCAAATTACTAAGGGGAAAAAAACATAGAGAAACACGTTCAAGTATGGGACCCTTTCATAACGTATTTACAAGAAAATAAAATTTCCAGTTATACGATTGGATTGATTTAAAATATGAGATTTTCATTATAATTTAAGGGAAAATACTGTAGAATAATAATAATAATAATAATAATAATAATAATAAAGTAATGTGAAAAATTATGTACAGATTTTATAAGGAAACGATCCACAAAACAAGGAAGTTGTTTTAGTTTGGTATGTTGTTTTAATTAGTATAAAATGGATGTTTTGTAACTGGTTTTGTCTTTGTTTTATGTTTTTTGTTGCTTGTTTTATTTGTTTTTTGTTTTTGTGTTTTCTTTTTCCTTTATGTAGTGTTAAGTTTGTTCTGTTTATGTATTATTATGTCTATTTATATTATGTATGAATGTTTGAAAGACAATGTTTTATATACAGAAGGAAATAATAAAGATTATACGTAAATTGTTCTGTGGCCACTCTTGCTGCCCACATTTTTTAATTTGAAAAAAAACAAACAACACCCAACAACCATGGGAGCAATTACTTAATGGATTATTTACTCTGGACTTTCTTAGAAGTGTGGGAGACAGGGAAGTTGGTAGGCGATTGTGCAAAGAAAGCACACACACGCACACACACGCACACCTCTCTTGGCCACCTGCACATAGACATACACACACCTCTTGGCCACCTCTCAGATCTGGGAGTCACAAGCACTCCACATCACATCTACCAGAAATTCACCAGCATTTCATTTTCTTTTGATGTGAGGCAGATGATAGTAATTTGTTTCCATCACGCTGAATGAAAATGGTCAGGAAAAAAAAATACAACACAGCCTTGCAGATATGAAAGACATTGATCAACATACCCTGGAGCATTTGATAGAAATGATGATACTTAAAAAACTGACATTTGGATATTTGACTTAGTAGAGGAGTTAGTAATCTGTCATCTCATTCTACTTTATTGCCCATTTTCCTTTTGCCTACATCTGTTTTCACAATTCAACCCTTTCCAAAACCTTTCAGCCAGTAAATACATATTAATTTCTGAGTTCATATGAATTCAACATGCTAGATTGGATTAATGAAAAACAAAACACTAAAGAAACCTGAAAATGTTAATCTAATATATACTTTTTTGTCTTGCCTGTGGTTAAGAGAGACATAAATTTGATAATGCAGGTTTGAAAACAGTCTCTCACAGAGACCACAGGAGGAATCTGATTATCCTTTTACCTGCTTATTGCTTTATCCTGCTGCTTATCACATCCTTAACTGACTTTGTGGAGCCAGGCTTGAATTTCTATCATACCCCAGACAAGTTCCCCACATTGTGGTTATGCACCTTAATGCATTCTGTATATTGAGAGATTAGTATCACTTTAATGCCAGATTTCTCTATCATGGTTTACAGTAGGCTCCTTTTTGGTGATTGGATTGACATCCCAGCCCCTGAGGCTAACTGTTAGATCAGGTCAGCCAACTAAGGGGGGTTGCAGACTGCCAGAAATAGTGTGAATTCAGTCCACTTTTAGGGTTAGGGTTAGAGTTAGGGAACCATGGGAACTGTATTTTATTGTGGCATCAGAGTTGTCTGACAGAGAAGGCTCAATGTCTCAGGAAAATAACAGTTCCCATGATTCCCTAGCACTAACCCTAACCCTAAAAGTGGACTGAATTCACACTATTTCTGGCAGTCTGCAACCCCCCTAAGTTAGTGTTGCCATTCTGACAAGACAAAGAGCAGATGTGCTGTTATGTTGTATGTTTAATCTTTTTTTCATAAATGACTTTAACTGACTCCAAATATTAACATGTGAATCAAGATCCTACATCACAGATGTAGTTATGAAAGACTATGAATCCTCTCCTGACTTGACTCATGAAACCTCCTTTAACAACCAACACCTGCATCAAGTGACACGGGTCTATTCTGCTGGTGATCAGGTTGCAGCAGGTTAACATTTTTAGCCTCTTACTGCCAACAATTTCTGATGTGATAAGAAGTTGTGACAAGGGTCCTTATTCTGATTGTCAAAAGGGGGCTGGAAACATAAAATTATAAAGCTAGAAAAAACAAGGGCCATCCAGTCCAACCTCCTGTTGTGCAGGAATACACAAAGTATTCCCAACAGATGACCATCCACCCTCTGTTTGTCTGGTTTATACATTTGTAACTGCACAACAGGATGCAGAAACCATTTTTTTACCATTGGGGGAAAAAAGCAAAAAGTGGCACTGAATCCTTGCAATACTGAATTGTGGTGAAAAATATTTGTAGCCATATTTCAATTAATAGAGTAGACATGTTGCTGGTCACTACTTCCCCAACAGAAATGTTGATATCAGAGGCAGAAATAACATGGAAAAAACAGGGATATGTTTCTACACTCCAAACAAAGAAGAGCAATTCAACATGTTTGAACTAACTTTTTATTCAAAAGAAACAATGTGCACATGTGAAATGAAACAACTGGGTCAGGTAAGTCTTGCACAAGTAGGCAAAAATATTTTGAACCTTCTAGAGATCACCTGGAGGCTTCTTCCAAAATTTATACAGGGATGATTTTCAACTATGTCCACTTTTCTTATGATTTCCACTTTGGTAGCTAGATTTATAGTGTATAACAAGAAATCATTTTGTAGCTATCTGTTAAATGGCTAAAATACCATTCCACAAGGAATAACTCTTCCACAGGACTAAAGGATAGTGTTATGCATACTCCACATCTCTGAGGAATGGAAAGTTCTTGGGAAGGAGGTCACAGGAGAACAGCTTATCTACTCTTCCCTTTTCTCTCTGTTTTGGGGTTCACACATCTTGCCAGTTGTATGCAGGGACGTAAAGTTACAGTAGGATCATCCAGAGGAACACTCTGCTCTTCCCCAGACCAAGTATTGTTTATTGCATTGTTTACTACAGACATGCCACTGCCACCCAATATCAAAAGCCTCTGTGTTTCTCCAGCCCTTCTCTACCACGCTTCCAATGCTGCTACTGCTGCTTATATAAATGGCCAGATAGATAAGGGATGAGAAGGAAGTGGGGGAGGATAAGTCAAAGCCTTTCTAAAGGGAGGTTTCATGTCTGAGGCTTTGTTAACTGAAGTATGCCTGCATTTATTTCTTTAAATAACATTATTCCTTTTCTCCCCAGACTGGTGAGTCTCAAGGCAACTCACAACAAAATTAACCGAAAAGATACAGCTGAAAAATAATAAAATTAGAACACAGGCTAATCGTAGTAATACTATGCAAACTGAATTAAAAGCAAAATAGATTATAAGCATAATAAGTACACAAACACACGGAGGCCAGAAACTTGTTGCTCTCATACACATGTGTTCCTGTAGATAGGAGTTGTTATGTGGGGGGCATTGTGCAACAAATATGTTCAGTTCATAACTGTATAAGCAGAGACCCACAAATATAACCATTTCACATGCAGTTGTGTATTCCTGGATAGTGCATAATAATTAGTCATTGTCTTCAGTATACCACTTTACTCAGTAGGATTGTAGAATCACATACTATGCCTTCCCCATTGAACAGGCACATTGGCAGATACACAGTTGGTTGCATGATAGCCACATTCAGCAGAATGTTGGTATAATGCAACAACCATGTCACAATATAAGGATAAATGTACATTGAACAAGCAAAATGTAGGGCATCACCCTTACTTCTGATGTACTTCACATGCACTTGTAATAACCTACTTGTAAGGTAGGACAGTATTGTTGTAATCAGTGTGGCTGGGACCCTCTTGGTTATTCCCAACTAGAGTAAACCCACTGAATCAATTATTGAAGGTAAGTCAACACATAAGTGGATACAACTATGGACTTGATCACTCCAGGTTTGAACAGTGGAATCAGCACCTTCAATTATGCCTAAAAAGTGAGGCCAAAAACCTAAGCAAATCCACTGTTCCACTGATATGGAAACTACCAGCTGCTACAGGGCAGGCAGACATAGCCTCCAATAGAGAGGAATGGTTAAGGAGAGGTGTCAGGAGGAACAGCTGGGGGGCTATGACTGCTGATTTGCATTGTCTTGCCACCAAGATGGTTGCCCTGTCCTTTCAAATGGCAGGGCCAGCCTTGGAGAGATTCCTGATAACAAAAATACTACCCAAATAAGCAGGTATTCAGTCTGCATGGAAGAGATTTCACCTGAATTAATCTTAAGAAAAGAATTATTAATATTAAGTGGATGGTTATTGGGAGTTATTCAAAGTGAGGTGTCCACCTCAAGCAGCTTATTTTAACTGTCATGAAAGGGCAGCAAACAGTTATCCATGTAATTTATTGTGGGCCCTTTCTACTGCTTTGAAAGGGGTTTGTTTTTTTGGATTTCAAAATAAGCTGGTTCATCTTTAGTATTTTCAACCTTGACAAATGTCTTTCTTTCTTTCTTTCTTTGAGTGTGTGTATATGTGTTCTCCATTTGCTGCTCAGGCAGCAAAATAGCTTTGGCTTTGCCTGCTTCTTTACCCTTCCATTGTGTAGACTCAAGTGGTTTCAATAAATTCCATACCACCTCTTTCAGATCCAATATGTTTCAAATAGTTTTGCCTTTGAATAATTTGAAATAGAGAATAGAAAGAAAAGGAATGGAGTTGGTTGTATATCCTTGGCAACCCTATTCCATAACTTTAAAAAGAAAAAAGTTAGTCAGGAACTATGCCTAAGTGCATGCAACTCAAACCACTGCATGTTGTTGTTGTTGATAATAATAATAATAATAATAATAATAATAATAATTTATTTACTTATATCCCACTTTTCTCCCAAGATAGGTACTCAAGGTAACAATATTATAGCCATCAATGTCAAACATGTTGCTGTTTCTTGAGTATGACTTTTCGTTCTCACTCTAAACTCTCTTCAGGTTGTTGTGTGCCTTCAAGTCATTTATGGGGCTTTCTTGGCAAGATTTATTCAGATGAGGTTGCCATTGCCTTCCCCTGAGGATGAGAGTGTGTGATTTGCCCTGCATGTTTCCATGGCTGAGGGAGAATTTGAACACTGGACCTCACTCCGTTCATACCCCTTAAATCTTAAATCTACTATATAGGATTCACAGTTCTACAGACCAAATGTAGAAGGGCATGACAACTACTGCAATGAGGATGATCTATTCTGTCACCAGTGCCCATTGCAATGACAGATGAACATCATTGAATACATTACCCCTGTTTCCCTTCCATTCTCCATTTTTTCTTATATTCCTGTTTTTCCTTGTATTGTATTGAGCTGTCCTTGGGTATTCTGTAAAGTCCCATACTTGATACTGGTGCTGTACAAAGTCAATCCCAATACTGCCTTAATATTCAGAGATATATCTGTGTTAGTTTGGAAAATCACTATACAAAGGGATCTTGTAGGACCTTTGAGACTAATTGGCAAAAGAAGTTGTAGCATAAGCTTTCTTAGATTTGGTATCTGAAGTAGTAGTCCAAGTAGACACTTATGCTACAACTTCTTTTGCACAGTTAACCACAAAGGTGCTTCAATCTCAAAGGAGCTGCAAGATCTCTTTGCATACTGACTGTCTTAAGATGTAATCATCCCCTCAGATAACATCTGTATCAAATTAAATTGGCCCTTCCTTCCTTCCTCTTCCTCATACGAATGCACACTATCAGCTCCCAAAACAATATCAATTACTCCTACTTAATATTTACTACAACTAACTCCTCCTCCTCCTCTTCTTCCTCTCCCAATTTAATCTACCTTCAGAATCACTATATATATATATATATATATATATATATATATATATATATAAAATTAAGTCTTACATTTTTTCTTCCAAAGTGTAAAGTGTTTTGCATGGTGTAATGTAGACTGTAAACTATAATGTTTTTGTTACTCCAGAGTGATGTTACTTAATGTCTAACATATGGCATTTACTAGTATCACTGTACAGTAGTGCAGTCTTATACAAATTTTATTTCATTTTATTTCTACCCCTGCTTTTAATGGAAGCTCTCTCAAGGAGGCTTACAATAAAACTCTTAACAACAGCACAGTAATGGGATGCTATAAAGCATGCAATTAAAACAGCACCAGACAAAATCAGGTAATGCAAAGGTAACAGAAAAGTTAGCCTCTTATATTTGTTCAATATCTCTTCTAGCAGGGCAGGGATCATATCTGCATTGCATTTCAGCTCTACAAATCTGTTCACATCAGAAATAATGGATTCCTTTTCTGTCAAGGTAGCTTTGCCACCTATTGCTTAAGGCAAAAATATAAGAACGTCTTTTACTGTAAATTTAATGCAAACTATAAAAACAACAGAAAAGCTGAGCCAAGTCATTCTATCAACTTTGCTTTTTATTAGGGCCAAATCAGAAGTGATTTCTTCTCTTCTTAGTTATAGTTATATTACTTTGCATGGTATAATGCACAATATAAATTGTTAAACAGCAATGTGCAAAACTTTCTTTTGTTTAATCTAGTATGCATGAGTTCTCAATGATCAAGTCCTCTTAGATAAAGATATGATTGTTCTTTTTGCAACAGCCCATATCCTTCCTCATCTTTGCATAGTGTAAATCTATACTTACATAGTTACATGGTGGTTATGCCATACTCTCCCTCTGCTTATTACCAACAATATGCAACTCACATATTCATAGAATCATAGAGTTGGAAGAGACTACAACGGTCATCCAGTCCAACCCCCCACTGTACAGGAATACAAAATAAAAGCACTCCCAACAGATAACCATCCAGCCTTTGTTTGAAAACGTCCAAAGAAGGAGATTCCACCACTCTCTGATACAGCAGTGTATTCCTGCCAAACAGCTTGACAGGACTTCCAACACTGTCAAACAGCTCTCACTATCAGGAAGCGCTTCCTAATATTTAGGTGGAGTATTTTTTCCCCTGTAGTTTTAATCAATTGCTCCAGGTCCTAGTCTCTGGAGCAGCAGAAAATAAGCTTGCTCCATCCTCAATATGACATCCCTTTAAAAAAATTAAACAGGGTTGTCATGTTACCATTTAAACTTCTCGTCCCCAGGCTAAACATAATCAGCTCCCTAAGCCTCTACTCCTAGGGTATGGTTTTCATAGTTTTAATCATTTTGATCCTCCTCCTCTGGACATGCTCTAGCTTGTCAATATCTCTCTTGAATTGTGGTGCCCAGAACTGGACACAGTATTCAGGTGAGGTCCGACCAAAATAAAGAATAGAGTGGTACTATTACTTCCCTCAGTTTAAACACCATACACAGCCTCGGTTCATATTGGCTTTTTTCCTGCTTTTTGTCCTAAGTGCAATTGGGAATGTGCAATGTTTCTGAAATATGAATGAATTAGGAGGCACATTGAAGGCAGTGATGAACAGCTATGTGTCTTTCAAGAATGTGCAACTGCATGACTGAAGCTCTATTGGTTAGTTCCTAGAGTAGACACACTGGTTGGACAATGCACCAACAAATAAGTAAACAGAATTGATTCAATTACTCTATTTTAGTCCAAACTAACAAGGATTTAGGCCTATCTGATTTGGTTATATTTGTGGTACTCCACTTACACAATCATGAACAGAATATGTCAGCCACATTGCCAGCAAAGTACAACCACATGTTTAAGTGGACGCACACAAGTGTAGAATACTAATAGGATTCTGGCCCAAGTCTCAC
Organism: Phrynosoma blainvillii; assembly: GCA_026167975.1. Lineage (NCBI taxonomy): Eukaryota > Metazoa > Chordata > Lepidosauria > Squamata > Phrynosomatidae > Phrynosoma > Phrynosoma blainvillii. The sequence continues at coordinate 23,921,506 of JANUYF010000002.1, forward strand.
TGCAAGTGCTTCTAAAAATTGAATCATCTCCTACTTAATCACATTTCTTTATTAAAGAAATATCAAGATACCTTATTTGGAAACAGTGATACAAGAACTGGGGGCTGTTATTTTGTATGTTAATTATCATTTCTTGATATACATACAAATCTCTGACCATTAAGTATCCCAGTTCTCACGATTTGTGTTTTTCAAACTTCCCAAGAAAGTCCAGTCTAGTTTCTTCACTATAATACTGGCAGAAGAGATGAGAAGTTGAAGTTCAGTACTGTTTGGGGGTGGGGGGTCATTCTTTTTCTGATTTTTTTATTTACTTGGGATGGCATACTTTTTATTGATCCTTTTCATCACTTGGTTCACCTCCTTCTATCCTTGTCTTCTGATGTAGCTCAAGAAGAAAATTGGGAAATGCTTACTTCCATTTTAGGGTGATAGAAGTTGAGCATTAATTTGATTACTAAACTGTCATTTGTCATAATTATTGTTTATTGAAGCAAGCTAGATGCTGAAACTACTGTGTGAAGTTGGCTTGTTCCAACTCGTCATAGCTATAATTAAGTACAGTGGCCAGTTTGAGAATAAAGCTATAATTAAGTACAGTGGCCAGTTTAAGAGTAAAGCTAAAACTCATTGCATTGCGTTTGAAAGAAATGCTGAATAAATTAACTGTGGTTAATTGATAACAACAGTTGAAGCCTCCGACTCCTTGAAGCCACACTGAAAGAGAAGGGGACTCGTAAACTTGAGACTCTGCAACTCATCCTGATATGTTGTGCTTTTATGTGAGTCACTTCCTGGAACCTCAATATATCTTACAACAGAATTCTCATATGTACTGCATTTATGCTACTTCCAAACCTCCATCTCGCTGATGGAAACCGGACAATGCATACATTCTGTAGTCCTTCCTCCCAGGAAGTATAGGTTTACTTTCTAAATTTTTAAAACATTGAAAAAATTATCCCACCTGCAGTGAGTACATATATAATTAGATTTTGCATATTTGGAGACATATACTCAACAAAATTTTATAATCATAAATTTTAGCTCTTTTATCTACAATAAAGGAGATTCTGGGTCTCCTTTATAGCTCCAAGATTATGAAGCCTAGACACTTGATACTTGACATGGAGATAAGGGACTCCTAGAGGTGTTCAGAGTAAGACTGCACAGTTTTAAAATGGTTTATAATAATAATAATAATAATAATAATAATAATAATAATAAATTAATTTCAGTTAATTAAAATCTAGAGAGATTAATTATAGTTATTGAAAATCTGTTTGTAGGCTGCAGTATCATCTTTAATCTCTAGGATGGAGATCTCCTAAACTTTCTCTAGAGACTAAGCTAATAGTGGACCTGAGATATTTCTTTTTACAGAGATTCTGTAAGCAGATACACATGATGCTTACCTCTTCAAGGGCCTGGACTCTTCAAATAGTTGAGAGATAAAAGTGCTTCTCTGTGTGCCTTGAAGTATTTATAACAAAGGTTCCTGTGCCTAGTGGTGAATGAGTCAGAGGGCACGAATGGGTAGAGAAAAGACTGAAGAAAAACCTTGGTAGGAGAGAAAGAGGAGGTGGGGATAACAGAAGAGAAAGACCACTTTGAGTGCATCTGCACCACAGAAATAATGCAGCTTGATACCACTTGTCACAAAATGCTGTAACTCATCCTATGGAATCCTGGAATTTGTTGTTTTAGAGAAGGTCTTTAGTCTTATCTGCCAAAGAGAGCTGGTGCATCACAGAATGACAAATCCAAGGATTCTTATATGTTGGTGTCATGGCAGTTAAAGTGGGGTCAAACTGCATTATTTCTGCAGTTTAAATGCACCCCAACATTCTTTAGAGACAAAGCTGAAGGCAGGCTTTGGACATTACCTTATGCTGAAGGCCTATAGGCAACTCCATATGATACCTCTCTTTGCAGGACCCTAAGACCCATCAGACAGTTAGGTTCTGGGAGAAGGAGGAGGGGAGGACAGAAAGAGGCAAAAAAAGATGCTTCTGCTTGATAAAAATGGAGGAGGAAGGAGAACAGAGTGAAAAGCTGGATGAACAAAAGGTCAATGAGAAAGGATAAGCATGGAGTGAGAAGAGAAGAAAGAAATGAGGGCAAGAGATGACTACTATAGTGGTGTTGTGACTAAAAGAGTTTTCTAACTTTTTGAGGAACTGGGCATTTCTGCTACTGCTAAATGTTTCATTGATAGTATGCATAATAATTCTCTTTGCTCACTTACAGAACCATCACATGTGAATAAAATATCTGTTTGCAGAGCAGTACCAACATTTACCTTCTTTCTGAGTATACATTCTTTTAACTTTTCATGGTATAAGGAACCATCAGTCATCCCTTTCATAATGCTCATGCCTTATACTTAATGAAATGGAAAACCTTGGAAAACAGAAAGAACAAACACCCTCTGAAATAGTTTCATTCAAAGCTATATATGCCATTTAACTTGAAAAGTTATACTAGCAGTTGGTTCAAAAGACTAGTCTTCTAACAAGCATGTTCAGATGTAAAGTTGTGAGATCCTTGTCTATTCAGATGTGATGTATTTTTTAAAGAAGAAGAGGAAAAGATCCCTTACAGTTGCCTTTCTTGATTCCTGTGGAATCACAATACATCCCAGAGGTTATGCCCAGTCTGAAATGCATTTATAACATACTCTCTAAATGTCCTAATTTTACAGGGACAGTCCCAATTAATCATCTGTCATTCAACTTTTAAAGCTGACTTTAAAATGTCCCAATTTATTTCTTTTTCTCCCACTTTCCCCTTTCTCCTCAGCTTACTTCAGTTGCTGCAAAGTACATTCAAAGTCCAATAGTATTCTGCAATTCAATAAGCAGGAAGGAGAGGAAAAGAGGGGACATACTATTCCCCTTCCCAGTACGCTCAGATAAAAGCAAACTGCTACAGCCTCTCCTAGGTCCAAATACACTGCAGAAGTAATCCAGTTTCAGTATGTTTTAACTGCCCTGGTTCAATGCTAGGGAATTCTGAGAACTGTAGTTTTCTGAGACATTTAGCCTTGTCTATCAGAGAGCTCAAGTGCCATAATAAACTACAATTACCAGGATTCCCTAGTATTGAGCCAGGGCAGTTAATGTGGTCTCAAACTGGATTCATTCTGTAATGTGTTTTGGACCCTAGCCTGTGTGTTCTTCCTCATTGATTTTGCCATCTTGACCAAACTCTGATGTTCTTTGGCCACACATCTTCTGGTTTTCATGTGTGAAATGTTGGACAGTATGCATAACTTCTAAGTTCTAGTAAGGGATGTTGCAGACCAGCCCAAAAGGCCGGCCTGGGGGTGGAGTTGGGGCAGGGCAGCCACATGCCAGCTGCCCCAACCCCAGCGTAGCGTACAGCATCCTGACGCTGTACACCCGTACACAGGGTATGCAGCATCAGGACTTCCTTCCAGCACAGTGTGTAGACATGCTGCACCAAAAGGGCATGGAAGAGCTGTGGTGCCAACTCTTAGGGCGACCTTTTGCTGCCCCTAAAAGGAGCATCATTTTGCCACTTTTTTAGGGGTAGCAAAAGGGAGGATCAGGGCTGCGGTGTGCGGTTGCTGCTGCCCCGATCCGCGGATAGCAGGGGCGGCCTAGAACCACCCGTCTGCATAGCCCCTAAGTCTTTCTGTTTGAATGCACTAGTACCTTATTAGAAAAGATCTTTTGCCCTTCCTTCTACTTTCCTGGGATGCCTCCATCATTGCTGCTATGAGCTGGGTTCATAAGGCTTTTAAAGAGTTAAAGAAAAATTCTTTGGAAGATTGAGACTGGAATGAACAGCATTTGGAGTCATTTAAAAAAAAATAAACCAAGCCATTTCAATGTGTGTGTCTGTATGTTTTAAGAATTAATATGTCTTATTAACCAGTGAATTCAACATGAACTGAGAAGAATTCACCCATCTCTGCTTGTGCCATGTCTTTTAAAAATTGATCTTGGTTGAGATCCTACACTGAGCAGATGGAGCATAGTGTAACTTTATGGCAAGGAGGAAAGCATATTTGTTACATGCAGGTGGGAAATCCTGTAGTGAAGAATAATCAGTGAACAAGGATCTTACACAATTTTCTACTATTATTTGAATTTGAACTTCACAAAGTGTTGCAGATGAATTATTCTGCATGGGAAAACAAACAAACATGCTTTTGTGCAAAAACAAAACAAAGCCCTGTTGTTTGCAGAAAAAAAATTCTTCCTGTGTAAGAAGTTTTTGCCCCCACTGCAGGACACACACATGCACACGCGTGTTTTTCTATGCAGTATAAATCCTTATCAGCACTCTGAAACATTTGAATATGGGGAGAATATTGTAGAAGACTATTCCTCTCACATAGAAAACTCCTGTAATTATTACTCCTCATATGTGAGGAGAAATAAGGATTTTTCTCACTTCTTTGTGTTCATTGAATTATACAGTGGCTATGCAGTGCTACCTCATTAGTGAATTCCAGCATCCCACAACCAAATGTACATAGTCATCTGTATGTGCAATGTTCAATGTACATTAATTCACACCTGGGTGCAGTGCACACTGTGCAACCAAGTCCAATGGGCAATCCTCTGCACTTCCACAGCTTTTGCAACTCTACTTCTACACTCTTGAACTGAATGTGGCAATTGGAAATTGGACAAAAATGTCCAAAGATTTCTCCCATATCCTCCCAGAATGAATTGTCTTCACTGTTGGGATATTGAGGAGGGCCCATCTGGCAAACCTCAGACTTCAAGAGGTCATACTTATAGGAACAGGTGTACCTCGTTGTGCTTTTTTCTTTTAAATATCTTAATCTAGAATAATAGAATTGGAAGAGGCCTCTGGGGCCATCAAGTCCTACCTCCTGCCATGCAGGAGTACACAATCAAAGGACTCCCAATAGATGGCCATCCAGCCTCTGTTTAAAACCCTCCAAAGAAGGAGGAGACTCGACCACTTTCCAAGGGAGTGTGTTCCACTGTTGAACAGTTCTTACTGTCAGGAAGTTCTTCCTAATGTTGAAGTGGAATCTCTTTTCCTGTAGTTTGAATCTATTGCTATGGGTCCTGTTTTCTGGAGCTGAAGATTTTCTATACAGAGCTATCATATAACCTTTTAACCTTCTCTGGTACCAGATGACAGGAATTATGTTTCATATATATTTTTAAAATGCCCAGAAAACAGGATGAGATAGGTTTGTGACCGAGCACATGCAAAACTGTAGCAGGCTGGAAAAATTGTGATCCATCCATCTTTCATCCAGCATTACCCCTCTTCAAAGGGAAACTTTTGCCTGAAGAATTTTCCTGATTCTTTCTGCTCACTGAAGCCCTCTACCCAGTAGTGCCTCATGTAATTTCCAGAATGTTCCCCAGCCATTCTGAGTAGATTCTCAGAGCACTGGGACTACAGAGGAAGCAAACATTGGTGAAATTTATGTAATTTATGTTAGAAACCAAAAAGTTTTATTTACAGTTGCAAAGAATGTTACAACAAGAAGAATATACCAATAGGTTTTTGGCATACTTTTGAGGTGTTAAAAAATAACCCTGATTTTTCTTGGATGCAGAATAATTAGGAGACGAATGGCTGCAATTCTCAATTTACAGCAGGTCCATGATTCATTGTACTGCAGTAGCTGAGAAACAGGGATAGGAGTCTCAAGCCCTTCTTCCTCTCTATGAAAATAGTGATTCTGAATCCAGTCAATGTTACTCTCTCCCCTCCATTTCTCACTTCATCAGCTGAGTACCCTGATACCAGAGGCAGAAAAATGGAAAAAAATATGGATAAGTTCCTACAACACAAAAGATAAAAACAGTTCAATATTTTTGGCAAACATTTTATCCAAAACTAGCAATATACACATGTTAAATGACAAGCAGGTCAACTAGTCTATTGAATAAGTAAACAAAAACAATTTGAACCTTCTAGAGACCACTTGAAATCATCTTCCAAAATGCATCTAGGGATGGTAGTTTTCATTAATCAACCTCCACTTTTCTTATAACAGCAATAATTCTTTATTATGGTCCAAAGACCCAGCAAAATCAAATTCATAACTTATAAAATAAATTAAGAACACAAAAATAATTGCTCAAATCATACAGACTGAGCTTATTTCAGACATTTCCCTCTAGTACAAAAGTTAGCTGTTCTCTGATCCTGACCACCTCAGACAAAAACCTGGCAACCACCAAAGTCATACTGGGAATCTTATCTTCTAATAAGAATTTGACATAAAATTGGACTGATTTTCCTGGTAGATTCACCATCAGTGGATTAATCATGTGTTGTGGAGCCTGCTTGTAAAAATCACAAGAAAAAAGAATGGATTCTACATCCTGAATACTGCAGGAACATAATCCTGCAGTATAAATGACTTTTCTTATGATTTCCCTTTTAATTACTAAAGTTAGAGACCTATTTTCTTTATCATGCCTGGGTTAGCTGGTGAAGCGTGCTTCCTGCTCTCTCCTTTTCTCCTTGTTTTGCTCTTCATTCATACTCAGAACAGGATTCTTGAGCCAGCTGCTGCTTACTTTGCCTACGGCAGGCTAGTGCACATGGCTAAAGTCTGAGGGGGTATCATGAAGTTTTAATTATCACCTTGAAAAAAATTGACAGAAAGTTTGTTCTGATTTGTAGTTGTTAACTTATCTCTACATAGTCACCATCCAGATTTACACACTTTTGCCAGCATTTCTTGGCCCTCCAAATACCTGATATTGTAAAAGTCTGCAGATTGTGCCTTACAAGGATTTTACACAGAATATTCCCCCCCCCCCCAAAAAAAAACCCTCCAGATGTCAAGATATTTGAATACAGAGGGAATACTGTGGAGGAATATTAGTTTTCACCTGAAGTGGAGAGAAAATTAATGTATCTATTCATCCTTGCATACAAGAACAGAATAGTTGATGTTTTACAGTGTATGAGTGCTCTCTCTTTCAATGATATGGATAAAGTAGACTCCTGTGGAGTATATTTAGGTAATATTTTCTGTGGATGTTAAGACAAATGACATGAGTATTATGTAATAACAATTTTTTTTTCCTTTCATAGATCCTGGATTGCACAGGCAACAATTTTTCCTGCAGAGACCATCAAATGTAGTCGTTGTAGAAGGGAAAGATGCTGTGCTGGAATGTTGTGTTTCTGGCTATCCAGCCCCAGTGTTTACATGGCTGAGAGGAGATGAAACAATCCCATTCAGGTATGTAGTATGTGGATTTCAACAGAAACATTCAGGGCAGAACAAAGACAAGACAAGGTCCTACACTGGAGTTGCATGGTATAAATCTCTTCTTATGGGGGTAATGCACGGATTGTGCTACTCAACCCTTGTGTTGAATGACAACATGGTAAAACTGAAGGCAACCAAATGCACAATCCAGTGTGCACTTGCATGCACAATGGCAAGGCCATTCCATTTCTGTAGCCTTGAACAGAATACATATATTTCTCAACAGTAAATAAAAAACCATGCAATCACTTCCATAGAGAAAGGCACACATGCATAAGAAATCTACTGAACCATGAACTATCTTTCTTGTTGTTGTTGTTAACTGCCTTTGCCTCAATCTTAACCCATGGCAACCCTATGGATGAGATATTACAACCCCCCCCCCCATCCTTTAGTGCTCTGCCTAGCTGCTGCAAATGCATATTCATGGTCTTTTTAATAAAGTCCATCCATCTAGCATGTGACCTTCCTCTCTTTCTACTTCCCTCCACTTTTCCTAATACTACTGTTTTTTCCCCCTAAGTATTCATGCCTTTCCATGATTTATCCAAAGTATGACAGTCTTAGGGGGGATGCACATGGGCGACCCTGAGCCGCCCCGGGAAGTGGAGGATCAAGGCCAAGGCTGCCGGATACCTCGGCCCTGATTCTCCCTTTTGCCACCTCGGAAAGGACCAGCAAATGCTGCTCCTTTCAGAGCTGGCAAAAAGGGCAGCCTAAGAGCCGCTGCGTGGCTCTTTAGCACCCCTTCCAGCACAGTGCATCAAAAGGCTGTGCCTGAAGACATCCTGACACCACTCACCATGAGTAGTGGCGTGTAGTGTCAGGATGTCTTCAGGAGGGTTTGAGGCAGCCAGTGTGTGGCTGCCCCTCCCCATCCCTGCCTCCAGGACAGCCCAAAGGGCCCATCTGTAGTGGCCCTAAGTCTTGTCATCTTGGCTTCTAGCGATATTTCTGGCTTGATCTGCTCTAGGACCCATTTGTTTGTCCTTTTGGCTATCCATGGAATCCTCAGCACTCTTCTCCAGCATCACATCTCAAATGAGTTGATTTTCCTCCTACTTTCTTTCTTGACTGTCCAGATCTTATGTTCATACATGTAATAGAGAATATGATCATTCTGACTTTTGTGCTGAGTTGTATGTCTTTGCATTTTAGGATCTTTTTTGTTTTCTCATAGCTGCCCTCCCCATTGTTACTCTTCTTCCAATTTCCTGGCTACAGTCCTCGATCAATGTTTGATCCCAGATATGAGAACTCTTTTACTATTTCTATTTCTTCATTGTCTAATTTGAATGTGTGTAAGTTCTCTGTGGTCATTATTTTTGTTTTCTTTATGTTCAACAATAAGCCTGCTTTTGCACTTTCTTCTTTGATCTTCCTTAGTAGTTGTTCCAGTTGTTCTGTGTTCTGTTCTGTGTTGTTCTGTGAGGTTCTCTGCTAGTATTATGGTATTGTCAGCATATCTCAGACTGTTGATGTTTCTTCTTCCTATTTTCACTCCTCCCTCTTTCATGTCCAAGCCTGCTTTCCTTACAATATGTTCTGCATATAAGTTGAATAGGTAGGGTGATAGGATGCAGCCTTGTCTGACTCCTTTGCCAGTTGAGAACTATTATGTTTTTTCATGTTCTGTCCTGACAGTAGCCTCTTGTCCTGAGTACAGATTCCTCATTAGGACTATCAGATGGGTTGGCACTCCCATGTCTTTAAGGGTGTTCCATAGCCTTTCATGATATATGCAGTCAAAGGCTTTACTGTAGTCTATAAAGCACATGCCAATTTTCTTTTGGAACTGCCTGCTATGCTCCATTAGTCATCATATATTTGCAATGTGATCCCTGGTGTCTCTTCCTTTCTTGCACCCTGCTTGGACCTCTGGGATCTCTCTTTCCATGTATGATTGGAGTCTATGTTGCACAATTTTGAGTATTCCTATAGTTGCTGCAGTCTCTTGTGCCTCCCTTTTCATGGATGGGAATGTATTTTGATCGCTTCCAATCTGTTGGTCATCATTCCATGTGTCCTTCATGTTGCCAACTCTTTTATATAATTCTCCTCTGTATTGCATCCATCATCATTTTATGCCTTCTTAGAGCCTTTACAGACTGCCCAAAATAATGCAGCTTGAGTCCATTTTAACTGTCCTTTCTCAGTGCTAAGGAATCACGGGAACTGTAGTTTATTGTGACACCAGGGCTCTCTGACAGAGAAGGTTCAATGTCCCAGAAAAAATATATATATATAATTCCCATGATTCCCTAGCACTGAGCCAGGACAGTTAAAGTGACCCCAAGCTGCATTATTTCTGGCAGTCTGTAAGGCCCTTAGTCTTGAATTATGTTATTTTTATTGTCGTAGAACATCCCAGTCCTTAGTTTGAACTTTCCCTTGATTTCTCAAATCTTGTGGAATAGGTCTCTTAATCTTCCCTTTTTGTTGTTGTCTTCTATTCCTCTGCATTTGTAATTGTAGTAGTTTTCCTTATCTTTGCACACTAGCCATTGTACTGTTGCATTAATGGTTCTTAGTTTATTCCTATCTCCTTTTTGCTTTGTTTTTCTTCTTTCCTTTATTGCTTGTAGTGTTTTATCTGTCACCCATGGTTTCTTCATTTTCCTTTTGTCTATTGAAAGTGTCTTTATGCATTCTTCTTTTATTATGTCCCTGGCTTCAAACCAAAGCTCTTCTGGTTCACAATCTATTATTCTTAGTACTGCAAATCTGCTCCTTATATTGTCAATGAATTCTGTGGAAATGTTGTTTAAATCATATTTTGGTATGATGACTGGTTTCAGGAGTCCAGGTGGCACAGTGGTTAAATGCCTGTCCTGCAGCCACTCAATCATAAGCCACAAGGTTGTGAGTTCAATACTAGCCAGGGCTCAGGCTTAACTCAGGCCTGCATCCTTCCGAGGCCGCTAAAATGAGCACCCAGCTTGTTGGGGGGCAATGAGCTTACAGTTGTAAACCGTTTAGACACTGCATAGCATGGTATGAAGTGGTATATAAATGAAGCTGCTTTGCTTTCTTGATTTTACTTTTATTTTCAAAATGAATAGTTCATGATCTATGGTCTAGTCTTGGCCACCAGTATGGAGCTTCACTATCTTTTACTTCAAATTATGTAATCTATTTGGGCTTTGTGCTGGCCATCTGGTGATGTCCATGTGTATAACCTTTTCTCTGGTTGTATGAAAAATGTGTTTGCAATTAATAGGTTGTTGGCTTCACAAAAATCTACCAGATGCTCACCTGCTTCATTCCTTTTGCCTAGTCCAAATCTACCTACTGCTTTTGATTCTTCTTTACTTCCAACCTTTGCTTTCCAATCTTCAGTGATCAGCTCGACATCCTGTGTTGGTGTGTTGTCAATTTCTTCCTGTACTCCTTCGTAAAAATCTATAAATTTCTTCTTGTTCTGCCTCAGTGGTTGGTGATATTGGGCCTTTGCAGACTGCCATAAATAGTGCAAATTGAGTCCACTTTAAGGGTTAGGGTTAGTGCTAGGGAATCATGGGAATTACTTTTTTTCTGAGACATTGAGCCTTCTCTGTCAGAGAGCTCTGGTGCCACAATAAAATACAGTTCCCATGATTCCCTAACCCTAACCCTAACCCTTAAAGTGGACTCAATTTACATTATTTCTGGCAGTCTGCAAAGGCCCATTGATAGGTTTCCTGTGGAGCCTTATTGAGATAATTTGGTTTGATTTTGCATTGTATCCTCTGACTGCTTTTGAAACATCTTTTCTTAATAAGAAAGCCACCCCATTTCTTCTTCTCTTTTCATTCCCTGAATAGAACAGTATATGGTTGTCTGAATCAAAGTGGCCCATTCCTGTCCATTTTAACTCACATATCCCCAGTACTGCTATGTTCATAAATTGAATTTCCATTTTCACTGTGTTTAGCTTCCCTTGGCTCATGCTTCTCAAATTCCATGTCCATGTCCCTACTTTATGTGTGGTGCTGCTTCTGATGGGGTTTATCTTTCTGAAAGTGTTTCCTGCTTACTTTGTCCTTTTTGACTGTTCTTAGCTGCTCTTGCATGTGTGTTTTCCTTTAGTTTCTATCTATCTCTCTGTTAGTGCTCTTGTCCTGCCTGTGTGATACTTTTGATGTCTCTTCATAGGGTTTTCTAGGTGGGGGGGGGGGGGTTACACAAGGAGGACCACCTACACCAGGGGTAGGCAACCTTTCCCCTTTAAGGGCCGAGGGACTTCATCTCCCAGAATCCCAGGAGCTATTGGCCAACATGGGACTATTGGCCAACATGGCTGAGGCTTCTGGGATCTGAAGTCCCTTGGCCCTTAAAGGGGAAAGGTTGCCTACCCCTGACCTACACCTTCCTGTGCACAGTGCCAACAAGTGTTAGCTATGATGTCACTGCTGTTCTTCACACCACTACTGCTGCTACCCAGTAGTTGTTTTCCTATGTCATTCTCCCTCCCCCCCATTATTGTTTAATTGATTGTTTCCCTACCCTTCTCCTTCCTCCTCTCTCCTTTCCCCTTCCCCCCGTGTCCTTCTTTATTTTAGTCTTTCACCTGTCTTCTGGCCCTTGTTTGATCTTCCTTGTCCGTCCTCTCTGTTTTCTCATCTACTCCCTCTGGAAGGGGGGGGGGGTGAGTGGTCTGTGGCAGGGCTGAGATGAACTCACATGTCTGGCTTTTCCCTTCTTCTTCCTCCCAGATGTTTCTTCTGTCCTTTCTCTGGAAGGTGTGTGTGTGAGAGGGGGGTGAGATGGTCTGTGCCAGGGCTGAGATGGTCTCATGTGGATGGGAGGGGATTAGATCTATTTACCATGGCAATATCTTATAGCATCTTGGGATTTGCAGTTGAGTGAGGGGCTATTTAAAATTCTCTGCCAAGGTGCTGAAGTGCCTCATCAAACTACAGATCCCAAGATTCCAAATGATGCTGCCATGACAGTTAAAGTGATATCTCAGGGCTAGAATCATGTAGTGTGAAATGTCCCCAACCATGAAAACGCTCTTCACAAGGCCCTGAGAAATGGTTACACTGGCCTTGACCTAGAGCAATATGAATCTGCTAAACGTGATTATTCTTTCAGTATTAAACTGTTTCTGATTTGGGTCTGCATTGTATTGTGATTATTTATTTCTCCCAAAACAACATTCCTGTTTGGAATGACATCCAATACTCCTGTTTAGAATTGTTTGAAATGGGGATACTGTTCCTAAATGAATTTGCAAGCTACTTAGAATGCTGTTTTAATATTGAAGTAATGTTCTAGGAATCTTCAAAAATAAAGAGTAATGTGGAGGCTTTGGGTCATGCTCCTTGTCTCATTTTTTTTAAAAAAAGTGTCTTATTATTTCAGGTCTAAAAAATATTCATTGCTGGCTGGCAGTAACTTGTTGATATCAAATGCAACAGATGATGATTCTGGGACATATACCTGTGTGGTCACATACAAAGATGAGAACAGCAGTGCTTCAGCAGAATTATCTGTACTGGGTGAGTGCAGAGAATACTGTGTGTTATACAGAGTCCTTTGCTGCCAGGTTAAATTGTTTTATAAGACTGACAACTTTTTCATATTCTTTTTAAACACTACACAAAGTACAGTTATGATGTTTTGGCCTGAACAAAAATAAAATGTAGTTTTACTATTTGTTGTATGGTATGTGTATGTGTATGTCAGGCTACAGGCAGTGATGTCAAACCAATCAATAGTATTTCTCAGATTTCACATTATGATGATTTTAGTGTGCCACAAGACAATTGCTTTCTGTACAGTTATTATACTGTAATATATCTGTGACAATGTTTGGCATGCTTGCTTTGGCTTGGTTTACCAGATTACAGAGTGCATTTTCATTCCCCATCCCCACCCCCACTTCTATAATTGATGGGTAGACTGAAAGCTGGAGGGAATGTGCTACAATTTCTTCTCTCAATTCTTTGTAGCCAGGGTCAGTTTTCAAGCACAATGTCGAATTAAAAATGAGTCTTTTAAAATAAAAGCTATTGTGTATCTGTGTGGGACTTCCATGCTCTTGCTAAGTGAGATGTAAGATACAGAGGATCCTTGACTTGCAGATCATGCTTTCGTAACCTTCAAAACTGACTACTGTGTGTTTTATAGGGCTGCTCTTGAAGATTGTTTGAAACCCTCAGTTCTTGCAGAAGTGGCACAGCCAACCTTCCAAAGAGAACAGGGAACAGTGGGGGGTAGGAGGCCTCCATGCCAGGAGGATGGTGACTCTGTTCTGAGTTTTAGTCTGAATATTACTGTTGGTGGGAACATGAGAGGACATCTCAGTGGCTGCCCCAAGACTTGGGAATTCCCTCCCTAGGGAGGCTATAATGGTCCACTTCTTGCTTTCCTTCCATTGGCAGGTGAAGACCTTTTTTTTATTCAGACAGACTTTTAGAACTGAAGGCCATTAGCAAAAGGGCTGCAAGTGCTGTCTTGTTTTAAATATTGTTATACTATAATTTGGTTTTACTGCTGACTTTTTGCATGTTTTTAATTGTAATCTTTTTTTATGTGGATGTCACTTTGAGTCCAGTCTTGGGGAGGGGGAGGAACCAGGATATAAATAAAGTTACTTCTTCTACTACTACTACTTGTTGCTGTGGCGGTGGTGGTTGTGTGCCTTCAAGTCATTTCCAACTTATGGAGACCCTAATGTGACCCTGTCATGGGGTTTTCTTGGTAAGGTGCTTCAGAGGGGGGTTTGCCATTGCTATCCTTTGAGGATGAGAGAGTGTGACTTTTCCAAAATCACCCAGTGGGTTAACATGGCCAAGCTGGGATTCAAACCCTGGTCTCCAGAGTTGTAGTCCAATGGTCAAACCACTATGTCATGCTGGCTGTACTACTGCTACAACTACTGCTGCTGGTACTACTATTTTGAATTCCACTGTTGGGAGAAAGGCAGCATATAAATGAATATAACAGCAACAATTCTGTTGACATTTCTGTCTCACTAAAAATGATCTAAGGGACATGGTGGCTCAAGTGGTTAAGACATTGACTCTGTTGATTATAAAATTGGTAGGTTGGCAGTTTGAGGCCCAGGTGCTGAGTGATGGAGTGAGCTCCTGTCACTAGTCCCAGTTTCTGCAGTTCTAAAGCATGCAAATGCAAGTAGATAAATAGGTACCACATGATCACAGAGTAGTCTCTGACAATGCTGGCTCTTTGGCTTAGTAACAGATATGAGCACTGCCCCCTACGGTCAGACATGACTTGACTACTTTGTCAATGGGGAATACCTTTACCTTTACCTTTAACAATGGTCTATCACATGTTCGAGGCGTAGTATAGAAGTGGTTTTTTAATAATGGCAAGAGGATACACTAAAATGTATATGAGTCACACAGTCTGCAACTCTCAGATTGATGTAGCCCTCAGTCTAATTTCGAAGGCACTCCACAAGGAATCAGTTTTTATCTGAGGGTTTATATCTGAATCAAAAATCTGTCCATCTCTTTATGGTCCATGTGAGAGCAAGGGAAGGAGGAAGAGGAAAAGGAAGAGATTAGAAATAGTAAAAGATATATATAAAAAGAAATGGCTTCATTTACTTTTTGGCTTTGGAGCTCAGTTTTCTGGGATGAAGCCCTCAACTGAAAAAGAAAAGTTCCCCACTCAAGTTCTACAGTAGGAATGGGCATAATTTGTCCTTATGTTGGGGAACTGGAGGTTCCAGCATTCTGTGCCACTGATTGTACTGGCTAGGGCTAACAGGAGGTGCAGTGTTGCAACATCTGGACAATCTTAGCCCATGCCTGTTCTAGGGTATGAAGCCACCCTGAATCAGAATTTAGGGTAGAAAGGCAGATTCTAAATAAAATAAAAATAGTACCAACATCTATCATTTCTTGACCAAGGTGTTTAATTGCCTTTTAACAATCATCCTGTTCAAAATTTGTGGAAACATAAGTCAGTGTTACAAGCTCAACTGAATTCACATGTTCAGTTGTTAATGACCAAATGTGACCCCAAGGCCTACTTCTTAAGCAGTGCATCAACAGAAGAGTTTTCAAGATGCTTCAAACTGAGGGACTTAGAAAGGATGACTGAAGCTCAAGGTGTGTTGAGATGAGAAGATGCAGCAGGACCCTGAGGACTACCTCCAACTGCCTGTCTCAATTCACCCTGCAAACAAGGGGCCACAACAGCGGTCACTCTCCAGTGCCCCAATCTGTAGTACCTCAGAAACCTTTTGGTTGAGCTGCTGCCTGGCTTAAGAGGCAGCCTTTTAGAAGGAGGCATTAGCAAAAGTCACAATGACAATGGAGCTCTGTCATTGTACTACATCTCACAGTGCAAAATCTTGTCCAATGATTTCTATGCAAAACAACCATATGTGAATTTTGTACAAAATGAGTCCCCCCACTATTGGGCAGGAAATGGCATTTTCTTCATAGAACATAAGATTTGTGCACACAAACTGTTGTTTTCTGTGCAAAAGAGTCAAATGCCAGTTTTGTGCAGAATAAGTCCTGAACTGCAAAGAGTCTTTTCAGTTCTGGATTTTTCTTTTCAAGGTTTCTCAACTCTTAATAAACCTGTTTTTAAAACTATTTTGTCTGATGACTCTGGGCTGATGCAGACGGCCCCTAAGGGGTGGTGGCTCTGTGCTGCCCCTGGGAGTGGCGGATTGGGGCTGCAGCAACCACATTCTGTGGCCCTGATCCTCCTTTTTGCTGCTCCAAAAAGAGCTGGCAAATGCCGCTCCTTTTTGGAGTGGCAAAAAGCTGCCCTTAGAGCCATTGCTGCAGCTCTTTTGCACCCCTTTGGTGTAGCATGTGAACACGCTGCACCACCGGGGCAGCCTGACACCATGTGCTGTGTGGTCAAGCACGTGGTGTGACGGCGGCATTGGAGTGGGGCCGGCATGTGGTCACCCCACCCCAGCTCCACCCCCAAGATTGCCCTTTAGAACAATCTGGATCGGCCCTACAACTTCATGCTAATAGCATGTATTTCAAATTGTTTCTTTTTTACTTTTTTATTTATATCTTTTTCCTGTCTTGTCTAAATAGAGCACAATTGTTTTTCATAGGCCTTTCCAGAATAGATCGTTCCACCTTACTTGTGCCCTGCCCCCACCAGACTTCTCTGTACAACTATTGGTGCTCCAGAATGCATGCTGTTTTAATCTCTTGCCTTTTTAATACTGTATTTATTATTTTAAGAGGGAGTTATTGTTATTATTGTGTAATGTAAGGTCTGTTTTAAATCGTGTTTTATATTTTGTAAGCTGCCTTGATTGCTTTGGCAGAAGGTGGGATATAAGAATAAAGTTGTTGTTGTTGCTATTATTATTATTATTATTATTATTATTATTATACTGTGAATCATATCAATTTTAAAATAAAGGATTATTCATTTAAAAAAAAAAGTTTTCCTGTTACAAAAAAAGCCCTCTTGTGGGCTGAAAACAGCCCTGAGGGAGGAATGTGTTAAAGGTCCCCCCACACACTAAATGTCATTCTCTCTTTTTGGAAAAAAAACCTTTTTCCAGCACAGGGGTTACTGAGGGGTCTTAAAAATAGCTTTTGAGAGCAGCCGCATATTATATATAGCATGCAAGCCATGCTCTCACCATTCCTGTTTTGCTAAATCAGGGTACATATGTTTATCACCATGGCCATGAGAAAGAGCATTACAGCTTTCTCTTATGGGCCTATAAAGAGGCGTCATGCATAACATGATCGCTATGTGCCATTTTAATGCCAGCAGTTATGACACAGAAATAACAGTACTTGGGGGAGGAGATCAGAAACGCTGTGGTTTTCTATGCCACCTGCTGAGCAGTAAAATATATCACTTTGCCCTTTCTTTCTTTCTTTCTTTCTAGTGCAAAACATTTTCTCTTCCTTTAGATAATTCATTAGTCAGTACGTGTCTTGACAGAGATGCAAGGAGAATGTCTCAAGTCTGGGATCAAAGACTTGAGTCCAACATTATGTCAGTTTTTCCTGGCATCTTGAATAGTACAAGCAGTCATTTGTTTTTAATTACCAAATGAGACTGAGTTATCTTAGGGTTATGCTACAAGATTTAAGAAGCCACACAAATACTGCTTGCTCAGACAATGAACATGATATCACTGTAATGCTTATTTTGAATTGTGGCTTTAAAATGTATGCATAAAAATGCTTTCATTAGTGAACATTAGTAATTTGGATTAGAGGAGATTTGAGGCATGCATAACAATATCCTTTTATTAAGAGACAATGAAATGTTATAGAAATTATGCATGATGGAGGCTTTCTATGCTGTTGCTTCCCAGTGCATTAAGGTTTTCACAGACTCTGTTGATTTCATAATGACAAAAATAGCTATTTAAATATGTTGTTTAGTAAAATTTCTAGCACTACTGGAGGGAGGGGTTTTTTTGCGAGTACTTAAATATTGGAATTGAGGATCTGCATAGTGTGTTATGAGTTTGGAGATAAACCCTTAGTACATAGCAATTGGATTAAGATCCATGGTTGGGTCTTGAAGTGCCATGATATTATGATTTTTTTTTTCTTGGACCATTAAAAACCTGAATTTTCTCATGACAGGAAGTTAATGTTTGCTTGGAAGCTACTTTCCAGTGATTAACATTTTCCTTTGTCTATCTGTCAAGCATTAATTCCTCTTTCTAATAATAAAGATATAAGTACATAAAATTATAGTTGTAATTTAACAAGAGACTGAGTTGTTTTTTGCAGTCCCATTATATGGTGGAGGAGGAATATCAAATGGTTTAAGTATCAGTTTATCTATGCCTTGTGCTGCTACTGGTACTTTATTATGGGTAGGAGAGGTAGATTGGAAAAAAAATTGTTGTAATATTTTTGAATCAAAGGCTAGTAGCTCCTAGCATTTAGACTTTTGCTAAAGTGATGAAAGATATCTATTTTTAGCTACTTTTGTAAATATTTAATTTTAGTTTTAAAGTAAAAGCAACATTTACATCAAATTGCTTTAAATGTAACTGTGATGATAATTAACTACTTTGCAGAGGGGTTAGAGGAGCTTGCAACTAAAATGGAAACTAATTACTTTTTTTTAATATCTTTATTTATTATTAAGAAAATGTTAAAATAGACACTACAACATAAATCCTACAGAGTTCAAACAGACAAACATACAAACATACAAATAATTACAAATACACAAATTACAAATACATGGACAATAAATAATATATATATATATATATATAAAACCTTCCTTGATCAAAGCACAGGATTATCTTGTCTTTCTATACTTTCTTTTAGACCTCCCAGACATATTATTAACCTAACTTCAAGGAATGAATGTTTAGTGTATAGCCCTTTTTCCAGATGGAAACAGTACAATCAGATGTCTTATACCTTAAACCTAAATCATATTTGTTTGACC
The DNA here is from genome assembly GCA_026167975.1 of Phrynosoma blainvillii. Lineage (NCBI taxonomy): Eukaryota > Metazoa > Chordata > Lepidosauria > Squamata > Phrynosomatidae > Phrynosoma > Phrynosoma blainvillii. The sequence goes on from JANUYF010000002.1 coordinate 23,940,143, forward strand.
CATTATATTATCATAAGATTTTTTTTTATGATTATCCAAACATCAATGTCTGAAATAACATAAAGTCTTATTTATGGATATACAGTGAGTATTCGCTATGAACCAAAATTAATAAAGCTTTGGAAAGAGTCCATTCAGTTAATGATTATATACTGTAATTAGCTGTAATTAAAGATTATATCAATAATTGAGTATAGATTTACACCTCATATAATCAGTTTACCCACTCTTTACATATTTAAATCATTCCTAAATCTCTAATCTTTTAGAAAAGTTGTCAGGACTTTAGATCTTTTGTCTTCATATTCATACCACAATTTCCACTCTAAATGGAATTTTGTTATAGATTTATTTTGACCAAGCCAACTCAACTTTTCTAGTTCATAAATTTGATACATTTTGTATCTCCATTCATCCACGTTTGGGATCTCTCTCTTTTTCCAATAACTTGCAAGCAACATTCTGGCTGCAGTAACCATTAGATAAAGTAGTCTTCCACCTTTTTTCCCGATTTCATTCTTCGTAATGTTGAGTAGGTACATTTTCGGATCCAAACCTGTATTCAAATTTAATATGATCATAATTTCCTTATTTATAAGTTTCCAATATTTTTGAACTACTTCACACTTCCACCATAAATGAAAGTAGAAGCCTGTCTTTCTTCCACATTTCCAACAAACCGGGTTATACCCCTTATAAATTTTTGACAAACGATATGGAGTTAGGTACCACCTACTCATAACTTTGAAAGCGTTCTCTCTCTGATCCGAATTGAAGAACATTTTTTTCACTTTTTTAAACCCATTAGTCCAATCTGCCAGATCTATATTTTGTTTTAAGTCCTTAGCCCATTTTACCATGTAGTTTTTAACTGTGTTTACTTCAGTTTCCCAATTCCTAATCACATTATAATATTTTGATATACTTTTTAGATCTTCACCAAATAGTACTTTTTCAAAGCTCTTTTCTGCAGCTCCTATCCTATTCAATTTTTTGTCCGATTTAAATTGATCAAGCAATTGTCTATATGGAAACCAACTAATGTTCCAACCCAACTCCCTTAATTCTTCCTGTGATTTAAATCGACACTCAGAGTTCTCATGGTCGATTAGGTCTTCATATCTTAGCCACTTTGAATCCTTATAGACCATTTTCATTAAAACCGCTTCAGCAGGGGAGGCCCAGAGAGGAATTTTAGAACACCATTTAGTTTTATATTTTAGCCAAACTCTCAGACAGGCCCTTCGTATGTAGTGATTTCTAAAATTTGCATCTCCTTTAAATTTGTCGTAAAAAATATATGAATGGAATCCGTAAATTAGATCTGCTCCTTCTAATTCAAGTATTCGAGGATTTTTGAGCAACAGCCATTCCTTTAACCAATCGAGAACCGAGGCGTCATAATACCAAATACAATTTGGGAAGGCTAAGCCTCCTCGTTCTACTGTATCATACAAATCTAAGGCCTGAATTCTATGTTTTTTATTTCTCCAAATAAAATTCAGCAGCTCTCTATTCCAATTTTTAAGAACTTTTTCATTTTCAATTATAGGGATGTTTTGAAAATAATAGATTACTTTTGGGAGTATGGACATCTTAACTACTGCCATTCTCCCCGTCCAGGAAAGATTTAATTGATCCCATTTCTTCATTTTTTCTTTGATTTCTTGCCAAATTTTTTGGTAATTATTTTTAAATAAATCTGAATTTTTGGTAGTTAGCCAAACACCTAAATATTTTGTCTTTTTTTCCCAATTAAACCCCGTCAGTTCCTTTAACCTCTCGATTTCACTATTACTGATATTCATCGTCATCAACACAGACTTGTTTATATTTATTTTGTATCCTGAGACTAAACCAAAATCCTGTAAATAAATCATAAGTTTCTGCACACAATTTAATGGATCAGAAATCGTTAAAACCAAATCGTCAGCATAAGCTCGGAGTTTATAATTTTGCTTTCCCAGTTTAATTCCAGTGATATCTTTGCTGTTTCTTAATTGACAAAGCAATATCTCCAATACCAAAATAAATAATAAAGGGGCAAGAGGGCACCCCTGTCTTACGCCCTTTTGAATTTCAAATTTAGATGTTTTATCTCCGTTAATTAAAATATAAGCGTCTTGTTCAGAATAAATATTTTTGACCCATTTTACAAATATTTCTCCAGCATCTATTTTTTGAAGAACCCCAATCATGAAATACCAGTTAACATTGTCAAAGGCTTTTTCCGCATCCAGAAAGATCAGAGCCAATTTTTCCTGTATATTTTTTTGATGAAAGTCAATTATATTTAATAAATTTCCAAAATTTTGTTTTGAACCTCTGGATGGGAGAAAGCCATTTTGGTCTTCATGAATCCAATTACCTAGCACCTTTTTCAATCGGTTTGCTAATATAGAAGTCAAAAGTTTGTAATCAGTGTTTAGTAATGAAATTGGTCTATAACTATTGGGGTCGAATTTGTCCTTATCTTGTTTTAGTATCAAAGAGATATTAGCGGACTTCCATGATTGGGGAATCGAACCTTCCCGAATACTATTTATTGTTTCCAAAAGTGGTGGAGTTAATTCAGCCACAAACGCTTTATAGTATTCATTGGAGAAGCCATCTGGCCCAGGAGCCTTAGAAGTTTTAGAGGAGCCAATTGCCTTTTCCAATTCAGTTTGTGAAATCGGCTGATTAAGTAGATCCCGTTGCTCTTTAGATATTTTAAAAAATGACATATTATTCAGATAATTCTCTATCACGGATTCCTGTACGGGATCAGCTTTATATATACCACTGAAAAATTCCTGAAAAACTTTCTTTATCTGCGCCTGTGTAGTCAATATCTCATTACCTTTCCTAATTTGCATAATGATTCTCTTTGCCCTTTCTTTTCTAATTTTATAGGCCAATAATCTTCTGGGTTTATTTCCAAATTCATAATATTTCTGTTTTAAATATCTAATTTTTCTTTCTATCTGTTCCACTGTTAATATAGATAGCCGCTTTTGTATCTCTTTAATTTTTCTTTGTATATCCTCAGAATTTGGATCCTTCTTCAATTTTTGTTCATTTTCTTCTAACTCCGAGGTGAGCTTTTCCTCATATTCTCTCCTTTTCCTTTTCCATTCAGCATCTTTCTGAATTAGAATTCCTCTAATTACGGCTTTATGTACATCCCAAACCGTATGTATTGGGACGCCTTTATCCAAATTCTCCTGAAAGAACAAATTTATCTGCTTTTTAATTGAGTCCTTTATTTCCTCGTTTTTTAGGATATTGATATTTAATTTCCAATTAAACCTAATCTGTCCAATTTTCATTTCAAATAATATCGGATTGTGATCAGACCATATCTTTGGATTTATTTTAAATTTAGTTACCATGTTCAGTAAATGTCTGGACATCCAGGCCATGTCTAATCTAGAGTAGGACTTATGACGATTTGAGTAAAAGGTAAAATCTTTTTCCTTGCCTTTTTTAACTCTAAAGACGTCTTTCATATTTGTCAATTCAATCAAATTGAAAAATTCCTTTGGCAGTCGGCCTTGATTCAACTTAATTTTTTGCTCAGATTTCCTATCAATCAGAGGGTCAACAACCCCGTTGAAATCCCCCAACATTATTATATTTTCATGATCTAAATCCAACACTTTATCTTTTAACCTTTTATAGAATCTATTTTTATTTTCAAGGGGTCCATATAGCCCTATTGACAGGTATTGTTTGCCTTCTACCATGATTTCAACCATTAAATAATATCCTTCAGGGTCAGAAAAAATCAATTTTGGATCAAAAATAGAATTTACATATAATGTTACTCCTCTTTTCTTAAAAGAACAAGCAGCTGTAAATTCCAAACCTAATTTCGGGTTTCTCAAATATTTAACGTCCTTATTTTTAATCCTGCACTCCTGAAGGCAGCAAATGTCTAATTTTAGTTTCTGAAGGTAATGGAAAATCTTTTTCCGTTTTTGTGGGGTATTTAACCCTTGTACATTTAAGGAGAAAATTTTAAGATATTTTGAATGCTCCATGTCCTAATCTGATATATAAATTTGTTTACACTGAGAAGACAAAAAAAAAAAAAAAAAGCCAGTTATAGACAGTTATAAGTTACAGACCCCGCAAACCTCAATTATCAAAATACTCCTCAAGCTCAGATGGGGATAAGGTAGCCAACAAATATCTCTCTGCTCTACACCGATCAAGATCCGCGGAACGTAGGGCTTCAATTACAGTTGTTTCTTTAATAATTTCCTCCTCCTCTCCCTCGTCATCTTCCTCCTCATCTTCGTCAACTATATCATCAACAAAATCATCTTCCTCATATAGTTGATTGTCACGGTTTTCATAATCTCCCAGTAACTCCTCCTGAGGTTCGTGTCACCGTGGCCTCCACGCGACCGCTCCTTCCCTCTCCCGCTCTTTTCCTTTGCGGCTCCTTTCACTCACTTTCTCCTCCTCATCATCACCTTTATTTGGGGATTTCAGATCTTTCTGGTCTTTCCTCTTAGTCTCGTATTTCCTTTGCCGGTCTGCCATCTTTCTCATAAAATCCGAGGCTTGTTCCGGGGATGTAATTCTTATTCTTTTTTTCCCCCACCAAAAAGTCAATCCTTCGGGAAATTCCCATCTATATGTAATTTTCTCTCTTCTCAGAAAGGATGTTATTGAGGAATAATTACGCCGTTTTCTTAAAAGGCGACCTGAGATGTCTTTCATTATTTTTATATTCTCACCCTCAATCTGGAATGTGTCCTTATTATGTTTCATTAAGAAAGTGTCTCTAGTTTGCCTTTTTACAAAATTAATAACTATATCCCTCGGTAATCCCCTCTGCTTGGCCATAACGGAATTAACACGAAAAATCATGTCTATCTCATGCAAAAGTTGTTGATCTGATTTTCCTAAGAATTCGGCCAGCTTTGTCGTCAACCTCTCTGATAGATTTTCATTTTTAACTTCAGTTAGCCCCCGGATTTTAATGGCTTTGTCTCTAATTTTCTGCTCAATTAAGGCCAATTCATCCAGATCTGCCTCTCTGTTATTTTCCATTTTTATCAATTGCCGTTCCGACCTTTCATTTGTATGTTCCAAAATCTCGACTCTCTTTCTTATGTTTTGCATTTCGCTTATAATTACATCTACTTTTTGGTTAATCTCCTTCAAGTCCGCCCGAATCTCCTGACGGACTTCTTTTTTAAAATCCAAAAATTGTCCTGCGAATTTATTGGACATGGCGTCAATCTTCTCTAGAATTAAATAACTCAAATCTGTGGTCTTGGGTTTCTCATTTGAAAGGCGTCTTTGTGACTGGGATGCCATTTTTTGTGCCTGCAGTCTATGTCAGGGATGATGGGAGTTGTAGCTCTTCACCTCTGGCTCTAACTCACCACCTTGTTATGCAGCAGAGCTGACCAGCTTTGATCAGTGGTTGATGCTTCTTTCCCAAGCAGCAGAGTTTCAGAGAATAGGCTGAAGACCCTGACAAACTCTCCAAGCCTTCTCACTCTTCTTCCTGAGATGTCTCCAAACTTCTCCAGGATTCTTCTGGTTCTTGTATCTTCCCTCAAGACACCAGACAACTCAGTAGTCTTATATAAAAGATCTACTTTATTCTACTATATACATAAATACTATATGCCCTACAAATCACAATCTCTACACTTCACAATATCTCCAAAACTACTCCACAATGTACATTAGCAAACATTGCAATTTATAGCCATTGTTAGACACCACCCACCAGTCAGTTTCCACCCAGTGGGTGTGTACATACATTTTGATTGGTTTACATGGATCATCCCATACTTAAGACCAACCCAAGTGTTTCATCACTTTACCTTGACAACTTAATGAGTCTCAGGTGTTTGCAATCTATCACAGGTGTTCTCAATATACACTCTATAACTTTGTCCTTGGCTCTCAAGGCTTCTTAATTATATTATCTTTTTCACCTGTGTATCTTCCTGGTTGCTCCTGCTTAGTCACTTTGACATTCACATACATATTTTTATTTCTATTACTGTATATCCCATGTTCCTTTTTCCTTAACAGTCTAGTTGTCATTATATTAAACAACAGATATGAGCCAAGGACGAATTATCCCAATGTATCTCAAGGACAACTTATCAGTCAACGAACCCAGGTGTTCGATAAGGCACGTGAAGACAGGTGCTCAGTAAGGCAAAAGCCACATAATATTGGTCTCAGTCAAAAACTCAAAAGTCCGGAGTAGTTCAAAATTCAAAAAGGAAGAAAATAATCAGTAGTGGGTAACAACAGTCAGTATCAAAAAAGGGAAAAATTTAATACAGTTCTATTAATAGCTAAGGAGCTCTCTTTCTACAGCCCAGTCTCACTTTCTCTCCGCTCCTTTCATTCCTTTCACTCTCTCAAGACAAATCTAATGCCGAACTCTTCCTCTTTCAGAACTCCTAAGATCTTTAAACTCTCTTTGGCTCTCTCGTTATCTCCAAGAAGTTACTACCTTTCAGGTCTCTTTCTTAATCCCGGCGATGATCATTACCATAATGGAGATCTTAAAAAACTTGCCTTTTTTTAATAAATATTGGCGACTCCCCTGAGGCAAAGCCAAAAACTTGCTGTGGAGCCGTGGATTGCTCTCGAGTCCTCTTGGCTCCGGGCTGGCAGTCGCGGCAAAGAAATCTTGCCGAAGCGCCGACTCCAAACCTATGAGGACCTCCTTTGAGCCCCCTCCAAACTCCCCCTCCAGGGGTGCAAAATTTAGGACCCGTTCTGCTCTCGCAAGGGTCCAAAAATCTCCACAGAAGAAGACGGGTTGGAGAGATCAACCAACACACGTCCTGGTGGGGAGCCGTAACCAACCGGAAGTCGAAACTAATTACTTTTTAAAATTAACTTTCACAGATTACTTCAGAATGTCTGGAGGCTACCAGTTTGCATCAGGTTGCTTTAATCCTAGGTTAAGGAATATAACTTTGATGCAGGCCATAATTTTTTTAAAAAAGTTTTGTTATAAGTTTGTCTAGTGGGAGAGACAAAGGGAGAGAAAGGGGTGGAGGAGAGAGAGGCTCAGATATAAATGGATATAAATACCCCCAACCCCACCTTAGTTTCATGATACTGCCAGGCCAACAGCTTCTAGAAAAATATCTTTTATTATATCAGATTGTGTGTGGTAATTGTTATGAGCTGGAGCAGCACTCTTGGTAAATGATGTGAGATATATTTTCTTGTAAACAGGCTCTGCAATACATAATAGTTAACAAAATGCCTGCTCAGTTAAAAACTTATAGATATACTTTAGTATGGTGTCGTGGGGCCACAAGGCACTCCTCCCACTCCATGCTTCTTGGAGGTATCCATTTCGGCGAAAGAAAGGGCAGACCACTTAAGATGTATGCTCTATACCTTTAATCTACTCGGAAACCCATTCACCAAACAGTTACTAAAAGAGGGGAGAGATGTTGTGCCACACTCTCTCTTTAATATTCTCAGTCCATTCCTTTAATCTTCCCCTTTCACCATTCCTCCTCCTCAGATTAGTCTTCAGCCTGCAATCCCTGCCCTGGAGGGTTCTAAGGGAAGCCCCTTATGACCAACACCCTGGTTTGGCTTCAATTGACTTCGGCCCTAGGGTTGTAAGAGCAGCGACCGGTTCCTCCATAAGCCCTTCCCTTGGGCTGAGTTGGCCCCAGTCGATTACCTCCCCTTCTGTCAGGGTTTCTCTTTCCTCTTGAGCTCCCGTACTGCTCGCTTCTCTTTCCCTTCCACCGTCCGCCTCACCGAGCCTTCTTCCGCGTTTCTCCCTCCCCCCGAACGCCTCCTCCTTTTCCCTTTTATCCTTGGGCCCCTCCCTCCTGGGTCTTGCTTCCCTTTCTTCTTTTCCAGGTGTCGTTAGATCTCGTAATTCCCCTCTCTGGCTCCCTGTTCTTTCCCTCATTAACCCTTGCTTTCCAGAACAACCCTCTTCCATGGGCCAGCCTTCCTTCACTTTATCACATAACCCCCCCGACAAGAGGGTTGTTCCGTCTCCACAAGCCCACGGACCCTGTCGAGAAAAAAAATCAGCATTAGCATGATGTCTCCCCGCCCGGTGTCGGACCGTAAAGGCATAGGGCTGCAGAGCTAAATACCACCGCGTCAGCCGGGGATTAGCATCCTTCATGGTATGCAGCCACTGTAAAGGGGCATGGTCCGTGACCAAAGTAAACCGAGCTCCCCACAAATAATAACGTAGAGCCAAAACAGCCCATTTCACTGCCAGAGCCTCCCGCTCAATGGCTGCATACTTTCTTTCTCCTGGCTTCAGCTTCCGACTCAAATAAAGAACAGGGTGTTCTCCGTCCTCCCACTGTTGAGCCAGCACGGCCCCAATTCCTCTCTCGGATGCATCCGTTTGGAGAATGAACGGTTTATCAAAATCCGGAGCTCGTAAGACCGGCCGACTACATAACAGCCGTTTCAGGGTGTTAAAGGCCTCCTCCTCCCGGACACCCCACCATTGTCTCTTATTCCGAGATTTTCGTGTTAAATCTGTCAAGGGTCCTGCTATACTGGCAAAATGAGGGATAAATTTCCTATAATATCCGGCTAACCCCAAAAATTGCCTCACCTGTTTCTTGTTCATAGGCCGTGGCCACTTACTAACCCGGTTGACCTTATCTTCCATGGGCCTTAACTGTCCCCTTCCAACCCAGTATCCCAAATATTTCACTTCTTGCCGCGCCACCGCGCACTTTGCGGGGTTAGCCGTCAAGCCTGCCTCCCTTAATCTCTGCAGCACTTGTCGGAGGTGTTGAACATGTTCTGACCAAGAGTTGCTAAAGATAATTATATCGTCAATGTACGAGGCAGCGCAATGTTCTAGAGGGGCCAGGACCCGGTCCATTAGCCTTTGGAAAGTTGCTGCTGCTCCATGAAGGCCAAAGGGCATTCGTACAAAATGAAATAAACCCTTAGGCGTTGCAAAGGCCGTCTTTTCTCGGTCCCCTTCCGGTAACGGGATCTGCCAGTAACCTTTTGTCAAGTCTAAAGAGGACAAGAACTTAGCCTTCCCCAACTTTTCTAGCAATTGGGTAGTCCCTGGCATGGGATAAGCATCAAACCGCGACACCTCATTGAGCCTTCTAAAGTCTATACAAAACCTAATCGACCCATCAGGCTTCGGGACCAGTACCGGTTGACTTCGCCAGGGACTATTAGAGGGTTCAATGACCCCCAGCGCTAACATCTTATCCACTTCGTCGTTAATCCCTTTCTGTAATCTCCATGGCCAAGGTCTCGCTGGAACCCTCACCACCACCCCGGGCTTTGTAACTATTCTATGGCAAGTCATGGACGTGAAGCCCGGGTCCCTAGAGAAGACATCCGCAAAGTCCCGCCTTACCTGATGGATATGTCTAAGCTGTTCCTCCGAGAGGTTAGAGCAGATAGGGAGATCATCAGGACCCTCTTCGCGCCCAGCCTGTGGGCCTAACTCTTCTTCTACCTCGTCCCCCGTTACTACTTGAGCCAAAAAGGCTTCCCGCTCTTTCCATTCCTTAAGGAGATTAACATGAAAAACCTGTAACCGAGGACGGGCCCCCAGCACTTCCACCTCATAGTCCACAGGGCCCACCTGCCTTTTGACCTCAAAGGGGCCCTGCTACTGAGCAAACAACTTCGCTCTCTCCGAGGGCAATAATACTAGCACTTTTTGGCCCACCTGCAAGGACCTAGGCCTGACACGCTGGTCATAAGCCTCCTTCTGTCTTCTTTGGGCCTCCACCAGATTCTGTCTAGCTATCTGCCCAATCTTTTCCAAATGATCCCTCATCTGTAGCACTCTTCTTAACACCGTAGACCCTTCGCTAACCTCCTCTTCCCACCCTTCTCTAACCAAGTCCAACACTCCTCGAGGACGCCTTCCGTACAACAGCTCAAAAGGCGAGAACCCCAAGGATGTTTGTGGGACCTCACGATACGCAAACAAGAGAGGTCCTATTAATAAATGCCATTGTGATCCCTGTTCCATTACAAACTTTCTAAGCATGGCCTTTAGGGTCCCATTAAATCGTTCCACCAACCCATTGGCCTGTGGGTGATAAACGGAGGTCTTTAGGGGTTTGACTTTGAGGATAGACCACATCTTTTGCAGGACTCTACTCATGAAAGAGGTGCCCTGATCTGTAATAACCTCTCGTGGAAACCCCACCCTCGCGAAAATTGTCAACAACTCCTGAGCCACCCTACCTGCTTGCATGGATCGCAAAGGGACCGCTTCTGGGTAACGGGTGGCGTAATCCACCATCACCAAAATAAACCGATGGCCTGCTGCTGACTTCCCCAGAGGCCCTATAAAATCAATGCCCACCCTTGTAAAGGGTTCGTCTATGACGGGCATAGGAATCAAAGGCCCCGCGGGAGCTCCCCTTCTTTGGGTCACCTGACAGCGGGGACAAGAGGCACACCAGTCTTTCACCTCTTTCCACACCCCAGGCCAATAAAACCTCTGTAAAATGCGACTTATAGTTTTATCCACCCCCAGGTGTCCCGACAGAGGAATGTCATGAGCTAAGGAAAACACCGCAGGACGTAGTGGTCTGGGTACTAATATTTGCCAGTGTGCCGCCTCTCCTTCCTTCATCTGTTGAACCCTATACAGTAAATTATTTTTAAAAACAAAGTAAGGTCCCTTCTTTCCCCTCTCCTCCTCTGGAACCGCTTGCTTAAACGCTTCCTGTAGGGTCGCGTCATTTTGCTGCCAAAAGGCCACTTGCTCTCTATTAACCCTGGCGATATCTACCCCTTCCGCCCTGACCTCTGCCGCGGCGTAACCCTCCTCCTCCTGGATTAATTCCCTCCAGTTGGGCCAATCCCGCCCTAGGAGCATTTCTCTTCCCATTGAGGGTACCACCCCCACCCTCATCTCTCGCTCCATCTTTCCCACTCTCACCCTCACCTTGGTGGTAAAATAGGTTTTCACATCCCCATGGATACATTTCACCGCCACCTGTGAACCATACGCCTTCCCTGGTACCCTCCTTACCAAGGAGCGGCTACAGCCCGAGTCAACTAGGGCTTGAACTCTCTGTCCATTGACCCAGGCCGGGACCACCCGAGCATCCCTACCTGTCAGGTCCCTACTTACCTGGGCCGCCTCCCAGGCGTCTCCCCATGCACACTCCATGACAGGACAGTCCTTCTTAACGTGTCCCTCCATCCCACAGGTGAAGCAGTTGATTGGACGCCGGGGACCTTCCTGGGCACCCAACAGCAACGGTCTTTGGGCAAGGGTCGTTGGTTTGCCTCCCTCTACTCCTCCTTTCAAACCTTTGCTCGCGATTCCCTCGGCTCCAAATCCGTCTCCCGGCGCCATTCCCCGCCGTTCTGGTGGTCTACCCCCGGCGACTCTCATTCCCCGCGATACCTTTGGTTCCGCCGGTCCCCGAAGGTGCCCTAATTCGGCCTCCTCAGCCCCTGAAAAGGCCTCCATCAAAGTCACAGCCTCTTCCAACTTGGAGGGTTTGTGGCACCGCACCCAACTGCGAGCTGTCATTGGTAAGGCATTAATAAATTGCTCAACCATCACCATTTCAGCCACCTCTTGCGCCGATCGCACTGCCGGCTTCAACCATCTTAAACAGCTGGCTCTAACCTTTTGCCCCAGGGCACGAGGATGCATGCCCAGAGTCCATTTTAACTCACGTAGTCGGCGTCTATAAGTCTCCTCCGAGATGTTGAGAGTAGTCAAAATGGCCTCTTTGACTTTCTCATAAGAAGAGGCTTCCTCGGGGGCTAAGGTATCCACTATCTCCTGGGCAGGCCCCGTAAGACATGGGGTTACTATAAGAGCCCATTGTTCCTTAGGCCACTTGGCAGCTATGGCCACCCTCTCGAAAGCGTGTAAAAATGCCTCCGGATCATCATTAGGGCCCATCTTGACCAATCTTATTGGGGCTGGGGCCCCTACCAGTGACTCCAAGGTAGGCTTTTCCCCCTCCCTTGGGAGCTTCAGCGCCTCAGCCATCTGCGTTACCAACTGCTGTTGTGTCACCTGCTGGGCTGCAAACATTTGCTCCATCAACCGCACCTGGTGAGCGTTCACACTCCGCAACAACTTTTCCTGTTGGTCAGCCAACCATGCAAACCAAGCCTCACTGGGTCCTGTAGCCCCGCCTTGTACCGGAGATCCCACTTCTGACACCAATGTCGTGGGGCCACAAGGCACTCCTCCCACTCCATGCTTCTTGGAGGTATCCATTTCGGCGAAAGAAAGGGCAGACCACTTAAGATGTATGCTCTATACCTTTAATCTACTCGGAAACCCATTCACCAAACAGTTACTAAAAGAGGGGAGAGATGTTGTGCCACACTCTCTCTTTAATATTCTCAGTCCATTCCTTTAATCTTCCCCTTTCACCATTCCTCCTCCTCAGATTAGTCTTCAGCCTGCAATCCCTGCCCTGGAGGGTTCTAAGGGAAGCCCCTTATGACCAACACCCTGGTTTGGCTTCAATTGACTTCGGCCCTAGGGTTGTAAGAGCAGCGACCGGTTCCTCCATAAGCCCTTCCCTTGGGCTGAGTTGGCCCCAGTCGATTACCTCCCCTTCTGTCAGGGTTTCTCTTTCCTCTTGAGCTCCCGTACTGCTCGCTTCTCTTTCCCTTCCACCGTCCGCCTCACCGAGCCTTCTTCCGCGTTTCTCCCTCCCCCCGAACGCCTCCTCCTTTTCCCTTTTATCCTTGGGCCCCTCCCTCCTGGGTCTTGCTTCCCTTTCTTCTTTTCCAGGTGTCGTTAGATCTCGTAATTCCCCTCTCTGGCTCCCTGTTCTTTCCCTCATTAACCCTTGCTTTCCAGAACAACCCTCTTCCATGGGCCAGCCTTCCTTCACTTTATCACATATGGGAATAGGCAACATTCCGTGGAGCAGAGAATTGCATAAGGGAGCCAAAAGGGCATACATAATGATACTACTCTCAAAGTGTTATTAAATAAAATGCATATAGAATTCTATTTGCATACCCATCAAGAGGGCTTTTGCATTTTGCTAAGCATTACAATGCTTATTTGAAAGGATGTTGATTGTTAAAGTGCATTCCCCTTAAACACGTGAAGTGTGACAGTTACAGAAACATCATAGTAACTCATCTGTGAGAAGATCAATAAGAATGATGATGATTATCATCATGATCATCATCATCATCATCACCAATACCACAACTATTTATTTATATAGAACCATCACTGTACATGGCATTTTCCAATTAAAAGTGCCAAAAAACAGTTCCCTGCCCTCAGGCTTACACTCGAAACAAAACATGTCCCACAAGGAAAAGGGAATGTGAGGGGGGATTAAGTCCAACAGATACTACCTCTTCTTCTCTCCCTGCAAAGCCAGGACAGTGGCAGTTGGGATGGGAGGAAAGGCCTTTCATCTGTTTCTGGTCCTAAACATGGTTGAACAATAATGTTGAAAAACAGAATCATCCTAATCAGGAATGTTTCCCTATAGTTCTTGCATTGTTCTCCATGGCAGCATCTGGATTAAAGTCTTCCAGATGATTCACAAGTATAAATAAATGACGTATCTTGGAATAGTGATTCCCAAGCTCTGGTTCCCAAGAAGTCATTAGACTACAAACCTTTTTCCAGTTCTTCACCATTGGTCATGCTGGCTGAAGCTTCTGGAAACTGTACTCCAGCAATGGCTGTGGACTAAGGAGGGGAAAATATTTGGAAACATTGAAAACATGATTTAAAAAAAAAAACATATTGAATATGGAGAAATCATGATGAGAAGACTGATGAGAATCTTCAGAGTTCTGGATTTTTTCTGCACAAAATTAATATAGAGTTGCTTTGCACAGAAAACAGCATTTGATTTATAGAAAACAGCTTTTTCTGCATAGAAAATATTTAATTTCTGCATAAAAATATTATTTTCTGGATGGAAATATTATTGTCTGCACATAAAATGCTGTTTGCTATGCAAAACAACAAATTGAAAATTTTGTGCAAATGAAATCCTGATATGCAAATTGTGTGGTTTTCAAAGTCTTTCCCACAGCAGGAAGAAAAATGTTAAATTACCTCTTGCTTCCTTTAAGAAGAAAATTAGTGATCAATCACATCCCTACTATGGATCCATGACTGGGAACCATTGCCTGAGAACAACCATTCAAAACCCAGTATGTTGGACTATAACTCCCAGTACCCTTCAGCCAGCACACACAACATATATGTAGGCCACCAGTTTGGACAAGGCTGCCTCAGAATCTTCTGCTTTCATTTCACTCTTGTTTCAGAATCAAAGTTGCACAGCTGATGACATTGTGCTTGGATTTACATTGTGAATGGTTGCCTGTATACATTGCACATGTCTGTTTTGTTTGTTTGTTTACGTTGTGTATTGTTGTACACAGAACATGTGCATTAGGTCATGTGTTCAGCTGTGTAACATCTCAAGTCACTAATGAGATGGTGTTGTGCAACCACCATTATGCCTTGTCTCTTTAATGTAGGATGTTGGCCTCTCTTTACAAGCCAGACATGTAAGAAACCTTTTGGCATGGTTCTGTTTTGAGTACTTCACAATATTTTTTTTTACATTTGATGAAGTGAGGGAGGAGGAACACATACAGTTTCAACATAACAAAGGCTTCATCTGTGGAGAATCTATTCAGCTTTGTGTCACAGAAGTTGTAATTTCTCAATGAGACCACAAAACATTTACTTCCTCTAGTTCAACTCTGCACCAAGCATCACTGTGCCAGTTTTCATAGTCACCTGAGAGCTTTCATTCATGCTGCAAATAAAAACTAGCAGCTGAAGAGTGTTGCTGATGGCACAGCCCTCATCCGCTCTCAGCAGCACAAAAGTAAACAACTAGATATTTGTCTCTTGAGTCACACAGGAAGGTTAGTAATCATGCTGTCTATCCACTATGTCACAGCCTTTTTTCATTGACTGTCATTAAAGAGAGATGCTTTTCTGCCCACATTTCCTCTTTGTGAGCTGTCTAGACTCCTACTGCACAAGGAACATGGCAAACAAAAAACACTCCACAGCTTCTTGCTAACAGTAGTGAAGGCAGACACAAGAAAATCCCATTATTGCAGCAGTTTCATTCTCACCTAAGCTGCAAGGGCAGGTACACATTTCCAGGTCAGGGGTGCAGGAAATTCTCTCTTAGGGGCTATACAGACCGGCATAAAGAGCCGGCCTGGGGGTGGAGTCAGGGTTTGGTGACTACATGCTGGCCATATGTTTTCAGAAGTTTGGATAGCTCCTTTAAAGTTGGGATGAAAAACCAGAGAAGTTTCACCACATCACTGATATGGAAGCCACCAGTCTTCACAATCAGATGATAAATCACAAGGCAGTATTAGTATGAGATAGTGCCAAAGGGGAGAGGCATGAGTGTCAATTGAATTGAACAATATATTTAATTTACAAGGAAAGAGGTTCTACCTAAACAATACGAAGAACATCTTTACTGTAAGAGTGATGGGAAATAGAACAGACTCTTTCAGAGGGTGGTGGCTACCCATCTTCAGGGACCTGTAAACAGAGTTTGGATGGCCATATATCAGGAGTTGTGCATTCTAAATAGCAGAAGTTTACACTAAATGGACTTTGTGCATTTTTCCAACTCTACGGGCCTTTACAGATTGCCAGAAATAGTGCAGCTTGAGGCCACTTTAACTGTCCTGGCACAGTGCTAAGGAATCATGGGAACTGTAGTTTATTGTGGCACCAGAGCTCTCTGACAGAGAAGGCTCAATATCCCAGAAAAAATACAATTCCCATGATTCCCTAGCACTAAGACAGGACAGTTAAAGTGGCCTCAAACTGCACTATTTCTGGTAGTCTGTAAAGGCCCTAAGATTCTATGACTCTCCTGTAATCAAAGACTTTGCACTCAATTTTACATTGTGAGCCACTTGATGAAAAGAGGAAAGATGACTTCTTAGAAGATGCTAGCTAATTTCTTACAATATTTTTTTATATGCAGGTTGTTTTCACTCAACAAAAATACTTCCAATGTTTAATAGCTCTCAGAATCCCCCATCCTTTATGGTTTGTGCTCTGAGTTACTCAACTGTTTATATATAGACAAATGATTTTAAGATTCCTATTCTTTTATGGCAGGGACAGGCAACCTTTTTGAGACGTGAGCCGGTCTCTCGTTGCCCAGGTTTCAGCTGGGCCGGGGGGGGGGGGAATGGCGGCGTGCACGCTCACGCGTGCACGCGCACCCTCCTCCGCCGTGTGTGACCCCCCCCGCGCACGTGGCCGCCGCCGTAGCGCTCACGGCCGCAGCCCCCATGGCACATGTTGCAGCTGCCATTTTGGAAGCCAAGATGGCAGTTGCGAAGCGTTTGCACATGCACAAGAGTACTGTGCATGCGCAAATGTGGCGCGACCGCCATTTTGACTTCCAAAATGGCAGCCGCAGCAAGAGTGGCCAAAAACACGCCCCGACAGCGGCACGTGGCGGCGGCAGTGGCACGTGGCGGCGGCGGCAGCCTACGGCCTGGGCCGGTAAATCCGGGGCCTGGGGCCTTAACCGGCCCCCGGGCCGTAGGTTGCTGGTCCCTGTTTTATGGTATTTCTTTTTGGATGAATTATCAGCCAACTGCCTAGTGTCAGGATAACCCTATTTTAACACACATTACAGCTACAGTATATGTTTCTCTCTCTGTGTGTGCTTCAGTCTTCATTGCTTTACAAATGGTAACATCTTCAGAATGTTACATGAGCTGTGAGAAAGTTATTCTTCCTCCACCTCAACTATCTATCCATCAGTCTAGTTAAACAGAACAGTTTGGGAAATTCCAATTACCACATCTCAGTTCACACAATGTGTCTCAGCTAGAAATCTCCACTCCATTCTTATTTATCATTCCCATGCCCTTTTTGTTACCCACTGACTTTTCAGACAAAATGTATTCTGATGAATTCAGCCTCAACTGCACAAGGAACATGCAAGCCATTTGTACTTCTTGGTGGTGGTGGCTATCAAGTCCCAATGGAGCACTCTGGCAATCCTCAAATCCATTTTGCAGTCAAAGAACATGCTGCATGGGTTCTCCCCATTATTTGACTAGTTCTTCCAAAAGGTCCTGAAAGAATTGGTTCAGGCAAGATTCATTAAAATACAACTTGACTGCAGAACAGCAAAGATTTCTCTGACAAGTGAGCTGGGTTAAGGAGTGCACATCTCCATACAGAAGCAAACATTGCACTGTGGCTGAGGGAGAACATTAAAATTGGTAACTTGTACAAGTGGGTTTAGTGCTGTGTATCTTATTGCATCATTAAGCAAATCAATGTGAATTGAAAATGGCAGGTAACCCATGACTTTGGGAGGAGAGATGTACTTTCTTGTCTTCTTTCCAAATTAGATACAAAATGCAACAGATTTGCTCTCAAGTGCCCCAGACAGCAAAAAGAAAGAAAAGAAAAGAGAACAAATCCCTGACTAATGGACTATTAAAAAACAACAACACACAATTGAAATGACATGACATCACACCCCATTGTGTTGAGTGTACCTCTGAGGACCTTTGACAATAGGAGGGAACAAAAGGTCTCTTCGGAGAACATGCTCATCCTGAGAGGATCAAGTGGTGGCACAGGGGTTAAATGCCTGTACTGCAGCCACTCAGTCACAAATCATAAAGTTGTAAGTTCAATACCAGCCAGGGGCTCAGGCTGAACTCAACCTAGCATTCTTCTGTAGGTCACTAAAATAAGTATCCCGCTTGTTGGGGCAATTAGCTTACACCAGGGGCAGGCAACCTTTCCCCTTTAAGGGCCGAGGGACTTCAGCTCCCAGAAGCCTCAGCCATGTTGGTCAATAGTCCCATGCTGGCAATAGCTCCTGGGATTCTGGGAGCTGAAGTCCCTCGGCCCTTGAAGGGGAAAGGTTGCCTACCCCTGGCTTACACATTGTAAACTGCTTAGGGAGTGCTTAAGTGAACTGATAAGTGGTATAGAAATGTACTTGTTATTGCTATTGCTATTAATTACTTATGAAATGAGCACTTTTGAAGATAACCTAGAGAACCTGTTCAGGTTTCTGCAGATTCTGAGTAGATGCTTTGTGATAGCCATAGAATATATAGGCTATGTCCTTACATATGGTGACTGCTTCTTCAGATTGCCCTGGCATTTGTTTTGTATTGCATTGCATTGGGTGTGCCTTTGAGCCCTGATGGGGGTGAACAGGGTTAAAATTGTCCCCATCTTCTGCATAACTGCCCATCCTGGGTTAGAGCAACACATTGCAACCAATGTGGGCTTACTGCCAGAAGTTCATCCATCCATCTTTCACTTTATTTATACCCCACTTTTTTCATAGACTGGGTCTCATCGTGATGTAGAAAATACAACAATTACAGGGGAAAAAAACATATGATTGGAAGCATATAATATTTGAGGGTAAAATAGTATTAACTTAACAACAAAACTGGAATGGTCCAGAAGAGGTTTTGCAACTTCTGTTGAGTATATGAACAGATGCTAAAACCTCAGGAGTGAAATCACTATTTCACCTTGATTGAACTTGTTCCTTCATTTGACATGCAATAGATGAACATGTTGGTGTGTTGTTGTCCCCCCCCCCCCAAGAAGGGAGGGAAATGTTTTAAATACATCTGTATGAAGGAACAAAAGGTCTCTTCAAATTAAACACTGAAGTCAAGATTCTCCTGAGGGAATCAAGTGGAAAAATGAGGACATATGATGTAATTACTTACAAAGATAACCTAATAAATAAAACCTGTTCAGATCCCTGCACATTCTGAGTAGATGCTATGTGATAGCCATAGAATATATAGGCCATGTCTTCGCAAATGCTGACTGCTTCTCAGAATGTCCTTGTATGTGGCAGAAATGTTTTGGCTTCACTTTGTACCTACTTATTTAAATTTATTTATGATTTGATCTATATCCTACCTCTCTCCTTATATAGGATCCAAGGGAGTCTAAAACATTTTAAAAATTAGGGTGCAGTTTAAACATTATTTATGCAAAAATTAAAAAAACAAAAAACAAATAGCAGTTCAGTTAAAAGCAGAAGATTAAAGTAATATAAAACACTGTTGGTGTTGTGTGCCTTCATGTCATTTCTGACATATGGCGACCCTAAGGCAAACCTATCATGGGGTTTTCTTGGCAAGTTTCTTCAAAGGAGGTTTACCACTGCCTTCATTTGAGGCTGAGAGAGTGTAATTTACCCATGGTCAACCGACAGGTTTCAAGGCCAAGCAGGGAATTGAGCCCTGGTCTCCAGTGTTGCATTCCAACACTCAAACCACTACTCCACCCTAGTGTATAAAACACAGATCATAATAAAAAGATAAAAACATAACTCCACCACAGATCCTTTCTTTTACATAGATTTTCAACCAGAGACCTGCTTATATGAGAAGGCCTTAGCCTCCCTGTGAAAGGAAAGCAGAGAGGGGGCCAACTGGGATAGGGAGTTCCACAGTTTGGGAACAGCCACTGAGTTCTTCCTAGGACTTTAACAAATGCACCTGTGATGGTGGTGGGATCAAGAGAAAGACTTACCTTAAAGATCTTAAAACTCAGGCTGGTAAATATAGGGAGATACAGCTTCCACTTAGTATGGACCCAAGCCATATAGGGCTTTAAAAGTCATATCCAGCACTTTGAATTCTTCTTGGTAACCAGTGAAGCTATTTCAACAGGAGGGTTATATGTTATTTTAACCAGCCATGGTCAATAACCTGGCTACAACATTTTAGACCTGCTCAAGTTTCCAAACAATTTCCAAAGTCAGCCCCATGTACAGCATGTTACAGTAATCCAATTGGGATGTGATCAAAACATATGGTCAGATCTGACATCTCAAGGAATGAGCACAGCTGGCATACTACTGGCCACTGCTGAAAACTGAGCATTCAGGCATAAATCAGATTCCAGGAGTACATCCAAGCTGCAAACCAGAAATTTCAGGGAGACCCCATCCATCACAGGCTGAATCCTTATTCTTTAATGCCTACCAAATGGCCATTAACATTTTTTGTCTTGTCTGGATTAAATTTCAATTTGTTTTCCCTCATCTATTCTGTTGCTGACAACAGATACTGGTTTAGTGTCAAAAAAGCTTCCTTGGAGTTAGATGGAAAGGAGGGATGGAGTTGAGTGTTAGCATATTTGTGACACTGAACTTCAGACTTCAGATGACCTTTCCCAGTGGTTTCATGTAGATGTTAGATAGCATATGGAAAAAAACTAGGGTTGCTATAGATCCAGGAAAAGCAGGACAATTTCAGATTGGAGGGCCTGAAAAATGTCCCGGCCGAGCTGGGCTTTTTAGAACCTCCAATCCTGGATTCCTTTGTTCCAGGCCACATTTTGTCAACCTCCAGTCAGACTGGAGATTGACAAAATGTGCCCTGGTTGGGGGGAGGAAGAGGAGCCACCTTGGAGGAGGCCCAGAGAGAGCTGGAAGCTGAGGTGGCGTGGGCAGGCAAAAGGCAGGTAGGCCTGGCTGAGCCCTCCTGGTGATGGCCTGGTGTTCTTAGGGGCTGGGATGGGATGGGTGGGTGATGGCCACCTCCTTCCTCATGCTTTTGCCAGTGTGGGCAGGCAGGCTGCAGGCAGGCAGGCCTGGCTGGGGCCTCCTGGGGATGGCCTGATATTCTTGGGGGCCAGGGTGGGTGAGCAAAGGCTGCCGCCACTGCCCACCTCTTTCCCCGTGCTTTTGCCAGTGTGAGTGGGCAGGCATTTTGTCCTACATTTTGTCCTGCTTTTGTGGAAGAGAATTATGGCAACCCTAGACAAAACTGAACTCCACAGGTCAGCAGCCAAGGAGGAGAGCAGTTATCACCCAGCACCATCTCTGAGTTCTCCTCTACAAGAAGGACTGGAACCACTGTAGAACAGTGCCTCAAAATCCCATCCCAGAGAGGTGGTCTAAAAGAATACCATGGTCAACAGTACTGAAAACCAATGAGAGGTCCAGCAGAACCAACAATGACACATTTCTCCTATCCAGTTCCTTGAGTAGGTCATTCACCAAGGTGACCAAAATTGTCTCAGCTTTAAGAATCATTCTATTAGTCAATTGAACTTTCAGATGTGTAGTTCTATGTCAGGAACTAGAGATCTCTAAGAACATGCTAAGCATCCCTGGGTACAATTTCTTTTTTTTTAATTTTTTTTTTAAAATTTAATAAAAGTTTATTGTTTAAAAACAAAGTCATACAAAACAACAATTTCAAATACATAAGAACACCACAATAACCAAAGAAAATTAACATATAAAAAAGAAAATTAACATATAAAAAAGAAAAACTACTTAACTAACTTATAAATAATTACTCACATATATAGCTAACATATGTTGTACACCATTCTTTTTCAATATAAGAACAACATTTATAAAAATCATAACACACATACTAATAGCTTATTTTCCCTACATTCTATTATCGCGATACATATAATCTAACATATTATCCATTTTAACTTTTCCTTAGTTGGTATATCATAATAACAGAGCATTAGATACAAAATAACACACTAGCAAAAACCTCTTACAAAACGAAAAAGAAGAGAGAGAGAAAAAAAAAGGAAATTGTCAGGCTACTATATAACATATAATAAAACGACTTCCACGTTTAGTACAGCTTGCCATTCAGCCTAATGTATGAGACTTCTATACGCGTTACTATTAACTAAATAGAAAGTAAGATAAGAAACACACATCATTTAGTATGTAAATCGAACCATAATGTAACTACTAAGTATTGTAATTAAACAGTTTATCATACGGAACCACATACCTCTACAAATCATTATAAATACCTTAACTGTTAACTTAGTTCCTATTTTTAACTCGCTTTACTCCATTTCATAAAGAAGGACCTAATCTAATCCCTGGGTACAATTTCAAGGTGATGGGGAGGGAGGGGAACCAAGGCAGCTTACAGTATATTTATATCCCAGCTTCTTTCCTCTATAGATCATAAAACAGTGTGCATGGGAATTCAGTCCATTCTAAATTTGTCATTATGTGCCTTCAAGTCAATTCCAACTTGTGACCGTATTGCAAGGTTTTCTTGGGGAAATTTATTCAAAGGAGGTCTACTATGCCTTCCTCTTAGGCTGAGAAAGTGTGACTTGGGGATTCAAATCCTGGTCTCTGAGAGTCATAGTCCAACATTGAAATCACTGCACCACATTGTTTTTTTTTTCTATTCTTAATATGGGATTATAAATTGACTGTGGCAAGGGATGACTCTCCCCCAGTTTGTGCCTCTAATATGGAGAAACCAGCATTTAAACTGCAATTGGAAGTTGCTTTCTGGTTAGATAGCTCTCTGCAGAAACTTTTTCCATATAGTTTAGAAGACTGATGGAAACCTTTCTGCCTTGCTAGATTTTTGGAAGGCAATTAGTGTTGTTTTCTGTTTTGTCTTTTCCTGGTGTTTTTATTTCGAGGTTTTATGGCTCAGAAGATGGTTGTTTTCTATTATTTTAATGTGTTTTGTACTTTAACACCAGCACCCTGGTGAAGATGGGATTTTATAACTATTACAATTATATAGTCAATTCTCCCCTCTGTGAGCCCTTTCATTCCCAATTATAGTGCTGAGCAAAAAACTCTTGGGCACTGAGACAGTATATAGCTTGGCAAAGTTGGTAGTGTTTTTGGACAACTAGAATTGCCACTTGGTAATTCAGTGGCCATACTGACTGGGAAATTCTCTGAGGGTGCATCAAAACTGTAGCAATAATGCAGTTTGACATCATTTTAATGGCCATGGCTCTGTCCTACAGATTCCTGGGATTTGTCATTTTGTGAGGCAGCAGGGCTCTTTGGCAGAGAATGGTACAAATGACAAACCCCAGGATTCCATAGGATGGCACTACAGCACTTAAAGTGGTGTCAAACTGCATTATTTCTACAGCACAGATGCACCTTGAGTATAGTTGGGTTTTTTTAACAAAAGAATGGGCTCTTGAAGGCCATATCCCCCATGAGAAGGGGCACATCAACCACTCCTACTTTCATGACCTCTCAAGCACATCCAGAACTGCTCAGATAGGGAGAAATGTCTTTATTTTAAGGTGAAAGAGTCCTCAGATAAGGAAAAATAGACAATGCCCCCTTGAAAACATTTGCAGCACAAGAATCAGGGGTACTAGTAAGTGGCTTTGGGAAACAGGCTTTGGTAGGATCTTGGTAATAGGACCCTAGGTAGGGATAGGATTGGTTGGTTAGAGGTCCAAGTAGCAGGAAAAAAACAAAACAAGCCAAGAACAAGAAAGTAGCTGCTAAGACACAAAGTGTGCTTCACATCAGCCACTCCAATCTTTACCTGACTGTTATCTCACTTTCTCATATATAGAAGGGCTCATTTCCCAACTCCCTCTAGTCTCCTTTGGCTCACAACCCTCTTGGGTGTCCTCCCAACCCCAGAAGCCAAGAGAAGTCTCAGTCTAGCTCAGGGGTAGGCAACCTTTCCCCTTTAAGGGCCAAGGGACTTCAGCTTCCAGAAGCCTCAGCCATGTTGGCCAATAGTCCCATGTTGGCCAATAGCTCCTGGGATTCTGGGAGCTGAAGTCCCTCGGCCCTTAAAGGGGAAAGGTTGCCTACCCCTGGTCTAGCTGTTGTCCATGTCCTTTTTCACTGCTCTTCATTCCCTTGTGACTCAGGTCTAAAGTAGAAGATTGCAGCCTAGCTGCTAACTTGCAAATAACCCTCACTCCAAAACTATTTAATGGTCTTTTATTGCCCTCCTTTCTACACCCCAATTCAGAAGCTTTGGGCCTTTGCAGACTGCCAAAAATAGTACAAATTGAGTCCACTTTAAGGGTTAGAGAATCATAGGAACTGTATTTTATTGTGGCACCAGAGCTCTCTGACAGAGAAGGCTCAATGTCTCAGAAAAAACAAACAAACAATTCCCATGATTCCCTAGCACTAACCCTAACCCTAACCCTTAAAGTGGACTCAATTTGCACTATTTCTGGCAGTCTGCAAAGGCCCTTTAACTGAGACCACCTTTTGCTTCTCCTGCCCTCCTGAGGCCAGGGAGCTGGGAACAGGCAAGGTGATGGCTCTGGTGAATCGTGCTGCATTCACACAGCAGAAATGATCCATTTTGAAACCACTTTAACTGCCATGGCTAAATGCTATGGAATCCTGGGACTGGTAGTTTGTTGTGTCACCAGAGCTCTGCATTAAGCCATAGCAGTTAAAGTGGTGTCAAACTGGATTATTTCTGCTGTCCAGATGCAACCATACTCTTCTATGGAGGAGCTTGAAAAGGTTTCCAAGCTCTCTGTTTTCAGCATGACTTAGGTACTCTCAAGATTGTTACAATTTTTGAAACATCCCTATGATCATTTTTTTCATTTGGTAAAAACTGTCTCTGTATGGCATGATATCAGAAGTCTAGTTTCATTGGTTGAACTTTATTTATTGCTAAAAAATAAAGTTCAGTCAATGAAGCCACACTTCTGCTATCATGTCATGCAGAGACAATTTTAGTCCAGCTTCATTGGCTGGAATCCTGTTGATGTCTGGAATCCTGTTGGTGTCTTAGGCATTGGATGTTCCTCAAAGGAAGGGGTTGGAAATTTTTGTCTGAGGTGGAATGCCTACATTCAGTTCATTCTGGCTATTTGGCTGACTGTATATCTCCCTATATGTGCCTGTCTGCACCTTGAGATTATCATGAAAGACCCTTCTCTCAATTTTACCATCATCATGAGCACATTTTGGACATGAGAGAGGGCATTCTTAGTGGACTCAAACTCCTTTCAAAAGGAGATCAGAACAGCCCCCTCCCTATTGTCCTTTCATCAGCAGGCAAAACCTTTTTTTTTTTTTAAATTCCAACAGGCTTTGAATACAAAAAGTTTTAAAAGAACGAGCTAGAAGATGCTGTATTGTTTTAAACTGTACTGTTTTTAATATTTTAATTGCATTTTATTTTTTTAACTCAATATTTAAAGTGTTTTAATATTGTGGCTAGTTTAATTCTATTTTAATGCTCAGTTTTGCATGTTTCCAAGTGTCTTGATCTTTTAATCTATAAACTGGCTTGAGTCCCAATTCTGGGAGCAGGACAAGATATTACTACTACTACTACTACTACTACTACTGCTACAGTCACCCCTTTCATTTTTGCAGGGGGTCCATTTTGTCCACACAAAAAAAGAAAACCACAAATATTCAAGCCCTGTTTGCTTGAACAGATGCGGTGCGTACCCCATTTTGTGCCTCTCCATTTGTCCTTCGCAGATAAGTGAGGGTTACAGACTTTAAGTCCATGTGTGCTTTCAAGTCATTTCCTACTTATGGTAACTCTAAGGCAAACCTATCATGGGGTTTTCTTGGCAGAATTTGTTCAGAGAGGGTTTGCCATTGCCATTGCCATTCTCTGAGGCTGAGAGAATGAGATTTTCCCAAAGTCACCTATTAGGTTTACATGACCAAGCTGGGATTTGAACCCTAGTCTCCAGAGGCCTAGTCCAATGCTTAATCCATAACATCATGCTGGTTTGCTACTACTACTACTACTATTAATAATAATAAATTCATAGTTAGGAGCGTGAGTTCGGCATGTGGGATCTTCTCCTTTTCAACTGAAATTTCTTCTCCAAATAACTTTAAGCGCAGCTGTGATATGTGTTAGCTTTGTTCCAATGTGGTACAGCTAAAGGAGTAATAAAAAAAAGCATGTTGACCTTTATTTTGTAGGAAATATTAAAAATGTGTATTTAATCAGCACATGTAAGCTTTTTTTTTCCTTTCCTTTTTAAAAATGTGTTGAACAATGAGGGGCAGCATTTAATTAAACTGAATCCTATAGTGACATTTGTTTTAAAGTATGTTGTTCATGCTAGAATTCAGAATAATTTTAAAAGAGTTTTTGTTGTTGCTGCTGCTGTTTCATTGGTTGAGGAAACCAGAACTCATTTATCTTGTCTCTGCTTTAATTTGTAACACTGCTTAAATATAAAGGGTTCTCCCCCCTGTGTGATGAAGCTTTTTATTTGCAACTACTGATAGCACTACAATAATATATTTGTTGATGCCAGCACATTAATAATGGTTGAAGGCATACTATAGAGCTGAATCTCTTAAAGAGGATGTTGTTTTTCTAATGGCTGTCTTCCTAGAGTGTAATGGAAGCAGTGTCAGAATGTGTGTGTGTGTGTGTGTGTGTGTTTAGATAATTATACCCACTTTTCATCAGTTTGGAAACTAACAAGTTTTTTAACAACATGAGCAAAAATTCTTTTGCATTTTAATTAGCCTGCTTCATTAATAGGTTTGGCCCATTGCATGCCAATTGTGCCTCCTTCCCATTATCCAAAATGTACTTCCCAGATTAAATGATAAAACAGGGGCTGCATCTCCACTGCAAAAATAATCCAATTTGGGGTCTGAATGATTTAAAAGATATGTCAGGGGGATTGTTGATGTGTGCCTTCTAGTCATTTCTGACTTATGGCAACTATATGGTGAATCCATCAGTTGGCAGCATCTGTACAGAGGGGGTTGAGGCTGAGAGAATGTGACTTTCCCAGGGTTGCTCAGTTGACTTCCACAGCTGAGTGGGAATTTGAACCATGGCCTCCAAGAAACAACCAAGAAAGTAGTTCAGCTCCTGTTTTTCAATTCATTCTGTAAACAAAATCAAAGCTTTCTAATGTGTTTCCCTGCTCCCTTGGCCCACCTTCAACATTACTTGTTTATTGCAAATCATTTTTCTTAGTCATTTTCTAATTTCCCATAAGTAACATCTGTAAGAAAAAGGACCAAAAAAAAAGAAAAAAAGAAAGAAAAATTATCCCATTTGAGCAAGAGGCAAACATTGAAAAACTATATCACAGTGTTTGTGGTACATTTCTAAGAATCTTGCAGTGTCTGGTTTCATGTGGCCTGGCTTTGCACAAATCATGTTAAACAATGTCCACAGTCCTGACAATTCATAGCTTAAATAGTCCCTGAACAGGAATTCATTGTTTGGGTCACACCAGGGTGAATTTGTGGTTCTCTTTAATCTTCTTGCCTGTGCTTCTCACTTATAAAGAAAGTATTTTGAGTAATATTGCAAACAGTGTACTACCTGCACTGAAACTGCCATCCTATTCAAGTATATATAGTAATATTTTGAAACATTAAAACAAGGTAACTGGAAATTAAAATTGTTTCAGAAAAAAATAAGAATTTCCCTACTGGCCCACGTTCCTCTAATATTAAAACTTTCAAAGTAAATAAAACAAAGAATTTGTATTAAGGTAGAGGTTTAGTGTTAAGTCCCATTTGCACCCTCCTGAGTTAGTTGGTGGGAGGATTAAATTTCTGAAGTTAACCTTTCCTTTTCTATTCAAAAATTAACAGTAGAAATTTATAGCACTAAAAAGCAAGGATGACTTGTCATATAGCACCGGTTCAGAAAGAACTAGTTGTCACCCTCTGAGACAAGGTTCCTCCTGAACTAACACATTTAAAAATCAATTACAAAACATAGAAAAATACAGAGTTAGTGTTGGAGTAAAATTCAGTAATGGGGCATATAATCAACAAAATAACCCTAGCCCTTAAACTTATAACCTCAAGCCCCAGAAGCTCACAGGTGCCTTGGGAGCTGCCTCTGCTGCTGTGTTGCTGTTGTTGCTGCTGGGCTTCCTCCTCTGCTGCCAGGGACTCTGGGGCAGGGCTGAGAGAGTGTTTTATGGCTCCAGAAGCTCACAGGTGCCTTGGGAGCTGCCTCTGCTGCTGTGTTGCTGTTGTTGCTGCTGGGCTTCCTCCTCTGCTGCCAGGGACCCTGAAACTGCCATCACTGGACTTCTGGAGTTGTCCTGAGCCCAAACTTCTTCTTTTCTACACATGACTGTTATGATACAGGGGAGATAAAAAATGAGGGGTGGCCTGTGGTAGTTCAGCGAAAGCTCACCCAATAAGAAATTACAGGTTGAGTCTAGTGCCCTCTCCAAATTTCATTCTAGTTTGCGTCCTAGTCTTCTCATCTACCCATTTCCCTCTACCTGTTTAGTTGTGGGGATAAAGCTACAAATACTGTAGCTAAAGGGTCTGTCTGAAGCCCAGGTTCTACCTAAGTGTCTAGCTTTCTGCTTTGAAGGCTAGCTTGTATAGGTGAACTTTACTTTGACAATATGAACTCTGCAACATGCATTATTATTATTACAGGATGAGTCTCCCTTATCTGGAATGCTTGAAACCAGAGGTGATTTGAATTTGGGAGAGGGGATTTGTAACACTAGTAATTTGGATATGCATACATAATGAGATATCTTAGAGATGAAACCCAAATCTAAACACAAAATTCATTTAAGATATATATCTTATATACATAGGCGGAAGGTAATTTTATACAATATTTTTAATGTTTTTGTGCATGAAGCAATGTTTGTTTACACTGAACCATCAGAAAGCAAAGGTCTCAGTATTTCAGCCACTCATGAAAAATGTTTTTGTTTTTGGAATATTTCAGATTTTGGCATTTTGGATAAGGAAGACTCAGCTTGTATACTATTACTATCACCATCATAATCAACGATTCTTACTGCTACAACTCATAACTCATTGCTCAGGAAGAATTAAGAATTTGGAGCCATGGCTCCAAAACAAACCAAAATCCTGTGTTCCTATTGTACCTGTTGACTGTGGGGATTCTAAGCATATTCAGAAGCAATGACTGTAGAATTGCTAACTGAGAAATGCCCCTTAGGTTTAGTTAGACATCTTGGCTGCCATTTATATCCCTTCTTTTCATCACTCCATTGCAACTTGCTAAGTCTGGAAAACATAGGGAAGTGTAGGGAATGGCATATAAGAGAGATGGGCGTGATAGAATTGCTCTGTCTGGTGTTATATTTCCAAGCTCTGCAGAATTCCCAGAGGTAGGCAAGATTTTTTCCACACCCTGCAGCTGAAAAATTTCCATAAACTCTAGAAAGACACAGGGGATGAGCAGAGTACCCATTTTCATCCCATTTTGTTCTGCCCCTTTGATGTTCTTTATATTCCATATGGATTGTTTCCTGAAAGGAATAGCAGGTTGCAGCTCATTGAGAATGGTGCACACAGACTGGCAACCTGGCCCATTCTGAAGAAAATACTTCTGATAACATGGAGCCATCAGAATAGGAGTGGATCTCATATCAAAGCATATCTGAAAGGCATCTTAACCAAGACAGGCAGGCTGAATTCAATCTGGAAATTACAGTGACTGGATTTTAATGATGTAATTTTTCACTATTTTCCTTCTCAAAGGAAGCAGTGACCAGTTTTAACAATTTTCTTTCCACTGTGAAAAAGTCTTCAAAAACCACACCATTTTTCTGTAGTTTTGTGCTTGGTCTGTGCAAAATGTACACTTTTTTTGTACCAAATAAATGCATTTTCTATTCAGGAAAGAGCACCAAAAATAATGGCTGTATCCCATTCACGATGTTGTAGGGTTGATTCATGACATAACTATTGCAATTCAAATCTACAGCTATAGCTTCATTGGAATGACCGCAAATTGCCACCCCACCCCCCACCCCGAAAAAAACCTTACAGGCCAGGTACCACCCAAAAGGGTACTGAAGTGCTGGAGAGTAGAGTGCTGAACAATGATATGTCCAGCTCCCTCTTGCATGCAAGGCATGGTATGGAAAGAAAGAATCAAGATTGTAGAGCTGCTGTCTGGCTCCTAAGGTTGGTTTGAGGGGTTGAAAAGAGAGATGAAGCTATGATGATAGAGCCCCATCACCATGGATCCATGTGCTGAAATTTTATTTTCTCCATCATAGATCCATCTACTGATGCAGGACCTAAGTCAACACTTATGTGCTGAAATATTATTTTCTCCAATGAAAATTCTGTTTCCTCTGAAAATTGTGTTTCCTTTGTAAATGGTGTGGTTTTTGAAGACTTAGTGCCGATGCAGACAGGCAGGAAAATGTGACCCGAAGCTGCCTTTTCCCTAAGCTGCAGCAACCATGCCAATGGCCCCGAAGATGTCCTAAATGGGGATGGAGCAACTGCACTGGGGGGAGTCAATGTGGCTTTTCCAAGGCTGTATTGAAGCCTTGCCAACTGCACTGCTGGCCCCGAGGATGCCGCAAAGGGAGATGGAGCAACTGCACATGCCGGCAGCAGCTGCTTTAAATTTTTCCCCTGTTCTCTCAGATGCATGTGTACGTATGCAGGAACACATCCCTGCACACCTGTGCACCTGTGCAGAACATATCATAGGCTGGTATACAGTGTACAAAGGTGACTGAAGTTCAGAATCCCTGTGCACTTGTGTAGGAGGTGTCATAGGGTGGCATAAAGTCTGTCATTTTGTCTGTACAAAGGTGACCGAAGTTCAGCATGCCTGCGCACCTGCGCATGACCTTTCATACACCCACAGATCATGTAAGGATTCACTGACCTCGGCTTCCCCCAAGGAGTGGGTGCAGTAGACAGGTGCCACTGTCTGATTGTGCCACCCTTGGGGTGAAGGAATGAGTTGTCAACTGAAAAGACAGTTACTCCATCGTCCTCCACAAAACATGTTCTACACAGATCGGGGGGAGGGGAGAGGTACATGCAAGGGAGGTTTGTGTGGAAAGACTTGATACATGCAGCTGGTGGTCATGCAAGGGACATGGTCAATAGGACACACAGTCAAATGTTATTCCAGAAGCTCCTCCACCAAGCATGCCAGAAAGTGGTGTGAAGGTCTTATGCACACCTACACATCTGCACAGAAGAGGTCACAAAAGCCTCTTTCATGCAAACTACTGTGCATGTTGACAACAAGCGTACATGTGACAGAATGCATTTATTGTCATAATAGGGAACAGTTGCTAGGGTGCATGTGTAGGGTTACAATTAGGGTTAGGGTTCTAATATTCAAGGGCACCTGCACTGGTGCATCCACACCTGAAAGCACAGGGCGCTTTAAATTAAACCCTTCATCGTAGGGCGCATGCTCTGGATCGCCAACTCACTTTCTGCCACACATATGATGGTGAATTTATATGTCTGTTTTAGATCTCTGGCACCCTTTTTCTGGCACACCGATGTCGCTGCATACATACGCACATGCGAAAGGACTATCTTTGCTGAAGAAGCAGAAAAAAGCTGCTCCTTTTAGGAGTGGCTTTTCCCAGCATGCGACACCTAGAGGGCGCTTTCCTACCATCTTTTAGGCATGTGTCATCTAAACGGCATGCCTTCAAGTCAGCCTCAAAGCACCTCTTTTTGCCCATCTGCATAATCCTAACTCACAGTGGGAAGAACATTGTTCAAATTACTCACTGCTTCCTTTGAGAAGAAAATTAGTGACAGATTACATGTTTCCTATGCAGAAGTTGCTGTAATTGGGGATATTCTGCACAAAATGTGTATGTGTTTTCTGCACAGAAAACAGCATTTTCTCATAAGTCCAGGATTCTTCTTAACAGAACACCCAATCACATTTTTCATCTTTTTTTCAAATATTTTCAAATATCCTTTTCATCCCCACACCAAAATATGGACATAATTGAACAGGGAAATGGACTTGAGAATTCCTCCTTAGAGGCAAAACATCTGAGGAATGAATTTTGCATAAAATGAAGGTAAGACTAGCAACATCTCTAGTCCACACTTCTTTAGATTTTCACTGGATAGGGCTTTGAACAAAAATTAAAGTTGTATCATGAGGGCCATTGGGGGGAAAACATGATTTGGTGTAAGTGAAACAAACTTGATCACTTTCTCATGGGGTTTTCTGAATCATGAGGTTAATTTGTTTGTAAGAAGGGTAGAATGACACTTTTAAATACCAGGGTTAGTTGTATAACATTTTGCTCAAACCTTGGGAAAGCATAAGAGAGAAAACATTTTAAATGTTCTCCACAGACCTTAATGCCTATGTTGTGGTTTCACTGAGCAAGTTGCATAGAAATGATAATGATACCATGTTGAAATTTAGCAGGCTTCAGTGTGATATGCTTCATGTTCGTGTCAGATGCCTAAACATGCATACAGCAACACACCACCAAGAAGCAGCTGTGAGTCATATAACTGAGCATCTCATTTATATATTTACTTTAACCTTAATGAGGTTTCCACTTAGGGGAGAAAGAACACTTCTCATGAGCCTGAACCGTGATCTCTGTGTTATACGTCTCTGTGTTTTAAGCTACAGTCAACTTGACTTCATATTCTTATTAGTAATAAGCACCACTGCTTCATTTAAGGGCTTTTCCCTTCTGATTGATTAGTCATCTTGCACCATGCTACCAATTGAGAATTATTAACTGAACCTAGAAATTCAGCAAGCTCGGCAAATCTAAACAGGAAGCTGATTAGAAATGGATGCTTAACCTCTTGAGAGCTCTTAGGGATGAGAATGAGTTGGAGAGTGATGGCTTGTCTAGCTTCAGTGACTGCAAGGGGAATAGAGCATTTTCCCAATTCAATATTGTCAATGGATCATTCATGGTTTTGAAAGGGAGGGGTACAATGCTGGCTGGCTGTAGCCAAGTTTTCCACTGTATGTTCTGTGTGATTGTGCTATTTGGATGCTGTCTGCAAGCAGTTGCGTGTGAAATTAGTATTGTATACAGTAGGGATGGATGGATCCATCTATATCTGGTCTGTGTCTATTTCAGGTTTATTCAGTCATAAGCTTCTTCTACCCAATTACCACACCAGTTTATGATTTTAAATCAGAGGTGGGAATTCTGCACCCCTCCAGATATTGCTAAATTGCAGCTCCTAAAATAGTTTACCATTGGCTGGCTGTGGTTGCTGAGAGTTGCGGTCTAACAGCATCTCAAGGGTCACACAATTCAGAGACTGGATTTAAATGAATGAAATTTGCATTCAATATGCAAATTACCCTAACATGTACCCCTTTTTTGCACGATTTGTTCTTAGACACATTTATTGGTCATTTTGGCAGTCCATGGTATCCTAGAACTCTCCTACAGTTAGAATAGTGTATACCATAGTCATACCTGTTCCTTAATGTCACTTCACCTGGATAATTCCCTGCATATTTACCACTGGTAAAATGATTGTAATCACCCAGTCTACTCAAATCAGCTCTTAAAAGAATGGGAACATTATTATTAATCTTTATTATGAATCTCACATGGTGACTAAAATGTTTGGAAGGCCAGTAGTGTATGTCAGGGCCAGCAATGTACATCTGATAGGTGCATATAGGGAGCTTCAGACCATGACATTGCAGATTGAGGTTGCATCCACACTGCAGAAATACAGTGGGCCTTCAGTATCTGCAGGGGATCTATTCCAGATTCCACCCCCCATGGATACCAAATCTGCAGATGCTCAAGTCCCATTTTTTCGTATGGCCACACCACCATAGGGGCAATGGGATTTTGCTGCTCCACCCCCCAAAGTCCACCTTGTGGCTGCCTCCTCCTCTGTTCCCGCTGCCACCTCTGCTCCTTCCCACTGCCAGGCATCTGAGATCCATCCAGCCAGTGGACCAGGGCTGGTTCTGGAGGCCCGAACTCAAATCCCCCCAAGTAAACATCTGGGGAGGACATCTTCCCCCTCAGAGGGAGGGGAGTTGGGGGAGGGGTGGGGTGGGGCTGAGTAGAAGGCCTCCCCTCTTCTGCCCTGTCCCCTCCCCTCCAGGTTGCAAAGGAAGGAAGGAAGGAAGAAGGAAGAGTTGGGATGGGGCAGCACAAGTCCTCCTCCTTTGGGGTTCCCTTCTGGCTGGTCCATCCCCTAGACAGAAGCCACCCGAGGACCCACAGGGTGTTCTTGGACCTGCCTCCCCCCCCACCCTCAGACCCACAGGGTGCCTCCTCAAAGCCACCCTCCATATCCTCCAGGTAGGAAAGCAGGGAGGGAGGGGACACAGAAGAAGTGCCCCAAAGGAGGAGTGAGAAGGAGGAAGGATGTTCCAGGCTTACATGTCCTGCTACTGTTCTCTTCTGCTGCCTCATCCTCCCCAGTGGTCCCTGTCTCTGAGAAATGGAGAGGAGTCCCTTTGGCTTTTCATGGAGAGGAGGAAAAGGGAAGGGGTTCCTTCATGGTGAGGCAGAGAGATCAGGGAGCAATGGAGCTGGGTGGATTAGAATTGCCGCGGCTGCCTCTTTTTCCTTTCCTCCTCTTCTTCCCTCCTCCTCTTATTTCTTTCTCCTCATCATCTCTAGCCACCGCACCTGCCCCACAGGTGCCACTTCTTCCTTCCTTCATCTTCCCTCCTCCTCCTTGTCACCTCCTCCTCCTCTACGCCCCCCCCCATGGGCTTGCTGTCCGTGGATGCTGAAATCCGTGGATAGCAAATCCATGGATACAGACAGCCTACTAATCTGCTTTGACAACGCTTTAACTGCCGTGGCTCAATGCTATGGATTTCTGGAAATTGTGGTTTTGTGAGACATTTAACTTTATCAGAGAGCTCTGATGCCACAATAATCTACAATTCCCAGGATTCTGTAGGATGGCAGTTAAAAGTGGTGTCAACCTGGATTATTACTGCAGTCTAGATGAAGCCTATGAGTGGAAAATTGTGGCAAGGTCAAGGGTCATTATTTACCTTTGCAATCCCTCCAGCAGGACACCTAATGTGACTGGATGTGATGTCACATCACTTCTGATCCCATTTTCAGTGTCTTATTTCAGGATTTTAAAAAGAGGCTGGGGTATATGGGGATGTTGGGAGAGTTGTGGGAGCAAGATCTATTCTAGATGGAAAATCAACCACACATTGTTAAAAAAAATGGGGCAGTGAGGAGTCTGAGGACACTGGGAGCTTCAAAGACTGCAGATGGGAGTCCAACGGCTATGTGTAGATCATGGGCAACATAACTGTGTGGTAGATCAATGGTAGGTATCATGTGCCACCCCCAGATATTGTTGGATACCAAGTCCCATCAGCTCTCAACAATGTAGCCAGTGGTAAGAGGTGCTAGGAACTCTAGGTGCTAGGAAGACTACTTGGTCCCCATCACTTTTGTACAGGTATACAACTGCAAGTCTTTTGCATCAAAATCACAATGGAACCTGACGCATCATTATGGCAAGAAATTTCTAAAGGCAAAGTTGACTTCAATAGCTACATAATAAGAGTCAGAATCTCAGAGTCAACTCACTCTCTGTAGCTTCTTCTTTTGTTACTAAGTTAATGTAGACAGGAGGGAGATTTGTAGATGGTGAGGATGGTGATGCATGAGGAGACACACACTCATCTCTGCCAAAATGCTGAAATCACTCTTTCTGTAGTCTCTTTCACACTAAATAATCTATCACTTTCATCTCACTTTAACTGCCATGGTGTCTTATGGAGTCTTGGGATTTGTAGTTTTATGTGGTATTTAGAAATCTCTGTGCATCTGCACTGAAGTAATAATTCAAGTTGACTTAGGGGGGCTGCAGACGGGCTACCCCATGCTGCAGCCCCAATCCTCCTTTTTGCTATCCTGAAAAGAGTGGCAAAATGCCTCATCTTTCAGGGATGGCAAAAGGGCACCCTAAGAGCACTGGAAGGGCATCCTGGCACTGCCAGCTTGGCATTGGGGTGGCTGGCGTGCGGCTGCCCTGCCCCATCTCTGCCTCCAGGCCAGACCTTTGGGCCGGTCTTCAGAGGCCCAGAGTTTAGAATCATAGTGGCATATGAAACTACAAATTATAGGATTTCATAAGATGCAGCTTTGACAGTTAACATGGGATTAAAGTGCTATAAACCTGTAGTATAAGAGAAACCTGTGTGATCATATTCATCTTATATAGCCCCTCTACTTTTATATTAGTAAATTGGTGATTACCAATGCAACACTCAGCAAGTGAGTTCAGAGAGCTGAATAAAGTCAATTCAGATATTTAACTCAAGGCAGTATCCTAAATGTTTAGATTTGGGAAAACCTGTGAACCTTCCTGTTCATGACATTAAAAAAAAAATCCATTTAGAAAACTGAAGAAGAGACTCAGTATTTCTGGAGTGTTCTCATTGTGAAGATGATTTCATGGGAAAGCTCCAGGCTGCAAAAAGAAAATTAAAGTTCATCAGCAAAGCCCTTAACCTTTAAATGTGATAATTAACTTCTTGGTACTATCATACTTCACTTATTATATCATTATGAATTATTTGTGTACCTAATGCTGAGCTAGAAAATAATACTGCAGTGGGGAGGAGGGGAAATTAAATTTAAATGTTTCATTTTGCCAAAGTAGTATTTCTACACATTTATAACTAAGCTCAGGGGATGGGGATAGTTGGAGAATCTTTTCCATTAAAAAAAAAACTTTCACTTCTGATTGCTTGCTAAATTGGAATCTGAACAGATGATACATTTGTTATATTATTATCTTTTATCAGCTTCTTTTCCTTTCCTTTCCTTTCCTTCTCTTCTCTTCTCTTCTTTCTTTCTTTCCTTTCTTTTTCTTTCTTTCTTGCTTCTTTTTTTTTTTTTTTTTTTGCTTTGAGAAATAAAAGTAGCGTGCCTTTGGAAAAATATATCAGGTACTGAGAGCCATGAATTACATGAATGAAAGCATGAATGAAGCATGGATGAATCCACAAGCAAAGAAAGAGATGAGTCTTCACGTGTTTATTGCTGGTCTATATTTTATTCTTTAAAAAGCCCAACACATTTTGGCCTTTATATTGCACTGAATGGCCTTCTTCAGGGGCTACATATTCAATGTATCAACAGCAGAAATTTCTGCTGACAAAAAATCTCTTGTACGATATCTTGAGAGAGACTTTTTTGCCAACCACAGAAATTTCTGCTGTTGATACATACAAATGTTTTGTTTAGTGTGTTTTCATTTGCTCATTGATTATCATTCATCCTGTAACATTTTATAACATCATTCAAATTAGAACAACTTTATTTAAATATACTGTATTCAGTACCCAACTTAACACAATGTTTCTACATAATGTGATG
This sequence comes from Phrynosoma blainvillii, assembly GCA_026167975.1. Lineage (NCBI taxonomy): Eukaryota > Metazoa > Chordata > Lepidosauria > Squamata > Phrynosomatidae > Phrynosoma > Phrynosoma blainvillii. The sequence continues at coordinate 23,977,020 of JANUYF010000002.1, forward strand.
TGTGTGTTTGTTTCCAAGTGCAAAGTGTACTAAAATGAGGAGTAACATTAGACAAAGAAACTCTTAGTTCTTTGGTGACATCAAGCCTTACAAGATATTTCTCCTTCATAGCTGCTAGAGCTGAGAATCTAATTTCACAAGTTATTTATTTATTTATTTAATTAATTTCTCCGTGAAGGGACCCAAGGTGGCTCACAAATAAAATTCTAAAAAACACTATCACAATAAAACAATTAAAAATATCAGCTAAAAACAATATAAAATACAAACATTGAAACCACAATACCCATATAAAATCCATCCCATAATTTGCATTATGCACTAAAAGCCTGTCTGAAAAGAGTCATTTTTGCCTGCAAGTAAGGAGGGGGGAAGTCTTGCTTCTTGTGGAAGGGCATTCCAGAAGGCAGGAGCAGCCACCGAGAAGGCTCTTTCTCATGTCCTCACCAGGCAAACCTGTGATGGTGGCAGGACTGAGAGAAGGCCTCCTCCTGAAGATCATAGGGCTCTAAGTGGTTTGTTTGGGGAGATATGATCTCTTAAATAATCTGATCCTAAGCCGTGTAGGGCTTTATAACCAGCACTTTGAATAAGTCATAACCAGCACTTTGAATTGTGACCAGAAATGAACTGGTAGCCAGCGAAGCTGTTTCAGCAAGGGAGTTATATGATCCCTATAATTGGCCCCAGTTAGCATTCTGGCAGTGGCATTCTGCACACGCTGAAGTTTTCAAACAGTTTCCAAAGGCAGCCCCACGTAGAGTGCATTGCAGTAGTCCAAACAGGATGTAATCAAGGCATGTGTCTCTGATATCCCAAGGAATGGGCACAGCTGATGCACAAGTTTTAACTGTGCAAATGCACTCCTGGCCACTGTTGAAACCTGGGCATCCAGGCTCAGAGTGAAGTCCAGGAGCACACCCAAGCTGTGAGCCTGAGATTTCAGGGGGAGTGTACCCCCATCCATCACAGGCAATATCCCTATTCCATTCCCCCTGAAATTTCAGGCTCACAGCTTGGGTGTGCTCCTGGACTCTACTCTGAGCCTGGATGCTCTCACTCTCTCCCTCTTCCCATCTAACCAGTGAAAGGCTGTGGGAAAAATATTCTCAAGTAAACATGCAAAATGTCAAGGGGGAACAGTCCAAATAAAAGGAGGCAGGAAGAGGAAGAGAGACCCTGTGGGTCTGAAACAATTAAAAGGCACTAAGAAAGTTTCTGGCTGCTGACGGTATGCACCTACTTTCTCCTTACTTCAGTCCGAAGCATTGGGATTCCATTTCCTGGGCATCCAGATAAAAAAGAGTGTATGATGCATGGGTAGATGCCCAAGAAATGCATGGTGAAAAAGCTACACTGTTTCTCTTCTACAGCCATTTGGCAGTGAGGCATTTCATATACCTTCATCATCATAAAGGATGCAGGGATGAGACCCAGAGACTGTTCATGCAGACCTGAGTTGCTGAGGCTCACTTACCACTTTGTATGAGCTCTGCACTGCTGCTGTTAGTAGTGGACCGGTTGGTGCTTAGGGTGAACTTCCCCTTGCAGAGCCAAGCCAGGGCAGCAGTATGCTCTGGTCAGCAGCAGCAGCAGCTTTTCCAAGTGCTGCTCATATGCTCAGTTCCCTGGCAGCTAACCTTGGCTGTGCATGGCAGTAGTCAGTGGCATCATTGGGGAGAGTGTAGTGGTGCAGACCACATTGGGTTACACTCCAGAGGGGGGTGTAACACAATGGGGTAATACACCCCGGGGGGAGTGGGTGGCTGCTTTCTGGATCCCATACAGCAATGGTCATGTGGAACTTGGAAGTCCAGGTGGGGTGGTGGCTACCTTCCAGGTCCTGCATGGAATGGCCATTTAGGACATGGAGGGTTGGGGGGGAATGTGTCTGCCTTCCAGGTCCCACATGGCAATGACCATGTGGGACTCAGAAGGCCAAGGGGCTGCTGAGAGGGCCAAGCACACCCCCTCACCTTGCTGCTATGGTGCCATTCTGTGCACCACGACAGTGATGTAGAGGAGTGTCCTTTTGGCCCTGTCCCTGGAAGCTCCACCCCACCAGAAGCCCTGCCTCCCCACACCAGATGATACCCCAGGCAGGGATGCCACTGACTTTGTTTGCTTTAGATAAAAACTAAAGGTAGTCCCTTGACATGAATGTCTAGTGGTAACCAATTGTAGACAGCAGTGCTCATCTCTGTTACTAAGGGCCTTTGCAGACTGCCAGAAATAGTGCAAATTGAGTCCACTTTAAGGGTTAGGGTTAGTGCTAGGGAATCATGGGAATTGGTTTTTTTCTGAGATATTGAGCCTTTTCTGTCAGAGAGCTCTGGTGCCACAATCAAATACAGTTCCCATGATTCCCTAACCCTAACCCTAATCCTTAAAGTGGACTCAATTTGCACTATTTCTAGCAGTCTGCAAAGGTCCTAAGCTGAAGAGTCAGTATTGTTCAAGAGGCAAGCATAACTGCACTGAACACTGTTACCTTCCCACCTAAGTGGTACCGATTTATTTACTTGCATTTCCATGCTTTTGAACTGCTAGGTTGGCAGAAGATGGAACTAATGACAAGAACTCACCCCATCATGCAGCACTCAGGCCTTGAACTGCCAACCTTTCAATTGTTGGGACTGGCATCTTAATCATTATGCCACTGCATCATTTGCTTTAGGACTCATTTGTCTTTTTAGCAGTCCACGCTATCCATAGAACTCTTCTCTGGCACCACATTTCAGCAGCTGATTTTCTTCCTACCAACTTTCTTCACTGCTCAGTTTTCACAACCATGCATAGAATTTGAAAAGATAATAGTGTGGACAATCCTAACTTTAGCATTCAATGGTATATCCTTACATTTGTTTAGTTCCTTGATAGCTGTTCTTCCAAGTCCAAATCTTCTGATTTCTTGTCTTTAATCTACATTCTGATTAATGACTGAGCCAGGTATTTCAATATTTTCACTATCCACTTTAAAGTTTTGTAAATCATCTGCAGTCAATGTCCAAGATGGCATCTATGAAATGTTCGAAGGCATGACATTTCCAAGCCATAGCTGTCCTCCCCCAAAGCTGGGGAAACCTAGCTTTGCCAGATATCTCAAGAAATAGCCAGATTATTAACAAATACTACTAGAATTGTTTGGAAATGACATACTCCATAGTGACTCGGTTGTCATGTGGAAGATATAGAAACTGGTTTTAAGAAAATCTCAGCAAAGTAAAGATTTTTTTTTTTTTTTTTTTTTTTTTTGGAACTGGATCAGGAAGGGCTTTTGTCTTGACCTCCATTAAAAACCTTACAGAAGTGCAGTTAAATTCATAGCAGGCCAAGTCAACAGAAAAGCATATCAAATCCACATTAAATTGAGGTGGACAGAGAATAAAGAGGAAGTGCTGGCAAGCATTAAAATATGGCCCTGATGAATATCTTAAGAACCTGATGAAGCAACTGTGGGGAGGGGACATACTGCCTTATACAAGGTTTCTGATTCATTGTCTCTCTGTTTAAATCTTTCATTGTCAGTTCATCCAGTTCATAGTGTTGCATAGACCTGAAAATTCATTTCACAAGTGGCACAAGGCAGTAAACAGAAGTGCTTCTCAATCAAATTTCTGGGGAAGTCAGCTTACCCTCTTTTGTTCCTCTGAAGATATCACTGAGTGTATCAGAACTGATTTGCAGAACACTGCTACATTTCTTAAAGAAAGCAATGATATTTAAACAATCATGTAGGATGGACAGGAAACATTTAGCTTGCATACTGAGAAGGTGTCTGCAGATCTAGAGGAATTTTATAACTTAAAAGCGATTGTGATATAAAGGTGTTTTTCATATATATACATTCATTATAGCCTTCCCTACATGTGTGAGAAACAAAGTGGTGTGCTTTCTCAAAATTCCCCATCAGAGAAATTGGAGACACCTTCCCATCAGTTTTTCAGAAATGCGGTTCACCATGAGCAGGGTTATTCAGCTTGTTTCTTTTCTTCTTAATATGTCACACTAATATGTCTCGTACCTCCCACATGGATGAGTTCTGTATGTGTTTGTGGAGTATTCTTATTATTTTGTGTCTTCTAAATTTCCTTGGGTTTGATATTCTAATACAATGATTCCCAATATGGGTCGTATCCCCTCTGAGGGCAGTGGAAAGAATCAGGGTGGACAGGCTGAGTAATGAGGCAGGAGAAGAAACAATTAGGGGGCATGATTTAAAGCTGTGTGGGGAAGATACATCTCAGGGTAAGGAGTGTCTGGGGACAGTTCTATGAAAGGGCTGTCCACCTGTCTCAGATTGAAAGTCTTTCCTCACTGGGGAGAAAAATAGGAAGCTTATTGAGCCCTTGTCTGCCCCAACAAAGATGATTTGAGAATCTTTCCTTGCCAAGGAGAAGCTTCAACCTTTGCACTTGGTCATCTTAGGGCAGCAATCAAGCAGCTGGTTGAGACCATGCCAGCTTTTGCTGCACGGCTGGCACAGGTGACTTTCAGTCACTGCTCCCAAGGTGACAAAGTGAGCAGCAACTGAGCAGCCAGTGGAGCAGCAAACAAAAAGCCTCTCATCTACACTGGCTTTTTCTGTAAGGCTGGCATAGGTGAAAGACTTATTGGTTGCTGCTTAGCGATATGCTTGGTTTCTACTCTCAAGGTGACCAGCTGCCTAGTCACCGCTCAATTGGCTACTACTCAGTTACTGCTCCCTTTGCACCTGGTCACCCTGGGAGCAGCAATTGTGCAGCTGGCCAGCTGGCCTACCAGCTTTCTTTTTGCTATAAGACCATTATGGGAGAGAGAGAGAAGCAAGCCTGGGCAGCTGTCATTGCTGTATTCACACATGAAAGATGAAGGAGGGAGAGATAGTGAGCTGGGCATGGCTGAGGTGCTGTAAAAACAGTAGACCTAATATCAAGAAACGGGAGTTGGGGGGGTGCACCAGAAAAAAAGGGTGTGGTAGCCCAAAAAGTTTTGGGGACCAGTGCTCTAAGGCATGGAGGAATGATGGTAGCCAATTCAAACTTTATAGACAGAAACACAAAGAGGGAGGCAGGGAGGAAACATCTGGAGAGAATTGTGTATGGTGGCTTTCTAGTGGAATGAGTAAAAGAAAAATCTTCTGAGTTTTAATTCATCTCTACAGGGGAAAAAATAAACACGTAAAAACAAGGAAGCACTACAAATACATCTATGACATAAAAGAGTTTTGTGAAACTGTGCCTATCATATGTCTCTCACTGAAATTGTATGTTTGGGTCACTTACGTATGAAAACATATTTTCCCAAATTGTTATATTATTCTGTATAAATGTTTGCCTCTTAGCATTACTACATATTAGCCCTCCTCCAAAGGCTAAATGCTATGAATGAATGTGAGCTAATGAGTATTTATTGTAGTACCATATTCAAATTAGAGACTAGGGAGCTATTTGTCATGTTTTTAGTCTAAGTTGTGTCCATGCATACCAAGTACTGGATCTTTACAGTAAATTATTGTTTTTCCTTTTGTATGATGGGTGAACTGTTCAGCACATGTGCATCAACTTCCCACATTCTTGTGGTGTTCTTCAGTAACTGTAGATTTTTTTAAAAAATGGGAAATTTATATATAACTGAGTAAGTGCAGATTTTCTGCATTCCTAAACCATAGCATTTAGCCAAATCTTAGGGGTGTGGTATTTATCAGAGGACGTGCCCTGAATCTCTCAGCAGCTGTTCTAAGGATGATCAAATTGTATGACATTTTCACCCCTCTTCCTAAACTTGGGCTGACAAAGTGCATCCCTCTAGATCAGCGATTCCCAAACTTTGGTCCTTCAATTCTTTTGGACTTCAGCTCCCAGAATTCCTGACTGTTAACCAAGCTGGCAGTGCCTTCTGGGACTTGTAATCCAAAAAACCTGAAGCACCAAAGTTTTGGAGCCACTGATCTAGATGTTGTTACACTTGAGGTTCCAGAATATTGTGATGGCTAGGGCTGATGGAAATTGCAGTCCAACTTGTGAAAGGTGACTGAGCCACTAGACATTAACTTTCTGAATGGGTGCTATGGAGAAGATGGAGTGAACTTTTTTTCTGCTGCTGCAGAGAGTAAAGGGTGCATTTATACAGGCCAAATAAAATGGTGTCACCTAGTTTTCACAGCAAGCTTTCCAAATGATATACAGGATGATTGGAGCCAAGTCCAAGGCTGTTCATTGCCTCAAGGCTTTAATTCAGATGGGGAAAAACTGGGGATTTTCCTAATTTTGAGTTGAAAATCTGGATATTCACATGTCCATATAGATTGCATACCATAGGGATATTAATAATAATAATAATAAATTTTATTTTTACCCCGCCTTTCCATGAATATGATCAAAGCGGCTTACAAAAAGTTAAAATTGTTACAATATAAAGATTAAAAACATCGGTGCAGGAATCAAATTACAAACAATCCGGGGTCAATAAGAAAACACATGGGGCAGAGAAAGAAAAAATACCATTACTTAAGGTGGAAATGCCAACTGAAATAAATACGTTTTTAAATTTCTCTTAAAAGAGACGAGTGATGCAGAGGAGCGAAGCTCTGCAGGAAGCTTATTCCAGAAGGAAGGGGCAATGATGGAAAAAGCCCTCTGAGAGGTCCTCACAAAGTGAAACTTGGGGACCTCTAGCAGATTAGTCCCAGATGATCGGAGTGTGCGGGGCGGATTATGTGGGGAGAGGCGGTCCTCCAAGTACCCTGGGCCCAAGCCATTTAGGGCTTTATAGGTCAAAACCAACACCTTGTATTGAGCTCGGAAGCGAATAGGCAGCCAGTGAAGGTCTTTTAAGATAGGTGTTATATGGTCCGACCTGGAACTACCAGCGACCAATCTAGCTGCCATATTCTGCACCAATTGCAGCTTCTGGGTTTGGTACAAGGGTTGCCCCATGTAGAGAGCGTTGCAGAAATCCAATCGAGAGGTTACCAAAGCATGTACAACAGTTTCAAGGTCCCTACGATTCAGGTAGGGACGCAACTGGCGTATCAGCCGAAGCTGATAACAAGCACTCCTGACCGTCGCATCCACCTGGGATGTCAGTTGGAGCGACGAATCAAGGAGTACTCCCAAGCTGCGCACCGAGTCCTTCAAGGGGAGCATGACCCCATTCAGGACTGGATGACAAATCTCGCCACCCGGAACCGGGGAACCTATCACCAGTACTTCCGTTTTCCCTGGATTCACACTGAGTTTGTTCTCCCTCATCCAGCCCATTACCGACTCTAAGCAGGCATCAAGAGGAGAGATGCCATCCTTAGTTACTGCATCAGTCGGAGACACAGAGAAGATTATTTGGGTGTCATCAGCGTACTGATAACAACGCGCCCCATGTCTCCGGATGATCTCTCCCAGCGGTTTCATGTAAATGTTGAAAAGCATAGGGGACAAAATCGCTCCCTGAGGGACACCAGATGTAAGGGCCCTCTTATCGGAATGACAGTCCCCCAGCTCCACCATCTGGAACCTGCCTGAGAGGTAGGACCGGAACCACTGCAGAGCAGTGCCCCCGATACCCAGCTCCCTCAGGCGGTCCAGAAGGATACCATGGTCGATGGTATCGAAAGCTGCTGAGATGTCCAAGAGCACTAACAGGGACATGCTTCCCCTGTCCATGCCCAGACGGAGGTCATCAACTAAGGCGACCATGGCAGTCTCAACTCCATAGCCCGCCCGGAAGCCGGTTTGAAATGGGTCCAGAAAATCGGTGTCATCCAAGAACGATTGAAGCTGGAAAGCGACTGCTCTCTCGATCACCTTCCCCAAAAAAGGTAGCAGCGATATGGGCCGATAATTATTGTGAGACAGGGGGTCTAAGGAGGGCTTTTTAAGCAGGGGTTTAACCACTGCTAATTTTAATTTGGATGGAAACTGACCCTCTCTTAGAGATGTATTAACGATGCGGTGCAACAATGTTAACACCGCATCTCCCCCTTGAGCTGCCAACCATGAGGGACAGGGATCAAGAGAGCATGTCGTCTTCCTAACACTTCGAAGGATCTTGTCCACTTCCTCGGTACTGACAAACTCAAAATGATCCAGTATAACAGGGGCCACGGACGCTTCGGACACCTCTCTAGGATCTGCAGGAATACTGGCGTCAAGATCAGCCCTTATCCGAGAGATTTTATCCGCGAAGAAGTTGTTAAATTCGTCACAGCAGGCCTTAGATGGTTCCAAAATAGGGCTCAGGGAGGGGGGGAGCTGAGTTAGCTCCCTCACAACCCTGAACAGTTCTGCTGGACGCGACTCTGCGGACGCAATACGTGCAGCAAAGAACGAATTCTTTGCTGCATCTATTGCCACTCCATAGGCTCTTAAAAGAGAGCGGAGGAGTGTCCTGTCGGACAAGCGCTGATGTTTTCGCCAGTTACGCTCTAGTCGTTGCACAGCCCACTTCCGTTCCCTGAGGTCTTCCGAATACCAGGGTTGTTTATTGGAGGCAGGCCGGAAAGGACGCTTGGGAGCGATGCTGTGTATAGCCCTGGAAAGGTTAGTATCCCAGATGTTGGTCAGGGCGTCAACAGAATCGCCGTCAGAACCAGCCGTATACCCCTCTAGGGCTTCTTGGAACCTTTTGGGTTCCATCAGCCTTCGAGGGTGGACCATCCTAATAGGTCCGCCACCCCCAGGGGGGATTAAGGTAGAAGCCTTGATTCGAGCTTCAACCAGGAAGTGATCCGTCCATGACAAGGGAGAGATGTTAGAAATCTCTACCCACGGAGCCTCCATGTCCGTACAGAAGATCACATCAAGAATATTACCAGCGCAATGTGTCGGTCCTGAGACTAATTGAGACAGGCCCATGGCTGTCATGGTAGTCATGAACTCCCGAGCTGCACCTGTTGGAGTATCACTGGCCTCGAATGGGATGTTGAGGTCCCCCAGGACAAGGAGCCTAGGGGACTCCAACAGCAGCTCCGAGACCAGCTGCGTCAGCTCGACTAGGGAATCTGTTAGCGCACGGGGTGGGCGGTAAACCAACAAAATCCCCAGACTGTCTCTGGCCTTCAGTGTCAAGTACATACACTCGATGTAGTCTGTTTTCCGGACTGGGTTCCTGGTTAATGAAAGGGTGTTTTTATGGACCAAGGCAACACCACCACCTTTCCCACCTAACCTGATCTGGTCCTTAACTGAGTACCCGGCAGGGAGGGCCTGGGCCCACACTGCCTCACCTTCAGGCCCAAGCCAGGTTTCAGTAATGCATGCCAGGTCGCAGTTTTTATCCTGCATAAGATCACAGATGATGTGGGTCTTATTTTTTATGGACCTGGCATTGCACAGGAGCAGAGACAGGGTTTGTGGTACGACTGGGCTGACCCTCAGGCCTCTTTGGTTAGGAGAGTGGAAGGAAGGAGAGATAGATATTACGCATCGATCTCTCCTTCCGTTCCTACACAGATCCACTTTCCTACCACTATACCTCCCCTTGCCCCACACAACCTCGATGGGAGCTCCCATTACGCATGCACCCAACATAGCAGCTGGTATCCCACATCCCATATCCACCCCCATACCTATTAAAAACAACAAGAACAAAACCCCAAAACAAAGGGAGACGAAAAGAGACGTTATTCCCTGAAAAAGTTTTTAAAACTGCCGGCATTCCAAGTTGTCACAGCGAGGGCGGGGCGGGATGGCCGAGGGTGCTCAGCTGAGTCTCTCTCTCAGCTGCAACTAGCGATGGTAAGTCCAGCCTCTCAGCTCCGTTCTCTTCGCTTCTGGCTGGGCTCGCCCAAATTGAGGTAAAATAAAATTCAGGCTGTATCTGGAAACTATTGCATGGATTTTGTCCCAAAAACCACCATCTGGATGCAGCCCAAGTTCAGCCAGGGTGCCTTAACTCAATCTGGTGGCCATTTATCTAAGTTGGTACACGAATGGAGGGAGGGTGCCTCACCAGCTGCTGGGACTAGGCAAACGATGGCTCTTCTTTCCCCCAGAGGCCACAGTAGTGGCAGTTGGAATAGAGGGAGGCTGCCTCACCAGCTGCTGGGACTAGGCAAACGATGGCTCTTCTCTCCCCCAGAGGCCACAGCAGTGGCAGTTGGAATAGAGGGAGGCTGCCTCACCAGCTGCTGGGACTAGGCAAACGATGGCTCTTCTTTCCCCCAGAGCCCACAGCAGTGGCAGTTGGAATAGAGGGAGGCTGCCTCACCAGCTGCTGGGACTAGGCAAACGATGGCTCTTCTCTCCCCCAGAGGCCACAGCAGTGGCAGTTGGAATAGAGGGAGGCTGCCTCACCAGCTGCTGGGACTAGGCAAACGATGGCTCTTCTCTCCCCCAGAGGCCACAGCAGTGGCAGTTGGAATGGAGGGAGGCTGCCTCACCAGCTGCTGGGACTAGACAAACGATGGCTCTTCTTTCCCCCAGAGGCCACAGCAGTGGCAGTTGGAATGGAGGGAGGCTGCCTCACCAGCTGCTGGGACTAGGCAAACGATGGCTCTTCTCTCCCCCAGAGGCCACAGCAGTGGCAGTTGGAATGGAGGGAGGCTGCCTCACCAGCTGCTGGGACTAGGCAAACGATGGCTCTTCTTTCCCCCAGAGGCCACAGCAGCATATTGGTGTGAGGCTGGGAGAAGAGTTCACAAATATGCACATGCATAATAATAATAATAATAATAATAATAATAATAATAATAATAAAATTTATTTATACCCCACCTATTTGGGGGTCCAATCAAGGTGGCTTACAGAAATAAAATCACAAATATCCCAAAAAGCGATCCCTCCCCCCCTTAAAACAATATTAAACCCCACAATAATTAAAACCACAATATAAACAGTTAGAAAATTTAAAAACACAATATGACACCCTGATATTAGCCCCAACATCAAGACTTTGAAACAATATAAAACATTTAAAACTGTGACAAGCAACAATTGAAACAACCAATGCAGCACATAAATCCCATTAAAGACTTTTCCATATAACCATATAACCACTTGTCACCAAATGCTTGTTTAAATAAAATTTTTAAAAAATCATTGTTCACTGGCAGATTAGGGAGCCAGTCAGCTTAGTCTCCCTTGGAAGAGAGTTCCATAGGCTGGGAGGAGTCACTAAGAAGACTATCTTCTGTTGATAAAATGTGCTGATGATGAATATACAGCTTACAGTCCATGAAGTCAAGTCATCAAGACATCCAGATCTTCAAGCAAGCTTTCTTTTATTGCAAAATCAGCATAAGCAAAAACAAATAATAATAATAATACCATCTTTACTTTAGCCAGAAGGCTAAACAGGAACAAAGCCTAACTGCTACATGATTCAAAATTGGTTAGTTGCAGCATCAGGAAAAATATTTTAATTAGTCCATTACAGCTTAAAGGTTAAAAGACAAGTGACAAACTTTTCAGGATCACAACGTTCAGCCCCCAATTCTCCACCCATTTGGGTGTAGCCCTTTCAGACTGATTGGTTGAAGTTACATGATGTGTGTTAGCCCAACCTTTAATTACCATATTAAATCATGTGACTGCAGTTCCCATAACATTCCCATGTTTATGAATCCTTTTTGTAAACAAAGCTCTTTCTCACAGAACTGTAGCTCGTTAACTGCTTGTTTTGGCTAAAACACACTTGGGCTGATAATTGTGAAACTGGCCTCAGAAAACAACTTTTCTCAGCAAGGAAAAATACAGACACACATCTTTACATTTTAACATTGACTATATGTCCCATCACATTCTAACATCTCCCATGTCATCAGCAAATGTGCCTGTGAAGATGTAGGAACAAGATGAAGTACTCCCTCAAAGATCTTAAAATTTGGGTAGCCTCAAATGGGAAGACATGGTGTTTCAGAAATTTTGTTTACTATTGACCAATGTAGCTGGGGGGGGGTCCTTGCAATACCCCTCCATCCTCACTTGCCACGGGCAAAATCAGCAATCCTGTTACAGCTGTAGAATGAAGCTTGCTGAAAAATCTCAGAAATGGCATGAAAAGTAAGACCTTTTTGTCTCTTCTATTTACAGAAGGGAAGGAGATGCTCTGTTCTGTCAGTGTGCGGATCCATGGTGTAGTGGAGCACATTGTCACCCTTACGTACCATAGAGGGAGACTGTAATGGCCATGCAGCCCATGGTTGTTGTTGTTGTTATTTATATCTTGCTTTCCCCCCAAGAAACTGGGACTCAAAGCAGCTCACAATTTAAAATAACAATGCATTTAAAACAATAAAAAGTGAGCATTAAAATAGAATCAAACTATTACAGTGTTAAAGCAAATCATATAAGAGAAGAATGAAATGCAATTTAAAAAGTTTAAAGCTCTTACAACAGTTAAATATGCACAGTGCTTCCCTAACATCAGAACTGCCCATGGATGATCTAACTCAGTACTGAGTTCAGCTCTTTAGGGTTTTTGAGAGTGAAGCTTTCCCATCGTCTACTATCTGATTCTATGATTCTGATCTGTTCACTTGAATGTATCAGGAATTGAACTTGGAGCTTCAGTGATGTAAAGCTGTTACTCTACCATTAAGCCAAATCTCATCCCCAAGCATCCTGTTTCAATATGTAGGAAAACTGAAAGGGTATTTTTGGGAATATTGAAAACAGTAGTAGATTCTCTCTCAGTCAAATTCCATGAAATTACACTGACCCCCAAATATCTTCTCAATTCAAGAATTAAGGTTTGAAAAGGCCCTTTTGTCCAGTTTATGATTTGTATTGAACAGGGATGTGAGGAGACATGTTTACACTGAGAACACAAGCCTATTTGTATGTTTCCTCAAGTGCAACACCCTTACAAATAAAATGGCAAAAGCCCGAGAGGTCTTGCAGCTTCTCATTTCTCTACATAGATGAGGCATACAAACATTGCATTCCAAATCTGAGACTAATAATGCTTTGGAGATTAACTAGTAAATGGTGCCAGAAGATCCACAGTTGCTACTGATTCCTAAGGAGCTGTGTTGAAAGCATCACCTTGATTGTTGTGAGCTATATTTTGGCACTGGAGAGCTTTAATCCCCATCAGAAATTAGCTTTTCCAATTTGGCAGGCAGGGCTGGCTTTTGGCATAGCAATGATTTGTGTGTATATGTGTGTTTTCCCTTAGCAAGGGTGCAGAGAAAGAAAGACAGCAACAAAGTGACTGGAAAACTAAGGAGACGGTGAAAAAAATGAGGTCAAAAATCTAGTCATTTTCATAAACACTTTGCATGATTTAAAAGCTCACAAGTAGAACTATAGATGACTTTCAGGCTCTATGGAGATCCCCAGAGAAGAGGCAGTACAGGCTAGGAAAGATTCACCAATTTTCAAAATCAGTCTCAATGTTTTTGCCTTAAAACTGGACAGAGGTTCTGAAATTTGTTTTGTAAAAACCTTTTGAAATACTCTATAAATGTTAGAGAAATGTAAATATAATAATCATATCATATCATCAAGTCCAATTTCCTGCCATGTGAGAATACACAACTAGATCACCCCTGAAAGATGCTCATCCAAGCTATGTTTAAAGACATCCAAAGAAGGAAAGTCTCTTCTCCCAAATCAGTCCACTATCAAGCAGTTTTTACAGTCTATAATTTCTTCTTAATGTTTAGGTGGAATTTCTTGTCATTTGAATCCATTGGTTCATTTTCTAGTTTTAAGAGCAGCAGAAAACAGGCTTGCTCCATCTTCTATGTGACATCCCTTCAGATAGTTAAAGTTGGCTATTATGTTACCTTTTAGGAGCTTATCGCATTGCCTTTTAAGTTGACAGCAGCCTAATGGGATGCAGCCAGAAAGTGGCATGGAGGCAGGAATTATCGCACTGAAATTCGCCACTGAATCTGTTGGGCGACTGCAGCTTGGGTCCCAGCCATACTCAGCCAGCCCTTTTTCAAAAACAGAAAGTTCCCAAGTTTTAATGGCAGATGGCTGAATGTGGCTGGGACTGGGACTGCAGTTGCCTGGTGGATTCAGCAGTGAATTACAGTATGATTATTCCTGCCTCCATGCTGCATCCTGGCTGCATCCCATTAGGCCGCTGTCGACTTAAAAGATAATGTGATATGCTCCTTAGTTTTCTCTTCATAAGGCTTGGTTTCAAGACCATTGAAATTTAATAATAATATCAAAAGTAACAGCACTCAGTGCTTCAGTTCTGCCCTTCTTTGGGAGTAGAAGCAATTGTTTCTTTTCCCCAGGCCTTAGCAGCCTTCACTCCACAATGACCCCAACACCAAAGTCTCCCACAATGACATTTTTATGATTTAAATGGGATTTTCCACAGGTCTGTTTTAGTCTCTCTCTCCCCCCCCCCCCCCAGATTTTAGAAGCAGGAAGCATTACAACTAAATAACAATTTGTGTTTTCCCTTGAGGCTTTTGGGGGCATGATTTAACTTTTGGATGGCAGGGTGTTCTCTGCCTTTCCCTGGCTGTTAAATGTCCATCAGAATGGGATCTAGTTCTGGGAAGCTATGGGGCTTCCCCTGCTCTGCCACCATGCTCTGTGTGAGCAATGTAGGCTCTCACATATTAGAATCATAGAGTTGGAGGGGGCCAATGGGCCATCAGGTCCAATCCACTTCTCAGAGCAGGGTCTCCAATGAGAGCATCCCTAGAAGGTAGCTGTCCAGACTCTTTTGGAAAACATCCAGAGAATCATGGAACCATAGAGTTGGAAGAGACCTCAAGGACCATCCAGTCTAACCCCCTGCCATGCAGGAAGACACAATCAAAGCACCCCTGACAATTGGCCATCCAGCCTCTATTTAAAAACCTCCAAAGAAGGATACTCCACTACACTTTGAGGGAGTGTGTTTCACTGTAGAACAGCTCTTACTATCAGCAAGTTCTTCCTAATGTTGAGGTGGAATCTCTTTTCCTACAGTTTGCAGATTGTTCCATGTCCTAGTGTCTGGAGTGGCAAAGAAAAAAAAAAGCCTGCTCCATCCACAACACATCCCTTCAAATATTTAAATAGAGCTATCATATCACCTCTTCTCTGTCTCTTCTCCGGCTAACCATACCCAGGTCCCTAAGTCTCTCCTCAAAGCTCATGGTTTCCAGACATTTCACCATTTAGGTCACTCTCCTCTGGACATGTTCCAGTTTGTCAACTTCCTGATTGAATGGTGGTTCTCAGCACGGACACAGTGAGGCCTGACCAAAGCAGAATAGAATGGTACTTTACTTCTCTTGATCTAGACCTGGGGTCCCCAGACTTTTTGATCCTGGGGCTGGTTCACTGCCCCCCAGATCTTTCGGGGGGCGGAGGCATGCGCATGTGTGCACATGCATGCGCACAACTCTGGATGCCATTTTGTCTTCCAAAATGGCATCTGGAGTCATGTGCATGCACACGACGTTGTGAGCACTTGCGCCGCGCACATGCGCATGACTCAGGACGCAATTTTGGAAGACAAAATGGCATCCAGCGATGGGCATGAGTGGCGGCGGGCCGGTAGAAAGGCCTTGGTGGTCCAAGTCTGGCCCATGGGCCGTAGTTTGGGGACCCCTGATCTAGACACTATACTTGTATTGATGCAGTCTAGGATCACACTGGCTTTTTTAGCTGCCTCATCACACTTTGACTCATTCCACTTGTAGTCTACTAGGACTCCTAGAAAATCGTTCCTCTGACAGTCCTTGAGGTATTTGAAGAATGCAATCATATTACCCATCAGTCTTCTCTTTACCAAGCTCAACATGCCCAGCTTCTTCTATCTTTCGTCACATGTTTTGTTCTCCATACCTCTTATCTTCATTACCCTTCTCTGATCTGCTCCAACTTGTCTATATCCTTGTTAGGATGAGATAACCAGAACTGAATGTAGTATTCCAGATAAGGCCTGATTAATGTAGAATATGGTAGAACTATTACTATTTCATTGACTTCAGAGGATTTTGTTTTAAGCAAATTGTGTGGAATATCACAGTTTAAAATATCTATGCTTTGAATATAAAACTTGAAAACTTTTAAAGCATGAATAGACATCATGAAGTCCTCCAATTGCTGTTTGAGTAGGAATCCCAGAATCCCTATCCAACATTGCCAATAGTAAGGGAATCAGAGTTGCATTCCAACAACATATTTAAAGTATACTAGCAGTGAAAGTGACTCTAGAAGACCGACAGTATATATCTTTACCTGGTGTGCAACACTCTAGCTGGCTTTAAACAAGAATTTTACTGCACAAGGTGATATTCCCTAAACCTGGCCCAAATTCAGTAAAGTAATGAAGCATATGTCTCTAGTCTTGCAGTTAAGCAGTTAATTAAATCCTCTAATGAATCTGTTTTTGTAATAGTAACATTTACTAAGTATCATTGGAAAGCTTACAGCTCTGACTTTTTCAAATTAAAAGTGGCTTCTTATGAAAAATTGAGCTGTTTATAGTTTTTCATAGAATCCCAGAATCTCAGAGTTAGCAGTCAGCATAAGTGTCATCTAGTGCAATCCCCTGCCATGAAAATATAAAAATAATCTATTTTCAGTTTAATTTCTAATATATGTCTTTATATATCACATGTATATTCCAGTTAGAATACTGTTTAAATTTACTGCAGATATGTTAGACCCAACAGGCAACTGAATCTGCAATTCCAACCAACAAGCTTGATGTGGGATTTGTTGGGACATAGAAAGATGCGCTGTGTTCTCCACAACCACATGCAGAGTTGTTCCACATTGACAGGACGCCAGGAGAAGAATTCCAGAGAGTTGTCTGCAAAAGGACTTCTGACAGAGAAGGATAAATTCCTTCACAGCAGCACATGGCCTTGAGCTCTGGCTTTCTTCCAAATAAAGACAGCAGCAAGGCCAGCCTTCACTCAACACGAGGGCTTTAATCTTTAGTTGCACTATGTACAATATATACATACAGAGTATTGGACAGCCGTCTCAAATACTCACAACTATGTAACACTCCACCAAACTGCTCCGCCAACCACCATATACAACAAACCCACACTGGAGATAATTTCCATCTCCTTTTTATAGGCAGTTAACAATGCCTGTTGCATCAGGCATCTCAGGTGTGTATATTTCCAATTACTAACCCACACACACCTGCCCATGGAACTGAGCTGCTTGCATTTCTTATCCTACAGCTCCACCTTGTGGTCACATCCATGTCATTTTCCTTACATTCCCCTCCAAATGACATGTGGTGTCTACCATGTGTCATTTATACTTGTTTTTATATACTGTGACCTTAACCTCTGATACCTCTAGAGTCTGAGACTCCATTCCCATGATTTACAATGCCACAGTGTTGTCTTAGACCTTGATAGCCCATGCTACTGACCCACCCGGCTCTGGCTTCCCTGGTGCTATCATTCTTCAATTTCCTTTTACTTACAGACCTGACCAACCCACCAAACATATCACACACCAGAGCTTTGGTTTTCTTCCACCCCTCCTGCTTAGAGCATGTTCTCCTGGCTCTTTCTGGAGTGTTTTCAGTTCTTTTTACTGCTGCCACAGAAGAGGCTTGTCCCTGCTTTACCACAAAGAACTTTCCCTTCTGAGCCCTCATGGGAATTAGGAACGTGCCTTGGCCGCCCTCAGTGTCACTGCCACTAACACTGGCCTGAGTGTCTTGCCCATGAGTCTCAACTGGTTCTTGTTTAACAGTTACTAACTCTGGTTTTGGTTTTGGTTGTAAGTCTAAAGAAGTACTAGGTTCTTCTGGAGTACAAGGCACCTTCAAAACGCCTTGTTGACTCAAAATTCCAGGCTGTTGTGACACACCTGGTTTCTCATCTAAGTCATCTCTGGATGCATGTACCCCTCCATTTCCATTGTTCTTATCTACCACACTGGCTTTAGAACAACATTTTGGTCAGGGTACACTCTCTTCCACCCAGCATGAGTCTCAAAATTAGCACTCCTGGAATACAAGATCCTATTTCCATCCATCAGGAACCTGTACTTGTTTCCCTCATAGCCCACAAAGGGTAACCTTTGACTTTTGGGCTCATTCTTCTTCCTAAATTGAGGAGGAATATAGACTGAAGCAAATTGACCAAACACCCTTAAATACCTCAGGTTTGGTGCCCTCCCATACAGCAAATAATATGGCGTTTGATTTATCACACTGCACCATGACCTATTTACAATATGATAAGCGGTTCTTGTTGCTTCACCCCACAAATTAGCTGGCACTCTGGAATCCTCTAACATACAATCTCTTATCTGATTTATTATCCCAATCCTACATTCAGCCAAACCATCCTTGGCTGGACATCCGGGATTTGTAGTCTTGTGTTGGATCCCTTTCTGCCCAAACCACTGTTGCAAATTACTACATAAGAATTCCCCACCTCTGTCTGTCACAAAAGTGCCAACCTTGTAGGGGAACTCCCTTTCAACAGAATTAACCAATCTTTGGGTCATATCAGCAGCCTCACTTTTGGTTTTGAGCATTGCCACATATGTAAATCGGGTATCCCTGTCTACTATCAGTAGGGTAAAACTGCTTCCACCTATACTTTTTACTTGATGTGGCCCTGATAGGTCTGCATGTACCACCTGAAAAGGCCTCTGGGTAATACATTTGCTCACCTTCGCCACAGGGTAAGCCTTGACCTTTACCTTTTTGCATACAGCACAGTCCAGGTAACATTTACAGTTCTCTACCCTGAACTCTAGGCAAATCTTCTCTAGATTCTTTAACCCTTTAAAGCTTATGTGGCCCATGACTCTATGTAAGTAATGAGCATACCCATCATGCAGTGGCTTGTTTGTTACTGTCCCACACTGCACCTGTGCTACAATTTGATAAGTGGGATTTTTCTTTATGGCTTTACCACATACTACTCCCTCCTTGGACACAATCCCCTCATCTCCTTTGAAAAAGATTTCATATCAATTACTGGTTAGGGATGCCACACTTACGAGGCTATTTTGCAGTTTTGGTGCACACAGTACATTATGAAATACCTTGTTCAAAAAAGGAATTAATACAGACCCTTGAATCTCTACACTGCCAGATTCACCATCTGCAAATACCACAGTGTCCACTGGTGCTGGCTTTGGGCTCTGTAGTTTTTCCCTATCAGGGGTCATAACATGAGAACACCCACTGTCCAAAATCCAGACAGACTGGTCTTTTTTCTCATTTACAACTCCCTCTACAGCAGTAGCAAACCCCCTCCCATCGTGGAGCTTATCTTTTCCTTTTCTTTCTGAGTTTTGTCCTTTCTTTGCTGCTGAGACCTTAGGACAGTTCTTTATCAAATGTCTAGTCTCCCCACAGGAAAAACATCTCCGTATCCTGTAGACAGCATCACTCCTTTCCTCAGACAAGGACATAAATTGGTTAATTGGTTGTCTCCTCCAGCTGGTCACTCCCTTAAAGCTCTCCTCAGAGTCTCTCCTCTGTGCCTCTTCCAGTATTCTGGATGCCATGAGGTTGACATTTAAATCAGCTTCGGCTACTCCTTGGAAATTGTACATTAGAAACTCCCACTCACTGTTTATACTGCTCAGGAGTATATGTGCTTTCTGAGTTTCTTCTATATGGATGCCACACTCACTGCACTCTGCAAAATTATCTTGCATCCTTTTTAAATGTACAAACATGCTTTAACCTTCCTGTTGTTTACAACAATACAGCTTTCGGCTGCACAGCATTTTTGATAAGGCTTCAGCTGGTTGGTTGATATTTTCAAGAGCTTTCCAGACTTCAAACGCTGACCTCTTATCTCTGATAGTATTCAGCTGATTCAGTTCTACAGCTAGAATAATGGAAGCTCTAGCTTTTTCATCACCTACTAATTCATCCTCATTAGCAGGGTCAGGTTGTCTCTTTACATAGTCCCATAAGTCCTGCTTTATCAGCAAAGCCTGCATGTATAACTTCCAGGAAGCATAGTTCTTCTCAGACAGTTTTTCAAACCTGACTGCAGTTTCCATGCTTACATTGAGTCTGCGACTTAAACAGATGCAGACAAACACATTGATAACAGTCTGGGCAGGCTGCCAAAAACAATTAGCTTCCAAAGCAAACAAATAAGAGCAGAGTCCATGAGTAGACACACTTAACTCACTCCTCTTCAGGACTTTTCTCTTCAGCCCTCCAGGAACTCAAAGCAGCTCACCAATTGCAGAACTATATATCCCACAGCTTCTCAAGTGTTGTCCATGTGGACACTGGGCCCATAACCCTTGTTGGGACATAGAAAGACATACTGTGTTCTCCATGACCACATGCAGAATTGTTCCATGTTGACAAGGACGCCAGGAGAAGAATTCCAGAGAGTTGTCTGCAAAAGGACTTCTGGCAGAGAAGGATAAATTCCTTCACAGCAGCACACAGCCTTGAGCTCTGGCTTTCTTCCAAATAAAGACAGTAGCAAGGCCAGCCTTCGCTCAACATGAGGGCTTTACTCTTTAGTTGCACTATGTACAATATATACATACAGAGTATTGGACAGCCATCTCAAATACTCACAACTATGTAACACTCCAACAAGCTGCTCTGCCAACCACCATACACAACAAACCCACACTGGAGATAATTTCCATTTCCTTTTTATAGGCAGTTAACAATGCCTGTTGCATCAGGCATCTCAGGTGTGTACATTTTCAATTACTAACCCACACACACCTGCCCATGGAGCTGAGCTGCTTGCATTTCTTATCCTACAGCTCCACCTTGTGGTCACATCCATGTCATTTTCCTGACAGGATTATCTGGTAACCATATTTGATGTGACCATTCCTGCATATTCCATTTGCCTATATCAGACTAGCATTTGACCTCTTTCACTTCCTTTTTCTAGCTTCTGTTGCTGTTCCAGTTGACCACAATTGTTTTAATGGACCACAATGTGGTCAGGGCTACTACACCAAAACATATTCAAGGATAATCACAAAGAAACAGTTGCCCTCATGAAAAATACTGCTGTTTTATGGATGCAATTGGTATTTACAGGATACCTCCCCCCATTTTTTGCCACCTGTGCAATGGTATACACTGATGTACATGTACATGTCATCAATGGGATTCTGGCCCATTTGCATTTTTATATGAACAAATACTTCCAAAGGACCAAGAATTTCTTAGCAGCCTCATGGCTGCCTCTATTGTCCCAGTGAGATTTCCTACCTATCAACAAAGCCCTTTCTTTTGTATTTTCTTTTTTAAAATGTCAGTTTTTGATCTGAGTACTACAGCACAAAATGCTGAGGAATGCAGAGGAAGCTGATTGCAAAATAAACTTCTTCAAGCATCTCTAGCTTTTACACCTTAACAAAACAACAAATAATGTTTGAAGCAGCAATGTATGGACACATGCCTGTGGGCATACACCATGCCGTAACATAGTTCTTCAGCTTACATTTATGGCAATGGCTGGAATCCTGTTGGGGTGTTATGGATGTGAATGCACTATAGTTAGAGTGCTACATCTCAATCCTCTCAATCCTTACTTAATGGGCAGCAGCCATTATAATCTGTTCCTCAGCCATACAGGAAGCAGCTAACTAACATTCCTACCCTCTCCTATGAGTACTCTTTGGCAGAAGAATTAGACCCCTGTCACAGTTTCCCCCTTGTGCCAAAGATCACTTGCATGAGACATAGTGGGACCAGCCAATTCCTGATCGACAAGGGAACAGATCCTATTGAGCACAGTGACTGTTGCCTGGTAAGTGGGATTTGGGGATTTATGGGTATCCCATAATCTAGAGGCTACATAGTGATTATGAATACAAATCAGTACATAACTCTAGATTACACTTTCAGAACTGTCCAACAGGATTTTGGTCAATATTCTAGCATCATCATATAGGACAAGGGCTGGCATTTAAAAAAAAACAAAAAAAACCCCCACAGATTTCAAACATGCTGGAAGGGATTTTAATGCAGCATCTGTAGTTGGTTTTATTAAAAGCAGTTTAAATTCCCATGCCTGGAGATGTTTGGAATTATAGAGATGGGCTGCAGAAATTTACATTTTAATTGAGGAGTCAGATAAAATAGGGCCAGGCACAGCATTCACACATTACAAGGGAGAATAAATAAGATATGTATCAGCCAGGAGAGAAGAAATGACTGGTCGTTTTTCACTGCTTCCCTCCTGTGTTTTATTTTCTAATACTGTAATGAGAAACCTCAGTCTTTGTGGTTGTTTCCTCATCAACCCATCACAGCCAGGAGGCATCTGTGTTTCTGAACAGGTTGTCTTATTAAAATCTGGCATAAAACTTGGCACAGGGCTAGATTGTATTTTGTTGTTGTATTGAAATACAACTGGGGGGGGGGGGGGAACCTGTCATGAAAACCATTGTGTAGACTTGCCATACTCTGCTGCATGTATTATCACTCTATAGCAGTGCTCTGCATAAATTCAGACTTGTTAAACACTTCTGTCAAATTCCACAGAGCAATTCATGTGCCACTGAAAATGTACTAAAAGAGGGGCAGACCTATCCTACTGCTTACTGTATTTTATACTGAAGTCTTAGGGTGCATCTAAACTTTAGAAATAATGCAATTTGACACCACTTTAATTGCCATGGTTCCACCCTACAGAATTCTGGGATTTGTAGTTTTGTGAGGCACCAGTGTTCTTTGGCAGAGAAGGCCAAAGACATTATAAAATTAGAGATTTCCATAGGATGAAGTTATGTAACTTAATGGTGTCAAGTGCATTATTTCTACAGCATAGATGCACCCATAGTGCCAGCATGGTATAGTAGTTTGAACATTGAACTGTGACTCTGGAGGCCAGGGTTTGAATACTGGCTCGGCATTGAAAACCCACTGGGAGACCTTGGGCAAGTCACACTCTCTCAGCCTCAGAGGATGGCAATGGCAAACCTCCTCTGAACAATTCAAAAATATACCTGTGCTGAGGAAGTAGACTGAAGTCTACGAAAGCTCATGCTGCCAACGTCTTTATTTCAGTTAGTCTCAAAGTTACTACAAGATTACTCCTTTAGAGAAACTTGCCAAGAAAACCCATGATGCAGGTCGTCACAGGTCAGAAATGACTTGAACTCACACAACAACAGTGTTCAGATATATGTACAGATAGACTAAGTGATGATTGAACATTTTGTTTAATTTTCCTATTTATGATAAATTCCCAAACTTAGCAATTATACATTACCAGTTTAGTTATGCATGCATAACTGACATCTCCTGGCTTGACCTCCCTCCTCCCCAATATTTTACCAGGTAGCAGCCACTTTGAAAGATAGATGCCAGCTTTTCTTCTTAAAAATGAAGATTATGGGATGTTTAAAAACAAAGAAACAAGCATAAGGATGGGAGAAAAGTATACTGCCAGAGTTTCCCATGATTTAGCTCTTTAAAAGCTGGTTTAGAAAGTTTTTCTGTCCAATCATGATTGTAGGGCTGAATTAGGATTGCCAACTCATCATCTTCTTTTTTGCACAGCAGAAAAAATAATATCTACTGTATTCAAAACTGTTGCCCTTATTGAGTGTGACCAGTATGCATAACTAAAAATTTCATACAGTTCATTTTTGATAACAACTTAATGAAATATGTGGGTTGCAGCATACACAAGATGGGGAAAGCCTGAGAGTTTAGAAACCTGAAGGCTGGGAAAAGTGAAACTGATGGTCCATTCATCCTAGATGTTTAGTGTATCACCAATGGCCATCCTTCAAAGATAGATGGATGGATAGATAGATAGGATCTCTATTTGTTTGTCTCAGCTCAAGGAGATCTATTGACTCAAGTGCTGAACCTGTAGGCAAATCCATTGGTTTAATGAATCCATTAGAGTTGAGGCTAAAAATAGGATTCAAGCCTGGGTATGTGAAACCATAGACAGAATGATGAGACAGTTTTTATGTTGTTTTATTTATATTCTCAAAGTCACAAAAGTTAAAACACACTGCCAAAACAGTTGCAAGTCATAAAAAAGCATACATAATTTTGTTACTAAAATGAAATAAAATTATCCATAGAAATAAAAGCCAATTGAAACAAATCCACTAAAAAGCGAAGTTGAAGGCTTTCACAGCCAGCATCCATAGGTTTTTGTGTTTTGGGGGGGCTGTGAGGCTATGTTCTAGAAGAATGTGTTCCTGATGTTTCGCCTGCATCTGTGGCTGGCATTTTCAAAGAATTGTGGCATGGAGGTGTGTAGGGTATATATACTTTGTGACCCTTGGTTGAGAGGATTAACATCTAAATCTGTATATCGTTCTGTTGAGGTAAGGCCTCAGGGTGGGAGGATATGTCTGTTGGGAAACCCCCGGAGCCTGGGTGAAGTTCGTGTGCATTTGCTGAGTCCTGATTTTGGTGTTTTTGAGTACTGGTAGCCAAACTTTGTTTACTTTCAGGGTTTCTTCTTTCTTGTTGAAATTGTCCAGGTCCTTGTCCACTAAAATCCATTAAAAAGATAAAGATACATTCAAATCAGCAAAAGCTGCACACTATTAAAAGACCTAGAAGTCAGTTTCAAACCCTGCCAGAATAAAAAAGTTGTCACTTGCTGACATAAGGACAGCAAGGAAGGAGCCCTCTTAGTATCCCTAGGGAGAGAGTTCCAAAGTGTTGAGATTCCACTGAAAAGGCTGTTTCCTTGTTCCCACCAAATATGCTTGGGAAGTAGTAAGACTGAGAGAAGATCACTGTCCAAAGATCTTACAGTCCAGGTAGGTTCATTCTGAATGGTCCTTCAAACAGCAGGGCCCAAGCCACATAGTGTTTTATAGATCATAATCAACATTTTGAATGGTACCTGGAGGTGAACTGGTAGCTAGCGGAGCTCTGGAGGACTTTAGTGGACTGCATGGACAGCTGTATTTGGAAGATTTTGTTAAGAAGGGTATTCAGCATAGCAACATTAAATACATAGATGTAAAGCTTTGCAGAGTATTGTCTAAAGTATCAAGACTAAACTGAGGTGCTACACATCTCAAAACTAGGATCAGTGGCATTTTGTGATTGCAAAGCTTAGGAAAATTACAATTTTCTGGATTACACTTACCAGAAATCCTCAGTCAAGATAGCAAGTGGTCAAGCTGGTTAGGGATTCTGGGAGTTGCAGTCCAAAAAGGTAATGTTTCCAGGTTTTGGATGCCAAAACACTTTTGTTTTTGTGCCACCAGAGTAGCTTGCCAGTATTGCAAGGTATTCTTTGGTTCTCTGCTATCCTTTTTTTTTTTTTTTTGGTAATAAAACCATTTGTTTTTTGTTGTTAACTACCTTCAAGTCAGCCCTGATTCATGGTGACCCTTTGAATGAGACACGTCCTATCCTCCACACTGCTCTGCTTAGGTCCTGCAGGCTCACACCCATGGTTTCCTGACTGAGTCTATCCATCTGGTATGTGGTCTTCCTCTCTTTCTACTGTCTTCTACTTTCCCTAGCATTATCATTTTTTTCTAGTGATGGGGCCAAACTATGACAGCCTCAATTTAGTCATCCTAGCTTCCAGGGAGAGTTCAAGTTATCTGACTTGTTCCAGGACCTATTTTTCTGTCTTTTTGGCTGTCCATTGTATCCTTACATTCTTCTTCAGCACCATTTCTCAAATTCTTACATTCCTCTTCAGCACCATTTCTGTAGGCTTTCTTCACTGTCCAGCTATCACATCCATACATGGTGGTGGGGAATATAATGGCTTCTACAACTCTAATTTTAGTGTTCAGTTATATATCTTTGCACTTTAGGATCTTGCCTAGTTCTTTCATGACTGCCCTTCTTCTTATTTCTTGACTGTAGTCTCTTTTCTGATCAATATCTGAACTAGATAACATTCTCACGTGTAAAGATGTATTATGGAATATTAAAGTCATTATTATCCACACAAAAGTACTTCCAGTTTCTATGTACTGATGAGAGAGAGTTCTATGGATACCATGAACCATCAACAGCATAAATAAATGGACCCTGGAGCAAATTAAATTATTATAAGCCCCCTTAAATACCATCTTGGGAGAAAAGCAGGATATAAATTCAATAAATAAATAAATAGATGAATTCTCACAAAATGACTAAATCAAGGCTTTTCTACATTGAACACAACATGAAACAACATGACTCTTTAGAAAAGATGATCATGCTCAGTAAAGATGAAGGCAGTAGGAAAAATGAACAGGTAGATTGGCTGAATCAGGAAAGACACAGCCCTGAATTTTCAAAATGTGAACAGGGTCTCTTGGAAATCTCTCGCTCATAGCTTCAACATAAGTCAAAGCTGACATGGTGTCACATAACAAGGGAACATTTAATAAGTCTTTGGAGTCTAGAGAACTTTCAGACATTTTCAATAGTCACCTCAGCTGTAATGCATTCAAGACCAGGTGTCTGGGTTTCCTACACAAGCATTTGAGCTGTTGTGACTTTTCCTAAGTTCCTTATGAAACACAATTCCCCATTGTTTCTTTACATCCTGTATATGCTTGTCCTTTCATTCTTCTGACGGTACTTTGTGAGATACTGAACAAGGGAATCTAGTGAGCAGTTTTTAAAAGGAATAATAACCTGAACAAATTGGGAAGCAGAAATTTGACCATCTCTAAAGAGGCAATTTTTGGCAGGAGATGTGAAGTTTGTAAATGGAGTGGGGGAGGTTTGTTTTTTTCCCCTGGTGTGGTTGCTAGCAGACTTGGCATCTATATTTGACAGTTATCCCCCACTGCAATATTGACATGGGACCTCATACACACTTATTGGATTTCTATAGGCTAGTAAGAGATAACTGAAGAGATCCTTTCTGGCAGACTTCTGGTCTGGCAGTGAGAAGAAAACAACTGATGTGTGCCTTCCTTATGTCTTCTTTCAGCATGCTGTAATTGTACTTGGCTGCAGGAAAACAAAAAGAGCTTAATCTGAGAATGGGGAGGCATTTTTACTTGGGTCATTTTAGTAACAATGGAAATCCACAATCTTCCTTGCTATGCACTTTACATTTCTGAATTTGAAAGGAAAAAGAACACCCTAAAGAACAATCACTGTCCATATATTCATCTGGAAAGGATTAACTTGCTGTATGATGATAAAATAGAATCATTTCCTTCTTTTAATCCCCTGAGTTTCTGACCTTGGTCATCTTTTGATCTCAGCAACTCAGGCAAGGCAAAATTTAATTTTGGGGTAATGATTTGCTGTTGGTTGTGGAGTAAATATGAAGCATCCCAGAAAGCAGCAAAGGGAGTAGAGTATTAATATAATCAGAAGTATGGTCTGGCTTTGGGATCAACATGGAGGTAAGGGTTCCCAAATGTCAGGAGCTGTCCCTGATTCTGACAGCCAGCCACCTCTCCCCTGCATCTCACATTCACAGTAGAAATCTCAAGATGATAATTCTAAAGAAAGTGTTCACTTCCCTCCTCTCTAGTTGTACAAGCCAAGTCCCAAACAAACAATGAAGATTGTAACTTTTATCTAGGTCTGAGTAGCACACTACTTAGTATTATTTCTTTTTCATTTTCTTGATTATAATCTCCCTAAGGTAGAGGTGAGAGTCAGTGTGGTGTAATGGTTTGAGTATTGGACTATGAGTCTGGTTGATCTTGGGTGAGTCACATACTCTCTGACCCAGAAAACCCCATGATAGTTCACCTCAGGTCACCATAAATCAGAGTAGATTTAAAGGCACACCACCACCACACAAGATAGATGTGGTGTTCTCCCCCCTTCCCCCATGCTTCTTAAGCTATCTGATTTGCTAGGGACACATTCCATATTTGTGTCTATTGGCTTCAATTTTTCCCCCCTGGAAATTCTGCAGGGACTGGCAGCTGATAACTGACATCTATCTATGGACCACCATTTTGAGTAGATCTTTACTACAGTCTGGTCCATTTCTTTCTTTTTCTTTTCTTTATTAGTATTAATTTTATATCCAAGAATTGGCATGATATCCTTTTGGCATTACTTTTAGATGCCATTCAATTCTCATTTAAACTGGCATTTTTGAAAAGCAGGATGCAGGGTGATAAGAAGTCACTTATCACAAATACCAATTGTCCTGCTGTCAACCTCAACTAAAGCTCAGCATTCCCAAGTCATTAAACTGTGGAAGCAAGAGGTATCCTTTGTCCAAACAGTCCAGGGTCAGAAAAGTCAAAGTCAGAAAGTAATGGTAGCCTACTCATTAAACAACCCAGGAGTAGTAAATCTGATAATCACTTGCACAAACCAAACTGTTGAGAGGAAGAGTGAAGTTGTATTGGAACTTCCTTAGATAGGCTTATGTTCAGATTCTTGCACCCAGATTCCAGGCAGTATTTAGTGAGAACCTTCCACAGCTGTGTTCCTCTTGATGCTTTACTTGTAGCCTCTCATTTAATCTGTAGAGGATAGTCTGAGCCAGATGCCTGACTCTGCCTTTCATTAGAAGTGGGAGGGCTTTCCTTCAGCTCCTCTTTTTGTTCTGGACCTGACCTGCTGAAAGGAAGGAAGACTAGGCTAGCTCTCAGGTATGTGCTGTGGCTTCTCCAAAAGTAAATCTGGTTCATCTTCTATTGAAGATGTACTCTCAAGGTAGAGGGTATGGCACCAATAATGGAACAGAACAGATGGAGTCTGCTAATCCCTAACTAGTCCATGGTCAGACCAAATATAAGCTTAATAAATCTAGGCCCATGGGAAGTTATAATATATTAAATCAAATCATTCATCTGTTTAGCCCTGTATTTTCAACTCTGTCTAACAGGAATGGCTGGGCAGGATTTTTTTCCTAGCACTACCTAGAGATCCTTGTTATTTCCAGGTAGCCTCCCATCCAAGTACTCACCAGGTCCAAACCTACATAGCTTCTAAAATCAAGCAAGATGTGGAGGTTTGGGTAGTATGCAATCAAGTATGTTCCAGATGGAATAATTATTTAGATTTCCAGATTGAAAACTGGAGGAGCTCCTGTGTTTTCAGTGGTTGTGAAGAAGAGAGAATGAAATACATGAAATAAAAATTAATTTTAACAGCAGTTGCCTTTCATATAACCAGGTAACAAGGAATGCTTGATGAAATTGCTGCTTCTTTACAACCATTGAAGATACAGTAGCCATTATAAAGAATGATTTCTCTACCTTAAAGGTACAAGAGCCCTATCTAGTTTTCACTCCAGTAACCCTAATTTACCACATTTCTTCTCCCCCAGAGGAATCTAGTAATTGTAGTTCTGTGGAAGGAACTGATAGAGAATGCTCAGAAATCTCTCCTATGACACATATAACTATTCAATTGGCTTAGATACTTAGTGAGTTGACGATCAAGCAAGTTTGTTTTCAAGAACCAAGAATCAAACAGATGCATGTGAGTCTTAAAAACAAAACAAAACCTTGCAGCCTTTTCTCCAACTGTAATAGCATAAAATAGGGCTGATGGAAAGAGTCACTCAAGAAAGAAAGATGTATAAAAAGATTCACAAGGAACAAGAAATGTGCTTCTTAAAGACAAACTTTCATGGATAGCATCATGAATGCCTTTTTCTGCAAATCCCATGAGCTGGCTCAAATCAAACATTTTAATGAATGAGTTAATTAACAATAACTTGCCGAGTTAAATTATTTTTAATTATTAGAGTTTATGCTAGTGAATTAATTTTCCAATTTCTAACATTTGGCATGATTGAATTAATTTTCAAACCCAATGTTCCAGGCTTTGATCTCACCTAAAACAGATCCATTGAATCATTTGTTGAATGGTAAATCAATGCATAGCTGAATTTCCTTAATTACATGGTCTACTCTATTTGGGGCTAACAAAAGTATTTCAGCCCAAGTTTTCAGCTTTTTAAAAATCAAATGTGGGATAAAACCATGCTCCTGTTGGAAGCCAAGCTAGAATTCCAGGTTACGGTATAGATTATAGAATTTTTGAATTAGGTATATTGCACAACTAGGGCATAGCCAGCCAGAGTTATTGTGCAGCCTGGGGATATCTCAAAACAATATTAGCTGCCTCTGTTTTGCATGCTGTAAGACACTGTGAGAAGATACTGTTTTACTAAACAGAGCTTCAGTTCGGAATTGGATTGTTGTGAGGATGCAACACTCAACCTCTGAAGCAAATCCCTGTAATGCAGCTGGAGACGTGAAAGTATGTAAGTGTCATATTTGTGTCTTTTTCAGGATTATACTTCATACTCACTTTCTCCTAGTATTTGTTGCAAGACATTTTTTGTCTTTCCTGGCCATAAATGTGTGTTTTCTTTGCTTTCTTTTCAAAGTATATCCATTTTTGTGCACACTGTTACCAGTGTTCACTTTTTGCCCCATTGACTAATATGCATTTCTGTGCATTTTTCAAATATACACACTTTGAGCCAGAGTCATCATTAGGAGGGTGTGGGGATTCAGACCACATCAGATGACACCCTAAGGGGGTGTGAGACCATTGCTCCCCAAATATCTTCCTATTGACAGAAACAGGCTGTTTTCACTTACATCCTTTTAAAGGGCTGAAGAGATGGGGTGTATGAGGTGAGGCTCAGTGGGAAGAAAAGTGAGAGGCCCCAGATTTTTTTTTAATTAAATTTTTAAAATGTTATTTTAAATGCTTATTTTAATTTTTAAAATTCTTTCAATTTTTTATTTTAAAAATCAAGTTACTAAATTTTAACTACATGAAACTCATATGTACATGTAAATGCATTTAGGCTGTGTATATGATATTGTAATTTAAAGGTATAATTTTAATTTGACTAGTTTATGCCAACAAATATTACAATTACATTCAGGGATATATGGAAATTGCAATTTATGAGCAATATTAGTACCAAAAACATTCCTTAGGATTCTGTATGGTGTGTATGGGAGGAAGAGGTCAACAAGGGTGACACCATGAACTACCACACTGGGTGATGCCAGTTGTGGTGATGCCACTGCTTTGAGCAATGCACATTTTCAGATTTTTAAAATTTCATATATTTTGAGATTTTTTCTCTTTTCAAAGCTCAGGAGTGCATGGATTTTGCAGACAAGATGTACTTTGTCCTGTTGCCAATTTTGGCTATTACAAAATTGTTATTTATGCAGAGCAACACTTGTTGTTATGAGGGGGGGGAATCAATATTCTCTCTTCCCTTCCCCTCTTGCTGTTCAGCAGAAGCAATGTTTAGGTAGGATAGCATTTCTTCATGCTTCCTCTCATCTAAACCTTCCCATTTGCACTTACTATCCTGCGAAGTGCATGGTCATAAAAACATTTTCTAACCAAATTAATAGACCATGTGGCAAAGGATCCTTCCTTGGGATTTTTGTTAAACAAAGACCTCTCCTCAGTCTCACTTCATCTCTTTTTCTCCTATACCTCTGTCTTTCCACATCACCAAGATAATGAATTGAACAGTCAAGCTTTTTCTTTTACCTAATACATTCATTTGCTAGTTAGGATGTAGGTTCTCCATACATATGTAAATACAAAAACATTAGTAAACTTTTTCAAAGTTTCTAACCTGAAACTACCTGCCTTGTTTATTTTGACTCAGTTTCAATTTTCAGTGGAAGCAGCATCAGATTAAGGCACTTTTTTTCCTGCTATTCTGCTAAAGAAAGCTAATTTCTAACAGTTTTAGCTTTTATATTTTTGATATTTTAATATTTCATTTCCTAAACAAGGGCTGACAGCCTAGGGAACTTTTAATTCCCAGCAGATGTTTAATTCTCAGGAGCTTCAAGATGATTCCAGTTTATGACAACCCAGTCATAGGGGTTTCTTGGCATGATCTATTTAGAGGAGGTTTGCTACTGCCTTTCTCTTCAGCTGAAACATTATGACTTGTCTGAACTCCCCCAGTGAGTTTCTGTGTCTGAGTGGTGATTCAAATACTGGTTTCCCAGAGTCCTAGTCCAACATCTCAACAGATTTCTTTGTCGCTCCCAAATACAGCCCCAAAATGCAATGTTCTACTTCCCCCTTCATGGAATCAGGGGTTAGTCATGTTTGGATGGAGGCCCAATCATGCTAGTCCAGCTTGCAGAAATTCAAAGAAATTATAGATGTTCCTCCAACTTGATAGAATACATTTAATTCCACTCCCTGCCAAAGTTTCAGCAAGCAGGGCTAGTTTGAAACCCTCTTTATATCAGAGCAGTGCACACTTCAGATGGTCCTGTAACTCTGTGAAGGAATAGATTTTTCTCATAAGCTTTTCCTTTTCTTTGAAAATGAACACCTCCTACTCTGAATTTTGTCAGTCTCTGCTCAGCAATATCTGAGGACATCATTGCTTCCAGCAATCTAATCTCTGACCTTTCCTAGAACTTCACTGCAAAATTTCCCTTTGTGTCTGATCACTTATCTCCCTGGTACCTGCTTATTTTGAAATAGCAATGCACAGTTAATACACTGCAGCTCAGACTTTCTCTTCATCCAGTCAGGTTTAAATAAAAGCAGATATTAGAACATAAAAATAATCCTAAAATGCAAATGCAATTATTTTGTGATTTTTTTTTACTAGGTAGCATAAAAGTTTTAAAATAATAGAAAACAATAAGGTGAGATTGAATAAAGCAGATAGCTATGAAGATTAATTGTTCAGATAAGGTCTCCTCTCTTCCTCTTGGTTTTATAATATACACTCCTCAATGCCCTCTATGAATAGAGTCAGACAGCAGAAGAAAAAAAGCAATAAGGGACTAGTATGCAAATGGACATGGGATGGGAAGGAACATTTAAATGGAGAAGAAATGAATTGCTTAGATTAACTCTCTCAGTAAAAAATTCCACATTTCCGAATGTACTGTCTAATATAGATAAGAATATCTGCTGTACTGCAAACAAAACTTCCAAACACAAATCCATTTAAGTGCACTTCATTATAGAGTTGTCTGCTGTTTAACCTTCTGTGTGATGCAAATGTTCTAACGGCAGAACCCCAGACACTTTGGGATTGTTTTTATATGTCTGGCTTTTTTACCACCTTCAGGGGTCCAGGCATATTTTAATAAAACCAGATAAAATAAGAGAGAGAGAGAAAAAAACATCTTCCAGTTAATAGTAAAGCAATAAAACATTATTATAACACTATTCCTATGTAGTAATAAACACTGTTGTTGTTAACCGCCTCTGATTCACTCTCAGCTCATGGCAACCCTGTGGATGAGACATCTCCAAGACCCCCTATCTTCCACTGCTTTGCTTAGGTTCTGAAACTTCATACCCATGACCTCCTTAATAGAGTTCAACCATGTGGTTTTCCTCTCTTTCTACTTATCTTCACCTTTCCTAGCATCATTGTCTTTTCCAATGAGTTGTGCCTTCTCATGATATGACCAAAGTACAACAGCCTTGGTTAGGTCTTCTTGACTTCCAGCAAGAGTTCAGGAAGGAGAAGGAGAAGAAGATTTAATATTATGGTGATAAGTGAATATGCCATTCTACTCCATGCCCTTGGACATTAAAAATGTCCAAACTGGGTTTAGTAGTATGTCCTATTTGAAGCCTCCTCAAAATCAACATGTGGGGAGGGGAATGTACTACATCTCATCCCCTTCATAATCACATTCAGCATATGAAAGGCAACAGGTTTGAAGTGGAGAGACTCATTTGTATGCATGGAGGCTCACCACATGCAGTGGTGTCATCAGAGTGGTGCAGGTGCTTTGGACTGCGCCAGGTGACACCCTAAGGTGGGATGACACTATTGCTCCTCAAACATTTCCTTTTTGGCAGAAATAGGCTGTGGCATTCACCTGTGTCCCATTAAAATGCTGAGGAGATGGTATGAGTGGGGTGAGGCTTAGTTGGAGGAGAAAGGAGAGGCCCCAGGTTTTAAAATTTAATTAAAAATAATAATTTACATATTTTTAATTTTTTTTAATCTTTTGAAAACATAACATTTTACCAAATTTTCACTTCAACTAGAAGAAACTATGTATATGTATACATAAATGGATTTAGGCTGTGCATATGATATTGTAATTTAAAGGTATAATTTTAATTGTACTAGTTGTTTATGTCACAACTATTACCATTACATTCAGTAATACACAGGAATCACGATTTATGAGGAACATTAGTACAAAAAACATTACTAAAGATTCTGTATGGTGTAGTAGGAGAAGAGAGCGAATGGGAAGGGCGACACAGTGAGTTACCACACCGGGTGACATCAACTCTAGTGACACCACTGACAATATGAGCAAGAATCTGGAAAATCTCTGCTTCAAGTGATCACTTCTTATGTGAGCAAAGCAGGGAGAGACAGGACCTGCACATCCATTTTTCATGTGTCAAACATCTAAACAGGGCTCTACCATGACCACAGCTGCAAAACCAGCATCAAACCATGGTTTAGTGTTAGTCTGAATGGGGTCAACATTGTAAAATACCATACAAAATCAAGGAAACAACAAGGGAAACATACAATGCAGAATTTTACCCAGCCCCATTGTCCAAAATACTGATTAGATAGTGTAGAACAGCAAGTTAGTAAGGAAAGAAAGAACATTAGCATGCTACTAAAGAGACAAGATGTGGAATAAAAAAGTATGCTGTGCAGATCAAATTAAAATACAGGCTAAGATCCCAATAAAATCCAAAGCCTTTCTTAATATTCTCTGTGGCCAAATTTGTAGCCAATTAGAGCAGAGGTGGGAACAGCATAGTACATGTCTGAGTAGTCCATTTTAATGGCTCCCAACCTCCCCGTCCCAGTCACCAAAACAACTGAAAATGGCATTAGAATATTTCAAAACTGTCCAGAGTTAGAGTCTCTGATATCCTCCGGCTTTTCCAATTTGGCAGAGATAGTCTCAATTAATCCTCTGTCATCTCACTTTGGGAAAGTAACGTATCTTACAAAGGGCCACATAAATAGCATTATCTGTTCTCTCAGGAAGACCTTTGTCTGGTCTTCATGGGACCAGCACCATAAGGCTGGAGGTCCAACTGAAGGATTCCTAAATTTTTTGGATGTACAAATGGGGGAGGGATTTAGTTTTCTTAAAACCAACCAGTGATTTCCAAGTGATGGTCAGAGTTCTTAGCTCAAAACTAATACTCTGAGCCATGATGCCAAATTCATTTTTCTTAATCTTCTCTACAGAATATCACAATAAAGGCAAAATTAAATGGGAACTACAGAGGAGACTAGCAAATCTTGATTATTTTGTCCAGGAAAACAGCCCCACAGTTTTGAGTATCTTAACAAACAATATTACAAATAATAACTTGTCAAATAAATTTAAAATCACATTCCCTGTGTTTTTGTTTCACAATGCTCTGTTATGCCATGTAGGATTTTGTTTTCTTTTCTTTTGACATTTCATTTAATTTTCATTTTGTGATGTCACACTTCATTTTGAGAGCTCGCGGTCTGTTTCTGCCACTGCCAAATTGGATGTAACCATCTCAAAAAGAATTTGCAACAGTAAACAGATTTTACAAAGGTATTTAGGTATTTGTAAATAATAGGTATACTATTATTTAACTTCTTTGACGATTAAACAGGTATCAAAGCATAAACTCAAAGTATCTCAGTTTGGCAGGGACATTATCCATTAAGCCTCTGTTTTTCCACTTGTTCAGCTGCTTTTAAAATATCCCAGGTTCTTCCTCCTCCTTTATTAACCCCCTCTATTAAGGTTCATTTCAATTGCTGCAAACTGAGTTCAAAGTGCAAATGTAGTTTGCATTCAGTTAACTCAGTGGGGGGATAGAAGAGGGAAGGATTTTGCCTTTCCCAGTTGGCTCTGGCAAAAACAAATTGCTACAGTTTTTCCTAACTTGTGTTTAATTTCTCATTAATAACTTTTGGCACCTTGGACTTCCAGGCTAGAATGACCACAATAACCAGCTCCTATAGTTAGCTCACTGCAGAAAGGGATGCATTATGCTGAAATAGCAAAAAGGTCTCTCTGTTGTCTTTCTGTCTCCCCCCCCCCCCCCCCGCCCCGGTGTTTTTTAGTTATGTTCAGCTTTGGAATGGAAAGAATGTTCCCAAATATCCAGATTCTATATTAAAAAGAGGATTTCTATGTGTCAGGAAATGTTGTTGAGGATAATAATAGATGTACAAAAAGTTTCATAGCTTACGACTTGTCTGCATTTGTTTGGGTGTGTGTGTGTGCGTGTGTGTAGAAATGTTCATAACAGGGAACATGATTTTTGTTTATGCAGAAAATGATTTTCTGCATAGAAACCACATTTGTGCAACTTATATAATATATAAGTGTGTGTGTGCTCATGCAGAATTCTCAAATTGTGAAGGATCCACCTTTTCAGGGTTTTCCTACATTGGTAAACCCTATTTTCATCTGGGATTGTAATTTTTATGTATATTCTTTCCATCTCTGCTCTAGAACATATCTAAGCATTATTTTTCGCCACTATAATTTTCACCAGAAATTACAGATTAATGAGAAAGCCTTCCTCAATGTCCAGAGAAAAAAATAGAACAAAATAATCCAATAGGTTACCTGACTTTGTAATATGCCAAAGGGAAAAACATTTGAACAAATGCCAAATCAGCTGAAGCATGTCTGCTTGATCTTACACCTTCTTCCCCCCCACCACCATCCAGGTTGATTGATTTTTTTCATATAGTTTAGCCATCTCCCACATTTAAACTTGCAGTGTTAACATTTGTCTCTCATTCACAGCAACATTTAGGAGCACTATGCTGTGACTGGACAGGTTCTCAGCCCGTGTTGGGCTTTTTTAATTTGTAAAATCAAGCATCCCTATTCTTTTTCTCTCAGATAGGCGAGAGGTGAACAAAGCCTGCTGGATTCATCCTAGAAGTACCTTCTTCACTTCCCGAGAGCTCACCAAGCTTTCTCTCTAAAGCAAGGACTTTCTAACTTAGGTTGATACTAGACTACATGTCTGGATGCTGATCCAGAGCAGGAAAGTATTTATTTATTTATTTAAAATATTTAGAATATTTACCGGTATACCCCACTGTTCAGCCACAAAGATTCTCACTTACAAATCGTTACAAAAGTTAGCTTACAAATAGTTAATTTGACAGTTGCCTACCCTCAGGATTAAAATTCAAAAAAGATACTACATATAATGAAAAAATAATGGCCATGGAGAGAGGATTAAGTCTAGCAGATAGTGCCTGTGCTTTTCTCCCTCCAAGGCCAAGACAGTGGTAGCTGGCATGGAGGGAGAGCCTTTTATTGGCTTTTGAGCCTAGGCAAGATGGAGCCATGCCTGCCTTTTCTTCTCTACCTCCTAGGCCAGGGCAGTGGAAGTTGGGATGAAACTCCCATCCTGTCCTGGACTACAGCCAGCCTCAGTTCCTACAACTGCTGCTAGGGATGGTGAGGATGAGCAACAACCAGCAGAGCTAGCTACAAACCTTCCTGTAGTTGAAGCACCAACAAAGCAGAGTCCAGAATTCGAAAGTCAGTCGGTCTAAGGTCAGGGCAGGCAGCAATCAACAGAAGTCCAGTCCAGTCCAAGGTCAAGGCAACAGGGTTCCACAAGGCAAGAAGCACAAAGAAGAAAACAAGGAGCCACACCGACCATAGTCTCACCAGGAAACTACAATAAATCTTGGCACTAAGGAAGCCTTTTGCAGATGTTTAAATAGCCAAATCCTACCTCAGTGCCAGCTGAGGCTTGTTGAGCAGCTGCTTTTCAGCCAGCCTCATGGACCTGCGAACGCCAGCACTCTCAGCTCTCCTCTGCCTATCTCCTCTGCCTAAAGGAAGGTACTGGCCCTGCTGTATCTTCCTGATTCTCCCCACTAGGCAGCTGAGCTTCCATAGGAGTAGCACTAGGACCTGGCTGCTCTGGGGTTGGGAGAACAGGGCTTGGCTCAGGCAGAGCAGAATGAGAGCCAGGTGGAGCCTGTATCTCTTCCTTCTCTGGAGGAGACCCATCCTCCTCCTCATCCCCCGAGTCCTCCTCATGGCTGTCCATGACACATCCAGCCTGAACTCACTTCTCCTTTAGTATTCCTGACCATGGGATCACTAAGTTTGTTGAAATCAGCTCTCCTAAAGTTTAGAATGAGCGTTTGATTATGCCTCACTTCTCCTTTCCACTATATAAGAAACTCCAGGAGACCATGATCACTCCCACCTAAGGATCCCACCACTTGCACCCCATTTACCAGTTCATCCCTGTTGGTTAGGATCAGATGTAAAATAGCTGATCCTCTTGTTCCCTCTTTTACCTTTTGGACAAAGAAATTGTCTTCAAGCCAAGTGAGGAATTTGCTAGACCTTGAATGAAGTATTGGTTGAGTTTGACTTCCAGCAAATATTAGGATAGTTCAGGGGTAGGCAACCTTTCCCCTTTAAGGGCCGAGGGACTTCAGCTCCCAGAAGCCTCAGCCATGTTGGCCAATAGTCCCATGTTGGCCAATAGCTCCTGGGATTCTGGGAGCTGAAGTCCCTCGGCCCTTAAAGGGGAAAGGTTGCCTACCCCTGGGATAGTTGAAGTCACCCATCACTACTCCATCTCTCCTTTCTGAGTGTGTGGTCATCTGTTCTAGAAAGGCATCATCCAGTTCCTCAGTCTGACTTGGGGGTCTGTAGTAGATTCCCACAATAAGATCCCTGTTGTTTCCTTCCCCTTTAATTTTTATCCAGATGCTCTCTATCTTATTTCCAGGATTTAAGTCTTGGATCTCTTCACAGGTGTAAACATCCCTGACACATACTGCTATTCCTCCTCCTTTCCTGTTTGGCCTATTTCTCTTTAAAAATTTATACCCCTCTATTCCTACATTCCAATCATGAGACTCATACCACCAGGTTTCAGTGATGCCTATTATATCATATTTGCTTTGTTGCGCTAGGACAGGGGTAGGCAACCTTTCCCCTTTAATAATAATAATAATAAATTTTATTTGTAACCCGCCCCTCTGCAGAGCAATCGGGGCGGCATACAACAAAGGGCCGAGGGACTTCAACTCCCAGAAGCCTCAGCCATATTGGCCAATAGCCTCATGTTGGCCAATAGCTCCTGGGATTCTGGGAGCTGAAGTTAAAGGGGAAAGGTTGCCTACCCCTGTGCTAGGAGTTCAAGTTCATCTTGTTTATTTCCCATGCTCTGTGCATTAGTGTAGAGACATCTAAGAGCATATGTCTTCCCCATTTGCTGCCTGTGTGAGGTTTTTTTCCTCCCACTGTTGGACCCTTACATATTTGTCTTGTTCACTCTATAACACTTTGACTACTATTTACTCCTGCCTTCCAAGATACCTTCCAAGATACCGTCTCACTCCCCAACATGACTCAGTTTAAATCCCTCCTGATCAAATGTTTGAGACTATTGGCAAAAATGCTTCTTCCAACTGGCATGAGATGCAGCCCATCTCTTGCTAGAAGTTCACCCTCATGGAACCATAGTCCGTGATCTAAGAATCCAAATCATTCTTGGCAGCACCATCTACGGAGAAGCTGCATTCAAGAATTGCTCTATTTCTTGCATAGGTTTTTAGACTTTTATACAAGAATTGCTCTATTTCTTGTATAGGTTTTTAGACTTCATACTCATGTGGCGCTGAGTAAAATTCAAGTAAACAAAGACTGTGCACTCGTAACATTCCACAATATTACTGGAGATCCCCGTGCTCACCTTGAAGATACATTCTGTGTATTTTCCCAGTGCAATGTGAAAGTGGCTATGTTTTGTGTACATTCACAATGTATTCACAATCACCACCAGGTGCAAAATGCTTACAGGGTTTCCAGTCACTGTAAATGGGTGCAAATAATATTACTTTCCTGCGGCAGGTATAGCTCCATCATGCCTAGGCCCAGCAAATGAAAGTTTCTCTAAAGATGGGAGTTTCTCTAAAGAGAGATACTGAAGACACAATCTCAAACTTTTCCAATGAGAAGGAAAAATGGGAGATGTCTCAAGAAACCAGGTTGGGTGACACAAGAACTTTCAACTGAACTAAATTTTAAATGGGAGATGTATAAGAAATGGAAAAGGGGTGAAATCACTAAAGAGGAATTCAAACAAATAGCTAGCACATGGTAGGGGTAAAGTCAGGAAAGCCAAAGCAAAGAATGAGCTCAGGCTTGCTAGAGGGGTTAAAGACAATAAAAACAGCTTTTTTGAGGTATGTCCGTAGCAAAACAAAGAACAGGGAAATGGTAGGGCCACTGTGCAGAGAAGATAGAGAAATTCTAACAGGGGAAAGAGAAAAGGCAGAACTACTCAACACTTTCTTTGCCTCAGTCTTCTCACAAAAGGAAAAGGGTGTTCAACCTCAGGAAAATGGAGCAAAGGACACAATAGGGGAAATGCAGCACTAAATAATTAAAGAGGAAGTACAGGAACACCTGGTTAACCTAAATGAATTTAGGTCTCCAAGACCAGATGAACTACATCCAAGGATATTAAAAGAACTGGCAGATGTAATCTCAGAGTCACTGGCAATAATCTTTGAGAACTCCTGGAGAACAGGAGAAGTCCAAGCAGACTGGAGGATGGCAAACATTGTCCCCATCTTCAAAAAGGGGAAAAAAGAGGATCCCAACAACTATCGCCCAGTTAGTCTGACATCAGTACTGAGAAAGATTCTAGAACAGTTCATTAAACAGAGAGTCTGTGAACATTTAGAAGGGAATAACATAATCACTAAAAGTCAACATAGGTTTCTCAAAAACAAGTCATGCCAGACTAATCTGTTGTCTTTTTTTGATACAATTACCAGCTTGCTAGATGAAGGGAATGTGGTAGGCATAGCATATTTTGATTTTAGTAAGGCTTTTGACAAGGTCCCCCATGATATTCTTGCAAACAAGACAGTAAAATGTGGGCTAGACAATACAATTTTTAGGTGGATTAACTGACCGATCCCAAAGGGTGCTCAGTAATGGCTTCTCTTCATCCTGGAGAGAAGTGACCAGTGGGGTGCCACAGGGTTCTGTGCTGGGCCCAGTGCTATTCAACATCTTTATCAATGATTTGGATAAAGGAATAGGGGGCATGCTTCTCAAATTTGCAGATGACACCAAATTAGGAGGAATAGCTAATACCCCAGAAGACAGGATGAAAATTCAAAATGATCTTAATAGATTAGAAAGATGGGCCAAAGCTAACAAAATGAATTTCAACACAGATAAATGTTAGTTACTACACTTAAGGCAAAAAAATGAAATGTACAGATATAAGATGGGGGACACCTGGCTTAACGAGACTGTGTGAAAGGGATCTCGAAGTCCTAGTAGACCACAAGTTGAATGTGAGTCAACAGTGTGATGCCGCAGCTAAAAAGGTAATAGTGCCACTCTATTCTGCTTTGGTCAGGCCTCACCTGGAATACTGTGTCCAGTTCTGGGCACCACGATTCAAAAAGAATGTTGAAAAACTGGAGCATGTCCAGAGGAGGGCAACTAAAATGGTTAAGGGTCTGGAAACCATGCCCTATGAGGAATGACTTAAGGAACTGGGTATGTTTAGCCTGAAACATGGGTCACCTATCGCCAACACTTACGACTCCTCGAACGCTTTCATCAGCGCTGTATACGCACAATCCTAAATATACTCTGGACTGACTATGTGACGAATGTTCCTGTCCTTGAGCAAGCAGGGATCACCAGCATTGAGGCCATGCTATTGAAAACGCAGCTGCGCTGGGCAGGGCACATTTCTAGGATGGAGGACCATCGCCTCTCAAAAATAGTACTCTACGGTGAACTTGCCACAGGTCAGCGTAAGAGGGGCTCTCCAAAAAGGCGATACAAGGACTCCCTGAAACAACGTCTCAGGCTCAGCCAAATTGATCACCAACAATGGTCCACCCTGGCCTCACATTGGGAAGCATGGAGACGCACTATCCACAATGCTGCAGCCTTATTTGAGAAGTCATGCCGAACAAGTCTCGAAGAGAAACGACAACGCAGAAAGAATCACAACCCAGAAACATCACCCAAGGAGATCTTCTGCTGTGCTTTCTGCAACCGGACTTGTTTATCTCGGATTGACCTTTTTAGTCATCAGCACGCTTGCAAAAAGCATGGGATGAGTCCTTCCTGAATCTTTGTTTGCGAAGAAAAGCCAGATAAATGTTTAGCCTGGAGAAGAGACAGCTAAGAGGGGATATGATAGCCCTGTTCAAATATTTGAAGGGATGTCATATTGAGGAGGCCGCTAGCTTGTTTTCTGCTGCTCCAGAGAACAGAACAACGGATGCAAGCTACAGGAAAAGAGATTCTACCTCAACATTAGGAGGAACTTCCTGACAGTGAGAGCTGTTCAACAGTGGAACATACTCCCTCAGAGTGTTGTGGAGTATCCTTCTTTGGAGGTCTTTAAACAGAGCCTAGATGGCCATCTGTAGGGGATGGTTTGAATTTGAGTTCCTACATGGCAGCGGGTTGGACTGGATGGCCCTTGTGGTCTCTTTCAACTCTTTGATACTTTGATCCTGATTTTCCAGTGGAAAAAATCCTCCCCTCCACACACATACACACAACTTTGATTCCCTACTAAGAGATCACAGATGATGTGTTTGAAGCTCTTTCTTTTGTCATTGTAAACTACACCTTTCCAATTTCATTGGTCATCTGGCCTAGTTTTGTGTGTGAGTAAGAAGTTTTATTGCACAAATGAACTTGAATTGACTGCCAATAATTTCTCCATTTTCTGCTCTCATTAATCAAAAACAAAACAACAACAAAATTCACAAAGATTGTGTACTTCTCACATTGGCCTTCATCATGAATATACATGTGAGCTGAGGATATGCCCATACTTGAAGGAATTTCTGTAGGTGTTGGTCCCATCCTACAAACTTTTGCTGAGATCCTACATCAGAGGAGAGCTACTACAGGGGAGGCTGGGACCATAGACTGCACCTGCGACCTTATCTCTGTTCTACCACTGAGCTATAACCACTTGCTGATTCAGATCCCAGAAAGAGAGCACTGAGTATTTACTGACTAGGGGCCTTTGCAGACTGCCAGAAATAATGCACATTAAATTGAGGCACTGCCCTGGCTCAGTGCTAGGGAATCATGGGAACTGTAATTTATTGTGGCACCAGAGCTCTCTGACAGAGAAGGCTCAATGTTCCAGAAAAAAATACAATTCCCAT
Organism: Phrynosoma blainvillii; assembly: GCA_026167975.1. NCBI lineage: Eukaryota > Metazoa > Chordata > Lepidosauria > Squamata > Phrynosomatidae > Phrynosoma > Phrynosoma blainvillii. Next base: position 24,019,951 of record JANUYF010000002.1, read on the forward strand.
GACTCCCTAGCACTGAGCCAGGGCAGTGCCTCAATTTAATGTGCACTATTTCTGGCAGTCTGCAAAGGCCCTAGGAGACAATTTGGAAGCCTGGGGCCCTTTCACACTAAACAATTATATCCCTATGATACCACTTTAGCTGCCATGATTGTATCCTGCGAAATTCTGGGATTTTGCAGTTCAGGGAAGGACATTTGGAATTGTCAACCAGAGAGCTCTAGTTTCTCATCTAACTACTAACCTCAGGATTCTATAAGATATATGGTAGCTAATGTATACCATAGTACCATAATTGTTTGGTGCAAAAAGGGTTCTGGACTAGCAACATAGTGAATCATATGGTTCATGAGTCTTTGTTGCTTGTTAGCATCATATCTGGATTTTTTTCTAAGAACTCTCTGGTGTGCACTTGCTCAGGAAGGTAGTAGTGTTGGAACCAGAAAATGATGCATTATTTCCCAGTAGGGGATCAGCTAAATTATTGTCTCTGCCAATTTGATCACCAGGGCACTCAGTGCAAAGCTTGTATCTCAGAGCAGGTATGGCAATAGGTTGTGACATGTGACACAAGCTGTCAGTACTGATTTAACTTTCAAAGGCTCTATGATACTGGAGGATAATTTAATGCAGGTTGATGAGCTAGTGAATTGTTATTTGGTTGCAGAGTAAGAAAAATAGACTTTATTTGATTTGTTTTAGAATGATCCTGTTAGGCTCCTAAAAGAAGAAGCAGAGAGATAGCTGCACAATCGAGAGTTTTTCTTGATTTTTCTATTTTAAAAAAACCAAAACAAAACCCCCACTAATATTAATGTGTATTTTTAAATCCTAACTCTCTCCCTCTCTTTGACCAAGGTGCCTAGTGTCTTCTATCTTAGTTCATTTAAAGCAGGGGTAGGCAACCTTTCCCCTTTAAGGGCCGAGGGACTTCAGCTCCCAGAAGCCTCAGCCATGTTGGCCAATAGTCCCATGTTGGCCAATAGCTCCTGGGATTCTGGGAGCTGAAGTCCCTCGGCCCTTAAAGGGGAAAGGTTACCTCCCCCTGATTTAAAGAATCTACAAATAAGGCTGAAATGAATATTCTTCTAATTTCTCATCTTCAGTGAAAAAAAGTTATCAACTCATGCATCATTTAGGGACATGTATGTTGAAAATTTCACAAAGGCTTTTTATGCAAATATAATGTTTTTGCAAAACTGTAGACTTGAATCGTGTTGGAAACTTATGTCTTCATAAGTGGATTTAAGTCTGTGGGGGGAAGCAGACGGGCGGCCGTGGGCCGCCCCGGGAAGCTGCGCCACAGGGCCAAGGTATCCCCACACCTCGGCCCCGCGGCGCAGCTTCACCACTCCCGGAAGGAGCGCTAAAATAGCGCTCCTTCCACAAGTCACCGAAGGTGCACTGCAAAAGGCTGCCGGCGCACCTTCGGTGACTCTTCTGCTGCAGAGTGTACGGACGCTTCAACGGGAGGTCATCCTTGGAGTGCCAGCCGTGCGGAGGGCCAGCTGCTCCAAGGATGTTTTGGGGAAGGGGTTGGGGCGCCCACCGTGCAGCTGCCCCTCCCCTTCCTTGCCCCCAAAACGGCGCTTTTTGCCGTCTGTTTCCCCCCTGTGTCTGTGAGAATTAGAATTAGATAGTTCTATAACATTCATAACTAGCAAGGGGCTCCTGTTACATTAATACCTAGGGGAACCAGCATAGGGGTGCCTGATTTATAATAGGCCTCATGCACATCAGTCCCAATTCATACCCATCTCAGTGTGCATCAATCCCATTGTGCATCAGGACACCAGTTAGAGTTGGTGTACATTGGGACATTCTTACCAGTGTCCTGTCATGCACTTTCACAATTCATTAACAGGATTTCTTAGCATCTGTGCTACATAACTAAGTATATATTGCTGTTGCTGTTTTGAATTTCTCTTAAAATTTTTTTAGTAGTTTCATCTTGAGCAAGTTTTTTTTTTTTTTTTTTTTTTTTTTTAGCTAAAACTCTAAAAAGGCCAAGCAGTAAACTAAGGTAACTCGAATATAAGGTCTTCTTGCTAAAGGGCTTTAGGTATGAACCATTTAAAATCATTGCACTAATCTCCCATGCAAACAAAGTTATGCTCAAGATTTTGTAAATAGGGGGTGAAACAGATGGGCCAAATGAAGCAGCTTCCAGCTGCTTTGGTTGGCCCCTTTGTCCACAAACCTCCTCGGGAGTGGGCCATGCAGACAGCAGAGTTCCAACCCACTTTTGCCCAGTGCAGACTCAGGCTGCTCTTTTGTGCCCATCTGTTTACCACATACAGGATTACAAATGGTAGACATTAAAACTGGGTTCAGAAAACAAAGAGGTAGTAGAGAGCATATTACCGATATATACTTTCTAGTGGATCATGCCAGAGAATTTCAAAAGGAAATCAGTTTGGCTTAAGTTGAAGCAAAGTCTTTGACTGTGGATCATGAAAAAAGTGATTACTACTTTAAAGAAGTGAGAGTGCTTCAACTGAATTAGGGGTTAGAAAAAGGCATATTCTATTTCCCCACCAGTTTAATTTTTATACACTGCATATTGTACAGAAAGCAGAATTAGACACTTTAAAATTTTTCTTTTCCTCTTTAGTTTAGTGGTAGCCAAACTTTTTGGTGCCCTGAACACTTTAAAATTCACATCATATAAAAATGTCGTAATTGTCATTGAAGCAAGAATAGAACTGAAAGCATTTAAAAACAAGACCATTTAAAAAACAAATAGGACAGCATGTTCTGAAGTCATAACTTAAAAATATCAACCAACATTTTAAATTGTGCACAGAAATGGACCAACAGCCATTGTGACAAAGGAGTTATGTCCTCCCTGAAGCCAGTCTCAGTCAACAATCTAAATTAAAGCAATGAATTAATTTGTACAGAATGGATGGGGATGCTAAGGATTCTGGATTCAGAAGTGTATCCTTGTTTGAGGCAAGAAGGACTATATCCAAATACTCCTTAGAAAAAGTGCAGGGAATAGGGTTTCTTTATGTGGAAGAACATTCACCTGCATGCACTGCAATCTGAGTCAAAGCTCCACAGGATTGTCAGCTCACATAACTGCTTCATAGAAATAACTTGAAAGGATGAAGTCTCCCTTATAATACTAAATCAGACCACTAATTAATCTCTCTCAGTGCTACTGGTAAATATAAGGCATGTGTTTCAACTTGTGAGTGAAATTGAAGTTTAAAAGAAGTTCTTAAGGACTTCATTCCACTGGTGGGAGGGCCAGAACCAAGAGAGTGGAGTCCAGAGTGCTACCATATTGTACCTGAATGCTCTAGATATTCTGGAATGGACCCAAAACCCAGAGAAAAGCAACAGTGAAATGATGGTATCATGCAGAAGGGGATGTGTTCATTTGTGATAGATTCAGAGTCTAGGAGGCAAGATTCAGACCCTTGGCCTGAAGTTCCCAAGCACTGTAGTATGGATAACTGACAATAGTTTTCCGGTGTTTCAAACTGAAGGATTTCCCCCTTCTGGCCCTACCTGAAAATTCTGCCAGGGATTTGATCTCAGAATTTTTTGCATCCAAAAAACTACTAACTACTACTAAGGTATGTCCTGTTCAGCATCCCTTGCAGAATGACTCTTAGATGTGGATCAGCTGGAGCAGCACTGATACTAGTTGTTTTGCTGCTCCCAAAGGACCATATGCCCTCTTCCTTACAAGTGTTCAAGGTCTAGATGTCAAGAGCAATGAGGGCTCCCCATCTCATTTCATTCTGACTGAGAAGGTGAGCTCCCTGCTGTGAGGAGAATGCATGGCGCCAAAGTGTACAAAGGTTCAATGAAGAGCAGCAGGAGGTAGTCATTAGTGGCTCAGGTCAGAAAGTCAGTTGTCCAGTTTTATAAATAAATGCAACAATGGTTAGCAGAACACAACAGTTTTGCGAAGCCAGAAAGATCCCATTGAAGGGGAAGAAGCAAACTCCTTTGAGTAGCCCCTGAGGTGTGATTGGCAGAATGGGCTGTTTATTAAAAGATGCTCCTCAATAGGATCAGACTTTTTCATATTGAATATTAATGTGTGGAAACTCAAAATATAGCAAGCAATATATTTCACTCATTTATTATTGCAAACATAACACATTACATTTTAAACATGGGACAAAGATACATGTTCTATTGTATTTTTCTTCTTAATTAGCTGGTCTTAATAAGTGGCTACTGACATTTTACTTTTTTCTTGCTTATTAGATTCTTGCTAAACATCAAGTTTTCCTCACAGGGAAGTGAGAAAATAAAAGAAAGGGAGAAAGGTGCTTTTAAAATGCATTTAAAACTACAAAATGGAATGGGCACTTCAGCTAAATATAATCTTTTAAAAGTCTGATTTATTTTGACAGAGACTTTGAGTTTTACTTCAAGATGTAGACAACCTACAAACTATAATTCCCACCTAGTTTTGCATCCTCTTCAACATTTCACAGATGAAAACCGCTTGGCCAAGGAATATCAGAGAGTGATCAAGGTATTATTATTAATGAGGAAGAACTCATAAAGTAGGAGAGGATGCAGCAGTTCATTTTTGCCTGAGTCTAGTGGGAAGAGCAAGATTTGGCTCCCTTCTCACCCCTGCTCACACTGTTAATTTAATGCAAAATACTTTTGAATGCATTTTGTAGCAATTGAAATAAACTGAGGACAAAGAGGGGAAATGGGAAGAGGATAGAGAAATGGACATTTTAAAAGGAACCGAAAAAGTGGGATGACAGATGATTAATCCGGAATGTTCTTGCCAAACCAGTCTTTCTTGCCAAACCAGTCTTTGTGCTGGTAACCTCCTCTTGGTAAGGCTCTAGGACAGTGGTCCCCAAACTTTGGTCCTTCAGATGTTAACTTCAGCTCCCAGAATTCCTGACAGTTGGCCAAGCTGTCTAGGGCTTCTGGGAGATGAAGTCTAAAACACTGGAGGACACAACTTTGGGAACTACTGTTTAAGGACATAATGAAAGCTCAAGAAGAGGCATGCTCCTTTACATATTCTTGTCACTTTTGGTGGGGTGAAAGTTTGAGGGCCAAAGGTATGGGAAGAGTGGGAGGGTTGACCCCAAATGCATTGAATTTCACTGCCCCATTCAGAAGTGGTGAAAAGTGGTACCTCCTGCACCAAATTCCTTAATTAACCTGACAAGGGCCTGCTGTGATGCATTTAACAACTTCTTTGCAGATAAAATCTCTCAGATAAGAGCTGATGTAGACGCCAAGGTTTTTACAGAAAGTATAGACAAGGCATCCAGCAACTCCGCCAATGTAATTATACTGTATCAGCTGCAATCTGTCAATACTGATGATGTGGACAAGCTTCTTGGTAGTGTGAGGAAAACAACTTGCCCTCTCGACCCTTACCCATCATGGCTGGCCGTCCGGGGGGGGGGGATGCATTGAGGAGGCTCCTTACAGACATCATCACCGTGTCCTTCAGGGAAGGACATATTCCATCATGTTTAAAGGAAGTGGCTGTTAGGACGCTTCTGAAAAAACCTTCTCTAGACCCCTGGATATGAATAATTATAGGCCAGTCTCTTTATTACCATTTTTGAGCAAGGTGATTGAGAGGGCAGTTGCTCTTCAACTCCAAGCTGTCTTGGATGAAACTGATTATCTAGACCCATTTCAAACTGGCTTCAGGACAGGCTTTGGGGTTGAGACTGCCATGGTTGCCTTGACCGACGATCTGTGTCTGAGCATCAACAGAGGTAGTGTGACCCTGTTAGTGTGACCCTGTTGGTGCTCTTAGACCTCTCAGTGGATTTTGATACGATAGATCACAGCATCCTCTTGGACCGCCTGAGGAGGTTGGGTATCGGAGGCACTGCTTTGCAGTGGTTCCGGCCCTTCCTCTCAGGAAGGTCCCAGAGGGTGCTGCTGGGGGACAGTAGCTCGGCCAAAAGAGAGCTCACCTGTGGTGTTCCACAGGGTGCCATTCTGTCTCTGATGTTATATGAAGCCACTGGGTGAGATCATACAGAGTTATGGAACTGGGTGTTATCAGTATGCTGATGACACCCAGATCTATTTCTCCATGTCTCGTTCATTGGCCTCGAATTCTGATGGCGTCTCCTCTCTCAATGAATGTCTTCGAGCAGTAATGGGCTGGATGAGGAAAAACAGATTGAAGCTGAATCCAGACAAGATGGAGGTGCTGATGGTAGCGGCCCCGAAACCAAGAATTGGGTTGCAACCTCCGGTCCTGGATGGGGTCACACTCTCATCCAGTGACTGTGTTCGCAGTCTGGGGGTGCTCCTTGACTCATCGCTCCTGATGGTGAATCCGGTGAATGTGACAGTCAGGAGCGCCTGTTATCAGCTTTGGCTGATACACCAGCTGTGCCCTTTTCTGGAAGTAAAGGATCTCGAGACTGTTGTGCATGCGCTGGTAACCTCATGTCTGGACTTCTGTAACACACTCTACATGGGGCTACCCTCGTGCTTGTATCGGAAACTGAAATTAGTACAGAATATGGCGGCCAGAATAGTGTCAGGAACATCCAGGAGGGACCGTATTACGCTAGTACTAAGATCCCACCACTGGCTGCCTATTAGTTTCTGGGCCCAGTATAAGGTGTTGGTTATCACCTATAAATCCCTAAATGGCTTGGGTCCAAACTATCTCCAGGACCACCTTCTCCCCTACAATCCTCCCCATGCACTCCGGTCCTCTGGGAGGATTCTGTTGCAGCCACAAAGATCTAGGTTTTCGACTACCTCCCAGAGGGTTTTTTCTGTTGTTGCCCCCAGATTATGGAACGGCCTGCTGGACGAGATTCGCCAATTGACATCTTTAGACATCTTTAAAAAAGTTGTCAAGACAGATCTCTTCCAGCAGGCCTTTCCAGAATAGTTTATCCCGGCCTCAGGAATTCTCAGGTTTTTTCCGGGAACTCTTCCTAGAAACTCCTTTTAGTGTCTCATGTAAAGTGGCACAAGGTCGCTGTTTTCTGCTCTCTCTTCCTGTTATTAATATTGTTGCATCTAATTGCTGTATTTTTATTCTATTGGTTTTAATTTTTCTGATTTAATATTATTTTATGGGGATAGGGAGTGGGTTGGGTTGGGATTGGGATGTACTGTATTTTTAACTTGTCAGCCACCCCAATTGTTCTCAGAGGCGTGAGGTAATAATAATAATAATAATATAATAATGATGATGATGAAGGACTTGGAAGGAGCACGTATAAGAGTTAAAGGGAAGTGAGATATGATAACTCTTAATTCTCAAAGACTTTGGGAGAAAATCTATTTTCAACAGCCACTCCAAGCAGCACCAGCTTGACAGTAGCAAAAAATGTTAAGCTTGCATCTGGGTGGGGGGAAGAATATTGGGAACCAGGCTTTGCTCTTGACCATATGTTCTGCTTTCCGGAAAACAACTCTCTATCTGAATAACTAGACTGCAGCCCTCCATTTGAAGGTATTCCCTATTTGAATGGTATCTAATCCAATATTGATTGAAATGTAAAGAATTCTAGGAAGGGAAAGCAGAGGCTTGTTAGCAGCAGAATGAACAGGTACTCAGGTTACCCAATCATTGTCTTCTTCACCATGATGATAAGTATTCACGTTCTTGATTTACACACAGAGAGACACATATATACCTTGGTGCAGTGATTTGAGTGTTGGACTGGAATTCTGGTAGTCCAGAGCCACAGAAAACCAGTGGGTGACCTTGGTTAAGTCTCTCATTCTCAGCCCAAGAAGAAGGAAATGCAAGTCTCCTTTAAATAAATTCATAGAATCATAGAATTGGAAAAGACCACAAAAGCCAGCCAGCCCAACCCCATTCTGCAATGCAGGAATATACAAAGCACTCTTGGTAGAGGCCATTTAGCCTCTGTTTAAAAACCTCCAAGAAGGAGATTCCACCACACTCTAAGGCAGTGTGTTCCACTGTTAAAATTATGTGAAGATAATGCTGTGATAGGTTGGAGTTGATTTAAAGGCAGCCTTTCAATGTTCTGGGATGGAGGGGAAGAGATGTTAATGTACTATCACCTTTTTGTGGCATAAATGGCTATCTGTTTTGGTCCCAGACACTCAAAGTCTCAATGTAGAAATTAGAAATTTTCATTAGGGAATTTTTGTCTCAGTTGTATCTGAGGTGAGAAGTCAACCTTCCCTGGGTTTGGTCCTCTTTTTCTTGTAAGATGAGTTTTGCAAAGAGAATGGACAACTGCTGTATGAAAGATGGAGGACAGTGGTGGGCTAGTAGGGAAGTGTTTGGAATTGGCTTGGTTGTTTGGAGAATTCATAAACTCTCAGAAAAGAACAAGCTAGTGCTAAGAATTGTTTGAAAAAAGCTCAGAAAGGCCCTGCTCATCCCAAATGGAGATTACAATCACAGACCCATAAAACTATGGAGTTGGAAGGGACACCAATGATCATGTCAGCTAAATCTCTGACAGTGCAGGAATCCACAGCTAAAACATCCCTGGCAAGTGGCCAATGAACTTGTGTTTGAAAATTCCCAATGACTAAGGCCCTTTGCAGACTGCCAGAAATAGTGCAAATTGAGTCCACTTTAACTGCCCTGGCTCAGTGCTAGGGAATCATGGGAATTGTATTTTTTTTTCTGAGACATTGAGCCTTCTCTGTCAGAGAGCTCTGGTGCCACAATAAACTGCAGTTCCCATGATCCCCTAGCACTGAGTCAGGGCAGTTAAAGTGGCCTCAATTTGCACTATTCCTGGCAGTCTGCAAAGGTGTCCACCACTTTCCTTTGTAGTATATTATACTGTTAAACAGCTGTTGTCATCAAAAAGTTCTACCTAATGTTTAGTTGGAACCTTCTCTACCTCAGTTTGAATCCATTGATTCATATCCTATTCTCTGAAGAAGCAGAAAACAAGTGTGCTCCATTTTCTTCATGGCATGTCTTCAAATATTTAAAACTGGGTGCCAGAAACTGACCTAGTGGGCAAGGTTGACAAAATTCCTTCTCTTCCTGCCAGATCTAAACAGGAACAAGGCTCCTATTTCCAATGGTGTTGTTGGGTAATTTCAAACTCTAAAGTTAAATGTTGTCTTAAGAGGAGGTTCCATAATGAGACCAATGGGCAGGAAACACTTCTTAGAGGTTAGTGTATTATTACTTTGCTACATTAAAATGTGTTCAACCACTTCTGTTGCTTTTAGCAGCATTCATTCTGTTGTGTGTGACTCCTAACTTTTGCATCCACATCCTATCTTAAAGTACTGCTGCCTTTCCCAGGCTGTCTGAACCTTTAAACAGAGTAACAACAGGTAGGGTTGGACAGAGGATACCCTGGGACATTTGTTACAGGTCTCATTTGTTTTGCCTAAAGCAAAATTTTGAGGTTGTTGCTCAGGCAGAGAACCTTTTGCAAGAAAGAAACAATAAATTTCAATAGAATCACTGCCTCATTGCACCATTCATTAGTTCATCTAATAGGTGTATACAGTGTTTTATTTCAGGATCAATAAACATTGCTAAAGGGGAATCTCAAAATCGGGTTGATCAAATGCTATACTGGTTGAATTATTTGTGTTTGTGTGGTATGTGTGTTTTCAAAAATAACACAGAGAGAACTTCCAATAAGTCATATTATCTGGAGATGTCAAGTATTTTCCTGGTTGTCTGACAGGGGAAATCCCATTTTACAAAGAAACTATTACAGATATTTTCTGTTATGGGGGGCTGGCAGCAAAAGGAGTAGATGTTTTCTTTTCAGATGACATCCCTTCATCTCTGACCATGTTTTATTGATTAGGAGCACTCTCTGGATTATTGCCATGGCTGTTGCTTGCTTACTAAAGCATAAATATGCAACCCTACATTCCCACAGACAAATTGTTTCTTCACAGGAGGTTATATGGAGTGGGCCAAATTGTGCAGCCTGCCTGGAGAGCAGTCTGGTGAAAATCTGTACTCTCAAGCAAGCTTAGAATAATCTTTCACAGCTCACTAGTGGGGAGGAAAGATGTGCCTCTCTTCAGATCAATTTGCATAGAAAGGCATTCAGATACACTGTGTCAATAGCAGCAATGCAAAACTCATTAACTCCAAAGTGGTTGCAGCTTGTCAGGAGAAGGGAAAATGCCAGAATGCTTGCTTTGATGGTTCAAGTATGCCCACTGCAACAGATCTCCTGGTGCTAGTTTACCAGGGGTGGAAAAATATTTAAAAATATTTGAAAATTTGTTGATTTTTTCCTGTCCATAAAAAAAGGTATTTCTGTGCAGGAATATTATTTATTTTCTTCTTCTTATTATTAGTAGTAGTAGTAGTAGTAGTTCAGCTAATACTGTTTCTATGTGGAAAATTCTGGTTTCTGTACAGAACAACCACATGTAAATTTTGTGCAGAATAAGTCCCAGACTGTGAATAGGCTTCAAAAACTGTGTAGTTTTCAGAGGCTTTCTCTAGGTGGGAAGAAATTTGCAAAAATTACCTGTCGCTTCTCTCAAGAAGAAAGGTAATGAAGATTTGCATCCCTATAGTTTACAGAGATATGCAGGTATGGGAAGTTAACATTAAATCTTCTAGTAACCCTCCCCCTTCTGCATACAAGGGACGACAGGATGAAGAGGACCTTTTTTCAGTCTACGCACATCATGGGAATGTTTGGTAGGAGGCATTGAAACAGTGAATAGAGATATCAAGAACACTGGTGTCTTTTGTCTTCTTCACTGATAAAGGGTGTTTCAACGCCTCAAGGCTTCCTATCAACAAAATGGTCAGTTGCCATAATTTTCTCATTTTGGAAGTTTCTGCCCTGAATTTTCTTGGCTAGTCTCAAATAAAGCAAACATGTTGAATCAATTATTGTGTAGCAAGTTTTAACACATAGATAAATCCCACTGCTTCATTGGGTCTACTCTAGTCAAAGCCAAAAAATAAAAAATAAAAATAAGAATATTGGCCACAATACTTGGACACAGAAACCTTGTTTTTTCTGCAATAAACCCTTGATTTGCACAAAAAGACCCGCAACATTTTCTGCATTAAAAACTGATAAGATTTTTTATTGCATAATTTTACATTCACAGAGTTATGCAGCAGTTTCATAAGATTGTTTGAGAAATGTGGTACTCTGCAGCCAAACATTCATTCTGCATCAATGTGTAATGCATGCTGATGCACAATGCATAACCATGCAAAATGACACCACATGTGAAACTCCACTTCCACAAACTTGAACTGAATATAGCCATTCTGTATTGAACAAAAATGTCCAATTGCTTCTACATGTGTATGTCAGGTTGCCAGTCTGAGTTTTCTGCAAAATACCATCAAGGAAGGCAGGGTTGCACACAAAAATATAAAAATAAAAAAAATTCACCTCCCCCCCCCAAAAAAAAGATTGCATAAAATCATGGAAAAAAACTAACAAATGTTCATAAGCATGTCCATGGTAGAGTGGGCTTATGCAATTATTCATTTTGCTTGCAAGAACCAAATAAATGGAGTTTTGTATGTTTGGTGATGCACTTGTCTGTGGTTGTTTGTCATAACATCAAAACCTGGCATATTGTTTGTCTTGCCCTTGACAAGGGGTAGAAATAGACCAAGGCAAGTTTGTGGGTTGTTTCTTTGCATTGTCAAACAAAATAAAAGGCAGTGTGCTGGTTTCAAATGCCATGTCAAACAATACATAAACAGAAGGCCCATCAATAAGCAAACAGGAGTCATCAGATAGTGTGCACCAGCATATTTCTCCAGCCTCCACAAGCTAAATTTCTGGGTTTGATTGGGCTCAGTAAAATCACTAAGGGTTTGTCCACACTGGCCAAAAAAAATTGGTCTCGCCAAGTCCTCATGGCAACCCGTCTTCACAGAGTAGGCCAAATCTCTGATTAAGTGCTGACTGTCTTCATGACATAAGGACAGTGAAACACCTTATTCTTCCTCACTGAAACATACTATCCTTCTAAAAAACTACCTTTTGCTCTGGAATTTGCTGGAAAACATGGAGCACTCTACAGTGATGCCAGGAAGCTATCTACATGTCCCTACTGTGTCACCTGGCAGTGCCACCACTGGCACAAGTCACACTCACTGAACCCATTAGGTTCCCAGCCATGATATCAATGCTAGGTGTCCCATTGTGATCTCAGATGAAGTAACTCATGCCACCGGTGGTGATGCCAGTGGGGACACATGTGAAGACAGCCACCCAGCATTTCAACAGAATTTGAGATAACTTGGAGGTAGGGGTGAGGGAGAGAATCTAGAGCATCTCTGGGGCCAGAATACTCCAGTAACAGCCTGAAGTATTCTGAATGTTGTAGATGAGCCCTAAGCCTCTGCTCCTTCTCACAAAGCCCTCTCTGATGGAGTGCAGCTCCCCACTCCAAAAAAAGTTCCCAAGCACTTTAAAAAGCTTACATAGTGCCCTATTCAGACATGTTGCAAGCCAAAGTTAGTAGGATCCAATAGTTCCTCTATGGAAGTAGTTGTACATTTTGGTCTGTAGTAGCTTGAGCATTGGACTATGACTCTGGAGACCAGGGTTTGAATGCCAGATAAGCCATAAAGCCCACTGGGTGACCTTGTGCAAGTCACATTCTCTCAGCCTCAGAGGATGGCAATGGCAAACCCCTTCTGAAGAAACTTGCCAAGAAAACCCCATGATAGATTCGGCTTAGAGTCATCATGAGTGAAAAATGACTCAAAGGCACACAACAGCAACAAGTATGTCCGCACTCAGTTCATGGATGTCAAAACAGAATTGTTCAGTGTTTTTGAGGAAGGATGTGTCTTGTACATATACATCTATATGCTATATGCTATATATCTATATGCTATATGCTATATATCTGGATCCTTTGGTTCAGTTGCATAATGTTGCCATTCAGCACAAGGATTGTGAAACACTTAATATGGAACTTCCCAGGTGGATTTATGCTATACAGTGGCAATGTGGAATAATAATAATAATAATAATAATAATAATAATAATAATAATAATTTTTATTTATATCCCACTCCTCTGCCAAGCAATCGGGGCGGCGTACAGCATTACAAAATTACAAACAGCAAATCAACTTAAAATCCCATCCCTCCAATACCCACCCACCCATCCTCTAGCATTTTAAACAGAATCAATAACAATAATAAAATCAATAACAATAATAAAAATATACAAATTTAAAAATGCAAATACAAAAAGTTTCTTATCATTAAAGTACTTCAAGTACTGTGGATGGCAGAACAGTCCTCCGGGCGACAGGTCGCCGCCGCCCTTCCACCTGGTGCTGGTGGAAGGTGTCCTCCGCAGCAGTTCTTCCTGGCAGGGCTCTTAGGTCCTGCCCTGGGCCGCGGGGACACGCCCCCAACGCCGCTGGTGCTCCAGGTGGGAAAGGGAGCTCCAGGTGGGAAAGGGAGGGAACCGGGCGTTTGCGAGGCCTCACGCCCTTGCCTCCAGCGCAGCCTCCCGGCGCCGCCACTGCCGTGTCCTCCGCAGCAGTTCTTCCTGGCAGGGCTCTTAAGTCCTGCCCTGGGCCGAGGGGACACGCCCCCAACGCCGCCGGTGCTCCAGGTGGGAAAGGGAGGAATCTCAGCCAACCTCAGCTAGTTTTAGAATCAAAATCATCATGTGAGGATGCATCTGCACTGCTGAAATAACATAGTTTGACACTTTAATTGCATGGTTCAATGCTGTTGAATTCTGGGATTTGTAGTTTTGTGAGATATTTAGCCTTCTCTATCAAAGAAGATCTGGTGCCACAACACACTACAAATCCCAGAATTCCATAGCACTCAGCCAAGATAATAATAATAATAATTTATTTATTTATATCCCCCTCTCTGTAAAATACAACCGAGGCATCTTACAAGATAAAATAAACAATCCCATCCCCCAATAGTCCACCCCCCTAAAATACAATTAAACAGACAAAGTATAAAAGCATACTTAAAAATTACAAATAACAAATAATTTAAAACAGAAATCAGGGACTGGCATAACTATTTTCAGTGGCCTGTTACCTACTCAGGCAAGGCCTGCCAGAAGAGATTTGTCTTAACAATTTTTTTAAAGCTGTTTAAGGTGGTCAAGTGACGGATTCTCATTTGGCAGGCCATTCCAAAGTCTGGGAGCAATAGCTGAAAAGGTCCTCTGGGCAGTTGCAGATAATCTAGTTCTTATAGTTTGCAATAAATTTTTCCCAGAGGACCTGAGTGTGCAGGGTGAATTATACAGAAGGCGGCGGTCCTGAAGATAGGTTGAACCCAAGCCATTTAAGGCTTTAAAGGTAATAGCCAAAACCTTGTACTCCACCTGGAAACTGATAGGCAGCCAATGAAGCAATCTTAGGATAGGTGTCATGTGATCTTTTCTGGTTTTACCTGAGACCAGCCTGGCTGCCATATTTTATAACAATTGAAGTTTCTGAACTAGGCATAAGGGTAGCCCCATGTAGAGTGCATTGCAGAAATCTAGACGAGAGGTTACCAGCACGTGTACCACAGTTTTGAGGTCCCTGACCTCTAGGAGTATCAGCCAAAGCTGATAGCAGGTGCTCCTGACCAGCGCATTTACCTGATTTGTCATCTGAAGCGACAGATCGAGGAGCACCCCCAGAATGTGAACACAGTCTTTGAGGAGAGTGTGACCCCATCTAGGACTGGAGATTGTGTCCCAATACCTGGGTTTGAGACCGTTACCATTAGTATCTCTGTTTTGTCTGGATTCAGTTTTGATTTGTTTTTCCTCATTCAGTCCATTACCACTTTAAGACATTCATTGAGAGGGGAGATGCCATCTGAAGTCAAAGCTGTAGACCGAGACATGGAGAAATATATCTGGGTGTCGTCAGCGTACTGATAACATCCCACCCTTTGTCTCTGGATGGTCTCTTCCAGAAGCTTCATATATATGTTAAATAGCATCAGGGACAGGATGGCACCCTGAGGGATGCCTTTTTTGCTGAGCAATTGTCCCCGAGCATCACCCTCTGGTATCTGCCCAAGAGAAAGGAACAGAACCATTGCAATGCAATGCCTCAAATTCCTAATTCTCTCAGGCATTCCAAGAGGATGTCATGGTCTATCGTGTCAAAGGCTGCTGAGAGGTCCAGTAGCACCAACAGGGTCACACTACCCCTATCGATGTCCAGATGAAGGCAACCATGGCAGTCTCCACTCCATGACCCATCCTAAAGCCAATTTGAAATGGATCCAGATAATCAGTTTCCTCCAAGCCAGCTTGGAGCTGAAGAGCAACAGCCCTCTTAATCACCTTGCTCAAAAAAGAGGGTCAAGGGAAGGTTTTTTCAGAAGCGGCCTAACCAATGCTTCCTTCAAGGAAGAAGAAACACCACCTTCCCCAAGTGCTCCCCAGCCATGAAGGGCAAGGGTCAAGAGGGCAAGTTGTCTTCCTCATTCTACTAAGGAGCTTGTCCACATCATTGGTACTCACCATTTGGAACTGATCTAGTATAATCTCATAAGCGGAGTTGCTGGGTACCTCATCTATTGATTCTACTATAACACCAGCATCCAAGTCGGCTCTTATCTGAGAGATTTTATCTGCAAAGAAGTTGTTAAATGCATCACAGCAGGCCATTGTCAGGTTAAGTAGTGTATTCTGCACAGGTGGAACCTGTGTCAGTTCCCTTACTTAAATAGCTCTGCTGGACAGGACTCTGCAGATGCAATACGTGCAGTGAAGAAAGATTTCCTTGCTGCATGTATTTCCTCTCTGTAGGAGCAAAGAAATCTCCTATGATGAGTTCAGTCAGATAAGAGTTGAGTTTTCTGCCAGACATGCTCTAGTCAGTTAAAGTGGTAACAAACTGTATTATTTCTGCAGTGCAGATGCAGCTATAGTTTCAAAATATTCTGAAGCAAACCATGGTTTTCCTTGGCTTTAATTTTTCTGTGCTTTTACTAATTAGTTTCATCTGTCTTTGAGTTTACTTTTGTCTCCATCACTCAGCAAACTCTGAATGTGAAGCAACTGGTCTGATTTGGTAATTCAGACATCACACCAGATTATATTGTTAAATTTTCTTAGCTGCAGTTGGGTGTGTTGTCTTAATTGAGCTTATGCCAAACAACATGTTAACTTGTCAGTAGGGCTTAGATAACATGCACTAAAGCTTCCATTAAATATTAAACAAAAGCCTTGTTCAAATGTAATCACTTGCTGCTGGCTGCCACTGAAAAGTCAGTGCTCAAACTGATGATCCACAAGTAGGGAGTAATAATAATATTTAGAGTGTATACTATGCTATTTTAAAGAAATGTTCAGTATTTCAGGAACCCATACAATGTTATAGAAAAGCAGTATTGTATAAATATTAATAAGAATATATTATCATCTTGTACCTGGGACCTCAGGTTGCATGATTACTGAGTTCTTTAGGCACCTGCTCAGTCCATGACCATGGTGGGCATTTGAGCAGAGGGACTGGAAACAGTGTTGCTTGGAGTGAGTCCAGAGGAAGTGAGCAAAATGGTCAAAGCTCTGGAAACCATGCTGTATGAGGAGTAGCTTAGGGAACTGGGTATAACTAGTGTAGAGAAGAAAAGATAAGAGGTGACACAATAGCTAATTTAAATAATTGAAAGGATGTCATATAGAAGGAGTACACTCTTTTTCTGCTGCTCTAGAAACTAGAACATGTAACAATTGATTCAAATACAAGAACAATGATTTATCCTAAAGGTTAGGAAGAACTTCTTGATGTTAAAAGCTGTTTGACAGTGGAATAAACCACCTTGGAGTGTGGTGAAGTTTCCTAGTTTGGAGTTTTTTAAACAGAGGCTGAATTGTCATCTGTTGGGAATGCTTTGATTGTGTGTTTCTGCATGGCAGAGGGTTTGACTGGATGGTTCTTGTGGTATCTTCCAACTCTGGGATTCTATGAAAAGATACTTTCATGGTCTATATGACTCAGGATTCCCCTAGCCAAATGGTCAGAGGTCAGGCTGGTTAGGAGATTTAGGGAGTTGTAATCAAATGAAGTAACTTCCCCTAGCTCTTTGCTACAGCACTATAGAAGCTATTTCTCTAATGTAAGGATCCACTGAATAAAGCAGTCTGTCAAAATGTACAGGGCTATCACTTGCTAACAGCCAAGAGAAGGCAGGATCTTCATTTTCTGTTGGATTATTATGATTATTATGATCATCTTCATGGTTATTTTCACTGACTTAGTGCAATTGTGTTGCACAGTGCTGATTTTATAAGCCACCAAGAGCATGACAATGGAAAATAGGAATGTAATTTGAATGCGTGTAATGAATAAAGGGAATTCAGTATAAGTTATCTTTAGAGACATGGAGCATTGGCATGATAATGTTATGTGGCATTGCACTGGTGCATGGGAACGAGAATTGTGTGTTCTAATCTGGGCTGTGGATCAACAGCACAGACCAGAGCTTTTCAACAGCAATAACAAGCTCCTATATTCCAACCAGGTAGTGGTGGTGGCTAACTTTATTTGTCATCAGGGCAGTGATTCTACAGCCTGCTTTATTTTAAACTCTAAATGAGCTATCTGAAGAAGGCAAACCCCAGCCCCCAAATAGGCTCACCCTCTTAAATGGCTTCTTTAAAGTTTTAAGTATAACCTTCAGTGGATTTAGTATACCACTGAAATGGGATCCACTCACCACAATTCCAAACAGGGATGCTTGAGGGTTTTATTTGGTTTGCCTTTGGAGATGAACTGACTTGATCACACAGTTCCAATGTCTATCCCTCCAAATTTGTACAAAAGTTTCAGGCTTTTAGAAGTTGCAGTTGTCTGTGTCTATGCACATGTACGATATGTTTAGAAATTCATATGTGTAATCATAAGTACTTACAGGTTGAGTATCCCTTATCTGAAATTCAGAAATCTGAAATGCTCCAAAGTCTAAAATTGTCCACATGATTGGCTGAGATATTGACATCTTTGTTTTTAGATGGTTCAATGTACACAAACTTTGTTTTGCATTCAAAATTGTTTTTTTTAAATTGTATATAAAATTACCTTTAGACTATGTGTGTAAGATGTACATGAAACACAAATGATTTTTTTATTTAGACTTGGATGTCATCTCCAAAATATCTCATTATGTTTATGCAAATATTCCAAAATAAAAGTAAAAATCCAAAATACTTCTAATCCCAAGCATTTTGGATAAGGGATATGCAACCTATATAAAACTAAATATTTTAGGATATCAAATGAATTTCATTTGGAAGTGTGATGTAACAGATTTATGAAGGAACTCAGACTGAAAATATTCTGTTCTATCCTTTCTTATTTTCTGCCTCCTAACCATAACTATCTAGCCACTGCAACGCTAGGCTCCTGAAACAACACGAACAAAACCAAACTTGTCGATAACTGGAGTAACGTTTTCCCTTTTTCATTCTATCACATCTTGCAAAAAAGGGGGGGAAATGGGTTTGAACATTGTTTATAGGAATTCTTATAGGTCTCTGCATGAGAGAGTGTGTTGTAGGGCAGTAGCAACAATATGTGTTTGTGTAGGAGGGAAATGGGTTTTTTTTAGTCTTCCTCATAGCCATCATCACTAACGGATCCTGGTATTTCTTAAATGTCAGCAAGAAAGTGTATAAATCAATATGGTTCTCAAGATGTTTCCCACCATGGTTGCTGTATATTAAGTGAAACTCAAAGTTTCAAAATTATCCATACAAGACAGTGGAGTTTATCACACAGGGGAAAAATGCAGAATTCCCATGCAGAAACAGGATTTAAAAGCCAGGGGGGGAAACCCACAAAAGAGGGTTGATTTTCACGCACATGGGGTTAATGTGAAATTTTCCAAAAGTAAAAAGGAGCAGGTTTTGTCTACTTTCCATTTGGGTTAATTTCACATTAATGCTAATTAACCCTGACATCATGTGAAAATCCCCCTTTTGTGGGTTTTGTCAACTTTCTGTACAGGTTGACAACACATCAACAACGACATCAGGTGAAAAATCAAACCACTTTTGCAGATTTTTTTCTTATTTAAAACCCCATTTTGCACAGGATCACTCCTGTATGATAAACTCCAGTGGTGGGATCAATGCAGGCTCTATCAAGCAAATTTTGACCTTTCTCTTTGTCTCTCATTCTTACATGATCTCTACTGTCACCTATTTTCATTTAAACATGTTTTTAGTTAGAAAAAAAGGCTATGTAAGTTTGTAGTTGTTATGTGCCATCAAATCAATTCTATAGTTATGGTTGCCTTATCAACAGGTTTCTTGCCAATATTTGTTCAGAGAGGATTTGCCTTTGCCTTTTAAGGCTGAGGGAATGTGACTTGCCCAAAATCACCAAAATGAGTAGGGATTTGAACCCTAGGGCCTTTGCAGACTGCCAGAAATAGTGTACATTAAATTGAGGCACTGCCCTGGCTCAGTGCTAGGGAATCATGGGAACTGTAATTTATTGTGGCACCAGAGCTCTCTGACAGAGAAGGCTCAATGTCCCAGAAAAAAACTACATTTCCCATGACTCCCTAGCACTGAGCCAGGGCAGTGCCTCAATTGAATGTGCACTATTTCTGGCAGTCTGCAAAGGCCCCTAGTCTCCCACAGTCCTATACATTGGTGATATAATCTACTGAAGTATGTTCACAATCTTTATAAGTGCTTATAGTTGAGTGCAGAATGATTTTCTTTTCTGTTTTTAACCATTTATAAAGTCTTCATAGCATCACACCCATCTTTCATGTGCCAATGTCTATAAGGCATTGGAGTTTAGAAATAACTTAGATGCAAAAAATAAACAAAACAAAAACTAGTTAAGTATAACCAATTCTCTTCCCCCATGACCAAGGTATACTAATGTTGCTATGACTGTAATTGCATTCCTTTTGCTATGTAACTGTAATTTGAATTACTCTTGTCATTATGGAAGAGTGGTCTCACTAAATGGTGGAAGTGAAATATCACCTGATTCAAGTGGTCTGCTTTGGGTGTTGAGGAGATGATGAAAAGGATGAGAGGAGGGATTATTTGATACCACAGGCCAGTACCTCATAACCATGATTTAGTTCATTTGTAAAAGCAGTAACTAAGAGTTACTATTTAATTGCTTTTCAGAAACAGGAAAGCAAATAAATCTTTTAAAACTGTGTCTATAATGGCAAGCAACTACTTGGGAAACTACTTGTTCTATAGTTGTAACAGAGTACTTTGTAAAAGTAACGTTTCCAAACTTCAGGCATTTGTGACATAGTTATTCCCAAGGACATTCTGGTTCAGAAAATATGGCCAAGGTGACTAAGAAGGGACAGTATATTCAGAAATCACAGCACTAATGAAGAAAAGAATTTCCTGATGCTTGAGAGATCCCACCAAATAAGGGGGGGGGGGGGAAGGCATGGCATTCTTTGCTGTTTGCAACATTTTCCATCTGTACAGAAATGTGTGTTTTGTTTGTCATACAGAAAACATGTTTTCTGAACATAAAACAATGTTTTTGTGCAAGAAACAGTTTTCTGCAAACCTTTTCTGTGTAGAAACCAATGTTCTGCACAAAAATATTGTGTTCTGTACAACCCCTCCCCCCCCCCATTCCTACATGTGTATGTCTGTGCAGATGAATTTTCCCAAGGGACATTTAGAACAATGAATAATAGTCAAAACCTGAGCAGAATCTTCAACATTCTTGGACAATGTGAAGAAAATGTTGAGATTATTCATTCTTTTTTTAGTTCTTTCCTCTGTAACCTTCCCATTCTACAGCCCTTATCCAAATTCTTACTTTCTTGCACAGTCTGCTGTTACCAGGGAGTCATTATAATGTCTGCCACTCTATTTCTTGGTGGTTTGTTGTTGTTGTTTTTGGTAAACCCTTAAACAGTCTTTTTCCCATTTTCTCTCTGTGCCATCCTTCCTCAAAGTAAATATTATTGCACAGAGGAGAGCAGGAGGATTGGAGCATCCAATTCCCTGGAATGACATAAAAAGTAAACAGAATGTGCCAACCGGTTGCGTATCCGACACTAAAACCAAGCAGCTGCAGCCTTCAAGGTGCTCCCAATTAATACTCTGAAGAAGATGCTTGCCTGTTTGTGGTTATGATTAAAATTTACAATTAGGGCCCTGCTTAAATGCATATTGCTTGATTTAATTACAGTGATTACAAAATGCTTAGCTCAAGAACAAGGTATTAATCACCTTCCTTTTTCTCCATGCCAAGCTGAGGGAAAAGGAAACAAAATACTGAAAGGTTATTTGCAACACTAGTCTTGGAAAGTTAAACATAGGGGGAGTTCAGAAAACACCTTCTTGACAAATCTGTTGAGTAGAGGATTCTGGGAGCTGGAGTCTGATACCTCTGAAAGAACATCAAGTACTCTCACTTTGCCATTTCTCTAATAGCTGAATGTATAGTGATAATAGAGAAATGGCAAAGTGAGAGTGAGAGTACTTGATGTTCTATCAGAGGTGTCAGACTCCAGCTCCCAGAATCCTCTACCCAACAGATTTTGGAAGACCATTCACTACACGAATCAGAACCTTACAGCTGTAACTAGCTTGCACACATATGCTGTCTACAGCATTTGGCAAGTGGTCTATTCTAGCTTGCATTTTTTTTAATTTTCATTGTAGCAGCTAAACAAGCAGCTCCAGCTGTGCAAGTATGGCAGAACTGCTCCACATTTAAATTTTCAAAAAATACTATGCAACTTCCTTAGAAGAATGGCAAATATAATTATGCCCCATTGTTAAAACTCAGTGTAAAGATGGCTTTTACAGATAAAATGCTGGTATAATCTGTCCTGAGAACAGAGAAACAGAGAGGCACAATAAAATGGCTTCCAGAGGGTGTCACTTAAGGACAGTTACTCCTCAAAAACGGAGCTAAAATGTGGTGTCCCGCAGGGCGCCATTCTGTCCCCGATGTTGTTTAATATCTATATGAAGCCTCTGGGAGAGATCATCAGGAGACATGGGGATGTCATTATCAATATGCTGATGACACCCAAATATATTTTCCATGTCTCAAGTCAGCTGCTGTGATGGCAGATGGTAGTTCTCCCATCAATCAATGTTTTGAGATGGTAATGGAATGGATGAGGAAAAATCAACTCAAACTGAATCCAGATAAAACGGAGGTACTTACAGTAGGGGTCCCCAAACCAGGTATTGGTTTACAACCTCCAGTCCTGGGCGGGGTCACACTCTCCACTAAGGATTGTGTTCACACTCTAGGGGTGCTTCTAGACTCATCGCTTCACATGATAGATCAGGTGAATGCAACAGTCAGGAGTGCCTGTTGTCAGCACTGGCTGATACGCCAGCTGTGCCCTTTCCTGAAAGTAAGGGACCTAGAAACTGTAGTACATGCTCTGGTAACCTCACGACTTGACTTCTGCAATGCACTCTACATGGGGCTACACTTATACTTAACTCGGAAACTACAATTAGTACAAAATATGGCAGCCAGGTTGATCACCGGAATACCAAGGAGTGATCACATTACACCTGTTTTGAAATCTCTGCACTGGCTAACTATTATTTTCTGAGCACAGTATAAGGTGTTGGTGATGACCTTTAAAGCCCTACATGGCCTGGGTCCAACTTACCTAGGGGATCACCTTCTTCCATATAATCCACCCCATGCCCTCAGGTCCTCTGGGAGGAAGCTGCTTCAACCAATAAAAAATAGGTTGGTGGTAACCTCCCAGAGGACATTCTCTGCCACAGCTCCCAGACTGTGGAATGCCTTGCCAGAAGAGATTGGTCAGATAACCAACTTAGATGGCTTTTAAAAAGCTGTCAAGATGGATCTCTTCCAGCAGGCTTACCCAGAACAATCCACTCATTTAACTTGGTTCCCCTCCCATCTTATACTCCCTCAGATCTTATATTTTTATCTTGCCCCAGAGTGCCTATTGTTTTAACTTTGTTTATTTCTTAATTCTAAGTTTTAACTTATATTTGAATTTAAGGTATTTTTAAAGGGTGGTTAGTGTGTTTGTTTATAACGTATTTTGTTATTGTTGGGGTAATTTTGTATCTGGTTTTACTTGTAAGCCACCTTGATTGCTACGGCAAAAGGTGGGGTATAAATAAAATTATTATTATTATATTATTATCTTCTCACCCGCATATAAACAGCTCCATGCCAGTGCCAGGCAATGAGAAAATGAAAGTGCGACAACTCCAGAGGATATAATTACAACATACACAAAACAGGTAGTCCAACAAGGGGTCATGGGGTGAAGGGGGCATGTATAGGGAGTCTTCATGATTGTGCTTTTTCAGTGTATCACTTGTACACTGATGCACCAGTGCATTGATGCCTTGTACCAGCAGAACATCACATGTGTGATTGTGTGGCTGATCAAAGGGGCACCCATGTAATGAAATAGCATCTGGGTGGATGTGGGAGGTACTTGGAGGTCACAGGTAGTGTGTTTGTGTGATAGTGTGCATGCATAGTGGGGAAGCAAAAAAACAAAAACAAAAAAAACCCAAAACGGCTTGATGCTGTGCCATGCGGTCTGTCCATATGTATTCATCTCACCCTGTGGACAGTGGGATTTCAACCCACTTTTAGAAAAATCAGGATAGAGATACTTTTTTCTTCCTGTCTGCTCTAGTCCCTTACCACCAATCTCAAAGAAACACCATCAAAAATCTGTATACGTAATACATGTTTGCAACAAAATTTAAAATGATTTTTTTAAAAAATGGAGGTGAATACATCCATTTATTTTAGACTTATAAATATACCCACAAATGTTGATTTCACCACAAAAAATAAATGGCAATTTTAATTGCTTTTAGAAAAAAACCCACACATGTACACATTCATAAACTCAAGTTAGTTGCTCCAGTGGAACAATGTTAGTTGTCCCTTCATATTAATGGATTCTTTATCAATAGATTCAACCATCCACAGCCATTTTGCCATTTTAAATAAGGGACACCATTTTACTATACCACTGTATTTAATAGGACTTCAGCATCCATTGATTTTGGTATCCATGATGTGTGCATGGGTCCTAGAACCAAACCCTAGTGAATAAAAAGGGCACACTGTGCTTCATAATGTAGCATATTTCCAAGGGCGGGGGGGGGGGGGGAGATGGAGGCCAAAGTGCTTGCCCTCAGCCTTAGAGGGAGATAAAGGCAACAAATCTGAATAAATCTTATGAAGAAAATATTTTGATAGGTTTACTTTAGGGTTGCCATAAGTTGGAAATGACTTGAAAGCACACAGCAACAACTGGATGGCCAGCTGCACAACTGCTACTGTGAGAAATATTGATTGGGGCTTCTATAAAAAATGGTTGTGACTTTTGTTTACTTTGTCTGTATAAGCACTCATCAAAATTTAGAAATTTCTTCCAACTTAGCATGATTTTTTTTTCTTTAAAAAAACAGTGGTGGAAAAAGCTGTGCCTTGTGTCTAAACCAAAGATTTGTCTGAGTGCAGAAAACTTGCTACGACCATTCCTAGTTTGTCAATTCAGTAAGATGTGGACACAGGGGTGCAGCTTTCAATGGGAGAGGGTACAATGAAGTCATTGTCCCCAATAAGAATTCTAACTAGCAATAAAATTTACATCAATCTACAAATTTTTGACATTGCAGAGAGTAAAGCTTGGATTCTTATAATCATTTTGAACTTCTCAGTTTGCTGTGTCCACCTTACCTTTGTGTCTTTACCTGTCCCTTTTTGATGGATGCCTAAACTATGTTTCTAAATGTTCTAGCGTGGTTTGTATTACATTCCTAGGAATTTGGAGGGTGAAGGAAAATTTCATGGGTGTACATGCAGAATTCTTTGCAGGGCTGTGCCCTTACACTGTTTAGCTCTATCACTCGGTGGACAAGAGCACCAGTAACAGTATCAGTTGGTGGTTTCCACATCATTGAGAAAGTGCAGTTGCTTTGAATTTTAGTACACACTTTAAACGTGGTAAGCCCTATCCTCCAAATAGGTTCAGCATATTAGGTCCAAAACACACTGCAGAAATAATTCAGTTTGAGACTGCTTTAACTGCCCTGGCTCAATGCTAGAGAATTATGGGAACGTTCGTTTCATGAGACATTTAGCTTTCTCTGTCAGAGAGTTCTGGTGCCACAATAAATTACAATATCCAGGATTCCCTATCACTGAGCAAGGGCAGTTAGTGGTCTCAAACTGGGATATTTCTGTGGTGTGTTTTGGACCTTTCATTTTAATAAACTGGAATTTTATCTGTATTTGCTTTAAATTTGAGCACTGCCTTGGGTCCCAAGGCTGATCTAAAGATAGTAATCACCATTATCATCCCCTAGTTTAATATTTGGAATAAAACCCATATTGTATTCCCCACTGACAATGAAAGCTATTAAAATACTGCTAGTTAATGTTACATTTGCCAGAAAAGTTCACCTGGTTTGCATTGTCCCTAAGACTTGTGATAAAGTACACTGACTGCTGTCTGTTGTCTAAGCCATTTTTATACAAGTATCACCTTGTTGGATCAGCAACATAATTTCCCTAAAGTTACTCCAACCTTGTCAGCTCTGGGGGGAGGAGGACATAAGTCATGGCCTTTGTCAATAAATATCTGTCCTGTCAACATCTCAGTAGTTTTTGCAATTGTGCCCTAACAAATTACAGTGACCTCAGAGAATCATGGGAATACCTTTGGCTTCTTTCTTCCCTTCCCCAGTTATCTGCCCAAGAGTGAAAAGGATACAAATGCAGAGATGTACAAATCTCAATAGACCGATATAAGATTACTTAAACAGAATGTCCAAAATAAACACCAAAGACCAAGTGCATTCTATGTATCCAAGATTTTGCTTGACAAAAAAGTCATTTTCTAAGGCAAAATGTCTTTATTTTAGCTAAAATATAGTGAACTTCCTAACAATGGGTTAAAAGAGATTTAAAATGTTTTTGAAAATATGGACAACAGTACTTTGGATGAATTATAGAAGCCCAAAGGCCTTGATGAGTTGCTACTTTTTACTTGGCACCTAAATCAAATGAATGTTGATATGATTGGGCCTCCAAGAGGGAGGCATTCAATAGTTGGGGTGCCATGGCTGAGAAGGCCTTATCCCACATCACAACACAGCCTACTGACCTCATTGGATGGACACAGAGGAAACCACCCCCCAGGAGACCTTAATCTTCTAGTTGACAAATATGGGGATTTATATATGTGATAACTGACTCTTAGTAATGAAATAAATACAGTTGATTCTGTGGATCTGCTCTGATTGGGATTAACAATTAATTCATACTTTGTATCCCAGTGACAAAGGAAGGTTTATTTCAGAGAAATTTGCACTTATAGGCTGT
Source organism: Phrynosoma blainvillii (assembly GCA_026167975.1). Taxonomy (NCBI): domain Eukaryota; kingdom Metazoa; phylum Chordata; class Lepidosauria; order Squamata; family Phrynosomatidae; genus Phrynosoma; species Phrynosoma blainvillii. The sequence goes on from JANUYF010000002.1 coordinate 24,046,219, forward strand.
GTGCCCACTGGCCAAAAGGCCAGTAGGCACACAGCCTATAAGTGCAAATTTGTGTGCCCACTGGCCAAAAGGCCAGTGTTCCCCCGGCCTGTCATCATCCTGTCTGCATGATACAGGCCATTAGTCCAAGGTCAGGATTGGGCACACCAGATGTGAATCTAGTGGATCTAATGCCCTTATTTCAACCTAAAAAGACCTACTGACCAGCTTTAAAAAGACCAGCCTGAACACCCCTTACCTGTCGCTTCCATTGCTCTGAAGGCTCACACCATGGTCTGTGACATCAGAAGGAAGTGTTTGTCCATCTGGATATATGCAGGTGCCCCATTTCCATCCTTATAGGCTGCATCTGTGGCTTGAGATAGGCAGTGGTAGTGACAAGTAATGCGTTCAGTGGCAGATCCATAACATACATGTATGTGACCACCTGGCTGCCTTGCTGGTCCAGGGACTCATCTAGATAGAAACCATGGTCAAGATACCATGAGGTTAGCCTGTGGTATCCTCACCATCTGTTCAGGCCCATAGCTTCTTATTAATGTAGTTGGGTAGGATCTTCATAGGAGGAAATCACCTGGATCTATCCAAAGGTCTACATAATCCACCATTCTGTTTCCCTCAGTGGCAAACAAGATACCTGTGGGAAACCCATGAGCAGGACATTTGGGCAATAGCACTTTCCTGCTGTCATTCTTCAGTACAGTTGGCCATCCATTCCGGATCCCTCCACAGATACCAAAATCCATGGATGCCTAATCCCTGGCCACCCAAAGCCCATCTCACTGCTCTCACCATGGTAGGTGGCAGGGGACTGCCTCCCCTTCCTCCTCCAGGAAGATAGAAGGCAGAGAAAAGACAGAACTACTCAACACCTTCTTTGCCTCAGTCTTCTCACAAAAGGAAAAGGGTGCTCAACCTGAGGGAAATGCAGCACAGAATAAGTAAAGAGGTAGTACAGGAATACCTGGTTAATCTTAATGAATTTATGTCTCCAGGGCCAGATGAACTACATCCAAGAATATTACATCCAAGGATATTAAACTACATCCAAGGATATTAAAAGAACTCACAAATGTAATCTCAGAGACACTGGCAATAATCTTTGATAACTCCTGGAGAACAGAAGAAGTCCCAGCAGACTGGAGGAGGGTAAACATTGTCCCCATCTTCAAAAAGGGGAAAAAAGAGGATCCCAACAACTATTGTCCAGCAAGTCTGACATCAATAACATGAAAGATTCTAGAACAGATAATTAAACAGAGAATCTGAACATCTAGAAGGCAGTGCCATAATCACAAAAAGTCAAAATGGATTTTTCCAAAAACAAGTCATGCCAAACTAATCTGATCTCTTTATATATATATATATATATATATAAAATTAGCAGCATGGTAGATAAAGGGAATGCAGTAGACATAGCATATCTTGATTTCAGTAAAGCTTTTGACAAAGATAATATTCTTGCAAAAAAAATAGTAAAATGTGGGCTAGACAATACAACTGTTCAGTGGATTAGTAATTGGTTGACCGACAGAACCCAAAGGGTGCTCAGCAATGGCTCCTCTTCATCCTGGAGAGAAGTGACCAGTGGGGGTGCCACAGGGTTCTATCTGTGGCCCAGCACTATACCAACATCTCTATCAATAACTTGGATGCATGCGTCTCAAATTTGCAGATGACACCAAATTAGAAGGAATAGCTAATACCCAAGAGGACAGGATGAAAATTCAAAATGACCTTAATAGATTAGAAATGGGCGAAAGCTAACAAAATGAATTTCAACACAGAGAAATGTAAGGTACTGCACTTAGGGCAAAAAAAAGGGGAAAAAAGAGAAATGCATAGATACAGGATGGGGGACACCTGGCTTAATGAGACTACATGCAAAAGGGATCTAGCAGTAGATCACAAGTTAAACATGAGACAACAGTGTGATGTGACAGCTAAAAAGGCCAATGTGATTCTAGGCTGCAACAACAGAAGTATAGTGTCTAAATCAAGGGAAGTAATAGTGCCACTCTATTCTGCTTTGATCAGGCCTTGACTGGAATACTGTGTCCAGTTCTGGGCACCACAATTCCAAAAGGATGTTGAGAAGCTGGAGAGTGTCCAAAGGAAGGTGACAAAAATGGTAAAGGGTCTGGAAACCATACCCTATGAGGAGAGACTTAGAGCCTTTGCAGACTGCTAGAAATAGTGCATATTGAGTCCACTTTAACTGCCCTGGCTCAGTGCTAGGGAATTGTATTTTTTCTGAGACATTGAGCCTTCTCAGTCAGAGAGCTCTGGTGCCACAATAAATTCCAGTTCCCATAATTCCCTAGCACTGAGTCAGGGCAGTTAAAGTGCACTCAATTTGCACTATTTCTGGCAGTCTGCAAAGTCCCTTAGAGAGCTGGATATGTTTAGCCTGGAGAAGAGACAGTTACGAAGTGATATGATAGCCTTGTTTAAATATTTGAAGGGGTGTCATATTGAGGATGGGGTAAGCTTGTTTTCTGCTGCTCCAGAGAATAGGACCTGGAACAATGGATGCAAGCAATGGGAAAAGAGATTGTAGCTCAACTTTAGGAGGAACCTCCTGACAGTGAGAGCTGTTTGACAGTAAAACACACTCTCTCAGAGTGTGATGGAGTCTTCTTCTTTGAAGATCTTTAAACAGAGGCTGGATGGTCATCTGTCAAGGATGCTTTGAATTTGAATTTCTGCATGGCAGAGGGTTAGACTGGATGCCCCACCTCTACATCTTCTTTCCTCTTCCTCCTCTTTCCTCCACTGCCACTGCTGCCACCTCCACCTCCTCTTCCTTCTCCTCCACCTCTTGCCACTTCCTCCTCCTCCTCACTCCTCTGCACCACCCCTCCTCCTCTTCCTCCTCTGCTTCTTCCTCCTCTGCCATCCCCCCATGTGGATGGCAAGTCCTTGCTGTCTGTGGATGCTGGAATCTGTGGATGGCAAGTCCATGGATACTGAGGTCCTAATGTATTATTCAAAACAGTAGCAGTGTATAATCAGATGGGGTGGGATTGGATGAGGAACTACCATCTGCTTGTATGTTCTCCAAGATTTCACAAATGAAAACTGGGACACATGTGGCCAAACAACATCAGTGGATGGTCCAAATGGGTAAAGTTATTAATGAGGGGGAAAAATACAAGTTAGGATGGACTACAGCAGTTTGTTTTTCCTCTGAGAGTTTTGGAAAAGGCAAGATTCTATCCCCTCCTGTCCTTGTTCAACTCACGTTAATTTAGTGCAAACTACTTTCACAACTGACATAAACTGAGAACAAAGGGGGAAGTAGGAGGGAAAGAGGGAAAGAACTGGGACATTTTAAAAGCAGCTGCATGAATGGGACTGCCCCTGACAAATTGGGATGGTTACTGGATATGTGGTTGGCCCACACAGTCTGTTGCTAATCCTGGAACATGTAGCCATCATACTGGTAGCCACTTCCAAAGAACTGTATCTTCCATAGAACAGTATACAGTTGTCCCTTCTGATTCATGGAGGATCCATTCCAGGACCCCCTCCCCACGAATCGAGAAAATCACCACTATTGGGGTCCCATTTGTTTTAATTGCCACGCACTCCCGTGCATAGTGCTGCATGTGCACGCCATTTGTCCCTCAGCATTTGGTGTCCGCAAAAAACCGAGAGCCATGAACTGAAAGTCCACAAATGGCAAGGGATGAGTATAGTTGATTTTCTCTGGTAGTTGAGCATATTGTCATTTGTGGCATGGAAGAATATTTTCATTTGCAAAATCTGCAGTTTTTGGCTTTCCTGGACACTAGGCTTTTTGGCTTCCAGATGGATGAAATGTGAACATGGGGTAGCTGGGGGTACTGAATGTTCGTCTAATTATAGGATTAATAGCCTCAGTAGGTGGGTGAGAGCTAAAATGTTAATCAGCCTGAGGCTTTTGTAATTAGAAGACACAAATTAGAGAAAGTTGTTTGACACTGGTGATTTACAGTGTAATCAGAAGATCTTCAACATGTCTGTTCAGAAGTCCCATTGATTTTAATAGGATTTATTCCATAGATGTTTGATTTCAATGGGACTGGAGTTATTTATTTCTGAGAAGTGTATCATTCTGGGGGGAAAAATGAATTTCCTCCTAAGTATTCAGGAAAACATGCCTTTATTGTTGTTATTGTGTGTCTTTAAGTCATTTGTGACTTGTGGCATATCTATTATGAACCTATCAGGGGATTTTCTTGGCAGAATTTGTTCAGTGAGGATTCAGAGAATGGGCAAGTCACTGAGGCTGAGAGAGTATGACTTGCCCAAGATCACCCAATCAGTTTCCATGACTAAGCAAGGATTTGATCTCTGGTCTTCCAGTACCATAGTCCAACATTCAAACACCACATTGGCTCTCTAATTATGCCTTTAGAGTCTTCTTTATTGATCACAGTAATACTAATAGTGATATCCGAGTGCTGCTGAAAAATAGTTATTGACTATCAGATTTTATTAACAACATTGGCCTAATCCCAGTGGGTAGTCCCAATTTAAACAGACACATTGAATCAATGTGAAGTTGGAAATTCTGCATTTGTGTAACTTCTCTAGGTTACACAAAACGGACCCCCGTTTTGAGGTCCCTCCACTGGCTTCCTATTGGTTTCCGGACTCAGTACAAGGTGTTGGTTATTACCTTTAAAGCCCTAAATGGCTTGGGTCCAAGTTACATCAGAGACCGCCTTCTCCCATATAATCCTCCCCGCGCTCTCCGTTCCTCCGGGAGGAACTTGCTGCAGCTCCAAAAAAACTAGGCTTGCGGGGACCTCCCGGAGGGCTTTTTCTGTCGTCGCTCCCAGACTCTGGAACGGCCTGCCGGATGAGATCTGTCAACTAACATCTTTGGATAGCTTTAAAAGGGCTGTCAAGACGGATCTCTTCCGGCAGGCCTTTCCAGATTAAATTACCCAGTCTTGAGACCTGCGATCAGCGATTGAGTGCTTAACAAGCACTTGTTAACTTCCCATTAGCAGGGGCTTTGGTTTGTATGTAATTTTATTCATTTTATTAATTATTAACTTATAATTGGGTTAATTTTAACCTACTTTTACATTGATTTGATTTAATAATTTTTTAAGGGGGGAGGGGGAATGATGTTGTTTTACATTGTATTGTGGTATATTTTAATTATTATGTTCACCACCCGGATTGGTCCGCCATAGGGCGGTATACAAATAAAAATTATTATTATTATTATTATTAGGTTCAATGGATCTGCTCTAGTTGAGCTTCAACTGAATTTAGACTAAAGTTTTCTGTTGGCCCATGGGCATTATTTTTCTGTATTCTATCACGTCATAGTGCTGTTTTTTGTTTTTTTCAGTCTGTTGATTTATGGTGACCCCATTAATTTCATATGTTTTTTTTAGATAAGGAATACTAAGAGGTGGTTCTGCCAGTTTCTTCATCTGAAATACAGCCTATAGCACCTGGTATTTGTTGGCAGTCTCCCAGCCAAATACTAACCTTGTTACAAGCCATCACATTTTTTGTGTGTGTGTTTGCTTCATGAGTTGTGGGTTAAACCAACACAGATAATTGTAATGGGGGTAATGCTACCCAGAAGCCAGACTATCAAATTCCTATGTATATTTGAGCTGATTCCCACTTGTCCCACATATACAATTCAAGGGTGGATACAGAGACTGGCATGCTACATGTAAGTACACATTGCACATGCATGAGCCCCCCTTTTTTTGGTGGGGTTAAGAAGGCTACTGTCTTACCCATGCACTCTGTCTGCAAATCTCCCACTTCTAGCAGCATCTAGCCCCATGGGCAGAGCTATGTGGACATTAAGAATCTCAGTCAATATGTCCAAACCTGAACAGTGCTTATGAGGTAATTTTTCCTGATGCTTTTTCCCACAAATTCCTGTATTTGTCTCATGAGCAGGCAAAATATGGCCCTTCAAGATGTTATTGATCTGCAAGTATCTCCAACTAGCATAGTCAATGGTAATAAGTGCTGACTTAACAAGTCCTATTGATTTAATGGGTTTACTCTAATTGGCAGCAATGTATTCAAGTCTTTTACTCCAAGTCTCAAGTCTCTGCCTTCATCTCAAGCCAAGTATCTTTGAAAGATACTTTCAAGTCAAGTCTCAAGTCTGGTTGCCAGGTTTAACAGAAAAAATGGATATGGTGGGGTGGGGTGGGGGACTTGAGGCACAAGGATCCTTCTAAAGCTTTTAAAAAGCTTTAGAGGACTCCTCTAATGTACAGCAGGGACAGGCTGCCCAGTAGACTTCAACCCCCACCTCAAGCCCAGAGCATGAGACACATTTCCCAGAGGGGAACAACAAATGCATTAGGCAATGGGCTTGAGGCAGGTATCTACAGAAACTGGAAAAATAAAGTACTACTTCCATCACATGACCAGTAGACAAAAAGCAGTGAGATGAAGCATTGTTCAAAGGAGGAAAACTGTTTTCTGTTCTATAATGTTTCTGATGAAGTTAGGCTAAAAATATACAAATCATGAGTCAAGTCTAGTCAGTGAATTCTTTATTGTGGAATCAAGTCCAAGCCAAGTCATTGAAGCATCTTGAGTCCAGCATGTTTGAGTCAATTGACTTGAGTATACATCAGTGCTAAGTCAGTCTAAAAATCATATTTAACTTTCAGCCATATCTTAAAGCACTTCTTCACTTAGTACATATTTAATACATATCAGGCAAAAAAAAATACATATTCTTCGTAGATTCAATCTTGATTTGCTGATGCCATCATCCCATACAAAACCAAACCTCAATGAGTAGTGAGCATGCAGAATAGCCACAGAATGGAAACTAATTGTTCGAGTATTGACTGGATTTCCTTAAAGGTCTCACTTGAAGAATGTACATATTTCATGGATGGGCTAACTAGTCTATATTTCCCTTTGAAGGAAGACAAATGGGATAAACATGAGAGAAATATATGATTCTTCTTTCAGTAAAAAATACAGTGTAAATCTCTGTTTTAGTATTGTTCAGGGGAAGATTTGTTTACATGTAACAATACATATTTAAGTGAGAGTGTCTTCCAATTGCACTCTTACTCTCTCCAGAGGCTCAGAATGGGAGGAGAGCTCTCAGTCTAGGGCCTGAAGCAATAACAGTTGCTTAATCTACACCTGAGAACTAAAACCTCATCTATAAATCAAGATGTAGGCATTCTATTGGATGCCTGCAGAAATGTTAGCATTATGAATAAATGTAAGCACATTCATCTTTGAAAATTCTGTCTGTATGAAGTCTAGGATCGTGGTAAAAAGATGAAACAGTACATTTTAGGCAGATAAATACCTAGATGCTAGGCATTTCAATAATTCAGTATGATTGTGAAGCATACAATCTGCAGGAAACCAATGACATTCCACTTAAACTACTTGAAACCTCATGAAAAGCCTCAATAAACATTTTATTTAGAAAAGACCCTGAATTTATGTACTGTGTTTCTATATTTTCCCCCTTTTTGTTCTTTTGTATTACACAATAGATTTGTATTGAAGACATTCTAAACCTAATGTCTGCTATGCTTATCCCTTACCTGAAGTCGTAATTCTCTGATGATGATAATATAATTGCTTCTGCCAAAATTGGTTCCAGTGACACAGAGATTTCACAATAAGGACACGAAGAAGGATGAAAAAAAGATGTTGCTAACTAAATCTGTATCTGTACATGTGACAGTTCTAGCTCTGTTCAAGTGTTTTGTGGTTTTTCTTTTCTTCTCAGTAGAGCAGTGGTGGGCACATGCAATGACCAATTTACAGTTCTTTGAAACATGATCCTGGGGCTCTTTCACACTATATAATTATAGTACTATGATTCCACATTAACTGCCATGAATACATCTCATGGAATTCTGGGGATTTTCATTTGAGGGGCCATTAGAGTTTTTTGGCTGAGAATACTAAATGCCACCACTAAAAAACAAACAAAAACCTTTATACATTCCAGGTTTGAATGGGATAGAACAATGTCAGTTAAGGTGGAATCATGGTTGTATAAATGTGCAATGTGAAAACATCCCAGATTACTGTTGGGCAACTGGAAGTGATAGCACATTACTTCTTGCCTCTTCCTAGGATTTTTTTATTTTTTTATTTTTTTATTTTTATTTTTTTATTTTTTTTGGATAGCTGTTTCAGGGGGAGTCTTTCTAGATCCTCCAGCACAATTCAGAACATTAACCATAGAATCTCTAGGGCATCCAGCACAATTCTATCAAAATGTTCTGTGCAAGGATATCATAGAATTGTGCTGGACGATCTAGAAAATGCCTAGATTTTACTTTATTGGTAATTTCAGGTAAGCAAAATAGCATTCCAGATGATATGTTAATTTTGTATTACACAAAGGGTTCTGGAACAGATCCTTTGTATAATATGGGTCTGGCTGTATATTTATATATATATCGTATGTATATCAGTCACACAATATGATAGATCTCACCATGGAGGTAAGAAGGCAGTGATGTTCATAATTCCATGATCATAAAGTTTGATAACACAAAGACTGAGATTCTACATCAGGTTTCTGTTTCATAAATCTCCATATGTGGAGTTATACATTGATTGTACTACTCAGTGCTTGTGCTGAATGGTAACATTGCAACAGCATAACTGAATGCACAACCCAATGTACATCCATATGTACAGTGGAGCCTTCTGCTGAGTACAACAATTCTTCATTGGACAAAAATGTTCTGCTGTTTCCACAGGTGAACATATGCCTTCAGGATTCCAGACATTTGACACATTCCAGAATATTTCTGATATTATTTTATTATATTGGATATGTGGGATATATTGGCTATGGTGCCATCCCTTAGTTGAGTATGTACTACTGCCTAGTTCTGTTGGTTGAGCCCAAATGCCATCCAACCGAGAGGGTGTCCAAGAGAACACAGATCCGTTAAGCCAATAAACATGTTGCTGTTAGTTAATAGGATACCCTTTTGTATTGTGTAGCAATCCCAATGCTATATTTTTCCAATAAGTGTTTAACAAGAGTGACTTTTACACAGTGGCCAAAGAAGCAAAAGATCTAACTTCTCCAATTGTTGAAGAAAGGGTTATAATTTTGGTTGTCACAGTCCAATCCTTGGCATTTTCTAGCTGAACTGATAGCTTTATGCAACAGATCAGTGGGCTACAATGCCTAATAACTCAGGCATCGTGCCTTACTTAATATTTCTTTTTATCCTTCCCCTTGGAATACAAGTGTATCCTCTCACTCTGCATTTTAAAATGCATACTTCTCTGCACGTTAGCTTCATTCACATGTTCTTTGCTCAACTGGAAACAAACACTCTTTGAATGTAAGTCTTCTTTGGAGTTCATGATCATTGTCAATAAAAGGGACATCCAGACACCATGTTGACTTACAGCCTTTGCAGTCTTGTTTTCTCATTGTTGAAAAGAGATAGAAATCAAAGTATAAAATAGGTGTCATGGTTCTGGCTTACAACTTCAGTATTTCTGTGAAATAGGAAAAGAAGTGGTTGTGTCATTAAGCTACAGAAAGGAGAAGAAAAGTCCCCAAGGTCCTCTAAGAAAATTATACATTGTAATAGAGAGAGAAGAGGCTTTTCATCACATTTTAATGACAAAGAATATAAGAACCCTGCTCAATCAGACATGTCCAGCATTGGCTTTTTTTTTATAATACCTGTGTGCATTTGAGAAACTCACAAGCAGGCCATGAAGGCAAGCATTCAATGAGTGGGACTACCACATATTACATTATGGGGCCAGGGTAAAGTGGGTGGAGCCACATATAATTCTTATATTGACATTTCCCATCAAGCATACAAAAATATAATTAAATTACACAGTCATAAAGTCATAAAGTAAAATGACTTTCAGGGATGCAAAAGCCGACATGCTTTGCATGACTTACTGAGCAGATGAGGAGAAAATTAATTCATTTGAGATGCGGTGTTGGAAAAGAGTCCTGAGGATACTGTGGATGGCCAAGAAGACAAACAAATGGATCCTTGAACAAATCAAGTCTGAAATTTTCCTGGGAGCCAAGATGATCAAGCTGGGGCTGTTGTACTTTGGCCACATCATAGGAAGGCATTATTTATTTATTTAATTCACTTATATCCCGCCTTTCTTGCACTACAGGAACTCAATGTGGCGAACAGCAAATTTAAAGTAATAACATTTGAAAACAATACAAAGCATTAAAATCTATAAATATAAATTTTTTAAAAAATTAAACAATTTAAAAAGTTAGTCATGCCTTAAAATATAAAATATGTTTAAAACTCTAAAAGGCATGACTCATTAGAAAAGACAATAATGCTAGGAAAGGTGGAGGGTTCTAGAGAGGAAAACCATATGCTAGATGGATAGACTCTATTCGGGAGGTCATGGGTATGAAATTACAGGACTTAAGTGGAGCAGTGGAGGATAGGGACTCTTGGAGATGTCTCATCCACAGGGTCACCATGAGTCATGATTGACTTGGAGGCAGTTGACAAAAAGTTCCAATTCATCAGTTTGCTGGACTACAAAGCACAGCTCAGCTCTTGCAGCAATGACAGGTTGCATACAGTATTGGGTTCCATGCTTTTAAAATCAACTCTTAGGATTGATAAGCAGTAGCCAGAGTACCAGAAGTCATAAGAACTTTGTACTGCTGACCCAGGCTTGCATTTCATTTATTTTGCATATAATTCAGAAATGTTCATATCTTTGAAAACACAGTATTAAATCTTTGCCTTATTGATTTGAGGCCAAACCCTGTATGCAGAGAGTCTAGCCATGCTTCATGCAGATGTTGGATCAATGTTGAATACACTACATCTTAGAAGAATTAGTTGATTTGCCTCCATATCCTACTTTTATCCATTATTCTGTTTTTGATTTGCATCAAAAAGGGAATTTGGGAGGTATACATTATTTAATGTGAAATCCTAAGCTCTGTGATAGTGCTTCAGTGCTGCAATTATTTGTTTTGATACCAGAAATGGATGCTATCATGGAAACAAGGGACTTAACTGCATGGAAGGACTGAATAACTATATAAGGGTACAATTCAGAAACATAATTATGTTAGTCTGGAATATCAAAGCATCTTTGAGACTATGGGCCAATACAGACGGCCCATTTGGGGCAGCTCTCAGCTGCCTCTGGGAGCAGTGGATTGGGGCTGCGGCAACCACACGCTGTGGCCCTGATCCTCCTTTTTGCTGCCCCCCAAAGAGCGGAAAAATGCAACTTCATTTGGGGGACGCAAAAGACCACCTTTTTTAGCCGTGGCAGCAGCTTTTTTGTGCCCTTTTGGTGCAGCATGTGCGCATGCTGCACCAAGAGGGTGTCCTGATGCCATGCACTATGCGGATGGGCGCATGGCATCAGGATGGTATCAGGTTGGAGTCGGGGAAGCTGGTGTGTGGTTGCCCCGCCCCAACTCCACCCCCAGGTTGGCCTTTTGTGCTGCTGGTCTGCATCGGCCCTACCTGAGAGAAAGCAGTTGCAGCATAAGCTTTCATAGTTTTAGATTTCATCTGCACTGCAGAATTAATGTAATTTTATACCATTTTTACTACAATGACTCAATGCTTTGGAATTCTGGGATTTGTAATCTTGGCTGTGTTGAGCATGTGATGATGAAAAGCATAGTCAGATACCAAGGTTATACAAGCTGAATCCCAAAGAAGCCAAAAATTTAGAATGAGCTGAAGCTGCAGAGGATTCTGGGAGAAATAACTCAAGTAATTTAGTATAATGTTGGAAGCAAAAAGGCATCAATGCTTGTAAAGTGATGAGTGAGAGAGGGGACTAGAGACCGTGCTGGCTTTTTGTTTCACCTTTATTTTTTATTTTTTGATCAATGTACTCAAGTCTTTTTGCTTCCTTCCTTCCCGCTTCCTTCCCCCCTTCTCGCAAGAAATTAGTTAGTCTTTTGTCTCCCTTCTGTCAAAGAAGGAAGCATTCATGAGGTTAGAGCAGGGGTAGGCAACCTAAGGCCTGGGTGCCGGATGCGGCCCCCGAGGCCTTTGGACCGGCCCCAGGCTGGTCCTGCCACCGCCGCCACCCCCTGCCGTCCCCCGCCATGATGATATTGATTACTGTTGTTATTACTTGTTCTTGGGGGTCTTCTTGGCAAAATCTCCACAGGGGTTTTGCCATGGCTTTTCTGGGGCTGAGAGAGTGTGCATGCATATTTTTTAATTTTTTAATTTTTTAAAAAAATATATAATTTTTATTATTTATTTATTTATTTATTTATTTATTTTGGTGCTTCGGCCCCCCAGTTGTCTGAGGGACAGCAACCCGGCCCCCGGCTCAAAAAGGTTGCCTACCCCTGGGTTAGAGCCTCATAGTGATTTACATCCACACATGAGAGTCAGCCTTTGGGAGATCTGTCATAGGTATTATTATTTTTTGCTTATCCCAAGATGGATTTCCTGAAACAATAAATGTTTTTAACCTTACAAGGGCATCCTGAGTACTCAGTCCTTTTTCTACCATAAGCTTATTTTGTACTCTGTTTGATATAAAAGGTAAAAGCTAAATGGATATAGATACCAAATATTCCTACAGATAATAGCCTAATGGGACAGTTTGCATATGTCATCCTAATCCTATTCATACAAAGTTCTTCCATTCCCCCTCCTCTACAGACACACTCTAGAATTATCAGCATCATGACCAAATATTAAGAGCTGGCCAGTGGCATAAATGTTAAGAGTGTAGTTTTCCTGCATCACTCTAACCTGCAGCCATTTCTCCCCTCTTTTCTCTTTCTAATCCATTAGATCATGCATTTGACTATGCACACATTTTTTAAGTAAGGCTGCATGCTCGCTGAAGAAATAATCCAGTTTGACAACACTTTAACTATCATGGCTTAATGCTATGGAATTCTAGGAATTATAGTTTTGTGAGACATTTAGCCTTCTCTGTCACAGAGCTCTGGTGCCACAGCAAACTACATTTCCCAGAATTACATAGCATTGAGCTATGGAAGTTACAGTGGTGTCAATCTGGATTATTTCTGTAGTGTGGATGCAGCCAAAGAGCTTATCGCACACCTAAATAAACTGGTTTACCTGATCTGGCTTAAAAATAAATGTTGGTGGCATCCGGACCCTATTGCAAGGGTTTTGCCACTGGAATCGCTGCCCAGGGACCATCCTGGGACCATCCCCAGTCCTAGAGCTGCTCAGCGTGGCTCTTTCCAAAGCTGGGAGTTTTCCAGCTTGAGAAAATGGCCACTAGAGTGGCTCCAAGAGCAGGGATGGCCCCGGGATGGTCTCAGGCAGTGATTTCAGTAGCAAAACCCTTACAATAGGGTCCAGATGCCACCCACATTTATTTTTAAGCTGGATCAGGTAAACCAGTTTATTTAAGTATGTGATATAGTGCTTTTATATGTTTTACAAAGAAGATTAAACTTATTTATTTCCCATTTTAGACCTTCCCTCTGTCTGGATGTGCATGCACACATGTGTGTATGTATGTGACTTGTAGTTGTTTAGCTTCTGTCTTGTTACCCAAAGTTGTGTAACTACACCCCTTCCTCTTACCCCTTGTATCTGACCACCCCATTCTATGAAAGAAGGTCCTTTCCTCTTTGCCCTCAGAGGAAATATTAGGCATATATTCATCTTTGGTTAACAACATTTCTAACAGTCTAGCACTGTTTCCCGCCTCCCTTTTCTCGTTGCTCCTTGACTCATCGCTCCTGATGACAAATCAGGTTAATGCGATGGTCAGGAGCGCCTGTTATCAGCTTCGGCTGATACGCCAGCTGCGCCCTTTTCTGGAAGTAGGGGACCTTGAGACTGTTGTGCACGTGTTGGTAACCTCACGCCTTGACTTCTGTAATGCACTCTACTTGGGGCTACCCTTGTGCCTGGTTCGGAAATTACAGCTGGTACAGAATATGGCAGCCAGACTTGTTTCGGGAACATCTCGGAGGGATCACATTACTCCGGTTCTGAGGTCCCTCCACTGGCTGCCTATCAGCTTCCGGGCCAGGTACAAGGTGTTGGTTATCACCTTTAAAGCTCTAAATGGCTTGGGTCCAAGCTATCTCAGGGACCGCCTTCTCCCATACAATCCTCCCCGTGCTCCGGGAGGAAATTGCTGCAACTTCAAAAATCGAGGCTAGCGGCTACCTCCCGGGGGGCTTTCTCAGTTGTTGCCCCTAGACTCTGGAATGGCCTGCCGGACGAGATCCATCAATTAACATCACTTGACAGCTTTAAAAAAGCTGTCAAGACGGATCTCTTCCGGCAGGCCTTTCCGGATTAATTATCTTAGCCTCGGGTATAAATAAAAAACATTCTCCCCAGTGATCCTTACGTGGCCCATCATCAATGGTTGGCTCTCACTGGCTGGACACATACTCTGGGTCCCCATTTTATCTATTTTAAATAGCTGTGTTTCTTGTTGTTTTAAAATTTACTTGATTTAATATTATTTTAAGGAGGGGTGGGGGTTACTGTATATATATGTTTTATTGATGTACTCATTCTTAATTGTAAGCCGCCCAGATTGATATTTCAGAGGGCGGGGTATAAATAAAATTTATTATTATTATTATTATTATTATTATTATTATTTTCAGGAACAATTTGTTCTCTCTAAAATTTAGCTCTAAAATATTTGTTTTTAAAATGATCATTGGCTCTAACAAGCCTTGAGATATTTAAGTCTGAAATGTTTATTAAGTTCTCAAGACCAGCAATGTTGGACAAGGTCATGATTGCAAAGTACAAATGAGTATGGTTTTGCCTCTGCTTGTAGCGTTTAGATATTAAGAAAAGTGACAGTCTAAAACAATTTTATTACACTTCCAGAGGCCTTTTCTCTCCCTGCTTCTCACCAAGGCCTTTTATAAATAATCAATAACCACAAATTAATCCAACAAATGCTCAGGAAAAGGGGAGTTCAAAAGAGCATTAATATGGAGACTGCCGTAATTGTAAATAGCACTCCCAAACAAGTAAGGTGATGGATGAGATTTGCTTTCTGAACCGCTGATGAAATTCATCACTGAGTTCAGTAATGGGACAAATGCAGCTAGGGAAAAATCCTATAAGGGCCTTGAGGGTATGAGTGCCTTTACTGGTAAGCAAAATTGCTCTGTTGCTGATGGAAATTGTTTGTTTGCCTAAGCATTATGAGAAGTTTTATTTCATCAGGCTCATTCCAGCTGTTAAGAAGCCTTGGATCACTAAATGTTTTGTTGATTGCCAGAGCTGGGTTGTAGGCAGATGTCATCTATAATTGTTGTTATCGTTTAATAAAAGAAGCAAAAACTGTGGAGGAACCAATGGAATCCACAGCACAAACAACAAGCACATCTCAAGATGCTCAGAAGAGGAATGCTTATTGTCATAAAAACCCAAATCGCTTCAGTTGATGTGCGCTTTTAAGATCAAGCTTGCCAGTTCAGGATTGTCCCAGTCTCTGGGGTTCCCAAAGCAAAACCTGAGACACCGGGTTTTAGGTTTCCAGTGATGCCATGCAGCCTTAAGTACCAACCACAGCTGTGTACAACTTGTAATTCAAACACACACAGAGAGAAAGAGAAAGAGAACGAGACAGAGACAGAGGCATTGAGAGAACACATTTACTTGTTTGGAAAACAAATTAGAAACAGCTGTTCCCAGATCTAGGTGAAAAGGAAGATTATTTCTTCCCATTTACTTAGGGAGACTGAATAAGGAACATCCAATCTAGCCTACTTGCTTATAGCAAGGAAGTAGATGCTAAACTAAGCAGAGAGTGAGTTCTGGTGCTACGAGAACTGGGAGGGAAGGAGGAAGTGAAATACATCAAACCCCTGGAGAGTCTTTGCAAAGTGCAGCAACAGATTGATTAAGGTTTGCAAACTCTAGCAAGTTGCTGCTTCACTAGATGAGTTGCAGATCTGCACACAGTCCTTCCCTCTAGGCAAGAACAGAGCCTCCAAAACTGGATATTTTGCAACCTTGTTTCCTTTCTGCTGTTGAACTAGAGGCTCAGAGCCAGGCCCTGAGATATGGCAACCCTGGTTAAGGCCCTCTTCAGAGGGTTACTTCAAATGAAACTTAGAAAAGTGAAAGCACTTCCTTTTGAGCATCTTGAAACATGTCCAATGGTGTTTTTTTTTTCTCTTGTGGATATTATTTAGTGTCATTGATGTAAATAGTGTCATACAAAAATCAAACAATACATATCCCTGCCAAAGATGTGTGATCTACTTTAATTTTGAAAACTGAGAGAGTGGAAAGAATGGGGTAATACAAATATTTTTAAAAAGAGGACAAATAAAAATATGTTATCCAAAGACATATCATCTGAATATACAGTAGGCCTGCCATATTGGCAGTCTATGGATTGGCATTCCCATGGATTGCCGCACCCTATATTAGTCAATGTGGAGCAAACACAGGTACACCCACATCACCTTCCATTAATTAATATGAGCTTAATCTCGTGCAGGTTTCCTATCTGCCTGGGGAGGGGACAAAACCCTTGTGAATGGGAAAGGCCTGCTGTACAAAACTGTATGGTAACATTAAACTGAAATTCTAAAGGCTTTATAAAATGAAAACAAAAATAATTCTTGAGATCTGAAAAAATGAACATATTTGAAGGAGCAGCCCTCCTTTTTAGTTTTTTTATTTTAAATGCCAAGATCTCTGATGCTTTCTTTGGATCAATTTGGGATTTTGCCTGTTTCCCCAGAAAAAGGAAATGGAGAACACTGGGCAAAATTGCTGAGCTGTGGGGGGAGGGGGGAGGGAATCATGAGTGGTGAGAGAAACTTCCACAACAGCAACTCCTGAAATTGCTGAAGACCTTGGGAGATCTATTCCATGGAATGCATAAGCTCCAACTGTTCTAATTTGGCAGAACAGTCCCCATTAATGCTCTGCTGTCCCACTTTTTCAGGAACTTTTTAACTGTCCCAGTTTGTCTGACATCCTCCAATTTTATCCCTTTGATCTCTGCTTACTTCCATTCCTGCAAACTGTGTTCAAAGTGCAAAATTAGTTTGCACTCAACTCAGCAGAAGAGGAGGAAAGGTCATTCCCATTTGGTAGGCTCAGGCAAAGGCAAACTGCCTCAGCCTCTCCTAGCTTATATGTTCTTCCTCATTAATAACTTTTGACTACCTAGACCAGGGGTAGGCAACCATTCCTCTTTAAGGGACTTCAGCTCCCAGAATCCCAGGAGCTATTGGCCAACATGGGACTATTGGCCAACATGGCTGAGGCTTCTGGGAGCTGAAGTCCCTTGGCCCTTAAAGGGGAAAGGTTGCCTACCCCTGATCTAGACCACACTCTGATGTTGTTTGGCCACATTTATTTCAGGTTTCATTTGTGAAATGTTGGAGGCATGTATAATGGGGTGATGGGGGGGGGGAACAAAATGGTAGAAGAGATAAGAAGAAGAAGCAAGGAAGAATTTAAGAGTGCCTAGAATTTACCTTTGCATTTTTAAATCTTGCTTTGCCAAATAAAGTTTTTAACTCAAGGTTGCTGTTCAGTAGGCAAAGTCCAGCCTGAATAAGGGGTGTTAATAGAATTCCCAGCTCGATTCACATTCCAGCAAGAATATACCAAAGAAGAATCACCTAATATCTGAATGCCTGTAGAGTGCTTAATTCTGTTGTTATACTCCTGGTTCACTGGCTAGGGCAGCAGCATGCACTTCTATTGGTGTACTTCCTTCAAAAGATCCAGACAGTAATCTTATTAACATGATGTTGCAGATATAACTTGTAAACTTTATTGAGTGTAATCAAAATTCACTGGTTAACTGAAAAGGAAAGCTCTCAGGATGATTACAGCCTATGTACTTTGCATTTTACTGAACACTATTACTGCAAATAATATAACTCATAGACAGGTAATTATTTCTGAGAAATAAGTCTCCTCCCCACCCCACCCCACCCCAGTACTTCGTCAGGTCAATTCTTCAACTAAGGAGGATCCAGGACTTCATCTGAGTACATCCTCCAGTCCCTTTTCAGAGATCTAATTCTGTACAGACTCACATTTAGTTCCTAGTAGGTTCATATTGTCAGATTGTGATTGGACATAAATAATTAAACTTATTAATGCTTTAGGGAAAATGCTTCAATTACACTGTAGATAATACATTTTGCTCTTCCTGCTGCTAAAACCACAGCTTAATTTGTTTCAGTGCACATGGCATAGTAGAAGTGGAGAGATGTCAAAATTCTAATTATCACTTGTATCCGTTCTTGTCTTTTACTCGTGTTACACTTGTATAATGGTTTGAGTACAAAAGTATTCACCTTTGGCCTTATGAAGTTCCACAAGCAAAAGAGGGAGAAGTTATTTTAATTGATTTTTCAGCCCTTCAGTCAATTATATCACAGAGGTTCTTCAACCCTCCGCAGCAGATTTATAGGTTATGGTGCAGAAAGAGATAATGGACACACACACACCCTTCTGACCAGAGGGGTTGAAAGCACCCTTTTTGTTAGGAAAAATCTGGCTGTGCCATTTTTTGATCCTATATAGACCTGGGCTGGGTTAATATTCTCAGCTCAATTCCTCATTCTTGGTTTTTTCAAGAAAATGTGGAAATAAATATTCCTGGAGATTGGAAAGGGAAGAGGAAAGGAAATCTCCAAATTGGCTTAATATACCATATTGCTGAGGTGACTGGTGTCCATCATCCTCAAATTTTACATTAAAATATGCTCCACCAGTCACAAGCAGTGATAACTCTCCCACTTTTCCCAGTCATATTTCCTCATCCTGCACTAGCTTTCCACAGAAATATGAATATCTGATGAAGCAATGTTGGTTCCATGAGGAAGTAGAATAACAGTAAGAAAAATCAGGAGAGTCTTGCCAGCTGAATCAACTTACATGAAAAGAGTTTCCACCTAAACTTTAGGGAGAATTTTTTTTACTGTAAGAGCTCTTCAACTGTGGAAAAGATTATTTCCATCTTTGGAGGTTTTAAAATAGAGGTTCAATGGGCATCTTTCAGGAGTACTTTAGCTGTGCGTTCCTGCATGAAAGCAGGTTGAGCTAGGTGGTCCTTCTGCTCCCTTCCAGCTCTATGGTTCTATGACTTTAAAGTCTATCAATATTTTTAAAAGTAAAAGTGAAAAAATGGTAGAGGGATGGCTTGACTACTTCATCTCTACAATAATGCAGCTTTCCTTATCTGATGCTCTCCAGATGGAAGTCAAAACATCTGGATGACACAAGGATTAAAAAAGCTGCAGCAATGTAAGACACACTTCACTTTGTTCACCACTCCTCTTTTTGACCTCTCTCTACTCCACAAGCAACTGAAAATTTCTCTTTCACAGGAGGATAACATTTACCCACTTCCTGATTGCCTCTTGTTTGTCTTTTTGTTTGTCTGTTTGTTTTAAAGGCCTTCCTGGTCCTAAATTGGTCTGGTGAAGGGAATGGCAAACAGGCCTCTTGACTTCTTAGATGACTTTTGGGTCATTTGGGGACATTTTTTTTTAAAAAAAGAAAACATTTCTTGACTGCTGGTGGGCCCTAGGGACCACAAAAATGGCCCTGGGGAATTCATGTAGCCCACAAGATGCACTTTGTCAGTCTCTGCCCTGAAAGATCTTCAGTATGATGTGCCATGTTGATTTAGGCCTTAAACCAGGGGTAGGCAACCTTTCCCCTTTAAGGGCCGAGGGACTTCAGCTCCCAGAATCCCAGCAGCTATTGGCCAACATGGGACTATTGGCCAACATGGCTGAGGCTTCTGGGAGCTGAAGTCCCTCGGCCCTTAAAGGGGAAAGGTTGACTACCCCTGCCTTAAACAAAGTAAAGACCCCAGTTAGTATAAGTAGTATAAATCCACTGCATAAATGTTGACTGGAAAGTCAGCACTTAGATACAACCTATTTCTTCAGTGGCTTTAGTGGCCATAGTATTACAGTGGAGTATGGGAAATTGTAAGCACCGATTGTTCATTTCTAGAAAGTACTTTTTCATTCTCCCTGAAAATCTACAAGTCCATCCATTTCACTGCATGTGTATACACTCTTTTTAAAGATGCATGCCCTCAATAAGTGAAGAATCAAGAATTGCAGACAGTTGATATGATCCAATTCAAGTCTCTTGGGACTGATTTTGGGGTAGTTTGCACAAGACTGTATATACATGACATTCTTGGCTATTTTAGAGGAGCTTCCAAAATTCATTTCCAGTGATCAAAAATGGGAATATATGACTTATGAATGATAAGTGGGCAAGTCTCTGTTGAACACAAAGTCCTAGTGTAAGAAGGATCTAATTAGGGGAATTTATAATTAGCTCAAATATGCAAAAGTGAGGTCCTAACAAAGCTACCTGGGATAGGGTACCATTATGTATACCAGAGGACTAAGGAATCCCACAATGGATGACGCTGAGACAGGCTTCTTCAATTAAAGTCTAAATATTTAGTAACAGGGGAAAGCTATGCACACACAAATATAGCACACACACACACACACACACACTGCACACTTAGAAATAAAGGAGGGAAAGAGAGAATAGCTTGAGATGGGCCAGACTGAGGGAGGTCCTCACTTCCAAAGGCTTCTCCGGGATCCTCTGTGGATGTTGATGATGCACGGCCACCGAAATGGGGGAAAGGATGGATGAGGGAGCTATGATCAGGGTACAGATCAATGTGGAGTCAGCATGCATTCCAAAGATAGCACATGGAGCCTAAAAATCTCAGGGTTTAAATAGGAAATTTCTACCTTCTGGCTATTGACTAAACGGCTTGGCTGAAGCCTGGACAAAGGCATTGATAGTCTTAGCTTTGTTAAACCTAGGTGTGAGAATAGTCTAAACCAGGGGTAGGCAACCTTTCCCCTTTAAGGGCTGAGTGACTTCAGCTCCCAGAAGCCTCAGCCATTTTGGCCAATAGTCCCATGTTGGCCAATAGCTACTGGGATTCTGGGAGCTGAAGTCCCTTGGCCCTTAAAGGGGAAAGTTGCCTACCCCTGGTCTAAACAATGCATTTGGTTTTGAGACTCTCAAGGAAGGGAGGCTAGAGAAAAGGATGTAGTCAAATTTGATCACTGCCCCATTAAGTGTGAGACTCAAGACAATTAAGCACGATTATGTGTCTTTTCCGGTATAATTGTTTTTCCTTTTGGCAACTCCCAAACCTGTTTGGTAGGGAATTTTCCAGCTGTTCTGGGCAGATCCATCAGTGCCTACATGACCTGCCATCTAAGGGATTATGGCTGACATCTCACAGAGGTGAGTCTGGGGTCATAGAGGAAACTCCACATGTGTCCAAAATTTTATGAAAAATCACATATGCTAACACTAGGGCTGAGGTTTTTAAGAAGGAAAACAGGGTATTATTAATATACTAAGTCAATAAGGAAATAGTACATCATCTAAGCAACAATAGCAAATTGTCTATCTCCAGAATCTGTTGGACTACAATTGTCATTGTAAGCTAAGTTTTCTAGGATAGCTATTGCCTAGATTAGCTGAGGTTAGAACAGGGGTAGGCAACCTTTCCCCTTTAAGGGACTTCAGCTCCCAGAATCCCAGGAGCTATTGGCCAATATGGGACTATTGACCAACATGGCTGAGGTTTCTGGGAGCTGAAGTCCCTCGGCCCTTAAAGGAGAAAGGTTGCCTACCCCTGGGTTAGAATCATAGAACTGAAGAACTGGAAGAAACACCAAGAGTTAACTAGAACCCAAAGCTAGTCAAGAAAATAGTTGGCATTGCAATCCAAAAAGCACTGGAGCAGAGGCAGATGGTAAGCTCCATTGCTTTGAGACATTAAGACCGTATTTGACTTTTCAGGATCTACTACAGGTTTTACTGGAGCTAAAAAGATGAACACTAGGTCCAAAACAAATTGCAGAAATAATCCAGTTTGAGACCACTTTAACAGCCCTGGCTCAGTGCTAGGGAATCCTGGGAACTGCAGTTTATTGTGGCACCAGAGCTCTCTGATACTACAAAACTACAATTTCCAGAATTCCCTAGCACTGAGTCAGGGAGTTAAAGCTATATCAATCTGGATTATTTCTCCAGTGTGCTTTGTACCCTAGTCTTGAAATAAGTTCAGCACCTTGAATAGGTCCATGAAGCTCAGAGTGCATCCTGTTTAAAAACTATGTATTCACTGCTTTAAAGTACAGTTGGTCCTCCATATCTATGGATTCTGTATTCATGGACTCACCATTCCTGGCTTATCCAGAAACAAACCTTGATTTTGCCATTTTGTATAAGGGACACCATTTTACTACACCTTTGTATATAATGGAATTTGAATATCAACAGATTTTGGTATCCATGAGGGGTGCTGGAACAAAACCCCAGAAGATAAAAAGGGCCCACTGTAATACAGACACAAGCCACCATTGATTGACCACCTTAATCTCAAAGTAAAGAAAGCATTTTTAAAACAATGTTAAGACTCCTTGTTTTTCCCTTCATATACTAATTAATATAGTTTAGTGGACTAACTTAAATTGTGCAACCAACTAAAATTTATTTATTCAGGAAACAGCTTATTTAATATAGTTAAAGCACTGTTGTAAGAACAATGAAGAGTTAAGCTTTTTAGTACTGAGAAACAGTAATTTATTTATTCGAGATGAAGCTGTTTTGTTTTGGTTTTGTGTTATCCCCTTTTTGGCTTCCTTTGTACACATGATTGAACAGTTCTTCCGTGAAGACTGTCTTCTGTGTTCTACATATTGATATTGTGAGCTAGATTGATTTCTAACTGCTATGCAACATTTCTTTGTAGTGTAATGGTCTTCCTGAGAGAGCTGTAAAATGTAATGTGAGGGGAAAATGTTTAATAAAATATATAGAGCATCACATCTTCTGCATTCTTCTCCAGACATTAGATGAATATCTGGTACTTCACTTCAGTTTACATTCAGTTATTAATCCCAGTTAAAAAAGGTCCACTGAAGCAGTGAGACTTTTGTAAGCATTGACTTACTGAATTCCAATTGATTCACTGGGTTTAATCTTGTTGGGATGAACCATTGGATTTAGGTGCCTAACATCTGTCTTTGATACCATTCATATTTCTTTTAGTATTTGCCTGTAGAGGAGGTCTGCTTGTAGCCTGTTACGATGATATGTAGATTCCTGAAGACATTTTCTGTTATGGCTAAGCCATTTGCCTTGGCCTTGGCATTGTTTGGTATTAGCACTGGTTAACTGACCTGCATGGTAAATAGAGATCAATGAGGAATTTTGTATACTTGAGCTCTTGATGTAAACTTCCCCAATGGGCTAATTTATTAATAACTTTAATGGGTTGCATTTGAGATGTTAAAAATTTAGCTGTAGGAGAGGGCAGAAATGAGAGCTGGTGTCCTATTAGGTATTTATGTCATCATAAAGTGACTTGCATTCCTTAAAAGCTGAATTGCTATGTTGTCCAATGCTTGTATTCTCAGGAGGGGAGCAGTAATGTAGCTATGTCTCTAGGACCGTAGCACATGGGGCCAACAAGATGGCCAATATGCAATGGTCTTGATGCATATTATGGGACACATAATGGGGCACATTAAACATTGGGACACATAGTGTATTGGGAGGCATTGTTGATCAGGACATATTGCACAATGGGACATCTTACGTGGTGCCCTATTGTGCATTGTTGCAATTCACTGGCTGTGACATAGCTCTATCATTGTATAATTACACATTGTAAGCTCTAATGAAGGATCTCAGTTAACAAAATTTCTTCTAGGGAAACGTTTCTGAGCCGTTAGCTCTTAGTGATGGTCAAATAATTTTCACTTTTAAAAAGTAGCATCATGTTCTTTCCACCCTCTCTTTGAAGCAAGTTGTGGCACATCTTATGAAAAATGACTTAAACTAAGCTACCATCTGCAGCTAGACAAATCCAGTTCTGCAGAGCATGGAAAGGGCTATGTTACATATTTCTGCCATTCATCTGTTAAAGATGAGGAGTCTGTTTGGGGATGGGGGGGAGTAGTTACAACCTCAATTCAGTACTGTAAACATGATTGAACACTCAGGGTTCCCAAACCAAGTGTTGAAGATCCCTCTTTGATACAGAGGATAGTGAATCCATTAGTTTCATTTTTCCTCCCGTTAAGTTTTTTAAAATAATCCAGTGTTTTTTATTGAATATATAAAGAATTTTTCAAACTTTGGAGATGTTTTCAACAATAAAATTAGCTATTCTCACTTTTGGGCCTACATATTTCAGTGCTATGGAAAAAGAAGACAGGAGTATAGTAAGGTGATCAATAAAGTTTCCATCAAAATGAACACTGTGTATGTCCAGGAGCAATAGGTATCTCATCAATCATGCAATTTTGTTGATTCAGGCAGGAAAATATATTGGGTGGGGATAAGCATGTCAAATAGGGAATCTGTTTGAGAGCTATCATAAGCCTGTACGGGAGGGGAAGTGAACTGAATGCTCAAGCTGTTGCACTAGTAAAATAATTGCACTTGGTTTGCTTGGTGGCAATCCACATTGAACTGCTTTTTTTTTGGAACCCTTAATTTGGTGGGAAAGTAGGTTGTGGGGGACATTATATGGAGTAGAAAAGCATTTGGGAAGGGTGGAGCACTGAAGCTATTTGTTCCTTTCTATTTTTCTGCTTCCAAAAAGCTGCTTTAAGAATTCAAAGTGTAATCGAAATGTCTATGGATGATGGTACATATCTGCAACTCCATCTTTTCCAACAGTGGGAAAATGGCTTTGGTGTTGACAATATGGAACTGGGCATAGCAAGAGCTGGTGTCAAAATAGCAATATGTCTACACTTTAAATCCCACATCCAACAAGTTGTGTTTCCACAAACACAACAACTATTGGGGTTTAAAATGTGTATTTGTGTGTAAGGCAGGAAGGTAAGCCTTTGCCTATTATTATTATTATTATTATTATTATTGCTCCTACTAATACAAAAGTCTTCTCCCCACTATGGGAGATTATTTGAGTCTGAGGATATTTTGGTGATATTTGCACTTTGGGATTTTTCATTTTCATTTTTTAATATATATTTTTACAATTCAATGGTTTTTAGCACAACCCCCTAAACTTTTTTGAAACAAAAATTTATATTTTGTGCAAAATAATCATTTTCTTTGCAAAATATTGCCTCCCCCCCCCCAAAAAAAAAAAAAAAAAAATTAAGGTTCTTTACAGAAATGTATATTTTGTAAAAATGCCTTGAAATTTAAAAAAAAACTTGCAGTGGTTGATGAGAAAATGTGTAAATATACTTTGCATCTCTAATGTAGGGCATTAACTTCTTTGGTGCTTGGCTTTTGAACAATCATTTGATTCTTAACAAGACTTGGCTTTTCAATGCTACTCATTGGTAAACCATTTGCAAACAATTAGCTGGCATCCTGTTAGTTACAATATCATAAGTTAGATTTACAGTCTTGTAATTGTTTCCTATTCATATTTGCACAATCACAGCACCATTGTCATGATTCTAAATATCCACCAAAGCCACCTTAAAGTCTTGCCAGCTGTACTGAGGGATGGAGTTCTGTGGTGCTGGCAAGCAGGGCATTGATAGCAATAGCAAGTACATTTTTGTACCTCTTATCAGTGTATTTAAACATTTCCTGGGTGTAAGCTCATTGTACCCAACAAGCTGGGTACTCATTCTTGCAACCTACAGAAGGATGCAAGGCTGAGTCGACCCTGGAGCCCTGCCTGGGATCGAACTCACAACCTTGTGAATGGCTGCATACCATCATCTAACCATTGTGCCACCAGGGCTCCACCAGGATGGCATGTCCAGCTCTCTTCTTCCAGCAATAATGGTACATTGTGGAGTTGGTACAGCATCCCATGGTCCCTGCTTCTGCTTGATATATCACTGATTACTGCTAGAAGGGGTCTGGATGTATCATCCTTCAGCATTCCACTTTCCAGTGCCACAGAACTCCATCTCTTGGTGTATTTGGCTGGATTTTAACATGGGTTCCATGGGTCAGATCAGGAGACAGGCCATAGCTGCAACATTGTGACTACATGTCTGATGCAGGATATCAGCCTACAATTTGCATTTCTTGTACAACAGTGTTTTGCTGAAAAATCCTATATGTGACTGGGCATTATCAGAGTGGCAGATTTCCCAGCTTATCCTGGGTTGTTCTGGGTAGAAGGGAATTGGACAGATGGAGGTTAGTGCTGGATTTATGCATCTATCCCTTCCTCTTGGCAACAATTGGATGGAGGTAGGATATTTGCTATGTCAGCTCCAGGACTGGCATAGCTGATGGGCCCAGACTTGCCCTGTTTGGGTGAATACCATGACTTTTGAATCCAAAGGATCAAAAGCTGGTTCTTCCCAACCCCTACTGGCCTCAACTGCATTTTTTTAAGGTTTGCATTTTGTTCATTTGCTAGCAAATTCTATCTAAATCAGAATGTCATGGTGATAGTAGAATTCCACTCATGTTTTGCCCTGACAAGAATGTCAAAGAAAGTCTAAAGTGTTTGATCCACTTAGCAAAATTGCACAAGAGGGTTTTCACACATCATTTGTAAGCAAATCAAAAATCTTCCTGCCAGCAAATGAATGACAGTTGCTATTCATTAAATTGTAGGCCTTACCACACTTCCCGCAATATTTTAAAAAGAAATCTTCACTGTCGTTTTTTATTCTATGATTCTATGACTATGAGATTACTTTCAATGGCTAAAATGAAGGGAGCTGGTCAATTAAACCTCTCTAAATAGCAGGTTAGTCAGCTTAAAAACAAATCAAGAAATGAATATGTGAAGAAATCTTGCCATTGCTGAGATGCTAGTCAAGTCTGAACATCTCAGCATGACCAGAAAGCACCTCAGAACAGACAATTAACCAGAGTGACTCCAACTGAAAATGAGGTAGAAGAACAAGCTGGTTTTTTTAGCTAAACCAATTATTTCTTTATTTTAAAAGACATAAAAATAGCAGCAGAAACCAACACAACAGTTTATACAACAGTCTATACTCAATGCAACCTGTTTTTTGTTTGTTTGTTTGTTTGTTTTTTAATAAAAGAGGGGAAAGACAGCATGGAAGCTAAAAATCCTTCTCCTAACCGATAGTAGGGGGATTGAGCTAAGCTTAAGGCTACAGGCTAAAATACACACATGGATTTTCTCACCCTCTAATGTGACGAGGATTCTAGAATGGCTGAAGAGCAGAACAGGGAACGAGGTCTCAGAGGAGGAAACAGGTCAAGAAGACAGAGAGGTCCAAGAGAGAGATTCCCTCTGTTTTTAAGCTCTTTCTAACTTGGGTGGGCAGAGTGAAGGGATCACCTCTGGGCAGGCCAAAACATAACGTCAATGTTGTTCTAAAACCCCAAGAAACATGCATGCAAAAGGGTAAAGGTGAACATACTCTTCGGGTTCTAATAATGGTCCTTAAGTGGTCTGAGCAGTAGAAACAATGGGTTGCATACACTGGACAAAAAGCAAATTAGAGATAGATAGATAGATAGATAGATAGATAGATACCCTCTTTGAATCTAGATATGTTTGCTACACTAGACAAAAAACCAATTAAATATATTTACCCTCTTTGAATCCAGACATATTTGCTAGAGCACTCTACAAGCTGCACAATACCTCACACTAGGGAGTGTATCAATCTGAGCCAGTTCAGAAGATCTCCATTTTGTTGAAGTATACAAGGTAGTTAAGCACTGGTTGATCTCAGTCAGTGTAGACATTTCCTTGTCAGCAGGAGGGAGAAGTTTGGAAATTTTCAGTTTGCCTTTTGAATAAGGCTTGGCTTTTCCAAGACAGACAAAGTGTTCAAGCCTAAGCTTGTCCATTATGAATTCTTCAGACTCTGGCAATAGACAGCTGTCCTGCCTTATGCATCAAAGTATCTAATATTTATATTTATTGAGCATAATGTGTAACAATGGCCAGGACCTTGCTGGTGTCTAATGTATGTATAAGTTAGGCATTTTGGTTGGATACAGAATGACCATATTCTATTCAAGGTAGTGCAAATAAGATTATGTATGAACATTTGTGGCTCTTTCACACTTCACAATTATACCATAATGATTCTAGTTTAAGTACTGTGTTTCCATCCTATGGGATCCTGGGATTTATAGTTTGGTGAGCCAGTAGCGCTCTCTAGCTAAGAATCCTAAATACATTTCCCTGAGGTGCAAACCTAGAATTCCATAGGATTTTGCCATAGCTCTATAATTGTACAGTGTAAAAGGGCCCTTGAATGTAAATTTGTTTCCATAATTTGGTGTGCTCTCACTTGCACAGTGTTGCCATTATGGGGGCTTTGTAGCACAACCAGTGCATAACTCTCCATGAAGAAATGTATACTATGGTACCCCAAAATATAATCATGAAGCAAACCATGCACACAGAGCAAGTGTAACAGAATCAGTCTGTTGGTCATAAAGACACAAACAACTCATTTCATGCTACTGCTTATACTACAAGGTAACATTTATCAGTACCACCCATTTCAGAGAAATGTGCAAAATTTCTCTGCCAAATTGTACCAATTTTCTCTCTGCTGTTCTTATGTGCTTTAAGGTCAAGTCTAACTTATGGAGATACTTTCGTTGTGTGTGTGTGTGTGCGTGTGTGCACTTCTTTGCAGGGGAAGGGCAAGATATATTTTGTGTTTCTTAGCCATTGCCTTTCTGTAAGGAGTTTATCCCATGAGCCCTGATCATGCTTGTAAGGGGTACTAGATACATGCCAGTTTAGAACTATTCCTTCTTACATGTCTTTGCAATCACCAACTGGGAACATGTGTTCTCTTCTGCACTC
Source organism: Phrynosoma blainvillii (assembly GCA_026167975.1). NCBI lineage: Eukaryota > Metazoa > Chordata > Lepidosauria > Squamata > Phrynosomatidae > Phrynosoma > Phrynosoma blainvillii. Next base: position 24,075,001 of record JANUYF010000002.1, read on the forward strand.
TTCCCTAACCCAGCCTCCCTGTCCTATGCTTTGCTCAGCATGCCTTTCACATTATTTGTTTATTTATTTCTAACACATTTCCAGGGTATGCTAATTGGTTTTTTTTAAAGTAAAAAAAGTAAAAAGAAAAGAATGTTAGAAAAAGGAGGAAAAGCCTACCTGGGAATAGTGAGGGTGAAGAGGGAGCATACATTTGGTGGCTTATTGCACTTTTACTATTCTGTGAGGCAACAAGATGGAGATGGTATTGTGCAATATGTATTACCAAAGGCACTATTTTTGAACTTTAATGGCAGTTTAAAAGTTGTGTGTGATAAAGTCCTAAGGCTCTTAGTTTGTAACTTTTCTAAGGTCACTCAGTCATTTCCAAGGCTGGCATTTACATTCTGCTCTCCCGGAGTCTTAGTCCAGCACTCAAACACTGTATTATCAACCCCATCTCAGGTCGGTTTGTATAGGGGAGAAAATGGCATTTTCAATTGTTTTATTTACTATGTAAGGACTAAACAAGTCAGGGTTTACATCTCAATGTGAAAATAGGAAAACAAAAAAAGCTACTGGTGATAGTGAAGCTCCAGTTTCCTTTTCAGATTCATGAGTGGCACCAACCCCACAAAGTCTAATTCAGTTCAACCAGCTTTACTGGGAGTAAAGTTGTATATTAAATAAATAAATAAACCAAACTTCTTGAATTCTTCATACCATGTTATCATTGATAGCTCCATATAAATAAAATACTTCCACCATCTGCTTTTGCACAGACAGATGCTTGTGTATCCCAGCCATCTAGCTGTTAAATGCCATGCCATTACCTTAAAAATGTGTCAGGTTATAGCTTCTCTTTCTCTTTACTGCTTACAACCCATTAGTGAATTTGACTGCAGGGGGTTGTGGAGGGGGTGATTGCCTACGCTTCCTCTGTCCCTGTTAAAATGCACTTACTGTTGATCAAAACACTAAACTTCCAAAGGTCACTGAATACCAAAATTTAACCTTTTGCCTTCTCACAGAAAGACATACAGAGCCTGCTCATTGCTATCTCTTGGAAGCCTCAACTGCATAGTTAATCTGCAGTATTCACACAGATCAGCTGTAGAGATTTTACTTGTTTTTAAAATTGTATTGTTATGAGTTCCTCTGTGAGCCACCTTAGGTCCCACTCTGATCAAAAGGTGGCATATGAAATAAATAACATAACATTGCCACATTTCCTAGTGCTTTGCACTTTACATAAATTCCCCAAGTGCACTTGTAAAAATGTTCACATTTTCTCCAAGATTAAAGATGCACATCTATTCATATTCCATTCTCACAAAACAAGAACAGAGAATGCCACTAAAATTATAAAAGGATTTTTTTGTTTGTTTAAAATATGCAAAAAAATTTTTGCAAAATGTGGAGGGGGAGAGTCTTGTGACACTTGACTATCTTTGTTTAGATAACTTAGGGGGGATGCCGACTGGCATTTTAGTTTGGCCTGGGGGTGGAGTTGGGGTGGGACAACCACATGCTGGCCACCCTGATTCCACCCTGACTCTGCCCCAATGCTGCATGCCCGTCCGCACGGTGTGCAGCATCAGAGAGCATCAGAGTGCCCTCTTGGCTCAGAGTGTATACGCACTGTGCCAAAGGGGTACAAAAGAGCCACCACTGTGGTTCAAAGGGTGGCATTGTGCCACCCCCAAAAGGAGTGGCATTTGCCCACTCTTTTGGGGGTGGCAAAAAGGAGGATCAGGGCTGCGGTGTGTGGTTGCCTCAGTCCCGATCCACTGTTCCCAGGAGTGGCCCAGAGCCTCCCCTTATGGCCATTTGCATCGGCCCTTCATGTGTCAAGATGCCCCTTTCCATAATGAATGAGAACACTGGTGAATGATGGTATCACTTTCCAAGACCAGCCATCACTCTGCAGTACATTATTTCACATTGAAGAGAAAATATACTTTATATTGTTTATTTTACAATGTGAGAGTTTTAGAGTGCAGATAAAGAATATACATCCCTAAGGGGTTTGTATGCAACCCCAACCCACCATGTTCTCATGTGTGTGGACTCTTCAAAAGACCTTCTGGTGTTGTTCACAAATATCCTCAAAGGCTTTCTCCTTTCCTTTAAATGAGTACAGTGTGAAGTCTTCCACACAATCAAGACCCTGATACAGCAAGGTAGAAACTGAAAAGGATCCCTTGACTCACATTCTTCTGAGACCAATTAGAAACTTCAATGTGTTCAGACCCTGATCAGAGCTTGGAAGATGGTATTTTTAACCATATCTCTGAAATCTGTCAGAATGCAAGTGCTGATCCCTTTAAGACAAATGAGAAGCCCAAGAAGAACTCCATGGCATGGTCTTACTCAGCATCACAAGGACAGGATTTCTGGCATTTTGCTCACCATCTTGAAAACAAATCCAAAAGCCCTAAACTAAATTCATTGTAACCACAATTTTGTTGTCTCAAACAGAATTTTCAGGGTGCTCTGATTGTTTCACCTTTATTTCAGTTCTGGCTGCTGGCAGTAGAAGTCATGAAGGTTAAAAAAAAAAAAAAGGAGGGGATTTATCTATTTTAGGTTTGCTACTCTAGTCAGCCCTCTTCAAGGGCTGGAAAGCAGTAGGCAACAGAAGAGATCTGCTACTATTCAGACTCTAATCTACTCTAAGGAAGACTGGCAGGATAAATAACTGAGTGAAGAAACAGCCAATTATAACAGTTCCATTGAACACCTAAGGTACATTTTCTTGCCTCAAAAAATCTCACCATATCCCTTTAAAAGGTAAGGTAAATAAAAGAGAAGGGAATCAATACTAGTCTGTCCTTTGTTTTATAACTCAGACTGGGTTCAAAAGCCCAGGACTTCACAGGTTCCTTTTCCTAAGTCTTGGGAGTATCTCACTGGAGTTTCCTGCTGGTCCTAGAGCAGCTTCTTTGCTTCTTTTTCTACATTCCCTGAACTTCCACCTTTGATTATAAGTCTCATTGACTAAAAATAGATAAAGACTGACATCTGGCATCAAGGCAATGGACATCAATTTACACTCATAGTGTTGCATAGCAAGACTTCATTGCCAAATGCACATGCCTATCTGCATGCTCAGTCACAAGACACATCAATTCATAAGGCATATAAGCCCCAGAGAAAGGCAATGGCAAACCTTCTTTGAACAAATCTTGACAAGAAAATCCCATGATAGGTTTGCCTTAGGGTTACCATAAATTTTAAATGACTTGAAGGTACACAATAACAACAACATGTGTATCCATGCACAAGGCACATCAATGTGTAATGCACTGAAGAAAATCCACATACAATGGCAGCACATGCACAACTTTGCTTCAACAGCCTTGATGTGCATACTTTCATTCCACATTGGGGTGAAATGCCCACATGTTTCTGCAACACACTGACAAATTATGTAAAACACCAGCAGATTGCCAGCCAAGGTTTGATCATCCTTAGTCTGCGCAATCTGTCTGATATTTCCCAGGTCTTCTCTTCATGTTAATTGGATGAAAGGAACAAATGTTGCAGGTAAATCTCCCTTTGAAATCTGTGGGAGAGAAAAGTAAATGGAAATATCTGAAACAAGTTATCAAATAAATGTTGATCTCGAGTCTAATTAATGAAATAAATGAAATAAAGTTTTTATGAGTCCCCAAACAGGTTGAGATCCTACATCAGTATACTTGATCAAGTATAATGGGGATGATATGTATGTCTCCTGGGATTGCTCTCCCCTAATTGTTTGTTTATTTATTGTATTCATATCCTGCTTTTAGCTTGGGATGGTACCCAGCACAGTTTACAGGAAGTAAAAACAAAATTAAGTTAAAATCTTATTTTACAAAAGTTTTTTTAAAAAATTAAATAACTGTGGCCTAAATCCTATTGATAGTTTTGATTACAGTAGACCCACTAAATCAGTTAGATTTACCTATCCATTGACCCACCATTGAACAATTGATTCCATGGGCCTACTCTAATTAAAAAGCAGAAAATAATTTATTTTTTTGTGAAGAAAAATGATGTTTTCTGTGCAAAATAACCTCATACAAATTTTGCATAACAAAAATCCCGAGTTATGAAATTATTTTCAGTTCATGGTTCTTCTCAACAGGGTTGCTCAACACTTGAAAAACATTTTTGACAATTTTTGCAATATTTTTGAATCTAGGGAGGTGGAGAAATATAATTCTCCATGGTACCCTGAGTAAGAATAAATTTGAAACATCTAGTAAGGGCAATATTTTTGTTATTATCTTTAGATTGGAAGCAAATGGTATGGAGATCTGAAAATCCAATGCAAACAGTCAAAAGAAATATGTATAAATTATGAAGCTTTTTGCCATCCAGCACAAATTGATTTAAGTGAGAAAGGATCACCCAAGTGTCTTATCAGCTCTATCCTCTATGAGCTTCTAAGGGCAGATTTTAATTTAGGCCCACCCACAGGGACATTTGAGAAAGCTTCCCTTGACCTTACAATAACTGCCATATCTTTAGAAGTTCAAACATGCTGATTTGGTGATGTTATAAGCTATCTAAGGTTGGCATTTTGTTATCGAGGATATTTAAGGTGGCATTAACAAGAACCTGGTTTGTAATGTGGAGGGGAGTGGTACAGTCCTGTCCTTGCCACTCTTGCCAAAAAGATTGTGCCTAGGAATACCATATAACCCATTAGTACTATATCAATGCCAATGAAAGAGATGCAAAGAAAAGAAAAGGAAGAAGCACAAATGTGTATGACTAGTTTTGTATTATATTCATTGAAGGCAAAAATATGTATTATTTCACATTTTATATGCTATTCAAAATCTGCTAGCGTAAGGGGAAAGAATTCTGGAAAGAACACTCAGTGAGTATCCAAGCAGGCTAAAACATCTGACCTTCTGAAACACCTACAAGGGCAGATTATGTTTGATTTGTACAGCCGCCCCTCCATTCTCTCAGACTTCAAATCCATGGTTTAACATATTCACTGAGGGGTGATCTCCATTTAAATCAATGGGGCACGCCCCCGCACATGGCTGTGGAGGCACACACCATTCAAGCCTATGAGGTTTGAATATTCATTAATTTCAATTTGCACTGGGGGGGGGGGATGGATCTCCCATGAAAACTGAGGGCCAACTGTATATCATTAATTGCATTTTCTTTTGTAACCCATGATCTATTTCCTCATCCTCCCTAAGAACTGACATTTTTCTGGGAAGGGCAGTATTTTGGTAGGAGACAATGAAAGTAGTAAGAGCAAAAAAAAAAAAAAAATGTTTTTGTTTGTTTATTTGTTTGATTGATTGATTGATTGGGGGAAAACTCAAGCACTCCCTACGTTTTTGGTCTGCAACTCCCCTAAGTCCTCATCAGTACCTATGCTGGATAGGGCTGGTGAGGATTGTAGGCCACAAGCATTTGATTAGGGATGGAAAGAATATTGGAAGAAAGATTGGAAATGTGTTTATGAAGTGTTAAATAACCCTGATGAAAGCGGCTTCATTTATATACCGCTTCATATCGCGCTATGGGATGTCTAAACGGTTTACAACTGTAAGCTCATTGCCCCCCAACAGTTGGGTACTCATTTTAGCGACCTTAGAAGGATGCAGGCCTGAGTCTAGCCTGAGACCTGGCTAATATTGAACTCACAATCTTGTGGTCTATGAGTGAGTGGCTGCAGTACAGGCATTTAACCACTGCGCCATCAGGGCTCCTGAATCCTGGACTGACAAGAATCTTCACAGTTCAGGTTTTATTTTATGCAAAACTCCTACCTCATAGAAAACAGCCATTCTGTTCAGTAGACAACATTTTCTGTTTTCATAATAATATTTCAGAAACCACTACACCACACAGTAATTTAATATTATTAAATAATATTATTTTTAGCAATTATGAAACAGAAAATGCTGTTTTTCTAGACAATGAAGGAGAATTTTGTGCAGAATAAGTTCCCAACCAATAATTTTCTGCATGGGAAACAGCATTTTATGGGCATAGAATAGTATTTTTGTGCCACAGTATTTTCTATGAAGAAAACAATGTTTTATGTGCAAAATCACAATGCAAATTTTGTGCAGAAACAGGCCATAACTGCAGTTAATCTTAGAAAAGTGCAGTTTTCAAAGACTTACAGCAAGGAGAAAACTGATGAAATTCCTCATTCAGTTTTCTCCTTGCTGTAAGCCTTTGAAAACTGCACTTTTCTAAGATTAACTGCAGTTATGGCCTTTTTCTGCACAAAATTTGCATTGTGATTTTGCACATAAAACACTGAGATAAAAATTAGCAAAGGATGAAATCTCTAATCTAGAGGGCTACAGAGGATCAAAAGTGTCTTGTGCTGGAGAAAATGGTGAATATTTCAAGAGATTTGCATGATTTTTCTCTTTATGACATTAGATGCGTGAAAGAAATATTACTTTACCTGCTATGTATTTCTTCTTTATGTATTATCTTTTGTTAGTTTTGTGAATATAGTAGCAGAGATGCAAATAATGTAAGGCAGAGGTAGAATAAATAAGCAGAACAGAGAGAAGTGTAATTATAGAATTTTCTGCTAATTGCAGTTTGGGCGACAATAACACAACAGGGTTTTCAAATCATTTAATTACATTAATAAGTGTTCCCTTCTACAATATAGTTCAGGGGCTTGCATTGTCATCACTGTCAATCCTGACTGTAACAAGAAATAATGCAACTAACTGAATCATAAGAGATACAAGCATCGTAGTGACTGGAGAAAATGCATGAAAACTATTGTATAATAGAGACAAATATAATATGAATCAAGAGGCAATGAGCCAAGCCAAAGGGATACATATAACTGTAATTGGAAAATCCTTGAGGCCATTATCTCAGAGTTCTCTGTCACTGTTTGTAGCAAGACAAAGCAATGAAGTTATGGAGATCCATCAACAACTGGCATAGTTGAATTGGATTAGCATGTCTGACATTGTGAAAATAATTTCTTAGAACAAATAAGCATAAAATAATGATAAAGTAAGGGGGAATCTAAGTTTCTGCATCTGTATGAATGTAGCTATGGGAAGGGGGAAAATGCTCCCCTGAAATAAGAATGATGCTCCTTCACCATGAAATTTTCTTTCGGCTCCCAAATTTCTAGCATTGTAGTAACTTAAAACTTCTCTTGACCATTTAGAAACAGAGTTTAGGCATCCAAAGAAAAAGGGCAGGCAAAATGACCAAGGGCATGTGAGAGTTCTAGGTGTGAATTATTTTCAGTGTCTTGATCTCTACAATGCCAGACATTTGAGAACTGAAGGAAAATTTCATCTGGTTGTCAGAATTCTTTTGGGGAGCAGTGGTTTTAGTTTGCCCACCCCCAGCAGCTCCACCCATAGTTATGTTCTGGATTCAAATTGACCCATGAAATCTCTTTCACCCAGAAAGGAGAACTTAGGGCCTTTGCAGACTGCCAGAAATAGTGCACATTAAATTGAGGCACTGCCCTGGCTCAGTGCTAGGGAATCATGGGAACTGTAATTTATTGTGGCACCAGAGCTCTCTGACAGAGAAGGCTCAATGTCTCAGAAAAAAATACAGTTCCCATGATTCCCTAGCACTGAGCCAGGACAGTGCCTCAATTTAATGTGCACTATTTCTGGCAGTCTGCAAAGGCCCTCAGTTTCCAGAAATTTCTCAGAGGCCACAATCTATTGATGAAGGGAGACAAAATACTGTAGTTTAAGATTCTTAGAACCTGTAACTAACCCTTCAGAAAGGTATTTTAACCCTTTTATTGTGATAGGAAAAACACATAAATGTGCAAACTACCAAAAGATGCATGAAATTAGTTACCCAGCATTGGGACAGAGAGCTCTTGCAGAGGAGGAGGGTCAGGGCATCTCTGGGGCCAGGATACTCTGGACTGCCATGCACCAGTACAGACATAACCTTAGCTTCCAACCAACCAAACATCTTTATTTCTATCAGCATTGGATGAAGTGTGGCCCTGAGGTCACATGTGGTCCCAAGGTTGGTTTTGTGTCCCTCATCTCCTCCAAATTTCCTGGGCCACCCTTTTTTCTAGCCATAAAAATGATAAATTGCCTCTCATGAACATTTTTTCTGGGTCTTCTTCAGTGCTGCTGATTGTTTCAAGCATTTCATCAACAGAGGGCAAACAAGAACTCCCCTTCCATCTTCATTTTTCATTTTTAATTTCCAGCAATGTGATCATGCCTTTGGTAAAGATGCTTAGTACATTAGCCTGCTTAATTGTTTATAACAATAATCACTTACTGTGTAGAATGGTGAGCTAGCCTGAAATACAGATGCTCCTTTCTGGCAGGTAATTTGTGTGTGAAACATCTGTTTTGGCTTGTATTTACTATTCCATGATTATATGCAACTTAAAAGAGTAATTTAAAAAGGGAAGAAATACAGGTGTTCCTGCAAAATGATCACATGAGTTCTGAAGTGTAGGAGATTGAAGCTCCCTCCCTTCTGTCTCCCAAATAAACAGCTTTTACAAGGATTATATCATTCAGATAATGATTTCTTGCTATGTTCAATAACATTCCCTCCCAGCTTCCCTATTTTAGCTGGGGTGGAGATATCTTCCATAGCCATGTCCCAAAGAGACCATTGTACCAATTTCTGATTTTGTTTCTCCCTGGTTCTCTTTCTTCTGTCTAAGCAAAGTACACCTTAGTGTGTGAATCTGTATGTGAGATAGATAAGATAAGATAAAAGATGGAATCATACATTGGAAGGGACTACAAATAAATAAATAAATAAAATTGCTTTAAACAAATTTACCAGTTGACAAGCATTTATTAAAATTTATAAATTGTGAATGATAAAAAGGGCTTACATGTGCAAGGTAGGACTCCATTATTATCCTTCTGTTCCAGATGGGAGACTGGGGTTGAATGACAGTGGCCGATGGATGGCCCTACTCATTCTTCACACAGGATTCAATCTAGACTTAGCCATGCTTAGAGTTAGAGCATCTGCAGTGGGGGTCACAAGGAGGCCAACAAACGACCACTGAATATCTGTGAAAGGGAGGAGCTGGAAAACAGAAGCTACAAAACAGAAGTGTCTCCTTTAGACCTAAGTAGCAGGAGAATAAAGAGCACCAAAAAAGAAGGGGGGATTGGTCAACAACTGGACCGAGATCTTCTCATCTGTCTGAGTTGTGAGCCAAGGAGTGTCTCATAAGGGAGGGAGCCAGGAGATGAGCCATTCTACACATAGGAAAGGAAAACAACATGGTCAGGTAAAGACTGGGGATCATTCTACCTGAGAGGCTCTGGGTGTGCTTGAAAGGTAATGCAAGTGGAGGTATTTGATATACCCCTTTCCATGGAGGATATGGCCTCTATGACAGGTGTGGCAGTAGACCCTCATCCCACTGCTCTGGCTATTTCCATTCTCCTCAGCTGGCCTCTTAGTGTAGCAATGCCACTTTGTTGTTAAGCTGCCTTACTTCCTAACCCACTACAGACAGAGAATAGAAAATCAATGGGCTTAGGCCATATACTCCAGTAGGTATGTGTTTTACTTTGTTTATATGAAATGAACTGGCTGTCTGGCTGTTGGACTGGAGATCCTATCTGAGAGGGGAGCAAGAAGACACCAGTGATTGAGCAATACAGTACTGAAGCACTCAACTAGGGAATTCTCCACGGTGCTGAAGTATATTCCCAAAATATTAAATCTAAAACTTGGAATGGATTCCCTATCCCATTGATGTGGAAGCCACTGGCTGCTGCTGCTTGTGGCAGATAATCAATAGGACAGAGACCACAAGGTAGGCTGTTGCTCCATTGGCAGTTCTGAAATAAATTTCAGCTTCCCATTTGGTCAGCCTCTGCATGGGGATTGTGGTTGTGGAGAGAATTTGTCTTTCTCAAGCAGCACAACCTTGCTTTTACTGTGAGACATTACTCCAAGACCTATCATTATTTGCACAGAGAGAGAGAGAGAGAGAAAGAGAGTAGAATAAATAATATGAAATAAAATTATTAAATCTCTCTCTCTCACACACACACCAAACTACAGCAACAAATGGATTTATCTTATAGACATGTATGAGTTAATAAGCAGATAACTGAAGTATGTATTAAATCAATGTGTTGGCATGGGTGTAGGGCTCCTGATGAACAATCATGTGCAACCTTAAGCTTATTTGGTGGAAAAGAGGGCTATACGGAAGAAGAGTAAATGCTGGTTTTATTCCTACTCCTGAGAGATGCTGAGGTGATAAATCCTATCTTTTGAGTGTAGGCAGGGTGTATATCTCATTAGTGAGCTGAGTGTTAAATTTTTGGCACCTCCAGCATCACTTGCTGAGTTTTAAATGCTACTTTTTAAATGTTAGGATTAAGGATTACTTTAAATGTGGTGAAGTTTAATTTAAAGATTTTACTTCAGCTGAACTCAACTTGACAGCATTTCATTCTTAAGCAGTTTTGTTCTTAATATTATTCCAAAACACAGATTGGAATATTGAAAATGAAAAAAAGAAGTATCATTATTTTGAAAGAGTTGTCATCTGGATCTCTCTACTTACTTGATTTGAATATATTTTATCTGATTGTTATGTCAACTCATCTTATCCATACAGTGGTCAAATTGCTAACTGCAATTTGTATTTGTATGACATAGGCTGGACATATGTATGCATAAGTAACAGTATGCATGTGGTGTCAAAAAGTCGCCACTGAAGAATGGATGTATTTTGTTGATAGCAGTGGAAGAGAAGTTGCACAGACATCTGTGTCTTGTTTTTCCAAGTTGTGTACTGTGATTGTGCATCCTATAGTTTGCATTGTGATTATACACCGCAGTTGTGCATTATATGCTTTCCATTGTGATTTTGCATCTCATATTTTACATTGTCATTCTTCATTGCATTTGTGTATTTTATACTTTGCATTGTGGCTGTGCACATTGTATTATGCACTGCTCACTGTCACCCAGTCATTGACATATGTTGCACAATAGTGTTGTATTGCATTGGGGTTGACAGTGCTGCTCTCGTATATGTCCACATATGGATTTTTAAGTTATGCTATTAAGATGTTGGACTGAGGACATAAGCTATGGTGTAGTCCTATGGGACATATTCCTTTTTATATTACATGTCATGTGTCAGTATTGTAAAAACTGAGGCTAAAACTGAGCATTTTCAGTAGAATAGCTGAAGCACTGTGATTTTATTGGTGCAAGTAGTCCCTTCACTGACAGATCACAGCTATTCCACATCACTGTTGTGTTTATAAGTGTTGGGTCCTCCTAACAAGCTTCTTCATTAGGGTCCTCTGAATAAGTGCCTTCATTCTAGGCTAAGCTGGTCATTGGATGGCAGATATGATAGCTGGCATCCTGTTAATGGCTTAAAATGGTTTAAGTCTAACATATGCCATCATAACTTACTTTTTGGGATCACTGAATGTTTCCAACATTTTACACAGAAAATAGTGAATTTCATGCAGAAAGCTTGCTATTGTTGTGTGGGGTTTTGGGGCACAAAATGGTGTGGGTTCACAAGTTTTCTATACACATGAATTTTTCAAAAAAATGCCCTGAAATGTGAAATGTCTTTCAATGGTTGTCCATTTTTTTGATTCACTGTCTTGATGTGTTGAGACACCCTTTCTTACCAAGACAATTTATAATTATTCTTTATATGCCAACTGGGCTTTCCAAAATATTAATGAGATATAAGTATAGGTGATTAAGAAATGTGTGGGAGGGGGGTATTGGTGATCCTTGTCGTAATTATGATATACATGTTTCCTCCATTACCATTTTTGAAATCTCAGAGCTGTTCCTGCACCAGCAACTCTGAACAAAGGCTAAAATTGCTGTGTGATGTTCATTCTGCTGAGCAACATGTGCAAAAGAGCAATCCTTTTCTACCAAGTGACCTTGGATTACTTGCTTACTGCTAATCAAATTAGAGTTTGATGATTTCTTCCTATTTGATCAAAATGGAACCACCTCATCAAAACTGGAAGGGCAGCAATGTAATGGACTGCCTATAGCTGCAAGGCTGGGTTTGATTCCCTTTCATCTATCTGCACTTAACTTTTAGAGTGGAGAACAAAGGTTATTCAATCCCTAGAGCAACAAATTGGCAGAACAGTAAGAAAGTAGCTTGGTTCAATTGAAATTGCTCTTTGTATTATATCCCCATTTATTTTAAATTCAACTTCTCATCCAGAGTCCCCCCCCCCCCCCCCCGCTTCAGTTCGGAGAGCTTTGTTATAAATCTATTAAAGTCGCAGTTACAACTTCATTTTGGTTTATTTACACTGGGGCTTTTGGTAATCCATGTTTGAAATGTACATGCTAAATATGTTTATAGACACAAAAAACTCATACTCCCTCTTTCAGTAGCATAGTATGTTTAAGGGCACTCTGTGTTTATCCCTGTATCTGGAATTTTAGAGAGCCTGTTCAGATAGTTGCTGATAGCTTTGATGCTGGGGAAGAGGGCTGATACATTGCACATTTGAAAGTATCCAAATATCATATATCCATGGGATAGCATTGTTCATCTCATTACCTCAAGTCTCAGTATGTTGAATCTTCCTGTTAATGGTACAGAAGTTAAATAAAATCAGAGGCCACAGATCTCTGCGGCGGCGCTGAGGAGGAGGAAGAGGAGGGCGGGACCATCTCCAGGGCCATAAAGGCCCCACCGAGCCTTCCCTTCTCCCGGCAGCGGCAGCGGCGGTGGGACTTTCCACCTGGGCCCCGCTCCTGGCCCCAACACGCCCGGCCCTGCGGCGGCGCTGAGGAGGAGGAAGAGGAGGGCAGGACCATCTCCAGGGCCATAAAGGCCCCACCGAGCCTTCCCTTCTCCCGGCAGCGGCAGCGGCGGCGGGACTTTCCACCTGGGCCCCGCTTCTGGCCCCGGCCCTGCGGCGGCGCTGAGGAGGAGGAAGAGGAGGGCAGGACCATCTCCAGGGCCTTTAAGAAGTTTCTTATAGCCCTCCAGGGAATAACTGAGAGAACATTTGCGTGGTTGGGGGAGGAACTTTACTTAGTAACTGTATAATTTGCATTTTTACATTGTATATTTTAACTATAACTGTCTTTATACTGTTTTTGTTATTTTGTTTTTGGGTGGGTGGGTGGGGGTGGGATGGAGGGATGGGTTTTTTCTCAACAGTTACATAATTTGTATTTTATATTGTATAATTTTAAGTAATTGGTTTTGTTTTTTTTTAATTTGTTTGTAAATTGCTGGAATGTATTACTGTATTATCGTTGTTTAATTTATTGGAATGTATTAATGTAATTTGTTGTTCACCGCCTCGATTGGCTAGCCAGAGGGGCGGTATATAAATAAATCGTATTATTAAAAATCGTATTATTATTATCTTGATCCATTTCAAACTGGCTTCAGGACAGGATATGGAGTTGAGACAGCCATGGTTGCTCTGACCAATGACCTCCACCTGATTATTGACAGGGGTAGTGTGACCTTGTTGGTGCTCTTGGATATATCAGCGACCTTTGACACCATAGATCATGCCATCCTCTTAGATCACCTGAGAGAGTTAGGAATCGGAGGCACTGCTTTGCAGTAGTTCTGTTCCTTCCTCTCGGGCAGATCTCAGAGGGTGAGGCTCGGGGACAGTTACGCATCCAAAATTGAGCTTAATTGTGGCGTCCCTCAGGGCGCCATCCTGTCCCCGATGTTGTTTAATATCTATATGAAGCCGCTGGGGGAGATTATTCAGAGGCATGGAGCGCGGTGTCTTCAGTACGCTGATGACACCCAGATATATCTCTCCATGACCAGATCATCGTCTCAGACTTCAGATGATGTCTCTCCTCTTAATGACTGTCTCAGAGCGGTAATGGATTGGATGAGGAAAAACAGATTGAAGTTGAATCCAACAAAACGGAGGTACTCACAGTTACAGGCCCAAAACCAGATCTGGAAATACAGTCTCCAGTCCTGGATGGAGTCACACTCTCCTCTAAGGACTGTGTTTGCAGTCTGGGGGTACTCCTTGATTCATCACTTCACATGACTAGTCAGGTGAATGCGGCGGTCAGGAGTGCCTGTTATCAGCTTCGGCTGATATGCCAACTGCGCCCTTATCTGGATGTGAGGGATCTGGAAGCTGTGGTACATGCCCTGGTAACCTCACGTCTGGATTACTGCAACACGCTCTACATGGGGCTACCCTTGTGCCTAACCCGGAAACTTCAATTTGTACAGAATATGGCAGCCAGGCTGATCACAGGAACATCTAGGAGAGAGCACATAACACCTGTGCTGAAATCCCTCCACTGGCTGCCAATTAGTTTCCGGGCACAGTACAAGGTGTTGGTTTTGACCTTTAAAGCCCTACATGGCTTGGGTCCATCTTATCTTAGGGACCGCCTTTCCCCATATGATCCCCCCGCGCCCTCCGGTCCTCTGGGAGGAATCTGCTACAGCCAATAAAAACTAGGCTGTCCCAGACCTCCCAGAAGGCCTTCTCCACAACCGCTCCCAGACTTTGGAATGGCCTGCTGGACGAGATCTGTCTTATTACCACCCTTGCTGCTTTTAAGAAAGCAGTAAAGACGGATCTCTTTCAGCAGGCCTTCCCAGAATAATCGTCGACTTAGAGATGGGTCCCTGATTTGTTAAATCTGATTCCTCATGTTATTTTGTTGTTTAATTTATTTAATATTCTATTTTAATTGGTTTGATGTTTAATCCTGTTTTAAGGGATGGGAGGGTGGGACTATGGGTTGAGGGAATGTTTTAACTTTGTTCTATTTTAACATTGTTGTACCCCGCCCCGATTGCCGCGCAGAGGGGTGGGCTATAAATAAAAATTGATTTATTATTATTATTACTAGTTCATGTGATCACCACCATCACCCCACAAGGGGCAAAAGAACTTCAGGGAATCGTAGGATTGCTAGCTAAAAGGGGAAGAAAAACAAAGCGATGCCTGCTGGCCACTGAAAATGCCATCTGGTTTGAAAAAGTCTCATGGTTGCTGAGGTTTTGATCAAGAGAGGCCTCTTGTCATGGTGAGTCAGTCTGTTGAAGGTTTGCCAACTCACATAAGTGATCTAGTATCCAGAATGAGACTCAGGTAAACAGTTCCTCCCTTTATGTTTTCCACATTTTGCTCAAAACACATCTATATAACATTGGTGTATTTCCTCTTTTTGGACTATAGAGTCATAGAATCATAGAATTATAAAACCCTGGAGCTTCAAGGTTCTTCCAGGTTCATTTAATCTTGCCAAGTTCAAGTATCTATTACTAAAGCACTCCTGGAAGGTAGGCATCCATTTTCTGTTTAAAAACCTTTTAAAAGCAAAAACAAAACACCTTTTCCTAAAGAAGTCTTATTGGAATCTCCTTTCTAGAATATACAAATCATCCTAATAGTATAAAACAGTCTACATTTCACGAGCTTGTCTCCAATTATGTTATGGGTAAAGGTAAAGGTAAAGCTAGTCCCTTGACATGAATGTCTAGTCATGACCAACCATTTCTAAGCCAAAGAGCCAGCATTGTCCATGGACTGCTCTGTTGACTGCACCAAATGCTGTTTACCTTCCCACTGAGAAGTGGTACATATCTATGTACTTGCATTTGTATGCTTTCAAACTGCTAGGTTGGTAGATGCTGGAACTAGTGACAGGAGCTCACCCCATCATGCAGCACTCGGGCCTCGAATTGCCAACCTTCTGATCTTCTGATAATCAGAACTGGCATCTTAATCACATTATTGGGGGGGGGGTGTTATCAAAATCCTATCTGAAATGGAGATATACACCACATGACTCCTCTGATCTATCAAGCCTGTCATTCTACCAGGAGGAAGAGACGTTAATTGGTTTACAATAACTTGTTTTGAAAAGTGGCTCTTAATAATCACAGCACTAATTTCAAAATGCTAAACGAGTGATTGTTTAATTATCTCCTGAGTCCTCTTCATATGTCTACTCCTTGGCTCCTTGGTCAAGCCCAACTTCACATGTTTATGTCTCAAACCATGTGATCTCCTGTTCTCACAATAATGAGTTTGCTAGAGTTAAACTGAGGTTCTTAGTAATTCCTTATGAGAAAATCTGTGAAATTTATCATTTTAAACCCCCTACACACATACACACCTGCCAGGAAACATAAAACAAAACAAAACTTATGCAGTCACCAGAATGTTGAGGGATGGAAATCAATTTCATTGGACTCAGCAGTCTCAATGGAAAGCCCTCCCAAGATAGGCTGCAAGAAAAGGTGTATCTCACCTTGAGCACTGACACATTTGTGTAGATTACAGGGAATTTTCAAGAAACACAATATCCTGAAAGCAGTGTAAATGGCAACAATCAATGTAACAAAAATTATGCACATAAAATCAAGAGGGGAAGTGGGGTGGTTTGGAAAAAATGCACAAAATGTACAAATTGGGAAATGGGCATTAAAATATAACATTTCAGTGTGGGAAGAAATCTCAATTTCTCATTGCATGAAATGAAATAAAAACAGGAGGAAAATGCAGAGAAACTCAGCTAGATTGTGACTGAGAGATTTTCATATCCCTAAACATATGTCATGTTGTCTGTCATGGAGATGTGAATGGTAACAATATTAAGATCCAGTCCAAAAACTTTCCTCCTATGTAGCTCTAAGTAACAGCAAAAGAACCTTAGACAATATACTAACTCTACCCGCTCCCCAAGGGCTATTGATATTTCAATAGGAATTCAGAACACTATATTTCCCAAGGGTCTACTTTTTAGTATCATAGAAAATATGTAGCAGTATACTAAGCTCTGGAAAAGGAAGCAAAAGAGGATAATCTTTCTTTTCTTTACCTGCTCAGCAGACAGCAGGGAAAATGGGGTGAAGAAGGGAGTGAGAAAATGAGTTTGTGGATGAGTGAGGAAAACAAGACTGGGTGAATTTTGTGCCAAGTGGTTTTTATTGCTTTCCAAATTAATGTAAATTTAGATTATTTTGGAAATAAGCCAACCTATGAGGGGTTATCGTATAGGTTGGAAATAAGCCAACCTATGAGGGGTTATCACCTGAAAATTATTATGGTATATTGATGAAATTTTGTCAGTGTCATCATTGGTTCCTAAGTGCATGATGTTGAGAAAATCAGCTCATTGTGTCCTTTATTTTTGTTACAAGTTGGGCCAGAAGTGACTAAAGTGTAAGATGGATAAGTAAGAGGGGGTATCATAAAGTAATAATTATCACCCAGATGTTATTATGGTTATATTGATGAAATTTTGTCAATGCCATCATCACCAAGTGACTTTTTCTTTTCCCCAAAATGAAAAATCTATTGTGGGGTTGCCGATTTGACAATGCAGATGACATCATTCATGAAGGAGAAGAGTGGTTTAAGGTGCAATCTGCAGACTTCTACAATAACGGTATTCTGAGGGTCAAGAAACATTGGGAAAAATGTGTAAATCTGGATGGTGACTACATAGAGAAAAGTTAACAACTACAAATCAAAACAAACTTTCTGTCAATTTTTTAAAAGGTGATAATTAAAACTTTACAATACCCTTCATATTTCCCAGTTGGGGCAGGGTGGTCGTGGTGGGAGTAGCTCATCTTATTTCTGAGCCAATGCTTACCAAGGAAAGTTTACCCATCACTAATGCTATCACAACAGTCATTTTCCCTAGGACTGGATTTCATTTCATTGTGTCACATGTTACTCCTGCAGTGTTGTCACATTTTATTTTTCTTTGTTCCCATGTGAATTTTGTACCACACTGTCTTAGAAATAATTGTGTTATTTCCCCAGCCCATTGCTATAGGCTATGTGGTTCTTGCATATGTACAGACTCATAAATAGGAGCAGGAGAAGGAAAAGAATAAAGCCACAGGTACCAATGCAATTGTGGATTTCAGTCTCACTGGTTTTGCTACCAAGTATTACGAGGTGATTGCTCAGATGTTAGTGCTGGTTTTTACTCTTATCACTATGATCAATGGGGGGGGGGGGAGACTACATAAGATACATTTTCCAAGAAAGAGACAAATTATAAGGAGATAGATGGGCTGTAAAATCTTCTCAGTCTGTGCTTTTGGCAAGGCCAGCCCTGACACTGGGTAGAGAGGGGAAGCTTTGTATATAATATTTGTATATCTTTATATATCTTTGTATAGCAGCTCCAAACCAAACTGAGAGATTGCTTGTGCCTTTTTCCACCAAGGCAACAGTTGAGGTGAGGGACTTGGACAGAGGGCGGGGCTAAGGCTCTGAGGCTTTTTTGCCTCTGCCCTCAACACCATCAGCTAACTCCAAGCCAAACAGAGAGGCTGCCTCCAAGCCAAATTGAGAGTGTGCAGATCGGGATGTGGACCTCCTTCCTGCCCCTCTCTCCATCTGCTTGGCTTCTTGGGGACTACAAGGCATTGGTGAGATGGAGGGCCTTGAATTATATCAGCACATATGTCCATCAATTTACGGTTCTGGGAAGAGGTTAGATGTTTTCATTGGAACAGCAATTCAATTTGTGTGGGGCAATGGTAGGGCTAAAGGTGATTACAGATGAAAATGTGATATCTATCTCACCTTCCATTCACCCTACTACCCCAAAAGACCTGGTGAGCATGCCTAACTAGCCTCTGAACCTTTCTCTGCTCTTATGCAATGCCAGCTCAGTGAAGAATAAGTCCCGCATTATCTATGACTTACTGATAGATCACAGTGCTGACCTGGCATGTATCACAGAGACCTGGCTTGGAGCAGATAGCGCTGTAACCTGGGCTCAGGCCTTTCCAGCCAGGTACTCCGTCAGTGAACAGGTAAGGGAAAGCAGTCGGGGGGGGGGTATAGCCATGGTCCATAAAAACAACCTTGACTTAACCAGGATACCTATCCATGTACTAGACCACATCAAATGCATTTACCTTAGCTTGAAGACCAGGGAGAGCCTGGAGATTCTGTTAGTTTACCATCCACCCCAAAACTTACCAGTCTCCCTAACTGAGCTGACACAACTAGTCTCAGAGCTGGTGTTGGAGTTACCTAGGCTATTAGTCCTGGGTGACCTCAACATCCCTCTCAAGGCTGGGTTGATTAATCTTCATGGTTTCCATGACAAACAGGAGCCTCTCCCATATAATCTCTGAACCTATACATTGTGCCCTTGATGTGGTCTTCTGCACGGATCAGGCATATCTGTGGCCGGAGTTAATTAGCTTCTCCGCATTGTCATGGATGGATCTTTTTGTGGTTAGGGTTGGACTGAAAGCCATCACCCCTCCCACTGGGGGTGGAGGACTGCCATCAAAGGCTGGTGGAACCCATTAGGTTCCAAGAAGCCCTAGGAGATTTTATGGTTGGCAATGCTGGCAATTCTGTTGAAGCTCTGGTTAATATGTGGAATAACAATCTTACCAGAACTGTAGACACGATCGCTCCCAAGCGTCCTTTCCAACCCGCAAATAATCATATTTCATGGTACACCGAAGATCTTAAACAAATGAAGTGAGTTGGACAACGACCAGAGCGCCATTGGCTGAAATCTCAACTCATATCCGATAAGATACTTCATTGGACTTTTCTTAGGTCCTATCAAATGGCAATAGATGCAGCTAAGAAATCTTTCTATTCTGCATCTATCGCATCTGTGAAATCCCATCCAGCTGAGCTGTTCAGGGTGGTGAGAACTTTAACTCAATTGCCTCCCACCCAGAACCCTCTATTAGAACCAACTACAGCTTGCTGTGACACTTTTAATGATTATGTCACAGTCAAAATCTCTGGGATAAGAGCTGACCTGGATGCCAATTTTAAGTCAGTAGCAACTAGAGAGGTATCCAGTGCCTCTGCCATTAGAATCATAGAATCATAGAATCACAGAATCATAGAGTTGGAAGAGACCACAAGGGCCATCCAGTCCAACCCCCTGCCATGCAGGAACTCCCAATCAAAGCATCCCCGACAGATGGCCATCCAGCCTCTGCTTAAAGACCTCCAAGGAAGGAGACTCCACTACTCTCCGAGGGAGTGTGTTCCACTGTCGAACTGCCCTTACTGTCAGGAAGTTCCTCCTAATGTTGAGGTGGAATCTCTTTTCTTGCAGCTTGCATCCATTGTTTCGGGTCCTAGTCTCTGGAGCAGCAGAAAACAAGCTTGTTCCCTCCTCGATATGACATCCCTTCAAATATTTAAACACGGCTATCATATCACCTCTCAGCCTTCTCTTCTCCAGGCTAAACATCCCCAGCTCCCTAAGTCGTTCCTCATAGAGCTTGGTTTCCAGACCCTTCACCATTTTAGTTGCCCTCCTTTGGACACGCTCCAATTTCTCCACATCCTTTTTGAATTGTGGTGCCCAGAACTGGACACAGTATTCCAGGTGAGGCCGGACCAAAGCAGAATATAGTGGCACTATTACTTCTCTTGATCTAGACACTATACTTCTACTGATGCAGCCTAAAATTGCATTGGCCTTTTTAGCTGCTGCATCGCACTGTTGACTCATGTTCAACTTGTGGTCCACCTGGATTCCTAGATCCCTTTCACACGTAGTCTCATTCAGCCAAGTGTCCCCCATCGTATATCTGTACTTTTCGTTTTTCCGCCCTAAGTGCAGTACCTTACATTTCTCTGTGTTGAATTTCATTTTGTTAGCTTTGGCCCAACTTTCTAGTCTGTTCAAGTCATATTGAATTTTGATCCTGTCCTCTGGGGTATTAGCTACTCCTCCTAATTTGGTGTCATCTGCAAATTTGATAACTATGCCCCCAATACCATCATCCAAGTCATTAATAAAGATATTGAATAGCACTGGGCCCAGGACAGAGCCCTGTGGCACCCCACTGGTCACTTCTTTCCAGGTTGAAAAGGAGCCATTGTTGAGCACCCTTTGTGTTCGACCAGATAACCAATTACAAATCCATGTAACAGTTACTTTGTCTAGCCCACATTTTACCAACTTGCTTGCAAGAATGTCATGGGGAACCTTGTCAAAGGCCTTACTGAAATCAAGATATACTATATCCACAGCATTCCCTTCATCTACCAAGCTGGTAATTTTATCAAAAAAAGAGATCAGATTTGTCTGGCATGACCTGTTTCTCTGAAACCCATGTTGACTTTTTGTGATTATGAAATTATCTTCCAGATGTTCACAGACTCTCTGTTTAATGATCTGCTCCAGAATCTTTCCGGGTATTGATGTCAGACTAACTGGACGATAATTGTTGGGATCCTCTTTTTTCCCCTTTTTGAAGATGGGGACAACATTTGCCCTCCTCCAGTCCGCTGGGACCTCTCCTGTTTTCCAGGAATTCTCAAAGATTATTGCCAATGGTTCTGATATTACATTTGCCAGTTCTTTTAATACCCTTGGATGTAATTCATCTGGTCCTGGAGACTTATATTCATCTAGATTAACCAGATGTTTCTGTACTATCTCTTTACTTATTCTGTGATGAAATTCTCCTATTCTGTCCTCTGCTCCATTATCCTCAAGTTGAGCACCCTTTGCCTTTTCTGAGAAGACTGAAGCAAAGAAGGTGTTGAGTAATTCTGCCTTTTCTCTGTCCCCTGTTAACTTTTTGCCATCTTCTCCACACAGTGGCCCTACCATTTCCTTCTTTTTCCTTTTGCTACTGACATACCCCCAAAAGCCCTTTTTATTGTTCTTAACCGCTCCAGCAAGCCTGATTTCATTCTGCGCTTTAGCTTTTCTGACTTTAACCCTACACGTGCTAGCTATTTGTTTGAATTCCTCTTTTGTGATTTCCCCATTTTTCCATTTCTTATACATTTTCCGTTTAAAACATAGTTCAGTTGCAAGTTCCTTAGTCATCCATCCTGGTTTCTTGAGACACCTCCCATTCTTCCTCCTCATTGGCACAGTTTGAAATTGTGCCTTCAGTATCGCCCTTTTGAGAAACTCCCATCCGTCTTGAACTCCCTTCTCTTTTAGTATTCCTGTCCATGGGATCACCCTCAGTATTTCTCTAAGTTTAGTAAAATCAGCTTTCCTAAAGTCTAGAATGCGTGTCTGACTATGCCTGGCTTCTCCTTTCCACTGTATAATAAACTCCAGGAGGACATGATCACTCCCGCCTAAGGATCCAACCACTTGCACCCCATTAACTAGGTCTTCCCTGTTAGTTAGGATCAGATCCAAAATAGCTGACTCCCTCGTTGCCTCTTCCACCTTTTGAACAATGAAATTGTCTTCGAGGCAAGTGAGGAATTTGCTAGACCTCAAGGATTTTGCCGAGTTTGACTTCCAGCAAATATCCGGATAGTTGAAGTCACCCATCACTACTATATTTCTCCTTTCTGAGTGTGTGGTCATCTGTTCTAGAAAGGCATCATCCAGTTCTTCTGCCTGAGTCGGGGGTCTGTAGTAGACTCCCACAATAACATCCCTGTTGTTTCTTTCCCCTTTAATTTTTATCCAAATGCTCTCCACCTGGCTTCCAGGATTGTTGTCCTGGATTTCTTCACTGGTGTAAATATCCCTGACATATAATGCTATTCCTCCTCCTCTCCTGTTTGGCCTGTTTCTCTTGTAGAGGTTATACCCCTGTATTTTTACATTCCAATCATGAGACTCATCCCACCAGGTTTCAGTGATGCCTATTATATCATATTTGCTTTGTTGCGCTAGGAGTTCAAGTTCATCTTGCTTATTTCCCATGCTCTGTGCATTAGTGTAGAGACATCTAAGACCATATGTCTCCTTTACTTGCTGCCTTAGCACGTTTTTTTGCCTCCCACTGTTGGGTCCCTCTACTGTTTGCTTTGTTTCCTCTATGACAGTTTGACTATTTTTTCCAGTCCTTTTGTCTTCCAGGGTGCTGTCTCCCTTCCCCACATAACTCAGTTTAAAGCCCTCCTGATCAAATTCTTCAGACTGTTGGCAAAAACGTTTCTTCCAACTGGTGTGAGATGCAGCCCATCCCTTGCCAGGAGTCCACCCTCATGGAACCGCAGCCCATGATCCAAGAATCCAAATCGTTCTCGACGACACCATCTGTGGAGCCAATTGTTGACATCTGCTATCTTCCTCTCTCTTCCTGGACCGTGCCCTTCAACTGGCAGTAGAGACGAGATGACAATCTGTGCCTCCATTTCTTTCAGCTTCTTTCCTAGAGCCTCGTAATCCCTTTTGATGTTTTGAAGGCTGTGTCTTGCTGTGTCGTTCGTTCCCATGTGAACCAAAAGGAAGGGGTATTGGTCGGTAGGCCTGACCAGTCTTCTCAGCCTCTCTGTCACATCTCGGATCTTTGCCCCAGGGAGACAACACACCTCCCGAGACATCTTGTCAGGCCCACAAATCACTGCTTCTGTCCCTCTCAGCAAGGAGTCCCCCACCACGACCACACGTCTCCTACGAGGCTTAGCAGCGACTGTTCCCTGTGGTGGTACTCCCAGATCTTTCCCTGAAGTCTGTTCATGCTGCTCTTCCTCGTCCTCCTTGGTAAGGGAAAGAGCTTGAAAACGATTCTGTAGCTGCAAGCTCCCAGAACGATCTCTGGTCTCCCTACTTCTACGTGTGACATTCCTCCAGCTGTCTACCTCCTGTGTATGTGGTGTGACGTTCTCTTCCCCAGCAACTTCCACTGTGTGGTCCCTGTCCAAGACCGTTCGTTCCGTTCTGTCTAGGAAAGCCTCTTGCTCCCTAATATTCTGAAGTGTAGCTACCCGCGCCTCCAGCTGCTGTACTTTCTCCTCCAAGAGAGCTACCAACTTGCACTTGGAGCATGTGTAGTTCCCGACCTCTGTAGGTAGGAAGACAAACATACCACAGGTATTGCAGGTGACATTACTGTTAGACTGAATCAATTGCAGGTGACATTACTGTTAGACTGAATCAATTTGAGTCGGTAAGTACTGAGGATGTGGACAAGCTCCTTAGTAGTTTAAAAAAGATGACCTGCCCTCTCGACCCATGCCCAACTTGACTGGCAGTCCAGGAGGGTGATACTATCAAGTTGATGCTGAAAAATGTAATTAATGCATCTCTCAGGGAGGGGACCTTGCCTTCTTGTCTTAAGAAGGCAGTGGTTAGACCACTCTTAAAAAAGCCCTCCCTAGACCTCCTGAATAGAAATAATTATAGACCTGTTTTGCTGTTGCCATTTTTGAGCAAGGTGATCGAGAGGGTGGTCACTAATAAATTACAAGTTGTCTTGGAGGAAACTGATTTTCTGGATCCATTTCAAACTGGATTTAGGGCAGGATATGGAGTTGAGACTGCCATGGTTACCTTAGTCGATGATCTCTGTCTGGGCATTGACAGGGGAAGTGTGACTCTGTTGGTGCTCTTGGACTTCTCAGCGGGAACGCCTGAAAGAGTTGGGTATCGGTGGCACTGCATTGCAGTGGTTCCAGTCCTACCTCTTGGGTAGGTTCCAGTTGGTGTCACTTGGGGACAGTTGTTCGGCCAAGAAGGAGCTCAAATCAGGCATCCCTCAAGGTGTGATTCTGCCCCAGTGCTATTCAACATTTACATGAAGCCACTGGGCGAGATCATCTGGAGGCACGGGGCAGGGTGTTGTCAGTACGCTGACCCAAATATATTTCTCTATGTCTCGGACTGATGCAGTGACTAATTATGGCATCTCTCCTCTGAATGCCTGTCTTGGGGTGGTAATGGACTGGATGAGGGAAAACCAACTCAAGGTGAATCCAGGTAAGACGGAAGTACTTGTCATAGGAAACCTGAACCCGGGAATAGAGTTATGTCAGCCAGTTCTGGGGTCACACTTCCCCTGAAGGACTCTCTCCACAGCTTGGGGGTGATCCTTGACTTGTCACTTCACTTGACAGCTCAGGTGGACATGACAGTCAGGAGCTCTTGTTATCAGCTTCAGCTGATACACCATCTGCACCCCTTTCTGGAGCCGGAAGACCTTGAAACAGTAGTACATGCACTGGTTATCTTTCGATTGGACTTCTGTAATGCACTCTACATGGGGCTACCTTTGTGCCAAGTTCAGAAACTCCAGCTTGTACAAAATATGGCAGCCAGGTTGATTACAGGTACTTCTTGTATTGACCATATAACATCGGTCCTGAAGTCCCTTCACTGGCTGCCAATAAGTTTCTGGGAAGGTACAAGGTGTTGGTTATTACCTTTAAAGCCCTACATGGCTTGGAACCAGAATACATAGCGGATCGCCTCCTTCCGTACTGTCCGTCCCGCACACTAAGGTCCTCGGGGAAGAACCTACTACAGCCGAGAAAATCTAGGCTAACTTCAGAGGGCCTTCTCCACTGCTGCTCCAAAGCTATGGAATGACCTGCTGGAGGAAATCTGTCACATCTCTATTCTTATAGCATTTAAAAAGGCTCTTAAGATGGATCTCTTCCGGCAGGCCTTCCCAACTCAACTCCTCTCCCCACAGAAGGTGATCTATGTCACTCTATCCATCAAATACCCCCCTTTTCTTTTAAACCTTATGCATCTTTTGTTCTTAAATTGTGATTTTAATTGTAATTTTAGTGTTGGGATGGAGGGGGGGGGGGTTGGGAAGGGACTAATTTTGAATTTTATTGTATTTTATGTATTTTTATTGCTGTAACCCACCCAGATTCCTTGTGATTGGGTGGGCTATACATAAATATTTTATCATCATCATCATCATCATCATGAAAAGGTATTAAATTATTATTGTGATTTTACTATCAAAAAATGGAGAGGGGTAGCCAGAGCTTGGAAACGTACTTTGTTGTGATTAAACTTTCCAGAATCCCCCAACCAGCATGATGTATTTGGAAACTATAATCTACAACAGTAACATTTCCAAGGTCTAGTGACATTTGTAGAGATTTCTGCCTCAGGTACCAAAATAACCTGGTTGACCTTGTCTTTTGTGCACATGACATTGCTGTTCAATTTCAGGCAGTAAAATGTCTTCAGTCTGGCCAACTTTTGGTTCCAACCATTTCACCTAATTTATATACCTATCCCTGTCAGAGGCACATATGCTTTTCATGGCTGCTAGTGTATCAAGGCAGGAGTCTAGAGAAAGGTTCTATTTCTGACCTGAAGACGTGTTAATGTGGAGCTTCCTGGCTGAAACTTCAGCTTATTACTGATTTCATCTGGTTCATCTGGTTCTCTGTTTTTCATGCCCATCTGAACCTGTCCTGCTTTATTCCCTGATTGGTTGTCCATTTGGAAAGCTGGAACAGCAGATCCCAGATTGTTACCTAGAGATTGTGTTTTAGCTTGGTGGTCTGATACTCTTAGGACATTGTACAGGAAAGATTATTGAGGTTGATTTTGACCCTACTTGTCCCAGGCTGTCTCAATACTGACTCATAGTTGCAGACTAGAGTACTACTGTCATCCTCCTGAAAAGAGGAATGGTTTGATATGGATGTTTACCATACTGACAGCATCCTATCCAGTTTCACTGTCAATAACTCTTACATCACATTGTGGCCTGTGTTGGAAAGACAAGTATTATCCTATTGCCATGATGATTGTAACTTGAGTCAGCAGTTAGGGATAGGCAAGTGGTATAGCCCATAAGTCATTGGTGGCGAACCTATGGCACATGTGCCAGAGGTAGACCTTAGAGCCCTCTCTGTGGGCATATTTGCCATCACCCCAGCACAGAGTTCACCAGAGTTTGTTACTAGAAAGTCAGAGGGACACAGCTCTTTGTGGGTTTTGGGTTGCAGTTTGGGCACTTGATCTCTAAAAGGTTCACCATCATTGCCATAGGCTATATTGCTAGTTATTGTTCTCCCTGGCATCTTAATGACTTTGTGTTCTGCTTTTAGATCCTGGCACTGTTTCATTTTGATTCTGGCTTTACTTTGGCTTTGTATGCATCATTATTTTTGACCTATTAATGGTAGTCTTGTGTCCTTATTTAAATCACAGTTATATATAACAACAGAAAAGAGTAGTTATAGTAAAGTCTAAAAACATAACACATGTTTATCAATGTTCTGATATTGGCTGGCATGCTCTTCAGCTGCCTGTTTACAAGGCTCTGCAGATAGGGGCTCTGGAGAATGACATGTGCAGACCTCTTCTAATTGTGGGGCACATTGGGACAAGTAATTGTGGTTAGACCCCAACAATTCTCTCCAGCTGCCTTTCCTTGATGTGCCCCATGACTGGGAGAGCACTGCAGATAACATTTTTTGTACTCTGATCTTTGCTAGAACATTGCTAGAAACAGCAAGGTTATTTACCCATGCACCTCCATAACTTGCTCCTTTGCGGGTGATCATTCAATAGGCTGACAGAACAACTTTGTCAATCTATTATAGAAATGTCTTGATTTTTCTATAGCAATCTCAAATGCCCACACAACTTCAGAAAGGGATTCCATTTCTCAAAATCCATACTCTCACCACCAAGCAGACTAAACTGCAAAGATAGACAAAGGATGATCTTGGACAATGAAATATTGCTTTAAAGTCACCTACTGCCTAGAAGGGTTGAATGCCAGTTATTCAATGGCATTAATGAGAAAACAGATAATCACCCATTTCAGAAATAATTTCTTTTATTTCTTTTGTACACTAAGAAATTTATTTATTTTTCCCCGGAGGGGGGGATCACTACACATCAGCTTCTCAGAATGCCTGTTCACTGACTGCTCTTATCACATTTTCTAATACTGTCAATCACTGGATATAGTCACATGCTTTGTAAAACATTATGCTAGCCTTATTTTGAAAGGCAGTTACTATAGAATATATTTTATCTCTCACAATGTTCACATTTTCAATTTGATACTTGCTAGACAGGGTTGGCTTGCATTATGTTGCTCTCCTACCTGTTTTATGTCATAATCAGTGTATACTTTAGATACACTTTAAAGCAGGGGTAGGCAATCTTTTTGAGCCGGGGGCCGGGTTGCTGTCCCTCAGAAAATGGGGGGGCTGAAGCACCAAAAATAAATAAATAAATAAATAAATAAATAAATATAAAAAATATTAAAAAAATTAAAAAAATATGCATGCACACTCTCTCAGCCCCAGAAAAGCCATGGCAAAACCCCTGTGGAGATTTTGCCAAGAAAACCCCAAGAACAAGTAATGACAACAATAATCAATATCATCATGGTAGGGGGAGGCGGTGGTGGCGGCGGCGGCGGCAGCAGGACCAGCCTGGGGCCGGTCCAAAGGCCTCGGGGGGGCGCATCCGGCCCCGGGCCTTGGGTTGCCTACCCCTGCTTTAAAGTAAGCGCAAATGTGATTTTCTTTTTGAAAATCCAGTGGAATCATGCTTTGAGACAGGGCTGAAATGCAGTCCCCTCTGCTTCTGTATTATGTTGTAATGGGGGGGGGCATGTTGTAGTAATTTGAGTGTTGAACTAGGACATCAGGAGACTATGGTTCAAATCCACACTTGCTAAGGAATCCCTTTGAGTTACTTTGGGCAAGTCATACATTCTCATCCTGAGAGGAAAGCAGTGGCAAACTTCATCTGATCAAATTTTGCCCCCCAAAAATAGTATCACTATAAATCTAAATTGACTTGAAGGCAAATAATAGAATCATTGTAAGCAGCATCAGAGTCCTATATTGGGAGAAAGGAGATAAATAAATGAATAGTTTTCTAAACAACCTGTATTGATCTGATTTGCAGTAATATGTCAGGAATCTATTGATCATTGGATTCTCTGACAGCTCTACTTACTGACCAATGATGTTCACATGGTATGTGAAAAAATATCCTTCTCCCCTTACTCCCTTGCAAAGACAATCAAAAGAAGAGGGAAAGAGAACACAAATTGATTGTTCACAAGACCAGACATCCACATTGAGCAACTATGCCATACTTGATGTTATCTACATAGTGCAACAATCCTTTCTTTCCCAGTAAATGTCTGCAAATTATTTAGCAACTGCAGATGAACCATAAATGCTGAATATTTGAAACAGCATTGTTTTAGAAAGCTGTTAGTTCTGTTATAGTTATGACTGAGTTGTCAACACAAAAACAGCAATATAATTCTTCACTAAGTTCCTTCTCAAATGAAACAGTGAGTAATTTTAACAATTACTCTTGGCACTAAAAAACGTATTCTGACAAGTTTTTGAATATTTTTAATAATAATAATAATAATAATAATAATAATAATATGGATGGCCATGTGTCGAGGGATTGTTGAGTTCCTGTATGTCAGGGGGTTGGACTGGATGGCCCTTGTGGTCTCTTCCAACAGTATGATTCTATAAAAATAAGCAAACACAAAAAAAGTTTGTGTAAGACACTCAAGGTTTTCTCAATATGTCATGGGAGCATTATCCCATATCTACATTGCCATCAAGTAGAGTGACATCTCTAAAATAGAGATGAACATTTTCCAGTATTCTGATCCAGCTGTGTAAAAAAACAAACAAACAAGCAAAAAATACAGGGGGGCAACTTTTTGTCTTCTTGGTTTTGAAAGAAGAAGAAGAAGAAGTTTCTTGACATAGGTAGCATTGTAGCATTGTTGGGAAAATCTTACTGCTAGATGGCACTGAATTTATCATGACTGATTTTGAAGTTCTTTGTTGGATGGGATAGTGTAATTTTATTACCTAGACTACTGTTCACTCAAGAGCAGGGTAGTGAATTGTGCAACATTTCAGTTGTTGCTGAATTGCAACTCCTAGTCACTTTACCCAGTATAATAAATAGTGAGGAATGCTGGGTTTTGTGATCTAACATCATTTTGAAGGCCACAAAATTCTTATCTCTGCTTTAGAGAGTACAGTAATTACTGGGAATATAGAATTTGTGTATTTGTGTGTGAAAGAGAGTCTGAATTAAAGGGGGTGATGCTAATTTTTGACTTTTAATTTAAGAGCAGCGTCATCAACAGAACTGGGAATGGAACTCAGTTGCCCTCCAGTTCATCCTGAAAAATCAACTGAGTTTAGGAGTATTCTTGTTGAAGATTAAGGGGGGGGGGGAACTTGATAGGAAAGTTTTTAAAAGACAATATCTGGTTTGTTTTAACTTGTAAGCCGCCCTGATTGGGTTTCCATTGGGCGGGATATAAATAAATTTTATTATTATTATTATTATTATTATATAATATTTTCCAGCTATCCTAATTTGACAAGGACAGTCCTGGTTAATTCTTTGTAGACCCACTTTTTTAGCTGCTTTACAAATGTCCCTGTTTCTCTATCCTCCTCCCACTTGCCCCACTTCCTTCAGCTTATTTCACTTGCTGCAAACTGAGTTTGATGTGCAAAAGTAGTTTGTACTCAATTAATGCAGCAGAGAGGAGAGGAGATCTGCAAAAAAACAGAAACAAAAATTCCCCAAGTACCCTCTAATGGTATCTGGCGAGAAGTTTTGGTGCCTTCCTGGCTTCCTAGAGAGCAATGTGGAATATTCTGAAGCAAAAAATAAGTTTGCAAATTTTCACAAAATTTTGCTCTGACCCCAGAGGAATCCATGGGGCTACAAACATGTGGAAATGCCCTTTACATCCCCCAGAGATAATTTTGGGAATTTTAGAGAAACAATTTTATTGACTTCTGGGGGGAAATCATTTTTCAGGATGAACTAGGGGGCCCATGAACTACACTTTGCCCAGCCCTTATCTAGATAACAAGGTATGTAGAGAGATCTTGCAGCATCTTTGAGACAAACTGAAAGTTGGCAGCATGAGCTTTTGTAGACTTAAGTCTGCTTCCTCAAGTGCATTCTTCAGATGCATTCCTCAATTGCATCTAAGGATGTAGACTAAACTCTATGAAAGCTCATGCTGCCAACTTCTTTATTTCATTTAGTCTCAAAGGTGCTGCAAGATCTCTCCGCATACTGATTCTACAGACTAACATGGCTATATATTTGAATTCTAGATAACAAGGGGTAAAGCAAATACTGAGGTGTAGCAGGGGCTTACACAGTAAGGCTCCTCTGAAACCATGCAAAAAAAATCCAAAGATATAACCATGTTAGCCTGTAGAACCAGTACATAGAGAGATCTTGTAGCACCTTTGAGACTAACTGAAAGAAAGAAATTGGCTGCATAAGCTTTCATAGACTTCAGTCTACTTCCTCAGAGGCATTAGGAACCCAAAGGGACAAGAAAGGTGTCAACCTCTGTACACCTGAAGAGTTACCTTTTCTTATCACTCAGTACCTCTAGCTGGCTTTTCTGACTGAGGAAAAAGTGGATCCCACATCTGCAATCAAGTATTGGGCCTCAACACCTCTCATTTAGGAAGCAAAGCACAGATATTTTGCAAGCCAAAAGCAATAAATAATCATTTTTCCTATTAAGGTTGGCAAATACAAACAAGGATTCTGCTGTACAAAACCCAGCATGATTTCCCCAGCCCTTGATTTACATCTATATCTTCTAGGACAAAACAGTGGGGCTTAGAAGGCTATCCTTTCTTTGTTGACCAAATGCAGATATCCATGGAAATGCAAAGAAGTGGGATACATTCTGTGCTCTTGGAGTGACTAAACCTTTCCCTTATATCATGCTGATTAGGATAGCTGGCTGTTGGGGGCTTTGCTTTCTTACTGACATACTTATAATGAGAGGTAACTATGGAGTCTTGGATACTGATTAATTTGCGTGAATTCATTGGTCATATGATTCTTCCACTCAATCCAGATTTCTTTTGTTACCAAAAGAGGTTGGGGTTGGAGAAGAGATCTGAAATTTAAATCTTTACTTATTTGATTTCTGCAGCCAAGAACAAGAAAATGGAGCAATTTCTACCCAACTCCATGAGGTTTTCTGGATTATTTTTGAGTGCTATTCATGCTTTGGTATATTATTGAGGGAAAGTTTTCCTGCATGTGTTTTCTGTTCCAAAACAAATAATTTCAGCACAGGATTAAGTATGTTTTGCTGCAAACACATGTTTTTTGCCCCAAACATGTGTTCTATGTGAGATCACATTTTTTGTCCAAACATTTCCCCACCCCAATGAAGTCCCAAAGTGGAAATAATATCATAGGTGGTCTCTTCCCCCATTCCCCTATCAGGACATTTGAAACAGGGATGCAGTTTTTCACTAGGTTTCTGCTTGAAAGAAGCATTGATAAATTTTTAGCCATTTTCGCAATGGAAGAAATCCCATGCAGAAATGGGGTTTTAAATGGGAGGGGGGGGGGGGGGAACAAAAGCAGATAGATTTTCAGAAGACATTGTTTTTCAACTGTGCTTAACCCAAAAGGAAAATAGTGAAAAGCCGCTTCTTTTTACTTTCAGAAAATCCCGAAAGTAAAAAGAAGTGGCTTTGGACTACTTTCCGTTTGGCTTAAGCACAGTTTAAAAGCAATATGTGTGAAAATCTACCATTTTTGCAAGTTTTCCCCAACTTTTCAATCTTGCTTCTAATAATAATAATAATAATAATAATAATAATAATAATAATAATAATAATAATAATAATAATTTATATCCCGCCCCTCTGCAAACGCAATCGGGGCGGCTTACATCAATAAAACACCAAAATATACAATCTCAAAACCCACCCACCCCTTAAAATAGTATTAACAACAAAAGTTAAAACCGCAACAAACAATAAAACAATGAACAGATGAAATAAGTCTCAATGGCAGAGCGGTCATCAGTCTCCCGTACCAAGAGTTCTTATTGATCCCTACACCACTGCTGCTGAGGGCTGCCCAGGTGTAGTTGTTAATGGGCTTTGGAGTCCTCCTCAGCCTGGACGCTGCCTCCTCCACTGCCTTGGTGCCTGGAGAGGTGTTCCTACGGGGTTTTATCCCAGCATCCTCCAGGTTCCACTGCTGCTGAGGGCTGCCCAGGTGTAGTTGTTAATGGGCTTTGGAGTCCTCCTCAGCCTGGACGCTGCCTCCTCTGCTGCCTTGGTGCCTGGAGAGGTGTTCCTGCGGGGGTTTATCCCAGCGTCCTCCAGGCTCCACTGCTGGTGAGGGCTGCCCAGGTGTAGTTGTTAATGGGCTTTGGAGTCCTCCTCAGCCTGGACGCTGCCTCCTCCGCTGCCTTGCTTCTGTACAGGATTTCCCCCGTGTGATAAGGTCATATGACGAAGCCTTAAAAGCCCACCATTTTTGAAGCCCATTAGGAATTTAGAACTTATTCTGTGCAAAATTTGCAAATAATTGTTTTCAATGAAAACAGTACTTTCTGTGCAGGAAGCAGCATTTCCTGTAAATAAAATAATATTTCTACACATAAATATTACTTTGTGCAGGAAAAAGTTGGACAGAAAATACTATTTTCTTTTCAAACCAAGCACTTGCAAATGTTATGTGGAATAGGCTCTGAACTGAATCTTGTCAGTCCAGGATTCTTCTTGTCAGGGTTTCTCAAAACTCAAAAAACATGTTTTTTTTCCTCAAATATTTTAGAATATTTTCCCATCAATAACCTCAAGTATCAAGACATTCTTTCTTCATTGTCAATGTGGATATTAATGAGTATTCTTCATATCCTTAGTTTAGAGAGAGAAAATGCTACTTTACATATTGCAAGATTTCTTGTCAGGAACAAAGACAGTCGGTGCTTCCCAGCAAATATTGTACAAAGAGAAAAATTGCCATGGCATCCATCTATGTATTTTGTTGCAAATCTATACATTTGTTAAGCTTTTATTATGCTGTCCGAAATAAAAGAGGCTTAAGAGGCAAAGGAAGACAAGGATCCTACATCTTTCATTTGCTGTAAATCTTCTTATTTGGGCTAGCTCTAACCTAAGATTGGAAGGAAGGGAGAAGCAGAAGGAGGCTTTCCAGGTCAGTTTCTGCCAGGAAGGGAGAAGGAAAGCAGTTTCTGAGCAGCCATATTTAGTGGGTGAGTGTTCAAATTCTTTTTAAAACACTTGAGGAGAGTGTGACTGTTGCTGAGTGGGTGGGGCTTTGGTGAGTCACATTTGTGAGTCAATGGGGAGGGGGAGCTAGCCAATTAGCTCTATACAACTCCTCCCAGAGGCACGCGCCTAACGGTGCACAATTTTTTTCATGGGACAAGGAAAAGCATAGTACAGGTAGAAGGGGGGATTTGACCTTTCTTTTTAGAGGTTCTAATAATAATAATAATAATAATAATAAACAATTTAAAGGCCTTTAAGGTTGTTGTTTTTTGCTTAGAGGAAGAGAGACAGAGACTTGCCTCCAGAATAAGGTAGCATCAAGGAGCTCTCTGTAGAGTTAGAAACCCAGTTGATTGAGCTCGCTGACAGAGCCTGGTGAAAAGACCAAGAGAACAGGAGCCCTTTATGTGGGTATTTACCAAGGGACTTTTTCAGGGAGAAACCCATAGTCCCGTTTCAGTGCTTACTTAAGATTTCTTAATATGGACACTGAGGGAGTTGCTGCAGTCACCTGCAACACTTGCGGGATGTTTGCATTCTTTCCAAGAGATGTGGGGAACTTCACCTGCACCAAGGGAAAGTTTGTAGCCCTCCTGGAAGAGAAAGTCAAGCAGCTGGAGACCCAGGTAGCTATACTTCAGCACATTAGGGAGCAAGAGGATTTTCTGGACAGAGCGGAATGGAGTTTTGGACGGGGACCACACAGAGGAAGTTGTTGAGGAGGAGGTCATTTCAGGCACACAGTAGGTGGACACCTAGAGGAATGTCACACACAGAAGTAGGAAAATCAGGGATTGTTCTGGGAGCTTGCAGCTACAGAATCGATTTGAAGCTCTCTCCTTTATCAAAGATAAAGAGGAAGAGAAGTAGGGACAGTCTTCAGGGACAGTGCGGAATACCCTAAGAGTACCACCACAGGGAACAGCAACTGCTAAGCCTCGAAGGAGGCATGTGGTGGTGGTGGTGGACTCCTTGTTGAGGGGTACAGAAGCAGTGGTTTGTGGGCCATACAAGATGTCCCGGGAGGTGTGTTGTCTCCCTGGGGCAAAAATCCATGATGTGACAGCAAGGCTGACAAGACCTGTCAAGTCTACTGACCATTACCCCTTCCTCTTGGTCCATGTGGGAACCAATGATACTGCAAGGCACAGTCTTCAGAATATCAGAAGGGATTATGAGGCTTTGGTTAGGAAGCTGAAAGAGCTGGATGCACAGGTTGTTATCTCATCTCTTCTCCCAGGTGAAGGGCATGGTCCAGGAAGAACAATTTGGATTCTTAGATCACAGGCTGAAGTTCCATGAGGGTGGACTTCTAGCAAGATATGGGCTGCACCTCACACCAATTGGCAGAAGCATTTTTGCCAATAATCTCACACATTTGATCAAGAGGGCTTTAAAGTGAGTCATGTGGGGGAGGGAGACAGTATCTTGGAAGGCATCTTGGAAGACAGGAGTACATCATGGGCTGGAAATAATAGTCAAAGTGATATAGAGGGAACAAGGCAAATTATGCAAGTGTCCAACAGTGGGAGGAACAAAACCTCACACAGGCAGGAAGTGGGGGAGACACATGCTCTTAGATGTCTCTCCACTAATGCACAGAGCATGGGAATAAACAAGATGAACTTGAACTCCTAGTGCAACAAAGCAAATATGATATAATAGGCATCACTGAAACCTGGTGGTATGAGTCTCATGACTGGAATGTAGGAATAGAGGGGTATAACCTTTTAAAGAGAAATAGGCCAAACAGGAAAGGAGGAGGAATAGCATTATATGTCAGGCATGTTCACACCTGTGAAGAGATCCAGGGTTTAAATACTGGAAATCAGGTGGAGAGCATCTGGAGATACTCCACTGCAAATAGTTGGTCTTTTTAGACCAGGATAAGGGCTTATTGTGCTGGGGTCATGTCTAATCTGCTGGATCAGCATCTGGTCTGCCTGATCCCAACCTAGGGCTGTTGGCCTGTGTAAATGAAACAGGATAATGTCCATCCATGGGAAAACAGGCCTTTTGGCCTACGCGTACAGCCTCTTAGTTTTGTGTGTGCTTATACTTTTAAGTAAACTGCTGACTTCTGGTGACACCATGAATTTCATAGGGTTTCCTTAGGCAAAGAATACTCAGAGGTGGTTTGTTATAGCTTTCCTCTCAAATACAGTGGACCCTTGGTATCTGCTGGGATTTCATCCCAGGACCATCCATGGATATTAAAATCCATGGAGGCTCAAGTCCCATTTAATACCATGGCACAGTAAAATAGTGCTCCTTATATAAAATGGCAAAATCAAAGTTTGTCTTTTGGTATATAAATATTTTGTTATTAACTACCCTTGAGTCAATCTCAACTCATGTGACCCTATGGATGAGACATCCCCGAGACCCTCCGTCCTCCACTGCTCTGCATAAATCCTGCAATCCCTTAATACTCGTGACCTCCTTAATAGAGTCTATCCACTTAGCATGTGGCCTTCCTCTCTTCCTACTTCCCTCCACCTTCCCCAGCATTATTGTTTTTTTTTTTCCCCCAAAGGGTCCCCTCTTCTCATGATATGTCTGAAGTTCAACAGTCTCAGTTTGGTCATCTTGGCTTCCAGGGAGGTTTCTGGTTTGATCTGCTCTAGGACCCAATTGTTGGTCCCTTTCGTCCCTTTGGCTGTCCATGGGATCCTCAGCACTCTTCTCCAGCACCACATTCTCTGAAATGAATTGATTTTCTTCCTATCATCTTTCTTAACTGTCCAGCTCTCACATCCATACATGGTAATAGGGACTACAATGGTTTGTATGATTCTAACTGTTGTTCTGAGTTGTATATCTTTGCATTTTAGAATCTTTTCTAGTTCTTTCATAGCCACCCTCCCCTTTCTTAGTCTTCTTCTGATTTCCTGACTGCAGTCCCCATTTCTATCAAGGTTTGATCCCAGGTATGGGAATTCTTGTACTATTTCTATTTCTTTATTATCTAGGTTGAACTTGTGAAGGTCCCTGATGGTCATTATTTTTGTTTTCTTTATGTTCAGCATTAAACCTGCCTTTGCACTTTCTTCTTTGATCTTCCTTAGTAGGTCTTCCAGGTCTGTGAGGTTTTCTGCTAGTACTATGGTGTCATCAGCATATCTCAGATTGTTGACATTTCTTCCTCCTATTTTCACTCCACCTTCTTCTGTGTCCAAGCCTGTTTTTCTTATAATATGTTCTGCATAAAAATTGAACAGATAGGGTGAAATGATGCAGCCTTGTTTGACCCCTTTGCCAGTTGGGAACCATTCTGTTTTTCCATATTCTGTTCTGACAGTAGCCTCTTGTCCTGAGTACAAACTCCTCATCAGGACTATCAGATGTGCTGGCACTCCCATGTCTTTAAGGATTTTCCATAACCTTTCATGGTCTATGCATTCAAAGGCTTTGCTATAGCTTATAAAGCACATCTTGATTTTCTTTTGGAATTCATTCGTGCACTCCATTAGCCTCGTGTGTTTGCAATGTGATCCCTAGTACCTCTTCCTTTCCTGAACCCTGCTTGGACCTCTGGGATCTCTCTTTCTTACAGATCTCTCTGTATGGTTGGAGTCTATTTTGCAGAATTTTGAGCATGATTTTACTTGCATGGGAGATCAGTGCTATGGTCCTATAGTTGATGCAGTCTCTTGTGTCTCTCTTTTTGTAGATGGGGATGTATATTGATCGCTTCCAATCTGTTGGCCATCATTTTGTTTTTCATATCTGTTGACATATGTTGGTTAGCACTAGAGTTGACTCTATCAATGTGGATTACAGCAGTTCAATTGGAATATCATCTGTTCCTGGTGATTTGTTTTTTGCTATATGTGTGTGTGTGTGTGTGTTTGTGTGCCATGGATAATTGAATCCATGGACAAGGAATCTGTGGATATTGAAAGTCAACTATACATTGTACAGCATCTGTTAGTATCCCATACAAGTATTCCCCCATGCTTCTCTTAATGCTCTACTTGTTTTTATTTTTGACATTGTGACTTTTGTTACAGTTCTTTTTATCTAGAATTGTTAACTGGATCTTCAAGTGGAAAAAATATATCCTATATGTTAAAGCAAATAAATATATACTTTTCTTGTGGCCTTGCATATGATGTGAGTTGACCATTAGCTATGAATTAGCAGGAAGAGATATCTCTTTCTTGCAGGGGTAGCTTCTGTATTCCACAGACCTACATACCAGCTTATATATGTATATAACACAGCACAATGTCATTTACTATTGATATAATTGTATAAAAATGATATAATTCAGACATTACACATGGTTGCTTAAGAAATACAATTGCTTTTTTTGTATTAATCTGATACAGATTTTGATATTCTGTATCAAAATATAAGCCATGAATGCTATCCTGAAAATTAAAACTTAATCTGGTATTCTGGTAGATATGAATATTCGAAATAATAGACTTTGTTCCCTTGTGGAAAACTGATGAACAGGCCTCATCCCTCCCCTCCATCTTTTTTTGATGATGGGAAAACTCATTAGAAATTTGATGTTATTAGCGGTTTCCCTTGAATTGCAAATTTCTCTCATACTATAACTATTATGGTAATGATGAAATTAAATTAAATTAGCATATCATATAATATACAGAAAAAAAGTGTTAATACTTTTCAGTAATACAAGACAACAGATAATTGCTAACTTAATAAGAATTTGTCCTCTACAAAGATCAGCTGGCTCATGTCTTCTTCCTACAAGCTTGGGGAAATGTTTCTCATATCAATTTGTTTTGCAAAGCCAAACACAGGTTATAGTTAAGCAAATAAAAAGCTTGTCCCTATACTGCATGCTCAGTAAGGCTTTCCAAGATTTGCCTACTAATTCATATGTGGCCTGGTCAGCTTTGAAACATTAAACATCATGGAAAGATGGTTTCCATATGGCTTAATTTCACTGAATTCTCTACTAGTCAAACTAGATGTTACACTGAATGTGCATTTCCTCAAATTAACTGGCTTTTGTACCCCTAAAAGAAGGGGGGACTCAGCAATCAGACTTGCTAATTATGGGATTTTTACCTTCCAGTGATCAATCACAAATCAAAGCATGTAAAATACTAGATGTGCAGGTGAAGAAAATTACATGCTTCTAAGGTAAACAGAGGTCTTTCACCACTTGAAGGATTACTTCTTCTAAATACAGTTGCCCCTCCATTTTTGTGGACTTCGTATCCTATGGGGCTTGAATATGCATGGGTTTCTGTTTTCGTTGAGAGGTCCAGAATGGATCCCCCATGAAAATGGAGGGGCAACTGTATGTGCTTCTAAATATTGTCTAGTTTAATCCCATGACTCCTTCATCTTGGTTGTGTGTATGTGTCACTGGATGCTTTGGAGATTTGTCATGTAATAATAATAATAATAATAATAATAATAATAAATTATTGGCAACTTTCTATAAATGCTTTCATAATTCATATCCACTAAGACTGGTGCTTTTTCTTTCCCTTTGTTTTTGCAGTTCCACCATGGTTTATCAATCATCCTTCAAATCTCTACGCCTATGAGAGTATGGACATTGAGTTTGAATGTGCTGTCTCTGGTAAACCAGTCCCTACAGTGCAATGGATCAAGAATGGAGAAGTTGTGATTCCTAGCGATTATTTTCAGATAGTGGTAATTATTTTTGAATTGTTATACAGCCAAAGCAGTGCAAGATGTTCCACCAAAAGAAATTAGTAGTGACATCAAAATTAGTACTAAAGTCCAAAACACGCTGAAGAAATAATCCAGTTTGAGACCGTTTTAATTGCCCTTGCTCAACGCTAGGGAATCCTGGGATCTGTAGTTGGTTGTGGCCCCAAAGCTTCTCTGACAGGGAAGGCTAAATGTCTCAAAAAACTACAGTTCTCAGAATTCTCTAGCATTGAGCCAGGGCAATTAAAGCGGTCTCAAACTGGATCATTTCTGCAGTATGTATTGGACCTTAGTGATACTTTCTGTAGGTTCTGTTTCCTCCCTCAACAATTTAACTAGACAGGCATTCTCTCAAAATAGGTTACTGTAAAAGTTCATTGTAATGACTTCAGTTTTTCTCCCCTTTTCTGAATGAGATTTACTAGCCAATTAGAGAACTGAAGTGGATATGATGGTATCACAATGTAATCAATCAGAGATCTCTATGTATTCATATCATTAACTGAAAAATCATCAGAGTGAACACAATATTCCCTACACTGGCTAAGCAGGGATCACTCTAAGATTAAAATATTTTTTTCAAAAACTTGGAGCCAAACTGATTTCCACATTTAAAATTTGAATTTTAAATCACCCATTCCTGGCTGCATTTTTTTTTTAAAAAAGAGTCACTCTACAATGAAGAGCCATTTTAAGTTATGTCTAGTTTGGTCCTGAACGTATCTTTTCTTAGTGTTTTCCTATAAACAGAATTTTTGGGTTTTGAGTTTGAAAGCAGGATGTAGGACATTTTCAGACAGAACTCTATTGAGTGTCTATCATCAAACTAAAAATAAACTGAATATCAACATGAACATCTGGTATCATATTCTTGAATACCGCAGAAGATTCTGGGATATATTTCTGGGTGGAGAATGATGGAAGGTTGCCAAGTCATGTTGGGTCTCACTGAGACTACACATCTTAAAACCAGAGTTTGGAAAAGTTTATTATGAAGACTACAATTTCCTGAACCACCCAACTGACAATTCAGCACTCCCACTGTGAGCATTCATTGTATGAGAAGCTATCTGTTGAGGAAGCTGGTCTATCATTATTCATCTTCTCCTGAGGAACCTGTAATAGGTTTCTTGGATATGTCAGTGAAAAACAGACTGCCCCAAATCACTTGCCTTCAGTTTGTGGCCCATGATAACAGCACCACTGATTTTCATGCTGATCAAATATTGCAACATGAGCACTTGCACTATATAAAAATATGGGAGGATTAATAGGTTGTGCCCTGAATGTCAATCCTAGATGAGAAAAGGTTGGGAAAAGAAACCTGTGAAGAACAACAGATGTGAACATTTAGTCCTCCAGAATTTTTGGACTACGGCT
Source organism: Phrynosoma blainvillii (assembly GCA_026167975.1). Lineage (NCBI taxonomy): Eukaryota > Metazoa > Chordata > Lepidosauria > Squamata > Phrynosomatidae > Phrynosoma > Phrynosoma blainvillii. Next base: position 24,115,791 of record JANUYF010000002.1, read on the forward strand.
CCCAGTAGCTCCAGGAAATGAAGGGGGGAAGCAGACGAGGGCGTCCAGGACGCCCTGGGCCGGCGCGGCGTGGGGCCGCAACCTCCGCACCTCGGTGCACCGGCGGCGTCCCTGGAAGGAGCGCTAAATCAGCGCTCCTTCCTCAAGACAGCGAAAGTGCGCACTAAAAGCGGCGGGCGCACTTTCGCTGTCTTTTCCGCCGCGGCGTGTCCGGTCGCCATGGCATGAAGTCATCCCCGGAGCGCCGGCCGTGCGGAGGGCCGGCGACTCCGAGGGCGACCTCAGGGAGAGGAAGGGGCGCCGCTCGTGCGGCTGCCCCTCCTCTTCCCTGCCCGGAAGACGACTCTATTAGTCATCTGCTGAGGCCCATAGACAGTAATCAGGGATTCTGGGAAGTCCAAAACCTCTGGAGGAATAAAGTTAAGAACCAACACTGCATCACAGAGATCACACCAGGTTTGACAGCTTTTCTCCCAAATAGTTGTTTTTTTTGGGGGGGGTTTGCCCCTGCAACACATACAATTCTGATAGAAGAACTCATGGAGAATATGTAATTATAAATCTAAATCTAGTGTGTATCACAGTTGTATGCTTAAAATTCCAGGTGCTTAGAAATATGTTCTCTTAGAAGCACCCTAAATACCCTAAGGCACCAGATCCTGTCTGATCTTGTAAGCTAACTAGGGCCCATCCTGGTTAATACTTGGATGGGAGACCACCAATGAATACTGTGTGTTGTAGGCTATATTTCAGAGGAAGGAATTGGCAAAACCGTCTCTGAGTATTCCTTATCTGAGAAGACCATATGAAATTCATGGGGTTGCAATGTCAACAGGTGACTTGGCGGCATACACACACACAACTAGAGTTTAGTAAACAAAGTGTGCAATTGCTCCTTCCCTTAAAGATCTTGCTTTGAGAGGCTGGACATTATCCCACACATATGGATCAGCTTGCTTCTGCAATGCCCTTTTCCTAATTAATGTTCCTTCTATTAAGTGAAATTGACAATGATTATCTAAATTAAACCTGTTCTACTTAATAAAAGGCTGAGGCACTTTCCCCATTCTTTTCAAAGAAGACTTATTTAATCGTATGAGCATCCAAGTTCATGCAACTTTACCTGCTGTTGCTGTTTATAATAAAGACTATCAGGCAGATGTAACTTTGCTTGCCAAGATATGGAAAATTTCATTATATAATTGAAACAAGGGCATATATATCCTTTCAAAATCTTCCAGAGTGGAAGGCTTAAATAAGGGACATCATTCAACGTTGAATATTAAAAAACAAAACAAAAAATCAAGAATCGTGCCAACTGTTCTCCCTTAGAAGCTACAGATCTGCAGCATCACTTAATGATGCCTGCCAAGAGCACCTCCAAGATGAAATCCTGCCCCAGTTCTGCTGATATAAAATCAAACACACACACATTGTGGCTGTCTAAATCTGCCTAAGTCTCAATGGAGCTGATCTTTGAATCCTTCTTCGATTTGGAAGTATTTTTTTATTATTATAAAACCCACAACACAGTGAAATCACTCACTAGTGCAAACATAACTCCATTTGCAAAACAGCCTCCTTTTAATGTCAAATTTAAGTGATTTTAAGTGTTGCATGAGGAGTAAAAGCTACCCTTCTGCTTTGCAGTATTATTATTATTTCTAACCACTCCAATTCCTCATAGCTGAGTGAACCATCAGAGTCAGCACATTTTAAACATGAGTGTGCATTTTATTACAGTCCTTTGGGGAGGAAAGCAGGAAGACAGCTGTGAATGGATGACTGCATATCTTAACTTCCCTTCCACAGGTTCTTTTAACCAAAGTTTTATGAAACGCATTCTTTTCAGAAAAGTTGGCATTTAAGGGTATGCTTTTTTCATGGCTTCCTCCAGTAATTCTCAAACTGCTAATGTTCTGAAAGAGATTAATTAACTAGATAAAAGCTGCCATGCTATCCTAATTAGAATGATTGAAATAGGATTTGCCTCAGAGTAGACATATATATAGAAAGCTTTTTTAAAATAGTTTCACATAGGGCCTAAGCAGACTGACAGAAATAGTGCACATTAAATTGAGGCACTGCCCTGGCTCAGTGCTAGGGAATCATGGGAACTGTAATTTATTGTGGCACCAGAGCTCTCTCACAGTGAAGGTTCAATGTCCCAGAAAAAAATACAGTTCCCATGATTCCCTAGCACTGAGCCAGGGCAGTGCCTCAATTTAATGTGCACTATTTCTGTCAGTCTGCTTAGGCCTTTACTTAGCCTAACTTGGAGCTGGGAACTGTTTAGCCCTCTGGGGGTTGTTGGACTGCAGCTCTCAACTTTCTTCACCATTAGCTGTGCTGGCTAAAGCTCATGGGAGTTGCAGTCCAACATTTGGATAGCTACCCCCTGCCCATCCCTATCCTAAATTCAAACGTTAGTCCTAAATATTAGTCCCAAAGAGACCCTTGTCAAATCCACACTTATGTAGGTGCCATTAATTCAGTGGTTTTCCTTAAATTTGAATTAACAAGTAGATTCATGTCTTTATTTATGGTTCGCCTTATAACAAAAATGATCAAGGCAACTCAGAACAAGAAATAAAACAATTTAATACTAAAGAAACAACAGTAAGAGTAAATACAGAAAGCCACCATGGTGTAACAGTTTGAGTGTTGGACTATGCATAAGCATATATATATATATAGAGAGAGAGAGAGAATCATAGAATTGGAAGAGACCACAAGGGTCATCAAATCCCTGTCATGCAGGGATATTCAATCAGAGCACCCTTGACAGATGGCCATCCAGCCTCTGTTTAAAAACCTCCAAAGCAGGAGACTCCACCACTCTCCAAGGGAGTGTGTTCCACTGTCAAACAGCTCTTAGTGACAGGAAGTTCCTCCTAATGTTGAGGTGGAATCTCTTTTCCTGTAGCTTGAATCCATTGCTCCGTGTCCTATTCTCTGGAGCTGCCGAAAACAAACTTGCTCCATCATCAACATGGCATCCCTTCAGATATTTAAGCAGGGCTATCATGTCACCTCTTAACCTTCTCTTCTCCATGCAAAACATACCCAGGTCCTTAAGCCTCTCCTCATTGGACATGGTTTCCAGGACTTTCCAGACTGCTAATCTAGGAGGCCAGGGTTCAAATTCCTGTTCAGCCATGAACACCCACTGGGAAATCTTGGACAAATCACACTATGTCAGTCCCAGTGGAAGTCATTGATACACATTCTCATAATAGATCTTACTAAAAAAAAATTTTAGTAGGTTTGCCTTAGAGTTGCTGTAAGTAGAAAATGACTCAAAGGCAGAAAACAAAAGAGTAGAAATGCACCACTAACACGTTCCAGAAAATGAAAGCAGAGTAAAGCTAAAGTGGAATAATTATTTGTCTAGTGTTTATATAACATACCAGTATAGCTGGTGAGTGAGTCTCCCGGTAGATAGCATTCCATAAACAAACGGTCACAAATGAAAAGTCATGGATTCCTCAAAGGTATGAAAGATGTAAAAGTGCCTATCCCAACTTTCTGGAAATTGATGGCAGCATTCATAGCATTCTTAACTGACCCACCAATAGCTACAGAACATACAAGGTCCACTTATCCTCCTTGCCTTTACTCTATTCAGCCTCTGCTTGGGGAGGGTTGTGTGTTTTCAACCATATTATCTCCATTGAGAACACTTGCCATTAGAGATAGTGAAAATCTTTTGGTGTCAATTTCATTATGTCTCACCAAATTCCACCTGCATTTTCTTTTTATCTTTGTTTGGTATTGGGTTGCATTGCAAGACTGTCTATCCCACCCCCTTGCTTCTTGCATGGCAATGTGTGCACATTTTGCATGGGCACATACATTTTTCCCCCAAGATACACACTTCCCTTCACATACATATTGTTGTACGTACCCCCTATCAGCTGAAGCATTTTTGTGAGGATTTTTTGAAAAGAACACATTTTTAGCTGTGTGCATTTTGGGTGTATTATTCACAAAAGGGGAAAAATATGTTACAGTTTCTTCTGAATGACAGCAAACTGAAAGGCAGGCATAAAGTTTTGCTAGTGTTATCATACAGCATGAATTTGATGAATTTGTTTTTGCAAAATCATTTCATATTCTATACCACTAATGAACAAACCTAAAGATTGTTATAGCCATTTTCATTTGTTAAAGCACAAGCTGGGAATTTTAAAATTTATTAGCTCTTTAGCATAGTCTCCAATTTAATTAATTAGTTCAGGAATTATGTTAATGTTGAAATCGCAGCTTAAGTCAGTCAATTAATTAATCAATTAAGTTTCAAATAATTGTAATTAAGTTACATCTTTCTGTTAGAAAATTTACAATTGCCTTGATAATCAGACCCCAATTTTTTGAGAATTAAACTATTTTTTTTCCTGAAGGTGAGTGTTATGAGGTCTGTAGGACCCCAAGTGGTATACATTGGTGGCCCAGGATAGGCTGCATGCTGTCTTGTGGACTCTATTTTGCCCACACATGCTCTGCGAAAATGTAGAATTTGAAATGATCTCATCCAATTTGGCCTTGAGTTGACGGAGGAAAGATGCTACTAGGTTGCTATTCCAGTCCCTGCTCCAAATTCCCTGGGAAGGATGCACCATGGCTTTTTAAGGCAGTCACACTGCTCCTGTCACCAAGAAGCCCTTCCAGATCTTTAGTCCAAATCTCCTCTCTTGTAATTTGAACTCAGTGGGTCTCTTCTGTCTGAAGTGTGTGAAATATACCTTGAGGTAATCTTCTCTGCTTCTACCTGTCTCTCTAGGGTGGCAGCAACCTGCGTATTCTGGGCTTGGTAAAATCAGATGAAGGCATCTACCAGTGTGTAGCTGAAAATGATGCTGGGAATGCACAGACCAGTGCACAGCTAATCATCCCTGAGCCTGGTAAGATAAAAAGAATATGCAACATTTCTGGCTTTAATTAACAGGATTATTGGAGCCTTGAACCATATGACCCTCACCAGCCCCTGACCTTTTGCTTGCCGTAGTAAGTTACATTCTGCAGTCTATAGCAACCCCAGCAAGTCATCACTCATTTTTTGTCTGTCATCTGTTTTCATTTTGGGAGAAATGCATTATGCTATGTCCTTGAAACAGCTACTAAGTGGATTCATTAAAGATGCAGAGGATATTGCAGAACTACGCTCCCATGCCATGCTAGGAGGAGGAAGTCATACTACTATTATGCAAAACACATCCATGTTTTGCATTTTGTCTGGTGTTTTTGCCATTTGTGCTGGTCTACGTTATGGGGTAAACATGACCTTTGTGGAAGCTCAGAAGAATGCACTGATAGGGTGGAAGGAAAGGCAAGACTGGCCATTCCACCAGCACATTCTTCCCTTCCTTATGAATATATCCCACCCTCCTCTGCCATAATTAAAATAGCAATAGCAAGTACATTTCTATACTGCTTATCAATGCACTTAAGCACTCCCTAAGTGTTTTACAATGTGTAAGCTAATTGCCCCCAACAACCTGGGTCCTAATTTTAGCAACTTGGGAAGGATGCCAGACTAATGGGCTAAGCAGACAGTGCAAAGCGCCAGCTTCAGGGCAAGGAAGGGGAGGGGCAGCCACACGCTGGGTGCCCCAACCCCTTCCCGAAGACGTCGTCGGAGCAGCCGGCCCTCCACATGGCTGGGGCTCCGAGGATGCCTTTCTGCTGCAGCGTCCGCACACGCTGTAGTGGAAGAGGCTCCGAAGGTGCGCCAGCAGCCTTTTGCGGTGCACCTTTGGTGATTTGTGGAAGGAGCGCTATTTTAGCACTCCTTCCTGGGGTGGTGAAGCTGCGCCGTGGGGCTGAGGAATGCGGATGCCTCGGCCCCTATCCACAGCTTCCTGGGGTGGCCCCGTGCCTCCCGTCTGCTTCCCCCCTAAGTCAACCTGGAGCTCCTGTCTGGGACTGAACTCACAACCTTGTGGCTTGTGAGTGAGTGGTTGCAGTACCAGCATTTAACCACTGCACCACCAGGGCTCCCTGCAATGTATTAAAATATGTTGCATTGCAAAAGAAAATGACAGTGTTGGCTGACTGCTTCTATGTGAGTGGAGCAGTGAATCCACTCAGGATTTTGAATCAAAACTTTAAAGGAGCTATTCACAAAGGTGAACCCTATCTCTACAACAGGTAGCACCCAGGACAGCTGCTTTACTTTTCAAGGTGCATCTACACTGCAGAATTAATCCAGTTTGATACCATTGCAATTGCCATGGCTCAATGCTTTGAAATTCTGAGATTTGTAGTTTTGTGAGATATTTAGCCTTCTCTGTCAGAGAGCTCTGGTGCTATGACAAACTACAAATCCAAGGATTCCATAGCATGGATCCATGACAGTTAAAGCAGTGTCAAACTGCATTAATTATTCAGTATGGCCGCAACCTCAGACTAAAGCTCAGTGTGAATTCATCATCTAACTGCAAGGCAACAGTTGTTTAAAGACAGTAGAATGTCACAAATATGCTCAAAAGGAGAAATAAGTAAATTACTGAAGATGTAAGGCAAATTAGTCATAAAGGATGATGTTTCAGAAGGAAAACTGAATAAAATCATTGAAGGACTGAAGCTGTTTGGTCTTATAAATGTTACTCTGTAAGGAAGCAGTGAAATGTTTTTCACATATAGCAGTTTTCAAAGAAATAGCCATGTATGTGTGCTGTAATTTGAAAAGGGAAGAGGGGGAAGGAATCTAACAGTGCTGTTAATGCTGACTAATTTAGCTCATGCTACAGTATAAATTCAATAGTCTTGAAGGTGCTGCTGAATTTCTTTTTTCCTGTTTAGATATGTAGCACAATCCTATGCACAACTTCTCAGTGTGTTTCAGACTGCAGCCATAAGTTCAAACTGCAGTCCTCCCCAGTGCATTTGTTTGCTGTTACTTGTTTTGATATTATCCAGTTGTTTCTCTATTGTAACTCCCCCCTTTTTTTTAGTAAGCTTCAAAATAAATAGATTTTTTTTAAAAAAAAAAAACACACACACAACAGTTATTAACAAGCAGATGAGAGAGGCACTGGCATGAAACCAATTCCATATTTGCCTTTCTCTTTCGGGGGTAGGGAGACTCAAAATAGTCTGAGTCACTGAAGCTATTTATCTTTAATTGTATTCATAGAAATGCAAATCTGGAGCTAATTCTCAGAAATATTATGGCAAATAGAATTTACAAGCAAATAGAATTTACAAAAATATGATGGTGATGATGCTGGTGAAATTTGCTGTTTGACTTTGCAGTGGTTTCTGCAAGTGTACTAGTCATGAGAGTAGACAGAACACCCGGCAGTTTTAGTAAATAGTTTTGCTATAAATGCCAGAATCTCCTAGCCATCTTGCAGGATTGTGAGAGTAGTGGCCCAAATATATTATTTCCCTATGTTATTATTAAGAATATTCTTTTCATGGTGTTGCTGGCATTCCTGAGATTTTCTAAAAGATGACAGAGATACAGTGATACGCTGTGATATGGAAGTAATTTACTTTTCTAGTCACATGTTTCCAAATAAGAACTCACAAAAAACATAAAATGCTGATAATTTTACTCACCAGGAAGAAGAGAATGTTCATTCTTTTATGAGAATGAATGAATGTATAGTCTTATATCCTTAGTGAGGTTCTTAGAAATACTACCAAGAGGCCGCTCTCCCTGTATTATGTGACAAGAACCTTTCTGTACTTGCTCATAATGACAGGAATCCTGTTGGTGACATAAAGTGATAAAATGTCATGTTCTGCCAGTGTATGTGCTTCTTTGCTCATTGCAAAATATGTGTTCAGTACCTTCTTGTATAATGACATTTCCATATGTACCGTGTGTGCAACTCCAGCATGCAGGCACTAGGGCAGGGGTAGGCAACCTTTCCCCTTTAAGGGCTGAGGGACTTCAGCTCCCAGAATCCCAGGAGCTATTGACCAACATGGGACTATTGGCCAACATGACTGAGGCTTCTGGGAGCTGAAGTCCCTCGGCCCTTAAAGGGGAAAGGTTGCCTACCACTGCACTAGGGTATATCCCCATAGCCAAACAGTGACCAAAAGGGTAGGGGTTCCTATGCACCACTTGCCTGATGTTTTGCAGTAAGGAAAGAGGAAGAACAATCATCCTCATGGAACTCTAGTTACTCCTCTCTCTTATTCTTTCCTAGCTGTCTTTCTACCATCTCTTCTGCTTCCTTGATGTGACTCTATGCTCCAGCATCTGATTGACTATGTGGATATGCTTTAGACATGTAAAGAATGTTTGCAATTTTTTAAAAAGTAGGAAAACTTGTTTTTGCATCTTAAGAAACCCTGACAAGAACAATCCTGGACTGATGAGAATCTTCACAATTGTGGATTTATTCTGCACAATATTTGTATGTGCTTGTTTTGTGCATAAAACAACATTTTATGTGCCAGGAAAAGCATTTTCTAGAAAAAAATTCAGTTAGAAATATTAATTTCTTTTCAGAAAAGGTGTTTCCTGCTCAGAAAATGTTGTAATTATGGATTTATTCTGTGCAAAATTTGCATGTGGTTGATTTACATAGAAAACAGAAGAAAATGATGTTCGCTGCATAGAAAAACAAAAAACAAAAAACAAAACTGTTTTCTGCACAAAACAACCATGTGCAAAATTTGTTGAATTGCCAATAGGCTTTTTAAAATGGCGTGGTTTGTTAGGTGAGAAGAACATTGCTACAAATTGCTTATCACTTCCTTTAAGAAGAAAATCAATGAGGAAATACATTCTTAAAATGCTCCTGTGTTTACAAGCTGTGTTTTGCAGCCAGCGAAAACCCTTAAGATTCGAAAGCAAATAGAAGTATTCTAGCAGAATGTAACACTTCTCCAGTATCCCAACAGAATCTCAGCCAATGTTGTGAGTATCATCTCTGGTTGGCCCTAAGCGAATCTGTCACGTGAGCCTTTCCTAAACAACTGGCACCTGGCCTGGCTGGAGATATTTTACCCCCTGAAGCCAAGGACAAAAACCATGCCTTCATTCACTCCATTTAACCCATGCTGACCAGATTGGTGACAAAAAAAAAAAAAAAAAAAAAAAAAAAAAAAAACTTGCCCCTGGGGCAAAGGGCTTGATTAGGATCCATAAGGTATAAGGTCTGTGGCACACAAAGAACTGTCTGCCAAGATCTTTTTACTGTTCTCTGTTCCCTATCATCAGCTTCCTGAAGCAAGGTTAGCCATCATAGATATTCCCACCATCTCAATAAAGTACTGGTCCTTTGGTCAGGACCCCACTTAGCTCCCCACTAAAATGGTTTAGTTGGGTTTGATGGACAGTTACAAGCTTTTGGGAAGTCTAAAACTTGGGACAGGTCTGCATTGGCTAAAGTATAGCCATTGTCCCCAGAGTATTCTGACCCTAAACCTGCCCCAGCCTTCTGCTGTTATCTAAATGTTCTGGAGTAATGCCAGGTGGCTGCCTACACAGCATTATGCTATGCTGCGCACCACTACAAATTGCTGTTGCTGAGACCAGAAATGAGGTGCACACTCTCAATCACATGGCTGGGCACCTTATTCTGACCTTGGAGGTGCAACTCATGCTGGCAGGCAAAGGAGCGACTTGTGCAGGCAGGTGGCAATGGGTGGGATGCTGTGTAAACAGCTGCTGGTGTCACTCCAGAGTGATTTGGATTTTCTGAAAAAATCTGGAGCAAATGGTGAGTCCTTAAATTCACTTTAAAGTAGTGATGGCCCAGATTTGCTGTGGGTCTACCCTTCCTACATGTAGACAGTCAGCCTTCAAATCAGGCCTTTGACCCTTCATTATCCAGATGAGGTGATGTGAGGGTGGCATGAAATTGCTATGAATGGCCCATGTAGACATGCCCTTAGTTGACAATGCTACAGGGAGAATAGACCAAAAATAATAATTGTCAAAGACAACTAGCTGATACTGCAATCAGTAGCGAACAAGATAAACAATTGATGATGAAATTGGGTAGACCTTTTTGCTTCACTAATTCTCCACTTTTGTTTTGAATACTTGGTTTTATACAATGGATATAGTACAGCTTTATCTATAATTGAATACTAGCAGTGTGAGATTGTATGTGCCTTCTGAAATTTCTAATTGAATATTAGCAAGGCTGAGAGTTCGTCTGTACAGAGTTTGTGGACTTTCTATGCTTCATCATATATTGTTATCATACCTTCTTTTTGCAGCATGACTCTTCAAACAATAACAACAGTACAGTAGAATGTTGTTATGGATTAGATCAGTGTTGCTTTGTACATTGTTCCTTCCTTCATGCTGGGCTGCTCAGATATAGGGATGTAAAGGTGAACTGAGATCCAGCATCATGCTTGTGTAATGTAAAGTCATACTCACATAGTTAAGTTGGGATTGTGCTATACCATTCTTATGCTGTATACCAGCATTGTCCAACCAGTTGCATATCTGTGAATGTGCTTGCTTTGTATACAGTCTCACTGAATCAAATGATACCTAGATGGCACTAAAATGTGACATCCAAGAATGAGAAATTTTGGGTGCAACAACACACTTACATAACTTATCTAATACAACTCTGTACTAATACAACTGTGTACAGATGAAATATTTAAGGGTAGTCATATTGGCCATATAGCAAACTACAATAACATCTAAAATCCACAAAACAGTGATACCTTTATTGGACCAACAAATTTGCACAAAATGTTTGCATCATGTATTTTGTGCATTTTCGTTGCCCAAATAAAAGTATCACTGTTTTGTGGATTTTGGAAGTTATTGTACTTTGAATACAGCTAGTATGCCATAGCACAAACTTTTATGTGTAAGGGAACCTATTTGTAAGTAAGGGTGCATTTACACTGTAGAAATAATGCAGTGTGACAGTACTTTAAGTGCTTTAGCTCCATGCTAAGGAATCCTGGGATCTGTAGTTTTACAAGGCCTTTAAGCATTCTATGGTAAAGAGTGCTGAAGCCTCACCAAACTAAAAAAATCCAGGATTCTGTAGGATGGAGCCATTGTAGTCAAAGTTGCATCTACAACACAGATACACCCTAAAAAGTCAATAGGATTCCAGATAATATTTCCAAATTTTCTAATTCTCAGGAAGGATTCCATGATCAAACTTCTAAACATTGCCACTTCAAATATAAGAACCAAATATATGAAGTTTTCAGAACTTTGGGGGGAAGCAGACGACTGCTTCCGGGATGCTGCCGGACGGAGTGCTGGCGGAGCGGAGCCTCCTCACCGCAGCGCTCCTGCAGCATCCCTAAAAGGAGCTCCAAATTGGTGCTCCTTTTAGATGTCAGGGAAAGTGCGCCCTAAAAGCGGCGGGCGCACTTTCCCTGACTCTTCTGCCGCAGTGCGTCCGGTCGCTGCGGCGGGAGGTTGCCCCGGAAGCGCAGGCCGTGCGGAGGGCCGGCAGCTCCCAGGGCGACCTCAGGAAGAGGAAGGGACGCCGCGCGTGTGGCTGCCCCTCCTCTTCCGGGTCTCGGAGACGGCCCTATTAGCCGTCTGCCGAGGCCCTTTGTCTTTCAAATTACCAAAGCATTTGTAATCTAACAATACCTGTCCAGACCTGTGTAGAAATTAATCCTGACTGCACAGGACCTAGAAGTGAGGTGGGAAATGTGAATCTACATACAGGTCCTCCCTAGAGCTCAAAAAATTACTGTTACAAGTAAATAATCAAGTTCTCTCTCCAAAGGTACTGTACTACCATGACAGCTGTAGTGTCCTAAAGCAGTTCTTTACTTCCCTGCTCCTGATGAGTAATTAAAAGAGTTTCTTTTTATTGATTTTTAAAGGGGAAAACTGAATACTACAAACTGTTGGCCTTTGTTACAAAATATACAAACACTGGAGAACACCTAATACAATGAATGGGGGGGGGGGGGGGGCTATACATCTCCAAGTGCCTCATTCACTGTTCTCCCATCTCCCTTTCCCCCTGTTCTTTTTAAACTTTATGAAGAAAACTTTTGAGCCTAGTTCATGTGTTTCTTTTCTGTCCTGCAAATGCAATGAAATTGTCTCTCACACACACCCAGAAATTTCTGCAGTTAGATTTCATATTGCTATGTATAAGCTTTAAGCAGTACACAAAGATTAGAATGATATGCATTATGGTGTATTATGCATGGGTTATTATATAACTATATAGTGTCTTTTTAATTTTAAACTTATGTCTATTTTTATGTTTTTATGTAGTCCCTGAAAAAGGCTATTGATATAGGCTTTTCCAAAATAACAACAGTCATCCATTGAGAACATGAAGACATTCTCCCCCCTTTTCCCCTGTGGGGACTAAGGCTGCATCTGCACTACAAACATAAAGCAGTTTGACACCATTTTTGCTGCCATGGCTCAATGTTATGGAATTCTGGGATCTGTAGTTTTATTGTCAGAGAGCTCTGGTGCCACAATAAACTATAATTCCCAGAATTCCATAGCATTATGCTATGGCAGTTAAAGTGCAGTCAAATTGCATTATTTTTGCAGTGCGGATGCTGCCTATGTTACAAAACATATTCTCCTCATGCTCCCTTCATCATCACCCAAACATCCACAGCAGAGAATGAGACAACAGCATGAGGTATAGTTTGGTGCTTGCCAACATTCATATCGCCTATAAGCACCATTATTTTAACTATTGTACATTCCATGTAACATATCAATTCCTTCACAAAGATGTGTCCTCTTTGTTTATACTTAGGTTTTGTTTGTTTTGGGGTTGTTTTGTTCTTGTTTTGTTTTGTTCTGCTTCCCAATCCTCTCACCTGTGATCTTCTTCTAAAACAGCTATTTCTGTGCCACCCCTTTAAGTGTTTAATTATTTTTAAAATGGAAACCTGATTCCCTCATTCAGTTTAATTTAAACTCTTTTAAAGAGATGCCAGCCCAAACAAGAGGGAAAGAGACCATTGTTGGCTGTAATACTCCTTAATTTGGCGCCAACAAGCCTAAAAGATGTTGTATAATTCATTACAGAGCACACCTAGGTGCTCCAATTTTGACAGTCCTTGTCTGCTCTTTGGGTCTGTGCTCTTTATTATGCTCAGCACTGGCCTAAAATGAAAGCAAACTTCAATGAAGACAAAATCCTAAAGAACAACGGGGACACCATTGTAAACTGTCTCCAGTCACCCTCTTTATAAATGATGTATTGCTTTTCCTGGGCAATTTAATCAGATCTTTCAAACAATAGCACTCTGATCCCTAGGAGATGTTGTGAATGGTGACGTGCACAGATGGTGGGAAAGCCACATATAAATACAAATTAAGAACTGGGCTTGACCACAGTGGGAAGAACATAGCCCCCTCTGTTTAAAAAAATATTGTCAATAAATGGGCACCATCTATTTTTCACACGATGTGAGCACTGCATATCACAGCTGTTCCTTTTGAGCCTGTCCACAGGCAACACAGACAGGGAGTTACCCCAGGCGACTGTGACAATCTGCTGTGTACTGAGGCCCTGATAATAATCTATTGACACCACCATTTGCTGTTGGTGAATATTTATGGGAGCCTCTAATAAACTTTGAATACAGTTTCACAAGAGGTGGCCAAGCCATCCTTTTCCAAGCATGATGTTCAATGAAAGGCCAGGAAAAGTGGCTTGCAGGAGACTACTGTCTCACATTGGAGAATACATACACACGTACACACTCCAAAAGCTATTTCAGGAGACTCAGGGCCTTTGCAGACTGCCAGAAATAGACATTGAGCCTTCTCTGTCAAAGAGCTCTGGTGCCACAATAAACTACAGTTCCCATGATTCCCTAGCACTGAGTCAGGGCAGTTAAAGTGGACTCAATTTGCACTATTTCTGGCAGTCTGCAAAGGCCCTAAGGCCCTTAATGCTATGAAATTCTGTGATTTGTAGTTTTGGGAGCTATTTAGCCTTCTCTATCAGGGAGCTCTGATGCCACAACAAACTACAAATCACATGATTCCATAGCATTGAGCCATCATGGTTAAAGTTGGTATTAAACTGCATTATTTCTGCAGTTACGGTTCAGGCTAAGTGGACATTTCTCACAATCAGTGCACAACAATGTCTTTGGAAAATAATAGGGATGGCCTATCGACATGCTAGGTGTGTTTTCCACAGGTTTTATACTATCTAGGAAGGTTTACTCTTGTAGCTGTCTTGCCTCCAATTTCCACATGCAGATTTTCCCATCTGGGATGAAGCTGTGGCTGTAAAGAGCTGGGAGCTGTGCTCCAAAATAAAGCCGTTCTAAGAGCCCCTTACTACACACATTGATGCTTTGTACAAGTAAAACCTGGATAGGTCTTTTGTAACTAGCAAAATCTGAGTACATTAAGAAAATATGTAGATATTTGCTTCATTTATACAAGTGTCATGTACTGACAGGCATCAGTTCAGAAACATAAGTTTCAGGCAGATTCAGAAGACTTTATTCAGAAACTAAAGATGTTCACAGCATAAATGGTTTTGTCATGACTGAAGTAGTTTTGGTTACAGATTAAAAGCATGTAGCAACAGTTTCATGAGCTTGCATCCATTATCTTTCAACCCAAAAAATCCTGTCCCCAGGACTAACCTGCCTTTCCATCCCATACCAAGCATTCCCAACTTGATCTTGACATTTCAAAGTGTGTTGTTCTCTTCCCTCACATCTTTCCATTAGCCAGCTTCCCAAAAGATAAATAATATCTCCACCCAGCATTATCACTAGTACCACATAACCCATCAGCCAGTATTTTGAAGCATATACAAAATGTATCACTTAAAAACATATCATGACCTCAGAGCCTGGTCACAGTTAAAAAGGGGTCAAACTGCATTATTTGTCTGAGGATAAAATGTTTAAAGCAATGTGCAGCATTGTGCCGCAGGAGTGAGAAACTGCATGGAGAGCAGGGACCAATTTTTCTCACCCTCAAATATATGAAAATGTCCCTGTTTCCCTTTTCTCTTCCAAAATGGTGACCAGGACTGATTTTGCATCACTTCCCATCACTGTTTTGGAAAGGAAACAGAAGAAAACTGAAGTATCTCAGGAGATGGGGGTACTGGTATGGTTTGGGTGAATTGGGGAACTTTTGTGAAAACTTGTGCAAATTGATGAGGCTTTTGACTAACATTCTGGAGTGTTTGGGGAGTATTTTTACACCACTATTTTATGGTGTACATTGTACAGAAATCATATGGATTAGCAGTGGAATTGTATTGTTAACAGTGGAGAAGGGAGAGTATCTTCCACCTGAGAGTAACAGACTATCTCAAGTTCCAGGTACATAGTGTACACAGCTCCAGTTTCTTGCTGCTGCTCACCACCCTTCAGCATATGATGCCTGAGACAACTGTGGCACTGTGTTATGGTGGGGCCAGCCTTGTGAAACATCATTATATCTGGAATGGATTAAGATGTACTGAGGCCTTACATTACATTGAATCGAAGAGACCTTTTGGGCATTGTCACAGAGGCTGTATTCTGCATGGGAAGGGGTGCGTCAAATGCTCCTGCTTGCATTACCTTCCAAACACAGTCTCTCAGGTAGAAAGCAAGGCCTTTCTTTAAACTCAAAGAGTCCTCAACCATAGAAATGGCTACAGCACCAGTAAGTAGCTTGAAGACAGACCTTGTCAAGGGCCAGGTGTGTGGTTGCAGGATGGGGAGTCCAAACAATGATAGATGATGCAAGTTAGCCTCAAGGAGCAGCAAAAATCACAAATCAATAACATTAAGCTAGCTACAAAAGGGGCTTCACTTTAGCTACCTGGTTTCCTTGGCTGGCATTTTCACATGGATAAAGGCTTATCTTAAGCTTTTTCCAAGTCCCTCTGGGCTTCCAGTTCACTTGGACATCTTGGTAACCAACATGTTAGGTAACCAAGAAAAGCCTCAGAGCAACTGCTACTTCAATTTTTCCCCACAGTTCTTGACTCCCCCAGAAACTGGGTCCAAAGGAGCTACTTGCACCCCTCCTCCTGTTCTGTAGCTTCTGCCTTCTAGCTATCTCCCATCAATATGTGCCAGTGTTCTTTTATTGGCCTCCTGGTCACACTCCCTTTCTGCTGTTTTAATTGAGACCAGCATCTCCTTCTGCTTTCTTCCTGATGCCAGGGAATAGCAGAGGCAATACTTCTGGTGAGTCCTACTCTTCCATGGATATCTTGTTGCTAATTTGTATTACATGTCTTGGGGTAGCTGTGTTGGCCATATAGCAAAGTCCAACAACATCTAATATCCATCAAACAGTGATATCTTTATTAGTTAGAGATAGAACAAGTACTCAGAAATGTTCTTGCCCTCTGTGAGAAACAGTGTCTTAACACACTGAGATACTCTGTTGAAAAAATTGTGAGATTTTCCACAAGGAGTTATTTTTCTTGGGGGAGGGTTGCTTTTAAAGTCATTTTGAGTGTTTGTGTGAAGTACCATTTGCACAACAAACAGCAGTTTTGTACAAAGAAACAGAACATTTTTTCTCACAAAAAGATCCAGGAGCATGACAAGTCACTTGAAAAATGTGAACAGATTCTCATAATTTTGCCCAGAAGTGGGGAAAGCTTTGAAATTATGTGTCCTTACATACAAAGAATGAAATAATGTTTGCATTCTTAATATTCCAAATGTTTAGTTTACATGAGTGATTTTGTGTTCTGTATTTACAGACTCCTCATAACCTGAGGCCTTTTGCTGTAGCTGGCTTAGTTTGTGTATAAGGGGGGATGCAGACCAGGGTGTCAGGGACGGCCTGGTCCGGAGCGACGCGGGACCTTGACAGCCGGACCGCGGCGCTCCTGCAGCATCCCTGGAAGGAGCGCAAAATCAGCGCTCCTTCCACAAGATAGGGAAAGTGCGCCCTAAATGTGTAGGGCACACTTTCCCTGCCTTTTCCGCCGCAGCGCATGTGGTCGCTGCAGCGGGAGGTTGCCCCGGAAGCGCCGGCCGTGCGGAGGGCCGGCAGCTCCCGGGGCGACCTCAGGAAGAGGAAGGAGCGCCGCTCATGCGGTGGCTCTTCCTCTTCCGGGTCTCGCAGATGACTCTTTTAGTCGTCTGCCGAGGCCCTAAATCATTACTTCTTTATATCTATCCAAGGAACTAGGTGCAACTGTATCCCTGATCAGCAAATGGTCTCTAAGGCAGTGTGAAAGAAAAGCACTTGGTCCTCTCATTTGGAAACTTTGAGGAGGTGGAAAGAAGTTGCAGCCAATGGTGGTCCTGCTGTGCCCCAGTTCTGCCAGCCTTTTCATAACAGCCATTTCCACAAGACTGGCACCACATTAATCATTAGTAGTGCTTAGTGCCTTTGGCCCACTTGCCAAGGCTAGGAAGATGCCATGATAGAGGCCTTGCCAGTTCAGAATGAATCTGATTTATAATTAAATTAATTCCAGACATTCAGAATATGGCTTGAAATTAACCCACTTGAAATTTCCCATTTCTAATATCTGACCTGTGTAGGACTTTAGCATGTTATTATCTGGTGATGGGGAAAGAGTACATCTCTAACCCTTCTGTTTGAAATGATGTAGAGTACACCTCTAACCCTTCTGTTTGAAAAGTAGTACATTATACTCAGTGGCTCACACAAAAGCAGCAAAAGCAAAGCAGCTTCATTTATATACCGCTTCATATCACGCTATGGGATGCAAAAGCAATCTTGTCTCCACCTTCCATTGGGATAGTTGATGAATGGAATAGACAGTAGGATGTAGAAAGAAGTACATTATTGTAACATTTTTACATTAAATGTAACATTTTTATTCAGACTGAATTAATTTTAAACAAATACATTACAAGTCTGTATCCAATATCTGATGTGTGAGTTGTTTAACATCTGGGGACTGAATTCTGTTGGTAGTCCCAGACAGATGAGACTCATTGAATCAGCTATTTAATAGTGATTCAACACTAATGTAAATACCATTTTTTTCAATGGGTCTTACTGTAGTTGGAACTACCAGAGACAGGAGTGAGAATAATGTAGCTGCTCAGATGCTGTTGGACTATAAGCCAACAATGATTAGGAAAGCTGGAAGTCTAGTAAAATCTGGATGATATCACAGAGATCATAGCCTCCACGGAAAGGATTATGTCAAAACCTGCAGTTTGAATGAACTTTTCAGTCAAGATCACTGCCACTCACATAGGGAGAAGAGGCTTCATTTTAAGCTTGGAGAGTGCTCATATAGGTAACTAGAGACTATACCAGTAAAAGTAGCTTCAGGGTGAGCTTCTATTGGACACAGCTTCAGTTTAAGACAATTGGTATAACAATGGTAGGGAGTTGTAGGACAAGGGAGCCCAGGAGGGAATAGAGTGAGGGAGAGAATGGGGTCTACATAAAAACTGATAGTAAAATAATAGGTCAGAACAGACAAAGCTCCAATCCATGGATATGGAGAGCCAACTGTATTGCAATGATGGGAGCTAACTATGTAACGTGTCTAGTTTCTGCTGAAATGGACAGTGTCCATAAAAGCTAATCAGAGAAAAGTTTGTTAGTTTTTAGAGTGCTAGAAGACTTTGTTGTTTCCAGTTTTAACTAACTAATATAGAAATCCTTTCACCTCCATGCATGAATGTATCCCAAGGCTTCTGCTAATCCTCAAACTTTCTTCTGATTTCTACAGAGATTAAAGAACTTCCTTTCTTTTGGATTATACTTCTCAGAATCCCCAGGTCAACATGATCACTGCTGTTAGAGAATCCTGGGTACTGTAGTTGGAAAAGAATTTTTCCCAAGCTCTGGATTTGCAGTTGGTAACTTGAGTGGCCTCAAATCCGATGTAACAAGAAACAAGAAGTATGACCCTGAAGGCACACAAAAAGAGCTTGCAAAAATAAAATAAATAAAAATCATTTGTCTCAAAGACTAACCCATCAGGGGTAGGGAAGAAAGAAAGCCATTTGTAGCAAATCTGGCATAAACAGCCTTTTCTAAACTTGAGTGTAACCAATAGGATAATTGTCAACAATATCTCATAACACTTACCTTTCTAGGTAGAACTTTAGCTCAAGGGTGCATGTTAAGCCTTGGACATGTGAGAAAATTATTAATCATTAATAGCTACAGGCATTGTTTTCAATAGCAAACTTAAAAGTGCCACAATAAAGAAAAACGTGTTGAACAAAAATGATATTGTGCTAGACAGCTCCCAAGCTGCATGGGTTTTATCACACAGAGCATACATCGAGGGTTACACTGGAATTACTTCCCAAAATCTGTTGTTATGAATCATAACCAAAAAACAAACAAAAAAACAAACAAACCAAAAAAACACAAACACCCTCTCTTCTTATAAAAGGTTGCCTTCATTTCAATATGACTTGTGTAGAAATGAATCTTAGGAATTTATCACATGAGGCTAGTAAAGCACAATTACAATAGGATAATAGCAGCTGTAGCAATTACTTGTCACACAATGTTGTGTCTCTCCTGTTGCTGCTTTGCATTTCAATTGCTGGTGGAGCACACCTTGTCATTGACGGGGAACTCAACCTGCAGTGCTTTGTATGTTGTTGAACCATAGCTCCCACTATCCCTGACCACTATTCATTATGGCTGCGGATGATGGGAATTCAAATGAAACATCATTTCTAGAGACATAAGACTACAATAAATTGCTGGTCTCAACTAGAGTAGAACTATTAAATTAATTGGTGTAAGATAATTCAGTACTTCTGTACATCCAATGGAGTTAATATGCATAAGAAGCAACACCTGTTGAAACTACACAGCTATTGAAGGAGTCCTGTCTGTCATTTCATCTGGCAGCCCTATCTGGATGAGAAAAATCTTGTAATGCTCAATACGTATTCTAGAAAAAGAGGTGTAGAGCACTTTTTTCCCTACCTGTTTTTCTAACGAAATATACAATTCCTGAAATCCCAGCACATGCAGTGGTTATTCAGGCCTGTCCAAAACAATTAGATGGTGGGGTGGAAAGTGATTTCATGACTCCCTGCTGTAATCTCTTTATGTCCCATAGCAGGAGATTTGATTGCCTACATTTTAGCATGCATAACCAGTTTGTTATGCCCTTATGAGTCTGCATAAGCACCAATAATAATAATAATAATAATAATAATAATAATAATAATGGTGATGATGCTAACTATGAATTATGGCTAAAGCATATTTTATGGTACCCTTTACTTTAACACCCTGTAACCTTACATTGCATATGGAAGTGACAGCAAAGTTGCTGTGTAATCAAATCAGCCAAATGCTTATCTGTTTAAACTTTGGCTCTTGAATTACCCTCCAGCAAATGCTGCCCTTGAGAGAATGTGTTTCTTTTATGGGGCTTCTCCTTCCATTCCCACAACTTTGTGGTTATATCTGTGTCTTGTTCCCTGCCTACATGGAATAGGGAATTACTTCGCATATTAATCCTTCCACAGAGTCTTTTGAAACTATTTGATCTTCAGGCACTTTTCTGTAGTTTATGAATTCACCCCTGGGAGCACAATGTACTGTGGATTGTGATGATCTATATAGGAGCTAGGAATTTCAGTCTTCTTTTATTCTTTCATAGGAGAACAATTTTTTAAAAAATGTTTTCTCTATGTTGGATGAGTTTACGAGGTTTTTTTGCACATTTTAAAAATAATTTCTCACATTTTGAAACTTTGTTACAAAAAAATCTCTTTGCATGAAAATGGTTTTAAAAAGAAAAAGAAACATTGTCTGTTGTTGGTGTTGTTGTTAACTGCCCTTGAGTCATGGCATACCTATGAATAAGGCATTTCCAAGACATCCCCCCCCTCCTCTACTCCATTGCTTAGGTCCTACAAATTCAGGCCTGTGACCTCCTTGATTAAGTCTATACATCTGATATATGGTCTTCCTCTTGTTCTACTTCCATCCACCTTTCCCAGGACCCATTTATTTGCTTTTGTGGCTGCCCATAGTATCCTCAGCACTCTCCTCCATCACCACATCTCAGATCAGTTAATTTTCTTCTTACCTGCTTTCTTCACTGTCCAATTCTCACATCCATACAACACAATGGGCAATACAATGGCTTGGGTGATTCTAACCTTAGTGCTCAGCTGTATATCTTTGCATTTTGCACTTCTTTTTAAAAGAAATATTGCACTTTGCTTGAAATACCTTGGCTGGCATTGTGTTACACAGTTATGGGATCATAAGGTAGAGACCTATGTTCTCATAGCTGCTGAATCTTCATATTTATGCTCATGAGTGACTGAACATGATCCCCCAAATCTACTTTTGCTGCATGGTAGTGCATTTCTGAGGTACTGAAGTGAGAAATTACATCTCTAGTGTGACAGGATCCTGAAAGATCTTTCCATCTGCCTGCTCTCTGTGTGGCCATGGCCAAGAAAGCACTGCAGATGTCCTGATCTCCCCAATCTCCAGTGTCTTAGAAATGCTTTGATTGATGTGCTGTTCAAGCTGCAAAAGCATGGATTTATTTTATTTTATTTTATTTTTGTTAGTATGGCTTCATCAAATATATGTGTATTGATGGAGCTCTATCATCATAGTTACATTGGCAATACAAGATTCCAATGATTGTTTTTCCTACAAAAACCATCTGTATTTTCTCAAGGAGACTATGAATGTATGTGTCTGTATTTGCATAAAACCCACCAAATGCAAAAGAATGTGTTGGCCATTTTTCTCTGACTCAAAGAGGAAAAAAAATCACAGCACTTTACAGTCTTTTTTCCCAATAGGGTGTCTTGTCATGCCCTTTCTCACTGAGGGTAAATATTCTTTGCAACTCTAACTAAGGCATTTTCCAATGGGTCACTATTGTTGAATGGCAAATTATAAAACATGGTAGGAAGGAGGAAGAGCTTCATCTTCCAAATCTGGGCTGATATCCTGTTAGCATTTTGCACACACATAATTTCCCTCATGAAGTCTGTATTCCCCCTTAGTCTCTTCCCCACATGTGAAGTGAGAGACTATCCACACTCAGTGGGGAAACACTCTCCTAAGATATGGTCTGCAAGTGGAGTGGGCTGAGTCAGTGACTTTTCCCCTTTCAGTTGCTGGAATCAAACTGGATTTCTTTTGATGCTTGTGTTTACAATAAAAGCTGACTCTGGATTTTTATGATCTCTGGACTGTTTCTTAACATTCCTATGTGCTACCTTGGACTTTGCATAGGATTTATGTCTCACAACCCTGGACCGTTGGATGTTGGATCCTGATTGTTTCTTTGGCTTTGAATTTCTGTCACCCAGTCTGCTGGTGCAGTGTGAGAACAGGACAGGTTGATTCTTCTTTAAATGGATGATTAAGTCCACAGTTTCACCTAGTTTTATACTGTTTCATTAAAGTAAACAATATAATAATTACAGTTTTTTTAGACTTTTCCTGGCATAATCAATAGACAAGACACCAAAGGCTTTGGGAGAGGCATCAAGGTGAGCTTCCACTTTGAGTCCCAAAGTCTCAGAACAGTCTGAACCTCCTAACTGAAATGGCCAATTGTTTGACTAGGGTCTAAATATTGTTTTTAAATTTATTTTTAACATGTCCTAAAACAGTGCATTTCAAGCTATCTGATGTGGGGAACCATGTACCAGTACAAGTACCAGTACCATATTTGGCCAGAATTGTTTTGGGTTTTTTTTTTTTTTTTTTTTTTTACTGGAAACTTGCTAAGGATTCACAGCCAATGGCTCAGAGACAGGAACTGTCCATGGGCCACCCCTTTGAATAGTACAGTCCTAGAAGTTATTCTTGTCAAATAAAAAAAACAAAAACCACCCAGCTTTTTTAGCCCACATTGGAAAAGTTTCTAAAAATTAAACAAGTCTTTCAAAGGCCAGAGGGGCAAAGTGTGTTCCCCTCAGATGCAGTCCTACTGCTACTCCTTCTAGCCATCATAACTAATGGTTACAAAAGAGAGGAGTTGCAGTTCAACAAAATTTGGAAGATCATACATTTTCCACTTTGAACTATTACAGCAACACTGGGTACATTTTCTTGTGGCTCTGTTCAGTTAAAGCTTTTAAGTATTAAAGTAACTGGGTATAAGCTGAAGAGGCATAAATGAAGTGCAGCAATATGTGTTTCTTGATCAGTTAGATCAAGGAGTCTTAACAGTATTTTAAAGACTAACATTCAGATGTGTTGAAGTGGGCTGCATTCTGTTGAAATGGTCTGCAGCCCATTTTAATGAGCTACCTTCCACTGAAGTTGCTAGAATCTACTGAAACTTAGGGCCTAAGCAGACTGCCAGAAATAGTGCACATTAAATTGAGGCACTGTCCTGGCTCAGTGCTAGGGAATCATGGGAGCTGTAATTTATTGTGGCACCAGAGCTCTCAGACAGAGAAGGCTCAATGTCCCAGAAAAAAATACAGTTCCCATGATTCCCTAACACTGAGCCAGGGCAGTGCCTCAATTTAATGTGCACTATTTTTGGCAGTCTGCTTAGGCCTTTAAGCTGAATTAAAATTGTTCTTTAAGATAACACTAGACCTTTTTGTGTTTCATATAAATTGTGAATATATGATTATTGTTGTTTTATTTATATGCTACATGACATGATAACATCTGTCAGCGGTTAAAATACATATAGTGGTATCTGATGGGTATCTGGCATCTAGTGGTGTATCCTTGGTACCTGCCAGTGTTTGGTTCCAGGACCACCAGAATCCATTGAAGTTCAAGTTCCATTATATACAATGGTGCAGTAAAATGGTGTCCCTTATATTTAATGGCAAAATCAAGGTTTGCTTTTTGCTTTTTGTTTTTAATTTCAAGCTGTGGATGCCTGAATCTGTAGATGCAGAATCTGTAGATATGGAGAGTGGAATGTACTTGCCACTTGTGACTCTGGTGTCAGGGCAGTGAATTGCTTCCAGGCTTTAGTCCAAACTCAAAGGCTTTATCAATGGTGTTGAACGATTTTGTGGCTAAAAACTCGAGTGAAGTTACTGCTTCACTAACATAGGAGCCATGGGCTGCCACTGAATTAGACTATGGATCTAAAAAATAAATGAGTAAATCTGTAGATTTACATAATTGTATATTAATTAAAGTTAGAAAAGAGGAGTGCATAGTAATCAGAACAAGTGTTAAAGCTAAAGGCCTAATTCTAGTAAAACACAACTGCTTGTAATCAGAAGACAGGCCCCTTCTTAAAAGGAAATCCAGTTTGGGAAAGAAAAACACTGAGCAAAGTATTGGGGGGCACCTAAACTCTTTTTTTACTTAACATGTCTTCACAGCAAATTACTCTTGTTAGTCATTGCCTGTCATGGGTTTACAAACCTCTTTACTGAGACTTCTGTTACATCCCTGAGGCTATTCATCTGTACAGAGTTTTACACAACCTTCAGACAGTTTTCACTTCTGTAATCTATCCAAAACAGTCAAATGGTT
Organism: Phrynosoma blainvillii; assembly: GCA_026167975.1. Lineage (NCBI taxonomy): Eukaryota > Metazoa > Chordata > Lepidosauria > Squamata > Phrynosomatidae > Phrynosoma > Phrynosoma blainvillii. The sequence continues at coordinate 24,140,137 of JANUYF010000002.1, forward strand.
TTAGAAACCCATGGTTTGCTTACAGTGTATATTTGAGGTGTCTGTGAACTCACAGGGCCTGTGTCTGTGGTAGACTGCTGGACTAGAAAGAGAAATGGCACTATTTACCCTAACACCTCAGAATCTTTTAAAATTTCATTTGTGACTGAATTTGCAGCACTGAAGTACTCCTGTGAAAGTAGCAAATGTAATGTACCACTTAGTCTCCTTTTAGCCTGTTGCAAACAATTAAATGTAATGATTACAGCACTCGAATATCCCCAAGAATGTCCAGGCTATTGTGTTTGACTGTGTCAAAATGCATGCTTAATTTAGACATTAATTACAGGGGCTATTGCAATAGCTGGGAACTAGTATGGTGTAGTGATTTGAACATTGGATTATGACTCTGGAGACCAGGGTTCATTTTCCTGCTCAGCCATGGAAACACGGGTAACCTGGACAAGTCACACACTCTTACCTTCTGATAAGTTCACCTTAGTGTGTCCATAAGTTGGAAATGACTTGAAGGAAAACAACAACAACAACAACAGCACGGAACAAAGTGTTGTATAACTGAAGCAGACCAAGATTTTGTATGGCTGAGAATAATGTAAAAGTTCTACTGGGAAGACTACACTATTAAGTCTCTCATCTCTTTGCTCCATCCATAGATTCTGTGTGCAGTTGCTGCCTCCCTAGTCATTTGGTGGCTAGTGGAGATCAGAAGTAGGATGACCTCATAACTGTACATAGACCAATGACATAATTCCCTGAGATGCAGTGGGTTCTTCTGGAGGTCTCAATGGATGGTGTAATCATTCACCGTCTGGCTATAGGAACATAGCCACCAGTTAGTTGGGACATTTTAGTGGAAACATACTCATTAACTGGCCATGGCAGAGCTTCAGTGACTAAACAATGACTCTGGGAGGACTTTGATCCTTGTGTAGGAAGGATGAGAATACCAATGTCCAAAACACTAAAAAGAAGAAAAGGAGAAGTACCAATAGAAGTAGGAACAGAAAAAATGTCAGAGGAAGAAGAAGAAAAAGAAAGAAAAAGAACAGTCAAAGAAAGAAAGAATAGAAGAAAGTAAAACATACACAGGCATAAAGTGAACTTACAGCTGTATCCCTAACAAACAGGATCCCAGCCTGTGACTGATTTGTGTCATTGTGTGATATAGATTTGCATCTGTGTTATCATTTTTAAAAGAAGGAGGTCACCAGGCTTTTGAATGAGGAACATGATGTGCTGTTAGGCCAGCTGTGAGCATACCCACAACACATTGTGATAATTTGAACCTGCAATGCAAACCTTTTCTGAAGCAGTATGTTTAAATCTGTACTGGATTTTAACCTTCATATTTTGTTTTCTTGAGTTGACTTCCAATGAAAGCTTTCATTCAGAGAGAAACCAGTAGCACAGAGTAGATTAGACTCCTATAATTTCTAAGCTTTATCTCCCAGAAGAAGATTTCTGAGTGCAATGAGAAAAGTTTTCTTCACAAAGCTCATCTTATTGTGGGAATGTTTTTTAAAAATGTCTTTGGCTAAAGCTCAGCAATTTTTATGGTTCCCCTTACAGTCCTGCGACACTCTGCATAGTAATTAGAAGATCTTGCACGAGGGAAGGAAAGCACACACCAAAAAGTTGCTGTGTCAAGTTCTGGCTAAATCTCAATAGGCATTCTAATGTCAGAAAAGTGTGAAAAGTTCAAACTACTCCTGTTTAATACTACCTCCCTCAAACACTTATCCATCTGCCTCCTCTACATTTCAATATAATAATTCCCAAAAGCCTTCTACACATAAACAAGGTTGATTATATTGTTTTCTATCTCCTTTAGTAAATTGCAGAGCTAAGGAAGATGTAGAAGGAGGTATGAGCATCACATTATTGTCTCACAATCAGGTTCTCTCCTTCTGTAGCTTTTGCCCTGTGCCATTGCTGGGGATTGGATATTGAGCTAGATGGATCATTAGATGACCTAGAATAGGCACACAAAGATTACATTAGGCTGACATACTCAGACAGCATTTTAAACTGAGACATAAAATGCAAGCTGTGGTTGGTAGACACAGGTTTGAAAAGGGAATAGACAGAATTTTACCATGGGCTCTATTTAGAAACATAGTGAGTGAATGCCTAATTTTACAATGAAAGCCATCATGGATATTATGCACAGCTATCATTTTTGTTGGGATTGCACTACTGAGAAGGGGATCTGGTCTTTTGCATGGCAGATGTAATAAGCAATTTTAAATATTCTGTGATCCATGTGAGATACAATAATGGTTTAAAATTGCATTGGAAAAAAGCACATACCCCCACCATAAGTGTGTGTATGTAAGCAAGTGACCAAAATATTGGATACCAGTGTGTCAGAAGGCAGGAATATATATGGGTACAATCAGGCCTGACACGAACATTTTGCATTAGGGATGAAAGGAGTATTTTAAAAAATATCCAATTAATGGTTGGAAAAGAAGTTTTCCAAGGAGAATTTCCTCATGTTGAGGCAGCGAAGCAGCTGCGGCAGTGACGGAGCCGGGGAGGTCTAGAAGCTTCTTTAAGAAGCTGCTTTCCACCACCACCACCGGCAGCGGAGCAGCTGCAGTATTAAAGTCCCTCCACTGGCTGCCTATGAGTTTCCGGGCCCAGTACAAGGTGTTGGTTATCACCTTTAAAGCCCTAAATGGCTTGGGTCCAAGCTATATTCGGGACTGCCTTCTCCCTTACAATCCTCCCCACACACTCCAGTCCTCTGGGAGGAATTTGCTTCAGCCACAAAAAGCTAGGGTTTCGGCTACCTCCCAGAGGGCATTTTCTATGGTCACCCCCAGATTATGGAATGGCCTGCCGGATGAGATCCGTCTGCCTACATCCTTAGACAGCTTTAAAAAGGCTGTTAAGATGGATCTCTTCTGGCAGGCCTTTCCAGGATAGATATCCCGGCCTCAGAAATTCTTTTTACGGGAGCCCTCCAGGAATTTCCTATTAGTTTGCCTCCTAGTCAATTTGTGATCACTGCCTTTCCTTTCCTTTGATTGTTATCAATGTGTGTTTGTTTTAATCTGTTGGTTTTAACTCTGTTGGTTTAATACTTTTTTAAGGGGTGAGGGCATATTATATTTTTATCATTTGTAAGCCGCCCTGATTGAGCTCAGAGGGGTGGGGTATAAATAAATTCTTGTTGTTGTTGTTATTATTATTATTATTATCTTTGTCATTAGTGACTTTTCTGCATGGTTGTTTTGCACAGGGAAAAAAAACAGTTTTCTGTGCAAACAAGTGGGCTTTTTCACAGAAGAATTCACAAGCAAATAGTCTTTAAAACTGTGAAGTCATAGGCTTTCACAAGCAAATAGTCTTTAAAACTGTGTACTTTTTGAGGACTTACTTGCAGGAGGAGAGAAATTGCTAAAATTATCCTTCCTTGCTAAAATTATTGCTTCCTTCAAGAATGAAATTAGAAATAAAGATTTACATCCTTATTTGACATTCTTGGACATCTGACCAGGCACCATGCTTCCATTCCCATCATTACCCCTCCCTGGCACTGGAGTTGTTTCCTTTTGTTACTCCCCCTGGCAGTACCGGTGGTGGCCCTGGCAGTGTGCGAGCTTATCTGGTGGTCACAGCATTGCCCAGCATGTACTTGGTTCCCAGACCACTTCATGGGTTTTCCTATCCACCATTACAGTAAAGTTGCTGTTTCTTGGTTTTTCCGTCTATCCTTCTAGCCTTGGCTGGGGTGACTGATAGCTTCATTAGCACCAGAAGGGCACCAAATAGTGCTAGGAGAATGGCTGATCCCGATGTGAGAGATTTTGCACATCCTGCCACACATAGTCTCAGATGAAGCCATACTTGTAAGACAGCTGGGTTGGAATCCTGTATCAGGGTTCAGTAGTGCAAATTTCTACACATGAAATTAACCATTGATTGTGCTTCACAACCCTTTTGAAGTTGCACAACTGAATGCATGCCCAAATCTGTAACAATGTGCATACACATTACATGCAAATATAGATGTTATTCATCAAACAAATACAGATGTTATGCATCAGACAAAAATGTCCAACTGCTTCCATAGGAGAACATATGTATGCCTAAGAAATCAATAAGATTCTGGCCTAGGGCTTTTAAAATCATGATAGTGCATAACAAGAATTAATACATGAAATGCTTATGAACTTGGGTGTACTATGAAAGAGAGAAAAATATTGTGTGCTTTACTGAAGCTGAGCTCACAAACTATCTCACGAGCATCTCTTAAAGTGCATTGCCTTATCCAAAGGGTAGCAGTTCAATGACACCATATATGAAAACATATGCACATTTGGGGCTAAATCATTTTATAGTCCCAGTGAGATTAGATCCTGTGATGGAAATCAGCACTTAGGGGAATTCCATTGATTGGATGAGTTTACTCTAGTTGGAACTGATAAATGGATTTAGTCCATAAATTAAAATTCCATTTGCTAAAAATAAATGTAAGACCCCAAAATCCAGTTAACCTGAGGAGCTGCATACCCATTTCTCCTCAGTTTCCCTCTCCCTTACTTCCTCTCCTCACATTGTACCAGCATAGTTCTTTCCTTTGGGGGGTTCTTCAATCCTGGGTTATACTATGTAGTAAATGGAGGTTCCCAATGCCTATTTAGTCATGGACATATTTCAGATGTAGACATGAGCTTATGTATATATTTTTTCCCTGTAAAACACATCATAAGCATTGGCAGTTTATGCTTTTCTCTGGCAAGATGCATTCTCTGTCCTTGGCTGTCTCAGAAAGGTGTTTGTTTGTTTTTTTAATGGAAATGTGAAACCTAAAAAAATGTTTTCCAATATCAGGGTGGACTACAGTTACCCCTCCATTCTTGTGGACCTGAAGTCCACGATTTTGAATATTCACGGAGGCATGACCTCCATTAAAACCAATGGGGCGCACCCCATTCAAGCCTGTGGGGCTTCAATATTGGCGAGTCTCTGTTTTTGTGGGGAGAGGAGTCTGGAATGGATCCCCTGTGAAAAAGAGGGCCAACTGTATATTTTTTTCTCTGTACTTTCACTGAGACATGTAAAGGATATTTTCACAGTATAAAGTGAACTTAAATTTTTATGTTTTAAAAATAATCTTTACTTTTAAAATTTATTATTTATTTAAATGTGAGAATTGTATAGTTGGAAGTGATGGGCCTTCCAGCTTATCGCCTTTGCAATGCAGGAAATCTATAGCTCTAGAATGCCTGGCAGATTATCATCCCACACCATTTAGAAATCTCCAAAATAGGAGATCCCACCACCTTCCAAGGTAGACTATACCAATGTTGAACAATCTTTAATGTTAGGAAGTTCTTCCTGTTCTTAGTCAAAGTCTCTTTTCTTGCAATATAAAGTAATTGGGTTGTGACCTACTTTCTGGAGCAACAGAAAACAGACTTACTCCATTGTCTATGTAATAGTGCTTCACACAAAAACCATATTGAAGTGTAGCCATGTTGGCTATACAGCAAAATAAAATAGCATCCAAAATCTATGAAACAGTATGGGGACAATAAAAAATGAACAAAATACATCATGCAAGCTTTTGAAGCTCCACTTTCTTCATCTGACATCTGAAAAAACCAAGAAGAAGAAAAGAGTCCAGAACCCACATGGAGAAAGAAGGGAGTAGCTTCTGCCAGCATTGACATTCTTCCAGACCATCTTAACTGACAACAACAAAAACATCTTGGCAAAATGTATGCCTGTGATGACAATATAGTCAGATTTTTCTTCTTCTCCTGTATGATTTTTAAGTCCTTTGCCTGATGAAGAACCCAGTGGAGCTTTGAAAGCATGAATATTGTATTTGTGCATTTAAAGAAATATATATATTTAAAGTTTTTCAGATATATAAAAACAATGCATATTATACAAATATAGAAGAAAAGAACAAGAAGAAAAACCAAAAACAAATATAGAAAAAGGAAAGAAACTAGGAAACTAGGAAAGAAAAAGTGGCTTCCAATCTTCTCTTCAGTGGTTATTAAACTACATTAAACTATAAGATCAATCAATACCTCTCTCATATGAAAAAAATCAAGGTCTATTGTGTATGTATAATTATCAATCCTTCAAATTAAACCTTTTATAATCAAAGCTATAATCAACAGTAGAAAGTCAATCAAATAATAATAATCTATATATATTCCTAAATCTTAGTAATTTTAATATTTTTTTTGCTATTTATCTTCCTCTCAGTTACATCAGATACATCTATTTCTTTTACTTTCAGATACAAATACTTCTATAAGATCCTCTAATTAAGGCCCTCTTTATTTTCCTTGTATTACTTACCCAACAATAGATCATAAACTGTGTCTCCCAGCTAATCAGAAAAAAGAAAAAAAAATCCCAATTTCCTTATTTTAATACAAATCTCTACTTTTCTAAAACAACAACAACATTATTTTTTTATTTTCTGTAACTTTCCTTAATTACTTTATGCAACCCCACTAAAATTCCTATCCCTTCTAGGCATCTAGACTCTTGTAAACTTTTAAAATAATTTCTTAAATCAACAGACTTTGTTTTATGACTTATTTATAACCTATTCTTTTACATTAGTCAACCACAAATAACGAAACCCTTATTGAAATCTTAAAATAACATCATATAACAAGACCCATGATAGCATCTTAAATCCAGAAAAGCCACCCTTTATCTCTTTCCATCCTATTCGAACTTTACCATTAACCTTTAACCAAACCTGTTCAGTTGAACAAAGTGGGCATCTGTCATCTGATTACATAGTACCTCAGAGGAAATATTTCTTCATGGAAAGCATTCTTAAGCTGATCATCCCTCTCAAATCTCCCCATCTTCTTCATGATCCTTGCTGCAGTTCCATTCTACATCCATTTTTACTCATAAGGTATTGACAAAAATCATCAATATCCCAACTTTAGGGTTTTAGTTTCTAATTCCACATTGCTATATTCTTTTTCCATAAAGAATTTTATTTCCCTTTTACCGACAAATTTATTACATTTTTCTGACTTAAGTCTGCACTCTTAAAACGTCTTAGCAGTAATCCTCAAGATCTCATCCAATAAGATGAAAGACAATAATGATAACCACTGGATTGAAGATTTCTTTTCATCCCATAAACCCCATTATTATTGCAAAGATAGATTAAGACATAAAGTATGGTTTCTGATTCAGTGTCCATGTAGGAGGATGAGCTGATGGAATTTGTCCAGCAACCCTTTCCCTCTCCCCCATTTTGTTCACAGTCAACTGCCACAGTCCCCACAAGTTTGGTGAGGATTTTGGACTTTTGTGGGTGATCTCTTTGCACCCTCCTTGTCAAGAAAGATAAATCACAGGTCAGAACTGGCCTCTACACCAGTGATGGCACCACTGCTGCTGCTCTCTCTCATGAAGTCCTATGAAAGAGATGTCAGTTGGCAATTTCCATAGCCAGAAGTCCATATTTTGTACATTTTTGGTAGGCATAATAAAGATATCCGTGTTTATGGATATCATTGTCAAACACAACAACAACATGTATGAGACAACATACAGCCTGTAACTGAAATTCTTGAGACAAGAATGGAGGAATTTATTGATGGCAAATTTATTGTGTTAACAGTCAAGAATAGCTTAAAAGAAACTTTGGCTATAAATGTATAAATATTTTGTTTGTGATGAACAACACATACAGTAAATTCAAACAAAAGTCCATCAGTGATACCTTTATTGGCCAACCAAAATGCACATTATACTTGTTGCAAGCTTTCAAAGCTCCATGGGCTTCTTCATCAGGCAAGATGTTACAAACCAAACAGGAAAAAAACAACTGGAGATGTTAGTAAAGAATCTGTAATACGGTACAGATAATACAGTAAAGAATCTGAACTAGAAACAAGCACAGATGCATAGAAGAGCTACAAGAAGAGATAGCACAAATATTCAGAAGAAACAGAGGAAACATCAAGAAGATTGTGGAAGAGGAAGTAACTAATGTATAAGGCAGGGGTAGGCAACCTTTCCCCTTTAAGGGCCGAGGGACTTCAGCTCCCAGAATCCCAGGAGCTATTGGCCAACATGAGATTATTGGCCAACATGGCTGAGGCTTCTGGGAGCTGGAGTCCCTCAGCCCTTAAAGGGGAAAGGTTGCCTACCCCTGGTATAAGGGTTAAGAATGTGGTGGAGTTTGTAAGGTAGAATCTGTGTGTAATAGTGTTAGTCAGGGGTAGGCAACCTTTCCCCTTTAAGGGCCGAGGGACTTCAGCTCCCAGAAGCCTCAGCCATGTTGGCCAATAGTCCCATGTTGGCCAATAGCTCCTGGGATTCTAGGACCTGAAGTCCCTTGGCCCTTAAAGGGGAAAGGTTGCCTACCCCTAGTGTTAGTGGTGGGAAACAATGTCAGCATATCTGAGTGAATTGGTCTGTTTGTTTTATCTCTTTAAAACTGCAATAAAAATTTTTTTTTAAATAAAACATTCAGCCTGTAACTATAAAAGTATCTAAAACAGCTACAGATGCATCACTAAATGAAGGAAGGTATCCCTAAGTATGTTAGGAATCTAATGTCACTTAGTTGTGGCCCAGTTATATCAAACTGTAATGCATTATGAGTATCTTGCTATTTAACTTCCAACCTCTGGTGGATTACTTGTAACATGTTACAAGTAATAAGTCTCCCACTAACATGTTATGCTTTATGTCATATTGCATGCCTAAGTAGTTTTAAAAAGCAACATAATGAAAACCAGCATTGTTGTTTTTTTAATGTAGTTAGTGGCCTTTACCCATAACTTCAAAACTGTTTTTGAAGGAGTCATTCTGGGGGATTTGTGGCTATTTTGTTTTTATAAGTGATTTTAAAAAATAAAGAGTAAAAAAACCCCCTTAAAAATGCTAAATTAAAAGGGTAATAACTTCCAGCTCCATTACTAATAGTGATTTTTAAAAGTAGCAGACAATAACAAACACATTCTGTTTCATTTTTCCAAATAAGCTCTAGCTTCATGCTGCTTTCCACCTTTGCTTTCTGGTGGCTCTGTTATTAATCAACATCAACATTAAATAAAAAATATTTGACTCTGTTAATGATATACTATCAATTAGATAAAGTGATGAACAGGTGGCTTTCCCCCATTTTGCTGTAAATATGGTTCCATATGCTGAATAATTCACAAGAAGTGTCAGTCCATTTATTTGTTGCTTATTCTGTTGCTTCAGAACACACACAAACAAAAACAGAAACACACATACACGGACGATCAAATTTAAAAAATACAAACTTAATTCTGACCAGTGCCCAGGTAGCATTTATATGGATCTGATCCAAAAGACCTTGTCTATTTTGGAAAAATAATAATAATGGAGTATTGATCAGATTCATCTGGCTCCTTTAGTTCCCTTTTTCTTCATGTTTCTGGCTGTTTGATATGCATTTACAGCCAGTCATGATAGAACAGTATGCATTTGTATACTGATTCTCCATTTGTGATACAAATCCTGTTTTCTTCCCTGGAATATAGGGATAGTTCTTCTATTTACTATGGAGCCCAGAGGCTTCATTCATGTAATGACATATGTTTTGGGGGGCTGTAAATTATATAGGCATTACAGACATAGGGTTGCCAGATTGGATGTGGGATGAGGCTCCTGGAACTTTAAACCTTAACAGATCTTGGAGTAGGATGAAGTACCATAAAGCTATGTCAATCTCTATCTTATCTTTATTTCTCCATATGGGCCCAAATATAATTAAAATCTACTACACTTACAATGATGCATAATGCAGAAGTTTCAAAGCAATTAAATAAGCAACCCTATAAACCAGGAATTTTTAAAAGTTAAAAAGATGTTACAACATAATAATAATGGCAAAAATACGGTTCTCCCCAATTAAAGGACCATGTACAATGACCATTTGGCAGTCAAAGGCCTGGGCAGATAAGAAGGTATTTACCTGCCGGTGATAAAGAGAGGAGAATTGGGGCCAACCTAGTCTACATCAACACTGCAGAAATAATCCAGTTTGATACCACTTTAACTGTCATGTCTCAATGCTATGGAATTTTAGGAACTGGAGTGTCTTGTAGAACCAGAGCTCTCTGACAGAGAAGGCTAAATATCTCACAAAACTACATATCCCAGAATTCCATAGCATTGAGACATGACAGTTAAAGTGACATCAAACTGGAATATTTCTGCAGTGTGGATGGAGTCCTGGTCCTTCATGGGGGAGTGGCCATTATGTATAAGAAAGGCTATTTTGAGATATCTGACCACACTCTGAGAATTTTTGTGTGTGCTTTTTCAATTGATTTCTCTTTTGCATTTGCCTTTTTTTCAAGTCCCCCATGCACCCATGTCCTGTGCAGAATACAGTTTTTCTCAACAAAAACATATTTTGCAAAAATGCATTTTTCCTGTCAAAACATATCCCCCCCCCCAAATTTTAACCCCTCCAAAAATATGAGAATGAAAAAAAGCATCCTAAAATGTGCAGAAGTTCTCATAATCTCACCCAGAAAAAAAGAACATATTTGCATGTGAGAAGTAAACAAGTAAAAAATGTACATCCTTTCTTGGGGCTTTCCTCCTGAAAAGAAAGGGAATGGGAGAACGCTTTGGTTCTCTGTGCATGGCCCTTGTGATACACACCACCCAGCATTTACAACTAGGTAATTGAGAAATCTTTGTTTAGCACAAGGCAATATGGACAGAATTAGAATGAGGCAGTGAAAATATGTCCTCAATAGCACCCTGTGGATTGAATATATTGATCTCATTAGTATTTAAAGATATAATAATGAAGGACTGTCAGGGTTTTCCCCCCTCCTCTTCCTTTTGTATGTGTATGTGCTTCTTTTCCTACAGGCTCTTTTAAATGCAGATGATTTCCTCCCCTCTGCTGTTACAAAAGATTAGAAGAGGACAAAAGGAAGAAAACAAAAAAAGGAAGGGGGAGTAGAGTTGGTTTTCTTTCACCTAGAAATGAAATCCATTTAATTCACCCTGACTATCTTTCTTCTACTGTTAAATATAAACTAAATAGTTTAATATGGATTTATATAATGAGCTCCCAAATTGATTTTTGCAGTGCAAGCCTAGTTTTAGTGTTTAGGTTCAGTCGTTTAATGAGATCCAAAGAATACTCTTGTACCAGGACATTAAGCTGTATGTTCCTATTGTTGTGGTGTTGCTACAATGGTAATAGTGTGTGTTTATATCTCTATGTGCATTTTCTGAAGTTGGGCCCTTCCCAGTAATATTTCCTTTGAGACAGACAGAAAGCTATAGAGAGATTTCAACTTTATAAATGCCTATTCTGTCTTTATTAGGTCATCAAAGCAGTTGACAATTAAAATCAAGAAGAAACATTTTAATTAATTAATTAATTAATAATAAGTTTTATTTATAACCCACCCCTCTGCTTGGCAATTGGGGCGAGGTACAGCAAGTTAAAAATACAGCAAGTAAAAACATTTCATCCTCTCCCCCTGACCCTCCCACCCCTTAAAACAGGATTAAACTATTATCAGATTAAAATCAAATTACACAATTAAAAGCAACAGTACTGCCGGATTTGGCCTATCTGTTGGAATGGCAGAAAAAAGGATATCAAGTAGCCTCCAATTTAGCTGGGTAGCTATTCCCGGTTTAAAAATAGCCAAAATGTAGCTATATAGAGACAAATAGATATAGGTATATGTTGACTGCTGTATATACATGACTAGGAGTTGACCTTATGTATTATCGAGGGCAGATTTGGGGGCCAAATTTATGGATTTTAATATGACCCATGGATAAGTCAAGGGAGAAACTTAGGGGCATGTAACAAAGGATGCAGGGGATGAAGCAAAGAAAAACAATAGCAAAGAACTTTAAAAGATCTAACAAGCATTACTGTTGTGTTCACCCTAAAGGCTGGATGGATGAGAAAGTAAAGCAAATCGGTGTTTCTTTTAGATGCTCCATGGTTCTCACTTTTCAAGAGGGATGTTTCCTTTTTTAATACAAGAGTTAAAGTGCAGTACTTACATTGACACATGGATAAGTTGACCTAGGTTTTTTGGTTCAATTTTTTGACTAAAATTTCTGGACTTATATGTGAGTATATACAGTATATAATATATCCTGCTACTTTCTCACCTGTAAATTATTTTTAGAATGAGAAAGATATGTAGAAATGCCTTTCTTCCTTCCTTCAGTCCTTCCTTCCTTCAGAAAACAATAAAGAATGTGTTTTGGAGGAAAGAGAAGTCTTTGGTCTCCTGGGGCATATGAGCATCTCTGATGGGTAAAATGCAAATATCATGTTGCTCTGAGTGACAGGATAAAATAGGCTTCATATCCTCCCCTCTCCCTCCTTTTTCCCCTGGCAAGTCCCTTCTTTTTAGAAATAAAATATATCACACACCCGATTTCAACATTAATTATTTAGCTGGGATGATCTGCTCATAATTTATGAAATGAGATTCCCTCCAATCTCTGGGGAGGATGACTCCCTGAGAAGAGGCTTCTTTCAATCCATCTCTCTTTCGCTGGGTTCCATGGCCTCTGTTAGATGTATTTGTAATTGGTGTCTAGGTTGGAATGGCAGTGTCAGCCTATCATTTTGGGGTTTAGAGCAGAACACTGGGTAGTTGGATTTGTAATTATAATAGACTTTATCCCTATTTATATTCAGAAGCCTCCTCACCTCACCGTTCCTTCCCCTGGAACTTGAAAGGAGGGTGGAAGGGAGAAAAGATGTATTAGAGCTGTAAAACCTTCTCAGAATACACACCGGTTTTCACCACCGTTGTGAAACTCGCTAGGCTTACAAAAGTAGAATCTACCAGAGGAAAGGAATGTTTTGATTTTGCAAAGTGAGGCTCTCCAGATATTGTTGATCTGCTTCATCCAGCCATCTTTTACCACTGACAATGTTGGCTAGGATAAGCCTGCATGGTGTAGTTGTTTGAGCATTAGGCTGTGACTTTGGAGAACAGGGTTCAAATCCCCACTTGCCATTAAATCCACTGAGTGACCTTGATCAAGTCACACTCTGTCAGCCTCAGGGGTTGATAATGGCAACCTCCCTGTGAAGAAATTTTCCAAGGAAACCCCATGATATGTTTGCCTTAGGGTTACCATATGTTGGAAACAACTTGAAGGTACACAACAACAACAATAACAACAACATGCTGGCTAGGGCTGATGGAAATTAAAATTAAACAAGACTTAGAGGGCTACAGTTTTGCTCACCCATAGTTTATGGCATTCATTGCCTCCTCCCATCTATGGCATGGGAAAACAACCTTGAAGAGAATCACAAGCACCTAGGGCCACATTTTGTCCACCTCTGGTGTAGTGGTTAAGTTTTGTGCTCGAACAAAGAAAACTCGGGTTCAAATCTCTGATTGGGCAGGAAGTTTAATGGGTAACATTGAGCCAGTAGTTCTGTCTTGGCTTGACCTACTTGAAGTGAAGAGGAAGAAACCCATGTACATTTACTTGAGCAAATTGGAGGGTAGGCAGAACTATTGTAAGCCACAACCCATTCTCTATTTCACTACAGCATACTCCATAGCTATTGCCATGGTCAAATTGTTCATCTAGACCAAACTTTGATCCTTCAGGTGTTTTGGACTTCAGCTTCCAGAACCCACAGCCAGCTTGACCAACAGTCAAGAATTCTGGGAGATGGAGACCAAAACATCTGGAGTACTAAACTTTGGGAATCACTGATCTAGACCCACATTGTCTATTGCAGTAGAAGAAGTGATCCTACAGATTTTGTTGGATTCTTCTGTCAAACCAAGCCAGCATGCACAGTGGTCAGGGATTATGGGTGGTCCAATTGTTTTTTCCCCACCAGGTAGGGATGCTGGTGAAATCTAACACAGAATCCACAGATACTGGGCTTCCCTGTCCCAAAATGGTGGAATCCTTCCAATACTGGATTGTCTTCTCTCAGTAGAATACGTGGCTTTCTGCATTGTAATTTTACCCCATCAGATGACATACAAAGTGAGTTGCAAAGTATGGGAGTGGTTCTATGTCAAGTGCATATACATTTTTCATATACTTATAAATAATCTGTAATTTTTACTCTTAAACATATGCTTGGCTGCCAGTGGCCATTCATGGAAACACAAAAATGCTATTTAAAATTGCTGGCAGAGATCATATAGTGTCAAACTCCATGGAAAGCAATGTAATTAGCTTATTTGTATTTATTTTATTTTGTCTTATGGGAGAGGGGGGTTGGTTTTAAATACAACAAAAGCTGGCTATCAGAATTGCATGGATTCTAGTTAGAAAGGTTTCTACCACTTTATTCTGATTAAGGAAATCTCAACATGAGAGACTTTGAAAATCCCCACTCTTTAAATTGAGTTTTATTTCCATACAAAGTAGGATTGAATCTCCTCCAGTTCTTTTTGGCACTTTCATCTACTTGCCAACTGTTCTATGTAACCTTTGAGCAGATTAACACATCTTACAAGCATGGAATTTTCTCTTGTAGTCTCTGGTTTTACATTTTGAATTTCCCCTTTGTTTTTGTTTTTTTATCATCTTAAAGGATTTTAAGTCTCCCTATTCTGGAAGACAAGTGGGTTTCTCTCCCCCCCCCCAACAAATACAGACAGCTAAAATTAAAATCACCCTTGACTAAAGGCCTTTTAACACTACACAATTATACTAGTGCAATTCTACTTTAACTGCCATGGGATGTATCCTGTAGAATCCTGGGGATTGTACTTTGATGAGGCACTAGAGCTCTCTGACTGAGAACTCTAAATGTCCCTCCCTAAACTGCTAACTCTGTATTCCATGGGATGCAACCATAGCAGTTAAAGGGGAAGCATAACATTATAACTGTGTAGTGTGAAAGGGCTCCAAGAAAAATAGTTTTTAACCACTCAGCCTGATGTATGGCAGAAGCAACAGCCTCCAGTTTCCTTCTCTCCTACTCGCTCCCATGTTATTTGATAAGACAATATTTGCGTCAATGTGATGTCATTGTCTTGCAAACTTACATTGAGGTCTCATCTGCACTGCAGAAATAAAGCAGTTTGACATCACTTTAACAGCCAAGGCTCAATGCTATGGAATTCTGGGATTTGTAGTTTTGTGAGATATTCAGGCTTATCAGAGAGTTCTCATGCCCCACCTACATATCCCAGAATTCCATAGCATTGAGTCATGGTGGTCAAAATGGCATCAAACTTCATTATTTCTGCAGTGCAAATTAGACCTGAGTCTTCTTTAGAAGAATCAGCTAACATTTCTAACTAAGCTCTAGGAGTGCATCTGACTGTACAAATAATGCAGTTTAACACCACTTTAAGTACTGTGGTGCACCATTCTTTAAGGGCACCATTCTAATCCTATAGAATCCTGAGATTTGTAATTTTACAAGGTCTTTATACAAATTGTAGGATTCTGTGAGATGGAGCCATGGAAGGTAAAAATGGTCACAAGTTGAATTATTTCAATAATGCAGATGTACCCTAGAGGTGTTCAGATTCAGGCTTCCTTAGAATACCCTTGCCTTCATTCATATATTGTCCAAATCTCTCCAGATCAGCTCAGTACCATTTGAAATTCAGAATGAAACTGAAGTGCATCCTCTCTCAGATGCATGTGCTATAGCATTGATTTCTAAATGCTTCATGCCAATAATTCATCAGCTTCATGCCAATAATTCATTGTGAGAGTAGGTAGATTCAGTGTCATATCCTGTGGTGCAAGGTGACTTCGGGAAAAAGCAAAATGCAGTCTGTGAAACTCAAGGAGGTCTCTGAAGATTACTTGTGCAGTCTCCTTGGCCCCCTGGCTCCAGTTTTGGCCCTAAAATTGGTCAGCTGTAAAACCATAAAAGTCAGTGACATGATTTACCATTTTGGATCATACTCAGGAGGCCCTAGGCTTATTTTAGTTCTGGGGTGATGCTGGTTTTGGAAAAGGCCCCTTTGGGCATAGAGCAGAACCAGAATTAGTCATAACCCTTAGATGTTTCTGGGAGTATAACCTGTCAGTGTTAGTGTTGGCAGTGCATTAGTGCTTAGCATTTAAAGAGTTCGATGTGTCTCTGTGAAAGCAGGAGTGACAGAGTTAAATAATATTTCAGCTGCCAGAAATCTGATCCAGTCCCTGCTTAGCCTAGCTATCCAAACTCAGGCACTCAGGGGAAAAAATGATTTATCTCTGGGTTTTCCCAATTTGCAGAGATAACCCACTGACCACACTGCCAGCTCCCACAATGTTTTGATTACCCATGGGCAGTCTGTACTGTCCCCCTTCCTCTGCAAGGACAGACCAGCCAAAGTGGGCCATTTGTGGGTATAGGCTGCACAGCACCATTATTATTTTTCCCTCTTCTGCCCCAACCACATGCTCAGATGTCCACAGATGTGCCACCAATGGCCAGCAATCACCTCTCTTGTCCCACCCAGCTGACAGCTCATTTGACATTCTGCACAATTGGTTCTGTGACCAGCCACTTGATCACACAAGTGATAGACCGCCCATATGGCACATTGGCACAGCTAAATTATGGATGTCCTCTGTACATACTCCCTTTCCTTCTTCTCTCATGCCTCTCTGTTGGACTAACCAGTTTGTTAATGTTCTTATTAAATCCCTTGCACTGTTGGCGAAATATTGTGTTCGTCATCATTTTGCTTCATGGGGTATGTGATGGATCAATGGTGCAGGTGACCACTCATCATGTGTGTGATCGATTTGAGGATGAGAGATAAAAAAACAAAAACAAAGCAAAAGCTATGGGAAACAATGGTGCTGGTGGTTTGCTGGCTCCTTCCCCCATCTCCACACCAGTGTGCAGTTCACATGCCAGTGCAATACGTATTTTCCAGCTTGATCTGGAGCAAACCAGGGGTTATTTTGCTCCCACATTTCTCTCCAGAGCATGACTTCTTTCTGTTGTGTTGTTTGAATAGGTAGAGTTCAAAGCCTCTTAAACCTACTTCTTTGTGCTCATACGGACAGCTCCTCTGAAAGCTTTTGTGTCTCTAATAGAGAAAAAAAACCTTATAATCTCATCCAGGAGAGAGGGGTTATTTTTTTACATGTAATGCATTGCATTTTATTTGCATTTTCTAACTGCATATTCTGTTTGCAATAAGGATCCATCATCACAAAGACTACAGTGAATGTGTCAACATTATATGCTTATCTCATTTTGATACCCCTTTAACTATCATAGCTCCATTCTAAATAATCACTGGACTTATAGTTTGGTAAGATACTTTACTATAGCTTGGGGGAGTGTATTACAGCTATCTGGCAGGAAATTCTAATTACCTCAGCAAACTACAAATCCCAGGATTTTGTAGGATGGAATCTTGGCATTTAAAATGGCATCAAACTAGTATAAATGTATAGTACAGGTATACTAAGAAACACTATACAAGTTTGCTCAGAAGCTAGGCTTATAACTGAGCTATGAGGCAAACAACTGAACATTTGTTAATGGCCTGAGTCCTCAGGAGGCTATCGATCTGTCCTGACATTGACCCACAAATGTTAACTTATTACAACCACTCAGACCTAGCATTTCTCTCAGTACTGAAGCTCTTGGGATCATGTTTGGCACTCCACAATGTAATCTCCCCACAGAGTGATGCTACACTGGGGTCCTCAAAGATATTGCAAGGACATTTTGTATGTAGGGATCTGTGTATGTGTCACCACAGGGATCTCACAAGCTAGTGGTGTTTCTGTAGACTCTGCTATGCCACCGGAATGGATACTTTGTAAAAACATGGGCCTTTTTAGGGTTTATTTAGTCTCTTTGTTTCTTTTCTGTAGTATTTCCATTTCTTTCCTTTCTTTTTTGCTTCCTCCCCCAATAAAGTTGGTTTCCTTTGTTCATCCTAATGCCTCCTACAATATACAAATGTGTAATATCATCCTGAGGATTATGTCTTGAGCTGTCACATGTGCATAGAGAAGATAGTATGAAGAGAAGTTGGCTTGTTCTGCCAAAGTTAACTGATGATGACTTTTTAAAAAATTCTTCAGGCTCTAAATTGTTTCATCTGATGATTCTTGTTAGTGATGTACAGAAC
The DNA here is from genome assembly GCA_026167975.1 of Phrynosoma blainvillii. Classification (NCBI taxonomy): domain Eukaryota; kingdom Metazoa; phylum Chordata; class Lepidosauria; order Squamata; family Phrynosomatidae; genus Phrynosoma; species Phrynosoma blainvillii. The sequence goes on from JANUYF010000002.1 coordinate 24,158,217, forward strand.
ACTTCTATTTATATTCAAAAATTGTGTGTGAGAGAGGGGAGATAAAAAGAGAGAGAGAGAGAGAGAGAACTGGAGAGCTGAGGGATCCTTAATGTACTCTTTAAACTTTTAAAACACCCCAGTTTTGCATACAGTAGTATGGTATTCCAGCACATGTGGTAGTAAAGTTTATGAGCCAGATGAAAAAAATGTAATGTAATAGAGACTATGCACATTACCTCAATATAAGCATACACACTCCCATAAGAAAAGACCAGGAATACACTTCTTGTTTTGAAGGCTGAGATTTTTGTGCATTAAACAATGCAGAGGAATGCTCCTGGAAGCTCCTGGTGCTCCTGGAAGCATCCAGAAAGAAAATTTACTCTCCTTTTTTTGGCAGCAAAATGAATCTGAAGGGGTTAAAGGGATCCTTAGTAGACCACATTCAGCCTCAGAAGTGCATGCTGTCTGCCCTTGATTTAACTGTAAAATTTGCACAATTTGTGCAATTTACACAGATTGCTCAAACAAAAGCATAATTATTTCTAGAAACTGAGAGAAAATATGCTGCAGATGAAGGGAAGAAATTTTGCAGCTTTTTGTTATTGCACATGCAAAAAAAAAAAAAGAAAAGAAGGATTTACATTCAAAATTGGGTGTGTCTTTTAACAAATTATACAATTGTAAAAATGCCCCTGGAAATGTAACCAACATGGTTTGCAAAATGACAATCCATGTTTACCTGCTATATAAATGTGTAGTTATAGGGAGAAACAAAACGAGAACCTCAGACCCCCTTTAAATTTTCCTTTAGTTTAGTTTATAGCATTAGAGAGAGTGTACAAATCATTCATATCTAGAACTCTTATATTTGCTGTGTTTGCATTTTTTAACTGTGTCTGCACCCTTTCTCTGCATGCCTAGAATCTATTCTAAATGGTTAACTGAAATGTTAAGTTACTGCAATACTACAAATCTGGGAAGTGAAGGAAAATTTCATTAGAGGAGCAGAATTCTTATTTGAGATGCAATATACTCTATTTTCCCCACCCCCATATCTACACCCCTGAATCAACCTTATCACTGTTAAAAAAATAGGCTTAATATCCTTCAACCACTTGCACTTTTAATGAAGGTACTACAACCCCTGCCTCCCCATGGAGAAAAAAAAATCTTCAAGTTCTCCCTTCCCTCTGTAAAAGAGGTAGAAAAGAAAATCAATCTACCTTCTTTTCTCATTGGTTGCATGGGTGAGCCTGCCCTCAGGAGAAGTAATGATATGTTGGGTGGCCTATCCATGGAGGTCTTGCAGGTATGAAGTAGTGACTGTGGCTCCAGGACAAGCCATTCCTGTGCAGGGAAGAGAGATGGGGTATTGACTGACATGCAAACAGTGGGCCAGCCCAATTTGCCCCTCATCTAGCTGTTCACATACCACAAAGGCCCACACTAACCCTGGCTTAACAGGGAAACATTGGGGCTTCCCATGAGTTTTCCGACTTGAGGATAAAATAGAGTTAACAGGGAAGATCCATGGTATTTCACCAGAAGTTGTTGTGCACCATTCAATCAGGCAGAAATAACACTGGGGTGGGAATGGCTTTTTTCCCCCCATACAGAGAAGAAGTAGTTTCCACTTAATGAATTTGTGTGGGGGGGGAAAGGAGGGGAGGGGCAGAATTTTGTCATTCCCAGGACACTCAAGCAAAAGCAAACTGCTGCAACCTCTCCTAACCTGTCTGTACTTCTGCCTCAATAATATCTGCCATTCTGACCACACTTTGATGTTACTCAGCCACATGTGTCTCAGGTATCATCTTTAAATTTTGGGAGGCATCTCATATAAAAAGAGAAACAGGACAAATGTCACAAAATTTGGGGGGGGGTTAGCATTGTAAAAGCACAAGAACAGTCAAGGTGTGTTTATGTGAGTTTTCCCCTCCTGGTCCAATGTCTGTCCTGCAGAATGACCAGCGATTAAGCTGACATTAAAATGCTGTGGCATTGCACTGTTGGATGAATCATGTTCTTCTAAATTATTTAAGCAAATATTCAAGTGAATAAATAATGCTGAGAATCCTTGAGTTTCACCTTTGCAGGTGAGGTTAAGGTTGCTCTGCCTACACATCCTCCCTGTTACTAGTCTAGAGGAAGTTTAAACTGCTTTTTTCCCTGAGATTTTTATAAGCATAATTTCCTTTAGCACTGAATTATCCATTCTTTGGCAATTTCAGTGAGCTCTTTTTCTTTCTCTTCCACTAAAGTGATTGTTGTCAGAAGAAATGACAGCCACTTTAATCTTCAATTCACCAGTACAAATCTGATGTAATTTCATTAAGTGAAACAGATTTGTTCCAGATTTAAATTAATGTAACTCCCTATGAAGTACCAATAGATAAAAAATTGAGACAGCTGCTCACCTACTGATGCAGAACCAGGCATTAAATAAGATCTGAAACATTTGGGGGTTTATTTTCATCTCTTCTGCTCATTAAAAACATAAGTCATCCAAACTACCAGAGGTGAAATAGGCTTGTTGCTTTGTCTTTTACTCATGAAAGAACTCTCTCTCTCTTTCTCTCTCTCTGTATATATATATATATATATATATAGTCATACATTTAATGAAAGCTGATTCTCTGTGTGTGTGTGGTATGTGTATATATTTATTGAAAATAGGCTCTCTGTAAAACAATATTTAAGGAGGAATATGGTTGCAATTCTGTTGATTAGTCAAAACTATAGTGGAACTATTAAATTAATTGCTGAATCAAAATATAAGTAGATCCTATTGATTCAATGGCTATACTCTAGTAGGAACTATCAGGGTTGTCAGTTCATGATTGTCCCAGGCCCTGAGGTTTCCAGGCCTGATATCTAGGGATGGCCCCTGGTAATGTTATGTAAGTGTTCTGCATTAAGTAAGAACCATAGAGAGAGAGAACAAAAACATATATTCTTGTTTGGAAATAAAGACAAAAATCTTAGCTAAAGGGGCTGTTCTGATATGCTGAAAAGAAAGATTTTTTTTCTCACTGTCTCAGGGAGATGGAGGAAGGAACATTTAACTTAGGGGCTTTACAGACAGCCCCTAAGGGTCAACTTGTGCCGCCCTTCAGAGTGCCAGATTGGGGCTGTGGCAACTGCACACCGCAGTCTCGATCTGGCACTTTGCCACTCCAAAAAGAGCTGGCAAATGCCATTCCTTTTTGGAGTGGCAAAAAGCCACCCTTGCTGTGGTGGCAGTGGCTTTTTTGCATTCCTTTGGCACAGCGTGTCTAAACACTGTGCCAAGGGAGAACCCTGACTCTGCATGCCATCTATTTGGGTGGGCAGTGTGAGGATGATTTGGGGGCAGAGTTGGGGCAGCCAGCATGCAGTTGCCATGGCCCGACTCCATCCCTAGGTCAGCCCTTTTGACCAGTCTGTATAGGCTCTTAGGGCCTTTGCAGACTGCTAGAAATAGTGCAAATTGAGTCCACTTTAACTGCCCTGGCTCAGTGCTAGGGAATCATGGGAACTGTATTTTTTTCTGAGACATTGAGCCTTCTCTGTCAGAGAGCTCTGGTGCCACAATAAACTACGGTTCCCATGATTCCCTAGCACTGAGTCAGGGCAGTTAAAGTGGACTCAATTTGCACTATTTCTGGCAGTCTGCAAAGGCCCTTAGTCTACTTGCTTTTAGCTGAAAGGCTGGAGCAAAGCAGAGTAGAGGGGGAGCCCTGGCACAACAATGACTAGGATGGGAGGAGGAAACTAAGTAAATGCATAGATCCCCTAGAATGTCTTTTCAAATTGCATCAAAAAAATATTGAGCCGTGCGAATTTGTTGCAAGCTTTGACTCTATTAGCTGATCTGGAGATTTGCACACAGCCCTTTCCTCTTGCCCAGAGATGAGCCTACCAAAACTGGAGAATTTGCAGTCTTGTCTTCCACTCCAAAACTGGTGAATTTACAGACTTGACTCCCATCTCAAGATGACCCATGAAAACTAGAGACTCAGGCTCAGGCCCTGGGATCTAGCAACTGTAGTAGGATTTAGCCCTATATATTTGCTCTGAAATAGCAAATTTCAGTTCTCTGAAATGGTTGAAGTTCCAATGGCTGCCATGGTTAAAGACACAACTCAGAAGAGTTACTTTTTAAAGCAGCAACTTCCAAAGCTCCCATCTCCATTGGCCATGGTGACTGGGGGAGTGTCAGATTTGTAGTTCAGAAAAATAGCCTTTCCAAACTCTGTTTAAGACATAGCATATAAGATGTTTCAGACCAGGTATGAAATGAGGAATCTGCCTTGTTTCTCAAACTGCCAGAGCTGTAGAGCAATCCTTTTGTCCATTGGTTGTCACTACCAATCTAGGTAGACAGAATTCGGATTCATATTCCAATATTTAGGAGATTAATGCATGGAGGAAAAGTCCTTATATAGATTTGGGATTGAAAACCCAAAACTGGATGTTATCACACATGCCAGCAGCCAGGTGAGTGCAATCCACATACAACCCAGACCCCAGCCACACTTATCCATCAGCTTTTAAAAAATGATAACATCCGGTTTTGGGTTTTCAATCCTGAATTTATATTGGGACTTTTTCTCCATGTGATAATCTCCTTAGTCTCAGTTTAAAACATCTTTGTGGAGTCACTTTAGTGATGGTGCATGATTTTTTAAGGCCTATGAGCTAAGCTGAGAAGCCATTCTGTTATAATCTTAACTGCAGAGGTGGGGGAGACATTTGCAGCATTTGCTGAAATACCTTAATTTGTAAATGTCAGAGAGAAACATAAAACAAAACACATATTAAACATCATAAACATTATGGTGGATTTGTGTAATGTGCAGTGCACACTTAACAGCACCTAATTTTGATCCAATCTGTTCTGTAGAAATACCAAGCTGTGTATGATGGGAGACGTGTTATGTATTGTGATTCTTTTTATGAGATACTGAATTATGCCATTTGTTTTTGGCATATCTACACATCCAATTACTAGAATCCCATTAAAGATTTTGCAACAAAATACAGGGACAGTACTGGGATGGGTACAAATCCATGTTCATGAAAGATGTGTTTTAAGATGTGTTTTAATGTGTTTTAAAGATGTCTTTAAGGTCTTTTTTATTTCTTTTTGAAATCAAATGTCAGATTTAGGTCCTGGTTTGATAAGTCCATGACAAAATGCCCCAGCAGACCCTGGCTTCCCTGGTGTCACAGCAGGTAGCAGTAGCCATTCTATGATTAGGCTTGCTTATTTTGGAACTGTCATTTTGATTTCCCATAATGCACTGCAGCATTGTGAAGAAGTAATAATGACAGGTCCAAAGGACAGGCATCGGTGCAACAATGAACTTTACCAGGGTCTCGGGATCTTTCCTTTCCAGCTTCCCTTAGCTATATGGTGATACTAGGCCAAGGCAGTGTGGTGGTTAGGGAAGACACAGTCTTGCTCCTTTCCAAACCTTTGCAAGAAAGTGTGCCCTAGAATCATAGACCACAACGGCCATCAAATCCAACTCACTGCCATACAGGAACACAGAATCAAAGCACCCCCAACAGATGGCCACCAAGGGTGGAGTCTTCCTCTGGATTAATTGGAGAGAGTGAATGGAGATGAGGAGGTGAAATTTCTATGGCTGTCTCAAACACTTTTACCTATATGTATGCAGGGATCAAGAGTCAATAACTATTAGATGTTTCTGGACTATTTAAATTAAATGCTTTGGTGCTTGTTATGTCTGAGAGGTTACACACACAGGGGTACAACAGAAAGTTTCCACAAATTCAAATTATATTATTAGCTTGATCAGGAAAATTAATAACTTCAGTAAAATGAAGATGAATTAAAAACCCTTTCACTCTGTGGCCTCTTTTCACAAAACTTTTTTAAAAAAATGTTAATTTTTTAAAAATATCTCAGGGAAGCTTCCATAAAAAAACCAAATATGATAGAACTGAGACATACAATCAAATGCTAAAACTGAACACCAGCCAGAAAGTTAAAACTAAATAAAAATAAAAAAATGCAGGATTAATGTTATGCTCAGATTTCACTGCCACATGCCATGAAGATCTTTGGAATCATTTCGAATCCTAGCCTGATCATAATGGTTGGGGAAAATGCTCTGATCCTGACAAAATCCATTTTTTGATGACACCCTTGCAGATGGGAAGAAACATGGGAGCTCAAGTGCATAATAGTCTACGGGCAGTAATGCGCTTGCCTGTATCAGCATACCCACAGGCATACACTGCCATTGACTAATCTGGGGCAGGGCAATCCATGGGAGCTCTAGTCCACAACAGCTAACCCACCAATATGGCAGGCCCACTGTACTACTCCATGTCCTGGAATTGGAGATTATCCTAATAGCTATTGCCCACAAAATTTAATTTTAAGGGTATGCTTTGGACAGGGATATTAATATCTCTTATTATTTCATCTGCATTCCTTCCCGTTGCAAGCCATTGTCTTTCAAATGTACATAATTATCACTAAATAACAAAATATCTACTTCTTTCCCACAGAAAACACATTTCCCACACAAATTTGTATTTTTGTGCAAGTGACTTTTTAAGTACAAATAGCGGTAGAAAATAGTGGTAAAACATCTGTATTCTCACACAGGAAAAATCTACTGAAATTATTCATTCTTGCACTTATGTTATGATAAGGATAGAGTTCACAAAGAATTCCAACACCACGTAATAAGAAGAAGCTTACTTAAAACTTGGAAAGAACTGAAAAAAATAATATACACTAAAATACCTTTATGGACTTCACCACATGAAGCTTTTTTTGGAAGATGGACAGCCCTTCGAATTTGGTTAAAATATAAAGAGATACTGGAGAAGATTGGAAACCAATTGGAACTTAAAGCTATGTCTGAGATTCAACACTTAGATGATAAAATGCACTGGTTATTATATACCCAAATAAAGGAAAGATTTAAAATGGATATTAAGCTGCAAGGGGTGGAAGAAGAATTGAAAGACATAGATAAAATTTGGCTGGGGACAAGAGAGAAGAGAATAAGTAAATTATATAAAATATTAATGTGTCAGAGACAGGAAAAAGAAATAATATCAGACAATATGATCAAGTGGGCAACAGACATTGGTAGGACAATAATGGTAGATCATTGGGAGAAAGCAAGGAAAATGACAAGAAAATTTACTCGCTCTCAAGACATAAGAGAAAATCAATGGAAAATGGAACAAAGATGGTATCTCACCCCTGCTAGAATGGCAAAAATTTATAAACTACAAAAGAACGAATGTTGGAAATGTAAAAGCAATGTTGGATCTTGGTATCATGTTTGGTGGAGATGTCCCAAAATGAAAAGGTACTGGAAAAAAATACACATGACGATGGAAGACATACTTAAAAACGGTCTTGAATTATATCCAGAATTATATTTATTAAATATGACATACAAACTAGAAGCAGATATAACTAGAAAATATTGGAGACTAATACTTTACATGGTCTCGGCAGCAAGAATACTAATAGCCTCCAAATGGAAACAGGAGACAACTCCAACGGTAGATGAATGGCTATTGAAATTGTTAGAGATGAAGGAAATGGACAAATTGACAAGGTTATTGAATAATGAGAATGTGGAATTGGTTGAGGAAGAGTGGGCTCCAGTGGAAGAATATATAAATAGAAAATGGGAATAAAGCAGCAAAGTAGTTATTAAGATTGTGTAAATGAACTGGATCTGAGATGATGATAGAAGTAATAGATACAGAAATGATGTATGCAAAATGTGAAAAAAATGTACTTACTTTCAAAGAACTATTGAGAAGTCTGAACTATGGGTAAATGTACTGTAAAGATGACTAAGAATATATTTTAAGTGGATTTTTTATGTTTTTTAAAAATAAAAAATTAAAAAAGAAATTATTCATTCTTGCATTTGAGAATGAAATAAGGGAAAGTTTACATCTCTGTTCCCTGCCCCTGCTTTTTCTGAAACTTGGCAGTCTTATCCCCTCAAAGTAGCAACTATCCCTGCAAATTTCATTCAATTATTCCTAGAAAACAGGAGGAGTGGTAGCAGTTGCTTGTACCAGTAAATAAATGTATAAAGATAGCAGAAAATCTTTGTGCCTATTATTTTGACATTTATTAGGAACAATCTTCATAAGGAGCTACTGTGCCTGAAAATTGTACCCAGTTCTCAAAAAGTGAAGAAGTAACACCTTTCCATTGATTTCCAATAAGAGCTAACAGGATGCATGAGGTTTTGAATTTCTGCATCAAGATTTGGAAGACAGAGCATCAAACTAGGCAGTTTCCAGATCAGACTGAACTAAATTGACCTATTTCTGCTGATCAAATCTGATCATCCTGGTATACATCTCTTCTTAAAAGCCTGTCTCCATGAGAATTAACTTTTTTACAAAGAAAGGAAGGAAAGAGGGGATTAAGTGATGTTTAGTTTTCCATTGGCCTGCTGAATACAATGGTAGCTGTTTAGAGTTGGGAACAATATGAGGTCCTCCATCTCAACCCCTGCTCAAAAGGCTATTTAACTTCTGTTTATATACATCTAATAAAGAAGAAACTGCCATTTCCCTTACTCTCAGACATTTCACAGATGAAAAAAAAGGAACACATTTAGCCAAGCAACATTAGATTGTGATCAAGATGAGGAAAGCTATTTAAGAAGAAAGGCGTTACTTCTTCACATAAGCTAGTACAGGCTGTAGGAGTATGTTTTTGCCCAAGTCTACAGGGAACAGCCATATTCTGCCCTCTCCTCCCTGCTGAATTAAATGAGTGCAAACTACTTTTTCACTGTGGCTGTATCCACACTGCAGAAATAATCCATTTTGACATCACTGTAATTAATACTAATAATACTTAATGCTTAATACTATGGAATTCTGGCAATTGTATAGTTTTTTGTGGGTTTTTTTAAGGCTATGTGGCCATGTTCTAGAGGAATTTCTTTCTGACGTTTCGCCAGCATCTGTGGCTGGCATCTTCAGAAAATACTGAATACATCCAACTATGGATGCCAGCCATGAAAGCCTTCAACTTCACTTTGGCAATTGTAGTTTATTGTGGCACCAGAGGTCTCTGACAGAGAAGGCTAAATGTCTCACAAAACTACAAATCCCAGAATCTCATAGCACTGAGTTATGGCAGTTAAAGTGGTGCCAACCTGGATTATTTCTGTAGTGTGGATGCAGACTGTGAACTCAGCTTGAAGTAAGCTGAGAACATAAGGGGAAAGTGGGAGGAGGAGACAGAAACTGGGACATGGTAAAAGTAGCTGAAAAAGTAGGTTGGGGAAGGGCTAATTGAGGCTGTCCCTGCCAAACTGGACAGTTGGAAAGTATTTATTTTATCTATTTAGAGTATTTATACCCGGCTTTTTAGGCTCTCATGGTGACTTATGGATTGCTAATCTGACAGTTCCCTACCCTTTGGTTTACAATCTAAAAAGACATGACCCAAAAGGAGAAGGGAATGGCAGTGGGGAAAGGGATCAAGTCCAGCAGATATAGTCTTTTGAGACAGTCTATTCCAGTGTCAGATGGCTCTTACCCTGTTCGGATGTTTCTCCCGTTATTTAGACAATATCTACCTCTCTGAAATTTCCACCCATTAATTCTAGTCCTGCTTTCATCTTGTGTTGCCCGCACCACAATTGTGAGTAGATTTGCAAGGACACTTTGCTTTCCCTTTGCCCATACCAATTGGCTGGGACTCTATTTAATATTCTGAGGTTTGCATCTTGACCTTCGATATAATTATTGACAGCTCTCCGTTTCCTCCTTACCATTCACAGCCTAGCGTGCTCCAGCTGCTGTGGCACATGTGTATCTACATCAGTGTTGCCAGTGCATACTGATTGGCATTCATGCTTGAGTGTCTTTTTTATTTTCTCCTTGGCTGCTGGGAGCAGGCTGAGTAGCTGGGAAACTAAAGAGCTTCATCTATTAGGCGTGACAGATTTGTATTTAGCGGTAAACGCCTGACCTTGCTCAGACTCCCTCATCCATTCCTATCATCCCCCTCCCCAGATGAAAGATTCTGCTTAACTCCAGCTTCCTGTCTGTTGCCTTGGAAACTTGGACCAAGCAACTCGGCTAAGAGAATAACTAATAAGAGGATATCTGTTTTAAGGATGGGAAGAAATACTTTTTTAACAAAGTACTTCAGCTTTGTCTTGAAGTCTGGAAAGCTTTCAGAGAGAGGATTTTCAAGACACACATGGAGATATATGTGCGCAGTCCACTGGGAAATAGACTTCCATAGTACAAGCTGCATAAGAAGCAAATGAAACTTGTAGAAGAATGCAGCTTTGTTCATTTTGCAGTCTCCAGATTAGTGATTTTTTTTAAAACAAAAACTAACGTGGAGATCTAGTGTTCCTCATGCCTAGTTTATTTCAACAGGATTTGTGCACATCACAAGCTCCTTTGAATTGAATCTTCTCTTCAAAATACCCTTTGTCAGTGAAAGGCTATATCTTTTGAGCTAAATAACAATAGCTAGAATCCTGTCAGTTTGTCTCAACCAGAGTCTAAGTATTCAATTAATTGTTGACTGGTGAATCAACATATATGCCTATGTGCCTTCAAATCACCTGTCAATTTATGGTGACCCCATTAATTTCATAGGGTATACATAGGTTAGAAATATGCAGAGGTGGTTTGTCATTGCCTTCCTCTGAAATATAGCCTAGAGCAGCTGGTATTTCTTAGTGGTCCCCCATTCAAGTACTAACCAGGCCTGACCCTACTTAGCTTCCAACATCAGACAGGAGCTGGTGTCTTCAGGTATTTAGACCCTAAGACAACACATACATTTATCTAATTGATTCAATTGCACTATCGCAGTCTGTACAAACCACATAATTTAGGCCAATCATTGTAAAGGTTCCATTTCCATGATATTTCTGGGTTTAGGTATATGCACTTCTGTACTGTCTGCATTAGAAGATGTCTTCACATTCCTGCATCTCTATCTGGTCCATGCCAAGTTTTGATGTATCTCTCCACACATACATTTTTCATGAGAGAAAAGATTTCCTCTTTTGCATATTTTCTTCAATATGCAATGTTCTGGATTATCCCACTAAATGAGAGGCAAATAATACAGTAGGAGGGGGACAAGGCCTTCTCTGCTGTGACACTGCAGTTATAGCACTGGAACTAAACTAATATTGTCACCCTCCTCATAGAGGCCTGAAAGATGCCACCATTAGTACCATTCTGATACCAAGTAAAAGCATAGCTTTCCACTAACGCCTTTTGGGCTTAATTGATCTCACCTAGACCTGCATATGTGAATGATTTTAAATAGTTTTAAAGTATTCTAATTGGTTTTAAATAGTCTTGATTTGACAATTGTTGGATATGCTTCTGGATTGATCATTCTTACTGCTTTAACTTGTTTCAAGATGTTTAAATTGATTTCACTGTAGTCCACCCTGGCATCCTTTGATATAGGGTGTGATATTGTCATCATCATCATCGTTGTCATCTTCTTCTTCTTCATCATCATCATCATCTTGTGTACATGTTTAAAATTCTACTCATTGCTTGAATGCATGCCTTCATTTGACTAAATGTTTTGTGCTTTACCACACTTTTCACATATGCATATTTTTAAAAAGTATCAGACCCATCCATGACTGTACAGGGAGTAGAGATCAGACCAAGAAAAACTCTTTAGCCTTGAATATTGTTACAACTGCAATCTTTTCTCAGTTGACCTGACATTCAGTAAATTCTGCTTTAGTTATATTGTGTCTTGGATGCTGCAATGCCTTCTGCATGGAACTACTTTTTAAGAGTGTCTAAGAGCTTGTTTTGTGCATTTCATTTTTTTTTATTTTAAGTTATTAATTTATTAAAATAACATTATACATACATACATAACACAGACCAAAAAAAACATGACATAAACAATAAACAAAATAACATAACTAAACTAACAACCTAACATAACACCACTTAACACCACTTAACATAAACTTCCTTAGTTCTTTGACAGTATGTACAGATCCATTTCAGCTTATCACCTCTTCTACTTCATCATATACCTCCTATTTATTAGCTCTCATTATTCTACTATCATTTTAGTCTTTTTATACATTTAAATAAAACCAATTTATTGCCCTTTGTGTTGACTTTGCTGTTTCATCCCCACATTGCTTTAATATATTCATCAATTGGAGCCCATTCTTTTTCCACCTTAATAATATCTTTTTGATTAATTAAAGCCGTCAACCTGGCCATTTCCTTCATTTCCATTAGTTTTGTTAACCATTCCTCTGTAGTAGGAATTTGCTCTTTCTTCCATTTTTGGGCAACCAATAATCTAGCAGCCGTTATCATATAGAGTATTATTCTCCAACATCTCTTCTCAAATGTCTGTTCTAGTTTATTCGTCATATTTAACAAATAAAGCTCTGGACAAAGTTTAAATCTGATTTTCAAAATTTCTTCTATTAAGATGTGAACCTTCTTCCAAAATATTTTCATTTTCGAGCATTTCCACCAAACATGTATCCAGGAGCCTACGTTCTGGTTACATTTCCAACAATTACTTGATTTTACTTTGTATATCTTTGCTATCTTTAAAGGGGTTAAATGCCACCTTTGCTCCATTTTCCAGTAATTTTCTTTCAAGTCTTGCGAGCAAGTAAATTTCCCAGTTTTTGTCCTTGCGTTCTCCCAACATTCAAGTTCTATTATTCTTCCACAATCTGTTGCCCACTTTATCATGTTCTCTGATATTTTCTCTGTTTCGTTCTCCCTTTCCATTAAAAATTTGTAGATTTTACTTACTCTTTTAATCTGAGGTTGCATTAACAACTTATCCAAGTCTGTAAATTCTTCCTCAAATTCTTGTAGTTTTAAGTCCATCTTAAATCTCTCCTTTAATTGGATGTATAAAAGCCAGTGCATTCTGGAATCCAGTTGTTCCATTTCCTCTATTGATCTAAAAATAAATCCTTGCTCCTCTGATTTTTTTAATATATCCTTGTATCTCATCCATGTTTTTACCACTGTCCATCTCCCCAAAAAAGCTTCATGTGGGGATAACCATGGCGGTAGCTTTCTGTACATGTTCTTTTTAATTCCCTCCCATATATTCAATAAAGATCTTCTTATGACATGGTGCTTAAATTCTTTATGTACTGTTGCTTTCCCATATCCCAGGTATCCATGCCATCCAAACCTATTATTGAATCCTTCCACATTTAGTATATCTGTCCTTTCTAATTGTACCCAATCTATCAGCCACTCTAATGCATTAGCTTTATGATAATTTTGTAAGTCTGGTAAATTCATACCGCCATCTTTCTTGCCCATAGTCATAGATTTCCATCTCACCCTTGCTCTTTTTACCTTCCACACAAATCCTTTCAATTCTTTATTCCATTCCTGAAAAATTTTCATGTTGTGTATTATCGGTATACATTGAAATAAGAAGTTCATTTTCGGAAGGATTATCATTTTGATTGCTTCTATTCTTCCCATTAATGTCAAATTTAATTCACTCCACTTCTCTAAGTCCATTTTAATTTCCTTCCATTTGACTTTGTAGTTATTTTCAAACAAATCTACGTTTCTTTTACTAATCCATATTCCAAGGTATTTAACTTTATTTTGTATAACACATTTTGTGGTTTTCTCTAATACAGTGTCCTCTTTTTTTAATAAATTTTTTGTGAGTATTACTGTTTTGTTGTAATTTTCTGATTCTGAATGATCAGCATTTGTTGCTAGATGCTTTCCAGTCCCAATTTAAGACATTGCCTTTACTCTTAAACATTAAACAGCTTCAGACCTATGCCTAGGATATCATATTTCTTGTTATGAATATGTCTCAATATTACAATTCTCAGGAGAAGCCTTCTTAAGAATGTCATCACTGGTGGAAGTCCTCTTGATGAGTCTGTGGAGGAAGGTCTTCTCATGTGTTCATCCCAGTTTATGGAATGCATCCTCTTCCACCTCAGAGTTGCACTTAGCTTCCATTCTCATTACTTTCTACAGAATCTTTTAAACTAATTTGATATTTATTGACTACCGATTTTATGGCCAAGAGTTGCTGGACCTAGGACGTTATCACACGTGGGCCACAAAGCGATAATAAAGTGGAAATGAGAAATCCCAAAAATAAACTGAAAATAAACCTTGATTCCTCAAATGGCTTTCACACGTAATTACCTTAAATGCGAAATTACAGTAAGCGCATTTAACGTTCACACACAACGGATGTTGTTTTCGTCACTTCCTTTTCCCCATTTCATCATTGCTTTGGCCACATGTTTTGGCCCCAATTGTGTTCCTTCACAAACCCCACATCAACCACGGCCCGATATCTCTAGTAAAAGACAGATATATTTAGAAAGACGAAGCAGAGAGGCTCATGTCTGGCCAGCAGATTTGTCGTCCAAGCAAAACCGGAAGTAAACATAATAAGGAGACGCTGCCTCGATGACCCATGGAAAACCCCGCAGAACCATGGGAAAATGGGGGGAAATGCTTCCAAATGCGCATTTGCTTTTCACATTATGGTAAATGCGAAATTACCTTAATTTCACATTTGCCTTTCCTCAAAACTACCGAATTTCAAAAGATCTCGGATAACACCAGTTTCTGTCCACTTTCTGTCCAGTTTCTGTGCGATGTCATGTGAAAACGCGAGGCACAAATCGAGTTTTTGTTTGGGATTTATGTGGATTAACCAGCAGATTTGCCCTGTGTGATAATGTCCCTAGAACTGGGAGTCTATGGTAGCAGGATTATATTTTTCCTATCCTTGTTCTATAGAGTGAGCACATGTGGTGAGTGTTTAGTGCTATAGAGAGGAGTATGAGTAAGCAATTCTGGTGGGAACACCTTGGCATCTTCTTGGCAGTAACAAAAAAAAAAAAACCCAACACATTCAGCAACAATACAATAACATTCAAACAGCAATAAAAATACAAAATTAGAATGCAGGAGCAGTACAAGCTGGTTGAAATATGTGCAGCTTCTTTAGAAGCCTCAGATGCTCCAGAAAGCCTCTCAAAATACTTAGAGAACAATTTCAAGAGAATCTTAGAACTATACAATTGGAGTACCCCAGCATTTGGCTATCATTACCACAGAAAAGTGTTTGTCTGTCTGTTTGTTTGTTTAATTATAATTTTGTGCTTATAGCCCCTAAACCCACCAGGATCTACAATGTGGTGCATACCAGATAAAAGCGTGTATTAAAAGCCAATCAAAGCAATATTTTAGAAACCATTTTAAAAACACACACATTTAAAATGCCCAAGCCTGCTCTCTGGGGCCTCCTCCAAAAGCAGAGTCTAGACAACTGTTCATCCCACAGAGCTGCTCTTTCTCTAGGTACCCACACATTTATTTGCTGGTGGAGGGTGTCAGATTAATTTAATGCCTGCACTACTTTTCATGTAACTATCCTGGCCATACTCCTTCTCAGGCCTCAACATATCTAGACATGGGCCTGGAATAATCCTTCTGAAAAACAGTTTAAATGTCTGAATTTTCCAGTTGCCGTGTGTGTGTGTGTGTGTGTGTGTGTGTGTCTTTTTTTTGTGAGGCTGAGAGAGTACAACTTGTTTGACATCAACCTTTAATTTGGGCTAATTAATGATTTTGGTATTTAAGATTAGAAACTGTCTCAATGTTTATATTTCTGGGGGGAAAACATATTACAACAACTGAGATATCCTTTCATTGAATGAACTTATCTTTGAAACACTTGAAACAAACTCTCTGATTATAAATGCTGTCTTTGTCTTTTATTATTTGCATCAAATATTGATTGTACTGCAAAATGCAATGGATTGGATATAGGCTAATAGTTCCCATTGAAACCAGCAAGACCAATTAGTCATGAATTAATTTAAATGTCAATGCAGCAAAGGGAGGAAAAGGATGGCAAAGTATTCCAATGACCGTACCAAGGAATCATTAAATTTTGGCAACACCTTTTTTATTGAACTATCCTACATAGCCTGGTTGTTAGAAGAAAGTTGTAACTAAGGACTTGCACCAAAGTTTGCATTTTCCCTCTTCTCTCCCTTTTTGTTGTTTCTTTCCACTAAAATATTCCAGCTGGTATATACATACATATGTGTGTGAGTGTGAGTGTGTGTGCAGTCAACTAAGGACCAGTGTCTTCCTTTGTTTCCTCTACTCCTTCACCAATACCTTTTATTTGGTGTTATCACATTCACACAGCAAGTGTGAGAGCAAGGAGCTATTTTATTAGTAATCTTTGTAAATAAACATTGAGTGCATTTTTCCCCCTGAAGGATATGGTTAAAAACCCCTTAAAATGCATAATAAATATCACATAAATTCAGTTGATTCAATATGAACTAATATCCACTTAGAAATGAGCCATTCCCATACCATTATTCTCTGTGTGGCTATTTTACCATCTAATCCAATCACTCTAATATTTATTCCTGTATCCTATTTGAGTAAGGTGTCTTTTTAAATAGATTTTCCTGAGCGGGGTTCCCTCATCTCAAGGACTAGCCCTAAGTTTCATTCTGAATGAGGCAAGGTGGATCTCAATATGAGAACACTACTTTGAAAAGTATGTGCAAAGAGAAAAAGAGAGGGGGTAATGTTGTAGTCTGGTGTACTGGTTTGCGTGTTGGGCTCACACATTTGGGAGACCACTGTTTGAATCACTGCCTAGCCATGCAAACCCATTGACAGCCCTTGGGCAAGTCAGTATCTTGGGCAAGGCAGAGAAGACAGTGCCTTGGTACCAAGATACTCTCAACCTCAGAAGAAGACAATGGTTAACACCCTATGAACAAATTTTGCCAAGAAAACCTTTGATAGGTTCACTTTAGGATTGCTATTGGTCAAAAATAACTTGAAGGAACACAACAACAACAACCTCAATATAAATATGGTTGATGCTTAAGGTACTATGCTGAATGATGTCACCAAGACCTGCCTCTGTGTGACACCATAAGGTGTTTCTATGTCTCAGGTATTGGCCCTGAAATCTAAAAGCCTGGGGTTGTCTTGATCTGATAATTTCTGGCTGCAGGAATGGCTGGATTCTCACTGAAAGAATTAAAGTTTTTCAGTGAATGAACTAGAGATTCATACTTTGCAGTCTGTCTCATGTCCTACTATGTCCTTTCCACAACAAAACATATATTAAGGGAAGCAGTGGAGCTCAGTGACAGAGTAATGTGCCACTTACAAATTCTGTTTTTGAACTGAGTCCCTGAAAATCTGAATATAAACTGGCTTGATCTGTGCTTTCCAATCTAAAGTGTGATTTGAAATGCAGATTTTCCTTCTTTCCTTCCTTCCTTCCTTTCCCATATCTTCTCAGACAGATATGTGCTCTTAAAAGCCATAATTATAGAGAAAATACTCTGAAAAAAACAAAAAGTAGTTTCCACTTTGTGCTTATTGGCTGATGTTATCTAGAGCAGACTCATTAAAATAAGTGGGATTTATGCATCACAACTAACCTAAATTCTGTTCATTTCAGTGAACCTAGTTCAGGTAGAACTATGTCAGATTTAGCCATTTGAATGCAGCTTCATAACAGAAATAGGGTGGAATGAACTCATAGGATAAATATATGCAAAAGTTACGGAAACTGGAAATGGATTTTCCCTCCTTACTTCTGAATTCAGTCTTGGTGCCTTTAGGCAGGACTAGAAAAGACCATTGCCACAGGTGCAGGCACATCTGCAAGTCCATTTCTCTGTCCTCCCTCCTTTTTCCATCTCTATATCCATTCTGTGCTGTATGCATAGTTTTATGGAAAAGAAGAATACCTACATATATGTTTGTTTGCACTTCCCAATTGGATGTATTCACATTCATGTATGCATGTCTCCACTGAACATTTTTAGAAATGTATGCAGTGTTTGTTCCACATATTTTCAAATATGGGCTTGTCCTTGAATGATCTTTCTCAAAATGCATTGCAAGCCAAGAAAGAGATGCTCTTAAAAAAATCCTGCATCCATTTATGTGATCAGTCCACATGGATTAGATAATGCATTTAGAAAATCAAGAACTTTATGGAGATAACTTTTCACATATCTGAAATGTAAAGTGATACTAAACTAGTTGGGTTAGCAGTCTGACTTGAGGCACAACAGCTGTATTGCTCCGTTCACACTGGATTTGGGCCATGGGAGTTCTGGTGGAACTACTGTGGCTGTTGCTAGACTTCCCCTCCCACTGCAAGGATCACACATGACTTGCAATAGTTTTGTACTAAATTACTACTCTAAAGTCCAGAGGAGAGTCGAGGAAAACTTTTATTAGGGGGAAAAATAAATTTTTGAAGGAGTCAAGAGTGCATTTTCATGATGAGAGCTAAAACTTAGTTCAAATACATCTCTCATTAATGCTGGGAGAAGACAGTGCCTTGATACCAAGAGAGGAAAAAAATAATAAAAAGGCCAACTCAAGATACAAATGGTTAGTAGCATGAAAGAGCTACAAGTTGGCATTTGAGGTCAGTTCAGATACCTTTCAAGTTTAAAGAATCCAGGAAATCTCTCATGTCCTGTGCCTTCATTTTAAGGAAGTCAAGCTAAAACCTTTGTTGGAACAAAATAAGATGTGTTCTAATATATCTTCCCTGGAGTGGCTTGCATTCTCCAATAGGCAATTCTCAGACCTACTCTGAAGTTATTCTGCATGCTTATTCAGACTTATCATTCTTGATGCTGGTGATCCTGTACCACCATAGCTCAACAGTAAGAGGAACTGTTTCACATACAGAAGATCCCAGATTCAATACCTGATAGCTCCTGTCAGGATCAAGTAGCAATGTAGATGGTAGGAATGTTTTGTTGTTGTTGTTGTTGTTGTTGTTGTTGTTGTTGTTGTTGTTGTTACATGCCTTCAACTCTGACTTATGGAGACGCTATTGCAGAATTTTCTTGGCAATATTCATTCAGAGGAGGTTTGCTATCCTTTATGTCTGAGAGACTGTGATTTGCTTAACATCATTCAGTGGATTTCTATAGCTGAATAGGATTTGCACCCTTGTCTCGCAAAGCCCTAATCTGTGGAGAACACAGACAATTTAGAATGTTGGGAACAGCCAATGGGAGTGAAGCTAGAAAAGGTGGGAGTTGCGCCCAGGAGCGTGTATAAATAGAGAGGCAGAGCTGTGTGTTAGAGGAGTGTGTCAAGCCTGCAGAAGCAGGGGTGTGTTTTTAAGACTGCCAAAAGGTGCAGTTGGGGGGGAAAAGGGGTTCAGCCTGAATGAGATTCAGACTCTTGAGAACAGGGAACTAAGTATAAAAGGGGCAAGAAGTCCAGTGTTAAAGAGTGTGTCAATGTACCCTGAGGGGATAGCAGTCCAGGAGGCTGTCCAGGAGGCTGAGGGAGAGTGCAGGCAGTGCAGCAAGACACACATTCCAACATCTGCCCAGTGTCAGAATGGAGGACCAAGGTAATGGGGGGGGGAAGGGCAGGACAGTTCTGGGGCCATGAGTATCTTGGCCAGTGTGGAAAGCACCAAGGTCTCATATGTTCTAACATCTCTTATGGAAAACAGGCAATCAAAGAGGACAGAGCCAATGAGGTAGAAAGACAAGCTGTGTACGTTATAGTCAATTCAACCACTAGTTCAAGAAAGCCAAATACATGTGAGGTTGTCAATCATTTGTCTGCAATGAAAACTCACCTCTGCTGCTTGGAGATTTATAACTGCTTGACCTCTACAACCAAGTTGCTAACTATTTATGCTCTGGTATTTAAGCTGGCATTGGCTCAACTTCTGCCTCTGTTTGGCTTACTCCTGTTGCATGAAGGAAAGAGGTCTTTCCTCAGGACTCAGCAGTGTGAGTTGAAGTGAGAGCTCATGTCCAAAAAGTGCAAATTGCTTGTGCCTACTCTTTATTGTTCAGGCTCCAAAGAGGGGCTGTCTTCTGGAGCTGTGGACCCTTCCTGATCCCACTCCTCTATCTCAGATTCCTCATATGCCATGGGTTTATGACAAGTATAATCACTTTCACTGTACTTGACAGAGTCATAATACTATCTTCAAAAGTGATAAAAATCATTTTAAATAAGAAAAATTATATCCCCTCCCCATTGTATGGTGTCTTGTTTTTCCACCCTGACATGGCTGAAGTTACTAGAGCAATATTTTGTAGCATAAGCATGCCTTATTTTATTTTTAAAGTCCTGTGTGTGTGTGTGTGTGTGTGTGTAATTTGCAAGACATTGAGTTTAATCATGTCATTGTGGCTACTAGGCATGATGCCTGTATGCTTCCTCAAGGATCAGAAACAGTGTGACTCTGGAAAACCTAAGAGAGATCTGTTCCCTCACATCCTGCCTGTGGGCTTATCATAAGCACCAGATTGGCTACTATGAGATAACAATGGGCTAGACAGACTTTAAGTTAGCTCCAGCACAGTTTTTGTTACTTTTTGTTATTCTTCATTAAATTATCAACCACCTTGATCTTGCACATAGTGCTGAACTGTGCTGTTTTTTATTTGTTTGTTTGTTTCCCAGAGGAAAACCTGGTCAATTGACATTCATAAGCCTATTTCCCTTTGCAGCTAATAGGAGCTGAGGTGTGCTTGATTTGTGTTGTGGGGAAGTATTATTTATTTATTTATTTATTTTCTTATGTCCTGCCTTTCTCCCAATTTAGGGACTGAAGGAGGTGAACAGCAGATTTAAAACAATACAATTGTGGGGAAGTATTAATCCAGTTCTGCAAACATCACACCCCCAATCAAATTTGCATCCTTCTAACACAATGGCTGCTTTTAGGTAAATAAAGATGTTGAAAGTTCACACCATGGATCTTTAGTGACATGCATAATTTGACCCTAATGAAATACAGTACCATATGGGCCTAAATCCCACTGTTTGCTAAGCAGAGCTATTGATCAATTGGATTTAACCTTGGTAAAGAGAAGAGTGACGGGTGGCATGATCACCAACTTTAAATATCTCAAGGGTCATGGAAGGATGGTGCAGTTTTGTTCATTGCTGCAGAGAATGGTTTTAAGTTACAGGAGGGCAAATTTCAATTGAATCTTAAGAGGAACCTCTTGACAGTAAGAGTGATTTGGCAATGGAACCATTTGCCTAGAGAGATGGTAGGGTCTTCTTCTCTGGATGTCTTCAAAAAGAGTTTGGACAGCTATCTGCTTTGGATGCTCTAGCTGGACATCCTGCACTGACCAAGGGCTGGACTCCATGCTCTATGGGACCCCTTCCAACTCTATGATTCTAGTTTAGTTGGGGCTAACTAATACAATTTCAGCCATTGATAATGAGCTATAGATTAACTCTTTACAGAATCATTATTTGCATACTTTTCTATGAAAAAAAACAACATAATGATATTGCAAATGCACCTAAATATGATGAGAAACAAAATTTGAAACAATTTTAAAATCTAAATCTGAAATTTCAGTTCCTTTCCTTCTTTTCAGAGTTTGATGTTGGAATAGTTTTTGAAGACCATTAAATTAAATCTTAAACCCTGTTGATGTTCATTCAGCAAAATTACATTTGCCTGCCCAGTTTGGTATTATATTTTCATTCAGCCTGTCACCTTTTGTTCATTATAAATGATATAATAATGATTAATGAATAAAGACAAAAAATAAATAAAACTCAGGGTTTCCAAGAGCCTTCCTTTGACCATTTCAACTTTGTTTCTTTCAAGCTGAAGGTCTGATTGAATCAGAACCTTTGCACAAATATTTAATACAAAATTAAATGGGTTTTCCACTTTATTTCCCAATGGGTATTTTTCTTTAATAAGAAAATCAGAGTAAAATAACATCAACATTGAAAATATGAACTGATGCAACAGTGATAAACTGTGGAAAATGTCAAGTAGATAAACACAAGAGGAATAAGCCTGTCTGACCCACTTCTGCCTAAGGTGGTTTCAGAGGTGTTAGTATTTTCTAATATGTTGCATCTTCAGCAATCCCTTCCAAAGGAATCATGCAGAACTGAGTTGCCTGAAAAGACTTAGCATATAGTGGGACTCGCTGGCCACCATGGCTGGTTGTTTTATTGATTGCAAAGTCCACTGTGCAATGGGAAGGATTACTCAATTCATTGACTCAGAAACAAATATGAATTTGAGTCTGTGGTGTGGTTATCTTTGAAGTACTATCTACAGTTTTGATTGCTCCATTTTAAAAATTGCTTTCCCATTGTCTAGGAAAGATGGTAGGCTATTTCAGCTCGAGAAAAGGGAAGAGAAGGTATTAAGGAATGGTAACACCTTTGGTTGTTCAAAAATCTGGGGATATTATTATAATTATTATTATTATTATCATTATATTAATTTTGAATAGGCTGAGAGGTTGTGTGACAGCAGTTTACTATGGTCTTAAGATGGTTGGAGTGGCATTGCTGACTATGTTGAAGACAGTAGTCACTATCCCCTGTCTTCAGTCTTCACACAAAATTCATTCTCTCATCTACCTCAACATATCCACAATCTTTTCCCAATGGAAATTTGTATGATGCTAGTTCGAGACAGAGACACCTTTGGACCTCAGCCTAGTATCAAGCTAAGTCCCCCCCCACACACACACACACACCTATCTTCCCTATCTTTTAGGGAAGGCCAGTGAGAGAGAGGCTGTTAATGTAACAGTGATGGAAGATGCTTATGATACCTTCAAGCATTTCCAAACAGTGTTGTGCAACATCATTTTTGACTCCCTGCTTTGTCCTATGGGAAGGGTGGGCAACTGTCAAGCATTTGGGACCACATTGCCCTCCTCTGAGCACCCCTATGTGTTCCACCTCAGAAAAAATAATTACAAAATTTTGTTCAGCTCCAACCACCCCACAATGGCCCTTAGGGATTATGGTAGGCAATTTTGTTTTCACCCAGTGGGCTACATTTGGGGGAGTCTGGATAGCTTCATATTTAAAAGGAAACCTTCTCATGGTCCCTAAAACAACCCAGGGTGCATCTACATTGTAGAAATAATGCAGTTTGACACCACTTTAAATGCTACATCTTCACCCTATGGAATCCTGGGATTTGTAGTTACACAGTCTTTAGCCTTCTCTGCCAAAAAGAGTACTGCTGCCTCACAAAACCGCAAATTCAGGATTCTGTAGGATGGAATTTAAGAGAAAGGATGAAGGAAGAAGAGTAAGAGCTGAAAGGATGGAGCTGTGGCAATTTAAGTGGTGTCAAACTGCATTATCTCTACAGTGCAGATATACCCCAAAAGTCACAATACTTTTAGGGCTCCCAAGTAGGCACTGGGGACACTGGAGGTGCTGGGAGTCCCTTTTGGACCTCAACCACAGTCTTAGGGGGTCTGCATTTTCCCCAACTTTGTTCTATGGGAAGTTGGCTATCACCACTGCATGCAGGAAGCCAAAGATTCTTTAGACAGTAATGTCCATACTTCCCTATACCTTTCATGTTCAGGACCAAGAATGGGGCAGAGCTTTTTCTGACTTGCTCATGCATGGCTGCTTGCTCAGCATACTCACCAGTGGTGGCATCAGCCTAACCCAAGGAAGCAAGAGTGAGCAGCTAGAATTTCTAAAATCAGGAAAAAGTGTGGAATGCTGGGTTGAGGTTTTTTTTTTTTAAAGTAGTCTCTCATATTAGAACTACTAACCCAGTCAAGTAGATTGAATCTAGGTTCAGGACACAATTCTTTGGCCTAGGTATTAATGAGTTTTCATTACTAGATTTCACCAGATATGGGACTATAGCTAAACGGATGCTCACTAGGAGATCCATAATCAGATGTCTAGAAAATTTCATTAATTCTGACCAATAAATAAATAAATAAATAAAAGCTGTAACAAGTTCCTGAATCCCCATGTTCCATATATTCTGAAGCAGGATTCTAATTTGAAGATGAGGTACACTTGGGTACTTTCTAAAATACAAGCTGAACTGACCCATTTTCTAAAGTACCAAAGTGAGATTTCAATTAAACCTTGCCTTTAGTGCCCCACTGTAGTTCACAGCATTAGAACTTTAGGGAACTAAATGACAAAGTATTTCAGAGTTGCAGAAGTACAGAATATGAAGCCTATAATGGCCTTTAAAGGAAATGTGTTCTCTTTCTTTTACTCAGAAAAGTATTTTCTATAGACATGGGTGTTGAAAGGCAGAGACCTGAAAAATCTCTCTCTTTTATTTCCCCCTGATGGCACTTTATAGAGGAAGTCATACAATGTCATCTTAACCTTGACAATGTACTAGGGGCAGACACAGGGGCATACACAGCAGACACTCTTTAGCAATTTTATCACTATATTAGTCACACTCTAGCCTTCCTTAATATCAGATATTCACAGATATTTGTTCCAGTAATTCAGTTTCATTATGGGCATCTTGAACCAAATCAAGTTGTGTGTATGGCTCCCAGAGATGTTTCTAGGGAATGAGGGAAATGGCACAAATCTATCTTGGTTGTACTGTTTCCTACCCTTCCACACACAAAAAAACTCATACTGTATTTGTTTTCATTCTGTAGGGGCTTGAAGTAGTTGTTGGGTGCCATTTCCTTTGGAGAAGAAAACAAGATGGTTGTTTGAAACACTTTCTTAACAAATTTGCAGTAGAGGAAAGTACGGCTGGAGAAGAAGCTCCAACAAAAGCAGTGCTAGACCCAGAGCAGATATATAATAAAGATTCTGAAGTAGGGGTGGAAATTATATTAGAAAATATTTTTAAAAACTTCTAAAAACATATTTCTTCAATTTTAGGTAAGAGAAATCTCAAATGATGAGAATCTTCAGTTGCACAATTATTTTTATCATTTTTATCATCATCATCATCATCATCATCATCATCATTCACAGAAAATAATACTTCTCTGCCAAAACATTGCTTTCTCCACAGAACATTTTTCTTGTGCAGAAAATGTTATTTTCTGGGCTAACAAACCAAAACGATGTGGAAATTTTGTGCAGAACAAGTCCTGAACTGGGAATAGTCTTTGCGAACTTTAGGGGCTTTTTTTGGGGGGGGGGGGGGAGAATTTCTTGTGGTGGGAACACAAAGAAAATTGCTAACATTAAGCCAGCAAAGAAATACATTCCTACCCCAATGTCTAGAAAACCCAAATCTACATGCTGTTCAGTTTAATATCCAAAATAAGAATCTCACATTTAGAAACTTTCCCTCAAATATCTGTTTGAGGTGACCATGCATGTAAAGATGAACTGAAAGTTTTGCATCAGATTGTTTCAGTTCAAAACAGGGGCTTTAAGAAGGAAGTGAACAGTTGGCTAAAAGTCCCCTTTGGCTGCTTTGTTCATTTGGTTCATTTCTTTCTTCACTTTGTTCATTTTTTTTTTCACTGCTGCTGTCCATTTGTAGCCCTGGTAATGGCAGCAAGGGCACTCCTTGACCTTCTTGGCACCATATTTTAGCCACAATGTACCTGAGTTAGGACAAGAAGTATGCTTTTCCACTCAGATTTGTCCTCAGGTTGTAGACCAAGCCCCTTTATTCCTCATTTCTACAGTCTTAAATATTTTAGATTCAATGATTTCAAGGGGCTTCTGCATGAACTGTCCGACTACTGATATCACCATCATGGATCTTTCTCTCAGTTCTGACCAAAGAGAAACCCTTTTTATTTGTGTTCTCCACTTGTGGGATGTTTTCTGTAGAGTGGATTGCCAGTCACCAAATCTGAACCCAGTACTGCATGGTGAGAAAAAGGATAGATTATTCATTAATTGCTTCAAACTACCTGGTATACTACATGATTCTTCTATTATTTGAGGAACCCGTCTCTGCCTGCTGTTGGCACCTATGTCCTAAGCTTTTTCCATCCCAGGACATAAGTTTGTAGGGCTGCATAACCTCCTAGAAATAGTTAGGAGAACTAGCAAAATACATTTGAAATCTTGCATTGCTGAAGGTTTTGCAAGTGCTCACATGCACACATGATGTTCAGGTATATTCTTGGTTGAATGATAATAACTATCACACAATAGCTGCCCTATCTTCTTTTGAGCTTTAATTTTTTTACTATCCAAAGTACCTAGCTTGACGAAGGCTTAGAAATGTTTTATGTCCTCCTATCCTCACTGGTGTGTCTTTCAGCTCTTACTCTTCTTCTTTCATCCTTTCTCTTTAACTCCATGAGTGTTCTCTTTTAGGGTTAACTAAAAATGAAAGGAACACAGGGAACTAATTATTGCTTTGCTCGTGTAAAAAATGATGAGTCTCAGAGAGCCTTCTGTATGTTTTCAATGTAATTGCAAAGCTTAATTTTCCAAGGTTTTTGGTTCATGTGAAGACCTATACAAAGGGGTTTCTGCTTCTGGCTCATTGTTGTTCACATGAGCAAAGTGACAACAGGAGGTAGCATGCAGTACTTCTTACATGTTTAACTCACCTTGAAAAAGTCCTGATTAGGGCTTTTCTCATAATTCTTTCTATCCTTAAGGCCTCATTCAGCCTTTCTCTCTGTTGACCTTCCCTACTCCCACCCTTCCTAAAGAGTAAGATTTTTATTTCTTGCTCGCTTTTGTAAAAGTCTGAAGAAAAATTAAGAGCCTTGCAGATTGAAGCATCACAAAGCAGTCCCTTCAAGGATATCCCAGGCCTGTCTACAGCCTGGAAACGTGAAAGACATTCACCAAATATAATCTTGCAGACTTTGGAAAGCTTTTAATGAACATTAATTAATTAATTAATTAATTAGATTAACAAAATAACTTCAGGATGAGGTTTGCAAAGTATCCATCCAAACCTTCAAGTGTCTCAGCTACACGGTCTTTGAATGATATTGGAGACAAATGGATCACATTGTCCTTTATTATTATGCATTCTTTCTTGTTTCCTACATAATTTGAAGAAGATGGCATGAAATTAAAGTTGGCTATTTTGCTTTAAATTATTTATATTCATTTACTTATTGGCATAGACTCTGCACCAGCATATTTATCTCCTCTTTGTTTGCTGGAGCAACCAAATACAGCTGAATGCAATTTGCTGTTATTGTTTGCCTTCATGTCATTTCCAACTTATGGCAACCCTAAGACAAACCTCTTGGCAAAATTTGTTCAAAACGTGTTTGCCTTTACCTTCTTTTAAGGCTGAGAGAATGAGACTTGTTGAAAATCACCCAGTGGGTTTAAACCACAATACCAAGCTACTGTCTACACCATCCTGCAATTTAGTATGATCATAATTGAAGTGCTAGCATGGTGTAGTGGTCTGAGGATTGGATGAGGACTGTACTCAGAGATGGAAACCCACTGGTTGACCTGGGCAAGTTACACAGTCTCAGCCTCAGAGAAGGCAATGACAAGGCCCCTCGGATCAAATTTTATCAAGAAAATGCCATGATAGGTTTATCTTAAGTTTCCCTTAAATCTGCAATGACTTGAAGACACAACAATTACAATAACAACAATCCAACTGTTAGTCTTAACTAGGATAGACACACTGAATTAATGAAAATGTTATAAATCAAGATTTACACAAATATCATTGGTTTGGTGGATTTGATTTAGTTCAAACTAATAAATGAATTTAGACCCAGGTATGCAGGCTGGCTCTTAAATTTTGAAAACTCTTGAAATTGCTGTTAGCACTCTTCCATCTGCTTAATATCAAGTTTAAAAACTGTTAAATGCTTCCTTCAACAACCTCTACTTTTTCTGTCCATGGTAATACATATACACAAAACATTGTCTGTGACATTGCCATGGCGCTTCCCTATCATCATATTACATTAATCCCACTAAAGCAGAATATCTCTAATAAATCTCATAAATTTTCACAGATTTTATTCATGGTATTTAAATTCCTAACAAGTAAAGAAGGTTATTCCCTTTAAGCTGAAACCCTATGCTCTCTTATCAAAGAGTGAGCCCTCTTGAACTGTGAATAGATATGCGCAGGGTTGTCCTTGTAATGTGGAATCTTATATACATAACATATTGTTTAGTGACATCATTCACAAATTTTAAATAGATGCTACCCAATATATTTCCCACATTGCCAACTAAAGAAATCCTTTTACATTTTTGTTCCATATTGCAACATCTATATTATCATCCTGTAGATGCATGCTTCTCAATCTTGCACAGATTTGTGCTGTCTGGTCAAATGCATTGCATTTTTTTGGCAGCTAACATATATTATATTTCTCATCAGTCGCTGACAATTTGTATTCTAACACTCCTGCTCTTTGTCATCACACCAGACTGAGAGAATCATCCTGGTGTGACCACTGTTTGAATGTTCTCTTTGGTTTACTCACAAGTTCTGCCTTAGGCAGTTTGTCTGCCTGATATATATATAGATATCACCCTGATGACCTGAGAGAGAAAGCCGAAATAACACATTGTCAAAGCTGCTACTTTGCATTCAGAGACCTTTGCATTTTGCTTGATTTCACAGAAAGAGATGCTATTTTTGTAGAGTTTGTTTTTCTCAATGAAATAACATATTGACTGAAATTTTGTTGGTGATATGGGCAAAGCCATGTATGGCTTAGGCCCAGGCTATATAACAGCTTGCATCTTGCCATATGAGTCTGCCTAGGACTTGAGATCATCCAGAGAAGCTTTCACTCTGCCCCACTATTTTCACAGTCATGGTTGGTAAGGACACAAGATAGGGCCTTGTCAGTGGCTACCCCTAAACACAACAACTCCCTTCCCAGGAAGGCCACAATGGTTCATCCCCTGCTGTCCTTCCATCAGCATGCAAAGAGCTTTTTATTCCAATAGACCTTTTAAACAAAAGCTTTATGAAGAACGAGCTTTGAAGAGTGTGCTGTATTGCTTTAAATGGAACTATTATTTGTTGCTTTTTATCTTTTTAATTACTTTCTTTTTTTTAAGTGAATATTTTCAAAGTCAAAGCAGCTTCATTTATATACCACTTCATATCACACTATGGGATGTCTAAGTGGTTTACAACTGTAAGCTCATTGCCCCCCAACAGTTGGGTACTCATTTTAGCGACCTCGGAAGGATGCAGGCCTGAGTCTAGCCTAAGCCCTGGCTAGTATTGAACTCGCAACCTTGTGGTCTATGAGTGAGTGGCTGCAGTACAGGCATTTAACCACTGCTCCACCAGGGCTCCTTTCAATTAAAATTGCTCTTAAATTACCCTTCAAAAAGTGTCTTGCATTGCTTTAACATTTTTTATAATTAAATATTTTTATTTGTTTTATAACAACAATACAAAACAAACAATTAATACATAACTAACAAATAGCCTTGGAGGATTATACATATACAGCTTGTATAATAGCCATCTTTTGTTTGCTTAGGCAAAAGCGGGATATAAGAAATAAATAATATTATTATTGGGTAATAGCAGTAACAAAGTTCTAAAGATATCACTCACATTCGTTAGCTGATGAAGTCTGATAGCAAATAAGTTGGTGTTGATGTAATCAATAAAAACTGACCAATCATCAAAAAAGGAGTGTGATTTCTTTTGTCCATTACAGAGTCGAAAAGTATAAGAAAGCTTTTCCAATAACCAAATATCCCAAACTCTTTTCCACCAGTCACTTATTAGTATATTCCCTGTTTTCCAGCTTCTTGCACTTATATTCCTGGCTGCTGAGATGAGAAATGTGATAAACGTATGATGTTTCAGACCCGTATTCTCTTTACAATAAACTGACAAGAAGAGAAGGCCCAGATAGAAGGTTACAGTTTGTTTCACAATAAGAGATTTGCATCAGTATTACATTCCAAAAATCTTTAACCTTGGGACACTCCAACCACATGTGTTCAAAGGAGCACATCCTTGCTGCAGAAATAATGGAGTTTGACACTGATTTAACTGCCATGATTCATTGCTGTGGAATTCTGGGATTTGTAGTTTATTGTGGAACCAGAGCTTGCTGATGGAGAAAGCTAAATATCTTGCAAAACTACAAATCCCTCAATTCCATATAATTGAGCCATGGCAGTAAAAAAAGATGTCAGTGTGCATTATTTTTGCAGTGCAGATTGGATCTTTGTGAATGGATTCTTTCCATTTGAATGTGCATGTTTTGTCTCTTTTTAGCAGTATTGTTGTTGCTTTAAATTGTAACCCACCTTGAATCCCCATCAACAGTATACTGTTTCAAACTATTGTAATGCAAAATATTATCTAAAAGAGAGGATTTGGAGATAACCTGGTTTTGAATGGGCAATTTCAATTCCTTAGAGGACCAGGCAACTTCTAGAATTGGTTTCTTAATGTCAATTAATCAAGTCACCTGAACCTGTGGACTCTATCAAGTTTTGTGGCTAAGGGAATTCACGTGGTGTGAACTTGCCACTGCACCATGAATAATCACAGCTAGGGTCATTGCCCCACTTGAAGATCATTACTCCATATATAAAGGAAACAGGATTAAGCTAGGGATGACAAGAATATCAGAAAATGTTTGAAAATAGTTGCAAAATATTTTTCTCCAATGCCAGAAAACCCTGACAAGGAGAATCCTAGTCTGATGAGAATATTCACAATTCAGAACTCATTCAGTGCAAATTTCACACGGGGGGGGGGGGGGGGGGGAGATTGCTCTCTTTGTCTGAACCTGAAATAGTATTCTGTGAGAAATATTATTTTTTCTGTCAAAAATGTTGTTACCTGTACAGAAAATCTTGACTGTGCATGTTTGTTGCAAATTTTGCATATAATGTGTCTTGAGCTGCAAATAGTTATCCAGCTTGTGAAGATTTTCTCACAGCAGGAAGAAAATTGCTAAAATCACTTGTTGCTTCCTTTAAGAATAAAATTAGCAAAGAATTATATCTCTGGAGTAAGCATATGAAATTGAATGCTGATCAGATAGAAAATGAAAGCAGACAGACAGCTCTCAACCATGAGTTGACTGAATGGTTAAACCATGATAAATTTAACTCATGCATGCTGAATTGAATAATCTGTGTGAAATGACTTACAATACTAAGAAAAAATTAGTATAAATGGAAGGTATTATACACAACATGGACACATTCTGCCAGTAATCATAGTACTTAGGGGATCTCAAAGACTGTAGTTCAAACAAGTAACTCTTTAACATGCTGACATTATTATAGAATGAAACTGTTTCAGCAAGAACCATTTTTCTGCAGCTCAAAAAACAAAATGAGCCAACACAGTCTAAGGGGGGAAGCAGACGGGCTGCCGTGGGCTGCCCCAGAAAGCTGCGGATCGGGGCCGAGGTATCCCCACACCTCAGCCCCGCGGCGCAGCTTTGCCGCCCCTGGAAGGAGTGCTAAAATAGTGCTCCTTCCACAAATCGCTGAAGGTGCACCGCAAAAGGCTGCCGGCACACCTTCGGTGGCTTTTCTGCTGCAGCTCGTGCGGACGCTGCAGCGGAAAAGCATCCTCGGAGCGCCAGCCGTGCGGAGGGCCGGCTGCTCCGAGGACGTTTTGGGGAAGGGGTTGGGGCGCCCAGCGTGTGGCTGCCCCTCCCCTTCCTTGCTCTGAAGACGGTGCTTTGAGCCGTCTGCTTAGCCCCTAAGTTACAAAATAAATCTTCAAGGTTTGTATTATCTCTCATGGCAAAACTTTCTTTTAAAAAATCCTTACATAATGTAATCCTGCATTGAAAATAAGAAGGCTGAATCTTTATTTTGTCTTCCCAAATATCTCGTTTGTACATTGTTGTTATTTATATACCCCTGAGACCTGAAGTTTCATAAATAAGGCAAGAACATTGAGTTGCATCTATTTTGAAAGCAAAGCAAGAGGGCAGTGATTAACTGGATTCTTCTTTGATTTGTCTTGCCAAGTTTTCCCCCAAATGACTGATTTATGGAATCAATTCAAAAACAACATGTGATTCTTGAATGGGTTTTCTCTCCATGACGTGGACTCTCAAAAGTTTGAAAATAAAGCATCTTTTAAAAATAATATTAAAAATTAATCTAAAATTCAAAGGAACATCAGACTCTGGAAGTACTTTGTATGAAATGATGTAGGGGAATTCAAGACTGAAACAGCATAAAAGCTGATATACACTTCCTTTTATCTACTTCAAATATTCATATAATATCAAGCCATTTTTAATTCCTGGCTTTATTCTATGGAGTTATGTCATCATAAATAAATTGATCTGTTTCCACAGTGTGGGAGTGAAGGATGTTTTATTTTCTCTTTCTTTAAGAGGATTCGAGCAATATTGTTGCTATCTCTTTTATGCTCCCAGCAACTTATTTTATGTTCCCAAGGTAGCTTAGACTAGTAGGTGTACTAGTGTCATCAAGGGAAGATTACACTTCCATGGATTTTGTGATGCATAGAAATGTCAAAGTATATATGAAAAGTATATATATGCATGGTAAAAAACATATATGGAAAGAAGAATGGAAGAAATGAGAAATTAGGAAATCAAAATTGACAAGAGTTACTCATTCCTTCTCAGAGCATATGGAATCCATTTTGTTTCAGTTGAATTGGTTGCCATTTTGTTTCTGTGTCCATTCTGAGGAACCTGAAAGGGCCAAAAAGCTTCAGACCAAGTAATTTGAAGGACTGCCTGAACCCTTGTGAGCTGGATAAGATTCTTGAGGGCCCATCATGAAGAACAGTTGAATTAAGGAAATGTTATGGGGGCTTTTGGAGCCAACTTGTATTGTGTCATTAGCATTTTGAAATAATGGCAGCTGGTGGCTTCTATATCAGTGGGGCAATAAATCCACTTCAGGTTTCAATCTGAATTTTGGCTATTTATGGTAATGAACCCACTCTCCAAAATAGATTCAACATCTTTGATACAACTTTAAAGTTCAAACTAAGCTCCAGAGCATTCATCACCACTCTAACATAGAGCCCATTAGCCATGAGTGTTTTGGAGCATTGGATTATTGGGAAAATGGAGGAGCAAAGATAGGAGGAAGGAATATCAACAATCTAAACAAGTGGATGACACCATACTACTAGTGAATACTACTAGTGCATCATGGACTTGGAATATTACTAAGGAAGGTAAAGGAAGAAAGTGCAAAAGCAGGCTTAATGCTGAACATAAAGAAAACAAAAATAATGACCGCAGAATAAATACATACATTCCCCCTAGAGAATGAGGAAATCAAAATAGTATTTCCCTACCTGGGATCAAATATTAATCAGAATGGGGACTGCAGTCAGGAAATCAGAAGAAGAATAGGAATGAGAAGGGCAGGTATGAAAAATCTAGAATAGATCCTAAAGAGTAAAAATATACAACTGAGCACTAAATTGCCCTGGCCCTGGACTGTCCCCTCCCCTCAGTGACACTATTTTGAACCCTGGTTCCCCTCGCATTGCAACAACAGGATAATGTGGTATGGTTTTAATCATTTTAATTGTTATGATTTCCTGTTTAATTTGTTAATTGGATTTTAACTGTGTTATTGTTTAAAAATGTTTTAAGTGGGGGAGGGATATGTTGTTATTGTAATTGTGTTTTATGCTGTAAACCGCCCGGATTGGGCAACCATTGGGCGGTATATAAATAAATTTTATTATTATTATTATTATTATTATTATTATTAAAGTCAGAATCATGCACATCATGGTAATCCCCATTACAATGTACAGATGTGAGAGAGGGGCTCTAAAGAAAGCAGATAAGAAGAAAATCAATAAGAAGAAAATCAATTCATATGAAATGGGTGCTGGAGAAGAGTGCTGAGGATACTGTGGATGGCCAAAAAGCAAACAAATGTGTCCTTCAATAGATCATTCATGAACGCTCCCTGGAAGCCAAGATGATCAAGTTAAGGCTGTTGTACTTTGGCCACATCATGAGAAGGCACGACTCATTAGAAAAGACAATAATGCTAGAAATGCTGGGGGGGATGTAGAAAGAGAGAAAAACTGAATACTAGATGCAGAGAATCTAAAGGGGAGGTCATGGGTATGAATTTACAGGACCTAAGCATAGAGAAGATAGGGAGTCTTGGAGATATCTCATCCACAGGGTTGCCATGAGTCGGGATCAACTCAAAGGTTAACAACAATTGTTAATTGTTCCAGATGAAGCTTTCACTTAGATAAACAGATAAACAGATGATATCAAAGTATTGTTTCTTCTTGTTCCCAGGAAGAGGGACTTTTGATTGAAAGGGGGTAGGAGAGGGAAAGCCATGCTCTGTCCCTTCAAACTGAAGAAGTGGCTTATTTACATGCCGATCAGCTCTGCTGTGTTGAATTGATTCTATACAGAATGACTTGGGCCTTCAAATCACTCTGAATAGACAAGACCAGAGCTATAGCTTCCCGTAGGCTTCTCAGCTTGATTACATTTATGGCTGGATTCACAAGATTTCTTTGGGACAGAAACAGAGAGATTGAGACAGCTCATTTATTTAGGACAAAATGGAATACGTATGAAGAGATTTTCATACACCTGATGATGAAAGAAATGTGTAACCAAATGCAATTATTATCTTGAACTGGGAAAGCTCAGAGCCATTGTGATAATCACAACCAGCACAGAAGCTACTGCAAGTATGATGAAAGAGCCTTTGGAAATTAACACAGCATTTCTCATTTAGCTCAAATATTGTCTGAGTT
Organism: Phrynosoma blainvillii; assembly: GCA_026167975.1. Lineage (NCBI taxonomy): Eukaryota > Metazoa > Chordata > Lepidosauria > Squamata > Phrynosomatidae > Phrynosoma > Phrynosoma blainvillii. The sequence continues at coordinate 24,192,724 of JANUYF010000002.1, forward strand.
TCCCAAACACTCAGAATCAAACTTTAAGCTTTACAGTTTTGCAACTGAGGGGATCTACAGATGGTCCCTAAGGGGCAGCTCCGTGCTGCCCCTGGGAGTGCCAGATGTGGGCTACGGCAACTACATGCCATGGCCCCTTTCTGGCTCTTTGCTGCTCCACAAAGAGCTGGCAAATGCTGCTCCTTTTTGGAGTGGCAAAAAGCCACCCTTACTGCTGCCACCACAGCTCTTCTGCACTCCTTTGGTGCAGCGTATCTAAACGCTGCACCAAGGGAGCACTCTGATGCCACACAGCATGCAGTGGGGTGCATGGCATGACAGCGGCATTGGGGCAGAGTCAGGTAGGTAGTGGGTGGTCACCATGCCCCAGCACCACCCTCAGGCTGGCCCTTTTGGCCGGTCTGTACAGGCCCTAAGTATTCTTTTCATGTCCAGATAAATATGTGGAGAGAGGACAGGAGAACACAAAGAGAAATGTAAGATACTTTGCCAAGAATCCATATCTGGTTTCAAAAAGGGTTGGATACTGTGATGCATCAGCACAATTGGACACTGAGGCCTATTCACATGATGAAAATAATCCAAGTAGAATTTAGGTTGAATCCCTGTTGCTCACATGCACCTTGAATGCATCAGATTTAGTGGGGGTTTTTTTTTTGGGGGGGGGAGGCTACCCAAAACCCCAGGGTTTTCAACACTGGATCTTTTCCTGAGGGGTTGGTGTTTTTTTTTTTTTTTGGTTTTGGTTTTTTTTTAAGATTCACATTGTTGGCAGTGTGAATAAGAAAGCAAAAATACCCAGATTAAACTAAGCATACCTCGAATGGGTTTTAAATATATTTACATCATCAGCTCATCGGTGAGGCAAGCCTCTGGCTGGTCGACTTCATGAAGAGACACTCCTCCTCTTCCTGTTTCCCTGCCCACCCATTGCTACAGGTGGTTTCTGGAAGCTTCCCGGAAGAAAAATGTTGTGTTTCCCCACCTCAGGCCCCAGAGGATGAGTCCAGGACCAGCAATGGCGGACTTCCCCTTCCTCAGCTTGTGCTAAAATTTCAAAGAGATGCAGATGGATGTAAATAACAAAACTTGTCTGCATGAATGAGGATATTCACATTGTTCCAGTAAAAAAAATGGCATGTGAAAGACCTTTGAATTACCAGTTCTTAACTTGTCATCCATTATAGTGCTTAGAAGGCATGGATTGGTGGTTCAAGCAAAGTGCAAAAAGAAAATCCATTTTAATCTCTCTGGAGGAGTGTTTGGAATTTGGGCTGAAATGTGGAGTTTTACAAATGGGAAACAACATGCTAACATATTTCAGAACCGTAGTAGATCATTATATTGATTTGAGTAGCCTCTCAGTATCATTTTCTCCCCAGGACCTGAAGTTTTTAAACATCAAGTTCTTTTTGTGAAAAAAAAAAAAAACAACAAATTGTGAAATTTGTCAAATTATTCAGAAATATAACTGAAATGATCCTGCATTTGTAAAAGCCTCATGGCACAGATATAGCTGTTTCCAACCTCATGTTGTGTCTGTACATGTTACCCATTAAAGTTGTCAAAAATGAGGAGCCTTGACCAAAAAAAAAGAAGAGGTGGCAACCTTAACTCAGCAGTACTACAACAGGCAAGAAGTCATTTTGTTCACATTACAATTTGAACTTACATAATTTTGCTTACAAAAAATGTGTATAATTAGGCAAATTGTATGCATGTAAGAGAAGAAACTGAGATAGAAATGCATGTAGATATTCATGCCTCACCCCTCATCCCGCCCCCCATAAAAGTCAAAGTTTGGATGAGGCAAACCAAAGGATGGAAGAGTTCTCAGTATTTGGGAGAAACTAGAAAAATGAGAAACCAAAGGACTGTGCAGACCACCCCAATAGAGCAGAAGAAAGTACCCCTTTCTTCACCAAATTGAGGTCACAGCAACCACACACTGGGCCCCAGTCTGGCCTTTCCCTGGTGCAAAAAGAAGGTGTACAAAGCCACTTCTTTTCATGCTGGGGAAAAGGCGCCTTTGCCACTGCAGTGGCACTTTTTCTACAATTCTTTTGTATAGCATCTCTAAACGCTGCACCAAAGAAAACCCTTTCACCACCTGCCATCTGGTCAGATGGGCAGTGTGATGCCAGTATGGGGACAGAATCAGGGTGTCCAGCATGCAGTTGCCATGCTCCTACTCCACCTGCACACCAACTCAAAGTGCTGGTCTGTTTAGTTCCTAAGTGGAATTACAGTTGACAGATGTGTGCATCCGAATCTTGTTGAATGGTGAGAGGTCTCTTTTTCACAATTCATGAACAATTGGTGGAAAGGAGGATGAAGGGAAATAATTTGGGATTGCCTCTGATTACTTGGAGTTCATAGGTCCAGCAATAGACTTGTGGAACTCTTTCTGTCATTCAATCTAAGAGGATGATGTTCTGGAGAATGCACTTTGTAGTGTGCTCTTTGTATCCACCACCATTTTCTAGATGGTCTGATAAATTCCATACATAGCTGGAATTGTGTATACAGCGAGGTCAAAACTGCACATAAAACTGATAGCTATCCCATCCTATACATACTCAATAAAGTTGTACCTGCTATTGTTTCATACCTATCTTCATTCTTAGTAGAAGGTCATGGCTTCTTACCATGGTGAATGTTTTCTTTGAGGCATCATTATTTTGTGTTACAGAGATTTTAGTAGTGAAAAAGAAGCTTGCTAATCAAATACTCCTGCCTTCTATTAATTAATTACAAACATGCAAGTACTAATTCCTTGTAGTAGTTTGCAAGTATTTTCCCCACCTGCACGTACATTAGGAGAAAAGACTCCTTCATTGGGATTTAGGAGACAGAGTAGAAAGCAGTTCCCAAATGTAATCAATTTTCACTCAAGTTGTTTCTGAGCAGGTAAAGGATTGAGAAAAAGATCAGTTCTGTCACCAGGCAAGTAATTGATACTTTGAGCAAATACTTGCTACTCCCAATGTAAGTGGCGGGGACCAAAAAAGCCACAGAAGATACAAGAGACGTGTCTCAAGATGCTCAAAACTGATTTTTTTATAAATAGAAATGCTTCATTTATTTTTGGCCTATGTTTACTCTGAAAGCCAATAAACGGTTTGAGATTTCCTGATTCAAAAATGGCTGCACTTTGATTTAAAAAAAAAAAAAAATCTGAAGATGGCTTTAAGAGTTCACACAGGCTGAAATGCAACTGTTTTTTATACAAATAAAACAATTATATTTTGAGCATTTTGAGATGTGTGCCTTTTTTTTAAAGGATTCTATTGGATGCTCCAAAGTTTCTGCTTCTTTTGAGGACTTACAATATGAAGATGCATGGTCTTTGGTATCATTAACATATTTAAAATATAAATGGCTATTAGGTGTAAAAAAAACCCATAAAAGCCTTAGGAATCCACCATTTGTCAGTTTCGGTTTTCAGACTTTATTTAAACCTCTGGACTACATTTGCACAGCATTCATTTCTTTCTGTTTATTCCCATATTTTCTCTTTCCTTTATATTGCCAATCATGTCCATTTGATAAAACAATACAAATAGGTTTATGTAGCTATCTTAGCCATCCATGATTTTGTTTGCTTTTGCAATTGTCCATGCAGTCTCTAATAATTGATTCCTAGTATAGATCAGTCTGTTTCTAGAGTTAGTGTTAGAAATTCTCAATTTCTGAATGGAGAGGAGGGATACTAATGAGCTCATGGAATCTACACATCTGATTGGATTCTGTGGAAATAGATCAAACTTGTACTTTTTATGTGATCAAAATTGTACTTTTTATGTGATCAAAATATTGTATATTTATAAAATGCAACTAATAAAAAAATTAAGAACAGTATAAGTAGAATGTGTACTAGTCTGATCTGATTCAGTGGGTTTTTTGTATTGTTAATAATAGTGTAATGGAATGACATGGAGTGAGCAACCTGGCATCTCTTCTAATTATCACTAATTTTTGTTCTCAAAGGAAGAAATGAGTATTTTTAGCCATTTCCTTCTCACTGCAAGATAATCTCACTGCAAGACTACTCAGTTTCCTAAGATTATTTACACTTTGGTATTTATTTTGCACAAAGTTCACATGTGAGTTTTTGTGTAGAGAACAATTTTTTTTTCTTGCACAGAAAATAATATTTATGTTCAGAAACATGACATTTTATGCAGACAATGCTGTAGTTGGAAATTTATTTTGCACAACAATCATACATCATTTTTATTTTTATTTTTGTACAGAAAACAAAGATTTCTGTATGAAAATGCTTTTTCCTACTTAAAAAAATTGCTGTTTTCTGCTTTGAAAAAAAAAGTGCAAATTTTTCACAGAATAAGTCATGAATTGCAAAGATTCTAATGAGTCCAGGATTCTTCTCATCAAGTTCCCTCACACTGGAAAAATGCATTTTACCTTTTTAAAAAAAAAAAAAAAAAAGATATGTTCTCATATCCTTTCCTTCCAATCTCTTGTTTAGCTTTGTCACCATATATCTATCAGCTGAGGCATACATTTAGGGACAGTGCTGGCCAGTGGTTTTCATGTCAGTGATATAGTGAATCAGCTCTGAGTTTGATTTCAGTTTATGGAGCCCTAGTGATGCTGTGGTTAAATGCCAGTACTGCAGCCACAAAGTTGTGAGTTCAATCCTGCAGGGTTCCACTCAGCTTTCCATCCTTTCATAGGTTGGTAAAATGAGTACCCAACTTGTTGGGGGCATTTGGTTTACTTTCATAGGTTGGTAAAATGAGTACCCAACTTGTTGGGGGCATTTGGTTCACACATTGTAAACTGCTTAGGGAGTGTTACTTAGGGACTTAATGCACTATAGAAATGCATTTGATATTGCTATTGCTATTGCTATTTTCCAAGGTATGGAACCTTTTAGGTGATAAATTTCGGCATTTTGAAAAATTCCATTAAAGTCTGGTATAAACATAAGCTTGGATTCACTGAATTCCTGACATGAAAGTCACCCATCAGCACTGTTTAGCACTTTAAGGGCTCATTCCCACTTACATTTAACCCAGTTTGCAATTTGCTTTCACTCCGGATTGGTGAATCCATTCCAGTCCATGTGTCGTTCCCACTATAGAAGTATGTCTTTTCTTTATTAACTTCTTTTTTGGCATGATTGTTGTTCCCACTAGTTTGTGCCCCTTTAAAATGCTGGTCAATCATCTATGCATCATCAGTGATGCAACTGGCAACACATTCAAGAAAACACAGGAGGGAGTCAGGGGTGCCATGGCCAGAATCTCATCTCTCACTAGTATCCTATCCCTCACTAGTTTTTGGGGAAATCCACAATTTCCCCCCTCCTTTCCCAGGACCCATCCCACATTCCAACCTTCAGACCAGGTGGAATTGCAAAATGCCCTCCATTATGAGCTTGACTAGAAAGCATGTCTTCCAAGCCCTGCAAGGCTGGGAGGGCAGCACTTCAACTTCCTATGTCCTCCATGTCCCTGGGATGCCTCAACAATGGGTGTCATATGGAGGACTCTCACTGGGTGAGGTGCTACCCTCCAAGCCTTGAAGGACTTGGAGGACAAGAGGAATAATAGAATCATAGAGTTGGAAGAGACCACAAGGGCCATCCAGTCCAACCCCCTTGCCATGCAGGAACTCAAAATCAAAGCATCCCCTACAGATGGCCATCCAGCCTCTTTTTAAAGACCTCCAAAGAAGGAGACTCCACCACACACTAAGGGAGTGTGTTCCACTCTTGAACAGCTCTCACTGTCAGGCTGTTCCACCTAATGTTGAGGTGGAATCTCTTTTCCTGTAGCTTACATCCATTCTTCAGGGTCCTTTTCTCTGGAGCAGCAAAACCAAGCTAGCACCCTCCTCAATCTGCCATCCATTAAACTATTTAAAGAGGGCTATCATATCCCCTCTTAACTGTGTCTTCTCCAGGCTAAACATATCCATTTCCCTAAGTCGTTCCTCATAGGGCATAACCACATTAATAAACCAGTAAACTAACCTAATTACAAAATCGACAGTTTAAATAACTGAATTTAAATTACTCAACTAAAACCACCCAAGAATATGGGCCTACAAATTCATTGCTAGTCCCAACTAGAGTAGATTCACTGAAGTCAACACTTGTGTAGATCCATTTTTTTAGTACTAGCTTAGTAGACTAGCAAGAGAACCTAGGTACTGACCCTAAAACACAAATTCCCATAAATATTTAGACCAGGGGTAGGCAACCTTTCCCCTTTAAGGGCTGAGGGACTTCAGCTCCCAGAAGCCTCAGCCATGTTGGCCAATAGTCCTATGTTGGCCAATAGCTCCTGGGATTCTGGGAGCTGAAGTCCCTCGGCCCTTAAAGGGGAAAGGTTGCCTACCCCTGATTTAGAAAATAGCATCAAAACCCATATCAGTTTAATGACCCATACAGCATATTTTAAGTTATATCTTAAGATCTGTTCCAAGGCCTATAATAACAGAGTCTGATAACCATGTAGTGGCTGGTAGGATTCTAAGGGCCTTTACAGACTGCCAGAAATAGTGCACATTAAATTGAGGCACTGCCCTGGCTCAGTGCTAGGGAGTCATGAGAATTGTATTTTTTTTTTCTGGGACATTGAGCCTTCTCTGTCAGAGAGCTCTGGTGCCACAATAAATTACAGTTCCCATGATTCCCTAGCACTGAGCCAGGGCAGTGCCTCAATTTAATGTGCACTATTTCTGGCAGTCTGCAAAGGCCCTAAGTCAGATGGACTGGGCTTCAATTAGTTAGAAAAACTATTTGAGATACGAGGCTTATCTAGGAGATGAGACTCAACCCTCATTAAAATTTTGGCTTAAAGCTTGAGCAGACCTCCACCACCTTGGCATGGGAGCCACTAGTCAGCACTGGCATGTAAACCTAATTGGCTGTATGTTCTACAAACATGGGCCAAAAAGCACTCTCCCTGTAGTTCTCCAGACCAGTTGCAGAACTTCAGCAGCTAATCTCAGTATGTGGAAGGTGGTTAGAAGTCAGGATGGGCAACTATGGAAGGGCTGAGGGCTACATCCACCCATTTTCCATCCTGCCCCAAGCTTGGGGTGGGTGGGTTTTGGACTTTGGGGGATTTATATTGTATGTAATTTTAATTGTTGTTACCTGCCTCAATTGTTCTCAGAGGGGCAGGGTACAAATAAATTGTATTATTATTATTATTAATTATTATTATTAAAACATGTTCTGCAAGTTTTGCACACACAAAAATGTGTTTGCAATCCAAACAACATTCTGTACAATAGCATTTAAGAATGACAGTGCCTGGAAGCTTCTGGGTCTTAATTCTCACCCCTCTCCATTTTCTTCCAGTGCAGGAGCTCTAATTTTCAATTGTCATGGCAGGCCACTTGCACCTTTAGGATGAACATTCCCATCTGTTTCATTGGCATAGTTGCTCCTTGGCAGGATTCTGATTCCCAATCTATAGATTGTGAGTCCTTGAGCACAATTTTGTAACATAGGATAAGGACTAAACTTGTGCCTTCCACTTCCACTTGCATTATCCTAGACCAGGGGTAGGCAACCTAAGGCCTGGGGCCGGATTTGGTCCCCCGAGGCCTTTGGACCAGCCCCAGGCCGGTCCTGCCGCTGCCGCTGCCTGCCATGATGATATTGATTATTGTTGTTATTACTTGTTCTTGGAGTTTTCTTGGCAAAATCTCCACAGGAGTTTTGCCATGGCTTTTGGGGGGCTGAGGGAGTGTGCATGCATATTTTTTTTTAATTTTTAATTTTTAATTTTTTTTAAATGTTTATTTTTTTATTTTAATTTTTATTTATTTATTTATTTATTTTTGGTGCTTCAGCCCCTCAATTGTCTGAGGGACAGCAACCTGGCCCCCGGCTCAAAAAGGTTGCCTACCCCTGTCCTAGATTGTTCCCCACACTATTGACTCCAATGGTAGGAAATTTAGGATCACAAAACACATGCAGTCTTCAGAACTCTGTCATTGTTTGTCAATGAATACCTCTGCACAGTTGCCTCTCAATGAAACAATGAAGAACTATTAAAGAAGATTGCTTTTATCCATTTTCCCCATGGACATCCATACCAGCATGCCAGAAAATCATTCCCCCCCACACACACATAGTAAGCTTTTAAATGCAGAAAATTATGATAAACTGAAGGCATATTTGCTCAGAGTTATTCAAATCCCCCCTCTCTCTGTGCTTCTGCTTTTTAAAAATCAATCTTACTGTTTACAAGGGGTGGAATGTAAAATACACAAGTATAATCACAGCATAACGATTATGAATAATGAATCTTTGGAAGTTAGAACTCAGTAAAGATACATTTCCATGCCATGTCTTATTCATCAATTATTTACAACTCCTTGATAATTATGTGCTTTTTTTTAAGCCTGTCTAGGTAGGTGATTAAGAATCTCAGATATAAAGAGCTTTTTGCTCTGACATTTCAAACAGAGAACATTTAAAAATGAAAAGATTTTCCCTCCCCTTAATCCAGGCATTTTGTTTGTTTTTACTTTCATGAATCTCATCAGTCCTAACCAATAGTGATCACAGACCTTTAAGAGGATAGATATGGAAAGAAGGATAATATTTTATCTTCATCTTAAAAATTAACAGCATTGAAATGGTGATGATGTGTGAAATATTTGCTTAGATTTCTGTGAATTTCCCCTCTGTCTTTGAGTTTTATGCAGATAATTGAAGGTGGAAATACTTTGGGGCCAGTTCTAGAAAAAATGCTATTGATGCCTGGATATAACACTAAATTCCCAAATTAAACAGGCAACATGGCATGGTAGTGCTTTATTCTGGTCTATTTGCATGCATGAATGGATATATTTGGTATCACTGGTGGACATTACAGGAAGGGGAAAGTTGAATGTGTAAAACCATTTGTTTTTTGTTGGGGATGAAGACCATGGCCAGAATCTTCTTGGTGTCATATACATAAATTCTCTTAGACATCCATGTTCGAAGATTTTTTTATTCTCTTTCCCCCTCCTTATATAGATAGGGATTTCCTTCATGCAACCCCCCCCCTTCTCTCCTCATTGAAGACTCATTGAAAGACTTCTCCCGGCGGCCTCAGTCTTTCAATGGGCTGGCGCTGGAATCGCTTCGATCCCAGCACCAGCCCATTCAAAGACTGAGGTCATGGGGGGAAAGAGGGCTCCTTCTCCCCGCGGCCTCAGTCTTTCAATGGGCTGGTGCCGGGATCGCTTCGATCCCGGCACCAGCCCATTCAAAGACTGAGGCCGCGGGGGAAGGAGGGCTCCTTCTCCCCGCGGCCTCAGTCTTTCAATGGGCTGGTGCTGGGATCGCTTCGATCCCGGCACCAGCCCATTCAAAGATTGAGGCCGCGGGGGAAGGAGGGCTCGAAGTCTTTCAATGGGCCGCCGGGAGAAGGAGCCCTCTTTCCCCCCACGACCTCAGTCTTTGAATGGGCTGGTGCCGGGATCGAAGCGATCCCAGCGCCAGCCCATTGAAAGACTGAGGCCGCCGGGAGAAGGAGCCCTCCTTCTCCCGGCGGCCTCAGTCTTTCAATGGGCTGGCGCTGGCATCGCTTCGATCCCAGCACCAGCCCATTCAAAGACTGAGGTCGTGGGGGGAAAGAGGGCTCCTTCTCCCCGCGGCCTCAGTCTTTCAATGGGCTGGTGCCGGGATCGCTTCGATCCTGGCACCAGCCCATTCAAAGACTGAGGCCGCGGGGGAAGGAGGGCTCCTTCTCCCCGTGGCCTCAGTCTTTCAATGGGCTGGTGCCGGGATCGCTTCGATCCCGGCACCAGCCCATTGAAAGACTGAGGCCGCGGGGGAAGGAGGGCTCCTTCTCCCCGCGGCCTCAGTCTTTCAATGGGCTGGCGCCGGGATCGCTTCGATCCCAGCACTAGCCCATTCAAAGACTGAGGTCACGGGGGGAAAGAGGGCTCCTTCTCCCCGCGGCCTCAGTCTTTCAATGGGCTGGTGCCGGGATCGCTTCGATCCCGGCACCAGCCCATTCAAAGACTGAGGTCGCGGGGGAAGGAGGGCTCCTTCTCCCCGCGGCCTCAGTCTTTCAATGGGCTGGTGCCGGGATCGCTTCGATCCCAGCACCAGCCGATTCAAAGACTGAGGCCGCGGGGGGGAAGGAGCCCTCCTTCACCCCGCGGCCTCAGTCTTTCAATGGGCTGGTGCCGGGATCGATCCCAGCACCAGCCGATTCAAAGACTGAGGCTGCGGGGAGAAGGAGCCCTCCTTCTCCCGGCAGCCTCAGTCTTTCAATGGGCTGGTGCCGGGATCGCTTCGATCCCAGCACCAGCCCATTCAAAGACTGAGGTCGCCGGGAGAAGGAGGGCTCCTTCTCCCCGCGGCCTCGGCCCTTCGCCCTATAAGGCGCACTCACTTCCCCACGCATGTTTTGGGGTAGAAAAAGTGCGTGTTATAGGGTGAAAAATATGGTACTTTCCTCGATCTAGACACTATGCTTTTATTGATGAAACCTAGAATCACATTGGTTCTCATATGTGTGGAAAAAATACCTGAAAATCAGTGTTTTTTTCCTTGCATATAGATTATCCATTTAGATTATCTTGCATATAGATTATCCACTGAGGTCATGGGGGGAAAGAGGGCTCCTTCTCCCCGCGGCCTCAGTCTTTCAATGGGCTGGTGCCGGGATCGCTTTGATCCCGGCACCAGCCCATTCAAATACTGAGGCCGCGGGGGAAGGAGGGCTCCTTCTCCCCGCGGCCTCAGTCTTTCAATGGGCTGGTGCTGGGATCGCTTCGATCCCGGCACCAGCCCATTCAAAGACTGAGGCCGCGGGGGAAGGAGGGCTCGAAGTCTTTCAATGGGCCGCCGGGAGAAGGAGCCCTCTTTCCCCCCACGACCTCAGTCTTTGAATGGGCTGGTGCCGGGATCGAAGCAATCCCAGCGCCAGCCCATTGAAAGACTGAGGCCGCCGGGAGAAGGAGCCCTCCTTCTCCCGGCGGCCTCAGTCTTTCAATGGGCTGGCGCTGGCATCGCTTCGATCCCAGCACCAGCCCATTCAAAGACTGAGGTCGTGGGGGGAAAGAGGGCTCCTTCTCCCCGCGGCCTCAGTCTTTCAATGGGCTGGTGCCGGGATCGCTTCGATCCTGGCACCAGCCCATTCAAAGACTGAGGCCGCGGGGGAAGGAGGGCTCCTTCTCCCCGCGGCCTCAGTCTTTCAATGGGCTGGTGCCGGGATCGCTTCGATCCCAGCACCAGCCGATTCAAAGACTGAGGCCGCGGGGGGGAAGGAGCCCTCCTTCTCCCGCGGCCTCAGTCTTTCAATGGGCTGGTGCCGGGATCGCTTCGATCCCGGCAGCAGCCCATTCAAAGACTGAGGTCGCGGGGGAAGGAGGGCTCCTTCTCCCCGCGGCCTCAGTCTTTCAATGGGCTGGTGCTGGGATCGCTTCGATCCCAGCACCAGCCGATTCAAAGACTGAGGTCGCAGGGGAAGGAGCCCTCCTTCTCCCCGCGGCCTCAGTCTTTCAATGGGCTGGTGCCGGGATCGCTTCGATCCCAGCACCAGCCGATTCAAAGACTGAGGCCGCGGGGGGGAAGGAGCCCTCCTTCTCCCCGCGGCCTCAGTCTTTCAATGGGCTGGTGCCGGGATCGATCCCAGCACCAGCCGATTCAAAGACTGAGGCCGCGGGGAGAAGGAGCCCTCCTTCTCCCGGCGGCCTCAGTCTTTCAATGGGCTGGTGCCGGGATCGCTTCGATCCCAGCACCAGCCCATTCAAAGACTGAGGTCGCGGGGGGAAGGAGGGCTCCTTCTCCCCGCGGCCTCGGCCCTTCGCCCTATAAGGCGCACTCACTTCCCCACGCATGTTTTGGGGTAGAAAAAGTGCGTGTTATAGGGTGAAAAATATGGTACTTTCCTCGATCTAGACACTATGCTTCTATTGATGAAACCTAGAATCACATTGGTTCTCATATGTGTGGAAAAAATACCTGAAAATCAGTGTTTTTTTCCTTGCATATAGATTATCCATTTTTACTTAAAGTTCTTGGCTGCATGTTCCTCAATTTCCATGTGAATGAAATAGCAATGGAGGGGGGAAGAGCTATCATGCTTTCCCCTGCCTTTTGTGTTGACTCAACAACTGAAGGAATGCTGAAAAAAGGCTATTGCTTAAGATTGTATTGTAAGAAGCCTTCAGTGAAACTGCATATAAGATTTAGCCACATAATCACCAGTATACTGTCATGGAACTAAAATAAAATTCTTGCCTTGCTAAGCTTTCTAGCTGATTAATAATAATGAAATATGAATATTAAGCATATTGAGAATATTGAGCCATATGAAGATGAAACACAAATTCTAAAGTGAGATGGAAACTGCAATAAGAAAAATAGCAAAACAACAACAACAAATCACCAGAAACAGATGATATTCCAATTAAACTGCTGCAATCCACATTGACAGAGTCAACTCTAGTGCTAACCATCATATGTCAACAGATATGGAAAACAAAATGATGGCCAACAGATTGGAAGCGATCAATATACATTCTCATCCACAAAAAGGGAGACACGAGAGACTGCAGCAACTATAAGGCCATAGCACATCTCCCATGCAAGCAATATCATGCTCAAAATTCTGCAACATAGATTGCAACCATATATGGAGAGAGAAATCCCAGAGGTTCAAGCAGGGTTCAGAAAAGGAAGTGGCACTAGGGAGCACATTGCAAACATACAGTGACTAGTGAAGTGTACCAGGGAGTTCCAAAAGAAAATCAGCATGTGCTTTATTGACTATATTAAAGTCTTTGACTGCATAGATAATGAAAGGGCATGGAATGCCCTTAAAGACATGGGAGTGCCAACACATCTGATAGCTTTGATGAGGAATCTATACTCGGGACAAGAGGCTACTGTCAGAACAGAACACAGAGAAATGGAATGGTTCTCAATTGGCGAGGGAGTCAGACAAGGCTTTATCCTTTCACCCTATCAGTTCAACTTGTATGAAGAACATATTATAAGTAAAACAGGCTTGGACACAGAAGTAGGAGGAGTGAAAATAGAAGGAAGGAATAACAACAATCTAAGATATGCAGATGACACTATAATACTAGCAGAAAATCTCAAATACCTGGAACAACTACTACGGGCCTCTATACACGGCGGATTGGGGCCGTGGCAACCCCATGCATGGCTCTGATCCTTCCTTTTGCCGCCTCTAAAAGAGAGGCAAAATGCCACTCCTTTTAAGGGTGGCAAAAGGCTGCCCTAAGAACCGGCACTGCAGCTCTTCCATGCCCTTTTGGTGCAGTGTGTCTATAGTCTGCGCCGAGAGGGCATCCTGATGCCGCATGCCATGCAAACGGGCACGCGGAATCAGGACGGCATCGAGGTGGGATTGGGGTGGCTGGTGTGCAGCTGCCCTGCCCCAACTCCACCCCCAGGCTGGCCCTTTAGGCAGGTCTGCAACCCCCCCCCCCCAAGATAAAAAAAGAAAGTGCAAAGGCAGGCTTACTGTTGAACGTCAAGAAAACAAAAATAATGACCACTGAAGACCTTCACAAGTTCAACCTAGACAATGAAGAAATAGAAATAGTAAAACAATTTGCATACCTGGGATCAAACATTGGTAGAAATGGGGACTGCAGTCAGGAAATGAGAAGAAGATTTAGAATGGGAAGAGTGGCTATGAAAGAACTAGAAAAAAATTCTAAAATGCAAAGATATACAACTCAATCCAAAAGTTAGAATAATACAAGCCATCGTATTCCCTATTACCATGTATGGATGTGAGAGCTGGACAATTAAGAAAGATGATAGGAAGAAAATCCCATGGAGAGCCAAAAGGACAAACAAATGGTTCCTAGAGCAGATCAAACCGGAAACCTCCCTGGAAGCCAAGATGACAAACTGAGACTTTCATACTTTGGACACATCATGAGAAGGAAGGACTCATTGGAAAAGACATTAATGCTGGGAAAGGTGGGGGGAAGTAGGAAGAGAGGAAGGCCACATGTTAGACTCTATTAAGGAAGTCACGAGTATAAGAGGTTGCAGGAATTAAGCAGAGCAGTGATGTCAGAGGGTCTTGGGAGATGTCTCATCCATAGTGTCACTCGAGAGCAGTTAACAACAAAATGCATATTAAGCTTCTGCTTAATGAGCAGCATGGCTCTTTGGCTCACCCATCTGAGCTTGTCTTATTAAACATAATATCATAACACTTTTTTTTCCCTTTACTAATCACTGTAGGTGATGCTAATAGCAAACAAGTAGGATATGGCTGAATATTCAGCTTTGCTTCCCAGAATGTAATTACAAGAGGGAAACACAAAGAACATCCATTGACTGGTAGGAATGTGAAAAATTGTTCTTGATTTTCTTGTATTGTTCTGAGTCCAGCCCCTGAGTCTATTTTTCTGTTATCCTTGTCTCTTATCATGTTGTGAGTTCTTCACACATGAAATTCATTTTTCCATACATACTTTTCCTAATGACTATAATTTGCTGTGTTCCTTTTAGCACAAAGATGTTGGTATGCATTTTTGCCATTGATTGTGTGTTTGTGTGGGTGGGTGCGTGGGTTCATTTTCCAGGTGCATGCAGTTTGTTTGTGTGTTCATTTTGCTTCCCTGGAATTACTTACACTTGATCCAAATATGACAATTAAAAAAGAAAAAGAAAAAATGATTATGCTGCTTGTGGTTTATTCCTGATGATAGGGAAAGTAAAATATATGTGCCTGCTTTCCTTAGTTCCACAGACCACAAATTGGACAAATTTGTTTTTAAATGGTTCATACAAATTTCTTTCCTAGCCTTACTGACTGGTAAGGAAACAGTGTACTGCCATCTACTGGTTGGAGAGACTATACACCAAATCATTACAGAGTTCAGTGTGATTGGACATCCTCTGGAAACTACAAATATTCATATAAAGGCATACCTATATTTAAAAAGTCTCTGACAAAGAAGTCTTTTTACAACCTGCTAGCTCTGCTTTTCCTCTTACCCCTTTGCAGAAGGAATCTTTTTTTTTTTTTTTAGCAGCATCAGCATTGGGAGGATGATGAAGGAGGGCTGGAGAAACAGATGAATCTTGGTGTTGCATTGTAGCAGTATATCTCCAATAAATCCTGAAATAAAGTTTGAGCTGGGGAAAAATGGGGTTCCATTCTAGTCAATCCTACTGTAATTGTGTACCTGCCTACAAAAGGGAATACAAACAGCAGTAGCCTCCAGAGTCACTTATGGAACATGCATGAACAGGAGGAAAGCTGATAAGTTTGCCTCACCAGCTACTCCTAGCAAGTTAAAAAAGGATAGTTCTATATATGTAGCCATCAACATGGAAATCATAAGAAAAGTGGAGGCTGGTGAATGAAAAGTCATCCCTGGATGCATTTTGAAAGAAGTTTTCAAGTTGTCTCGAGAAGATTCAAATGTTTTTGCTCAGTCATGCAAGGATTACCTGACCTGGTTGTTTCATTTCCCGTGTGCATTTTCTAATTTTGGATGAAAAGTTTGTTGAAGCATGTTGAACTGCTCACCTTTTTTGAGATGCTGGAACTGTCCCAATTCTTTTCATGTTATTTTAACCACTGTTACCAAATTTTCTGTTCAAGAAATAATGCCTAGGAACACATCTACTTCTTTAACTGACGTATAGCTGGAAATAAAAAGGTAAAGGGATTCCCCATTGACAAGTCATGTCCAACCATAGGGGCAGTGTTCATCTGTGTTACTAAGCCGAAGAGCCAGCGTTGTCAGAGACTACTCTGTGATCATGTGGCCAGCATGGTTGCACAGAATACTGTTTACCTTCCCACTGAAGTGGTACCTTTTTATCTACTTTCATTTACATACATTCCAACTGTTAGATTGGCAGAAGCTGGGACTAGTGACAGGAGCTCACCCATCATGCAGCACCTGGGCCTTGAACTGCCAACCTGCCAATTTCGCAATCAACAGAGTCAGCATCTTAACCACTTAAGCCACTGTATCCCTAGTATAGCTGTATTAATAGTATTAGTATTAGTAATTTAAATTTATTAATTTCTTCATTATGAATATTATACTTTGCTTACTATTAACTGCACTGTGCTACACTTTTTTGTCTCTAATTTTCATGGTTCTTCCATGCACCTATATAAATGATCATAGGTATGTCATAATAAAAAAGAGTAAAGCTTGGAGCTGTTAATAGGGCAACAGATTAATCCCCTAGTTTGTAAAATGTGCTTACACACATGAAGAGAAATGAATAAACTCTCCCAAGTTCAATTCAGATTTGGATCAGAAGCATCTTTGAATAGAAATGGGAAGGGAGGGAAATGCTCCCTATCCTGCAGTTGTTGTTGTTGTTGTTGTTGTTGTTGTTGTTGTTGTTGTTGTGTGCCTTCAAGTCATTTATGACCTGTTCCTTCCTACTATCTATAAAATGGTGAGATTTATTTGCCACTTGTTGGCACTCTACTCAAGAATGTCCAAAACAATCTATGATAGCTTTCTTCCCCTGTACACCTGTGTGTGTACTATAGCTTTCATGATCCTCAATGAGTAGGTGCTATTAGATAAGTTTACCCCAGTTCAGGATGCTCAGATAGTGACATTCAGTCCAAGACATTAGGAGAAACTTCCTAGCAGTGAGAGCTGTTTGACAGTGGAACACACTCCCTTGGAGAGTGGTGGAGTCTCCTTCTTTGGAGATCTTTAAACAGAGGCTGGATAGCCATCTGTCGGGGATAGTTTGATTTTGAGTTCCTGCATGGCAGGGGTTGGACTGGTTGGCCCTTGTGGTCTCTTCCAACTCTATGATTCTATGATTCTATGATATCTTTTTAAAAGTTCTACATCCTAGTTTATACATATATGTTCCTCATCTCATCCTAGCAATATAAAATGATGACCTGCATTTTTAAATGGACAGAGGGCTGACATCAACCATGACTGGAATCCTGTTGGTGTATTATGATTGCATAAGTTTCCCCTATGGAAGCAGTTGGATAATGGTGTATTCAGTGCAAGGCTACAGAAGCAGATTTCAACATGTTACACATTACACATGTTTGTGCATCAGTGTGCATTGTGTATTGCACTTAAGTGTGCATCATTCCACAATGCACTTCTAGTTGTGTAATATCACAGTTCACTCAGAAGGCGGTGTCGTAGAACTGCGACATAACTCCATGAAAATCAAGTCATATTCCATCTTGTTGATATAGGTTCTCAGTCTTTTACTGTGAATTGTGTTCATTTGACTTGATACATGCTTTTCAATGGTGATATGTGCTGGGAGAACACTTTCCTCACAGTCTCAGAGGAGTACTTGCTCCAATACCAACCTGCCAAGAATGTTTGATCAGCAAGAGATGCTTTGCTTGTGTTGTCCAAGATACTATCACCCATAAAGCTACATGGACCAGGACTTTGTCACTGGTAATACTTGTTCGTGGCTAGTGACTCCAAACTTGATGGGGTGACTTCAGTTTTAGTTTGAAGGAATTGCCTAAGCTTCTGAACATCTCTACACACAGGCCCTCACTATGAAACTCCCTTCTGATAGAACTTAGGTTGTCTCCCATTTTGTTGTCATTTGGGATCAAGTTTGTTGTTGTGTGCCTTCAAGTCATTTTCAACTTGTGGTGTTTCTAAGGCAAACCTATTACAGAGGGGGGTTTTGTGCAGTTTTTTGGCAAGATTTGTTCAGACAGGGCTTCCCTTTGTCTTCTTCTGAGGCTGAGAGAGCCCATTACTTCCCTTGATCTATATCTGTACCTGTAGCTATGTATATCTCCTTAAATATATACAGTCTTGGCACTTCAGTCCCTTTGATATTGAACTGTGAGGTAGAGTGTTCTTTGTTCACAATGTATAGCACACAGACACCAATTGGGCCATTAAGTGTTTTCTTTAAATCCCAGACTAGAATTCTGTTGGTGGCATAGACAGGTGTAAGCTGTGCTATCCATATGGAGTGTCTTCTTTTACATTGAAGAACAGACATATCCAGCTGATGGTAGTAAGAAAACAGTTCCATATGCAGACCCATTGCAGAAGTACAACAATGCACCTGGAATAGTGTCTGTGTGCATTACACAATGTGAACTGCCTCTGTGCATCACACACTGTGCAATGAAGTGACAGCTATGTGCAGTCAATTTTATCATAGATGTACTATGGTGGCATTCAATATAGGGATTGCATAATCCTAACATAGCAATTTTCCACCAGCAGATATTTAGGATATGCTGAAAGATCCCACCCTTAATCTTCTCTTTGAAATATGCTGCTGATAATAACTATTTAGCCTATCTTACACAGTTTTTTTTTTAATTAAAGCTTTATTAAAAGAAAAAAATACAATAAATACAAAACATAAGACAACATATATTAACATAAACAACATACAAACCCCCACCCCTTTTGCCCTCCCTCCTACAACATAGACCCCACCAGACATAATAGAGTGAACAAGGCAACAAAGAAACATGACTTCTTGAGCTTCAACAAGGTGCTATGTTGCCAGCTCCTTCTTCAACCCCGAAGCTCTTCCCTAACAAGCTCTATAATATTGCTTCTCTTCTACAACTTCTACCGCCATTCTTAGCGAAGGAGAGGCCAATAAACTTATTATTCATACTTCTTAAATATAAATCTATCCTCTGTCAAGACAGATCTCTTCCGGCAGGCTTCCTGATTAAATTCCCGGCCAAGGAGTAAGCAAAAATTCCCCCACCTGCTACCACCTCTTGCCACACTATTCAGTGCTTGTGGGCTGCCTATTAGACCGGTTTTAACAGTTAATGCTGCAAATTATTATAATTGTTTTATTGTTGTTAATTGTTTTAATTTTATGATGTTTAATACTGTTTTAATGGGAGGGTAGGTTTGGGTTTAGGAGGGTTTATTGTGAGACTTTATTGTTGTAAGCCACCCCAATTGCTTTGGTAGAGGGACAGGATAGAAATAAATTTTATTATTATTATTATTATTATTATTAATCATTTATCATCTCGCTCAAAAAAAAAAACCCTAAATTAATCCAATATCTTTTTTCCCAAAAAAGTTATTAATGGCTCCCAATCTTTTTTTTTTCCTCCCAAGATTTCCCTCTCAAAAGTAAAGTATACTTATCTGCTACCACACAGTCCATCAGCTTATATAACCAATCCTTTACATCAGGATGACAACAACATTTCCATTTAGCCGCATATACCATTCTGGCAGCTGTGATTATATAAAATAACATCTTACTATACTTATTTTCTAACATTACATTATCCAGCATTTCTAACAGATAGAACTTTGGGTCCATTCGTTCTTTAAGAGGTACTATTTGAGTAACCAACCTATGTATGTTCTTCCAATATTGTTTGGCAAATTTGCAATACCACCACATGTGCATGAAAGTGCCATATTCTTTATGACACTTCCAACATTTCTTACTGCCACCTCTTTGCATCTTTGCCAATTTCATCAGAGTCAGGTACCAGCGATGTTGCATTTTCTGAACATTTTCTCTTAAATCAAAATTTAGAGAATATTTAATTCTAAGAGTCCATGATTTTTCCCACTGTTCCAGTGGTATTGTCTGCTTTAAGTCAATGGCCCATTTGATCATGTTCTCTTTGATGACTTCTTCCTCCTGATCAAGTTTTAACAGTAAGTCGTAAAATTGTGATATCTTAGGCTGGTTCTCATCTTCCAGGATCTTTTCAAGCTCTTTTTCTGACTTCCCAATGCCTTTACTATTTCTATCTTTTATAAACCTTTCTCTAAACTGTATGTATAAAAACCATCCACACTCATAACCTTTTGCCAATAATTCCTCCTGCAACTTAAATTCTACTTTGCCTGTATCATTTTCTATATTGGTTAAATCGCCATATGTTAATCCACTTATCTTTGTCTAATCCTCTATCTTACACAGTTTTTGTAGGAACTCAGTGAGATTCTTCATATGCAAAACATCTGAAAGTCCATTATTTTGCAAAAGGATTGTTGCAAGGTGAAAAGTTCATTAGAAGCAGCAAATAGAAGAACAGCTGCCCTGTGTCATGAGATAGCTAGTTTAGTGGTTAGCTAAAGGGCTTCTGGTTGAAAGCAACATGTGCAAATGGCCCACTGCCTTGACTCTGAAGCAGACAGAACAGCTGGGAAGGAGTGAACTTTGGAACTGCACTTTAGGGAACATCTTTTTTTGATCTGCTTGCAGATTTCACTGTTGACCTTGCCATCCCAGCTGCTTGTTCCAGGTGTTAAGCCCAAAATGTTTCATGTGCTATGGACCACTGAGGAAGTCACTGCAGAGCAAGCCTACACATTAAAAGATCTCACCCTTTTCTTCCCACAGCTTGTTTGATGGCAGTTATCAAAAATATATTCCCTGTAGCCTCAATAAAATGAGATGAAAGACAGGGTGACTTTTCAACTAGAAGTGGTCAGCAGAAGGTAATAAGAACTAGTTAATAGCTTCCAAACATGAAAAAAGACAGATCAATTATCTTTATCACTTGTTTGTCTGCTGGCCCCAAAAAACGATATTTTAAAAATTAAGTTGCCTTTATATTGCATGATGTCACAATAGTGTCTTTAAACAAGTGGTGCAAAGTGGTGCAGTCCACATGAGGCCCTTAGATCACACATTTTTGGTCCCTGAACCTCAATCATTCCTCTAAAGTTCTTCAAACCCCTCATTTTTTAAAATTAAATTGCCAAATATGTTCAGGCACACAAAAAATATATATTCCTCAGTCCCCCACCTCCAACCATTCAGATAACTCACCCCTTCAAATATCACCTTTAATCTTTGTGTCCTCTCTAAAATGGTGACAGGAAGTGACACAGCATAACTACTGGTTCCCATTTTGGAGGAGAAATAGAGAGACAACATGGTAGTTTGGTACAGAAATCTCATTCTCATTTGGTACAGAAATCTCATTTGTTACAGAAATCTCATTGGGAGATACAGCCCAATGGAAAGTTGGGGTGTAAAATTGATTCCCACCCCTATGCAACTGCCTAATCCCACCTCATCTTCTTCTGAAAATGCCAGCTACAGATGCAGGTGAAATGTCAGGAATACATTCTTCTAGAACATGGCCTCACAGTCCGAAAAACCCACAAAAACCTATGGATGCCAACCGTGAAAGCATTTGACTTCACATACAGCACATTGTCAGAGTAGAGATGCAGATCTTTGTGTATTTCATTTATCTTTGCAAGAACAAATATAGCCAGCCCTTCACATTTGCAGATTTGACTTTTGTGGATTTGATTATTCATAGATTTGACTACAATGTTCTTTCTAGGAATCTCTAGGTCCTCCAGCTTGACTCTATGGTCATTGTCCACCAGAAGTCACACTGGAGGATCTAGAAGTTCCTAGAAAAACAACAACATTCTCTAGGCATTTGTAGGTCTTTCAGTGCAATTCTGTGGTCAACTACCAGCAGATGTTGACCATAGATTCAAGCTGGAGGACCTAGAGATTCCTAGAGAGGTGTTCTCTCAGGTTAAAAAAAGTGTTTTGTTATTTGTGGTTTTTCCATTTTCATGGGGGTCCTGTGCCCCTAACCCCAGTAAATGTGGAGGGTCCACTATAATTTCAAAAGTTGTCTTCCTGCTAGACAGAACTATAAGAGGTTTCATGCATTTTGTTTTATTAGTTTTTCTGGACAATTGTTTGCTCAAGAGGTTTTAGCATAGAAAGTAGTTTATTTTGTGCAGTATTATTATGGTGCCACAATCATTCTCTGTGGAAAAAGTTTTTTTCCCCCACTCTTTTTGCTAAAATATCTTGAAATGAGAAGTATCTCATGGTTTTCCAAAGTGTGAGGCTCCTGCCCCTTATTTGGATTAGACATCCCTTGCAGTCTCTTCCAACCCTATGATTCTATGAAGTCTCTGCATGTAGAATCACACTAATTGTGCTGCATAAGCATTGTTTTCAATGCCAAAATTGTTCAGTTTAATGCACAACCCAATGCATGTTCTCATGCACAATGGCAATGACTTGTGCAATCCTGCTTTTCCCTTGTTCATGATTGCTTATCATCTTGATGACTTCCATCAACCTGCTGGTCTCACTAGGCCTAGCAAGGAGGAGGGGATATTTAGCTGAGTTCCTTGGCAGTCTGTGTGCTGTTTCCTACTTGTCCCTCAGTCCTGGCTTGGGTGACATTTAATAAAAGCTAGTGAGAAGTTTTGTTCCTGACCAAAAGGTTTAAAAGGGCACCATGAGTTATAAATACTCTGTCCTACAATGAATTATGGTAGTACAAGGAGTCCTCCGCAGCATGACAAGAGGATGTTTGGAAGCGAAGAAATGTCCCCAGAAGAACAGTGTTGTGAGAGAGGGATTTGATTCATTTTGTTTATTGGTTTGCTGTTTCCAGTTTATAACCACAGAAGGCAAGGCTGCAAACTTTAGTGAAATATATGGCGTGGTCAAAAGGAATTGGAGCTGTATGAACCCTTCATCATAAATCTTCAGGGTTGCTCTATATATAAACAGATATTGCCTACAAGCATGAGGGATGTAAAGTGTTCTCTTGACGTATACACCAACATGTTTCCTACTCAGACGGGAAAAGGTTTGTCCTCCTGGGCAATGTTCTCCTTCCTGGAATTGAATTGATCATAGAACTGAGAACAGGGGGACTACCATCAGTTTGGAGGGCATTTAAATTGAGCTGCGTAGGCTGAAGTAGAAACAAATTTATTCAGCCGACACTTAGCCAATAAGCACCTTTCACTCGATTGTGGATTGAACAAGGAAAAAGTAGGCAAGAGGCATAGGTGCTTGTTGAATGAAAAACACATGTTATGAACAAGATAACTTGGGGCAAATCAAAGAGAGTTTTCCCCTGGTATTTCATATCCTAATGTTTTGTGTAGGAACTATTGTGTGGCAAAAAACACAAGATCTGGCACCCTATTAGGTAATTATGGGGTCATAAACTTGACTCACCATTTGTAACAGATTCATATTCATATTTATGATTGTGGTACCACTGTCATGATTACAAATGCCCCTAAAATACACTTTGAAAGTCAAGCAGCTGTACTAAAATGAAGGGGTTTTGCAATAATGGCAAGAATGACCACCTACCTACCAGCAAGTCTCAGGGCCTTTGCAGACTGCCAGAAATAGTGCAAATTGAGTCCACTTTAACTGCCCTGGCTCAGTGCTAGGGAACCATGGGAATTGTATTTTTTTCTGAGAAAATGAGATTTCTCTGTCAGAGAGCCCTGGTGCCACAATAAACTACAGTTTCTATGATTCCCTAGCACTGAGTCAGGGCAGTTAAAGGAGTGCCTGAAGTCAACTTCAGCTGATTCACCAACTGCATCCATACCTGGACCGAAGGGACCTTGAAGCAGTAGTACTTGCCCTGGTAATTTCTTGTTTGGATTTCTGTAACGCACTCTACATGGGGCTACCTTTGTACAAAGTTCGGAAGCTTCAATTGGTTCAAAATGCGGCAGCCAGACTGGTCACTGGAACATCTAGGCTGGACCATATTACACCTGTATTAAAAGCTCTTCATTGGCTGCCGATTAGCTTCCAGGTGCAGTACAAAGTGTTGGTCATTACCTTTAAAGGTCTACATGGCTTGGGTCCAAGTTACTTGAAGTAACACCTCTCCCCGCACAACTGGCCCCACACTCTCAGAACATCCGGGAAGAATTTATTAGATTATTATAAAACTAGACTAAGATCTACTTCCCAGAGATCATTCACGGCTGCAGCTCCCAAGCTATGGAACAGCCTACTGGAAGAGATCCGTCTTATTACTACATTAGAAGCCTTTAAGAAGGCACTTAAGACGGAGCTCTTCCGGCGGGTCTATCCCTTTGATCCCCTTAATGAATCTTAAAGTTAAATAAGTATTATCTAATATGACCTCCCGGGCAATTAATGGCATTTGATTATTCACTGTATTGGATTTTATTGTATTGTATTATATTGCATTGTATTGCATTTTATTGTATTTATTTGTTGATTATCAAAATGTTATGTGTTTATATACTGTATCTTTGAATTTTGTTGTACATTTTATTGTGTAATCCCACCTTGATCTGTAGGGAGAGGCGGGAAATATAAATAAAAACTACTAGTAGTAGTAGTAGTAGTGGACTCAATTTGCACTATTTCTGGCAGTCTGCAAAGGACCTCAGTGAGACAAGGAGAAGCAATAGGACAGGGACGCCTATCCTCTTGCTTGTAGCACAATGCTTGTAACACAATGGCTCACTTTTAAGAGGAAGCTAGATGTTCATCTTTCAGTTCCTCACTCTCCAATAGTACAGCACTGTATTTAAGGTGAGTTTAGAAGCTTGGATAGGGAGACAGTGAAGCTATGAAATTGTAGTTATATATCCCATGCAGGTACTTAGAGGTCATTTTTTGCATTAAAATATCCCTCTCTTTCTGCACAGAAAAAAAGGATTCTTGCACACAAAAATATTGTTTCATGCATCAAAATAAGATATTGCATACCAAGATAAAAATGAGCAAAATTCTCACTGGTCTATTATTCACACTGGTCTATTATTCTATGGTTTTCAGGAAATATGGGTGTTTGTTTTTTTCAATTCCAGGAAGGAAAACCTTGTTTTTTCAAACCTTTCACCCCTACATTTTATATTATGTATTTTTATTATTGTTAGCCACCCCGATTGTGCTCAGAGGGGCAGGATATAAATAAAATTTTATTATTATTATATTATTATACATTCTAACAAGGAATTCTACATACCTCACCCAGGATTCAACAGGATGAAATCAAGATGATTGGCATTTAATAGTGATGCCCTTCAACTAAAGAAGTGGCACTGCACTGGAATGTTTCTTCTCTCCTATTGCTTTTGGAGAGTTGAATAATTCCCCTTGAATATGCCCTAAGCCTCACCCAATAACCAAAATATAAGCACAATAACATTGCTAATTGTCTTGTTTCTCCTGAGAAGCCTCATTGTAGCATTGTCCATGATGGTGCAGGGGAATATTCTCCAGTATCTGTGATTTTAAAGTTTATCTTTTTTGTTGTTATTTGTTTTATCATCTTCTCTGTTGTCCCGCTTTATTGGTGTTAACGATTCACATATGTTAATTATGCACAGGGTCTCATTTGGATTCATTGGCAACTGCTGTATTCATTAAAAAAATAAGAATAGCTATTTCCAAGGATGTAAATAATTCCACTTTGAAAGCAGTTGTGTGAGTAAATAAAGAAGTCTCTGGACAGATGTCTTGAGTTTTCAGTGAACAAGACAGCATCCCCAAATAAGCAATAAATCAAAGCAAGACCAGTCTAATGTCTTTAATAATATACTGAGCCCAGTGGATTTGGGAACATAAAATTCCTTTTAAAATTAGAAGAACAAAAACAAATATAAACTTATAAAAATAAAAGTTACATTTTATTTTTCAAACATGATGCCCAAACAATAAAACAATGCTATTCAATTATGAGAATTGTAGTTTGTTGTTGTACCAGAGCTCTCTGATAAAGAAAGCTAAATGTCTCGCAGAAGTACAATCCCCAGAATTCCATAGCATTGAGCCATAGCAGTTAAAGTGGTGTCAAACTGCATTATTTCTGTTGCGCGGATACTGCTTTTGCCAGTTTCATGTTCTCCTGCATACAGATGTTTATACCATCACTTCATTCTTTCAAATATTATGAAATCCACAATTTTTTAAAATAAATTCTTCCAAATGATTTAAACTTAAATTATCTTCTGTTTATGCTGGTCAAACATAATGGGTATACTTGTCCCAAGCATGGAGATGGTCATATGATACTTGCCTGTTATATGCATTTGTGGGGGGGGGGGGAGGTAGAGGTGGCAACCATAATTCAGCACCAACCTGGTCGAATATACAGGAGCCTAAATCTTGCATTCCCTCCACATAGCATGAATATCTTCATGCAGACCTGTACTACACTGACCCATATACTTTTCTCTCAAAGTAGTGATAAACCCCGAAAACCACCCCACATGGCTATTCCATGCATTGCAGTAAGCAGAAAGTCTCAGAGTAGCATCTAGCTACATCCTCATAGCTAGAGACAAAATGATGAAGTCAGCACTGAGATCTCAGTGCTGCTGTTGTGTTCATTTCACGTCTAGTTATGGGGACATAGCCACATGTTTCTCCAAGCCTTACTGCTCATTTGTAGGAGATTGAACTTGGATGGAATCACCAAACACTTGTTCCTTTCTTTCACATAAGCCCAATGGTGCAGTTAACTAATTGTTTATGACAGGTATCACCAGGGCTATACAGCCAATTGCTTCCCAGCAGCCCATGATAAAGGACTGATATGACAACAATAAAGCTACTTTGAGACTGAAGAGCTGATCACTATTATTTTTGTCAATTGATTTCCAACTGTACCGTGTCAGTTAATTAGTAAGACCTTTCAATGCAGAAATGACAGCAGCCATTATGGCTGTATTTTCAATTGATTTTCCTCACTAACATGAACAGCAATTTGCTCATCCAATGAAGAGGAGAAGTGAAAGAATACATATTTTTCCAAACAAAACTTGACAGGAATTGTTTACTGCGAAACTGGAGCCCTTCTACATTGCACAATTATACCATGATGATTCCATTTTAACTAGCATGGCTGCATCACATGACAGTTGTAATTTGGTGAGGCACTAGAGCTCTCTGGCTGAGAATTCAAAATACGTCATCTGAAATGAGATGTGAATCTTCATCCACATTCCCCTTGCCCACTGCCATTCCCTTCTCCTTTTGTGTCATGTCTTGTTAGATTGTAAGCCTGAGGGCAGGGAACTGTCTAATTAACAATTTGTAAGCCGCTCTGAAAGCATTTCTAAAGAGCGGGGTAATAATAATAATAATAATAATAATAATAATAATAATGTACAAATACCAGGATTCCATAGCATGGAACCATGGAGTTAAAGTGAAATCAAAGTGCTATTACTGTAGTGTGAATTCAAAGACATAACCATGTTAGTCTCTATGCAAAGGAATCTTGTAGAACCTTTGAGACTACCTGAAAGAGAGACATTTATATCATGAGTTATCATAGACTTGAGCCTACTTCCTCAGTCTACATAACCTCATGCTGTCAATTTCTCTCTTTCAGTTAGTCTCAAAGATGCTACAAGATCCCTTTGCATACTGTGCAGTGTGAAAGGGTATCTGCTTTCCAAACATCTTGGTAGGGTTAAAAGATTCCAGCATGATGGGTCATGGAATGTTGTGCAAAGTGAAATAGAAGCCATATCTGACCTTTCATCTTCCTGGTGTGAATATATGAAAGGCATTTTGATAAGTCAATCTTAATTCTTCAGGGAGTCTGTACAATGTTCATTTGCTATCCAATATTTAGGAAGTGAAAATTTAAAGGAACTAATATGGAGGTTGCTACCAGCCTGCTGAAGAAGCATGCAAAATCAAACAAGGCAGGGTTATTGCTTTAATAACATATCTCAGAAGAATTCTAGGACCTTTTTAGTCATGGCATCATTGCTTTGGAATGCCTGACACCAGGAAGGGGAACTTTTTGGACAACTCTCAAAATTCACTAGTCATCATGAGTTTTAGCTATGGTGGTTATGGGATTCTGGGAATGCTATGGTTGTGGTGGTGGTATTCAAAACAAGGGTTACATAGCACACTCAGTTCTGCATGCAAAGATTTAATAGACTCATAGAGTTGGGAGGGACCACAAGAGCCCTCTAGTGTGGCCCCCTGCCATGCAGGAATACACAACTAAAGCACACTTAAGAGATAACAATCCAAATTCTGTTTACAAAACCTCCAAAGAAAGAGGGTCCACCACCCTCAGAGGCATTCTTGTAAGAAGAGGTTATTGTAAGAAGTTCTTCCTAATATTTAGGTGGAATCCCTCCTGTTGAAATTTGAACCCATTGGTTCATGGTTTGGTCTGCGAAGCAGCAGAAGACAACCTCGATACATCCTAATCTTATCCCTTCAAATATTTAACAATGGCTATCATATCATCCCTTCAACCTGTCTTCTCCAGGGTAAAAAATATTCAGCTTGAGGAATATTAAGCTATTCCTCATATAGCTTGGTTTCCAGATCATTTCCACCTTGAACACCCTTATTGGGAACACCAAGATGGTCTCCCAAATGTCAGGAAACCAAACCCTATGAGAAATTGCTTTGGGAGCTGGGCATCCTATAAAATTTAGAACTACCTTTGTGTTGATGCAGCTATTCTTTTTGCTTTCCATTTGTTGCTTCTGGACAGCTTCTTGGTTTTGTTTTTTTTTGTTTGTCTGTTTGTTTGCTAGTTTTGGATAAAAAGGAGGAAGAGAGAGGGGAGGGGAAAGGGAAATGTAACCCTTTATCACTAATTAATTTTTATTTTAGCATGCACTTCTGTGGATATAAACCTACTTCTTCGGATGCAGGAGAGAGAGAAGAGAGATTATTGCTACTTACCTTCAGACTGTAAAGAGAAAGGTGCTGTTGGGCCTTATGCATGTCACATAGCTAATAATAATAATAATAATAATAATAATTTGTATCCCGCCCCTCTGACAAGCAATTGGGGTGGCTAACAGTTAAAAATTCCGTACAGTGTATTAATACAATCCCAAAAAGCCAGAACCTCAGAACCCCAGAGAGCTATTGATAAATAGTAGGACAATAAATCTGACTTCATGAATATCTAACTGTAAGAGTAGGAGGGTGTGGAACATTCATGCTTTTTGTAGGTGTCACTGTTTTAAAATCTACAAGTACAACTAGCTAGGAGAGAACTAATTTCCCTGCTATCAAAATTCAGCTGTTATAATACCATTTTTCCTGAATGCTATAATTAATAATAATAATAATAATAATAATAATAATTTTTATTTGTATCCCGCCCCTCTGCCAAGCAATCGGGGCGGCGCACAGCATTACAAAGTTATAAACAACAAATCAGCAAAATCAATAACAATAACCATCAAGTCCTTCTGGAAATAAAGCTACAGCAACATAGCAGCTTTTTATCCAAACATGATAGTGAAATTCAAAAGCTCATCTGAATATTGTAGAAAATGGAAACTCAGTGAAAGATAGTATGGCAGAAATTAGGGAAGCAAATTCTGACTTGGTTCATCTGTGCATGGTAAATGAGAAAACACAAAATACGCACAATATTCACACAAACAGCAACTTTCTCCTCACTGTGGCTTGATGAGATATATTTGTTAGTGATGGGAAGATGTTTTGCTTTGGGGTTTTGTTTTGCTTTGGGGTTTCTCAATTTTTGTGGATGCACAAATTGAAGATGGATAAATAATGCCTTGTTACAAAAGCAGCATTGCTTGGGTTGTTTGCAGCTTTTTGAGTGTCCTTTTGTGCTCTGTTTAGCTTAGGGATGAAAAGAATATCCTTAAAAAGTGAAAACACAGGTAAAAAAATCTGTCTTTAATATATTTTTGTTTAAAATTAATGCTTTAATTCGATTGTTTTAAAATGGGTTAAAAACATTTGTGCCATATATGCTTAGAGAGAGCCAGCATGGTGTAATAGTTTGAGCATTGGACTAGAATTCTGGAGACCAGGACTTGAAAATAGAAATCTGATTTAATCATGTTTTAACTTTTGCATGGAGAGTCTTTTAATTGCATTATGTTTTTAAAAGGTTGTAAGCTGACTTGGATCCCTTATAAGGACAACAATGGAATATAAATAGTTCTTACATAGGATCTATCTATCTATCTATATCTATCTATCTATCTATCTATCTATCACCTTTCTCACAATATGGCACCCAAAGTTGGGACCCAAAGTTGCTGGTGTATGACTTCAAGTCATTTCCAAATTATGGAGACCCTGAGGCAAAGCTATTTGTTTGGGATGGGGTTTTGCCTTTGCCACCTTCTAAGGCTGAAAGAGTATGACTTGCCAAAGGTCACACAGTTTCACCAAAGGTCATGGGTTTCCGTGCCTGAGTAGGGGTTCAAATCTTACCAATTTTAAAAGGTAACTACATGAAACTATGTTCAGGTAAATACATTTAGGCTGTGCAGATGATATTGTAGTTTAAAGGAATAATTTAAATTTTGCTATTTGTTTTATGTCACAACCATTACCATTACATTCAGTGGCATATGGGAATTACAATTTATGGGTAATATTAGCACCAAAAAAGCCCCATTAAGGATTCTTTATGATGTGTTAGGGAGGGGGTTAGTGGGACGTGACAACATGAGTTATCGCACCAGGTGACACCAACCCTAGTGATGCCAGTGATCCCAACTAGAATAAAAAATTTAAGTAGGATTCACCTATGTGTTGACTCATTCAACAATTCAACAATTCAGAGGGAATTAACTCTCAGGACTGGAGCCAGTGATTTTATTTACAGTACAGAAGGATGATTTTGGAAGGCAAAGACCAATGCTCAAACAAAATTACACCTGCTCTTTTTTCTTGCCACTTTAACAAACTACTTGGAATATGAAGAACAACATTTGTGATCATGGTAGTCCATTTTCATTGTTCCAGATTATACCAAAATACATAGGTTATCTCTTTTAGGATCCATTCCAACCAAATTAAAGAAGGCATATTTCTCTGTATGCCTGAGCGATTGCTTTTATGTTCCTGTCCACATATGGAGTTGATAATATGGTTGCCTTTTTAGTATTGCATTGATGAGCAATTTGGACGTCTGTGGCTCTCTGACGCTTTATGTCACTGCTAATAACATTTTCACCCCCCAAAAAAATCCCAACAACCCAGAAATGCTTTTAAGAAAAACGTCAGTAGTGTTACTCTAAAATAATTTTTGGCAACACATCATTATTTTCCAAACTCTAAAAAATTAACATTTTTCTAGCTAAAGTGACAGAAAATGAGACAGTAGTTGATGCATACCCACAATTTATGATTACTTAATGAGTTTTTATTACTTCAATTAATCATCAGTAGGAGTTATTTCTTTTCATTTGCCTACATAATGGATTTTGAGTGCAAGTGCTATTTGCAGACCAATAAGCTTTCTATTTAAAGTTTACAGGCTTCCCTACAGATTTTCTTGCTTGTGCACATAAATGTGAAAGGAATACAGGGTAGGGTTTTGGCATAGTAGCAGACATGCTGACCATAACCTGACTGAAAACAAATGGTATCCTTCCTGATAGCAGACACTTGAGAATTTTGTTTAGAATGCATATTTAAATGAACCAATTTTATTTGACAACCAGCATGCAGGTTGGAAAGACAATTATACTTTGGTTTTCACACTTCTCCAAACTTTGTGATACAGTTCTGAACTCAAAACAATATATATATATATATATATATATATATATATATAAAATAATATATATTAGGGTAAAATTGTTTTCAGAAACCAAGTATGGGACATGAATAGACAAATGCCTGTGGTTTGGGGAAAATACCAATAAAATATGTGACTTTTCATGCATTTTTTAAAAAAAATGCAACAGATTTATGGGTGGGACAGGAAGAACAGACTTAATAAGCCATACAACAAAAAGTGACAAAAAGTGGAACTATGCTAATTCATCCATCCATGTCTAAATTTGTATTGAGTTTCCATTATTGGAACAAAACCAAACGAATATAACACAGTGGTCTATGCTGCAAATTTAGAACATTTATCTCATTTGAAACAACCCTTAGGCCAGCCTTTCCAAAGCTGAGGCAAGTGGTTTTCTAAATGAAAATTGAAGCCACATTTCATTTGTACACTCCAAAATGTACTTACATAGTAGTCACGGTCCTAAAAAAAGTGTGCACAGTGAGATCCCCATTTCTCTTTAGCTAGCTGCAGAACTACAGCTGGAACACAAACTGCCCGATTACCTCCATGCTTCCCCCACCTGAACCATTTCAACACCTCTGGAGTCTGACTATTGCCACAGGGAGGGAGTCTTTGAATTTCAAGAAAAAGTATGTTTTAAAACATTCAAAAATAGCTCCCCAAATATTTAGTAGACATTCTATTT
Source organism: Phrynosoma blainvillii (assembly GCA_026167975.1). NCBI lineage: Eukaryota > Metazoa > Chordata > Lepidosauria > Squamata > Phrynosomatidae > Phrynosoma > Phrynosoma blainvillii. The sequence goes on from JANUYF010000002.1 coordinate 24,224,692, forward strand.
TACAGCTGTAGTCTAGCCCAGGAATGCCACCTCCTAGCAGCTTTATCCACCAGGGAAGGCAGTGGCATCACCAGGGGATGCAGTGGTGTGGACTGCACTGGGTGACACCCCAAAGGGGATGTCATCGAGTGGGGGAGTACACACTGGGGAGAGGTGGGCAGCTGCCTTCCAGGTTTCACACAGCTATGGCTACACAGGACTCAGAAAGCCAGGGGGGCTGCTGAGCAGGCCGAGCATGGCACCTAAGCACCCCAGCAGTAAGGTGGCAGGAATGCCCTTTTGACTATTCAGCTATTTACATTTGGGACAACCATGTAGCTTCCCTTCCTCCAGCTGACTGAATGGTGAAATTCATGCTGCAGGTCTCCCTTCTGCTCTGATGAACTTGGAATTGTGGATTCACCCAACATATTGTTTCATTTTCCATGCATGCAATCAGTTCCTCTTTCAACATCACCCCTCAGTGTACCTCCTCACCCCTATTAAAATACAGATGGAGGGTCTATTTCACTTTCTCTCTGTGGACATTATATACTGCAGGGGTAGGCAACCTTTCCCCTTTAAGGGCCAAGGGACTTCAGCTCCCAGAAGCCTCAGCCATGTTGGCCAATAGTCCCATGTTGGCCAATAGCTCCTGGGATTCTGGGAGCTGAAGTCCCACGGCCGTTAAAGGGGAAAGGTTGCCTACCCCTGTTATATAGTAACACCTCCATATCTATGGGTTTGCCATTCACAGATCTGGACAGCAAGCCCTGTTGTCCATGGACAGCAAGCCCTGTTGTCTCCAATTGCCATATGTGCATGCAGCTGCACTATTGGGTACATGCACATCACACCACTATTAGGAAGAACAGGAGGCCCTACTTTTTATGTATTTGTGGATGGGTGGCGTCTGAAAAATGGATAAGGAGGTCCGACTGTATTGTGTTTGTTGACTCCGAAATCACCTTTCTGACATGCATTTAAAACTCAAAAGGAGGGTGGTTTGGTGTGGACTAAACAAAACTTTTAAAAAATACAACAATAGTTACCAACACTGCAAATTAGTATGTGTGAGATGCATTATATGGTGTAATACATTACATGGTGTACATGGTGAGATACATGGTGTGTTAAAACATGAACATGTGTATTAGAGGAAAGATTAATATTCCCCTACATTCATAAATATAAAACTATGGGGGTCCTAGTCTATAGTCAATGTGGCATCTCTGCATTGAAGCCCAAATGTTTGATTAAAAGGTACATAGCTCATTTAATGTAAAACAATAAGGTTTTTTTCAATAAAATTAATACATAATCGAAAAAATATTATGCAATCAAATATGTTAAAACAGATATATATATATATATATATATATATATATATATATATCTGTTTTAACATATTTGATTGCATAATATTTTTTCGATTATGTATTAATTTTATTGAAAAAAACCTTATTGTTTTACATTTCTGTTGTTTTAAACTGTTTAAATTGACTGTATTTGTACACCATTGTGAAATGCTGTGATATAGGGAAGGGTGTAATTATTTTAATAACATAAAGTAAAACAAACTACTTCTAGTCTGGTAGAGACTAACAATGAGATGTAATCACCATGCAATTTTTTTAGGATTGCAAATAGGTGCAGATATAGAGTACTGGCTTTGTTAGTTTTGGAGATTATCACACAGCTTTAAAAAGCATCTTACCTCTCCTGAGTTGATGTCTCACTTGGGCTGCAGCTGGGATCTATCACATGGATTTTGCCACTGAATTTATCAGCTGAGCTTTCTGACTTTGAAAAGCAACTTGCTGAGCACTCCTGGGACCCAGACTGCAGCCTGGCTGCACTCGGCCAGTGGATTCGGTAGCAAAATCCATGTGATAGAACCCAGCTGCAGCCCGAATGAGACTTCAACTCAGGAGAGGTAAGTCACTTTTTTAAGCTGCACGATAATCTCAGTTGTTAGGAAGTTCTTAAATTCTGTACCAATTTCACTGCTTTTTCTGAGCATCACTCAAACCACCAATACAATGTTTTGAAGTGATGTGGATAAATGTCAATAAGGAAAATGATTGGCCTCATTTTTAGCATCTTGTTAATAAACTATGTGCATTTGGGTCTTAGAAAAAAAGCCAGTGTCAGCCAGTGTCAGCCATTATTGCAGTGGTAATGGCTTGTTAAGGCTTGTTATGTGTGTGTGTGTGTTGTGAGTGCATTGGTCTCTCCCTCTCTTTCTTTGTCTATGTATGTATATTTAGAAGCACTAGGTCTTGCCCTCGATTTATTTATCCCATTCTATTCTGTGCAGCATGCCTGCTCCTCTTATCCTCTAATAAACTGCTTTTTTGAGTGGGAGTGATGCCCATGTTATGACCTGATCAGCAATTCTTTTCTACTTTTTGTCTCTAAGTATTGTACACTTGCTGTTGAATGTTCTGTTCTTATACTGGCAGATTAGATCAGTCAAAGGGCCTAATGGAAACCACAATTGCTTGACCTTCTTCCTTTGCATTTCTTTTTTAATTCTAAAAGAAAACAGAAAGAAGCAGTCATGTCACATCTACTCCTAGCTGTCCTGGAACAATCCATGTTGCTCTACGTGTAACTGGGCAGGAGATCTTTCCTCAGAGCCAGACACTGTGAATGAGATGCCCTAAGATGTTGGCTCTCAGAGCATTTTCATGGGATACTTCACTTTGCCTGAGATGGCAGCCTTGGATATAAATTAAAGTTCTAGGCATTCATCCAGTCATGACTGGGATTTAGGGTTCTAAAGGTCCATCCAAACTAGATAGTTGGACTGGTATAAGGGTCATTTCCTCCTCCCCTGGTGGCCCAAGGAGCTCTCCTTAAGGTCCTGGGAACTGTAATGAATGCTGGAATCGCTGATAGTGGTTTGTCAGTGTTACAGTGGGCTCCCCATATCCATGGATACCTCATCCACAAATTCAACCATTCATAGCTTGAATTTTTTAATAATAATAATAATAATAATAATAATAATAATAATAATAATAATTGTATTTATACCCCGCCCATCTGCATAGTAATTTTAAATCTCCAAAAAACAAACCTTGATTTTTTTCTTCATATAAGGACAACATTTTACTACACCATTGTATATAATTGGACTTGAGCACCCATGGAATTTGGTATCCACAGGATACCAAAACCAAACCTCAGTGGATGCCTGGAATGCAATGTCCAGATCTGGGAATTACAGTTCAAGAACAATATCAGAAAGCTAGAATGTGTCCAGAGAAAGGTGACCAAGGAGATTATCACACATCTTAAAAAACTATCTTATCTCTCCCGAATTGACGTCTAATTTGGGCTGTATCTGGGTCCCATCACATGGCTTTTGTCACCAAATCTGCCAGGGGATACAGCCCAGATGCAGCCCGGGTCCCAAAATGTGCTCCGGTGGCCATTTTTCAAAGCCAGAAAATCCTGACTATGAAAAATTACTACCAAAGCACATTTTGGGACCCAGGCTTCTTCCGGGCTGTATTCTGCTGGTAGATTTGATGACAAAAGACATGTGATAGGACATGGATGCAGCCTGAAATTGACTTCAATTAGGGAGAGGTAAAATGGGTTTTTAATCTCCCAAGATTATCAAAGGCTTGGAAACTAGGATTTAAGAATGATTCAGGGAGCTGGGTATGCTTAGTTTGGAAAAGCGGAGACCAGGAAGTGACATGATAGCTATTCTTCATATTAAAGGGAGGTCAAGATGGAGCAAGCTTGCTTTCTGCTGCTTCAGAGACTAGAACATAAACTAATGGATTCAAATTACAAGAGAAGAGATTTCATTTGTACATTAGGAAGAACTTATTTATTGTAAGAACTGACTAACAGTGGAATAGACTGCCTCAGAGAGTGATGGACTCTCCATCTCTTGAGGTCTGTGAGAAGAAATTGAATGGACATCTTTCAGGAGCGCTGTAGTTGTGTATTTCTGCATGGCAGGGAGCTGGACTAGATAGCTCTTGAAGTCTCTTTCAACTATGACTATGGGACAGTACAGACTGCCAGAAATAATCCAGCTTGAGACCACTTTAACAGTCCTGGCTCAGTGCTAGGGAATCATGGGAATTGTAGGTTTTTTTCTGAGACATTGAGTCTTCTCTCTCAGAGAGCTCTGGTGCCACAATAAACTACAATTCCCATGATTCCTTAACACTGAGCCAGGACCGTTAAAGTGATCTCAAACTGGATTATTTCTGACAGTCTGTACAGGCCCTATGATTCCAACTCTGACTATGATTCCATGTTTCTATGATCCTTGAGGGCAAGGCAACATTGCTGAACTTGTATAAACCCATAGTAAACCTCTGTAGTGTAGAGTATATTTATAAATCCTGTGTGGTTAAGCCCCTAGGAATTTATATTGATTAAATTTCTTAAAGAAATTAGAAGTGATGAGAACTTTATTGAAGAAGTGATTCAACTTCTATGGTAGGGGCGGGAGTCTCCAGACTCCTCAGACCACCCCTAGGAAGTCATGATTAACCTTTCAACAACCACACTGTTGATTATAAAAATAATACCTCTTTCAAAAACAGAAGTGGATTTCCAGCCTTTTCAAAGTGCAGATTTTCTTTCCTTCCCTCCCCCTTTTTGAGATGCTGTGAACTTCCTGGTTAGTCCCAGGGAGAGAAATTTGGCCTCCAGATCTCTTGCAAGTCCTCTGGCTTTCAGTAGGATTGGAACAAAAAGATCATGGGGTCATCATGTATCTTGAGCAAGCACTGCTGTGTCTTATATGGGTCCAAGTGTGAAATGTTTTGCACACTGAGAGTGGCTACAAAGATAATTAATAGTAATGGATCCGGCTTGTATAGGATTGCTAGGTTGGATTTAGGACAAGGCTCCTGGAACTTTAAACCTTAACAGATCATGGAGTAGGATGAGTCATTGTAAAACTCTTATCAAGTCAGAGCATCAAGTTCGTCCTCATTTTCCAATCCCCAGCTTTCAGCTACAACCATCTCTTCCCGATACAGATGTTGTTTAACCAATGGAGAACAGGGATGGAGGCCCAGAGAAGCATCCAGCTCTAGTCTTGTCACAAGCTATACAGTAATAATGTTACCTTCAGTGCTGCATGTTTGGCAATAGGAACGGAGTTGGGTACTCTTTCACTTCCTCTCCACCTCTCCTTCCTCAACCGGAAGGCAATAGCCATGTTAAGTGGAGAAGACTACAGCTGAAAGTTTGGATTTGTAAAGTGAGGGAGGACAGGTACATTTGGCCCATATGATGTATCTTTAGAATACCTTATTGTGTTACAAGAGCTCTATCCTGGATTTACTCTGGTAAACCTGGTAGGCTCATCCACTGTCTACCCCATTTTGGTCAGGCTGTCACAGTCATTCCTGTGTAAAAGGCACAAGGAAAGTGTTTTGGCCCATGATTTAAAAAGCAATACAGGTTTAAAGGACTGAAGGAACACCCTATGTCATAGAGCTGGGCAAGCCACAGTGAAGTAAATATATCACCAGTTAAACACCTGGACCAGGAATGGAATGAGTGAATATTCTTAGTAAAAAGTAACACACAATACCTCCACACAGAGCCAGTGGTTTAAGCAATAACCTGTTGGAGAATAGAAGAATGGTTAGAGCTAGGCTTCTCTGTTCTGTATGATACACCAAGTAGAAATAACACATTTTGTATTCACTGCCAGCCTGCTTGCAGTTTGAAAATGTGAAATAGGTAATAGCAAAAAATTGTTATGTATCAAGCACATCACTGTTTATAGAATGACAAAAGGACAGGGAGTAGGAATGCATGAAGTGACACCTGATGACAGATTCAGCAGTGATACCTGGAGTACTTATAGCAGCTGGTAGCATTTCAGCCTGATTTCAAAACAGTCAATTTATATCCTGTTTAATGCTGCAATCTTTTGCATGCTTTACAGGCATAATCCCTACTGAAGCCAATGGGACTTAAATATTCCTAAGACTTTGCAGTAGATCTTGTTGCTGGTTACTACTGAATTATGTGGTTGTTGTTGTTTTTTTTCATTATTGCTGTTGCTGTTGACATTTTATAGTTATTAACTGTAAACCATCTTGTTGTTGGTGCACATTTCTGGGCACAGGTTTTCTGGATTTATTTATTTTTTAACCCCGGAGGTATTTGGATTGAAGCCACCTTCAGAACTGCACAACACATTCCTAACAGCAAAGTTGTAAGAACTTGAAAAGTTACATCTTGGTACTAAAATTTCCAGGACCCACCTGTTGTAGCCCAAAAAGTAACACACTCTTCAGCAAGACACTTACTAACTCTGATAACAACAAGTATGGAAGCAAAAAGTCCAAGAAACAGAACTCCAATATGTAGGGGATGCTGTGTTTTTACCTTTGGGTTTCTTCCATTAATAATCTATCCAGCTTGGCAAGGTGAAATTTTCTGTCTTGACTCTTGGACTCCTGACACAGGAATACTGATCATAGATAATACCTACCTACAAACTACTACAATTTGTGTGAGCTACAATGTGTGTGTGTCATCTGCTGACTTATGGCAACCCCATGAATTTCATAGTGTTTTTTGTTTGTTTGTTTGTTTGTTTGTTTTTTAGGCAGAGAATAGGTGGTTTTCCAAGTCCCTTCCTTTGAAATACAGCCTACAAACCTGGTGTATGGTTACTCAAAGGGAGGTGAATCACTCGGCTTGGTTTTAAGCATCTACTGTTCCATGCCCTGACAGAGGTTGGAAAAGGGTTTTTTGTTTTTTTAATGGTTTGTGTTACAACTCCCTGAATACTTCAGTCAGCATAACCAGCATCTGACTGGGTGGCATGTAGGAAAAGGCCATATATAGGAATCTATGACCCTCAAGTCAGGGATTCACCTCACCAGATTCCATCAAAGCTTGAGAGCTCCAAAAATAACATTTTCAGCTGCTTGCTGTCACTGTCACAAATCAGACAAGTTTTCCCCTATATTATTTTGGGTTTCTGTGATTATGTTGTTATGTCTCTTCTAGTTTTGGATTCTAAATTTAATTTGTGTGGTGACTACATTTCATGGGTTCTATGTTTAAATGGTATTAAATGGTTCAGTTATGTTGCTCAAGCAAGCCAGGTTTTTGATCAAGAATCTATACATGATATAATGCCTGAAATCCTACAATGAGGAGATGCAACACTGAACCACCAAATGAGTAACAAATGAGCTGTATACATGGCATCATTTCTTCAATCTTGAACTGAATAGGGATGTTCCATATCAGACAAAACTATCCACTTGATTTTGTATAGGATCTTATACATGTGTAATATATCAACAGATTTCTGGTCCATATAATGTAGGAGATCTTATACATGTGTAAGACACCAACAAGACTCTGCTCCATATAACATAATATAACATAAATCATTAACCTAGGTCAGGGGGAGGCAACCTTTCCCCTTTAAGGGCCGAGGGACTTCAGCTCTCAGAATCCCAGGAGCTATTGGCCAACATGGGACTATTGGCCAACATGGCTGAGGCTTCTGGGAGCTGAAGTCCTTCGTCCCTTAAAGGGGAAAGGTTGCCTACCCCTGATCTAGGTCAATGAAGATGGCTGGGTAAGGGGCTGAATTCAACAATTTCCCTGATTACAAGAGCTCTGTCATTTATGTTACTCATTTGCAACAACATATAATCATTACCTCCTTGATGATGATAATAATGGTGAGTTCTTGAAAACTTGGTCAGTCTACTTAATCTAGGGCATTGGTTCCCAAACTTGTATCTTCAGATGGAATTATACTGCAATTCCCAGAATCTGTGACTATCAGCCACACTAGTTAGGTCTTTGAGAAGTTGAAGTCCAACAACATCAGGAACCCAAGGTTGTTCAGTTCAGTTCAGTTCAGTTCATCTTTATTACAGTCATAGACCAGCCCAACCCAAGGTTGAAAATCACTGCCCAAAGGGTCTGATCCTTGCTTTCAGTGTGATTGATCACAACCCATGTCATACACTGGAAGAAAGATATGACATCTCTTTGTGGAGGGGGTGTTATCTGCAAAATGCCACTCCTTTCACGGGCAACCAAAGGCTGCCCTAAGAGCTGGCGTATAGCTCTTTAGTGCCCCTTCGGGTGCAGCATGTCAAAACGCTGCACCAGGAGGATGTCCTGATGTCACACACCATGCATAATGGCACTTGGTATCAGGACACCACCAGTGTGGGGTTCGGGTGGCCGGCGTGCAGCTGCCCTTCCCCATCCCTGCCTCCAGGACAGCCCTTTGGGCCGGTCTGCAGAGGTCCCTGATTAGTGTGCTGTTAATCTAGAGCTTTTGGGCACAATACAACGTAGAGTTAAATACACCAATGGTTAACTACACTTATTTTTGTTGGATGTGTAAGAGGACAAATGAGATCATAGCTATAGCTACTGCTTTTGTTTTTTAAAAAATTCTTGTTTTAAAAGAATCTGCAATTTCAACAGTGGTTTTACTGTTAGCTCTCTCTCTCTCTTTTCCCCCTTCTCTTTCTGTCTCTTCTTCTCCTCTGTTCATCTTAATCAAACCTAATCCACTTGGTCCTTTGTTTTTCAAAACATTAGCTGTGCCTACAACAGTTCTCCCCACTAGCCCTGAAATCCCCACACCATCATCCTCTCTGACGGATTCCTCTCCTTCCCCTTCTTTAGCTATCCCAAGTTCCAGTATCCTCCCCTCTGCTCCCCGAGATGTGGTCCCTGTTTTGGTCTCCAGTCGCTTTGTCCGTCTCAGCTGGCGTCCACCTGCAGAGGCTAAGGGAACCATCCAGACGTATGCTGTGTACTTCTCCAGGGAAAGCGTGAACAGGTAGGTGCAGATAATAGATGCCAATTCTCAAGTTGCATGTGTGCATATGTGTGTAGGTTTTTATTAGTTACATGTATTAAATTTAAATCCCATCTGTCCAACAGTGAGCCCAAGGTGAAATATAAGCAGAGGCATATGGAAGCTTTCATGTCAGTGGGACTGTGAATCCATTCCTGGATTTTAAATGAGCTATCCAAGGCCTTGTATGCATAGGCCAAAATACCCATCCCCCCCCCCCCCATTCCAGTGTCATCCTATTCAAATGATGCATGGACCAAACCCCGCTTCTGGTGCGAACAGTCTAGCAAGTTCAGAAATGGGGTATAAACTGTTAACATACATTAAAATGACTTACCTTTTAATCCAGATCTTCCAGGAATATTTGGAGCCTTCCATTTCTGTGTGGGGATAGCTGTCTGCATGGGCATTCCAATGGGCCACTCAGTATATACACCACTGTTGTCAGTTGCACTCTCTCAGGTCAGAATGAAGTGCCCAGCCATGAGATCTTCACTGACCTCAGAAGCAACCAACCTACAGTGGTGACAGATGCACCTGGCAACTCAGCAGGACACCCATGCAGACAGCCACCCCAGCATATAAATGGAGGGCCAGGAAATGGGGAGAAGTCAGAGCAGCTCCAAGGTTGCCCCCTGAATATTCTGGCCAGTGCAGAGAAGACCCAAGGCACTGACTCTATAGGGAGATGGAACAGGATCCCTTTGACAGCTCTTTTAAACTAGGCAGTAAATTATACAGTGGAAAATACTGCCTTGTTACTACTACTGTACTGATGATGACTTCCATATCAATACTGCTGTGTTGATATAGAGGCCATCAGCAGCCTATTTTCCACATGTCTCCTGTCCTCCCCACTTTATCTATACAACAGCCCTTCACAAAGTGAGGCTGAGAGAGAATGGCTGGCCCAAGGTCACCAGCTGTGTTTCGTGGCTGGATGATCTTGAACTTGCACCTCTCAAGTTGCAATCCAGCTGTGACTTTCTATGTACTGTAAAGGAATCAGCATTCTATACACAGAAAATCTGAATTCTATTTATTTATGTTATTAAAATATTTATATCCCATCCTTCATTTGAACATGTCAGGGCAGTATGTAATATAACCATTCTAACAAAAATGTAAAATAGTATAAACAGTTAAAATAATTTCAAAAGGCTAAACACATATTGAATCATTAACAAATTAAATTCTCTGAAGATGCCAGCCACAGATGCTGGTGGGACATCAGGCATAAACTCTTCTAAAACACAGCCACATAGCCTGAAAAACCCATGATAACTACAGGCTAAAAGCATTTTAAAAATAGCTTAAAATGAATTAAAACCATGTGTATGGGAGAGGGTTTATAAGATCAATTAGCCCCCCCAAAGCTTTCCTAAGCAATTGTGTTTCTACTTGGCACTTAAACAAGCAGCAATGTTGATGCCAATCAGGCCTCCGACTCTATGACCTGCATCAATTATACAGCTGAAAGGGTATACATATTTTTGCATAGCTCATTATTTTTTCTTGCATCATGGGGAACAGTAAACTGTGTTTGTGTACTGAATTGGATCATTTATCCAGCCAGCCAAATATTAGTGCAATCAGGACTTCCATTTATTAGACATTGCTTTTGTGGAAGTCTGCTCCATAAAACTGTTTCTATATATGCTATTATTGTACAATCCAAGATAAGAGCATTGCTACTTAATCATATTTTGTTGATCTCTGTTTTTCTCACTTGCACATTTATTATCTTATTTCTTAACCCTGGAGTGGAAGCACATTTTAAATATGAAGCCTCTTTTATTTAGCCAATCTTTCTGAAAGTACACAATGCCTGAAGTGCATTCTTTAGTTATTAAAGTGTAAAATGTGTATACTTCCTCCAATGACTTCATTTTAATTAAAATTGGCATTTCTGAGACTAGCCCTTGAGGCAGCCATCTAATGGAGACATGATGCTATTTATGGATCCTTTGAATTACTGTAGTGTAAAAGAGGGATAATGCCATACAGCCTGAATGGTGGACTCAGAAATGACAACCAAATATTTCCTACTTGGAGTTTGTTATTTAGACCTTTCAGAAGTTGTTTTGGTTGCATTGTATGGTAAATCCTAGCATGTTCAATAGTTTCAGGTACATGCGTTTGGTGTTCTGACTAAATGAAGTTGGAAAGTTGTGGCCTGTGGGCCAAGTGTGGCCACCAGCCTCTTTATCCCTGCCCCTGACTCCCCTCAAAGCCACCAGACCCTTCTAGGGAATTTGCCCATTAAATGTCACCTGGAATGCTATGAGCCTTTAAACCAGGGGTAGGCAACCTTTCCCCTTTAAGGGCCGAGGGACTTCAGCTCCCAGAATCCCAGGAGCTGTTGGCCAACATGGGACTATTGGCCAACATGGCTGAGGCTTCTGGGAGCTGAAGTCCCTCGGCCCTTAAAGGGGAAAGGTTGCCTACCCCTGCTTTAAACATTTCCTGAAGACCACCAAATGCCCTTTCTTTTGAAACAAAACAAAACAAAAATTTAAAATGAACTACCCAAAATGAAAAACAGGATGTAAAAAATAGAATGAGTTTGGAACTTCCTGGTTATGATTTGTTGTTTGTTGTTAGTTGCCTTCAAGTTGCCTTCAAGCCATGGTGACTCAGATCAAACTATCATCTATGCATAGCCCAGCTTCTGAAGACTCATGGCTATGACTTTTCTGATTTAATCCATCTACCTGAAATGTGCTCTTCCTCTTTCCTTACTGCCTCCATCTTACCAAGCATTATAGGCTTTTCTAGTTAGTCTGTTGTTCTCATGATATGGCCAAAATGCAGCAATCTCTGATCAGTTATCTTTGCATCCAGGGAGGGTTAGGGCCTAACACGCTCTAGGACCCATCTGTTTTGTTTGTTTGTTTGTTCGTTTTTTGGTGGTATATGATATTTTAGAACTCTTCCCCAGCACCACATTTCAAATGAGTTGATGTTTTCCTATCAGCTTTATTCACTCTCCAGGCTTCATAACCATACATAGAAATGATTATCATACCTTGTCACGGTTATGATTTCTCTACTGCTATAACAGGAGTATAATATTGCCAGAACTTTCCAAGTCACTATGACTGTTGAACCCACAGCCAATGTGGAACAGAAATATTCAACTGATGGTGCTGGGATAGGGAGTCAGGAGGAAACCCAAAGCTTCTTGTATCTGAAAAGTGATTGAAAAGCAATTTGGAAAGAGGTTCTCCCTTGAAAAGTGATTTACCTGGTTGGAATGGCATCAAGAAAGACATTCCTTTCACAACAGCACTAAGAAGGCAGTCACCACAAATGGAGATCTCTGATTCAATGACACCAGGAACTGAGAGAATTGTCCCCTGGTACAGGCGATTCAGATGCAGCTCACAAAAGTCTGATTCCTGTCCCTGATATACTGCTATGGGTTGTGGTAGGACAAGATGGGGCAAAGGGGACCAGGAGCAATTCAATTTAGAAAATTACTAAAATAAATCTTTAACAAGAGATTACTAAACTAATCCTGTAACTAACTTCCTGCATCTAAAAATCTCTACTTTTGAATTTCAAGTGATTAAAACATCTATCTATATTATTATTTTTATGGTGGAAGGTTTTGATATGGTCTTCAAATTTTAAATCAAAATTTAGAATAAAACTCAGTAAATGGAAACATAATCTAAATATTTATCTCCCTTGAAATTACTATCTGAATGAAGAATGGAGAATGAAGAAAAATGGCATGAAAATAAAAAAAGAAAAGTATCAGCTTTTGGTTTCATTAGATAATAAATAATATCCTTATGGTAGAGATCAGAATAATTTATCATAATCAGGAAGTACAACTTAATATGGTATGTTATTAGCTTTTAGTTATTAGTGAGAGACATCATTATACTGGGTAGTAGTTTTAGTTCTAGGCTTTGTTGTTGTTGCTGTGGTTGTTTTGTTGTTATGTAAATGTTGTTTTATATATCTAAAGTGTTGAATGTGTGTGTGTGTGTCTGTGTGTGTGTGAGAGAGAGAGAGAGAGGGAGAGAGAGAAATAGTGATTTATCCAAGCCAGGAGGGATGAGAGGGGCTTTCATTATAGACAAAAATTAGCAGTTAAATGTTTGTTTAGATAATGGTGGTTGCTTACTTCCTGAGAAGTTTGATGGAGTATATTATTTGTGTTGATTCTGCAAACACAGACAAAAACCAACCTGTATCATTATCAGTTACAGAGAGAGCTCTAAAGCCAGATAATTTTACTGCTTCATTGATTATTATCATTTGCAATTAATTACATGAGACAAACCCAAAAACTAGACTCTGGCCTCACTACACTTGTCAGCTGCTGTTCTACAAAAGAACTAGGAATGGGTAGATCCTCCTTCAGCTAACCGCTTCAGTAAATTCAGCCTGTTGCATATTCTGGCTGAACATGAACACACACACATACAACCTTCAAAATGTTTTTAAAAGTCTTAATCCAAGGAGAGTTTATTTACAGACCCTGAAAACGCCAGCCACAGATGCCAGTGAAACATCAGAAAGAAACTCTTCTAGAACATGGCCACACAGCCCAAAAAACCCACAAAAAAACAAGGAAAGTTTCTTAAACAACCTAGTTTTAACTAATATTCCTCTTTCTCTGCTGCCACCCTCCTCCATGAAACAAAAGAACAATAACAACTCTACCAACCGGTCAATGAAGGAAGAAGAATAAGCCAATGAGGGCATGGTGGATGCCCAGAGTAGTTTCAATTTGAGTCAGCCTAATTTGAAGCAGATTAGACCCAACTCACAGAAATACACTCCACGTTTCAGGTTTTACCAAACTGCTTCTCTTTTTTTTCTCCTTGACATACTTTCTCAAAGCTAATATACTAGATGGATGGACTTTATTAAGGAGGTCATGAGTCTTAAGGGGTAGCAGGAATTAAGCAGAGCAGTGGAAGACAGAGGGTCTTGGAGATGTCGCATCCATAGGGCCACTATGAGTTGAGATCAACTCGAGGGCAGTTAACAACAACAAATAAGAGAAAAGAAGTCAATTCAGGTCTTCACTTAAACAAGAATTTGCCAAAATTTTCAAAATTCTTTATATTCAGGGTAGGAAGAACTTTTTCAGTTTGTTTCTACCACATTTGTGAAATTTTGTCATATTTTGAAAAATATGGGCGGGGGGAATCAAAGTAAGCACTTGAAAATGTTCAAATGCAAGAAACTGACAGATTTCTCCACAGAAACTCAGGTCCAAACCACATTGCAGAAATAATCCAGTTTGAGACCACTTTAACTGTCCTGGCTCAGTGCTAGGGAATCCTAGGAATTGTAGTTTATTGTGGCACCAGGGCTCTCTGACAGACAAGGCTAAATGCCTCACCAACCTACATTTCCCAAAATTCCCTAGCACTGATCCAGGGTAGTTTAAGCAGTGTCAAATTGGATTGTTTCTGCAGTGTGCTTTGGACCTCGATGTCCTCAGCATAGGGACTGGAGAAAATTCCAAGCCTCACCTCCCTGTTTCATGCTGTTTACTCACTTCTTTTCATCAGTCCTAACCTTGGCAGACAACCCTGTTACATCCATCAAATCTAGTTTGCCTGCTTTCTGAACACAGATGATGTGTCTGAGTTCTATAAAGCCGCTAGCACAAAATGGACTCCCCTGAGTCATTAATAAGTCAACTTCTTTTTCAAAAATAAAAATAAAAATGAATTCTTATGGTCCATTGATGTCTCTTTTTATTTATAGACTCTGACTACTTGCTCCTAGTCTCTTAACAGGTGAAAACTCCAGAAACTCAGGGCCTTTACAGACTGCCAGAAATAGTGCAACTTGAGTTCACTTTAACTGTCCTGGCTTAGAGATAGAGAATCATGGGAGTTGTATTTTTTTTCTGAGACATTGAGCCTTCTCTGTCAGAGAGCTCTGGTGCCATAATAAGCTACAGTTCCCATGATTCCCTAGCACTGAGCCAGGGCAGTTAAAGTGGACTCAAGTCACATTATTTCTGGCAGTCTGTAAAGGCCCTCAGTTGCTTAATGAGTAATGCTGTGTATGCAGTTATTGCTCCTGAAAGACATGACCCTTCTATATGAGACCAAAGTCAACATATTCCAGCATTCTCTGCAATTACCCCAGCAAGTCATAGCAACTAGATAGCCTATCAGACATTGTCCAGTGATCCACTTCTGCCAACCTCCAACCTATAACTATTACATGTATACTACTTTTCTAGCTCTGTGGTGGGATTGTGTTTTGCTGTTAGGCAAGAGGCTATGCTAGTGGTATCAGTACTGCTGGGTCTCCCATGTCAGACAGGCTTTTGCTGAGGAACCAGACTAAATGTGACAAACCACTACTGGGAGACAGAATTAGTGAAGAGGTGGAGGATCTCACAGAAAAAGGCAATAGCACCATGGCTAATACTTGTCAGTACTGTGCAGAAGAAGACAATGGAAAATCTTTCCTGAAGCCTTTTATCTTGAAAACCCTATGATGAGACAATTCAAAATGAAACAAGAGAAGTGCCAGAAGATGAGACTCTCAGGTTGGAAGGCACTCAATGAGCTACTGAGGAAGAGCAGAGAAGAAGTATGAGTGGTGCTGTGGCTAGACACAACTAGACTCAAGCCAAAAGGACATTCAGCAACTGATGTGCTCTGAGATGAAAATTAAGCCAAATGGAATGGGACATGAGTAGCATGATTCAGCAAAAGCTAGAAATGAGTTGGCATTAATAGTGAGGAGAGATGTAGCAAAAGCAGTCAACAAAGAATATTATGCAAGGTCTAACCAAACCACATCAATAAGACTTTAGGAATAACCCATCAATATAACCATAATCCAAGTTTGTATTCAAACTGCAAAGGCAGAAGAGGAAAAGAGATTTTACATTGGAGCGCAGGAAGAAATTGAGCACATACCAGAACAGGTCATGTTGGTAATTATAGGTGATAGAAACACAAAAGTAGGAAACAGAGCAGAACCAGATATTGATGGAAAAATTGGCTTTGAGATCAGGAAATGAAGCTGGACAGCAACTGATTGAATTTGGAGAAGCCAACAGTTTGTTTAACACAAACACAGTCTTCAGTCTACCAAAACAGTGGACTGAGGCCAGAGACATTGGGCCTAAGCAGACTGCCAGAAATAGTGCACATTAAATTGAGGCACTGCCCTGGCTCAGTGCTAGGGAATCATGGGAACTGTAATTTATTGTGGCACCAGAGCTCTCTGACAGAGAAGGCTCAATGTCCCAGAAAAAAAATACAATTCCCATGACTCCCTAGCACTGAGCCAGGGCAGTGCCTCAATTTAATGTGCACTATTTCTGGCAGTCTGCTTAGGCCTATTGTTGGGCAGAAATGCAAAAAGACAATATTTGCAGGGACAAAGAAAGAGAAGCCATATTGGATGATAGGTGAAAGAAGTTCAGTTAAACAGTTAAGGACAGAACAGAACTCTGCTGAGTAATATCTTCTCATGATTACTCATGTCCAAAGTATGATGATCACAGTTTAGCCATCTTAGCTTCCCCAGAGAGTTCAGACTTAATTTGGTTGAGGACACATGTATTTGTCTTTTTGGCAGTCCATGGTATCTGCAGAACCCCAGCATCATATCTCAAATGAGATGATTCTCTTATCAGTTTTTTTCACTGTCAAGATTTCACAACCACGCAGGAATTTGGAATACAATGGCAAGGACAATCCTGACTTTGGTATTCAACAACATAACTTTACACTTGAGGATTTGTTTCTTCATAGATGCTCTTCCAAATCTTAGTCTTCATCGGATTTCTTGACTGCAGTCTCTTGGCTTTGCACATGGTTTTCAATATTTTCTACAGTTCAGTTGTTTGCAGGTATTTGTAAAGGTATTAACTGCTGTGAAATTGGTGATAAAAGCAAAATATTAGTCACTTAAAAAAATCTGTTACCACAAGGAATAACATCTTCTGTTTTGCTAGAGGGATGGCTCTTAACACTGGGCTTAAAATGCCACTTTTAATTTAAATAAAGGAGGAGGAGGAAACATTTGAAAACCCATTTTAAGATTTCTATTATGGTGAACTGCCCCCGGCCCTATGAACCTGGAAGCTTTCAGTGTGAAGAAAATAAATGTAGTTTCCTTTAAGTGCATGGCTAGAATTCTGAGTCATTTATTGTTTATACATTATTTTTTTACAAAAGAGCTATTTTTCTCTTTGCAATAATAGCAGTTCTGACATTAACCTCAGGCATGCACAGAAATTGTCAGCCAAATTACTGTAACTCCAAAGGATTGAATGATACCTGGGATTGGAGAATAACAGTAATTTTGTGGGACAATTCACAATCCTCATAATGCCAAGACTACATATAGAACTATTCAAGAGCACACATTCAGTGACTGATTCCTGTATTATTTGTAGCAGACTTGTGACATCCCTCTCAAAGGCTAAGGCAATGGTTTTTTAGCTGTATTCTGAAGACTCATGATGAAAAGGGATCTTATAGCACCTTTGAGACCAGCTATATATAATAATTGGTGGCATAAGCTTTTGTTGACTAGGGCCCAAAACACATGGGCCAAATGATGTGGCTTCTGGCTCTGTTCAGGGCATAGCTTTCAGATGGTGCATGACCTGAACATGGCTGGAAGCCACACTGATATTGCACCATCCAGGAAGAACCAGGCCAAGGAGGAGCAAATAGGATCTGCTGCTTCTCGTGGCCCAATTCAGGACCATGATGGCGGCCCAGATCGGGTCTGGCATGAGCGATTGCCATGGCCCTGGTGTAAATGGCCCTGGAGTAGCCACACACCACTCTTTCAAGCCCATCTGTTTTGAGCCTTAGAACCTTTACAGACTGCCAGAAATAATGCAGCTTGAGGCCACTTTAACTGTCCTGGCTCAGTGCTAAAGAATCATTCATGGGAACTGTAGTTTATTGTGGCACCAGAGCTCTCTGACAGAGAAGGCTAAATGTCCCAGAAAAAAATACAGTTCCCATGATTCCCTATCACAAAGCCAGAACAGTTAAAGTGGCCTCAAGCTGCATTATTTCTGGCAGTCTGTTAAGGCCTTTAGTCTACTTCCTCAGATGCAAGTCTCTGGGCCTGAGCAGATGGATATCCTGCCCCTGATTTTGACCCAGGTCAGTCTCAGGGCTGGTGCATTGATGAGCCAGTGTTCATATGCCTACCTGCCACCACACAGAGGATCTGCTGCTGCCACACACACCTCCTGCTGCCATCATGTCTCCTCAGAAGGCCCCCACCATGGCCATAAGGGTGGAAATGGGTCACCTAGCTACACATCACAGGCTGCAGCAGAAAGATGCAACAGCAGCAGCATATAAGTGGGTTTGTGGTGTGCCCACTGTCTTCATGTATTTCCCATGAAACTGTGGCAAACAGCAGGTCTTTTTCATCTGTGCTAAGGCTTTCTTGCTCTGGGATTGGTCCAGGACTGCCAAATCAGTGTCCAGACTGGCCAATCCCAGCCTAGAGTCAGACAGGATGATGCCAGGCCAGGGGGAACATGGCCCTTTTGTCCCATGCATACAGGCCCTACTAAAACTTTCACACAGTTAAAAGGTCTACAAGATCCCTTTGCAAACTGATATTTCATACTAAAATGGCTATGTCTCTGAAAAACCATGGGGTTTTTTGGGGTGCTTAATAGGGCTTCCTCAATGACAGGGTCATTATGTTGGACACGCTTGGATATAAAATCAGCCTATCCCCTGCTCCTAACAGTGCACGGCAGGGAGAGCAGAGAGCGGCTACCATCTCAGCCTGTCCTTGGCCCCACGCTCTTGGGACCCCGGCGGTGAGTGGCATGGCGTGGAAGGCGGGACCATCTGGGCCTTCATAGCCCCCTTCGAGCCTTACCCCCCCCCCAGCAGTGCACGGCAGGGAGAGCAGCTACCATCTCGGCCTGTCCTTGGCCCCACGCTCTCGGGACCCCAGCGGTGAGCTGCACGGCGCGGAAGGCGAGACCATCTAGGCCTTCATAGGCCCTTTCGAGCCTTACCCCCCCCCCTCCCCGGCAGCGCATGGCAGGGAGAGTGGAGAGTGGCTACCATCTTGGCCTGTCCTTGGCCCCATGCTCTCGGGACCCCGGTGGTGAGCGGCGCGGCGCAGAAGGCAGGACCATCTGGGCCTTCATAGGCCCCTTTGAGCCTTACCCCCTCCCGGCAGCACACGGCAGGGAGAGCAGCTACTGTGGGGAGAGCAATTGACTATCTGGACCCGTTTTAGGCCCTAATGTTCTTGGCCCTTATAGCGAGCGGTGTGGTGGCAGTCCTCCGGGGTGCCTAGACTGCCTGGGGATTTCAAGCTACCTGGAGGACTTAATAGTTTGGCTACTATCATTTGAAGACAGACTTGGATGGCCTTGGGAGACTATCTCCCTCCCACATCCTCCTCTTCATTTATGCAGCTGCCGCAAGAATTAGAGACTGGAGTCAGCTGTGCACTCATCTCCTCCTCCACATGCTGGAGCTGACCATAGTCTGGGAGCGAACATTCAGGTAGTGTTGGGGAGGGGAAGGTATGGCGGCAACAGGGCCAACAAATGTTACAAAAGAAGGAGGGATCGATGCTTAATATATATCCCTCCTTCAGTTGGCCCTGTTTCCCAGGATAACTTGGAGTGCGTGCCAACCATTCCACTTTCCCTTAACCTGCTCATTTGCAATGCCAGGTCGGTCAAGAATATGACCCACATCATCCACATGAGGTGGCCGACCTGACATGCTTTACTGAGACCTGGCTGGGAGATGCCAGCTCTGAGACTTGGGCACAGGCCCTCCCGGCTGGGTACTCAGTTCTTGAGCAGGTAAGGGAAAGTGGGTGGGGGGGTGGCATAGCCTTGGTCCATAAGAACATCTTAATCATGATCAGAAAGCCTATCTGGAAAACAACCTACATCGAGTGTATGTACCTTAGCCTGAAGACCAGGGATAGTTTGGGGATTCTGTTGGTGTACCAGCCACCCCGTTACTTAACAGACTCCCTAACCGAGCTGACTGCCCTGGTTTCCGGGTTGCTACTGGAATCTCCCAGACTTTTGGTTCTGGGCGATTTCAGCATCCTACTCGGAACCAGTTTGCAAGATCTAACTGGAGCGGCTCAGGAGTTCATAGATACCATGACTAACATGGGCCTATCCCAGTTGGTCAACGGGCCCACGCATTGTGCTGGTCATAACCTTGATGTGATCTTTAGTACGGAGCAGGAATATCCGTGGGCGGAGGTTAAAGAAACCTCCGCACTGTCATGGACAGATCATTTTCTGATCAGGGCAGAACTTAAGGCTATTATCCACCCTCCCGGGGGTGGCGGACCCATTAGAACGGTTCGTCCTCGAAGGCTAATGGAACCAATCAGTTTCCAGAAAGCCTTAGAGGGTTTAATGGTTGGTAGCGCCGGTGATTCTGTTGAAGCCTTGGTGGAAACTTGGAACACCGATCTCACCAAGGCTATTGACACAATTGCTCCCAAGCGTCCTTTCCAGCCCGCTTCGAATCGTAAGCCCTGGCATACAGAGGAGCTGAGGAAGATGAAGCAAGCTGGACAATGACTAGAGTGCGAATGGCGTAGGACTCGTCTCTCATCTGACAGAACTCGCCTTAGGAAACATCTTGATTCCTATAGGGAGGCTTTACGTGCAGCACGGAAATCCTTCTGTTCTTCACGCATTGCGTCTGCAGAGTCTCGCCCGGCAGAGCTGTTTAGGGTGGTGGGGGAGTTGACGAAGGTTCCTCCTGTGCCGAACCCCCTACTTAACCCAACGACAGCCTGCTGTGAGGCCTTTAATATCCACTTTGCAGATAAAATCTCTCGGATAAGAGCCGACTTAGACGCCACTACTTTTGCAGAATCCGTAGACGAGGCCTCCAGGAGCTCCATTGATGGCATTTTACTGGATCAGCTACAATCTGTGAGTACCAATGACGTGGACAAGCTGCTTGGAATGGTGAGGAAGACGACTTGCCCCCTTGATCCATGTCCATCTTGGCTGGTCGTCCAGGGAGGGGATGCGTTGTTCCTTCAGGGAAGGTAATATACCATCGTGTTTAAAGGAGTCAGCAGTTAGGCCACTCCTGAAAAAGCCTTCCCTGGATCCCCTGGATAGAAACAACTACAGACCAGTCTCCTTGCTCCCTTTTTTGAGCAAGGTAATCGAGAGGGCAGTTGCTTCCCAACTCCAAGCAGTCTTGGATGAAACTGATTATCCTGACCCATTTCAAACCGGCTTCAGGACAGGATATGGAGTTGAGACTGCCATGGTTGCTCTGATCGATGACCTCCGCCTGAGCATCGACAGGGGTAGTGTGACCTTGTTGGTGCTCTTGGATCTTTCAGTGGCCTTTCACACCATAGATCATGCCATCCTCTTGGATCGCCTGAGAGAGTTAGGAATTGGAGGCACTGCTCTGCAGTGGTTCCGCTCCTTCCTCTCGGGCAGATCCCAGAGAGTGAGGCTCGGGGACAGTTGCTCATCAAAAATTGAGCTTAATTGTGGCGTCCCTCAGGGCACCATCCTGTCCCCGATGTTGTTCAATATCTACATGAAGCCGCTGGGTGAGATCATTTGGAGGCATGGAGCACGGTGTCTTCAGTACGCTGATGACACCCAGATATATCTCTCCATGACCAGATCATCGTCTCAGACCTCAGATGGCGTCTATCCTCTTAATGACTGTCTCAGAGCGGTAATGGGTTGGATGAGGAAAAACAGATTGAAGTTGAATCCAGACAAAACGGAGGTACTCACAGTGACAGGCCCGAAACCAGATCTGGGAATACAGTCTCCAGTCCTGGATGGAGTCACACTCTCCTCTAAGGACTGTGTTCGCAGCTTGGGGGTTCTCCTAGACTCATCGCTTCACATGACTAGTCAGGTGAATGCGGTGGTCAGGAGCACCTGTTATCAGCTTCGGCTGATACGCCAATTGTGCCCTTATCTGGATGTGAGGGTTCTGGAAACTGTGGTACATGCCCTGGTAACCTCACGTCTGGATTACTGCAATGCACTCTATATGGAGCTACCCTTGTGCCTAACCCGAAAACCACAACTGGTTCAGAATATGGCAGCCAGGGCAATTTCAGGAACATCTAGGAGGGAGCACATAACACCGGTGCTGAAATCCTCCACTGGCTGCTGATCAGTTTCCGGGCACAGTACAAGGTGTTGGTTTTGACCTTTAAAGCCCTACATGGCTTGGGTCCATCTTATCTCAGGGACTGCCTCTCCCCGTATGATCCCCCCGCACCCTTCGGTCCTCTGGGAGGAATCTGTTACAGCCAATAAAAACTAGGCTGTCTCAGACCTCCCAGAGGGCCTTTTCTGTAACCGCTCCCAGACTTTGGAATGGCCTGCCGGACGAGATCCGTCTTATCACCATGCTTCCTGCTTTTAAGAAAGCAGTAAAGACGGATCTCTTTTGGCAGGCCTTCCTGGAATAACTGTCAGCTGTGAGATGAGTTTTAATCTGCTACTTCTGATTCCTGTGTATTGAGGATGTTTTTAATTTATCTTAATGTTGTATTTTAATCAGTCTTTAGTTTAATTCTGTTTTAAGAGGATGGGAGGGTGGGATTTTGGGATGAGGGAATGTTTTTCACTTTGTTTTGTTTTTAACAATTATTGTACTCCGCCCCAATTGCTGAGCAGAGGGGCGGGCTATAAATAAAAATTTATTATATTATTATACTTATTGTCCACTCAGTCAGAAAAGATAGACAGACACATGATCTGACTGCAATGCACCATGGTAGGATTCTCTTCAGTTGGTTCCCCATGTGATCTATACCCTCTAACATTTCACAGATGAAAATTGGGACATGGGTGGCTGAGCAGCATCAGGGTTTATTCAAAAGGCCAGAAGGCAAATTGTTAAAGAAGAATATACAATACAGGTTGAGTTGCCCTTATCAGAAATGCCTGGGATTTAAAACAATTTTGATTTTAGATTTCATTTTGGGACTTTTGAATATTTGCACATACATAATGAAATATCTTGGAACTGGGACCCAAGTCTAAACAAGAAATTTATGATTCATATACACCTTATGCACATAGCATAAAGGTAATTTTATACGCAATATCTTTAATAATTTTGTGCATGAAACAAAGTTTGTATGCATTTAACCATGAGAAAGCAAAGGTGTCACTATCAGACACCTATGAAAAAAAGTTTTGGATTTTGGAGTATTTTGGATTTTGGGATACTGGATAAGGGAGACTCAACCTGTATTTTAAGTAGAGAAACCCTAGAATTTATGTCTTGAGTATATAAGAGCCTGAAGAAAGACACACACTCTGATCAGTAAATATAATCCTTTATGAGTGTGGATGCTTGGGAGTATTGTGTTTAATAATAAATATTATACAATATAGAATCATAGAATCATAGAGTTGGAAGAGACCACAAGGGCCATCCAGTCCAACCCCTTGCCATGCAGGAACTCCCAATCAAAGCATCCCCGACAGATGGCCATCCAGCCTCTGCTTAAAGACCTCCAAGGAAGGAGACTCCATTACTCTCCGAGGGAGTGTGTTCCACTGTCGAACCGCCCTTACTGTCAGGAAGTTCCTCCTGATGTTGAGGTGGAATCTCTTTTCTTGCAGCTTGCATCCATTGTTTCGTGTCCTAGTCTCTGGAGCAGCAGAAAACAAACTTGTTCCCTCCTCAATATGACATCCCTTCAAATATTTAAACACGGCTATCATATCACCTCTCAGCCTTCTCTTCTCCAGGCTAAACATCCCCAGCTCCCTAAGGCATTCCGGATAGGACTTGGTTTCCAGACCCTTCACCATTTTAGTTGCCCTCCTTTGGACACGCTCCAGTTTCTCCACATCCTTTTTGAATTGTGGTGTCCAGAACTGGACACAGTATTCCAGGTGAGGCCTGACCAAAGCAGAATAGAGTGGCACTATTACTTCTCTTGATCTAGACACTATGCATCTACTGATGCAGCCTAAAATTGGATTGGCCTTTTTAGCTGCTGCATCGTACTGTTGACTCATGTTCAACTTGTGGTCCACCTGGATTCCTAGATCCCTTTCACACGTAGTCTCATTCAGCCAGGTGTCCCCCATTGTATATCTGTACTTTTCGTTTTTCTGCCCTAAGTGCAGTACCTTACATTTCTCCGTGTTGAATTTCATTTTGTTAGCTTTGGCCCAGCTTTCTAGTCTCTTCAAGTCATTTTGAATTTTGATTCTGTCCTCTGGGGTATTAGCTACTCCTCCTAATTTGGTGTCGTCTGCAAATTTGATAACTATGCCCCCAATACCATCATCCAAGTCATTAATAAAGATATTGAACAGCACTGGGCCCAGGACAGAGCCCTGTGGCACCCCACTGGTCACTTCTTTCCAGGTTGAAAAGGAGCCATTGTTGAGTACCCTTTGGGTTCACCCAGTCAACCAATTACAAATCCATGTAACAGTTATTTTGTCTAGCCCACATTTTACCAGCTTGTTTGCAAGAATGTCATGGGGAACCTTGTCAAAGGCCTTACTGAAATCAAGATATACTATATCCACAGCATTCCCTTCATCTACCAAGCTAGTAATTTTATCAAAAAAAGAGATCAGATTTGTCTGGCATGACCTATTTCTCTGAAACCCATGTTGACTTTTTGTGATTATGAAATTACCTTCCAGATGTTCACAGACTCTCTGTTTAATGATCTGCTCCAGAATCTTTCTGGGTATTGATGTCAGACTAACTGGACGATAATTGTTGGGATCCTCTTTTTTCCCCTTTTTGAAGATGGGGACAACATTTGCCCTCCTCCAGTCTGCTTGGACTTCTCCTGTTTTCCAGGAGTTCTCAAAGATTATTGCCAATGGTTCTGATATTACATTTGCCAGTTCTTTTAATACCCTTGGATGTAATTCATCTGGTCCTGGAGACTTATATTCATTTAGATTAACCAGGTATTCCTGTACTATCTCTTTACTTATTCTATGCTGAAATTCTCCTATTCTGCCCTCTGCTCCATTATCCTCAGGTTGAGCACCCTTTGCCTTTTCTGAGAAGACTGAAGCAAAGAAGGTGTTGAGTAATTCTGCCTTTTCTCTGTCCCCTGTTAACTTTTTGCCATCTTCTCCACACAGTGGCCCTACCATTTCCTTCTTTTTCCTTTTGCTGCTGACATACCCAAAAAAGCCCTTTTTATTGTTCTTAACCTCTCTAGCAAGCCTGAGTTCATTCTGCGCTTTAGCTTTTCTGACTTTAACCTTACACGTGCTAGCTATTTGTTTGAATTCCTCTTTGGTGATTTCCCCATTTTTCCATTTCTTATACATGTTCTGTTTAAAACATAGTTCAGTTGCAAGTTCCTTAGTCATCCATCCTGGTTTCTTGAGACACCTCCCATTTTTCCTCCTCGTTGGCATGGTTTGAAATTGTGCCTTCAGTATCTCCCTTTTGAGAAACTCCCATCCGTCTTGAACTCCCTTCTCTTTTAGTATTCCTGTCCATGTGATCACCCCCAGTATTTCTCTAAGTTTAGTAAAATCAGCTTTCCTAAAGTCTAGAATGCGTGTCTGACTATGCCTGGCTTCTCCTTTCCACTGTATAATAAACTCTAGGAGGACATGATCACTCCCACCTAAGGATCCAACTACTTGCACCCCATTAACTAGGTCTTCCCTGTTAGTTAGGATCAGATCCAAAATAGCTGACTCCCTCGTTGCCTCTTCCACCTTTTGGACAATGAAATTGTCTTCGAGGCAAGTGAGGAATTTGCTAGACCTTGAGGATTTTGCTGAGTTTGACTTCCAGCAAATATCAGGATAGTTGAAGTTACCCATCAATACATTATTCCAATATTATACAATACATTTATCAGGCCTGCTCAAAGTTACAACTTTCTCTCTGAACCAATGGAAAAATTCTATGTTCATACCCAAACTCTCTGCTCAGTGCACAAAGGCACTTTATAGATTAGGTCAAATCTCAGTCTTTGCATGACATAACACTTATACATGAAAGAGCAACCTATTTCCAGAAAGGAAAGGACCAAAATATACTTGCTTGCCATAGAAGGGTTAACAACTGATGTCCCCAGAGATTTAACTTTAATTCATTCCTGACACTCATACAGAAATAAAGGGGCTTTGCAGATGGCACTTTGTGCCATCTTCAAGCCAAGGAAGTGGAGGGGCAGCTGGATGCTGGGCTCCCCATCCCCTTCCTGAGGACATCATCGGAGCGCTGGCCCTTCCACATGATGGGCGCTCTGATGACATCCTTCTGGCTCAGCATCTGGACACACTGAGCCAGAAGAGATGCCGAAGAGGCATACGACGCCTCTTGCGGCACCCCTTTCGCGACTTGTGTAAGGAGTGCTATTTTAGCACTCCTTTCCCAGATGGCAAAAGGGAGGATCAGGGCTGAGGCATGGGGCAGCCTCGGCCCCAATCTGCCGCTTCCCAGGACGGCCCATGGCCACCTGTCTGCATCCCCCCAAAGAGAGGATACATGGGTTGAATAGGGTCATTTAACTTATTTAACTTTTAACTATTTAAACAATCTTAAACTTGTGAAATGCAAAGAGGGAACAAGCTGAAGTGGGCTAAGCTGAGGCATGGGGTCTAATCCTGACCTCCTCCCCAATCATTCTTGGTCAAATCACCAGAGTCCTGGGAGCAATCCAAGATACTGGGTTGCCATTTAGTCAGCTCTGTCATGGAAGTCCAACCTGAGGAAGTCTCTTGCCATTCCATGACTTAAAGTACCCCTGGCCACTCCAGAGGACAGTCTCCTTCCTCTTTGTATAGATCTTCCAACCTAATCGGGAGATTCCATCCACATTTTCTTCACACAAATAGTGCCTAAATATGTTCCACTACTCCCATCATGTGCTGAGTGACCACCTATTTAAATATGTGCAATGTTTTAATTATTTTTTCAAGTTTTGTTTATTCCACATATGAAAGGAATTTGCAAATTTAAGTGGATTGCTTTCAAAAACAACCTGAAATGAAATTCTCACCCATCCCACACTGTAACAGTTGATTACAGCTTCTTCTGAATTTCACCAGAACTGAACTTTTCAAACAAATTTGGTACTTGTGTTTGGTGTGAAGCATGAAATGATCTTGTGGGAAGAAAAATAAAGAAATAACATTGAGGTTAGATTAGCCTTGTGAAATTTACTCAGGGAGGGGTGTCTGCCAGTAAGATTCATATGGAATAATTACATATGAGTCTTCAGTTTGCTCACTCTCATTAATCATATGTTTGCATTGTTGTTGCAAGTAGTTTCTGACATATGGAGACCCTAAGGTGAATCTAACATAAGGTGTTCTTTGCAAGATTTGTTCATAGGAGGTTTGCCATTGCCTTCACTTGAGGCTGAGAGGATGTGACTTGACCAAATCACCCAGTTGGCCTCATGGCCAAGAAGGGAATTGAACTCTAATCTTCAGAGTCCATAGTCCAATACTCAAACTACAACACCAATCTGGTTCTCATAATCCTTTTATTTCACCCCATCTTGTTCAGTTTGCATCCTTAATTCAGGCTGCATCTGCATTGCAGAATGGATGCAGTTTGACACTGCTTTAACTGTCATGGCTCACTGCTATGGAAACCTGGGATTTGTAGTTTGTTGTGGCACCAGAGCTCTCTGATAGAGTAGGCAAAATATCTCATAAAACTAAAATTTCTACAATTCTGTAGCATTCAGCCATGGCAAACTGCATAAATTCTGCAGTATAAATGCAGCTTCAGTTAGCCATGCTGACATTCTCCTCTTTTCATCAACTTCTTCTGGATTGTTTACATCTAT
Organism: Phrynosoma blainvillii; assembly: GCA_026167975.1. Classification (NCBI taxonomy): domain Eukaryota; kingdom Metazoa; phylum Chordata; class Lepidosauria; order Squamata; family Phrynosomatidae; genus Phrynosoma; species Phrynosoma blainvillii. The sequence goes on from JANUYF010000002.1 coordinate 24,252,317, forward strand.
GTCCCTTTTCATATCTACTCAGGCGTCCATCTCTGTTTGTCAAGTTGGAGCAGTCATTTCATACTGAGGCATTTATTTAAGTATTTTGTTGGATATGTTACATTGTCAGTCAGCATGAAGAGAGATGCCTTCTATTTACACCACACGTTTTCAATATTTCATCACAATTTATCAATACACTTCTTTGAAAAATAGCAATACCTCTTTCAAAAGCAGATAATTTTTCAACAGAATGGGGCCAATCTTCCTTACACCAAATGCTCAAGACTCACATTTCCCATTCCTAGAAGAGAAACCCATTTGTACCTAGCATTGCCATAGCATAACACCCACAATGTTGAGTCAGAGAAAAACATTCACCTTATGATTTATTTAGCAAGAAAGTCAGGCTTCTTCAACCCAATGCTGTCTGAATTTATTTTATTGATTTTGCTTTTGCCCCAGAGTTCTCTAGCTGAGAAAAATATGCCTTCAAAAGCAAAGAACTTGGAAGTAACTTGTAACTAGTTGTAAATTACTTGCATCTCAGTCATAATCTCTCATGATATGCCCATAGCATATGAACCTCAGTTTGTCATTGTGGCTTCTAGTGAGATGTCAGCATTGCTTTTCTCTCAGGCTCTATGTCTTTTGTACAACCTATGTAAAGTACACTGCAATGATCCAAACAGGAGATTAACAGATTCAAAATAACTCATACAAAGTCAGTGTTTTTTTCAGGGAGTGGTGGTGGTTGATGGGAGTTGCAATCCAACACAACTGTGGAACATCAGATTAATAAAGGCTACATTCTATCCTTGATCTTCTGCGCCTTTTGCAATATATAGATTGCACATTGCAGAGTTAATGAAGTTTGACACTGATTTAACTGTCATGGCTCCATCCTATAGAATCCTGGGATTTGTAGTGTGTTATGGCCCCAGAGCTCTTTGACAAAGAAAGCTAAATATCATACAAAACTACAAATACCAAAATTCCATAGCATTAAGCCATGGCAGTTAAAAGTGGTGCCAAACTGCATAAACTTTGCAGTGTAGATGCAGCCATCAAAACTGCTTATATGTTTTGAGATCAAGTTAAATTATAGTGCACTGTATTGGGTAGTGGGACGGCTATAGCTCAGTACCAAGTACATTTTTTGCTTGCATGTTCAATTTTTGGCATCTTTGAGTGAATGAACCCGTAATTGACTGTCAGAGTAGACCAGGAGTCACCAATCAAGTCTGGTGGACAAATTTGGACTTAAGAGAGTGATGGGGACACTCTTCTGAAATGGATGCTATTGGTAGAAGATTGCCAATTCACAAAAAGTCTGCCATGGTGGATATGTTCTGTTGCAAAACACCCAATTCCCAGAAGACAAACTGGTGAGGCTAAAAGAGAAACAATCAATTCAAGAATTGCTAAATATAAGACAGAGGTGGGTTCTGAGCCCCAACACACAATGTTTCTCCTTTGGAACTCCATTTACTGCTATAATACTCATTTCATAGCCTCATGGGAGCAATCAGGAAAAGGACATACTGTCCTTGGGTATATGTTTTTTAAGGCAAATCATTGGGATTTCTGTTTTACAGGTAAGCTTTAGTATTGTTGCTACACAATTTTCATAGTGGGATGTTCAGCAGCAACAGAATTGGCAGGAGAAGCTTATGTCCCCTGAAAAGTTCTAGAGAGGCAACGTGATCTCTGTTTTAAAAATAAATTCACCAAAATGCTAAGACATAAAGCAATACTTTAATGATTTCCTTAGCATTTTCATTTGTGTTTGTCAAACAGTTTGAAACAACAGGAGAGAGGTAACCATGCCAAACTTTTAGTTCATTTACATATTATTAAATACAACACAGTCAGAAACATTCCCATGACTCCTCCATCTTGAAGCAACTAATTAGGTGTTTAATAGATTACAGTAGTATTTGTGGCCCACCTACTAGATGTGCAAAAATGGTGCAATTACATTTTCAACACTCTGATGCACTTACATAACATGTTCTATATTAATTTTGCAAATTAGCATGGGAGGGTTCCATATTTTTTTAAAATAGATGACTAAGAAATTGAATCTTTTATTTTACATTTCTGTGTTCTGGGCACTTTAAAAAATAATAACTTATTTCTCCTGAGCTCCTAATTTCTGTCAAGTTTTAAAATATTCTTTTATCCATTTAGGAAGGATTCCAAAGACCAATGATGAAAATTCTGTGATATGTGATGGAGTCATGAGCCCCTCACATACAACAATTGATCATGTCTGCACCCACAGAATAACATTTAAAGCATGGGTTTGCAACTGCAGAGGGGGCAAGGGTAATTCTCCCTCCAGATGTCCTCTGGGAATTTTCTTACATGAAGCACAAAGAAGTGTTCAAGAAATCAGATATATTTAATCAGAAGCAGGACAGCCCTCTTCAAAAATTTGGTTATCACACAGAAGAGGGTAATTACATGTTCTCTCCTGTACAGAGGGGAAGACTAGGTCTACTAGCCATATAGTACATAAACATTGATTTTAGTTGAACTTTAGGATAAAATAAAAGGATGAGTTTCAGCACAGTGCTAACTGAAAAGGAACATTTTCTGCCTAGTGTAATGAAGAATTTCAGATCTGTTTTCATGGGATGGTTAAACCTGTCAGATATGGCTCAGTTTGCTCACTGCCCTGCTGCTCCCGTAGCTACAGAATCATTACTTGGATTGCCAAATTTAGTGCTGCTGAACCTCTGGTCCTTCAACTACTTTGGACATCAGTTCCCAAAAGCACTAGCCAACATGGACCATGGTGTGGAATTCTGGGAGTTAGGCTACAAAAGATCTGGAGAACCCAAGGTTGAGAACTCCTGGTCTCAACAATTGATGGTTTTGTGTGGCCCTCCAAGTTGTTAGACTACAACTTTTATCATCCCTCATTACTGGTATGCTGGCAGAGGTATTCCTGTTGTATCCTTCACAGAAAATCAGAATATTTCCCATATATCCATATGATAAAAGAGAAGAAAATAAAACAAATTTTACTTTGTCTTCACTAACATTGTTCTGCTACAATCTGCATTGCATTACCTTCCAAGTTGTCCAATTTAATGTTTATGGGAACTGCTGAGAATAATAATCATAAAAAGCTGTAGGCTGAATTAGCACTGAAGACTAAACCTCTTATTTTTAAGAATTCTCATCCAGACATATTATTTAATAGTCTGTGATGTTTTGAGCTCTAAGACCATTACCCAATCTATCCTTGGGCAAATTTGAAACATTTAATTTTTGCTATGCTACATTTCTCATTTAATTTTGTTTGTCACAAAAACACAACAGCACACCAAGAAGAGGTTGAGAGCAGAGCGGGGGGAAGATGAGAGAGAACAGAAAAACACAAATTTCCCCATCCAAAAGAACAGATCAGCTAGTCTTGGGCCATTAATTGGCGATCTGTGGCATGAAATTATATTACATCCAAGACATAATTTAAACAAAAACATTGTTACTTGGCTTTGATGATTTTTTTAAAGTTGATAGAAACTCTGCCAATCATGTTTCCCATCAGGTGACATGGGATCAAATGAGGTGTTTAGTGACATGGGAACATTTGTGGGAATCAAAATAGAACCCAAAAAGTTCCTGCAACATTGCAGGAAGCTTTTATTGTTTTTGGCACAACAACATTATGCACTTGTTGAACAAAAGTTATGAAACATTTAACGTTGTGCTACATATGCAGTTGCACAACATTCTGTTTTGTGCTTTCCCCACCTCTGTCATTTTGGAAAGCTCCATAACTTTCCTGGGAAAGTGGCACAGCTTTCTGGAAAGCTATACTGGTTTTTGCAAAGTAGCTTACCTTTCTTCAGAAAGTTGTGCAGTTTCCCATTTCCCAAGTCTCTTCAACATGACAGGAAGAAAAGTGGATTGATTTTCCCCAATATCTCTTGGAAATGAGAAAATCTAGAATTACCATCCCTACATGGCATGGTGTAATAATTAAATTTGTCTTTCTACATATTGCAGTCCTAATCTGTATCTCAATCTGCTAGAGCTGCAGTTGATTATGTGGGGGTTTCTTTTAAAAAGAAAAGGTGGTAAATCCCAAGAAAGAAGCTGAAAGGTATTTTTCAATGGCACATCTAGTTTGACTCATAAGACACATGTGCATTAATCACACATGCAAAATTCACACAAGGCTTAAACAGACCGGCATTAAACACTGGCCTCGGGGCTAAGTAGGGGCATGGTGCTGCCCGATGCTGCCCCAATGCCAGTGTCACACCCCTGCCTGACTGCACAGCAGGTGGTGAAAGGGGATGTTTTTGGTGCAGCATTTAGATGCACTGCACCAACAAATCTCCGAAAAGCCACCACCACAGCGGCAAGGGTGGCTTTTTGCCACTTTAATTAGGAGTAGCATTTTGCTGTTCTTTTTAGCACTGGAAAAGTGCTGGATTGGAGCTGTAGTGTGCAGTTGCCATGGCCTCAACCTGGCGAGGAAAGGGGTACCAGGATGCCACTCCAAAGGGGTGGTCTGTTTTGTCCCCAAGTTATTAACACAGAAACAACTTCTATGAAGAAATTGGGCCTTTACAGACTGCCAGAAATAATGCAGCTTGAGTCCACTTTAACTGTCCTGGCTCAGTGCTAGAGAATCATGGGAACTGTAGTTTTTTTCTGAGAGACTGAGCCTTCTCTGTCAGAGAACTCTGGTGCCATAATAAACTATGGTTCTCATGATTCCCTAGCACTGAGCCAGGACAGTTAAAGTGGACTCAAGCTGCATTATTATTTTTGACAGTCTGTAAAGGCCCAAAGTCTCTTATATTAAGTAGGTATAGATGAAAAGAAAAGTGAGAGGGGGATTTGCAAATATCTGACTCTTCATTCTTCTAGCTGATCACTACCATTCTCCTTGAATAAAACAGAAACAGGCATGAATGCTTCAACATAAGGGATTCAATGTGAGTTTGCATGCACAAGGAGTTAAAATTGGGGCCTTTTAATCTATGAACTAGTGCTTTTTTTAAAAAAAAACAGAGATGCTAAATTATGGTGGAAGAGGAGTTGTTTTTTCTCTGGTTACCAGCACATGTCATGCTTTTGCCATAGCTTGGTGGCAGAGCAAACTTCCATGAAAAAAGGTCCTGTGTGTAGTCCCAGAAGATTGTCACACAATGCTAAAAAGCAGAATTTTAACAGAGGAAAAAAGTGGTTTTGGCCAGCACTTATCACGTGAGATCATGTCCATCCTTCTGCTCCCTTGTATTCCATTCTTTACTGCCGTGTACCTTTTCATTGATGGACAAAGCCCATCAATAGGCTCTCAATCGTGCTGCTAATATATGGCTGCCTTGGTGTTGTTGGTCCCTTCTGGGACAATTTTCATGCTTCTGCTGATATTACTTCCCCCTACCCACTACCTGATCTTTCTTCCTTCCCCTACCAATCTCTCTTCCCTCCATCTGCCACCACCTGATCTTTCTTCTCCCCACACTGACCTGCATGTCCTAATTAGGACAATAACAGGGAAGGAGCAGAAGTGGGGATAGTATGAATACCAGTGCAGCACCCTACCAATATTAAAGTGGAGATGTGATAAAGATTACTTCAATACCTGTATGTCTCAGTGTGCTTCAAAAATGTTATTGCAGTGCTGTAAAAGCCTTGTGTGATTATCTCCCCAATGTCAGACTTAGGGCCTTTGCAGACTGCCAGAAATAATGCAAATTGAGTCCACTTTAACTGCCCTGACTCAGTGCTAGGGAATTATGGGAACTGTAGTTTATTGTGGCACCAGAGCTCTCTGACAGAGAAGGCTCAATGTCTCAAAAAAAAATTGGTCTCTTTATATCCTAATGGAAACAAGATTTCTCACAAGGGTTGAATCAAGACCACTTCTCTTGACCATAATTGAAACACTGGCAAAAAAATAAAATAATCACAGCTTGGACTGGGAGTAAAAATCAGATTTATGGGTTAGTGTTTTTTGAGCAGTTGGAAAAAACAATAAAAGTCTTTAATCTCTACTCCTGATTGTTGCAGTTTCAGCTGCAAAAATGAACTTCTAGTTAATAGCTTTGTTTAAAATATCACTCTAATTTCTAATGTGTTGTCATTTGTCTCAGATAAAAATCAGCCAACTGTGGATTTACCTTAACATATACTACAAACACAATAAAAGCTATGAGCACTATGTTTTTTGTTGTTGTTTTTAATGGAAAACTGTAAATTGATGGTGAATGTACTCCTCATGCAGGTTAGTAAATGTTCTAAGGCCAGTCCTAACTTCATGTAAAATGGGATATCATGTAGTAGGGATAACAAATAATGTTTCTTGAAACCCTGGAGCACTGTTGCAGGTCCAAACAGAAAATCTCACAAAGGGTGTGCCTTTGAGTGATCTGATTCACTAAAAGGAAGCTTCAGATATTCCTAAACTAAATTATGCTCCATTCCCAAGCAGTCAGTTTACCTCTCCTGATATAAGCTGGTTTTAAATGTTCTCAGGTCAGGCCAAGTTCTTTGCCTGAGGAATAGCTCTCATTTATGCTAGTCTGTGCCTCTTCCCACATCCTCTGGCCTAGCAGCTTCCTGTCAAGTCTTGATTTTGGATAGACTTCTCAGCCCAGATCTTGTTCTGGAACTAAATGGCATCTCTGTTGCAAAGTATAACAACAACAGCTGGTTCCAATACTCCATCCACATCTGGATTGATTCTACCCAGATCCACAGTCAGCTATATTATTACTAGAAAGATATGGAAATGGTTTCTGAGAAACAGTTTATCTTGAGTAAAGCAGACCTTAACAGAAACTAGACCAAAATATGTGGCATAGTTCCCATCTTCAAGGATATAGCATTCTATTGACTGTCCTCTTCAATGATACTCCTCATTAATCATTAAACAACAAAACAGGATAAACAGATGCAAAGAACAACAAAGATGCAGTTGCACAGTTGCTTAGAAGAGAGAATTTGGTGAGGTGTCATGTGGGATGGTAGTTTAGTGGTTTGTGTGTTGGACTACAACTGTAGATACCAGGGTTTGGCCATGGGAAACCACTGAGTGATCTCAAGGAAGGCACCCTCTCTCAGCTTCAGAGGAAAGCAGAAGCAAAAACTCCTTCTGAACAACTCTTCACTTGATCTTAGCCAAATCACTTAGCCGAGAAGTGATTGAACAAATCTTGACAATAAAATCCCATAGAAGGGTTGCCTTAGGGCAGGGGCAGTCAACCTTTCCCCTTTAAGGGCCGAGGGACTTCAGCTCCCAGAAGCCTCAGCCATGTTGGCCAATAGTCCCATGTTTGCCTGCCTTAGGGTCACCATAAATTGGAAAATTACTTGAAGGCACACAATAGCAACAACAACAACATATGGGGTGAGGGGACTCAATTACATTTCTTGTGTACCTGTTGATCTTTTTTATTGTTTTGCCTCATCCAATGTGTGCTGGCATTCTGTTAGTGATTCATGATTACATAACCAGAGTTAGTCTGGAATATAAATTTGCAAACGGAATTCGTAAAAAAATTGAGATTGAGTGAAAGAAGTTGTAGCATTAGCTTTTGCAGACTGGGGGGGGGGGGTTGCAGACTGCCAGAAATAATGCAAATTGAGTCCATTTTTAGGGTTAGAGTTAGTGCTAGGGAATCATGGGAATTGTTTTTTTTCTGAGACATTGAGCCTTCTCTGTCAGAGAGCTCTGGTGCCACAATAAAATACAGTTCCCATGATTCCCTAACCCTAACCCTAAAAGTGGACTCAATTTGCACTATTTCTGGCAGTCTGCAACCCCCGTAGGTCTGCATCTGAAGAAGTAGACTAATCTTTAAAAGCTAGTGCTATAACTCTTTTCACTTAGTCTCAAAGGTGCTACTAGATCTTTTTGCATATGATAACATAAATTGGATTTAGGATCTACCTATTTTCTTATAGCAGCAAACTGAAGAACCCCCATAGACCTTGTGGATGCCTGTCACTGCCTTTCCAGCAATAGAAAAATAGGTAGATGCTTGCCTCTGCTCCCCCAACAGCTACTGGATCGGAAAAGAGGGCTCAGGAAGCTGCAGCTGAGAAAAAGTGAGCTGGAGGAGTGGACAGGAGATTATCATACCTATATCTCTCAATGCAGGATCATGGCATTAATGACGTTTTACAAAATCAACAGTTCTTTCTGAACTTTTAAAATGCTTAGTTCTTGCTACTAACAGGTCACTTTATTTGCTATTTTAATCATCCATATTTCAGACTGGGTTTTTCAGGATTAATGCTTTTGAACATGTTATTCATGTGAAATGTCATTGTTTTACCAATGAAAATTGTCAGATTTGCATTAGAATCTCCCATTCTCTCAATTAACTGTTGCCTATTCATTGTTTCATCAAGATGGCAACATTCCCTTCGTTTTGTTTTGGCTTCTTTTAACATACTCCCACATACCTTATTGAGGGATGGCGTGAATCCACTGAGAATATTTGCCTGGAAGCATTTTATCTCAACTTTTTTGCTCCTTGTGTTGTTGTTTTTGGTTAGGGAGCGGGCTCTGAACACATCGCAGTCTGGGGTTCTCCAGCTCACAGTAGGAAACCTGAAACCAGAAGAGACCTACACTTTCCGAGTGGTGGCATATAATGAATGGGGACCAGGAGAAAGCTCACAACCCATCAAGGTGGCCACACAACCTGAATGTAAGTATAATTGGTTATTTAATTATGTAGTCAAATATTTTAATATATTTTTTCAATATTTATATCTCACCCTATGTCGTGACATCTCAGGGCATATAAGTAAAATTGATACTAAAGGAATAAAATTTCACAGGCCTCAGATGAACAATGCAAAACAAAAAACAACCTTTTTTTGATACGGTATCTGTTTTTAATGTTTTTGGGGGTTCTGCATTCAGAAAAAAAAATAAAGACAATAAAAATATCCACCACTCACAGTTCTTTCATAAATTTGATAAATTTTAATAAATTCAGTTGTTACTCAGACGCTGATGTTCTGATGTGATTTCTTTTAATGCTTTTGAACTGATTTTTATGTTTTCTTATCAGTGGCTTAAAGTGTTGACTATATCCCCTTTTCTACTTTTTGTAAGATAATTCTCTGCAGGATTGTTTTATTCAGTCTCATATTGCACCACAGAAACATCAAGGCAAGTTGCAAAAATGTACATGGTGGAGTAAATCTGAAGTCCTTTTTTGCCAAATTGGAGTCATTTAAGAATGTCAAATTCCTATAAAACCAGCATAAGTTTTTTAAAAAGTTTTATTGACCCTCAGTTTTGCAGACCTGGTTTATTTAGACTCTCCCCCGCAGGCTAACAAATTTAAAAAAATGAAAATAGGTTAAAACATTTTAAAGACAAGTGTATAAACACCAGGGAGTAAATCAATAACCCAAAAGGCCTTTGTACTTGGCACCCAAATGAATCCAGTGCTGACACCAGTCAGGCTTACAAGGAAAGAGTATGCCACAACTGAAATTCCACAACTGAGAAGGCCTACCCCATGTTCTTGTGGGATGCCCCCATTCAGCTGACCTTAATGCTTTGGTAAGCATATATAGGGAAAACTGCTTTTTCAAGTGCCAAGGTTGGTTGGCTTGTTAATCAGGATTTTCACATTTCTGCAGCTGCCTTTCCTAGCCTGTATTATCAACTATACAATTTATTTCCCATTGTGAAATGGGATAAAGGAGGAGAGGGCAAAGTGTTAGAATTCTGCACTTGTTGTATTTCTACAAATCCACTGATAGATTTTGAATGGGAACAATAAAAAAAATCAGGGTTGTACAAATTAGAAAAAGGATGCATAAATGACAATTATGGTGCATGAGTTAATGAAATTTTTCATTTCTGGAAGAATATAGATGTCTTGTGCCCCAAAAGCAGGGATTAAGATTCATACTAGGGAACAATCAGGTTTCTGCAGATCTCCCCTAAAGAAACAGTGGAGTCAGATTCATGAGAGCTTGGTGAACTCACACTGACTCTGGAGAAGATGTGAAGTTCATGAAAGCCGGAGGTCCTCCTTTCCTCATCACAGGAAGTTGAACATATGATTTAATTAAAATATAAAGGAATGACACTACTATTACCTTTACTACTATCATTAGTTCTAAATAGTAATAATATATTACAATATGTTATATAGGGACATATGCTGGCATGTCTTGTTCTCAGTGCACACAGAAAGAGAAACCTCTCCCCCCCTTGCAAAATGATGAAATCTTTGTTAGCATTTGTGGGAACCTTGTGTTGTTTTGTGCAAATTGTTTTGTATAAATTTTCGACAATGCTTTACGTGAACTGCTTTTCGCAAGGTACCATTGCTGATGCCTGTTGCATGAGTTTTTGAAATTAAACAGAACTAATTGGGTTGTATATGTATTTGTTTTAATCAGTGTCCCTCTTTCTCTGCTTGGTGTACATGTTTTGCTTCACGAAGGGAAGAGACTAATTTTGCAGAGAGAGCCATCTTGGGCAAACTGCAGAAATTCTGACAAAAATAAATAAATAAAGGGCTTAATGTTTCATTGTCAGGGAGGAGGTGGAAAATCTCACAGGGGACATTAGCAGGTACCTTAGTGCATCATCACAACTGAGTAAATTTTGGATTATTCATAATTCCCAAGTAATAGTAATGGGGGGGGGGGGGGAGAGAAAGAATTTCTGCTACTATTATCACTAATTAGTAATATTAGTAATATTAAGTAGTAAAAGGAGCAGTGCTAGGAATTAATGCCATTAATATGTACCATGAATATATATGATATTTTGAAAGTATCAAATGGTTATGTTTAATTTTATTCTGCTCCTCCTCCTCCATTATCACTATTACTGCCTTCAAACTTTTTTCCAAGGAGATAATGAAGTCCAGAGATCCACAAGGTCACTGCTGGACATGCATCCTTTTTGAACATGTAGAAGTCCCATCTCCTCATTTCAGCAGAGGGCTGTTTTATATATATATGTGGAAAATAATTTGTACATGGATTGTCTCTTCCATAGAAAGGAAGAAAAAAACCTTTACAGGCCAGGGGAGTGCCTATGAACACATCACAGGCTAATATGATAGTTCTCAGACAGGGCATTTTTAATTCTGTCTTGAAGCTCTTTTGATGCGGTCGGTGATCCTTCTTTTAAAAAAACAGTACATGGGACCATTGTGTATAATTCCACTGGATTATAGCATCCCCAGTAGTACACATACTTAATTATCAACAATCTGTGGCTTTATTTAATTCTCAGTGAAATGTAGGTTACAAATCAGTCTTGCTCATTGTGCTCACTGTCCTGTTGAATAGTCTCCATGTAAGACCCTGGGAAGTAGTGGAGGAATTACTGTGTTTGACCAGGTTTTGTACCTAACAAGGACACAAATGTGATTTATAGTTGACAAGCAGCTAGTAAAAATATATTCTTATTAAGATCTTCATACCAAATCATCCAGTGGTCAAACTAAGACAATGATCATATTTTTTTTGGACTACCTACTTTGAAAATCTAAGCAAGGTTTGTGTAGGGCCACTGTGAGATCTTTTGCTTCCATGAGGAGGAGAAGTGAATTATGCCTATCATACCAAAATCAAGATGTATAAAAATAAGTCATTTTGGTATAAGAGGCAGATGATCCCACAGCCAACTCTCAATTTTCAGGGTTTGTTGTTGTTGTTGTTGTTGTTGTTGTTGTTGTTGTTGTTGAAAGCATTAAGATTAAATTAAATTACTCAGTTTTCATAGTGTCCCAAGATGACTGCCTCATTTTACTTTAGGGATGTAAATCTTTCTAAATTTGCTTCTCACAGGCAAGAACTATTTCCCCCCATTTTTCTCCTCACGGTGAGAAAGTCATCAAAAAGGCATAGTATTCAAAAACTATCCACAGTTCAGGACTTGTTGTGTACAAAAGAACTGCAGGGTTGTTGGGGTTTTTTGCACTGAAAATGGAATTTTCAGCATAAAAAACAGGTTTCCTTCACAGAAAGCTTCATTTTCTGTGTGAAAAATAAAATTTTCTGTGCAGAAAGGTGCAATTTTTTTTTTGCATAGATGATTTTTTGTGCTTTTTTTGCACAAAAATGTTGTCTTCTGACAGCAAATGTTGCTTTCTGCCTCCCCCCCACCATGACACACTAAATGTATTTTTCATACAGTCCCAAACTGTGAAGATTGTCACTCATCTAGGATTTTCCTTATTATGGTTTGCTGAAATTGAAGGAATTCATTTTTCAACTATTTCTCAATATTATTTCTACCCATACTCTACCTAATAATAGGGCTGGCCCTTATTGCTGTGATAAACCCCTACAGCTTCATAGGCACAGACAGAGTTTCTGTTTATTAAATATTGTTAATTATATATAAAAATCCATCCAGATAATCCTCTACTCTTTGTTTGAACAAGTCACAATTAGCTGTATTTCTAATAAGATTTCAAGATTTCTGTATTATTTGGAAATATCAGAAGAAGCTGTTATATAATCTACCATAGCTGAGGAATAGTATCTGACATAAAAGGGCATCCAAAATGCCTGCCTCTCATTTTCTTGTTCTAAAATAGAAAAAAATGCATATATTTTCTCCATCTGCAATCAATTTAAGAGATTAATACAAGTTCCAGCTCTTCAGATAATTATTCTGAATATAAAGAGCTGGATTGATATGAAGGATGATATTTATTTAATTTCATTTTTTTCATACTTCTAGATTAAATCTTTTCATTCTGTTTTAATTTTAATTTTTGCTAAACTCTGCCCCCTTTCTTTTCATTTCACTCTAACACTGTATAATTTAACTACTGAATGATCAGTTAGGATATAAATCTCCCACTGTTTAAGAGTGTCTAGGTTACCGCCCTCCTAGACGTCATGTGGATGCCTTGTGAACTAATACTGAGTCACTTTCAAGATGCTGCCAGCTATTTTGCATGAACAGAGGACTACAAATGAGTATCTTTTTTTTTTTTTTGGCCAGCATTGTTAAAGGTACCAAAGGATACTTCTTACCTACTACAACATAGCTTTATTCACACAAAGCTAATGAAAGTCATTTTTGGACTATAACTCTCAGAACCCTGTATCTAGTGGCTAAATTGACTGGGGAATCCTGGGGGTTATTGCCAAGAAAATAAAGTTTCCAAGTTACATATCACCTAAGAAACTCAAGAACATGAAGACATTCATCATTTCCTCTAATAGTAAAATTGTGTGGCTGAGGGTATAACCAGACTGTAGAATGAAAGCAGGCTCACCCAGTGACTAAGAAGTGATTCAAACCCTGGTCTACTACCATCCTACTCAAACCACTACACCACATTGGCTCTTTATATTGATAACTACGTGACTTAATTCTTAATTCCTGGGGGATACTGGAGAAAAAATTCATGTCCTACCTCAAAGGTATCCCTGGGTTTAACCATTTACTCCTATGTGAAAAAGTGGGTGTTGTTCTCCCCTATAGGAGGAAAGGGAAGCTAGAATTCCTTGACTGGACAAGTGGGGGGCACTACAGTGTTACGTTCAATCTACCTTCTACCTTTGATACTGGTTAAGCTGATCCTCTTTGTCAGAGAAATGAAGTGCCATAATGATAAATAGTTTCTTAGCATTTTTAATAGCAGTGTGACAGCTTGGCATGCATACTGGTACTGGTTGGCATAAGTGTAATAGGAAGAGCATCAATTATACAACAAAGTAATTTGATAGAATCACAGTTTAGCATTTTAAATTCGACAGTCTGTAAACATTCCCATTTTTAAGGATTAAATTTAAGTTTTATTTTTGTCATCTTGGCAACCTAACTGAATGATGCTTACCTGATGATTGTGATTCTAGTACTCCCTTATGAAAGAGTTTTTTCTTTTCTTTTCTTTCTTTCTTTCTTTTTTTTTTTTTGAAGGTTTGATAAATACTAATTATGCTTTACTGAATGATATGCCTTGAGGTAAGAAAGTATTGCCATCATCATTATTATGTTTCCTTATCAGTAGCAGAAAGGCCCATCTGGGTATCCATCTGGCTCTGTGTAGACTTCTGTTCAAGCTGGGCATACAGCATGGTAAAGTCAAGCACAAAGGAAGAGTAGATCTGCTAGCATCTCAAAACCATGAGTATATCCACAACTTTTTTTAATGGTCAGTGAACATCATCATAGTCTTCTATAGGAATGAGGCTTTCCAGATGAAATGAAGACAAATTCTCTCATTTGACCAACAAAATTTTAAGCTGCATCTGCAGGAGCATAGTGTTCACATTAGGGATGTAAAAGTATCAATTTGTGCAGCTTTTGTCAGACCTCACAATTTCTGGGCACCACAGTTCTGGAAGGATATTGACAAGTTAAGGAGACCAAGGTCCTTTACAGACTGCCAGAAATAATGCAGCTTGAGGCCACTTTAACTGTCCTGGCTCAGTGTTAAGGAATCATAGAAACTGTAGTTTATTGTGGCACTAAAGCTCTCTGACAAAGAAGGCTCAATGTCCCAGAAAAAAAAAATACAATTCCCATGATTCCCTAGCACTGAGCCAGGACAGTTAAAGTGGCGTCAAGCTGTATTATTTCTGGCAGTCTGTAAAGGCCCCAGGTTGCTAAAAGGTCTGGAAACCAAGCCCTACGAGGAACAGGACAGTGACATGTTTAACTTGGAGAAGAGAAACCTGGGTGGTGACATGATAGCCCCCTTTAAATACCCAAAAGGATTTCAGGTGGAAGATGGAGAAACTTTTTTCTGCTGCTTCAGAGACTAGATCATGAACCAATTAATTACAAGAAAAGATTCCATCTAAACATTAGGAAAAGCATTAAGATTGTAAGAGCTGTTTGATAGTGAAATACACTGCCCCATAGGATACTCTCCTTCTTTGGAGGTTTTTTCTTTTTTTTTTAAATAAACAATTGGACTACTATTTTGGGCAGTGTTTTAACCATATCTTCCTGCATGGTAGGAGATTTTACTAGATGGTTGTTGGGTCCAACTCTATGATTCTATGATTTTATTGCTTTCCCCCTTTCTCAGAATGTCTCACCTAAAGTGCTCAACTCACTTTCAAATGATAGTGACAGCTGTGTTAGGGTCCACACTGCTTTCACGATCTTCTCTGCTTTTAAGGCTTGGTCATTTATGAAAGCTAAATTCTGAATATGTTTTCCTCACAGCACAATGGAAACCACAGCCTGGAGACACAATGATCTCACAGTTACTAAGAAAAAAAGTGTTAAGACATTTTAAAATAAAGTAGCAGTTTTCAAATGTTCTACATATATGTAACCATTTCTACATGGATATACTTCCAAAGGAAGGTATATGGAGTAGGAATGCTTGACATAGAAATCCTGCAAATTGTAGATAAATCTATTATTTCATATTCATTTAAAAGAGAGTATAGAACTAGTTAGACACCAGTGTTATCTTGTCTCACTTAGGGTCACAGTCTAGCTTGGAATACAACCAACTACCCATATCCTTTGCCAGCACATTTCAGGCCATAGGACAAATTGCCTTTCAAGAAAGTTGGTTAAGGTTCTGACAACATCAAGGTTCTTGGGAACACAGTTTGAAAAGCATTGGAATAATTCCAAGAGGCAAAAGTTCTTTTTTCAAGGCCCACATATCATCAGCAGGAGATGAATAGCATCATAAACACAATCAATCACCAGTGTTTGAGGAGTACATCCAGTTTTAGCTAGTGTTGTGCCAAAATCTGTCCTTTAGTTTTCTTCCCCTTCAGTTGTGAGTTTTGTTTTTTGTTTTTTGCCCAACTTAGAGCACTTTCATATTTATTTTTTGGTAAACAAATATATCTGTCAGTGGTGTGTTAGGGCCTCTACAGTCGGGGCCTTTGGGCCATCCTGGGTAGCTGCATGCCAGCTGCCTCAACCCCTCCCCAAAGACATCCTGATGCCACACGCTGTTATGCACGGCACATGGCATCAGGATGTCCTTCTGGCACAGCCTTTTGGTGCACTGTGGAAGGGGTGCCAAAGAGCCGCACGGCAGCTTTTAGGGTGCCCTTTTGCTGGCTCTGAAAGAAGCAGCATTTTGCCACTCTTTTCTAGACCGGCAAAAGGGAGGATTGAGGCTGACGCACCCGACATCCTCGGCCCCAATCTTCCATTTCCTGGGGTGGCCCTGGGCCACCCGTCTACATT
Organism: Phrynosoma blainvillii; assembly: GCA_026167975.1. Taxonomy (NCBI): domain Eukaryota; kingdom Metazoa; phylum Chordata; class Lepidosauria; order Squamata; family Phrynosomatidae; genus Phrynosoma; species Phrynosoma blainvillii. The sequence continues at coordinate 24,268,455 of JANUYF010000002.1, forward strand.
CCCCCTCTATGGAGACTATTGCTCTACACTCTTAAAATGAGGCTAGGTCATTTTAACTGCTGTGGCTGCCGCCTGTTACATTCTGGAACTTGTAGTATAGGACATGGCATTTTGAATATTCAGTCAGAGAGCCTTTAAGCCTCACTGAACTGCAAACCCCAAAATGCAGCAGGAGGTAGTCAGGACAGTTAAAGTGACCTAGCCCCATTTTAAAAGTGTGGTACAATAAGCTCGGCAGTTTACCCCATCATCATATAATGTCTATGAGTTCTGTCTGCTTTCTTTTCCTCTCCATTATCTGTCTCCTCATGATTCTCTACCCAATCTGGCAGCCTGTGCTAATATGCAAAGGCATCAGTGGAGGAATAATCTCATTACATCTTCCCCTCAGTTTTTACACAAGTACAGAAAATCAGTGGTATTTCATATGGAGTACACTGATCAAAAAATTGCTTCTTTTATCCCATCTAGTGGTAGGTTTCAGCATGGCACAGTGTTTGCATGCCAGTTTGCATTCCAGATTGGGATGACACAAGGGGTGGTGGTGGATTTATGCTACATCTGTTGATTCTGGCTGGGATAGAAGACTGCAACAGACTATTTAAACAGGTATTGCCAACTGGACAGCCAGCATGATGTAGTGGTTTGAGTGTTGAACTATGACTTTGGAGACCAGGGTTCAATTCCCTGTTCAGCATGAAAACCCACTGAGTGACCTTGGGTGAGTTACACACTTTCAGACACACACACACACACACACACACACACACGTGAAAAGTTCACCTTAGGATTGCCATAGGTTGGAATGACTCTGCTAGTTGCCTAGTGATCACCTCTTGTGCAATGTAGGAACCAAAACAAGAGTGAGGGACCTTGAACTGTGAACCAGAATCCATAATGTATCCATAAACCAAAATATATCACTAAAGTATCATATAAAATTAATATAAACAAATTGAGTGAAAACAATGTGTCTGAAGGACAAAAGATATAAACAGTAAAGAATCCAATGATCTCAAGTCTGTAAACATTAGTGAAGTTCACTGAACGGCACACCATATTGAAGGTGTTTACAGAAAGAACTCAAGATTGAAAACATGGCAGCCAAAGACTGATCTGAGATTGTGGCCAGTAAACCACAGCCAAGATGAGGAAACTAGTAATAGAAACTCTGAGTTTAAAAAGTGTTTTGCCAGGGTTTACTGGGGGGGGGGGGCATATCATTCAACTACTTGGATAGCTCTTTTTTAAAGTTTGAAGTACAAACCATAACATTTTGCCCACCCCACTGACATAGAAGCCCTCATCAGAGTGGTGATCTAGGGCAGTAGCCACCAGTTACCAATGCTCATTGAAGACAGTTTTAAAGCTATCCAAAGCCATTAAGCAATTTCAGATGGCCCTAGAAATATCAGCAGCACCTCACCATAAATGCTGATTATTTATGAAACAGGTTAAACCAAAACATGTCAATTTCTTTCACATGATGCAATACAGCAATATTTCTGAGTGTACACATATCTATAGCAGTTGATATATACAAGCCCATGCATATTCAATTTGAGTATATAAAACAGATTGCATAAATTTGCATGCAGCTGCTTTGTTTTAATTATTTATTCTCTGCAGCAATTTCAGGTGGGAATGGCAATATTTGGGGGGAGGGATTGCTTATTTGACTTCATTTATTTGGTTTAACAGTTTTAGTTCCCTTCTCCATCTGTCGGAAGGATTATCTCATGAATTTACCAAACAATGTATCATAGAAAGAGAGAAAACAATGGTTTAAATCACTGCATGACAGAACATAGGCCAAAAATCTTATTCCTACACATTTTTTTGTTTTTGTTGGGGGGGAGAGAGGTGGTCATTCTTATGTGCCTTTAAGTCAACTCCAATGTATGGTGACCCTATCTTGGCAAGATTCATTCAGAGGAAGTTTGCCATAGTTTTCCTCTAAGATGAGAAAGAGTGACTTACCCAAGGTCACCCTGGTCTTCAGAACTCTTAGTCCAACACTCAAACCAATACACTATGCTGACTTTCTCTCTCTTTCTCTCTAGTAGTACACTACACTGGCATGACTACCAGAAGACACTGGAAAAATGAGCTGCCAAAAGCTACCAGATTTTAATTTACACAACTAGAATAGGTCCTTTTAAATGTATGGGACTAACAAGATGTCAGCCAATGAATCTAATGTGTAGCAGGCAATAGAGGATGGGGGAATTTAGGTGCTGCAGTGAAAACTATAGAGGGAACCTTAGGACTTAACCTGCAGGCCTTCAGTCTGTGCTGCAATTCCACAGATGACCTTGAGGTCACCCACATAGATTGTAGCAAAAGGGGACTTCACTTAGGGGATCAAATAAATCAGAGAGACTAAATAAAACTGACAGCCTTTTAATTCACTCTTTGAATGTGCGGTTTATTGTTAGATTTATCAGCACACTGTGCATTACTAAAATAAATAAACCCATCTTACTGTGACAGACAGATGCCAGCAAGATAATCCCATCACCTGCACTTTGTCAATACATACTTGCCAATCAGCTGGAATTAAATATTGTGGTTAATCATGCTGTACTGTTATTTTTAAAAGCCATGCACACACGGTCCTGGCAGCATGGAAGACTGTATTGGCTGGATCAATACAATCAACTTGCTTTTAGTTCTCAAGTATTGTATGGGTGAAAAGGAAATGAACATAACTTTTAATTCCAACTAGAGGTGATGGTCATTTTGTATTGGACTTTAAAATCAATACTTACTTCTTGATTTATCCTTCCAAAATTAGTATAAGGAGCGGCTACAACAGAAAGGATATTGGAAAGTACCAGAGTGAAAAAAATAAATGCTTGCACTTTTTTCATCCTCAGTACACCATTTATAAGTGGTCAAGTACTACAATATTGTTTTTATTTCTGGTCTGCAACAAATCAGTCAATCAAAACCTATACACACACTCAGAGAGAGAGAGACAGAGAATGAGAGAGGTTGAAATCCTGCATAAGGAGATGTATCTTCATAGAGCTAGGGGGGACTTTATGGGCTATCAAGTCCAACCCCCTGCTAATGTAGAATATTCAGATAAAGCATCCCAGCAGGTAGCTGTCCAGCCTCTTTTGGAATACATCCAGAGAATGAGACCTCACCACCTTCCTAAGCAATTGGTTCCATTGTCAAACTGCACTTACTGTCAAGAAAGTCCTTATAATGTTCGATTGAAATCATGTAACTTCAAACCATTAGACCTGGTGTATCTGGGGTAGCAGAGAACAGGCCTGCTCCCTCCTCTCTGTGACAGCACTTGAGGTATTTAATGTCCTGCTCTCAATTTCAAACAAGAATTCAGGGTGCCAAAGTCAGAAGTTGTGGAAGAAAGAGATATCTGGTGTCAGGAAAGTCATAAATCAGAGACCGACTTTCAGGGAGTCAATAAACAATCCAAGGATTATAAATTCATGAAACACACTTGCAAGAGCCAGGCCACCAAGAGGAGAAGTGAAATTGTATTCACCAATTTGACTAGGTAAGGTAATCTTCTTATATAGGCAGCCTATTCAGCCAACACCCTGATCCCGGGCAGTATTTAAGGAGAGTATTCCACAACAGTATTTCTCCTGATACTGTGATTATAGCCTTTCGATCCATCTGCAGGGGATAGTCTGAGCTAGAGGTCTCATCCTCTGCCTTTCTCAGGGACTGGGAGAAGGCTTTTCTCCAGGTCCTCTTCCTGCTCTGAAGCCAATATGACCTGCTGATCCAAAGGAGGACTTGGATGGCTATCAGGTATCTGCTGTGATTCCCCACTAGTATGTCTGCTTTGTCTTCCGAGGAAGATGAACTCTTGAAGGGGGAGCATGACATTTACAGATAGCAGTCATGTCACCCCTCAGTCTTGTCTTCACCAAGCTGAACATGCCCAGCTCCTTCAACCTTTCCGGTTTTGTTCCCCATGGCTTTTATGATCCTTATTGCCTTTCTCTAAACCTGCTCCAACCTATGTAACCAGAATCCTGTTAGTGGCATACACAAGTATACATTGTGATACAGATGCAGAGTTACTTTGCAGGGAATGGATGGTGGTGGGAACAGAGTTCTGCACGCAGAACCATTGCTGATATGTGATAATGCACTTAGAACAGTGTACCATTAGACACTGTGAACTGCCTCTATGAACTGCAAATTTTGCAGTGAAGTGATATTCACCATTTCTCACATGTTGTGGTAAGGTGGTATTCAATATAGGGTTTATGTAATGTTTGTGTAGCATAACTCCTGGTGGATATTTATGCTACACTGAGATGATGTAGCATCTTGGCTTGTGTGTGTTTGCAGAATGATTGGCCTCATTGGAGGCCACACTTACACAGCCTCTGAGAAAGTGCAACCATTTGCACAACTATTTCTATACTAGTGCAGGACTCCAGCTGAAGACTCTTCCAAAGTTATTTCACAGTCCTTCTCCCATCACCTCTGAAATCTGTGGTGAGGTTTGTATTCAGTTAAAGACACCATAAATGGCAGCATGGTGAATGTGCAACATATGATGCAGGAACAGGATTTTGTTACCTGATTGTGGCATGAACTTGGACTGCCACAACTACCAGTTGTTGTTAAGTGCCCTTGAGTGGACCCCAGCTTGTGGAAACCTTGTGGATAAAACATCTTCAGGATTCCCTATCTTTCACTTATCTACTTACATCCTGCAATTTCAAACCCATGACCTCCCTAATTGTATCTATCCATCTAGTGTGTGGTTTTCCATTCTTCTTTCTGCCCTCCACCTTTCCTTATTGTCTTTTCTAATAAGTCATGCCTTGTTGTGATGTGGACAAAGAATGACAGCCACAATGTAATCGTCTTGATTTACAGAGAGACTTCAGGCTTGATTGTTCTAGGACACAATTGTTTGTCTTTTGGCTCTCCACAGTATTCTCAGCACTTTTCTCCAGCAGCACATCTCAAATAAATTAATGTTCTTTTTGTCCACTTTCTTTACTGTCCAACTCTCACATCTTTATGTGGTGATGGAGAATACCATGACCTGGATGATTCTGTTTTTCATGCTCAGTTGTATATCTTTATTTTGTATAATCTTTTTTTGTTCTTTCATAACTGCCCTTCCCATTCATAGTCTTCTTTACTCCTCCTTCTTCTGACATTTTCAGCATACAAGTTGAACAAATAGGGTGATAAAATGCAGCCTTGCCTAACCCCTTTGCCAACTACCTACTGGTCCAATATTGCTCTGATTTCTGCTTCAATGCACACATGATGCTAATCATGTGTCACTAAGTACCCCCTTTAAAATGTGTGTGCACATCTCTCTCTGATTGTGTAATAATAGTTGGGGGGGATAACATAAAGGTTTTCATATAGATCCTGAATCCCTGAATACTCCAGTGGTGTGTGTGTGTAAACAAACAGCACTTCCAACGAGTTTGTTCTGCATTCCAGATGATCCAATTAATCACTAAAACATATTGCATTGATTAATAAACAAACAGAACTTCACAAATGAATTAATGTTTTGGCTTCTGCCTTCTTCAATAGTTAAAAATGGTTAAAAATTAAAGTGGACTTGTTCCAAGGTGACCGTTTAGAATGCTACCTTGAAAGGCCTTTAAGCATGATGGTGTGCTTGAAAGGACATAGATCCGTGTTGGTGAACCTATGGCACACTTGCCATCTCTGGCACACAAGGCCATTTTGGAGAGCCAGGAGGGTGGGGGAAGAGGAGGAACAGTCACATGCCTGCTCCTCCTCTTCCCCCACCCTCCCATCATTTCAACTGCCTCTCTAGAGGCAGGTGAAGTCCTGGGAGGGTGCAGGGGAGGAGGAGGATCAGGTATGTGCCTATCCCCCCCCCCCCCCCCGGAGCCTTCAACTGTCTTCGGAGAGGCAGCTGTAGTCTCAGGAAGGCAGGGGGGAGACATCCTGCCCCCAGAGGATGGAAGTCTTGCCCCCAGAGGGCAGAAGTCCCACCCTTGGCACCGGGTAACACCCGGTGCCAGAAGGCCTTTTAGTTTGGGCACTTGACCCCTAAAAAGTTCACCATCACTGACATAGATAGATCCTATGGGATGTTAGCTACTTTACTATATAAAAACAAATAAACAGCACTTCTGACCGATTTGTTCTGGATCTTAAAAGGATGTGGTTATCATTAATCATGCATATTGCTTACAATGATTAACAAACCATACTTTATAAATGTACTAAAATATATATTTGTTAATTATGTTCAAACTAGTACATAAAATAATTTAGAAATTAAATTTGAATTCATTAAAATTGGTGAGAGATTATGGGAATTGCAATTTAGCAGTATCTAGAGCAGGGGTAGGCAACCTTTCTCCTTTAAGGGCCGAGGGACTTCAGCTCCCAGAAGCCTCAGCCATGTTGGCCAATAGTCCCATGTTGGCCAATAGCTCCTGGGATTCTGGGAGCTGAAGTCCCTCGGCCCTTAAAGGGGAAAGGTTGCCTACCCCTGATCTAGAGGATGACAAGAGAACGAGCATGGCATAGTGATTTGAGTGTTGGACTACAGCTCTGGAGACCAGGATTCAATTTCCTGCTTGGCCATGAAACCTACTGGGTGACGTTTGTCATGTCACATGTTCTCAGACCCAGGGGAAGGCAATGACAAACCTCCTCTGAAAAATTTTTGCCAAGAAAACCCCATGATACGTTCACCTTGAGTCAGAAATGACTTGAAAGCACACAACAACAACAACAACAACAACAACAACAACAACAGAGGATGACAAGTTCCCTATCTGTGCACTAAACATTTTCTTGAAGCATTTCTTGAACCCACATGCAAAATGGAAGCCATCCACACTGCATAATTGTAGTACTATTATTCCACTATAACTTCCATGGCAATGTTCTATGGCAGGGGTAGGCAACCTTTCCCCTTTAAGGGCCGAGGGACTTCAGCTCCCAGAATTCCAGGAGCTATTGGCCAATATGGGACTATTGGCCAATATGGCTGAGGCTTCTGGGAGCTGAAGTCCCTCGGCCCTTAAAGGGGAAAGGTTGCCTACCCCTGTCCTATGGAATCCTAGGGTTTATAGTTTGGCGAGTTACTAGCACTCTCTGGTTAAGAATTCTAAATACCCCTCCCTAAACTGCAAATTCCAGGATTCCATAGGACAGAACCATGGTGTTTATAGTGGAATAATAGCACTATAATTATGTACTGTGAATGGTGAATAAGTCTTTAAGTATAGGGGATACATGTGTACTGGAGACAATACTGAAGTGGCACTGTCTTATCTATTTGGTTTTGATCTGTGATGCAAATATGCTCACTACTTTGACTTCTGCATTACATTGGAGTACATTCATTCAGCCACATCCAGTTTTCTTGTTTCCAGTTTTCAAGGTAAAAGCTGTCAGCTGAAAAACAGCAACACCACAAAAAGACCTGCGCAATATCACTCTTCATTTATGGTTTTGTTTTCTGTTTGCAGCCATTATTGCCCTCTTGCTGCTGTCTTGATTTTTTTTTAAAAAAAGAGTTAAAATGATGTTGGACACACAATCTGTTTTTTTGTTTTTGTTTTTGTTTTTGTTTTTTTTTTAATCTTGGTGCTGAGAGGTAATTCACATTAAAAGGGCTCTTCAAAACTCGGTGGCTCTATGCCAGTGCTCAAAAGTGCATTGTTTTAAAAACAAGGGAAGAATTAAAAGACTTTGGGGGAAAGGCCATTGCAGTGTGCTAGGATTTGTACTAATCAGAACTTTAGATTCTAACTCCCAGAATCCTCAACATGTCCCGTGATGTTAGCCCAGGCTTCTAGGATGTACAGTAAAAAAAAGTGACTTCCTGAAGCTTTCACCACTTTTTGAAAATATTATTTTTTAACATAAATAAATAAATAAATTCACTTTAGAGCACAAACACACCAACACTTCTGTGGTTTTATTTTCTGTTTCAAATCTGGTGATTGAGAATCAGTGCAATGTCTGGGAGGCCCATTCACACTTTATATTACTATGCTTTCCCTTTAACTTACATGGTTCCACCCCATGGAATTCTGGGATTTACAGTTTAAGGAGGAAGGATTTAAAATTCTCATCCAGGGAGCCCTAGTGCCTCACCAGATTACAAACCCCAGGATTCCATAGAACACAACTATGGCAATTAAAATGGAATCATAGTGCTATAATTCTGTAATGTGAAAGGGGCCCAGGATGTTTTGCTGAAACAGGAAACCCAGGTTCTAATAATGGCTGAGTTGCAAAGCTGGCTTATGGTTTAACATTGGATAAATCAATGATCATGATCCAGCACTACATGGGGGAGTGTTAAGTATTCATTTCAGAGGGTTCTCAGGTACACTAGACTGATTTCCAAGGCAAGTAAGGGTACCCTCAGTGCTTTAGTGGCTGGCAGGGGAGGGTGTGGAGTGCTCAGAAATATTTCACTGGCAGCCTTGGGGAAAAAGAGGATGTTTGCCTCCCAAATCTCCAGAATACTCAGATACTCACTGGAATTCTGGAGTAAGACGGCAGCTCTTCTTTCCTTCTTTTTTTTCCTGACTGCAGATGACTAATTTCTGGACACAGCACATCCTCTCTCAGCCACTACATTGTTAAGAAATCATGGACCAAGGAGGTAAAGAGAATGAGGAAAGGCATTGTGAAGGGAGGTACTGAATACCTTCTTTCAATGAGATCATTAAAGGATATTTGCTTTTTATTATTTTCTGTCAAACTGACTTCAACTCCAAGAGGCCCAGTAATAATATGCCCTTTTCAGGTCTTGCAGACTCAAAGTTGTGGCTTCCTTGCTTGAGTATCCACTTGCATTGCATATGCCAACTTTTCTTACTGCCACCCATTTTACCAGACATTGTACATTCAGGGCACCATCTTAATTCAACATGAGCACTCTAACCTGCTTCACAGACTTGTTGTGAGAATTAAAGGGGGACCATTCATGCAGCATAGAGAAAAGATAGGATATGTTAATAAACACACAAATGTATAATCCCCCCCCCCCCCGGTAATTAGCTTATATAAAAGCCTACACAGTCAATGTATAAAAGAGTATAGTCAATGTCATCCTGAACATCTTATGATTTCTGAAAGTTAGGTTGCCACAACTTGAATTCCAGTGCCTCTTATTATTTCCTCTCCATCACTGAAGGCCAATCTGTGTGCTTTCTCCTTGGTAAAATCCATTACTTATTGAGGAAGACTATTGTTTTAATTGTATTCCACTGCATGGAAGAACAGTTTTGGAGGCTAAGGAACTGCAGTGCATGTCTTTTCCAGATAAACTGTGAGCTGGCATGGTTAGAACAGGAAATGACTTCACCAATTGCAAGAATATCAATGATAAAAAAATTAGTATTTGAAACAATTGGCTTGAATTATGTTAGCAGTCCAAACTAGAGTAGGCCCATTAAATCATCCAGATAAACATAAGTGTTGACTCACTATTGAACAATTGATTTGATGGGTTTATCCATGTTGGGGTTACCAAATAGATTGATGGGTTTATCCAAATTGGGATTACCAAATGGATTCAGAGCATTATGTACATGGATTCATATGTAAAACATACCCTCCATTTGCAATTTGGGAGGAACAGCCTCAATTAATACTGTTGTCCTACTTTTTCAGCTGGTTATAAAATCTCCCAGGTTCCCTCTCTTCCTTCCACTTTCCCCCTTTATCATTTGGCTTACTTCCATTGCTGAAACTGAGTTCAAAGTGCATTTGCTCTCAATTAACCCAGCAATGAGAGATGTTGGTTGGCTACACATGTCCCAGTTTTCATCTATGAAATATTCGAGGATATGGTAAAATAGCTTCTGTGTAGTGAGATACATTTTTACTCACAGCAGGACAATTATAAAGAAAGAAACTTAGGGCCTTTGCAGACTGCTAGAAATAGTGCAAATTGAGTCCACTTTAAGGGTTAGGGTTAGGGTTAGGGAATCATGGGAACTGTATTTTATTGTGGCACCAGAGCTCTCTGAGAGAGAAGGCTCAATGTCTGAGAAAAAAACCAATTCCCATGATTCCCTAGCACTAACCCTAACCCTTAAAGTGGACTCAATTTGCACTGTTTCTGGCAGTCTGCAAAGGCCCTTAGTCACCAGTTGTCGAATATAGTAATAAAAGATGGCAATGAAAAAGAAAGCATAGCAGTGGGAATGATAAGAAAATTAGGTTAAAAAAAAGAAGATACGATTGTATTTGGATATGACATATGGGTATGATTACCTACTTTTTGAATGAGAGTGTCTATTAAAATATCAGAAATAGAAAAAGACTTAAGGGAAAATATGATTATAAATGAAGGTATTTATTGTTAAAGGAACTCTGGAAGCATTGTAATATAAGATGATGTGTTAACTATATTTGAAATTTTGATTGTATACAATTATTTTTAGAAGTTTATATAGTATAAATAAAAAAATATGAAACAAGAAGAAAGAAGTTTCAGAGAAGAAAACTGGAAGAGGAATACCTTTTCTTTTTAATGATGTTTATTTAACTTGAACAGGGTTAAATAAATGTGTCAAAGTGAAAAAGTAAAAAAAGAAAGAAAGAAACCTAGCTTCTACCATTTGAATATATATTATCTACTTAGCTTTGGCCAATAATCAACTGTCATGTTGCTCAATTCGGAACTTCTACCATTTTGTCAAGCTTTATCTTGACAGATAAGGCAGCGGAGGACGTTTGGAGGATGTGGGGCCTTGCTTGGAGACATCCCTCCCCCCTCCCACTGGTGCTTACCAGCTGCACCTGAGCCTAAGGCTGCAGAGGACTGGGTTGGGGATAAAAATCCTGCCCAGGCACCATCTCCTCAGTGGGGAAGTGGGTGGTGCTTAGCAGGCCCAAGACTATTTCCCCAACATAGCAGCATTCCTGGCTCTGGATTAGGACAGAGGCTGCATTTCATCCCTCCCACCAACGGAGCAGCTGCGGCGACAACGCGAGCAGGAGGCCGAGGCTGAGGTGCTAGGGCCGCCAGGGACCAACACCTTCCTCTCCAACACACCTGTGGCTGGAGCGTGGCCGGAGAGACCGGGAAGAGTTTAAAACCCTTCTCCAGCAACATCTTTCCCAGCAACAATGAAATAATGTATTTAAATTGTATATTGCATATTTTATATTGTATATTGTATATTTTTAACAATTGTTTTTTATATTGTTTTGTTTGATTTGTTTTTGATGGGTGGGTGTGGGTGGGTGTGGGAAGGAGGGATGGGATCTGATTTGATGTTATTTGTTTTGATGTCTTGAATGTTGTACGCCGCCCCAATTGCTTGGCAGAGGGGCGGGATATAAATAAAAATTATTATTATTATTATTATTATTATTATTATCTTGGAATTCAAACTCGGCAAAATCCTCAAGGTCTAGCAAATTCCTCACTTGCCTTGAAGACAATTTCATTGTCCAAAAGGTGGAAGAGGCAACAAGGGAGTCAACTATTTTGGATCTGATCCTAACTAACAGGGAAGACCTAGTTAATGGGGTGCAAGTGGTTGGATCCTTAGGCGGGAGTGATCATGTCCTCCTGGAGTTTATTATACAGTGGAAAGGAGAAGCCAGGCATAGTCAGACACGCATTCTAGACTTTAGGAGAGCTGATTTTAGCAAACGTAGAGAAATACTGGGGGTGATCCCATGGTCAGGAATACTAAAAGAGAAGGGAGTTCAAGATGGATGGGAGTTTCTCAAAAGGGAGATACTGAAGGCACAATTTCAAACAGTTCCAATGAGGAAGAAAAATGGGAGGTGCCTCAAGAAACCAGGATGGATGACTAAGGAACTTTCAACTGAACTAAGTTTTAAACGGAGCATGTATAAGAAATGGAAAAATGGGGAAATCACCAAAGAGGAATTCAAACAAACAGCTAGCACGAGTAGGGGTAAAGTCAGAAAAGCTGAAGCGCAGAATGAACTCAGGGGACGTTTTCACATGGGGCTTTAGGAGGACGCATTCCTACCTCCGTCTGGCCCCACTCCGGCTCCATTTCCAGGTCGTTCACACACGCGCGGCGGCAAACCCCGCCCCTTCCGGTGCCATCCCTGCGTCAGTCCGGCTCGTAAATAAGAGGTTAGATCCCTTTTCAACTCATGTAGTTCTTTCTCATCTTACTCACCAGGAGAGGAGAAGAAATTTGTCAATTTGTAATGTTTGGAATGGATTTGTTAAGGTGCCTCTTAGAGATAAGATGAGGAATATCTCAGGAAAAAAAGTGGTGGCAACCCTTATTTGGCGCTAACATGGATAGATACAAAGGGTATCCAAGACATACTTTTTAACAGATATGTAGTCAAAACTTGAACTTTGATAGACATATCTGACCATTCCATTTCCCCCCCCCCCCCATGCAAGGTTCTTTTTCAGATATGAAGGAATGTGAAAATTTTAGTAAATTCTAACCAAAAATGAAATTAAAATCAGTTTGTTTCTGTCTGCTATTCCTTGAGAAGTATTGGCAGAGTCTTCAATGAGATTCATGTGCCAACAATACCGTAAACATATTCTCAGTTCTCCAGGCAAACATGTAGGGCCCCCTTTTGTGGTGGGGCAGGAATCTTGTGGCCCTCCAGATGTTGTTGTTCTGCAACATCCAGCAACCCTAACCAGTGTGGCCAATGGTAAAGAATACTGGGAGTTACAGTCCAACAAACTCTGAAGAACCACATAATTCCCACCCACCCTTTTTAGCCTGGTGCAGACATTGCATTCCTAATCTCACCCATCTCCAAGCCAGAATGTAAAATCAAAAGGATAACACAAGAACAGAGAGACTGGTGTAAGCATACAAATATAGAAAACAGATCTCAATACTATCCTTAATATGCCTTAGATTTCAAAAGTGATCATAGAGTTGGTAAAAAAATGTTTGTATCTGAATCAAGCCTCTGTGTTATAATAATTCAAGGTAGGACTTGGCTTCTAGCTTCTGAATCCATTCTGCAAATGCATTGTTTTCACATTGAAATGTAAAACAAATCACCATCTCAATATGAAATATTTCACACTTCAGAGTTGCTGAAAACCCACAGGCAATTTCTTCTCTTACTTTTGAGGTTCCATCAAAGGATAGTTGTGATTAAGTAGTTCTTGAGTAGCTCGGCTGTGTATTTTGTTCACTTTTGGCCTGACATAATCGGAAAGGGTTTGGCAATCACTATAAAGCAAAGCAGATCTAATCTCTTGCTTTGTGAAAGAACACAAACAATTTTAGATGCTTTTGAGATTATTCCAAAACTCTTGCTTGATGGCCAACTCTGGAAATATATTTGTCTTCTTTAAGCTCTCTTCTAGTCTAAATCTGCCAATGGGGTAATGAACTCCTTCTCTTTTGAATACCAGAACTGGAATCATTGTAATCATCCCTGTTGTGGTTCAGTCAATGAACAAGGAGTCTTTGATGTTTGTAGTAGATATGGCATAACTATATTTTCTTTCCATAATGGAATTATCAATCTTTTTCTGGGTAGTTGATTCAATGGGTTTAAAGTAGTTTTCTCTCATTTCCTCCATAATTGTATTAATACTTGTAGTTCTTGAAGACAAGATTGTCAATCATGTCAGGAGAGGGCCATCTTGTTTGCTATTGAGGGCCATCATGAAAATACATTCTCAAGAAGAATATGTGAAAATGCTGTGGTGCCTTTGTTTTCCCCACTCTCTGGTATTGCCTTTTAAGGAAAAGATATAGCACTTGGGACTTTAAAATACCAGGCTTGAAAAGTGGAATTAGAGCAGGATAGTAGCATCTGTGGCCATACCTTTTACATGACACTGTGTCTGTCTAGTGGCTGATCTATATTTCATCCATTTCTGAAGTGTTCCTTCTTATTGACAGGCAAAATATGTCAGTGCCTCCCAGTCCCATTGCTTTCCTGCTGTTGATGCATGTGTGATAAGTTTTTCCCAAAGCAGTTAAGTTATGCAGGTAGTTAGCTCTTCAGCTTAGTAGCAGAGATGAGCACTGCCCCTTACAGCTTTGGCTGATACACCAACTGTGCCCTTTCCTGGAAAGTAGGGACCTGGAAACTGTGGTACATGCTCTGGTAACCTCTCACTTGGACTTCTGTAAAGCGCTCTACATGGGGCTACCCTTGTGCTTAACTCGGAAACTGCAACTAGTTCAAAACATGGCAGCCAGGTTGGTTTCTGGTATTTCCAGAAGGGAACACATAACATTTGTGTTAAAAACCCTCCACTGACTGCCCATTAGTTTCCGGGTACAGTACAAGGTGTTGGTTTTGACCTTTAAAACCCTACATGGCTTGGGCCCAACTTATCTCCAGGACCGCCTCCTTCCGTATGACCCCCCCCCCCCGCACACTTAGGTTCTCTGGAAGGAATTTGCTGCAGCCTATAAAAACCAGGCTGTCGGCAACCTCCCAGAGGGCCTTTTCTGCCGTCACTCCCAGATTATGGAATGGCCTGCCAGATGAGATCCGTCTTATTACCACTCTAGACAAGGTTAAAAAAGCTGTCAAGCTGGATCTCTTTTGGCAGGCCTTCCCTGACTAGCTTTCCCAGTTTTAGATTCGGCTACCAGCTCTGGGAGATGCCAGGGAACTACCTAATCCACTGTGCTTTTTTCTTTTTTTGTTGTTTGGTTTTACTGTATTTGTTGTTTTTAAAAATTGTTAGTGTAATACTTTTTTAAGGGGAGGGTGGGCTAGGGTAGTGTTGTATTATGGATGTTTTTAAATGCTATAAGCCGCCCCAATTGAGCTGCAGAGGGGTGGGATAAAATTATTATTATTATTATTATTATTATTACAGTCAGACATGACTTGACAACCTTGTCAAAGAGGAAACCTTTACCTTTTTAATAATAGATTTATGCAGGCATTCAACATACTTATCCAAAGAGGACAATCCAGATCATGCTACAGCCTTGCTCCACCACCTTCCAATTTCCCTTGTTTAACAGGAAGGTTTAAAGTAGGGGTAGGCAATAATAATAATAATAATAATAATAATAATAATAATAATTTATATCCCACCCATTGGTAGTCCAATCTGGGTGGCTTACAATTAAAACATACCGTTCACATAAAACATACAATATGAGCAAACCCCCTTCCCCCCTTAAAACAGTATTAAATCAAGACAATATAAAAACAACAAATCAAGTTAAAATATTTGACCCTCCAACTCGGTGACTGCAAAAGCCTGGCTCGAAGATCCTCCCATCACTTGATGGGGCCACGTGAGGATCATCTCTTAGATAGCTATTAATCTGAGGCTGGAAGGACTGATCTAGTATAACTAGTCTGGAAAGGCCTGCCGGAAGAGATCCGTCTCGACAGCCTTTTTAAAGCTGTCTAAAGATGTTAAAAGATGGATCTCGTCCGGCAGGCCATTCCAGAGCCTAGGCGCAATAACAGAGAATGCCCCCCAGGAGGTAGCCACAAGCCTCGATTTCTGAGGCTGTAGCAGATTCCTCCTGGAGGACCGAAGAGCGCGGGGAGGATTATACGGGAGCAGGCGGTACCTGAGATAGCCTGGACCCAAGCCATTTAGGGCTTTAAAGGTGATAACCAACACCTTGTACCTGGCCTGGAAGCTGATAGGCAGCCAGTGGAGGGACCTCAAAACCGGAGTGATGTGATCCCTCCGAGATGTTCCCGAAACAAGTCTGGCTGCCATATTCTGTACCAGCTGTAATTTCCGAACCAGGCACGAGGGTAGCCCCATGTAGAGTGCATTGCAGAAGTCGAGGCGTGAGGTTACCAACGCGTGCACCAGGAGCTATTGGCCAACATGGGACTATTGGCCAACATGGCTGAGGCTTCTGGGAGCTGAAGTCCCTCGGCCCTTAAAGGGGAAAGATTGCCTACCCCTGGTTTAAAGGGAGAAAGTAACCATGTTTGGCAGAACTTGGTTACAGAGATCTGTGTGAATGGGACCCCTGGCTATAAGAGTTAGGGCCTCTACAGACAGGCAGCCATGGGCCACACCGAGAAACTGAGTATTGGGACCGCTGCTAGCACATGCAGCAACCCCAATCCACCATTTTGGCACTTGAGAAAGGAGCGCCAAAATGACGCTCCTTCCTGAAGCACCAGAAAGGGTGCCAGAAGAGGCGCAGCATGCCTCTTTGGTGTCTCTTCCGGCTCAGAGAGTGGGAAGGCTCCACCGGAAGGACATCATTAGGGCGCTCGCTGTGCAGAATGGCACGCGCCCTGATGACATCCTCGGGAAGGGGTTAGGGGCAGCCGCTTTGCCCCATCTGCATCCCCCCTGAGTGAAGCACAGACAAGTAGGAGTTTGAAGCTGTGTAGTAAAATACCTTTTCATTCTGGGTCCAAAATCAAAAATCTGGAGCATAAAGGGCAAAGGTTTTGGGTAAACTCAGAGTAGAGCATAATGTAGTGCATTTCTGGGAAACAAAAGGACACAGTTTTGTGTGTGTGTGTGTGTGTGTGTGTTTGTTTGTTTTGTTTTTGGCTCTTAGTACCTAGAATTAAAGCTAGCTGACTAAACATTACAAATGCCTTACTTTCAGTAGACATCTAGAAGCATTTGCAATGAGGGGTTTCCAAGGTTTTCATTCTGCTTTAACTGCTGATCTCTTTTGAGATTATTATTCTTTAGGATGTGGCCTAAGTCTTTATGAATCAAAGCAGTTCAACAGCCTTTCCACATGCCTTGCCAACGCTGTCTGGATATTTGGCTGGGTTGCTTAGAATAGCCTAGCAATCAGAATTTGACCCAATCCCATAGACCCCTTCTATCCCACCCACACTGCAATATCCCAAACCCTGACCTCCTTATATCTTCAAATCATAATTACCTGGCTGGAGAAGCAGTGACTTCCAGCTGTACCATCTGGGAAAGAGGGGGTTCTCCTTCTATGATACCTGGGGCTTTGAATACTGGTTTTCCAAGACCAAAAACCCTAGTGGTTTTGCCAAATGCTAGAGTGGTTTATTAGCTCCTTCCTGAAGCTCTTCTGTTCCCAACTGAACAGAGACTTTATTAGCATTTTCCAAACTGATAGTAGTTTTCCATCAGATCTAGATATGCCAGTAGTAATATAATCTAGCCTTCCCCATAATAATCAACAACAGAAAATATCAAGCCATCACTGAAGATGCTGGTGTACAGAAATTGCAAATGTCTAAAAGAGAAAAGAATAATTTCCTTCTGAAATGTGGCTCTCAACCTGTATCGGCCAACAGTAAAGGGTTGGGCATGTGTGTTTCTTGCTAAACGGTTCTCATATCTTCTGAATGTGTTCAGAGCAAGGGAGCTGGGATTTCATTAGGTTAATAATTACATTGCCTCCAAGTCTTTTGAAGTTACATTACCCTACACAACCCAGAAGCAGATTTTATAAAGTGTAATTAATGCTGTTAACTTCAAGGAGACAGGAGGAGATGGAAGAGGACAAGGAAGAGAAGGAGAACCACACATGATGAAAGTAGACACTGTTTAAGTGCACAAATGGCTTCCTTCATAAAAGGCCTATTTTGAATATATATTTTAGTGTAGAGGATCAAGATGAGAACTGCCTGCTAAAAAGGGAAAATTATGTACTGCAAGTTTAGGATTCACTGAGTACGTGACATAGGAAGGATTTTGAGTTTATGAGGTTACAAATGTCTGCAGAACAACCATCAGAAAGGAAGACTGAAGTTTTTGGTAGAAAGGTGGGATGTATATTTTTAAGTGTAGGTCTTACATATAGCAAGTGAGCAGATCTTGCTTATATTCATTTATCTAATATTCAGTAGGCTCCCTCCTCTCTTCCATTCCTTTCTCCTGAATTCTGGTTTAACTAGGATAATTTCTAAAATTACTTGATCAGAGGGGAGAACCACAGTGAGGCAGAGCTAATGCTCTGTGTGTAGAAACCCTATAATCAATTTTACATTGTTGTTGTTTGTTGTTGTGATAGATATCGAAATCATATTCAGAAACCTTTTTCATCCTCAGTTAGAAAGGATGTCACAACCGATCAAAACAACTGAGGAAATGGACAACTACCACAAAATTATTATCATATTGACTTTTTTGTGGAAAATATATTTCAACAAAACATGTCATGTTTTTCATTTAGAAAACCATGTACTTGCACAAATTATAAGATTTTCTGTGGAAAAGGTTGTGTGTGTGCCAGCCACTTCCTCCATATTTTTGGTGCAAAGAATTTCTCCAAAATGCAAAAAATGATTGAAAAAATGTGCAAAAACTCTCATAATCTCATGGAGTAGGTAGAAACCTTTTGAATTTATTCATTCTTGTGGGCACAAATGAAATAATGAACTTTTTACAGTGTGTAGGGGGAAGTACACATGTGTGTGTTTGGGAGGGATGGAAAGACTATTTGCAGTGATTCATTGCCAGTCAAAAAACAGATTTCCCAACAGTCAGGAACCCCTGTTAAGAAGAATAATGAGGCAGCAGGAATTTTGTGCAATTTTTCCTGATATTCAGTGTCCTACTGTGCTGCGCAGGAATTATTTTGCAGAGAAAAATTTACTGGTGTAAAAAAAAGTTATCTGTGGAGAAAAAATGTGTTTCCTGAACATAAGCATCTATTTCATTCACTGGATACTTGTTTTGTTTGTGAAACAATGGTTTCTGGGCAGGAACCCCCCCCCTTTTTTTCCCCACAGATAACAGGTTTTCAGAAACCTATTTTGTGAATATGAAGAGAATACTGTGAAGGAACATATGTTTTCTCTCACAACAGCTGGAGAAAACAACTTTAATTGTTCATCCTTCCAGCTGAGGATGAAATAGTTGATGATTTATATCCCTAGGGTTTGGGTTTTTCCCCCCTTATTTTGACAGAAAATGTAGTGACATCCACTAGTTAAGATGGCTCTAGAAGGGAATAAGCCAACTGCATTGGGGTGCAATGGTGACAGAGATTTTCCAGCTTAAGTGGCAGGAAGCTGTTGCCAATATGGCTAAGGAACAACAGTAACATGGCCATTGTATTCCTGTCCTGCTTGTGGGTTTCATGTTATGCTTAGCAGTTAAGACACCAACTCTGATGACTGCAAGGTTGGCAGATCATCAGTTCAAGACCCAAGCACCAGGTGACAGAGTAAGCTCCTGTCAATAGTCCCAGCTTCTGCCAACCTAGCAATTCGAAAGTATGCAAAAATGCAAGCAGATAAATAGGTACCACTTTTGTGGGAAGGTAACAATGTTCCATGCAGTCATGCTGCACACATGACCACAGAGTTATCTTTGACAATGCTGGCCCTTTGGCTTTGTAACGGAGATTACACTTTCTTTTCTCTTCTGTGAGTTAATTATAATAATTGTGGTTTTATCTATTCTGTGTTTTAATTAAGATGTTTTAACTTGTCTTGATTTAATACTTTTTAAGAGGGGGTGGGTACTGGGGTTTTGATTGTATTCTGTATTTTAATATGTTAGCCACCCCGATTGTTCTCAGAAGGGCGGGATACAAATAAATTATTATTATTATTATTATTATTATTATTATTATTATTATTATTATTATTTTGGACTACCCCCTACAGTTGGTCACTGCTAGACAAACTTGTCAAGGGAAAAAACTTTACCTTTACTTTTAATGGAGAAACACAGGTAAAGGGGTTGGAAACTCTGAAGCAATGAAGTGGTGTTCATTAGGGTTGCTAGTTCAGGATCATCCCAGGCCCTTGGTTCCCATGCCATAACCTGAGACTGTGGCCTTGTCTGCATGGGCAAAAAAGACCCATACTCCTCCCTGCCCCCCGTTCTGGTGTCATCCTGTTTACCATACTAGTTTGGGCAGTCCAGATGATGTCCAGCATATCCAGTACCAAAACTGGGGCATAACAAGGTTAAATGATTGAAAATAACTTTACCTGTTGCTCTGGATCTTCTGGTAAGATCTGGAGTCCTCTGTTTCTGTGCTTCAGTGGGTTTCTGAATGGGCATCTCACCGAACTGGCCAGCATGTCTGCCACTGCCACGTGTCACTTGTTTTGAGGTTAGAACAAGGTGTCCAGCATGTGACACCATGCAGACAGCCAATGCAGTGCAGTAATAGAAGCAAAGATAACAGGGGCATGTCAGGGCAGCTGTGGGGCCAGGATACCCTGGGATGTCCCTGGAGTATCATGGCCAATGCTGACAAGGATCTAGAGATGTCATGAAGTATTATATGTGAAGTACCAAGTACAATTGCCCACAGTTTATCATTATCACAGAGAGAAAGAGAGAGACACACACAAACTTTCCTCTTTGTCAATTAAGACAGAAACCTTAGCTGAAAGGGCTGTTTTCAGATCCATGTGAAATGAGTGGACTATTCCTTCCTGATTAATCTGGGCATTGGGAACAAGGGATATTTCATCTAGTTTGCTTGGTTCTAGCTAGAAGGTGGATACAGAGCAGAATAGAGGGTGAGCCCTGGCACCACAATGATTGGGAAGGAAGGAGAAAGCTGATTAAATATATAGATCTCCTGGAGAATCTTTGCTAGTTGTGGCAACAATTCACTTAAGCCTCACAGTAGTTCAGCAAGCTACTGATCTACTAGGGCTGGATTTTTGACAACTGCCCTTTCCTCTTGTCTGAAGCTAAGCACTCCCCCCCCCCCCAAAAAAAAAAAAAAACTCTGGAGAATTTGTGCCCTCATCTCCTGCCTGAAGATACCCATGAAAACTGGGGAGTCAGGACCAGGCCTTGAGATCTGACAACCCTAGAATTTTCAACCCACCCCCAATTGTGTATTGGAAAAAGCCCAATCCCTAATAGTAGTAGCCAGGGCTTTAAAGTTGTTAGTGCAAGATTGTTTACCATTTGCATTGCTGCCCACACGGATTTATGTTAGCCATTTGCGGGTCTGAAAAAGATAAGGACTAGTTTGTATAAAAGCTTCCCTGCCATTCTCCATATGGAGCCAGACAGATGAGTAATTTATAATCCTTAGGATCCTGTTTGCAGTAACTGTGATGAAAATTGCAATAGTTGGTATTGTGCACAGGAGTGTAGCTGTAGGCGAGGGGCAAAATGAAGGCATTGCCTTCCAGATAAGAATTCTGCCTCCTCAAATGACATTTCCCCCCAGTTCCTAAATTTCTAGCACTGCAGTAACTTAAAACTTCAGATAAACATTTGGAAGTACAGGTTCCCCATACAGAAAAAGGAAAAGTTACCAAGCCAGCAAAGTTACCATGGACAGGATTCAAAAGTAATGACAAACAAAAAGAAATGGGGGGGGGGAGTAGAAAGGAAGGAAGAAAGAAACTAACATTTAAAAGGACAGCTCCATCATATTTAATTGGTTCTTGAGAAAAGAAAGGTTGTTTTTTTTTTAAAAAAAAAAACCAAAAAAATAACCCTACCAATATTGTAGATAAAAAACCTACAAGAAATTTATTAGCAGCTTGGAAATTTTCTATATAATTCTCCAAATTAACAATGTATGTTTAATCTCTTTCCCATAATCTGGGGAAAAGCTTGGATAAATATAGCTGCATATATCCCTGACTATTATACCAAGAATTCAGCATTAGAAGTTCTGCAGTTTCTCAGCTTTCAGCTATAACCTTGTGAGCTGCCATCAGCATAAACACTCAATTTCTTTGATCTCACTTTCACATTTCCTTCCTTCCTTCCAAATTGTTAATAGCTTCACTAATGCAGTGATATGCATAGGCTAAAGCATAATGTTTGACTGTACTGTGTACCAAACTGTAGTTTCTAAATTGACTCTGTTATGAGATACTATATATCCATGTTGGCAAACCTATGGCATGTGTGCCATCTCTGGCATGCAAAGCCATTTTGGAGGGCATGCGGAGAGATAGGAAGGCGGGCATGCACCTGCTCCTTCTCTTCCTCCACCCTCCCATCACTTACTTTTCCTAGCATTACTGTCTTTTCTAATGAGTCGTGCCTTCTCATGATGTGGCTGAAATAAAACAGTCTCATGGCCTAAGCAGACTGCCAGAAATAGTGCACATTAAATTGAGGCACTGTCCTGGCTCAGTGCTAGGGAACCATGGGAACTGTAATTTATTGTGGCCCCAGAGCTCTCTGACAGAGAAGGCTCAATGTCCCAGAAAAAAAATACAATTCCCATGATTCCCTAGCACTGAGCCAGGACAGTGCCTCAATTTAATGTGCACTATTTCTGGCAGTCTGCTTAGGCCTTCAGTTTGATTGTCTTGGCTTTTAGAAATATGTCAGGCTTAATCTGTTCAAGGAGGAGCAGGCACACACCTGTTCCTCCTCTTTCAAGCTTTCCCAGGCCTTCAGCTGTCTCTGGGGAGATAGCTGAGGGCCCAGGTAGGAGAAAGAGGAGATCCTGCCCCCCAGAAGGCAGAAGTCCTACCCCCAGAAGTCCCATGTCCTCCCATTAGTCCCACCCCCTGGTACCAGGTAACACCCAGTGTCAGAACACCTTTACATTTGGACACTCAGCCTCTAAAAGGTTCTCCATCACTGCTGGTATATTCATGTATAGGTCTAGAAATTTTAGGGGGGAAATGACCCCAAAAACCCGAGTTGACTTATTAACGATCCAATGCAAGTACTGTACCTCATTAAAAAATGAACCATCCCCTGGTGAAAATCAAGAGTGTAATCTGTCCTGAAGCACTGGCCCCTCTTTACTCTCTCATCCATCCAACTTTTAGTCTGACATACAACATATAACAAACAGTTATGCCTGCTGGAATTTTGTAAGTTCTTTGGCATTGTTTGCTTTGTTTCATTCTTTACACCCTTTATTTTATCAAAGTCTGTAATTTTGGTCCCAAAACCTGCCCTTGACTTATACATGAGGTCAACTTATATTCGAGTACATACAGTAGTATAAAGTTGCTCTATATGTGAGGTATGTTCATTTTACAGCTGAGTTATCAATGAAATACGACTGCATAGGAACTTTTTTAGATATGGTATTTCATTTCTTAAAGGGCGGCACATGGTTTAGGTTTAGAGAAAGATTCATTGATTTGTGGTAGAACACATTCTTCGTATGTAGTAAGTCATATCACTGACATATGTTATCTGTTCAGGTGAATGTAGAATTTGGAGAGGGAGAGAAACTAATTCTTAGCTAAGGAGAGGATCTTACAATCAGTGGTTCCTATAACTGATTTCAAAAATCTCTGAGAATCCCTTATTGCTGGCCATATTACCTGAGACATCTGGGAGATGAAATCTAATATACAGAAATCCAAGTCAGGGAACCAAAGCTGAAAATAGACAAAAGGAAATATTGCTTCACACAGTTCATCGTAGGGAGGTGAAAGATCATAATTTTTTCTTGTCTTCAATGGCAAAGGGTGTCTTGACAAGACACACTGATGGTAAAATGGTTCAGCCACATATTTTTTGCCTTGTTTTGAAGAGTAAAAGAAAACAAAAGCCTCACTTGTTTTGAACCATCTCTTGTAAAATGCATTTTTTTCAGGAAAGTCCCAAAATATATTTTAAAAAAGCATTACAAATATCATTATCTCACTCAGCTGTGAGAAAACTTTTAAACTTATTCTTTTTTGCATTTGAGAATGAAATAAGTGGAGACAAACATCCATAATACATAGTAAGATTGTGGATTTTGCTACCAGACAATGAAATATTGTGTGTTAACATACTTATTAGAGAAAGCAATCAATGTCTATTAATCATGATGGCTATATATTATTATTAATAACCAGATATGCCTTGCCTCTCAATACTATTTGTAAAGCAATATAAACAGGAGAATGCAATAGTGCTTGGGTACATTTCATGGGGATTTGGTAAACTGTGAGTAAAAAAATCTGGACTTTGATTTGTCCTTAACTCTAAGAAAGTTAACTAATTTAAAAATATCTGTCATGTACCTTACAGGAGAGAGCCAGTCAGGAACTGGATTCCCTCCAATTTTGAGCAATTACAATCTTTTTGCTGATGTTGAAAGACTAAAAACTGATTTAGCTTCAGAATTTTTAATAACTACCTTAGTGTGTGACACTTACTCAGCTGTTTTTAGTCTTTCACTAAAAAGGCATCACAAATCTAAACTCTTCACATCTATGTCCTGTTCTCTTGAACAGCTATGAAAAGCAGTTTTTATATGGAAAGGGAAGATTTGCATTTTACAGGTATATAAAAAAAGATAGCTACAAAAAGATACCTTGGGTTGTTTGCAAGTCTAACAACCATTATATTTTATTGAAATGCAAGAGGGCATGTTGTAAGGCAGAAGGTCCTGGGTTTGATCATTGCAATCTCTTCCAAAATAGCTTTACGAGTACAAGGCATTTTCTTTACATGATGGCATTGGTCACTGAGGCTTTGCCAGTTTTTAGTAGACTGTATCTGTAGGAACAGAGAGCCATACTGCAAAAGGGAAAATTAGAACTCATGGAATTAGATACAAGCATTAGACATTGCTCTACACTGGCTACACTACACTTATTTATCAGGATCTCACACAGTGTGCTATTCCACAGAAGCTCTAACCATAATAAGGGATATAATTAACAAATGATGATGGCTCCCTCCAAGGGCCTTACCATAATTTCACACACATAATATTTCAGTTCCATTTAACTGCCACTGTACCATCTTATGATACCATGCATCTGAGGAAGCAGACTTTAGTCTATGAAAGCTCATGCTGCCAACTTCTTTCTTTCAGTTAGTCTCAAAAGTGCTACAAGATCTCTCTACATACTGATTCTACAGACTTAGGGGGGATGCAGACGAGGGTGTCCAAGACGCCCTGGTCCGCAGCACCGCGGGGCCAAGGCAGCCTCACCGTAGCGCATCCCTGCCGAATCTAAAAGGAGCACCAAATTGGCGCTCCTTTTAGACTTAAGGGAAAGTACGCCCTAAAAGCGGCGGGCGCACTTTCCCTGCCTCAAATGCTGCGGCGAGTGCGGTCGCCACGGCATGAGGCCAACCCGGAAGTGCCGGCCGTGTGGATGGCCGGCGCTTCCGGGGGCGACCTCAGGAAGAGGAAGGGGTGCCGAACGTGCGGCTGCCCCTCCTCTTCCGGGCCCGGAAGACGACTCTATTAGTCGTCTGCTGAGGCCCTAACACAGCTATATTTTTGAATTCTACCACTTGGGTTTGGCAGTTTAGGGAGAGGAATGTAGAATTTTCAGCCACATTGTTCTACTGCAAGGGTAGGCAAACTGAGACCCCTCTGGAGACATTTTTGTGTCCCCCAGGGCCCTCCAGGGGAATTTTTAAATGGCCCAAAAATGTCCTCAAGATTTTCTATGGTCATTTTAAGTGAAGTGAGCATTAAGTTTTTTTGGGGGGGAAAAGATTGTAGGTAGCATTCAATAGTTTTGAATTATTTTTTTCTTCTATTGTTGCTGTTGTTAACTGCTGTCAAGTTGACTTCAACTTTTGCAACCCTATGAATGAGAGACCTCCAAGTCTGCTCTGGTCTTGCTAACACAAGACTTCTTGTGGCTTCTTTGATTGATTCCAACCACCTGCAATGCAGTCTTCCTCTTTTCCTACTGTCTTCTACCTTTATAACATTTTCTAATGAGTCATCTCTTCTTTTGAGCCAGTGTGGTGTAGTGGTACAAAATATAAGTGGATAAGAACAATGATGCAGATAATGAATTTTAGCAAAAATCCTTCTCCTTTGCTATAGTGCAGGGGTAGGCAACCTTTCCCCTTTAAGGGCTGAGGGACTTCAACTCCCAGAAGCCTCCGCCATGTTGGCCAATAGTCCCATGTTGGCCAATAGCTCCTGGGATTCTGGGAGCTGAAGTCCCTCGGCCCTTAAAGGGGAAAGGTTGCCTACCCCTGCTATAGTGGCAAAAGTCTCCTCCCAAGGAGGCCTCCGCAACTGCAGCAAAGCCAGGAGGGTTTGAGCAGGAGAAGGCCCAACCAGGTATCACCTCTCTTCTAGGGTGTCACTTGGTGCTGGTCACAAACCTTGTACCCTCTAATGTAGCCAAGGTCTAGATGAGGGGTAGGCAACCTTTCCCCTTTAAGGGCTGAGGGACTTCAGCTCCCAGAAGCCTCAGCCATGTTGGCCAATAGTCCCATGTTGGCCAATAGCTCCTGGGATTCTGGGAGCTGAAGTGCCTCAGCCCTTAAAGGGGAAAGGTTGCCTACCCCTGGTCTAGAAGAAAGGGTGTTTTAGTCCAAAATGTAGGTGTAGGGAATTCTATCAATGAGATGCCACTGCTGAAAAAGCGTTCCACAGTGGGGGTGCCACGACTGTGGAGGATATTCCACAGATGGATGCCACTACCAAAAATACTCTCTCTCCTGTAGGTCCTTGTCTCCCATCATTAGTCACAAATATGTAGAGGGAAAGACAGATATGAGTAGGTTCCCCACAATTATCTTGTTTTCTACCAGACGATGTTGGATCACTGCTTCCATTATCCACAACAAGCATATGTAATAGAAATTGTAGTCTAATTGGACTTGTGTACAAAGACCTCTTAAAATTCTTCAGCTATTTGTGGAGAGAGCAAATTAGGAAGGGGGAAGATGTTAAATTTATCTACAGTAAGGGGATTTTTTACTACAGTGTCTTGATGCTGGACTACCCTTAGTACTGACAGTTACATGGTAATTTTAAAAAACCCAAACACCCCTATTTTCCCCTACCCTTGAAAATACTAGTAGCACAATGCTCTGGGTGCCTTATTACCATTCTGTATCCTTTACAATGTCCTTAACCTAATTTTGCTCTAGTACAATGTGTGGCTGACTAGAGTAGACTGAATGGTGGGTTAACACATAGGTGCATCCCATTAATTCATTACATCTATTCAAGTCAGGGCTAGTATTGGAATTTGGCCCTGTGTATGTGTTTTGGGTGTGGGTCAGAATAGTGATTGCCATAAAAAAATGGGGTATAATTTTTGAAATGAACATGTTACAGCACATCTTTCTGGAAGAATCTCTCAAAAGTATCGGGCAGTTTTTCTTTGTTTCTAGCACAATCTAATATTTAACTTGAAAAGTTCAGAACAGCACTCAAAGCAAAAATAACTTTTAAGGGGAGGGAAAAGCCAAACATAAATGTTAATTTCCCATAAATTGTTATTTAACAGTGGAAATTTGAAGGGTTACTGAACACTTTCTGCAAACTGAGAAGTAAAACGCATTAGTTCAACTGTCCATCGTGTAATGAAAAAGAAAGCCTGGGGAGTTGAAGAGGGGAAAGCATGCTAACTGTATTGATTTTACAACTGAGTATTAATATTAAATGCCTTTTAAAGTCCATTTGTATTGTTTTTTTTATTACATGGAGCTGTTAGCTTTTCATTGATTTATACTTTTTTGCCTGTAAATGCTGTTCAGGAGGCAAAACTGGTAATGCATTTCTGGCTTTGTCTATCCCTCCTGCTGCAGATGAAGGAAGCAGACAAAATAGGCATTAAATGGCAGCAAAACTCTAATGAGAGTTCCAAGTTAATTTCTACATTTACCAACATAGCTGTGTAGTTATTTAGATTGTGTAGGTTTCGATACTGAAAGAGTTGAGTGAGATCCTTGACCAAGAGGATGAAATGTCACTTTGCACTCACACAGCTATGTGATGGTTGTGCTCTCATAAATTGCAACTTTGAGCAACTGAATGTGACTGAAATACTCATTTCACATCTACACATACTGTGTCAAGTGGCATCACATGCATAATGCCACTTCATTGAACTTTGCTTCCACAACTTAATACTGAATAGATGTGTTATATCATAGTGAAAAAGTACAATTACATATGTAAGCCACTAACAGAGAGTCAGTGTGGTGTAGTGGCTTGAGCATTGGACTACAACTCTGGAAACTCAGGTTCAAGTCCCTGCTCAGCCATAAAAATCCACTGGGTGATCCTGGATTAGTAGTTCATGGGAGTGGGCTAGACTAATACAGAATTCTAAGCATCTCACCATACCACAGTTAAGGATTCCCTAGGATGAAGCAATGGTGGTTGAAGTGGTATCAAACTTCTACAGTTCTACAGTGTGAATATGCCTCACTTTTCCCTGCAAACTGCATCAAGGATTTCCTCACATCCTTTAATTGAAGGGACTGTTCATCTGATTGGACAGAATATTTTCTTTAATTTTAATAATTATTATGTTTATTATAAATTGATGTGGAAACAAGAGGAAATGAACTGAGAAGAGGAAAAATCACAAACTGAGATGAATCAGAATTGACTGTTTTCTCAAGCCTCCGTAATAAATCAGTACTTTATTTTATATTCATGGTACTTTATTTTATATTCCTTTCCACTTTCTCTGGTTTGTCCACTGTCTGTTTTAGATTACATGCCCCTTGTGAGTGAGGACCTGTCTATACTGCCTGTGTAATTCCATAAGGCAATATGAACACTGATGATGGTATAAATGTTGGTATTTCACCTATGCCTCCTAAATAAATAAATGTGCAACTTTAACTATTTGTGTTTTGTGTCATTCCCCACCCCCCACCCCACCTTACCGTATACAGTGCAAGTTCCAGGACCAGTCGAAAACCTACGGGCTATATCCACTTCACCTACCTCAGTACTTATTACATGGGAACCCCCTGCCTATGCAAATGGTCCAGTTCAAGGTTATAGATTATATTGTACAGAAGTAACTACTGGGAAGGAACAGGTAAGCAAATGAACAAACTTAAACATGGACTCTCCCTCCCCCCAAAAGAAAAAAAAGTATTAGGAGAAGAATTAATAAATGCATATGTATTTGCTATATTTGATGTAACAGTTCTGTGATGGTTCCAATGTTTTTAGTGGAATCTATAAAAAATGGGTTGGCTAATGAAGTTCCTCACAATGTAGAGGCAGACCTCACATCCAACACCTGACATCACATAGTAGCTGTAAAGGTCATGGTCATTGGTCTAAATCCCACTGTTAGTTCCAGCTACTAGAAAAATCCTACTGATTTAAAGTGATTTACATATGTATTGATGCAACATCCTATAATTAATCCAGTGGATCTATTCTAATTACCCACAAGGTCCAAGCCATTGTTTTATGTGGCATAGTAGAAATGCTAGAGAACTTAATCTGGACTCCAGGTAAGCTCACCAGGCAAGGCTGAACCCACCAGCTATCTCAAACGGCAGATGAAAGAGACCATCATTGTCAACTAGCCAGTCATTCATCCTACCCATCCCATCCCCATTTTGCAAGATAGAGTACCCTAAAATAGCCATTCACCCTTGGGTGCATTAGAAAATGCTCTTGGCTTCAGTGCAAGAGTTAAGGTGGGGTATCACATTTTTGCCTTATGGGGCAAAATGTTTGTGCTTGCTCAGGTTCTAGCTAGGGTAGCCAAGCTGACTATCATAGGTCCTGAGGTTTCAAACCTAGGGAGACCTTGTGGTGTCACAGGGACTGGTTCCTGGTGATGCTGCAAGGGTGATCATAGAATCATAGAATCATAGAGTTGGAAGAGACCACAAGGGCCATCCAGTCCAACCCCCTGCCATGCAGGAACTCCTAATCAAAGCATCCCCGACAGATGGCCATCCAGCCTCTGCTTAAAGACCTCCAAGGGAGGAAACTCCACTAAACTCCGAGGGAGTGTGTTCCACTGTCAAACAGCCCTTACTGTCAGGAAGTTCCTCCTAATGTTGAGGTGGAATCTCTTTTCCTGGAGCTTGCACCCATTGTTCCAGGTCCTAGTCTCTGGAGCAGCAGAAAACAAGCTTGTTCCCTCCCCGATATGACATCCCTTCAAATATTTAAACACAGCTATCATATCACCTCTCAGCCTTCTCTTCTCCAGGCTAAACATCCCCAGCTCCCTAAGTCATTCCTCATAGGGCTTGGTTTCCAGACCCTTCACCATTTTAGTTGCCCTCCTTTGGACACGCTCCAGTTTCTCCACATCCTTTTTGAATTATGGTGCCCAGAACTGGACACAGTATTCCAGGTGAGGCCTGACCAAAGCAGAATAGAGTGGCACTATTACTTCTCTTGATCTAGACACTATACTTCTACTGATGCAGCCTAAAATTGCATTGGCCTTTTTAGCTGCTGCATCACACTGTTGACTCATGTTCAACTTATGGTCCACCTGGATTCCTAGATCCCTTTCACACGTAGTCTCATTCAGCCAGGTGTCCCCCATCGTATATCTGTGCTTTTCATTTTTCCGTGATGTTAGAAGGGACAGCCTCTGGTGATGTCATTAAGCACGAAACATTAAGCATCAACCAGAGTTGCATAGAGTAGGCCATTCAAATAATAATAATAAAAAAATAAAACCCACAAAGTCAAATAAATAAGAAAAAAAAACATACACCCACTTTTCCAGGCACTGCTCTCACCCAAAATTCCTCCCCTTGCCTTTAGGATCTGAAAACTTTGGGCCCTGAGATCTGGGAACAGTAGGCTTGGAAGTCAAAAGAGGAGGCATGCAAAGTAACTCTTTACCCAGGGCTTCCTCAAACCAGACAAGCAAAGGTCTGAACCAGAATCTAGTGAATGTTCCATGCCCCGTAAAAAAATAAAGTAAAATAAAATCCTGCTGTAATGAAATCACAAAATCATGGCAACATTCTGCCTCAAGGTTGATATTCTAATCAATATTAATTTACAATGATTAAACTATGAAGCAAAGCTTTTAGTGTAAAGTTCACTGTAAGAAACAATATCATATGTGCATGTTAGAGTTCAAAGTAAAACCACAAATGGATTAATCATCCCACTGAGTTGGAATGTGCCATCTGCTTCTGCCCTGGTCTGAAATCAGGGAGTCTTCTTATTTCCAGCAGGTGAGACTGAGTGACATTGTTAGCAAGACAGTTAGAAAGAATGAAGTTGAGTGACCTTGCACTCTTAATCATGCTGCCCATAAAAAGAAAGGGAAAAATATATTTATCCTGCTATTGATATGAAATACCCTTTCTAAATATGCTTTTAAAACTGTATTGCACATGAATTAATCCTGATGTAAGGACTACTTTGGTTGTTGTTGTTGATGATGATGATGAAGATGATGATGTTGTGTGACTTCAAGTCATTTCTGACTTATGGTGACCCTAATGTGTACCTATCTCAGAGTTTTTTTCTTCGGGTTTCTTCAGAGGCAGTTTGCCATTGCCGTCCTCTGAGGCTGAGATTGTGGAGATTATAACACAGGAGGCTTTCATCCTCCTCCCGTCGTTAAATCACATTTAAATCATTGTAATAGTGCGATCAGGGTTCACACACCTATGCTTTTCTCCCATCCTTCTCCTACAATTAAAGTGTAATTGAGACTTACCAGTGCACTTGTCCTGTCAGTAAAGCATCATTGAGCCACCATTTGGCAATAACAGGAACTTTAATTACAGGAGAAGAATGGGAGAAAAGTATGGGGGTGTGAACCCCGATCACACTATTACAATGATTTAAACCCAATTTAATGAAGGGAGGAAGACAAAAGTCTTCCGTGTGATAATCTCCTCTGTGATGTGCCCAAGGTCATCTAATGGGTTTTCATCACTGATCAGGGATTTGAACTCTAGGCTCCAGAGTCATAGTCATAGTTGAATTCAGCTTAAATTATATCTTGGAACAATTAGCTTTTTGGACAACAGCTCTGAAATCTGCCAGCCATTAGAGCCAATTTCTTTTCCAAAGTCTGTTTTAAATACTAACAGAGGGACCCTTCACTCTATACAGTTATAGCACTATGATTCCTCTAACAACCATGGTTCTATCCTATGGGACCCTGAGATTTGCAGTTCTGAGGAAAGCATTTAGTATTCCCAGCTAGATATCTCCCCAAACCACATATCCCATGATTCTATAGAATTGAAAGTGGAATCATAGTGCTACCACTGTTTTGTGTGAATGAGCCCAGAATGATTGGATTAAAATCAAGGAGATGTAAGGCTAAACACCTCTTTAAGATGGCCAGTATGCATGATAACTGCTATGAATGAATGACTCTGCTTGTCTCTGGGTTCATAAAACAAAATGTGAAATACCGATTTCAGCTCTTAGTATCATGTTCTGATTAGTATAATAATTATTTGCAGTAGTAATGTTTTCAATTTTCTTTGTGCCCAGAATATAGAAGTTAATGATCTATCATACAAGTTGGAAGGGCTAAAGAAATTCACAGAATATACCCTACGATTTCTGGCTTACAATCGCTATGGACCTGGAGTGTCATCGGAAGACCTGACAGTCAGAACCCTTTCAGATGGTAAGACAGAGCTAATGATATATACCAACAGAAAAGGGAAGGGAAGAGAATGAATAAAATTCATCTTTTTACTCATTTTAAAATATTCCTCTTAGTCTTGAATACCACCATATTGAATTGTCATTTATACATCAAATGTAGGATAGATGCCCCATTGGTGGAATGGGGAGAAATGCCCAATAAGAAGACTGGATAATTGACTGGCAAGCTTAATCAGTAACTTGACAGTTGGATGTTCTTTGAAATGACTGCTGCGCAAAGGTGTAAACCTAACAAAAGCATTTGCAGCCTAGAGACTGTAACTGTAGAACTTCCTTATGGTGAGAGCTGTTTAATCGCAGAATAGACTATCTCAAAAGGTGGACTCTCTATGATTTGGGTTTTTGAAACAAAGGCTGGATGGGCATCTATGAAGGACACTTAGCTGTGTGTTACTGAGCTAGGAGGGCACTGTGCAGGCTGGCCCTTGGGATTCTCTCAATTTCTGTAGTTATATATGGTCTATCATTCTTTAACTACAAAGAAGAGCATTCCAGATAGTTATGAGGTGAGAGCCAGTGGAAATAGGTAACACTGTGATCAGTGTGGGCCAAGGTCAGGAGCCATTAATGCAGTCTTCTGAAAGTAACATTTTCAAAGAGGAACTGGACTTGAAGTCAGGAATTACTGTAGTGAGGATCAAGGAAGGCAGTTCTTAGCATTCAAGGGGAATAGGAATTGAGATTACAAACATCCTCATTCACTGCTTGTGATACAGATTTTCAGTACAATAAGGTTGGTGCATAATGTAGAGTTACACATTTGTGATTGGTTTGTATGTACAATCCCTAAGTATTCAATAGAGCAGAGAATACAAAGGGGTTATGAAGGTCCCTCAATCCAGATTTACAGCAAGCAGCTGTGAGGGGTAATTTTGACAGGGGTACAGCTTCTGACTGTCACACCAAAAATTGCAGCAGGAGAGTAGTGGTGGAAACATCAGTCTCCTCAATGCTGACCCACAGGAGAACAGACCTCTGTCACTCATAACAGCTGTTGGCCAGTAAACCTGGATTTTGTTGAGGTGGGATGGGGTCATACCAGGAGATGCTAGTCACCTACACAACTAAGGTAGTTATGTAATTAAGGAGCTGATCTAGAATTGCAGGCAGTTTATATACACATTCATTGCCCAATGGGCATAGAAGCCACTACCTTTATTTGAGAGCAATTGCAAAATGATGGTCCCTGGATCATGCTGGTTGCTGAACCATTAGATGCTAGTCTCTTGCAAGTTTCCAGAAAAGAAAGAAATAATTGTAGTACGGTAAATGTGAACAAAATACAGTGCTGGTCTCTGGCATATTGTTGAGGGGGGGGGGGGGGGAATCCCAGTATCCCACATAATGTAGTTTAATAAACACTGGCGAAAGGTATGTAATTCTTCACCAGAAGAACAGGCTTTCCAGGAAGCTGTTTGAACATCTTGTTCTCACATGATTCCCCAAACTGAATTCTTGTTGATTTTTCTCAACCCCTCTCACTCTTTTCTCAGTGCATTCAAGCACTGGAAATTGAGCTGATAGGCAAGAGAAGAGAAATATGAATGCTTTCTTGTGATCAACAAACCAGATGACCATTTGCCAAGAGCACTAACAAGAAAAACCACTAGCACAAGAAAATAAGAAAACTGTTGGTTGAACCAGAGCCATGGAACACTTACCAGAAAATGGCAGGAAATGCACAGGATGCCTGAGATAGCACTGTTTAGTCATATTAGTAATACTGAAGGCTTGTCACCCTTTGATTCAGCAGTTTGTGTGGCTATGGGGTAGTAACTAGTCAGGAACTACACACTTGGGACTCTTTCACACTGCATCATTCTGGAGCTCTGATTCCACTTTAACTATCATAGCAGCATTCTAAGGAATTCTGAGATTTGCAATTTAGGAAAAATACAATTCAATTTCTTTATTATGGCCAATTGGCCAGCACAAAATTACAATAATGTGAGGGTGATCTGGCTGCGACATCTGTCGCCCCATTGATCACGAGGGTTGATTCAGCTGATCTGGCTGGCTAGGCGGGTGTCCCCTTCCTCCCTCACCGCTCCATGTGTGTCCCTCCCGAAGCTGCACACTCAGTGAAAGAGGACGACCATCCCAGATAGAAGGAGTGCACCATTCTTCTTCTTCTTCTTCGAATTCTCAGCCAGAGAACTCTAGTATCTCAGCAAACTATAAACCCCAAGATTCTATAGCAAGAACCATGGCAGTTAAAATGGAATAGTGCTATAATGCTATAATGGTATAGTATGAAAGGACTTTTGGACAGTGATGACAGAGACACCCACTGCTGTCATTTCTGGCTTCTGATTTTGGGAAGATTTGGAATTCCCTGGTCTACTCTATTGTCATGCACTGTTAACCATTGGTTATCATTTATTTCATAACACCAGCCAGTGCTGGATATGTGAGAGGGTGCTTAATTTTTTAGGGATACAAACAACCTTCCACAGATGTTAGTATAATTGACAGCATTTATTACCTTTTAAAATTTATGATGTGGCTGCTTTATTGGGAGAGTGCATTATTTCTGCAGTTGACATTCATTAATATATTTTCAAGTGCCACTAACTGAGATCACTTTTATAATACAGGATATAATACATTCTGCCCCTTATTGGCAGAATAAAATATCTCATGTGTATAATTATTAAAGGGGGAGGAGGGATAGAAACCTAGAAAAGAAATGAAATGGGTTAAAATGTTATAAATAGTTAAAGGAAACTAAATTCGGACTCAGAAAAGCAAGATGATGCCCTGAGCACTGGACTTCAGCTTTCCAGGTTCATAATTAAGTTATATATGATTGGCATTCATATGGACATTTAGAAATTTATCCTCAGAAAGTTTTTCTCCTTGAGCAGAAGGAGTCAAGAGATTTCTTTTGACTCAGTCTTAAGACTGGCCAGGGGAGCCAAATTGTTCCAAAACTGATGTTATCAAGCTTTTGTTGTTGTTGTTTTATGCTTTCAAGCCATTTCCAACTTATGCCAACCCTAAGGTGACCCCATCACAGGGATTTCTTGGCAAGATTTATTCAAAGGACATCTATTGCCTTCCTTCGATGCTGAGTTTGTATGCCTTTCCCCAAGATCATCTGGTGGGTTTCCATGGCTGATCAGGGATTTGAACACTGGTCTCCCAGAATCCTGGCCCAGCACTCAAACATCTAAACCATTCCATTAGCAAGCTGGGATACAAGAATTTGCTAAAAATAGCTCTAATAAAATCAATATATACTGGACACAATAAAACATAGGTTGGCAACCTGTTTAACAAGCTTGATCACAGAAATTTGTTTGTTTATTGGAATGCATCATAAATGCCATCCTGTCAGTTTAAAATCAAAAAGATTAGGAAAATATGCCACAGCTTATTAAAATCAGTATATATAGGACAGAATTAACACACATAAAACATAAACTAGCATATTTGGTGAATTGCTCTGGCATAAATCAAACATACACCATCACATCTCATTTCTTTGGTTGTTGTGGAGGTTGGAATTCTGTTTTGACCATGCAACTCCTGAAATCCCCTCTGAAACTCATCTTGTAAGTAGTGCAACCCTCCTTACAACATGGGAATTTCCATGTCAGAGACTACAGAGATGAATGTTGATACATCCAGCTTTTTTTCTGTAGCTGAACATGCTACAACAGATATCTGCAGAGCCCTCTGGGAGTCCTTTGGTTGTCCCTGTAGATGAAGTCCTTGCAGCAATTACAGCTATAGGAAAATAAATGAACGCATCCCTGCTTATCATCCCACTCTCCGGCAGCTGTTCTGCTTGCAAGGTGGGGTTGAGAGGGAGTAGAATTAGGAGACTCCCAATGCAGGATCTTGACCATACTGTGTTATATTGACAAGGTGTGTGTATTTCTCCTAAAGAATTTATTTAGAATCTGTTCAAAATAGAAATAACTGAAGAGATGCACACTCACATTAACAGACATCAGAATGCTGTAACTAGTAAATATGTTGAAAATTATTCATAACTTTATGAATGCACCTAATTTGCTAACTGCCTCTCCTCACATCACAGGTCAGCTTTGGTTGAAGGAGGGATGCAAATTTTTCCTTGTTCTATTCTCACATGTAAAAAGAAATCATTTCAAAAATTTTATTTTCCTTCTTGAGAGAGATAAGAGTTTTTTTGTGCATTTTTCATTGAGAGCTAAGATGCTACATGAAGGAAACAGAACATATATTTACACTGAAAAAGTTATATGGCAGCAGTACAAAGCTATCTTGGGAGTGAATTTCAACATTGCCTGAATGAATGCACAGTGAAATATGCATGTGCAGTACACAGAGTGCAGCCATATGCAGTGTGTGTACACACACATATCCATGTGCATTAACACAAAACCCACAACTTGTAGTTATTGGCTTTATCAAGGATGAGAAAATATGTGAGTACTCTCAGCATTCCAATTTGAAAGATGTTATGTGAATGGCAAATTGACATTTAAAGGGGAAGGGTTGGAAAACAATGTCTTCCTGTCTCATGTTTCTGAATACTTATAGCAATTCTTATGACAGAGGTGGGGATCATCCCAATATTGTTGGGCATTAACTCCCAGTATTCCTTTTAAGGGGTAGGTAACCTTTCCCCTTTAAGGGCCAAGGAACTTCAGCTCCCAGAAGCCTCAGCTATGTTGGCTAATAGTCCCATGTTGGCCAATAGCTCCTGGGATTCTGGGAGCTGAAGTCCATCGGTCCTTAAAAGGGAAAGGTTGCCTACTTCTGCACATTGACTGTGCTAACTAGAACTATTTGGACTTGCAAGCAACCCTATGTCTGGAATATCTGGAAGGCTTCATGGTTCCACCACCCTGGCCTTATGAGATCATCTCTATTTCTGGCCAAAGGTGTCTTTTTGACACCGTAAAGCTTAACAGATGTCATTTTGCATAACCTTTTTTGGATTGCAGCCCACTATTGTTGGCCTACACATTGGTTCTGTTCAGGAAAGTGCTATTGTTACAAGCAGCTAGTTGGGTCTTTGTACAAGGTGCACTACCAAAGCCAAAGGCACAGAATCCCCACCTTTTTTTTTTTTTAAATGTGACTTTTAACAAAGGGCCACATTGTCCAAAACACTCTTGTATAACTAGAGAATGGAAAGGTTTTATTGAAGGTGCTTATCCTTTTCCGCTATCTGGGATGCTACCCACTGATATTGGAACCACTGGACTCTTCTTAAAAGCAAAATATTATTTATTTATTTATTTAGAGTATTTATGTCAGGAGAGACAGCGTGGCTCAGTGGTCTGAGTGTTGGCCTACAGTTCTGCAGAGTTATTTGATTCCCAACTCAATCACAAAACCTACTGTGTGACCTTGAGCAAGTCACATGCTCTTGACCTCAGGGGGAAGGCAAAGAAAAACTTCCTCTGAACAAATCTTGCCATGAAAACCCCATGATAGGCTTGCCTTAAGGTCACCATAAGTCGGGAATGACTTGAAGGTGCACAACAACAACATTTATGCTCCACCCTTCAGCCAAAAAGACTCCCAGGGCAGTTTACAAACCATTAATAATTGTTTCCTAGTCTCAGATTTAGGACCTAAATAAGATATGAAACATAAGGAAAATGGAATGGCATCAGGGCAAAGGATTAAGTCTGGCAGATTCTTTGCTCTTTGCCCACCCACCCCAGGAGTAATGAGACAAGACAATGGAAAGTGGGTTTAAACAGGGTCATTTATTAACTTGACCTATTTATTAATTTCTTAATGAAACTGCAAACCAAATGGGGAAATAGCCAAGGATGGGAGCAGCTGAAGCTGGTGGTCTATCTCCAAGACTACCTCCTCAGCCTCCCCTCGGTGATAGCACCTGAGCCCCAATGGTAACCCAAAAGCTGGGTTGTCCATTGGCCGGCCCGCATCCAGAAGACTAACATGAAAGTGCCTCTCCCAATGCCCATGAATTAAAGAGAGGGGTTTTATCCTCCATGCAGTCACAAGTGATGTCTCTTTCCCCAACTCCCAGGTTCCACGGCCCAAAGAGGTGGTTCCGTAGACCTCCCTTCCACCCAAATGGTGTCCTAGGCACTCATCAAAATTCAAAATTCTTTCAAATCATGCTGAATCAATCCATTTAGATGCCAACCAAGCTAATTTCCCAAGTTCCATCTGGAAACAGTATGGAGTAGGCGAAAAAGTCCTTGGAAAGGGGGAAAAATTCCTACCCGACTCCAAAGGAACCAAGTTAACTTCACACTGCACCAGTGGCAGGATGGTGGGTCGACTGCAAAATTGAAGTGAAGAAGCTGGGGGCAGCAGACCATAAGTTGGCTCTGGCCATGCCCCCCCCCCCCAAAAAAAACTTCCAGCCTCAGCATAAGTGCCGA
Source organism: Phrynosoma blainvillii (assembly GCA_026167975.1). Taxonomy (NCBI): domain Eukaryota; kingdom Metazoa; phylum Chordata; class Lepidosauria; order Squamata; family Phrynosomatidae; genus Phrynosoma; species Phrynosoma blainvillii. Next base: position 24,306,997 of record JANUYF010000002.1, read on the forward strand.
CATCTTTTAAGTCTTGTCTCCCTGTGAGTGTGGGCAAACTATGCACCCCATCTTAACCCTTTGTGTGGGAGTGGGATGCAAATTGTTGGTTGAGATATTCTGGGAGCTGTAGCTTGGGAAAATAACTTTCCCAAGCTTTCTGAACATAACCTCCTATGTTTCTCAATTATTAGATATTTTTAAAAAAATAAGAGATGGCTGGATGCAGCTCATTGACTATTCTAATGCTATCTAGAAAGTTTAGATATTAGGTGAGACTTTATAAAAGAGTATATTGTTAGAAATTCCTGTTCTTCACACAGTATATTTTTTCCTTTGAGAAATGAACTCCTTTTCCCTCCCTCCCTCCCAAATTCTCCTTACTCTATAGTACTCAGATTCACGGATAGATCAATTATATTACCTTGAAAAGTCAATAAGAAGGAATTATTCAGTAAACTCAGATACCAAATCACATAGAATTACTGTTTCAGTTCCTGGAATTGTAAAACTAGATCTGGAGAAATAACTAGATCAAGGAAAAATATTAACAGTACAAACCATTTGTGATGGCTGTACATGTACAGTCCTAATGCAATCAACCTGTCTTGTCTACTAAAATTGTTCCTGTCAATTATTTTATTGGTTTTAGCCTAAATAGTCATTGCAAGGTTTTTACCTTGTAACCTCCTCCTTTAGGGCATTGACTGCATTTATACCGCATATATATATATATATATATATAGAGAGAGAGAGAGAGAGAGAGAGAGACCTGATAGATTTTGTCAGATAACAGAATATCAATAGGCAGTCTGCAAGAACTTAATTGCTTTTTTTAATGTCACATACTAAGCAACACATCATATGCCTGGTGCTAGTTTTCTGTTCTGTTTACTGTGTAGAAAGTCATACAATTTTAAACTAAACAGTTTTAAACTGGTTTCTGTCATAATGACAGGAAGGATCGAAAATGCGTAAGCATGCACATTGAAAACTGTGGAGTAGTGATAGGGCAAGGAGAGAGTTGTCACATTTCAGTGGAGTGAAGTGGTTTCATCACCCTACTTCCCCATGTTCAGATGTTCCCCCAACGAAGCCTCCACTTTGACCCTAGTTTAAGGCTAAGATTCAGCAGAAGGGGTATGGGAATCAGCCTGTCTTGTTTTGTTTTGTTTGTTTTTTTCCATTTCCCAGAATCCCACAGGCCTTCTTGTCTAATTCCATGTCAGATTGTAATTCTTTGCAAATGAAAATCTGTGTGCAGTTTTTGTGTGTTTCCTTACCTCATCTCTAATAACTGCCTGGCTCAGGGATTCTAGGAGCAAATATTTGTGAATTCCACTGTGTGGATAAGCCTACTTGAACAGATGACTCAAAGGCTTTTTAGCACAGCCTGAGTGTCTCTTCAGGTTCCTAGTCTTTCTGTTTGGATTTGTCATCATGGCTTTGCTGGCTTTTTAGGGGTGGTAAGTGCCAACAGGGCCAGCACCAGAGATTGCCATCAGTGTTGGAAATGCAGTAACACTTAGTACTTAAATAACAGAATCATAGAGTTGGAAGAGACCACAAGGGTCATCCAGTCCAACCCCCAGCCATGCAGAAACACATAATCAAAGCACTCCAGACAGATGGCTTCTGTTTAAAAACTTCCAAAGAAGGAGACTCTGCCACCTTCTGAGGCAGCATATTCCACTGTCCAACAGCTCTTACGATCAGGAAATTCTTCCTATTGTTGAGGTGGAATCTCTTTCCTGTTGATTGAATCTATTGCTTCTTGTCCTAGTCTCTGGAACAGCAGAAAACAAGCTTGCTGCATCTTCAATCTGTTACCCTTTCAAATATTTAAACATGGCTATCATATCACCTCTTAGCTTTCACTTACCCAGTACCCTAAACTACTCCTCAAAGGGCATTACTTACTTTAAATTACTTTAAAGTTACTTTAAAGCTTAAAGAAAATTACTTTAAAGCTATGTCAAATAAACAGGGATAGGGTTAAACAGTTTTTGAACGACCTATTGTTGTTGTTGTTTGTTGTTGCTTTTGTCTTGCCTTTTTCCCTGTTTCAGAGTCAAAGGCCATCTCAGTCTTCATTTCTCCAAAGTAAACATATCCAGCTTCCTAAGCAATTCCTCAAAGAATTTAGTATCCAGACATTTGACCATCTTGGTCACTGTCCTCTGAACATGTTCTAGATTGTCAGTATCTTTCTTGAAAAGTGGAGCCTAAAACTGGACAGAATTCTAGGTGACATCTGATCAAAGAAAAGCAAAATATCACTATTGCTTCCCTTCATTTAAACAATATGGAGATTATTGCACATAATCCAACACGACTTATCCTTGACAGGATAGATTCATGTTTAATCGGCAATGATGGATCTTACCACATTCCCTATCAGCAGCACATATGCAGCCTGTATGCAACCCTGGCTTATCTCACGGCTTCTCAAGAACAGGAACATCCCATTCTTAAAAAGCCATGGGATAAGCCTGGATTGCACATGGGCTGTATATGGGCTGCCAACGGGGAATGAGGTAAGATCCATCATGGCCAGTTAAACATGCATCTATTCCATCTGGGATAAGTCATGTTGGAACAAGTGTGATAATCTCCTGTGTTCCTGTTGATGCAGCATAGAATTTCATTGGCTATTTTTGGTCACTGCATTGCACTGTTGAATTTAGCTTGTGGTATACTAAGACCCCTGAGTATTTTCATATAAGCTGTTATCAAGCCAGGAGTCTCTCATCCTATGTTCATGCAGAGCTGGTTTCACATTTCTTGCCTTGAGAAAAATGGGGGAAAGGTGGCAGTTTTGCTGGCAAATGCTACTGCTAGTAATTTCCATTTGCATCCTACCAAAATGTTCTGAAGCCTGCTCCCAAAATAGTTCATTATGCCTATCAGGGTCCTAGATTCAATTGGAAAAAATTAAAATGACATGCTCTGACCCCTCCCTCTCAGCAGTATGTGGGCAGATCTACACTGGCCAGAACACTTCAGATTGACTGCCCTGAATCTCATCCCACCTGTTGACTGCACTTTCTGGAGCAACACCAGGCAGCTGTTTACACAGGGCTCTGCTGTGCCACCCACCACTGCTGCCATCTGACCTCAGAGAGAGCAACTTGTGCCAGTGGTTGCAGCGGCAAGTGGCACAGTGGGACACTATGTAAACAGCCATCTGGTGTCACTTTAGAGTATTTGAGATTTTCTGGAAAGATCTGGAGCAAATGGTGAGTTTTTAAAATCAATTTAATGCAGGAAATTAATAATAATAATAATAATAATAATAAAATATAGTTTATTTATATATCCCGCCTCCCAGTGGATCGAGGCGGGAATGGATCAGATTCACTGAGGAACTAGTCTTCCCAGGTGAAGACAGTCTGTACCTGAATTGGGCCTTTGGACCTGCATCATAAAGACAAGGTGATGCAAGGATAGTGGGAAACCAATTCCTTTGGCCTGTGTAGACATGTCCCATTCTGGCCTGACCAATTTTTCTTCCGGTGATCTTAACTGATCTGGGTCAACATCCAAAGGTGAGAACTATGTGAGCAAAAGAGCAGATGAACCCTTGATCTGAAACCATGCAAAGGAAAGCAGCAGAGACACATGAATAAAATGCAAATGTTTTGACGAAAAAAATAAATAATCATATTTGAGAAAACAGCAGAGGCACATTAATAAAATGCAAATGTTCTGAGAAGAGAAAACAGGTGTATTGTGTTCTTGTTTGTAACATCATAAGCCCTTTGATCTTTAATTAAGATAGTAAGGCTGGTAAAAAGCACAAAACCACACAGCAGTTTGATAATTCAGAAATAAATCATTGCATTTCATAATGCAAACCTTAATTGGATTTTGATTTTCTATGACAGTAGCTATGACAAAACCTGTGCTGTGTTGAAGAAACTCATGCCTTTTAGAACTTCTAAGTGGAAAATCCAGATTTAAGCTGTATCATATCACATTACTGCATAGACTGATACCCTTCTTACAGCATTTATAGAATGCCAGTGATCCAGTAAAAGCTTCACAATGAAAGAAAATCAGACTAAGGGGGGTTGCAGACTGCCAGAAATAGTGTGAATTCAGTCCACTTTTAGGGTTAGGGTTAGTGCTAGGGAATCATGGGAATTGTTATTTTTCTGAGACATTGAACCTTCTTTGTCAGAGAACTCCAGTGCCACAATAAAATACAGTCCCCATGATTCCCTAACCTTAACCCTAACCCTAAAAGTGGACTGAATTCACACTATTTCTGACAGTCTGCAACCCCCCTAAGTGGGACAGGAGTAGGAACTTGGTCCACTCTCTGCCTGTCATCCTGTCTATCCTGGATTATTTATCCTCCATATTGTAGTTATACTCATTTGTGGCCAAAATAACATCAGTGACATATAGTGAAATACATGCGTTCAATTAAATTTTATGCTCATATACGTCTTGCTTTGGATGAGGCAGAAGGAACTAAGCCCTTTGCCCAATCAAAAACCTCTTCCCAGCAACAGTCAAGCTTGGTATGGCCATTATATGGTGAGAGGGTAACTGAATGGCAGTTTACCTGTGGTTTCAAACAAACAAGAATCTGTTCCAGTCATGCTTGGAAATGTATTTATTTATAAAATAAATCCCACATAATCCACCTCATACACTCAGGTCTTCTGGAGGATATTTAGTTCAACTGGCCAGGACTATACTGGTAACTGTCAAGCAGAGGACTTTTTCATCAGCTGCCTCTAGATTGTGGAATGACCTGTTTCTTGAGATTCAACAGCTAAACATGTGATCTGAATTTAAAACTGTATTAAAGACCTTTCTCTTCTGGCAGGCTTACCTAGGTGAATTTTAAAATTATGAATTTTAAATGGGTATAATTGAATTTATGTCTGGATTATTTTAATAAGTAATGATTGTTTTAATCTTACATTTATATATTTTAAACTTTGTATTTAAAGTGTTTTGTGTGTTTAGTTGTATGGGGAGATTCAAAAAGAATTGTGCAAAACTGAATAAGAAGAGCTTTACGTTTGCACTTTTTTTAAAAATCCCCCTGTATGCTGCATTTTAGTCTAAGTTGTTCCCTCCTCGATCTTTCGAGGTAAGAAATAACATTTATTTATTTATATATTTATTATTGAATTTATACCCTACCTTTCTCCAGGGCAGTTTCCAGTAATGTAAAACAAGATTAAGTTAAAATATTATTTTACAAAAGTTTAAAAGTTAAAAAAGAATTAAATAAGCCTATTATTAATTATGGAAACAGCATGATACAGTTGTTTGAGCATTGGACTATGAATCTGGAGACCAGGGTTTGAATCCTTGTTTAGCCATGGAAACTTACTCGGTGACCTTGGACAAGTCACACACATTCAGATTTAGAAACCTCTGTGATAAGTTCACTTTAAGGTTTCCACAAGTTAGAAATGGAATGACACAACAACAACAAATACTAATTATGTATTACTAATTATGTTGGAAGAAGTCTATGTGGTATAGTGGTTTGACTATGACTCTGGAGACCAGGGTTTGAATCCCCACTTACATTAATTGGGTCACATTCTCTGACTCACATTTTCCCAGCCTCAGAGCATGGCAATAGCAAACACCTTCTGAATCTTGCCTAGAAAACCCCATGATAGGTTTTCCTTAGAATCACCATAAGTTAGAAACAAATAATGCAAGGGTTCCCAACATAGGGTGCCTGCATCCCCAGAGGGTGCAAGATGGAATTTGAGGGTGTGTGACAAACAGTGGCTTGTGTCTACGAGTGACAAGTCATGATGCATCACCCATGTTTTTTTGAATAAATTAGAATCAAATTGCTCGATTTAGATTTGCATTTTATGCACCGAGTTAAAAACTTATCTTTTAAAAGTTCTATTTCTTCACCTGCAGTATTGTATGCATTTCAATTTCTGGTTCCAAGATTAGAAATTAAGATTTCTTCATCTCCAAATGTCTTGTTACTTTTGTAGAGGATGCAAACGTTAATCAAACATTTCCTAGGGATGCAGGGCATAGAAAAGGTTAGGAAGCATTGGATTAAAGGCATACCACAAGAAGTATGTTGTCATGAGAAATAATCAAATTGCTGCTGGTTTCTGCATGATGTCACTATTGCTGTTTCAGTACAGTTGTCAGGATGAGACTAGGGTGATGTGTGCCATAGCTAATTCCAGAGCTAGGAAAATTTGTTTTGGCCTTTTTACCAGTTTTACCAAAAAACACATGAGAGAAAATGTAAGAATTGTATTAGACATGATTGAATATTAGGAAAATAATAATGAGAAAAAATGTCAATGATATTTATTGATGCAGAAAAAGCCTTTGACAGCGTTGACTGTAATTTTATGATGGAAGTGATGAAGAAAATGAAATTAGGTCAAAATTTTATAAAATGGGTTGAAAATATTTATACAGAACAATTGGCACAATTAATTATTAATAGAGGAATGACAAAACAAATTAATATTCAAAAAGGAACAAGACGAGGTTGTCCATTGTCCTCTTTACTATTTATTATGGTAGTGGAAACTCTTAACAATAAAATAAGAAGTGATAACGCAATAGAAGGATTACAAGTGAAGGATCAACACTATACATTCCGAGCTTTCACAGACAGCATTGTCTTTTTTCTTGAAAATCCAGTAGACTCTATTAAGAAACTATTGATTAACTTGGAACTATTCAAAGAAGTATCAAGTATAAAAGTCAACAAAGAAAAAACAGTGATGTTAACAAAGAATATTTTACAAACAGAAGAAAATTAGCTTCATAGTATATCAGGTTACAAGATCAAAAAAAGATTAACTAAAGAAATATAGACTTGTTTGAAAATAATTATAAGAAGACAGGGAGAGAGATTTCAGAAAACTTATTTTAAAAATGGACTAAACTTTGTGTATGAGAATCTGTCACTATTCAGAAGGATGGAGGCCATTAAGATGTATGTCTTACCCAAAATGAACTTTCTCTTTCAAAACTTACCAATTATAATAATGAAAAATTCTTCTTAGAATAGAAAAAAAGATCTGATCAATTTTATTTGGATCGGAAAAAAGCCAAGAATTCAATGAAAAACTTTGACTAACAAAAAAGAGAATGGTGGCTGCAAGATTTAAAGTTGTACTACCCAATTTTAAGCTGTACTACCAAACCAATGTTATGACATGGATTGTAGATTGGATACAATTGAAGAATCAAAGAACCCTAACCTTGGAAGGGTTCAACTTGAGATTTGGTTGGCATGTATGCATGTGCTATGGAAAAGATAACATTCACAAAGATTTCAGCCACCATTATATAAGGAAAGATTTGTTAAATGTCTGGATGCAGTTAAAGACATTTTATAGAAAAATACTCTTATGGGTTTCCCCTCAAGAAGCTTTTTATGGAAGATGGCATGAAATAAATGATTAGCTTCAATATCAAGATATAATAATCAAACAACAAAATGGCATCTATGCAATTAAACCAATAGAAGAATTAGTAGAACTGGACAAGAGTATACATTGGTTTACCTATAAATAATTTTGTGTAAGATTTAAAATAGATCAAAAAACAGAAAGTTTTGAAGATGATGTTAATGAATTAGATAACCTGATTACAAAAACAAGAATTGGTATCAAATATTATAAATGATACAATGATAAAATGTTCTCAAGATGTGAGTAGAGAAAGTGACATAGAAAACTGGGAATATGCTAGAAAAAAGGTACAGACATTTACTAGATTCCAAGAATTAAAAGAAAATTACTTTAAAATAACCCAAAGATGGTACCCAACCCCAATAAAATTGGCAAAGATATATAAACAAAAGGAAGTGAATGTTGGAAATATAAACATGCTACCAGATCTTGGTACCATATGTGGTGGACTTGTCCTGAATTAAAAACATTCTGGGCTTAAATTCATTTAGCAATATGTGAAATATCAGAAATAAGCTATGAATTTCTTCCCAAGATATACCTGCTCAACATGACTAATAAGATTATCAGTACAACAAGGAAGTTAGAGAAGGATAAGGAGAGGATTCTACTATATATGGTCTCAGCTGCAAGGATAGTGGTAGGAAGAGAATGGGGGGGGGGGAGAGAAATACCAAAAATAGATGATTGGATGTGGAAAGTATTAGACATGAAAAGCTTAGATATTTAACAGAGAGACTGAGAAAATGTAAATTAAAGGAAGTTGAACAGGTATGGGATCCAATAATGAAATACTGTGAAAAGAATTGGCATAAGCAATGATATATATTATAATAACAATTAATATGTTATGATAAGAATAAGAATGTAAATGACATTAATATAAGATAAATAGAAATACTTTGATAAATTTGTTAACAACAGAGAAAAATATGTAATAACTGTCAAAAGATCACAAACTTTTTTAAAAAAAGTTGAAGACATTAAGTGTATATGAATGAATGTGTCAAAACAAATGGATTTAACAATGGGAAGTCAACCAAATAAGCTACTAAAACTATTGTCATTTGTAAAGCATTTTTTAATATGTTAGTTTGTTTTGTCTGTCTTTATATGTTGAATAATTAATTAAAAATGTAAAAAGAAAGAAAAAAAGAAAATTTGCTTTTGCATTTGGATTAGAAATCACCGCCCCAGCTGGCTGGGGGATTCTTGGAGTTGTAGTGCAAAAAGTAAAAATTCCAAACTTTGCCTTAATCCTCAGTTGGAATGTCTGGATATTAGCCCTTAGGCTTAGTTCCAGAATAGGAGTGGGCAAAGTATGACCTTCAAAATGTTATTGAACTACAGTTCCAAACATTCTTCAGCACTGGCTATACTGGCTAGGGCTGGTAGGAACTGCAATCTGATAACTCCTCTTTTTGTCCTTCTGTTTCCTTTTCCATTTTCTTCTGGAAGTTGAAGTATCCCATGCCTTTTGCTCTCCTGCTGTTCTGTACAAAAATGAACTTTCAAAGCAGTTATCCACAGCAATTAGAACAATCAATTAAATCACAGAACAGCAATCAACGAGCACTCATAAAAAGTCAAACCATAAAACAATCAGAAGACATAAAGATAATAATGAGTAATAAAACAGCCAGTGCACTATTAAAAGATTGCTCATTTAAAAGCTTGGGAGTATAAAATGGTATTCCCATGGCTCCTCAAAGTGACCCAGATCTCTACCAACTGAGTGGTCTTACATCTTCCATAGTTGAGGTACCACCAAGGTCAGTGTCAGGTCTGATGGAGTCTTAAGCTGCCACTTCAGCAACAGCCTTCCTAGTGTGGGCCCCTTACCATTGTCAGTATCTGTCATGCCCCTGTCCCCTTCCAGAACATCATGAAACAGATGAAATGGACCCACCTGTCATGAAACAGACCCACTTGGCATGCCCTCCTTGAGAGTTTGGCTCTAGAAAACAAAAAAGACCTTCTTCAGCCATGCCCTCCTCCATCTCAGCCTGACAGCCATCTGAGTTCTACAGCAGTGGAGGAGGTAGAAGAGCTAGCTCCGAGTCCCCAGAAAAAGTGAAAATTTAGGCATTTGGCACAAACTCAGTCCCTCTCCATAAGGCAGTGTGAGGCTGTATGCACACATTTGGGAAACACCCTCTTGAAATATGACTTCAGATATGGCTGAGTTGGTAGGCTTTATAAGCCAGTGTCCTTTCCTCATTTGCTCTGTTGGAAACAAACTTGGTTTCTCTCTCAGTCTGTGTCTACTATGAGATATGACCCTGTGTTTTACAACCCTGGACTGTTTCTTGACTTTGATATCTTGCTACTCCTTTGCTTTGATTTATGGCTCCTGACCTTGGACTGTTTGTTATCAGATGCCACTTATTCCCTTGACTACTGCATTTTTGACACTCTGCATTCTGTTGCAGAGTGAGAGCAGGACAGTGTCTTCCCCTTTCCTTGGTAAGAGGAAAACAGTAAGGAGGGCACAATAAGAGGTAAAGAGTTTAGCCAGTAAGGTTTGCTTCTTACAACCCAACTTTTTAATCTTCCCACAAATTGTTCTGAAGCAATGTGAGAGACTCAGAGGCATATAGGCAGAACTAAACAGTGGGGACTGACTTCCATGTCAGTGGAGCAGTGAAGCCAACCTAGGTTTTAGTCTAAAGAGCCATCAAAGGTGCCGAATCTCTTTTAGGGGTCAGGTTTAGTATCTCTTTAGAATTCACATTAAACCTCAGGGCGAATTAACTCCTCTGGTGACATGGAAGCCAGTGGGTGCCACTGGAACTAAACTATCCTCTATGGTTTCTAGTGCTAAGGACAGCATCAGAGCTATGTTTAGAGGAAAGTGCAGGGAGTAACAACCTGTTCTCCTCATTAGCCTAATGCCATCTGAAACCTTTGGAAACAATGTGGTTTCAAGTGGGGCCTGCCATTTAAAAAATGTACTGAACATGCTTAGTTCTCAGTGGACTGTTTAAGGAGGAAAAGATTTATCCCCCCCATACATACTGAGTTTTTTGTTTTTTTTTTGTTGTTTTTTTTAAACTTTTGAAAACCATAGATAAGGAGCAGCAACATAAATAGAGGTAGTCGTCCTATGGTAGCAGCCTTTTGGCAGCTGCCCAATAATGCCAACTTTTGACACAAGGCCTAGGAGCCATCACTGAAGAGACCCTGCTTCCTATTACTCTAAAATCAAGGCATCCCAAGACAGAGTTGCTAATAGAGGAGTCGTTTCTTTCCATGTACATTCCAGTTGTTGTTGTGAGCATAACATTTGTGTGTGTGTGTGTGTGTGTGTGTGTGTGTGTTAATAAAAAACAAACAAAACAAAAAGCTTAATACAGGAATTCTTTAGTAATGTGGGGTTATTACTTAATCACAGGGAAAAATGGTATTCAGTAATAAACCAACTGCACAAGTTAAAAAAGGTACTCCCAGAATCCCCTAGATAGGATGGCCATTTCCCAAGTTCTAGCCAGTTCTTTAATTGGCAAACAGATATTCAAAGTTTGCTTGGGTGGAAATGGCCAGAGGTGGCACCTTGGAGGCCCCATTTGGAGTATTTCTGTCCCATCGTGCAGAGGGAAAATGGCATAAATGTTTGTTTTCTTCTTGATTTTAGAAACAGAAGAAACTTTACTGTTGTATTTTATTACTCTAATTACATATTTTCCTCTCCATTTTCATCCATCCCCACCCTTCTTTTTACATTTCAGTTCCAAGTGCTATGCCTCAGAACGTCTCCTTGGAAGTGGTGAACTCAAAGGTAAGTCAAGGCACACAGCCTCCTAGTCTAAAACAGCCATGACTATGTCTCCAGTTTCTATCTATATGTGTCTTTATAACCTGGCTAGCTCTTTTATCAGGCAGAGTGTTGCAGTCATCTCGTACAGCATATTTTGGGGGAGCAATAGTGGCTGCCTCCTTCCTCTTTAGACCCAATGTCCTACCTGTCCCTCTCTGTTAGAGAACAGGTCTGTGTATGCCACACAACCTGTCCTGAGCCTTTTAATTTTTTTATCCTGCCATTTCAAGTGTGGTTGAAGACATAATTTCCTAACAAAAAGTGAAGCACATTGCAATGGAAGCAGGTGGCTCCCACCTCGGTTGGGTGGCATATAGTTTTTAGTATGAATTTTAAAAGAGACATGCAAGGTGGGTATTTGCAGAGTAGGATTCAGCACCTTGGGGGAGCCTGTAAAATCTGGGGAAGATACAGTGCCCCATTGACATGGGGGCAACATCCACCTCTGGTTTCAACTGGCAGCCCAGTTTGTGGTTTGGGGCTGTGCAGCAGGTGTCTGGTTCTTCATCTCAGGCAGTTAAATACTATGCTTGCCCCTGCTATGTATGTATACCAGTATAAACACAAATTACTAGACAAATTACTAGGGATGCAGTGGCTTAGTGGTTAAGATGCTAATTCTGATGATCAGAAGATCAGAAGGTTGGCAGTTCAAGGCCTGAGTGCTGCATGATGCGGTGAGCTGCTGTCACTAGTCCCAGCTTCTGCCAACCTAGCAGTTCAAAAGCATGCACGTGCAAGTAGATTGATGGGAAGATAATAATGTTCATGTAGTCATGCTGGCCACATGACCACCAGAGCAGTCCTCAGACAATGCTGACTCTTTGGCTCAGTAACAGAGATGAGTACTGCCCTCTATAGTTGGCTACAACTAGACATTCATGTCAAGGGAATACCTTTACCTTTTTAACCTTTACTGGACATTACTATAGTCTCCTCCATCCAATTCAAGTGTGGAAAAAGGGGGGGGGGGACTCTCACAGCCCTAGATTTCCTCCTAGTATGTGTGGGTTTCCTACAACATCACTTTAACAGGTGTCAAAATGTGCCATTTTCTTCCATTATGTATTATAAGTGCGAACAATCTCAGGTTTTACATTGTTCTGGAAGTGCCTTGTTTGGTGACATGCTTGTTATCCCAACTTGATGAAAAAATATAGAAAATGCCTCTCCCCTTCTTAAACAAATCTGGTATTCATTGTGTCTTGGTTACATGTTTGTAGTGATCCACTATATAGTTTAACATAATCATTTTTAAAGCATTTATGTATTTGTTGTTGTGAGAAAAAAAGTGAATCCTCTATTCAGGTTTTTCTTAAAGTTAACAGGGTAACCTGGTTTAAATATTAAGCTATTGTGTAATCTCCATTTCGAGCAAATGATATACAAGGCATCCTTTTCAAGACATCTCTGTAAGGCAGGTATCTTGTGCTACTTCTCAGCATTCATGGACATGGTTCTGTCATGATTGTTATTGAATATTGGAGAGGATGTATATATTGATCATGTATAGGTTGAGTGTATGAGAAACATATAGAATCCTAATTGTTGTGGGTCCAATAGCATGTCATTAGGAGGGGGTTAGATAAATGGCAGGCTGGCCAAACAGTATATAGAGTAAAGGGATTCATGGCTTTATGATTCTGGAGAAGGCACTTGTTCTTCCTGTAATGGTTGAGGTATGTGGGGGATGTTATTTTTCTTTCCTTTATTGCAGTAGAATGGGAAAGCTAGGGATGCTGTGTAAGGGGGGAAATGGGTAAGAAGGGAACTATTAGAATTTGCTTTGTTTAAGAACAAAGTTTGGGAGCCAATAGCACAAGGGCAGCACTGGATAGTTCGATGGGTTAACATCAATGTAGTGTGAAGGGACTGGTTAGTTCCGACGTAGATGTTTTACTGGTAACTTCTGTCCAGGTGGCTTAAATAAAAGTCTTTTGTTTTCTATCACAGGAAGATGTTTTTCTGTCCATTGGGAACAGAGTTCACTAATTCTGACATTAGTAGATACCAGATTACACTTTTTGTTGTTGTTGCATACCTTCATGTGAATCCAAGTTATATTGAACATATTAATGTGTTTTCTTGGGAAGATTTATTCAGAGGAGGCTTGTCATTGCCTTCTTTATTAGGCTGACAGAGGGTATCTTGCCGAAGTCACCTGGTGGAATTCCAGAGTGCAAAACAGTCTATTTCTTTTTTTAAAAAAAGAGAGATTTTTTTTCCTAAAACACTTTGAATATTTAAAATATGGTTATTTTAATTTTAAAAAATGTTTTTGAAGTGTTTTTATCTTGTGAACTGCCTTAAGTCTCATTTTGGGAGAAACGCAGCATAAAGGTGAATAAATATATAAATAAATAAATATCAGGTAAAGGCTGCAAATAATTCTCCCTTCTTCATAGGGCTGGAGAATATATTCTAAAATATTTGGGAAATGGTAAAAACAACAACCATATTTGCCAATTTTTTAAAAGATTTTTTATTAAACATACATATGTAACATACATGACACATATATAACATACATAACATACATAATACATATGATTTCTGTAATAAAGAAAAGAGTAACAAAAAGAAGCAAGGAAAAAGAATTTGCTAATGACAAAAATTTTAAGAAACCCAGATGAAAGGAATCTTGCACTAATGAGAATCTTGGCAGTTTGGGACTGAACTGCAAAACTGGCACATGGTTGTTTTGCATAGAAACCAGCATTTTCTGCACATAAATAACATGTGCACACTGAAATATTATTTTCTGTGCAAATAATTTTGTAACTGAAGATTTATTCTGTGTAAAATTTGCATGTGGTTTATTTACTTACATAACATTTTCTGCATGAGAAATAGCATTTTCTGCAATGGAAATATTTCTGCTTAGAAATAATATTTTCTGCGCAGAAAAAAAGTTTCTTGCAAAGAGAAAGCTGCTATCTCTGTAAATCCACCACATGTGAATTTTGTGCTGAATCAGTCCCGAACTGAAAGAAACCTTCAAAAACTGCATGATTTTCAGTGAATTTGTCCCAATAGGGAGAACATTTGTTCAAATTATTCATTGCACCCTTCAAGGAGGAGTAAACAGTGGCGTCACTAGGGTTTGTGTGACCCCAATGTGGTAACTCATGCTGTCACCCTCCCTTCTGCCAGCCAGGCTGTCCTAACCAGACCAAGGTGACTTGGTGGAAGAGGAAACATGGCGGCACTCTGGGGGGTCCCTTACTCAGCTCTGACTGGCCCTTTCTTCCTCCTCTTCCACAGCAGCAGAGGCAGTGCTATACCTTTGATGAGGGTCACCACTCCACTCTGGACCTCTTCTTTGTGGGACCACCACTGCATCTTACCCTGGAGATACTCTAGCCAAGAGATGTTCCTCTCCATCTTTTGCCTCCTCTATGCAATTGGCAGTGGTGGTGGTGGCATCTCCATGAAATTGCTGCTACTCTGATGGGTAGAGGGGAACAGAGCATGATCCCTGAAGTAGTCCCACCACCACTGTAGCCATCTTGCACACCCAAGGAGGAGGTTGCCTCATGTACCCTCATATAGATATCCAGGGGGTGGGGTGGGACATCCCGCCAGGTGTTCACCCTTCTAAGCTATCACCTGGTGGGGTACACTTCCCCCCCCTGCCTAGTGATTCCCCTACTAATGAAGAATTGCATACCTACATGGTTTACATTCTCCACTAGGTTTCTTGTTGTGTTGGGAAACCCATCTTTTCCTGCAGAAAAGATTGCAGTGAGTATTCCATTATCTACCCAGCATGATTATGGGTCAATAAATGCACCTTATCATAAGCAAATGGTTTTTGAAATGGAGCAAATAATTGCTCTAATTGTGCTATGCAGATATTGTTGATTATCTATTTATTGTTCCTCATTATGTGCCTTGGCTATCCCAGATCCCTATAGTTTTTGTAATAAAAAAGACAGCTGAAAAGACATGATATATTTTTTTTCATGGCATAGGCCAAGGTGTTGCAGGTACCCAAGAGCCAGTTTAATTAAGAAAGCCACTCTGCTTTGCTAGAACTTAGGAAGTTATTAATTCTTGGCAAACAAGACTTTGCAAGGCAGTTGCTGACTTCAAGAAAGAGAGAGTGCCTCCTTCTGAGGCTTTTAATGAGGTGTTGCTCTTGTAGCACACTTGATGTTGCAACCTGGAATTTATAAGATAATACCACCTTTCCAACTTAGACATTAAAAGATTTCTTGTCATCCATAAAGAAGCTCATTTGTGTCCCGGAAGCCATGAAGAGATGTTCCCCTGGAAAAAAAAGTGATGTTCCTTCCCACCCCCAGTAAGTAATGAAACTCATTAATTGCCTTCTGTACTTTTTGTCTCTTAAAATAAGCCTTCACCAGAAAAACTGGCTAAGTTATTTTAGCCCACATTTTACTTTTAACTCAGTTGCTGTTTGTTGAGACCCAGAAGATTGTATTCATTTAACCAAAAAGTCTATGGAAACAAATGTGTAACTTGAGAAAGAGGCCATATGTGTGTGTGTATGTATACATTTATATATTTGTTGTATGTAAATGTCACTTTCCCCTCAAAGAACTCAAGTGTATACATCACGGGTAGGCAACCTTTCCCCTTTAAGGGCCGAGGGACTTCAGCTTCCAAAAGCCTCGGCCATGTTGGCCAATAGTCCCATGTTGGCCAATAGCTCCTGGGATTCTGGGATCTGAAGTCCTTCGGCCCTTAAAGGGGAAAGGTTGCCTACCCCTGCAATAAGATGTTATGCATTCATTGCAGTCAAAGAAGGTTTGTCATTCTCAGGAAAACCAAATCAGGGCTGGCTCTGTTATTAGCCAACACAAAGAATCCATTTAAAGAAGATGATTTCAGGTTGCTAGTTGTTGTTTGTTTGTCATTGTGTGCCTTCAAGTCATTTCTGTGGGGTGTAATTTAAGTTTCCCGTTAAAGGAAACAAAAATATACAAGTATGAAAGTTAAACTTGTTAGAGTCTAGCTTTCACTAGTAGAACAACAGAAATGTGGTCCCGTCTAAATATTCTAATATGCTTTCCTAAAGAATAAAGACTTAGAAAAACAACAAACATGCAGTTTGTAGTTTAAAAACAAATAATAATGACTTTAATAAATAAATACATAACAAACTAAGTCCTCTCCTAACTGGTGATGGTTTGGATAAAGAGCTGAAATCCCACCATCTTTAATACAGCAGGAAGACACTATTAACCTCATTCAGAGGAGACTACTGTATTGAGAGGAGACAGTTACTGTACTGAGAGACTAATAGGAGACTGTTTAGAATTCTGAGAGAAAGTCTATTAAACAGCCTCCAAGTGTGAGTGACAGAAGTCACATGTTTAGATAGAATGACATAGATAGAAGAAAGACCTTGTCTATCTAAGGAGGGAAAGCAGAATGCAGTCAATACATTTTCCAACAATTTCCGACTTATGGTGAGACTAAGGTGAAAATATAATAGGGTTTTCTTGGCAAGTTTTTTCAGAGGGATTTTGTCAATGCCATCATCTAAGGCTGAAAGTATTCCTGAAAGATGTTTTCCCCTGTTTATATGCCTACAAAGAAGGCAATTCATTACCTTCTGAGACAGCCTATTCCACTGTGAAACAGCTCTTACACTGAATTCTTCATAATGTTTTGGTGGGATCTCTTTTCTTGTAATTTGAATCCATTGTTTCTCCAGTATCTGGAGAAGTAGAAAGCAAGCTTGACCTGTCTTCGATGTGGTATTCCTTCAAATATTTAAAGATTGTTATCATGTAACCTCTTAGAGCCTTATTGCACTAGAAAAAAAAGTAGAAATTGAGCTGGATAGTAATAGCTTTCGCCATACCTTACTGCATGATGTCATAGCACTTCAGTTCTCATCCTGCAAAAGACAGTTGTAAAAACATGTCTTTTCGAGCTAGAAAAATCTGTTTGACAAAAGACACATTTTTACGACCATCTCCCATGGGAAAAGAACTGTGAAATTCTACAACAAGATGTGGTAAGGCATGGAGAAAGCCTCTACTCTCTGGCTCTGGCTTTGTTCCCATTTTGTTTTCCTGTGTAATAAGTCTCCTAGTCTTATATTGTCCAAGCTAAACCTACCCAGCTCACTAAAGGGGGATGCAGACCAGGGCGTCGGGGACGCCCTGGTCCTGAATGCCGCAGGACCGCGGCAGCCGGACCGCGGCGCTCCTGCGGCGACCCTAAAAGGAGCGGCAAATTGCCGCTCCTTTTACAAGACAGGGAAAGTGCGCCCTAAATGCGTAGGGCGCACTTTCCCTGACTTATCCTCCGCAGCGCGTCCGGTCGCTGCAGAAGGAGGTCATCCCTGGAGCGCCGGCAGTCCGGAGGGCCGGAAGCTCCGAGGACGACCTCAGGAAGAGGAAGGGACGCCGCGCGTGCGGCTGTCCCTCCTCTTCCGGGTCTCGGAGACGGCCATATTAGCTGTCTGCCGAGGCCCTAAGTTGTTTCTCATAAGGCTTGGTTCCAGACCTTTAAGCATCTTGGTCACCCTTCTTTGGATACGCCAAGTTGTCAATATTTTTCTTGAACTGTAGTGCTTTAATGTGCTACTGCATGCACAATGATCTCCATGACCAACTCCACTTATCCTGCTATCATCTGGATATGACCATTGTGCATTGCCCCCCCAAATCACTCTGCCTGTGTAGCACAACCTATATTTGTGTAATGGGATAGCAGTCATTCATGTTCATGTTCATGTCCTTGACTAAAATATTCTCCTTAGCATATAGAAAATATCCTTGCCCCCTCCCTTTTTTAAAAAAAAAATAATCCCACTGATGTCCTTTCCAATGAGTTGGTGCAAAGCCAAACTAGACTTGTCTTGAAAATATAAGGACACCTCATTTGAACTCCTCTTTTTCATCTGGAAATGATGAGGGATGTACACATCTTACATCTAATTTATTTATGAGTGGCAAAACAATCAATCAAATAGCTTCTTACATAATTCTTCTCCGACTGCACAGCAATATATTTTGGCTTGCTGAGCATACATTTGTAGACACAGCAACAAGGCTGCAGCACGGCACTTATCTTTTAAAACTAGGGTTGTTGTTTTTTTAAAAAAAAAACTGTGAAAGAAAAATCTTCATAAATTTAAATGTTGCAAAAATAATTCATGATGCATAATCCCCACCACCACCACCAGTCTAGTGGTAATGAAGAAATATTCTCAAATTAGATTCTAAACTTTGACAACAGTTCCTCCTGGGTACTGAACACGTTTTTACCAGCCTCTACTAAACTTATTTTATTTGATTTAAATGTCTGAATATCTTATCCTTGGACTGCAGGGCAGGTTGTATTATCTTTGGCTGCCTATTTATGGAAGTATGCTACTTCTAATAGTCAAGTTATACTCTAAAAAGGACAGTTTGGAAATGCTATATTTTAGGGTTTCAAATTCCACAATTCCCTAGCTAGCATGGCCAGTGTCTGGGATATTCTGGGAAGTATATTCCAAAAAAGCTGTGGCATATACACGCAGAATTGTCAGATATTGAGATTTAACACCTGGACTTTCCTAGACTTTCATCATAGAACAGAGCTAAGTTGCCACAAACCTGTATGCTCAGTAGAGATATAATTTAGACAGTTAAACACAGACAGACAGACATACAGACATAGTATTTTAGACCACAGCATTCATTTAATATGTTGCTTCACTGCATTATCATCTATCCTTTCTCCAAGGAATCCAGACTAGCATACATTTTATCATCACAACAAATCCGGGAAGTAAGGTTAGCTGATAGAGTGGATGCCCCTAAGCCATCCATTGAAAGCTTTGTGGCTGAGTATGGGTTTGAACCTTTATGTCTTTATTCTTAATGTGACAACTCAACAGCTAAACATCACTATATCCTTACTAGGAATGTGTTTTGGTTTGTTTGTTTGTTTGTATGTTTGTTTTTAAAAAGAGTCTCTGTCTTGATTTTGTTGAATTTTGGCCCCATCTGTTTCCTCCATTAAAGTATTTTGTGATTGGTTTTGAATGGTTTTTGAATGGTATATGTATTTTTGTTGTTGTTCCTGCACACAAGAGTTAAATAAGTGAAGATTTAAAACTCTAGACTACATATTGACAAGCAATAGAAATCCAGGGTATCAGACTGGTGGTGACCAGCCAACAAGCAAGAGCAGGTATGCTGAGCAGGTGAGAATCATAGGACAGATAAAACAAGAACAATCCCTCTAAGCTGTTTATTTCACAAACATTTTCCTAACTGTTCTTCGAGAAAACCAGAACTAACAGTATTTGCTTCCACTCAGTTCAGCCTGTAAAGTAAAAGGCAGGAAGGGGCAGTGTAATATAAAATTCAGCTTTAAGAGAAGGAAACAGCATATTTCCCTTCAGGCTTGTTGGAAATTAGTTGAAAACCAGTGTTTTATAACATTTTCTGACAGTACTGGAAATGGTTTTGATGAGGAAGCAGTGGAAGACTAGGGATGATTTCACACTGCAGCTTGGGAAGAGGATTCGCCCACGTAGAGGCATAGTTTGGAAAACTACCTTGAAACTAGATTTGTATTAAATTCGGTATGTTATCCTCCAAGGAGAGTTTACGTGTGCAATCCTTCATGTATCATTTCCTCCTGAGAGAGGATGATGAGATTTCCCCCACCTCACCCTACCTTCAGATAGGTCATAGACTGAGCCAAAGAAAAGGGTTGCCTGAGATCAAAATCCTACTGAACAAGAGTCTGAGATGAAATTTCCACTTGAAGCAATCAAATTCAAGGCAATAGTTTTCTGTTTTATTTTCTTTACTTTCTCCCTTCTTTGAAAAAAAGCAGGCTGGATATTAGATACAAACTGGTCCCTGTGTATTGTGGAAATGTTTCAGAATTATTTTCATTTTAATGAGAGAAACTAGGCATTTCTTAAGAACTCAGGTTCTCATAAATTGGACTGCCAATTAAAATTACCTCTTAACTTCATTGTAAGCAGCTCTGACTTCTATGCATAGGATTTTCTGATCAACTGAGGCAGCAATCCCAAATACACTCCCATGGGAGTAAATGCTATCCAGCACAGTAGGAAGCCATATTTCTGAGTAGACATGTATAGGATTGTTTATTTCATTGTGGGCAATCAATCCAAAAGGCCCTATGGTCAAAATGTAAGTCGTAACAAAACATGTGGATGAAGGAATTCACAGAATTGTAGGCTAGATTCCAAAGACCTAGCCAACCAATTTTGTTTGTACCATAAAAGCCTTGTGTGTGGATCATCTTGAGGTAGTACACCATTTTAAGTGTTCTCCTTTGTAAGATTTTCAATGACTATCTCTAATAGTCTTTAGGGGAAATCCTCCCAATTCAGGCTTATTACATCTGATGTGCCTGCCAATTTCTGGGAGTAATGTTAGGCCTAGTCTACATATGTGTGAGAAAGCAAAGTGATGTGATGGTAGATTGGATTCTATTACTTCAAGCTTCTAAATCTCAATCTCTCTTTTTTTAAACATTCCTGCAGTGTGTGTATGTGTATGTATGGTACCCTCAATTTGGCAGGGACATACCTGTTTAATCATCTGTCACTCAATTTATTTCAACTACTTTTAAAATATTCTAGTTTTCCCTCCTCCTCCCACTTTCCTCTTTTGTCCTAATTGTACATCCAATGCTGCAAAATGATTTCAAAGTGGAAAACTAGTTTGCACTTAGCTCAGCAGCGAGGAGAGCTAAAAAGAGGGTGGGATATTGCCCTTCCCTACAGACTCAGGCAAAAGCAAATTATTGCACCCTCTCTTAGGGGTGAAGCAGATGGGCAGGAAGGAGTGGCCAGAAGTTGCTCCCAGCCCAATAACCCCAGGGCTGCAGACAACACAAATCAAGGGGATTTGTGATGTATACATATATTGTTCACTCAATTGGACTTACCTGAGAGAAGAACTAGTTGGCAGATGCTAGCTAGAGTATCTCCAAGGCCAGGATTGTAGAGTGAAAAATTCCACATGTTATGTATTGATTGTGCTATGGAGACCTTGTGTTGCATAACAATGTTGTGTACCTAGGTGCACAATCAAATGCACAACTGAATGTGCAACCAAATGTCCGTTTAGCTGCATGATCAAATATACAACTGCAGGAGTACTGCCTCCAGTTTCAACAGAGGAAGAGGGGCTCTACAGATGGCCCCTAGGGAGCGGCTCCATGCCGCCCCTGGGAGCACCAAATCAGGGCCACAGCAACTGCAAGCCATGGACCCAATCTGGCACTTTGCCGCTCCAAAAAGAGCTGGCAAATGCTGCTCCTTTTTGGAGCAGCAAAAAGCTGCCCTTGCTGCTGCCGCGGTGGCTTTTCTGCGCTCCTTCGGCTCAGTGTGTCTGTATGCTGCGCTGTGCAGTGGGGTGTACGGCATCGGTGCAGAGTCGGGGCGGCCAGCGTGCAGTCACCACACTCTGACTCCAGCCCCAGGCTGGCCCTTTTAGCCAGTCTGTCCAGGGCAAGAAATATACATATTGGACAAGAATGGACATTTACTTGAACAATTGCATCGCATATGCAACTCTGTTTCCACAACCTTGAACTACAGCTGTTCTGCATTGGACAAAAATGTCCTACCTCTCCACCAAGAAGACCTTATGCATATAGCATCAGAATTCTGGTCTAAGTGTGGAGGATGAGGTTTAAAATTGGTAGTACCAACTGCCTTGTTATTTAACAGTAATAATGGAGAAATAGTCACATCTGCCTTTAAAAAAAAAGAAATAGGGTGAGGTTTGTTATTCATAACATGACTACAGTGGGACATAGAAAATAACTAGATGTTGTCAGTGAATGGGATGAAACATACAGTTTGACAGCTATGTTTGTTAAGTTTTGATGGGAGAGAAGTGATATATTATTGCAGAATCATTGCAAAATCATTGCAGAAGCACTGATCAGTTTGACACAATGTGCTTGGCTTCCTTGTCTTAAAACCAGCCTCCTATTAAATTTCTAATAAACTACCATGTTTGTAAATCCATCCAAACTGCTCATGCAATATTGGCTGAACACTCCTGGCCTAGGTTCAGAGATTAATGTTGTCACAAGCTGGATGAATATGGGTTTCTCCTGTTATGAATGGACTTTGATAGCACTATCAGTTCATAATTACAGTATTTAGAAAGCTTTTGGCTCTCAGTTAACCACATATGGATGTGGTTAACCACATAGGGATATCATATCAGTTAACTACATAGGGATGCAGTGGCTCAAATGGTTAAGACACTGTTGATTGTAAAATCAGCAGGTTGGCAGTTCAAGACTCAGGTGCTGCATGATGAGGTGAACTCCCATCATTAGCTCCAACTTCTGCCAACCTAGCAGTTTGAAAGCATGCAAATGCAAGTAGATAAACAGGTACTATTTCAGTGGGAAGGTAAACAGTGTTCTGCGCAATCATGCTGGCCCCATGATCACAGAGTAGTCTCTGACAACGCTGGATCTTTGGCTTAGTAATGGAGATGAGCATCGCCCCCTATGGTCAGACACAACTTGACAACCTTGTCAACGAGGAATACCTTTACCTTTTTAACCACATATGAGCAATACTATATAAACCTATGTTCACCCAATACTTTTTAAGTCTGAGAAAGAATCTGAACTTAAATTATACCCACACTCTTGTTGTTAACTGTCCTCGAGTCAATCTCAACTCATGGTGACCCCATGGATGAGACATGTCCCAGACCCTGTCCTCCACTGCTCTGCTAAATTCCTGCAAACCCTTAATACCCATGATCTCCTTAATAGAGTCCAACCATCTAGCATGTGGCCTTCCTCTCTTCCTACTTCCCTCTACCTTACCCAGCATTATTGTTTTTTCCAAAGAGTCATCTCTTCTCGTGATATGTCCAAAGTATGACAGTCTCAGTTTGGTCATCTTGGCTTCCAGGGAGGTTTCCAGTTTAATCTTCTCTAGGACTCACTTGTTTGTCCCTGGGATCCTCAGCACTTTTCTCCAGCACCACATCTCAAAAGAATTGGTTTTCTTCCATGTATGGATCATCTTTCTTAACTGTCCAGCTCTCACATCCATACATGATAATCGGGAATACAATGGCTTGCATGATTCTAACTTTTGTTCTGAGTTGCATATTTTTGCATTTTAGAATCTTTTCTAATTCTTTCATAGCCACTCTCCCCATTCTTAGTCTTCTGATGTCCTGACTGTAGTCCCCATTTCTGTCAATGTTTATTCCAGGTATGGGAACCCACACTCTACCTGCTACATTTCCCCAAGCAGGGATAATGGAACGCTCCCCTGAAAACAGGTGTTGATTCACCCTAACTAACCAAACATAAAGTTTTGCAAAATTTTTATATGACATCTAAAATATTTTGGAAAATCAATTCTCAAGTTAGCACATATATATGCTTCAGGCCTTCTTGAAAGCCCATCTCTGCACTATCTTCTTACATAGGTATGATAGATCCTTGCCTTTCTTCTTTGTAACTGGGTTAGGAAACACTAAAAAAGAGGTGCATGCATGATAGTCTTGATGAAAGGCAATGAGGAAAATTACTTCCTTTCATTGAATTTAGTACCACATTGAGTCTTGAAGACTGGAATCCCTCTCCAACAGAATATAAGTCACAATAGAGGTGCATTGAACTGTTGTCAACTCTGTGTAACAGTTAGTGAAGCGAAATGACTGATAGTAAATCTACTTGAATACTCACATTTCCAAAGCAAAATATATTTCAGTGGCTAATCCAAATCTTCAACCACTATGGGAAGTAGGATTAGTAAGAAAAGGCAAGAGACAGAATTGGTGTTTTGATGTTGAACCCAAATGAAAAAAATTTGATAAATAACTTATAGCCCATCATGGATACCAGCTGAACTTATACCCCATATATTCTGATAGCTCATGGTTCAAGTATGTCTTATATTCTGATAGTGTATGGTTTCCATCCCTGAAAGTCAGGTTGAGGCATTGGAAGGCATGTCCCTGCAATAGAGTGTTTCCATTGGTAGAACATTGGTAGAGCAAGGTTGGTTGGTTCCTCCCCCTATAATACCCCCATAAACATATGCTTCTGCCAGTTCAGTGGGGGAAATAGAGAGACAGGGGTGATCACTGGCAATCACCTTTGTTCTCCTTTCTACCAGCAGGAATCCTCCAAGTTTTAGACCAATTTAGTCCTTTAGAGATATTGATGGTGCTATTGATGGTCCTGAATCATATTCCCAAAATTGGTTGAACATCTGCAGTATCACCTATAAAGTATGGGCTACAATCCAGGGAGGAGTCATTGCTCTGCTAACATGGGAGCCACTAGCCAGCACTGATTTCCACGATGTGTTTCACTCCAAACATCTCTCAGTGCATATAGTAATGTAATAACAACAAAAACCAAAACAGAACAATGATAATGCCAAAATAATAATAATAACATTTTCAATATGCATTTAAGTAGTGTTTCATTACAATAAAATAGCATTTCATTTCAGTAATGTCATCACTTCAATAAGACACATTTTAAAAAAGTTCTCATTTAAAAAAAAAACTATCAGTGTCTCCGTAGACATTTTAATAACATCTCATTTCAGTTTTTTTTCATCAAACAGATTTCAATATACACTAAAGTAACAAGGGGAAAAAAAGCCAAAGCTGCAGCAGAAGATGAGATTCAGTAAGATGAGACTCACCTCTGCTACATAGTTAGGTGTACATAAAATTCTTCTTCATGGTCTCTGTGACACACAAATGAGGTTATCCGCAGATGACCACTCAGAGAACTACAGTTACAGGTATGCAAGCTATCCCTCTTCTTTGTGGTCTCTATTAATCACATAGATAGGTTATCCTATGCTTGCACAGTGCAATGTGCAGGGGCAAGGTAACCTTATTTATGTGAGCTCATAGATGACCACTTGAAGAAATACAGTTACAGGTATGCAAACTTTCTTTATTTAATATAACAGGTCTTATAGGATTCCAGCCAACATCATTGCTTGGGGCAGGTGTCCCAAGCCCTACTGTTGTGTGTTCATATGCCCATGTGCATACAGATATTGTACTGTAAACACTATTTTAGTAGTTCATATAGGTTGGCCAAGGAGGGTAAATGTAGAAATGGGAAAGTTGCCCATGCTAGGCCAGAGAACTGTCCCATCATCACAATTTAATAAATTACTGTATAGTAGCACTTTGAAATAATGAGCAGTGTAAAAAACAGTACAGTAATGAGTTGCTGTTTTGCAACAAAGGTGTAACACAGTTACATTGCTAAATGAATCTAGCATATATTATTTATGTACCACCCCATCCACAAAAAGGGAAACAAGAGACTACAGCAACTATAGAACCATAGCACTGATCTCCCATGCAAGCAAAATCTTGCTCAAAATTCTGCAATATAGACTCCAATCATACATAGAGAGAGAAATCCCAGAGGTCCAAGTGGGGATCAGGAAAGAAAGAGGCACAAGGGACCACACTGCAAATATACGATGGCTAATGGAGCATACCAGGGAATTCCAAAAGAAAATCAGCATGTGCTTTATAGACTGTAGCAAAGCCTTTGACTGCATAGATCATGAAAGGCTATGGAATGCCCTTAAAGACATGGGAGTGCCAACACATCTGATAGTCCTGATGAGGAATCTGTACTCAGGACAAGAGGCTACTGTCAGAACAGAACACGGAGAAACAGAATGGTTCCCAATCAGCAAGGGAATTAAACAAGGCTGCATCCTTTCACCCTATCTATTCAACTTATATGAAGAACATATTATATATATATATAAAAAAAACAGGCTTGGACACAAAAAGGAGGAGTGAAAATAGGAGGAAGGAATATCAACAATCTAAGATATGCAGATGACACCATAGTACTAGCAGACATCACATACCTGGAACACCTACTAAGGAAGATCAAAGAAAAAAGTGCTAAGGCAGGCTTAATGTTGAACATAAAGAAAACAAAAATAATGACCACCGAGGACCTTCAGAAGTTCAGCCTATACAATGAAGAAATAGAAATAGTAAAAGAATTCCCATATCTGGAATCAAACATTGATAGAAATGGGGACTGCCGTCAGGAAATTACAAGACTAAGAATGGGGAGGGTGGCTATGAAAGAACTAGAAAAGATTCTAAAATGCAAAGATATACAACTCATCACAAAGGTTTGAATCATACAAGGCATTATATTCCCTATTACCATGTATGGATGTGAGAGCTGGACAGATAAGAAGATGATAGGAAGAAAATCAATGCATTTGAGAGAATGTGGTGCTGGGGGAAGAGTGCTGAGGATCCCATGGACAACCAAAAGTACAACAAATGGTTCTTAGAGCAGATCAAATAGGAAACCTCCCTGGAAGCCAAGATGATCAAACTGAGACTCTCATACTTCGGTCATATCTTGAAAAGAGAGGACTCTTTGGGGGGGGGGGAACCAATAATGCTGGGGAACATGGAGGGAAAGTAGGAAGAGAGGAAGGGTGGTCTCTATTTAGGAGGTCATGGGTATTAGGGGGTTTCCGGAATTAAGCAGTGCAGTAGAGGACAGAGGGTCTTGGAGATGTCTCATCCATAGGGCCGCCATGAGTCAAGAGTCACCCTCTTAGAGTCATTCATCATTACACTGCAATGATACACACACACACACAGTGATTCTGTCGCTGATGGAGAATGGAGAGGAGCAGGGAGTCATAGAATCATAGAGTTGAAAGAGACCATATGGGGTCATCCAGTCCAATCCCCCTGCCATGCAGGAAAACACAATCAAAGCACCCCCAACAGATGGCTATTCAGCCTCTGTTTAAAGACCTCTGTTTAAAGGCCTGTGTCAACCAAACAGGATGATACAAGGTTAGGGAGAACACAGGCCTTATATCCCATGCTGAGAACCCCATACTGAATTTCTGCATGCAGAACTCATATGTTACATGTGACCATGTAGAATCCTTTCCTTTGTCTGTTTCACAGTGTTGCTATCTCTGATTAATTTTTTGCTGCAAACCAACAGGGATAAAATCTGAAACTGCCTGCATGCAAAGCAAAGCATAAGCTCTTTCACTGAGCTATGCCCTCCTCCCAGTAAGCTGACTTGAGTGCATGCACACTGAAGCTAGCTGGTGGGCAAATTAGTCATTTGACCACTTGGCATCTGTTCAGCTCACCCATCAGCATCTTGCTGAGCTTCGCACAATGTTTAATTTACTTAAATGCACTGATTAGTGAGCTGAGAGAAGTACCACTTTTGTGTCATGTGATCAGCTGAACAAAAATTGGGGGGGGGAGGGGACACTCAAGGACATCTAGGCATACATAGATTTGTATGTAAAAGAGCCCAATGGAAGCAATTTGGGAATGTTCTTCCATGTTTTTGTGGTGATGAAATGGAATCTGAAACTGGGAACCAGTTGAAGCTGTGGGCAAGCTATTTCATTATTTTAGTTGTTTAATTGAAACATGTATATCCCACCTTATATCGAGAAATCTAAGGGTGCAATAAAATCAGTTGAGTCCACATAAAAAATTTAAAACAACAAAAATAATGGACACAAACTACACACATATTAAGCGATTTCACTGGTTTAAGCAAAGAGTTTAAAATAAGTTAAAATGGTCTAAGACAATCGAACACTATTTGTATGTGGAATGATAGAATCATAGAATCGTAGAATCATGAAGTTGGAAGAGACCACAAGGGTCATCCAGCTCAACCCCTCGTCATGCAGGAACCACAATCAAAGCACCCCCAACAGATGGCTATTCAGCCTCTTTTTAAAGACCTCCAAAGAAGGAAGCTTCATCACTCTCTGAGCTGCTCCATCCTCAATGTGACACCCCTTCCAATATTTAAACAGGGCTATCACATTGCCTCTTAACTTTCTCTTTTCCAGGCTAAACATACCCAGCTCACTACATTGCTCCTCATAGTGCATGGTTTCCAGACCTTTCTTCCTTTTAGTCGTCCTCCTCTGGACATGCTCCAGCTTGTCAACATCTTTTTTGGACTGTGGTGTCCAGAACTGGACATTGCATTCTAGGTGAGGCCTGACCAAAGCAGAGTAGAGTGGTACTATGACATCCTAAGACTGGTCTGGCATGACCTTTTTTTGAGAAACCCCTGTTGACTTTTTTTGTACTATAGCATTCCCTTCTAAATGCTCACATACACTTTTTGATGATCTGCTCTAGAATCTTGCCTGGTATTGAGGTCAAGCTAACCGTTGGTGGTAATTGTTTGGGTCCTCTTGCCCCCCCCCCCTTTTAAAGATGGGGACAAAATTTTACCTCCTCCAGTCCACTGGGACTACTCCTGTTCTCTAGGAATTCTCAAAGATTATTGCCAGTGACTCTGAGATTACTTTTGCCAGTTGTTTTAGTATCTTTGGATGTAGTTCCTCTGGCCACGGAGACTTCAGTTCATTTGGATTAACCAGGTATTTCTGTACTTGCTTTTTACTTATTGTGTGCTGCATTTCCGTATTGTATCCTCTACTCCACTATCCTCAGGTTGGCACCTTTTTCCTTTTGTGAGAAGACTGAGGCAAAGAAGGTGTTGAGTAGTCCTGCCTTTTTTCTGTCTTCTTTTAACATTTCACTAGTTTCTCCACACAATGGAGCCTGGGATGAAATCAGTTAGGCCAAATGAGATATGCAAAGTGGAAGGAACAATACAGGACTCTCCCCAGACCTTTTCTAGCAAAGAATAAAATGGCACACCCTCCTGTTCCATGCATAAAAAATGGTCTGGACTAGCAACTGAATCTTTGTTTAAAACTGCCAAAGGGAAAGCATCCTCTAGCATACCACATTTTCTGGTGTATAAGACGACTTTTTAACCCCAGAAAATTTTCTCAAAAGTCGGGGGGTCGTCTTATACACCGGGAAGAGAGGAAGGCCAGGAGAGAGGAAACCCCCCCCCCTCAGCCTGGCTGCCATTTTGTCTCCCTCTTCCTCCCTCTCAATGCATTCACCGCACTCGGCTGGGCGAGACCCTCAGGAAGATCAAGGAGGAGGAGACGGCGGTGGTGGCTTGGCCTGGGGGAAGAGGAGGAGGAAGTGGGCAGAGGCATGGTGTTTCTGGGAGGGCCTCCCTTCCTCCCTCACTGCCCTGGGCTGGTTTGCCCTCCTCTGCCCTGTCCATCCCACCTCTCTACAGGGAAGGATCTGTAAAAAACCAATGGGTGGCCTTGGGCAAGTCACACTCTCCCAGCCTCAGGGGAGGGCCTCAGCTTCCTTCCCTCCCTTCTTTCCCCCCTTCCTTCCCTCCCTTCTTTCCTTTCTTTCATCCCTCCATTCTTTCATTCCTCCCTTCCTTCCCCTCATGAAACCCCCCCCCATGGGAGGAGGAGGAGGAGGAGGAGGAGGAGGAGGAGGAGGAGGAGGAAGAGAAAGAGTCAGGGAAGCCCCCTTGCAGGGCAGGGATGCCCTCTTCTTCTTCCTCCTCCTCTTCCTCCTCTCCCAAGAAGTCCCACCCCTCTCTGGGGCCCTGGCACTGGCCAGCCTTCCTCCACTTCTTCCTGGTAGCGGACGAAGCATCTCATGGGGGGGCCGGGCTGGGCTGGGCTCCCTCCTTCCCTCATGGAACCTTGGGAGGGAAGAGGAGGAAGAACAAGAAGAATAATAGGAAGATGGGATTGACTTCTGGCAACTCAAAGACGAACCTATCCTGGGGTTTCCTGGGAAAGGTTTGTTCAGAAAGGGTTTGTCATTGCTTTCCCCTGAGGCTGAGATAGTGTGACTTACAATAATGTTATTGTTGTTATTGTTAAAATCATAGAATCATAGAATTATAGAGTTGGAAGAGACCACAAGGGCCATCCAGTCCAACCCCCTGCCATGCAGGAACTCCCAATCAAAGCATCCCCGACAGATGGCCATTCAGCCTCTGCTTAAAGATCTCCAAGGAAGGAGACTCCACTACTCTCCGAGGGAGTGTGTTCCACTGTCAAACAGCCCTTACTGTCAGGAAGTGCCTCCTAATGTTGAGGTGAATCTCTTTTCCTGGAGCTTACATCCATTGTTTCGTGTCCTAGTCTCTGGAACAGCAGAAAACAAACTTGTTCCCTCCTCAATATGACATCCCTTCAAATACTTAAACACAGCTATCATATCACCTCTCAACCTTCTCTTCTCCAGGCTAAACATCCCCAGCTCCCTAAGTCGTTCCTCATAGGGTTTGGTTTCCAGACCCTTCACCATTTTAGTTGCCCTGCTTTGGACACGCTCCAGTTTCTCCACATCATTTTTGAATTGTGGTGCCCAGAACTGGACACAGTATTCCAGGTGAGGCCTGACCAAAGCAGAATAGAGTGGCACTATTACTTCTCTTGATCTAGACACTATACTTCTATTGATGCAGCCTAAAATTGCATTGGCCTTTTTAGCTGCAGCATCACACTGTTGACTCATGTTCAAGTTGTGGTCTACCTGAACTCCTAGATTCCTTTCACACATAGTCTCATTCAGCCAGGTGTCCCCCATCATATATCTGTGCTTTTCGTTTTTCCACCCTAAGTGCAGTACCTTACATTTCTTTGTGTTGAATTTCATTTTGTTAGCTTTGGCCCAGCTTTTTAGTCTGTTCAAGTCATTTTGAATTTTGAACCTGTCCTCTGGGGTATTAGCTACTCCTCCTAATTTGGTGTCATCTGCAGATTTGATAACTATGCCCCCAATACCATCATCCAAGTTATTAATAAAGATGTTGAATAGCACTGGGCCCAGGACAGAACCCTGTGGCATCCCACTGGTCACTTATTTCCAGGTTGAAAAGGAGCCATTGTTGAGCACCCTTTGGGTTCGGCCAGTCAACCAATTACAAATCCATGTAACAGTTACTTTGTCTATCCCACATTTTAGCAACTTGTTTGCAAGAATGTCATGGGGAACCTTGTCAAAGGCCTTACTGAAATCAAGATATACTATATCCACAGCATTCCCTTTATCTACCAAGCTGGTAATTTTATCAAAAAAGAGATCAGATTTGTCTGGCATGACTTGTTTCTCTGAAACCCATGTTGACTTTTTGTGATTATGGAATTATCTTCCAGGTGTTCACAGACTCTTTAATGATCTGCTCCAGAATCTTTCCGGGTATTGATGTCAGGCTAACTGGACGATAATTATTGCGATCCTCTTTTTTTCCCTTTTTTGAAGATGGGGACAATGTTTGCCCTCGTTTGCAAATGTTGTGTGCCTTCAAGTGGTGTCTGACTTCTGGTAACTCAAAGACGAACCTATCCTGGGGTTTCCTTGGTAAAGTTTGTTCAGAAAGGGTTTGTCATTGTTTTCCCCTGAGGCTGAGAGAGTGTGACTTCCAAGAATGTTGTTGTTGCTGTAGTTGTTATTGTTCCTGACTTATGGGTTTTCTTGGCAAGATTTGCTCAGAGAAGGTTAGCCATTGCCTTCCCCTGAGGCTGAGAGTTTTTGACTTGTCCAAGCTCTCCCAGTGGGTTTCATGGCAGAGTGGGGAATCAAACCCAGGTCTCCAGAGTGGTAGTCCAACACTCAAACCACTACACCATGCTGGCTCATATTCCCATGTACTACCTATGAAACAATTGCAGACTTTTTTGTTGTTCTTGTGTGTCTTAAAGTCCTTTCCAACTTATGGCGATCCTAAGGCAACCTTATCATCGGGTTTTCTTGGCATGTTCCTTTAAATGGGGGTTGCCATTACCATCCTCTGAGGCTGAAAGTGTGTGACATCCCCAGGGTCACTTACTTTGCCGCAAATTGTACATACCCCAGAATACATCACCTAGTGTATTGGCAGTCCTTCCCCCCAACACTTTCTCATTTCCCCCCAACCTTTTCATAGCTGGGAGATGAAAATAATTTGTAAAGCAGCATTTAAATCTGGACTATTTTTTAAAAAGTAAGGTCCAAAGCACACTGCAGAAATAAATGTTAGGGAACATGGGAGCTGTAGTTTGTTGTGTTTATAAGTGACAGTTTTTCTGTTAAGTACCTGCATGTCATAATAATAATAATAATAATAATATTTATTTGTATACCGCCCTGTGGCGAACCAATCCGGGCGGTTGACAACAATAAAATATGACAAGATTAAAATATAACATTAAACATTATAATCCCTCCCCCCCTTAAGAAAGTATTAAACAATATAACAAATTAAAAGCACAATATAAGAACATAAAACCATAATTAAAACCACCTAAAAACCCTGATGTCCCTCTGGAGATCCTCAACCATCACTAAAGATGGGGCCACGGGAGGAATGAGGGGATCAGGAAGCCTGGGCCGGGATGGTTAATCTGGAAAGGCCTGCCGGAAGAGATCCGTCTTGACAGCTTTTTTAAAGCTGTCTAATGATGTCAACTGACGGATCTCATCCGGCAGGTCGTTCCAGAGTTTGGGGGCGACAGCAGAGAACGCCCTCTGGGAGGTCGCTGCAAGCCTAGATTTTAAAGGCTGCAGTAAGTTCCTCCCAGAGGACCGGAGAGCGCGGGGAGGATTGTACGGGAGGAGGCGGTCCCTGATATAGCTTGGACCCAAGCCATTTAGGGCTTTAAAGGTAATAACCAACACCTTGTACTGGGCCCGGAAGCTGATAGGCAGCCAGTGGAGGGACCTCAGAACCGGAGTAATGTGGTCCCTCCTAGATGTACCAGAAACAAGCCTGGCTGCCATATTTTGTACCAACTGAAGCTTCCGAACCAAGCACAAGGGTAGCCCCAAGTAGAGCGCATTACAGAAGTCCAGGCGTGAGGTTACCAGTGCGTGCACAACAGTTTCGAGATCCCTTACTTCCAGAAAAGGGCGCAGCTGGCGTACCCCCAGACTGCGAACACAGTCACTGGAGGAGAGTGTGACCCCATCCAGGACTGGAGGTTGCAACCCAATTCTTGGTTTCGGGGCCGCTACCGTGAGCACCTCCGTCTTGTCTGGATTCAGTTTCAATCTGTTTTTCCTCATCCAGCCCATTACCGCCTGAAGACATTCATTGAGAGAAGAGATGCCATTGGAATTCGAGGCCGACGAACGAGACACGGAGAAATAGATTTGGGTGTCATCAGCGTACTGATAACACCCAGCACCATAACTCCGTATTATCTCACCCAGCGGCTTCATATAGATGTTAAATAACATCGGGGACAAAATAGCCCCCTGAGGAACCCCACAAGTGAGGTTCCTCTTACTGGAGCTACAGTCCCCAAGCAGCACCCTCTGGGACCGACCCGAGAGGAAGGACCGGAACCACTGCAAAGCAGTGCCCCCGATACCTAACCCCCTCAGGCGGTCCAAGAGGATGCCGTGATCTATAGTATCGAAAGCCACTGAGAGGTCTAGGAGCACCAACAGGGTCACACTACCCCTGTCGATGCTCAGACGCAGATCGTCGGTCAAGGCAACCATGGCAGTCTCAACCCCAAAGCCTGTCCTAAAGCCGGTTTGAAATGGGTCTAGATAATCGGCTTCATCCAAGACTGCCTGGAGCTGAAGAGCAACCGCCCTCTCGATCACCTTGCTCAAAAATGGCAGCAATGACACAGGCCTATAGTTCTTCATATCCAGGGGGTCCAGGGAAGGCTTTTTTAGGAGCGGCCTAACTGCCGCTTCCTTTAAACACGATGGAACATGTCCTTCCCTGAAGGATGCATTGACGATATCCGTGAGGAATCTCATCAATGCATCCCCCCCCTGGACGGCCAGCCATGATGGGCAAGGGTCGAGAGGGCAAGTCGTCTTCCTCACCTTACCAAGCAGCTTGTCCACGTCCTCGGTACTCACAGATTGCCACTGATCCAGTAGAACTACATCGGCGGAGTCACTGGACGCCTCGCCTATCGACTCTGTTTCAATGGTGGCATCTAAGTCGGCTCTTATCTGAGAGATTTTGTCTGCAAAGAAGTTGTTAAATGCGTCACAGCAGGCCGTCGTCGGGTTAAGCAAGGGATTTGGCGCAGGGGACACCTGCGTCATCTCCCTCACCACCCTAAACAGCTCTGCTGGACGGGACTCTGCAGACGCAATACGTGCAGAGGAGAAAGCTCTCTTCGCTGCACGTATTGCCTCCCAATAGGAACGAAGAAAGTTCCTATGGCGAGTTCTATCAGATAAGAGACGAGTCTTCCGCCACCTGCGCTCTAGCCGTTGTCCAAACCGCATTTGAATTAAGATTGCCATATTGAAATAAAATCTGATGTTTTTTTTAATTTTATTTGGTGTGCATTGGAAGAGGGGTAGTCTTATACAGCAAGTATATCCCAAACTCTATATTTTTAGCTGGAAAAGTTGGGAGTCGTCTTATACGCCCAGTCGTCTTATATACCAGAAAATATGGTGTATAAAGGGATCATTCTATCTTAGAGATATAGCACAAACTCTCTCCTCTCACTTCTCTCATCTAACACCATGCTCCTAGCTAATATCTTCAGCTTGCATCATAATCTTACTCTGTGTAATGGTAGGGACAGTAGGGACAAACCTGGATTGGTGGCCATTGCTGGCTGAATAAACCTTTTGCACCTCCCTAACTCCTGAGCAAATTCATTAATTTCCCCTGAAAGTGGAGGAAGTGATAAGATTTGTAAAGAGTCTGAGAGAATCTTCCTGGGACACCGACTCAGCTTCATGGCTGAACTACGCTCTCCTAGTCTATCTGAAACGCTAATCGCTAGGTTATACTGACTTATAGTTCTGCAAATTTGTCTTTTATGCTAAGAAGTGAAATAACTGTGTCTTAGACTGGTAGCTCATGGCCTCTAGAGCACATTTTGAATTCCAAAACCAAGAGAACATCAGTTTTGTTCTTGTTGTCCCTGCTTTCAGCAAAGTTATCACTTGTAGGTCAAGTCTGAAGAATGGGGGAGTGATATTCCATTTAGATAATAAAGTTGTACTCAAGGCAGTGAGTAAACAACTCCCTTTATCATAGTCATTGATGCAACTAGATGGGGCTTTTATGCTGAGGAGTACAAACCAGAGTGTGCATATCCATGCTACCTAAGGCCAAGAGGATTTAGACACCTGGGCAGGATATCATTGCTACTGAAAAAGTTCCACTTTGAGATACTGCAAATGAACATGTTTGTTCAAGTGTGATCATGCAAAGGGATCTTGCAGCGCCTTTGAGACTAACTGTGCGAAAGAGCTTTCATAGATTTGGTCTATTTCCTCAGATACAGAGCAAGTCTATGAATGCTCATGCAATAACTTCTTTCACACAGTTAGCTTAAAAGATGCTGCAAAATCCCTTTTACATACTGATATTCCAGAGTAACACAGCTACCGTATTTTCCGGCGTATAAGACGACCCACGTATAAGACGACCCACCCATTTTTCCAGTCAAAATATAGAGTTTTAGCACCTGTATCCTCATTATCCTTATATCTGGCATATAAGACAAACCCCCCCCCCCCACTTTAGCCACAGATTTTGCAGGTAAAAAAGTAGTCTTATACGCAGGAAAATAAGGTATGTCCCTGAATTCTATACCCAACTGTGAGCATGTGTATCTTGGAAGCGACTTTCCACAAAATTGAAAATGTTAACTACTCAGGCAACAGAAGATGCTTCTAGTAGGAAGGGATTTTTGTTTGTTTTTTAATTAGGAAAATGGCTGAAAAAAACATATTTCTCAACAGCTGAGAAACCCAAATAAAAAGACATTTGGTCCGATGAGAAACAATTTGGGACTTATTCTGTTGAAATTTTGCACATGATATTTCTGAGCAGGAAGCATCATTTTCTATGTAGAAAATAATATTTCTGTTCAACAATACTGCCTCATTTGACCCTCATATGGAACATTATGCCCTTTTTGGAGTGATGTGAAGACTTCTCTTGTTCTTCCTTACAGAATTTATTTCTTCATTTATTAAGTGCTTTTTTTTTTAAAAAAAAAAATCCTACTACTCTTCTGATTTGGTGCTACTTTTAGTGCTGGTATAATAACAGTATGGTCATTTTGAAGAAAATGCAGAAAATCTAATAGCTGTACGTGTTGAAGGCTTAAATTCCTGATTTGCAGGAACTGCATTTAGATAACAGTGATTTCCCCCACAGCTAGGTAACATTATCTTTCTTTTACAGCCATGGTATTGCGATCCTTGAATCTTATGAATGGGAAGTGGGATATGAATATGGCAATGGCCTTTGACTTTCCTGATAGATATAGGAACACTTTGAATATTGTGAAGTCGTAGGCTTTCATGGCCGGCATCCATAGTTTTTTGTGGGTTTTTCAGGCTGTGTGGCCATGTTCTAGAAGAGTTCCTTTCTGAAGTTTTGCCAGCATCTGTGGCTGGCATCTTCAGAGAAATTCTCTGAAGTTGCCAGCCACAGATGTTGGCGAAACGTCAGAAAGGAACTCTTCTAGAACATGGCCACATAGCCTGAAAAACCCACAAAAAACTTTGAATATTGATTTAGGGCTACTCATTCCTGTTGAGTATTTTTGCTCTTTGCCCCCTGTGAGAACCATACCCACAGGAGGAATTGACGGTCAGCAGAGGCTTTAAAAATCTGCCTCACCGCCTCTCCGTTAGCACCGCAGGAGGGAATGATGGCCGGTGAAGGCTTTAAAAATCAGCTACACCGCCCCTCTACCAGCACCGCAGGAGAAATTGATGGCCGGCAAAGGCTTTAAAAATCTGCCTCACCACCTCTCCACCAGCGCTGTAGGAGGAACTGACAGCTGGCAGAGGCTGTAAAATCTGCCTCACCTCCTCTCCACCACTGCTGCAGGAGGAATTGATGGCTGACGAAGGCTTAAAAAATCTGCCTCACCGCCTCTCCACCACCGCTGCAGGAGGAATTGACAGCCAGCAGAGGCTTTTAAAAAATCTGCCTCACTGCCTGTCTACCAGTGCCGTGGAAGGAACTGACAGCCGGTGAAGGCTTTAAAAACCTGCCCTTCGGAACATCTGGGATAGGAGCACGCCGCAGTGGCTGTGGTGGCTGATTCAAGTGGCCCTGACAGAGTCTACTCAGTTCTTTCCTACCAGTCTGACATTAACAGGCGTGATTTTTCCTGAAGTGGTGTTTGGCTGCACTCAACTCCACTACTATTGTGGTGGTATCGTTGGAAGAGGGGTGTGTGTGAGGGAGATAGGTAGCCTGCCTATCACTGGCACTATTCACAGCAACACTGTTGAGAGAACATTGGGCAGAAGACCATCTAGCTGCCTCAACATCTTCTCTTACAGGGGCCGGGAATGATCTGGGAGCGGGAATTGAGATTGTGCGGGGGAAAGGAAGGTATGGCAGGACAGAGTGAAGGGATGTTACAAAAGAAGGTGGGATCAATGTCTGAAAGCTAGCCCGCCTTCAGTTCACTCTCTCCCCCGGAATGGATTGGAGAGCATACCAATTATTCCACAGACCCTTCCTCTGCTCCTCTGCAATGCCAGGTCGGTCAAAAATAAGACTCATATTATTCATGATCTCCTTTTAGATGAAGCCACCGACCTGGCTTGCTTTACTGAGACGTGGTTGGGAGAAGCCAGCGCGGTGACTTGGACGCAGGCTCTCCTGGCAGGTACTCAGTCAGTGAGCAGGTAAGGAGAAGTGGGCGGGGGGGCGGGGGCGGAGTGACTTTAGTTCATAAAAACAACCTGACCTTGACCAGGATGCCTGTCCAGAACACAGAACACTTTGATGCATGTACCTGAGCCTGAGGACTAGGGATAGTTTGGGGATTCTGTTAGTATACCAGACACCCCATTGTCTAAAAGACTCCCTAACTGAGCTGACACAGCTGGTCTCAGAGTTGCTGTTGGAGTTGCCCAGACTTTTAGTTTTGGGCGACTTCAACATCCCACTCAAGACCAGCCTGCTAAATTTAACTGGTGCGGCTCAGTTGGAGCCCTGGTGGTGCAGTGGTTAAATGCCTGTACCGCAGCCACTCACTCATAAACCACAAGGTTGCGAGTTCAATACTAGCCAGGGCTCAGGCTAGACTCAGGCCTGCATCCTTCTGAGGTCACTAAAATGAGTACCCAACTGTTGGGGGGCATTGAGCTTACAGATGTAAACCACTTAGACACCCCATAGCATGGTATGAAGTGGTATATAAATGAAGCTGCTTTTGCTTTGCTCAGGAGTTCATGGAATGGATAGGCCCAATTGATTGTCGGGCCCACCCATTGTGCGGGTCATACACTCGATGCGGTCTTCAGTACAAAACAGGAATATCTGTGAGTGGAGGTTATCAAAACCACCGCATTGTCATGAATTGATCATTTCCTGGTCAAGATTGAACTAGAAGCTACTGTCTGCCCCTCTAGGGGTGGTGGACCTATTAGAATGATCTGCCCTCGAAGGTTAATGGAACTGATTGGAGGGTTTAATGGTTGGTAACGCTGGTGCTTCTGTCGAAGCTTTGGTTAATACCTGGAACACCGATCTTACCAAGGCTATCAACACAATCACTCCCAAGCATCCTTTCCAACCCGCTTCTAACCATAAGCCATGGTATATGGAGAAGCTTAGGAAAATGAAGTGGGCTGGACAATGACTAGAGTGCATCTGGCGGAAAACTCGACTCTTATCCAGCAAGACTTATCATAGGAATTTCCTTTATTCGTATCGAGAGACAATATGTGCAGCGCAGAATTCTTTCTCCTCTGCACATATTGTGTCTGCAGAGTCCCATCCAGCAGAGCTGTTTAGGGTGATAGGGAAACTGACGCAGGTTTTACCTGTGCAGAACCCTTTACTTAACCCAACAATGGCCTGCTGTGATGCATTTAACAACTTCTTTGCAGATAAAATCTCTCGGATAAGAGCCGACTTAGATGCCAGTATTATGACAGAATCTATTGATGAGATGTCCAGCAACTCCGTTGACGAAATTATACTGGATCAGCTTCAACCTGTGAGTACTGATTAGGTGGACAAGCTCCTTGGTAGAGTGAGGAAAACAACCTGCCCTCTTGATTCTTGCCCATCATGGCTGGCCATCCAGGGGGGAGATGCATTGAGAATGTTCCTTAGGGACATTGTCAATTAATCCCTTAGGGAAGGTTTTATTCCATCTTGTCTTAAGGAAACGGTGGTTAGGCCACATCTGAAAAAAACCTTCCCTGGACCCCTGCATATAAACAACTACAGGCCAGTCTCTTTATTACCTTTTCTAAGCAAAGTGATCGAGAGGGCGGTTGCTCTTCAACTCCAAGCTGTCTTGGATGAAACCTGTTATCTAGATCCATTTCAAACTGGCTTTAGGAGAGGATATAGAGTTGAGACTGCCATGGTTGCTCTGGCTGATGACCTTCGCCTGGACATCGACAGGGTAATGTGATTCTGTTGGTGATCTTGGACCTCTCAACGGCTTTTGACACAATAGATTATACCATCCTTTTGGATCGCCTGAGAGGGTTAGGAATTGGAGGCACTGCATTGCAGTGGTTCCGTTCCTTCCTCTCGGGCAGATCTCAGAGGGTGAGGCTCAGGAACAGTTTAGAGCTTAAGTTTAGAGCTTACAAGAATAGAGCTTAATTGTGGCATCCCACAGGGCACCATCCTGTCCCCGATGCTATTTAATATATATATGAAGCCTCTGGGAGAGATCATAAAACATGGTGTTATCAGTATGCTGATGACGCCCAGATATATTTCTCCATGTCTCAGTCTTCAGTCTTCAGCTTCTACTTCAGATGGCGTCTCTCCTCTCAATGACTGTCTTACGGCAGTAATGAATTGGATGAGGAAAAACAGACTGAGTCTGAATCCAGAAAAAATGGAGGTACTAACAGTTGCGGGCCCAAAACCAGGTATGGGAATACAACTTCCAGTCCTAGATGGAGTCACATTCCCCTCCAAGGACTGTGTTTGCAGTTTGGAGGTGCCCCTCAATCCATCACTCCAGATGTCAAATCAGGTAAATGCGACAGTTAGGAGCACCTGTAATCAGCTTTGGCTGATATGCCAGCTGCGCCCTTTCCTGGAAACTAAGGATCTGAAACTGTGGTACCTGCACTGGTAACCTCCCGTCTTGATTTCTGTAATGCACTCTACATGGGGCTACCCTTGTGCTTGACCCTGAAACGTCAATTAGTTCAGAATATGGCAGCCAGGCTGGTCTTGGGAACATCTAGGAGAGACCATATTATATCTGTGCTAAAATCACTCCACTGGCTGCCTATTAGTTTCCGGGCACAATACAAGGTGTTGGTTATGACCTTTAAAGCCCTACATGGCTTGGGTCCAACCTATCTCCGGGACCGCCTCCTTCCATATGATCCACCCCACGCACTCAGGTCCCCTGGGAGGAATTTGCTACAGCCTATGAAAACAAGGCTGTCGGCAACCCCCCAGAGGGCCTTCTCTGCTACCGCACCCAGATTATGGAATGGCCTGCCAGACGAGATCTGTCTTATTACCACCTTAGGCAGCTTCAAAAAGGATGTTAAAAGGGATCTCTTCTGGCAGGCCTTTCCCGAATAATTATCCCAGCCCAGTGTTAACTAATTCTTCTCCCTTGTTATGCTGCTGCTGTCGTAATGCTTTTGTTTTTATGCTGTGATTATTTTAAAATGTTTTAATTGTATACGTTTAATAATTTTTAATGGGTGGGTGGGTTTTTGGGGTTGTATGTATTTTATTGTAGTTTTAATTGTTGTAAGCCACCCCGATTGTGCTGCAGAGGGGCAGGATAGAAATAAATTATTATTATTATTATTATTATTATTATTATTATACAGAGACTTGTCTATTTAGCTGGGGTTTTATAGGAATAGAGATGTTTTATAGTGATAGAGATGTTGATTTAATTGTATAGGTTTGTGCCATATGTTTTTTATTGGATGCATGGGAAGTGCTGCAACACAGCAACACAGCATATGTTTTGCATGCAATTGATCCCAGGTTTAATGTTGAACATCTCCAGGTAAGGCAGGGAAAGACAACTATTTGTAATCCTAGAGAACGTCTGCCAGTTACTTGACAATACTGGGCTAAACAGATCAACTGTCTGACTCATTACAAATCAGTCCCTTCTGTTCCTGCATAATTGCTCAGACTCAGGCAAAGTAGCCAGAGATTTTATATGAGGTCCTGAACAACTGGGATCAATAATGAATGGTTTGTGGACAGAATTATCTGAAATATCACCTCCTCTTGAATTAGCCAGCCTTAGACTTAAGATCTTTGGTGGACACCCTGCTTGAGAAGCTAGATGGATGAGTACATGTGCCAGGGCTTTATCTTTACTGGCACACCACTGTGGAACCCTCGTCTTGAGCTTCCGGTGTGTCACTAAGTCTATTTTGAAAAAAATGGCTGGCATCCTCTTAGGGCTTCTGCAGACGGAGCAATGACATGGAGGCAGGAGAGGGGAAAGGCAGCTGCACGGTGGCTGCCTCAACCCCTCCCTGAGGATGTCATCAGGGTGCGCACCATTATGCATGGCATGCACCCTGAATATGTCCTCCTGGTGCAGCATCTTCATGTGCTGCACTGAAAGAGACACAGAAGAGCCGCGGGTCAGCTCTTCTGGTGCCCTTTTTGCCATTTGAGAAAGGAGTGGCATTTTGGCGCTCCTTTCCCAGGCGTCAAAAAGGTGGATTGGGGCTGAGGCATGGGGCAACTTTGGCCCCAATCCTCCTCTTCCCAGGGTGACCCACGGCCGCCCGTCTGCAAAGTCAGTTACTTGTTTTGTAAGTTACAACTGCTTTGTATTCTTATTTGTGGCACTATTGTCATGGCTACAATTGACCCTGAAACTCACCTTAAAAGGTAGTCAGTCATCCAGAGTGATGGAGGTCTGTTCTACTAGGAACCAGGGCACTGTAGGATATGACCAGCCACCAACAAGTAAGGTAGTGAGGAGCTGAAGCAGGGGCCCCTGTGTGAACCTGTTAGAACTCTTCATTCCATCTTTACTCACTGGTGGGCATGGGCTGATTGCACCATACTACAGTGCCCTGCTCACGAGTGAAGCTAACATACAGGACTCCAAAGGGCTGACTGTCATTTCAGGGGTTGGATGGGAAATTAGAATATAGTTACAACATTGTGGCTATGTGCATGATGAAGGACCTCAGACCCTATTTTTTATTTTATTTTTTAAATTGCTTTAGTCCATTTATAAATGCTTTCATCTGCCTTAGCTATTTATATTTAAATAATCACCAATATATTTCATAGTCTACTTGGTTACATATGTGTAACTAAGGACCTAAGCAGATGGCGCTTTGCGCCATCTTCGAGACCAGGAAGGGGAGGGGCAGCCTCACTCTGGGAGCCCCAACCCCTTCCTGAAAACGTCGTCGGAGCGGCCGGTCCTCTGCACGGCCGGTGCTCCGATGACACACTTCCGCTGCAGCGTCAGCACACGCTGCAGCGGAAGAGGCGCCGAAGGTGTGCCGGATGCCTTTTGTGGCGCACCTTCGGCGTCTTGTGGAAGGAGTGCTATTTTAGTGCTCCTTCCTGGGCCTGGGATGCTGCGCCGCAGGGCTGAGGTGTGCGGATACCTCGGCCCCGATCCGCAGCTTCCCAGGGCGGTCCCGTGCCGCCCGTCTGCTTAGACCCTCTGTAATGTCTCCTGGTCCTCCACCCCCCCAGCAACTTTAACAGCCAGCAACCAGATTAAGCAAAAGGAAAAGTCTGTTCAGCTGTCAATTGGCTCACAAGGAGGACATTGCTTCCATCCCCTTTTCATCAGCAACCATGGCTGAATAAGTAAGAGCAATAATTCCTTTAAGAAAGTAAGGGGCTATGTAGACAGGCAAAAAGAGGTGCTTTGAGGGTGCCTTGTAGGTGTGGCCTTTAGATGACACACACCTAAAAGTCTCCAGGCAAGCGCCTTCTAGCCATCGTATGATGGGAAATGCCTCTCCAAAAAGGAGCTGCTTTTTTCCACTCCTTTGGTGAAGATCTGCACCTTCGCATGTGTGTATATATGCAGTGACACTGAGGCACCAGAAAATGGCAATATAAATGCACTGTCGCATGTGCAGCAGAAATTGCCTCAGCAATCCAGAACATATGCCCTACGGTGCAAGCTTTAATTTAAATTGCCCTATGCTTCCAGGTATGGATGCACTGGCGTAGGTACACTTGAATATTAGAACCCTAACCCTAATTGTAACCCTATGCATGTGCCGTAGCAACTGTCCTCTGTTATGTCAATAAATGCATTCTGTTGGATGTACGCTTGTTGTCAGCATGCACAGCAGTTTGCATGAAAGAGGTTTTTGTTGCCTCTTCTGTGCAGGTGTGCAGGTGTGTGTGCATAATAATAATAATAATAATAATAATAGTTTTTTATTTATATTTCCCGCCTCTCCCTATGGATCGAGGTGGGATTACACTATAAAGTGTACAACAAAATACAAAGATACAGTATGTAAAAACATAACATTTTGATAATCAACAAATAAATACAATACAATGCAATACAATGCAATACAATACAATACAATACAACGAATAATCAAATGTCATTCATCACCCGGGAGGTCATATTAGATAATACTTATTTAACTTTAAGATTCATTAAGGGGATCAAATGGATAGGCCCACTGGAAGAGCTCCATCTTAAGTACCTTCTTAAAAGCTTCTAACATAGTAATAAGATGGATCTCTTCTGGTAGGCTGTTCCATAGCTTGGGAGCTGCAGCTGTGAACGATCTCTGGGAAGTAGATCTTAGTCTAGTTTTATAATAATCTAATAAATTCTTCCCGGATTAAATTCTTCTGAGAGTGCGAGGTGGATTGTGCAGGGAAAGACCTGCACACCACTTCCTGGCATGCTTGGAGGGGGCTCCTGGAGTAATGTTTGTCTATGAGTCCTATTGACCATGTCCCTTGCATGACCACCAGCTGCATGTATCAAGTCTGTCCACACAAACCTCCCTTGCATGTACCTCTCCCCTCCCCCCTGACCTGTGTAGGACATGCTTTGTGGAGGATAATGAAGTATCTTTTCAGTTGACAAACCCAATCCTTCTCCCCAAGGGTGGCACAATCAGACAGTGGCACCTGTCTACTACACCCATTCCTTGGGGAGAAGCAGAGGTCAGCGAATCCTTGCATGATATGTGGGTGTATGACAGATCCTGTGCAGGTGCACAGGGATGCCGAACTTAAGTCACCTTTGTACACAGAGTGACAGACCATATACTACCCTATAACAGGTCCTGTGCAGGTGCACAGGGATGTTTTCCTGCACAGATTCACAGGTGTGGAGAGATGGTCCTGCGCACCTATGCATACATTTGAAAACAAAAAAATTAAAAGCAGCCACTGCCGGCCCATGTGGTTGCTCCGTCTTCCTTTACAGCGTC
The DNA here is from genome assembly GCA_026167975.1 of Phrynosoma blainvillii. NCBI lineage: Eukaryota > Metazoa > Chordata > Lepidosauria > Squamata > Phrynosomatidae > Phrynosoma > Phrynosoma blainvillii. Next base: position 24,351,477 of record JANUYF010000002.1, read on the forward strand.
CTTGGGGCTGGCGATGTGGTTGCTGGGGCTTCAATACGGCCTCGGAAAAGCTGCATTGACTCCCCCCAGTGCGGTTGCTCCATCCCCATTTAGGGCAACTTCAGGGCAGGCAGTGTGGTTGCTGCAGCTTAGGGAAAAGGCAACTTCAGGTCACCTTTTCCTGCCCGTCTGCATAGCCCCTAACTTCCATATCCTTAAAGAATGCTCAAGTTGCTTTGGGGAAAAATAGCTGTCCCTACATGCCAAATGTCTGTAGTCCAGAAGACTAAAGAGATGTGTGTGTGTGTGTGTGTGTGTGTGTGTGTGTGTATTCCTCAGAATATTACATGTGAGATTTATTGGATCTAGTTGTAAACATGTTGCAAAACAAGGCCCAGGTTGGAGAGTCATCTAATTTCTAAAATGGCATGCAAGTGACATGAAGGATTGCAGATGGAAAAGATGACCTCTGCTCTTCATTGTAGCTTATATCATACCTCTATGGGATAGGTGTCAGCAAAGAACTCCATAACTATGCTATACTATTTTCCCTATCAGCTCTACTAATGCTTCCTGGATATCTTAGAAGTAGTGATTTCAGCTTTTTGTCTTTCTATCCAGAGACACCGATTTTGTCTATTTTATCTCATTATCTTTGTTGTTTGGGGCTCTTAATGGGATATATTTTACTCCAAATACACCCCTTCCCCACTTAACATATTATCTGAGTGATTTTGTGTCTCTTGTTACTACAAAACAGCCTTCACTGCCTAGCCTAAATTATGTCCATTATATAAACAGACCCATCATTTCAGAGTCTTATTATTAACTGAGTCTTGATGCTGGTGGAAAGAGTGATTTGTCCTTTCAGAAAACCTGCATGGGTTGGAATAGCTTTGCTGTCCTTCAGCTAGTCATAGGCTTCACACATATACCATTTCACTAGAAAGAAAGCCATATATGATGCCTGCTTCATAGTGATTTATTCCTATGTTGGCTAATGGAAGAAAGAATTGCTTGTATATAGCATTGCCACCATCTCTTTGGAGTCTCCATATCATGGCTGTAGCTTTATTTATTTATTTAACTTATAGTCTGTCTGTCTCCCAGTACAGACTTGTTATGTAGAACTTCATAGGTTGAAGGCAGCAATCTATATAACCAGTTGTCAATGCATCTTGTTATCTGCCACAACCACAAACTTTTAGTTGCACCTTTGTATGCCACCAACAGGATGCTGGTGCACTCTCTCTCTCTCTCTCTGTGCACACAGACACACACGCATACACACACACCCCTTGTGGTTTGAGTGCTGAACTATGACTGTGGAGACCAGGATTAGATTCTCCGTTTGATCATGAAACTGACTGGGTTACCTTGAGAAAGTCACAAGTTCTCAGCCTCAGGGGAAGGCAATGGAAACCTCTGAACAAATCAGGCCAAGAAAACCCCATGATAGATTCACCTTAGAGTCGCCATAAGTCATAAAAGACTTGAAGGCACACCACACACACACACACACACACACACACACATCTTGCCATATAGCTTAAATACTTAAAGGTACCAGATCTTCTCTGAACTTGGATGTTAAGCAGAGTCAGCCCTGATTTGTATTTGGATGGTAGACTGCCAATGACTAACAGGTGCTGTAGGGTGTATTTCAGAGGAAGGAACTGGCAAAACCACCTTGAACTATTCTTTATCTAAAGAAGTCCCTATCTGATGTCGAAGGCTTTCACGGCTAGCATCCATATGCTTTTGTAGGTTTTTCGGGCTGTGAGGCCATGTTCCAAAAGAATGTATTCCTGATGATTCACCGGCATCTGTGGCTGGCATCTTCTTTCTCTGAAGATGCCAGCCACAGATGCAGGTGAAACGTCAGGAATGCATTCTTCTAGAACACAGCCTCCCAGCCTGAAAAACCCACAAAACCCCCTATGCAATTCATGAGTTTGTGATAAATTGATAGGTGACTTGAAGGCATACACACATACACACACACATACATGCACACACATGCAGAGAGATGGAGTGTATGTGTATGTGTATGTGTTTGTGTGTGTGCACACACATGAAAGAGTAAGAGAGACTACCTAACACCTAAACACCCTTCTTTACAGAGGCCTATGCACACACACACACACACACACACGGCTACCAAGACCATTATACACTACAGAGATAAGACCCTGTCCTTGAACTCAAGAATGGACAAACTGAAAACCAAGATCCAAAGTGTGGTCCACCATCTCCACATTTTCTAAACATTTTCCCAAACAAAAACTGAATTTTGTGCACTCTGTTGATTGTGGTGGTGGGGATTCTGAAATATTTTGGATCCTTGTTCTGGTCTAGGCTAGATTTTTTTTTCCAAGACAGGAAGGGATTCTGATCACTTTCTGTTTTGAAAAAGATAATCTCCAGTTGTCTCCAAGTTATAGAATTGCCCACATGGTCTCTAGAAAATGCAAGGGGCCTTGTAAAAAAAAAAAAATTGAAAGGTGTGTGGATAGCAGGATACATGCAGTCCTCAAAGGTCTGGGAATATTCAAAAATATTCCCTGAAAGGGTGGAAAAACTTGTTGAGAAACCCTAACAAGAAGAATACTGGTCAGCACTTATTCTGTATAAAATATTTAAGTTTTGTACATAAAACAGTCTTTTCTGTGAAGAAACATTATTTTCTGCTTTGAAAATAATGTATCAAGGCAGAAATATTGTTTTCTGCACAGAATAAGCTACTTCCTGTGCATAAAATGCTGCAATTAGAGACAAAGTTCTTAAGTGACTGATTTGCACAGAAGATACAATTTTCTGTGTAGTAATGCTTTTCATGTGCAGAAAATGCTGTTTTCTGCACAAAACAACCAAGTGATAATTTTGCACAGAATTAGTCCTAAATTGCAAATAACTTTTGGAAACTACATGGTGTTCCAAGACTTCTTTGCATTGGAAAGAACATTGCTAAAACTATTCATTTGAAATGTAACTAAAGTCTTGTCTGCATGGGCCTAAATGCCTATTCTCCCCAGTTTTGGCTTCATCCTGGATGGCTGAAGTCCCAAACCCTGGTAACAGATCTTTTTTTGTGTGTGTGTGTACAACTGCAGTTTTCTGTGTAGAAAACATACAACCCACTCCCCCACATGACTAGCTAGATAGAGTATTTTGTCTTTTGGAGGTTAGGGGATTGGTGTGCAGATTCCACACTTTGCAGATAAAAACTCTATGTATATTTCTCTGCAGAATAATTTCACAGATCACTTTGGGGTGTGTGAATACTTGACAAGAACTTTGTGGAAATACTTGTGTGCTCTGTAACAGGGGAAAATTGTGGGGATTATTAATCTCACTTACAAGGATAAAATGGTCAAATCTCTAAAACTTTAAATGGGCCGTGTGAATGTTTACTCAAAAATAGATTTTGTACCTTTTGCCTTGAAAACTTCACTTTCTTTTTCCAGTCTTGCAGCACAGATCACAAAACCTGAGACAAAACCTCCCCCCCCACACACACAAATATTTTGCTTGTGATTATAATGCAATACAACAAATGTATGTTTTATGATCCCACTCCATCCAAGCCATATATTATTATTCTTGGCTAAAATGCAATATGGGTGAACAGGAACTTATACTGTTACTTTCTCCAAATCAGAGATAACACACTGATTTATGAGGGGAAATTTTTGCAATAAAGTTTTATGACATTTTCCTTAAGATTCATATAAGGCCATTTGGGCTGCTGTATCTGATTAAAAATAATTGACAACCATTATGTGACCTCTAGTGCCAAGGCCAAATTATGGGCTGCTTTCTGAATTTAATGAAAAAGCTTACAGACAAATGAGCCTATCGGAGGTTAAGATTTCAGCTTAGTAAAAATTGAGACATTAATTACATCAGTAGACAGTGACCTCTTCTAATCCCTGGTAGATCATGGACCATTAAAATGGAAACATGTGCATCTAAAATGATAAAGTTGTTATCGAAGGAAAATTGTGATCTTCTGTATCTGTAACATTACCAGGTTTCTGTTTTTCTGATTTTGATGAGAGCCCTGTGACCACTTGCTAACAATGCCTTTGGGAAAGGGTTGGTCATGTCACTGAAGACTCTGTTTACCTCGTTTTGAATAAAATATCTCCTAATATATGGCTGACTTAGGGATCAAATATAATTTCTTTCAAAGGAAATGGAAAAGGAATTCAAAAGGAATTCAGTATCATTGGCAGAAATCCATTTTTCTGCCTAGGATTTAAAATTAGTTTCTGAGTATACCTGCTTGGTTCCCTTCCTCCCTGAGGTCCTGAATATCTTTTCTATCCATGGATTTTTTTTTTTATCCATGCATTCAACCATTCATGGCATGAAAATTTTCAAAAATAATATACATTCCTAAAGCAAACCTGGTTTTGCCATTTTATGGACAACATTTCACTATGCCATTGTATTTAATTGGACTTGAGATTCACAGATTTTATCCTGTAAACCACCTGGATTGAGTAACCATTGGGCGGTATAGAAATAAATTTTATATTATTATTATTATTATTATTATTATTATTATTATTTATTATTTTGGTATCCACAAAGGTCCTGGAACCAAACCCCAGCAGATACCAAGGGCCCACTGTGCATCCTTTTCTTTGGGAGATATCTAGAAAATCTGGAGAAAATGTAGATGATGGGCCTTTCATACCACACTATTATAGCACTATGCATCCATGATAACTACCATCACTGCAACCTGTAGAAATTCCAGGCTCTGTAGACTGAGGAAGCACTAGCGCTGTCAGAGATTCCTAAATAGCCCTCCTAAATTCCAATTCCTGGGATCCCATAGGGTATTGACAGTTAAATTAGAATCAAAATGGCATAATTATGGAATGTGAAGGGCCCCCTGATCTTCTATGTCAGCTTTTTCATACTTTGACTATCTCAGCTGAGAGTTTACTGTAGGGCTAGGAGGCAAATATAGTTTCTGTGACAACTTGATCACGTGGCTAATGACTAGCACCTAGAAACATTTGTTTTTAGACTACTGCTCCCAGCATGCCCTAGCCAGAACAAGTAGTAGTCATGTTGGCTGGTGATGCTGGAAATTGTAGTCCAAAATAAAAACTTTCCAAGTTCTGTTGGTATCACTTCAGAGCAGCTAAAAGATCACTCTGTGATAAAGGGAAGTCTTAAGGATGTAGTTTAGCTGGGGAAACAAAAATGTTTATATTATTATTATTATTATTATTATTATTATTATTATTATTATTATTATATGAACCATCATGGCATAGTGGTTTGAGCATTGGAACCCTGTAAACTAGGGTTCAATTTTCTGCTCAGCCATGGAAACACACTGGGTGGCCTTGAGCAAGTCACACACTCTCAGCCCTAGATAGGGGTGTCAGGGATGATGGGAGTTGTAGCTCTTCACCTCTGGCTCTAACTCACCACCTTGTTATGCAGCAGAGCTGACCAGCTTTGATCAGTGGTTGATGCTTCTTTCCCAAGCAGCAGAGTTTCAGAGAATAGGCTGAAAACCCTGACAAACTCTCCAAGCCTTCTCACTCTTCTTCCTGAGATGTCTCCAAACTTCTCCAGGAATCCTCTGGCTCTTGTATCTTCCCTCAAGACACCAGACAACTCAGTAGTCTTATATAAAAGATCTACTTTATTTTACTATATACATAAATACTATATGCCCTACAAATCACAATCTCTTCACAATATCTCCAAACTACACCACTCCACAATACACCAAACTACTCCACAATATGCATTGGCAAACATTGCAATTTATAGCCATTGTTAGACACCACCCACCAGTCAGTTTCCACCCAGTGGGTGTGTACATACATCTTGATTGGTCCACATAGATCATCCCATACCTAAGACCAACCCAAGTGTTTCATCACTTTACCTTGACCACTTAATGAGTCTCAGGTGTTTGCAATCTATCACAGGTGTTCTCAATGTACCTTCTATAACTTTGTCCTTGGCTCTCAAGGCTTCTTAATTATATTATCTTTTTCACCTGTGTATCTTCCTGATTGCTCCTGCTTAGTCACTTTGACATTCACATACATATTTTTATTTCTATTACTGTATATCCCATGTTGCTTTTTCCTTAACAAGGGGCCCTTTAGGGTCACCATAAGTTGGAAACAGCTTGAGAGCACACAACAACAACAACAACAACAGTAGAATAAGGAAAGAAGTGTTCACTCCATCTGTGATCTGTGATCACACCTTTGTTTTTCCCCAAGAAACCAAGACCAGCTGCTTCTTCATAATCATATTTACTTCTCCTCTCCCTCCCCTCCCCTCCCCACCATTAAGCATCAGCGTCAGTCATCATTCCCAGGGATTGACAGCTACTGGAGTTGAGAGAGGACACTGAATTGAGGGGGGTGGAATATTATGCACCACTTGATGATGTAGGATCTCAGATTGTGTCTGTATACAGTAGAAGAGTATGCTGTTCATATATGGGAATACTCTCTTCTTCTGACAGTTTTCAAAGGAAATGCTTAGAAAAAGAGATCACAGTTTGAAGGGGAGGGTAGAGATGATCCCATAGAGCTGTAAAAGAAGGTTAAAGCTCTGTGTGCAGGAATGAGGGAGATAATGAAAGATGGACAAATCCCCCAGGGCTCTAGGAGAGAGGAGAAACAAGCTGTTTAAAAGACAACCTTCAACACTGGAATACATGACCTGGCAGAAACAGAGAAAGGTGATTCTGACCATATGTAGAGCACATTTCCTATGCAATCTTATTTAGCCCTCAGGCATCTGAGATAAAAGTGGAGGGATTCAAAGTCCTTTCCCAGATTTATCTTGAACAGAAGTAGTCACTTAGTATAATAATGATGCAAATCTTTTTTTAAAAAAGACAACAAAATAAATCAAAGAGAGGCAGACTGTTCAAATAAAAAAAGAGGGAAATTTTACAAAAAAAGAAATATGTTTAACTACCACTGTTTGCTAAAAAGATAAGGTTCTCAGCATTGGATGTTATCACATGGGGAGTCGCGGGGAGAAAGTGGAAATAAACGGGCATGAGCAGAAGTCTTTAATTTATGGGATTTGTCCCATTCCGCCTCGTCTGATAACTAAATTCAAAGTTAAAAGGGGGTTAATTTGAACAAAAACCTGATCTTTTCATTTTGGGGATTTTGGGGGATTTGAAAAGATCAGGTTTTTGTTCGAATTAACCCCCTTTTAAATTCAAATTTAGTTATCAGACAAGGCGGAATGGGACAAATCCTGTAAATTAAAGTCTTCTGCTTGTCCGGTTTATTTTCAGTTTTCGGCGGCAGATCCCCGTGTGATAACGTCCATTCTTCTGACTACTCCGAAAGGAGAAGAGAGGAGGGAAACCAGGAAAATTAATCACTGATACCTGATGTCTGATTTTTGTAGTTCCAAAGAGGAAGCATTCCCACAATGCTGGACTCTCTTGTTTGACTTTGTGGTTGGGTGATAAGGATCCACTGCCCTTGAAATTTATGGAAATATTTTTATATATGCCTGTGGAAAATATTGCAATACTTTAAAAAGTGAGGGATGGTGATGAATGATATGCAAATGAAAGAGACAGGAAAGAGAAACATGAAGGATGTATAAATGGCCTTGTATTAACATGTCCTGTTAAACAATGTATATTATTTCCCAATTTCTCTAGTGTGGAAAAAAAATTCTGGATGAAACACTGTGGATGAAAGCAGATGAAAGCAATGCAGATAGTGGAGATTATCCTACTCATTTTAAAGTGATTTATCCCTGATGGGATAAAGTCACGTTTAGTTTTAATAGTGGGTATTATCACATTCAAATGCAGCTGGGCAACTGCAACCCATATGCAGCCCAGGTCCCAGCCATACTTATCTAGCCGCTTTTCAAAAACAGCTCCTGTTTTTGAAAAGTGGCCAGATAAGAGCAGCTGGGACCCAGGCTGCATACGAGTTGAAGTTGCCCAGCTGCATTTGAATGTGATAATACTCACTAGTAAAACTAAATGCAACTTTATCTCATCAGGGATAAATCACTTTAAAATGAATGGGATAATCTCATATGTTTGTTTCCACTACTGCAATTACATGCCTGTGGTTCAATGGAAAGTCGGGAGGTTGTCTACCTATTATCCATTACTACGCTGATACAATCTGAACAATGGACATTAAAGCAACTCCTTCTATTATGGCTAAGGATTGCTTTGTAATGTCTTTCATATTTTGCTTAGTTTACATGGTGCAATATCTGAACCAGCCACTGGGATGAAGCAGAGAGCATTTCTCTGTATCTCCCAATGGCATAATAGAAATACTAGTGAAACATGGTAGTAACAAGCATCCAAAATGCATCCAAATGCATCTGAGGAAATAGACTTAAGTCTATGAAAGCTCATGCTGCTAACTTCTTTCTTTCAATTTAGTCTCAAAGGTGCTACAAGATCTTTCTACATATTGGTTGTAACAAGTAACTCAGTAACTTTTTTGGACTACAGTAACAGCAAGAAATAATGACTGAGGGGGGTTGCAGACTGCCAGAAATAGTGTGAATTCAGTCCACTTTTAGGGTTAGGGTTAGAGTTAGGGAACCATGGGAACTGTATTTTATTGTGGCATCAGAGTTGTCTGACAGAGAAGGCTCAATGTCTCAGAAAAATAACAGTTCCCATGATTCCCTAGCACTAACCCTAACCCTAAAAGTGGACTGAATTCACACTATTTCTGGCAGTCTGCAACCCCCCTAAGTGATCAGAGTACAGTGGTGATGATGATGATGTATTTATATCATTTTTCAAAAGTAGGGTTTTAAAATTTAGGGAATTATCTGAGTAGCTCTGGGCAAATGAGGGCCACTATCTTTTGAATTTCCCAGAATTCCACAAAATAACACAATGTCAGATGCATTGTGGGAAATGAAAAAGACTGCTGAATCTATCCACCCAGTGCTGTTTGGAATGCTATGCTTGATGGTAATGGAGCAGGCATCGGCAGCAAACTCTGCCATGGGCCTGAGGTCCTGGGCATTGCCCACTGATAAAAGGTGATAGTGCCTGCTCTACTTTAGAGATCTCTGAGTAGGACCATTCAATGGCCTAGCCACTGACTGCTGAACCTGCTGCCATTTCTGAGCACTTCTTAGAAAGATGGCTGGTCTTAGGGTGGAAAACAAATGTGTATCTATTAAGTTTGCTCATTTGTTTTTAATAATTTTATCCAATTCATGGTCTGGAGACTGTTAATAAAAGTGTGCACATATCTATTAGCAACTGGTGCCTTGCATAGCAATGGGACAATTCTGGGTTTTGTTGCAGGCTTTGAAGGATTCAAAAGATTTCAGCACAGTAGACATTTCCTTTAACGTTAGTCAAAACATGGAATGGATTTGCTGCCCCACTGACATGGGAACCACCAGCCACCACTATATCATCGGCAGCCGGACCGAGGTGCACCGTTGGCGTCCCTGGAAGGAGCGCAAAAATAGTGTTCCTTCCACAAGACAGGGAGAGTGCGCCCTAAAAGCGTAGGGCGCACTTTCCCTGCCTTTTCCGCCGCAGCGCGTACGGTCGCTGCGGCGGGAGGTTGCCCCGGAAGCGCCGGCCATGTGGAGGGCCGGCAGCTCCCAGGGCGACCTCAGGAAGAGGAAGGAGCGCCGCGCGTGTGGTTGCTCCTCCTCTTCTGGGCCTCCAAGACGGCTCAATAAGCCGTCTGCCGAGGCCCTTAGTGTCCTGTCATCGGGAGGACGCTGTGAGTTTCAGGTCCTCCCATGCTCTTCCCCTCCCCCTTTTAATTTATGCACAGTTTTACATGTGCATAACTATGGAGTTTAGCACACAGCTAAAAAAAGCAACTTACCACTGCCAAATTCAATTCTAATTCGGGCTGCATCTAGGTATTATCAGATGGATTTTGCCACGGACATCGCTGGCCAGGTGCAGCCTGGGTTACTTCTGGGTAGAATCCAGTCTCAGCCGGCTGATTTGCAAAGCAGGGAGCATCAAAGCCTGCACCAAAATTAGAATTGAATTTGGCAGCAGTAAATCACATTTTTTTTAGCGTGTGCTAAACTCCTATATTTGTAAAACATGCACAAACTTTAGTCATTGGGAAAATGCATAAAATATGTTTGTTAAAAAATAAAAATGTGTAATTTAATTACAAATGTGTATCAATATGTGTAGGAATAAACATCAGTTTCTACCTTTCAACCTCAGGGGTTTGGATGGGATGAAGACATTGATAGGATTCTAGGAATGCAATGAAAAAGAAATTTATTTTCACATCCATAGGTGGATGGGTTTTTTTCTCCTCTCTGCTCTCTCTGTTCTTTTAGTTTCCCATTTTGTTTGTTTTCTAGTACAAACACATGATATTTTGCAAGGTTTTGCATATGTGCATTAAGCACTACTTTGTAGCTCCCTTTGCCTTCCAACATTTGGATTGTTGAATGCATATATATGATGAAGAATATTCATCCCTTTGTAATAATAATAATAATAAAATTTATTTGTACCCCACCCCTCTGCATAGCAATAGGGGCGGCTTCCAACATAAAAATACAGTACAATAAAATCGACCCTAAGCCCCAACCCTCCCAACCCTTAAAATATTATTAAACAACATCAAGTTTAAAAACAGTTTAAAGGCCTGCCAGAAGAGAAATTAAAATCTTCCTTAGCAAGTCCATTTCAGACAGACCCAAAGGCCACAGAATAGAACAGACCCCTTCCCTCACTTCAGACAGTCTAGACTATTTCTAAAAACTTCCAATCCTTGCTTTGTTAATGAGCTTTCAGTCTGGGAAGACCAGTCAAAACATCTGAGACAGCACTGTATTTATATAATGTTCTCACATTCTGCTGTTCACCATAAAAAAAGACAAGAAAATAAGAGAGAACAATAAAAAGAAAGAACATTGAAATCTCATGCAGCAGTTTGCTTTGATGGGCAGATTTTTTTATGAGAAGAAAGAAAGATTGATTATACAGTACAGGTCAACGAAGGTATCATTACTCTGCAAACCTTGGTTAAACTATGATATAGCACAGCTCAGGCAAACTTTTTTTATTTAAATCATAAGAATAATGTACACCCTGTTCTATCAGGGTCTTGCAATTTAGAGCCTCATATAAATACTGATAAATCTTCAAAACACTTCTGTTGGATGAATGGGTGGGGAAAGGGTGGCCTTCCAAAAGTAGTTGGACTGGAACTCCCATAGCTAGTGGTGCAGGTTGACATCCCGTAGCCAATGGTGGGAAATAACATAAACTTTGCCCACCCTGGCCCATACTAATGGAATTTCCATCAGCATGAATAGGACAGTGCAGACTGTTATTACCATGGCTTTCTCAGAGGCTTCAGAAATCAGAGGTTCAGATTTAGATCAGGGCAAGTATTGTTAACTTCTTTTCAGCCTTGAGAACAACAATAGTAACATTACGTAGGATCTTCTAGGAAATGTGATGTATTTCCATGATTGAGGCTCCATTACATTCCATCTCCCAGTTTTCTGTTTCACCACTACATGTTCAGGCTTGGTTGGATGAGTGTTGCTTTGTCCCTTAGCTTTTTTGTTTCTTATACTGTAATGGTTATTTTTTTCTTCATTTTTTAAAGGCCAGAAGTTGTTTTTAGACCTTTGCACTACAAAATATGTAGAGAACACATGATGATCTATCTCTTTTTATTCAGGCCAGATGTGTTCTGGAGAACTTTGTCAGGAACTCTAGGGTTTAAACCTGGTTTTGATGGGTTCTATGTTATCTGACCTTTCTTGCAATCAGGCCCCTGAGTCATCTTCACACTCAGAGTATAATAAGAGTGCACAACAATGTCCCTTATGATTTGAAGATAGGATGAAACCTCCAGGTTTTCCAGGTCTGAAATAATTACTATGAATCAGATTTGCTGATCATATTACCTGTAGGTTGATGTCAGGGCTAGCACAGTATATACTCATCCCTCGCTGTTCACAGTCTTACCGTTCGCGTCCCTCACTCCTTCGCGAATGGCAAGGCATGAGGAACAAAAAGGTGTGCGCACAGGAGCACACCCCCATTGGAATCAGTGGGGCTCCAATGTTGGCGATTTCCCCAATTCACTGGGGGGGGGGCAATCCCCCTGTAGTTAGGAGGGGCGACTGTACTTTGAAGTGGAGAACAAGATAAGACCTTGCTTCCCATTTCCCACATAGAAAAACTTAGTGTTGCAAGGAAGAGAGCATCACATGGGATACTAGGGTCTAAAACTGAGGCCTAGGGCCATCCATTGGCCCACAGGGGGCTGGCCCTGGTGAGCTTGTTAAGCATGCAAATATTCTGTATCAAGTACAGTATATAGAGATATCTTGTAGCTCCTTTAAGACTAAGGGGGGAAGTAGATGGGCAGCACGGGGCCACTCCAGAAAGCTGCGGATCGGGGCCGAGGTAGCTGCATACCTCGGCCCTGTGGCACAGCGTCCCAGACCCAGGAAGGAGCGCTACAATAGCGCTCCTTCCGCAAGATGCCGAAGGTGCACCGCAAAAGGCATCCGGCACACCTTTGGCAGTTCTTCCGCTGTAGCGTGTGCGGACGCTGCAGCGGAAGTGCATTGTTGGAGCGCCGGCCGTGTGGAGGGCCGGCTGCTCCGACAACATTTTCGGGAAGGGGTTGGGGCGCCCAGCGTGAGGCTGCCCTTCCCCTTCCTGGCCTCAAAGACCGCACTTTGCGCCGTCTGCTTAGGCCCTAAATGAAATAAAGAAGTTGGCAGCATGAGCTTTTGTAGACTTCAGTCTACTTCCTCAGATGCATTTAGTGCATCTAGTGCATTATGATATTATTTTATCATCTTTTATTTTTTTATTTTATCATTTATTTTTATTTTAATCATGATGTTATTTTAGTGCATTTAGTGCATCTGAGGAAGTAGACTGAATTCTACAAAAGTTCATGCTGTCAACTTCTTTATTTCGGTTAGTCTCAAAGGTGCCACAAGATCTCTTTACATACTGATTCTACAGACTAACACGACTATATCTTTGAATTGTATCACCTACAGTTATTCACAGCATGCCATTCACCCAATAAACACCAACTCTAACACAAATAAGAAAATATTTCTCTGATCAGAAATTCAGTTTTCCGAACTTTACACTGAGTGGAAACACACATGCACACGTACTTTTCCCTGTTCTGTTTCTAACACTTTTCTAGAACATTACAAGTATACATGGGAGCTGAAGTTCTCTACAAGAAAATCTGCTTTGAACAGAAACTGAACAAAGGTCTTTTGTGCCCAGTAAACCCAAAAGGTGGGAGACTTTTGCCCTTCCAAATAAACATAGGCAAAAGTAAACTGCTGCAGCTTCCTCTAGCTCATGTTTTCTTCCTTGTTAACACATTTGGCCATCTTGAACACACTGTGATGTTGCTTGGCCACGTGTGTCCTGATTTTCACCTACAAGATGTTGGAAAGTTTGGATTCTGGTAGTTGTGATCTAAAAATATTTTTTTCCAAGCTTCGAGCTAGACAATTGAGATCCCAGGGTCATGTTCAGTGATGGCTATAGATAGGATAGGCCTGGCTCTGGCTTTGATGGTAGGCCAACTGATGTTTGTAGCTAATTTGTGCAATATCTCTTCTGTCTCTGGTTCTCTGTGGCCCAAATTTCTCTGGACTTCCCATTTCATCACAATTCCATTCTCTTATCAAATTTGTCAGCAGGAACAAGCAGGGATTCAGGCTCTAGGCTAAAAGGCTTCAAACGCCAGACATACCAGCAGATGGTTTCTGCCTGCCTTTCTGCTATTCTTATTTGAAGATTATTGGTTTTGTGTAATAATTAGGATTTGGATTAATTGATGTCACAAAAGAGCTTAGAGGCACAGAAAGTAGTAGGAGGAAGCAGAAGCAGAAAATATCTGTTTTTGCTTTAGTCACAACTGTATGAAGGCTTCAGTTGAAAATCCTAGCATCTGTTAAAAATATTTTATACTTGTCGAGTAGCTTGGACCAATTGTATCAATATATCAATTATACACATGCAGTTTTGTGCATACTTTATTTCTTAGAAGCATTCTATAAGCCTCACAAATTTGCAAACAATCGAGGCAAGGTACACAATTTTTCTCAGCAAGTTTCAGCAGGTGACTTTCATGAAAACTGTTCCAATGAAATTTCTTTCCATTCATAGTTCATGTCTCTTTCAGTCTTCCACAAACATCCCTAAATATATTATTCACATGAAGAATAATTTTACACATGCTGTTCATGCTTGTAATTCATGCAATTCATCTTTACACTCTTTGGATTCATGTACAGTCTGAGAATTGAGAAAATTGCAGATGTACTGCCTATGCCCTCTTCTATACCCTCCAACATTTCACAGATGAGAACTGGGACACATGCAACCAAACAACATCACAGAAGGGTCAAGAATCCAAAGGTTATTAATGAAGAAGAGACAAACTAGGGGGCCATACAGACGGCCCCTAAGGAGCAGCTCTGTGCCGCCCCTGGGAACTCCAGATTGGGACTGTGACAACCACATGCTGTGGCCTTGATCCTGCTTTATGCCACTCCAAAAACAGCTGTCAAATGCTGCTCCTTTTTTTGGGGAGGCAAAAAGCCACCCTTAGCTCCACCACCCTGACTCTTTTGTGTCCCTTTAGCGCAGCATGTCTACACGCTGCGCCAGCAGGGCACCCTGACGCTGTACACCATGCGGTGGGGTGCACGGCATGACGGCGGTGTTGAGGTGGAGTTGGGGCGGCTGGCGTGCGGTCATCCTGCCCCAACTCCACCCCCAGGCTGGCCCTTTTTGCTGGTCTGCACAGACCCTAGGAGAGACTGCAGTGGTTTTCTATTGTCTGAGTCTACTGCGAAAGAAAATTCTTCTCCCCTACCTGTTTTTCTTCCTTTTTTTAAAAAAAAAAAAAACTACTTGTCTCTTCTTCTTCCTAGTAAAAAACTTATTTTTTGCACTTTGCACTCAATTTGCAATAACTGACAGAAGCTGAGGAGAAAAGGGGGAAGTGAGAAAAAAGAGAGAGAAAAATGGGGTATTTTAAAAGCAACTGAAAAAGTGGAATATCAGACTTGTTGTTGTGTGCCTTTAAGTCATTTCCAATTTATGGTAACCCTAAGGTAAACCTATCATTGGGGTTTTCTTGGCAAGATATGTTCAGAGGAGGTTGTCATTGCTTTCCCCTGAGGCCGAGAGCATGAGATTTGCCCAAGGTTATCCAAGGAGTTTCATGGTCAAGGTAGGAATTGAACCCTGGCCTCCAGAGTCATAGTCCAATGCTCAGACTGCTATGACATGCTAGAAAATTAGATCAGTTGGAGGGCATGCTTCTTTACAGCATTTCTGCCTGCAACCACTGAGAACAACTCCTTTGCTCCTAGGTTTTGTGTGCAAACAGCTTTAAAAATTACAAATGGTTAAATATTCATAATCATTCCATACTTCTTCAGCAACTTAGCCAATGTCTAGAGAGCTCAATGCAGCCAGCCGAATCAAGAATTCGATCACTATAAAGAATCTTAGTGGTTCTGAATATTTAATGTATTTGCTGCTCCACACAGTCTGGGCCATTTTGTCTGTATTTAACAATAAACTGGCAAAAAAAAAAACAACAACCAAAAAACCCCACATTATTTTCTACTAAATATATGTATGTTGTAGTTTAATCTGATGCTCATTAATCTCTCTGCAGCCATAGGACCTGCTGTGAAAGATTATCCATCACCAGTGTTGACTTTACTAATAGATGTACAGATATAATATAGACTCTGTGGATCTATAAATAGTTGTTAAGCTGGACTAATCAGAAATGAAAGATCATTTTGAAGCAGAGGTTGCAAAAGAGAGAGAGAGAAGAAATCTACTGAGGCAGACACACCAAAAGTATTGGGAAAGAACGTGCAGCCAAACCAAGAGTATCTTCTCTCCCCGCCCCCTCCGCTCTTCATATCAACCCAACAGACAACCCAAGTGAGATTAAAAGAATGTGTGCTTATTAGAAAGAGATTTGATGGAATTCTTATCATTATAAAGCTCTTGATAAAATGAAGAAAATCCTGCTTTAAACAACTGTTGGATTATACATTATTTTTCTCTTCTGTTATTCTCTTACCAAGGGGAAGAAGAAAAGGGAGGTGGGGAAAGTTTAGACATAGACATTGTGTTTGCTTGTCTTCTAGCTATGAGTATGTAGTAAATCACACCCCCACCCCCACTGAGAGAGGATCTTGATCTTTTAAAATTGTCCATGGAGAATGGACAGGATGGTAGGAGTGGTCAGGAGTTAAGTCTTTACATTTATTTTGATGGTAAAACAATGTCCAGAATCCTGTCAGTGTATTACACATATGCAAGTTTCTAGTGGACCTGGTTGGATATTTTGGTGCAATAAAGGATAGCCACATCATATCCATGGTGGTGGGAGTGGGGCTGTGGATGTGATGCTATTCACAGGGCCTTTACATATGGATGATTATGGTGTATGCACATTTGGTTGCACAACATCACAATTCACTAATGAGGCAGTCTTGCAAGAACACAATAGATCTTTGCAAATGTAAAGTTACACTCTGGCTGCATCCGCAGTGCAGAAATAATGCAGTTCGATAACACTTTAACTGTCATAGCTGAATGCTATGGAACTCTGGGATCTGCAGTTTTGTGAGATATTTATCAGTCTCTGTCAAAGAGTTCTGATGCCACAACAAACTGCAAATACCAGAATCCCATAGCAATGAGCCATAAATGTTAAAGTGTCAGAATATTTTCTAGCTGAGATAATTTTCAGATGTCTGCAGTAATAGAGAGATAGCAAAGAAAAACCCCAGACATTTTAAAGTTTGGTAGAAGTGAACAAGCAGCTGAGGCATTCTGAAATTTGTATCTCTCTCTCTCTCTCTCTCTCTCTCCATTTCTCTCTCATAATCTATCAATCATTGTATCTGAAAATATATATCTTACCCTATATTCAAGGATCTCATAGCAGCTTTCAAACTTTACTCAAATTGGTGGTCAGTGGAACAGTTCCGGTCCCTGGTGAGTTTCCAAGAAAGAAAGAAACATTAATAACATAGTCATATTGGATGCCAGCACACTGGAAAAAAGTTATTCCCCTCCACTGCTGAGATAGCTTGTGAAGTAATGCAATAAAATCTCTTTAAATAATTTAAAATGTGAAACAGCAAAAAATAAATCTGAGAGCCATCATCATGTAGCAGTCTGAGTGTTGGACTAAGACTCTGACGGCCATGGAAATCCACTGGGTGACCTTGGCGAGTCACACCTTCTCAGCTTCAGAGGAAGGCAATAGCAATTTATTCTTAACAAATGTTACCAAGAAAACCCTATGGTAGGTTCACCTCAGGGTCACCATAAATTAGAAATATTATGAAGGCCCACAACATCAATGAAAAAAAAAATATTTACAGACCTCCAAACATTAAACTTTCTAACAAGTTAAAACATGTAAATGTCCCAGCAGGATAGAATCATTAGGCTATAATAAAAAGGCATGTTTTAGGGTGGTGCGAAAATAAAACCAACATTTGTGACAATCAGGCCTCTAAAAGAAGGGTATTCCTCAATCAGGATATCACAACAAATAAGATATTTCCCATACTATCACAGAGAGCCATTGTGGTGTAATGGTTGAGCATTGGACTATGGGCCTCGGCAGACGGCTAATAGAGCTGTCCTCGAGGCAAGGAAGAGGAGGGGCAGCTGCACGCTTGGCACCCCTTCCTCCTCCCGAGGTTGCCGTCGGAGCCGCCGGCCCTCCGCACGGCTGGCACTCCAAGGGCAACCTCCCGCCGCAGCATCCGGACACGCTGTGGCGGAAAAGTCAGTGAAAGTGCACCGCAAGCTTTTGCGGCACACTTTCACTGACTTGTGAAAGGAACGCTATTTTAGCGCTCCTTTCAGGGGTGGCGAAGGTGCGCCGCAGGATCGAGGCGTGGGGATGCCTCGGTCCCGCGGCGCACCTTCCCAGGACGGCCCCGTGCCGCCAGTCTGCTTCCCCCTTATAACTTTGGTGTCTAGGGTTTGAACCTCTATTCAGCTATAGAAACCCATTGGGTAACCTTGGAAAGGTTGCACTCTCAGCCTCAGAGGAAGGCAAAGGCAATCCCCTTCTGAACAAATCTTACCAGGAAACCCCTGCGATTGGTTTGCCCTAGGGTTGCCTTAAGTCTGAAATGACTAAAGGCACAAAACAATAACAAATATGTCATCACACAATTCATGGGCCACAAATAAAATTCTCAGCTATGCACACTGGATAAATTATTTTGGTAAAACCATTCTCAATCTTGAAAAAGGCCATGAATGTGTTGGGAGAAGTTAAGAATCTGGGATGGCAACAGACTGTGCCTCAAAACTTGTACATCTTTGGTATAAGGAGGGATGGGCAAGCTAAAGCCTTTCAAATGCCCCTGAATGTCATCAGTTTGGATCTCTGTCAAGAGTGATCCTTCCCACCACCTGTTAGGTTTAAATGGGATATAGAGTCAATGTTAAAATGTTGAAATGTAAAAGATGTGTGTCTGTATTTTTCCATGCTGCAAAAAGTTGTTTTTTCTGAGAGCTAGATTCATAGTTATCAGCCCCAGGTGTGATTTAGCCAAAACAAGAAGCTAACAAGACTCCATTCTATGGGAAAGAGGTATTGTTTATATTATGGTTTTTGTAAACATCGTTAGCTTGGGAAAGTTACTCACGTGGTGGATGATGGACGGCAAGAGGCTGGGTTAGCATACATCATACAGACATTATCCAATTAACGTAAAGTTAACACCTAGAAGGTGGAGTATGGGATGGGCCTAGAGAGTCCTTTGTCTAGAATTGTTTGTTGTTCAAGATGTGAACGTGTGAGCATGTGTGGCTGAAAACAGTGGTTCTAACTACAACAAGTTAGATTTTAATGCTTTTGGGATTGTTAAAGATGTAATCTTATATGGCTGAACTGGACAAGTTCATCACAATGGATTTTACTTAGTTGTCTTATTTTTACTTTTTATATGCATTAATAAAGCTATGCTTTTGGACTTTACAATGTGTCTTCTTGACTGAGGAAGACAGGATGCTGGAGAAGGGAAGCTGAGCCAGTTGATGGCAAATCTACACAGTGGCTGTGGATCACAGCAGCCAGCTTGTCCTGCAGACTCTGCTGGGTGCCAAAGTGCATCACTACAACACTCATCATCCACACACCAGCATGTTAGAATTGGGTCCCAAGGGAAAATGTACATTGTGGGATAGTGCAGCAGCCACAGCTGAGTCATGCAGCCTCATGCTGATGTCACAGGACATGACATCATGGGGGTAGACACCTAGTGCTGGAAAGCACAGAAACTGCTGCAAAAGTGCTGTGAAACTGCAGTGTCACTCAGGTGAGTGACGGTGTCCAACAGAAAGAGGCAGAGCCAGGAAGCCATGTGGAGCACAGGCTATATAAGGCACAAGCCTCTGGACACATGTGGTGTGTGGATTGTGGACTGTGGGTTGAGTTCGTAGTGTTGCTGTTTTGCTGTTGGAGTTGCGTTGGAGTATGCTGTACATATCTTTGTATATAGAGCAACAAAGATTAAAGCCTCATTCGTGAGACGTCTATCTGTGGAGTCTCTGTGCTCTATCTGGAAGGGGAGAGGAGTTTCTCCAGCTGAGAAGCAGCCTGCTTCATCGGAGAAGTCTGGATCCTAGTGCTTCACATTACGTAGTCTCCACACGCTGCGTTACCACACCTAACACAGCATACTGATGGGCAAGGAATGTGGGAGAGAAGTGGGAGTATCTGAGAGAGGAGAAAAGAGAGAGGTGCCCATATCTTTACCTGGTCCTACCTCTACTGGTATGCACCCAAAAATTATCACACATGAAGGTCGGTTGTGCACCAAATCTGGGCCATCTCTGCCTTAATCCAGTTTGTTAAAAAAAAGAAAGAAAGAAACCCACCACCATTTGCTTTGGATCCTTCAGGATAATCCAGAGCACTTTGGAGTGATGCTGGGCAGCTGTTTATACAATATCCCACTGTGTCTTCCAGCACCACTGCCAGTGGTCTATCTTGCTCCTTCTGAGGTCACAACAAGGCACCAAGCCCTGTGATCATTTCCAGATTGCTCATTTTAGATCTTGGAGGGAATGACCTGTGCCAGTGGTGAATGGGATGCTGTGTAAACACTCCAGAAGGCGCAGATATGGAGGGGAATCCAGGTCAGTTTCAGCACCAGAATACTGAAGGGGAATCCAGGAGCAGTATTGAGCTCAGTGTAGACCATCCCTGAGTTTTAGTCCAAATCTTAACTGCGCTATCTAAGATTTTGAAGCTTATCCACAGAACAGTTTCAGTATCTTGGATAAGACCCTTAAAGTTCATGCTAACACTCAAAGGGAATTCACAGTATCACTCACATTGAAGCCACCAGCTGTCATAGCCCTCAAGATAAAATTATTCCCCACCCTTTGTTTTAAAGGCTGGAGAAACAGGGCTTCTGATCATGTAGAAAAGTCCATATGCATGTACACATTTAGGATCTTTTCATCAGAGAAAAGCTAATTGGTCCATTTTGCCTGAACTGTCATCCCTCCACATTTGTGGATTAAGCATTTATGGATTTGATTATTCACAGATTACTGAATCTTCCCCTGCCAAACAAAAGAACTAGGTTTTCTCTTGGCATCTGTAGGTCCTCAAGTGCAATTCTATAGTCAACTTCCATCAAAAGTTAGGGTATGCTTGTGATTGTAACTTACCAAAAGTTGCTCAGTGTGGATTTGAATCCAGGTGTGCCCTGCTGGAATCCACTCCTCTGTTTACTGCATTGCTTAAATACCTCACTGCTTTGCAAGCCCCTTCAACCATTAATGCATTCATATCAGAGATGAGAGAAGTAAGGTTTTGGAGTTTTTTTGGACCACCATTCATAGACTCACAGAATCATATAATGATTGAAACACAGAGTTGGAGGAGATCTCAAGTACTGTTTCAATCCATGGCAATGCAGGAATGGGGAGGTAAAGCACTTTTAAAAGATACCCATCCAACCTCTGCTTAAAGACCTCCAATGAAAGGGAGTCCCCCCTCCTTGAAGCAATTCATTCTATTGTCTAACAGCTCTTAGTTCTTCCTATGGATTTTGTAGGATCTCTTTTCTGACAATTTGTATACATTGATTTGTATTCTCGTCTCTGATGTAACAGGAAACAAGCTTGTTCTATCTTCTGCATTATATTCCTTCAGATATTTAAAAATGGCTATCATGTCGCCTTTCAGTCTTCTCTTCTCCAAACATACCCAGTTATTATCCAAAGTCCATAAACATGTTCTCTCTCCCCCAGAATTTAAAAGGGTCTTGTAAAAATTATGCTGCTTGGTCAGGCCTACATGTTATCGAGTTAAGTGGATTACATAAATGAAAAATTGTGAGAGATATTTAGATATGTATATTCAAAAAAAATTAAATATGCTTGCAAACAAGGATACACACACACAACCTCTCTCTCTCTCTATCTCTCTCTCTCTCTCTCTCTCTCTCTCTCTCTCTCTCTCTCTATATATATATATATATATATATATAATACCAGGAGCTTATACAAAGTCTATAGAAGGAAAAAAATACTGCTGTGAAATCATGATTTAGAAAATTAAAATAATAGCAGTCTTTTCTACAGATATCCTCTAGGAACAAGTAAAAATATAGAGAATGACCATGGAGGACTTGGACACCAATTAATGTTTAACTTGAATGTTTTAAACTAAAAAAAATACATTCATGGTTATAAACGTTTTGCCTGTGGAAACTTGCAACATCTATGGAAACAGAAAGGAAGGTCACAGGGAGATGTATCTTCTGTACAACCCTTGATGTTCTTTCTTTTTCTTCCCTTGTCCCCATCACTTTTATTTGTATTTATTCATCCATTCCTTTGATTTATACTCTGGCTTTCTCCCAACAAAGGGAACTCAAGGTAGGTAACAAGATGGATATTATAAAACACCAATTAAAAGCATGAATTGAAGCAAACAAGATTAAAACCAGTTCAAAACAAATCAATTACAACAAAGCAAAGAGAAGACAAACACATGCAACACTTGCCTGAATTGAAAGCCACGTTCACAGCAGTCTAGCTGAACTGCCAAATGCCTGTCAGAATTAAAAGGGATGTGCTTTTTCTTCTTCTCAAGCATCAGAAGAACAACAGGGATAGTGCATCTTTTCCTGGCTTTCCTTGGGATGGGTCTTGCAACCTGAGTGCAACCTTTACCCCTGCCATCTGTTATTCCTCCATAACTCCTTGTCCACCACATTCAGTCCCTGGACCTTGTCCCTACCCTCCAAAAAGCCCCCTTGCAGTCTCCTGAACATCTCTGAGCCTTCCCAATTTTTGTTTTACAATTCAGCATGATTTTGAGGATTTTAACCTGAAAAACCTGCAGAAACCCCCCATGAAAGCACCTCTACTCTACCTATATAACCTCCAGAACCACTACCTTCAAATGCCTCTGTTTTCTTCTGTTGTTTCTTTCCAAATGGAATCACAAAGTGTCATTTCCAAGTACCATTTTGAGAAGGACTACAAAGGAAAATAGAGGTATTTTGGTTTCTTGGGAAGGTAACTGTGGCCCACAGAGAGGGCTTGGTGGGGGGAAGTCATCTGCTGACTTTTATGTCCAACTGTGATGTGGTACACTTGGAGTTCTAAAAAAACTATGCATTTTTTGGAGTTCAGTTTCTAGAATGTAGGCTTCTGGCCATGCTGGTTTGGGGACTCTGGGAATTGTAGTCCAGAATTTTCCAATCTCTTTTTAGATTCTAATTCTGACTCCACATCTAGAGTGACTAGATGTATAATTTGAATAAAAAAAGTTTTTCAAGGAATAAAAAAAGAATAAAAGAGTAATATAAGGAGTTGACTCAAGTTAGAGAATAAACTTTAAATGCCAGTATATGTAGCCCACAATAGTGTCACTTTCAGATACTGTCTATATACAGATTTCACCTAGACATGTGGAATTTTATGTACATATGGTTACATGGTCCCTCCCCACAAGGACATGAGAAATGGTGAAGGCAGGTGCACAATGGACCAGATTAAGGCCTTTTGTTCCTTTGACATAGAGGAAGAGCTATAATATTTTGAAGAAAATAGGTGCTGCACATTTTCAGTGAACAAGCACACTATATATGTGACCTTTGTTTTGAGGAAGATTTATTGCAAAGTATTATACATATCTCTTTGAAAGTAAAGTCCTTTTTAATGATTCTTACTTCCAGGTAAGTGGATATTGAATTGAATTCTTACTGTGCATGTCAAACTACATGATTTAGAAGAGGTGCTCCCTCAAATGAGGAGGATGTCTGGTTGTCAAAGTATGTGCTTTTCCTCATCTGCATTAACATGCTTTGTTCTGTGTTTGGTCTTTGGAAGGTAAACATTAGCTTAATTTGCAAGTAAGTCTGAGGCAGGCCTGTGTTAGAGGAAAAGATTTTAATTGCAGAGAATACACATTCTCCTTAACATCTGATTTGACCGTCAGAACTAAGCTCAATGAGTCAGCTAGACTTGCACCTGGGTAAATGTGTGTCTGTATACACCCTTAATGAATTGTATTTCTTCTTCAAATGTTGAAAGTTTAGAGGGAGAAGTTGGGAGGTATTTGAGTAGATGAGGTTTTGTAAGAATAAATGAGAAAAGGTGAGAAGACATTTAAAAATGGAAACAATTGCAAGATGGGACGTCTCTCATAATAACAAGGATAAGAGGCAGTTTGGTTTCTGAAGTGCAGATAAAATTCAAAAAGACAAGTGAAGAACAAATGCACCCCCATGTATGTCAAGCTCTGTTTCACTGAGATGCCTTTGTGAATTCTAATCAGGACTTGCTGAAGCAGGTTGTACAGATGCATTGAAATGTGATGTATCCATTCATGGCAAAGGCTGCATCTGCTGGGTGAAGGTTTATGTAACAATGGTGCTTAGTTCATTTATTATGCCAAGAATAGATTTTCTTGTCCAAATGTTAATGAGAGTGATATAGAGTGATATAGGAGTGTGTGCAGTCATTTGTCTGAAAATATTTGTCTGAAAATATTTTATGGTGGAGATTTTATATATATATATATATATATATATATATATATATATATATTTGTGCACTTCCAAATCAACCTATTAATAATTGTTTTTTTCCTAAAATTTATAGAATTTCTCTCTTCCAATTAGTAACTAGGGCTTGTTACACTCCTTGGGGCACAGGCATTTTACCTGTCTGCAAAATTTCTAAATAGGATCTCTGGGTTCAATATCATTCAGTTAAAATATTAGCCATTGTCCACATTTGTTTTCATTTTCTACAATGTTCCCATTAAGCAAAAACAGAAGTACAGTGAGACACCCGCCTTTCAATATACTTTCAGAAATCTGAGAAGGCACATGTCCCTTTACTATACCTGGAGCAGTTCTGAACAACTGGAAACCACAGAGCACCTATTAAAATAGCCCTGTGCAGTTTTCTTGTGGGAATTGTCAAAACCCATTTTGAGGTGTCTGAAACTCTTTGCAGAAATTTCTTCAGTTCAACTGGAAGTTCTAGCTCAGTCTTTAAATGCCATTTTGAAGTGAAACCTGGAAGCAATTTAAACATGGGAACTGTCCCCTTGGGAAATTTTCACAAACCTCATTGAAAATTTATCAAGCCTTATTGAAATATTCTCAGACCAAAATATTGCAGATGTTTCAGGCAAATCCCATGGCCTAGATATTAGTGCAAGAGTAATAACCAGAGCATATGGGTCAGGAAAGGAAGAAGGAAGAAAACTAGAGAGGAAAAGAAAGTGAATGAGATTTGTGGGGTAAGAAAAAAAGAACAAGGGATGCTTAACTGAGTAGGTAGGATGCAGAAATGTGGTGCTCTGACAGAACGAGAGATAACATAAGAAAAGCAAAGACCAATCTAGACTGCCATTTTGTATCCACAGTAGCCAATTACATGTTTACAGAAATCCCACCAATGCAGCAGAGAGACAGAGAGAGATGGAAAAGAAAAGGGAAGGGGGCATGTTTGGGGTTCAAAAAGAGAATACACTGCTCATCTGCCATATCCATGGTGACTTCAGGGATGGGGCAGATTTCCTCATCTCCATGAAAGGAGGCAGACTGGGCCTTTGCCAGTAACATCACAGCACTACTGATGCAGGGAGCAGAAGCAGGAGACAAAATAAACCTTGTCTCCTCCAGCATTGGGATATTTCAGTTGTTTGTATTCATCTCATCCTCTTTCCCTAGGGAACAGTGCAGACATAGACTGATTGATTTCTGGATGGATAGGGATTTTTAATGTGCGTCACTTCTTTAGCAAATTGGGGAGTGGGGGAGAAGGAGATGAGAGATATTTTGCTACCCTGCACTGCATACCTGTACATGTCAGGAAATTGGCCGAGCCAACATTTCAAAAATCTAATTCATCCACATTGGCAGGACAGGTCAGGAAACTGAAATTGTTCTGTTGTCCAGTTGACACCTCTATGGTGAAAGGGAGTTGTTTGACTTCCACTCCATATTGTGTGGGGCTAAGGTTATGAAAGAGGAATGATCTTCAGCTTGGGACTGGCTCTCTGTAGCTCTGATTCATTGTGTTGGGGGTGGGTGTGATGGTCAGAATAACTGCCCAGTGAATGGCACATGCAGTCTTATGGAAGGACATTGGAGTATAGGTACTCTTCCTTGCATAGTTGAGGAGGGAGACAGGAAGGACCCCCAAGCTCAACTGAGTTCTGCACTAACTAGGCCTCATTGCAGAACCCCATGGATTAGGTTAAATATATGAATTTCATTGTGGGAGTAAGGCAGGATAAAAATCCTTCAAATAAATAAATAAAAATAAAAATAAAAAATGTGGCCATCAGTTTATCTCATCACTGTTTTACCACTTCTTTCTTTTTGGAGCTAGGTGAAAAAAGGTCATGTGAGGGCACTGAGAGATGAAAGGGTGAAAGTTAAGAAACAGAAACTATGAGACACTTGCAATGATATACAAAGGGGAAGGAAGAGAAAACCCAATGGGCAAAAGCAAGAAATTAGTCAAAATGCAGCAAGATCTCTCATATCTGCTGTTATTTGTGAGCATGGGTGGATGCCTATTGGTTGTAATGAATTCTAAAAATCTAACAATCTAGCTTAGCCTGCATTAATAGATCCATGGTTCCCAAGTCAAGGGAAGTAATAGTCCCACTATGTTTTGCATTGGTCAGGCCTCATTTGGAGTAGTGTTCTATTCTGGGCACCTTTTTTTTTGAAAGAAAGATACAGATAAGTTGGAGAGAGTTCAGAGAAAGACAACAAGGATGATTCTATCTATGGAAACCAAAATATATGAAGAAAGGTTGAAGGACCTGGACATGGTCAGTTCAGTGAAAAGGAGACTAAGGAGTGACATGTTCACACTCTTTAAATACTCAATAGCTGCCACAAAGAGGAGGATGCAGGTTTGTTCTCTGCTGATTCTGAAGGTAGGACAGGTGTAATGGTTTGAAGTTACAAGAGAGTAGAGTTCATTGAAAATTAGAAAGAACATCTTGAGAGTGGTTCAGCAATAGAAGAAATTGTCTAGAGAAATAGTGGGGTTTCCTTCTCTGGTCATCAAAACAAGGCTAAACAGTTATCAGCTAGGGATGCTTTAGTTGGAGATCCCGTATTAAATGGGGGTTGGATCAGATAGCCTATAGGGCCCCTTCCAACTTTATGATTATATGATTCTGTGTTTGTATGACTACACTAAAACATTTTTCTACATTCACTGTTAATTGGGGAACCTAGTGACTTAGGTTCACAGCTGGAAAACCTTATCAAACCAGTAGCATAACATATTAATTAACTGTTATTTCTAAGTTCTGGGATGCATGCAGAGGCCTGTTGTATACATAGCTGCCTCATTCATTTCAATGCAAGGAACATGTTGGCTTCTGCTATTGGAATTAAAACCAAGGTTGTTGATATGAACAGAAGAGAAATTCAATTGGATAGCAGTTTAATGTGAGCCTCTTTAATTCACACTTACTGAATCAATATGCCAACTGAAATGTAGTTGTACTTTAATGTCTCACTTCTCTGAATTTTGTAATGCAATTCTCCAATCTAAAATGTATATTAAAAGTGTGTATAAAAAGGCCTGGGGAAAAGGTAGGGTATAAGTAAAGATGACAACAACAACAACAACAACAACAACAACAACAACAACAATGGGTTTGATTCCCCACTCAGCTGTGAAACCCACTGAATGACCTTGGACAAGTCACATGCTCTCAGCCTCAAAGAAAGGCAATGGCAAACCTCCTCTGAACAAACCTTGCCAAGAAAAACCCATGATAGATTCACCTTAGGGATTCCATAAGTCAAAAATGACTTGAAGGCACACTACTACAACAATGATCTCCTATACAGGATTCTGGCTGATGTTAGATTTTTTTTTTTTAAAGCACGCTGATGCAGAAACAAGATAAACTGAAGCCAAGGCTAGAAAGATTGGAAACTAAGACAAACTAAAAGGGACAGATTCATCTAACCTTAGCTGTGGTAGCTGAGAGTAGTTCATATAGAAATTGCTTCCAGGCCTGTGACTCTCTATCTGTGAGACCATAAGGTGTTTCTATTGGAAGTGATTTAGATATGGATCTACTCAGCCTCCCTTGTCTATTTAGCATTCCTGTAAGAAGTTTACTTTTATTTCCCATCCTCCAGCCCCATACTCTTCCAGAATCATATAGAAATATACTAGAGTTAACATTAAGTGGGATCGTTGCCTTTTAACAGCAAACTTAAGTGTTTCACTTCTATGAGTAATTCATGAGACAGATGTATGAGAGACTGCATATTCTTTTGCTACTGTCATATAATTCTTACAAAGAAACTGAAAAATTCCAGAAGCAACATGGAAATAAAATGTTGAATAAAAGAAATAAATGTTTATCCCCACATATGTGATATACAAGTTTAAGAGGGAAGCCTCTCAAACCCAATTCAGAACCAAATTTCTAACTGTTCAACAGCTGTTCTCAGTGATACTAAATTAGCACATTCTTACATCAAAGAAGCAATACATCAGTGTTTGTTAGTGAAATGGGCAGAAATGTTCTCACCAACAAGATGTACTGCATTGCTAATTCTTCTCTTAGGAGGAAATGAATAATTTTAGCAATTTTGCTCTCATTTCAAGGAAGACTTTGAAAAATGCAGTTTTTGAAGACTATTTGCAGTTCAAGACTTATTTGATGCAAAATACATACATGGAAATTTTGTGATGAATACAGCATTTTTATGTGCAGGAATTTTATGTGCAGAAAATGCTGTTTCATGTGCATAAAATGTTTTCTGTTTAAAGAAACCACATGCACATTTTTCATAGAATATGTTTGTTGTTGTTTGTGCCTTCAAGTCATTTCCAACTTATGGTGACCCTAAGGAAAACCTACCATGGGGCTTTCTTGGAAAGATTTGCTCAGATGAGGTTTGTCATTGCCTTCCTCTGAGGCTGAGAGCATTTGACTTGCACAAGGTCACCCAATGGGCTCCACGGCTAAGCTGGTAATTGAACCCTGGTCTCCAGAGTCATAGTCCAACACTCAAATCTCTATGCCATGCTTTCTCTCATAGAATAGATAGCAAACTGTAAAGATGCTCATCAGTCCAGGATTCTTCTCATCAGTGTTCCCTAACACTTGAAAAAACACATTTCTTGACCATTTTTGAAATATTTCCCTATCTGTAGCCACAGATGCCTTGCAGAATGTGTCAAGAATCAAGATAGAACTCATGACTACTTTACCCAGTATGACCAAGGGTGCATCAATCTAAGAATTAGAAGAGTATCTTGTTTTGTGTCTCCTGTTAAAATTGTCCCCGAAAAAGCTCCCAAAGCTCTTCTGTTCTGTCAGACTATGAAACTTTTTGCTGATGAAGGATACAGACTTGTTGCACTTCATCTATATTTTTAGATACCTTGCTAGTATTCCACCCACTTTTTCTATAGTTATTCCACTTGCCAACTATGGGGGGAAGCAGACGAGGGCGTCCAGGACGCCCTGGGTCAGCGCGCCGCGGGGCCGCAGCCTCCGCACCTCGGCGCACCGGCAGCGTCCCTGGAAGGAGCACTAAATCAGCGCTCCTTCCTCAAGACAGCGAAAGTGCGCCCTAAAAGCAGCGGGCGCACTTTCTCTGTCTTTTCCGCCGCGGCGCGTTCGGTCGCCGCGGTGTGAGGTCATCCCCGGAGCGCCGGCCATGCGGAGGGCCGGCGACTCCGAGGGCGACCTCAGGAAGAGGAAGGGGCGCCGCTCGTGCGGCTGCCCCTCCTCTTCCAAGCCTCCAAGACGACTCTATTAGTCGTCTGCCGAGGCCCTATATGTCTGTGCATTCCAGATATTTGGCAGACCAGACCATTCATTCACCAGTGTTGTTGTTCTTGACTTTATTTATATCCTGCCTTTCCCCAAAAAAACTGGGACTCAAGACAGTTTACAAATTAAAACAAATGCAATACAGCAAAAACATCCAAAAGGTTAAAGTCAAAATGCAGTTAAACATTGAAAAACAAATCACACCATACTGTTAAAAATAATAAAGAGCCATTTAGAAACAAGTTAAAAGAAATGTAGTACCCTACTAGAAGTCTTTTCTTTAAAAACAACAACAAAACTTTACTTTTTTGATAGCCTACCAGAAGAAAATACGGTAAAATAAATATTTGCCTGTCAGCAGAAATATAGGAAGGAAGGGACCATTCTAACTTTCCTAGGAATGAGTTCCAGAAGATATGGATTGTTGGATAGCCTGCTATAGGGCTTTAAGAGGCATAACCAACATACTGAGTTTTGCCCAGAAACAGACCAGTAACAAGCAAGGTATTGTAGCAAGGAAATTGTATGCTCCCTTAAATCAGTCCCAGCTAATGAGCCTGTTGCAGCTCTTTGTGTAAAAAGAACTTTCCAAACATTCTTTAGCAGCTGGATGGGCCTCTTTTTGGAGTGGTATAATTGTGTATTCCTACATGACAGAGTTGGAATATATGGCCCTTATCATCCCTTCCAACTCTGAGTGTGCATCTGCACTAGAAATAATAGTTTGACACTACATTAATTGCCATGGCTCCATCCTATAGAATCTGGGGAACTGTTGTTTTTGAGGCACTAAGACTCTTGGGCAGAGAAGGCTAAAAACCTTGTAAAACAACAAATCCAAGGATTCCATAGGCTGGAGCTACAGCACTTAAAGAGGTGTCAAACTGCATTCTAGTGTAGGTGCATCCTAAGATTCTATAATTCTATAATTCAAAGGTAGGCCCTCATAGAATATGAGTAGTATACCTGTGTAGCTCCTGTCAAAAATGATTTATGACCCTTTGATGGGCGTGGCTAAGGATGATTTATGACCTGTCAAAATTGATTGATTGATGACCTGTCAAATGGGTGGGCGTGTCCCTCCCTCCCCCGGAAATGCTAAGGCGGGACATCCTGTCCACGTGACCCCTGGTTTTCCAATGAGCGCCCCCCCCTTTGATTCCACGTGACCCTACTCCCCACCCAATGGCTGTTCTGAACCACGTGTCCGTAACTGGCCAAGGGTGTTTTCTGATTGGTCCCTATGAGAATCACGTGTCCCTAACTGGCCAATGGTACTAGACTTCCCAGAGCTGCCATTTTAGGCATGCCCAGACAAGTTCTGCGAGACAATATGGAGACACGTGACCCCCAGGTTTCCAATGAGCGCCCCCCTTTGATTCCATGTGGCCCTAACAGGCCAATGGTGTTTTCTGATTGGTTCCCATGAGAGTCACGTGTCCCTAACTGACCAATGGTACTAGACTTCCCAGAGCCACCATTTTAGGCATGCCCAGACAAGTTCTGCGAGACAATATGGAGACACGTGACCCCCGGTTTGACAATGAGCGCCCCCCTTTGATTCCACATGGCCCTAACTGGCCAAGGGTGTTTTCTGATTGGTCCCTATGAGAATCACGTGTCCCTAACTGGCCAATGGTACTAGACCTCCCAGAGCCGCCATTTTAGGCATGCCCAGACAAGTTCTGCGAGACAATATGGAGACACGTGACCCCCGGTTTTCCAATGAGCGCCCCCCCTTTGATTCCACGTGGCCCTAACAGGCCAATGGTGTTTTCTGATTGGTCCCCATGAGAGTCACGTGTCCCTAATTGACCAATGGTACTAGACTTCCCAGAGCCGCCATTTTAGGCATGCCCAGACAAGTTCTGCGAGACAATATGGAGACACCGAGGCATTTTGCTGCACCTTCTACAGCCCGGAGAATCCAATCCAGAAAGAGAGCATCCTGGCCAGATAATTATCACGGGCCTGTGGGTTTTACTGACCCTCCCGTACCGTTGAATATTAAACCTAAAAAGGAAGCTAAAGAGCCTGAAAAGACACCCGACATTATGGATTTCATTGATGATGCCTCAGAACTGGAGTGTGATTGCCGTTGCAATTTAAAAGCCATTCTCCAGAAGAAGAAAGTGCCTGACACTCCACAGAGCCCAGATGAGCCTGATGGCGCAGACCTTTTGAACCCTGCCACTCAGCTGGAAGAGCCCATGGAAGAGGGAGATTGTGACCCACCACAGCCCTCACATGTGGATGACAGCATGGAGACTGATTCAGGCTACCATAGTGCAATGGTGAGTTTATGTACTCTAAAAAATATTAGGCAGTTGGTTATCATTGGAGAGATGAGTGTGTTGTTTTTCCAAATGAAAAATAATAAAATGTTCCTTATTTCTTTTTTATTGAATTAGGATGAAGACCTGCAGGCCAACGGTGCTGAGAACCAGGCTGGAAAGAATCTACAACCCCTAAATCTTTCCCCCATTCCTAAGATGTAGATATTTTTCTACCAATAAAAAATTGTTTGTTTTGCATGTGTGTGTTCATACTTACATGAGAGGTGAAAATGGGAGGGCATGAAAAAATTCTGAGTTCTATATATTATTCACCGGGGAAGACTGGGAGCTTTGGGGGTGTGAATGCCCTACTTCAGGAGGCCAAAATACAGAGCCAAAATCTTAAAAGAGAGGAGGTGTCCCAATGGCTTTCTGGCCAAGATGCCTATACACTGCACAGACCTGCCAAAATGCATTTTAAAAGAAACAAGACTGTTGTATCTAATGTGGATTCTCAATGGCAGGCTGATCTAGTGGATATGCAGCAGTTTTCTAAGTATAACAGAGGATACAAATACATTTTAACAGTAATAGATATTCTGTCTAAATATGCCTGGGCTTTGGCTTTAAAGGACAAAACTGGTAGAGAAGTAGCCAGGGCTTTTAACACTATTTTTAGCCAAAATGGCCGAAAGCCTGTGAAATTACAAACGGACCGAGGCCGTGAATTTTTAAACAAATCTGTGAGCAACCTCTTAAAGCGTCATGGGATTCACCATTTTGTCACCAATAATGAAGTCAAAGCCGGGGTTGTTGAACGATTCAACAGAACTTTAAAAACAAAAATGTGGAGGTATTTCACAGCTAAAAATACCTTTACCTATATTGATGTACTTCGCCTGTTTCTAAAAAGTTATAACCATACTTTTCACCGAACAATCAAAGCTAGGCCTGCAGAAGTCAATGATTCTAATGCTCTAGCTGTGTGGAAAACAGTATATGGGACCCCTGTCAAAACAGAAAAGGAGCGTCCGCTCCTCAGGAAAGGAGACCATGTGAGGATTTCTAAAAGCAAGGGTGTATTTGCCAAAGGATATGAACAGAATTTTACCACTGAAGTATTTATTGTCAACCGTGTCCTCCTAACTGCAAAGAGGCCTGTGTTCCTGCTGAAAGATTATCTCGGAGAGGCTGTTGTTGGGAACTTTTTCCCTGAAGAGTTACAAAAGGTGAATGTGAAAGAGAATCAGGTGTACAGGATTGAAAAAATTCTAGACACTAAAGGTCAGGGCAGGAGAAAACAATACCTAGTCAAATGGTTAGGCTGGCCTAGCAAATTCAACAGTTGGGTGCTTGCTTCTGAAGTTGGTGAACCTGTGTAGAGGTGAGAGATAAATGGGGGATAGCGGATTTTATATCCTACTCCCTAGCAACAGTAGCGCATCCATTTTCCCACAAAATACTATTTCATTCTTTACTATCTCTTTAGCAAGGCCCCTGGAATTGCCTGGAGAGTGGGAAGTAGGGCTAGCTGAGATACAGTACCCACACACTTGGAATAATCTCAATACTAATACACCTTTTGAAATTGCAAATGAGACCAAGAAACGGCCCTTAATTCTGCCACGGGGTTATTATTCTGATCTCCCTGAACTGCTGGAAGTCATGAACAACCTGATAACAAGGTCTCCAGACCCTCCTGAAGCGCTCCTGCACTATGACCGTGTGAGCGGGAAGATTAGGTTTAAAACAAATGGGCCATACACCATCCAGGCTGGAGGGAGACTAGCTCACATGTTAGGGTTAGTGCCCAGCCGTCATGCCAAAACTCCACCTTTCAAAGCCGATATCACGGCGGGTTTCAACACCTTATATATTTACACCGATATAGTGGAGCATCAGATAGTGGGAGACTTCTATGTCCCGCTGTTGCGCTGCGTACCTGTACGGGGTCAGAGCAACGAATGTGTCAATATTGTTTATGACAAGCCTCACTACATCCCTGTAAGTAAGCATCACATTGACACCATCACCATTGAGATAAAGTCAGACCAGAACAAAAAAGTGCAATTTCGCTCTGGTAAGGTGCTTGTGAAACTACACTTTCGCTTCAGGAGGACACTGAAGTTTTAAAAATGGTGATTATCAAAACATATGGTGACCCTGCTCTTTATAGAGATTATTACAGGGTCCAGGCTGGTAACGGCCTTCCAGGGTTCCATGGAATTCCTGTAATGTATGGATCTGGGCTTGGTGGGATTTTCAGAGGCCTTTTCAGAAAAGCAGTCCCCCTTTTGAAAAGAGGCCTGAACATCATTAAACCCCACGTTAAAACAGCCATGCAGAATATTGCTACAGATGTGGCTGGTGAAGTTACTCAGGCAGTTATAAATAAAATGAACCCCACAACCCCCCAAGAAGGCTCAGGACTGATGTATATTCAAAGGAGGCATCGTCAAAAAAGAAAAGCATCATGGGTGAGGTTAATAGGCCCTCCCCGAGCCCTTAAAAGAAAACGTCTGAGAGGAAAGAAAACACAGAAGCGGAGAGCTGTAAAGAAGAGGAGGAGGCTGTCCCGGACACGTCCTAAGAGAGATATAATTTAAACTAACACCATGGCTTTTATCCACAGTGGTTCTGAAGAATGCACAAAATCTGAATTAGACCTATTTACTATTGGGCCTACACAGAAAAGTATTGAGAAAAGTTTGTATATTGAGGTGCCCCCCTTGACGGCTCTGACAGAATCTGCACCACTAGACTTTTTCATTGCAGGAAATGGCGAAGACTATATGGATCTTAATGATACTCTTTTATATCTTACTTGTAAGATTACTAAGGATGATAACACAAACATACCTCAAGCTGCTGAAGTTGGCTTGGAGAATTATCCTATAGCCTCCATTTTTAGCCAACTGGATGTGACTTTGGGGGATCGGCTGATCAGTCAAAGCAATAATTGCTACCCATACAGGGCTTTCATAGAATCTGTGCTGAACTACAGTGAAGACACTCTAGCAACCCAATTCTCTACAGGTTTGTTCTATAAAGATACTGCTGGAGAGCATGAATCAGCAGATCTGGATGGAGCTAATAGAGGCTTTATTGAAAGAGCAAACCTGACACGCGGAAGTAGAAAACTAGATCTGCTGGGCCATCTCCATACAGACCTTTTTTTCCAAGAGAAACTGCTTCTAAATGGGGTGGATGTCAAAATTAAACTTACACGCAACAAAGATCCTTTCTGCTTAATGACCGATGATGCAGACAGCAATTACAAATTGCAAATTTTATCAGCGTCTCTTTTTGCGAAGAAGGTGAGAGTGTCACCGGGAGTCCGACTGGGTCATGCAGAAGCACTGCTGACATGCAATGACAAATACCCTGTGGACCGTGTGAGCATGAAAGTGTTTAGCATTCCAAGGGGCAGTCATGTCACCAACCAGGAGAATCTCTTTTTGGGCCAACTCCCCAAGCAAGTGATTATAGGCCTGGTGGATAATGACTTCTTCAGTGGAGTTTACAACAAAAATCCCTTTAACTTTAAGCATTATGACATCAATTTTGCAGCACTGTATCTGGATGGAGAGCAGAACCCTACAAAACCCTTTCAGCCCAATTTTGAAGATGGAAACTGTGTCAGGGAATACATGAGTTTGGTGCAGACAGCAGGCAAGCATATGAAAGACCGTTCTCTTTTAATCAACCGTGAGGAATATGTGCGAGGTTACACGCTTTTTGCCTTTGACCTTACCCCAGACCAAGAAGGTGGAGATCACTATTCGTTGATCAAAACCGGGAACCTGAGGGCTGAATTCCGGTTTGCCAAACCTCTGCCTACTACTGTGAATATGATAGTTTATGGTGTCTTTGACAATGTGATAGAAATAAATCACAGGAGAAATGTCCTGTATGATTATATGTAACATGGACAGCGTGCAATTAACACGCATTCTTTCTTCAAATCCTTATACCCAAAAGCTATTCTGTGGAGTCTTCCCATGTGACATGCTCCCTGGAGAGAAGCTGATACAAAGACCTGTCTGTCTAGTCATCAACACCCACCCTCACAATCTCCCTGGAGAACATTGGCTGGCCATCTACTTAACAGAAGAAAAGACTGGTGAATTTTTTGATTCCTATGGACACCCTCCCGACCACCCTCTCTTTCCTAAAACCATCATTACATTTTTAAGAAAAAAATGCCAGCAAAACTATGTTTCAGCCCAGAGCAGTACAAGCCTCAGACTCTGTGGTTTGTGGTTATCACTGTGTGTTTTTTCTTCAGCACCGCTGTAAAGGCCTGACATTTAAAAATATACAAGAATTATATTCTCACAATCTGCAAAGAAATGATGAAATGGTGGTTGAATATGTAAAAGCAAAGAGAAACATGCCCAGGCTTGCCTCACATATGCTCAGACTTGTCCCAAACATGTTTCAACAACCCCAGGGATGTATAACCTGCAATGCTTTTCATAGACGCTCTTGTCAATAAACATATCCTCTAGGGAGGATTTAAAAGAATTTTTGTGTGTGTTTTCTTTTATCAAAATCAAAACATAGACTTAAAATAAGTTATATTATTAATTTATTAAATTATCTTTTTGGGGAAAAATCAGGAGAGTCATAAGTGGAGCCAATGAGAAGTACTAAATTGTCGCTGTTTTCTCAAAGCCCTGTGGGAGGTTTTGGGTGTCTGAAACAGCACTGGAGCTGTATCATAGGGATTCTTTAGCTTGTCCAAAACCTCTCTGTTGGCATGGTTCCCCACCACAGAGGTTGGGACATTTAGCTCAGCCATGGCCCTCATGAAAACATCCCAGCCTTTAGGAACATGTTTCACAGGTAAAGCATGTGTCTGAGTAACCCCCTTGACTAAGTCAAGGACATTGGATCCAGCTACAGGTTCGCCTTTATAGAAAAAGGTTCCTTTGTCATCCCATGAAGAAATACTCTTGTTTTGTTTCATTTTGTTTAGCAATACCCTTGCAGCATTCTTATATCTAGCAGGCAGGCTTTCCAGGACTTCTTGAAACAGGTCGTCAGAGGAATTTGCCACCCCCTTTTCAGGGGGCTGCTGCACTTCAGGTAGAATTAGATTTATGGTTTCTTTCTCTGCTTCCTTCTGTCTGACATGAGTTAAATACTTTTGAAGCAAAACCTCATATTGCTTAGCTTTTTCATACTCTGTTAAGTCAGTCCTGTGAAGAATCTTCTGCATTTCAGCATCCAGGGTATATATGGCCTTAGTCCTGATATTTTCATCCTTAGGAAATGAGCCCTTTAACTGTTCTAGCTGGTGGCTAGGGACCAGATACATCTTTTCTGCATATTCCATTACTGCTTAGTTAAAAGGCTTGTTATCAGGGGAACAGCAAAGCTTAACAGGGGTCCAAGAAAACCCCCAGACTGCTTCACCAAGACTTTTTTTCTTCTCAGGGAGACTCTTCTGTTACCCAGGGTTTTAATAAGATGGCGTCTCTTTCTCAGTATGCGCACCTGATGAGGGGATAATGGAATGTTGCCTTTTAAAGTATTCAGGGCTATTTCTGAGATGGCTGCCACCAGGTCATTTGAAGCTGTACATAAAAAAGCTTTCCTCTGGGGTGGGGGCATCTTAATGAGCATTTTTAAGAGTGCTAGGTTTCTTTTCACACGTCCAGACATGTTGACCTGAGGGTGTGGTGACAGCAATATGGTGTAGGAATTAAAGCTGAAGCTTTTTGTAACCACTGGCACTCTTCTTCATGGTATATATTATTGGCCAGTCTTGAGGAAAAATTCCTGTTCTTAACCTGTAAGATTCTGGCGTGTTAGTCTGCAAATCAATAATGAGGTAACCAAAGGGTCTGCTTGTTGCATCAGCAAAGGCTTCCATGAAGAATTTAGTGTTTCCTGGGTATATTTGATGAGCTAAAGTTGCAATTTGTAATTTATCCCTAGGGTTTTTAAACAGCACCATGTATTTTGCATTTAAGCTGATGGTCCTGAGGCTTTTTCCCTTGCAGAAAATATTTTGTGTAAGGAAAAAAACACTCAGATTCCTGTGATGAACATGAACTGTAAATAGTCTTTCAATATTTGCATTATCACAAGACTGCATAAGATCGTTTATTACCAAGAACTTTATTTTATTCAGAGGTAACAACTCTTCATTATCAAAGTTATCAGGCAAGCCCTCTACAAATTGAATAAAAGGGTATTTATGTAGGAGCTCTTGATACAAAGGTTGCCAGCAGCTATAACACCACAAAATTATCTCAGGTTGCACTGAAAACAGGCTGTGAGCATTATCCAACATATTTTTTACAAATACAGTTTTTCCACAGTTGCTTGGTCCTGCTAGAATAGCTGAGAAGGGGTGTTGCCACCGTGTAGCCATCTTCAATAACCGTAAGGCAGAGTCTTAAACCCTTCAGTAATGACTCTCTTGTCATAAACCACCCTTTGAGTTTTCTTGAGCTCTTTGGTATGAATAGACCACTGGCGTTTATTTCTAACAATACCTTGTTGCTGCACAACTATTTCATGAGCACCTCCTTCCTCCCTGTCTGAGACGTAGTAACATTCAGTGTAATCCCTTTGACCTTCAAGCATGCTTTTCCCCCGGAAAGCTTGTACCCATAGGTTTTGGGCCCTGCTGATACATATTCTGTGATATATTGATCTGGGGGAATTTCACTGGTGAGGTCACCTAAATAATCCCCAAGGGGGGGCGACCACTCCCCCTCTCTACTCACAAAGATCACGCTATCTGTATCATGGTAAAGAACCCTCTCTTTCAGCCGAGAAAGTAAATGATAAAGCTGAATTCTAGCATAACAAGTAGTGAAAGCTGCAATGAATTCATTCTTTCTACCTGAGGTTGTTATGCGTTCAGCAGCATGCTTCCAGGACACACAAACAGCGTCTTCGTCAATAAACTCAAACATTGAAACATTGTAAGCATCAGAAAATAAAAGGTTGAAAAATAGATCAGGGTCCCTGATCACTTGTGTGTTAGTCAAGTTGGTTCTCTGGCCAAACTTTCCCCACAAAGAATTTAAAAAGAGTTTGGCAATCTGGCGCTTTGCCGGGTTCACAGCAATTTGGTCCTTGCGCAAAAGCACCCCCTCTTTTGCCTGAAAATCAGCTATGTATTTATCTTTGTCTTCTTCACTAACACACCAGTGGGGGTACCCTGAAGCCTCCTGTTTCTGGCGAAGATGTAATTTTATATATTCTTCAAATAAACTTCCTGATCCCCGTAAAAAGTTCCACACTTCATAGATTTTCATCACCTTGTAGCCCTTTTCTATAGCTAGATTAAGCTCAGCAGTACACCAAGTTCCCAACAAAGACCTCTCATCATCAGTGTGATTGCAGGGGTCCAGCTGTCGTTTTTCTGCACAAGTTGCACACAGTACAAACATGAGCTTTCCACCAATTTTACTGGGAAGAACAGGAAAGAACAAACCACGAGGGGGCAGTATTTTAAGCTTGGCAAAGCCAAAGTACTCTGAGAGGGGCCGAAAATCCTCATAAATGATCTGTGGGTGTCCAAGAGGATAGTTTTTAGTTTTGTTGACATAGGAGTAGAGGCTTGTAAAATCATAATATTTAATCTCCTCACCCTCTTTAGGCTTGTAGTAGAGAGATGGCATTTGTACGACCACCAAACAGCGCATCCCTGGCCTCTAAGGCTGGTGGGAATTCTGCTTCAGCCAGAAATTTCTTCAGCTGTGGGTCTGTTCTCTTTTCGGTTGTCCGTTCATGATCCCAGATTGACCTGACCTCAAAGCCCCTGCTTTTCAGTTCAGCAGCCTTTTGCTGAGTTGCATTGTACACAAATTCAAAGGTGTTGCCCATCAGAGAGTTCCATTCATCTGGAGCATAGCATAGAGGGCAGCCATGCCAGTAACAGCCATTAAATTCAAAGGCTGTCTCTTTATTATCTATGACAGCATAACCATCAAGATAATAGTCACCAACTTTTACTTCTCCACCCTTTAGGGCATGCTGAATCTGAATGTTCTCTTTGTGTTCAATGTACGAAAGCCATTGGATTGCAGGAGTTGAGAAGCGCTTGCAATAATTATGGTACCTATCAGGCTGTGGGATTGCAATCTCATCCTCCTCTAGAAAATTAAACTTGAACATTGCAAAACACACGCTAGCCAATGTGGGGTACTGTAACGGGTCTATGGCTACCCAACCTTTCTCCCCTGTCTCTGTCCTCTTGTATACTTTTGTCAGATCAATGATTTCATGTCTATATTTGGTACAAGCCTGTACCAGAATATTGACATCTTGCTGGCAATAAAAGGCCAGCTCTTTCTGAAAGTCAAAGATTTTTGTCTTGTTTTCTTCATACCAGGCTAAAAAAGCCTCCTTTGCCCCAGCCATCATAGTTTCCACACCATAATACTCGGGCTTAGGCATAGGGCCTACATAATCCCAATTTTCTGGTGTATTGAAAAAATGAGGAAAATATCCTTACATTCATCAAAGCCCAGGGCCTTTGGGAGTCGTGCTAGAGTCATGGGCAAGTGACTAAGTGAATCAATGAATTTCAGATCTACACCTTTCACTTTAACACATATCAGTTTCCCTCCTTGAGCAATAATATCAACATCCACTTTTTCTTTGATCAGTTCCTGTATAACAAAATACGAATCATAACCCTTAGAATTGTGAGCTATAAATGTGGTACCCCCAAATTTACCATCAGTTATGAAAGTCTTGATAAACTCAGACATGCAGCCCTCACCCTTAAACTCCCAGGTCTGTCCTGCAGGGGCCCACTCAGGCTTTACTGCTACATTTTCCTCCCTGAGTATTGCATTATTAGCTTTCTCTTTCTTGCCACCCTTGTTCTTCTTCTTCTTGTTACTAACTCCCCCATCATCCTTAAAACACTCCACAGTTTCCCCATCAAAAGCTTTAGCAAAACAGTAATTAGGAACATGGACACCTGTGCATTGGTGGGTTTCAATGTCGAAAAAAATGTACTTGATTGAGGTTTTTGGATATTTAATGGGGCGCATGTAGCACAGGTGCTTTTCACCCTTTCGGATAGGACCCCAACAAAGTGTGCACAGTATCCCTCTGCAGTCGCTCTCATTATGGTCATATGTAACATAGCGACCACATTTCTCACAAAACTTTTTAGGATCACATTTGACTTTTTCCTGCAAGGCCAGTTTTTGGTGCCTCCTTAAGCAGGCCATGGATCTACAGTTCAACTTGCACCTAAAACATCTTTCCATTTTATCTACTGTAGAGGCACAGTCACGTTCTTTACACATTCTACAGTAGGACACACAACTGTGGCTATGTGTGTATAAACTGTTGCAGTATGTGCAGTGATTGCGAGCTCCAAAAAGACCCTTCACATTGAGCACCCCATAATAGTGGTCTTCATGCAGTAAAACTGTGTAAGTTTCTGGATATTGGGTATTCTGTGTCTTAAAAAGGCCCCAGCCCTTATCAGAGTAAAGTGCAACATGTATGTTACACTTCAAATGCTCCTCAACACATGAAATATCACTAAGGGATACTTTTTTTCTGGTCAGACCACCCCAGGTCCTGGTGTAATTTAGCAGCAGCTCTCAGCATTTCTACATCTGTTGGAACCTGCTTAGACATGACTGCCACAAGGCTTGCAGCAAAGCATAAATTAGTGCCTAAATTAGCTGGATCCACCAGATGCTGCTTCTTTTTAGCAATAATTGAGCTGTAAGGTATAGAATCTATAGATCTTGAGCGGCCCCCTCCTTGGGGAGCATGCACAATAGTGAGAACCAATCTCAGAGTGCCATTTGCACAGATGTCCATATTACTCTGTAGGAGGTTGCTAATGTGAGATAAAAAATCCTCTGCATTCATAAGATCCCTCACTCTTTGTACTGAAAACAGAGGGTTTGCTAAACCAGCATCTTGCAACCTTAATTGGATATAATCCCCAGGCCCAGCTCTCAAAAGTGCACGATCCAGAACTTCTTGAATAGCCCGATGCACTGCTGCTACAACCTCTGAATATGACCTTATATGCTCTAAATTGACAAATCGGAATTCTTCAGCAATATTCATAGCCTGATACCTCTGGTTAAACCATTCCCAGTTTCTAACCCTTTCTGCAAAGACATGATTATCTGGAGAGGGTGGGGGTGGAGGAGGGGGAGAGGGAGGTGGAGGAGAAGGAGAAGGAGGAGAAGGAGGAGAAGGAGGCTGTGGTGGAGTTGGAGGAGGGGTAGGAAGCAGAACTGGGTGTTCATCTGGGGGGGCGGGAGGGGGTGCTATTGGGTGAAGTGGTGGGGGGATTGAGGGGGAGTTGGTGGTAGGGAGGAGGGAGCTGCATGGGGGTTATCTGGAGGTGGTGGGTTAATTGCAGCTGGTGCTGGGGGTGCCAGTCTGGGAGGGGCTGGTGCTGGTGGTGTACCTTGTACAGCAGCCCTATGTTTAAGTTTTTTCTTAGCTCCCTTCCTAGAGGTAACAAGTGTCTTTCTTGCTCTGTTTAATAATTTAATAGCTCTTTTCCTCCAATACTTCATCTCTTTGATAGACTTCTTACTTCTTTTCCTGCCTTTTTGAGGTTGACAATTAGAACTCCCCCCACCTACTTGAACATTTTCAAAGGGTGTGTCACCACAGACAACATAGTTAGAGGGCTTTTTAATGACCTTCAAGAATGCATCCACATCTGCAATTGTACTCTCTGAACTACTTAAAAGTCTATTCAATGTTTCCAGATGTATGACAGCTTGATTTACTGTCCTTCGTAGATGTTCATAAGCCTCAGATATTTTCCTGTACTTTACAGCAGAATCCTCAAAATTTTCAAGGTTAATCTCATATTTTTGTCTCTTGGCAGATCTGCTCTCAGGATCTTCTCCATTTTGAAATATATTGTCTAAAGAAAAAAGAAACCAATAATCAGGACCCCTACTCAGTTTGTACAACACACGTGTTCAAGCATTGAAAGGGAAAATATTTAAACTGTGTTTTCCCCTCATTAGATATCCCCCCTTGTGGCCTTTTAAATGCAGTGCATGAGTTTCTTAAAAATACACACCAGAAATCTTTCTTTTATTTTCAACAGTCTTCACAGCCCCCTCCTGATAATTTCTCTTGTCCATGTCCTTTGAATTTCCTGCTGAGAGAGCAAGGATTAATAATAATAATAATAATAATAATACCCATGGACCGTAAAATATTTTAAATGCATGAGTTTCTTAAAAATACACACCAGAAATCTTTCTTTTATTTTCAACAGTCTTCACAGCCCCCTCCTGATAATTTCTCTTGTCCATGTCCTTTGAATTTCCTGCTGATAGAGCAATTATAAATAATAATAATAATAATAATAATAATAATAATAATAATAATACAATCCATGGTAACTAAAATATTTTAAATGCAAGATATCCTTAACAATACCACAATCTTCCCTTTTATTTCCATTTGCCATCAAGAAATTTCTCTTGTCCATGTCCTTTGAATTTCCTGCTGATAGAGCAATTATAAATTAATAATAATAATAATAATAATAATACAATCCATGATAACTAAAATATTTTAA
Source organism: Phrynosoma blainvillii (assembly GCA_026167975.1). Lineage (NCBI taxonomy): Eukaryota > Metazoa > Chordata > Lepidosauria > Squamata > Phrynosomatidae > Phrynosoma > Phrynosoma blainvillii. The sequence goes on from JANUYF010000002.1 coordinate 24,394,697, forward strand.
ATGCAAGATATCCTTAATAATACTCACCACAATCTTCCCTTTTATTTCCATTTGACATCAAGGAATTTCCCACTGCAAAGATAGAGAAAGATGAGCCAATTTTTTTTTAATCACCCTTCTCTTATGAAACACAACAAAATAATATATATATGCATATTACCAAAATCCTGGTCTTCACTGTCCACATGCCTCACAGACTTTGGTAAGCCTGCTCCTAATAGAAAGGGGGGGGGGGGGGAGCCTGTTATAAAAGGATCATATTATTTCATGATAACCCTAAAGTAAAAATTAAAACATCTTACCAATATGTTTAGATGCCATTGGTGAAATGAGGGTTGCCTTTTGTTGCCAAACGTTTGTCTCAGAAGTATTGAGATAAATCTAAAAAGCATATGCACCATTTTTTAGAAAGAGCAATCTAAGGGGCGGCTGTAGTCATGAATGTTAAGGAACAGACATGTTGAGACATGTTGCTAAACACCCCCAAAGAGCATGCACAGTGATAGATTGGAACAAAATAACAATGTGATTTTGGACAATTACTGTGTGCAACAGTGGGGTGGGGTATGTATACAGCAATAGCTATTTGATAACCCAAGAAAAAATGACGCACTCCTAGCTATGATTTATTGAGAATTCTGACTAATTGATAACAGAACATGTAGGGGCAATGAATGCTTTTGACAGTAGAGGGCGTGTGTCTCTCAGAAGGGAAAATATTTTACACAGAGAGAAACCAAAATTAATCATGCAGTACATAACTGTTGAGTATTTACCTCCTAAAGTTCATGTTAAGCAGAACTTAAATCCAGAGAAGCAAAACATTATTATTTAAAAACCATGGCCAAGAAAAACAAATGACAAATATTTTAAACAGAGAAAGAGACAGACAGCAAACACATTTAAACAAGAAAATACTAATAATCAAAAGCAAGGGCTTTTTTAAAGCAGAATCAGAGAGCAAAATGTTCTGACATGTTAAATATGCCTTTAAAATTCAAACACAGATAAAACCAGGAACACATGTAATAATAATAATAATAATAATAATAATAATAATAATAATAATAATAATATCAGAGAGAGAGATCTTCCTTACACAAAATAGCAGGCTTAACACATTGCACTCTTGAAACTAAACGCACCGCAGTGCAATATTCTTACACAAGCCTGTCTATTATTTATTTTAGAGTTATTACATGAACTAATACACATTTTAATTAAAAAAAGAAAAAATGACAAGAGGGCCCCAGACACACAGAGACATGGAATGAAGAACAAGACCTTTTTAAAAGCAGTACTTAAGAAGACATGAACAGAGATAACTAATGAAAATACACAGAGAATGAAAATATCATACTTATCTGCTTTTGGAGTCATAGGCAGGACACCCCTGGCTGTTGAAATTTTGCTGAGAAAAGTCTTTCTTTTATAGGATTTTGGACCCTTCCTTTACCAATATTATCTCACAGAACAGACTAAAAATTATACATCCTGTGTATTCTTATCTTAAAAAACAGGTCTCAGAAACAGACATCCATTGTCATGATTGTCGTGACTTCCAAACCAGGGCAATAAATTCCTAAACTTCTTCAAGAGCACATTAAAAACTGCACATTTTTAATGACTTTCTTATAGCAAGGGGGAAAATAGTAAAATGATTTCCTCAACTTACATGAACAATTTATGAACATTTGCATTTCCAGTTGAAAAATAGATATATGTATTAGTCCCCAAATATATTACTGAAATGGTGTTTCAGAAAGTAGAGGGTGCCTATAGACAAATAAAGAAATTTTCTTTTATTTGTGGCTTTGATATTATAAGACACAAAGTACTTGTTATTAATTCTTTACAACTCATAGACATATGTAAATCATTTAATTTTACTTGCAAGCTAGGGTTTCTACTATACAGAATAAATACTTAACCCTGCATTCAAAACATTCCTAAATCTCACATAATTTTCCTTCAGCCTGTGGCAGCTTCAAGGGGCTCATATTGATAATGCACCCTGATGGCATTTCATCTCTGACCCCTTCCAATATCAGTCTCACTGCAAAAAGCCTTTATTTGAGAGAAATCTAAGTATTATTCTTGCCAAATCATAGAAAAATGTCTTTTTTAAAGGCTAATGAACTTCTGGTGACCCTCAGGGAAATTTAACAGAGCATCCTATTGCAAAAGTTATCTGAAAAAAACAGGCATCATTTGTCATGAGGTCCTTCTTGCTAAATTTAGGATAGGAGAATAAAGAGAAATATTTTTGTCAGGAAGAGTTCTAAAACCAGATACAGGCATCACGAACAAACATTCGTTATCATGATTCTACACACAGCCTTTTTTCAAGAGTGTCGTGACTTCCAAACCAGGGCAATAAAATTCTTTAAGCATTTGGCTACCCTTGCTAAATTTAGGATAGGAGAATAAAGAGAAATATTTTTGTCAGAAAAGCCTTTATTTGCAGATTTTAAAAAGTACATATCTTCACTTTTTACAGATCATAGACATTTGACTTCTTTTAATTACAGATTCAACATAATGTAACATTTGCTTGTCTGAAATCTTCAATAACGATTTTAAGACTTCTATAGCTTTTTCAGATTTTCTTAAACACATGATAGTTTTTAATATATCATCAAGACTTTTTTTGGTCAGAATAAGATTATTTAAATTATAGGATACAAAAATGATCATATGTATTAAGTTTTTAAAGCAGATTTTACTGGCTATCTCTCTCACATATTTAGAAAGTATTTTCTTATCCTCTTTTATATAAGTATGACTTTCTAATGATTGTTGTGCTTCAGATCCACAGGCATGACAATTTTTTAGTAATTCTGCATCGACGAGTTTTCTTATGATGACAAAAATGAAGATTCTTGTGATAGATTTCATAGTACACCATCTTTCCGAAGGAGGGGCTGGCAATTCTTCAAGGCCTGTGCTCCACTGCATTCTGACGTGAGATTCCTAAATATTAAAATAAAAACCGCTTTTAAGAAGATGTTCTATATAACAACAGGCTTTTATGATGATTATCCAGATAGGCTCACACACACACCTGTGAGGTCAGGTTCTGCCAACCTAAATTGCAAGGACCATCTTCTGCAGCTGCTTGAGTACTGTTTGTTCCAGGTCTCTGTAATGTTAAAAACAAAAAAACACTGGTTATTGCTTTGGATCTCTATCACTGGGGTCTCAAATACAAAAACATGTTTTGAATTTGGATTTTTACCTGCCTTGAAGCATTCTCAGAGCCACTTTGGGAGTCTTCCTTTGGTGCACAATTCTCTTTATTAGAATGTGAGTTCTCAGCCATATTCATGGGTGTTGGCAATGCCACAGGCCTGTGATAATCATTTGGCCAGGATTCTATCTTTCTGGGTTGGATTCTCCGGGCTGTAGAAGGTGCAGTAAAATGCCTCGGTGTCTCCATATTGTCTCGCAGAACTTGTCTGGGCATGCCTAAAATGGCGGCTCTGGGAAGTCTAGTACCATTGGCCAGTTAGGGACACGTGATTCTCATGGAGACCAATCAGAAAACACCATTGGCCTGTTAGGGTCACGTGGAATCAAAGGGGGGCACTCATTGGAAACCCGGGGGTCACGTGTCTCCATATTGTCTCGCAGAACTTGTCTGGGCATGCCTAAAATGGCAGCTCTGGGAAGTCTAGTACCATTGGTCAGTTAGGGACACATGATTCTCATAGGGACCAATCAGAAAACACCCTTGGCCAGTTACGGACACGTGGTTCAGAACAGCCATTGGGTGGGGAGTAGGGTCACGTGGAATCAAAGGGGGGCGCTCATTGGAAAACCGGGGGTCACGTGGACAGGATGTCCTGCCTTAGCATTTCCGGGGGAGGGAGGGACACGCCCACCCATTTGACAGGTCATCAATCAATCAATTTTGACAGGTCATAAATCATCCTTAGCCACGCCCATCAAAGGGTCATAAATCATTTTTGACAGGAGCTACACAGGTATACCACTAATATATTGTCATTGTAGTTGTTCTGTGTCTTATAGTTGACTCCAACTTACAGAAACCCTATCATTGGGTTTTCACAACAACATTTGTTCAGAAGGGTTTGCTGTTGCCTTCCTCTTAGCCTGGGAGAGTCTAACTTGTCCAAGGCCACCCAGTGGTTTTCAATGGCTAAGGTAGGATCTGAATCCTGCTCTTGTGGAATACTACTCCAACATTCAAACCACTGCACTACACTGGATTTCTGGAATAAGTTACAGTACTCTAAACAGGGCGTAACTCTTGCATACATCATTGGGCATGTACCATCGGATCTAATTCCATAGAGTCAATGTTCCAGTCATGAGATTTTGAAAAGAGTCTTGAAAAGAGTGTTTGTGTGTGTGTGTGTGTGTCTATGTATGTGTGTATGGACCCAACAAAATGCTTCTATCACCTTAATCTTTTTTGAAAGCTACCATCTCTCCAAAGAGTAGTGTCACAATCTCAGCTTGAGATGACTCACTGAAGCATCTCAAAGTTTTTGCATTGAGAACTGTTTCACAACAAAAGCCAATCCACTCCAGCAGAGGTTGCCTTGTTTGTACTCAGACGCTGCTTCTGGTGGCAGAATCTTCTCTTTATGCTCTGGAATAATAGCATGCTACTTCCAAGCATTGCCCTCCTTTTCTCTTTTTGGTAAAGAAAGACAAGACTTAACATTTCTACATTCTGTTTATTAACGGGGAAAGGGAGTGTTATGCTACAGTCAAGCTCTGAATTTATCCAGGGCATCTCTTGAAAAGGATTCTTTGGAGCCGTGGGAGAGATGGAAAAACATCACTACTGATCCCTTGTGCTTGTCTAGTGATGGGAAATCAAATCCAAAGTATGTCAATTACTCCTTGGCCTTCCTCCAAGAAGCAATGTTGTCATAAAATGTAAACCTGGCAGAGATTTGTTTCACCTGCCAAAGCCTCTTTTGTGTTCTAATGTACACATATAATTGTTTTGAAGTACTCAAAAAGCAAGCATTCACAGCTCCGAAAAATTCCCCTGCGACAGGCTTTAAGCAGCAAGAGTTATTGCTTCAGTGTAACTCGAGAACTTCCCCTCTATCTGTAATATTTGATTTGAACTCAAACACGAGCAATTGGAATGAGTGTCTAAAAGGTCTCTGAGGTAAATTTATCTAGGAACAAGATTAATATTAAGAACTGCCTATGGCTTTCAGAGGGAAGGTTATTTGGAGAGGAAAGAAAGAAACAGGGCTGAAGGTGCAGAAAAAAATTCACTTTCCACTGTGCAGAGATTGTGCACATAATTGTGGAGAAAAACTAGAAGCCTACAGAGAAAAGATCTGAATGGCTTTTTTTTCCTCTTACAAGAAATAGGTGAACATTAGTGCCTTTCTCAGCACTGTAGGTTTCCACATCTTTTCTCATTTTCTCTCCCAGAGTTCCTTCTGTCCTCCACAGATTTTTCCTTCAGTGACTTGGGCCAGTCCATTTTGTTGTTATTGTGTGCCTTCAAGTTATATCCAACTTATGGAGACCCTAAGGTGAAGCTATCATGGGGGTTTCTTGGCAGGGATTGTTTAGAGGAGGTTTGCCATTGCCTTCCTCTGAGGCTGAGAGCATGTATCTTGCCCAAGATCACCCAGTGAATTTCCTGGCAGAGCTGGGAATCGAACCCTGGTCTCCAAAGTCATAGTCCAACACTCAAACCACTACGCCATGCTGGTTCATTTTAAAATCTCCTTCCTCTCCAGGGCTGGCCCAAACCTGAAGTGAAAGTCATGATAGCATCAACCTGCATTCAAGATAAAGAAAGCCAGTACCTTGCTTATCTTTTCAATTGGAGTAGTAATTGAATCATATTTCAGAATTAGGGCTGTCAGAGTGAATGCTGGAGAAATCTCCAGTACCTTTAATGTGTGTGTAGAAGAGGGCATTTCAGCAGGTATTGGTAGTTACCTGGCTTTCTATGCAAGCCAGCATGGTGGAGTCATTTGACCATTGGACTACAACTCAGGAGACCAGGATTTGATTCCCCCTTCAGCCCTGGAAACCCACTGGGAGACTTTGGGTGAGTCACACACTCTCAGACTGCCAGAAATAGTGCACATTAAATTGAGGCACTGCCCTGGCTCAGTGCTAGGGAATCATGGGAACTGTAATTTATTGTGGCACCAGAGCTCTCTCACAGAGACGGCTCAATGTCCCAGAAAAAAATACAGTTCCCATGATTCCCTAGCACTGAGCCAGGGCAGTGCCACAATTTAATGTGCACTATTTCTGGCAGTCTGCTTAGGCCTTTAGAAAACTCCATTATGGGTTTGACTTAGGGTCACTACAAGTTTTGAAGGCATACAATACACACCCTCTTCAGTTTGCAATCTAGCAACCTACTTGGGGATGAGATAGCATCACCCATGATACCTGAGATCCAACATCTTACCAGCCTAATATCTGCTGTCTGAGCTTGCTGGCTCACTTTTGCTGCATCTGCACAGCAGAAATAATGCAGTTGGACACCACTTTAACTGCTGTGACTCAGTGCTATGGAGATTTGAGATTTGCAGTTTGTTGTGTCACCAGAGCTCTCTGACAGAGAAAGCTAAACATTTCACAAAACTACAAACCCCAAAATTCTATAGCATTGAGTCATGGCAATTAAAGTGTTGTCAAACAGCATTAAAGTCATCCCTCCTTTTTTGTTCTGGAACCCCCCCCCCCATGAAAAAGGAAAAATGCAAATATTCAAGCCCTATTTCCTTGAATGGAGGTGTGTGTCCCGGGGGGGGGGGGGGAGTGGCCCTCCATTCATCCTTCATGGATTTTGTCCCATTTTGTCCCTACGTTCATCCTTCACATCCCATTTTGGGCCCCTCCATTTGTCCCTTGCGGATAAGCGAGGGTTGTGGACTTCAAGTCGGTGAAAACAGAGGGACAGCCATATTTGTGCTATGCAGATGATTCTTTTTTTCTAATTAAATTTCTCTTGAGTTTTTACAATAATGCATCTTTGGTCTAGCAGCAGAAGTGGCTACAATGAACATTCCTTTTGTTTTTAGATCTAAGTTTCCTCTTCTCTGGACCTCTTTCTTTTACATACTTTCTCCTTTTCTATGCCTTCCTTCCTGTTCTGCTCTTGAGGTGTTAGGGCAGCTCAGCTAATGACTGCCAGCAACTTCATTGGCTCCACATCGCTATACGAGATGAATTATATTGATTACAGTTTTAAAAAACAAAACAAATAATCTGTTGATTGAAGCCTGCCAAGTGTAAATGCTCTTTCTATAAAAGAACAATCTCCAGTTTATAGTGATTTCTAAGAACAAACCAGATCCCAATCCAAATATTTTCTTTTCATGAAGGATTTCTCTTTATCTATTTTACATACAGTATACTTTGTTCAAAAAGGAAGAAAATAATTTCTAGCAGTTGAATAGCAACAATAATAGCAGGTACATTTCTATACCACTCATCAGTGCATTTAAGCATTCCCTAAGCGGTTTACAAAGTGTAAGCTAATTGCCCCCAATAATCTGGGTACCGTATTTTCCTGCGTATAAGACGACTGGGCATATAAGACAACCCCAACTTTTCCAGTTAAAATATAGAGTTTGGGATATACTCGCTGTATAAGACTACCCCTCTTCCAAATAAAAATTAAAAAAAAATCAGATTTGATTTCAATATGGTAATTTTAATTCAAATGCTTATGACATGCAGGTACTTAGCAGAAAAACTGTCACTTATAAAACATAAGGCTGTTTGTCATCAAACACGTAAGCATGAAACAGTGAGGCACTTAGCCTTCCCTGTCAGAGAACTCTGGTGCCACAACAAACTACAGCTCTCATGTTCCCTAGCATTTATTTCTGCAGTGTGTTTTAGACTTTACTTTTTCAAAAATTGTCCAGATTTAAATGCTGCTTTAAGAATATTTCCATCTCCCAGCTATGAGATGGTTGGGGGGGAAATGAAAAAGTGTTGGGGGGAGGGACTGCCAATATACTAGGTGATGCAGTCAGGGTATGTACAATTAGCAGCCAAGTAAGTGACCCTGGGCATGTCACACACTCTCAGCTCAGAGGATGGTATGAAGAAACATGCCAAGAAAACTCCATGATAAGGTTGCCTTAGGGTCGCCATAAGTCAGAAAGGACTTGAAGACACACAAGAACAACAAAAAAGTCTGCAATTGTTTCATAGGTAGTACATGGGAATAGGAGTCAGCATGGTGTAGTGGTTTGAGTGTTGGACTACCACTTTGGAGACCTGGTTTTGATTCCCCACTCTGCCATGAAACCCACTGGGTGAACGTGGACAAGGCACACACTCTCAGCCTCAGGGAAAGGTAATGGCAAACCTCCTCTGAACCAGTCTTGCCAAGAAAACCCATCTTGCCTGTGCCTCACAGAGGAACGCGGGATTTGGGTGGCGGAGAGGCAGAACGGGCTGGGCAGAGGAGGGCAGACCAGCCCAGGGAGGCGAGGGAGGAAGGGAGGCCCAGGAACACCGTGCCTCAGCCTGCTTCCTCCTCCTCTTCCCCCAGGCCAAGCCATCGCTGTCGCCTCCTCCTCCCTGATCTTGCTGAGGCGAGAGCGCAGCGTGGTGATTGCGTTGAGGGGGAGGAGGAGGGAGACAAAATGGTGGACAGGCTGAGGGGGTCCTCTTGCCTGGTCTCTCTTCCCAGTGTATAAGGCAACCCCCAACTTTTGAGAAGAGTTTTCGGGGTTAAAATATCATCTTATACGCCGGGAAATACAGTACTCATTTTAGCAACCTCAGAAGGATGCAAGCCTGAGACAAGCCTGAGCTCTGGCTGGTGTTGAACTCACCACCTTATGGTTTGTAAGTGAGTGACTGCAGTACAGGTATTTAACCACTGCACCACCAGAATAGCACAGCAAACACAGTCCTATTAAAATCAATGTTTGATTGGGAAAATGAAAAGTATGCAATAGTAATCTTTTCCAGCTGAAAATAATATTTAATAGAATGACTTTTATGCTGTCACAGAATAAAGCAAAGCAAGATTACACATACACACACACTGAACTAACTATATTTTAATTCTAAGGACAATCTATTGCTGTACAGTTCACTGGTGACATAACTGGTGATGTAGATTGTATGTTATAGCACTTAGTAATTCACACCTTATTGTTCTGGCTTGGCTTTTTGAAAGCTTCATTTACCCTTAAGTCTACTCTTAAATGTGTAATTGTTTCTTCTTCAACAATAATTCTGTATTTCTGTAAGGATCCAAAATGAACTTAGTAGACGTCTCTACTTATCTAAATTAGAACTGCCACTCAGATAATTTTTAATATTGGAGAAGTATAAAGAAAAGAGTGGTGCAAAGTTTTCCATTAAATAACATTACCACTGGGGGACAAAACATTCTATTACTAACTCATTTACAGCTCCATCTAAAACCCAGTTACATCTTACATTAAATTTACCATCTGTTGAAAGCCCAGGCATCCACTCCAATTTCAGTCCTGTAACATGCCAGCTGAGAGGAATTAATGAGTTTCTCTACAATAAAAGATTTTTCATTTGTATGTTAAAGTTGTAGTACTGTATCTTACTACACATCTGGTTTGTGTGGAACCATAATAAGTACCGGTAGTATACTAGATCATGTAATCAGCCTCTAGGTGGGTCATATTTATAATTGTCCACAAATGGCTATCAGTTCAGCTGCCCCTGTTTCACAATGTTGTCTTTCTTGTTTGACAATTCACCTAAGACAGGGAGAAAACCCACAGGAGGGGGAAAGGGGGAAAGGACATGTCCAATCCAGTTCTTTTTCTTTATTGCTTGTAGGGTCATTGTGCCCCATAGCAAGCATTCTTATATTTCAATTTATCTTACCATTGCCCTCCTCTGAATTTTAAAAACATTCTTAGTCAATGGCAGGAGTGCTTTGATTGTGTATTCCTGCATGGCAGAGGATTGGACTGGATGGCCCTTGTAGTATTTTTCAACTCTATGATTGTATAATTCAATTAATTTGATAGAAAAGAAACTAATGGAGTCAAAGGAGAAGAAACATTTGGTGGAAATGTTGTGTATCAGGGTTCTCATGCTTATGAGGTGGCTGGGTACTCCTTCCCTCCAGCATTTATCCCCTATGGCAAAGTAGCCACCCCATGTAGAAAGTCCATGTGGAATGTTTGCTTATGGGTTAGTTAGATGTGGGGTAGAGTGGAGCCCAGGACAAGGACTCCCTCCTCCTCCCAGTAAAAAGTGAGTTTTTGAATGGTGACATGTTTTAAGTAATAAGCATTACTATGGGCAGGGGACTCCAAGAACAAACACGTACTGTCTAAGAATCTGAACAGGCAATCTGTTTTCCTATATAAATACAAGTACTTCTCTCCCTCACCTACACCGATCTTCCATTTCAAAGCATTCACATAGCACAGGCTGTAATTTTTAATTTGATCCTTGGACCATGAAAGAAGAGTTTCTCTGAACATATGCAGAGCATTACCATCATATTTCCATTATTTTAGCTGCCTTGAGCCTGGTTTTGGGGGGAAGCATGTGTATAGATGATGATGATGATGATGATGATGATGATGATGATGATGATGACAATGATGACAATGATAATGATGATGATTCATCAATTCCTAACTTAATTTATGTCCCATCGTTCCCCCAGACCGGGACTCAAGGCAGCTCGCAAAAGACAAAACAGTTACAATAAAAAGAAACACATATAACTAAGTGATGCCAAACTGAGATTAAAACAGTATTAACCAACAACATAATTTAAACCAGAATTTAAAACTGATTTAAATTCCAGCATGTCAGAAAGTGTGGGATGCTGTCTCTTGTCAAAACATCTTCTAGAAACAACAGCCCTTTCCATTATCACCACTTTCTCTTTTCCCATGCAATCTCATCCCTCATACTCCATGTAGCCACTAAAATGAAGTATGGACTATTCAGCAGTGGATTGAAACTGAGAAACTACTGATTTCATATGAAAAGTACTGCATAAACCAATCTTGGAAATCACTGTCATAACAAAATTGACAAACTGTTCAACTGCAAAAGAAAGAGCTGGCACCTAATAGCTAATTCTGTGGAAACTGGTCTTTATTTCCCCCCCCCCCCCCCCCCAGTACAGGAACAGTGACTTCACTCCAAGCCATTTATTTTATTTTCCTCATATCTGATTTTGTATTGCTCCCAGCTTAATTTCCTCACATGGCTTTATTGCTCTTCAATTTCTCACTGTGATAAAAATGTGTATCTCTGTCTGTCTGTCTGTCTATCTATTTCTCCAACTTCTGTATTTGATCAAGTGTGCATCAGTTATAAATGATTCATTGTTTTGCTTGCTTGATTTTTTTACTTGCTCCATTCTCTTGACTCTGAATTATGAAAAGAGAAAATAAATCCCCTTAATCCTATCATTGTCCAGTTCAGTCTGCCTTATCTTATACTGAACCTGCCTATATTATTATTATTATTATTATTATTATTATTATTATTATTATTAGCTGGTGTTCAGTATTGCAATTATGGGTTTGTTACCTATGATTCATAACTGATCTGTAAGACTGCATAGTGTTACTGAAAGCCTACATAAATGTCACTCAAGTCCACTGAAGGAGGTCTGTCCAGCTTCTGATCAGGGCAGAAGAGTCATCTCCTTATTGCCATCTCACTCTCAGGTGAGGTAAGGTTGAAACATCATCCTTTCCTTTCCCTGATCTGATTGCTGGTTCTTAAGGAGGGGGGGGGGGGAGGTCAGCCAGGAGATGTTACAAACATGGAACTAGGTAGCCAATCTAGGAGTCTTGTGGTGGTGGTGGTGGTGGTGATGGTGATGATGATTAGAATTCTGGTGCAATTTCCATTTTGCATGATCATCTCCTTTTGCCTTTCAGGGTTACCAGTGTGCACTAGCATAATTAAGCACAAAATTAAAAGGAATCTTATCACTGTTAATTCTACATCCTCAATCTTTTCTTTATATATTTATCTTACATCACCACTATGCTCCTTTTCCTCATCCAGTCAGCAAAACCTACCTTAAAATCCCAGCAGCCATACTGAGGGAGAGAGGTCTGAGACACTGATGAATGGGGCACTGAAAGATGACACATCCAGCCCAATCCCAGCAGCAAAGAACAGTGTTATGAAAAGAACCAGGGCTCCCTGTGGGATCCTGTTACAAACCAACACCTTGTCACACCTTGCTGGTGGGAGGGTGCTAGACATGTCATCTTTCACCAGTACTGCAGAACTCCCCCCCCCCCGCCCATTACAGCTACCTGGATTTTAAAGTAGGTTTTGGAGGCATTTGCAGTAGTAGCAATGGTGCCATGATTGTAAATGGGAATACCAAACAATTCTAAGCTCTTAAGCCACTCCAAAGGTTCAAGACTAATCAAAGACACAAGGGACATGTCAAATAACACAGTTTTAGCTACCCATTGGAAATTCAAAAGAGATGACGGGAAACTGATCTTCTTTGGGAGGGAATTCCACAATCAGAGTGCTGTCACAGAGAAAGCTCTCTCATGCATACCTACCATCCTAGCCTAACAGCATGATGAGCCTCTACTGAGAATTTTAAATCTTGAAACATGTGGATTTGCATTAATAAGGTCATAAGCCCCCTGACTCATACTCTTTGGGCTTGTACCAATGAGTGAGAAGTAAGTAGTTGAAATATAGAATTCTCTGCCATAAATGCAGTCTTCTTTATTATTGTCTTTCAACAAGGTTTAAACTCTGTTGCTCTTAGATTTATCAAGTAATTGGTTCCTTTCATTCTTTTTCAAAAAAACCCACTAATGTTGCATACACACACACACACACATATATACACATACACACACTGCTTTTATTATATTACGTACATTTTCTGAATCCCAGAGTATCACCCTGTTAGTGCTCAGCTATGAATGGCTTCAGCAGATTAATGTATCAATTGTTCTTAAAAGTAACTATTCAAATTCTCCCTTTAGAAGAAATATGTGATAATGTAGTGGGCAGCAGGATATCTCCAAGCAACCAAACTAACTTTGAGCTGCCATTTTCATTTTAATTGCCATATATACTCAACTATAAGTTGACCTCATGTGTAAACTGAGGACAGATTTTGGGGCCAAAATTACAGATTTTATTTTGATCTGTGAATAAGCTGAAGGTAAAATTTAGGAGCATCAACAGAGGATCTAAATGGGGAAGCAAAGGAAAATGATGCCAAAGAACCTACAAAATTCTGGCAGGCATAACTGTTTGTGCTCACCCTAAAGGCTGGATGGATGAGAGTAGAGGGGAGTCATTGCTTCCAGGACACATTACACTCTTGCCTACCACCAGGGAATGGTTCCTTTTTCTATGAGTTGAAGTACAGTATTTACATTGACCTGTGGATAAGTCAACCCAGGTTTGGGGGGTCAATTTTGTGACTAAAATTTCTAGACTTATACATGAGTATATATGGTAAATTTAATTCCTTACATAACATAGAGTAGTCCCATTCGGGGGGGGGGGGCACTTAAGGGGAAAAAAGTAGCAGCCAGATAATGTCACTTGGAGTCTTACAGTACAGTTAACCAAACAGCCCTGCCAAGGGTAATAAATACATATTCTTTGCTCAAATCCCCATGGGAACTTTGAATCTTTATGTTCACAATATACCATGGTGGAGAGAAGTCAGGTTAGAGCCAGCCCTGGTGACAACCAATCAGGACTGAGCTGGCGAAAGCCAATACAATGTTGGGCTGTAAGGGGGGGGGGGATTCCATTAGAAACAGTTGGAAGTCAGATAGGGTTTGGATTCCAGACAGTGAGGGTCTGGTAGTTAAGGTTCCAGGGTGGAATGGGATTAAGGTCCAGAAGAGAGGGGCCTAATACCCATACTAAACTCCAAATGAGGGAGTTAATAAAGAGAATATACTGAGGGTTATTCATAGCCTTAGAAGCTGGTTAAGGAATAGTGGTAAAGGTACCCAAAGAAGGACTAAGAGTGTCCTGTGGGGGTAATTGAAAGTGTTCCAAGAAAAGGACTGTTTTAGAGTATTATTATTTATAACTGTAACCATTTATAAAAAGTGCAGCAAGACCAAGTGAAACACTGTTACTTGTATTGTAAATAAAGTTTTGCTGTTACTTTATGAAACACTTGTCTGCAGTGTGAATGACTATCCACAACACTAAACCTTATAAAAGATAGGTTATACCAAAGAGTTTTAGAAGAGAAGGTTGGTGAAGGAGTGGCTCTTTGCATAGGGTGGTAGTAGCTGTGGGAAAAAAGGGTCCATGGTGTGGCCACAAATGAAAGAAAAGAAAAAGTGTGTGTGACGACTGTTTCCTAAAGAGCAAAATAGGTCCTGTTTATGGGCTTTGGGGAGAGACCTGACTGGTCATTGAGAGAAACAAGGTGTTGAACTAGATGGACATTTGTTTTGAGGGGCTTTTCATACAGAGCTTAAAATTAATGTCTGGAGCCAGTTGGTGTCATACATGGTCTTTTCTTCACTTTTGCATGCAGTTGTTTATGGGAGGGGGGGCTCTTGTGCATTGAGCATATTTAGTGTACACTTATGCAAGTGGAATTTAGCAAGTATTTGTGAATTCCTGACTGGTGCATAGGAATCAGGATTATAGAATGACAGGAGTTTGTCACTCGGGGACCTATGTGTTTCCATCCCAAAAATAGTTAAAGCATCCACATCCCACAAAAGTATGCAAATGTGTGAATGATTTTCACATGCAGAACACAACAACATGTTAAAAGTACATTACTAATGTGACAAAATGGGCAGAAAGTGCATTTGGTTTTCACACAGATGTGCACAAATCCCGTTGGTTGTTTGGAAATAACTTTTTTGTACATGATCACAGAAACAGTAGTTGCATTACCAGAAATCACGCAGAGAAATAAATAATTTTATTTACACAATTTTCTTTATAAAAATATACTGTACTGCCCTTGAAACGGTATCCATCCTGAGTAAAAAAAAAAAGAGAGAGAGAGAGAGAGAGAGAGAGAGAGAACATTACCTAAAAGGAGTAGGAAAGGAAAGAGAAAACTTCTCTCTCACTCTCACTGCATCCCTGCCTTCTTCACCAGCTGTTCCTTTCAGAGCCCTAACTAATGGGGAAGGCTGGAGGAGTAGAGAGAGCTACGCAAGGGAGAGAAGCAAGCTGTTTCTGTCTCTCTAGTTTGTGTGTTCCAGCTGATCCTTTAAGAGCCCTGGCTGAAGCATAAAAGCTGTGTCCCGCTCATCACAACAAAGCACAGCAAAGCAGCAAAGAACCATGGAAAATCTGGCACCAAGCACAAAAACGGGGAGAATCCCCAAATAGCTTTGTGCAAAGAAAGTGAATTCATAAATGAAATGGAAATAAAAACACGATATTTTCCTGAAAATTACTATTCCCTGATTCATGTCATTTTCTGTTTGGATTCTAAGCAATTTGCGTGCAATGTCATCTGAAAACCATTTGCGGAATTGTGACTAATATACTGGATAACCATGGATTCTGACCCGTTTAAACTTCCAATTTTCCCCATGTGATAAACTCCATAGAGTTGAAAGAGCAAGCGCAAACCAGCCCAAGCTCCTGCCATGCAGGAAGATACAATCAAAGCACTCCTGACAGATGGTCATCCAGCCTCTGTTTAAAATCTATCTGTCAGTGCCTTCAATTTATTGCATGATTCACTGGAATCCTGGAGACACCATACTTTTATTACCATTTGATTTCCATTGTGTTTTCATCATTCTGCAGCAGGATAATAAGCAAAGCAATTGCTTGCACAACATCAGTGTTCACAGTATGGGCCATGTTGCATGATAGCATTATCGATGTTGTGATTCTATGGGTTCAGTTTGCACTATGTAACCATCATGTAGGACAGGGATAGGCAACCTTCCCCCTTTAAGGGCCGAGGGACTTCAGCTCCCAGCAGCCTCAGCCATGTTGGCCAATAGTCCCATGTTGGCCAATAGTTCCTGGGATTCTGGGAGCTGAAGTCCCTCGGTCCTTAAAGGGGAAAGGTTGCCTACCCCTGATGTAGGATCTTGGCCTCCAAGTAACATGATTCCTGAAATAAATTATTGTTACTGTCTTGTAATGAGGATGACAATGAAGTTTCATTTTATTTGGGGTGGAAAAATGTCATTTTAGTGGTAACAAGCAACAAAGCTAGATTGTAAAGCTACTTTTAAAGAGCATCATGTAGACATTTTGGCCACAATTTTTAAGTTTTATATTATCCTCTTATTAGCCTCATAGTGTATTTAAGTAACACAAAATAACATTAAAGTGACAAGCAATGCAATATGTTACTGTTTCAGGATATGTACCAAGTAGAATGTGGCTCACATTTGGCCTCCAGAGACTTATCTTTAAACTCTGTGAATTTTTTTAATATACATACATGTAGGAAATAGCTATTTGCCAGTCTTAGAGGCCTCCAGAAGCTGTGATTTTGAACAAACAGCCCCCAAAGCAGTCCTGCCTTCCCCAGATCTCCCATTGCCATAGTGGTTCTTTGTAGTTTTGATTTGTTGTTGATTTTGTATACTTTGGTTTTGATTTATTGCTGGGTTTGCTTGCAGCAGGTCATCAGTGGTGAAAGTTCACACTTTCACACACATACCACTGCATTATCCTGCTAACAAGTAATTAAATCCATTAAAGCCACAATTGTGACAAATAGAGGGAAACTACTTTTGAAAAAATAATTTCACATTTCTATCTTCACATGAATAGTGAATTTGGCATTACATTGCTATTTATTGATAGTGAACTCATATTTCTTATGTGGATTCTTATGTAGCTGAAATGGCTCCATCCATGCTGAAGAGAAAGGCATCTCCATATTTGGGGAGCTTAAAAGTTTTCAAAACTTCACAAACATTCTGAAATCCTGAAAGCTAGAGCCCTTTTTCCCAATGTCCAGTGAACTCTGAAAATATTCTGTGGGATGAAATATTTGCTGACCAATTCAGTAGATAACAAGACCAGATACAGGGGACTGGGTTATAAAATGGGCAACTTTATTTAACTTAATATATTTAATGTATTTTTTTTTTTTTTGAGATCTGCAAACAACTTTGAGGAGTGCAAGAACAGCTGAGGCAGATGGTCATCTCCCAGACCACATCCCCAGCCACCACTGAACAAAACAACTGAGCCCCAAGGGCAATCCAGAACTGGGTTGCTCCCCGTCCAGCTTAGACAGAATCATAGAATCATAGACTTGGAAGACACCACAAAGGCCATCCAGTCCAACCCCCTGCCATGCAAGAACTCAAAATCAAACCATCCTTGACAGATGGCCATCCAGCCTCTGTTTAATGACCTCCAAAGAAGAAGACTCCACCACTCTCCAAGGGAGTGTGTTCCACTGTCAAACAGCTCTCACTGTCAGGAAGTTCCTCCTAATATTGAGGTGGAATCTCTTTTCCTGAAACTTGCATCCATTGTTCCAGGTCCTGTTCTCTGGAGCAGCAGAAAACAAGCTAGCACCCTCCTCAATATGACATCCCTTCAAATATTTAAACAGGGCTTTCTTATCCCCTCTTAACCATCACTTCTCTAGGCTAAACATACCCAGTTCCCTAAGTCATTCCTCGCAGGGCATTGTTTCCAGACCCTTCACCATTTTAGTCACCCTCCTCTGGACACGCTCCAGTTTTTCAACATCCTTTTTGAATTGTGGTGCCCAGAACTGGACACAGTATTCCAGGTGGGGCCTGACCAAAGCAGAATACAGTGGAACTATTACTTTCCTTGATCTAGATACTATACCTCTATTAATGCATTGGCCTTTTCAGCTGCCGCATCACACTGTTGACTCATGTTCAACTTGCAGTCTACTAGGACTCCTAGATCCCTTTCACAAGTAGTCTCATTAAGCCAGGTGTCCCCCATCTTATATTTATGCATTTCCTTTTTTTTTTTTGCCCTAAGTGCAGTACCTTACATTTCTCTGTGTTGAAATTCATTTTGTTAGCTTTGGCCCAGCTTTCTAATCTATTAAGATCATTTTGAATTTTCATCCTGTCCTCTGGGGTATTAGCTATTCCTCCTAATTTGGTGTCTTCTGCAAATTTGAGAAGCATGCCCCCTATTCCTTCATCCAAATCATTGATAAAGATGTTGAAGAGCACTGGGCCCAGGACAGAAGCCTGTGGCACCAGGATTCTCTCCAGGATAGAGGAGCCATTGCTGAGCACCCTTTGGGTTTGGTCAGTCAACCAGTCAACATCTGGAAGGCCAACCCAAGATTCCCTTACTTAACTCACAAGACTTAAGTGAGGGTTTAAATCTTAGCCCAGCCCCAAGGCAAGTTTCTTTCCTCTCTTGTTTAGTCAGAAGACCTAAAATTCCGTTCCAGAGACTTGACCTTCACCCTTTAAGAGAGTGCCAATGTTCACCTGAGCATCTATCTTTCCCCCACCTATGAAACCTATTAATGACCACATCCGAGCCAATTGTCTCAGTCCCCAAACAAACAATGTGGAGTAAGCAAACAAACAAACAAAATGGATGGGCCAGTGTTTTGAAAGAGGGAGAGTGCAGGATGGGCAGGCTTTAAATAGGCTAAGCCCTGCCTCCACAATTCTCCAAACATGGCACCAATATGCCATTTTTATTTTTGAATTGCCAATCTCTCCCTTAAGAGGCCAGCAAAAACTCCTCCCCTGATCACACAATCTTGGGAAAAGCCTTGTCCAGCTTGGTCAGGGAATTGGAAAAATCAGAAGGAGCAGAATCCAATAGAGTATCCTTAGTGGGGCACAGATTACTAACTGAAATAAAAGCATCACATACTAGACCATTTTGTTGTATATCCCATTAGGGATGGAATGGGAAAACTTGCACAACAAAAACCATGTGCTTTATTTTTTGTGCAACATTTCTGGACTTTGTACATCATTTTTATTCTACAGTATTTTTGCTGTGCAACATTTTTTGTTATGCAACATTGTTTTATATATATATATATATATATATATATATATATATATATATAAAGCTATCTTGTACAACAGAACCACGTGTGACTGTAGCCTCAGTCAGTCCAAGTTTCTTTTCCTGATATATAACATTTGGGATTTACAAATTTCAAATTGGCAAAGGCTGAAGCTACAGCATGCAATGTTTCAGCACATTTTTCATATAGTATGCAATTTAGTTTTATATTTTGTGCACTTTTCCCACGTACATAGAAAAAATAAGTAGCTCTTTTTTCCCCTTAGAAATTTGCAGTTTTCTGTGCTTATAAAATAAGTACAAATGTGGGAGTTTTACTGCAAAACTTCCCAGTTTCTCAGACATTTGCACTATACTTAAATAATATGAAGTAAATATTGTGTCAGGAACAATAACAAAAAATGCTCATGCAATTTCCTGGAAATTTTGACATGATGTTTTTCGGGCTAGGAGCTCCAAACCTAACCCAGTCAGGAAAATGATAGATTTCTATTCTATCTCTAGCCTAAAAATATTTTCAGGTGTCTGGCTCCTTCACAATACTCTTACTTTCAAACTGGGACATAATCTATTTGGATGACGAAATATGTCACTTGTAAGCAAAGCTGTTTTGCTTCCTTCTGTGTTAAGAGGTTTTTGAATGGAAAGAGCAGTGAACAGGAGTACATTGTTTTACAACAAAGCTGATAATTTTCAAAAGCTCTTCTTAATGCTACTGAACACATCATGGAAGAAAATGTGTCTTAATTAAATATATGCCATTGGGTTCAAGATTTGAAGACCTATCCATGAATGACCCTGGTCATTAATCATATTAAAAAATCATTGTAATGTGTTACATTCTCTGGTGACTTTTGGTCATATTTTTTCCACATATGACTCCAATGGTTGGATTTCATGATAATTACAGAAACCTTCTGCTCCCCTCCCAAGAATTTAACAAAACTAAAGAGGGAAAAAGAGAGATCAAAAGGAAAATCATTAGTAGATTTTGCATTTTCATGGTCGAATGCAACCAAGAATGGTTAAGGCAGTGTGCTGTGCCTGGTGGGGAAACTTGTTGAAAGATACAATATTTTATAGATTTGGAAGAGAGGGAGCTCAAGGCACATGAAAAAGAATAGAGTTCAATAAGAATTCACGAGTAAGATCAGGCTTTGGATGGGGTAAAGCTGTAGGCAAATGTAGTGATGCTAAAACTTAAATAAGGAAGCAAAAGATTGTGTCTCTGAAAGATATATTTTGGGAGTCAAAAGAGACAATGGTCCTGTTCAGACATAATGATCAACCATGGTTTCATATTTTTTGTGTGTATTGAGTCTGCAGACTAATTGTGTAAAATTCACAGGGTTGACCAGGAGAGCAAATATACTTCAAATAATTCAGATAATTGGTATTGACTCAGTGATTATATATATTCTGCTCTCAATTTGCTATCATATTTAATAGCACTATCAAAAAAAAATGGCTTCTGTATCTCCCCCCCCTCCCCCCAGATAGGAACGAGTAGAAATTAACTGATGTAGAATCTTTATCAAGGTTATGTAGGGTGAGACTCAAGTAGTGGACAAATAACTGCATCATGTTAAACATTGTGAAACCTGCAATTAACAAACTACTTAAGTCAAATTTTCCACTTCATCAGACCCACAGCCTGAATTTTCTTGTCACACAAACTGTCAACAGAGAGGACTTTGAATATAACAAGTACAATGGCTCACCTCAATCTTGCAACCATCGTGTTTAGCAAATAAGATAGTGGGAACTGCCAGTTGAAAAATCTGTCAGTTCATCTCACTCCTACATTGAAATCTTTCCATGCATAAGGTCTGAAACTCAAATATGAAGACTTGTTGAAAAGATCAGTAAATTATTATCAACTGAAGCTAAATTCTTACTCATCTGCACTATCCAAATATGATAGATAAAGAATAGAGAGAACCATGTTGTAGCTGCCTGCCATACTGATATTCCTTCTTAAAAAGAAGGGAGGGAGGGAGCAAGGGAGAGAGGAAACCAGGAGGAGGAAGTCTAATTGTTTGCTAACTTGACAGGGATTTGAATCCAGACATTGAAGAATAAACACTGATCTATCAACCACTTCTTTGCATAACATTGAATAAAGCATTT
Organism: Phrynosoma blainvillii; assembly: GCA_026167975.1. NCBI lineage: Eukaryota > Metazoa > Chordata > Lepidosauria > Squamata > Phrynosomatidae > Phrynosoma > Phrynosoma blainvillii. The sequence goes on from JANUYF010000002.1 coordinate 24,415,799, forward strand.
GAATCCCTGTTCTGTCATGTTGTGATTTTTGATTTTTTAAAACATATTTATAAAATATATATTTATACAAATTTGTTCTTGATATGAAGAATTTTAAGTATTGTGGTAAATTCCTATAATGAAACAAACAAACAAGCCTATCCCTTCTAGGAATGAGAAATAGAAAAGATTATGGCACATACAGAGAGAAGAGTAACACCTTCTGGTGACATTATCACATGTTCTGTTCCAATAATATAATATAGTTATGCCTCAATAATTGTAAAAATGAGAATTAATTGCAAATAACATTATTTCTAATGAAGCACTCCCAAGATTCAGGGGGAGGGGAGAAATTTTACTACTGGAATAACAATATGTAATAAAACAGATTAGAAGTCAGAAGGTCTGCTGGGAGTGTGTCTCAATGTGCCTTTGTCTTGATGGACAATTGACTTATTCCAAATGATTTTCACATCCCATAGAGAGGCGAGTGATTAGTAATGTTGTGGTGATTGCTGTACCGTTCATATCAGTCCTTTTGGATTATAGGAACAGTGCATTAACCTTGTTTAAAATGGAAATCCTTTAAAAAAAAGAAAGAAAGATTTGGTTCTCATCTGAATATTAATAGGTTAATTACCTTACTATTGTTTTGCCTTTTATTACACAAAATCTGTATGAGTTCGTTAATAGATGCTATATAAGGAATCGCTATGGGTGCAACCAGTAAATAAAGTGATAGCCAACTACAGGTGCTACTAACTGTAAATCAATTTTAAAAAGTATAAATCTGATGTCTCTAATTGAAAATGAAATTGAGAGATTGATATAGTCTTATCTGGCCCAGGAAACTATTAAATGCCACATTATGTTCTTAAAGCAAACTTGGGCATCTCCAAGAGGCAACTTTAGATAAATATAATTTTCCCTGTACCTTTTATAACATTGCACTTTTTGCCCTTCTGACAATGACATAGGAAAACTGATATACAAGATCACAGAATGGGCATGTGAATTTTAATGGATTTATTTGCATGCTAATGGGTAGCTCTCAGTGGCTGGTTTTACAGTTCTAGGCACGCCTGCAGTTGGCAAATGCCAGGTCCATTACATAGGCACTGTGACAGGCATCAGACAATGAGAGCCTTATTCTCTTGCCAGGAGGTTGTTGTTAGTATCAGTGTCACTTTGCTCCTCTGCCTTCAAGAAGGTTAATTAGCTCACATATCCATAGCCCTCTGGAAAGAGTAAACAGTGTAGAGTTTATCTGTGTGTGAGTAAACTAAAGCCTATGGACCAAATCAAATTCAGCTTCTAAATGATAAGGCTGGGTTTATATTTGAAGCAAGGAGGTACAAAGTAACACAGGGGGGAAGCAGATGGGTGGCACGGGGCCGCCCCAGGAAGCTGCGCTGCGGGGCCGAGGTATCCACACACCTCGGCCCCATGGCGCAGCTTCGCCGCCCCTGGAAGGAGCGCTAAAATAGTGCTCCTTCCACAAGTCGCTGAAGGTGTGCTGCAAAAGGCTGCCGGCGTGCCTTCGGTGACTTTTCCGCTTCAGCGTGTACGGACGCTGCAGCGGGAGGTCATCCTCGGAGCGCTGGCCATGTGGAGGGCCGGCTGCTCCAAGGAAGTTTTGGGGAAGGGGTTGGGGCGCCCACCGTGCGGCTGCCCCTCCCCTTCCTTGCCCCCAAAACGGCGCTTTGCGCCGTCTGCTTCCCCCCACAATAATCTATAAGAAGTTACACGCTGGGGGACTATGAGGGTACAGTGGGCCCTTGGTATCCACTGGGATTTGGTTCCAGGACTCCCTGTGGATACCAAAATCCATGGATGTTCAAGTCCCATTAAATACAATGAAGTAGTGAAATGGTGTATTTTATGTAAAATGGCAAAATCAAGGTTTGCTTTTGGGAATTTATATATTTTTTAAAATATTTTCAAGCCATGTATGCTTGAATCCATGGATATAAAATCCGTAGATATGGAAGGCTAACTGTATTCCAAATATTTTATGGCTGAAATTCCCTATCACAGTCTATGATCTAATCTGCAGAAGAGAATTAATGCAATTTGACACTGCCTTAACTGCCATGGATGAATGCTATGGAATTTTGAGATATGTAGTTTTGTGAGATATTTAGCCTTCTCTGTCACAAAGCTCTGGGGCTACAACAAACTACAAATTCCAAGATTCCATAGGAATTTACATTGGAGGAAATTGACAATTTTAAACCCAGTTGATTTTAAACAATGAATTTTAAATTGATATATATATATTAATCTTCTGTTGGATGTTTTTAATGTGTCGTAGGTTTAAGTGTTTTAACATAATGTGCCTCTGCTATGTAGCTAAGTATGCATAAAGTTACACAGTGTAGGTCTAATCTGCAGTGTAGAATTAATGCAGTTTGGCACTGCTTTAACTGTTAAACTGCACTAATTCTGCTGGGCAGATTAGACCTACATTGTGTAACTTTATGCATGCTTAGACACATAACAGAGGCACTAAAGAACCCTATTAGTAAATTGCATATAACTGGACACTGGCAAGAGTGTCCCAATACACATCAGGCTCTAGCAATGTTTGATATGCATTGGTGCTCCCTTGCCAGTGCCCTGGTGTCCCAATGCATGTCTGGCCTGTTGTGATCAGTTGCAATACACAACCTTCACATTGCAGGCTCCCATGTGTAGTAACATAATAGCAGTTCAATTCTAGTTCTCCCAGATGTAAATCCACTTGTGAAGATATAAGTCCTCAAGTGAATGCTGGACCATGTTTTCTAACTAATTTTAAGGACATTTTTGTAGGGATTTTGAGTGAAAGTATTCACATTTTTATAGGGATTTTGAGTGAAAGTATTCACACACATTTCTCTTAACCAATCACATTTTAAAATTATTTTTAAGTAATGAAAAAGAAAAAAAAAAACCAGAGTAATGTAATAAGCCTACACACACACATGTATAGAGAGATAGTTAATAGTAATATTCAAAGACATACATATAGATGAATAAATCAGTGTTAACTGAGGCAATTTACATTGGAGGAAATTGGCAATTTTAAACCCAGTTGATTTTAAACTATGAATTTTAAATTTGTATATATTTTTAAACTTCTGTCAGATGATTTTAATGTGTCCTAGGTTTAGGTATTTTAACTTAATGTGCTAAAATGGTTTTATGTGTTTTAATGTATGTTGTATCCCACCTCAAGCTTTGGGAAGAGGCGGGTAACAGATAAAACTTACTATGGTTGTGGTGGTTGTTCTTGCTGTTGTTGTTTTTTGTAAAAAGTTACAAAAGGAATTATCTATAACATATAATGTTCCAAAATCTGGGCTGAAGAATTTTTATTTGATTTGATTTTATTCATTTACATGTCACCTTTCTCCTGGAGTGGGATCTCAGGCAATTCACAAAAGAAACCAGTAAAAAAAAAACTTGATAATACAGTTTTAACAATTAAAATTATTACATTTAAAACTGTGTAAAATTATTTCAAAGGCATGCAAATGTGAAAATAAATAAATAAAGCATATGCACCCCAGATCCAGCAATTACATCTTAAAAGTCTTTGCTTGCAGGCAAAAGGAGAGTAGGAAGGGAACAGGCCAGCCTCTCATGGAAGGGAATTCGAGACAGTGAGAACAGTTATGTAGGCTGCAGCTGCATTGCAAAAATAATCCAGTTTGACATTATTTTAGCTGCCATGGCTCAATGATATGGAATTCTGGGCACTGTAGTTTGTTATGGCACCAGAGTTCTCTGATAGAGAAGGCTAAATGTCTCACAAAACTACAGATCCCAGAATTCTATAACACTGATCCAGGGTAGTTAAAGTGGTGTACAACTGGATTATTTCTGCAATGTGGATGCAGCCCAAGAAGACTTTTTGCAGTATTCTCACCAAGTGGGCTTGTGACAATGGTGAGACTGAGAGAAAAAAATTGCTTATAGATCTTAAGAGTCTGGCAGGTTTGTGTAGGCTGGACCTGAGCCATATAGGGCTCTATAGGTCATGAACAGCACATAGGTGAAATGGAGCTCACAACAACTCAAAAACAATGGGATTTAATGGAACCAGTTCAAATATTCAGTTGTGAACCATTAAGTAATTAGAAATCAGCTGAAAAACAGGTGGATGCAAAGCAATTTTTAAGCCTTCTCTCTGTGTCTTTTTAGATAGTTTGATGTTGATATTTAGAATGGAGAATTCACTCTTTTTTCTGGAGTATTTTTAATGCTGGGCTAATTTGACAGTACTAAGTGTTATTTAACATAAAAGCCATTTATGAAAAATAATTGTAGAAGATAAACACAGCAACATGAAAATTAGAATGTGTGCTTTGAGTCTGATCTTGCCTGAAAGGGTTTAATGTTTTTTAAATGACAGCCAAATATAATTATTTTCTTTCTGTTGATTAAGAGAGTACAAACTCAAAAGAAGGTTTTACAAAAACAGCCACATAGTTTTGGATTTGAAATTACTCGTATCCAAGGCAACTGCTGGTGGTCTCTGGCATGGTTTGTGATTTGATTTACCATGTACAGTGTGAATTTCCTGCCCTTTGGTTTCAGAATTCTTCTACCAATCAGCTGTGCTCAGTTTTCTGTTCCACCCATCTTCCAATTTACTTCATTTGTTTTAGAAATAGCACACATGCAGTTTATTCCTTTGCAGTTTCTATTTTCTTTGCTTTGCATCAGGGTGTAGCTACTGTGGAGGGAAGACAAAATGGGAGCATCTGCCCAGAAATTAAATTTTCCTTCAGTCCCTAAATGTCTAGTACTGCAGTGACTTAAAACTTCAGTTGAGCATTTGGAACTATGGTTTAGGCATTTAAAGAAGAGTCAGGAAAATGACCATGAGAATGTGAACACAGCAATTAGAAGAGTACTAGGTGTGAACAATTTTCAAAATTTTATACTTTGCAATTTGGAGGCTAGGGGAAAATTTCATAAGGGGCAGAATTCTTCTTGGAGCAATTACCTCATCCCCCCCCCACACACACACACACACAAAAAAAAAGCTACAACCAGCACTATACTTTCCCTCCATGCATTTATATTTACACACAGAGATTAGTCATATGCATGAGCAATGCTTGAAAAACTGAATACTTCTCTTTAACTAGTGGCAACAGAATGTGAATCCAAGGGTGTGTCTAAGGGTCCATACACACTACACAAATATAGTGCTATATTCTATTTTAACTGCCATGGCAGCATCTCATGGAATCCTGGAATCGGTAATTTTGGAGGCATTTAGCATTCTCAGACAGAGAACTTTAGTGCTTTCCTAAACTACAAAACCACAATTCAATAGGTATTTGCAGTGGAATGTTGTTGTAGTTAACTGCCCATGAGTTGACCTTGCCTCACGGCAACCCTGTAGATGAGACATCTGCAAGATTCCCTGTCCTCCACCACTCTGCCCAGGTTCTGTAGGCTCAGGCTTGTGGCCTCTTTGATTGAATCCAACCATCTGGGATGTGGTTTTCCTCTCTTCCTACTTCCTACCACCTTTCCTAGCATCCTTGTCTTTTCTAGTGATTCATGTCTTCTCATGATGTAGCCAAAATACGACAGCCTCAATTTAGTGATTCTAGCTTTCGGGGAAAGTTCAGACTTAATTTGTTCTAGAAATAATTTGTCTTCTTGGATATCGTGATATCCTCAGCACTCTTCTCCAGCATCACATTTCAAATGAGTTGACTTTCTTTCCATCAGCTTTCTTCACAATCTAGCTGTTACATCTGTACATAGTGATGAGGTACACAATGGCTTGGCCTACTCTCACTTTAGTGTTCAGAGTTATATCTTTACATTTTAGGATCCTGTCCAGTTCTTTCTTTCACAGTTGTCCTTCCCATTCCTAATTTTCTTCTAATTTTCTTGACTGTATTCTCCAGTCTGAACAATAAAGTGAAATATGGTACTATAAATGCACCATATGTGAATGGGCTACAGGATCTAGATTTTCTGGCTGACCCAGTCTACAGTGTCTCTCATGTTCCTTGACTCATGTTTGGACACTGCTTTTGGTGGTCCCTATGTAGACTTGTCCTCCAGCCAAGAAAAATCAGCAGTAGCAGAACATATTATAAACCATCCTGGGCATAAAATGCTGTTTGAAAACACTGACATTCTGGATCATGCCAACAACTATCAGGTCAGAATGCACAGGGAAGCCATCAAAATCCACAAACACTAGGAAAACTTCAACAGGAAAGAAGAAACCCTTAAAGTAAACAAAGTTTGGTTACCAGTCCTGCAAAATAGGAAAATCAGCACTCAGCAAATCCAAATGTGAAACCACCCAGGGTCAGGGGCTTTCCCAGCAGACAATAGCAGACAGTAATCCTTGTTTGCATATCCTCCTACCCTGGAGCCATGCCATCAACAACAGAATATATCTAATCAATAACAGAACAATATACAGCTTACATGGGAATCACTCCTCCCTACCCATGGTCTCACAGCATATATATACCCACTCTCTTCCGTTCCAGCATTCTCTGAAGATGCCAGACACAGATGCTGGCGAAACGTCAGAAAGAAACTCTTCTAGAACATGGTCACACAGCCCAAAAAACCACCAAAAAAACTATGGATGTCGGCCATGAAAGCCTATTATTTCCTGATAAATTTTCTTTTTAAATCTCATTTTCTTCATCGGTTCTTTATTTTCTTGAATTGTAGTTCACCGTATCTAGACATCCAAATGCCTTTGAAAGCAAAGGATCTGGATGTTCAAATGCCTTTGAAGAGATTTGGTTGTCCAGGTACTTTGAACTACAAACCTCTTTCACTGGCCAATTGTCTCCATTTGGCAGAAACCATCCTGATTAATTCTCTGGTGTCCCACTTTTTCAACTTCTTTAAAAATATCTCAGTTTCCCTCCCCTTCTCTCACCTGTCCCCTTTATCCTGGCTTATTTCAATTGCTACAAACCTAGTTTAAAGTGCAGAAGTAATTTGACTCAATTAACTTAGTAAGCGAAGCAGACAGAAGGGGAGCAGAATAATGTCTTTCCTTGTAGGCTGAAGTAAAAGGAAGCTGCTGCAGCCTCTCCTAATTTGTGTGTTCTTCATCATTACTCTTGTCACCTTGACTACACTGTGATATTGCTTGACCACATGTGTCTCAGTTTTCTTCTGTGAAATGTTGAAGGATTATGTTTTTATCATGTGTAGACAGTGCTGGTCTATAGGGAAGTAATGTGTGATCATTCCACTCAGCATACTTCCTTTCTACTGTAGTACATCCCTAAACCTTTATACAGTAGACAGGAGAATTGATGACATAAATCTATTTGTTGGTCCCAACTAGGGTTGATGCATCGAAACGATGGGAACTGGATATGTCAGCACTTAGTATAGGCTATGGATTCAATGGGTCTGCTTCAGTTTGGATCAGCAAGTAAATTTAGGGCAGGAATGCCGCTTTCCACATGTTGGTGAACTGCAATGCCCAGCAAGCCTTATCTACAGTAGTCAATGATGAGGAATGCTGGGAGTTGAATTCTAAGAACTACTGGAGGGCTTTTTGATTTCCACTTTTGTATTTGAACTGAAGCATGGGATTTAAAAGTTAGCCTTCTCCCTGACTCTTTAAGGACTCTAGAAGGAAAGCACAGTAATCTGTATTCCTTTCTCTTATCTTTGAAGAAGTTTATAATGACAAGAAATATTGCACAGTTTCACATTGATTTTGCAAAAGGCAAAGCAACATCTAAAATTGTATTGATTACCACATACACAAATAATAAAGAGAAGGCACCATGCCCATGAGGAAGCTGGCTGCAGTCATGTATACAGTTCAGGTTTGATTATTACTGAGCATGCATGACTGAAGTATATAGTCCTTTTTATATAAGGGGGGTTGCAGACTGCCAGAAATAGTGCAGATTGACTCCACTTTAAGGGTTAGGGTTAGGGTTAGGGTTAGGGAATCATGGGAACTGTATTATGGCACCAGGGCTCTCTGACAGAGAAGGTTCAATGTCTCAGAAAAAAAAACACAATTCCCATGATTCCCTAGCACTAACCCTAACCCTTAAAGTGGACTCAATTTGCACTATTTCTGGCAGTCTGCAACCCCCCCTAAGTTACCTTGTGCTTGGTCAGGCCATTAGTCCAGCTAGCTCATTATTGTCAACAGTGGCGAATGGGAAAATCTGCCATTACAATTGAATCCTAGAGCCCTTTTATTCTACGTAATTAATGCACTAGTGTGCTAGCTGTGCCCATTTTTGAGATATCAGCTCTGCCTACAGAGACAGGTACTTTGATTGCATCCCATTTGGACTACTGTAATGTACTCTACATGTGGCTGCCTTTGGAAACTGTTCGGAAACTTCAGGGGGTTCATAATGCCACAGCCAGTATGCTGTCTAGGACCACTTATAGGGAGCATATAACTCCTTTGATAAAACAACTTCAATAGCTATCAGTTTGTTTCTGGGCATAATTCAAAGTGCTGGTCATGATGTATAAAGTCTTATAAAAATTGCATCTAGACTATCTGAAAGACCAGGTCTCCCCATATGAATCTGCAAGAAATCTAAGATTTGATTTCCTTTTGTGAGCCACCTGGGGTACCACTCTGGAAGAAAGGCAGCATATAAATACAATGAAAAAATATATTCCAATTTAAGTACCATGGCAATTTCTTATGGAATCCTGGGGTTGTCATTTAGGGAGACACTAGAGCTTTCTGGCTGACAATATGAAATACCCCTCCCTAAATTGGAGATCCCAAGACTTCATAGGCTATATTTTCAGGGCTGTTAAAGTAGAAAATAGTGCTGTAATTGTGCCATGTATGATTTTAAAAATACAGCATGCTTTGTTCAATGGGAAAAACATGGACAAATTGCATGCTGAAGGAAAAAAGCACAAATAAATATGCACATTGTGGAAAGTGTACATGGAAAATGCACACTAATATAGGGATGGAAAGAATTTTCAATAATATATATTTTTAAAATGGTCTAAAAGCTTGCTTTTCAGCCCTGGTGAAAAGACGTCTAGACTGAATACTATCACAGTTGAGGATTTGTTCTACAAAGAATTTACACATGGTTGTTTTGTGCCCAAGGAGATTATCACACGGGGGTAAGAAACATGCCCTGTCATGTTTGCGCAATCGCTGAATGATTTTCACACGATGTCATGCACATACTGTATTTGTCACATCACGGAAGTGTTGTGCTAGTGCAACTTTTCATTAATGACAAAAAAGCATTAATCATTTGCCAATAGCACTTCATTAGTACTATTGTGAATATGTGAAAGGTAATCACATTTCAATAGTGCTATTGAGAATCCATCATTAAACCTTCCAGAAATAAATGGAATCCCCCAGTCTCCCAGTGTGCCATCCGGCAGAATCACTTCCTGTGTCATGCTTGTGAGTCACAGGAGAGTTCCTTAGCGGTGAGAGATGACCCATTATTTTCTCTCCGATCAACACCCCTTCTGCCAATGTGTGGAATGTAAAAGCTCTATTTTAATGCTTGAAAATCATTAATGCCCTTTTATTGTGACACGTGTGAAAGTAAGTGTTTCAATATCACCATTGTATCATTCTTGCTGTATAACATTAGAATAACGTTATTAAAGTGTAAATGGCCCTTGTGTGATAATCTCCCAAAACAGCAGTTTCTACATAGGAAACAGCATTCTGTGTGCAGAAAACATTTCTATGCAGAAATATTATTTCCTATGCAGAAAATATTATACTTGGGCAGTTATTCTGCATAAAATTTGTGCATGGTTGATTTTAAACAAAATAGAAAACAGCATATTTTGTGCAGGAAACAGCTTATTCTGTGCAGAAAAGTATTTAATGTGCAAAAATGTTGTGTCTTATGCAGAAAATGAAAATGAATACAGATTTGTTGCAGGTCAACCCTTAATTGTGGACAGGCTTTAAAAACTATGGATTTTGTAGACTTTCTCACAGTGGGAAGAAAATTGCTAAAATTACTCAATGCTTACTTTGAGTAGATATTAGTGAATAATTACATCCCTACACTAATGCTCACTGGAGGAAGGGGAAAAAAAAACAAGTGCAATTAACAAAAGGATGATGTGAGAATGCAGATGAGATTTGGTTAAATGCATTAACATAGAGACTGGGAGTTCTTTGCCTCTCAAGTCCTCAGGCATCTATCTGGGGGGTGTAATATTGTCATTTGGTTTAAATGTTGAAGAAATCCCAAATTTTGCAGCAACAATTATCTGAGTAAAACCAAAGGAACAGTTGAATGATCTGGGACCATCTATTTGAGCACATACTGTATTTCATTGTTATAGGGTAGGATCAGGAGGAAATGAAAATATGAGGGCACCATACCCAGCTTCTTCCCATTTGTCATCCTTGCATGCTCAGGAAAATGCCTGAGAAGAGCTACTGATGTGAGAATCTTTGAGGAACTAGATAACAAAATTCATTGTTTAATCTCATTTTACAGGATTGCATCTAAACATTATATTATAGGGTTGTTGCTACCCTCTGTAAACAGCATCACACAGGTTCCAAATTGTTTTATAAGTTTGCCTTCAGGATTATAGTGTGCATTTTAAAGCTATTTTTGGACATTTGCATTTTTGTATGAGTTTTATGTTCCTACAGTTGTCTTTACAGCCCTGGTTGGCAAACCCAATTTTAAAATAACAATTTCCAGATTCTTTCTTTTTTTTTGGGGGGGGGGGGGGGTGATGCAGCCTGTTCAGCCAGAAGGGTGTTTTTGTATCATCTATCATGGAACAGATTTGAAATGGTATACAACAAATGTTTGGCAATACACATGGAAACAAAATGGAGTCTTATAAATGAATTTGCTTGCACTCCAACACTTCCATTTATTTATGTTACTAATCAACTTCCTACACTAAAATTGGCTATGTTGTCTACGTTTGCCAAATATTCAATGACACCTGCTATGAATTGAGTGGATTTTTCTCTTTGTTTGAAAGAGAACTTTCACTTACTACTGAGGTCAGGAATCTGGCAGTAGGCATAGTGGTGCCTCTAGTAAGTCGTATCTTTCCACAAACAGGTAGAAATGACATTTTCAGACATTATCAGAGTGTCAGGGACAGCCAGGTTGAGGACTTGGAGGACTCTGAGGGGGAGGATGTGGAGCCAGGTCCTAGTTTGGTGCTACCAGCTCCCATAGACCTAGCTGAACCTGGACCTAGCTGTGTGGGACCCATTGAGGAACAGCCCCTGCCTCAGCAGCCTAGCCTCCCTCCTCAGCAGCCTAGCCTCCCTCCAGCAGAAAGCCTTTCCCCAGCAGAGGTTTCAGGCCTGGAAGAAGCAGAGGAGCAAGAGACTGAGGGGGGTTGCAGACTGCCAGAAATAGTGCAAATTGAGTCCACTTTTAGGGTTAGGGTTAGGGAATCATGGGAACTGTATTTTATTGTGGCGCCAGAGCTCTCTGACAGAGAAGGCTCAATGTCTCAGAAAAAAAAAATTCCCATGATTCCCTAGCACTAACCCTAAAAGTGGACTCAATTTGCACTATTTCTAGCAGTCTGCAACCCCCCTGAGATACCTACCTTTGCCCAAAGGAGAACAGATAGGGCGGGGCTGCGGCGTTCTTGAAGGTTAGCTGAGAAACGCGCAGCTAAAGATAAACACCTGTGAGAGAGGAGCTGGGGCTAGATAAGCAGCTGGGAAAAGCCAAGTTCTTCGTCAAGGCTTATCTTGGATTCCCCGGTGAAAGCTCTTGACTCTTGGCTTGACGTAGACTGTTTGAATCTTGTGACATTTGGAATGGCTCTGGACTATCTGATCGTGATAACCCTGGACCTTGGATTGCTCTCTTGACTTGCCTTTCGGAACTCTGGACTTGTTGTTTGCTTGCTGCAAGCAAACATTGGTACGTTACTTGCAACTGTGTTTGTGTCTTGGGAAAGGGCCTTGTCCTTATCAGCCACGTGTTGGCAGCTTTCCCGGACACAGAGGCTCAGGGACTTCAACCTTTGGCCCAGGTGTTGCTGGGAGAATATGTCAACAGGGTAGAATGGGCAAAATCCTGTTGCAGTTTGTTTATGACCGATTTTTTTTTAATTGCTGATAAAGTTCATTCACACAGAAAACTGGTACAGGCATAAAGGTAAAGTATTACATTTCTTCCTGATGTCTAGCCATAGGGGAGATTTAATTTTGTTTCATATACACATGAAGGAACATTGAATCAGGCTGCATACAATTTGACATGGTAGACGTTTTCTGGATGTAACTCAAGGGTTTTTTTTTTCCTTTTCTTCTTTATACAGGCCAGCATTGTTAAGGGTGAAGCATGGCTCGATATATACACAGAAAAACAGAGGAAATAATTATATAATAGACAAATGAGAAAATAATAAAGATAAAATCAACCCTGACATGTTTTGTTTTACAGAGCATCAAAGTGAGTTGGCTACCTCCACCTGTAGGTATGCAAAATGGATTTATCACTGGCTATAAAATCCGACACAGAAAGACAGCCCGTAGGGGTGAGATAGAAACACTGGAGCCAAACAACCTCTGGTATCTGTTCACAGGTCAGTATTTATATCACAGTAGATTTACAAAATCAAAGATGAATGAAATGTTTGGGGAATAAAGTATGCTTTCCCTTCAAGTGAACATGGTTCCTTTGCATTCAAGTGACATTTATTATACTGTACAGAAACAAACTTCATACATCTTGACTTTGTTTTCTCCTTAATGGTTTGATCATATATTTGTTCCTCTCAATTTTCCTCAGTCTAATGAGACTGAAACACAATTTCCCATTCTGTCTGGCAGTTCTTATCCTAAATTAGCTTCTGTGAATACCAACTCAGGAACAAAGACAATGTCTGTCACCCTGCTACAGTGCTGTTCTTTTAGTCTTTGTAAACCCAGAAGTATTCAACTTCACACAGTTTAGAAACCTATCAGCCCCTCCCCCCAAGCCTTAGTCCTTGTTACCTTCCACCTACCTCAGTGTTGTCTCCCCTCTACCACTCACTTACAGACAGATAACCTTACTCTCCCCTCATGACAACATACTTACTCACCCTGCATATCACTCACCTTTCCATTGGAGCTCAGGACAATTTCTTCTCCCCCTTATCTACCCATTATTTCCCCCTGCCAACCCAAGTACAGTGGCCCTATCCAAAATGGTTTGGCTCCCACCCCACTACCCCACCCCCATAGATGGGAATAAATTCAGCTGCTCAAACTTATATTGGTCAATGAGTAGCAATGTGTGCATGTCCATGTCAGTGCATCTGTGGGCATGAGCAACCATTGTCTAAAATGGGATCAGGTGATCCACAGAAGCTCCAATCTGCAGATGTTTAGCTTCCTCATACAGTGGGCTCTCTGTAGTTCCTCTTTCCTCTTATATACCTAAGAGGACTGCCAGAAATAGTGCAAATTGAGTCCACTTTAACTGTCCTGACTCAATGCTATTGTGGCACCAGAGCCCTCTGACAGAGAAAGCTCAATGTCTCAGAAAAAAATATACTTCCCATGATTCCCTAATACTGAGCCAGGGCAGTTAAAGTGGACTCAATTTGCACTATTTCTGGCAGTCTGCAAAGGTCCTTCTACCCACCCACCTGATCTTTCTACCCTCATCCTAATCCTCTTCCTCTTTACTTCTGCTCTTTCTGTTCTCCATCTTCCCCTATTTCATTTTCAAGACTTTTTTTTTTCCTTTCACTTCATCCTGGTGTGTGTTCAGCATTTTTCTTCATTCACCTACCCATACACCAGGCAGAAAGACCTTTCCCTCTCTTATTTAATTGTGCAAAGAACTGGGCACATACAGGTACTTGAAGATGTCTAAAAATATTAATATGCTAGGCTTGACTATAATTTGCCTTAATGATTGGAAAGTCTGCATTCTAGCAACTGGAGTTGGTGCAGCAGGCTTCAGAGAGACAAATAAAATAAACTTATCCATTTTAAAATATCAAATACACCTGTGGTGTAAACCCCGACTTACACCTGGTTTGTATTGCCATGTTTAGTGATGGGAAAAAAATATGCATAGATTTTTCTTGTCTTCAGGATGAAGGTTGCCTGGACATATTTCAAAATGTTACAAGGATATTTTGGATTATTTTTCACATTTTGGAAAAAATATTTGCATAGGAAAATATATTTTTTCAGAATATAAAATACAAAAAGAGATAAGATGCTATGCACCAAGTATTGTGATTTGCACAAAATACAATGGCAAGTAGAAGTAGTGACCAACAAAAGTACCAAACTGGCAAACATTCCCCCATCTGCAAAACCTCTCGGAAACTAGTCCAGCATGAGAAAAAAGTTGCTGTTGTTTTGTTTTTAATTCTCATGTGTGGGAATAAAATATACAAAGACTCTATGTAAATTTCAAGTGACTAATTATCACTGTGGGGACACACAGATATACATAGGCACAGACGTGAGGAGACCACATGTACCGTACCTTGTGCAATCAACCAAGGCTGTTTCTTCCTCAGTTCCTGTTCTGTTGGCCCAGTATAAAACCTGTGCAGCTGAATAGCATCTATATTGTTGTTGCTACTTCAAATAACCACCACCCAATAAATTAGAACGCCAAACATGTCTCACACAGCACAATCACCTTTTAATGCTTCTTCCACTGCCACCACCTTCCTTCCTCCCATGAGACACTTTTTCCTTCCTTACTGCATTGCTTCTAGTGTCCCAAAACCATGGATGTGCCACAAGCACTACAGAAATTCAGCTGTAGCAAAATGGACAGCAGCCACTGATTGATCTGAATCCTGTTGTTTGTCCCAATTAGGTTAGATCCATCAAATCAACTGAATTTTCTTACATGTAAATTCACCATTCAACAATTGATTCAATGGGTTTCTTTAGCTGGGAATTACCAAGAGGATTAAAGATATTTTCAGCAATGGGTGCTCAGCTCCCAGTTTTAGGGGGTCTTGTTGCTTGTTGGACAAAGTTGAGGAAATGTTTGTACCTAGATTATTCAATATAGTTATTATTGAACTTGACAGCATAATCCTATCAATGTGTTCTTGTTATTCACTGATTTCTAGATATGTGTTTATAAAATTGCACACTTACCTGAGAATAAGGCCTTATCTGTCATATCCATAAACCCAAGGTAATTTAGGAGCATCATGCTCTGAAACCATGCTCTGAAATGGTGGCCATGGCTCTGAAGACAAGCCCATCCCCTTTTCCTATGCTTTTCAGTGCAGGCAAGGGGAATGGCAGGGCACCTGGTGTGTGAGCAGCAGGCTGACCCAATTCAGGCCCAATCCAACTGATTACCCTCCACAAAACCTCACATTAATACTAGATTTTGGGGAAACACTGGAGTTTCCTACAACTTTGCCAACTCCAGGGCAAAATCAGGTTAACATGGAAAGCCCACAGCATACTGTCAGAAGTTGTCATGCATCATGCAAACAGGCAACACCAGACTCAGGATAGGGACAGGGGGTTTTGCCTGTGCAGAGGCAGCCTAGTTCAATTGAAGAGGCTTATTTCTGGGTAGACAGTTATAGGCAAGTGTTGTTAAGTCCCTTTGTTGAAATCACAGGATTCAGAACTGATTCTGCTATAGTCTTGGAATCCTGTGACACACCCACTTACAGTGATATTCTTGAGGCCATCCATCCCCATTGTCCTTCTGGAAATACCTCAAGGCCTTCTTTTTCTGTTGTGTTTTTAAAAATTGAGTTTCCAAAATGGTCTCCCCCTCCCCATTTTTCTTCTTCCTTTATTACTCTCCATCTTACATTTTGTGTGATCAATTTTTCTGATATTTGATGAGGTATTGCAATTTGATTGTTTCATAGTGGAGTCAGGCCATATGTTACTTTAGAAATATAGATTGGGTGTGATCTAAAACTTTTGCAAATAAATAAAGGAAAAGATGCTATTGCTGTTCATCAACTCACATATAAAGTTAATAGTCTGATAGCATTTGAGAAAGGCTGTAGAAATTCATATTTAAACAGGAAAAATGGGACAGAAACAAACACATATCTCATTGCCATTGTTTACATGCATATTGCAAGATTCCTAGAAGAGATGGAAATCATTCTACTTTTAAAGAAATGATTTAAATATTCAAGCAGCAAGACTTTATGTCTCCTTAAAAGCTTTTGCTGGTGAAGGCAGGTGTTTCTGCTCACTAATGAGGACAGCTGCAACTGCAAAGTAATTCACAGTTCCAACAAGGTCTTTAAATCACAGCTATTGGTTTTATTATAAGATCCACCATAAGCTAAAATTTAAAAGTGCTGTTTTTAATTTTGAACAGCCTTTCCCAGAGGATCTCAGCAATTAAATGTGACTGTTTATCTTTACGCTTCATGGTCAGTATTAAAATGCACAAAATGATAAACATATATTGCTGTCAAGGGGAGCAAAGGCCTGGTGAAATACCCAGCAACCACAGCATGATGCCTTTATAATGGAATTGAAACACATAGAGAGCACATTTGCTGCTCCAGGATTCACCCACTGGTTTGAATTCATTGTGATCTCTTCCGTTAGGAATCAAAGATCTAAATCTTTATTCCTTTCATCTTCACTGGCAAGAACAAATAATTTTACTTCCCCCTCTCCTTACTGTAAAAGGAGACTATTGCTCTACACTCTTAAAACAAGGCTAGGTCGTTTTAACTGCTTTGGCTGCCTCCTGTTGTACTGTAGGAAAGGGCATTTAGAATATTCAGTCAGAGAGCCTTTAAGCCTCACTGAACTACAAACCCCAAAATGCAACAGGAGGGAGTCAGAGCAGTTAAAGCGACCTAGCCCCGTTTTAAGAGTATGGTGTAATAAGCTTGAAAAAGTAGCTGAAAACTGCACCATTTTCAAAGACTGTGCACAGTTTGGATTTTATTCTATGTAAATAAAAAGCAATTTTTGTATGTGTAGAAAAGGGTATTTTTGCACAATATTTGAAGACTGCTCTGTATTCTGTGCAAAAAAACAACACAAAACAAGCACTTGGGATTTTGTGTAGAAAATGATATTCTGCATAGTTTTCTGTAGAAAATAATCATATGCAGAATAAGTCCAGAACTGCAGACATTACTCACCCTTCTAGGACTCTCATCATTAGTGTTTCACAACACTCAAGAAACTTTGTTTAGATCATTTATTTTTGGATATTCTTTCTATCTCTACTAGTTACTCCTCATGCTGAAACCAGTGGGCTGTGATCTTCCTTTAAAAAACTCAAGTATGTGTGCTTACTTTTAAGGATCTGAGGTAGTTTTAGCTACAGAAAGGTAGTTGGTGTTACTCCAGATACTGGTAGACTGTACCTCGCACCATCCCTTGTCATTGGATATGACAGTTATGGTTATCCTATAATTTCTGGAGGGTATCAGTATTGTCTGATTTCAGCTTTCAAGTCAAAAAAAGCAAAGGGGGATAAAATATGAATGTGAAGTCGTAGGCTTTCATGGCCGGCATCCATAGTTTTTTGTGGGTTTTTCAGGCTGTGTGGCCATGTTCTAGAAGAGTTTCTTTCTGACGTTTCGCCAGCATCTGTGGCTGGCATCTTCAGAGAAAACTGGAATGGAAGAGAATGGGTCTATATATACTGTGAGACCCTGAGTAGGGAGGAGTGGTTCCCAGGTGAACTGTGTGTTGTTCTGTGTTGACCTGGTCAGAATGCACAGGGAAGCCATCAAAATCCACAAACACTTGGATAACTTTAACAGGAAAGAAGAAACCCTTAAAGTAAACAAGATATGGCTACCAGTCCTACAAAATAAGAAAATCAGCACTCAGCAAACGCAAATGGGAAACCAACCAGGGTCAGGGGCTTTCCCAGCAGATAATAGCAGACAATCTCCTTGATTGCATATCTTCACCTGGAAGCCATGCCATTAACAACAGAACAATACCTATTCAACACAGAACTATACACAGTTTACATGGGATTAGCAGACAATAACCTTGAGTGCATTTCCTCCCGCCCTGGAGCCATGCCATTAACAACAGAACAATACCTATTCAACACAGAACAACACACAGTTCACCTGGGAACCACTCCTCCCTACTCAGGATCTTACAGTATATATAGACCCATTCTCTTCCATTGCAGTTTTCTCTGAAGATGCCAGCCACAGATGCTAGTGAAACATCAGAAAGAAACTCTTCTAGAACATGGCCACACAGCCTGAAAAACCCACAAAAAATATGAATGCTTAGGATGCCCTTTGTAAGTAATATTGGGATGTGCATGGTTGTTCCCACTTACTCCAAAAGTAAATATTCCTGTGTTTCTCAACTATTGTGTGAAGGAAAATTGAATTACAGTGTGCCTGGCCCAACTGTATTCTTACCATCCATAGATCTCAGCATCCATAAATGGCAAGCCCCATTGATTTCTATGGCTGCACATGCACACAGCTCTGGGAGAGTGCCACTCGTATGTGTGCTACCATTGAATACTGTGGGACTTGAGGTCCCACGGTTTTTGCCATCTGCAAGGTGGGGTCTGGAATTGATCCCCCGTGGATAACAAGGACCCACTGTATGTTCCTTGACAACAGCAAAATAGAGATTTATCATCACTAGTGACTGTTGACTTTTCAAGGGTTTAGTTTCTTTTCACTGGAGTTTCCCACCTCCCGGACCACCATTCTTTTCCCAGTTTGATTCTTCTTGCTTCCTGCATTATTCAGATAGCCATTCAATTATCACAGTGTAAACTGGAAAATACCATGGGGCAGCTATGCATATGCCAATGTTACCTGTAAAGGGCACCTTGAGCAGAGATGGGCTACATGAAGCTCCCATGTGTGTGTGTGTTTTAAAACCTATAATACAGGAAAAAACACTAAATACTCAAAACTACCCAAAAAAGGCATCATGCAAAACCAAAAGAACCAAACACAATATTATACAAAACACCACTTAATAATACAGTGGTCCCTTGGTATCTGCTGAGATTTGGTTCCAGAACCCCACATGGATAATGAAATCTGTGGATGTTCAAGTCTCATTATATACAATGGCATAGTAAAATGATGTCCACAATATTAAATAGCAAATTCAAGGTTGTGGGGTTTTTTTGGGGGGGTGGGTGGGTTTTTGGGTTTTTTTTTAATTTATATCTCTCAGGAATATTTTCAATCTGTGGATGATTGTGGATAAAGAATCCTTAGATAAGAAGGACTGACAATGAACTAAACCAAGCAACTACATAAACTAAATTGAACTAAATAATTGTATATAACATAACTAACATTTACATTTTAGCTACAGAAGTCCTATAGGGAGCCCTAGTTGTGCAGTGGTTAAACACCAGTTCTGCAGCCACAAGGTTGTAAGTTCAATCCCAAGTAGGGCTCCAAGGTCCACTCAGCCTTGTATCCTTCCATAGGTCACGAAAATGAGATACCCAGCTTGTATCCTTCCATAGGTCACTAAAATGAGTACCCAGTTCACTGATAAATGGTATAGAAATCTACTTGCTATTGCTATTGCTACATGAATGCTCTTAATTTTTGTGGTTCCTACCACCACATTTGCCACTGTCACCTAAAACACATGAGCTTGAAATCAGGCTCCCCATCCACCTTGCCAGGAGGGTTACAACAACTGCACAGCTAAAATTCAGTAACATGAAGACAAGTTTGATATTGGCAGAGGTTTGGTATGATCAATGCAGGCCACACTCCTAGACATTTCCCATTCCCCCATTAAATCAGAGCACACATGCTGCTGACCAAGAATTTTGGTCACTGGAATGGTTAAGAGGATGCATAGTGAGTCTTATCTGAGTGACAGATTGTCATGATTCAAAACTATAATTTGATGTGTAATCAAACTTGTGGAAGTCTTCATTGGCTTTGGCCTTACTTGGGGTAGGTAGCACCATTTACGTTTATATTTCACATCTCTGTTTATTGTGATAAGTATTTTTGTGAAATTAAAGATTGTACCATACTGTGGCTGTGTAAGTCAAAATGTCCTTTTATTTATTGTGAAAGTAAATTTATATTTTGGAGGAAAACTCTCACACACACACCTCATTCTCCCTATTTGATGAAGCAGCTCTAGAGCTAACTGAAAAAAGGGATCTGTATAGATTGTGATTTATAGATTTGTAGAAGTATTGACTGAGTTTTCTCTATATTTTTATTTATATTGCTACTAGGTCTGGACAAAGGAAGCCAGTACAGTTTCCAGGTAGCAGCTATGACAGTCAATGGAACAGGTCCCTCTTCAGAATGGTATACTGCAGAAACTCCAGAGAGCGATCTTGATGGTAATTGTCTTTCTTTTCACAGCCATTACAATGACCTTTTTTACTTATTCTGATTGTAGCCTTGCCATGCCACTAAGGTTACTGTGGTGGTCAGAGACATTCAGTATTCTAGACTGGAACTGGTATCTGGGTGTTTTTGAACAGAAGGTTTTACTGCCTGCCTGCTGTTAACATTTTCTGTTTCTACAGACAAGTGGAGGAGAAGTGAGAAAATAAGGGGTTTCATTTCTGTTCCCTTATTTTCACCAAAGTTTCTAGTGTCTGTCTTTAATTTAAACTTCTTTAACAACTGCTACTCCAGCTGCAGCAAAATGTAACCTTCCAGTGTCTGCCTGAGCCAGGTTGGTTGGTTTTTCCTTCCTGCTGTTTATGTAACTTTCCCATTTACAACGTTGTACTGTCTCAGTAGATATCAAAATTGCTGGCTTGTTCTGTAGTGGGTCAGTCATGCAACTGCTGTCAGTCTAATCTGCCCAGAGTTAGGATTGCCAGGTCAGGATCATCCCAGACTTTAAATTTCTGGGCCAAAACCTGAGACCTAGGAATGTCCTTGGTAGTGTTTAATGTGGTCTGTGGTTGATATTTAGTACATAATCAAACATTATACAATAAATATCAACCACAGTTGTTCACAACTTGTTTCATATTAAGATGACATGAGTGGATCATTCCTTCTCACCTGCTTAAAAAGATGGGATAAGTAGCATTTAAACTACCCTATTTGCTTCTAAATATAAAGTGGATGCAGAGCAGAGTGGTGAGTGAGTTCTGGAACCACCACAACTGGGAGGAGAGAAGGAGGAAGGCTCTCTGGAGAGTCTTTGCAAGTTGTAGGAACAAATCATTTAAGACTTGCTAATTGTAGCAAGCTGCTAGCTTAATAGCTGAACTGGGGATTTGTGCACTATCCTTTCCTCTTGCCTGGAGATTCCCCTTCCCCATACTGCAGAGTTTGTTTGCTTGTCTCCTGCCTGGACATGACCTATGAAAGCTGGAAACTCAGGGTCAGGCTCTGAGATCTGGCAACACTAGCAAGAGGTGTTCAGTGCTCCAAGCTCTCTAGGTGCCAGTACTAGAGTCTGGACTGGAATGAGACATCTAAATGAGACCAAGATCCATCAATTCCAACAGAAATGCTGCTAATAATGCCATAATAGGGAGGGCCACTTCACAATAATTTGTCCCTGATACAAGCTCCAAATACATAGCTTTCATTCATTGATCACAGCCAATAGTCTTTTTCTGGAGCCAATAGTCTTTTTCACACTGGGATGTGTGAGCATTGAACACATTTGGATGTGTTCTAGGTGAACATCAAATCACTCAAAAATCATAATCTCCATTTCCATCTCTGCTGCATCACCATCTCTCACGTTCCCCCTTCTTCAACCTATTTGTAGGTATTTGTTGCTGCTGGGTTTTTTTTAGACAACTTGGGGGATCAATGTACTGCATCACCCAGAGAAGGTAGATTTGGAACTACCTTTGATCCATTCTTGCTCTGGATATCCCCTTGAAAATCACGCCATTGGGAAGAGAGACCTGAAAAGATTTGGTAAGGTCAAGCATGTGCCACTGAAGAGACAATTGACTGTGGCTCCCTCTTTGCTCTTCTGCTGTAGCAGTGTTAATAACCAGATGCCTTCTTGGTATCTTCTGTAACACACACACACACACACACACACACACACACAAAATGAACAGTATCTTGAAGAATTCCCTATCGATACGCCTTTTAATTAGTATGTTTTGTTCAAGTGATTAGAAATTCAAACACTGCTGCTGATCCAGGGCTCCCTGGAAAGCCAGAATAGTCTTTCTAACAGCTGGGAGCTTTTAAATATTTATTTTGAGCATCATATATTGTGTTTTCTTTCTGGTAGGGAAAAGAATCCTAGATGGTCTATGTCCCCACAAAGGATTGGATGTAAACCATTTAAGAAACCATTCTAGGGGTCCAGGATAAATTCCCCATATTCTAAGGAAAATGGCACACAATGTGAAGTTGTAGGCTATCATGGCTGGCAGCCATAGTTTTTTGTGGGTTTTTCGGACTGTGTGGCCATGTTCTAGAAGAGTTGCTTTCTGACGTTTCACCAGGATCTGAAGATGCTAGACACAGATGCTAGCGAAATGTCAGAAAGAAACTCTTCTAGAACATGGCCACACAGCCCGAAACCCCCCCAAAAAACTATGGCACACAATATTGAGCTTATATACATTCTTGGAAAAGAAGTTTAATTTCCTCTCTAGGGAAAAGCTGACTTCCTCAATTCTGTTCTTCAATTCTTGGCTCTGAATTAACTCTGCCCAATAGTCAGCTTTTCCTGAAATCTGGTTCACCTGAGAATTTTTACAGTTAATGATAGAAATGGAACATGCATTCTTTGTTAGAGCTTTGTTTTTTATCTGTCTCCATATTCATCCTACTATACCAAAAAATGCTCATGTTCACATTGATAAAACCCAGAAATCTTGATGTGACTAAGGGGGGTTGCAGACTGCCAGAAATAGTGTGAATTCAGCCCACTTTTAGGGTTAGGGTTAGAGTTAGGGAACCATGGGAACTGTATTTTATTGTGGCATCAGAGTTGTCTGACAGAGAAGGCTCAATGTCTCAGAAAAATAACAGTTCCCATGATTCCCTAGCACTAACCCTAACCCTAAAAGTGGACTGAATTCACACTATTTCTGGCAGTCTGCAACCCCCCTAAGTGTGGTGTCTCACTATCATACATGTGCACTTCTGGGTTCTGACCATACAAGACAGATAAAACACAGTTGCATCAAATTATATCAAGACTGATTTATTTATTTATTTGGTAATGTTCATCCATTCAGACATGTTTATCAGTAACAGTGGGTAAGAATTCATAGCTGTGTTAGTCTGGAAAATCTGTATGCAAAGGGATCTTGCAGCACCTTTCAGACTAACTGAAAGATCGTAGTTTGTAGCACGAGCTTTCATAGACTTGAGCCTACTTCCTCAGAACTGTTTTTCCCCCCATTATAGCCTGCCTTTATCTGAATAGTGGGACTCAAGGCAGTTAAGAACATATTTATATTTAAAAATGATAAAGATTAAAATTATACAAAGTAGTTAATAAAAGTATAAATATACATTTTTAAACAGCAATTAATCAACTCAGAAAGTTAACACTTTAAACATGTGTCATAATGGTTATAGAACAATTTTTACTGACTAGTGCTGGACCTACACTGCAGAATTAATGCAGTTTGCCACCACTTCAGCTGCCATTGCTTGGGATTTGTAGTTTTGTGAACTATGTAACCTTCTCTGTGAGAGAGCTCTGGTACCACAACAAACTATACATTTCTGGATTCCATAGGATGGAGCCATGACAGTTAAAGCAGTGTCCAACTGCATTATATTAGCCTACAAAATGTTTTAAAAGATAGGTGTCATGTGCCTGGTTTGGATTACAGGTGAGAAATCTTGTATTTGAATGGTTCATCTCCAGTAGGGAAAAATATCTCCGTGCATAGCAAAGTATTGTGTCAGGGGCTAGGCTATACTTCTCTCTGACATACTCAGTTTTTATGTTTCACTGAAGAGTTGTGGTGCTTTGAATACTAAGGAGTATTCAGACATAAGCTCTATCAACTGCTATCTGAAATGGTCCAGAAAAATCCATGGAACATTATTGTGCTCCATAGACTGTCTCTAAATGACATCTGCTCTGCTGAAGTGCAGTCCCTGGTACTTCTAGTTTAAAAGAAAGATAGGTGGCATGCAAGAGACTGTTTGGCTGGATGAACGATTAATCTGACTGACACAAAATAAGCTAACTCCGTATGTTGATATTAATGATCTCTGTTACACAGCCTCTAGCTGTAGATATTCCTTCCTTTTCTCTTACTCTCTTTCTTCAGAGCTCCTTTTTCTTGATAACTCTTCTGCTGCCCTTTTTCCTAGTTCCCTCTCTTACTTCAATCCTCTGCTAGACATGTAAATCTTTGCTTCTTTAAGGCTTATGTGTAAGGATGAAGACATTCAAAAGGCATCTTCCAGCTTAGATCACAATACTAAGATTACAGTATTTGATTTTTTTAATTTTTATTTTGCATTTTAGGACTTTTTGCAAAAAAAAAAAAATCATTTGCAGAAAAACACCTTGTTTTGCCCAAGAAAGAGGGTTTTGTGATAAAATAAGGAGTCTATTAAGCAATGCCCTCAAAACTGCAATTTGAAAGGGAACTTACAAGTACTTAACAGAGCAGGATGCAGGTCAATATGTTTGCATAAAAACACTTTTTCTGCAATCTTTACTTTTATGCACAAAATATTTGGATTTGGGGGGCAAGGTTTGCACAGACAGTACCAAAACGTGATGACAATTTATTTGATGGGGTGTCTCAATGTGTTAAGATGCCTTTTCTTGTTGAGAATGACAAAAAAATGTGAGTATCCTTTACAATTCTGTTCATCACTTTCTTCCCACCTTTGAATATGCTGCTCCAAATCAGGAATTGTGTGTCTACAGAGATTCTATGAGAAATTGGGGAAAGTAAAGAAAATAGTGCTGCATAAACAATTCAGTTTCCTAATCATTTTGGTTTTCATTTTTTTAAATGATACATTTCTAGTCCTTATGGTGATGACATGTTTGAAAATGTTCAAGCAACATATAATGAATTTTCAAAAGCCATTGGTGTTACAAGTTAGTTAAGTCATGGGAATAACAAGATGCTTGGAGCTGGCATATATTGTCTGCCTTCCCTTATCACCACTGCTTGATCCTGGAAAAAGTGCAACTCCTAGTCTGGTGCACCAACAGGTTTTCCCTACATAATCTCCTCCTACCCTAAAGACTAAAATGTTTCCATGACAGTGAAGAATCAATTATATTAAATAAGAGGAGTTCCATACATTTGAGTGTGGTGCATAATATATGGAGGCTGCAAAATCCATGTTTTCTTATTGTAGATTTTGGACTGTCTGGGCTTATAATTTTAATTGTACTATTACCAGTATGGACTACACTATCTGAAGCCTACAAATATGCTTTTTAACCATTTTCTTGATCTACCTAGACTTATCTGTTCTGTGTTTTCTGCTACCCAATTCACTATCCCATATTCTACCACAGTTAAATTATACCTTATCAGCTCTTGTTTCATTTCCAACATTCTGTATCTCCTCCATTTATTCCCCCTCTCCTATGATTGTATATCTGTGGAAAAATTATGACAGCACTTAAGTTTGCTATGCAGTGGCTTTTATAAAACTGATCATAAATGGACATATATAGTAATTACATTTTTAAAAACAAAACATCTTTAATATGTTGATACATCTTTTAAGTCCTGACTCTTAATGTGTGGTGCATTAGGACACTTTCCTAATTATGTGTAGCAATTCAAACAGCTGGATTAATTTTAACTATAAGAAACATTACAGGATTGCAAATGCATGTCTTATGGACCAGGGAAATATCTCAAGAATTGAACTAGGTCATGTTAGTTTGCATTTTCCTTTTTAAATGAGATATAATTCCAGAATAAATTGACTTTAAGAGGATAGGATGTGGGGGAAAAGCTTGCAAAATTGTTATGAGTATTAAGATTTCTAATGTTCTAACAAGATGTTCTAGAGAGCTTCAACACTGCTTTGAAAGACTTTAAAGGTGTTCACCAAAATTCATTGCATTGGCCATAAAATATCAAGGACATGGGCTGAGCAATCAATGGCAGTGCAACTGAAAAGTACTTGTCCCATCACTTTTTAAAATGTCTTTTTTTTCCAAGGTTTATTGTGGGAATACTTCACAATCAAAAGAAGCCCTTTTACTAGAGTTTGCATCAGCATTTTGAATCACTGTCTTTCTACCTGTATCATTTAGCTATAATATGACAGGCCTCCTCATTGGAGAAAAGATTGTAACTTGTCTCTTCTGCTCTCAAAGAGACAAGCTACTTTATTGCTCTTCTGAGGAGACCTGGAATATGTTAGCTTCTGTGCAAACCTCTCCCAAAATGGCTTGTTTTAACCTTTAGACGGTATGGAAAACACACAGATTATACAGGATGTCCATTAGGAATATTGGCTTACATGCAACAACATCCATATTAATGCCTGTAACTATAGTGGTTTCTATTAGTTTGTTTTTTAAAATAGTAAATCTTTTTAAAGTGCTATTATATAAATCAGAACAGGTTGTGTAAGAAAAAAACATAAATATGCATGTTTGTAATGAACTTTACAGACTATATTGTTTTCAGAAACATTCTTTAAAGCCAGTAACTGGTGAGTCCTTGGTTAGTCTGTTGCATTTTCACTGCTTGCTTCTGCTTATGTATCATTGAAAATATTTTTTTTCAGGAGCTAATTCTTTTTTTTTCTTTTTTTCTTTTTTGCAAAATTTCTATACAGTTCATTTTTGTTGACAATTATTGGTTTCCTCTTAACTCACTCTTACTGTCATCCATCCTTTTCCAGAAAGGATCATTGTTCTATCCCCCTTATCCCACTGCTTTCAGATTTATTTATTTATTTTTATCATTATGGGAAGGATAAGGGGAAGTCTGAGAATGATCAGATTTGGCGAGTGATACAGTGAGAAATCATGAGTGTTCTAGTGGAAAGAAATTAAGTGGTATGGTAAAAGAAGAAGAAGAAAACCCAAGATAATTAAAAAGTTAAGTACTGCTACAATTTGCATGCTAATTTGCATGTAACAAGGAAAGTCACTTCAGTTTTCCCCCCAGCAATTGTGATATAAACCCAAAGCATACTCTTGTCAATATAATGCAGTCCATGCCAATGCTAACAGGTATTTCCTTTGACTCCTAGAATCTCAGGTTCCTGACCAGCCAAGCTCTCTTCATGTCAGGCCTTTGTCCACCAGCATCGTAATGAGCTGGACACCACCACTGAATCCAAACATCGTTGTACGTGGATACATCATTGGCTATGGTGTGGGCAGCCCATACGCTGAGACAGTGCGAGTGGACAGCAAACAGCGATACTATTCCATTGAACATTTGGGTAGGTGGTACTTCCTCTTCAGGTTTGTTTGAAGAAGAACAGATTCCTGTTTCATGCAGGAAACCTTGACTAAAATATTCCCAACAAATGGTTGCTTGAAGACCTCCAGTAAGGGTGAGTCTACCCTGACTCTGGGTAATTGGTTCCATTATTAAAGTGCAAGAAGAAGTTTCTCCCAATATCCAACCACAATTTACCACCAGTATTTTAATCCTATTAAATCTAGTCTTGCCCACTGACAGAGCATTTCCATTCCAGTTTAGTTTCAAGCAGGAGCTTTCAAATGTAGCATGTTTCTCTCTGTGTGTGTATGTGTGTTTTCAAACATTCAAGAGGTAGCTGTGACAGTCCAGGGTAGAATTCACTAAAGATTACCTGAGTATGACCAATGTATACAGTGAAAGGAGGTGAAGTTGACCACTTAACTAATGTTTTACTCTGAGTCTCAGGGTCTAGTGTCTGACTTCAGAAATAGATTTCTTGGTGCAATGCTGTTTCAACATGGCTATTATATATCTTGAATTCTGTCTCCTCATCATATTCAAATGGATAGTCATAACTAGAGTAGAGCTATTCAATCAGTACTTGAATGGTGAGCCATACAGTGGTAAACCCAACTGATTAATTGTTCTACTCTAATCAGGGCTAACAACAGAATTTAGGGTCATGCATTTTTCTTTTATAGAAATATCTTTACACTTAAACTAAATAAAATCACACATATACCCCCTGAGGTCACTGGAAGATTATGGTTATTCTGATGTGTTGTGAACATCTATAGTGGTATAAGACCAGAGTTCAGTAGGAATCCAGGTCCTTGACTTGGTTTGCTGTGCTATTTCCGGCTATTCTGACATGGAGTAACAATGAAAATATTTCATGGTGATGTGAACCTTAGGATGAAAGAGAAATATATGCCTAGCCCTCCAAATAAGGGTCAGGCACTCTACACTGCATTAAGCAGATTAGTCTGGCTAAGTCTTCCTTCCATAAACAATAGAAATCTTGTATGAAGAGGCTTCTTATCAGATGGATGATTTCTAATGGTGGAATGGAGCGTGAAGTGATCATCAATTATTCTCCTCTTCCTCTGTAAAATATATATCCTCTCTAAACATGGTTGGGAGACCCTTCTTAATAAGTAAGGAAGATGACTTGGGAGCAACAATAGTAGGTGCCACAGAGGGAAAAGGAATTCAGAATGACCATTTTCTACCCATTTCCACTGGTGGGAGAATTCAAAGCAAAAATCCACTCAAGAGGTGTTCTTCATAGCGAAAAAATGATGGAGCCAGTTCAGTCTCTTCAACGTTATGGGCCAAAGTAGTCATTATCTTAACAAACATTAGTTCCAGAACTAATTTTGGGGCCAAAGTAGTCATTATCTTAACAAACATTAGTTCCAGAAACTGTTCATTCTGTTCTGAAAATCTACCTGCTGATAATGGTTTGTTGTTCATTGAGCTTACTTATGACATTGGTTATGGGGAAATCATCTCAAAATGGTTGAAAAGTCATTTGCCAAAGATGATTCTTGTGCATGGGGAAGATTAACACTCTCTTCCTACCCTTCCATTCATGCATGCAAGTTCATGATGTGCCAGCTAGTGTTACATGGAAAATCCAAGGAGACAATAAGGAAAAAAGTTCCATTATCAGAAACATTGTCTTCTGATTCCTCCTCCCCAGTTTTACACGTCAATGACATTGCATTCCAGATCTAGATTTGAAGGATCCCTAGCTTATCCTGCTATGACTTCTGATATTCTTTTGACTGGTTTTGTGCACCAGAGGCAGTGCATATGCAACTGTGGCTATATATAGCACCAAGACAGGATTGGGCATGGAAAGGCAAAGTACTTAGTTTTTAATCTTCCCATTAGAAAGAAAGAGTCTGATCAAGTAACTGTCAAATCATAAACTTTGGAATTGCTACTGTAGCTTTTCGGGAGGGTAGAATAGCCTGCATGTTTGCTCATTAATTTTGTTGGCATATCTAGCACCACTAACACATTTTTTTTAATCAAGTTGTTTTGCTGTGCAGGAGACCATGTGAAATAGCTGATCTAATAATGAGCTTGTTGAGTTGACAAGCGAGTCCAAAACATAATCAGCATTTTATATTCCATGACTGCAGTATTACTGGCTATTCAGAAGGGTGCCTTTGCTTTGTAACAAAGTTTCAATGCTAATGAATACCATGCTGAGTGGATGCAAAGTCCTATGCTTTCCTTCAGAGCTCATTCTTCACACTGGTGCCAGTTGCTGAATACAGTGGCAATCAAGCCCTCACGCTGTGTGTGTCGGAGTAGCAGGAGGTGTTCTATTATCTATTATAACACACTTACCCTGACACTTTATCTTTATACTGTGCTGGACAAGTGTATTACTATATAGCAAAGGGAGCTTTAAAAAAAATATCCAATTTTTACATAAACAGAGATCAAATTCTGAGGGACTGTCTTCTAATTATTATTTTACTTACTTATTCTTGTATTACATGATTTTCACACATCACTCTGACCCACCAATCTTTTTTCAAACATTAACCCTGGTAGCAAGACAATGAAAAACAACACACACATACACCAATATGGGATATACCATCATTGAGGGAGAGAAGGCTGGCCAGTTCCATTGGGCCTAGCCTGAACAAGAAGAAGGGCCCTCCCTTCATCCACTTTCATTGAGGGAGAGAAGACAGGCCAGCTCCATTGGGCCTAGCCACAGGAAGAAGAAGGGCCCTCCCTCCAGTCCATCTGCCTTGGTCCAGGCTTTAGAGGGAGAGAAGATCTGATGGACTTATTCCCCTTCCTCACCAGCATTACCTTCTCCTTTTGTGTCTTGTCTTTTTAGATTGTAAGCCTGAGGGCAGGGAAATGTCTAATTAACCATTTGTAAACCACTCTGATAACCTCTTTGCTGAAGAGCAGGGTATAAATACAATAATAATAATAATAATAATAATAATAATAATAATAGCAACAGCAACAACTTTGTTCAAGCATTAATCCATCCATTCATCTGTCCAATCATTCACAGTAGTTATGTCAAAGCAGAATACTCATAAATGATAAAATAAAATAAAAACCCAATGGAAATACCAGTATGTGAAAGAGAGCTGAAAGACTAGCAAGCCAGCAACTAGAAACAAACACACGTAGGTGCCAGAAAATATCAGAGAAAAGGGATACATACTAGTTATGGCAGGGCCAAGCTGTACTATATGCCTGTAGAGAGGAAAGTTTCAACAACATTGCAGAACTTTCACAAGGAGGGGACATATTTACTTTCTACTTTGCACAAGAAGCAGGGAAAGACCTTCCCTGGTTCCATCCATGCATGTGTTTGTGAAGAAAAAGTTTTATAGTGCATTAGTTTTTACACCCAAATAATGTTGGGGCAGAAGAATGATAGAACAGTTGCTGCTCTTCTGCCCAAAATAATCATGGGAACTGAAACCAGACAAAAAGTGGAATATTCTTTCCAAAGACGCTATCCTTATACTGCAGAAACATAAGTTGGTACCTCTTGGCATTGTAAGTGAAGATAAATGTGGCAACCGAAACATTATATAGGGGACATAGAAAAACTGGTTGACTTGAAAGTGGCTTAGGCCTTGGAAGTTAAAAGCTTAAAGAAGACCAAGGAAGCAAGTGGGAAAAGAAATCACAAGGTTTAGAGATGGATGAAAGGGATCTTCAGAGATGGCAATGAGGCTGTGCAATCATAACAGTATGATATTATAATCATAATTTCAATGCAGAAAATGAGTTTTTCTGTGTAAAAAAAATCGCATACCAATTTTGTGCAGAATAACTCCTAAAATGCAAAGATCTCATTAGCTCAGGCTTTGTTAAAACTTGACAAACACTTTTTTTCCAACCATTTAAAATATTTTTGAATATTCTTTCCACCCCTAGTGGTGGTATTATTTATTTATTTATTTATTTATTTTTACTTTCTCCCAAAGTGGGACCCAATGCAGCTAACAGCATAAATAAAACACATTAAAACAACAATTAATATAGTATAATTAAAACTGTAAAAATATAAAAATTACAAATATTAAATTTGAAACAGAGTTAAAAATAATAATAATCTAAAACTAACCCCCATCCCCCAATGAAACCAAGCCTGCAGAATTTTAAATGGCTTACTTAAATAAAAATAAATAAAAATGTCTTCATCTGCCGGCCAAAGGCCAGCAGTGAAGGGGCCACCCTAGCCTCCCATGGAAGGGAGTTCCACAAGGTGGGAGCAGCCACTGTAAATGTAAATATTTTTTACATTTTGTAGCCATTTGCAAACTATTTTCTGAATGTTGTTGCAAGAAGTTTTGGGCATCATTTACCATGGAATAGTGATACAATATCGGGATGGGAGAAAGATGGGAGAAAATAAAAAGTCAAGTCTCTTTTTAAATTTTCCTTATCACTGTTGCCAACTCCTTCAATATGGCATTCTTAATTTAGCTGCTGCTGAACTGCAGGATTGTAGCCTGTTTTATTTCCAGAGTACGTCATTTGGTGTATGAGTTAATGAACAGTCCATAGCTTTTTAAAACAGATGTTCAGAACTATCTGTTAAACAGATGTTCATTTTATATTCATTTCAAAGAAATTTGTATAGAAGAGTTTCCAAAATCAGTTAAAATCTGCTGTTTTGTTGCTGGAATGAAAGAGAGGCATTTAAAAGTAATATATGTCAACCAGCGGTGGTCACCAGTTTCTTTGTTTAAACCATTTGTATCAAACATATCAGTTAATTAAGTGTGGCTATACACACACATACACACAGAATGCGAAAAAGGTGATAGGCAAAGTGGTAGGTGAGCCAGGCTGAAGATAGCATTCCAAAGTGGAATCATCCCTATCAAGAAGACTGTCAAGATTAACCACATGTTTTACTTCAGATTATTGGGACACAAAAGGGAATTATTGAGGATTGCAGTAACCAGGCAGGTTCTTGTGACAAAAATGGTCCTTAATAAGTCCCAACAACATTGGCTATAAGAATATTAGAAAGATGAAAAAGTTACTCTTGGGTACTATTCTAAATCCTCCCATGTTGGCTTTGGGATTCTGTAAACTGGAGTTCAAAAAGTAACTATTCCGAGTTTTGAGAATTTTAAAAGATCAAATAACAATTTTATGAACAAAGATAATTAATTGTATGAATATTAATGCACCGAATCTGTGAACATTTGAATGCAGTGATAAGAAAAAAGTAATACTTCTGAAGAAGAATGCATAATGTTTCTTTTTCTCTTAATGATGCAGTACCCCCTCTTAGAAGTGACTTAAGTGACTTTCCAGTCACATCCAGCTTCAATAGGAGGGACCTGTAGTCCCCCTGATGTTTCTCAACTACTTGATCTCAAGTCATTTTTGTCCCCAGTCATAGTAGTTGTCTGCTTGGCCTCACGCTGTCTAGTAAAGATGACACAGGCCAAACCACTCATCCAAAGGATTCGATCTGACCCTTACCCTGCTGTAAAATAGCCCTGGTTTTCCACAGAGTTTATAAGAAACTCCATGACAAAACCAGGTTTTTCACACAGTCCCCCACCATTTCTTACCTTTCTGGTGCACAATCCATCCGAGAAGCCCCCCAATTGCCCCATCTAATGTAGAAACAGAGTGCCTGGCCATGTGTGTGCAGCCAGGTACCCCATTTCCATGTCAGAGTGACTGGGTATGTGTGTCTCATATGTATCACATGACAGAAAGATAAGGAGTGGTCCCAGGTCCTGAGTCAAAGTTGGAATGGGTGTGGGAATGCTTACCTGTCCCCGCAGTGACCCAGGGTCTGATTTGGGTGAGCACTGAGGGCAGGATAGCATGGGCTCAGCCCATTCTATGGACATAGCTCTGACTCATGTAGTAAATGAGATTTTAGTGGCAAAGGTTCAGAGTCAAAACCAATCCTGATCCTACTGGATCTCTCTGCAGTCTCTGACACTTTAGATCAAGGGTAGGCAACCTTTCCCCTTTAAGGGCCGAGGGACTTCAGCTCCCAGAAGTCTCAGCCATGTTGGCCAATAGTCCCATGTTGGCCAATAGCTCCTGGGATTCTGGGAGCTGAAGTCCTTTGGCCCTTAAATGAGAAAGGTTGCCTACCCCTGCTTTAGATCATCAGATCTTACTACTACGGTTGGCATCATTGGGAATAACAAGGAACGCTCTGTCCTGGTTTAAATCTTTTTTGTTGGATCATTCCTCTGCTGTTCCATTTCAGGTAACTATGTCATCAACATACCCTGTAACTGTAGGGGTACCTCAAGGATCAGTATTGGGTCCTCTTCTGTTTTCATTATATACACTTCACCTTGGATTCTTATTTCAGCGGTGGGTTTCCAATATCATATCATGAGACTCAGATTTTCCAGACTTTCGATTCAATTGATGCTACTGTTTGGAAGTCCATCATGGACTGCTTATTGAATGTTTCTAGGTGGATGACCACTCATCATCTTAAGTTGAATATGTACAAAACAGAGATCTTAGTGTTTCAGTCTGACCACCCAGTAGCCCCTCTTTCATGCCCTTTGTTGTCTTTACAGGGTTACACACTGGCCTCTTTCTCAGTTGCCAAAAACCTTGGCATCATGCTGGGTGATCATTTGTCCCTATGCTCCTTTCTTGGAGCAACTGTTATGGCATGTAACTTCCATTTTCTGAACATCCGTAGGATCTGTAGGTTTTTGACTGTTGAAACTGCCTATTTGCCTGTCCAGGCCTTGGTTATTTCACATCTGGATTACTGTAATAGACACTACTGGCAGGTTTGGCTTCCTGCTGTCTTGCTTCTCTGGTTTTAATCCAGAACAGTGCTGTCCAGATTGTCTTAAATCTCCCCAAATCCTCACATGTCTCTTCCTCTCATAGATTCCTCCACTGGCTTCCAGTTCAGGCCAGGGCTCATTATAAGTTTTTGGTATTTAAGGCCCTGTGGTTTAACCTCCCCCCGCCCCATATTTGGCAGCTCAGCTAGCATGGTATGTACCATCTACAAATTTAAGATCTGCAGAAAAAGGATTATTGGCAGTTCCACCAATGTGTACGTTTCTGTCAAGACTGCCAGTTTTTCAGGATCTGGCTCCATATTTGTGGAACAGACTTCCTTTGCACCTCCAGGTGGAGGAGGATCTGATCTACTTTCATAAAAGGTTGAAGAACTTCCTCTTTGATTTGCCAGATTAAGTTGCAGTAACTGATTAGGATTTTGCTTGCTTTTGTTTTTAGCATATTTTTAGTATATGAATGTAGTATTTTACTATTTTATATTTTGGTGTTTTATTGTTTGTTTTGTATTGTATATGTTCTGATATGCCACCCTTTGATGGAAAGGGCATTATTATTGCTATTGCTATTGCTATTATTATATCATATCCTGCCTTGTCCACTCAGACCCATAGGCTAGATAGCAGTAGTGTAGTTCCAAAATTTTCTTCCAGATTGTTTTGATTATTTTCATTCAGTTTGAAGGGGAGAAAAACTATAAAAATGGAGAAGAAATAGAGGGAGGACAAGTAAAATTGGGGGGGTCATTCTCTATAAAATAATAATAATAATAATAAATTGTATTTATAGCCCGCCCCTCTGCTCGGCGATCGGGGTGGGTTACAGCATTTTAAAACATACAGAGTTAAAAACATTCCCTCATCCCAAAATCTCCCCACCCATCCCATTAAAACAAGATTAAACTATAAGGAAATTAAAATGCCGTAGTACAATAAAACCAACAAAACAATAGGGCAACCAAAATACAAGGAACACTAAGAAGCATCTCCCCTAGAGCCAGGGGATTATTCTGGGAAGGCCTGCCGGAAGAGATCTGTCTTTACTGCTTTTTTAAAAGCAGCAAGCATAGTAATGAGACGGATCTTGTCCGGCAGGCCATTCCATAGTCTCGGAGCAGTCGCAGAAAAGGCCCTCTGGGAGGTCTGAGACAGCCTAGTTTTTATTGGCTGTAGCAGATTCCTCCCAGAGGACCGGAGGGCGCAGGGGGGATCGTATGGGAAAAGGCGGTCCCTAAGATAAAATGGAGCCAAGCCATGTAGGGCTTTAAAGATTAAAGCCAACACCTTGTACTGTGCCCGGAAACCAATCGACAGCCAGTGGAGGGATTTAAGCACCGGTGTTATGTGCTCCCTCCTAGATGTTCCTGTAATTAACCTGGCTGCCATATTTTGGACCAGTTGTAGTTTCCTGGTTAGGCACAAGGGTAGCCCCATGTAGAGTGCATTGCAGTAATCCAGATGTGAGGTTACCAGGGCATGTACCACAGTTTCCAGATCCCTCATGTCCAGATAAGGGTGCAGTTGGAGTATCAGCCAAAGCTGATAACAGGCACTCCTGACCGCCGCATTTCACCTGACTAGTCATGTGAAGTGACGAGTCTAGGAGCACCCCCAAGCTGTGAACACAGTCCTTAGAGGAGAGTGTGACTCCATCTAGGACTGGAGACTGTATTCCCAAATCTGGTTTCGGGCCTGTGACCGTGAGTGCTTCCATTTTGTCT
This sequence comes from Phrynosoma blainvillii, assembly GCA_026167975.1. Taxonomy (NCBI): domain Eukaryota; kingdom Metazoa; phylum Chordata; class Lepidosauria; order Squamata; family Phrynosomatidae; genus Phrynosoma; species Phrynosoma blainvillii. The sequence goes on from JANUYF010000002.1 coordinate 24,451,601, forward strand.
GGATTCAACTTCAATCTGTTTTTCCTCATCCAATCCATTACTGCTCTGAGACAGTCATTAAGAGACGACACGCCATCTGAAGTCTGAGACGATGATCTAGTCATGGAGAAGTATATCTGGGTGTCATCAGCGTACTGAAGACACCGTGCTCCATGCCTCCGAATTATCTCACCCAGCGGCTTCATGTAGATGTTAAATAACATCGGGGACAGGATGGCGCCCTGAGGGCCACCACAATTAAGCTCAATTTTGGATGAGCAACTGTCCCTGAGCCTCACTCTCTGGGATCTGCCCAAGAGGAAGGAATGGAACCACTGCAGAGCAGTGCCTCCAATTCCTAACTCTCTCAGGTGATCCAATAGCTCCTGGGATTCTGGGAGCTGAAGTCCCTCGGCTCTTAAAGAGGAAAGGTTGCCTACCCCTGCTCTAGGGTGAGATGTTAGGCTCTGGTATAGGGATATAAAGAACAGTCACATTCTCATTCTTGATAGATGAAGGCACCCCTCCCCCCCTTTTTTTTAAAAAAAAAATCAACTAATGTGGGATTTGTTACTTTTTTTTTTGCAAAAGATTAGTTAAAAATAATATTGTGTTTTGCACAAAATGTTAATGTTTTTTAACAGAAAATAGTAGCCAGAATCCTGTTAGTACCTTACACATGTGTAAGTTCCACTATGGAAAAGGCTGTCTAATGTCCTCATTCAGTTCAAGGTTGTGGAAACAGAGTTGTGAATGACTTAAAGAAACAAAAACCCTCAAATGTGGAAGATACACAAAGAAATGCATAAAACTCTTGTACTTTACAGTGCAAGAACAAAATAAGAAATTGTTTACCTCATGATGCTGATACTTATCTTCAATTTAAGGTGGTTAAGGGTTTTGTGGTATTATTTAGCACTGTACAATCATAATTTCTTCAGTGGCCTTCAGCTTCCTCCAGCTTCAATTAAAACCCTTAACCACCATGGTGGAGAACCCACCAAGGGGGAGACATATAATGAAAGATAAAACACAATAGACATGGCCACCTGCCCTTCACCATGATAAAGGGTAGCAGAAGGAATTCTAAAATTCCCTAAAAATGTTGCATGCAAAAGAAGAAGAAAAAGAAGAAGAAGAAGAAGAAGAAGAAGAAGAAGAAGAAGAAGAAGAAGAAGATCACTTTTATGGCATAAGAAAGCATTCATGAACTGAAAGACAGATTTTGGCAAAGCAGATTCGATGGTAGTGTACATGATTAGATATAATTATGTAGAATATGTCAAGGATGTCCACCTACAAGCATTGATTTCATTGTCATTCAAATTCAGCATAAAAAAAGCAGAATACCACCCCAGAGTGCATGTTGCCTCTCATTAAACTATATAGAGTCCTCCTCAGTGCTATTTTGGGTGTTATTTTTTCTATCCTGAAGTTCCAGTATTTTTGCTGTCACTGCTTCTTCTGTAAGCAAGAAATTCTGCTGATCTGGAAGATGAGATAGATCAGGGGTAGGCAACCTTTCCCCTTTAAGGGCCGAAGGACTTCAGCTCCCAGAATCCCAGGAGCTATTGGCCAACATGGGATTATTGGCCAACATGGCTGAGGCTTCTGAGAGCTGAAGTCCCTCGGCCCTTAAAGGGGAAAGGTTGCCTACCCCTGAGATAGATAAACCAGAAGGATCCTGACATGTGAAGATCCTAAACCTCACAATATCAAGACAAAGTCCTTGTCTTGATCTTCCACAGGAAGGCAAATAGAACTTTATTCCCATAGTACTAAATCAACCAGAAATCTGATGCTTATAGCAGGAGACTACAGTCGTCCCTTCTAATTTGTGGGGGATCCATTCTGGACACCCCACTCCCCGCAAATCAGAAATATTGCTAATATTGGGGGCCCATTGATTTCAATAGCTGGATGTGCCCTTTTTTCCCCTCCCTGCCTTGTCATATGTGAGCTCTGAGAGACAAAGAGCCACAAAGTCCAGGAAATAAAACTTAAATTCCATTAGCAACACAAAAAGATATTTCCTTTGAGCTCCAGGTTGGTGAGTCTATCAGCCTCTTTGTTAGGTAGAAAACATTGAATTTCTCAAGAAGCCTCCATGTTCTTACATTAGGGAAAAAGTAGTTTTAGGAGACTGTTTAGGTAAAATGTACCAAATGCAGTCCATTTTTTTAAAAAAATATATTGTTTTACTTTTGTTGGAGGTATGCTATAAAATAAGCCATGCCCTGGAACTGACAGGTGTATAGCCAGGACTGGTCTATAGAATTTCTGGAAATCACAACTCAGAAACACAGCCACTTCATCCAATGGAGTATTGTAGACCGAAACACCAGTTGTAAAACAACAGGGAGTGCCTTGACCTACTTTAAAAGGAAAATCAGCTATGCTGATTTACAGATGGTTATAAATTAGCCCAACCAAGGCCATTCATTTGCTACAAGCAACAGCTCCAACACTTCCCATGTGGCTTTGTCTGATGGTCTTTCTCTGTGAATTTCTGGACTTTGGCCTGCATTTGCATTTACCTAGGTCCTTGCCTAACCTAAACAGGATGCCTTTGCCTTTTTGTGAAGAGTATTCCAAATGTGCTTTGTATGCCTCTGTAGCTGTCAGCTGGAGAGGCTGAGAAAGATAGCATCCCACTCCTGCCCTTCACCAGTGGTGATAAAATATAGAAGTCCTTTTCTCTCTGACTTCCTTCTGCATTTCTAAAAATGCAACACAGGGTCAGGGATAATTTCCTACCTCATGAGGCAAGGATAAGTCCTGGCAACCTAACATTTTTGTTTGGAACCAAGCACAAATTGTGTGTGTGTGTGTGTGTGTGTGTGTGTGTGTAGACACTTTACACCTGTTCAGACCACAGTTCTCCCCTTTTGCCAAAATGTGTTGATCCCTTGTGACTGCCTCTTTTCTTGCATGCATACACCTTTTTGTATCTTAGCAACAAATGCAACAGCAGTTGTTTTGACACTGGAAAAGGTCATAACAACCTAGCTGAAGAGTAGCGCACAGAAATTACTAGCAAAGGATGTGAGATATCCGCATAGCTTAACATTTGTTCACTCAGCTATCCCCTGTGTTCTTCATTCTTGGCAAAGCAACTGTTAAGACATTGCAATCCATAATTTCCAGCACTGTGGGATGTTATATTTTTTCCCCTCCTGTGGACAGCTTGTACACAAATGCTAGCATACAGGGCGACATAGTGAATGTACTTTGTATTCCAAAATCATATCTCTCAGATTATGGAGGTTCATTTTTAATTATTTCTCCATATGTCGCCTTCTCCTACTTCTCTTCATTTCTTGCTTTTGAACATGTTCTTCTTTAAGTTCTGTTTGTTGCATCAGTTCCACAGATACGTGCCACACATTGTAGGATATTTTTTTAAAAAAATGTTTGGTTAAGCTTTACATTTTACACTGAAGTTTCAGTGCACTGTGGGAGTTGCAAAGGTTCATGTCTCCACAGGGGTTTGGCTTACTAGCAAGTGTACTGAAGCTCCAGCCTGCCATCAAAAGGCCTTGGCGCTTGACTATGAGACATTCAGGATGTGTCTCATGTAAAGAATTGGAGAGCAGGTGTGAGGTAGAATGGGCTGACATCTTAAAAGCTACTGCAAAGATGGGATTTACTGTTAATCTTTTGAACTGTATTAATATAATGTGCTGGATTGCTTAGTGAAGCAGAGAGAATTTAAATGAGAGAACCTATACTCCCTTATTTTTGATGTATAAGTCCTCTTGAGGAAAGCTTCTGTGTATGTCATCCTACAAAAGTTCTCCTGCAATATATTATAGTATCAGAACACCAGGATGGCATCCTTTTAACAGTATGCACATCATCGATGGATTGCCTCCCTTATGCCCTCAATGTTACAAAATGTGATCACTGAAGAGCCCCTTGGATGTTCGGCTGTCTAGTTCATGTACTAATCCATTGCAGAAATGGAAAAGCCTCATGGAGATGAGGTCTTTGGAGCATGTTTGTGGACACAAAGTGTTAGTATACTCATCATGAGGAGGTGACACCCATGCCAGGCTCTATGTCATTCATCACTCTTAAGAGCAATTTCCTTGGATGAAAATATAAATCACACCAGGGGAAAGCCTGCTTAGGTTTCTAACAGGGATGAGCCAGAGGCAACTGTTAGGGGGAACAAGGATTCAGTAGTTGTGCCAAGGGGCAGGAGGAAAGGAACTGAGTAGAGAATTAGCTGTGGTCTCTGCTTCTGTGGTGGCTGCACTCATGGTTGAGGGCTCTGCATAGGCAAGAATGGACTCTTTTACAACAAATGCATGGCCATTTAGTAAAACAAAGTTTGGACAATATGGTATCTCCACTTCTACTCATGTGTTCAATGTAAATGTGGGGTGGTCATCTTCACATTCGTAATATACTAATGAAGAGATGGGGGAGATGAAGGGCCAGAAACAAGGAAATTAGTAATTAAAAATGCAAGTCCACTTTTCTTTGAGTGTAATTTTCACTAAAGTTGTAAAAAAAAAACTTAGTGTCTGGGAAGAAATATTTTTGATAGCAAGTCAGAATTCACATAATGTAGTATGTTTCTATCCATCCATCCATCCAAAATGATTAAATAAATACAGGTCTACCTTAAAGAAGAAGAAAAAGAGCACACCAGAGAGAAGACTCACTGTGTGTACTGGAACTGTCTTCCTCTTTTCCTACTGCCTTCTACCTTACCAAGCATTATTGTCTTTTCTAGGAAGTCATGTCTTATTATGGGGCCAAAGTACAACAACCTCAGTCTAGTCACCATGGCTTCTAGGGAGAGTTCAGGCCTGATTTCATCTAGGACCCATTTATTTGTCTTTTTAACAATCCACAGTATTCCCAGAACTCTTCTCCAGCACCACTTCACAAATGTTGATTTTCTTCCTATCAGCTTTCTTTACTTTCCAGCTTTCACAGCCATACAGAGAATTGGGGAATACAATGGCATGGACCATTCTAACTTTAGTATTTAGTGATATATCTTTATACATCAAGATGTCTAGTTTCTTCATAGCTGCCCTTCCAAGTCCTAGTCTTCATCTGATTTCTTGACTGCACTTTCCATTTTCATTAATGATTGAGCCAACACATAGGAAATCTGGAACTATTACAATGATCTAATCTTCACTACAGAAAGAATGCAGTTTGACACCACTTTAGCTGTCATGGCTCAATGCTATGAAATTTTGGGATTTGTATTTTTGTGAGATGCTTAACCTTCTCTCTCAGAGAGCCCTGGTGCCACAACAAACTACAAATACCAGGATTCAGTAACATGGAGCCATTGCAGTTAAAGCAGTGTCAAATTGAATTAATTTTGAACTGCAGATTAGGTCATTGAAATAGTTTCAGACTTCTCATGCTTTTGCTCAATCATTAATGAAAGTGTTTTCATCATCTTTAAAGCAGTAGTGACTATCAAGCTTATCACATTCTTAAATACTTTGCCTTACCTGATCCAGCTTAAAATTAAATTTGGGTGGTGTCTGGCCCCTATCACAAGGGGTTTGCCACTGAAATCGCTACCCAAGACCATCCTGGGGCCATCCTTGCTCCTGGAGCCGCTCCAGTGGCTATTTTCTCAAGCCAGAAAACTCCCATCTTCAAAAAGAGCCATGCTGAGCATGTCTAGGAGTGGGGATGGCCCTGGGCTGTATTCAGGCAGTGGTTTTGATTGCAAAACCCTTGTGATAGGGTCTAGATGCTGCCCTCATTTAATTTTAAGCCAGATCAGGTAAGGTGAATTGTCTAAGAATGTGATAAATGCTTAACAGATGGCTCCTCAGGATGCCTATGACTCAAGAGACTTCTAAAATGTGCAGTCTGCAACAAGATTTTATGGAACCTGGTACATCCCGTAGTCAATGGTAATCAAGGTGCTCAGAGCATATTTGACTGCATATATTCCTTATTTCTCCATGCCTTGAAAGAAAGGAGATTGCCTTGGTGTTACTTTGGCTTTAATGCCAAATTATGAAAAAATAGAAAAGAAGGTTAAAATTTAAATTAACCCAGATTAAGCCCTCCTAAGAGGCAGGATTGTGTCAGAAAAATCATCACAGCTGGCACTGCAGTGAAAAATGGGGGGAAAACTACCTTATAAGTAGAGTCTTGCTGTGGTACAAGGCAGAGAAAGGGAAATTAACTGCTTGGGTGAATATTACCGTGATAGAAGGTTAATGCTAAACTATACAGCATTAAAAAATAAAATAAGTGAAAACTGCTAATTTGATTAAAGACAGCTAATAGGATTAAAATATTCTTTAAACTGGGATATGTTTTTAAGATAGCTTTTAGGTCTGCTTTGCATCATTCTGACTGTATTAAGCACTTGCTCCAGCAAAGGGCACTAAATCAAGGCTCAGCTAGGCATCAGTGGATACCTTCACAGTTTAGGAAGAAAGGCTCTTTTTCCCATGAGTGATTGCAAATGTAAAAACAAATTGCATCTGCTATTATCTCTCTCCAGGGTATACACTTTAATTCCCTCCCTTCTAGTCCTGCATAGTGTTGTTATTTGTTAAACCTATGCACCGACCTATATCACTTGGTGGTCATATATGCCCTTGCCAGTTCTTCTTGTAATCCCCAATGACCTTCTGCTTAGACTGTGGACAGTTGGCTTTTACATTCTACTCTTCTAGATTCTATCTCAGAGGATGATTTTGATGAGAAAATTGGATCATCTCTGTGCAGACTATCCACACTGTGGACAAGAAGGTTTACACTCTGCAAAGCTATCTTATCCTAATCTACCTTGGAGGGTTGTTAAAATGAAAAAGAAAAAAAACAGGATTATCCCTATGCAACCTGCAGTTTAGAGAATTCAAGGAAAGGCAAGAGATAGTTGTGACTATTTAATATAATGACATGGTCGAATACAAGCAGGAGGAGTACAAGTAGTCTGTTGGAAAGATCAGGCATTCAAGACACATTCCTCTATTCAGAAAGTGTAGCAGATACATCGTGTTGAACTGACATGAAAAAGCAGTGGTATTTAGCTTTGGGTGGAATTAATCATCTGCTTTGGCCTGAAGCAGTCCCAAGGATCTTGACCTGAGAAGATCTTGTCAAACCAAACTTTGGACCTCTTTCACCCTAGCATCTCTCCATAGTTTCACACATGACTGAACTCTTGCTTCCAAGGATCCACCACCCTCCTGCTCTCCATAATGGTACCTGTTGATTGTTACTGACACATTCTACATTTTTATCTGAATATCTGCTCCAGCATTTGTAGAAAAAAACTGGCGATTTACTTTTTAAAAAAACACTCCTGGTCAAAATGTTCAGGTTCCTGTAGGCAGCCAATCAAGCATTCTCTTTTTCCGCAGAAGAACACAGATTGCATCAATTTGGTTTTTAAAAATCCCCCTTTGATCAGATCTACTATATGAAATAAGGTAGATTTTTTTACAGCTGTCTGGGTGAATCATCCAGGTTTATTTTCTCTTTTTAAATGTATTTGTTCATGACTTTTGTCACAATGGATACATAGAATTAGTTGGGAGAATTAACAAGAGATAAGGTTGCCAGGTCTGAGGGCACTGGCTGGAGACTAAGGGATCTGCTATGTTTCCTTGCATCTGCAGGCAGGGGGATACAAATCAGGGTGAATGACATTGTAGCAGGATAAAGTTTTGTATGTGAGGGTCTGGTCTTTAAAGCCTAGGCTTCCCCTCCACTTACTGTTCATGGAAGCAGCTTGTTTACATATGTGCTTCATTTGCCCAACATTGGTACTCCAAAATGTCAAGAGTGAGGATAAAAGATTAAGGGGGGTTGCAAACTGCCAGAAATAGTGCAAATTGAGTCCACTTTTAGGGTTAGGGTTAGGGAATCATGGGAACTGTATTTTATTGTGGCACCAGAGCTCTCTGACAGAGAAGGCTATATTTCTGGCAGTCTGCAACCCCCCTAGGACAAGAACCAGTAAGTGGAAGAATTTAGGCCCTTTGTGATATTGGATAAGGCAAGAAATGGAGTGCTCATGTTGTGATACATGAGCTTTCATGTTGCAGAAGTGCTGGCAGCTACAACACATAGCTTGGAACCTGGTAGGCTAGCCTTACACTTTGGGTGGAAAGATCATTTGTAAATACAGTTGGCCCTCCTTATCCATGGATTCAACCATCCACAGCTTAAAAATATTTACAAAAGATAATAATTCCAAAAAACAAACCTTGATTTTGCCATTTTATAAAATAGACACCATTTCACTACATCATTGTATTTAATGGAGATTTGAGCATCCACTGATTTTGGTATCCATGGGGTTTCTTGGGACAAACTCCAGCAGATACCAAGGGTCAACTGTATTTAACTCCCAGATGAAAAAGTCGGGTTCTTGGACAGAGAAGAAGCTTTGCAATTTGAGGCCATTCTACATGAAAAAAACACATGCTTTTTTGGTATAAAAATAATTATTTTATGCACAAAAAGCCACACTCAGCCACTTGCCTGTTGAATAGTAACATTGTGTAACCAGCTATTTATTTTTCCATTGTGCCATGGAGTGTGGACAGTGGATTTTATGCAATTTGAGGAAATAAAATGGTAGATTGACACTCTTGACCAGAGGTAGGCAACCTTTCCCCTTTAAGGGCCGTGGGACTTCAGCTCCCAGAATCCCAGGAGCTATTGGCCAACATGGGACTATTGGCCAACATGGCTGAGGCTTCTGAGAGCTGAAGTCCCTTGGCCGTTAAAGGGGAAAGGTTGCCTAGCCCTGCTCTTGATAATCCAAGAGTGGACCCCAAATGGCTAGAATCCCATTGGTAAGTCCCAACTGGAGTAAACCCATTCAATTATTTGTTGAATGATTAGTTAACACATAGGCAAATCCAATTGATTTGATAGCCCTGCTGTAGCCAGGACTAACAATAGGATTTAGATCCATGTGGTATAACTATAAACTGAATATGTCTATTGGACATAGCCAAAATGTACAACCACATGTATGAGGTAACTTGCATGCTACCAACAGATTCCAGCTTGAGGGAAGATTATATAATTGTGGGTAAGGACACATATTTATAGGAGGACATATATTGTTTCTTTAGAGGACAATAATGAAAGCATTCATTGAAACTTCTCATATAAAGGAATAGGAGGCGCTCTTAAATACAATTGTGGGAGGAAAGCCTGTGGAAATCTGTTCTGGACAAATCACATCCTTAGCTAGGAAGCTAATAGAGGAAATTTTACAAATATATCTCCATGTCCATGAATACCAAATAATTTCTGCTTAACCAATACAGCTGCAGTGAATGCCAATGGAATGAATAATGCTATAAGAATGTTCACCCTCAAGTGTTATGAATGGATAACTGCTCTAGTTATCATAAAGGGTTTTAAAAAAAAAGAATAATAAAGTTGAGCACTCTTTTTGGCTATGAGTGTGCAATCCATCTCATTAGTAATATTAACCAAATGCATCAGTGTAGGACATAAAAGTAATTACAAAATATGGAGGTAGAAAATCATTTAACAGTATAGTAAAATAAGTAATATTGATTCACTGGGTATTTAAATAATAGGATTAATCATCCTGAGCATGTCTCGAATTATAAATGGGAATGAAATATGGAATTTTGTATCCAAGATGTCAGCCTCACAGTTCCAGTCCAACTAAGTACCACAGCAAATGACCAGCTGCTAAGAATCATAGACTTGACATCCTAGATGAGCAGAACCCAGAGATTGCCCTTTGCTATTGACCCCCCCCCCCGGATTATGTGCCAGGGCCAAAATCATCCATTGCAGTAGTGACTGAAGAGTGCTTGAAAAGTAGAGCTATGATGATGGATGCACTTATCTTTCGCAGCCATTTTAAGCATGAACACCAAAGGCATCACTGAGCACATCAGCAGTTATGCAGGCACCGGCATCATAACAAGAGAATTAGCAAGGAAAAGTTAGGTTTCTCAAGTGCAGCCATGACTACTCTGTACAGCTGGGGTTATCATGTTGTGGTCCATGGGCCACAATTGGACTCACAGCCCTTTTGGCCCCCAAGCCCCCAGGGGTCAAAAATTCAAAATCTGTATCATTAAATGAACTCTAGGGACTGGGGAGAGGAAAACATTTTTTAATGTGAAGTCGTAGGCTTTCATGGCCGGCATCCATAGTTTTTGTGGGTTTTTCAGGCTGTGTGGCCATGTTCTAGAAGAGTTTCTTTCTGATGTTTCGCCAGCATCTGTGGCTAGCATCTTCAGAGAAAACTGAAATGGAAGAGCATGGGTCTATATATACTGTGAGACCCTGGGTAGGGAGGAGTGGTTCCCAGGTGAACTGTGTGTTGTTCTGTGTTGAATAGGTATTGTTCTGTTGTTAATGGCACAGCTTCAGGGTAGCAATCAAGGATATTGTCTGCTATTCCCATGTAAACTGTGTATTGTTCTGTGTTGAATAGGTATGTTCTGTTGTTAATGGCATGGCTTCCAGGTGAGGATATGCAATCAAGGAGATTGTCTGCTATTTTGTCTGCTGGGAAAGCCCCTGACCCTGGTTGGTTTTCCATTTGCATTTGCTGAGTGCCAATTTTCTCATTTTGTAGGACTGGTAGCCATATCTTGTTTACTTTAAGAGTTTCTTCCTTCCTGTTGAAGTTGTCCAAGTGTTTGTGGATTTCGATGGCTTCCCTGTGCATTCTGACCTGATAGTTGTTGGCATGGTCCAGAATGTCAGTGTTTTCAAACAGCATTTTATGCCCAGGATGGTTTATGATGTGTTCTGCTACTGCTGATTTTTCTGGCTGGCCCAGTCTGCAGTGTCTCTCATGTTCCTTGATTCATGTTTGTACACTGCATTTGGTGGTCACTATGTAGACTTGTCCACAGCTGCATGGTATGTGGTAAACTCCTGCGGCTGTGAGAGGGTCTCTCCTGTCCTTCGCTGAGCGCAGCATCTGCTGGATTTTCTTGGTTGGTTTGTAAACCAGTTGGAGGTTGTGTTTCCTCACTACTTTCCCAATTCTGTCTGTGACTCCTTTGATATATAGTAAAAATACCTTCCCTTTGGGTGGCTGCTTGTCTTCAGTCCTCTGGGTTTTTCTGGGTCTGGCAGCCCTTCTGATGTCTGAGCTGGAGTAACCATTTGCCTGTAGAGCCCGGTCTAGGTGCTTCAATTCCTCTTCCAAGAAGTGGGGTTCACAGATGCGTTTTGCCCAGTCTACCAGTTTTTTATTGTGCTTCTTTTTTGTCCTGGGTGATGGTTAGGGTTCTTGTGCAGGTATCTGTCTGTATGTGTGGGTTTTCTGTATACTGTGTGTCCCAGACGTTGGTTTGGTTTGCGGATGACTAAGACATCTAGAAATGGCAGTGTTCCTTCCTTTTCTTTTTCCATAGTGAATTGGATGTTAGGGTGGATGTTGTTCAGGTGATTCAGGAACCCAACCAGATCTTCTTCTCCATGGCTCCAAATGGTGAAAGTGTCATCCACGTATCGGAACCAAGTTGTGGCCTTTTTCAGTGCTGTTTCCAGGGCTTGTTTTTCAAAGTCTTCCATGTAGAAGTTTGTGATCACTGGGCTTAGAGGGCTTCCCATTGCTACCCCATCTCTCTGTTTGTAGAATCCATTGTCCCACTGGAAATAGCTTGAGGTGAGGCAATGTTCAAATAGGGCTGTGATGTCCTCTGGAAAAACCCACAAAAACTACAAAACATTTTTGTTATGTTTTGCTGCTCCTTGGTCCCAGGAGAGGGCTTTCAAAAAGGCAATGTTTAAAAAAGGCCTCCCTTGGACCTAAAATGGTTTGAGTGGGGCAAAAACATGGTGAAAAAGCCCCCATGCACCTTTGTGAGTTTGGGGGCATTTGGATTTTTTAAAAAAAATTGGGGGATGCAGCCCTTCAGGATCTACTGAGCCTCATCTGCACTGCAGAAATAATGCAGCTTGAAACTGTGTTAACTGTCATGGTTCTGTGCTATGGAGTCCTGGGATCTATAATTTATTGTGGCACCAAAGCTCTCTGACAAGAAAGCCAAATATCTCACAAAACCACAGATCCCTGAATGCCATAGCACTGAGCTCTGACAGTTAAAGTGATGTCAAACTGCATTATTTCTGCAGTGCAAATGAGCCCCTGGAGGGTCTAATGTAGGGGCCTAGCATCCTGCAGTATCCTACCTCTGCTGTACAAATATAGACAAGGATGCATCAATATGTCTACATCCAGACTGTGTTGGTTTTGCATACTTTCAGTGGTAGTATTTTCCATTTTGTTTCTACATCATTTTGAGTTTTAGACCAGAAATAAAATCTAGACTATATCACACATGAGGAATTTTAAAAGGATTTTTCATCACTGATCCTCCCAGCATCCACTGAGAATGTAAAACAAAAATTTGTGAAATTTTTCATATACTAGAAGAGATGGTGTTGACATGCCACCAAGAATACCGATCAAGAATTAATATAAAATAAAATGAATGCCAACTGCAAGGAGATTTAGGAACCTTTTTGTGAAAATTTCACATACAATTTTATTTTATTTTATTGCACAAACCAACCTTTGGGCAAAGAAAACTTGGACACCCCCCTCCCCCCGAAGCTATGTTTTTGGGTCAAAAATGTCACTTGGAAAATTTTCACAAAAAATAAAAAAAATGTGAAAAATCATCAGACAACATTTTAAAACTCTCACAACCAGTAGTAATCTGAATTCTGCTAAGGACTGAAATAATCTTGCTGGGAGGTGTGTTTTCCAGGCTTTGCCTCCCTGGAGAAGATCTATTTGCAATAAAAGAGGCAGTATTCAGTTTTGAATTGTGTGTTCTGTCTGTGCTGATACATTTCTTGTAATATCTGGTATTTGATAGCAGAATAATGGTAGTTTCTAGGGATCGGTTTTCAGTGTTTGAGGATCTTTGTTTAGAAGTATTCTCAAGGGCAGAGGATAAAATAGTCATAAGCTTTGTGGGGTAAGCAGGGTTTTCTTCACCGGTGTGCATCAATGTGACTTGCAGAAACTTCTTTTCTGTGACTTTTGGTCAACCCAGTTCCATACATTTCTTACATATTGAAACAAATTATGGTCCAGAAATTCTGTAAGAGAGAAACAGATTCAACATTGTAATCTTGACATCTGTGCTTGCTTTAATATATGTGTGCATGCATACATGTACATGTAAGGTTCTGAATTTCTTTCTGGATTTTATTTTTAAAATTCAGTTAATTACTTAAAATATGTATATTCATCAAAGGGATTAACACATAGACTACTTAGGTGCATGCTTATTCTATTTTGTCCTAATTTGGGATCTATCTGTTTTTGCTTTCCTTTTAAATTAGCCCAAACATTGCATTTAAATGCATCAAATGCATCATTTTAGCCATTATACATTCTAGAATGCACATGCTCTTGTCTGATTTCAGACACTAATAGGTCTAGACCTGGTTTGTGCTTGGATGAGTCACTACCAGGGAATACAAGAGATCACTGCCCTTGAGATTATTTCTGAACAAAGATCCCCAAAACACTGAAAACCTATCCCTAGAAACTACCATTTCTAGGAGCCCTGGTGGCACAGTGGTTAAATGCCTGTATGCAGCCACTCACTCATAAAAAAAAACACCCCACAAGGTTGTGAGTTCAATACTAGCCAGGGCTCAGGCTTGACTCAGGCCTGCATCCTTCCAAGGCTGCTAAAATGAGTACCCAGCAGTTGGGGGGCAACAAGCTTACAGTTGTAAACTGCTTAGACACTGCATAGCATGGTATGAAGCGGTATATAAATGAAGCTGCTTTGCTTTTTGCTTTGCTAGGGCTAGGAAAAGAATTCTGCTCGAAAGTCTATGGAGTCATTACTGCTATCCAGAGTTGACCATACTGGGTTAGATGGACCAATTGTCTAACTTGATGTAAAGACTTTATCACATAAGGCTGCCAAAGCAGAGTTAGACCAGAATAGTAGTGACTGTGGCTAGTGTGGTGTAATGGTTTGGGCATTGAACGAGGACATTGGGAGGCAAGTCACACTCTGTCAACCTGAGAAGATGGGAATGGCAAACCCTTTCTGAACAAATTTGCCAAGAAAGCCCCATGATAGGTTCTCTTTAGTGTCCTCATAAATCGGAAACAACTTGAACCTACACAACAAATAATAATTAGAAGAGGAATAAGGTGTCAAGTGGGGGTGGGGGGAGAAGAAGGGTGGGATGGAGAGAAAAGAAAGAACAGAGGGAAAGATAAAGAGCACCAGGACTGGTGACTTAAGTATTTCTAACATCTGTGGCTGCATGTGCACTGCAGAAATAATGCAGTTTTACACCACTTGAACTGCCATGGCCCCATGCTATGGAATTCTGGAATTTATAGTTTTGTGAGATATTTTGCCTTCTCTCTCTAGAGTTCTGATGCCACAACAAACTGCAAACACAAGGATTCCATAGCATGGAGCCATGGCAGTTAAAGTGGTGTGAAGTTGCATTATTTTTACAGTGCAAATGCAGACTGTGACACTTCTGTGAGTAAACAAATTAAATAAAATGTGGTGGCAGGGGAAAGTGAACTAAATAAAATATTACATAAAAAGAAAGATGGACTAATTCTGAATACATTCAGGAAAATAATATATAAATACTAGGGCCCATGATTATACGTGAAGAATTGTGATCCTGCTTGTATGATAGATTTGCCTTGCGGTGGCCATCAGTCATAAATTACTTTAAGGCACACAACAACAACAACAACAACAACAAAAATAGTGTCTGTGGCCATATCTTATCACATGACTCTGTGTCTGTCCTGTAGCTGCTTCATCTTCCATCTATTCCTGGAGTGCTCCTTTTCACTGATGGGCAAAAACCATCAATGCCTTCCAATAGCACTGCTTTTCTACTATTGATTTTCTGTGATAAGTTCCTTCTGCTGCAGTTCTGATAGGCAATCATATAGTGCAAGTAGACATGATTATGCTCTTTTCTCCCCATCTCCTTGCTAATCCGAAGCAGTCTACATTTCTTCCCCACCACCACCACCAAATTTCTTTTCTTTTCTTTTCTTTTAAATAATAATTGTTGGGTCTCAGGAATTGAAAATAATAATAGTAACAAATTAAGGAAATACAGAATGAAAGTCATGCTGGGAAGGGCATAGAGCAGGAAGATGGGGTTATGAAGGCCAGTATACAGAAGATGGAACCTGGGACTATATCAGCACCATGGCATCTTGCACTGGTGTGATAACATCCTAAGGCAGCATCCTACATTCCTAATACAATTTTCCACAAATCACACATTTCTAAAGGTATTTTGCCAATGTACACATTTTAATTAATATGCTTTATTCTAAAATAAAAAAAAATCAAATGGATTTATTTTAGCTGAATACACATTATAAAATTCAGAAAAGCATGGAACCCAGAGAACAGCTATGTTCTAATCCTCAGATTAATATCATATTCTCCATTTTGAATTCCTCAAGCAGCTCTGCCTGAATGTATGTGTTCCATGACTATGAGCCCCTTACTGTTTGATGTGAAAACATTGGATTATTTATTCTTTACTTACATGATTTAGTAGCTACTGTTCAGTTAAAGGTCTTAGAGCAGTTTAGAACATCACAGCTGTAATACACAAATAATAAATAACACAGGCAATGAGGAGGAGATAAAAATCCCAGAATAAAACAAATGAATAAAGAGCATGGTGGGGTTTTTTTTTTTATCATAATTATTACGAAAAAGATGAACTAAAAGGCTGAGGAAATAAAAAGTTCTTCACCTAATACTGAGAAGAAAATTAAAAAATGGAGTCACACAAATTGTTTTAAAAGAGAATCCTAAGGGAAGATGCCACAGTGGAAAAGTCTGTGCCTCCTCAGTATCCATCTTGTTTTTAGAAATCAGAGTAATTCAGAACAGAGTTTCAGAGGCCCTGGGAAAGTATGTGGGAATGCGTGGCCTATTTGAAAAAGTATTCCAATTGTACATACATTCAACCTATTATTATTATTATTATTATTATTATTATTATTATTATTATTTCCCACTCTTTCCCCAAAACTGGGACTCAGAGTGGCTTACAGGATTAAAAACAGTATGATTAGAAACATAGAAAAATGTTACATTAAAACCTAGGCAATGAAGAAATCGAAATAGTTAAAGAGTTTCTGTACCTAGGATAAAACATTGATCAGGATGGATACTGCAATCATGAAATAAGAAGATTAGGAATGAGAAGGGCATCTATGAACAACCTAGACAAGATCCTAAAGAGTAAAGATATAGAACTACACACTAAAGTTAGAATTGTCCAAGCCATTGTATTCCTCATCACCATGTACAGGTGTGAGAGCTCAACAGTAAAGAAAGCAGACAGAAAGAAAATCAGTTCATTTGAAATGTGGTGGTGAAGATACCGTGGACAGTCCAAAAGACAAATAAATGCATCCTTGAACAGATCAAGCCTGAAATCTCCTTAGAAGCCAAGATGACTAAATTGAGGCTTTTGTACTTTGGCAGTAGAAAGATATGCCAGGCAGATAGAATCATAGAATCATAGAATCATAGAGTTGGAAGAAACCACAAGGGCCATCCAGTCCAACCCCCTGCCATGCAAGAACTCCCAATCAAAGCATCCCTGACAGATGGCCATCCAGCCTCTGCTTAAAGACCTCCAAGGAGGGAGACTCCACTACTCTCCGAGGGAGTGTTCCACTGTCGAACCGCCCTTACTGTCAGGAAGTTCCTCCTAATGTTGAGGTGGAATCTCTTTTCTTGCAGCTTGCATCCATTGTTTCGGGTCCTAGTCACTGGAGCAGCAGAAAACAAACTTGTTCCCTCCTCGATATGACATCCCTTCAAATATTTAAACACGGCTATCATATCACCTCTCAGCCTTCTCTTCTCAGGCTAAACATCCCCAGCTCCCTAAGTCGTTCCTCATAGGGCTTGGTTTCCAGACCCTTCACCATTTTAGTTGCCCTCCTTTGGACACGCTCCAGTTTCTCCACATCCTTTTTGAATTGTGGTGTCCAGAACTGGACACAGTATTCCAGGTGAGGCCTGACCAAAGCAGAATAGAGTGGCACTATTACTTCTCTTGATCTAGACACTATGCATCTACTGATGCAGCCTAAAATTGGATTGGCCTTTTTAGCTGCTGCATCATACTGTTGACTCATGTTCAACTTGTGGTCCACCTGGATTCCTAGATCCCTTTCACACGTAGTCTCATTCAGCCAGGTGTCCCCCATCGTATATCTGTACTTTTCGTTTTTCCACCCTAAGTGCAGTACCTTACATTTCTCCGTGTTGAATTTCATTTTGTTAGCTTTGGCCCAACTTTCTAGTCAGTTCAAGTCATTTTGAATTTTGATCCTGTCCTCTGGGGTATTAGCTACTCCTCCTAATTTGGTGTCGTCTGCAAATTTGATAACTATGCCCCCAATACCATCATCCAAGTCATTAATAAAGATATTGAATAGCACTGGGCCCAGGACAGAGCCCTGTGGCACCCCACTGGTAACTTCTTTCCAAGTAGAAAAGGAGCCATTGTTGAGGACCCTTTGGGTTCGACCAGTCAACCAATTACAAATCCATGTAACAGTTACTTTGTCTAGCCCACATTTTACCAACTTGCTTGCAAGAATGTCATGGGGAACCTTGTCAAAGGCCTTACTGAAATCAAGATATACTATATCCACCGCATTCCCTTCATCTACCAAGCTGGTAATTTTATCAAAAAAAGAGATCAGATTTGTCTGGCATGACCTGTTTCTCTGAAACCCATGTTGACTTTTTGTGATTATGAAATTACCTTCCAGATGTTCACAGACTCTTTAATGATCTGCTCCAGAATCTTTCCTGGTATTGATGTCAGACTAACTGGACGATAATTGTTGGGATCCTCTTTTTTCCCCTTTTTGAAGATGGGGACAACATTTGCCCTCCTCCAGTCCACTGGGACCTCTCCTGTTTTCCAGGAATTCTCAAAGATCATTGCCAATGGTTCCGATATTACATTTGCCAGTTCTTTTAATACCCTTGGATGTAATTCATCTGGTCCTGGAGACTTATATTCATTTAGATTAACCAGATGTTTCTGTACTATCTCTTTACTTATTCTGTGCTGAAATTCTCCTATTCTGTCCTCTGCTCCATTATACGTAGGTTGAGCACCCTTTGCCTTTTCTGAGAAGACTGAAGCAAAGAAGGTGTTGAGTAATTCTGCCTTCTCTCTGTCCCCTGTTAAGTTTTTGCCATCTTCTCCACACAGTGGCCCTACCATTTCCTTCTTTTTCCTTTTGCTGCTGACATACCCAAAAAAGCCCTTTTTATTGTTCTTGACCTCTCTAGCAAGCCTGAGTTCATTCTGCGCTTTAGCTTTTCTGACTTTACCCCTACACGTGCTAGCTATTTGTTTGAATTCTTCTTTGGTGATTTCCCCATTTTTCCATTTCTTATACATGTTGCGTTTAAAACATAGTTCAGTTGCAAGTTCCTTAGTCATCCATCCTGGTTTCTTGAGACACCTCCCATTTTTCCTCCTCGTTGGCATGGTTTGAAATTGTGCCTTCAGTATCTCCCTTTTGAGAAACTCCCATCCATCTCGAACTCCCTTCTCTTTTAGTATTCCTGTCTATGGGATTACCCCCAGTATTTCTCTAAGTTTAGTAAAATCAGCTTTCCTAAAGTCTAGAATGTGTGTCTGACTATGCCTGGCTTCTCCTTTCCACTGTATAATAAACTCCAGGAGAACGTGATCACTCCCGCCTAAGGATCCAACCACTTGCACCCCATTAACTAGGTCTTCCCTGTTAGTTAGGATCAGATTCAAAATAGCTGACTCCCTCGTTGCCTCTTCCACCTTTTGGACAATGAAATTGTCTTCAAGGCAAGTGAGGAATTTGCTAGACCTTGAGGATTTTGCTGAGTTTGACCTCCAGCAAATATCAGGATAGTTGAAGTCACCCATCACTACTATATTTCTCCTTTCTGAGTGTGTGGTCATCTGTTCTAGAAAGGCATCATCCAATTCTTCTGCCTGAGTCGGGGGTCTGTAGTAGACTCCCACAATAACATCCCTGTTGTTTCCTTCCCCTTTAATTTTTATCCAAATGCTCTCCACCTGGCTTCCAGGATTGTTGTCCTGGATTTCTTCACTGGTATAAATACCTCTGACATATAATGCAATTCCTCCTCCTCTCCTGTCTGGCCTGTTTCTCTTGAAGAAGTTATACCCCTGTATTTTTACATTCCAATCATGAGATTCATCCCACCAGGTTTCAGTGATGCCTATTATATCATATTTGCTTTGTTGTGCTAGGAGTTCAAGTTCATCTTGCTTATTTCCCATGCTCTGTGCATTAGTGTAGAGACATCTAAGACCATGTGTCCCCTGTACTTGCTGCCTGTGCACGTTTTTTTTTTTTTTTTTTGCCTCCCACTGTTGGGTCCCTGTACTGTTTGCCTTGTTTCCTCTATGACAGTTTGACTATTTTCTCCAGTCCTTTTGTCTTCCAGGACGTTGTCTCCCTTCCCCACACAGTTCAGTTTAAAGCCCTCCTGATCAAATTCTTGAGACCGCTGGCAAAAACATTTCTTCCAACTGGTGTGAGATGCAGCCCATCCCTTGCCAGGAGTCCGCCCTCATGGAACCGCAGCCCATGATCCAAGAATCCAAATTGTTCTCGATGACACCATCTGCGGAGCCAATTGTTGACATCTGCTATCTTCCTCTCTCTTCCTGGACCATACCCTTCAACTGGCAGAAGAGACGAGATGAAAATCTGTGCCTCCATTTCTTTCAGCTTCTTACCTAGAGACTCGTAATCCCTTTTGATATTCTGAAGGCTGTGTCTTGCTGTATCGTTCATTCCCACATGGACCAAAAGGAAGGGGTATTGGTCAGTAGGCCTGACCAGTCTTGTCAGCCTCTCTGTCACATCTCGGATCTTTGCCCCAGGGAGACAACACACCTCCCAAGATATCTTGTCAGGCCCACAAATCACTGCTTTTGTCCCCCTCAGCAAGGAGTCCCCCACCAAGACCACACGCCTCCTCCGAGGCTTAGCAGGGACTGTTCCCTGTGGTGGAACTCCCAGGGTCCCCTGCTCTGTCTCTGAAATCTATCCATGCTGCTCTTCCTCGTCCTCCTTGCTAAGAGTAAGAGCTTGAAATCGATTATGCAGCTGCAAGCTCCCAGAACGATCCCTGGTCTCCTTACTTCTGCGTGTGACCTTCCTCCAGCTTTCTACCTCCTGTGTGTGTGATGTGACCTTCTCTTCCCCAGCGACTTCCTCTATGTGTTCCCCGTCCAAGACTGTTTGTTCTGTTCTGTCAAGGAAAGCCTCTTGCTCCCTAATATGTTGAAGTGTAGCTACCCGCGCCTCCAGCTGCTGTACTTTGTCCTCCAAGAGGGCTACCAACTTGCATTTGGAGCATGTGTAGTTCCCCACATCTGTAGGTAAGAATACAAACATCCCACAGGTATTGCAGGTGACGGCAGCAGTTCCTTCAGTGTCCATACTAAGTCTTAATTAGTACCTGAACGAGGACTACGGCTTTCCTCCTCAAAGAAAATCCCTTGCTAACACCAGTGTTTAAGTCTGCTGATGAACGGAATCTTTCTACAATTAGTACTGGTTAGTACTGTTAGAAACTGGCCTGGAGAGCCTCCTCCTCCTCCTTCCCCTGTCCTGGCCGAAACTGACCTGAAACTGGCCTCTGGCAGCAGTTGTATAGAGCTAACTGCTTAGCCCACCCCCTATTGACTTGCAAATGTGACTCAACAAAGCCCCACCCGCTGAGTAACAGTCACACTCTCCCCAAGAGTTTTTAAAAAGAATTTAAAAACTTACCCTCTCAAGATGGCTGCCTGGAAACTGATTCCTTCCTCTTTCCTAGCAGGAACTGGCCTGGAGAGCCTCCTCCTCCTCCTTCCCCTGTCCTGGCCGAAACTGACCTGAAACTGGCCTCTGGCAGCAGTTGTATAGAGCTAACTGCCTAGCCCACCCCCTATTGACTTGCAGATGTGACTCAATAAAGCCCCACCCGCTGAGTAACAGTCGCACTCTCCCCAAGAGTTTTTAAAAAGAATTTAAAAACTTACCCTCTCAAGATGGCTGCCTGGAAACTGCTTCCTTCCTCTTTCCTAGCAGGAACTGGCCTGGAAAGCCTCCTTCTCTGTCTCCTTTCCTGGCAGAAACTGCCTAGAAAGCCTTTTTCTCTTTCTCCTTTCTGTTAGAAACTGGCCTGGAGAGCCTCCTCCTCCTCCTTCCCCTGTCCTGGCCGAAACTGACCTGAAACTGATAGACTCAGTTAGGGAGTTCACGAGCCTGAAATTGTAGAACCAGAGCAGTGGAGGACAGGGGGGCTTGGAGGTGTCTCATCTGCAGGGTCACCATGAGTCGGGGTTGACTCAAGGGCAGATAACAACCATAAACCTCAGTTGTGTCTGGAAATGAATTGTAAGCCATTTTTGCTCATCCACCACTGGCAAGATCTCCTCCATACAACCATTCCTAAAAAGTAGATAGGCTGCTATATTTTGCATTTGTTATATTTGTTGCAGGCAGTGTCACATATAATATACTGATATTACCCTAGATATTATAACTGTATGTAAATAACTTTGAACAGTGAGAATATCTCTTTTGGGAGGGGTAATAGCTGGCACACCAATCTGAGCAACTGGTGAAAGACAGTTTGTGCCATTAGGTCTTTAGATGATGATAATGATGATATATTTTCAAATGTTAGAATATATACTTTAAAAAAAAATGGGACAGAAAAAAATGAGGCTTTTAAAAATGAATATGCCAGAAAATGAAACTGACAGATTTATGCAATCTGCCCCAAAGTTTTGAGCACTTAAACTTTTAAATGTCTGGCTTTGAATCTCTGTGTATTCAGCCAAATCTGTTTGTTTTTAGTGAGCAGAATTTATTTATGAGGGGTACAATTTAGCTAGACTTAGGTCCTTTTAACTGCACATTTATGTACAGATCTGGGATGTATCCAGGGTGCACAATTTCAAGAGTTTCGTACCAGTTTAATTGCCATGGATCCTTCTTATGGAATCTTCCTTCTTATGGAATCTTCAAATTTGTAATTTGGGGAAGCACTTAAAATTATCTACTAGAGAGGTTCTGCCCACTTCCCAACACTACAGCACTCTAGCAGAGAATTATAAGTATCTTGGCAAACTACAAACCCCAGAATCCCATGCAATGAGTATTGCAATTAAACTGGTGTCAAACTGTTATAATTGTAAAAAGTAAAAGTAAAGGTATTCCCAATGACAAGGTTGTCAAATCATTTCTGACTGTAGGGGGCAGTACTCATCTCCATTACTAAGCCAAAGAGCCAGTGCTGTCAGAGACTACTCTGTGATCATGTGGCCAGCATGACTGCACAGAATGCTGTTACCTTCCCACTGAAGTGATACCTATCTACCTATGTGCACTTGTACATTCTTTTGAACTGCTAGGTTGGCAGAAGCTGAGACTAGTGACAGGAGCTCACCCCATCATGCAGCACCTGGGCCTCAAACATTGTTATAATTGTACAATGTAGATATATAGATCTAATCTGCCCAGAGATGCCCCGCACACCCCCATGGAGCAGAAATAATGTCATTTGACAGTGCTTTAACAGCGGTAGGTCAATGCTATGGAATTTTGGGGTTTGTAGTTTTGTGAGATGTTTAGCCTTATCTATCAGAGAATTCTGGTGCCACAACAAACTACAAATCCCAGAATTCCATAACATTGAGCCATAGCAGTTAAAGTCATATTGAGCAGCATTATTTCTGCAGCGCAGATTAGGTCATACTTAAACTAATTTCTGAATGCAGTAATCAAAATTAATGAGATTTTTAAAGTGTTCATAGTTTAGTTAGATTGTGTTTAGGATATCTGTCCATATCATCAAATTATTCTCTCCATGTCATTATATCTCTAAAGTTGATTTAAATTTTTTTTAAAAAAAAAAAAACACTTGGAAGAATGTGTTTGTTGCTGAGGGGGTGAGGCTTTGGTGAGTCACATCTGTGAGTCAATAGGGGTGGAGCTAGCTGACTTGCTCTATATAACTCCTCCCAGAGGTGCGCACCTCATGTGCACAAAAGCAAAAGCAGCTTCATTTATATACCACTTCATATCGCGCTATGGGATGTCTAAGCAGTTTACAACTGTGAGCTGATTGCCCCCCAACAAGCTGGGTACTCATTTTAGCGACCTCGGAAGGATGCAGGCCTGAGTCAAGCCTCAGCCCTGGCTGGTATTGAACTCACAACCTTGTGGTTTATGAGTGAGTGGCTGCAGTACAGGCATTTAACCACTGCGCCATCAGTGCACAAATTTTTCACAAGTCAAGGGAAAGCACAGCACAGGTAGAAGAGGGCCTGGGACCTTTGTTTTAGAGGTTCTCCTAAAAAATAATTTAAAAAATACTTTAAAGGGCGGGGAGGGAGGGTCCCTCAGATGAAGAGAATCAGAAACTTGCCTCCAGAATAAGGTAGCATCCAGGAGCTCTCTATAGAGTTATAAACTCACTTCATTGAACTTGCTCACAGAGCCTGGTGAAAAGGCCCAGATAACAGGGTCCCTTTATGTGGGTCTTTACCGGGGGACTTTTTGAGGGAGAAGTCCATAGTTCTGTTACTTAAGATTTCTCAATATGGACACTGAGGGAGCTGCTACAGTCACCTGCAACATTTGTGGGATGTTTGTCTTCTTGCCTAGAGATATGGAGAATTTCACCTGCACAAAGTGCAAGTTGGTAGCCCTCCTGGAAGAGAAAGTCCAGCAGCTGGAGGCCCAGGTAGCTACACTTCAGCATGTTAGGGAGCAAAAGGTGTTCCTGGACAGATCAGAATGAATGGTCTTGGATGGGGACCACACAGAGGAAGTTGTTGCAGAGAAGGTCACTTCACACGTACAGGAGATAGACAGCTGGAGGAATGTAGAAGTAGGGAAACCAGGGATCATTCTGGGAGCTTACAGCTGCAGAATCAATTTGAAGCTCTCTACTTTATCAAGGAAGAAGAGGAAGAGCAGTAGGGACAGTCCTCAGGGACAGTGCAGGGCACCTGGAGAGTACCACCGCAGGGAACAACAACTGCTAAGCCTCAGAAGAGGCATGTGGTGGTGCTAGGGACTCCTTGTTGAGGGGTACAGAAGCAGTGGTTTGTAGGCCTGACAAGATGTCCCAGGAGGTGTGTTGTCTCCCTGAGGCAAAAATCTGTGATGTGACAGTTAGGCTGACAAGACTTGTTAAGCCTACTGACCATTACCCATTCCTCTTGGTCCTTGTGGGAACCAATGATACTGCAAGGCATAGCCTTCAGAATATCAGAAGAGATTATGAGGCTTTGGGTAGGAAGATGGAAGAGCTGGATGCACAGGTTGTTATCTCATCTCTTCTACCAGTTGAAGGGCCTGGTCCAGGAAGGGAGAGGAAGATAGCAGACGTGAATAACTGGCTCCGTAGATGGTGCCACCAATAATGATTTGGATTCTTAGATCACGGGCTGCGGTTCAATGAGGGTGGACTTCTAGCAAGAGATGGGCTGCTTCTCACACCAGTTGGCAGAAACACTTTTTGCCAATAGTCTCAAACATTTGATCAGGAGGGCTTTAAAATGAATCATGTGGGGGAGGAAGACAGTATCTTGGAAGCTATCTTGGAAGGCAGGAGTACATCATGGGCTGGAGATAACAGTCAAAGTTTTATAGAGGGTCCAACAGTGGGAGGCAAAAAAACTCACACAGGCAGCAAGTGGGGAGTACCCATGGTTTTAGATGTCTCTACACTAATGCACAGAGCATGGGAAATAAACAAGATTAATTTGAACTCCTAGCACTACAAAGCAAATACGATATAATAGGCATCACTGAAAGCTGGTGGGATGAGTTTCATGATTGGAAAGTAGGAATAGAGGGGTATAACCTTTTTAAAGAAATAGGCCAAACAGGAAAGGAGGAATAGTATTATATGTCAGGGATATTTACACCTGTGAAGAGAGCCAGGACTTAAATCCTGGAAATCAGGTCGAGAGCATCTGGATAAAAATTAAAGGGGAAGGAAACAAGAGGGATCTTATTGTGGAAGTCTAAGACAGACCCCCAAATCAGACTGAAGAACTGGATGATGCCTTTTTAGAACAGATGACCATACACTCAGAAAAGAAAGATGTAGTAGTGATGGGTGACTTCAACTATCCTAGTATTTGCTGGAAGTCAAACTCAGCCAATACTTCAAGGTCTAGTGAAATTTTTATAAATATATTAGTTGTATTTGTTTTTTGTTTTTTTAATTGGATTGATTTAATAGTTTTTAAAGGGGGGGGATGTGTGTTTTAGATTGCATTTATTGTATATTCTATTTTATTATGTTCACCGCCCAGATTGTTTCGCCAGAGGGCGGTATATAAATAAAATTTATTATTAATTTATTACTATTATTATTAGTGAATTCCTCACTTGCCTTGAAGACAATTTCTTCATCTAAAAGGTGGAAGAGGCTACAAGGGGATCAGCTATTTTAGGTCTGATCCTAACCAAGAGGGATAACCTGGTAAATGGGGTACAAGTGGTGGGATCCTTAGGTGGGAGTGAACATGTTTTCCTGGAGTTTCTTGTATAGTGGAAAGGAGAAGCTACGCATAGTCAGACACTCATTCTAAACTTTAGGAGAGCTGATTTCAACAAACTTAGGGAAACACTGGGAATGATCCCATAGGCAGGAATACTAAAGGAGAAAGGATTTCAGGATGGATGGGAGTTTATCATAAGGGAGATACTGAAGGCACAATCTCAAACTGTTCCAATGAGAAGGAAAAATGGGAGATATCTCAAGAAACCAGATTGGATGATGAAAGAACTTTCAACTGAACTAATAGTTTTAGACGGGAGATGTATACGAAATTGAAAAGGGGTCAAATCACTACAGAGGAATTCAAACAAATAGCTAGTACATGTAGGGGTAAATTCAGGAAAGCCAAAGTGCAGAATGAGCTCAGGTTTGCTAGAAGGGTTAAGGACAATAAAAAGGGCTTTTTTTGGGTATGTCCATAGCAAAAGAAAGAAGAAGGAAGTCATAGGGCCACTGCTCAAGAAGATGGAGAAATTCTAACAGGGGACAGAGAAAAGGCAGAACTATTCAACACTTTCTTTGCCTCAGTCTTCTCACAAAAGGAAAAGGGTGTTCAACCTGAGGAAAATGGAGCAGAGGACACAATAGGGGAAATGCAGCACAGAATAAGTAAAGAAAAAGTACAGGAATACCGGGTTAACCTAAATGAATTTAAGTCTTCAGGACCAGATGAACTACATCCAAGGATATTAAAAAGTGTGGGTAAGAGGAACCCAACAACTATGGGCCAATTAGTCTGACATCAATACTGGGAAAGATTCTAGAACAGTTCATTAAACAGAGAGTCTGTGAACATTTAGAAGGGAATGCCATGATCACATGAAAACATGGATTTCTCAAAAACATCTCATGCCAGACTAATCTGATCTCTCTTTTTTTTTTTTTTGATATAATTACCAGCTTGCTAGATGAAGGGAATATTGTAGACATAGCGTATCTTGATTTCAGTAAGGCTTTTGACATGGTCCCCCACGGTATTCTTGCAAAAAAGATAGTAAAATGTAGGCTAGACAATACAACTGTTAGGTGGATTAGTATCTGGTTGACTGACCGAACCCAAAAGGTGTTCAGCAATGGCTCCTCTTCATTCTGGTGAGAAGTGACCAATGGGGTGCCACAGGGTTCTGTCTTGGACCCAGTGCTATTCAACATCTTTATCAATAACTTGGATGAAAGAAGTGGTATGGACAATGACTAGAGCACAAGTAGCGGAAGACTCGGCTCTTATCTGATAGAACTCGCCATAGGAACTTTCTTTGTTCCTATTGGGAAGCAATACGTGCAGCGAAGCGAGCTTTCTCCTCTGCACGTATTGCGTCTGCAGAGTCTCGTCCAGCAGAGATGTTCAAGGTGGTGAGGGAGATGACGCAGGTGTCCCCTGCGCCAAATCCCCTACTTAACCTGACAACGGCCTGCTGTGATGTGTTTAATAACTTCTTTGCAGATAAAATCTCTCAGATAAGAGCCGACTTGGATGCCACTATTGGAACAGAGTCATTAGGCGAGGTGTCCAGCAACTCCGCCGATGTAGTTATACTGGATCAGCTCCAGTCTGTGAGTACCGAGGACGTGGACAAGCTGCTTGGTAAGGTGAGGAAGACAACCTGCCCACTCGACCCTTGCCCATCATGGCTGGCTGTCCGGGGGGGATGCATTGCGGAGATTCCTTACGGATATCATCAATGCATCCTTTAGGGAAGGACATGTTCCATTCTGTCTGAAGGAAGCGGCTGTTAGGCTGCTCCTGAAAAAACCTTCAATAGACCCCCTGAATATGAGAAATTATAGGCCAGTGTCACTGCTGCCATTCTTGAGCAAGGTGAGTGAGAGGGCGGTTGCTCTTCAGCTCCAAGCTGTCTTGGATGAAACCGATTATCTAGACCCATTTCAAACTGGCTTCAGGACAGGCTTTGGGGTTGAGACTGCCATGGTTGCCTTGACCGACGATCTGCGTCTGAGCATCAACAGAGGTAGTGTGACCCTGTTGGTGCTCTTGGACCTCTCAGCGGCTTTTGATACAATAGACCACGGCATTCTCTTGGACCGCCTGAGGGGGTTAGGTATCGGGGGCACTGCTTTGCAGTGGTTCCGGTCCTTCCTCTCGGGAAGGTCCCAGAGGGTGCTGCTTGGGGACTATAGCTCCTGCAAGAGGGACCTCACTTGTGGGGTCCCTCAGGGGGCTATTTTGTCCCCGATATTATTTAACATCTATATGAAGCTGCTGGGTGAGATAATACAGAGTTATGGTGCTGGGTGTTATCAGTACGCTGATGACACCCAAATCTATTTCTCCGTGTCTCGTTCGTAAGCCTCAAATTCCAATGGCATCTCTTCTCTCAATGAATGTCTTCAAGCGGTAATGGGCTGGATGAGGAAAAACAGATTGAAACTGAATCCAGACAAGACGGAGGTGCTCACGGTAGCGGCCCCGAAACCAAGAATTGGGTTGCAATCTTCAGTCCTGGATGGGGTCACACTCTCCTCCAGTGACTGTGTTCGCAGTCTGGGGGTGCTTCTTGACTCGTCGCTCCTGATGACAAATCAGGTAAATGCGATGGTCAAGAGCGCCTGTTACCAGCTTCGGCTGATACGCCAGCTGCGCCCTTTTCTGGAAGTAAGGGATCTTGAGACTGTTGTGCATGCACTGGTAACCTCATGCCTTGACTTCTGTAATGCGCTCTACATGGGGCTACCCTTGTGCCTGGTTCGGAAATTACAGCTGGTACAAAATATGACAGCCAGGCTTGTTTTGGGAACATCTCAGAGGGACCACATTACTCCAGTTTTGAGGTCCCTCCACTGGCTGCCTATCAGCTTCTGGGCCCGGTACAAGGTGTTGGTTATTACCTTTAAAGCCCTAAATGGCTTGGATATAAGCTATCTCAGGAACCGTCTCCTCCCATACAATCCTCCTCGCACTTTCCGGTCCTCTGGGAGGAACTTGCTACAGCCTCAAAAATCGAGGCTTGCGGCTACCTCCCGGAGGGCTTTTTCAGTTGCCGCCCCTAGACTCTGGAACGACCTGCCGGATCTCTTCCAGCAGGCCTTTCCGGATTAATCATTCCAGCCTCGGGTATTCCCTCCCCAGTAATCCTTGCGTGGCCCCATCTAAGGATGGTTAGGATTATTGCTGCTGGGTTTATATGTTGGTTGTTGTACTGTTTATTGAATGATGTGCTATTTTTTTTAATTCTTATTGATTTAATATTGTTTTAAGGGGGGAGGGGGTGCTGGGTTTGAGCATTGTATATGTTTTTATGCTTGTAAGCTGCCGTGATTGGGTTCCCAAAGGGCAGGATATAAATAAATATTATTATTATTATTATTATTATTATTAGGGGGCATGCTTACCAAATTTTCAGATAACACCAAATTAGGAGGAATAGCTAATATCCCAGAGGATAGGATGAAAATTCAAAATGAACTTAATAGATTAGAAAGCTGGGCCAAAGCTGACAAAATGAATTTCAACACAGAGAAATGTAAGGTACTGCACTAAGGACAAAAAAAAAAAAAAATGAAATGCATAGATATAAGATGGGGGACACCTGGCTTAATGAGAATATGTGTGAAAGGGATCTAGGAGTCCTAGTAGACTGCAAGTTAAACATGAGTCAACAGTGGGATGCAGCAGCTGAA
The DNA here is from genome assembly GCA_026167975.1 of Phrynosoma blainvillii. Lineage (NCBI taxonomy): Eukaryota > Metazoa > Chordata > Lepidosauria > Squamata > Phrynosomatidae > Phrynosoma > Phrynosoma blainvillii. The sequence goes on from JANUYF010000002.1 coordinate 24,480,856, forward strand.
AAGGCCAATGCATTGATAGAGGTATAGTATCTAGATCAAGGGAAGTAATAGTGCCACTGTATTCTGCTTTGGTCAGGCCCCACCTGGAATACTGTGTTCAGTTCTGGGCACCACAATTCAAAAAAGATGTGGAAAAACTGGATCATGTCCATAGGAGGGCGACTAAAATGATGAAGGGTCTGGAAACGGTATGAGGAGCGACTTAAGGAGCTGGGGATGTTTAGCCTGGAGAAGAGATGGTTAAGAGGGGATATGATAGCCCTGTTTAAGTATTTGAAGGGATGTCATATTGAGGAGGGAGCTAGCTTGTTTTCTGCTGCTCCAGAAAACAGGACCTGGAACAATGAATGCAGGCTACAGTAAAAGAGATTCCCCCTCAACATTAGGAGGCACTTCCCTATCAGCTGTTCAACAATGAAACACACTCCCACTGAGAATGGTGGAGTCTCTTTCTTTGGAGGTCTTTAAACAGAGGCTGGATGGCCATCTGTCAGGGATGCTTTGATTTTGAATTCCTGCATGGCAGGGGGTTGGACTGGATAGCCCTTCTGGTCTCTTCCAACTCTATGATTCTATGATTCTTAAAGAAAATCTTGTATACCTATGAAAATAGAGAAAAAGTTCAGAGTCCAGTGAAGATGAACACTATAAAGGAATCTTCATGAAATGTGGATATATAGCCTTAAGTGATAGTGGTTTTCATTATTACAACACTTTGTAAGAAGCCTTACTTCTAATGTGCTACAGTGGAATATGTAGCACTTGGGAATCAAGTCAACGGAATCCACATTACTTCATCAGCTGAGCCCTTGAGAAGCTCTCTAAGGGCCTTTGCAGACTGCCAGAAATAGTGCAAATTGAGTCCACTTTAAGGGTTAGGGTTAGTGCTAGGGAATCATGGGAATTGGGTTGTTTTTTTCTGAGACATTGAGCCTTCTCTGTCAGAGAGCTCTGGTGCCACAATAAAATACAGTTCCCATGATTCTCTAATCCTAACCCTAACCCTTAAAGTGGACTCAATTTGCACTATTTCTAGCAGTCTGCAAAGGCCCTAAATTAGTATGATGGAAACGTTTCAGATGAACACTACTGAAACATCTCCTCTCCCAAAGATGTTGCCAGAGCTGAACACCAAATAACTAGGCAGGTGCCAATCAATAATCATTTAGCTGTATTTGCCCCTGTGAGATGCTAAGTCTGTGGAGAGAAATAACCAGGAATGGGCCTTTGCAGACTGCCAGAAATAGTGCACATTAAATTGAGGCACTGCCCTGGCTCAGTGCTAGGAGTCATGGGAATTGTATTTTTTTTTTCTGGGACATTGAGCCTTCTCTGTCAGAGAGCTCTGGTGCCACAATAAATTACAGTTCCCATGATTCCCTAGCACTGAGCCAGGGCAGTGCCTCAATTTAATGTGCACTATTTCTGGTAGTCTGCAAAGGCCCAATGTCTTTATTCAGTTTGCCTAAGCAGCATCTAAAGCACAGCTGCATCTTGCAGTCATCATATTAAAAGTAGCTTGGTGAGTAAACCAAGGTCTTTTGAGAATACCAATGCTGCCCCAAGAGAAAGGAAGGTGATGGTAACGCTGAAAAGACTGTAGAACTGTTAGTAACTTCTCCCCATGCACTCTTTAGCTCTGTTTATATTATTTCTTATATTATTTCTCCTTTACTGGCTAAGATTCTTTAGGGATTTAGAGGGGAGAGAGCAATGATAATTAGATTCTCAAGGAGGCACTTTACAGATGAAATTACTTGGATCTGTTCTGACTTGGAAGGTGTACATGTCCAGTGAATTTAACCTTCGCTCCTGCTTATACTGTTATTGGATACCTTACAGTTTGTGTAGCCTGGGGATGTGGACATGATCCTTGGAGAGTTGAGAGCCATCACATACAGTGGTGTCCCTAGGGTTGGTGTCACCCGGTGCGGTCAGTTATGGGGGGGGGGGAGGCACTAATGGGGGCAGGATTTCTGGCGTGTGACTTCCAGAGCACTTCTGGTGCACACAGAAGAATATGCATGCCCAGAAATGTCCTGCACGCCCCCAGAGAGCAGCCGCCTGGCCTGAGGAGGAGGCTTTTGGCTCCACCATGCCCCCAGGGGGCAGCCACAGGACCTGGGGAGAAGGCTTTCAGACCTGCCACATCTTCAGGGAGCAATCACAGGGCCTGGGGAGGGCTGGGGACTGACCAGGTGTCACCTCCTCTTCTGTGCTGTCACCCCCCTTCTGGCATTTCACCTGGTGTGGTCTTCATCCCCCGCAAACTCTTCCCCCCCAATGCTACTGACCATGTATACTTGATCCTTATCCTTCTTAAACCATTAAAGCAACCAGAGGGGACTGACTGAGTAGGTAGATGGAGCAGTGAGAGTTTCATGGCCTCCCAGCTCCAGGGGTTCCTGGGTCAAATGGTTTAGCCACAGCCATCTCAAGCTGACTTCAAGCCTGGATACAAAACAGAATATATAGCTTTGGTAATCTTGGTAGACTGCCTGCATCAGGAACTGAATAGGCTGCATGTATAGTTGATTCTGCTGGAATTCTCAACTTCCATACTATCAACTATGGTATTTTCCTGGGCTGCCTCTCTGGGATGGGACTTGAAGGTACTGTTTTGCAGTGGCTACAGTCATTCCTGAAAGGGCACACTCAGAAGGTGGTGCTGGGCTTTGATATCCTGGCTATTGTTCTGTGATGGATTTTGGGGTTCTGTCTTGTCCACCATGCTGTTTGACATACACAGGAAGCTGCTGGAACACGTTGTCTGGGGATTTGGGGTTTGGTGTCATTACTCTGCCAAAGACACTCAACTATAACTTTGTTTTCCATTTAATTACAAGGGCGCTTTCTCAGTATTAAGCCAGTATCTGTTGTCAGGAAGGGATTAGAAAAAGGTGAACAAATTGAAAGTTAATCCAGACAAGATGAAGGCACTCTAGGTCATTTGGACAGAAGAGCAGGTTGTAGGGATTTAACCTGTGCTGGATAGAATTACACTCCCCCTTACATCTCAGGTTTATACCTTGAGAGTACTTTTGAACCTGGAAGCCCAGGTTTTGGTGGTGGCTCAGTGTACATCTGCACCATTAATGATAGTGCACCAACTGTGCCCATTCCTGGAGATGTCAGAACTAGTTATAGTAACACATATCTTGATTACATCTCATTTGGATTACTGTAACACATTTAGGGGCAGGAAGGTGTCTGCTTTTGCAAATTCTTTGGAAGCTTCAACATCCAAAGTTCTTTCCTTGTTGAAACATCACAAGCTATTGATTCATGTCTGAAGACATTTAAAATGTGGCTTGCAACCTATAAAGCTGTATATGGGTTAGGTCCAGACTATGTGAAAATTATTATCTCCCCTTATTAGCCTGTCCAAGCCTATGATCTTTGGAGGAGGACTTTCTCTTCATCCCATCACCCTACTAGACTTTCTTGATGAGGAAACAGGAGAAGGCCTTCTTTATGCAGTGGTGTCACTAGGGAGGGTGGGGGGTGCGGACCACACCAGGTGGCACCCTAAAGGGGGTGACACCACTGCTCTTCAAACATCTGCATTTGGACAGAAATGAGCTGTGCCATTTTCCTGTGTCCCTTTAACATGTGAAGAGATGGTGTTAGTGGGGTGAGGCTTAGTGAGAGGAGAAAGGAGAGGTTCCAGGGTTGTTGTTGTGTGTTATTTTTGAAATTACATTTATCTTTTTTTTAAAAAAAAAATCAAAATTTAAATTGTTTTGAAAATTTTACTTTTTAAAATTCTTTTAAACACACACACACACACACACACACACACACACATATACCAAATTTGCACTTCAACCACTTGAAACTATGCATATGTATGTATATAAACTGAGGCTGTGCATATGCTATTGTAAGCTAAAGGTATAAGTTTAATTTTCCTAGTTGTCTTACTATGGGCATTACATTCAATGATATCTACAAGAATTATTATTTATGAGTGACATTAGTGCAGAAAACATGACTAAGGATTCTGTATGGTGTGGAAGGTCAATGAGGGGGGTGACAGCATGAGTTACCACACCTATTGACACCAACCCTAGTGACGCCACTGCTTTTGGGCTGCTCTTAGGCTAGGGACCCCCCCCCCCCCATACACAAGAGGGCATGGTTGGTTCCCTCTCTGCTTTCTTTTTCTCAGCAAGCAAAGACCTTCCTTTTAATGGTTGGATTAGAGGGATATGCAATGGGTGTGCTATGTGTTTTCATTGTGTTTTTCTTAAAAAAGAAAAAGAAGAATAAAAGAAAAAAGAAAAGAAAAGAAAAGAAAACCACAGTCCTACAGTTGGCCCTTCATATCCACAAATTCTGAACCCACAGATTGCATGGCTTGAAAATATTCCAATAAAAATAATAGTAGTAGTAATAATAATAATATCCAAAAGAAAACCTTAATTTTGCCATTTTATATAAGTGATAGCATTTTACTACCCCATTGTATATAATGGGACTTGAGTATCCACAGATTTTGGTATCCATGCAGGGGGTGTCCTGCAACCAAATCCTGGCAGATACACAGGACTCACTGTACTTAAAAGTAGTGTTATAATTGGATTGATTGTTTAATAGCTTTTAAAACTTTTGTAGTAAATATTGTTTCAACTATTTTTGTTTTAATTCATTTTATAAACTATTTTGAGAAAGGTGGCAAGTAAATCAAATAAATGAGATAAGATAAAGATATATATCAGCAGATGGAAAAAGGCAAGCAAGCTTTAGTACCCTATCAATTTCTTTAGCTGTTTTTGGTGAGGTCTTCAGAATTCCTACCAGTCAGTGGTCACTTTTCTTAAAATTATTATAAAGTGTAACCCAGACCTAGTCTTGAACAAGTCCAGAAATTATATGGTCCACCAAGTTAGCCAGCAGTCATGTGGCTGACCACAGACAACCAGTCACTATGGAAGAACAGCTAAAGTTTCTGTTATTTCTTTTGGTTTAGAGCGGAACAGAAAAACAGAAGTATTGTTGCACAGCTGCTGGGTGGCAATAGATTCTTGCTGATCTTTATTTGACTTACATGATTATCACTTGTGTAGGCCTGATCTAAAGCAATTGATTTGTCATTTGTCTTCCAAGATTGATCTGTCATTTGCCTTGCCATGGCTCTGAGCCAAACCTTATAAGCACCTTTGATTCTGCAAGTACAAGTAGAATTGTTGCCAAAACCTGTTTCAAAACATTAACGTCAACAATATAATGTCTGCTTTTCTTCCAGAACCCAGTTCCCATTATGTCATCTCTTTGAAAGCTTTTAACAATGCTGGGGAGGGAGTCCCTCTCTACGAGAGTGCTACCACCAGATCTCTGACAGGTGAGTTGGAATGGCTAATGGAACTATCACTGCCTGTACCAGAACAATGCATGTGCTTGGGAAGCAATTATTGGGTGCCTGAAGTTAGTGGATGCATTTCCCTGGTATTAATGGCACTGTTTTGTGTCATGCACTGTGCTCAGCATCATAAAGTTAGAAGATTCAGAATCTCCAGGAAGAGTAAATAGGGACTGGCTCACACATGCATGTGCACCAGTGGAAAATGAATGAGTGATCCCACCGAAGAACAGCTGCACCTGTGGTGATACAATGCAGTCTGAAATTAAATGTGATGCTTTAGGTCTGCTACAGCCATGATTGCTTTATTAACATGGTATGGTGTGCATGGAATATTGCAAATCAACATGAGGGAGATGCATGTGTAAAGCTAGTCCTGTGACCAACAGTTTTGAAGAACTCTTCTACAAGGATCTGGTAAGTGGTCCTTGCTTTGCATCCTAGGGAGGAAGGAAGAAGGTAAGTATTACCCCACTCTTATAATGGCATGGCATGGCATGGCACAGCATTGCATTGAATGCATGCCTATCATGTCTCCAGTTGGCTGCTTCAGCAGTAAGCCAGAAATGTCAGGATAGACATCTGAAGGGAAAAGGGACTGTGTGTGTCCACGAATAGATTGGTGAACAACATTTATCTGCTGCCTTGAAGACACAGCCTTTTCCTTTATCTGCCAAGATGACAGGTGGAGAATCACTATGTGTCTCATGTCAGCTGTTTGTGATTGGCAAGGGAAAAAGTCTTTTGTCTGATTTCTAGACACTATGGGCCTTTGCAGACTGCTAGAAAGAGTGCAAATTGAGTCCACTTTAACTGCCCTGGCTCAGTGCTAGGGAATCATGGGAATTGTATTTTTTTTTTCTGAGACATTGAGTCTTCTCTGTCAGAGAACTCTGGTGCCACAATAAACTACAGTTCCCATATTCCCTAGCACTGAGTCAGGGCAGTTAAACTGGACTCAATTTGCACTATTTCTGGCAGTCTGAAAAGGCCCTAAATCTACTGAATAAATTTTCCAATGATTCTTTTCAGTTCTACTGTTTGGAACAGAAGCAGACAACTATTGTCCTCCAGATGTTCTTTGACTGATACTTTCAGTATTCCCTCATTTTTGATTTTGCATGCTAGGGCTGATGAGACTTTCAGATCAAGAACATCTGGAAAGCCACAGTTGATTTAGAAGAACCCATGCATTTATGCCTAAGACTGTGTTTCAGGAGAAAGGTGTGTGGGAAGTCCCTAGTGTATAAAATTCCATGCTACCCTTATTTTACTTTCTTTCATGATCCTATGATTAGTCCTCATCAACAGCTATATCTTATGGAAGGTCATAAGAAGGAGATGTTGGATAGTGGGAGGAAACATAGGCCAGTGGTAGAGCAACCATTCTGCATGCAGAAGGTCTCATGTTCAATCAGTGCCATTGCAAGTTAGAGAAACTCTTGCTTGAAACATGAGTGATGCGGAGATAGGAACAATATTTAAAAATACTTAAAAATGTGTTTCTCAAAATGCCAGAAGATGCTGTACATGGAAATCCTGACTGATGAGATTCTTGGCAGTTCAGGATTTAGTCTGTGCAAAATGTGCATTTATTTATTTATCTATTTTGCACAGTGTTCTCCATATAGGAAGCATTTTCTGTGCTGAGAATAGAACAAAAATGGTATCTTCTATGCAGAAAATAGCATTTTCTGTAATATATGTGTGAATTTTGTGCAGAATAAGTTCCCAGGTACAGCATTTCCTGTGAAAAAATATTATTTGCTGTTTAGGTACATTATTTTCTAAACAGAAAATAATATTTCTTTACAGAAAATGCTGTTTCCTATGCAGAAATGATAATTACATTCTTAGATTGCTGTCAGTCAGTGTTGATAAAACTAAACTAGATGCATCATTTCCATTTTTTATTATCCCTCATCTGATTAAATACAAGAAAATGTTCCATATTCCTTCCTTCCCTATCTTTGCCTTCATGTACCATTTTACCTCTCAGTGATACTCCTTAGGAGGATGAATTTTATTTCTGAGATTCAAGCTGTTGATTCTCTGAAGAAGAGAATCCATGTGTTGTGTTTCATCCACTTTTCTTTACTCTTTCTTTGGAGACAAGCATCTGTGCTGATACAGAATATAAGCCAGACTCCATCTGTGTAGTTGTGTTTCTCTAGTACCTTTTGAAATAGATAAACCCATGATGAGAGACAAATGCAATGTAGTGCCTTGGATGCTAGATGATCAGAGTTCACATTTCACTGGTCCCAGGAAACCCACTGTGTAAATCTTGGCCAAGTTATACTGTCTCAGCCTCAGATGAAGGAAATGATAAACCTTGCCATGAAAACCCTGTGATACATTCACCTTAATGTTGCCATAAGTTGGAAAGGACTTGAAAGCACAGAACTAACCCATGAGAATTTTAGAAATACACAGGCTTTTTTCTGTTTTGCACCAAACTACCCTACTACAGGCATGTAGTTCTTTTGTTCCCATTTACAAAGAAATTTGGAATTTTGATAAAGTCCGGTAAAGAAACAAACTGAAAGAGGTCCCATTCATATTTACCGACTAAACTGAATAGTTACAACTACACCTAGCATGGAGGTACACCTGGCATTGACCTTGTACTCACTGCTGTTTAGTTATTGAAAGTACAAAAAGAAGAACAAGAAGTAACAACCCTAATTCACATGGCTGAATAAATAAGGATTCAGACCCACATTTTTAAAACCAAAGCACTCAAAACTAAGGATACCAAGAATATCACAAATTTTCTCTTCCTCATCAAGATGTGAAAATGGTCAAATGATACAAGATATATTTTTATGGTTTGCATCATGCCTGTGAAATATTCACTTACATAAAAATGTTTTAGTGTTCAAATCCCAACATTTTTGCACAGAAAACAATGTATTTTTGCAAAATATACTGTCTTTCTCCACGAAAATGTAGTTTATTGCATAAATGATAAGAAAGACCTAAGCTTATGAAAAATTGCCCAAAAAAGAAACTCTCACTCGTTGGGGGGAACCATAATTATTTGTTTTTGAATGCAAGAATGAAAGGACCATATATATATATATATATATATATATATATATATATATATATATTCTACTGAAAACTCTGATCCCTGATGAATTTTTTTCCACTTTAGCTTCTCCTTTATCCACTTTTCTTTGTTTGTTTTTTCCTAAATGAATTATTTTCATCCCATTCATAAAGAAAATGACTTTTGGCAAGGTCTTCTTTAAAAAAGCAAACCAAATGAAAGTCTCATCCGTACCTATTTAGTACACCATTGCTGGTGGTTTTAGTGGAAATTTTGAAATCAATTGACCGAGGCATTTACTATCTGGCCCACTTTGTAAACTGGGTCCTGAAGGTTGCATGCCCACTTCTTACATGACCAGAAGTGATGTGATGTCAGTTCTAGTTTTGGGAACTGGGTGATGTATGCCTAGTCCCTGGAGTTTTGTGTGTCTGGGGATTTGTGAGGGGCAAGAGAAGTTAAGCCACTATGTTTTTGAGAGTTTTAATCTTCTTGGACTGAAAAAAATTAAATCAAGATAGCAGGTTTTGGAGATCATCGGGGGGGGGGGGGGCAGGCCTTCTCTGGCCAGGATATTTCAGGGGCAGTCTGGAGTATCTTGGCCCTGGAACTGCCCCAGCCTCCCCACATTTCCTAGCCTTTCATTTCCACATGGGAGCAGCTGTCTTCATGGGCATCCCACTGAGCTGCCCAGATTGATTGCTTCTGAGGTCAGAACAAGATGCCCAGCAATTATCACATGCCCAGGTGTCTCATTCTGACCTCAGAGTAAGTGACTTGGCAAATAAGCTAAGTGGATCCTGGAAGATCTGGAATAAAAAGTAAGTTTTTAAATTTTGATTTAAGGGCCCAAAATGGCTGGACATCATCCAGACTGTTTGCACCAGAACTGGGGTTTCAACCATGCATTGCCCGAAGCCTATGAGATGCAAACCCCACCCCCACCCCATGGGCTTGCTGTTGTCCATAGGGCACACATTCCCCACCCCTTCCTCAGAGGGTGTAATTAGCCACTTGGAAGCATTTTCTACCCCACAAAAGCACAGATGGGACCCTCCAACATCCCAAGGCATGTGCAGCCTCATGATCACTGGAAGTTGCCTACCCCTGATGTAAAGAAACCACACTATTAATTCAACCAATGTACTGCCTATTGACAGTTGTTACAAGAGGGCCTAACAGAAAGATGATTGATCAGTTAGACACCCCACATACCTTAATAATTATATCCAAGGGTAGCCATGTTGGCCATGTAGCAAAATACAGTAACAGCCCAAATCCACAACAGTGATATCTTTATTCGGCCAACCAAAATGCTCGAGATAAATGTTCCAAGCTTTCACACAGAATGAAAAAAAAATATGATGATGCTAGTCACAAGCCCACATTTTGTCAAGATGTAGCTATTCTCAGTTCAGGTGGCATGGAGAGATATTCATACAGGCAGGTGCCTCCTCTTTCTGGCTATGTGGGTACTTCAGGAAACAAAATTTAAGTTCCATTGTACCCTAATAATTTGTGTATGAAACCCTGACTGTGGATATTTTGGAAAAGCAATGATACCAGTCCTGATAAAATTGGCTTTATACTAGAATAAGTAAAATGTTAAGGTCTTTTTTTTAAAAAGAAAGAACAGTGACACAGCAAAATGAAATGATTATCTCTTAGCAAATGCAATATATTATATTTCAACTTGTGGGTATAAACTCTATGCACCCTTATGACAATGCTCTCTCTACTCTAGCAGTTGTAATTTTCAGCTGTCAGATCTGGGCATAATTTGAATATCTAAAGGCCACGTTAGAATGTTAGAATTCATGCTAGAATTCTAGCAGGTCATAATTCATTCTATCATTTATGATATTTGCTAAGTTAGAATTAATAAGCTCTGCCCAGCAAACATCAGGGATGTAGCCAAGGGTCAGGCTTTCATTCTGAGATGGTGCATTAGTGTTAACTTAAGACACTGCAATTTTCACTTAGCTGAAAATGGCTGGCAGTAGGTTCCCCTGTCTTTCTCATGTATCATTCCTTGTCCATGCATAGTTCTTTCAAGTTACTTAATAAAATGCATAACTACTCACCAAGGCCTTCAGTGCCCGTTTGATTCATTGGAACTGCAAGAACAGCAGACACATTGGCAGATATGTAGTTAGTTCCAAAATATTGATATTCAGCAGAAGGCTGATGTAGTATAACCACCACTTAACTATGTGAGTGTAAATGTACACTGTGCAGACACAATGTAGGATTTCTGATGTTGCACAGTGAAGATTCAATTCAGCAAAGAACGATAGTTCGGTGATTGGACAACTATTTTGCTCATAAAAGTACTCATCCATGTTTGCCTCCTTGCAACTCCAGTTAGAAGTGTCTTCTTGGGTTGCAGAGGTGAGATCCCTGCAACCTGAGAGTGTGGGAGAGCTGCTGCCAACTGGGAAAGATGTTATTGAATTAGAATGGCCAGTAGCCCAACTTATTAAGACAGTGAGATATACTCAGTTCATAATTTTAGATAGCTATGCTCTGGAAAGGTGGTTTCCAACTTTTGCTTCTCCAGAACTCCCAGTAACTCCAACCTACTTGGGCAGCAGTTAGGAATTATGGGAGTCAAAATCAAAATTTTCCAGAGAACCAAAAGTTGAGAACCACTGCTGTAGGAGGTCTAATACATAGAAGGAGACCTCATTAATTGGTTTGTTATAAGTTAATGTGCTAACACATAACAATAATGTATAAAAAACACTATGTTCTGAACTAGAACTTGGAAAAGTTACTTTTTTACTGAAAATAATTTTTCAAACTCTGATTAGAAGATGAAAAAGATTGCTGGGAAAGAAACTGAAGAATAACTGTGCTGCGTTAATGAGTATAAGATTGTATCCTATGAAATTCAGTGTCAAGGTGAATTTGTAACAAAAATAAAGTATGAAAATCAGGTTTCAAACAACTAGTACAATGTAGTGACTAAATAAACTGGGAGTCCCCATCAAACATCACATCTGCCATGCACTTTCACTAGTAATCTTAAACAAACTACACCTTCTTTGTTCTTCCCATCTGCTTGCAACATGTGAATAATACTGGGTTATCTACAATGTTGTTTCAAGGGGAAAAAATAAGACAGTTCTCAACTATATATGAGAAATTTTCTGAACACTTAAACATACTATATATATTCTAAATATTCTAATATCATTTCCACTGGAGTGACATGTATAATTTGGTGGAGGTTCCCTCTTTTTTCCTCATGCATAACCTGCCCTGTTCATAAACTTTTTCATGTGAAGAAAGTTAGGACACTGAGAGCAAAAAAAGAGGGGGGAAGAACAAAAAAAGAACAATCAATTGATGGAACAATATGGTTGGTTCATGAGGAACAACTGAACCAAATTACAGCATGCTCACTCCAGATGGCAAACTATTCTTTGCTTGTACAGTTTTGTGAAGTATTCCCATTTTTTTAAAAAAAATCTTGGAAATCCATATAAAAGATCATAAAAGCTATCCCCCTCCTCCTGAAAGCTTCAGAAAACTCCTCTAAGGACAAAATGTTCCTTACTCTGATATCTTAAAGCAGCTGAGTATTTTATTGTAAATGTTACTTTCCCCCCACTCTGGTAATTGAAAAGGGCAGCAGTTCCTGTTTTATGCATGTCCTTTCTTTTCTGACAGATATGGTGGTCTCAAATATATATGAAGGGTTTTTTTATTTTTAAAATATTTTCAACCATGCTATATCAACAGCTGTATGCCTAACAGCATGTGACCTACCATCAATGAAATGTTCTTTCAGCTTCAACGAAATTATCTCTTAACTCTTGATTCCCCCCCTTCTAAGAACTGACCTTTCATAACCCACAAGGCTGATTCTTTAGATCTTGCCTTTCATTACCAAGGGCTGGTTTAACAGAGGGCACCTTTGTAACCTTTCACCTCTTTGGGAACAAGCTGTGAAGGAAATCTATGGTATGGGGTCAATCCTTGGCAAGCAGGCTCTCGATCAAATGAGAAAGCAATTTTAATTGATCTTCCTGAGCAGGTTTTCCTCTCCAGGTGATTGCTGCTTTGTGAGGAGTGCAAAATAAATTTCAGATTTTACAGATGGGATCTCTCTGTCCACAAATGACCATAGGAAGCATCAGAATCAAGATCTGCTTGAGCCAATAAATCCGATTGCAGTCTGCACACTGGACACCAGAGCTTTGAAGCAGGGCCTCTCCTAACATTGAGCAGAAGAAAGTGTTGTCTCATCTAAGAGATTTTGGATATCATAAATTTATTAAATAAGCTATATTTTTGTTATTATTGAAGTTTTACTGCCAAGAGAAGGAGAGGTAATTGTGAGATTTCCCCCCTCGTGCCTAAATTAGCTGACTAGGATTGCCAGAGTGAAAACTGGAGACAGCTTCTGCAATTTTAATAGTTGTGTACAAGTGGGAATTTCAGCAGGCATTGCTTGTTACCTGGTTGTGTGACAAGCAACATTGGCTGAAATTCCCTCTTCTGCATAATAATTAAAGCTACAGGACCAAGCTCTGCTTTTTTATCTGGCAACTCTATAAGCTGGTCTTGGGTACTGCATACTTCCACTTCCATAGGAAGGGGACATTATTTGCTGTTTTATTTCATGGATCAAAATGTCCAGCCAAACATCCTTTGAAGGTGCCTTTCAACTTTCTTTAAGTAGATGATTCAAATTCATAATTATGAATTAGTTTACACTGAGGCAGAACTCATTTCTGTGACATTGGAAGGTGCAACAAAAATAGAAACTAACAACATGTGGAATGAATTTCACCCTTGCCTGTAATGGGCTATTTCTCTCTCTCTCTCTCTCTCTCTCATTTTTTTTTTAACTATGAAGTTTATCCAACAGTGTTCAGCTTTGTACTTAGCATTCCCAAAGCAGGCCCATAGGATTTTCTGTTTCTCCTTCCTTTTTCAACATGCTTTGTGAGGAATGCAAAACAAAATTCATTTCAGTGGGGGATCTTGCCAGGAGTACCTTATAGACCCCTCTTCCATTTTCCTGGCATCACTCTACTCAGGGAAATTAGAATATTGCCTTGATCCTCTCCTGCATCTCTCTACCACCTCTCTCTCTCTTACACACACACACACACACACACACACACACACACACACAAACTTATCTTAGTAGCAGACCTCTCAGACCTTAGCACTGCTGGAATCTCTGCCTGATGCCACTCAATGGGATCACCTGTTCCACATGCATCCATCCCTTTTGAGGCATCTGACATTGAAAACCTGGCTACATTGCAACTTGGGTGACTGCTGCCATACTCAAATTGTCCCACTGAAGTATGGCTGCCACAGACAGACAGATATGCAGAGGCTCTTTTGTTATTATAGACACATTCATATAGCGAAAGGCAATGTGCTTTAAGAGTCTTGGCAAAACTTTAATCATTTAATGAAGTGACAAATTTCACTGGCTAACCTTAAACCCGAACCTCTCCCTCTCAACCTATTGTGGGGCTATATTGCAACAGAAACAGAATGTTTACCCTTCACAGAAGAAAAAGTGTCCAAGTAAAAGAAATGATCTCCAAAATGGCTGAGAATTTGAACTTGTCATTTTAGAAATAGGCAGCAGTTTAAGTACCTATGCATACATGTTGCTACATGTTTATGGGAAAGGGAAAGTCACTCCAGAAAGCAGGAGTGTTCAGGTTCAGGCCTGTTATTTGCTGCCCCAGAGTGCAGAATCAGGTCCAATGGTTTTTAGTTACAGAAGGGTAAATTTCAATTGAACATTAGAAGGAACTAGTGAGGGCTATTTGAAAACAGAATTAATTGCCTAGAGAGCTAGTGGAGGTCTCTTTCTCTAGATATCTATAGAAAGATAGCTACCTACTGGGGTTGCTTTAGCTGGATTTCTTGCACTGAGTGTGGGGTTGAACTGGATGACCCATGAGGCCCCTTCCAACTATGATTCTATAAATGTATGGCCCATGACCCTGACCCCACTTTTGCAGCCTCTCCAGTCTCCCCCAAAGCCCCCACATTCCCCAACTGTATATTTTGACATGATTTAGGGGAATCTTTTCACTGAGACATAACTCTCAAATGCACCAAAACTGCCTGAAATTGTAACAGTTTGCTTCCATTCCCTCCTGTCTCCTTCATACTTTGAAAATCAGCCAGACACCAACAAAGTGTGAACCAGGTCTTGTGATGTCTTTTCAAATGTGCTGCTGATGTGTATGGACCTGATTCTGCCTTCTGGGGTAGCAAATAACAGGCCTGAACCTGAATAGCTAAACCTGCTGTGTATATTTGATGGAAGGAAATGGAGCTAGTATTTAAAGTCCTATTTTCAGATGCCAGTGGATTAGATTATTAAAATACCTGTTTTTCAGATATCGTCAAAAGATGAAAGTATCTAGATCTAGTACTGATGGACTGGCTTACTTTCCTCCCTCCCTCCCCCCATCATGCCATATAAAACAGGCTTTCAGATTTCCAGATCTCTCAAGGGAGGCAGAGATGTAAAAGAAAGATGCAAAGTGTTTTATGTCTTTAATGTATAACACACATTGCCTTTCAAGTAGAACCATGTAAACCATGAAAATTGGCAATATTATCTCTATAAATTTTTAATAATAATAATAATAAAATTTATTTATACCCCGCCCGTCTGTTAAAAACTGCTTACAACAGTTTAAATTACATCAAATTACAAGCTGAAAACCCCAAAACCCCACCCTCCCCATTAAAAAAGTATTAAACTAGACATCCATAAAATCTACAAAAATCTTAAAAATGACATAGGGTGTATTTAACCAAGCAGCAGACAAGCCAGAGATTAAGAGAAGATGAGAGGCGCAACTCCTGAGGCCGGGATCTAATCAGGAAAGGCCTGTCCAAAGAGATTAGTCTTTACCGCCTTTTTAAAACTACTCAGGCTCGTAATGTTACGGATCTCATCCAGCAGGTCGTTCCATAATCTGGGGGCGATTACCGAAAATGCCCTCTGGGGGGTTGCGGACAGCCTAAATTTCTGTGGCTGAAGCAAATTCCTCCCAGAGGTCCGGAGTGTGCAGGGAGGATTGTATGGGAGGAGACAGTTCAGAAGATAAGTTGGGCCCAAGCCATTTAGGGCTTTAAAAGTAATAACCAACACCTTATACTGGGCCCGGAAACTGATAGGCAGCAGTGGAGAGATTTTAACACCTGGGTTATGTGGTCTCTGCGAGATATTCCCGAGACCACTCTGGCTGCCATATTTTGTACTAACTGAAGTTTCCGACCAAGCATGAGGGTAGCCCCATGTAGAGCGCATTACAGAAATCCAGATGGGAGGTTACCAGCTTGTGCACAACAGTCTCAAGGTTCCTTACTTCCAGAAAAGGGCACAGCTGGCGTATCAGCCGAAGCTGATAACAGGCACTTCTGACCGTCACATTTACCTGATTTGTCATCAGGACTGATGAATCTAAAAGTACCCCCAGACTGCAAACACAGTCCTTTACGGAGAGTGTGACCTTGTCTAGGACCGGAGGTTGCAACCCGATTCTTGTTTTCAGGGCAGCTACCATGAGCACCTCCATTTTTTCTGGATTCACCCTCAATCTGTTTTTCCTCATCCAGCCCATTACTGCCTTAAGACATTCATTGAGAGAGGAGACGCCATCAGAATTCAAGGCCGATGATCGAGACATGGAGAAATAGATCTGGATGGCCTCAGGATACTGCTAACACCTAGCTCCGTAACTCCGAATGATCTCACCCAGCGGCTTCATATAGATCTTAAACAGCATCAGGGACAGAATGGCACCTTGAGGGATGCCACAGGTAAGCTCCTTTTTACTGGAGCAACTGTATCTGAGCAGCACCCTCTGGGATCTGCCCGAGAGGAAGGAATGGAACCACTAGAGCACAGAGCCTCCAATTCCCAACCCACTCAGGCGATCCAGGAGGATGCCATGATCTATCGTATCAAAAGCCGCTGAGAGGTCTAGAAGCACCAACAGGGTCACACTATCCCTGTCGATGCTTAGATGCAGGTTGTCGGTCAAGGCAACAGTAGCAGTCTCAACTCCAAATCCTGTCCTAAAGCCAGTTTGAAATGGGTCTAGATAATCAGTTTCATCCAAGACAGCTTGGAGTTGAAGAGCAACTGCCCTCTCGATTACCTTGCTCAAGAATGGTAACAAAGAGACTGGCCTATAGTTGTTCATATCCAGAGGGTCCAGGGAAGGTTTCTTCAGAAGTCGCCTAACAGCCACTTCCTTCACACAAGATGGAATATAACCCTCCCTGAGGGATGCATTGATGATGTCCATAAGGAACCTCCTCAATACATCCCCCCACACACCCAGCCATGATGGGCAAGTATCGAGAGGGCAGGTTGTTTTCCTCACTCTTCCAAGGAGTTTGTCCACGTCATCAGTACCCACAGATTGAAACTGATCCAGGATAATTTTGCTAATGGAGTTGCAAGACACCTTGTCACTTGTTTCTGTAGAAACATTGGCATCTAGGTCGGCTCTTATCTGAGAATTTTTATCTGCAAATAAGTTCTTAAATGTGTCACAGCAGGCTGTTGTCAGGTTAAGTAACAGGTTCTGCACAGGAAATATCTGTGTCAGCTCCCTTACCACCCTAAACAGGTCTGCTGAATGGGACACTGCAGATGCAATACATGCCTCTCGATATGACCAAAGGAAATTCCTAAGACGAGTTCTGTCAGATAAGAGTTGAGTTTTCTGCCAGTTGCACTCTAGTCATTGTACAACCCACTTCATTTTCCTAAGTTCTGATGTATACCATGGCTTATGATTTAGAGCGGATTGGAAAGGACACTTGGGAGTGATCGTGTCAATAGTCTTGGTAAGATCAGTGTTCCAAGTATTAACCAAATCTTCGATGGGGTCACTGGCGTTACCTACCATTAAACCCTCCAAGGCTTTCTGGAATCCTATAGGCTCCATTAGCCTTCGAGGGCGGACCATTCTAGTAGGTCCACCACTCCCGGCAGGGCGGATAGTCACTCTTAGTTCTGTCTTGACCAGGAAATGATCCGTCCATGACAATGTGGTGGTTTTTGTAACCTCCGCCCACGGATATTCCTGTTCCGTACTAAAGACTGCATTGAGGGTATGACACGCACAATGCATGGGCCCAATAACCAATTGGGATAGGCTCATGTTTGTCATGGATTCCATGAACACCTGAGCTGTGCCAGTTAGATTTAACAGACTGGACTCAAGTGGGATGTTGATGTCACCCAGAACTAAAAGTCTGGGCGATTCCAACAGCAACTCTGAGACGAGCTATGTCAGCTCAGTTAGGGAGTCTGCTAGGCAATGGGGTGGTTGGTATACTAACAGAATCCCCAAACTATCCCTGGTCCTCAGGTTCAGGTACATACACTCGAAGTGGACCATGTTCCAGACAGGTATCCTGGTTAAGGTAAGGGTGATTTTTTAAACCAGAGCCACTCCGTCCCCCCCACCCACCCACTTCCCCTTACCTGCTCACTAACAGAGTACCCAGCTGGGAGGGCCTGCGTCCATGTAACAACGCTGTCCTCTCCCAGCCAGGTCTCTGTAAAGCAAGCCAGGTGGGCATCCTCATCCAAAAGAAGATTGTAGATAATATGAGTTTTATTTTTAACCGACCTGGCGTTGCAAAGGAGCAGAGTAAGGTTCTGTGGAACGGTAGGTGCACTCCCCCAATCCATTCCAGGAGACAGAGTGAACTGAAGGCAAGATAGCTATCAAAAAGTGATCTCGTCTTCTTTTGTAACATCTGTTCACTCTGTTCCAACCATACCTCCCTTTCCCTTGCACAACTCCAATTTCTGCCCCCAACTCATTCCCAGCCTCAGTCGATGGAGGAGACTGTAAAGCCATGTAACCCTCCCAGTGGAACAGCCACTGTGATTGTTCCTACAGATGGAGGGGGATGGTAGGCTAGAAGCAAAGCAAAGCAGCTTATTTATATACCGCTTCATATCATGCTATGGGATGTCTAAGCGGTTTACAACTGTGAGCTGATTGCCCCCCAACAATCTGGGTACTCATTTTAGCGACCTCGGAAGGATGCAGGCCTGAGTCGAGCCTCAGCCCTGGCTGGTATTGAACTCGCAACCTTATGGTCTATGAGTGAGTGGCTGCAGTACAGGCATTTAACCACTGCGCCACCAGGGCTGATCATGTGTGTGTGTGTGTATGTGTGTATAGAAGACAGAAGCCCCCTCAGACACTACTCTTCACCTCCCAACAGCTACTGATAGAGGTCAGAGGGTGTAGACAGATTTAATAACCCCTCCAATCGGATGTCAGCTATGCCACCACTGTCTCTCGGGAGGCTTCAGGCTCTCCAGCTGCAGTTGGTGTTAATGCCAGTACTGCTGGGAGACAAGAGGTGTTCCTAGGTGGTTTTAGGCCGCTGCTGTCTCTTGGGATGTCACAACATTTGGTACTAGCAGGAGGACTGGACAGGCCCAATGAAACGTCCACCTAATGTCTGATTCATAAGGTCTGCTGCTCTTAATCAAACAGGAGAATAACCGCTGCCGGGCGGTTGATGGAAAGGGCGGGGTTAATAGTTCTGCCATGGCCTCCTCCGGCCCCGTGTCTGCCTCTGCTTCTGCACTGCCGGGTGGCTGGTGGTAAGGGCAAGGCTAATAGCTCTGCCACGGCCTTCTCCTGCCCTGTGTCCGCCTCTGCTGCTGCGCTGCCGGGTGGCTGGTGGAAAGGGTGGGCTTAATAGCTCCACCACGGCCTCCTCTGACCCCACATCCACCTCTGTTGCCACGCTGTCAGGTGGCTGGTGGAAAGGGCGGTCTTACTAGCTCCACCGCAGCCTCCTCCAGCCCCACATCTGCCTCTGCTGCCGCACTGCTGGGTGGCTGGTGGAAATGGCAGGGTTAATAGCTCCACTGCAAGCCTCCTCCGGCTCTGCGTCTGCCTCTTTTTCTTCTTCGCTTTGGGGAGGGGAAAAAACCCTATCATATTTTCAGTTTACAAGTAGAAATTGAAACCTTTAACAATAAATGCATGATATTTTCCATTACTGGGCACTGGAGACATTATTTATTGTGTTCTACAATGTCTACCAGAATTTCAAGCTCAAATGAAAATTTAGCATGTTCTCCTTTGTACTAAGTTCCAAAAGGAAGATCTCGACAATGAGAAAAACCACCACATATTCCCTCCAGTCAAATTCATGGCTCTGCATTCATATTAGACAATGTATTTTTTCCCCTTTCTTTTTCCTTGTGTAAGTTTTCTTTATTTTTTTTTTCATTTGAAAGCCTGCTAAGCAACTCAGTAATTGTTTAGAAACTTTCCAAAACCTGTGTATTTGTTTGTGTGTGTATATAAATTTGTATACACACATACACACACACACACACACATAGATATACAGTGGGACGTTTCCATCTGTGGGCTTGCCATCTGCAGATTTGAGCATCCACAAGTGGCATTGTCCAAAAGGGTAGCACAGGCACATATCGCACTGCCATTAGGGACAACAGGACTTGAGGTTACATTTTTTCCATATCAAAGGGGGGTCTGAACATGGATACAAAGGTCCTACTGTACCAAGTTATTTGTCAAATACTTAAACAGGACATTTCACAAATACTAGTGCTTTGATTTATTTCCTAGTAGTGTGAAGCCTAATCTACTTAAGCACAAACAAAATGGAGACAAGCTCCATGTGCTAAAAGATGCTCAATGGTTTATTAGTGTTTTTAAAAGCCCAACGTGTTTCAGCCACACTAGGCCTTCCTCAGGGGCTGAAAACAAATATAAATATACTTTTTTAAATTTATTTTTATTTTATTGGAGTATTTATACCCCACTTTTCAGCCAAAAGGCTATCAGAGCAGCTTACAAATGGTTAATTAGACATTTCCCTGCCCTCAGGCTTACAATCTAAAAAGACAAGACACAAAAGGAGAAGGTAATGGTGGTGAGGAAGGGGAATAAGTCCAGCAGGTCTCCTCTCCTTCTAAAGCCTGGACCAAGGAAGATAGACTGGAGGGAGGGCCCTTCTTCTTACTGTGGCTAGGCCCGATGGAGCTGGCCTGCCCTTCTCTCCCTCTAGATGATGTTGGATGGAGGGAAGGCCTTCTTTTTCAGGCTAGGCCCAATGGAGTTGGCCTGCCTTTCTCTCCCTCTGGATGATGGTGGATAAGATATAATATATAAAAAGACAGGGCAAAACTCATCGATCTGGATATGTATGGATATGATTGTAATATGATGACATGAATAGAATGAGCAATTGTCTGGAGAGACTATATCTTATGTCCATGTGTCCAATCAAGACACATATAAAGATTGGCTACCTGAGGCACCACTGGGGACCCTATAGCCATTCCCTGAATTTGCCAATAATGCTTTTGTTCAAACCTGAAATAGTTTTTTGTTAGAGCTGTTTCAGGCAAGGAGAGTAAAAAATGGGTTGGGGGATGTTTAACCTCCCTCCTATCCAAATTGATCTTATAATGTTGAGAGCTTCATCCTGGGCTACATTGGTATGCAGGGGTCCCCACACTTTTTCAGCCAGGGGCCGGTTCGCTGTCCCCCAGATCTTCAGAGGGCCGAAGAAAAAAAAATTGTGGCCGGAGGTGCACGCGCATGCATGCGCTCTACTCAGGTGCCATTTTGTGTTCCAAAATGGCACCTGGAGTCGTGTGCATGCGCCCGGCGTCGCGCACACATGCACACAATTCTGGGTGCCATTTTGGAACACAAAATGGTGCCCGAGTAGTGTGCAGGCGCGCATGACTCTGGGCACCATTTTGGAACACAAAATGGCACCTTGCGTCACGTGCGCATGCACACTACTCCGGCACCATTTTGTGTTCCAAAATGGTGCCTCGCGCGCACGCTGCGGCATCAACAGGACCGGCAGCAGGCTGGTTGAAAGGCCCCGATGGGCTGGGTTCGGCCCGCGGGCTGTAGTTTGGGGACTCCTGGTATAAAGTGATCTCACATCCATGGACCCCAAAATGTCGTTCTCCCTTATCCTTAAAGGCATTATTTTGTTAACAAAATCTGTAATATATCAGATTGTATAGAGGGTATAAAAGGTTGCAAGAAATAATCCACAAATTGTGACAAAGGTTCCAGAATATATCTACAACCTGAAACAATAGGTCTACCAGGGAGAGGATATGTACCTTTATGAATTTTTGGTAGGGTGTAGAAAAGTGGGGTCTTGGGACTGGTTTTTATTAGATAGTTGCTTTCTTTTTCTTTAATATATCCCAGAGATAGACCTTCCTCCACTACTATTCTAATAATCCTAGCAATATCCTGAGAGGGATCTTTAGTGTGTGTTACATATGCAGAACTGTCAGCTAACTGGCAAAAAAAATTCTTCCTTTCAGTTCCTTAAGTAGCCTAATCTACTTAAACCATATACTACTACCATGAACTGATATAATTTGCTAACACAAGATTAAGTGGTCTATTTCAAATACCTTAGCACACCATGTAATGGGACACCATAGATTCCAGCTTGTGTGTAGCCCTCCCTTCTTTTCTACTTACACCCCTGTGAGGAGATAAAGAGCTTTTTGTTCTGATTGTAAATATCCATAGTTCTCTGTGATCTTGGACATCTCAGCGGCATTCAATACCATAGACCATGGTATCCTTCTGAAACACCTGAGGGAGTTAGGTATTGGGGGCACTGCTCTTCAGTGGTTCCAGTCCTACCTCTCGTGCAGATTCCAGATGGTGATGCTGGGGGATAGCGGTTCTTCGAAAAGAGAGTTGACATCTGGCATCCCTCAGGGCGCCATTTTATCCCCCATGTTGTTTAACATTTACATGAAGCCGCTGGGAGAGATCATCCAGAGACAAGAGGCACGATGTTATTAGTACGCTGATGACACCCAAAGTTACTTCTCTATGTCTCCATCTGCTGCAGTGACTAAGGATGGTATTACTCCTCTTGATGCCTGTCTTGAATTGGTAATGGGCTGGATGAGGGAAAACAAACTCAAATTGAATCCAGAAAAAACAGAGGTACTCACGATAGGTTCCCCAAGTCCGGGAAAGGAGCTTTGCCATCCAGTCCTGGACGGGGTCACACTTCCCCTAAAAGACAAAGTACGAAGTTTGGGAGTACTCCTGGATTCATCTTTACAGTTGTCATCTCAAGTGGATGTGATGGCCAGGAGTGCTTGGTATCAATTTTGGTTGATCCGCCAACTGCGTCCCTACCTGGACCGAAAGGACCTTGAAGCAGTAGTACTTGTCCTGGTAATTTCTTGTTTGGATTTCTGTAATGCGCTCTACATGGGGCTACCTCTGTACAACACTTGGAAGCTCCAATTGGTTCAAAATGCAACAGCCAGATTGGTCACCAGAACATCTAGGTTGGACCATATAACACCTGTATTAAAATCTCTTCATTGGTTGCCAATTAGCTTCCGGGCACAGTACAAAGTGTTGGTTATTACCTTTAAAGCCCTACATGGCTTGGGCCTGAGTTATTTGAAGGAACACCTCTCCCCACAATCCACCCCAGACTCTCAGAACATCTGGGAAGAAGTTAGTGGAACACCATAAAACTAGACTTACCATGACTTGCCAAAAATCATTTACGGCCGCAGCTCCCAAGTTGTGGAACAGCCTGCCGGAGGAGATCCATCTTATTACTACTCTAGAAGCCATCAAGAAGGCAATTAAGATGGAGCTCTTCCGGCGGGCCTATCCATCTGATCTTCCAGATTTTTAGACTCTTACAATGATTGGCTATTTTATTTTATTTTATCTTATTTTATTTTATTTTAATTTATTTTATTATATTGTATTATATTCTCTTAATCTATTATTATTGTTCTGATTTTTATTATTTTATTGTTTGTATTTTGTACATTGCATTCATTTTATTATGTAATCCCACCTCAATCCGTAGGGAGAGGTGGGAAATATAAATAAAACTTAATAATAATAATAATAATAATAATAATAATAATAATAATAATAATAATAATAATTTTTATTTATATACCGCCCTGTGGCAAGCCAATCCGGGAGGTGATTATTATTATTATTATTATTATTATTATTATTATTATTATTATTTTAAAACTGGCTTACTTGATCTGGATAAAAAATTTAAATCAGGCAGCATCCTGATAAGCTGGAAAACTCCTGGCTTCAAAAAGAGATGCACTGAGCACCCATGTCAGCGCAGATGAACCTGGGATGGATCTGAGTGGCAGATTTGGTGGCTAAATTCTTCTGAAAATATCAGGATGCTGCCCAATTTAAATTTTAATCCAGATCAGGTAAACCGGTTATGAAATGAATGTGATAAGCTTCTAATCCATGTAGAAATCTACCACTAAACATCTTTGAGAGGATCCATTTAGCGTCTGTTTAAAAATCTCCACTGAAGGAAATCCACCACCTTCCAAGGAGTGTCTTAACCATTCTTCGGGGGGGGGGGGGGGGTCTTAGTCTTTTAACAATCTTGGTCACCCATCTCTGGACACATCTTGCACTAGAACATTTGCAAGACCCTGTGGAGTAAGAATGAAAAAAATCAATTGGCTGGATATTGCCCCTCAAACTATCTTGTGCCCCTGAGATTCCCATATCCACAAAGCCCCTAGACACTCATCCCCCAAAAAACTACAAGGGGGTATAAATGTGAGGACCCCTGGACACGTGCTGCAGAACTTTCAAAAATGCCCCAAAATATCTGTAACCCACCCACCCCTCCACCACGTACACACAGAATTCAAAACCATTGATTGCAGGGTGTTATTTTCAGTCAAGTAAGCTTTAAAAAGTGGGGCCAGAGCAGTCATAGAGGGGAAAATATTGATCTCTGTATGCACTGGGATTGTCCGTCCCTGATTTAAAGTGTTCTCAACTTTTGTGACAGAAGAACCATACTGACGAAGAACAAAAGCAATATGCTCGGTAGGAGAACTTAATTATCATTGACAGTGGTGCTTGGCAGGAGTCCCAATACAGAAACAGAGCTTCACTTTTTAGGTGTTTCTCACTTCTTGAGTCAAAATCACCACCACCACTAGCACCACCATCATTGTTTCAGACTACTGCAGCCTGTGAAGAAACCAAAGTGGCCAAGGCTATCTTGATCTGTCAATCAGACCAGTTCTCTTTGAGGTTCAGTCAGATCAGTTGCTACAGACAGCTTTTTTCTCAAACCAACACTGATTGATAGCTTAACGGTCACACATGAGCACAATCACACAGAGAGAGACTCTTTCTTACTACCTGTCCTTTTCTCAAAAAATAAGTATGGATGTGTTCTGCCTGTATGACAAGAATTAGCCTGTCATACCAACCAAGGTTGCTGAAAACACCAGGAGGGGCTGTTTCCATCTCACATCACTGCTGTACAGTTAACAGCTTAGAAATGACACCCTCAGCAGCACTGAGGCCAATATGGTGTGGCAGAAACTTTCACCCACGAGGATTGCTGTTATTGCACCTCTATCAGTGAGCATCAGGGAAACAATAAACCTGACAATATCAGAATCTCTGTGGGAAAGGGAATGAAAGTTTCTCTCAGTTTTCCCCATAAATCCCAAATAGAATCATTACCCCACAGTGGCTAATAATAATAAGAGTGCTAAAACAATGGGAGTTTTTCCCTTGCCACCCAGGTGGTCACCAAGGAAGTTTTGAAATCTTGGTCGATTTCTCTTAAGATTGCACAAATCTATCATTTTCTTTGGAAAATGGAAGTAGGTACTTTGATCTTCTCTGGTGTGCAAAAGATGAGAAAGGGAAAGGAAGCACACATACCCAAGTTTCTCCATACTCACTCACAAAGTGAGAATCCCACATACGGGAAAATACTTAATATATTACAGGTCCCAGAACTCCCTAGCAAGCATGGCCAGTGGCTTCGATTTCTGTGGGAACCGTAAGTTCTATTAACTTCAGAATTGGACCATCCAGTAGTTTATGTACCAAGTTGCCATTTCCCAAAACATGCACCCGGTTAAGAAGTTTAAATCTGCCCTTTTTGATTTGTAGTTTTAGATACAACATTTGGGACTGGATATTCCAGTGGATAGTAACACCCTTGAAATATGTAGGTATTCTAACTGATATAACTACTTGATAGATTTGAGAGGGTATATCTACTCTGAACTCACCATATGGCTTTTGAAAAATTACTGAAGACTTAGAACAATGGAAGCCATTAACACTGCTTGACAGGAGAAAAAATATCCTTAAGATAAATAAGGATACTGATCTACTGGTACTCATGCCCTGAATCAGAGGTGGATAACTTCACGGTCCTTCATCCTGTCCATGCACCATTGCTGCAGCATCCACATTGTAGCTAAAAATGCAGTTCCACATTGCAGTTCCACATTGTAGCTAAAAATGTTTCTGACAATCTTTAGGGTAGTAGGGGCCAGGGGGACCCAAACTACCTGTTTGGTGATTTTACACTTTTTTTTACCTGATTTTTTAGGTAAAAAAAATAAAATTAAAAATGTGTCTGGTCTGGGGGGACTTTGGGGGACTCTGAGGTGGCTTTGAGGGCTAAAAAATGGGGACCCAGGGGTCCCATAGAGCCCCTAGGCTGGTTTTTTCAAACCCCTGCTCTAAATAGATTATATATCTGCTTTGCACATTTATAGTAAGAGCTTAACAGGGAAGAGACAAGCAAAATATATATATAAAAATCTGAATGTATGGTCATGAAGATCTGTGAGATTATAGGCCTTTGCAGACTGCCAGAAATAGTGCAAATTGAGTCCACTTTAAGGGTTAGGGTTAGGGAATCATGGGAACTGTATTTTATTGTGGCACCAGAGCTCTTTGACAGAGAAGGCTCAATGTCTCAGAAAAAAACCAACAATTCCCATTATTCCCTAGCACTAACCCTAACCCTTAAAGTGGAGTCAATTTGCACTATTTCTGGCAGTCTGCAAAGGCCCTATGTAAATTTCTAGACAGACATAACCTTCCTTTTTCCCTCTCCTTCTCTTTCTTTCTTTCTTTCTTTCTTTCTTTCTTTCTTTCTTTCTTTCTTTCTTTCTTTCCTTCCTTCCTTCCTTCCTTCCTTCCTTCCTTCCTTCCTTCCTTCCTTCTTTCCTTCCTTCCTTCCTTCCCTGTCTTTTGTTTCTTTTGTAGTTGTTTTGACTGTTTTGTATATTAGTATATCTGCTGAATTACATGTTGCAGGGTCAGTCACACTTGTACTCATGCTGAGGGTGAAGAATGAGTTGCAGATGTGTTGTTCGGGGTCATTTTTTTAAAAACCAACAAAACTTTAAATAGTTTTAAGGAGCAGGGAAACATGTGCCTTAGAAAGACATGAGGAAGTTTACACTGTGAATGAAAATTGAGTATCCCTATTTAATGATATTTAGAAAAGATTCAAAATGTTAATGCTTTGCAGTTTGGAATCACAATAGTGACTATCTGTGTGTATGGTATTCATTTAGCACTATTTATTGACAGCTTTTGATTTGTTGTTGTTGTATACCTCCAAGTCATTTCTGACTTATGGTGATCCTAGGGGAGCCTATCTTAGAGTTTTCTTGGCAAGTTTCTTCGGGGGGGGGGGGTTGCCGTTACCATCTTCTGAGGTCAGTAGCATCACTGGGGGGTGCGGGCTGCACCAGGTAACACTGCAGAAGGGGGGGTGACACCACAGAAAGGGGGTGATACCTGGTCGGTCCCCACTTCCTGCAGGAACTCTTTGAGGGTCTCCTTGGGGATTTACCAGCCATACCACCATTTTTCCAGGCATCAGGGGAGGTCTCTGGGCCTTGGGGGTGGGATCTCTGGCTTGGGCAGCTGGCAGACGGCCTTTTTCCCAGCCACGCTACTGTTTTCCCAGGCCTTGGGGGGAGGTCTCCAGGCCTTGGGGGTAGGGTCTCTGGCTTGGGTGGGCAGCAGGCAGCTGTTTTCATAGCCCACATGGCTGCTTTCCCCATGACCCCACCCGCAGAGGTCCCTCCAGAAGTCCTGCTTGGAAGCCACACACCCCAGAAGCCCCACTCCCCCATACCAGGTAACACTCCAGGTGGGGACGTCACTGTCTGAGGCTAAGAGATTGCTTAAAGTCAACCAGTGGGTTTCCATGGATGAGCCAGGATTCAAACCCTGGTCTCCCAGTGTCCTGGCCCAACACTCAAACCATTACATTATATCCTAAAATGAATTATGGAAATAGTTCAGATATAAAACTAAGAAGGAGTAACTGCCAAAGTTGAGGGGGTGTCACATGAGCTCCTACCAAGATCCTGGAGAATCACACACACCTACCCTGCACTCCTACTGATAATTTATTGTTCGCCCCAAACATTTTGAATCAAAACACATAACCCTCCCATCCAGACACTGGGAGTGGGGGTGATTTCACTTCATTTTGCCCCTTCCCCTGACAGTTTTAGGTGCAAGAGAGGCATTTATTTTATAAGTTAATAAATGGAAACACAACTTTGAATTTAAGTCCTTGTTAAATAAAGGCCTCTCCTGTGCCTAATGCAGCTCAACAGACTCAAAAACATGGCATCATTTTCTCTTGCATCTCCTGGGGTGTTTTGAGTCAGAAGAACATGCAGAGGGGAATGGGGAGGATTTTTGCCATGGTCCCAGAAGGGAGGAAGTCCAGTAACTCTATGCTGCCCACAAACCATGCTTTTTCCCTAATGTAAAAGGAAAAAAATATTCCAAATAAAAGTCTTCTGAAGTTTCAAAGCATTTTTTCTTCTATATTGTACTCTGTATAAAGCTGAAATATGCTAAACCAGGCCCTTATGATGCCTGGTACCATGGGCTACTTTGCCACATGCTAGGAACAAAAGAATGGGTGGGTGAAATATGGCCATCCAGATGTTTAATATCAACAGTCACCACCCCTCCCTATCTGCTACTTAGGTTAAGCAGCTGGGAATTGCACTCTAACAACATCTAGATTAGTGATGTCAGTACTCAACTATTTCATCCTCATACAGGAGAATGAATAATTAAAGTAGTTTTCCTTCTCTTGCAGAAGAAAAATATTCATTCACTGCATTCACAGTCAAACATCCTGAAGTCTTGCACAGGATTACACTATGCTTTCCATAGTGGTCAAATTTACAGATATAGCCATGTTAGTCTGTAGAATTAATATAGAGATTTTGTAGCACCTTTGAGACATTAGTCTACTTCTTCAGGTGCTTATGGTGGCACCAAATTAAAACACTAAATTAAAGCACCAAATTTAGTCAAATGAAATGGAAAATCCATCCACCTCTTCAAGAAACTTGCCCAGATACAGACAGATATCTTCTTTTTCAACAAGTGCAAGCAATGAGATGTCGTTCCTGGGGACCTACATGTGGAAGCCCTTTGCAAAACTATGTATCATGTAGAGCTCATGGGTTCTACTCATGCTGACTCGTTCTGCAGTAGCCAACATTCCTTTTCAGTTTTCTTCAGTTAAAGTTCTGCACTCTGTCCCTGGCTTCCATTCCACCATAAGCATCTAAAGAAGTAGACTTGACTGCCAGAAATAGTGCACATTAAATTGAGGCACTGCCCTGGCTCAGTGCTAGGGAGTCATGGGAACTGTATTTTTTTCTGGGACATTGAGCCTTCTCTGTCAGAGAGCTCTGGTGCCACAATATAGGGCTCCTTCTCCCCGCCGCCTCAGTCTTTGAATCGGCTGGCACTGGGATCGAAGCGATCCCAGCGCCAGCCCATTGAAAGACTGAGGCCGCCGGGAGAAGGAGGGCTCCTTCTCCCCGCTGCCTCAGTCTTTGAATCGGCTGGCGCTGGGATCGAAGCGATCCCAGCGCCAGCCCATTGAAAGACTGAGGCCGCCGGGAGAAGGAGGGCTCCTTCTCCCCACGGCCTCAGTCTTTGAATCGGCTGGCGCTGGGATCGAAGCGACCCCAGCGCCAGCCCATTGAAAGACTGAGGCCGCGGGGAGAAGGAGCCCTCTTTCCCCCCGCGACCTCAGTCTTTGAATGGGCTGGTGCTGGGATCGAAGCGATCCCAGCGCCAGCCCATTGAAAGACTGAGGCCGCCGGGAGAAGGAGCCCTCTTTCCCCCCGCGGCCTCAGTCTTTGAATGGGCTGGCGCTGGGATCGCTTCAATCCCAGCGCCAGCCCATTGAAAGACTGAGGCCGCGGGGAGAAGGAGCCCTCCTTCTCCCCGCGGCCTCAGTCTTTCAATGGGCTGGCGCTGGGATCGCTTCGATCCCAGCGCCAGCCCAATCAAAGACTGAGGCTGCGGGGGGGAGGAGCCCTCCTTCTCCCGGCGGCCTCAGTCTTTCAATGGGCTGGCGCTGGGCTCCTTCTCCCCGCAGCCTCAGTCTTTCAGTGGGCTGGCGCTGGGATCGGAGAACTTCTCCGATCCCAGCACCAGCCCATTGAACTGAGTTTGCGGGGGGAAGGAGGGCTCCTTCTCCCCGCGGCCTCAGTCTTTGAATCGGCTGGCATTCAAAGACTGAGGTCGCGGGGGGAAGGAGCCCTCCTTCCCCCCGCGAACTCAGTTCAATGGGCTGGTGCTGGGATCGGAGAAGTTCTCCTATCCCAGCACCAGCCCATTGAACAACCGGCCTCCGGCTAATGGGAGGAATCCTTTTTTTTTGGATTTTCTTCCTTTAAAATTGGGTGCACCTTATATGCCGGAGCGCCTTATATGGCGAAAAATACGGTAGTTAAGTATGGGCCTTTGCAGACGGGCGGCTCTGGGCTGCCCTGGGAAGTGGTGAATTGAGACTGCGGCAGCCCCACACCACAGCCTCAATCCTACCTTTTGCTGCCCTGAAATAAGTGGCAAAATGCTGCTCCTTTTAGGGGTGGGAAAAGGCTGCCCTAAGAGCCTGCATGCAGCTCTTCCTTGCCCTTTTTGGTGCAGAGTGTCAGAACGCTGTGCTGAGAGGGTGTCAGGATGGCATCGGTGTGGGGTTGGGGTGACTGGCATGTGGCTAGCCCTTTGGGCCAGTCTGCAGATGCCCTATATCTAACTAATCAGCTGATACAGTATACTGCAACACACTCTCTGTGGGGCTGCCTTTGGGAACTGTTTGGAAACGTCAGTGGGCCCAAAATGCTGTGGCCAAAATGCAGCAGTTATAGGGAGCATATAACTCCCTTGTTGAAACAGCTCCACAGGCTACCGGTTTGTTTCTGGGCACAATTCAAAGTGCTGGCCATTATGTATAATGCCCTATATGGCTTACATCCAAATTATTTGAAGAACTGTATCTCCTGTTATGAACCTGCCAGAACACTAAGATCTTCAGGGGAAGGCTTTCTCTTGGTCTCACCATCACAGGCTTGCTTGGTGAGGACACAAGAAAGAGACTTCTTGGTGGCTGCTCCCACCCTCTGGAATGCCCTTCCTTGGGAGGCTAGACTAACCCGCTCCCTACTTTCTTTTAATTGACAAGCTAAGACATTTTTATTTAAACAGATGTTATATATGGAATGCAGTGGCTTAGTGGTTAAGATGCCAGTTCTGATGATCGAAAGATCAGAAGGTTGGCAGTTCGAGGCCCGAGTGCTGCATGATGGGATGAGCTCCTGTCACCAGTCCCAGCATCTGTCAGCCTAGCAGTTCGAAAGCATGCAAATGCAAATAGATAGATACCACCTATCAGTAGGAAGGTAACAGCATTCAGTGCAGTCATGCTGTCCACATGACCACCAGAGCAGTTCTTGGACAACCTTGACTCTTTGGCTTAGAAATAGAGATGAGCACCGCCCCCTACTGTTCGTTATGACTAGACATTCACGTCAAGGGACTACTTTACCTTTACCTTTTGATATATAGCAATAGCATTTACATTTCTGTATTACTCCATATTGAACTAAAGCACTCTCTAAGCGGTTTACAATCTGTAAGCCAATTGCCCTCAACAAGCTGGGTACTCATTTTACCGATCTATGAAAGGATGGAAAGTTGAGTCAACCTTGGAGCTCTGCCTGGGATCGAACTCACAACATTGTGGCTGCAGTACTGGCTTTAACTGCTTCGCCACTAGGGCAATCATTTCAGAGTGGTTTTTAAGGAGAAGGGGTATTGTAAAAAAGGCAAAGGTATTGTCAAGTCATGTCTGACCATAGGGGGTGGTGCTCATCTCCGTTACTAAGCCGAACAGCCTAGTAACTCAGAGACTACTCTGTCAAAGACTACTCTGTGATCATGTGGCCAGCATGACTGCACAGAATGCTGTTTCCCTTCCCAGCAAAGTGGTACCTATTTATCAACTTGCATTTGCATGCTTTCAAACTGCTAAGTTGGCAGAAGCTGAGACTAGTGACAGGAGCTCACCCCATCACACAGCACTCGGGCCTCGAACTGCCAACC
The DNA here is from genome assembly GCA_026167975.1 of Phrynosoma blainvillii. NCBI lineage: Eukaryota > Metazoa > Chordata > Lepidosauria > Squamata > Phrynosomatidae > Phrynosoma > Phrynosoma blainvillii. The sequence goes on from JANUYF010000002.1 coordinate 24,512,591, forward strand.
TGCCAATCTTGCAATCAACAGAGTCAGTATCTTAACCACTCGAGCCACCACACTTTTTAACCTTTGTTTATTTTTATGTGATTTTATGCTGTTCTTAGATTATTTTAATTGTTTTAAATTTTATTGTAATTTTTAAAAATGTTTTTATCTGTGGGCCACCTTGGGTCCCTTCTAGGAGAAAGGAAGCATACAAATGAAATAAATAAATAAACAAATAAATAAAACTGCCCATTATTTTCATCCCAAATCCAGATGGATACATTTTGCCCACCCAACGTATACACATACAAAGCCCAACGTATACAAAGAGTAACTTATACACAGAAGAACAGGCCCAACTTATACACAGAAGTTGTTTATACCCCAAATTGTAGATACACGAGATTTGAACAAATCAAATGTCTTTAGTAACATCTGCATGGTTTAGTGGTTTGAGCATTTACCTGGAGACCAGGGTTTGAATCCCCATTCAGCCATGGAAACCCACTGGTTGACCCTAGGCAAGTCATACTCTCTCAGCCTGTGAGGAAGGCCAAGGCAAACTCCCAAGAAAACCTCATGATAGGTTCACTTTAAGGTCTCCAATAGCTTGGACACGTCAACATTGTTAGCACCCCCCAAATCAATAAAAATGGCCTTCATCCAAGGTAGGGTTGCATCATATACTGCCTAATGTCAGTATTTCTAATTTCCATGTTCAATAGAGGTAAACAAATGACAACAAAATACCACCTTCACCAAACATTTTCAAGGCTTAGGGCCTTTACAGACCACCAGAAATAATGCAGCTTGAGTCCACTTTAACTGCCCTGGCTCAGTGCTAGAGAATCGTGGGGATTGTAGTTTTTTTCTGAGATATTGAGCCTTCTCTGTCAGAGAGGTCTGGTGCCACAATAAACTGCAATTCCCATGATTCCCTAGCACTGAGCCAGGGCAGTTAAAGTGGACTCAAGCTGCATTATTTTTGACAGTCTGTAAAGGCCCCTACTCACTTTTTTTGGAATACTGTTTTGATACTAATTTCCTCTCTTCCTCTCCTCATATTGAAAACATTTTTCTCAGCACAATTTCACTACTTTCCTATCATGTTTTTTTGTTGTTTTTTTTTGTCATCACAGCCCACTGGATTTAGTAGCATTTAGTAGCAATGGCTTGCAGTGTCAAGCCACATAATTTAGTTTACAGATATGCATAGCACTGCTTCTTCACATGCAGTTAAAAAGGATGTAGGCACCATCACTTGAATTGCCACAGCCCAATGAATTAAATGACACTGAGGACAAATGAGGACAATGAGGGCAAAGAAAAGGGAAAACAGCACAGAGAAAAATGAGCTGAGAACAATGCAAAGGTATTCAGGGAGTACTGAAAGTGATCATAGAAAGAGGCCCTTTTCAATGCACCCAAAAAGAAGAGCAAAGGAAAGTGTGTGGTTCACCTCAGTGCCTTTGAAAGAGAGAGAAACACGTGCTTTTAACTCCCATACACATATTGGGACATGTTGTGCTTACAAAACAACGTTTTCAGGACAACACCTGTACAGTGTATGCATTTTGAAAACAATGTATCATTCATGGGTTTTATTTTAAAGAAATGTAAATCATTCTGGGGGTGGACAAGCATTGTATCTTCACTGGGAGGAATGCAAGCAAAATGGTATATTTGGGATACATTTCAACATGCGCTCAATGGTGGTTAGATTGGAACACAGGAATGTGACAATTGTACTCATGTATTTTTCAATTAATGGTTCTTTTCTTCTGTTCTTCTCATATTCTTCTCCCATCATCCTTACTGCCATACATTTAACCCATTGTGATGTGTAACTCACTGGCGGCTGTCTTGTTTCTTTATTTGAGTATGCATTTCTTTATTTTGATTTTAATTTTGTGGTATGCTCATTTTTTGGTGGCTTTTGTGATCCAGATCCCATTGACCCATTAGAAGTTGATTTTTATCCTTTGCTTGATGATTTCCCTACCTCGGTCCCAGATATCTCCACCCCCATGCTCCCACCAGTAGGTGTCCAGGCTGTGGCACTAACCCATGATGCAGTGAGAGTCAGCTGGGCAGACAACTCTGTCCCCAAGAATCAAAAGACAACTGAGGTTCGATTTTACACCGTCCGATGGAGAACCAGTTATTCAACAAGTGCAAAATACAAGGTGAGGTTTTTAAATACATTCTTTGCTCCATGTCCGTGTTATGGGCAAGAATATCACAATCTGAGAAAAACATGAAACATCATGCCATAGAATGATTGGTGTAGGACAGGGATGGGTAGATGTGGCCTGCCGGATGTTGTATGGTTTGTTATTTTTATCTTTAAGTTGATTACAACTCATTGTGACCCTATGAATGAGAGACTTCCAAGTTGCCCTATCCGCAACTGCCCTTCTCAGCTCTTGCAGATTTATGGGTGTGGTTTCTCTCATTGAGTCTATCCATCTGTTATATGATCTTATTCTTTTCCTATAATTTTACCGAGCATTATTGTCTTTTCTAGTGAGTTGAGTCTTTTCTTCTCATGATTGTATTTTGGCCATATACAGCAACCTCAGTTTAGGGCCGAAAAAGACAGACTGAAAAGGGTGGATTGGGGCCACCTCAGAGATGGTCACCTCAGAGCCATGTCAACCACATGCCATGGCCCCAATCTGCCCTGACTCCAGCCCAAATAGGAGCAGAAAAGATTTACTCCTATTTGCACTGATAAAGGTCCTCCTTTGGCAGCCCTGCCACAGCCCCAGAGTGTCTTCTTGATGCTCTAGCAGCATGTTGTATGTAAATGCCGTGCCTCCAGAGTGTCTTGAAGCCACCCCCATGTAATCAGCCAGGGAAACCTCCAGATGTCCTGGGGACATGTGGCGTGTAAATGCCATGCTCCCAAGTAGCTCAGAAGTTTGCTTTACTGGGCCATATGTTTTGACCCTTAGTCATCTTTCCTTCTAGGGTGAATTGAGGCCTATAATTCTCAGCATTCCTCACCACTGACTATACTGGTTACAACTTGGAGGAGTTGCAGTTTGAACATCTGGAGAGCCAAAGTGCCTATTTCTGGCCTGGGACACTGTGATGCTGCAACATTCTTTCATTCATTCATTTGTTTTATAGCCCACTTTTCTCCCAATAAAGGACAAGCAGCTTACAATAGAAGTTAAAACAAAAAAGGTAGAGCAATGTATTTAAAAAAGCATTGCACAATCCAATTAAAACACAAATTTTAAAACATTAATTTAAAGCAATTCAAAAGATATTTTAAAAAATCAGTTACTCATAAAACAGTGCATTCATTGTATATTCTTCTATCCCAAATAGTTAGAATGGCTTATCCTGTGTAAATAAGGAGGCATTTGCTTGGTGGTGAAAAGGGAATGAAGAAGGGATGAGCTAAGGGCCTTTGCAGACTGCCAGAAATAGTGCAAATTGAGTCCACTTTAACTGCCCTGACAGTGCTGAGGAATCATGGAAACTGTAGTTTATTGTGGCACCAGAGCTCTCTGACAGAGAAGACTCAATGTCTCAGAAAAAAATACAATTCCCATGTTTCCCTAGCACTGAGCCAGGGCAGTTAAAGTGGACTCAATTTGCACTATTTCTAGCAGTCTGCAAAGGCCCTTAGCCTCCCTTGGCAAAGGTATCCATATTCTAGAAGCAGTCACCAAGAAGGATTTCTTCCATGTCCCCACCAGATGAGCATCTGAAGATGGTAGGATGAAGAGAAAGATCATAGGACTCAACAAATACTGTAAGACTTTGGGTGGGTTTACACTGACCAGAATACTTGGGGCTGCCCTAGGAGTATTCTGGCCCCTAATTCTCCCCATATTTGCTCCTCCATGATCTCTTTCACTATGGATTTTTGGCTCTCGCAGCAAATGATGGATGGCTACCTTCCCACACAGTCCCCGTTCACCCCGCTGTGCAACTACTCAGGTCAGAACAAGTTGCTCAGCCATGCTATCAATGCTGGGCACCTCAGTCTGACTTCAGATTTACTCATACCACAATAGTGGTGCTGGGCAGCTCATGATGACTGTCACTGAAGGCAACCAACAATCTCTCTGAGAAGAGAGCTGAAACCCTGCAACAAAAGATGAATTATTTAAATGCAGGTAAGGAGACGGAAGCTCTGCATCAGGTGCAGGAATCATAAAGACAATCCACACCCAATTTGGAGTTTGGCCTTTCGTCATGTAAACAGGTCACAGTGAGCCCAGGAAAATTCTGGGTAATTTGTCCATGTAGACAAGCCCTTGAGAGGAAGTGGATGGAAACCACTGAGTACTGAATGACTGCTCAGAATATATTTTAAAAATTGAAAATATTGAAACATCATCAGACGTTGGCCATTCAACTGTTTGACACATATACTTGCCTGGAAGTGGAGTTGAAGATGAATAGAAGGAAAAAAGTGTGTGACACAGCCTGTGCATTTCTGGCAGTATTCCCTCTCTTCTGAAGCCAGGTATTAGGACTTTGGCTTGGCTTGCTGGCTTCTTTTGATTTCTAGAAAAGTACAAATGAGTAGTATTATGTACTGCCATTCAAACTGAAACATTCTCAGTGAGGGTCAGAAGAAAATGTCTGTTCAAAGCAACATAAAAATAGACTGAAAACCTTACATCTAAAAGCCAACAGCAACCAAATGTCAGCTTCCAGATTATTTGTAAAATAGCCAGAACTTGCAACTAAATTGCCCTTCTACACTGGCAGGATATGATATTTCATAGTTGGCAGAAACCACGGGGGGGGGGGGGACCTGTTTCTAATTAATAACATCTGAAAATAATGTACCCAATGGAGGCCATCCTCAAGCCAGGTTTGACTGTCAGGATGCCTGGTACCATGCTCCATCTGTCAAAATGTTGACTGCTATGGTTAATATTTTGGTATCATGACATGGGACTGAATATTAAATTAGTGAAGCAATATCAAAATGGCCCAACTTGTATGCAGGTCTTGTTCCTGATGAACTGTGAAATATACAGATAAATTTAAATCCCCCATGAGTATGCACCAAAAATGGGAGGGGGAAAACTAATGCATATGTCTATGACCAAATCTCTGGTATTCAGTTCCAAACAACACCACACAGATGGAAACAGAATGCTCTTGGGTAATTGTACCACCCCTAGTCTAATAAAGGGTCATCACTGTGTGAACACTATCTGCTGAATGTTTTCCCCACTTTCTGTGATCTGTATGCATTTCTATAGCAATAACTGTGCCTACACTGTCTTGTGAAGCAAAGGGGGCATTAAGTTGACCTTTAAATTAAAGCTCCTACAGATACAAGATGTTACAAGTTGTATCTAAGAAAACCCTTCTGTTTGCAGAAAGGATTTTCAATGAATCAAAGTCTTTGTCCATGTAAGAGGACCATTTTCTACTTCATTCTGCACATTCATGAGTCCCTGAAAAACTATCTGAACAGCATTATTCAGAAACACTGTAGGACAGGAAGCTGCTCAAGAGAATGGTGAATTGGCATATGTTACTTTATTTCACCCATCCACCTTTCTTATCAGAATCTTCTGCTAGATCAATGACCCTTTGGCATACAGAAGGGATTGTGTCCAGTTAGGTCAATTTGTCTGATGAACAGCTCTGAGCTATTGCTGGTATTTAATAGTTTTTTTAAATTGCAAAAGCATTTGTGAAAAATCCTTGTACAACTGTTCGCACAGTCTCTCATGCACTTGCTTTGCACAATCCCTTGCATGAAGTTACAATCTAGCACAACAGCACTAGAAAGATTTTCCTCTCTGAGACTTGTAAATTTAGATTTAGCCTAAAGACTCTTCCCATTTGTAGAAAGACAATATTGGCTACAACATGTTTAAGGTTGAAATATATCTGGCGGTACTTAATATGCAGAGTATACTCAACAGCATATATTTCCAGTTACAGTTAGGACTGACAGGGTGAAAACTGAAGATGGCTCCTGTACCTTCAATGGTTGTGTGCAGGGGCACCATTAGGGATGTGTGGGGATCACAAACTGCACCAGTGACATCCCAGGGGGGTGTAGATCTGGTGGGGCAGTAACCTGGTAGGACTGGCATGGCTGCTAGGTGAGTGATAAAAGGCATTGTCTCCCTTTCTTACTTGCCCAGTAGCCAGACCAAAACTGCATTGTTCCCCATTAGCTGCTGCCACTGATGGCGGGTATGGTGCCTTCCATTCAGAATCTGGTGCAGCTGCTGGGCAAGCAGTGGTGCCAAACCATGAACTGGCCATCCAGAAGCTGCATCACCAGGCTGCTTTTGGGTAGAGTGATGCCTTCTGTTCTGAGCCTGGAAAGGCAGCAGGAGGAAGGGATGGCAGGGCAATCTGTGCTGCCCCCTACATCCCTTTCCAGCCTGCACCAGGTGACACCAATCTCAGTGATGCCACTGGTTGTGTCGAAGTCAGGGCTTCAGCAGGTAACAAGCAACATTTGCTTAAATTTCTTGTTCTATGCAGTCATTAAAGGTATAGGAGCTACCTCCATTTTTTTTACTCACACAAGTCTAGGGGTGAACATAGAAGCGAAACATGTGAAAGGGGATGATGATGGAATAGACACAGTGTCCCTGCATATTCATGTACATAAATTCTTAAGTGTCCACACATTTTGCACTTCTGCAGAATCAGGGCTGCGAGTTACTCTCATGCATGCTCCCAACATTTTAAAAAAGCTGCTCCTCAGTAGGCAAAAAAGGGGTAGATTAATTGTGTTTTTATCAGGGGAAAATATCAAAGGGGAGAGGCCCTGGTAAATAGCAACAATGTGATCATCTGATATTTGCATAACCTTTGAGATATCCTCTGTAGTTTTCATGGAGTTTTCAACACAAGTGATTTATTAAGAAAAAAAATGCAGCCCCTCAGCCTGACAGAAAAACAGGCAAAGAGAACAATCTGATAATTTAGCCTTCACCTTGTCAAACCCCCATTTGTAGAACATTGGAGAAAGAATGAGCCAGTCACACACACACCCCATTCATCTCAAAAGGATGTTATCCTCAAAGTGTCTTTGGTGCCCTTGAAATGCTAATGCTTTGTATCAAGGAAGGCAATATCAAACAAGCAAGTGGTTCAGATCAATGATCTTCGCCTTTCATAAAAGCAAGTGGTGCACCTCTTATCTCTGCCCAAAGCTTGATGTTGTTTTGAACAGGCCGTATGCCTCTGTTCCTTATTGGTGACATAGTTCCATTTTCTCCATCCCAACAGTAGCACCATATCCTCATGCCAGACATCAGCAGTCTTCTCAGCAGGTTCCAAAATTCAGCCTTAACCCATCCAATTTGTAATTCTTTTTTTTAAAAAAAAAAATATTTCTTTGTTTCTGTTGAAAGTATCTATTTCTCCCTTTTCAGCTCATGAGGTTGAACCCAAAGTGGTACAAGCCAAAGAGGTACATGGCAAAAAAGACAAAAAACATTCCTTTAAAAAATATGTTTAAAAGATTTTTAAAATTAGGTTTAAAAGCCAACATTTTAAAGGAGTTGCAAACAACTGTAAAATCAGATATCATCATCATCTTATTGTTATTAATACCCTATTTTTTTCTCTCCAAAATTGAAACTCAAGGTAGTTTGCAAGTTAAAACAAGTACAATTGTTAAAAACACACAAAGGTCAACATTACATAGAATTAAAATAGTCACAATAGTAAAAGAAATCTAAAAAAAATACACTTAAAAAGAAGTGAAAGCTGTTTTAAAAGAGTTCAGTAAAAACAATGTCACACCCTCTTTTTTTTTTTTTAAAAAAAATTTCTTTACAAGCCTTCAGTGCTGAAAGGTTTCATAATGAAAAAAGACTTTGCATGCCAAAAGAAGGACAAGAAGGTGGAAGTCATTCTGGCAGTGGCACCAGTAGAGGGATGCAGGGAGTGCTTCCTACACCAGGTGACACCTCAGAAGACTGTGGGGTGTTTTGCTTCTATGGTTGCCCTATCTTCTCCATTGCCTTGGCTCTCTCCGTGAGGACGAATTCAAGGCACCAGAAGAGGAAGAATGGCAGCACATGCCCCTTTCATCCCCTCCAACTACCTCAGTTGCCAAGTAGCAGCCCTGGCAGCCCTGGATGGGCAGTAGCTGGGTGAGCAAGTGAGGCAGAGAGAGAAGATGGAAGAAGAGCATATTAGGCCACTGACACCTGGCAACCCTTTCTGGGTCTAGCCAGGCTAAGAAACTTTGTGAGCATTCTTTACAGACCTAGAATATACACTGAGAGTTGTTATCCAAAAAAAGTAATTTTCCAAGCCCTTCTCTGAAACCTAGAGGGAATATATACATAGGCATCAGGACTAGGAGCCATTGATAACATTGAGGCTCAGGTCCAAAACCCACAGAAGAAATAATCCAGTTTGAGACTGCTGTTACTGCCCTGACTTAGTGCTAGGGAAATCTGGAAATTGTAGTTTGTTGTGGAACTATAGCTCTCTGACAGAGAAGGCAAAATATCTCACAAAACTGCAGTTCCCAGAATTCTGTAGCACTAAGCCAGGGCAGTTAAACTGGTCTCAAATTGAGTTATTTCTACAGTGTGTTTTGGACCATAGTGAGATATAGAAAAGGTTATCTGGGACTGGAATTTCACTGAGTATTTCCCATTAATTTTTGAATTTATCTCCCCTTTCTAAGGTTAAGATTTTTACTACTACTACTACTACTAATAATAATAATAATAATAATAAATGTTTTTATCTTTATGATTCCCTGCTTTGAAGTGGGATTGCAGATGTCCAAGACCCCTTGAAAATGTGGATATTTTCCAAAACACATACACAGTTGTTTCATAATCCTCTGCAGCAGTGATAGCATCACATAGTTTCAATCCTCTACTGCTGTTTTTTTTTTTTTTTGGCTGTGCTTTTTTGAAATTGACTTTAAGATAAAAACTTACCATGCTCAAGTGATTCCTTAATACAGGCTTAAATAAAACACAGATGAGGAAAAACACAACATTACCCAAGTCTCTATATGCCCATTAGTACCCTGTTATTTACCTGTGCTTAACAGACTTCTGTCAACAATACGAATAATACATTTTCCTCTGTAAAATGAGTGAAGCAAAAGCAGACATTTGGTGAAGCCAAAGCACATACAAACATAAGACATTAAATTCAGAACTTTTTAAAAAATATATGTAAGAACATAAGTACATATTTACTCAAGAGGCAGTGGACGTGTTTTCAATCACCTGATTAAATATGCAAGAACAGAGCTCAAAATGTCCTTGTTGGGAAAGAATGAGCAAATCAATCAGGATTCTTTGAAATATGTTTTCTGAGCTACTTGTTCCATAAAGTGAATCTTATGGGTCTCAAATAGGCTTTAGGACAATGTCTAAATAGGTTATGCAAAACAAAACAGGCAAATAAACCCCACCTCCTGTTCATCCCTTAAAGGGCATGTAATATAGTGATTTAACTTTGAGCCCTTAATGCAATGATTTTAAAAAAGCTGAATAACTAATCTGAAATCCCACCACCCCTAACCAAGCTTGCCATCCAGTTTCTAGATGGGATATTTCAGCAATTGAGAGGGATGCATACAAGAGCCAAACTATCAAAACAAGCCTAAAACTATTGCAAGAAACATGTTCTCTCTCCTGCTACTAGATGTTGTTTTTTCTCCCCAAAGATATTTCTATTCCTCTTTAAACACAGGAATAGGTAATGGCACATCTTTTCATTGCCTTCACATTTATAATATCTTCCCTGAAGTCAACACAGAGTAAGGGTAGGAAAGGATAACAATATTTTATGCCCTCACTCTGATGCCAAGTTTTGGCAAGAGGTTGCTCTGTTTTGGGAAACTTTTCATCACAAAATTCTGTCTTTCTGTCACAAAATTCCAGCTGAAGGGAAAATGATTGCAACAGTTATGTTTCAAAGATATAACCATGTTAGGGCCTCGGCAGACAACTAATAAAGTCATCTCCGAGGCAGGGAAGAGGAGGGGCAGCCGCACGATCTGCGCCCCTTCCTCCTCCCGAGGTTGCCCTTGGAGCTGCCGGCCCTCCGCACGGCCGGCGCGCCGAGGGCAACCTCCCGCCGCAGCGTCTGCACATGCTGCAGCGGAAAAGTGAGGGAAAGTGCGCCCTACGCGTTTAGGGCGCACTTTCCCTGACTTCTGAAAGGAGCGCCAATTTAGTGCTCCTTTCAGGGACGCCGCCGGTGCACCGCGGTGCGGCTGCCGTGGTCCCGCGGCGCACCGTCCCAGGGCGTCCTGGACGCCCTGGTCTGCTTCCCCCCTTACTCTGTAGAATCAGTATGTAAAGAGATCTTGTAGCACCTTTGAGACTAGCTGAAAGAATGAAGTTGGCAACATAAGCTTTCATAGATTAAAGTCTATTTCCTCAGATGCATTTGCAAATGCATCAGAGGAAGTAGATTTTATTCTACAAAAGCTCATGCTGCCAACAGTCTCAAAGGTGCTACAAGATTTTTCTACAAACTGTTATGCTTACAGCTCATAGTAACACTTTTGAGTACACATGGTGCTTTAAGCAAAAGGAGAGGAAGGAGGAGGAAGTGTGGGGATATCCAATGCAAATTAATCTTCTTTATTATTATAATTTTATTTACTAGGACAGAAGGTCCCTAGACAGTGTGCCCATGCCCACCATGTCCTTTTCATGCATAAGCTCTGCATGGTTTTAAATGCTTGACAAGGGCTTTTTAAAAGAAATGGCAGTGTATGCATTTGATCACTTTTTTTGGAAATGAAAGAATGGTTGTATTTTATTCTTTTAATCATTTTATCACAAGTTGCCTCACTAAGTGCAATGTGGATTCTCAGACATGTTAAATAAAACCAGTCAAGTGGTAAAAACAGCTGCAGATGATTTGATGAGGGGGAAAGATGAAGAGGTCAATTAACAAGTTTTATGGGAATGGTGGGTTTTAAAGAAGAAAGGAAGAAAAGTAATCCCCTGCCCAAAACTTGTCATTTGATATCATGAATTTCCTTTACACTTACTCTGTTCATTCTTGTTTTCTTCTCCTTTTATAGTCAGCAGACACAACAGCCTTGAGTCATACAGTATCGGGTCTTAAGCCCAATACCATGTATGAGTTCTCTGTTATGGTCACGAAAGGTCGAAGGTCAAGCACATGGAGTATGACAGCTCATGCCACTACATATGAAGCAGGTACAGGAGGTTTGCATTTCAAGGTTGTCGCATTTGACTTTTATTTTAATTGCTTTTTTTATTGGCAGCACAGATTATGCATCATTTTTTCTACCACCTTGTAACTAGCATGCGTGTGTGTGTGTGTGTGTGTGTGTGTATATATATATAGGTATTAAAAGCAACTGGGCATCTCACTCTGCAGTTCTGGCTCAAAGCCAGGTTGTTACACTTTAATGAATGCAAGGCTTACACTACTGTGTTGCAATAATAATAATAATAATAATAATAAAATTTATTTATATCCCGCCCCTTTGCAAACAATCGGGGCAGCTAATGGCAATAAAATATATAGCTGACAATAAAATCTAATTCCCAAAAAATTATTAAATCAACATAATTAAAACATACATTAAAACTCAACAGTTAATTAAAACTAATCATAGTGTAGGAGTGATTCTAGATACATATCAAACTGGAAGCCTAAAAAGGGGATTCCTAAGGGGATTCCTGAGGCCGGGATTATCTATCGCTAAAGGCCTGCTGAAAGAGATTCATCTTGACGGCTTTTTTAAAGCTGTCTAAAGATGTCAATTGACGGATCTCATCCGGCAGGCCATTCCACAGTCTGGGGGCGACAACCGAGAAAGCCCTCTGGGAGGTAGCCGCAAGCCTAGTTCTTTGTGGTTGCAGTAAATTCCTCCCAGAGGACCGGAGCACTCGCGGAGGATTATATGGGAGGAGGCGGTCCCTGAGATAGTTTGGACCCAAGCTATTTAGGGCTTTAAAGGTGATAACCAACACCTTGTACTGGGCCCGGAAACTTATAGGCAGCCAGTGGAGGGACCTTAAAACTGGGGTAATGTGGTCCCTCCTAGATGTTCCAGACACTAATCTGGCTGCCATATTCTGTACTAACTGTAGTTTCCAAACTAAGCACGAGGGTAGCCCCATGTAGAGCACATTACAGAAATCTAGACGTGAGGTTACCTGTGCGTGCACAACAGTCTCAAGATCCCTTACTTCCAGAAAGGGGCGCAGCTGGCGTATCAGCCAAAGCAGATAACAGGCGCTCCTGACTGTTGCATTTACCTGATTTGTCATCAGGAGCGACGAGTCAAGGAGCACCCCCAGACTGCAAACACAGTCACTGGAGGAGAGTGTGACCCCATCCAGGACTGGCAATTGCAACCCAATTCTTGGTTTTGGGGCCGCTACCGTGAGCACCTCCGTCTTGTCTGGATTCAGTTTCAATCTGTTTTTCCTCATCCAGCCCATTACTGCCTGAAGACATTCATTGAGAGTAGAGATGCCATTGGAATTCGAGGCCGACGAACGAGATATGGAGAAATAGATCTGGGTGTCATCCGCATATTGGTAACACCCAGCTCCATAACTCCGAATAATCTCACCCAGCGGCTTCATATAGATATTAAATAACGTCAGGGACAGAATAGCGCCCTGTGGAACGCCACAGGTGAGCTCCCTTTTACTGGAGCTGCTGTCCCCGAGCAGCACCCTCTGGGACCTGCCCGAGAGGAAGGACTGGAACCATTGCAAGGCAGTGCCCCCGATACCTAACCCCCTCAGTCGATCCAAGAGGATGCTGTTATCTATTGTATCAAAAGCCGCTGAGAGGTCTAGGAGCACCAACAGGGTCACACTACCCCTGTTGATGCCCAGACGCAGATCATCGGTCAAGGCGACCATGGCTGTTTCAACTCCAAAGCCTGTCCTGAAGCCAGTTTAAAATGGGTCTAGATAATTGGTTTCATCCAAGACAGCTTGGAGTTGAAGAGCAGCCTTGCTCAGAAATGGTAGTAAAGAGACTGGCCTGTAATTATTCATGTCCAGAGGATCCAGGGACGGTTTCTTCAGAAGTGGTCTGACCACCACTTCCTTCAAACAGGATAGGATATGTCCCTCCCTGAAGGATGCATTGATAATATCCATAAGGAGCCTCCTCAGTGCATCCCCCCCCCCCCGGACAGCCAGCCAAGATGGGCAAGGGTCGAGAGGGCAAGTTGTTTTCCTCACACTACCAAGGAGCTTGTCCATGTCATCGGTACTCACAGATTGCAGCTGATCCAGTATAATTACATTGGCGGAGTCTCTGGACACCTCGTCCATTGTTTCTGTAACAATGCTGGCATCCAAGTCGGCTCTTATCTGAGAGATTTTACCTGCAAAGAAGTCGTTAAATGTGTCACAGCAGGCCGCTGTTTGGTTAAGCAAGGGATTTGGCATAGGAGGTACCTGCGTCAGCTCCCTCACCACCCTAAACAGCTCTGCTGGACGAGACTCTGCAGACGCAATACGTGCAGAGGAGAAGGCTCTCTGCGCTGCACGTATTGCCTTCCGATAGGACCAAAGAAAGTTCCTATGGCGAGTTCTGTCGGATAAGAGTCGAGTCTTCCACCACCTGCGTTCTAGTCGTTGTCCAACCCGCTTCATTGTCCTAAGCTCTGGTGTATACCATGGCTTACGATTTGAAGCAGAATGGCAAGGACGCTTAGGAGCGATCGTGTCAATTGCTCTGGTGAGATCGGTATTCCAAGTATTAACCAGAGCATTGACAGGATCACTGGCATTCCCAACCATTAAACCCTCCAAGGCATTCTGGAATCCGACTGGTTCCATTAGCCTTCGAGGGCGGACCATTCTAATAGGTCCACCACCCCCTGTGGGGCAGATGTCGGCTCTGAGTTCAGTCTTGACCAGGAAATGATCAGTCCATGACAATGTGGAGGTACTAATAACCTCCGCCCATGGATATTCTTGTTCCCTACTAAAGACCGCATTGAGTGTATGACCTGCACAATGTGTGGGCCCACGGACCAATTGGGATAGGCCCATGTTTGTCATGGTCTCCATGAACTCCCGAGCCGCACCTGTTAAACTGGCTTCGAGCAGAATGTTGAAGTCCCCCAAAAATAAAAGCCTGGGGGACTCCAGCAGCAGCTCTGAGACCAGCTGTGTCAGCTCGGTTAGGGAGTCTGCTAGACAACGGGGTGGTTGGTAGACTAGCAGAATCCCCAAACTATCCCTGGTCTTCAGGCTCAGGTACATGCACTCGAAGTGGGCTGTGTTCTGGACAGGTATCCTGGTCAAGATTAGATTGGTCTTATGAACCAGAGCCACTCCGCCCCTCCCCCCCGCCCACTTCCCCTCACCTGCTCACTGAAAGTGTACCCGGCTGGGAGTGCCTGTGCCCATGTAACTGTGCTATCTTCTCCCAGCCAGGTTTTTGTAAGGCAAGCCAGGTCGGCATCCTCATCCAAGAGTAAATCATGGATGACATGAGTCTTATTTTTGACTGACCTGGCATTGCAAAGGAGCAGAGTGAGGTTCTGTGGAATGGAAGGTCTGCTCTCCAAGCCATTCTGGGAAATAGAAGGAACTGAAGACAGGATAGCTTTCAAACAGCGATCCCATCTCCTTTTGTAACATACGTTCACTCTGCTCCGCCCATACCTCCCGTTCCCCAACACAACTCCAGTAGCCACCCCCGCTTCCTTCCCAGCCTCAGGTGAGGCAGTGTCCCATTCCAGGTTAGTGTTTCTCATGGCTCAAAATGATCCGTATCAGCATTGGAAAGGAGGTCCAGCTGAATAAGTTAACAAGATACCGCTCCTGTTCAGGACATGATGTCCTTATTTCTAAAGGGAGGGAGTCCTCTGCCTGTCTAAAGGGAGGGAGTCCTCTGCCTGTCGTCCCAGGGCTGCGTCGCTGCTCCGCTGCTGCTTTCTTCAATACATTTCTTCAAATGTATTGAACTCCAAAGATCTTTCTTTCTCACTAACAATGAAGCATGTTTGATATTTAAGTTTGGGGTTGTTTTTTTTAAAAAAAGCACTCAATATTAAATTCATTCATGGAAGATTGTTCCCTAAATCATACAATAATAGAGCTGGATAGGATCCTAAGGGCCATCTAGGCTGCATCTACATTGCAGAAATAATGCAGTTTGACACCATTTGAACTGCCATGGCTCCATCCTATGGAATCCTGGGATTTGTGGTTTGTTGTGGCACCAGAACATTCTGACATAGCTCAAAAAACCCTCCAAATCCCAGAATACCATACCATTGAGCCCTGACAGTGCTGACGCAGCCTTAGTCCAAAAGCCTTCTGTTGCAGGAATCCACTCCATTAGCACTTCTGAAAAGTGTCATCTAGATTCAATTTAAAAATCTCCAACTAAGGAAAGTCTGCTACTTTCTGAGATAATCTCTTCCACTCGCAGACACCTCTCACTGTCAGGACATTCTTCCTAATACATTTTATTCACTCCCTCTCCTACATTAACAGTTTTCAGATATTTAAAGATGGCTATCATACCACCTCTTAATCTTCTCTTCTCTAGAATTATTTTTGTCTTATTTAGGTTTTATTCCCAATATGTAACCCTTTTTTTCTGGATTTCCCCCCTTTTCCTAAGCCCCAACCTCTGCTCCCAAGGATTTGACAGTCATTACCCGTGAAGGCAAACCTCGGGCTGTAATTGTGAGCTGGCAGCCTCCATTAGAAGCCAATGGGAAAATTACAGGTAAGTTGTTTTCCTCATATGACACAGAAAGCTCTGTGTTGTTGAAACACTAGTATTGGCTTTTGTTGGGATGAGCAGAACACAATAGATCTGGCATGTATTTGTGAATCTACTTCAGTTTGATTCCATTCTGATTTCCAAATGTCAACAGAATCTGTGTATATACATTTCTTTTGAAAGACTAGGGATGCAATTGCACCATTTCATAAAATGCTGCCATATAGTAAACCCCAGAGATAATATCATTAGGGATTATGACATATTGTATTACCATAACATTTTAGGCAAATAAAGTAGTTGTTGTTTGCCTTCAAGTAATTTCAGTCTTATGGTGACCATAAGACAAACATATTACAGGTTTTTCTTGGAAGAATTTGTTCAGAGGGGGATTTGCCTTTTGCTTTCCACTGAGGATGAGAGAGTATAACTTGTGCAAGGTCACCCATGGCTGAGCCAAGATTTGAACCCTAGTCTCCCAGTGTCCTAGTCCAATGCTCAAACCACTACACCATACTGGCTTTCAAGGGAAACCCTTCATGAATTCTTGCTTAGGAACATAAGGAGCCATTTTATACCAAGTAATTCCTCTCTACCGTCTAGTTCAGTCTTGTCTTCTTTCAACACAATTGCCTTTTTGGGGATTCACATAACATCTTTTCCAGTCCTGGTTGGAATTTCTGGAAAATGAATCTGGAGTCTTCTGCATGCAGAGTGTGTGGCCTTTCATTAGGCTATGATCCTTCCCAAAGGGAACCATTTCATTTATGTCTCTAACAAATTTAATAGAGGATTGAGTTCCCAGGTCATGACAATTTGAGTGCCCAACAATGAGACTTACACATAACTCCTTGTGATCTAGCAGTGAGGCAGGCCCTGGTGATGTTACAAGAGTCATGTTACAAGGGGCAGCCTCAAGTGATGTCATTAAGCATCAACCATGATTGTACAGACAAATACCAAGTGTAGCAAATTACACACACACACACCATTCAAATGAAAAAAAAATGCAAATTAAAAACTCCATGTCTAAAAATAAGGAAAAATACATATGCACACACCTTTTTGTTCAGTGTGCTGTTGCCCTCATATTTCTCCCTAGAAAAGGGTCTGGACTTTGAGACTCAGGGCCATGTTCACAAATCTGGCGATCCTAAAAAGGAAACAATATAGCATCTCCAAAAATGCCTTTTTGGGGGCAAACAGCAAATCATTATAGATGACTTGGAAAGAAAGAAAATCTTCAGCAGTGTTCTTCCCTGAAAAAAAAAAATGAAAATGAAAATGAAAAAAAAAAAAAACTGCCCAGCAGTTGTTCACCCACCTGAGGGATGGTGTCAGATATCCAGGAGTAAATAAAGCCACATTCAGAAACCCCAGAAACCCCAGTAATGCTGGATGCAGGCATCACTTTGTTTTTTTAATTGCTCTCTTATTGATTTCAATGTACAGCAACCCTATAAATGACAGGCCTCCAAGTCTCCCTGGTATTAATAGTCATGCAAGCTGAGGGTTGTGGCTTCCTTGAGTGAGTTCATGTGTAGAGCAGTCCTCCTCTTTTCCTACTCATCAAGCATTGTTGTCTTTTACCATGAATCCTTTCTTCTCATGTTATGTCCAAAGTACCTCCCAAAGGTCAGGAGAATGTAAATCCACCACTCCCTTATGATGCAGTGAATGAATGGCATTTCAGCAGGCAAATCTATTGCCTAAAGTGTAAAGATAGATAGATAGATAGATAGATAGATAGATAGATAGATAGATAGATAGATTTTGTGGATGCAAAATATACTTAGCTCTGATATTTCAGTGCATTTTAGTGCATTTACTGTGCACTTATTGATGCCTTGTCTGCACATTCCTACTGTTACTTGACATTTACAGTTGCTTTCAATGTGATGCTGGTACACAAAAGGCACTGACAACACATCTGAAGTGTTCACATGTGGTGTGGATTCTGTCCAAGCCATTGATTACTGACATGTGAGTTCTGCTCATGTAGGTTGCCACAGGGTTAAAACAAGCATTTCTACGTAACAGAAGGCTGCGTGGGTGAACACTTTTCACTCATCCCACATGTACATTTAAATAATTTCAGTGTTAGCAAAGAGATAAGAGGATCTTACCTACTTTGTGATCCAACCAAATGTACAGTGATCTGCCAGACTGCCTTTCCTGGTTTTTTTTGTTTGTTTTTTAGTTTCTGGCAGGCAGCACAAAAAAAGAGGAAGATCAAGTCCCAGGGGGAGGGCAACACACATGGCAGGTGGTTTGCATTCCATTTTAAAATGAATGCTATTTTGAGTTTTTCAGCTGATTTTATACTATATTTTATGCAAAGTCTCCCAAAGTAGATTTGTTGCTGTTGTTAACTACCATAAAGTTAACTTCAATATATGGTGGCTCTGTGAATGAGAGACTTCCAAGTCATTCTATGATGAAGAGCCCTGCTCAGGTCTTACAAACTCATGACTGTGGTTTTCTAGTTTGAGTATATCTACCTGTGATGGAGTCTTCCTCTTTTCTTGCTGCCTTCCACCTTACTGAGCATTATTTTAATGTCTTCTCATGACATGCCCAAGTATAACAGTCTCATTTTAGTCATCTTGGCTTCTAGGGAGAGTTAGGATGTGATTTGCTTACAAATCAGTTACAAAATTAGATTCCACAATGTAAAATAAAAAACAAAAAAACAGACATCTGGAGGGAGGACTGGGGTCATTGTTAGCTATTTTAGCAATTTTCTTCATTTAAAATCATGATTAATAAGTAACATGGTACTTTTAAAAAGCAATTAATAAAAAATGTGGTGGGGTTTTTGTTTTCTTTTGTTTTGGGTTTGAGTAACAATTCTTCTTCAACAAAGATAGTGTTGCATCTGATAGTATCTATTAGACTGTAAACCTGAAAGTTTATGGATAGTGCAGGGCCATCCAAAATAGGTCAAATACCATTTCCTGGATTAGATTAACTACTTACAGAATGGCATCTTCATCTTGTCAGGATGGTGTTTAAACTTACTGAACTTCATCTAGTCCATGAGAAATCCCAAACACTGATTAAATAGTTTGAGTTGAGTTTTGTAGAAAGAAGTAAAAACTTTAGGGTGCATCAAAGACTTACAGTGGGAAGGAAATGGTTAAAATTATTCATTGATTCCTTTGAGAAAGAACAATGAAGAATTGCATCCCTAATCATTCAGTCTATGGGCCAAATGTGGTCCTGGTCCTGGTGTTGTGAGACCCACACTCTTACCAGACCTCCCTCCCCACAAAAATAGAATTTGGATTTTGAGAATCCTCTGGGTATGGCAATCATTTCTAAAAACAAGGCACACCCTTCTTGTACTCAGTCCCCCACCTGCAAGGAACCAGAACAGAATTTCTGACCAATTTCATTACGATCAACACACTCACACACTTTCCAGGACTGGAAACAATTTAAAACTATGTATGTATACAGATATGGATATAATCACTAGGCCCAGATGACTTTAATTAAAAAAATATTTTAACTTGACACTTGAATGAAATGAATGTATATCTACAATGTAAGAGTGTCTAACAAAGGTGCCTGAGGTTCTTACTGTATTAGGGTTTCCATTTCTCAGTACCTGGTCTTGAGTCTCAGGATCTGGACCCTCTTCTCCAATCCTAAAGGTAAGGGGGCAGAATCTCAAAACAAGAACACTGCCTTGAAAAGTGTGTATGTGTTTATCACACACACCATCTGTTAGGCTTGGTGCTTTGTATTTCCATGGAATACCTTGTGCAACTATGCTTATTGCTATATATAAACATCACCAGGGATTGCACTTCAGAGCATCACTCTCATAACATCACTGAACACAAGGGCTTATCCCTAAGTCCCGAATTTTTACTCCAAAATCTAAGGACTGGGAAAGTCATCACCTAGCATGCCTATTCTGTATAGGTAGAATCCATACTGGATAAAGGTGTGTACTTAGCTTTGTCTAGAAAAGCCCCAGTTATTAGTATATATACCAATGGCTCTTGTCATTTTCTTTGTTTGTTTTCCAAACATAGTGGTGGTGAGAACGTCCATTAATTAGTCCTGCACAAAATTTACAGGAAAAGTTGATGGAAAAGCAAACAAGCGAGTCCTTCATCTTTTTTCATAGACCAATGCACTAAGCACTTTGGGGAGAAAAACACACAACATTCAGTCCTTCAGAGCAAAGGTCTTCCAATGTGTTATGTTTGATGGCAATTAAGGACTGCTCATAATAAGCAAGCTGTTTGGCAATAATGTAAAACATAACATACATAATGATAGGGTGCCTGGCCTGACACATTGTGGTAGTATTTATTAGTAGATGTTTAACTTTGTAATAACAAGGTAAGACACTGATGATCTGAAACCCCTTAATATTGACTGACAAGGACTGAACTTAATGAATGGTATACAATGACAGATCTTATTCCCCAAAATATTCCTATAACATCAGTGCCTAATTAAGATATCCATTAGAAACCTTTACTGTTAATTTGCTCTGGAAAATAGAACAGAGCCTTTCTTTTAAAAAAGAAGAAGAAGAAGATAAGAAAAGGGAAGGAGGAGATATTGCATTTAAATTATCCCTTTAGGCAATGGCTAGACATCAGAAATATTTGATTTTTTTTCTAATTAAATTTTTAGATTTATCAGATGGGTAAACAACAGATGGGTAACAATTGTCATTTGAAGGGGATGGGTGCACAATATCAACAAATGGGTCTGCTTGTGCAAAAGTAGTCATTAAAAATAGGCTTTACCACATGGTGGAAAAAGCTAGATGTGCAAGTGTAGCCAATGTCCCATTGCATCTGAATTGTGCCCATTATTTGCATAGGTTGACATGACATGTAAGTTTTTCAAGCCTTTCTCAGCTAAAAAAAGTATGTCCAGAGTTAAAGGGAACCCCCTGTGCAAAGTACTTAGATTGTTCTGTTTGTAAAAAGTTAAAAGCTTTTCCTGTGTCCAAGAAAAGCAAGTGTGCCACCCAGAGGCCATTTCCATGAAGACTTGGTCGGCCCATATCAGCCTAGTGAAGGGAGCAACAAATACATGATCATAATTGTCGACAGTCATACAAGATATGGATTTGTGTTTGTTTGTTTTTTAAAATTCATTTTTTATTGTTTTAAAATAGTGCTACATACATTTCATTTTTGCCTTGAGAGGGATTTCGGTGGTTTTAACAGAGACGCAAATAAAAGCTTATACAGCCTTGCTTGAAATTTCGGTTTGTCATAATTAGAAAGAAAAAAAGTGAGATAGAAGATAAAAAGGAAAAGAGGAAATTAAATCTTTATAGAATCACATAAATTCTCCTGCTTCTTGTACTATTTCAGCAATGTTTTAACATTATAAATCAATAAACTTCAGTACTGTATGTCTGTATTCAATTGCTGTATTGCTTTCATCTTTGCCTTATTTTATCTGGATTTATATCTCTTAGACACCCTTTTCTATACCATTTCTGTAATTACTTCCATAAAACCTCTATTTTTTTTTCCATTTGGCACAGTATTGTTGGTCCGATTTATCTTTTATTATCATTGCCAGCTTGTCCATTGTCATCAAGTCATGAAGTTTTGCTAGCCAATCTTTCTCTAAATTCTCCTTTGTCTCTTTCCAATATTTTGCAAATGATATTCGCACAGCTGTAATCATGTAAAAAATAACATCCATTTCTTCCTTACTTGTTTTGCTTTTCAATATTGTTATTATATTCAATAGGTGAAGTTTAGGATCCTTAGTAAATGTAATTTGAAAAGTTTCTTGTATTCTTATATGGATCAATTCCCAGAAATCCATTGCCGTCTTACATTCCCACCAGATGTGAAATAAGTTAGTTTTCTTTGGGTCACACTTCTAACACGTACTTTCTGCTTTGCCATTTAGCTTACCCAATTTTTCAGGGGACATATGCCATCTATAAAGCATCTTGTAATAGTTTTCAATTAAATAGGCGCTCTTCGTAAACTTTAAATTTTTTAACCATACTTCTTCCCAGGTTTCTAGCATGATATTTTCTCTGATATCTTGCATCCACTTTATCATACAATCTTTTATCGATTCTTCTTTTAAGTCGACATCAAGTATCATCTTATACAATCTAGTTATCATGGTTTTTTTCCCCTTTCTCAATATTTTTTTCTAGCACTTTTTTCTGATTCTATTCCTATTTTTGCTATGTCTTTTTTAAATCTTTCTTTTATTTGAAGGTAGCCTAACCATTGTACTCCAAATCCTTCTTTATTAAGGTCTTTCAGTGGTTTGATTTTTACTTCATTTGTTGAACTAGTTAAAATGACCATACCATTATTATTGCAACAGCATTGTGATCAGTTAAGTTTTTAGAAAGTAATTGTTCTTAGGACACTCAGTAGTTTTCTTGTTGCAGGGAGGAAGGAATTGAACTTGAATCTCCCACACCACAGGACAGCACCACAAACCAACACATGTTCTGGTTGTGACACCTAAGAGTCTCAATTCATAATAATAGCAAAGTACTAAATTTAAAATTATCTGTTTTCATTGCTTTTTGTAATTTAATTGGAATTTATCTTTTAAAGTGATATTTTAAATCATTTTAATATTGTGAATAGTTTAGTTCCATTTTGATATAACCTTTTTTATGTTTTTAGCCATATTGTTCTTTTTAAATTATGAGCTGACTTGGGTTCCCAATTTTGGAAGAAATGCTGGAATACGAATAATAATTAAAATTGAGATGGAACAAATGTAAATCAAGATACTGTTTATTCTGTGTGCAGAGAAGCATGTGGAGGACACACCAGTGGAATGAATTAAGAATTACCTTTGCTTTCTGATACAAAGAACTGTGCAAAGTTTGGTAAATAATTACAAAAAAAAAAAAAAAGGAGCATTAATCAAATTCTCACCCAACCCAAAGAAAAATTATGTGTATATGTCTTACAGCTTACATCCTCTTTTTCACCTTGGACAAGAATTCCCCTATTGATGACTGGGTCATGGAATCCATCAGTGGTGATCGGCTTACACACCAGATTATGGACCTCAATCTGGACACTGTCTATTACTTTCGAATACAAGCGCGTAATGCCAAAGGAGTGGGACCTCTCTCTGATCCTATTCTCTTCCGGACTCTGAAAGGTATTTGTTTACTTGATTTTGTTGGAAGTACTGAGGCATATAAAGTGAAACCCAGTTCTGAGTTTTGACATCAGTGAAGCCAAAAGCAAGCCCTGTGTGATTCTCCTGGCAAGACTGTAAAACATTTTGGCATAATTTATTGCTGCTAGAGGAAATAATAAGCAGCAGTACTATAGTCAATAGAAGTTCAATAAAGCCACAATGATAGCTCAGAATAATTAAGAGGCTGTGTATGCATGAAAACTATTGAGGGAAATCACACCAGTTATAGCACCATCAAACATGTAACTTTCTTTGTCCACATTTCCTACAGCTAGCCTTCTGTTCATTTCTATATTGATTTTTTTGTGAATGGGAAGCTAGAAGTGATTCACTCATTGAGGTTACTAGAGGTTCAGAATTGCAGTCCTTGTCTTGTTTGTTTTGTTTGTGTTCTCCATTTAAAAGTACTAAGTGCAGCAGAACAATTTTATGAATACACCAAAGGTTTATAAAGGTGTTGTAGGGGCAACATTTTCCCTTTCCTTTATAGTTCAAATCATCTTTATGCCCTGATTTGGAAATGTGAAAACTGCATATTTGTTCATTTTGTCTTGTATCCTGAGTAGGCACAACTATTAAAGACTGTTGTAAAAAGGTACCAAAATATATCTGTTATGAACATGTCATTTCCATACATAGTATACCTAATTGATAATTATAATTTCATGTTTCCCATATAGTGGGGGGTGTCTATAATCAGATTGGTAAAATAAGCAAAACATGAACCCCAAACAGAATTTGTTTGTTTATAAAGCACTTTTTTCATAAAATATTTCTATGCCATTCTATATCAAAAAGGTCTCAGGGCAGCTTACAAGTACCAGTGTTCAAATCCACCTAGATAATGTATTCTGAAGATCTAGTGCCTTATCCATGAAGATTTGACCCCATTTATCATCTGTCTTTCCTTCCTTCTGCTATATTCTGAATTCTGCAGATTTCTGCAGCTGCCCCTGCCAATTTGCAGGGGATCTGTTCTGGACCCACCCACCCACCCACCCACTCCCCATGAAAATGGTGGCTTGCAAATATTCAAGCCCCACTGAAAATAATGGTGCATGCACCTGTGTCACATAGACAGGGGTACATGCAGATGCATGCTGCCATTTTAACTATAGCCACTTGTTCCTTCTGTGAAGAGCGAGACCATGGGCTCAAAGTCCACAAACGGGGAGGGACAACTGTAATTCAGTCCAGCCAATTTTGAAACTATCAAAATACATAGCTATTGTTCCAATTTTACAGATGAAATACTGAGGGTGAAGTGTAGCCACCTTTACAAAGCCTTCTTCTGACTGACTATAATGCATAACTGACTCTAATATGATGGCAATTAATTTCAATACAAAGTAAAATGAGCTAAATTTCTTGGAATACGTTCATGGATGGGTTGTCTATCACCCTAAATTCAGCATCTTTTCTGTTCCCATGCCTCTTCATTTGCAATGGAAACACAGAGTGTGTCTAAACTGTATTAAAAATGGTTTGACACTACTTTAACTGCCATGGCTTCATCTTACAGAATCTGGGGATTTGTAGTTTTGTAGTTTTGGGGAAGAAGTTGAAAGACCTTGTAAAACTACAAATCCGTGGATTACATAGGATGAAGTTACAGTACTTAAAGTGGTGTCAAACTGTATTATTTCTACAGTGTAGATGCACCTACAGAGTGGAAAAGGTAGAGACCAGCACTGGGACAGTGCAGGATAATGTAGCAAGAGGAATATGTACTTCCTTGTCAACCTATTGATAGAAGCAAAGAACAGTCTACCCATCTGTGTCATTGTCCCACCCACAGTTGTGTTGTTAGTGTGGCTATATCAGTCACTATCCAGTAAACACTTCTGAGCAGTAGCCATGGCAAATGTGTGGGACAGATGTTCCATTTTCAGGGAAACTGGGGGAGAAGCAACCTAACACATTAGTAATTTAATAGACCACAAAGTTTACCATCCTATCAGAGATCCAATGTTAAATGAGAAAGTTATGACCTTGATTTTCAAGCCATATGCCACAATACTCTATATCAGGGGTAGGCAACCTTTCCCCTTTAAGGGCCGAGGGACTTCAGCTCCCAGAAGCCTCAGCCATGTTGGCCAATAGTCCCATGTTGGCCAATAGCTCCTGGGATTCTGGGAGCTGAAGTCCCTCGGCCCTTAAAGGGGAAAGGTTGCCTACCCCTGCTCTATATGATGTGGCAATAGATAGAACAAAGCAGTGTAGTTCACAGAGATGGCCAAATACATTGTGATGCCTCATGCAGAATAACATATGGCATCCTCACCCATATGCCTGCCCAAGACAAGGTGCATAGTAACAACAGCTAGCATCATTATTTTGATCCATGAGACAGAACATGAACTCTTTTCCATCCCTGCCAGAAAATATATAAAACTAACAATGTAAACAACACATTTCCTCACCTCTTTCCCAAAGAAATGCTGATTACAAAAGAACAAATTGGAACCAAATTACAAGAACTAAAGTGGAACCAAATTACAAAATTGCCTAGTTGCAAAAACTCCAGGTCTGTGAATTCACCAAGGTGTTACAAGACAAAAAGTGGCCCTCCAGGATCACTGACCATTTTGAAAAACTATGCATTACCACTTTAAACATTAGAAGGAACTATGGGGGGTTGCAGACTGTCAAAAATAGTGTGAATTCAGTCCACTTTTAGGGTTAGGGTTAGTGCTAGGGAATCATGGGAATTGTTATTTTTCTGAGACATTGAACCTTCTTTGTCAGAGAACTCTCGTGCCACAATAAAATACAGTCCCCATGATTCCCTAACCTTAACCCTAACCCTAAAAGTGGACTGAATTCACACTATTTCTGACAGTCTGCAACCCCCCTATGTTTCAAAAATATATCAGTGGTAGTGTGCTGAAACCTGTGTAAAAATGATGGTTGTGAAGTTAGCTTGGGAAGCTTATCTATACACGTTTCTGGCTCCCAAAGAAATCAACTGTGGCTATTTCCCTCCCATTTGCAAATCCTTTTCACCATTATACATTTATGTGAAAACATCTTTAGGTGTTTATCACTGGCATATGTCACCAGCTCCATATATGGACAGGTTGGCATTTCCTATGTGCTGTAGAGCTTGTTGAAAACTCAGATCCTTAGGACCAGGACCAGGACCAGGATGATCTCCTGCCATGGGGCTGACAAAGTCACTTTTAATTATAGAGCTGTTCCAATTTGTACAGGAGCTCTCCTAGTGCTGGACTACATCCCTTCAGTATACAGGTTCTATAGAACTGGAAGCACCTGCAAGAGAGTTGATCAAGAATGGATTCTTAGCATGGGCCAATATTTGCTTTCTGAATTGTGAGACTTGGGGACAATACTGCCACTCATTTGCTAAGTGAGTGGGTGGGGAGATGAATTATAAAATGAATCATAATGAATAATTAACAAAATGAATAAACTGTCAGTAAAACAGTGGTATATTATTATTGCTGTCCATATCTGGTAGAGGAAATAATTTACTGCATAACAACCTCATCTCCTTATGGCTTCCTGCAGTACATTTTAAGATTAATTGGTGCCAACATAATATGGATGAGCTTCTGTGTAAGAGGGTGGGTAGACCCTATGTGGACAACACATGTTGCCTTATAAAGTAAAATAAACCAGAAAGGAAAATACAGTTGTCCCTCCCCGTTCATGGACTTCAAGTCCGCAGTCTTGCTCTTTATGGGAGGGACAAGCGTCTATAGTTAAAATGACAGTGCATGCCTGCGCATGCCCACACATATGCTATGGGCACACACACCATTATTTTCAATGGGGCTTGAATATTTGCGAGCTGCCATTTTCCTGGTGGGCGGGGGGGTCCCAAACAGATCCCCAACAAATTGGGAGGGGCAACTGTAAATAGTATCTGCAGTCATTTTGTACCTGATTTTACATTTTACAAATGAAGTTATCTTGGTATATAGCACACCAACACAACACGTGAAGCATTTGTGTTGCCTTCATCCTGGTTTGTAAACCTAACCCTTAACAAATTTGTAGATCCCAGACTACAGCTGTTCACTGTTCAGAGTCATCCTGCTGATTTCCAAACCATTTTGATCCTCTGCCATTCTCTTCATTCTTCTTCTTTAAGTCATATTAGTCTGTATACCTGAAAAGAACACAATAAGGTGTATCAAAACCTAATTTAATTTATATTTCCCAGGGAAAAAACTGGAGTATTTACTGCCCATTTATGGCATCCAACCTATGGTGCCTGAGGCAATTGCCTCAGTCATCCTTATAGCAGTAATGTCCTTATAGCAGTATAAGGCCAAATAGTTTAAAAGCATTTGTTGTGATTTTTCCAGCCAAGAATTAGTACAGCATATTGTGCCAAGCACTTTGTTTCATTTTAAGCAAAAGGACTTGTGCTGGTGGCCTGCCTACCAAACAACAGTTAATATGTCCAGTCAGTGAGCTAAGGCAGGTGCATAGGTGATCCTGATGAACAATTGCTTATGGGCCTAAAGCCATATAAATAAGACTGCTTGTCTGAGTAGCTCAATGAGCATCTTAGGGGTGATGCAAAACTCTGGAAGTAGTCCCGAAGCAGATACAGCTTCCATGCACAAAGGTCTAAGCTGCTCTGACAGAAGGTTGCTCTTTTGGTATAAGCTGATATCACTGTCTATAAAGAGATGTGAAATTGATGGAGTCACCATAAGTTGACAGGTGACTTGAAGACACATACATGTACACACACACAAAGAGATACCATCAGGATATCAAGCTTAACGTGGGAGGCCTTCCACACAAAAAATGTTGGTGAATTAGGGGTAAATTTTGGAGTGGTGGTTAGAGTTGCAGTTCAGGATCATCCCAGGCCCTGAGGTTTCCAGGCTGAAACCTTAGACCAGGGGTAGGCAACCTTTCCCCTTTAAGGGCCGAGGGACTTCAGCTCCCAGAATCCCAGGAGCTATTGGCCAACATGGGACTATTGGCCAACATGGCTGAGGCTTCTGGGAGCTGAAGTCCCTCGGCCCTTAAAGGGGAAAGGTTGCCTACCCCTGCCTTAGACCTAGGGATGGTCTCTGGTGATTTCATTCTGTGTTATGCATAAAGTACCAACCACAGTTGCTCACAGCTTGACATTCAGATACAAATGCACACACAAACACATAACATATTTTCCTGATTTCAAATTAAGACAGAAATCTTAACTAAAGGGGTGAAATGAGAGGATTATTCCTTCTCACTTACTTGGGCAGATATGATAAAGAACATTTTATCTAGTCTATCTATTTCTAGTCAGAAGATGGATGCGGAGCATCCATCCCTGTGAGTTCAGGAGGAGTGTAACAGCATCTAACACAGCCTTAATCTCTATTCCCTGATCTGTTTTTCTACTGTCTAGGAGCACCTTTGTCTTGTCTGGTTTAAGTTTGAGTTTGTTTATACTCATCCAGTTAATTACTGATGACAGACACTAGTTTAAGACCAGGGCAACTTCCCTGGGTTGGGGTGGAAAGGCAAAGTAGAGCTGGTTGTTATCCACATATTGGTGGATAGTGTGGGAGCAATAGTGTGGGTGGAAAAAACAGAACCCTGAGGGACCCCACAGACCAAAGTTTAGGAGGTCAAACAAACATTCTGTTCAAGTGGTATATCCTTTCCTCTTGTCTGGAGCTGAGCCCAACAAAACTAACAATATAAACAACAAATTTCCCCACCTCTTTCCCAAAGAAGTGCTGATTACAAAAGAACAAACTGGAACCAAATTGAAAGAACTAAAGTTGTACTCTTTGTACCCTACCTGAAGATGACCAAAATTGGAAACTCAGGTCCAGGTCCTGAGATCTGTCAACCCATTTGTTCTGAACCTCTCATATTCTAGTCTCTTGGGAGCTTGCTTTGCCTACTCAAGACAGGTGTTTGTTTGTTTGTTTGTTTGTCAAAATTGGAAAGATTACCCTTTAAGACTACAGCTCTGATTATAAAATTTGGCTATCCTCATACAGGCTTCATGGAGTTGTAGTCCATAATAGTATCCCCCTCCCCCAAAAAAGCTCTTGTTTTTTTGCCGAAAAACAGGAATAGCAAATGTTTGATCCTCCAGCTGTTTTGTTCTACAGTTCTTATCATGGCTATGAGAAGGGGAATTGTTATCCAAAGAGATTTGGAACAACCAAAATATTTGCACCACAGCACAGCGGGAACTGTAGAACTCTGATGGATTTTGCAAAGATAGAACAATTGCTAGCTACCGGACTCATTTAATGCTTGCAATTTGTGCCAAAAGGGGAGGGCAGAGTGCAATCTGTGTTGAAGATATATTTTGTTTTAAACTTAGTGACATGGCATCAAATTGTAATAACTGCAGTGCAATGAGACATCAAATGGTAAGATATTTAACTAGCTCTGAACAGTGAGTGAACTCAGAATCACCCTATGTTGTAGCATTTATGCAAGGTATCATCAAACTCATTGGGGAGAAGAATTTTAGATCAGAGTTAGGTAATACATTTAAACAAAAAAGAAAAAAAAAACCACCTCATTTTGTTCCCTCTTCTAATAGCCTATAAGGACTATGTCTAATACGCCAACATGAATATTTGATGCTATTCACCCTAAATATGTCATGTTCAATAATATTCAAAATATTTTCTGACTCATCTGCTTCTACATATAAGGTGCAAAGAGCTTCTGATGCCTGGCTTGCATTCTCAATTATGCAAAAATATTGGATTCTTGCCCTCAATAATGATTAAGAGGATGTGTTGATGCCCCATGGAAAGATCTCTTGGCAATAAGTATATCCACAAGCACACACACATGCAGAAGAAGACAGTACACACTTACATGGATTATAAGACATTTAATTTCACATGGAACATAGTAAGCCTAGAAAGAACAATTTGTCTCCGGAATGTGCAATAATGTATTAAAAGCATTCATAAATTTTTACACTGGAAAGTTTGAAGTTGTCTTTCCAGTATGCAAACAGTCTATAATAATGATTAAACACATCCACACACAAAGAACTCTTACCACAGTAAGGAGCTTATCACATTGTTAAATAAAGTGATTTACCTGATCTGGCTTAAAATTTAAATCAGGCAGCATCCTGATATTATCACAAGGATTTAGCTGCCAAATTTGCTGCTCGAATGCAGCCTAGGTCCATCCCTGCTCCCAGGACCATTCAACACTGCTCTTTTTGAAGCCAGGAATTTTCTGGCTTGAGAAAATGGCTGCTGCCCTGGGAGCAGGGATGGACCCAGGCAGTGGATTCAGCAGCTAAATCCTTGTGATAATATCAGGATGCCACCCGATTTAAATTTTAAGCCAGATCAGGTAAGTCACTTTATTTAATGATGCAATAAACTTCTATGTGCAACCCAGAAACCTTTAGATACACCTAAAGAAGGCTTCTGAACTTTATAAATTATTATTTTAAACAGCCTGAAGTATTCAGAAGAGTTCTGAATTAATATGTATTCTTTTCTCATTGAAATTCTGGATCTAACTAAAATATTTATATTCTGGCCAACTGTCACATTTGTTGTATGTATGTATGTGTGTATGTATAAACAAGCATAACGACTACTTGATAGCTTTCTGTATTTTTATACAGAGGTAGAAATTGTCTGAAAGCAACACCCTTGTATTTATAGTAGGCCCTTGGTATCCACTGAGATTTCGTTCCAGGATCCCCTGTGGATGCCAAAATCCATGGATACTCAAGTTGCATTAAATATAGTGGCATAGTAAATGGTGTCCTTTATATAAAATGAAGAAATCAAGGTTTGCTTTCTGAAAAATATTGTAACATTTTGAATCTCTGGATGGTTGAATCTGTGGATAAGAATCCATGGATACAGAGGACAGACTGTAATTCTTTCCCACTAAAGTGATGGAACAAGTGACATAAGGGCTGTTAGTGACATATGTGTGCAACATTCAGGATTATTCACATGAGTATCTGTTTTTTGTATATTGTCTGAAGACAAAAACTCCTTGCATAATGTCAAATTTTCCCAAGGCAGTAACAGGAGGCACAACCATTACTGTTTACTGGCTAGGAGGAGAGAATGGGAAACACTAGGAAATGTCTGTCCTAGCTACAGATTTGCATCCAGGGGAAGAGAAATGAGGTTGTTCTCCCAGATTCCCAGTAATTTGCTGAAGACAGGGGAAGGAAGGAGTAGAAGCATAGAATCATAGAATCATAGAGTTGGAAGAGACCACAAGGGCCATCCAGTCCAACCCCCTGCTATGCAGGGACTCCCAATCAAAGCATCCCTGACAGATGGCCATCCAGCCTCTGCTTAAAGACCTCCAAGGAAGGAGACTCCACTACTCTCCGAGGGAGTGTGTTCCAATGTCGAACCACCCTTACTGTCAGGAAGTTCCTCCTAATGTTGAGGTGGAATCTCTTTTCTTGCAGCTTGCATCCATTGTTTCGGGTCCTAGTCTCTGGAGCAGCAGAAAACAAGCTTGTTCTCTCCTCAATATGACATCCCTTCAAATATTTAAACACGGCTATCATATCACCTCTCAGCCTTCTCTCCTCCAGGCTAAACATCCCCAGCTCCCTAAGTCGTTCCTCATAGGGCTTGGTTTCCAGACCCTTCACCATTTTAGTTGCCCTCCTTTGGACATGCTCCAGTTTCTCCACATCTTTTTTGAATTGTGGTGCCCAGAACTGGACACAGTGTTCCAGGTGAGGCCTGACCAAAGCAGAATAGAGTGGCACTATTACTTCTCTTGATCTAGACGCTATACTTCTACTGATCCAGCCTAAAATTGGATTGGCCTTTTTAGCTGCTGCATCGCACTGTTGACTCATGCTCAACCTGTGGTCCACATGGATTCCTAGATCCCTTTCACACGTAGTCTCATTCAGCCATGTGTCCCCCATCGTATATCTGTACTTTTCGTTTTTCCGCCCTAAGTGCAGTACCTTACATTTCTCTGTGTTGAATTTCATTTTGTTAGCTTTGGCCCAACTTTCTAGTCTGTTCAAGTCATTTTGAATTTTGATCCTGTTTTCTGGGGTATTAGCTGCTCCTCTTAATTTGGTGTCGTCTGCAAATTTGATAACTATGCCCCCAATACTGTCATCCAAGTCATTAATAAAGATATTGAATAGCACTGGGCCCAGGACAGAGCCCTGTGGCACCCCACTGGTCACTTCTTTCCAGGTTGAAAAGGAGCCATTGTTGAGCACCCTTTGGGTTTGACCAGTCAACCAATTACAAATCCATGTAACAGTTACTTTGTCTAGCCCACATTTTACCAATTTGCTTGCAAGAATGTCATGGGGAACCTTGTCAAAGGCCTTACTGAAATCAAGATATACTATATCCACAGCATTCCTTCATCTACCAAGCTGGTAATTTTATCAAAAAAAGAGATCAGATTTGTCTGGCATGACCTGTTTCTCTGAAACCCACGTTGACTTTTTTTGATTATGGAATTACTTTCCAGATGTTCACAGACTCTCTGTTTAATGATCTGCTCCAGAATCTTTCCGGGTATAGATGTCAGACTAACTGGACGATAATTGTTAGGATCCTCTTTTTTCCCCTTTTTGAAGATGGGGACAACATTTGCCCTCCTCCAGTCCGCTGGGACCTCTCCTGTTTTCCAGGAATTCTCAAAGATTATTGCCAATGGTTCCGATATTACATTTGCCAGTTCTTTTAATACCCTTGGATGTAATTCATCTGGTCCTGGAGACTTATATTCATTTGGATTAACCAGATGTTTCTGTACTATCTCTTTACTTATTCTGTGCTGAAATTCTCCTATTCTGTCCTCTGCTCCATTATACTTAGGTTGAGCACCCTTTGCCTTTTCTGAGAAGACTGAAGCAAAGAAGGTGTTGAGTAGTTCTGCCTTTTCTCTGTCTCCTGTTAACTTTTTGCCATCTTCTCCACACAGTGGCCCTACCATTTCGTTCTTTTTCCTTTTGCTGCTGACATACCCCCAAAAGCCCTTTTTATTGTTCTTAACCTCTGTAGCAAGCCTGATTTCATTCTGCGCTTTAGCTTTTCTGACTTTACCCCTACACATGCTAGCTATTTGTTTGAATTCCTCTTTGGTGATTTCCCCATTTTTCCATTTCTTATACATGTTCTGTTTAAAACATAATTTAGTTGCAAGTTCCTTAGTCATCCATCCTGGTTCCTTGAGACACCTCCCATTTTTCCTCCTCGTTGGCACGGTTTGAAATTGTACCTTCAGTATCTCCCTTTTGAGAAACTCCCATCCTTCTTGAACTCCCTTCTCTTTTAGTATTCCTGTCCATGGGATCACCCCCAGTATTTCTCTAAGTTTAGTAAAATCAGCTTTCCTAAAGTCTAGAATGCATGTCTGACTATGCCTGGCTTCTCCTTTCCACTGTATAATAAACTCCAGGAGGACATGATCACTCCCGCCTAAGGATCCAACCACTTGCACCCCATTAACTAGGTCTTCCCTGTTAGTTAGGATCAGATCCAAAATAGCTGACTCCCTCGTTGCCTCTTCCACCTTTTGAACAATGAAATTGTCTTCGAGGCAAGTGAGGAATTTGCTAGACCTTGAGGATTTTGCCGAGTTTGACTTCCAGCAAATGTCCGGATAGTTGAAGTCACCCATCACTACTATATTTCTCCTTTCTGAGTGTGTGGTCATCTGTTCTAGAAAGGCTTCATCCAATTCTTCTGCTTGAGTTGGGGGTCTGTAGTAGACTCCCACACTAACATCCCTGTTGTTTCCCTCCCCTTTAATTTTTATCCAGATGCTCTCCACTTGGCTTCCAGGATTGATGTCCTGGATTTCTTCACTGGTGTAAATATCTCTGACATATAATGCTATTCCTCCTCCTTTCCTGTTTGTCCTGTTTCTCTTGAAAAGCTTATACCCCTTTATTTCTACATTCCAGTCATGAGACTCATAGTAATATAAATATAAAACTGTGCAATACAATTGTATTGCAGAAATACAAGAAAGAAAGAAAGAAAGAGTATGCGCACTAACCAATATATACAGTTGGCCCTCCATATGCCTGCTAGAGGCTAGGTATTTTCTCTGTTTTTGCCATCCTATTAATTTATCAAGAAACTAGCTAGGGAGCATATATGGTTGGTGTGTTGCTTTTCTTTAGTATTCCACCACTTGTGACATCCTATGTTAGTTCAGATCTGAACTAACTGTTAGTTCAGATCTGAGACGCCTATGGCCCCTCAAATATCAGCTTTGGTCCCATCAACCTTAGCCACCAGACTAATGGTGGGGGATGATGGAAAAGCTGCTCATAAAACTCTGGAGGGCCAAAGGTTACCCAGTCCTGTATAAATGAAGACTAAGATGTATCCCTGTGTGTCCCATGCTTCAGTCAACTTTTAAGTGGGAAATTAGCTTTCTGTTCAGAGGCAGAAACACACACACACACACACATAAAATATCCAATTTTTTTATAGCACCACCTTTAGAGGCCTCGAAATGGCTTTTTGATTTATCTGAGTTCCAGCATAAGGAGTTTAAAGACACACATGTAGATTATATTCACAAAAATGCAAAGCAAAACTGTGTGGTTTTCTCCCTAGTACTCTGCCTAGGATACTGGCTGCTATTGTACTATATAAAGAGCATCCATAACCTTAATTTGTGAGATGCATAAATTGTGTGAACTGATATGTGTCACTTGGGGAGAGACAGGGAGAGAGAGAGAGAGAAAGATAAGATTGCTCTTTGCTTTTTAATTTTTATAGGCATTATCCTCATATTAACATAGGCAAGAAAGGTGTTTATTTGGGGCTTTCTCCGGGACATGATAGACAATGGTGTTACATTTGCAATCCTTTTTTTATTATTATTATGATTTTAAAAACCTAGTCTGTAATTGCTGATATTGTCATTGCCATTTCTAGGGATTTTTCCCCATTCTTGTGCCTTTTATAAAGACATCAGGCAGAATTTCTAGCATTACAGTGCCCTCTAATGCTTCATTGGGGTGACAAGTGAAAAACACAACCGTATCCACCCTGAAGTTACACAGGACTTGCTAGAAACCAATGTCTTGCACCAATTCAACCCTCAAAGATTTCATTGCACAATTTATGTCAAGTGTCACATCCCCTTAATAGCTTAGTGCTGAAAGACAGTTTTCAAAAGAAATATGTTATCCAGCTAGGTTTGAAATATAATAAATCCTTCATATAAAGGTGTTGCTCATGATATGCTAATATGTTTGGGTTATATTTGGGTAATACCCTAACTATAATTCATGAGTTTAAGTTTGGATGGGTAGAGAAATCCATTCTGTTGTATTAAAAATAGTACTCTAATGCAGGGGTGGGCCATTTGTGGCCTTCCAGATGTTTCTGAGCTACCCTCTCTAGTTATAAAATATTCTGGGTAGGGCTAATGGGAGTTGCAGTCCTCAAGTCCAGCGATGTCTGGAGGGCTCCATGCTTCCCTTTCTGGCTATAGAAGATGCCTTGTTGTGTGTACCATACTATTTCCTATTCCAAATATCCTGTGTAACAGAAAAATGATGAAAAATATCCCTAAAATATATATGAGATATTCAGTTAAGAATAGATATGAGATATTCAGTTCAGACTGAAAGCCAGAGCAGATTTATTGCTCCATTGATATGGATGGCAGCAACCACCTCTGACTGTTCAGAGTGTAATCTGTGTTCATGGACCTTTGCATTGTTCGACAGAGGGGTGGGATAGATAATAATAATAATAATAATAATAATAATAATAATAATAATAATAATAATAATTCATGGTAGGGGGTTGGACTGGATGGCCCTTGCGGTCTCTTCCAACTCTATAATTCTATGAAGTCAATATTGTCTATATTTTCCACACCTTGAGGACTTCAGATTCTCTATTCATATTCTATATGTGTGTGCTTTGTGCATGTGTAAAGCACACGTCAGTGAAACTGCATGCAAAGCACTGCTACAACCACCTTGAAATGAGTTCAAATGTTCCACATTCAATAAAAAAACTCCAACCACATCTGCAGGAAAACTTAAGCATGTATATGATACCAACAGGACTATATAAAGGGGAGGAAACTATATAAAGGGGAGGAAATCCATAGGTATTTATCCCATATTGGCCAAATAGATGCCTCTGGGAAGTTCTTGATGAAGGTTGCCTTCTGGTTGGTATGGCAGACTGGTAAGACGTGTTCGTGAGTTCGGGCCATCTTGCTCTGCAAGGTGAAGTGTTTGAATAGCTCTTAATAGCTAGTGGAATCACCATATGCCACCCTGGTAAGGGGGGTGCAAAAGGGCTTTTGCCATTAGACCGTGTCTTTATAAAAAACAAAGTGCTGGGACCGGGAATGATGGAATGAGAGTAGCAGCTGCTGCCTTGCAAGAGATTACTGCTAAAGCAGTTAGGAATGCTGCCAATTTTATTTTCATGCCTATTGTATCAGTTAAACTGTGGTTAAGTTTAAAGGTCCTTGGTTTGAGCATTATATGGAGACAAAAGTTGATGAAGGAGTGGACTAGTTTATGAAAACGAAGTTAAGGCTGATTTTGTGGCATAAAACAACATTACTGGAACTCTGACATTGAATTAGACTTGGAAAACGTGGAGTGAGAAATAAGGAGGTCCCTGTGTTTGTTGTAGCTGAATGGGATGCAGCGGTGCTATATTAATGGTTGAGCAGAAAGGATGAAGTGGGAGAACAACCCATGAGACCCATTCACTAAGAGGGAAAAAGTAAAAGTATGAAAGTTGCTTACCGGATAACATCACGCGGATGTGGACTTTTGTATTTTTGTTTAGTTGAATTGTAGACATTGCATAAAGAGGCACAGAGAGGATAGAAGGACGGTAACGTGGTAATAAAGACCTGGCGCCTTGAAGAACCAAGCACGGTGGATGCTGGGAATGGTAGTTTCCTCGTAGAGAGTAGACGACGACAGACTAACTGTGTGGTTGTATGAAAGCACCCTGGGAATGGTAGTCTTGACAAAGACAGAAGTGACCATAGGAAGTGATAGTTCTGCAGCTCAACTCAGTGAGGTCTCCCGATGTAAGGGAGCTTGAGAGGCACAGCAAAGCATTTGGGGCACTGTAGTTCTGTTTGAGTCAGAGAAAGACGCATGGCGTGATTATTTTGCTAATGAGGTGTTTTTCATCTGAATTTTGAACTCCTATTTTGAAGTCTCCATTGTGATTTTGCCAATAGGTAAACTAATAGACATTTGTTGCATCCCATGATAATGAATGCCCTAAATCAATTTACTTTTTATTCACTCCATCTTCACAATGCTTGGAAAAGTAACCGGGGGGGGGGGGGGGGGGTTGAACTAACTGGGTGATTTTGGAAGTTGTAGTCCAAAGAAGAAACTTTCCAAGTTCATTGTCTTCATAAGTGCACATCGAAATGTAAAGTGTAGCAGCACAAGATGTGGAATGGTAGGCATCAATGATTTAGAGGCAAGCAGTGATAGGGAAGAAAATTACATATCTCTGTCCTTCATTCTCAACAATACTGTTGACCTGCTGGCTGAATTCTGCTTATAAGCTACCATTTGCCATACTAGCAAAAGAAGAGTCAGTTCATGGATTTGCAACAAATTATTTGAGATGACAGGATTTCTTCTACCATAGGGAATATATGAAACTAGGAAGGGGTGAGGCCACAGCTACTGAAATGTATACATAGATCAGCCATGGATACACTGAAATTATGTGGCTTGCTTGCTGTACTCCATTCTTTTGCTACCTGCAATTTACATGGGGACTTTTTGAATCAAGACTTTACATCTTGACAGGATGAGTTACAATAGCTTTGCTCTAAAGATAACTGTTAGAGCTGTTTGATAGTGGGATATGCTACCTGAGAGTGTGGTAGAGCCTCCTTCTTTAGAGGTTTTCAAACAGAGGGTGGATGGTCATCTGTTGGGAGTGTTTTAATTTTGTCTTCCTGCATGGCAGAGTGTTGTACTGGATGACCTTTGTAGTCTCTTCCAAATCTATGATTCTATGATTCTATAAAGTCTAATACAATGCATCTCCTCTACAAAAGAACAAGAGAAGAAAGTATGATGTGAAAAATGGAGGCACAGAATAATAGCCAAAGATGGCAACCCAAAGGACTTTTTAAAGTTCACCTGCATAAATTTCCTTCTTTCTCAATTTATCTTCTGGATCTCCTGATGGGATAACCTTGGCTTAAAGCAGGTCATAACTTGGATAACTTTTGATTCCTTTTAGTTTAGTGATTTTTTGAATAAAAGTAAGGTAACAAGACTTCAAGATCCCCAGCAATCAAAAGTAGGAAAGATAATTGGAAGAATTCTTCCTACAGGAAATGTTGGACTAATGTATATAACTACAAGTGCATGAAGAAAAAAACTCACTGAACTTGAAAGTCTGTGGGAACTTAGACCAGAGGAGAGGAAAGTTCAATGTGTGGGCCACATGCAGCATTGTAGTCACTTTTTCTGCTGTTGATACCCCCTGCAAGCCCCCAGACCCCCTAGTTTGTTTTTTAAGCATATTTTTTGGTTCCAAAATTGCTAAAAGGTTTTTGAAACTGTTGCAAGATGCAGTACTTTTGGTCCCCCTGTCTTTCTGATGCCCCACCCCACCCCCTAGAGACAAAAAGGGCAAAAATGAAATTCCAAACCATGTGTTGTCATTTCTGGCTTCAGAATAGCAATACTTGGAGATAAATTAGCATCCCACTCCATGGCAGTTGCTAAACCCAGTCTTATCCAGAGCCCTTTGCTCAATTAGGACCAAAATTCCATGCAGTCCAGGGGTGGGCAGCACATGAGTTGCATGTGGTCTATGGTGACTGTGGGCCTCGGCAGACGACCAATAGGGTCGTCTCCGAGGCAAGGAAGAGGAGGGGCAGCTGCACGAGTGGCGCCCCTTCCTCCTCTCGAGGTTGCCCTCGGAGCTGCCGGCCCTCCGCAAGGCCGGCGCGCCGAGGGCAACCTCCCGCCGCAGCGTCCTCACACGCTGTGGTGGAAAAGCCAGGGAAAGTGCACCTGACGTGTTTAGGGAGCACTTTCCCTGTCTTCTGAAAGGAGCGCTGATTTTGCGCTCCTTTCAGAGGCGCCGACAGTGCGCCACGGTGCGGCTGCCACAGTCCCGCGGCGCACTGTCCCAGGGCGTCCCCGACGCCCTGGTCTGCTTCCCCCCTTTGATGCTCCTCCATCCTCACTGCCAAATTTTACCCAAAACAAGGTGCACAGGTTCTGTTCATCTTGTTTTACAGGAGACTTGGCAAAGGTCTTCTCTGAAACAAGAGACATGGTCCTCTGTGTTGCTCATTTTAGGTGGAAAAATCATTTGTAAGAAAATAGAAACGGAAAACAACTCACTTTTCATTGCATCAGTAACTTCCAGCACTGCACAGTGACAGGAGGGGCAACTGGGGGATCCAAAGAAGATAAAGTTGGTCCCTAGACCTATCAAAATTGACCACCTCTGATTTACTCCATCATCCTGTTTCCCACATTGTCCAACCAAATACCCACAGGAAGGCCAGAATGAGGTAAGACAGAAATAACCTTCCCCATATATGCCTCCAATGAAACAGAGTGCACATGTATTCCCAGCATTCTGGAATTACAGGTGTACTTGTGAATTCAGCCAACATAGAGGATGATATGTGTGCAGTATCAGATGGCCACTTTCCACTCCTCTTGTCCTGGGACAAGTTGTACTGTCACAATGGGGAGGGGGAAATTATGTTCTACTCATTTCTGGTTACTTTTTCATTAGCATTTTAGCTGGTAGTTGTGGTGGGGAGAGAATAAGCATTTAAGGAGGAAGCACAAACAGCATTTAAGAAGGAAACCCTAGAGGCAATTTTGAGCTCAATATTTTTGAGGAAAATTAGGGTGTTGGAAGAATCTGGGAAGGACTGAGGGCAATAGCCACATGGGACCATCCCAGGGGCCACATGATCCCCATTCTCAATCTAATTAAACTGAATATTTGAACCCCCAGTACATGTTGTACCAAGTTTTGAACAGTCAAGCCCAGTACAAAAGAGCCAGAATAATGATTCCAACTGCCACTGCTGTGGCCTCTGGGGGAAAGAAGAGCCATCGTTTGCCTAGTCCCAGCAGCTGGTGAGGCAGCCTCCCTCCATTCCAACTGCCACTGCTGTGGCCTCTGGGGGAGAGAAGAGCCATCGTTTGCCTAGTCCCAGCAGCTGGTGAGGCAGCCTCCCTCCATTCCAACTGCCACTGCTGTGGCCTCTGGGGGAAAGAAGAGCCATCGTTTGCCTAGTCCCAGCAGCTGGTGAGGCAGCCTCCCTCCATTCCAACTGCCACTGCTGTGGCCTCTGGGGGAGAGAAGAGCCATTGTTTGCCTAGTCCCAGCAGCTGGTGAGGCAGCCTCCCTCCATTCCAACTGCCGGAATGGAATGGACGGATCACTTCCTGGTTGAAGCTCGAATCAAGGCTTCTACCTTAATCCCCCCTGGGGGTGGCGGACCTATTAGGATGGTCCACCCTCGAAGGCTGATGGAACCCAAAAGGTTCCAAGAAGCCTTAGAGGGGTATACGGCTGGTTCTGACGGCGATTCTGTTGACGCCCTGACCAACATCTGGGATACTAACCTTTCCAGGGCTATACACAGCATCGCTCCCAAGCGTCCTTTCCGGCCTGCCTCCAATAAACAACCCTGGTATTCGGAAGACCTCAGGGAACGGAAGCGGGCTGTGCAACGATTAGAGCGTAACTGGCGAAAACATCAGCGCTTGTCCGACAGGACACTCCTCCGCTCTCTTTTAAGAGCCTATGGAGTGGCAATAGATGCAGCAAAGAATTCGTTCTTTGCTGCACGTATTGCGTCCGCAGAGTCGCGTCCAGCAGAACTGTTCAGGGTTGTGAGGGAGCTAACTCAGCTCCCCCCCTCCCTGAGCCCTATTTTGGAACCATCTAAGGCCTGCTGTGACGAATTTAACAACTTCTTCGCGGATAAAATCTCTCGGATAAGGGCTGATCTTGACGCCGTAATTCCTGCAGATCCTAGAGAGGTGTCCGAAGCGTCCGTGGCCCCTGTTATACTGGATCATTTTGAGTTTGTCAGTACCGAGGAAGTGGACAAGATCCTTCGAAGTGTTAGGAAGACGACATGCTCTCTTGATCCCTGTCCCTCATGGTTGGCAGCTCAGGGGGGAGATGCGGTGTTAACATTGTTGCACCGCATCGTTAATACATCTCTAAGAGAGGGTCAGTTTCCATCCAAATTAAAATTAGCAGTGGTTAAACCCCTGCTTAAAAAGCCCTCCTTAGACCCCCTGTCTCACAATAATTATCGGCCCATATCGCTGCTACCTTTTTTGGGGAAGGTGATCGAGAGAGCAGTCGCTTTCCAGCTTCAATCGTTCTTGGATGACACCGATTTTCTGGACCCATTTCAAACCGGCTTCCGGGCGGGCTATGGAGTTGAGACTGCCATGGTCGCCTTAGTTGATGACCTCCGTCTGGGCATGGACAGGGGAAGCATGTCCCTGTTAGTGCTCTTGGACATCTCAGCAGCTTTCGATACCATCGACCATGGTATCCTTCTAGACCGCCTGAGGGAGCTGGGTATCGGGGGCACTGCTCTGCAGTGGTTCCGGTCCTACCTCTCAGGCAGGTTCCAGATGGTGGAGCTGGGGGACTGTCATTCCGATAAGAGGGCCCTTACATCTGGTGTCCCTCAGGGAGCGATTTTGTCCCCTATG
The DNA here is from genome assembly GCA_026167975.1 of Phrynosoma blainvillii. NCBI lineage: Eukaryota > Metazoa > Chordata > Lepidosauria > Squamata > Phrynosomatidae > Phrynosoma > Phrynosoma blainvillii. The sequence continues at coordinate 24,554,145 of JANUYF010000002.1, forward strand.
CTTTTCAACATTTACATGAAACCGCTGGGAGAGATCATCCGGAGACATGGGGCGCGTTGTTATCAGTACGCTGATGACACCCAAATAATCTTCTCTGTGTCTCCGACTGATGCAGTAACTAAGGATGGCATCTCTCCTCTTGATGCCTGCTTAGAGTCGGTAATGGGCTGGATGAGGGAGAACAAACTCAGTGTGAATCCAGGGAAAACGGAAGTACTGGTGATAGGTTCCCCGGTTCCGGGTGGCGAGATTTGTCATCCAGTCCTGAATGGGGTCATGCTCCCCTTGAAGGACTCGGTGCGCAGCTTGGGAGTACTCCTTGATTCGTCGCTCCAACTGACATCCCAGGTGGATGCGACGGTCAGGAGTGCTTGTTATCAGCTTCGGCTGATACGCCAGTTGCGTCCCTACCTGAATCGTAGGGACCTTGAAACTGTTGTACATGCTTTGGTAACCTCTCGATTGGATTTCTGCAACGCGCTCTACATGGGGCAACCCTTGTACCAAACCCAGAAGCTGCAATTGGTGCATAATATGGCAGCTAGATTGGTCGCTGGTAGTTCCAGGTCGGACCATATAACACCTATCTTAAAAGACCTTCACTGGCTGCCTATTCGCTTCCGAGCTCAATACAAGGTGTTGGTTTTGACCTATAAAGCCCTAAATGGCTTGGGCCCAGGGTACTTGGAGGACCGCCTCTCCCCACATAATCCGCCCCGCACACTCCGATCATCTGGGACTAATCTGCTAGAGGTCCCCAAGTTTCACTTTGTGAGGACCTCTCAGAGGGCTTTTTCCATCATTGCCCCTTCCTTCTGGAATAAGCTTCCTGCAGAGCTTCGCTCCTCTGCATCACTCGTCTCTTTTAAGAGAAATTTAAAAACGTATTTATTTCAGTTGGCATTTCCACCTTAAGTAATGGTATTTTTTCTTTCTCTGCCCCATGTGTTTTCTTATTGACCCCGGATTGTTTGTAATTTGATTCCTGCACCGATGTTTTTAATCTTTATATTGTAACAATTTTAACTTTTTGTAAGCCGCTTTGATCATATTCATGGAAAGGCGGGGTAAAAATAAAATTTATTATTATTATTATTATTAATGGAAAGATGTCATGTTACCATTTTAGCATCTCCTGTTCTCTGTGGCCAACGAGCTAAGAACTGGATTGCAAAAATCAGACATTCCAAAGCAATGCAATAATACATATTATGCTTCAGATTGTCACTTTAAGGCTCATCATAATACATAATGGAGACTAAATTATAGATACATGTTTGACAAGTTATCACAATTACCTTGGCACTCTATAAAAGAAACAAGTATATTTTGTGTGTGAGCCATCTTTTTTGAAAAATAATAATAATAAAAGAAGGATTTGAGATTTAATAATTATTTTATATCCACTGGCTTGTTTGTCATGCACCTTTGATAACAGAAAGATTGGTTGGGATGGCAATTGAAAAACATTAACGTTTGGAACTCAGAGTCATTGAGGTACCCCCTTTCCATGACATAGTGGTTTCCTTGCCAGGTTGCAGCTGAGGAGGGTTGGTGGAAAACAGGCCCACTGCCTTGGGGCCTGCTTTTTTGATGGCAGCATGGGTCTGGGGGCTAGGACATCATTCACCAGTGTCCTGTGGGCATTGGTAATGTGTAGGAGTGCATTACCTGAGCCCTGGTGGTGCAGTGGTTAAATGCCTGTACTGCAGCCACTCACTCACAAACCACAAGGTTGTGAGCTCAATACCAGCCAGTGGCTCAGGCTCAACTCAGGCTTACATCCTTCTGAGGTTGCTAAAATGAGTACCCAGTTTGCTGGGGGCAATTAGCTTACACATTGTAAACCGCTTAGAGCAGGGGTAGGCAACCTTTCCCCTTTAAGGGCCAAGGGACTTCAGCTCCCAGAATCCCAGGAGCTATTGGCTTAACATGGGACTATTGGCCAACATGGCTGAGGCTTCTGGGAGCTGAAGTCACTTGGCCCTTAAAGGGGAAAGGTTGCCTACCCCTGGCTTAGAGAGTGCTTAAGTGCATTGATATGTGGTATAGCAATAGCAATAGCAGTTTCATTTATATACCGCTTCATACCAGTCTATGCAGTCTATATTATGCAGTATAGAAATGTAGTTGCTATTGCTTTTGCTATACCACTTATCAGTGCACCGGTTACAGGTGATCCTATGGAGTTCTGGCCCAGGTAGATCACTGTCCTGTTATCTCACCGATCTGGCAGCAGGACAGAATGGAATGATTGATCAACATGCAGGTTGGTTGATGCCTAGACCTGGATCCATGCATTTGAAGCAACTCTGTTTCAGCTGTAATCAATAAAGCTGTGACCTATTTTTTTCTCCACCTATCTGGTTCCATGTGGTTATCGCAGCATTGCACCTTGCCTTGGTCAAGCAAATGAGTTGCATGATGTACAGTGCAATCTGCTTTGCTGACCAGAGTTGGTTGCAATAGTGGTGCTCCCCTCCCTCGGGGATGCCAGCTTCTCCTTCCCAGTGAGCATTGTGGATGCTGCACTGCCTGCGATTGGGGAAGCCTCCACCAATGAGCATGAAATAACTTCAAGCTCATTGGCTAGTGTACCCGACCAGAGGAGGCAGCTCTAGTCATCATTCCAGTTGGACAGGGGGGCACATAAGCAGCTGCCTGCTTTCTTTGCCAACAGCCCTGTTTCAACCACTGTCCTATTCACCCACCCTTTTTGCACATATGGTGACAGGCACTATACTTGTCTTGGCTCTGGGATGTATATCCTGGCTGATTGTTTTGGCATTTTTGTCACAACTTCAGAAGGGCATTGACACAGGCTCAGGATCTGTGACATCATTCACCAATGTCCTGTGGGCATTGGTAACATAGGGGAGTACACTTATGGGACTTATGAGTGGTACATAAAGGGGTCATCCAGGCAGCAGTTGGTGCCCTTCCAGCACTACCCAGTTGCAGGTGATCCTGAAGTGCTCTGGACCAGGTGGATCCTTGCCCTGTCATCCCAGTTGTCTGACACTAGGCCAAAAAGAGCCAAAACTGCAAAAATCAGATATTCTAAAGAAAGTCGATAATACATATTATGCTTCAGATTGTCACTCTAGCACTCGTCATGATAGATAATGGAGACTACATTATAGATTCATGTTTGGCAGGTTAACACAATTAACATGTCACTTGATAAAAGAAACAAGTATATTTTGCATGTGACATCTTTTTTGAAAAATAGTAATAATACTTGTGATTTGATTTTTAATGTTATATCCACTGGCTTATTTGATGACAGAAAGATTTGATGGGATGGCAATTGAAAAATAGTAAATATTTTACACTTCTTATTATTTGTCCCCATTAATAAAGCAGAATAATATTTCATCAGCTTCTTAAACTCAAACTGCTTTTAAGTATGATGCTGCCAACAAATTATCTGACGTATTGAAGACTCATACAGCTCAGTGGGGCATCCGTATCAGTGTAACAGTGAATTTGCTCTGGGTTCAGTGTGAAATTTGAAGGAGCTATCTGTGATGCTTATCTGTATCTTCACAAATGTTCACAGTGCCATGATTCTTTAACTCTTGCCAGTCTCTTGCTCTGAGGTCAAAATGAGATGCCTGACAATGTGATCATCATTGGGCACCTCTTTATGATCTCAGAGCAAACCATCTCACGGAGGTAGAGGACATACTGGACAACTCAGCAGGACATACACAGCCAGCTGCCCCAGTGCAGGAATGGAAGACCAAGTAACTGGGGCAGATCATGGAAGCTGTGTGGCCAGGATACTCGAGGCTGCCCTTGGAATATCCTGGCCCCTGCAGACAGAGCCCTAGTCTTTAGGGATCCAGAATGGACCTTGCTTTGGTATCTTTCTGTCAACAAGTGAAACACTTTCTATTCTAACAGGCATGTAGGAACTGACCTAAAGGAATTTTATCTCTTTCTTTTTTTAAAAAAGTGTGCTGTTTCATTTATACTTTCTGTCTTTTCATTAAGCAATTCTATTGAGAGCTACACTGCATTTTAACTTTAATTGTTGTGTGTATTCTTACTTATGTATTGTACATGATTCTACCTGAGTTTGTTTTTAATTTTTGTAAGCTGCCTTGAGTCTCAGTTTGAGAGAAAAGGTATGATTTAAAGAAATAAATAATGATAATGAATTGAATGGTAGTGTGCTTGAGGAGTTCTGCCAACATCTGTAACTCATGAAGACATGACTAGATGTCAGGAATACCACGGAGCACACAGGAGGATTTGTGTCGAATTATTCAAAAGAACAGTCAGAACAGTCTCACATTTCCTCATTTCACTTCCACTATTAATTGATCTTTCTAGTTGATTATTCTGATCTGAAAAAAGAAACCTATTTTGTTATCCTCCCTCTCAATGTGTGTGTGTGTGTATGTGTATATATATATATATATATATATATATATATATATATATATATATTAACATCTGATTTTATTTGTAATGAGACATGGGCCATGCGACTCGCATTTGTCTTTTCAAAATGATGCTACAATGAAAGAGAACTGTTAAAATCTTTTCTTTTTTCTTCTCTGTCATGCCAGTCAATCTTCTGGAGGCGGGGGGGATTCTGTCTTAATATGAAAGGTGGCTGGCAAACTTGTTGAATTGATAAGTCAGTGTACCTACTGGAAATTGTCAAATATCTGACAATATTGTCTTTGCCTTACAGTGGAGCATCCTGACAAAATGGCTAACGATCAAGGTAAGGCATCCTGTTTTCTCTTGGAACTGATGCCAAGTTGCAGAGGTGATGCCCCCCACTCCTTTTTGTGTCCCACTCTTCACCTGGCTGGCGCACCTGATGCATACACTGGCACAATAATTAATCTTGTTAATGAAGTTCTGCTTGGTTGAGGCTGCTGTTTTGATGAGGAAGATGTAAATTTTCTTGAGAGGAAATTGTTTTGTCTCCTTTCTGAAGGACCAATTAAAATGTCAGACTCCTTTGTATGAAATAACTTCCCCCCTCTCGGTCTCTCTACTATACTTCTGAATAATTCACATTAAGTATAATTAAGCATGGCATAATTTCCAAGCTGCGCTTATATCCTTTTGTGGGTTATAGATTAAAGTTCTGGAGCCTCATGGTTAAAAGAAAGACCATAAATCACCTTCTCTCTTGAGTGCAGCATGTCCACTTAATAAGAAAGACAAACTTTAGTCAACTTGTCAAGATAGTATAGTTATTAGCTTTTTCCCCTTTCTTTCTTTCTTTCTTTCTTTCTTTCTTTCTTTCTTTCTTTCTTTTTTTTACAGTCCTTTATGGTTGTTATTTATTGCTGATTAATTTTTTCTGTTTGTTTCCTATTTATTGGAGGAAATTGTTTTATTAAGAGTGGGCAACACCTAGCCCTCATTATGTTACTGGACTGCAGCTTCCATTATCCCTTACCATTGGCTTTTCTGGAGAGGACCTATGGGAACTGTGGTACAACATTTGGAGGGCCACAAGTTACCCATCCATTCTTTAAATATTAGCAAGCTGTGTTGGGGGGAAAATGCTGAATATCATTAGGATTTTAAAAAAAAAAATAACTGTCGCTTTTACCCAGTAATTTCCACTGATAATGCTACTTGTCATCTATGAGAGAAATGTTTAATCTGTGGAAAGTTTCAGACAATTATGCTATTATTTAGTTGGACCCAGTTTTCACTGCATCGGAAAAACCTATGAAAAAGCTAGAATTCCCTCTGGGATGTAATGTGAAAATTAGGCCTTATTCTCAAAGTGGAAATAATTCTGTGCTTTTTACAGTTCATTGTTTTGAAAACTGAAATATTTCTCCAGCAGTTGTAAAGAACAGCAAGAATAATTTACATTGCTTTGAGGATATGTTTGGATGGCTCAGATATGCTAAAAATGTGCAGAGGAGGAGAGTTTACACCTTCCGGCTTTCATCCCTGTTTATGTTTTCCCTGCTTCTGGATTTACTGTATAGCTGGGGAAGATGGGGTTCTTCATAAATGTTTAAACTGCCACTCCCATCAGCCTTAGCTAACACTGCTAATGGTGAAGACTACTGGGAATCACAATCCAACAACATCTGGAGGGCCACACATATCCCCAGGGCAAAGAGGGAATGTTTGGGTGTAAAATATCTGGGATCAAGACCTCTGGAGGACCTAAGCCAGGGGTCTGGGTGGTGAAATTCAAGGAATCACTACAAAATAAATGTTTATATTTGAACAGTCCAGTGGGTGGTTTTAATGTCTGTTGCTAAATTTAGGGAGGAGCGTTCAATCATGCATCTTGCTGCAGGTCTCATCCCTAAAAATCACATTCATAGGATGGAGCTATGGCAGTTAAAGTGGTGTCAAACTGAATTAGTCCTGTAATGCAGATGCAGCCTGTATCAACATTTGTATTAGGCTAAGAGTATATAGTTTCCATCTGCATAAGAACTAACTATTGAATGTGAAAATGTGCATAGTGTATATTTGAAATGCTGCAAAGAATGCCAAAAGGGGGGGGGGGGGGTTAATTTTAAAAAAAAGTCTCCCCAACATTCATACAGTTGAAAATTTTGTATCTATGAGAATATATATATTTCAATCACTTCTTGGCCTTGGGGTTAAGATCAATTGAAAATACGTGTAAAATTTTTATCCATTTCAAAAATATTTTAGGAAAATCAAAATTAGCCAATACTGTGAAAATAAACAGCCAGTAATTTTTATCAAAGGCCTTCCCACCATCTAAAGAATAAAATGTCTGGCTTATCAGTTTTATCCAAGTTTAAAACCATCAATGAATAAAATACTATTGACTCTGTGCCTGTTTTTGATCAATCATGCCTGTGTCAGGACTTACCAAGGATGAAATGACTTTTTGTAATCTCTTAGTTCAAATGGCTGCTAATATTTTGATTACAACATTAAGTAAGGATGTAGGGCAGTAGTTAGCACAGCAAGTATGATCTTTACCAGGTTTAGGTATCAGGGTAATATAGGCATCATTTAAAGACGAAGAGAGGGGGCCAAATTCTAAGATATGTTCATAAAGTTGGAGCAGTCTTGGTGTTAAAAGACTGGGGAAAAAAGTGTTGTACCATTTAATAGGAAAACATATTGATGTCCCATTTTTCATATTTTCTGTAACACTGATAATTTCCTCTAAGTGTAAAGGTTCCAAAAGAAACTGTTGCTGTAATACACAAAGAGGAGGAAGGTCAATAAGAGGAAAAAAAGTCTTCATATCCTGTTGGTGAATTTCATTACTGAGGCTATAAAGATCCACATAAAACTTTTTAAAACATAGATTTATATATGGAAGTGATAAATATAAATTATTGTTTTCATCTTTGATGGCTAAAAAAACATTGTGTTACTGCTGAAGCTTAAGGTGAGGTGCCAGAATTCTGTTGGGACATTCACCATTTTCAATATGCTTGCTGTAGACATGTCAAAGTAGATGCGGTTTGTTGCAAGAGGACATTGAATTTATATTTAACTTTTTGCAATTCTTGATAAAGTTATTCAGATGGAGAAACAGCAAACCAATATTTTCTTTTTTATGATAAAAAGAGTGGTGAAATGGTAAGATTTCAAAATGTAGGCCATCACCAGCACTATAGAAACACAGCCATTGAGATTACTAAAATGCAGGCTACTGTGTTGATTCAAAACAATATTAGCCATTTTGTTCTACACCAGAAGTAGATTTTTTTGTAAAGAAAATGGGACCTGCAAACTCAAGACCAAGGGTAGGCAACCTTTCCCCTTTAAGGGCCAAGGGACTTCAGCTCCCAGAAGCCTCAGCCATGTTGGGCAATAGTCCCATGTTGGCCAATAGCTCCTGGGATTCTGGGAGCTGAAGTCCCTCGGCCCTCAAAGGGGAAAGGTTACCTACCCCTGCTCAAGACAAAGCTATTCTTTATATTACAATATATATATTCTTTATATTACTGTGACTGGGAAATTCCCTTGTCCCTCTAGCACAGGGGTAGGCAACATTTCCCCTTTAAGGGCCGAGGGACTTCAGCTCCCAGAAGCCTCAGCCATGTTGGCCAATAGTCCCATGTTGGCCTATATCTCCTGGGATTCTGGGAGCTGAAGTCCCTCAGCCCTTAAAGGGGAAAGGTTACCTACCCCTGCTCTAGCAATTGTGGAGATTGCAACTAAATGGAAAGGGATGTGTGGAAGAAGGAGATAGATATGACCATAGTCCGTACAAATCAAAAAGGCCTGGAGCTTCAACCTTATGAGTCTTGCCTCCATTATACCACTAACACCAAGATACTCTCCAGCTGTTCTGATCAGACAGGGAAAGTCCCAATTAATCCTTTGCTGTCCCACTTCTTCAGCTGCTTTTAAAATGTCCCAGTTTTTCTTTCTTTGGGGCTCTATACAGAGACCTGTTTTCCTCCTCGCCTGGTATTGTCTTATTCAGACGAAGCAGACCAACAGCCCCAGGCTGGGAATAGGGAGACTGGGTGCCATTTTGATTTGGCCCCCGGTCAAACTGGCCCTTAGCCCAGTGTAAAATAACTGTCTGTTTGTGGCTGAGTTTTCCAGAAATTATGTCACAACAGCTAGTAGTGCAGACACACATTCTTACCTCTCACCTTTGCCACCAACCTCCATGCAAGGCCCAGTCATTGCCTCTGAAATTGGAAGAGGGTGCCTGGCCATGTGGGTGAGGCAAAGTACCCTGTTTCCACCCCTTATGAGCCAGTGGGAGGCTGCATGGAGAGCAGTGCCAAGGGGCAACTGGTGAAGCGGTGGTGGTGGCTCCACAGCATGGCAATGGGTGGGCATCTGAACACCCGACTGTCACCACACCAAATCATGTAAAGGTTGGGGTTGGGAAAACAAGGAGAAAGAAATGGGGTTGGCCAATCATATCCTGCCCACGCATTTGGAACTTTCCTTCCACTCTCCCCATTTGCCTTCTGCTTGCTCCAGCTTGCATTTAGTTAAATCAGGAGCTGAGAGAGGACATGAGAGGATGGACTCTTGCCTTTCTCAGTAGGCACAGTTAAGAGGAAATTGCAGGGGAAGCTGAGATGTTACAGGAAATAACAACAGGACACACAATTGGCAGGAAAAAGCCCACAACTTTATTGAATCCAGCTGACAGGCAGGGTTGGCCCAAATGCATGGGCCTGGATCTGTCATTGACCAACCCACCTGTTGTTCAATGAACCAAATGGTCCTGTCATGGCTGGGCTTCAGGATGACCGAAGAAGTATCCAACTGATCGCATGTTTGTATCTTTGCCCCTTGTCGCTGGGGGATGCTAATCAGGAGTTGCCTCTGCAATGGCAACACCTCACCACTCCCAGCACCCCTTGAGACTCCCAATCCTGTGCTCCCCAGTACAGGAACCCATGCCCACCAGATCCACAGCCCATGCTACTGCCCCTAAAAGTTATGACAGCACCCTAGAACCCATGACCCAGCTGGAGGGAGGGAGGGTGGGGAGAGCCAGGCTGGAATGATGCTGGCCATCCCAGCCACATGGTCCTTCAATAGGTCAAATCACCAATCAGGGCCAATGCCAGGCAGAAGTCTCGCCCCTCCCCACCTTTCCCACCAATCAGGGTGGCCACCTCCAGAGCAAAGGAGTCGGGCTTCCAGCTGAAAAGGCCACTAGGACTTGTAGTCCCATGCAGCTGGCAGAAGTCTTGCCCCCCAGCAGGCCCAGGTGCCCAATCTGGGCCCGTGGAATTGCTCCCAGGGCATCCTGAGAGCAAGCCAAGCCCCCCCCCCCCCCCCGCCAGGCCAAGAGAGCCCCAGTGCCCTGATGGCTCCCCTCTCCCAGCAACTAGGTCAGCCCAGTGAGTCAGGCAGCCACATCTACTGCAGTCTCTCCTATCTTGTATGTTCTTCCTCATTAAAAACTTTTGCTGTCTTGACCACACTAACATTGCTTGGCTATTTTTCATCTGTCAAATGTTGGATGGTATGGAACAACAGTGAATGATTCCTGCCACTGAGTAAAATGAAAAACTCAAGAAAAGGTATTGATGGCATTATCCTGGACATCTACACTGAACCAAGATTGCAGATATTTAAGTATTATTGCTAGATCATTGTTCTGGATAATAAACCATTATCTTCAATTTTAGCATGCAGTTCTAAATAGGCAAACCAAACAATGTTCCATCTTTGATCTTAATAGGCATTCTGGAACATAAAATAGGTCCTATTTTCCTTACATACCTTGTAGTGATTCCACATAAGCACAAAAAGAGTTATAGGCTGTTTCCTCTATCATTTGGGTGAAAGCCCAGCTAGTTTTCCTCTCTGTTCAGTATCAGCATAATAATAATGTGAAATGTGAAAAGTGAAATGTTAGCAAAAAGACAGTAGGAATGCACTTGAAAAACAAAATATGAGATTTTTAAAAAGCCAGTGCAATTCTTGGCTGCATCAATAGAACTATAGTGTCTAGACTGAGAGAAATAGCAGCAGCACTTTCTTCTGCTTTAGTCAGACCTCTCCTGAAATCCTTTGTCCAGTTCTGGGCACTACAATTCAACAAGGATGTTGACAAGCTGGAGCATGTCCAGAAGAGGGCGACCAAAATGTTGAAAGGTCTGGATACCATACCTTATGAGGAGAGACTTAAGGAGCTGGGTATGTTTAGCCTGGGAAAAGGTTAGGAGCTTGGTTTAGATATCTGAAAGGATGTCATATTGAAGATCATAATATAGAGCAAGTTAGGAAGTTTAAATATCTGGGAATTACGTTTAATGCATGTGGAGCCTGGACTTCACATAGGGAAATTGCTATTCAAAATGCTTCTAATAGTAGTAAGACAATTGTTTGTTTCTTTTTTGCAAAAGGTGGCCAACTGATACCTGCCACCCTCAAAGTCTTCAGGGCTAAGGTACTTTTCCAGTTATTGTTTAGTATACCAGTTTGGATCTTAGGCTTCACACTTACTGTTGAAAGAATTCTTTCTTCATTTCTTAGGGAAAAAAATTCAATGCTTACTTGTGTGCCAACAGTAGCACATCATCTTCAAGCCAGGTGCTCCTCAGTTGAATGTTTAGCTTGGAAATGGACCCTAAGATATTTCCTGAGACTTAACTATGTAGGGCCAGAGACTGGTTATATTTATCTATTACAAAGAGATGCTTATACAAGCACATTGTAAATCAGTAAAGGAAAAGCTACAGAGATTAGGTCTGACACAAGACTTTCTCTCCGCCCTCGATTGGTTTAAGGCAAATCAGATCCTTGCACAACGAATTGAAGATATTGATGTGCAACACTCAGTATCGAATGCACATTCCGCTTGTTCCCCCATCAGTTTAAATGTATCTTATAATAAAGGGGGTGCAAACTATTTGGAATGGTTAACAATTCCAAAATATAGGCTTGCATTTAGCAAGGATGATTCAATGTAATTCCCTCTGCTATGTTAGAGGAACGCTTTCTTCAAACTGAGTACAAAGATTGTGTATGCCCATGCAGAGAGAGCCTTGTAGAAATGCTGTCTCATGTGCTTCTTCACTGCTCCTTCTATAGGGATGACAGATTAAAAATAATCTCACTTTTGCTGAACAGTAAACCAGGTAGATCTTCTGATTAGTATTTAAAAATTTTATTAGCAGATAAAGATAAGGGAATCACCAAGGGAGTTGCTAAGTTTATTCTGTCCACTATTAAAATCCAGAAAATTATATATCATAAGAAAATAACCATGTAAGAAAAGGAAAATCTGGTTTCCCTAACGATAAACTTAAATTATACTTCTCTATCGGAGCTGTTTTAAATTTGTTTTATATACCCCCTTCCCCCCTTTTATCTGGTAGTGACCATTTTTACAATTGTAATATTTTACTTTCTGTGGCTAACTAAATGATTTATGTGTTGTAACCTTCATGTTTTAGCGAGTCTGTTTTTTTATGGAGTTTATCACACGGGGAGCCCCATGCAGAAATGGGGCTTTAAAGTTAAAAAAACAAAAACTGCAAAAGCGGAAGCATTCAATGAACGGGATTTCTCCCGTTCTGCCCTGTGTGAAAAGTGAAAGCACTGTTAAAAGGAGGTTAATCCGAACGAAAATTAGACAAAAACTGCTTCTTTTTACTTTCGGGATCTTCCAAAAATAAAAAGAAGCAGTTTTTGTCTACTTTCAGTTCAGATTAACCTCCTCTGCACGGGATTTCCCCTGTGTGATAAACTCCTATGTTTTCCTATGGACTACATAAAGGCTTTGATTGATTGATTGATTGATTGATTGACTGATTGACTGATGTCATATTGAAGATGAAGCAAGCTTTTTCCCCCCTGCTGGTCCAGAGACTAGGACATGGAGCAGTGGATTCAAACTTCAAGAAAACAGATTCCACATTAGGAGGAACTTCCTGACAGTAAGAGCTGTTTGACAGTGGAACACACTCCCTCAGAGTGTGGTGGAGTCTCCTTCTTTGGAAGTCTTTAAACAGAGTCATGTTTTTGTTCTGTTTTTTTTAAAAAAATAATTGTTGTAATACAACATCTGGAAAGAAATGCCAACAGCAACCGAGGGGATGCTTATGTGACTTAGGTACCTCTAGTGAAACCTGCCAAAGTCCTGAGATATGGAGGAGGGCTCTCAGTCCCACCACCACCATAAACCTGTCTGTTGAGAACACAAGAGAGAGCCTTCTCAGTGCCTGCTTCCAGCCTAAGGAATTCCCTTCCATGGGAGGCTAGACTGGTCCTCTTTCCCTCTTCCTATAGGCAAATAGGCATTTCATGATTAATCTGTATATTCAAATAAGCATTTCATGATTAATTTGTTGTAGGGAGCTGGGTGTGTCTATTGCATTTTTAACTTTATTGTTATGTATTTGAAATCTTTGATACTTTTATGTAGAAGGTTAGAGAGGGTGGGAAATAGGGAAGAGTGGAGGAGGAAGATGGGAGGAGACAGGTAGAGGAGATGGATAAGAGAAGGGTTCTGAATTGTGGAAGGTGGGGAGGAAGATTGGAGGATGGAAGAAAGGGCAGAAAGGGAAGGGTGAGAAGGAGGGAAGAAAGAAGAAAGAAGAGAAGGGAAGGGATGGAGAAAGAGGGGATGTTAGGGATGATATGTGATGATGTTTATATGTTTGAAATATTGTTATGATTTTTTAAATAAAAAGCTTCTATACTTTAGTGCAGGAGTAGGCAACCTTTTTAAGTTGGGGGCCGGGTTGCTGTCCCTCAGACAATTGGGGTGGGGGGAGCACCATAAATAAATAAATAAATAAATAAATATTTTTTAAAAAAAAATAACAAAATAAAAAATATGCATGCACACTCTCTCAGACCCAGAAAAGCCATGGCAAAACCCCTGTGGAGATTTTGCCAAGAAAACCCCAAGAACAAGTAATAACAACAATAATCAATATCATCATGGCAGGCAGCGGCAGGCGGTGGTGGCAGCAGCAGGACCAGCTTGGGGCCGGTCCAAAGGCCTCGGGGGGGGGGGCATCCGGCCCCCGGGCCTTAGGTTGCCTACCCCTGCTTTAGTGGTATTTTAATGTGATGATTTGTCGAATTATGCTTTAGCTCTTTTAAGTATCAGGCTTTTAGCTTAACTTGCTTTAATGTTTTGTAAGCCAGCTTTGGTCTCATGCCAACAGAAAGGCAGCATGTAAGCTTCAGCTGATATGTCAGCTGTGCCCTTTCCTGGAAGTAAGGGACCTAGAAACTGTAGTACATGCACTGGTAACCTCACAACTTGATTTCTGCAATGCGCTCTACATGGAGCTACCCTTGTGCCTAGTCCAGAAACTCCAATTAGTGCAAAACATGGCAGCCAGGTTGGTCACCGGAAAACCAAGGAGTGACCACATAACACCTATTTTGAAATCACTTCACTGGCTGCATATTGGTTTCCGGGTGCAATATAAGGTGTTGGTTATCACCTTTAAAGCCCTACATGGCTTGGATCCAACCTACTTAAGGGATCACCTACTTCCATATAACCCACCCCGTGCCCTCAGGTCCTCTGGGAGGAATTTATTGACCATGTTAAATAGAGATGGTGGTGTTTAGAAATGGAAAATGTAGTGTGAACCTCTTTTCACTTCACATTGATTCTGTGATCCTGGATCTATGTGACTCAAAAACTGGTTTAAATGCAAGTGTGAATGACCCCTCAGCCTTGCATCCTTGTGTAGGTTGGTAAAATGAGTACCCAGCTTATTGGGGGCAATTGGCTTACCCATTGTCAACCACTTAGGAGTGCTTAAGTGCACTGATAAGCAGAATATAAATGTACTTGCTATTGCTATTGCTACACTCCTCCAAAGAGGGTTCTTTCCCATGCTTAGCTTTTTTAAAAACTTCCCCTTTCTTTCCTTGGAGGTCATAATTAAGACGTTCCTTGTGTGTACCTTCTATGCATCAATGCAGTGCTTCTTTAATTTATAATTCAGAGTTTTCCTTTCTTCCTCCACCATGTTCAGACAGGAGTAAAATTGATAGAGGAAAGTTAGACATGTGTAAAACCATGCCCCTCTTTCCTGCTGGCATCTTTTCTTGGTAGTCTCAGCAATAACCTATTACATTCTAATTGACTGCCCCAACTGTATAGATATGCTTTATGCCTGAAGGCTTAATACCATTTGGTACTTTATCTGAAATGGGTTTATAGCTATGAAAGCTCATGTGAAAATAAAAACAAGCTAGTCTTAGTAGTACTGCCACATTTCTTCTTCTTCTTCTTCTTCTTCTTCTTCTTCTTCTTCTTCTTCTTTTTCTTTCATCTGTCTTCCTTCCTTTTACAACAGAAAAATGAACCATGATAGAATATTCTATCCACAGCCCGGGTTGGGCCTTGTTTATTTGTTTCACCCCTGCAAAAAAAAATTAAATTGTGTCTGTGTGTGTAAAAATTATATGCTAAACCCTATTGTTTCTCCGTGTAGGAAACTTGCTTGAAGGGAAAGGTGTAGCCTGTAATAATAGATTAATATTCCTAGGATTAAAAGGCTTAAGCAATGGCAGAAAGTAAAGCAATTCCTTCAGACAGAAGGCTAAGCTATGAATTAGAAAATGTCAGTGGTAGCTGCTGACTCTGATGTTAGAGGGACTTTAGAAGAACTATCCAAGGTGCTAAATCCTAGCCTAAAATTTTTGGACAGCTCTACATTGTCATTGGCTCCAACAGCCACCATTAGCAATTGCAATTAGTGGATGCTGGGGCTCTTCTGCCTTCAGTCAGCATGTTGGGTGGTGTGGTGAGGCTGAAAAAATAGAGCTTGGTTAAGGCCATCTAGGAAATGTGAAGCCAAGCTGGTAGCTTCACCATTCACAAACACAGCTGCTCTGACATCTCACCACCTCTGGGTCGAAGAGGATGGGAGGTGTTCAGATGAGAGGAGAATTGGCACCTAAACTCTCCAACCAAAGAAGCTGTTCTATGTTCTGCAAGATGCTAGATAAGATGATGGATAGAAGTCAACAAAAGAAGAAAAACTTGGACCTTGACTTTTACTTCCCCTGCCTCTTCCAGACTAGTGAAAACAACAGCAAATTAACTGCTGGTTGAAGCTCTATAGGGATGTGGTGGCTTAGTGATTAAGACACCAATTCTGATGATCAGAAGATTGGAAGATTGACAGTTTGAGGCCCAAGTGCCACATGATGGGGTGAGCTTCTGCCGCTAGTCCCAGTTTCTGCCAATCTAGTAGTTCAAAAGCATGCAAATGCAAGTAGATAAATAGGTACCACTTTGGTGGAAAGGTAACAGCGTTCCATTCAGTCATGCTGGCCACATGACCACTGGATTTATCTTCGGACAACACTGACTCTTCAGCTTAGTAATGGAGATGAGCACTGCCTCCTACAGTCAGTTATGACTAGACATGCATGCCAGGGGACTACCTATACCTTTACCTTTTTTTGAAGCTCTATGGCAGGGGTCGGCAAGTTTTTCTTACCTGGGGCCAGTCCGTTGGCCTCCAGGTCTTCCGCGGGCCGAGGGTGGTGATGGGGGAAATGGTGGCGTGCATGCTTACGTGCTCGCACACGGCCCCCGCTGGCTGCCGCCGCTTGCACAGCTGCTGTGCCACTGCCGCGCACATCATGGCCACCATTTTGTTTTCCAAAATGGTGGCTGTGACTCATCTGCGCATGCGCAGTACTCCTGCGCATGCACGAATGAGCCGCGGCTGCCATTTTGGAAAACAATATGGCAGCCACGACGTGCGCGGTGGCTGTGTGGTGGCAGCACGCTCAGCGGTGGTGGGGGGCAGTGGGAGGCGGCAGCGGCAGCAGCAGGGGTTGGCGGGGGTCAGCGGGGGCCAGTCCAAAGGCCTCGGAGGGGCAGACCCAGCCCACGGGCCGTAGGTTGCCGACCCCTGCTCTATGATCCAGCTTTACACTTTATGATTATACCATTATGATCCCACTCAAACTGCATGGCAACATCCTATGGAGTAGTGGGACCTGCAATTTAAGGAGAGGTATTTGGAACTCTCACCCAGCGAGCTCTAGTGCCTCACCAAACTGCAGATCACAGGATTACACAGAATGTTTCCATGGCAGTTAACTTTCACAACTGCGTGATGTGAAAAGGTTCTGTTGAGACAGTAATATCCCTAGGAGAGAGTAAATCTAAACAGTTCAAATTCATCCCGCCTGCCACAGTACCTGAATGTAAGCTATAATTTCTCACCTACAACTATGTGCACAATTTAATCTGTATCCTTGATCAAAATAGTGATGTCAGAGAAATTGCATAGGGCTGAGTAAGAATTTCAAATTTTGCACCTAATGAAGTGGCCCACAGTCCTGAAGTCTCATGGTAGAAATGTCTTTTTTTTCGTTAGTCTCAAAGTTGTGTTAGGATCCTCTAATACATTTCTGATAGTTTGTGCTAAGAATTTTGCCCCAACCAGACAAATTTTGTCATATAAGGGATGGGGAAAAAAACTAGCATTTTTTAAAAGAAAATTATGTGAGTGAAACCATAACTGAAAATTTGATCCATCAAAGCCCAGAGTTTCATGTGTTCCTGTGCATTCATCTAATCTAGTATTGAATTAGGATAGCCAGCCCCTTTTCTCCAGAGGGGCTCCTTGTATGGGATAAAAGAACAACAGGATTCCTTCCATGCTGGAAATAAATCCATAGTGAATTTGGCCAATGGAGGTAGAGAATGATTCAGTTTGTTCTTGAATTCTCAAAAATTTGCTTCTCCTCTCCCCTCCATATTTGGGATGGGAATAACCTGAGGTTTAAAACATTCAAATGTGAAAGAAATAGAAACAGATACAAATTTCCATTCTTACCATTGTAAACAGTTGTTACATATATACTTTGGCCAATGGAACTAGTTCTCATGTAGGAGCAAAGTATCAAAGTGAATGTCCACAAGACACATTTGCTTCAAGCATTCTGGATTTAGAAGTCCTAGCACCTGTGAACTTTTAGAGCCATCTGCTTTTGTTCTGAATATATTGGATTCACTGCAGAAAGAACAGAGTTCCTACTGGGTAACCAGATGCCCAAACTGTGAGAACACATTCTATTTTATTTCATGTGGAGAAATAAATAAGCATGCTAGATGGAAGCTAAATTGCTTTGGGTATGTGGCCACAGCCCTGGTTTAACCACGAAGGCTTCAGCCCACTATAAGAATAAGAATTGTCCCCTTTCTTTTTATTCCTACCTGTGGACCTTCCAGTTTCTCATTTTTCTTCCTCTAGGGGTTGGAAACCTAAGAAATTAAATGTTACTAAAATATGGGAAAGGAACACAGTGGTTCAGTTGGTTAAGACACTGACTCTGTTGATTGCAAGATCAGTAGGTTGGCAGTTTGAGGCCTGGATGCTGCATGATGGGGTGAGGTCCTGTCACTAGTCCCAGCTTCTGCCAACCTAGCAGTTCAAAAGCATGCAAATGCAAGCAGATAAATAGGTACCCTTTTTTGTGGGAAGGTAAACAGCATTCTGTGCAACCATGCTGGCCATATGATCACAGAGTAGTCTCTGACAACGCTGGCTCTTTGGCTTAGTAATGGAGATGAGCACTGCCCCCTATGGTTGGACACAACTTGACAATGGGGAATACCTTTACTTTTACCTAAAATATGAGGAGGAAGGGAAAAGTAGGAAAGTTACCAATGGTGTTGGAGAAAGATGTGTAAAAAGTACTAGGAAATATCCATTCCTTTTCAAAGGGCTTTAAAAAGTCACAGTGGAGCATGATATATTCTCAATATTACCATTTTTAAACAAAAGGCAACACAGTGTCTCATTCTTATTGACTTGTGGGCAGGGAGAAATAGCAGGAGCCAAGAAGCCAAATCCTAATAAGACGAACTGAAAGAAAGAAGTTGGCGGCATGAGCTTTTGTAGACTTCAGTCTACAAAAGCTCATGCCGCCAATTTATTTCTTTCACTTAGTCTCAAAGATGCTACAAGATCTCTCTACATAGTGATTCTACAGACTAACATGGCTACATCTTTGAATTCTACCTAAATAAAATGAGTTATCACTACATGTTATCACCCCTTGTCCAATAAGTAGGCCCTTGTTGGTATAATCAGCATGGTAAAAGCCACTCATTTTAAATATTTTAATATGCATAGGTAACACCCACATGCCTAGAAGAACTGAAATATCTTTTAAAAATGATGTGCAAACAATAGGAAGGAGTTAAGAATGAGTGTCATCAATACCAAAATAGCTGGTTGTGCTGAAGGGTTCTTATTGTGTGGTTTTTTTTAACCGCCAACACCACCACCACCAATATCTGCGACTACTATTACTATACCATATCACCATCCTGTCTTGTTTTTTTTTTTCACTTTATTTCAAGCATTTTATTTTAGAGTTTCTGCAAGATCTAGTCCCTCTGCATCCTTATTTGTGACATCTCTATGAAACCAGTGCACCTCAAATAGCTGTTCCTGGGGAGGGATATTGCAGAAAGGCTAAAATGATGCCTTCACATCCTGCTTCCAGGAGGTCTGTAGCCAGAGACTAAGCATCCTGAGTGTATATGTTATTTGGAAAACTTTTGATAAATGGTCCAGAATAGGTAGCAATTCATCTAATAGTAAATACAGAGGACATCAATGGAAGGAAAGGTCAATTTTGTCAATGGCAAAAGGTTCTCCTCTAACCCCAGTTCCTTGCTAAGTATTATAGACACAAGACCTCCCTCTCTGTAGACTTACATTATTTCCAGCTTGATTTTCATTCATTGTTTATTAAATCAATTTCCAGCATTAGTTTTAAGGTGCTTAATACACTGTTGCCTAAATGCAATTCCTTCTTTGATTTGATTTTTACCTCAACATCTAATTATATTAGGTACAATAATAAAAGCCACTCCTTTGCTTGGTGTCAAATATATGTTTCTCCATGCACTCAGGTCCTTCATATATCATATTTTTCCAGTTGCCTAGGTAAGGTCTAAAGAGCCATCATGGTATAGTGGTTTGAGAGTTGCAGTACGACACTAGAAACCAGGGTCTAAATCCCTGCATTGCCATGGAAACCCACTGGGTGGTTGGCCTTTGCCTTTCTCTGAGGATGAGTGAGTGTGACTTGCCAAAGTCACACTCACTCATTCTCAGAGAAAGGCAAAGGCCAACCACTTAAACAAAAATTGCCAAGAAAAGTTCACCATAGGTTTGCCTTAGAGTCAACATAAGTCAGAAATGACTTGAAGGTGCACAACAACAACAAAGACAAGGACCCTTCTGCAGAGTTTTACAAAGACTTCATGATGCTGTTAGCTTTTCTTTAAGACAGCTGTTTTCATAATCGATTTGTTTTTCTTGTGAAATAATTATACCAAAGTGTACAATTCTGTTGCCTCACAATGAAGGTTTTTGTGCAATTATGTACTAAGACATTAATTCCTTAGGTTCCTTTGAGGGGGAAAAAGCATATAATGAGAGGAGTAAAGATGATGACAAAATGAAGTAACAGTATCAAGGGCCAAAAAAACGAGTACCGGTACTTAAAACCATTAGCAGAGAAGGACCAGACTGTGTTATTTGCAGAGCTTAGAAAAGTTATGTTGTAGTACAGATTTTGGACTTTCCGGTCCAACATATTCAGTAGCTAGCAGAAGGATTCTGAGGTTTCTAGTAAAACAAACAAACAAACAAACAAAACCCTATCTTTTCCAAACTCTATTTGTTTGTTTTGAGATATAGTGGTCCAAATCCAATGGATAGTGTCAACTAAGGTGGACTCTTTGAATCAAAGGGATTTACAAAAATGTTGACTTACCTTTCAGCAATTGATGCACTCTGTCTCATTCAATTCTAATTAGCAATTCAATATAGGCTATCGCATTAAGAGCTGAGCTGAAATTGAGGCCTGTATCCTACCTCCATATATTAAATCAGGGGTAGGCAACCTTTTTGAGCTGGGAGCCGGGTTGCTGTCCCTCAGACAATTGGGGGGCCGAAGCACCAAAAATCAATCAATCAATCAATCAATAAAAATATTTTTTTAAAAAAATTAAAAATTTAAAAAATATGCATGCACACTCTCTCAGCCCCAGAAAAGCCATGGCAAACCCCCTGTGGAGATTTTGCCAAGAAAACCCCAAGAACAAGTAATAACAACAATAATATCATCATGGTGGGTGGCGGGGGGCGCGGCGGAAGCGGCGGCGGCAGCAGTGGCAGGACCAGCCTGGGGCCAGTCCAAAGGCCTAGGGGGGCCGCATCCAGCCCCCGGGCCTTAGGTTGCCTACCCCTGTCTTAAATTGTCCAGATTTGGCAGGGACAGTCCCAGTTACTCCTTTTTCATCTCACTTCTTCAGATGCTTTTAAAATTTCCCAGTTTCAGTCTTCTCCTCCCACTTTCTCCCTTTGTTCACACTTCTTGCAAACTTCCAGGTAGGCTCAGGCAAAAGCTAAGGACTGCAACCTCTCCAAGCTTGTATGTTCTTCCCCATTTATACCTTTTGCCATCTTGGCCACACTCTTAGCTTACGTATTGCAGGGCACCCACCATTTTATACCTTCTTACTTTTGATGTCATGAATAAACAGCATGGTAATTGTTTTAACTTTTAGAGAAATAGTGTTAGTAAGAAAGCTAAAATCTTGCCTGGGGTTTTATTTTCTTTCTTAAAAAGAAATAAACAACAACCCAAAAATATAATCCAGCCAGTGCTGTGTTTGGATTGCAGCAAGCATGGAGGTGCTTGGCTATGTGAACCAAAAACTGCCTCCTCTGCTCAGTTTTGTTTGACTGAAAATCAGAAACTGTCTGGTCTTGTTTGTCACAATGCTTCTTCCCAGCTGGTGGGGAAACCACTGCAAGTTACATCTATTGCCTAATGCCAGCATTCAGACAGCCACCTCACTTCATACTGTGATAACAGAAGGATGTCTCATTGGTGTTTTCTCCCACTTCTTCATGATTCTTCTATTAGCCCTGGGCTTTTGCTATGTGTGAGAATGGATGCAAAGTGGAAGGACGTGGCGGTGCAATAAGGAGATATTCGGATGGATTTCAAAGCTATTTTTCTTTAACAAAGAAACACATTTCCTCCTGGCTTTGGTATCTTCTAAAAGCTTGAGGATGAGAGAAAGGGAGAGTCAGAGTATTTTTAACAGAGGCATATTTGCCTGTCTCCCCAGAAGATTTTGACTGCCTCTGATTTTTATGAAGCAGATGAAAAGGCAACAGTTTCAGAACTAAGAAACTAGACAGCTCGCCTACAGTGAGAATACTCAGCAGGAAATAGAGATAATCAGATATAATTGGATGTCTTTCTTATTCTTTTCTTTTAAAAAAGTGCAGCAAGTATAAGATTATTTAAGAGATCAGAAAGCCACTGGAATTATCATAGCCTTAGGCTACAAAGTTATGTACATTTATCTGGGAATAAGCCTTGTTGGCTGTAATGGGTCTTCTGCTTGAGTAAACATATAATGGTGCTGGAACTTTTAGAATAATTCTCTGCCAGTATATCCATATGTCCATTCATAAACATGGATGATTTCAGCCTTGGAATAACTCTCCATTTTCATCCATTTGGATATTTATTCTGGCAAATATTCTAGCACAGCAGAATTGACAAGAAACTTTGCATACTACTTTTGATGGCAAATGCTGATGTCTTGCAGAATTAGCTTCTAAAACTCATTTGCAGATCAACAAGGCTCAAGTTTGATTTCTTATTCCTACTGCAATGCATACTCAGTGAGACACTTCAAGTACTGCTGCTTCTGATAAGATCTTAAGCAGAGACTGGTGACTTATTGCATCAATGTCCATAAAGCAGTGAATCTGCCCTGGGTTCCAATCCAGCTATCCAAAGTGCTGAATAACTAATATCTGCCACTGTAAGAAGATGCACAGGAATCAGACCAAAGGCCTATCTAGCTAGCATCACACAACAGCCACCCTGTTGGAAGCCCCTACACAGGATATTAGTGTAGCATCCTTCTCCTCTTTCAACAGACATTTTTGCCACTTTTTGACCCCAATGGAACTGATTTGCATTGCCAATATGGAGGAACTCACTGGATGTTGAAAGATTTGAAGATAGAGAAGGCAACAGGAAATGCTTGGAAGGCAATTCCAGGAAGTTCCATTATAAAAAGCACAAATTTGAAATGCTTCCCTCAAAGCAGGGCAGCAAGAGCTTATTTACTGTTTAAAGCTGTGGTAGGGATCATGTTGAAAAACTGGAGTGTGTCCAAAGGAGGATGACTAAAATGATGAAGGGTCTGGAAACCATGCCCTATGAGGAATGACTTAGGGAATTGGGTATATTTAGCCTGGAGAAGAGCTGGTTAAGAGGGGATATGATAGCCCTCTTTAAATATTTGAAGGTTTGTGATAGGGAGGAGGGAGCTAGCTTGTTTTCTGCTGCTCCAGAGAATAGGACTCGGAACAACGGATGCAAGCTACAGGAAAAGAGATTCCACCTCAACATTAGGAGTCACTTCCTGACAGTGAGAGCTGTTCAACTGTGGAACACACTCCCTTGGAGTGTGGTGGAGTCTCCTTCTTTGGAGGTCCTTAAACAGAGGCTGGATGGCCATCTGTCAGGGATGCTTTGATTTTGAGTTCCTGCATGGCAGGGGGTTGGACTGGATGGCCCTTGTGGTCTTTTCCAACTCTATGATTCTATGATACTATGTGGCCTACAGGCTACATGCAGCTCCAACATCAGTTTTGTTTTGTCCCCCAAGCCATCCCAGACTCTCCCAGAACCCTCTACTCAATTATTTCCTTTTTTCCCATTTATCCCTCCAGAAGTGGTGATTCTTTTTAAAAACAGAACAAAGAGCCCTCAAAAACAAAACAAAAACTAACTCTCGCCTTTCTGCTCAACTGGAAGTGAGTTTCCAGCCACTTCTGGTTATCATTTTTTTCATGATCTGTGTGTACAATCCCTAATGGGTGGCAAGGCAGAACATTGATCCCTAGCTGTCTAGAGCTTCCCCCTTGTTGCTAGTGTGTGTCTTTAAGTCATTTCCAAATTGTGGCAACCCTATGCCACATGGGGCCTTATCCCCAGAACTTGGCATGGGGTTGTCATGCCAAAATTTGATCAGAGGAGGTTTGCTTTTGCCTTTCTCTGAGGCTGAGAAAGTGTGACTTGCCCAAGGCCACCCAGTGAGTTTCCATGGCTGAATGGGGATTTGAACCCTGTTCTCCAGAGTCATAGTCCAATGCTCAAACCATTACACTGGCTCTCTAGCTTTCCCTTTCACCCTGTTTATCATTATTATATACTGGAATTCCCTAAGGCAGTTACAAATGCAAAACCTAGAATTAGACATTCATGAATGGTTCATATTCATAATCCCTGTGTATTCCCTAGTTTAGGGACCATGTAAGTCCACGAATCCTCACTTACCAGGCAGGAGCTGCTGCAATATGTCAAATGAGAAGCAGCTGACTGACATTCCCATCCAGCCCTTGTGTGAACAATCTCTGGTATGGAGATTTATGACAGGGAACGTCTTCTGCCTGTCAGAATGGAGATCACTCACAGGAGCAGTAGGAACACTAGTGAACTGTTTCTCAATCAGCAAAGAAATAGACCTGCATCAGTCCTAGGAGCTGCTGCCCAAAATGTGGGGTTTGTAGGAAGCGGGGATCCAGCCAAGATTCAACAACAACAACAACAACAACAACAACAACAACAATTTTATCCCGCCCCTCTGCAGTGCAATCGGGGTGGCATACAACAAATTAAAACAACATCACAAGTTAAAACAATCCAAGAATCCCTTCCCTAACCCACCCGCCCCTTAAAAATATATTAAAATATATTAAACTATAAGTAAATTAAAATACAAGATAAAAACAATATAGTACAGACGTAGAAATAGCAGCTTGGCAGAGGCAGTTAAAGAGCTGGAATCAATATCTTCTCCTTTTCTTTTTTGGGCCAGGATGTTATTCAGGGAAGGTCTTCCAGAAAAGATCCGTCTTGACTGCCTTTTTGAAGTTGTCAAGGATGGTAATGAGACGGATCTCATCCAGCAGACCATTCCATAATCTGGGAGCGGAGGCAGAGAAGGTCCTCTGGGAGGTCGCCGACAGCCTGGTTTTTATGGGCTGTAACAGGTTCCTCCCAGAGGACCGAAGTGCTCGGGGGGGGGGGGTGTCATAAGGAAAGAGGCAGTCCCTCAGATAAGTTGGACCCAAGCCATGAAGGGCTTTAAAGATCATAACCAACATCTTGTACTGTGATCGGAAACTAATGGGCAGCCAGTGGAGAGATTTCAGCACTGGTGTAATGTCCTCTCTCCTAGATGTACCAGTAAGCAACCTGGCTGCCATATTTTGAACTAATTGAAGTTTCCAAGTTATGTACAAGGGTAGCCCCATGTAGAGTGCGTTACAGAAGTCCAGATGTGAGGTTACCAGAGAGTGTACCACAGATCCCTATTTTCCAGGAAAGGGTGCAGCTGGCATATCAGCCAACGCTGATAACAGGCACTCCTGACTGTTGCATTCACCTGATTTGTCATGTGAAGCGACGAATCTAGGAGTACCCCCAGACTGCGAACACAGTCCTTGGAGGAGAGTGTGACTCCATCCAGAACTGGGAGTTGTATTCCCAGACCTGGTTTCGGGCCCGTAACTTTTAGTACCTCCATTTTGTCTGGATTCAGTCTCAATCTGTTTTTCCTCATCCAGTCCATTACCACTTTAAGACAATCATTGAGAGGAGAGACACCATCTGAAGTCTGAGCTGACAACTGAGTCATGGAGAGATATATCTGGGTGTCGTCAGCGTACTGAAGACACCGTGCTCCATGCCTCCGAATGATCTCTCCCAGCAGCGTCGTATAGATGTTAAATAGCATCGGGGACAGGATGGCACCCTGAGGGATGCCACAATTAAGCTTTATTCTGGAAGAGCAACTGTCCCCGAGCCTCGCCCTCTGGGATCTGCCTGAGAGGAAGGAATGGAACCACTGCAAAGCAGTGCCTCCGATTCCTAACTCTCTCAGGCAATCCAAGAGGATGGAATGGTCTATTGTGTCAAAGGCCGCTGAGAGGTCCAAGAGCACTAACAGGGTCACTGTCAATACTCAGTGGAGGTCATCAGCCAGCGCAACCATGGCAGTCTCAACTCCATATCCTGTTCTAAAGCCGGTTTGAAATGGATAATTGGTTTCATCCAAGACAGCTTGGAGTTGGGAGGCAACCACTCTCTCAAGGACCTTGCTTTAAAAAGGCAGCAAGAAGACCAGTCTATAGTTATTCCGGTCCAGGGGGTCCAGGGAAGGCTTTTTCAGGAATGGCTTAACCGCCGCCTCCTTTAGACAAGATGGAACAATGCCTTTGCTGAAAGACGCATTGATAGTATCCCGAAGGAATACCCTCAACGCGTCACCCCCCTGGATGACCAGCCAAGATGGACATGGATCGAGAGGGCAGGTCGTCTTCCTCACACTACCAAGAAGCTTGTCCATGTCATCGGTATTCACAGATTGAAGCTGATCCAGTAAAATGCCATCAACGGAGTCTATGGATTCTGTCAAAACACTGGCATCTAGGTCGGCTCTTATCTGAGAGATTTTATCTGCAAAGTGGATGTTAAACACGTCACAGCAGGCCGTTGTTGGGTTAAGTAGAGGGTTCTGTGCAGGAGGTACCTGCGTCAGTTCCCCCACCACCCTAAACAGCTCTGCTGGACGGGACTCTGCAGACGCAATACGTGCAGAAGAGAAAGATCTCTGCGCTGCATGTATTGCCTCCCGATTGGAATCAAGATGTTTCCTATGGTGAGTTCTGTTGGATAAGAGTCGAGTCTTCCACCATTTGCTCTCTAGTCATTGTCCAACCCAATTCATCTTCCTAAGCTCCTCTGAATACCAGGGCTTACGGTTAGGAGCGGGCTGGAAAGGTCGCTTGGGAGCGATTGTGTCGATAGCCTTGGTAAGATCAATGTTCCAGGTATTAACCAAAGCTCCAACAGAATCACTGGCATTTCCAGCTATTAAACCCTCTAAGGGTTTCTGGAATCCAATTGGTTCCATCAGCCTTCAAGCCATTCTAATGGGTCCACCACCCCCAGTGGGGCAGACAGTGGCCCTGAATTCCATCTTGACCAGAAAATGATCTGTCCATGACAATGCGGAGGTACTAAAAACCTCCGCCCATTGATACTCCTGCTCCATACTGAAGATTGCATCGAGTGTGTGACCCACACATTGAGTGGGCCCACTAACCAATTGGGATAGGCCCATATTTGTCATGGTTTCCATGAACTCACGAGCTGCGCCAGTTAGATTTGGCAAACTGGTCTCGAGTGGGATGTTGAAGTCGCCCAAGACCAAAAGTCTGGGCGACTCCAACAGCAACTCTGAGACCAGTTGTGTCAGCTTGGTTAGGGAGTCTGTTAGCCAACAGGGTGGCCGGTATACCAACAGAATCCCTAAACTATCCCTGATTTTCAGGCTAAGGTACACACACTCGATGTGAACTGTGTTCTGGATAGGCTTCTTGGTCAAGGTTAGGTTGTTTTTATGAACCAAAGTCACTCCACCACCCCCCATCCACTATCCCTTACTTGCTAACTGACTGAGAACAGAGATGGGAGTACCTGCACCCAAGTCACAGCACTGGCCTCTCCCAGCCAGGTCTCAGTAATTCAAGTCAGGTCAGCCGCCTCATCCAACAAGAGGTCATGGATGGGTCTTGTTTTTGACTGACCTGGCATTGCAAAGGAGCAGAGTAAGGGACTGTGGAATGGTTGGTGCGCTCTCCAAATCATTTCAGGAAATAGAGTGAGCTGAAGGCGGGATAGATATTAAGCATCGATCCCCTCTTCTTTTGTAACATTGCTTCACTCTGTTGCCACCATACTTTCCATTCCCTTGTACAACTTCAATCCCCGCTCCCAGATTATTCCCAGCCCCACAACACAATAAAGGAGACAGGAGAACCAACTGGGATTATGCGGTGGATATCATAATCAAATCCCAATTGCAGCTCTACTGGCTGGCTCTAAGCTCTTATCCCACACTCTGTTATCCATTCAGAGAGGGGAGAGATGTTCCTGGCATCAAGGTCTCCACTCGTCCTCCACTCGTCTTCCAAGTGGCCTTGCCGCTGCCTCCACCGCCCCGCTACTGAGGAGATGGTTCCTGGGCAGGGTTATGCCTGCCCAAGTCCATCAGCAGCCTCGCTGCAGGTACAGCCGCTTCAGTCTGCTCGGAGAGGGGTAAGGTGTTTCTAATTCAAAGTCTCTGCACGTCCTCTAAGTGGCCTTGCTGCTGCCTCCACCACCTCACTGCTAAATTCTTCCCAGGTACCTACACTATGTGTTTTCTTAGCTATGTAGTTGAAATGGAATTTTGGTCACCATTATGTTGTTGCTATTGTCATACATTTTTACCAGTTTTGGACTCAAAGTAGCTCACAAAAGTTTAAACAAATAAATCTTAAAAATTCACCTCATGGAAAAGCTCAAAAAATAATTAAACTATAGTTGGCACTTCCCATCCATGGGGACCCTTCTACAGATGAGGAAAAGTGCAGGAGCTGAATCCCATATTAGTCAATGGGCCATAATATCTCTGCACATCCACCAGCATCCTTGCAGACATGCACCACCACTGGTAGGGTGATCCATGGGAGTTCCAGTCAATATACAATGAAGCACATTATACAATGTCTTTTACTCTTGAGCAATCACTCATCAAAGGCCTGTTAAAACAAACAAACAAAGGTCTTCACCTACTTATGAATGATAGTGGGAACAAAACCAGAGCAACCTTACTCAGCTGGAGTTCCAGAGCCTGAGAGTAGCCACTGGGAAGGCCTTCTCTTCTGTTCCCACCAGAAGTACCTGTGAGGATGGTGGGACAATGAGAAGAGCCTTCCCAGAAAATGTCAAAACATGGATGGCTCATATAGAAAAACACAGTCATTCAGATTAACCCATAACTGACTCTCTCTGTTCCTCTATCTATCTCTGTGTATATATATATATGTGTGTGTGTGTGTGTGTGTGTGTGTGTGTGTGTGTGTGTTTGCTGACTTTCTTTCAGAACTTCTGATGGCCCTTTCAGCCCTCCTATAAGAAGAACTAAGACAATGTTTACGCAGTTCATATATACTAGAATCTGTTATAGTCTTTTCATGATAGTGTTAGAACTAGTTGAACTCTCCTCCCCCCCCCACCCAACACAGTAACTCAGACTGAGCATCCCTTGAGAAAGAGTTCTTTAGCCTGGGAGCCATCACTGAGAAGGCTCTGTCTAGACCAGGGGTAGGCAACCTGTCAGGGACAGCCAGGTGGAGGACTTGGAGGACTCTGAGGGGGAGGATGTGGGGCCAGATCCTAGCTTGGTGCTCCCAGCCCCCATAGACCTAGCTGAACCTGGACGTAGCTGTGTGGAGCCCATTGAGCAACAGCCTAGCCTTCCTCCTCAGCAGCCTAGCCTTCCTCCAGCAGAAAGCCTTTCCCCAGCAGAGGTTGCAGGCCAGAAAGAAGCAGAGATTGAAATCCCTACCTTTGCTCAGAGGAGAACAGATAGGGAGGGACTGCGGCGTTCTCAAAGGTTAGCTGAGAAACGCGCAGCTAAAGAGAAACACCTGAGAGAGAGGAGCTGAGGCTAGATAAGCAGCTGAGAAAAGCCAAGCTCTCCGTCAAGGCTTATCTTGGATTCCCCGGTGAAAGCTCTTGGCTCTCAGCTTGACTTTAGACTGGTTAGATCCTGTGACCTTTGGAACGGCTCTGGACTATCTGCTCACATTAACCCTGGACCTTGGATTGCTCTCTGACCTGCCTTTCAGAACTCTGGACTTGTTGGTTGCCTGCTGCAAACACACATTGGTACGTCACTTGCACTGGGTTGTTATCTTGGAAGAGGCCCTGTCTTTATCAGCCATGTGTTGGCAGCTTTCCCGGACACAACCTTTTTGAGCTGGGGGCTGGTCCCCCGAAGTCGCCTCTTCCGCTGGGCCGAGGGGGGAGAATGGCGGCGCGTGCTTGCAGCCCCAGCCGCGTGCGCTGCTGCAAACACCTCTGCGCATGTCACGGCCACCATTTTGATGTCACGGCCGCCAGTACTCGGCGCATGTCACGGCTGCCAGTACTCCTGCGCATGCGCAAACGCATCGCTGCTGCCATTTTGGAGAACAAAATGGTGACCGTGACTCGTTTGTGCATGCGCAGTACTCCTGCGCATGCACAAACGTGTTGTGACCACCATTTTGGAAATTAAAATGTTGGTCGCGGCGCGCGCGCCGGCGTCGACACACGGCAGTGGCAGCGGCAGCAGGGGTCCACCTGGGCCGGTACGTATGGGGACCTGGGCCAGAACCGGCCTGCGGGCCGTAGGTTGCTGGCCCCTGGTCTAGCCCAACCTATGCTGATGGTGGGACAAAGAGATATCCCTCCATCAAAGATTGCAAGATTGTAACATGCACATGTGGGGAGATAAGATCTTTCTCCCTTTTGAGCATCAACATCAGAAAGAGGAAAAAGGGAAGAGCAGTGCATGATAGACTCAATCTTAATTTGGGCTGCATCTGGACCCTATCACAGTGATTTTGCCACCGAAACTGCCACCCGGATCCAACCCAGGTCCAGCCTGGGTCCCACGAGCACTCCAGTGGCCTTTTTTTTTTTAAGTCAGAAAGCTCCCAGTTTTGAAAAGAGGTCCACTGATCATCCCTGGGACCTGGGCTGGACCCAGGCTGGATGCAGGCAGCAGTTTGGGCAGCAAAATAACTGTGATAGGGTCTGGATGCAGCCCAAATTAAGATTAAATTTGACAGGTAAAACACTTATTTTATATAAGCTCCTTACTTTCAATGAAGGCATTTGCATTTTTAAAAGGATGGAAGAAGAAGAAGTGAGCAGCAATATTCCCTCTATTCTGCCCTGCCAGCGAAACCCTGGAACCCTGGGCTATGGACATGTGAAGTGTTCCAGCCTTGGAGCACTTTGCTTGGAGAGAGGTTTGTTCTGCCCGATTACTTCTGAAAGACCAAATGACAGAAATGCTTCACTTCTCTTTTTCTTCTATTGATTCTGACCATTGAATAAAAATTCTCCATATGACACTAAAGCTGCTTGCAACACCTGTGGTGCCCACAGAGATAAACAGTACACTATAAAAGAGACTTTCACTTCATTAAATGTGAAAGAAAGTGAATGTGTCAAAATCTCCTTTATGCACACACTGCCAAAAGCCTTTTTGAAATGGATCCCTATTATCTCTAGGAATGAATCCTGCATTTCCTCAAATATTTTGCAGATTGTTCACTCAGTCATAGCAAGTAACCAAGCTTCAGACTATATTAACTCAAATCAATCTGTCATTTTTTGAAGTGGCTCTTGTAGTTGTTTTCTACAAATTGTGGTTATAGAGCAGTTTTATTCCAGTTTAATTATCCAGAAGAACTATGCCTATTGCCTTGTTGTGCGCTTACAAGCAGGAACACAAATTAATATCACAATTCTTCACA
Source organism: Phrynosoma blainvillii (assembly GCA_026167975.1). Taxonomy (NCBI): domain Eukaryota; kingdom Metazoa; phylum Chordata; class Lepidosauria; order Squamata; family Phrynosomatidae; genus Phrynosoma; species Phrynosoma blainvillii. The sequence continues at coordinate 24,585,050 of JANUYF010000002.1, forward strand.
TATAATCATGGGTTCTAGTATTTATATATCATTTTCTTGGAAGTATTTGGAATCAGTCCATTTTTTTTTACAGAATACTTGATTTATTTAGCTTTTCCCTGCCACCACATTTTATTTAATTTGTTTATTTGCAGAAGCTTCACAGTCTGCATCTGCACTGCATAAATAATTCAATTTGACACAACTTCAACTGCCATGGCTTCATGCTATAGAATCCTGGTGTTTGTAGTTTGTTGTGGTACCAGAGTTCTCTGACAGAGAAGGCTAAATATCTCACAAGACTACAAATCCCACAGTTTCATAACATGGAGCCATGACAGTTAAAGGGGTGTCAAATTGTATTATTTCTGAAGTGTAGATGCAGCCACAGATGTTAGAAATACTTTGGTCACCCATCCTGGTGCTTTTTATCTTTCCCTCTGTTCTTTCTTTTCTCTCCATCCTACCATTCTTCTTTTCCACAATCTTCCTCCCACTTGGATACCTGTTCTTATACTTCTCTTAACTCTTTCTCCTTTACCCCATACCACACATCAAAAATGCATCTGTCTTCCCTTACCTCTTCCATTTACAGAGTCTTGGGCCCTGCAAATGGAGGTTGGGTATTTCTTAAAGGGCCTATGAGGAAATAGTACTTGCATACCTGTGTCTGAACATGTCTTTAGGAAGGATTATGGGAGCATGGCATAATGGTTTGAGTGTTGTATGAGGACTTTGGATACCAGGTTTTGATTCCCAGCCATCAAGCCACTTGGGCAAGTCACATGCTCTCAACCTCAGGGAAAGGCAGTGGTGAAACTCCTCTGAACAAAACTTGCCAAGAAAAACCCATGATATGTTTTCTATGGAGGCCTTAGAGTCTCCATAATTTGGAAATGACTTGAAAGCACAAAACAGCAACAACAACAGTCACTTACTATCTAAAACTGCAGGTTAACTGCAGGTTAAAGAAAAAATTGTTTTTGCTGTCAGTGCTATAAACACACACTCACACTTATTCATATAGGTTTAAACTTCGTTATAGATCCAGGGAGTTCAGATAGTTTATAATTCAATAATTTAACTATGGGGGGGGGGGGCGGAATCCACCTTTTCACAATTTGACACAAGATATTGAAAAGAAGATGAAAACCATAAGATAACCTCAATCAGCATACTTAAAGTAGTGAAAAGCAGAGACTGATTAAAATAGCAGATTGACATTATATACTGCTTTTATGGGGCATTTCCTTTAGCTTTTATTTTTAGAAATGTACAGAGATATGATTTACTTAGATTTATAATAATAATAATAACAATAATAAATTTATTTGTATCCCACCCTTTGGGAAACCCAGTCAGGGCGGGTCACAACAATAAAATCATACATAATGAATCACAACATTCCCACCCACCCCTTAAAACAGTATTAAATCAATAACAAATTAAAACACATTTAAAAAAATTAAAAACACATTATATATAACATCTTGCAACAGCGACATTGAGCCATGGCAATGTTTGCTCATTCCCTCTGTAGAAGAGCTATGGAAAGATCATTTGAAGGGAGGAAGTAGCCAAGGCCGGGATATTTAGTCTGGAAAGGCCTGCCGGAAGAGATCCGTCTTGACAGCTCTTTTAAAGCTATCTAGCGATGTTAATTGACGGATCTCATCCGGCAGGCCGTTCCAGAGTCTGGGGGCGACAACTGAAAAAGCCCTCTGGGAGATTGCCGAAAGCCTGGACTTTTGAGGCTGCAGCAAATTCCTCCCAGAGGACCGGAGAGTGCAGGGAGGATTGTATGGGAGAAGGCGGTTCCTGAGATAGTTTGGACCCAAGCCATTTAGGGGTTTAAAGGTAATAACCGACACCTTGTACTGGGCCCGGAAGCTGATAGGCAGCCAGTGGAGGGACCTAAGAACCGGAGTAATGTGGTCCCTCCTGGATGTTCCCGAGACAAGTCTAGCTGCCATATTTTGTACCAGCTGTAATTTCCGAACCAAGCACAAGGGTAGCCCCATGTAGAGCGCATTACAGAAATCAAGGTGTGAGGTTACCAGCACGTGCACAACAGTCTCGAGATCCCTTACTTTCAGAAAAGGGCGCAGTTGGCATATCAGCCGAAGCTGATAACAGGCGCTCCTGACTGTCGCATTTACCTGATTTATCATCAGGAGCGACGAGTCAAGGAACACCCCCAGACTGCGAACACGGTCACTGGAGGAGAGTGTGACCCCATCCAGGACTGGAGGTTGCAGCCCGATTCTTGGTTTCGAGGCCGCTACCATGAGCACCTCCGTCTTGTCCGGATTCAGTTTCAATCTGTTTTTCCTCATCCAGCCCATTACCGCCCGAAGACATTCATTGAGAGAGGAGATGCCATTAGAATTCGAGGCCGATGAATGAGACATGGAGAAATAGATTTGGGTGTCATCAGCGTACTGATAACATCCAGCACCATAACTCCATATAATCTCACCCAGTATCTTCATATAGATGTTAAACAACATCGGGGACAAAATAGCCCCCTGAGGGATCCCACAAGTGAGGTCCTCTTGCAGGAGCTACAGTCCCCAAGCAGCACCCTCTGGGACCTGCCCAAGAGGAAGGACCGGAACCACTGCAATGCAGTGCCCCCGATACCTAACCCCTTCAGGCGATCCAAGAGGATGCCATGATCTATCATGTCAAAAGCCGCTGAGAGGTCTAGGAGCACCAACAGGGTCACACTACCCCTGTCAACACTCAGACGCAGATCGTCGGTCAAGGCAACCATGGCAGTCTCAACCCCAAAGCCTGTCCTGAAACTGGTTTGAAATGGGTCTAGATAATCGGTTTCATCCAAGACTGCTTGGAGCTGAAGAGCAACCACCCTCTCGATTACCTTGCTCAAAAATGGCAGCAAAGAAACAGGCCTGTAGTTACTCATATCCAGGGGGTCCAGGGAAGGTTTTTTCAGAAGCGGCCTAACAGCCGCTTCCTTCAGAGAAGATGGAACATGTCCTTCCCTGAAGGATGCATTGATGATATCCATAAGGAATCTCCTCAATGCATCTCCCCCTGGACGGCCAGCCATGATGGGCAAGGATCGAGAGGGCAGGTTGTTTTCCTCACCTTACCAAGCAGCTTGTCCACGTCCTCAGTACTCAGCAGCTGATCCAGAATAACTTCATCGACAGAGTCACTGGACACCTCTCTTATCGATTGTGTTACAACAACGGTGTCTAAGTCAACTCTTATCTGAGATTTTATCTGCAAAGAAGTTGTTAAACGCATCACAGCAAGCCGTCGTCGGGTTAAGAAAGGGATTTGGCGCAGGGGGCACCTGTGTCATCTCCCTCACCACCCTAAACAGCTTTGCTGGACGGGACTCTGCAGATGCAATATGTGCAGAGGAGAAGGCTCTCTTTGCTGCACGTATTGCCTCCCAATAGGAACGAAGAAAGTTCCTATGGCGAGTTCTGTCGGATAAGAGCCAAGTTTTCCGCCACCTGCGCTCTAGTCGTTGTCCAAACCGCTTCATTCTCCTAAGGTTTGAGTGGGCAGTAAGGGGTTAGCGTTTATGGAATTCACCATCTGTCCCCTGCTTCCCTTACTGAATTCAACAGGTTTTATATTTTAGTTCCCATAAATCAGATAAAGATACTGAAGATTTCACCCAATTAGCTCTCTTTGCATATCTAAGCTGAGCAATAAAAGTACATGGTCATAAAACCAATATATGATATTGAGGTGATTAGTGTCTTGTTAAAGGTTATTTGATTTTGAGCTATGGTATTTGTTGAAATGTGGAAATAACAAACAAACAAATCTCATTTCTTCTGTTTTCGTGCATAAAACAGACTGCTTTTTTTGCTTTCCTGTGGAAAATTTCTATTCTGAAAAGCCTCTAAAATTTTACTAAATGCGGGGTGGGGCTTATTTGGTGATTGTAGGTGGTTTCAGCAGACTGGAATAAAAACCAGTAACCCATACGTTTTCAAATTAATTACGTTATTTTCTAAACTATTCACTTTATAAAACTATGCTATCCTCCCCTCCACAACTTCTAGAAAAGAGAATTTAGGGCAAGAATCCATGGCTAAGCAAAAGTGAAATAGAGTGGTATCAGCTAGATTTATTAAATCAACAGCACTCTGGGACCGTTCTACCATCTGGCTGAGTAAGGTGGTTGTCTCAGGTGACAGATGGTGGTGGTGGCAGCAAAATGGTGGAACAGAGAGCTATGGAGCATGTAGCCTGTCCTGCATATCCTAAGCTTGACTACTGTCTTCAGATGCCATGGACAACCTTCTCCCATTGCCAGTTTAGAAGGAGGTTAATAGCCAGTCCAGTTCAAGTGAATTTGTACATGGAATGGGAAAGGTCAGTGGTGGCATGACAACTTTTGATATTGAGGCTCACATTATGAGAGACCCTATAGTGATATCCCTAAGAAGAGTCTAAAAATGAAAGTGGCTATGTTGATCTCTCTATTTGAAAAAAAATTATGTAGCAAACTTCATCACCACCTGGAACCATTCTTTTGTAATGCTCACAAGTCTTGCCCATTCAAGGACAAACCAATCCAAAAACTTTGGATTACAAAAGGAAGAGCTCCTAATAATGATTTGTTGCTGAAGAAATCAACTTTCTTCCGGCTACTGTGGAGATTGCAACTAAATTCAGAAAGAACAGGGAGGTCCAAGGGGGTTGGCAAGTGATGCCACAGTCTCCTGTTGTTATTGTTGTTGTGTGCTTTCAAGTCATTTCTGACTTACGGTGACCCTAAGGTGACCCTATTGTGGAGTTTTTTTGGTAAGATTTGTTCAGAGGAGGTTTGCTGTTGCCTTCCTCTGGGGCTGAGATCAAAAAGTCATGAGAGCTTCAGCCCAGCAAGCCCTGCTTCCAATACATGACTGGGAGAGTTTGCCACCTTTTTATTTGCCACCTTTTTATTTACCGTGGGCAGCAAAATGTCCTGCGCTGATCCAGACATTGCTTCAGTGTATTTCCATCTAGCCACTGGTTTTACATGCTCTGTTTTGCCATAAAAATTTGGAAATGAAAATATTTTTGGAAAATGTTATAAAAAGTGCAAGTTCAACAAGAGTATCATTCAATCCAATCCAGAAGAACAAAAAAAAAAATATGCAAACAAAGAAAAAGAACACCCTATATTTTGCTTGCAGGTACAAAATGGCCAATTTGCTCTCCATTTCCAATCACTATGACTCAACATTGTGCAACTTTACTTTTTCATTGAGGATCAAATGCCAATGGCTCTGCAATTAACTTGATTGAAAAGTTGATTATGATGAAAGCGCCTGTGATGATAATGACCTTACATTTTTAATTGTGCCTTTCATACCAAAGCACTTCACATATTGATAGGCAATGCAGTAAAAGAGGAATAATTTTAAATGTACCTAAGCTACAGGCACCACTTCTGTATGAAATGTAATTACTCTTTGAGTTAACACTATCTTTCTCAAAGCATATTTTAGATCTACCTAGGAAAGTAGAGGCTGCTGGCAAACCTCTCCTAAAAATATTTCATGGTGCATACCCATGTGTTTTAAGGTAATATGGGGATGGTGTATCCAAAATAACATGGGCAGATCTGATAGGGATAAATGACAGCTGTTCAGGGCTGTGTGGTTTGTATTGGGAAATTAGTATGGTGGAAATGGTTTATACTTCCTTTGCCCCCAGCACAATCATCTGGATACATATCCTTCCCCTGTCCACCCAATATGAAGTGATAAAGGGAAGGAAAAATGAAAGCTCCTGTGATATCCCTTTATCACTTCATATTAGGTGGACAGGGGAAGGATTTGTATCGAGATGATTGTGCTGGGGGCAAAGGAAGTATAAACCATTTCCACCATACTATATATATAATTGTGAAGAACTTTTCAAGCAGTTGTGATTTCTGGGTTAGGTGGTATGCCATCAGGGAAAGGTAGATTAGATTTTGGTGCTCAATCACAGGATCTTTCATCTTTCCTTCCCTTTATCACTCCATATTGGGTGGACAGGGGAAGGATTTGTATCCAGATGATATATATATATCCAGATTTTATATATATATATATATATATATATATATATATATATATCACCATATATTTGAAAAACATGAAGCAGAGGTAAAAGAGAAAATATTAGAAGGTTTAATTTGTGTGGAGATTCTTGGTGGGCAGGCTATAATGTGAAATGATCAAGAATCCTATGTTTTTTTTAAAAAAATAGAACTGATTCTTATCAAAGATGGCTACAGGATCTTTGGTGCTGTTTTTGATGAGCAATGATAGGGAAGTACTTTTTTCTCTCTTCTCATTTCTTCTTTCTTTCTTTCTTTTTTTGGTCAGTAATTTTTTTGCTTGTCAAGTCATGGAAAGATAAATGATTCCCCTCATGACCACAGTGTCATCATGGTACATTACTCAGCTTTATTGATATTTAAGATTGGTGGGGTCCAACCTCATGGGTGATCAATTTGTGATCTCTTCAGCTATAACAAGCTGAACAACTTTGTTATCATTCTGCCACAGTTCTAATTAACAAAGTGCTGTGAGCTGGATTGCAGTCACACATACAGTTGCCTGGGAGCAAATACTATTACTATCAGTGCAGTTTGGTTATAAAAGGGTTGCCATATCTCCTCCTCTTCCCAGACATGTCCTCCTCTCCCCAAGATACAATTTATGTCCAGGAAGATTTTTTTTTTAAATATCTGGGGATTTTAAAACATAGCTGCATTGCCTCCTGCCCATTGATGCCACCTCCTCATTACCATCTCACCAGCCCCATTGAGAACTCTGCTAGGAGAAGGAATGGAGGCCAGCTCAGCAGAGCACTTGGAGAGGGAGAGAGATTCAGGGTAGAGAAGGAGACAAACCCAGCAGGAGAAGACAAGCTAGACATGCTAGGTGGTAAAAGAAGCTTATGGGTTCCTTGGCTGAACAAGTGAGGTGGCTTTAGGAAGAGGTGGGAAGTGGTAAAGAGAAGAAAAAAATGTTATTTGAATACAGTAACAAAAATTGTTATTTGGATACAATTAAAGTTAGGAATATTTCTAGTAGCAATTTTCACAGCTTGTATAGTAGGACTATTCAAAGTGAGAGTCATCATAGTGATTGGTGGTTTGAAGTATTCAGTTGGTAAATGAGTCCCCTTTTCCCAAATTTTCAAAATATTTTAATCCCAAGGTATAAGTCAACATGTTAATTATTGCCCTGTTAGAGGATTTGGAGGGTGAGAAGTTTTGACTTTTTAAAACGTGCTTATACAGTTGGCCCTCCATATCTCTGTATTCTGCATCCATGGATTCAACTATCCACAGCTTGAAAAAAATCAAAAATAAAGGAAGAACACTGTGATGTTTGAAAACAGTGTAAAACATGAGGGTAGAATTCAGAGACGTAGTCGTATTAGTTTGGAATATCAGTATGTAAAGGAATCTTGTAGCATCTTTGAGACTGACTGTGTGAAAGAAGTTGTAGCATAAGCTTTCATAGACTTGGTTTACTTCCTCGGATGCTTGGAGTGAACTGGTGCTCAGAAGGGACCTTTATAATAAGACTGCACAAATAGTCATAGAGATGGAAAACTTTTTAGTGTGATGATAAGGTGACAAGTTCAGATTTTAATTATGGTTGTTTAGGAATTAAAGCAGGAGGAAAGATATTGCCTGAGACCAGGGTTGGTGGATGACTATGGTGGAGGGAGTTTTGAAATGTGTGTGTGCAGGCTAGGTACCAGAAGGAGATATGATAAACTGCCCAAGAGCATCTTCATGGGGCTAGGATGTTAACAAGTGTTATAATATGTGTAGAGTATTGTAGCATAGTGGGCACTAGTTCATTCCATGCATCTGAGGAAGTAGATCAAGTCTACAAAAGCTTATGCTACAATTTCTTTCACACAACTAATCTCAAAGGCCCCTTAGCATACTATATAGAACATGGTCATCATGTAGTTACATTGGCAAGCTCAACCTAAACAGGAAAGCAGAACTGAAAGCCAACCTCAACCCATAAGTAGACCATTAGCAAATGCCATTGCTGTATCTTCTACCCTCTCTTTGTGTTTCTTTTGTTTCTGGGTTGGAAACAAGTACTATTCCAAAGAGCATTAGATTTAGTACTGAAGTCTCTGAGTTTTGATTTCTTTCGATAGTCTGACTTTGCATAAGAGATTGTAATACACTAAGCTAGAAAGAACCTTAAGTGATGAGCTGCTAAGTGAAACATGCTGCCATCTGCTTGAATAATATAATTTACTTGCACTAGAAAGAAATGTCAAAACTCAAGCTGTAAGAGAACATGGGCCACTGGAATGGAACCGTGCCCAGCATTGTGCCTGTCATTTAAAGGACAAATAGCTGTCAGACCTGTCATTTTCTGAGAGAGAATTTTCTGACTGGTACCAAAAGCCTTGCCTTATATTTTTGCTTTTAAAACTGGCAGTCCTGAAGAGCAAAGGAATGGTGGGGAATGAAGAGGAGAGTCAAAACACTCAGAGGTTTTGGTTTGGAAATCTCCTTTTATGACAGATTTTCCCCCCCATGCAGACATAGAGTTGCCTCCTCCCAAAATATCTAATGGTTTAAAGATCAGACTGAATTTTTTTCAAAACTCTGGGCCTCTATCTGCCTTGGCTTGATTCATCCCCCATTTTGTTCTGATGTTCATTTTCCTTTTTGCAGGTCGTCATGGAGATGGGGCCTACTGGCCAGTTGACACAAACCTGATCGACAGAAGCAGCCTTAATGGTAAATATGAACAAAAACTGAAGCTTTTCAGATTAGTTTTTCCCATATTTTTTCATCAGCGATTGGTGTATTCTATGTGGCATTTAATACATGTATAGCTTGCATGCACATTGTTTGAAAGTTCAGTACTTTAGTATGTTAACATCTCAATATCTTTTGTGACTCAGTACTTTGGTTACTACAAGCTTACTTTATGGTATTCCAAATAATATTTTAAATAACATCTGTATCCAGCTAAAGCCCATTATGCATGAACACATGCAGCTTTACCATATGGCTACCAGTAGCTGGCTGGATAAAACTATTTGCCAATGATGCTTAAGGCCGCACAGCAAGAATGCACATATATACATATCACTGTTTGTTTTCCAGCAGAATAAGAGGTTTTCCAATATTCAGGAAATCCTTGCTGGGAAGAATAGCACAGTGATAAAAAATGTCTTGGGAAATTATTCTGCCTAGAAACACATATGCTTTCTCTGTACAAAGCCCCAACAGATCATTTTGTGCACAGAAAACATGTTTCCTGGACAGAAAACTGGGTGCTTTGTGTAAAAAACAAACAAAACAAAAAAACAGTTTCCAACACAGGAAATATGTTTTCTGGGCAAATAAAGTGTTGTTGCATGTGAAAACCCAAATGTATTTATGTAAAGCATAATTCTCCATGTAGCTTTCCAAAGTATAAATACTGTCCCAGTGCTGCACAGAAATCTTTGTGTTTTCCTGTGGTGGGGAGAAAATGGTGGTGATTATTTGTCTTTGCATGTGTAAATGAAAGATATGAAGATGTGCGCTCTGATCAGACAGATAGACCTCCATGGAAATCAGCAGCAGGTTTCAATGGTTTGACTCAGTGAATAGGCAGTTTTCCGCCACTGCTCTGTGGAGATAGGACAAGCAGGGACCTTTTCCAAAGCTGAAATTCGATTTTTACCAAAGCTGCATTTACACTGAAGAATTAATCCAGTTTGAGACTGTTTTAACTATCATAGCTCAATGTTTTGGAATTATGGGATTTGTAGTTTTGTGAGATATTATTTTTCAGAGAGCTCTGGTGCCACATCAAAGTACATATCCCAACCACAGAATGGATCCATGACAATTAATGTGGAGTCAAACTGCATTAATTCTGCAGTCTGGCAGCAGCCTTTGGAGTGGGCAGAGTTGGAGGGAGGCATTTTCACCAAACAGCAGATCAACAGAACCCCATCTACTCAGAGATGTCTAGGTGTACCTATATTTCCTAGCCCACATAGCTTCTTGTATTATCAGCCTGTATGTGTTGCTGGTATATAATCAGATACTGGCTGCTTTCACACTGCAGAAATGACCCAGGTTAACACTGCTTTAACTGTCATGGCTCAATGCTATGAAATTCTAGGAACTGTAGTTTTGTGAGACATTTAGCCTTCTCTCTATCATAAAAAGCAGAGCTTAGAAATGTTACTTTTGGTAACAATGACTGAAATCCATTGATGGCATAGCTTTGTCACCATAGCTAGTGGTGGCAGAACATAAAAGCTGCAGGTTCAGGGGCTGTGAAGGAAGAAGTCCCTGAAGAAATGGGCTGCTTAGAGCCAGCAGATTTTGTCTGCTTTCCCTTGGCACCATTGTGCAACCCTGGAAAAAGTGTAAATGGTGCACCAACAGGATTCCACTCCAAACTCCTAGAATCCTGTAGCCAGTTAGCCAGTAAGCATGCTTCCTGAGGGATTCTGGGAGTGGTAATCCAAAGAAAATATAGTCTTAAGAAACCTCTACCCAAAAGCAATTTGTTGCAGGTAACAACCATGCATTGGTGTTTTTTTTAATTTCCAAAATACAGATTGTTGACATCAAATGCATGGTGAGTGAGATTTTCCCAGACCTGCCATATTCACTTTTGTCCAGTTATTCCTGAGCAATTCATTTACATTGTGCTGACAAATGATGAGTCTATTGGCATGGCGATGTCACTGTATGGTATTCCAATGGTGTACTGGCATGGGATGGGTTAACTTAGAAAACAACACAAAGCTACAGATCTGATTTGCTTTTCATTGACACTGCAGTTCCAGCTCCCTGAGCAAATCACTTATCCATATGGCTCACAGGATCACCTAGTGTCATGCTTTTTAGCAAAGTGAGCAAGTCATGGGAAGCTTAAACAAAGCTTTTAAAATGTTTTGACCTAATACACTAGCTAGGAAACAATTGACATTGATAAGTTATTAGCAGGTAGAAACCTGCAATAGTTACAGTCCACTGCCATGGAAAGTTGTCAGTGGAATTACTGGAGCAATGGATCCTCCACGAGATGAGAAAGTGTGGGAGATTGAAGAAGGAAATGGAATAGATAATTGAGAAAAATTCATTATCTCTTGGCAGCTTCTTACCATGGCAGGATAGTCATTATATATACTGTAGATTTAGCAGATATGAGTTACAGAACCAGAAAATTGCACTGTACTAAGAAGCAGGTCTTATTGTGTATCCATTCCCCTCTACTCTGTCCCCAGATCTATATGCTTTGATGTTAGGATACACAACTTTGATGAATCATTTTATGTAATTCTCCTGTTCTTTGGTACCAAATCAGCAGCCATGGTTATTGCAACATAAACCAAATGGCAGCCAGCAACTGCATCTTTTCAGGATGCAATTTCAGTCCCTCTGAAATCAAGAACCCCACCTTAGAGGATCCAGAACAGATTACTGTAAAGCAATTTTATGGGGCTATCTTTGAACATTATCCCCAAAAGGCAGCTGTTCTTGCCTGAATGTTTATCTGGATCTAGAACATATTACTCCAATATTAAGAACAGCACCACTCATTTCTTGCAGTCTCCATGGATCATCCCTCATTTGGCTGGGAATGAGGGCGGTTGTATTCCAATACAATTGGGCTAGATAATGCTCCTTTGGAAGTTCCATTGGGGGTTCTAGTTTTAGTGGATGATAAACCACTTGCTCATGTGAGATTCTACCTAAGGGTAAGCAATGTCTAAAGATCCAGAGACCTCACATGCCCTCGAGCCTCTGAGGGCCACCCTCAAAACAATGCCCACCCTACTTGATGTTAAAAGTGCCCTCATACATCCTGTAGAGCAGAAATAGACAACTGTGACATGTCTGATGGCCATGCCCTAGGACATTTTGGGCACAACATGAGCTACTGAAAAATAAAACAGATTGTCCATAGATCTACTTCTGGGTCTCAAAAAGTAGGTATTTGTTGATGTTAAACAGTACCCAGAGGTCTTGCAACCTGTTGGATTTGAAGGCTTCTTGGAGCAGTAATTCACCCTCTTTTTTTAGCCAGAAAAGTATTGGTCTAGGGATTCTGGAAATGATGAGGGCCACAAAAACATCCTTAGAGCCCAACGATGGGCCCAGGGCCACACTTCACACTCCTGCTCTAGGGGGAGACAATTTTCCTATGTCTCCCCAATGCTTTAATGTAAGATGAAATTAAGTATATGCAGGGTATTCTGAACCATGTCCTCAGACATCACAACACCTCTTGCTGATAAGGCTATCAGAATATTGGTATTTGTTACAAGGGGGCTGTCCATATGGCCCAAAGGTCTGTGTTCCTCCCACCTTTGTGTCATCCTGTTTGAATGATGCGGACCAAAAGGCTGGGACCAGGATTGTGCTAGATCCTGGCAGATTGGACACAGATCAGTGGATCTGGCCTAATCCCAAGGTAAAAGGGCCTTAACACAGGGCAAACCCAATTAGATCAGATGGCCCCACTATCCCCTTACATCCATCCACTGATGCTGCTAGTGAGTAAATCCCTGTCACTGCATCTGATGTGAAAATGGAGCACCTGGCTACATGGGTGCAGGCAGACATCCCATTTCCACGTCAATTGCAGTGATCGGGGTCTGTTCACTAGTGGCATTGGCAGATAGAGGTAAGGGGTGCACAGCAGTACCAGATCCATGGCACAAGGACAAGAGAGTGTGTTAACATCTGCCTGTCCCTGCACCAGCTCAGGAACTGTCCAGGTCAGCACCCAGGCCAGGAGAGCATGGGCAAGTTAGTCTAGGTACAGTGGGGCCACATTATCTGTGGGCTTGCCATCCATGGATTTCAGCATCCACAGACAACAAGCCCCCATTGTCCCCAGTGGCGGCCAATGCACATAGTCATGCCGCCATTAGGAACAATGGACTTTGGGGACAATGGAGGCTTACCTGAAGTCCGGTTGTCCCTGATGGTGGTGCAGCACCCAAATATTAAGCTGTGCAGCCACTGGGAACAACAGTGATTAAGCAGATATTAAGCCGTGCAGCCACTGGGGATAACAGAACTTGAGGTCCCATGGTTTTTGGTATCTGCAAGGGGGTCTGGAATGAATCCCCCACAGATAACAAGTTCCCACTGTAGTTTGGAAAGCCTTTGCTCATTATTGGTTTGTCTGTATTGCTGTCATAATATTTTTATTGCTCAATTGCTATTGTTGAATAATGTAACAATTCTACATAAGTTTAGTTTAACTTCCTGGTTGCCAATAGACTCTGAGCATGCATGCCAGACTCAGCTTGGTGCTGTTTCTATTGAAATAACCTGCTGTGTTCTACTCTACCAGAGACTCCATCTTTAACCCTTATAGGAGCATATTTCTCCTACATTCAATTGCATCTAGAAACCTTCTGTACAATGAGAATGATTTCCACATAATTAGATAGGAGCAGAAGATGCATACAATGCAACTCCTTTATGTTTTATATTGTCAGTCTCCCAATGAAAGCTGTGATTTTAATTAAGCCTGTCCTGATATAGCAAGGCATGGAAGAACACACACACTTTAACACACAATAATTTACAGAAGATGAGTGGCCTTTAATCCTGATCAGGTTTCGTTTAGACACCTCATCAGCCTCTTCCCTTTAGCACTCCATACCTAATGGGGTTTTAACCTTTCTAAGTTATTGAATCTATAAGGAGAAATAAAAACGTGAATGTTATGTAAATTAAGGCTTGAAAAATACAAAATTAGTACAAGGTGTGTGGCTGATTAAATCAGACAGATTCATTTTCCCCCCCACTCACATGATGAATAGGGAATACTTAATGCTGTCTTTCTTTCTTCCATTTTTTCCCCAAAACCTGCAGCTTACTGGTAGATAAATGACTTCTCTTTTGTATGCTAGGTGGGGGAGTCAGAGATAGTATCAGTAAATCTGGGCTGTTTAATTAGGTCTGTACATTGATACCTGAGCCTTTCCTTTATCTGAGCCACTGTAGATGGAAAGTCTCAGCTGTTGCTATCAGCCTCTGTCATTAGTGGTAGAAACTGTTGCTGCACAGTTTGAAATTTAGGAGAAAACAAAGCCTTCTGTATTTGTTTCCCAGTATTTGAAATGTGCAAATTATGCCTAAATTAGAGGGAAGGAAAGCAAGAAAGATACCTGCAAATCATCTAATAGGCTGGCAGGGGGCGGGGGGGACAATAATACATGGAGACAGAAGGCATGCTATATGAAACTTATTTTTCACTATAGGTCTTAGTTGACCTATGTGGAGCAAAATCAGAAGGGCTCTGCAATCTGATTTGCATTCATATGCATGGATGAGCTTAGGATGTGGAGAAGGAGGATCAGTTTAAATCCAGCTAGTCACTTTGCATTCTCCTGGATTCAAATAATTCATATTTATGGTATAGAGCTAAGTGAGTCTGTGGAAATTGAGCAGATGCATAAGGGTGCTATTCATAGAAAATGAATTTATATTCTAGGATAAAATTATATTTAGAAATGTGTGCCCTTAAAACGGGGTGGGTAGGTATTATGGTTGCTGTGTGCCTTCAATTTGTTTCTGGTGTATGATGACCCTAAGGCAAACCTATCACAGGGTTTTCTTTGACAAGATTTGTTCAGACGGTGTTTGCCATTGCCTTCCTCTGAAACTGAGAGAGTGTAACTTGCCTAATGCCATCCAGTGGGTTTCCATGCTCGAGCAAGGAGTTCAGCTATGTTTTCCAGAGCTGTCCAACACTCATACCATTATGTTATGCTGGCTCTTAGAGTATTATATCCCGCCTATTTTTGAGGGACACACTTGCCCTACTGCCATTGACTATGTGAAGGAAAGCCAAAAGAAGGGGGGGGGGGGGATCAGCTGAAATGAGAAATGTAGTGTAATGTTACATCAGGCAGAAATATGTCATATCCCCTCTCCCACCCCTAAACCCCACATTTTTTCTGCTTCAGCACAACCAATATGATCATTTTTGGAAGTGGAGAGTGGGGGGCAAGCACCCTTATATGTTCCTATCACTGAAGACACATTGGGGTAGGACTTCCCCAGGGGAAGGGTCCTCCAGGGATCCTGGAGAATGACATCCTTGTTCTGCACCCTGTTATAAGAATACAGTTGACTCTCTCTAGCCACACATTCAACCATCCAAGGCTTGCATTTTTTTTAAGTAAACCTTGATTTTGCCATTTTATATAAGAGACAGCACCATTGTATAGAATGGGATTTGAGCAGCCATGGATTTTGTTATCCGAAGGGGGTCCTAGAACCAAACCCCAGTGGATACCAAGAGGTCACTATAGAATGTTGATGGCCTCTCCATTATCAGCCAGTAAATGGCCATATCAGAAGAGGCTGCAGAAAGTAAAAGATGGGTTTGGGGAAGAGGGTACGTTTGGAGAATTCTGACCTCTGCAATGACCCTAAAATGACTTATGCACATGTAAGCTGGACTTCTATCTGTGAAAATTCAGAACAGAATGCCATCAATATCTTTATTTTCCAATTTGAATCACCTCAGACCTCTTGAGCTGTGCATCAGTTTAAAAACAAAGCACATGCTCCCCATATACTTTGTTTTAAAAAGAATTGAGGTGGGAAGTTTGTTGCTTGCATGGTAGCATCCAGTTTGGTAGGATAGCAGTGACTAGGCAGAATGTAGTTCAGGGAAAGCCATTGTCTCATAAATGTGTCTTTTATCAGGCCATCTACTAGCAGGATGTCATTGAGCTGAGATGACAGCTGCTATGATGTGCCACATAATATTTGGTTAGGGGAGAAACATTGGCCATTATTTGCTGGAATTCTGTTGCTTTCTTCCAACTAGAGTAACCCCATTGAATCAATTGACATAATCTCTATCTGTCCTGATTTGGCAGAGACAGTCCTAATTAATCCACTGTCACCCCATGTTCCCAGCTGCTTTTAAAATGTTCCATTTTCTCACTCCATCTCTCACTGTCCCCCTCTGTCCTCAGCTTACTTCAGTTGCTGCAAACCTAGTTCAAAGTGCAAAAGTAGTTTGCTCTCAATTAACTCAGCAGGAGTGATATCCAGAAATATGAGAGTTATTTAGCCTTGGTGCAAGTAAACCAAACAACATGCCAAAAAGAGGAGAAATCCACAAATTTATTTAATGCAGTAAATACCTGGGGCACAACAAAAAGGAAAGAGAAAAATCACCTTACACACACACACAAAGACACACGCACTCACGTATGATAATTACAAAATATTCTATAGCTACATTGCTAGTATGGAGATTATCACACTAGGATTAATTCCAGAACCATCCCACAATTATCCTGTTATTGGCAATGAATAAGACAGTAGCACTATAAGAATATATTTTTCCACACAGTTTTGCAATAGCACTAAAATGACAGACCAATGACGATACGATAGCGCTTTCGTGTTCTGCAACTTTCTGTTTCCGGATCATGAATGTGAAGTTTCACACATGTGAAAACCGATGAGGAGAACTTACACAATAGCTCAATTGTATCATTATTAGCTTCCGCACATTCACAATAGTGCAAATGAAGCACTATTGGCAAGCCATTCATGGGGTTTCCCTGTTAATAAGATATTACAGGACTATTACTGGTTATTCACGGGAGAAGTACTGGATTAACACAATGTCATATGAAAACCTTTGCACAATCACATAATGACAATGGGAGCATTCTGTTTTACTCCCATTTTATAACCCTGTGTGATAATCTCCAATGTCACTATTTAGCATGTCACATTACTTGAACACGCCCACTAAACAGATCATGTATTGATATCCCATAATGAACCTTCATTAGCATGGCAATCCTAAAAGAGAGCAGGGTACCCTGAGACAGAAAGGTGTGTTTTTGGCTCTATGGCATCAAACAAGGCACAAAAGTTCAGAAACTTTTTATTACTCTAGAGAGAGTGCTGCCTGCAGAGTCAGGCATCTTGCTAGTACTAGTTTCTCTTATCTATTCATCTTCCTTTAGGCCTTGCTGTTGCCCATTATCAGCCATTTCTGACATTCCATTCTCTCTTCTCAGGCTGCAACTGTATTGCAGAAATAATGCAGTTTGACACCTCTTTAACTGCCCTAGCTCAAAGTTATGATGGAATCCTGGGATTTGTCATTTTTTGTGGCACCACAGCTCTCTGACAGAGAAGGCTAAATATCTAAGAAAACTGCAAATGCCAGGATTCCATAGCATTGAGCCATGGCTGTTAAAGTGGTGTCAAACTGCCATATTTCTACAATGCAGATGCAGCTTATGTCATGTTGACATTGTATGAACTAAGAGTATAGGTTAACACTATACTTTTTCTATGGCTATAGGAAGAAGGAGAATGTACATACATTTCAATTTTTCCCACACTGTCTTATCAGGTGGGACAGAAGAGGAGGGGGCAGATCTAGACTTCCCAGGAGCCTCAGGCAAAAGCAGCCTGCTGCTCAGCCTCTTCTTGCTTGTGTGTTCTTCCTCATTAACAACTTTTGCCATCCTGATGGTGTTTTTCATCCCTGAATTGTTAGACAGTGTGAATTGTTGAACTGTGACTGACACATTTTGGTAAATTCAGTTGATTGAAGGCTTCTACTCTAATAAGAACTAATAATAAAAATTTAAGCCATCAAGTTTGGATTTTCTAACATGATGCAAATGGCAGCCTGTGAAGTAGTTAAGAAATTTGAATGAATAATTTCACATTATTTGAAGTTATTTTGAAGTATGGATGAGGAGAGACATAGGCCATGCAATTCCCTGCGATACAGCTTTGTCCGCTCACAGAGTTTTGTGTCTTGGGCTAAATTATCTTCAGAATAACTTCATGTTGTTTAAATAAAATAAAACTGCACATTTCTTTGGCACTGTTGGGATTTGGTAGATAAACTTCAGTGGAAGTCACTGTTTCCCTAGCTCCTAAGAGGTCATGAATGATCCTAAAGATGGTTTAGTAACTCCTTAAGGATAATTTTAAGGTCCTTTTGGCCTCTATCATAATTCTACCAAACTACCACATTCTGAAAATACATAAACCATGAGTGGGGAACTATGGGAAGCTAGGGGTTCACACTACCCCCCTGCACTTTGTACTACCCTTCTTTAGCAGTAGTGGATCAACTGGTGGAATGATGAAACCCAGTGGAACTGGGAGGAGGAGAAACCCTCAGGGTGACCAGATGTCATAAGCACAAAGGAGGACTAGGCACCACAAAATAGGACATTACAAAATAAAAGTTAAAAAGTCTAATATAAATTCATTTCATATGGTTTATTTACTGCTATATTACATATGCTGTATTATATTTTGGAGTCAACCATATTTTTCTGATGAACTTATCTTTGTCAAAATGCCTTGTTGGCTTGCAATATATTTATAGACCACTGAGCAAGAAAAATGCTTAAAATTATATTTCACTAACCCCAAACTCTTCACTGAATCTACATTTAAATTTTATTCCTTTCATTTGTGCATTCTGCTGAAATTAAGGGGGGGGGGGACCTTTCAATATTTGCACTGTGTCCTCAAGCAGCCCATTGCCTAAAACATTTGCTGTTTTGTCCCTCTCTGAGAAAAAAATGCACCCTGAGCTCTGGGTTTGAGTCTTGTCCACTGCTGCTCCTAGGAAAGAATTCTAGGAAAAAAGAATTTTAAAAGGATCAATCCTGTCTCCCTATTTGCAGTGAGGATAGGCTGCCAAGTAGATGAATTTCTTGAGGGGGAACAACAAACATGGTGTTACTCAATGGGCTTCTTAGTTATGCTTAGTTATGCTCAAACTGGAGGATATTTTGGATTTCTGCCTAGACAGAAGGTTGAAATGTAGGAAGACATCTGGTCACCCTTCCTCATTGCAACCCCAGCGTATCCACCAAAACTGACTCTGGCAGCCTGGAAAATTCACTAGAGCTCGTGTTTGTTGTTTTTGGTGTTTCAGAAGGCTACAAGGGAAAAGGAGGGCAACAAAGTTCTATTGTGACTGGAAGCACAACATTGAATTTGAAACATCATCTTCAAAGGTGCAGTGTAGATTTACACTTATTGATGTATCATATTTTGAGTGGACATGGATAGTAAGGTCTAGGATAGTCTATTAAAACCACTTTTTTGTGTAGTTTGCATGAAGAAGTGTGTTTTGGCACAAAATCCCTTGCTGTGATTACATTGACAAAAACAGAACAAGCTTAGCAGACCAAGGGATATGTCAGTGATTGCAAAGAGGGGAGGAATCATAATTTTGAACCGAGGGTGCTATACAATACATTAGTTGAGCATGTAGTAAAATTTTGGGTCATCTTTTAAAGCAAGCATTCTGATGAGTCAACAGAGAGGAAATTCATTATGTGATAAATGCAAGAGGATTGAAAAATAAAATTCCATCTCTTCTGTTATCCTGTTTTTAAGCAGATAATAATAATTATGATGAGCACTGCCAACTGCCAACTAATGCTGTTAGGGTGAAGTAAGGGCATAAGGACTGTACTGGATTAGGTCAAACACTTTTCTAGTCAAGCACTTTGTTCACACAATTCATAACCAGTTGCCTATGGGAAGCTGCTAATGTTCTCCATATGAGCACACACTCCACTGATGTTCCCCAGCAACAGTAATGAGAGGCATGCTCCCTCTGATGTCAGTGATATACATACCCATCATGAGAAGTAGCTATTGATTCCCCCATTCTCCATGACCTTGCCAACCCCCCCCTTTAAAGACATCCAAATTGATACCCAATACTACCTCTTGAAGTAGTGGATCTATATTCTATATGGAAGACTACTTCCTTTTGTCTGTCCCAAATAACTCACCATTCAACTTCACCTACCTAGTAAATGTGGAGTATCTCACTTGTAAATAATGGGTGCCTTGTTATTAGAAGTAGCAATGTTTTGCTGTGACATGATTCTGTTTATGATTGGCAGCAGCAGTATTGATTAATTTAACCTTTCTAAAATTATTGTCCAGTCTAAAAAATGTTCCAGTGCTGTGTACTGTGTTTGCAGGCTCAGGGTCTAAGAGGCATAACAAAAGGAGTAAAAGAGAAAAAGAGTGAAGAAAGAAGAAGAAAATAAATAATGGAGTAACTACACCTTCACTAGCTGATGGATGAAACCCAGTTGCTCTCTCCCTTGCTGTCATGTTCTTCCTGGGAGGCTGGCATATTCCTTAGACATTGACTCCCAGGTAGTGGCAGTGGTTGGAGTGTCTCCCTTGATCCCCACAGTCCCAGAATAACTTGCTGTTTCTGTATCTCTCTGATGTCTCAATGCATAAATTTGCCATATTTTATGGCACCATTCTGAACCCAGGCCTATCCTTTAGAGAAGAATTCATATGTCTTGGCAGGCATTAAATTGTATCTGTTTTTATAGGCAGGTTCTCTTTTTGAAAAAGGGTCGGGGGAGTAAATTTTTGACAGTAGAACATTGTGCCATTTCACTTCCTGCACATCAGCTAAGCAGGATATTTCTCATAAACGGTGACCTTTCCTTGCTTGTGACACAGATGTGTTTCTACAGCATAAAATATCTTTGATGTTTGATGTACTCGCAGTAGAAGTCTTCCCCTTGTTTTTTGAAAGTTCTCCTGCCAATTCTCACTTTACATAATAGTTTTTCTTCAAGCAATGGCCATGCATAGTAAGGAGTTTATGCAATCTCCTTTGTGTACTGAAAGTATGTACAGGGGTGGTGGTGGAGGATATAGGGCCGTATATCTACCACCATTATCCTACACATCTGCTGCATACCAAGTGAACAGCTATTTGACATTCACTGGCCAAGAGGAGAATTTACCTAAGGATATAACCTTATAACAACAGCACATATTTCATGTCACATTAGTATTGAAACTTAATGGCATCTTATCCAATGTTATTGTAAATAAATAAGCTTAAACATGACTTTTAATCAAATATTTTCATAATTCTCTGTGTTGTTTCATTCCATAGTTGAATCCTGAAACCCAGTGATGTCACTAGGGGGTTGGGGGGATGCAGATTGCACCGGGTGACACTCCAGAGGGGAATGTACATCTGGTGGGGCAGTACACCCAGTGGGACTGGCACAGCTGCTGAACGAGTGAGAAAGGGTGTTGCATCCACAGCCGTGCTGGACCCCAAACAGTCCTATTGAGGCTGGAGTGTTGCTCCCCTGCTGCCCCCCTGCACCAGGTGGCACCAACCTCAGGGGCATCACCACTGAGACCTTGCTACAGTAGCAGTGGTAGTATAATAAGAGGAATAAAATAGTACAGACATAGAATTATAGAGCTGGAAGGGCCATTTAGTCCAACCCCCTGCCATGTAGGAAACAACTAAAGCATCCCTGAGAGATGGCCATCCAGCCTCTGTTTGAAGACTTCAAAGAATATTGGTTGGAATTCACTACAGTACTTTATGTAAATGGACTTACATCTGCAGGCAACAGTTTTTCAGTGTTCGTATTCAGCAAGAGACTGTCATGACGTTACTATGTAAGGGAGCCAGTAAAGTGATACTTAAATATTGGGACCAATGCACACTGGGACACCAGTTAGGGAGTGCTGATTTACATCAGTAGAACCCAGTATTTATTGGGACACTGACTTAGGAGTACTGTAGTAGAACCCAATGTACATCAGGATACTCTTGCTAGTAACCAAAGATGCATCTTCACAATTCTCAAGAAGGGCTCCATAGGGCCTCTGCTATGTAGCTAAGTATGCTTAAAGTTATAAAACATGACAGAGTGTGATACAGAACTGCAGCCATTGTTAAAGATTTTTAGGGTGGCAGTGGAATTCAAGGAATTAAGAATTATCATGTGTTCATAGTACAGTCTGAAGTAGAGTTGGTAAATCAGGTACTCCACAATTTAGGAAAATACAGTGGGGTAAAACTTTACAGGTAGGTGACATTTTTACCACATTTTGTATTGCATGATTTATAAAATACATCGGGGCGGGGGGGGAGAAAACAGAAAAAGGTGAAAGGGGGGAGAAAAGAAAAAGAGAAAAAAGAGGGGAAAACATATACAGTGAGCCTTTGGTATCTGCTGGGGAACAATTCCAGTCCCCCACCAAGGATATGAAAATCCATGGGTGCTCAAGTCCTATTATATACAATGGCATAATAAAATGGTTATTCCTTATATAAAATGGCAAAATCAAGGTTTGCTTTTTTTAAAAAAAAAATTTCTAACTGTGGATTGTTGAATCCATGGATTTAGAATCTGAGGATGCAGAGGGCCAGCTGTAAACCACAATGTCTCTGACCCCTCAATCCTAACTGTAATGAAAAGATAGATAAAAAATAGAAATATGTTATTCTACCATTACAGGCCCAATGAAATACTACTAGAATTACTAATTGCCAAGGTTTTTAAAACAAAAATCCGGTTTACATTATCTTTACAAAGATGGAAAAGTCACCATCAAGCAATCTATGTATCTATATCTGTATCTATCTATATCTATATCTATCTATATCTATATCATATAGTGATAGCATTGCAAACACACCAGGTTGTAAGATCGCAGTTCCTAAATCACAGAAAATACTGGAAGGTAATAGTAACTTGGATCTTACTGCTCAGAGCATTTTCAGAAGACCAAACCAAGTAAAGGAAAATAACTTTACCTCCAAGATGTGATATGAATCAGTCTTTAGTGATCCAGATAAAAGATTATTCATGTGATTCTCTATAATGAAGTGAATTTGGTACTGGTCTAACTTTTTAGTCACCAAGTGGCATGAAATAAGGTTTCATGAATCAACCCCAAAGGGCCATTGTAATATAATAGCTATTCACAGCATTTCCATAACCATTTATGTTCTTTCAGAACCCCCCATTGGACAAATGCATCCTCCACATGGGAGTGTAACACCTCAGAAAAACAGCAACCTTCTCGTTATTATCGTTGTCACTGTTGGAGTTGTGACTGTGGTAGTAGTGGTGATTGTGGCTGTGATATGTACTAGGCGATCATCAGCACAGCAGAGGAAGTAAGTAATTTGGTCAGTTTTCTATACTAAGAATGTAAAAATACTTAACAGTTTTTCATGGCCTGAAAGCATTTTTTCAACACATCAAGATGTTCTGCTGGGAGTGATTAACTGTTCCTGTTTTTTAAATGTTTGCACAAAACTCCCCCAAATTGTTTTCTATATTAAAAAAAACCCCAAAACACACACACACACACACACACACAATTTGGGGGAGGGGAATTTTTTGCAGTTCTGAACCATTCAAAACCATTGGAAAATGCATAAAAACTCTTGTAACTTCACACAGCCAAGAGGAAATACTTGAAATCATTCATTCTTGTATCAAGATATCTGTACATTTCAGTCTTGCCCTGAGTAAAACTGAGTCCAGACAAGACTGATTTTCCATTCCAAAATGTATTCTATTACATGGTAGAATATGGAAATATATTTACACAATGACCATTGTTTTTTCAAATAAGCTAATATAGAGCACAAGGCAGAGCCTTAGTAACATTAGCATCAAAAGACAGCCCCAAATATTCTTTGTGGTAGACAATAATCCAAATCAAGACCTTCCTCCTATACTGCTATAAAATAATATTATATCATTTGGCTTAAACCAGTTGCTAGTCACATGTAAAGTAGATAAATTGAAGTAAATGATTTTACATTAGTGTTGACTCATTGTTCAGGAACTGATACATTGGAGGTACTCTAGTTGGGACTAGCCACTGGATTTAGTTGGAACAAGCAATTGACAGTTTGTATCACTCTTCTCCAGGTCAGAAACTGTAAACCTTTAGGAGGTCTGTCATGCATAGGATGAAAAAGGTGTGTTAGATCACACAGGAAGCACCAGCAAGGGGTAGAAAGGGACCTCTTCTACAAAAAAAAAAAAAAAAAGAGAGAGAGAGAGAGAGAGAGAGAGAGAGCAATAAAACAATTAATACCCCAGAATCAGGAGCTTCTGGGGTTAAATTCAAGGATGTTGGGAGTGGCATTTTGTTCCACTGAAGTGAGTTTCTGAATCGTACATCAAAAAGGGTGTGGTTGTGTGTGCATGCACATGTGTGCCTTCAAGTTGCCTGTCTGATTATGACAACCTCAGGCCTTTCATAAGGTTTTCTTAGAATATTCAAGAGGTATTAATAGTTGGTGCAAACTGGGAAAAGAGAATTCTGCACTTATACAGGACAGCAGCCTTCGAGCCCTCGTTTCACTTGTTTTGCCTCATCTCAATGCACAAGAGGACAGAGCACTAAAACATAACATTGGAAACAGCTTTGAAGTAGGTATTTCCAAATAAACAGCTGATTGTATTCATAGAATCTCAGAGGGGACCTCAAGGACCATCTTGCACAATTCCTGCCAGCCCCAGTATTCAGTTCCTTTCCTCAACAACAAAGGCATAACAAAGTTACCTTGCTATTGTAAATAAGGTCCAACACAGATGGCCCATTTGGGGTGGCAAAAAAGAGGATTGAGGCCACAACAACCACATGCTGCAGCCACAATCCTCCTTTTTGCCACCCCAAAAAGAGTGGCAAAATGCTGCTTCTTTTGGGGGCGGCAAAAGGCCATCCTTTCAGCTGCCACAGCAGCTCTTTTTGTGCCCTTTTGGCACAGTGTGTGCACACGCTGGGCCAAAAGGGCACCCTGATGCCACATGCCATCCAGACAGGCACGCAGCATTGGGGTGGAGTCAGGGTGGAGTCAGGGCGGCCGGCGTGCAGCTGCCCCAACCCAGCTCCCCCCCCAGGCTGGCCCTTTTGGCCAGTCTGCATCGGCTCTAAATTTCCTTTTGAAGGGCTTGTTCAGCTGGAGTGTGACTAGTAAATCGTAGTGGAGTAATATCATGAAGTTCAGGTACTGACCTCTGCAGTGCTTCATACTCTGTTGTGAATTTTGAAGCACTGATAGTGTGCATGAGAGGATGGTGTTTTTTCTAGCAGAGACCAGCAGCTTGTAATAGATTTTTTTAAAAATAAATTAAATTAAACTAATTGTGGTAGTTACTTTTGGGAAATGGCACAAGTAAAGAGTTGTTTTAAAAAGATTAACTCTAACAGTAACTAACTACTTTGGGGCCTTGGAACTGGAACTGTAATTAATCACTTGTAAAGTAACTTTCCATGCTCTGATCAAAATGCTATAGGGGTTGCACTGAATTAAGAGGAATTAAATGACACAATACACAATCAAAGCACCCCCGACAGATGGCCATCCAACCACTGTTTAAAAACCTCAAAAGAAGGAGAATCCACCAACCTCCAAGACAGCCTATTTCACTGTGGAACAGCTCTTACCATCAGGAGTTCTTTTTTAAAAAATGAACCTGATAAAACCCATTAAAAATAAAATATAAATATGAAAATGTAAATAATTCAAACATCTTTTTTTCTTAGAAATCAGCAACTGATCCTAGCCAAAGTAACTCTGACTTACCTTATGGTATAGGTATAGATGGTACAAGCATTTTTCATGAAGAGCAACCATTTCAGTGTGGCTCTGCCATCCTTAAATGCCCTTGTTCTTTACTGTATGTATGCAAATAGTATTCAGCATGCATAAGCAAAATGTTTGGCATTTGTACCCAAATGTAAACAATTAGACCATTATTAGAGAGTTAATAGTGTGCATAGAGTCCTTTAGATGCTACTGAACTGCAGCTTCCAGCATTCCTCACCTTTGGCTATGTTGGCTCAGTTGTTAGGGCTTTGGTCTAGCAACACCTCCATAGCCACATAATTCCCACTTGTACATCACACAGCTGAAGAGCATAGGGATAAAATTGTGCAGTGACAGCTCTCCATATTACAGGTGTGGGAGGCACCCCATACAGTGGAAGGGAGCTATGGCAGCTATGAACAAATCAGGGAAGAGAACATAACCAGTGTTCACCTGTCCCTTTTCAAGAACTTCTTTATGAATGTGCCTATTTAAAGAGCATATGAACTATCTTGTTGGATTAAAAAAACATTTTCTATTATCATATTCCATCACCAAATGTTCATATTCTGTCACTGTTAACATCCAGTCAAAAGCTACTTTGAAGTTTCCAGTTTGAGCTTCCTGGAATGTCTGTTCCCTGCTGTTTCTGACCATCATCTGGTGATCTGAAGGACGTGGATATGAAAAGCCCTATTTTTCCTGGAGATAATTGTAGATTGTATTGTAGATAATTACCATGGACCCTTCTTTCTGAATCTTTTTTTAAAAAAAAACTGTTAAAAGGTTATTCAAAGACATAACCATGTTGGTCTGGAAAATCAGTACACAAAGGGATCTTGTAGCACTTCTGAGACTAACTGAAAGAAAGAAGCTAGTACCATGAGCATTTGTAGACTTGAGTCTACTTCCTCAGATGCATGTTTATGAAAAAGTTATGTAAGAATAATATAGCAACTTAATGCAGAAAGTTCATGATTGTCCTCAGATTTTACAGTAAGGGATTCCTTACGTTATGCATGCCACTGTGCCTTCAAGTTGCCTGTCAACCTATGGTGACCCCATGAATTTCATAGAGTTTCTTAGGAAAGGAATACTCAAAGGTGGTTTTGCAAGTTCCTTCATTTAAAATACAGCCTACAGTACTTGATATTCATTGACAGTCTGACACTACTTGGGTTTTTAATCCACCACATTATTAGACTTTCCCAAGAGAAAGAATAGGACCATGCTTGCTAGTATTATGACCCCCATCTCCATCATTGATCTCTACCATCTTTCATGAGTTAGAACAGGAGAAATGAAATAGGAAACTAGCTCTACATATGTAGGCTAGGGATGTAAAAGAATCCCACTAGGTAAAACATTCATGAAGAAACTATCCAATCTCCATCCCTCGAGACCTGTTGCAAGACAAAAGGCTGTTTAGTTTCAACATCCATGCATCTATAAAGCATGTACAGGCTAAGTCTCTCTTATCCGAAATTCTGAAATGCTCCAAATTCTGAAACATTTGGAACTACAACACAAATAGTGTAGTACATACATTTGCAAGGCTGGAGAGGGGTGCAAGGCTGGAGATAGACATGAAACAATTACCAGAAGTGTCACTGCAGCCTCCTCCTCAAAGTCAGAAGCAAGTGGCTGGAGAGCTCTATGGAGAGCTCTTGTACAGTAATCAGGCCACTTATATAAAGTAAAATGGTGCAGTATTTGCAGTCTGCAGAGAGATGGACATGAAGAAATGTCAAAAACCTGCTTTTTAAAAAAAAGCCATGAAAAAACAAGTGAACTTTCTGAGGACTGGATGGCAATGGGAGGAGGTAAGTAGTACGAGAAGCTGATAGGTGATAGGACCCAGGAAAAGGGGCCTTTGGAGCAATAGCATCCTCCACTCTGATGGGCAGCCTGAAATCCAGCTTGTTCTCTCCATCCACCTTTTCTGCATCCCACAAATACCGAACCATTTTATTTTACATAAGGGACCCGATTACTGTACAGAAGATCACTGGGGGGGGGGGCCCTCCAGCCACATGTTTCTACCTTTAAGCCACCACCAGCAGTGGTTGTGGTGGTGGCAGCAGTACTCCTGGTTTGCAGCTGGCAAATATTCCAAAAGCAGGTCCCTTATATAAAATAATATGGAGAGATATTTGTGGGCTGCAGAGAGAGGTGGCATCATAAACTGATTTATGAGTAGATAGAGTTGAATCAAATACAAAACAGTAAGGATATTTGGATTAGGCAAAAGAAACAAAATAGGTAAGCATCTCATAGATTTTTGCGAAGCCAACAAACTATTCATTGCAAACACATTTTTCATACAACCAGAAAGAAGGTTATACACATGGACATCACCAGATGGTCAACACAAAAACCAAATAGATTATACTATTGGAAATAAAAGATGGAAGAAATCTATACTGCTGGCCATGACTAAACCAGCTGCTGACTGTGGCATAGATCACAAATTGCTCATATCAAAAATAAGAATATGATTGAAGAAGATCTAAATAATATATCAACAGAATTTAGTGACAACATGAGAAACAGATTCGCACTACTAAGCATAAAAGACCAAGAACCAGAAGAGCTATGGTCTGAAGTCAAGGACATAATAAAAGAAGAATGCAGAGAGACATTTTCAATAAACAAAAAGAAAGAAGAAAAACATAGATGACAGAAAAAAACACTAAGAGCAATAAGGAAAAGAAGAGAAGAAAAACAAAAGGGAGATAGGAAAAAACTAAGAATTATGAACGCAACAGTACAACAGCTTGTGTAGAAAGAGAAAGAAAATTACTACAATGACCAAGTCACAGAAATAGAAGACAATAACAAAAAGGGAAGAACAAGAGATCTATTTCACAAGATCCAGGAAATCAAAGGAAAATTTAAACCAAGTACTGGGATGCTCTATGACAATAAAAATACATAATTCAAGACCAGGAAGGAATAAAAAGACATTGGATGTAATACACAGAAGAATTATACAAAAGAGATATAAAAATGAAGGACACATGGAATGAACAGCCATATAAAGATGAACTCCAAATTCTAAAAAGTGAGGTGGAAACTGCAATAAGAGAAATAGCGAAAAACAAATCATCAGGAACAAATGATATTCCAATTGAACTGCTGCAATGCACATTGATAAAGTCAACTCTAGTGCTAACCAACATATGTCAACAGATATGGAAAACAAAATGATGGCCAACAGATTGGAAGTGATCAATATACATTCCCATCCACAAAAAGGGAGACACAAGAGACTGCAGCAACTATAGGACCATAGCACTGATCTCCCATGCAAGCAAAATCATGCTCAAAATTCTGCAATATAGACTCCAACCATACATGGAGAGAGAAATCCCAGAGGTTCAAGCAGTGTTCAGGAAAGGAAGATGCACTAGGGACCACATTACAGACTTACAATGGCTAATGGAGTGCACCAAGGAATTCCAAAAGAAAATCAGCATGTGCTTTATAGACTTTAGCAAAGCCTTTGACTGCATAGATCATGAATGCCCTTAAAGACATGGGAGTGCCAACACATCTGATAGTCCTGATGAAGAATCTGTACTCAGGACAAGAGGCTACTGTCAGAACAGAACAGAGAGAAACAGAATGATTTCCAATTAACAAAGGGGCTGTGTCCTTTCACCCTATTTGTTCAACTTGTATGCAGAACATACACTCAGTCTTCTTTTTTTTGCAGGGGATTTGTTCTGGACCCCCCCCCCCCCCCGCAAAAATGGAGATGCTGATATTCAAGCCCCATAGGCTTGAATGAGGCATGCCCCATTGATTTTAACAGATTTTAACATCCATGAAGTCCATGAGAATGGAGGGGTGACTGTATTCTCTGAGCAGGCTTGTACTCAGAGAAAGGAGAAATGAAAATAGAAGGAAGGAATATCAACAATCTAAGATATGCTGATGACAACATAATAGTAGCAGAAAACCTCACAGACCTAGAACACCTACTAAGGAAAATCAAAGAAAAAAGAGCTAAGGCAAGCTTAATGCTGAGCATAAAGAAAACCAAAATAATGACCACCAAGGACCTTCACAAGATCAACCTAGACAATGAAGAAATAGAAATAGTAAAAGAATTCCCATACCTGGTATCAAACATTGATAGAAATGGGGACTGCCATCAGGAAATCAAAAGATAAGTATGGGGAGGGTGGCTATGAAAGAACTAGAAAACTAGAAAACTAGAAAAGATTCTAAAATGCAAAGATATACAACTCAGCACAAAAGTTAGAATAATAAAAGCCATTGTATTCCCTATTACCATATATGGATGTGAGAGCTGGACAGTCAAGAAAGATTATAAGAAAAAAATCAATTCCTTTGAGAGAATGTGCTGGAGAAGCGTGCTGAGGATTCCATGGACAGCCAAAAGGACAAACAAATGGGTCCTAGAGCAGATCAAGTCAGAAACCTCCTTGGAAGCGAAGATGACCAAACTGAGGCTGTCTACTTTGGACACAACATGAGAAGGGTGGACCCATTGAAAAAAAAAACAATAATGCTGAGAAAGGTGGAGGGAAGTAGAAAGAGAGGAAGGCCACATGCCATATGGATGGACTCTATTAAGGAGGTCATGGGTATTAAAAGGGATTGCAGGAATTAAGTAGAGCAGTGGAAGACAGAGAGTCTTGGAGATGACTCATCCATAGTGTTGCCATGAGTTGAGAATGACTTGAGGGCAGTTAACAATAACAAAGAGTTGAATCACACCTTTGTACAATATGCATTTTCTCAGGACAGAGTTGTGACACAGCTACACCACAGAACCCATTTCACAAAGTCAACAGCACAGTCATTGTGCAACAGTCCTGATGCACAACATGTCCCAATGCACAATGTGTCCTGATGTATAATGTGTCCCAACGAACAATATGTCCCAATACAGAATTTGTCCCCATGTACAATATGTCTCGCTATGCAAAGTAAACCCTATTGCACAACAGGACATCTTGTGTTGTGCCTCCATTGTCATGTGTCATAATTCTCTAGCATGGTTGTGGATCATCACCATCAAGTAATGTATTTATGATGTTAGCCAACATTTCTTTTTCCCGTTGTCCAAACCTATTGACAATTAACATGATTGTATGATTCCTCTCTAGATTTTTATGTGAGGGGACAAAAATCAACTTTACACAGCAAAGGTTCTTCCAGCCTCTATCATGACTACCTTTTCAGACTACTCTTAAAAAAAATTGAAGCAACCTAGCCATATTATTGTATCCTAGAATACACTTCTGCGATGAATCCCTCTTACTGGCCCAGATTTAGCATTTCAGTGTCTGAAACTATGTCACATTCAACCAGTCACTTGCTTAAAAAGTCATCCAAACATTCTCCCATAGTGCACCAGCATTCAGGCATAAGGAAATAGATTTGCCTTATTGATTTGCTCAACACATTGATAGGTTGCCCCTATATTTATATTGCAGTAGCTTGTCAGAAGTCATTACAGTAAGTTAGCAGCAAGGTACCATTCCCTTGAAGACTGAGAGCTTGACAGTAATTGAGAACAGAAGCTCGAAATGATGTTTATGCAATGAAAACATATTCTGTGATAACTCATTCATTTTTATTTACTTTTGTTAATGACCTTTCTTTCTGTAAGACTCATCTCAATTTTTTGTCGCTGCTTATTGTCAGGGCAAAGTGAAGAAATAAACAATGTGCTGAATGTTTCATTTTCTTTTAAAAATCTTACATAATAATAGTATTACTATGCCAATACTGGAGACACGTATGGAATAGCATCATCATTATTTATAACCGTTTGCTAACAGATTGGGGACATTGCTGAAATTTCTCTGATATGCCAGAGACTGAGTAAAACAAATGTCATTTGGAAAACTAATCAAAATTCAAAATAGTAACAGTTGCTTTGATGAATGAAATGGAGCATGAAGTGTTTATCCTACAGAACAAAGAGCTAGAGTTGTTGGGGCCAAACCACCAGTAAGCACTTCTACACAAAATGTACTCCCAATTGGTTCCTACTAATTTTGAACAGTTCCAGATTTTTATTTGTTTTATTTATTTATTTATTTATTCATTCATTCAAAAAATAGTCTGATTAACATTGCCCTAACTTTTCCATTATACCCACTAGCTTAATAAGAGAACTGAAATATTTTTTTTTCAGGTCAATGGAGTGGCTAGAGCAACGATGGCTGAAGATCAAGCCAGCATGGCTAGTACTCAGGCTTTTAGTACTCTAAAAGAATCTCACCCTGGAATATGTTCATAGCTTAAAAATATTATCTCCCCCCCCCCCTGCCCCATCCTCCACTTTAAACAAGCTAAACAAAAACAGTTCAGCAGAAAGAACATTGGGTAGAAGGGTTATACAAACTATGTCACCAAGACTTCATCTACACTGCAGAGCTAATCCAGTTTGACACCACTTTAACTGCCATGGCTCAATGTATGGAATTCTGTGAACTGTTGTTTGTCTTGGCACCAGCATTCTCTGAGAGAGAAGGCTAAATGTCTCATAAAACTACAATTTCTAGAATTCCATAGCATGGAGCCATGGCAGTTAAAGAGGTGTCAAACTGGATTAGTTTTGCAGTGTGTATGCAGCCCAAGTGAATTTGAACTGGAGCAGTCATGATTGGCTGAGGCTTGGCTGTGTCCCACATTCAAGGAATTAAGCATTGGTACTTTTTAAGAAAGATCATTTTGTTGGAGATGTAGAACATCACGCTACTCCTACCCATGAGTAGTTGCAAAATGAAAACAAATTCAAAACAAAAACCCTCATGGCTTTAGTTTCTGGGATTTCCATGTATTTCTTTTCTTATTCTCTGGCTCTCACTCAAATCTGTCTTATCATTTGCCTTCAACCAAAGGAGCTTCTTGAGATAAATATATTTTCTAATGGGTAAACTACAACAAATTTCCCTAAAGACATGAGGTGCTATCTGAATTGGAAGTTAGTGAGGCCAGCCAAGATTAGTACTTGGATGGGAGACTGCCAAAGAAAACGAGATGCTACAGGCTATGTTTCAGAGGCCCAAATTGGCAAATTCTACTCTGAGCATTCTTTGCAAAAGAAAACTCTATAAAATGTATGGGGTCACTGTAAATTGACAGACAATTTGAATGGATATAAGCATGGAAAAAGAGCAACTGGATGCTCAAAGGGGCTTATCTGCATTCCTTGTTGCAAAAGAACCAGAGAAAGACTGCACCAAGTTTTGAAACTGAAGTAAAAACACCATTTCCCAAAAACAGAGATGGCAGAAATGAGTGTAGAAAGTGGAGTGGTACAATATTTAGAGGAACTAGCAGTGCAAGCCAGAAAACTGCAGTATTATAGAAGGATAAGTATTGGTGCTAGAAATTTATGGGAAGCAATGTACAGAAAATGCTGTTTCCAATGCAGAAAATGCTATTTCCAGCACAGAAAATGATGTTTTCTATGCAAATCAACAATGTGCATTTTTTGTGTAGAATAAATTCCCAATTGCAGAATTTTCTGTGCAAAAAAACCCCAGCCTTTTTAAAACACAAAAGAACCAAATGCAAATTTTGTGCAGAATAGGTTCTCAACAGCACAGATTCTTATCAGTCCAGGTTTCTTCTCATCAGAGTTTCTTAACACTCAAAAAGTGTGAATAGGTTTTTGTTTTTGTTTTTGACAATTTTGCAAATATTTTCAAAGATTCTTTCCATTTCTACCATCTAAAGATGCTTTAGACACCTTCTTCTCTTTGTGTACACTGTTGAAATTATTTCCCTTTTTTTCTTATATGAAAAGTACATTTGGAGTTCTTGGAGACAAGACCTGGCCACAGATATGTTGACTGCATACTTATCCTAAGCCAGCATATTGTAATAAATATTCATAAAGTGGTAAATATAACAGAGTGTGATCTTACACTTAATAATTTGGCAAGTTAAAAACATTTTAATGTATAAGATAAATATGACATATGCTGTAGAACTGAGTAGAATGTTAAAAAAATCAGAAGCCAGTTCCCTTAATTAAATAATTGATGCTACTAATTATCTGTGTGTGTGTGTGTGTGTGTGTGTGAAAAATTATAATAGCACAAGCATTTTTTTTTCATCATTTCATGTTAGAAGATTAAATAGCATGACCTGTTACAAATTGCTAACCTAGGTTGTATAGGAGATGTTGGATAACCTTGTTCTTATAACCTTGTTCTTCAAGTTCACATGTGTCCCTGGTGGGGCTCCAAAATCAGTGCTGTTGTTTATAAACACAATCAATAGAAAACAGAACTTTGTACTCTTTCTCTCTGTTTCTGGAGAAATCCTTAACAGTTAGAGAGCAGCTAGTTAACATATGTCCTGCTTCATTGTGATGTAGGCCTGTACCCTCTCAAGTCACTTTATATTCTTTGTTCATATTCCTATCACAAATGGTTTACATGTTTTTCATGTTTATCTAGAAGGGCTGGCAGGTAGCTTCACCTGAAGTTAAAATGACATTTTATGGAAGAGAAAAAAGCAGCATGCATGTGAACATAACAATATAAGACAGGCTTTGCTGGATCAGACCAATGGTCAAGCTAGTCCCCTGTGTTTTTATAAAGTGGAAAGTCAGTTTTATGGGAAATTTGCAAGTAGGATATAAGGGCAAGATCACACACACTGTAGCACTACAGGAAGAGGACACACAAGATCCAACCACATTGGCCATCAGTTAAGTTCCAAATTACATGAATATAATTTAAAATTATAAACACATGCAAAAATACCAAATGTTTTTCTAATACAAAATCAATGCACTGCAATATGTCT
The DNA here is from genome assembly GCA_026167975.1 of Phrynosoma blainvillii. Taxonomy (NCBI): domain Eukaryota; kingdom Metazoa; phylum Chordata; class Lepidosauria; order Squamata; family Phrynosomatidae; genus Phrynosoma; species Phrynosoma blainvillii. Next base: position 24,619,264 of record JANUYF010000002.1, read on the forward strand.
ATTCAGAAAGGAGCCAGAATACTGTACTAGGGAGCCTTGGATGGATCTAGCAGGACTCTTTTTATGTACTTTCATACCAAATAAGGTACATACTCAAGTGTCCCCAAAACTGGAAACAGTCACACATATACCTCAGCAGTGGCATAAGTATGTACATTTGCATGTTCATGTAGGGGACTCACATCACAGCACTCTGGAGCAGTAAGCATGAGAATCCAGGTTAAAGACAACTCCATATGGTAAGCATAATATGCACAGCAGCCAACAGAATTTTCAGAAGCTGAGATCAAGAATGCTGTAGGACTGGGTGGGCAACTGCAAAGGTGGCTAGAGCCATTTCACCACTGCATTTGCCCAGAAGGCTGTCACCTCTGACCACCATTTGGGTTTTTACTCTTTGTGGGAAGTTGGGGGTACTCTTGGGGGTGGATTAGGAGAAGCAAACCACTGTATTTCAGAGTAGTTGGGTGAGCTTTTGGGGGATTTTCAAGTAATCTCCCAAAAATTGGCCCAGACTTTTTTTTTACAAAAATATTGATGGTTCTGAAGAATTTAGGGAACTTCTAAGGGGCTTCAGGAGCCACACCTAGATGTCCCAAGGGCTGCATGTGATCCATGAGTCACAGTTTGCCTACTCGTGCTGTAGGAGGACTTGAGTCTAGAAATGTAGTAGATAGATCCCCCAAGACAGTGAAATTGCCTGATCAGCTGCTTTCACAGTGATGGAATCTACATTTAAACAGTTGTTTATTATGCTCATTAAGAACTGAACAGGAAGGGACACAACACATATGAACTTCAGGGATTTGCTGCCTTGAGAAAAGTGGGATATAAGAATAAGAATAAGAATTGTGGCTTTTCATTCCTCCTCTCTCCCTCTTCCTCAACAGAAAGCGTGCTACTCACAGTGCTGGCAAGAGAAAGGGCAGTCAGAAAGACCTGAGACCTCCAGATCTTTGGATACACCATGAAGAGATGGAAATGAAAAATATTGAAAAGCCATCAGGTTCTGATCCATCCGGAAGAGACTCACCAATGCAAAGCTGTCAGGACATCACCCCGGGCAGCCACAGCCAATCTGAAACCCAGATGGGCAGCAAGAGTGCCTCACAGTCTGGTAATAGTGCTATCCCTCCCTTTGCACAGAAAGGCTGATTGATATACCCATGAGTATGCATTCTGAGTTCTTGGATATTCAGTGCTTGATGACCTTCAGTTGAATTTGTGAGCAGACCTCACTGAAAAATGTGTGAGAGCCAATTATAAAACCACTATCTGCAGTATTTGATCTTTCTTTCACACTTGAAAGAAAGTCTATAGCATATAGACTTTTATTATTTTAGACATTGCCTATCCATATAGATATCTTCAGAGTTAACTGTACATTGTTCTGAGGATCTCTGGTTTCCATGTGAGAATACAGCAAATCGATTCCTGGTCTTATTCCAGACATTAAAGGCACCATCCCAAATGTTTAATGACATGGTTCAGAACAGGGTATAAAATTCAAAGTGTATTCACCACACCCCTGACTAGGGATAGAAAGAGTTTTTAACATTATATTTCCCACATGAGAAAGAGATTACCCAATATTTAGGGAACCCCATCAGGGAAAAAACAGAGGCAGCTATAAGTCTGCCATACAATTCTTTGTGCTTCAACAAGTGTTCACCTGTACAGAATTAGAAGTGTTTTTTCCACACAGAAAAATGCATTTTTGTGCAGAAAATGCATACCCTGCACAGGAGGCAGTCTATTTTGCACACCCCAAAAAAAAAAAAAAACCACCATGTTTTCTGTTCTGGGGGGAAAAATCTGTTCAGAAAACATGTACTGCCTCATGCAAAATGTATGCTTCTGTGCAGAAAACATTTTCTGAAAAACCGTATGTATTTCTATGCAGATGAATACTTTCTGAACAGCACTGAGGAACTGTGGAGACATCTTTATGCTCTTGTCTAGCAAAGAGAGTACTGCTGAAATTATTTGTTCTTGTTTGTGATGATGAGAGGCAAGAAGACTTGCAGGCCTACCCCTGACATGGAAGCCACTGGCTGCCTTTGTTTTGTATAGTTTAGTGCAGTGTTGCTCTTCATGGAAAAGTAGAAGAGTGCCACATCTTCTACTGATATATGGGGCTGAGTTGGGTTAAATAATACCCTCAAGCCTGGTGAAGCACTGCCATATGCCTTTGAATCCTCCATAAACAGCGGGAGTATTGTTGGACCCTACAGGACTCCATTTTGCAACCTATTTTGCAGCCCTTAAGCCTCTCAGAAGCCTCCTAGAGTCTTTTGAGGGGGGGGGGGGAATTACAATGATTTTTTTTAGCCCCAGACAGACTCAAGCAGTTTTCTTCTCCAACAATATCAAGGCTGTAAATGCAAAAAACCCAACAAACCTCCTCGCCCCAAAATCAGCCAAAACCTAGTGAAAAGCATCATCAGAAGTGATGGGATGCTACTTCCAGCCATGTTGGGCATGTTGATATGGGGTGGGGTGGGGTGGGATCAAAAATGGCCCCTGCCCTCTTTGCATTTGTCTACTGATGCAGAATGAACAACATTTTAATCAGTCTTCCAACTTCCTATTCACTTTTCTCAATGGGGGTGGCAATTGTTCCCATGTGAATGACCCAGAAAGCAGCTTTGTTTGATATCTATAGCTACTACTGGGATTTTACTTAAAACAAGGTTAGCAGTTGACATGAAGGTTTGGGCAAAATATCTAATCAGTCTAATGGGAAGGTAGAATAATCTCAAGACAGCTTGTGAAATGAGGAATGGAGTAGGTGTCAGGGAAGTTTCTGAATTTGGGTGTTATAAATTGCCTTGAATAGATTTGGGGGGAAAAGCTTGATAAAATATCTATTATTATGTATTAAAATGTTTTTTATCCTGTCCTGTATCATGAGATCTCAGGACAGTATAGAATCAAAACATAAATAAGAACACAAAACATGTTTTCAGCAGGGTCCTGCTAGTGCAAGGACATGTTTTGCTTGTAGAGGATGCCAAGTCTGAGTCCTTCTCATCTCCAGCCAAAACAGGATTGTGCAGCAGGCAAACGAAAAGACTCCTGCCTGAGATCCAGGGGGGTTGTTTCCAGCCTGAGTACACAATACTGGGTTAGATGAACCAAGGATCTGACTCATTAGAAGGCAGCTTCCCTTCCTGAAATGTTTTACAATAGAGTCCATACCCATGAGGTGTTCAACATAACAGTTCACAGTCAGCATGTTAAACTTCATTGTCAGGATATGGACAGAAATATCACTGCCAATGTTTGCTTCTTGAATTGTTCTACACTCTTGTTTTTATGTTCTTGTTTGTCTTAACTGACTTGAAAATCCCTAGACAGGAAGGCTATAAATGTATAGTGAACAAACCAACACAGGGAAAAAGAATAACCAAAAACTATCATAGTGATCCTAATAAGATTTTTGCAAAAATATTACTAGAAGTATGTTCTGCTTGAGGCTATTTACATGCTTTGGACCTTAGGCTGGCATAGAGTTTGGAAGTTAACTCATTACAGATGACTAGTTCCTTGTAACTAATTTATTTTGCCAATATCAAAGACATGACTTACCGTAGTTGCAATTATGATTGTTATAAAGTATAAAGTCAGATTAAGTATAAAGTATAACTTAAAAGTTGTACTTTATTAAAGCTTATGATTGTGTAATGTAAGAGATAAATTTTCACTATGCCATGTAACTGAAAGTTTTTAGTTATTTTTTTCATAATTCTGTTGCTGCCATGAATTCTACTGTGATATTGAGAAAATCAGGAGATTGGGTGTTGTTGCATAGGCCAGCAGCTTGTAACTGTAATATATAAGTTACTTTGGAAACAAGAAAGTAAAGTGTTATAAAGTCTAGCTGTAAGAGCAGTAACTAGCTACTTTTGAAATCTTGGAAGTGTATGTCTAAGAAATTACTTTTAAAAAAATAACTTTCCAAATTGTAAGCTGATGTTTTGAGAATTGTATCTCTGACCTCACTAGAACAGTGGATTTGGGCAGTCTAAAAGTGATTATCCATGCCACATTTCATATAGCTGATTTCTTATTAAAATTGGGCCTCAGTATGTGAGGAGCATTTGGATGTGAGCAGAACAACTGCTGGGCTATGGATCCCTAGAATGATTGAGGGCTCAATTTGAACATGAAGCCTTTTGCCTGGGATTTTATGTGGGTAAGCAACTAACATCCAGTCCATGTCACATTTACATCTATCCTTAGACATCAAGAATATTTCATCCTTTCCACAAGCATTAGTACAAAGTTGATCTGAGGCCCATATGGAGAAAAATGATGTTTACACAGCTCAGAGGTCATACAGAACCTCTTGAACAGCTAACACATTTGAGCAAATTTGACCTAAAGCATCTGAGGAAATAGACTGAAGTCTATGAAAGCTCATGCTGCCAATTTCTTTCTTTCAGTTAGTCTCAGAGGTGCTACAAGATCTCTCTACGTAGTCATTCTACAGACTAACACGGCTATATCTTTGAATTCTACCACATTTAAGCAATTAATTTAGCAGAGCTGCTGCTAGCAAAACAAGTAATTGTTACCTTCAAATCGAGCATGAGCTACATACGTCAGCATTTAACATATTGAATTATGCATGTGGCAAAATGATATTAAGTCAGATTTCTATACCTTCCCACATGTGGAACTCAACATTTTCATTTTTTTCATTAATACACTGCCAAACACACAGCCATAGGCCTTGCAGCTTCTTGACAAAAGCCTGATTTGAGGTCTTATTAAACAACTTTTTATGCTTGTAACTCAGCTAAATATGAAATCCACGATCATTAAACAGACACCGAGACCTATTTTTGCTCTGGAATACAATGCTTAAATTTTCAAGGTTCATTTATATAGCAGATGGGCCTGAGTTAATGGGTGCTTATATGGTGCCTTTTAAACACGATGGCCAATCACACAGAAGGTAGAAAGCTGATTTGAGCAAATAAGCAGTGTATAGTCATCTAACCATTCTTGCAATGGAGTTTTCATTAACATAAAGGGAGGCAAGTAGCAAACAACATCTTAGGAAGACGGGAAGTGTCATTTTTGCAAAGAACTTTTTGCAAAGCAGCTTCAAAGAGACATGTCTGTTAAGCTGTGACACAATTTTATAGAAAGAGATTAGAATTCAAAGTCAATTGAATGAAAATGTAAAAAATTATTTCTTTCCCAAAGTGGTTTTTAAACTATCCTGTCATACTATTATGAAGGGATTATTATTATTATTATTATTATTATTATTAATATTATTATGTATTTATACCCTGCTCTTCAGCCAAAAGGCTACCAGAGCGGCTTACAAATGGTTAATTAGACATTTCCCTGCAATCACCTCTTTCCAGTGGGAGATTTGGGGAAAGTATATATCCCTTCAACTTGCAATAATAGGGCGTTATGTTGCAGGGAAGTCCATGAAGGTAAGGAATCCTCAGTTCATTTAACTGTTGTGTTACTTTTTGCCAGCTCCTGACACAGAAGAAGTAGGAAGCAGTATGTCCACATTGGAACGATCACTGGCAGCCCGCAGAGCAACACGTGCCAAACTCATGATTCCTATGGACTCACAACCCAGCAATCCCTGTAAGTTGTGTACCCATAGAATTACACACCCTCACACACCATAATGTTTGATGTTGTTTCATATGAGAACATTGACATCATTGTTCTGTATAATCAGTACATATCTAAAAGGACTGTTTTTCCCACCTGATCCTAAGCACATGTTCAGGTCTTGATTGAAGAACCTGTTCCATGTCCCACTGTTAGATGCAGTGCAGCTGATGACAATGCAAGATGGGGACTTTTCAGTTATGGCTTACTTCAGCAGATTCATTAGAAATGATCCTATGCAACTTTCTTTTCTTCAGAGCATGCCCCCCCCCATTTATGTTAAGCATCTCAACAAATAAAGAGCATAGATTGGCAGAGGTTCCTATTGAGGTGCTGGGCTTCACTACTGTATACTGTCAACAGCAGGGATGGGAAATGCATAGTCCATGGGCCACATGTGGCTCACCCTCTATTTTGTGGCCTCCAGAAGCTCACACTATCCCTGGAAAAAATTGCATCATAAATAAAGTGTCATGACCCTGAAAGCTTCTAGCAATCATGGTTTAATTTTAAGTCATATCACATAGCCGTATGGTCCTTCCTTCCTTCCTTCCTTCCTTCCTTCCTTCCTTCCTTCCTTCCTTCCTTCCTTTTTAATTAAAATAAAAAACCACTTTCAGTCCTTCAAGTACAGATGATGGACCCATGGGGGAGGGGGTGAAATTGTCATCTAGACTATCCAAAACATTGCCCGTCCCTGTTTCAGTGGTGGGTATGTTTCTCATGTCAGTGGAGTGATGAATCTGCTCTGGATTTTAGTCCAAACTTTAAAGAAGCTAGAATTCAGAATCTTGGATAGCTTCTTTAAGATCTTAACTAAGGGCCTCGGCAGACGACCAAAAAGGTCATCCTGGAGACCCGGAAGAGGAGGAGCCACCGCACGTGCGGCGCTCCTTCCTCTTCCTGGGAGCTGCCGGCCCTCCGCACGGCTGGCGCTTCTGGGGCAACCTCCCGCTGCAGCGACCGGACGCGCTGCAGCGGAAAAGACAGGGAAAGTGCGCCCTACGCGTTTACGCCCTACGCAATTTGCCGCTCCTTTTAGGGTCGCCGCAGGAGCGCCGCGGTCCGGATGCCGCGGTCCCGCGGCATTCCGGACCAGGCCGTCCCCAACGCCCTGGTCTGCATCCCCCCTAAATCTTGTGTTGACTTAACTGCCACCGCCACCAGTGCTCTGATCCACAGATACTGTGAGGACTAGTCCAAGACATGTCACAGCCTGGTATGGAGCAATAAACATTGCCCTTCCCACCCACACCAACATTCACCCCCCCTCCCCAGCCAGGATATAGGGCAGGGGTAGGCAACCTTTCCCCTTTAAGGGCCGAGGGCCTTCAGCTCCCAGAAGTCTCAGCCATGTTGGCCAATAGTCCCATGTTGGCCAATAGCTCCTGGGATCCTGGGAGTTGAAGTCCCTCAGCTCTTAAAGGGGAAAGGTTGCCTATCCCTGGCGTAGACAATCATTCTGCCAACCATATATAGATAAAAATCACAGATTACTTTAAGTTAATTACAGTGGTTTCGTTTTGACATACCAGTGTAAATCTGTCAATCTTGTGTATCAGAACTGTTTTCAATATCTTACAGTGTTGGTTTTATTTTAAATACTCAGTCTCAAGTGTCCTCTTTACATTTGTCTCCCCAAATGGCATTTTTACACTGCTAAATAAAGCACCTTTCCAGCCTCTCCTGCACCACTTTTGAATGTTGTCAGTGCTGAATAAATCACAGAGGAGAGTCAAATAGGCTTTGTTGGCATTTCTTGTATTTAAGAACAATATAAGAATTTAAGAAACTTAGTTTAACTTTCCTGTATAAAAAATTCAAACCTCTTTTGCAGTGTAACAATAGTATCCCAATAGTATGCCATTTATTTTCTGATGGAACCAACTACCTCCAATTCACAAGTGCATTTAAATTCAGGATGGATGCATCTGTCAGCTTCACTTTGTCATGCATTGATATTTTCAAAACCTTAAGTTCTTTCTAACCCAAATATGAATACATCTGAGAATGGTAGTATGAAATGAAACATATTTTCCATGATTCTCACAGTTTTAAAAATTAAGGAAAGACCTGGATGAGGATGGACATATCTGTCTGATTAGCTCTCCCTCCCTCCCTCCCTCCCTCCCTCCCTCGTGTGTGTGTGTGTGTGTGTGTGTGTGAGAGAGAGAGAGAGAGAGAGAGAGATGATGATGTTTATTGCCTGGAAATGTTTCTGCATTCACAGGCTTGAAGCAAAAAACGAGAAGTCCCATGAACCCCTGTATATCATAGAATCATAGAGTTGGAAGAGACCACAAGGGTCATCCAGTCCAACTCTCTGACATGCAGATACACACAATTAAAGCACTCCCAACATATGACCATGCAGTCTCTTTTCAAAAACCTCCAAAGAAGGAGACTCCACCACTCTCCAAGGCAGTGTGTTCCACTGTAGAACAACTCATGCCATCAGGAAGTTCTTCCTACTGTTTGGGTAGAATCTCTTTTCCTGTAGCTTGAATCCATTGCACCATGTCCTGGAGCAGCTGAAAACTAATTTCTCCATCCTCAACATGAAATCCCTTCAAATATATATCACCAGAGGTAAGGACATCTTTGGCCCAGAGAGGCTTAATCTGTACAGTTCAAGTGGAAGTTCAAGACTGCACTGTCACTGGGATGATAACTCTAGATTTTTGTTCAGACTTTAAAGCAGCTGCCCAAGGAGCTGATAGCTGATAGTGGAGCAGTGAATCCGTCTAACCATGAAACAAGCTGTCCAAGGTCCTAAACCTATTTCAGAAATTATAGTCAGTGCTTTGGGTAGTTCTTTGAACAGTTGAATGGATGCATCGCCCCATTAACATGGAAGCCACTAGCCATCCCTGTACCTGTCTAATGAAATACAAATCACAGGGCAGGGAATGAAGATGATGATCATGTATTTGAATAAGCTACACCAATAATAATTTGGAATACATGTCTGCACTAGATCACTTTAATCAGAGTGCAATTGTGAGAAACTACTCCAGATATAATTGGCTTCTGAGCTATGAGCAGATAGAAGGCTACACAATACATTACATGGAATGAATTGATCCAATGCTGGATGAGGCATCTTCAGACTCTAGGTGAAGTTCCTGAACATTTCTCTTTGTGTAAACACAAAAAGAACAAGCCAATAAAAGTCCTTCATGATGTGCATCTTGTTGAATGTATGTGTATGTATATGTCAGTATCCTGTGCATCATGAGAAGAATGTAGAGGGAAAAGAAAAAAAAACCAGGACTAACCTTACCATTATGTAAATTGAGGCAGCTGCTTCAAGTACCAAAAGTTGAGTGTTATGAACAGAGAGCAAAATTAGTTATTTACTTTCAGTTGGGCTGAATCATATTGGTTAATTCCAACTGCAGTAGTCCTATTTAATCAATGGCATTTATCAATCTGTTGACTCACATTTAACAATTGAGTCAGTGGGTCTACTCTAGTAGAGATTAACCAATATTAGTTAGATCATTTTATCTTTACTGCCAGGTTTGAGAAGAGATGCTTGTCAGATTAATGCCTCAAATCTAATGTGACAAAGTAACTGGGCCTGATATGGGTATGTGGGAGATGCCATAGACAATGCTTAGGGCCAGCCCTAAGAAAAAACATACATGATCATATCAAAAGGTCAGTCTCCTACAGCACCCTGTTTCTCCCATCCACTGCCTCTAGGGAGCCAGAAGCAGACAAGTTTTCCTGTAAATACTTTTTTAATGCTAAAGAATATCATTTCTGTGAACATGCAGAATCTTTGTATTCTGAATCAGCATAAGGGGAGAAGATAGATCAGAGTCTACTGGGAAATCTCTATATCATGTACAGTGGATTAATTGTCAAATATTACATAGGAGCAGGAGCAGCTTTTTCCTTTTATAATAAGATGCTGGGGGTGGGGTCTTAGAAATGAAAAGCCGAGAAGGGAATCATATAGTTTGCCAGAGTTTGCTGGACTGCAACTTCCAGCATTCCTTATCATTGGTTGTCCTAACTTATGCTGCTGAGTCTTGAAATTGTACGATGTTGGGAAAGTTTCACAATTGCTACCACTGATGTAGAAAAAAATTGATTGGTCTAGCAGCTGAATCTGACTTCTACATGGGTGATGGCATCTGTCATTGAACCTGAAGGTATAGTCTAGTTAAGAGTCCTCAACTGTGAATATGAGATATTCACAGCAGTATTCTTTAAGAGAAGTGAATGTCCAAGAGTGAGACAGTAGGTTCATGCAGCAGATATGGGGCAGGGGGAGAGTTGTTTCAAGAAAGGATTCAAAAGCATGTTCCCACCCACTGATGACCTACAGTCAAAAAGAAATTGTTGTTGTTGTGTTTCTTCAAGTCATGTCCAACTTATGGTGACCTATGGCAAACATATCACAGGGTTTTCTTGGCAAGATGTATTAAGAGTGGGTTGCCTTTGCCTTCCTCTGAGGGTGAGTGTGTAATGTGCCCAAGGTGATCCAGTGGGTTTCCATGGGTGAGCAGTGATTTGATCCTTGGTCTGCAGAGTTTTAATCCAACACTCACACCACTACACCACACCAGCTCCTCCTCTCCCCCCCCCCCCCCCGGGGATATAGTCAAAAAATCTACCACTCAGTCTACCACATTGTTCTTCAACATTTATTAGTATTAGGTATGGAGAGAATATTAGAAAATATTGGGAGAAATGTTGAAAAACATGTTTGTAAATGTCAAGAAATCCTGAGGAGGAGAATCCTGGACCGACTTGTTCACAATTTGGAATATCTTCTGCACAAAATCTGCATTTTCTGAACAATGAACAATATTTTCTCTATGGAAAATAATATGTCAATGCAGAAATATTAATTCATGTAAAGAAAATGTTTTCTTTTCAGAAAGAAAGGTGCAGTTGGGTTTTTGGTCTGTGTAAAATTTGATGGTTGATTTGCATAGAAAACAGCATTTTCTTCACAAAAAACAGTATTTTATGTGCAGGAACTAATATTTCTCTGTTGAAATATTATTTTCCACGCATAAAATGCTGTTTCCTGTGCTGAGAAATCTGTTTTCTGTATAAAACAACCACATGTGAATTTTGCATGGGCTAAGTCTCAAATTACAAATTGTCTTTGAAACTTTCACATAGCATGCAGAAAACTGTTGTTGCTGCCTTCAAGAAGAAACTTAGTGAAGAATTACATCCCTAATTACTATTGTATTGAATTAAGCAATTAGAATATCCACAGACGTTTTCACTGGCTGAGTATATTTGGCTTTTGCCACTAATTTCTGAGACAGGATAGGAAAATATCAATTGCTTCCAAAGATTTCTGCTATCTATATCATATATAATAAATCTTGCAAAGTGTTGTCACTATCAGGGGAAAAAATGTAATCTGTTTATCTGTGCTATAATTGCTTTGTAAAAAAAATGCCTCTTATAATTGGACAAAATGAAATTGAATCTTCCTTCACTTGTGCAGGCATAACTCAATTGATTTACTACAAAACATGTCATGAGAGAAGGCACTGGTACTACATGGATTCAAACTTGTTTAGCTATTAGCCTAGGCAATGGAGGAAAAGAACAGCTGGCAGTTAATCTTAACCTATAGTCCTAACCCACAACACATGCACATGTAAAAATGATGTTGAATTGTCTTAATTCTCAGCAGCAATCATGTTGCATGGCTTCCAAGCCTCGATGTGAAAACTCTTTATTGGCAGTGCTTTGTGCGGATACCTTTCAAAAACAATTTACTATCCAAAAGCCATGGGTAATTTGTGTCTGTGTTTGAATCCAACAGCAAGGAGAAGCTTTTTCTCCCTATTTGAAAACACAGGTGGCAAGAAGGACAAAGAAAGGAAAGTGTGCAGTAATTTATTCACATGCTGATGCTTGGTAAATAGGGATGCCACAATAAGTAGCTCAACTACATGTGTGGACATGATTATTAGAGGAGGCAGGGGCAAAATAATGACTTGATTTGCAATAAACTTAAATGTTATGTCATTGTAAACTGACTTACATTCATGTAAAGGTGAATGCTGATGTTAATCAATGCCCATATTCTCAGGAGGAAACAGAGGCATAACTATGTCTTCGGAAACATTCTGTAAATGAAGCCAACAGCATGGCCATCCCAGTATGGGTTCTGTTGCACAATGGGCACCAAAATGCTATGGGACTAATTGTATAATGGGAACTCCCATTGCATGAGAAAACACCCCACAGAATACCTGATATGCATTGCTGCAGTTCACTAGAATGGTTGTGTGTCCTATCCATGACATAGCTATGACATCATAAAGTTACTAACTGTAGCCTCTGGTGCAGGATATGAGCCATTATTTGTTATCTATTATGTTAGTGGAGATAATATCAGACAAGGGAAAGGATGCCTATACGCGTGTTGGTAAATCTATGACATGTGTGCTAGAGATGGCACACAATGCAATTTTTCCAGTACATGGAGCAGGGAAGGGGAGGAAAAGGCGCTTGCCTGTTCCTCCTCCTCCCAGGCCTTCAGCTGCCTCTGGAGAGCAGCTGAAGGCCTGGGAAGGTGCAGAGGTGGGAGAAGTCTCATCCTAGAAATCTCACCCCCATAGGGTGGAAGTCCTGCCCCAAAAGTCCTGTTCCCCCCAGAAGCACCATCTCTGGCACAGGGTAACACCCAGTGCCAGAAGGCCATTTAATTTGGGCACTTTTGCCATCACTGGCCTATACCAATGGATAGTCTTGGACATTAGGATTGCTTCATATTTCTGTTCATATCTAGAAAAATAGTTAAGAAAAATTATTCCCTGTGTCACTGAATACATGAATGCATGTATCTAAAAAGGTAAAGAATCAAATATACTGATTCACTGAAAGAGAGTCAAATCAGGTTAGAATAACTAACTTCATTGATTCAAATTTCATTGTGCTGGGATTCACTTCTTTTCCAGTGCTGAAGTAGGGTACAAAACAGACATTTTTCTGCTTCCTCTCTAGCTATAGAAAAAGACAGTGACCTTAGTGTTAGTCATTAGTAGAGTAAAGCAATAGACTCAACAGGATTTACTTACTTGTTGATTCACAATTCAGCAACTGATTCTCTGGGTCTGCTCTAGCTGGAACTACCCAAAAAGATTCAGGCCAATGAATTATTGTTTTAAAGCCAGGGTTGGGAATTATGCAGCCTTCCAGATGATGCTGGACAACAACTCCCAGCATTTCTCACTGTGGGCTATGCTGTCCAGGGGTTCCACAGATCATAGCCCAACAACATCTGGAGGGATGCACAAATCTCACTCTGTTTTAGGAAATGAATTCTGTTTTGACCCTCTTAAGTGATTCTTTTATTTTTGGAACACCATGTTGGACTATTCCAAGCTGGGTAACTGCCAAGTTGATCTAGTGTAATTCCATAGTGGCACGACTCTCCAGAATTCCCTTTTGATGAAGGCCAGACTGGTGTTTGGAAATCCAATTAAGACCTCCAAATATACAAAAGAGTCTGGTAGTTTAACTATTGGTTAAAGCAATAGTTGGCAACCATGGTCCTCTAGATGCTATGGGACTTCACATCCATTCAGCCCTGGCCAGCATAGCTAATGGTGAGGTTTTATGAGAAATGTAATCCAATAACATCTTCATAGTTTAGGCTGTGGCTGAATCCAATATCATTGGAATGTTTGTGTCCCTATGTTTAATTGTGGGTTATATCCTTGAATTTTTCATAAGGGTTTTGAGCTGTTAAATACTGTTATGTCAGCAACCCTCAATAATGCAGCATAAGCTTGTTTTAGGGTATGTTTTGATGGCTACTCAATATCTCTAATTGTAGACAGATAAAAGAGAACTTCTGTTTAATCGTTATCATCATCATCATCCTGTCATGACAGGCATTACACATCAGCTGGAGGCAAACTAGTTGGCCATGATTATTTTGGCTTTAACACTGAATAATAATGGTGATAGCAATGTATGTAAGAAAACTTGAATGATCTATAGTGAGAATAAACTTGTTTACCAATGTCTGTTCAAGAAAAAAAAATGATTTTTATGGACTCCACATTCCCAGTTCTCCTTTCCACATTGACTAGGTAGTAACTACTACTCTAATTTTGACAAACAAACACAGGCACATCACAAGAATAAATGAAACATGATAGCTCCTTTTCTTCTTATTTTCTCTCTCTTTTGAAAAAAGAAGCTTCATTCCATGCTTTAATTATGCCTTCCTGCAATACTCACTGACTTGATAGCATTCAGGCAACTTCCAATTACTCACTACCATTAAATCATGCCTGACTCTTAATTTGGAGGCTGTTTTAAACTTGGAATGAGCACTAATTGGTCAGCTTTTATAATAAATAGCATCAACTTCATTTGTGATATAATCCATCAAGTGTTCCTTTCTTTTATACACTTAATTTTCATTTGATTGAATAATGTAGATTTATTTCCTTCAAGCCAGTGATGGTGTCTTGCATATCCAAGACTGCAGTTTAAGGCTCTGTCAAATTGTGTGTCTCTCACCACCACTCAAAACACAGATTCCTCCCCCATCCAGCCACAGTATTCACTGAATTCTCATGTGTTCTTGCACATCTTCCACCAGGACACACAGTGCTAAAGCTATGTTATCCTTTTTCTTCCCTTCTCAAGCTGTAGTCAGTGCCATCCCAGTGCCAACATTAGAAAGTGCTCAGTATCCAGGAATCCTGCCTTCACCCACGTGTGGATACCCACATCCTCAATTCACTCTCCGACCTGTGCCATTCCCAACACTCTCAGTTGATCGGACTTTTGGGACAGGAAGAAGTAAGTAGATGTGTTATGCTATCTTTGTTTCTCCAACCTCAGAATGCTGGGAAAATAAACACCTGAGACATTGTACCAAATAGATACCCCTGGGTGATGCTGTAGCCGTGGGTTATTTTAAAGGGAAATGTTTCATAGTTCAAGGCCAGATATTGGAAAATTACTTTTTGGAACTGCAGCTCTCAGAAATGCCATCCAACATGGTCAGTGGGGATTCTGGGAGTTGTGATACCAAAAATAATGTTTTTTAAATTTTGTGAAATATTGAAAAGACTTGGGAAATTCAACCTGTTTCATATTGTTTCTATTCTGACTTTATACGTTGGTTTTGCTGACAGCTTTTTCCTAAGTGTTTGTGAACATTCCATGGTATCCCATCATCTCATCCAGTAGCCAAGTAGATACATATCAATAAACAGATGCCAGAGTTCTTGTTCTTTGACCTCCAGGCTCCCATGATCTCACAGCGGCTCAGTTAATGGTCAGGGAGTAGTACCTGAGGCTATGCTGTGGGTATGTTTTTTCTAAATTCTTCAGTTTTCTAAGTGATCTGGATTTCAACTTGAGCTTCATTTGTGTTTCTACATATGCAATTCTAAAGTAGCATTCACATTATATTTGTGTCCACAGAAGAAAGTAGGAGGGAGACTGCACCAGCCAGCCTTTTTGCTAGAATTAAACACCTTCTCCTGGCTATGTATCTGTATGTGCATGGCTGCATATATATAGATTACTCATTCAGTCAATATGTTTTGCAACATCAGGAGTGGAGCCAGAAAGCACAACTCCCACACTCTTTCACATGGAGACTAAGCATGTTGAGAAAAGCATCATCAGTAATCAATGGTCCTATCTGCCCTGGACAGAATACTAGCCTGAAACCTGCCCTGACCTCCTCCCATTACCTTACACCTCCATTCCAATGCTGGGCAGTTGTTCACACAAACATCCCACTCTGCTGCCTGGCAGTCACCTCTGCAGTGAGTCACTTGTTCCTGAAATCAGAAAAGGGTACCAAACCTCAATCACATGACTGGGCATCTCATTCTGACCAGCGTAAGTGGTGACCACACTGGGTAACAGAGTGAGACATGTTTTAAACTGCTACTTGACATTGGATTCATCCACCTTTAGAGATCATCGAAGGAGGAATCCTTTCTGTAGTAGCCTAGGGGTGTATGGCTGGTACAACTAACTTCTGGTTGCTGTGAAAGCTTCTCAGTCATACTTTCTTTCCATCCTGATTTGCTTCAGGCACCCAGTGACTTGCCTTTGATTTTGGTTTGTTTCATTGCTGCCTTTATTTTCTTTGTACAGGCTCTAGTCTGACAATTCCAGAGCTCAGAAGTTGCTTTCTTAAAAATAGAAAGTGAGGAAGACCAAATGCCAGCTGGATAGACTCTATTAAGAGATGTCTTGGTTATGAATTTACAGGGCCTAAGCAGAGCAGTGGAGGACAGGGCATCTTTGAGATGTCTCATCCACAGGGTTGCTATGAGACAAGTTTGACTCAAAAGTGGCTAACAACAAACAAAAGTTGCATTTACAGTCCTGGTGCCCAAAAGTAGTGTGTTGTTGTAGTTACAGTTTTGAAAGGTTTTGCTTTCATATTCCTTGCATGTAACTAAAAAAAGTTCTTTTCGTTAATTTTCAGAAAACATTAGCATCCTAACAGATGTTGGTCTGTGGTACAAAACAGATTCTCCTTCCAACTTCCTACCTGTTGCTTCAATATTTGCAACACAGCACAAGGCACCAGCACATGCCAGCACGCAGACCACGTAATGTTCCTCAATAATAATAATAATAATAATAATAATAATAATTTGTACCCCGCCCCTCTCTCAACCAATCAGGCGGCTTACAACAATTAAAACTGCATACATAATTCATCCTAAAATACAATTTAAAAATCCCCAAAGCCCACCCACCCCTAAAAAAGTATTAAACCGTATATCCATTAAAACATATGAAAATAACATCACAAGAAAAATATAACAAAAACAAACAAGAATACAAAATAAGCAGGGCAGTAAAGAGAGCCAGAAAAAGCCAAAAAGGGGAGAAGCTAAAACAACTCCTGAGGCTGGGAAAATCTAGTCAGGAAAGGCCTGCCGGAAGAGATCTATTTAGTGCGGCCACTCTTCTGTACCTATAAAAGCAACTAAAAGTCACAATTATACCACAAAAGAGGGTAGTTATGTGTTTATTAAGTTACAGTCATAAAATAAAGTAGTTTTACCTTTCATGGGTAAAGCAACTATAGATAACTAGCTATTTGCAAGTAGTTACATCCGAGGGCCAGACAACTCACCCCTTCTTCCACTGGCTCAGCTGAGTAGGAGAAGTGTCTAGGGAAGAGCTTTATGAAATAATTGAGAATTATTTGAATTGCTTTCTGTAGAAAACTGCCAAAAGTTCTATCTGCTCTAATATGAATCATGAAAGTGAAGTATTCTTAGTCATCCTTGATTGATTATGATTTGTGCCTTATTTCCCTTCACAACAATGCACACAAGGCAAAGTCTACTGCCTCCCATTTGACAGACAGGGAACTGAGGCTCAGAGAAAGTGGCTACTCTTGAGATGAAATTTTCCATTTGCTGCCACCAGTGTGGCTGTTATCTATGCTGCTTTAGCTGTCAAAGCAAGAGATGTTCATAGGCAACCAGATGAAAACATTGTACTTTGTGCATATTACCACTGACATGTAACAAACTAGCCAAGTGATTGCTTTTCTTTTCACTTTCCTCATGCTTGGTTAGGTCTCAGCTGAAGACTCTCAGAATAGCTCACACAGTTTGAACATGTGATCCAAACTTCCCATTGGTTCCTTACCAACAATCACCTAACACAGAGAAAGACTTCTCCCATCTCCCATCATCCTGTCAATAACAATAACACAATAAAGCGGTTCTGAATATAAATTAAAATGCACCCTTACCATCCATGGTGGTTTGGTTCCACACCCATACCCAGAGAGAGAGAGAGATGAGAAAAAAGTGCAGCTCAAGCCCCATTATAGTCAATGTACTATAAGCATATGGTCACATTGGCACAGCCACAGACACACATTGACATTGAAAATAATGGGAGGGACAATCATGAGTCCATGGGGGAATAGCTTGCTGATATGGAGGACCCACTGTACATAATGGCTGAAATGCTGTTCAGTGTTTACAATGGAGAAACAGAATGGTTCCCAATTAGCAAGGGGGTCGGGTAAGGCTGCATATTATCACCCTACTTGTTCAACGTGCATGCAAAAAATATCACATGAAGAGCTGGTTTGGACTCAGAAGGAGGAAAAGTGGAGATAGGGGGAAGGAATATCAAAAACCAAAGATATGCAGATGACACTATACTACTAGCAGAAAACGTCATGGACTTGGAAAAATTACTAAGGAAGGTCAAGGAAGAAAGTGCAAAGGCAAAACATAAAGAAAACAAAAGCAATAACCATGGCAGATCTACATAAATTCAACCTAGACAATGAAGAAATCAAAATAGTTAAAGGATTCCTGTACTTAGTTCTGAACAGAGACTGCAATCAAGAAAAAAGAAGACTAGGAATGGGAAGGGCAGCTATAAAGGAACTAGACAAGAAAGTGTAAAGATATACAACTGATCACTAAAGTTAGAACCATCTAATCCATTGTATTCCCCATCAAGAAAGCCAACTCATTTGAGATGTGGTACTGGAGAAGAATGCTGAGGATACCATGGACAGACAAAAACACATACAAATGAGTCCTTGAACAGATCAAGCCTGAACTTTCACTGGAAGCCACTGGAAGCCAATTAAATTGAGGATATTGACTTTGGTCACATCATGAGAAGGCATGTCTCATTAGGAAAGACAATAATCCTTGGGAAGGTAGAAAGCAGTAGAAAGATTGGATGACTGCATACCAGATGGCTAGACTCAATTAGGGAGGTCATGGACCTGAAGCTACAAGACCTAAGCAGAGCAGTGGAGGACAGGAGGACTTGGAGATGTCTCATGCACAGGGTCACCAAGAGTCAAGGTCAACTCAAGAGCAGCTAACAACAACAAAGCTAGAATTAAAACCTCATCAAATCTGATATTCACATTTATGAATGCGATAGATACCCTTGCCGTGATCACAAATGCCTCTAAAACCCATCTAAAAGCCAGACAGCTGTACCAGATAGTGGAGCTTTGCAGTACTGATAAATGGGGTGCTGAAGGTTGATGCACACAACACCCTCCCACCAATGAGCTGCAGTGTGACAAGAAGCTACAACAGAACCTACAGGATCTTTGCCACTGCTTATCACACTGCAGTTTGCTAATGGCAGAGAGCTAAATGCATCTTTCTTCAGTGTCCTACTTGCCAACACCACAAAACTCCTTCAGTTGGTATGGTTGCCTTGCTTTTAAGACAGGTTTTGGGAATGTGGAATAAGAGGTGGATTGTAGTTACATTGTTTAGCTCCCCCTCCCATGTAAAATCTCAGCCAGAGCTGTGGGAGGAACACTTGGGCTAAGATTATACAATAGGGTTTTATTAATCTCCCCATGTGGATCTATGTGTTAGTTGTGCTACATAAATCTTGTGTTCAATAGCAATGCTACACAACTGACTCAAGACATCAAATGTGTAACTGAATGCACAACTAAATATGCATGCACCTCCATACACAATGCACATCTGTTTAGAGTGTCGGCATCTCTGCAACACAATTTCTGCAACCTTCAACTGAATGAGAACATTCTGCATTGGATAAAAATATCCAGCTTCTTTTGGGGTATTTGTTGTTGTTTGTTGTTGTGCACCTTCAAGTCATTTCAATTTATTTCAGCATTGAGACTATCACATGCTTTTCTGGGGCAGAGAGTGTGTGACTCACCCAAGGTCACCCAGTGGGTTTCCATGACCAATCAGGGAATCAAACCCCAATCTCTAGACTCCAAACCCTACACTCAAAGAACTACATCACACTGGTTCATAGGGGTATCTACATAAAATTAAACAGCAATAGATTCCAGGCTTGGTGGCCTTGAGTTCAAAGTGACGCTGAATATGTCAAATAATTTTACCTATCCAAGGTCCCACACAAACTGCTTCTTATTAAAACCAGGCCACTAGTTGCTATGTTTATAGCACTGAACTTGACCTCTAAGGTGTTGAGGTCTCACCATATATGACATTTCTATGGTTAATGTTGCATGCATAGGAACCAGTGACCTGATTTAAACATGATGCTGGCCCTATGCAACCCTGCAAAGATTTCATTATTCTATCCAGCTTTTTTATTATTATTATCTTGGCTCTACCTCATTTTTACTGGTTTTCAAGTTAAAATTCTATCCTGAATAGCATGGAAAATTTATTATATATATATCCATCACATTGGACCAGCACTGCTATGGGAAACAGAGATTTCTGTAGGTCTCAGCTCTCCTTGTATATTCAGTCCCAAGTTGAATCATTGGCATCACCTGTTACACAGACCTTAAGAACAGCTTGGGAAAGTTAGGGCCTTTACAGACTGCCAGAAATAATGCAGCTTCAGGCCACTTTAACTGTCCTGTCTCAATGCTAGGGAATCATGGGAATTGTGGGTTTTTCTGGGACATTGAGCCTTCTCTGTCAGAGAGCTCTGGTGCCACAATAAACTAAAGTTTCCATGATTCCCTAGCACTGAGCCAGGGCAGTTAAAGTGGCCTGAAATTGCATTATTTCTGTCAGTCTGTAAAGGTCCTTAGTTTTTGGATGGCAACTCCCAAAATTCCACAGACAGAATTCCACAATCCAAACAACTACATACCCTCCAACTGTCCCAGCTTAGCAGGGACAAACTTAATTAATTCTTTAGTAATCCACTTTTTCATCTGCTTTAAAATGCCCCAGTTTCTCTTTTCTTCTCCACTTTCCTCTTTGTTCTTGGTTTAGTTAAGTAGCTTCAGAGTGAGTTCAAACTGCAAAAGTAGTTTGCACTGTATTAACTCAGCAGAGGCTAAAGGAGAGGAGGAGGTGGAATTTTGTCCTTCCCAGTAGGCTTAGGCAAATGCAAACTGCTGTAGCCTATCCTACATTGTGTATTCTTCTTCATTTATAACTTTTACCCTCTTGACCACACTCTGGTGTTGTTTGGCCCCACATATCCTAGTTTTCAGCTGTGAAATATTGAAAGTACAAATATAACTTCTCCAGATTCTGACCTTAGATAACTAATGTTAATTAGAATAGAGAGCACTGAGCTAAAGATACATAAAATAGTCTGAAACCAGATGCATTCACCAGACATTTTTAACTTTCAGTCAGAAAGATCCATGTACAGAGAAGTGCAAAACTGTGCACTGCAGTTACTATCCCTGAGTAACTATCCCCACATTATTACATGACTGAACATACTATTGATTGGATAGTGGCACCCTTCAAATTCATCATGTGCAATGACATTATGGATAGCATACCCATTCATTCTACCAAATGGGCCGTGCTCAAATTCCTCCTTTCTGTTCTCGAAACTCATTTCTAATGAACTAGAAAGAAGGCAATGCTGAAAAATCACCTTTAGCAAAAGTGATCCCACTCAACCATCTGCTGGAACAGAAAATGAAGAAAATGAGAGGGAAAGGCCGACTTCAGTTGGTGCTTGCCTTGCTCAGATGACAAATTTATCTGCCAATTTGACCAGTGTCAAAGGGTTTGGTAACAATAGTTTAGAACAATGACTTCAGTCTGGCTCCTTTTCTAATGCTTTTTTTCTACGATTGCTGATCTTGACAGAGTCTTTGCACTTCAAAGATCTGTTTTGGGAGGGATAGGTATTATGAAAATATCTAAAACAGATAAGCTTATCGCACAGCACTTAAGGAACGGGAATGGAAGGGAACGGAACGGAGCAAAAATGCATTTTACTGCACGGGAGAACGCCGCCGGGAGTCCCCAAGGCATTCCCCAGCCGTTCCTGGCAGCTGATTTTTAAAGGACGATTTTGAACTATCTACTCAGCTCTTGCACTCATGATTGTGGCTTCCCTGATTGAAAGTATCCATCTGCTCTGTACTCTTCCTCTTTTCCTTTTGCCTTCCACTTTATCAAGCATTATAATCTTTTCTACTGAGTCCTTTCTTCTCATGATATGGCCAAAGGATGACAACCTTAGTTTAAACATCTTTGCCCTGGTGGTGCAATGGTTAAATGCCAGTACGGCAACCACAAGACTGTGAGTTCGATCCCAGAGCTCAGCCTTCCATCCTTGTAGGTCAGTAAAATGAGTACCCAGCTTGTTGAGGATTATTGACTTAGAGATTGTAAACTACTTAGAGAATGCTGAGTTCATGATTAAGTGGAATAGAAATCTAAATGCTATTGCTAATGCTATTTGCCCCTAGGAAGAGTTCAGGTCTGATTTGCTCTAGAACCCATTCAGTTGTCTTCTTAGCATTCCACGGTATCTGTAGAACTCATTTCCAGCACCATATCTCAAATGAATTTATTTTCTTCCTATCAGATTTTTTCACTATTTGGTTTTCAGAACCATATAGAGAGATGGGGAATACTATGGTGTGGACCATCCTAGATTTAGTATTCAGCAGTATACTTTTATTCTTTGATCTTGACTAATTCCTTCATAGCTGCCTTCCAAGTCCTAGGGTGCAACTATATTGTAGAAATAAGGCAGTTCAACACCTCTTTAAACTGCTATGGCTCCATCCTATGGAATCCTGGGATTTGTAGTTTTGTGAGGCACCAGCACTCTGGCAAAGAAGACTAAAGACCCGGTGAAAATACAACTCCCAGGATTCTGTACGCTGGAGCTACAGCACTTAAAGTGGTGTCGGACTGCATTATACAGTATAGCTACATCCCGAGTCACCTTCTGATTTCTTGACACTGCTCTGATTGATGACCGAACCCAAGTATGGAAAATCTTAACTATTTCTATGTCTTCATCATCTACTTTAAAATTATGTAGATTATCAGTGGTCATTATTTAAGAGCCCATGAAATCAGTGACTTGATACTGATAGTAAAGCAGGAGTAGACAACATGAAGCCTATATACACCTTCACTCTGTTTTAAAGCATTCCAAAGAGACCTTTGTGCCACCTAAAAACAGTCACCTTTTCCTTTAAAGTCCAAGGTGTTTAGGGAGAGTATACCTTCTTCTTTTGGATTCGATTCACACTCCCAAAAATCACAGTTCTCTGAAACGTGACAAATACTCCCTACATGTCTTGCATTTACAACTTTTCTTTTATAACCACCATTGCAGTGTTCCTGGATTTCAGAAGAGTGGCAGCAGTTTTGAGGGATTTTTCTCATTGTTACTGATATAGGCATCATGGAACCCTGGTGGTGCAGTGGTTAAATGTTGATGATGCCAGCCAGAACATTGCAAGTTCGATCCTAGAAGAGGGATCCAAGGTCCACTCAGCCTTCCATCCTTTCATAGGTTGGTAAAATGAGTACCCAGCTTGTTAGGGGCAATTGGCTTACTTATTGTAAACCACTTAAAGAGTGCTAAATTCATTATTAAGCGGAATAGAAATGTACTTGCTATTGCTATTGCTACTGCTGCCGCCACCACTGCCATACTATTGAGATTGCTGTGTTATCAGAAAGGCAAGTCCCAGCAGAAAGTTCCAGCAATCCAAAGTTAGCACTAATAAAGTTTCACATAGGCATCATTCAGAAAGATTACAAAGTCAGGATCCAAGAAACAGCCAATCTGTCTTCCACACAATTTGGAAAAGTTGTACATTTGGACCACAACTTCTAGCAAGGCCATGCTGGCTGGAGGATTCTGGGAGCTATATTGGAAAAGAATAAGTGTCCAAACTCAGAACCTTCACCACACCAAAGACAGCCAGCTAGTTCAAGTAGTACAGGACCAGTTGTGGTGTATATGTGGTTCTGTCCTCTAGTAAAGAGCAATAGCAAGAAAGCTTAGTAGGGGTTGTTATAACGTTGCCATGAAAATCCTTTCCCATCATCTGCTGTCTGAGACATCTGTCTCACTCTGTTAAATGACAGGGCCAGTGATGCTAGACCAGTGATGGTGAACCTTTTAGAGACTGAGTGTGCAAACTTAGAGGTGTTCCAGCACCAGGTGTTACCTGGTGCCAGGTGGCAGGACTTCTGGGGGGAATGGGACTTCTGGGGGGGACTTCAGCCTTCTGGGGGTGGGACTTACACCTTCTGGGAGCAGGACATCTGCCTTCCGGAGGTGAGGGCCCTCAGCTGCCTCCCCAGAGACAGCTGAAAGCCTGGGAGAGTGTGGGGGGAAGAGAGGAGAAGCAGATGTGTGTCTGTTCCTCCTCTTCCCTGACACCCCGGGCCTTCAGCTGTCTCCAGAGAGGCAGCTGAAGGCCTGGGAGAGAGATAGTTGAAGGCCTGGTAGGGAGGGAGAAGAGGAGGAACAGGCACACACATTCTCCTCCTCTTCCCTGCCCTCCCATGCCTTTAACTGTCTCTGGAGAGGTGGTTGAAGCAACAGGAGGGCAGAGGAAAAGGAGGAGCAGGTGGATGCCTGTTCCTCCTCTTCCTCTGCCCTCCCGTTTCTCCGTGTGCCCTCCAAAATGGCTTTATATGCCAGAGATGCCACACATACCATAAGTTCGCCAACAAGGTGCTAGACCTTCATCCTCATCTGCCCCTCTTTCTGCCTTTCATCAGATATTCTCAGATAACAATGAGTAATGGGAAGTTCCATATACATTGGCACTTAGGAATATTTGGAAGCCTTTTCCCTGTTCTCTGTATCCACAGATTCTTTATCCATGGATTCAAGCATCCATGACTTGAAAAATACATTTCTAAAAATTATGCATTCCAAATTTTGCTGCACCATTATATTTAATGGGACTTGAGCATCCACTGATTTTGGTATTCAACGGGAATCCTGGAACCAAACCACAGAGTACCTAGCTAAACTTCTAGGTATCTCAGATCTATTCTGACCATCTACACAGTAACATAAATTCCCAGAAGACTGATTAACATGGATACACCACCTCAGCCAGTATAATCTCTTTCACAGATTGGAAAAAAAAATACTTTTTAGCATTAGTACTTCAGTTGCTCTTTCTTGTTTTTGTTTTATTTATTTATTTATTTTTAAAAAAATAGGAATGATGTGGAAATAGCTTAAACTCAAATAATGGTTAAAATGCCATTAAAGGGACCTTTGAAAAATAAGTAGAAAACTATCGTTTTTACACTAGTATCTTTCTTTCAATTCACTGCATTAGTTTTGAGATATTGCTTCGTTATATCTTTGTTACCGAAAAGTAACTCATTCCAGTTACTTTAAGTATAAGTATGTCCTTCCAGTACATTCTCTTGCACTGAGAATCATGTGAGAATCATGCAGCCCTCCAGAAGTTGTTGAACTGCAAGTTCTAGCAGCTCTGAGTTATATAGGCAATAGTGAGTAGTCCATCAGCATCTGGACAAAGGGTGGGCAGAGGGGTGGACATACCTACCCAATAGGTCTTGGCAAAACACCATTATTTTTCCCCTCTCCGTGCTCATGGTTCAGTGGGAGTGAATTTAAATTTCCCACTCTGTCAGGTGGTCCCTTTAAATCACTGGGCAGCTGTTTTACACTTCTGCCAGTGAACTGATTCCCTTTTCACTGTTGGCCAGAGGTTGGGGAAGTGGGGGGTCCCATGGAGGGGCATGGTGCAGTGTGCATTTCTTTTTAACGTTGACAGTTTCTATACACCATTGCATTTGTGTGGCTTTGTGGGGGGGGGGCATCATGAGTTCTTCCCTGGCATGCATGGATTTGTGGATGCCATTGGGGATTCAGCCCTGGCATGGTTTGATTCATGGGTGTCATGGGGGATTCTTCCCTGGCATGGGTGGATTTTTGGCTGTTTATTGTTGAACAAGATCTGTGATATGTCACAGTAATGAAGGTGTGCATCAGTTGATTGACAGTTAAAAAAATACCAGATCTGATCACCATTTTGAATCTTTTCAACATTAAATATGAACATGAAGTGGGTTAAATTGCCACAGACAGCTTTGATTGTGGCAAGCATAGTCTGAACATCTATTCGGTGTCGAATCAATTGAGCGATTCAAACTGTTCCAGTGCAAAAATGTGAGTATGAATGAGAACTTAGATGTAACACTGCCACCTGTCCCAAGACACAATACCATAGAATTGTCTGGTTTGTTGATTGTACTGGATCTTTAAAATCCTCTTTTGAGGGCATTTGCTAAGATCTGTTTGGACCTTCGCTGGAATTTGGACAAAGTGAGATTTACCTGGAAAGCTCAATATGAGTACATTGACAATCCTGCTTTACTTTTTCTAACAGTTCTGTATTGCATCTAAAGAAATTACCACACATTTCTTTAAAACCATGATTTACCTAAGAGGGAAGCAGCTTTGGCAATGCTGATCACATGATGCTGCCTCCCACCCTGTCCCCCACCCATCTCTTTTCTTTCATGGGAGAAACCCATGAATGAACAGGCAACCATGCAAACCCCCAGGTGTGAAAAGTCATCTGCAGGACAGTTGTACAATTGCCAGTCACTTGATGTTAATGACACATCCTGTCCCCTTTCCCCCTTCCCCTAAGTAGTCTTTTTAATCCCCCCCCTCCCCAGTTTTTCATGCAGTTCCAAAGCAATGCAGCCTCAATTTAAGTTTTTTTAAAACTTTTTGAAGCTGAAATTGTGGCTCCAGAGCTCTAGAATTGCACCAAAAAATGTTTGGGGGGATGATGACAAAATAACCAAAGCCATGCTGAGGAGGTGATGAGGGAGGGAGGCAGGGCTAAGAGAGAGGGCAGCAAGAGAATGTGATGAGGAGCCCTAATTGTGCAAATGAAAAAGGTGTGGTGGTGGCCACTTTACAAGCAGTAAGTTTACATTTCGTTTTACTTCCATGATTGCAGCGAGAAAGGGGCTGGTGTGATAATCTCCTAAGCCTTACAACATAGGTGAGTGTGTATTTTGACTCAGGTAATTGCAAAGTTTGGCAACATGGCTAGCAATAATTTATCTCTGCAACTGTGTAAGACAAGAAGCAGAGCAACACATTTACTCGGTGAGCATTAGGAAAAAGGATAGGATATTAACTATACCCAAGAAAGCTTCTACAAATGGCATTGACCTCTATTTCCCATGGTAGCTTCTCTCCAATGCCTCCAGTTCATTCTCACACACACACACAAATCCCCTCCGTTTTCCTGGGACTAAATAATCTGAGTCTAAGAAAGAATTGGAAATATGCATTTTAGAACAATGTTTGTTGGTTGACTAGAATCTCACTGCAAATATGCATTTTAGAACAGTGTTTGTTGCTTTGTTAGAATCTCATTTGGAGTCAAAGTGAAATATAGACCCCTGCAAAGGCCTTCATAATAATGAAATGCCTGGAGATTTCACCTGGCTGTGCACTTTTGACTTGAGTGCTTCATTCTGCTGAATTCTCTGCATTGCATCAGCTTTTGCAAAGGAAGAGAACTACTAGACAGAGTTCAACAGTCTCTTCTCATTATGAAGATAAGCACAGAGATTTTTACCTCCAGCAAAATAATAATGTGGTTGGGTCTTGGGGGTTTTCAATCTGCGTTGTGTGACTGTTAAGCTCTTGGCATTCTCAGTAGTAGATATTAAGAACTTTTTTACCTGCAGTGGATTAAACCACTTGGTTTAATATTAAGACATGCATCCCATATTAAGATGTGCTTCTCATTTTCAGGGCTTTCTGTATTCTTAGGCCTCTGAGGTTATAGCAGGCAAGCAGAGAATTTCAGATCCAGTTTGGAATTTAACATCCTGAAAATGCTAGCTTTCTTTGTTTAAAAAACAACAGCAACACAAATCCTTCACACAGGTTTGGCCCATAATAATATATTGTGACATTCCTCCCACCTGGGAGAATTGTCCCCCACTACCCAAGTTTAAAAAGTCTATGACCTCTTGCCAAGTCACTGTGTTCAGAAATGCTTTATATAAAATTCCAGTCCTTTATTTTTTATTCATTTTCATTTTGCACTGTTAATATAGTGGAGTTCATGCAAGTATGAGAACATCCTACTCCATAGTCTCTCTATAAGTCTGTGTCTCCCTTTCCTTGATTCTGGTCAAGAGCCTCTTCCATGACGCCTCCATATGGGTCCTGGCCTCTCTTGACAATTCTTTCCTTCAAATCTGGGTGTTGATAGTTTATTATAGTTTAATTTAGTTTTAAGGGGTGGGAGGATTAGGGTGTGGGATATAGGAATTTTACACTGTCTTTTGTTTTTAAATTATGCTGTACACCACCCCAATTGCCAAGCAGAGGGGCGACTTAGAAATAAAACTTATTATTATTATTATTATTATTATTATTATTATTATTATAGTTAATTCCTTGCTGTGGCTGACTAAAGAGTGAGCTGACACACCGGCAACTCCTAGCCTGGGAACTGCAATATTGAATGGTCAATGTGCAATTTCCAACATACACACACAAAAAAAAAATTCTAGGTTATTTCTTTTTGCATCAAAACTGTATTTTTGAGCAAAAAAAGAAAAAAGAAAAACCTTACTTTTTTTTTCATTCAACCCCCTCCCCACTGTTTCCAGAAATACAGAGAGGCTAGAATTCTGTTGTTTACTCCCAGCAAAAGTAGGCTCACAGACTTAATTGTTGAGTGCTTAGTCAAGTCAACATATAGGTAAATTCAAATGATTCAACGGATTTACTGTACTCGGATCTAACAAGAGGATTTAGGCCATGGTTTCTTTATACAAAGCGGATGAGTTTTCCACACACTGTCTTGCCCTGCTTCCAGAATATGTAAATGGACTCTGACTTGGAGACTGAAGCAGTGGACATGCTGGGACATTTTGCTGAACCAGAGCAGGAGGAGGTTCCAGAGCCACATGTCTCAGATAAAGACCACATTGTAGTACCAGCTCTGCCTATTGAGATACAGAAGACAACTTACTCATAACTCCCTTCACTTAGTGGAAACAACAAAGGATGGCTTGAGGAGGTCTCAGAGGATTTCTAGGAAGCAGCAATTAATTAAGCAGCTGCTGTGTTGAGCTGCTGATCTATAAATTCACAGCCGTGTCCTCCAGGAGTTGTTTCAGATTATCTGACCTACCTGGCTCCCCATTGTGTTCTTGAACTCTGTGCTTGACCTAGACTGTGTTGTTGACTCTGGATACCATTTCCTGACTTACATATTAGTGTAACTGCTATACTGAAAGCTGCTCTGTTGCTTTGCCTGTCATTAGCTGGTGCCATGGTTCAGCTATGGTGGCGCAGTGGTTAAATGCCTGTACTGCAGCCACTCACAAGGTTGCAAGTTCAGTACTAGCCAGGGCTCAGGCTAGACTCAGGCCTGCATCCTTCTGAGGTTGCTGAAATGAGTACCCAACTGTTGGGGGGCAATGAGCTTACAGTTGTAAACCGCTTAGACATCCCATAGTGCTTTATGAAGTGGTATATAAATGAAGCTGCTTTGCTTGCTTTGCTATCAGCTGTGTAGAAACAAACCTTTGTCTGGTTGCCCAGACTGTGTCTGTATACACACGCTCTCTCACACACACCATTGTTTTCCTACCAAAAAAGGTGTGTGTTTTTCACTCACCCTCATACCTCGCTACTTGCTTCAAGTAAGAATAATAAGCAAGTTCCATCCACACTGGAAAAGGTGCAGCCTTCACAGAGATGTACAGATAAAATGATTCCAATAACAGGAATGCCCAAAGTACCGTATTTTTCGGTATATAAGACGCACTTTTTCTTCCCCAAAACGAGGGTGGGGAAGTTGCTGCGCCTAATGAAGTGAATATAAAAGCTGAGGGCAAACTGCCGAGGCCTAGGCTAAAAGTAGGCCTCATTGAAGCCTGAGCCTCGGTGCTCCAGTGGGCTCCTCCCATCCCAGGAAGAGCCCATTGGAGCAGCCAGGACGGGGGTGGAAAGAGTCCTCTTTTCCTGGCTAGTTGAATGTGCTCCTCCTCTTTCCACCCCCATCCTGGGTGCTTCAATGGACTCTTCCTGGGGTCAGAGGACATCCTCCCATCCCAGGAAGAGTCCATTGGAGCACCCAGGACGGGGGTGGAAAGAAATTACTCCAAGGCACTGGATTAGTACCCTGGCCAAGTTACACTGTCTCAGCCTCAGAGGGTGCAAATTGCAAACTCCCTCCTCTGAGGAAATCTGCCAGGAAAACGCTCATGGTAGGATCCAAATAATCCAGAAATTACTCCAAGGCACTGGATTAGTACCCTGGCCAAGTTACACTGTCTCAGCCTCAGAGGGTGCAAATGGCAAACTCCCTCCTCTGAGGAAATCTGCCAGGAAAACGCTCATGGTAGGATCCAAATGATCCAGAAATTACTCCAAGGCACTGGATTAGTACCCTGGCCAAGTTACACTGTCTCAGCCTCAGAGGGTGCAAATTGCAAACTCCCTCCTCTGAAGAAATCTGCCAGGAAAACGCTCATGGTAGGATCCAAATGATCCAGAAATTACTCCAAGGCACTGGATTAGTACCCTGGCCAAGTTACACTGTCTCAGCCTCAGAGGGTGCAAATGGCAAACTCCCTCCTCTGAAGAAATCTGCCAGGAAAACGCTCATGGTAGGATCCAAATGATCGAGAAATTACTCCAAGGCACTGGATTAGTACCCTGGCCAAGTTACACTGTCTCAGCCTCAGAGGGTGCAAATTGCAAACTCCCTCCTCTGAGGAAATCTGCCAGGAAAACGCTCATGGTAGGATCCAAATGATCCAGAAATTACTCCAAGGCACTGGATTATTACCCTGGCCAAGTTACACTGTCTCAGCCTCAGAGGGTGGAAATGGCAAACTCCCTCCTCTGAGGAAATCTGCCAGGAAAACGCTCATGGTAGGATCCAAATGATCCAGAAATTACTCCAAGGCACTGGATTAGTACCCTGGCCAAGTTACACTGTCTCAGCCTCAGAGGGTGCAAATGGCAAACTCCCTCCTCTGAGGAAATCTGCCAGGAAAACGCTCATGGTAGGATCCAAATGATCCAGAAATTACTCCAAGGCACTGGATTAGTACCCTGGCCAAGTTACACTGTCTCAGCCTCAGAGGGTGCAAATTGCAAACTCCCTCCTCTGAAGAAATCTGCCAGGAAAACGCTCATGGTAGGATCCAAATGATCCAGAAATTACTCCAAGGCACTGGATTAGTACCCTGGCCAAGTTACACTGTCTCAGCCTCAGAGGGTGCAAATGGCAAACTCCCTCCTCTGAAGAAATCTGCCAGGAAAACGCTCATGGTAGGATCCAAATGATCGAGAAATTACTCCAAGGCACTGGATTAGTACCCTGGCCAAGTTACACTGTCTCAGCCTCAGAGGGTGCAAATTGCAAACTCCCTCCTCTGAGGAAATCTGCCAGGAAAACGCTCATGGTAGGATCCAAATAATCCAGAAATTACTCCAAGGCACTGGATTAGTACCCTGGCCAAGTTACACTGTCTCAGCCTCAGAGGGTGGAAATGGCAAACTCCCTCCTCTGAAGAAATCTGCCAGGAAGACGCTCATGGTAGGATCCAAATGATCCAGAAATTACTCCAAGGCACTGGATTAGTACCCTGGCCAAGTTACACTGTCTCAGCCTCAGAGGGTGCAAATTGCAAACTCCCTCCTCTGAGGAAATCTGCCAGGAAAACGCTCATGGTAGGATCCAAATGATCCAGAAATTACTCCAAGGCACTGGATTAGTACCCTGGCCAAGTTACACTGTCTCAGCCTCAGAGGGTGGAAATGGCAAACTCCCTCCTCTGAGGAAATCTGCCAGGAAAACGCTCATGGTAGGATCCAAATGATCCAGAAATTACTCCAAGGCACTGGATTCGTACCCTGGCCAAGTTACACTGTCTCAGCCTCAGAGGGTGCAAATGGCAAACTCCCTCCTCTGAGGAAATCTGCCAGGAAAACGCTCATGGTAGGATCCAAATGATCCAGAAATTACTCCAAGCACTGGATTAGTACCCTGGCCAAGTTACACTGTCTCAGCCTCAGAGGGTGCAAATGGCAAACTCCCTCCTCTGAGGAAATCTGCCAGGAAAACGCTCATGGTAGGATCCAAATGATCCAGAAATTACTCCAAGGCACTGGATTATTACCCTGGCCAAGTTACACTGTCTCAGCCTCAGAGGGTGGAAATGGCAAACTCCCTCCTCTGAAGAAATCTGCCAGGAAGACGCTCATGGTAGGATCCAAATGATCCAGAAATTACTCCAAGGCACTGGATTAGTACCCTGGCCAAGTTACACTGTCTCAGCCTCAGAGGGTGCAAATTGCAAACTCCCTCCTCTGAGGAAATCTGCCAGGAAAACGCTCATGGTAGGATCCAAATGATCCAGAAATTACTCCAAGCACTGGATTAGTACCCTGGCCAAGTTACACTGTCTCAGCCTCAGAGGGTGCAAATGGCAAACTCCCTCCTCTGAGGAAATCTGCCAGGAAAACGCTCATGGTAGGATCAAAATGATCCAGAAATTACTCCAAGGCACTGGATTAGTACCCTGGCCAAGTTACACTGTCTCAGCCTCAGAGGGTGCAAATTGCAAACTCCCTCCTCTGAGGAAATCTGCCAGGAAAACACTCATGGTAGGATCCAAATGATCCAGAAATTACTCCAAGGCACTGGATTCGTACCCTGGCCAAGTTACACTGTCTCAGCCTCAGAGGGTGGAAATGGCAAATTCCCTCCTCTGAAGAAATCTGCCAGGAAAACGCTCATGGTAGGATCAAAATGATCCAGAAATTACTCCAAGGCACTGGATTAGTACCCTGGCCAAGTTACACTGTCTCAGCCTCAGAGGGTGCAAATTGCAAACTCCCTCCTCTGAGGAAATCTGCCAGGAAAACGCTCATGGTAGGATCAAAATGAGCCAGAAATTACTCCAAGGCACTGGATTAGTACCCTGGCCAAGTTACACTGTCTCAGCCTCAGAGGGTGCAAATGGCAAACTCCCTCCTCTGAAGAAATCTGCCAGGAAAACGCTCATGGTAGGATCCAAATGATCGAGAAATTACTCCAAGGCACTGGATCATTACCCTGGCCAAGTTACACTGTCTCAGCCTCAGAGTGTGGAAATGGCAAACTCCCTCCTCTGAAGAAATCTGCCAGGAAAACGCTCATGGTAGGATCCAAATGATCGAGAAATTACTCCAAGGCACTGGATTATTACCCTGGCCAAGTTACACTGTCTCAGCCTCAGAGGGTGGAAATGGCAAACTCCCTCCTCTGAAGAAATTTGCCAGGAAGACGCTCATGGTAGGATCCAAATGATCCAGAAATTACTCCAAGGCACTGGATTAGTACCCTGGCCAAGTTACACTGTCTCAGCCTCAGAGGGTGCAAATTGCAAACTCCCTCCTCTGAGGAAATCTGCCAGGAAAACGCTCATGGTAGGATCAAAATGAGCCAGAAATTACTCCAAGGCACTGGATTAGTACCCTGGCCAAGTTACACTGTCTCAGCCTCAGAGGGTGGAAATGGCAAACTCCCTCCTCTGAGGAAATCTGCCAGGAAAACGCTCATGGTAGGATCCAAATGATCCAGAAATTACTCCAAGGCACTGGATTCGTACCCTGGCCAAGTTACACTGTCTCAGCCTCAGAGGGTGCAAATGGCAAACTCCCTCCTCTGAGGAAATCTGCCAGGAAAACGCTCATGGTAGGATCCAAATGATCCAGAAATTACTCCAAGCACTGGATTAGTACCCTGGCCAAGTTACACTGTCTCAGCCTCAGAGGGTGCAAATGGCAAACTCCCTCCTCTGAGGAAATCTGCCAGGAAAACGCTCATGGTAGGATCCAAATGATCCAGAAATTACTCCAAGGCACTGGATTATTACCCTGGCCAAGTTACACTGTCTCAGCCTCAGAGGGTGGAAATGGCAAACTCCCTCCTCTGAAGAAATCTGCCAGGAAGACGCTCATGGTAGGATCCAAATGATCCAGAAATTACTCCAAGGCACTGGATTAGTACCCTGGCCAAGTTACACTGTCTCAGCCTCAGAGGGTGCAAATTGCAAACTCCCTCCTCTGAGGAAATCTGCCAGGAAAACGCTCATGGTAGGATCCAAATGATCCAGAAATTACTCCAAGCACTGGATTAGTACCCTGGCCAAGTTACACTGTCTCAGCCTCAGAGGGTGCAAATGGCAAACTCCCTCCTCTGAGGAAATCTGCCAGGAAAACGCTCATGGTAGGATCAAAATGATCCAGAAATTACTCCAAGGCACTGGATTAGTACCCTGGCCAAGTTACACTGTCTCAGCCTCAGAGGGTGCAAATTGCAAACTCCCTCCTCTGAGGAAATCTGCCAGGAAAACGCTCATGGTAGGATCCAAATGATCGAGAAATTACTCCAAGGCACTGGATTCGTACCCTGGCCAAGTTACACTGTCTCAGCCTCAGAGGGTGCAAATGGCAAACTCCCTCCTCTGAAGAAATCTGCCAGGAAAACGCTCATGGTAGGATCCAAATGATCGAGAAATTACTCCAAGGCACTGGATTATTACCCTGGCCAAGTTACACTGTCTCAGCCTCAGAGTGTGGAAATGGCAAACTCCCTCCTCTGAAGAAATCTGCCAGGAAAACGCTCATGGTAGGATCCAAATGATCGAGAAATTACTCCAAGGC
This sequence comes from Phrynosoma blainvillii, assembly GCA_026167975.1. Taxonomy (NCBI): domain Eukaryota; kingdom Metazoa; phylum Chordata; class Lepidosauria; order Squamata; family Phrynosomatidae; genus Phrynosoma; species Phrynosoma blainvillii. Next base: position 24,653,359 of record JANUYF010000002.1, read on the forward strand.
ACTGGATTATTACCCTGGCCAAGTTACACTGTCTCAGCCTCAGAGGGTGGAAATGGCAAACTCCCTCCTCTGAAGAAATTTGCCAGGAAGACGCTCATGGTAGGATCCAAATGATCCAGAAATTACTCCAAGGCACTGGATTAGTACCCTGGCCAAGTTACACTGTCTCAGCCTCAGAGGGTGCAAATTGCAAACTCCCTCCTCTGAGGAAATCTGCCAGGAAAACGCTCATGGTAGGATCAAAATGAGCCAGAAATTACTCCAAGGCACTGGATTATTACCCTGGCCAAGTTACACTGTCTCAGCCTCAGAGGGTGGAAATGGCAAACTCCCTCCTCTGAAGAAATCTGCCAGGAAAACGCTCATGGTAGGATCCAAATGATCCAGAAATTACTCCAAGGCACTGGATTAGTACCCTGGCCAAGTTACACTGTCTCAGCCTCAGAGGGTGCAGAGGATGGAAATGGCAAAAAAAAAAACCCTTGAAGAAATCTTACAAGAAAACCCTCATGGTAGGGTCAAAATAAGCCATAAATTACTCCATAAGACAATGGCCTAAAAACTCCAAAGGTACCAGTCCATCTGATCTTGGAATCTAAGCAGGGTCAGCCCTGGATAGTCCTTGGATGAGAGACCGCCAAAGAATCCCAGGTGCTGCAGGCTGTATTTCAGAGGAAGGAACTGGCAAAACCACTTCTCGAGTCTTTCTTGCCTAAGAAATCCCTAAGAAATTCATGGAGTCACCATAAGGCGACAGGAGACTTGCAAGAAAGTTGGGCAGGGAATTTGTGCAATACCTGGCCCTGCTGCTGGCTTAAATTTACATTTACAACTTAAAATTGTTCTTAAACTGCTGTTAACTTTATACAGTTGATATAAAATATTTTACTACAGTATTTGGTTAAGAATCTTTTTTTTTCCTAGATTTTGCTCCTTAAAATTGGGTGCGTCTTATATGCCGGAGCGTCTTATATGCCGAAAAATACGGTAATTAAAGTTTCCATAAAGTCTCCAGCCTTTCTAGGCTACTTTGCCTATGAGAAGCATTATTTATACAGACTAAAAGATACTAAGATAACAAGCTTCATGAGAGTTCAGATTTCACTGAGGCATAAAGAATGCTTCTGGTATAAGACTAACAATATTTTCATGAGAATCTAAAATAAGAATGGATAGCTCTTGGGATTTAGGGGGCTGTATTCCCCCCAAAAGTGTACCTTAGGCCAACCCTCCCCACTTCACCCTTCCCTCAACAAACTTTTTAAAAGGTTTGCTCTGATTTGTAATGGGGGGGACTATATTAATTGTTCTGACACCTCTTTTGTTCAGATTATTCTTGGACTAATTATGAATCAAGTCAATGGAAGTCTGCCCAGCTGTGACACAGTGTGCTGCAATTATGCTGTGACATTGTTATAAACCTGTATTTTGTATCCATGCACTACCTCTAATAAAAGGTGTGGCATTTTAACAATCCTGGTATATATCATGCTTCATCCATTTGAAGCAATTACTCATTATCAGGCCCTGCTATGCAGGTACTTCGGGTACAAACCTGATGCATTTAACTTTATCTACTTTGGGCAAATGAAACACTCACTAACATGAATAAATGTATGGAAGTAATAATTTAACATCGTTCCTGCCCCTGCCAGACTTGTAACCAAGCAACAAATGGATGTGAAAATTGAACCAAACTCTCCTCTCCAGGTGGGCCACTGAAGTTATGGCTGCATCATGTCACAGAGAGGTTTAGCCAATAGTCATTACTATGTCCTAAACTGTAATAATTGGGAGGCAATTACCTACCTGTCTACAAAATAAGCTTTCATTCTCTATTTTTTCTCTTTTTCTTCTTTCTATGTTCACTGAATTCTGAATGTCTATTACTTTGATTGTAAAATAGATTGTTCATGCTAACAATTAATAATAAAAAGTGGTTAGAGAAATAGGGAGTCAAATGAGGTTTTTGTTGTGTAGGACAAACACTTCCTATCAATAGAATTCAAAGGTGTAGCCATGTTAGTCACCTTTGAGACTAATTGAAAAAAAGAGGTTGGTAGCATGAGCTTTCATGGACTTCAGCATACTTCCTCAGAATTATGTTTAGTTTTCATTGTCTTTTGTGCCTGTAATTTAGACATCCCTAAATCTTATACTCAAAGTGCCTGTACAGCAGAGTCAGATAATGAGTAATTGCTTTAAACAAAGAAACACGATGTGATTCATTCCATATCTAGTTAATCTGTGGAGATTAAAAGGAGATTTTTAGGTTATTGTCTTATGATTTTTGATGTGACTTCAGCTACCTTGGTTGAATCTTCAGGCTGCTGAATATGTAAGAAATGAACACAGGGCTGGCTCTGGGATATAAGACCTCAGTGTATTCTTCTCAAAGACTGTCCCATTCCAGATAATTAGCTGGTATCAGAGGTAGGTAGCTATGTGAAAATATTTCACATTTCCGACAATGGTCTGGAATGCAACCACATTAGGTATTCAGGACCATTGTGAAAAAATTTAAATGACTTATTGGTGTCTACCACACAGTACAAACATCTAGGGCAGGTATCACAGACAGTGGGTAGATAGCTGGCATCTGTGAGAATTCTATGTGTTGAATGTTTAGATAGGTAGATAGATTGATTCAGAGTATTTATACCATGCTCTTCAGCTAAAATGTCCCCTAGGACAACTTACAAGTTTAATAGTCTCCTGCCCTCAGGCTTACAATCTAAATAAGACATGGCACATAAGGAAAAGATAAAGGGATTAAGTCCTGCAGATGATGGTTGCTCTTCTCTCCCTCAAAGGCCAGAGAAATAATATTGGAGTGTGGAGGTAGGGCCTCTCACCAGCCACTGAGGCTAAAGCATGATGGAGTTGTGCCTGGCTGCTCTTTTCTGATGATTATGATGTTGGTCTTTCATGCATAGGAGGATGAAAACATCATAAGTGTTATCCAGGGTCCTATGAAATGAAAGAGCTCAGTCAGAGTGAGGCAACTGAATCAGGCAGCAGATTTTGGTTGGTGTCAAACCACAGCAAATTGTTTACTATTTTAGTGCTACAAAAGGAGGAAAGGTGCTTGGGGGGGGGGGGGTGTTGCCGCAGTAATGTGTATGGCCTTTAGTCCAGCACTTTCTCAACTGACTAGTAACAGCTTGCAAGGTGCTAGCTGAAGATCTTCACAGCCCTGCATTATGTGACTCTTTTGATCTGCTTCCCAACTGAAAAAAGGAGATAGCTGAACATTAGCAGTTGTAATGTGGAAGTAGGACCTCTTACAAACAGCCTGAACAACATTGTTAGCATATAAAGAACCTGGGGGAGCACACCGTTCCACCAGCATACTTAATATGGAGTTCCAGTAAGGAAAAGATAGCCAGTTAGGCAATAGTGTGAAAGAGCTTTCCTGGTGCATGTTCATAGCGAATTGGTGGCTGGTGGGTTGGGGATAGAAATATGCCTGGTGCCATTCAGCTGCGTAAACCCAAGTAAAGCCATTCTGCAAGGAGGTATACACAATACCTCCATTATGCCATAATCCACTGCATAGCAGGTAAAACCTTTGTGCAAGGAGGTACAAGATCTCTCCAGTATGGCAGCTTCCTTTGCACTGCCACCCAAAACAAGGCACTTGATAGCTAATTTTGCAACATCCAGAAAACAAAACTCTACTTACATTGGCACAATAATCCAGTTATGGTAACAAGAGTTGGCCTTGGCCTTGGTCTCTTAACACAAAATGAAGTTCAGGGAGGGAGCAATTTGTGTTTGAAGCAGGGGCATGTATTTTGTAAAAAAATTATCCTGTCTTTGTCAGTGGGCATAATCATGCACAGCCTGAATAACACTGCCAACAGTTGTATCCCATACACAGAAATCATTGTGGAGAAATAAGTTCCATTGATTTTGTGTCTAGGATGGATATGCCAGTTGAGTTCATGTTTCTGGTTTGGCATTGAGCCTGCTGTTGAGAAATGAAAGAGCTCAGGCAGTTCTTACAAGTCCTCTTTTACAAAGAAGACTCCTCACAGTTGGATAGCCTCAATTTATATATGCAGCTTTGGTTGATTATTCAAATCACATAAAAGTTTATCCGGGATACAAGATAATAAAGCAGAAAGCAAGACCTCTGGCAATATTACAGCTATCTCAAGAAAAAAAAATGGATCTGGAGGTTGTTTAAACAGAGATTAAACAACCTCTTTGGCTATTGTGCTCATCAGAAAAAGCAGTCATTGTAATGACCTAACCGTCTAGGCTCTAGACAAAGGATCCAATTCACAGGAACTTGTCTCCCTGTCTACTTTAGCAATGTATGCTATGCACAGGCCTTTGTCTGTTTTTGTAATAATTGAATCCAAGGACCTAGCTGCTCCAATGAAAAGTTAAGTACAGTTAACTTATGCTTGTATAATTACCCCAGCAGTTATTGGACTCATTCTAATTCTGCATGAGAACAGTCTAAAGGATGCAAACAATGTTTGATTCCATTTCATTGCATATCATCCATTATAACTTATTTTCAGACAATTTCCAGAAAAAATATTTATCTTCACCCCACTCAGGTCCGCTTGAAACTCAATCAGATTGAATTCCCAACCAGAGTGAGCCCATTGAATCAAATATTTACTCGCTACCTATATAAATCCCATTATGGGTTTGTTCTAACAATTGGGATAGCAAGTGGGCTTAGGCCATAATATTGACTGCATTATATTTGACTGTTTTAAAATTCATCTCTCCCCCACCTTTCCTACATGTCTCAAGAGAATTATTGAGTTGAACAAGAGATTTTTCACAGCCTTGGATTAGGGGATTTATTTGGGGGAACCATTAATTGGTGTCCAGAAATTGAGAGTAAAATAGATTCAAATTCAACATCAATATGCTCAATATCCCCTTGTGATATGTACAACTTTTGACTTGAATATCTCCTGAGTATTGCTAGCTAGGCAAACTGATATGGGGAGTGGGTAGGGAAAACATTTAAGAGATGAGGTGGCAAACTTTAGTTGGCTGAGTTCTTAGTGAAAGAGTTCAATGGTCAGAACAAAACAGACTGCAGTCTGAGATTCAATGGAAATTGGGGGCAGAAATAGAACTTAGAAATCTTTTGACACACCTTTAACACATTCCCATTGTGAACTATCACTAATTACACTAGTTACAAATGAAGATGCTGCTTCCAAGAAATAATTATTATAATTATCAATTTCTTAGTTGTTTAGAATTCAGTTGGTGTCTTATGAATACATAAATTCTCCTATGGAAGTGGTTGGACATCTTTCACCAATGCAGAATGACCTATTCAGCTCAAGGCTGTGGAAGTGGAGTTGTGTATGGGTGTGCATACACATTGGGCATGGTTGTGTATGATATGTACATATGTTGTGGATATATGGATATGAATACACATATATGGATATACATTTGGTTGTACATTCAGTCAGTTGCACAGTGTCACAGTTTACCAACAAGGTGACATTGTATAGCTGCAATGTAATTCTGTGTTACATTAAACTTTGGCTCTGGGTGTAGGATCTCAGCCTTTATTGCTGAACATAAACCATTTTTATCTAAATCTATAGATATATAGACATCTATAGAAAACTATTGAATATATATATCCAACTATTCAAGATGCATTGTGAAAATTCTAAATAAAATACCAGTTACTGCTGGAAGCTGCCATATCTGTAAGGTTTTAGTCTAATCTTAAAAGTTTTTGTATGAATTTAAATGAGCTATCTAAGATTCTTAACCTATTTAGTGTATAAGATTTAGTACCTTAGATAGCTCCTTTATATTTCAGACTAAAACCCAAACTAGATTCCCCAGCATCTTACATGAAAGTCATCTGCCTCAGTGAAATGTGCCATACCCCTAAAAGAAAGGGGTATGTCCAGTTCCTTGAAAAACTTCAGGTATTAGGGCATGGAATGTGACAGTTTAAGTGGGATTTCACTTAGCTATATTTCCTTTTCACTTATCTTCTTACAGCAGTGAGCGAAGCACCAGCCCCTCAGCAGACGTCCATGTTACCACAAACACAGCCTGAACATCCCAGCAATGAGGATGCTCCAAGCAGGACAATTCCCACAGCATGTGTCCGGCCTACACATCCTCTCCGCAGCTTCGCCAACCCCTTGCTACCTCCACCAATGAGTGCAATAGAACCGAAAGTCCCTTACACACCGCTTTTATCTCAAACAGGTGAGTGCACTATTGAAACTACTCCCCAGAAGACATCTAACCTTTCTTTGTGCAGAATAGGTTCTCTCTGATAACATTCATTTCTCTCTATCATGACCCTTCCAATATCATCACCCATGAGTAATATTGTAAGTTATCATGTTATGTTTAGAACTGATGGGAAATAGAGTTTGAAAACTGGTTGCTATTTCACAGCTTGAGGGGTTGGTGGAAAATAGGCACATTTATTCCTAGGCTGGTCATATGATGAATTTAGCTATAGATTGTCCTCATATATCTGAAAACATTGGACAGTTTTTCAGAATTTGCTGATTCAGTATTCCATTCAACATCATTTGAGCAGACTTCCAAGCAAGAAAATAGACTTCCCAACATCCTATTCTCCCTCATAACCCTCAAATCTACTTGGAGGATTGTGCAACCTCACTAAAGCAAGGTTGTCAGAGCAGGAGGGAAGAAAAGGAATCTATTCTGTCAGAGGTATCTATCCTGCTGGTAGATGAGACTGAATACAACCCTCTGAAATCTAATTAGAAACAGCCAGTGAAGGCCAGAAAGATTCGTAGTGTTTTATGTAACAGAGAAAATGCTTGTACAGGGAACATGATATAACATAGTGACTATAGTAGTTATGAGAATGTGCTATGAATCAGCCAAGCTTTGGTTCAAATTTCAGTTCTACCATGAACCTATAAGGTGTCTTCATCAGCCGCTCTTCCATATCTGTATTCTGCAAGATAATATTAAGTGAACAGCTGTTGCTTAGTGGTAGAACACATGCTTTGTGCAAAGAGGCCAAGATCCTGTTTAACATTGGCAGAGCACAGAGTTAGAAATAGCAATAGCAAGTATATTTCTATACCACTTATCAGTGCACTTAAGCACTCCCTAAGCGGTTTACAAAGTGTAAGCTAAGCTCTGCTTGTATACTTACACAGATAGGATGACAACACCCCTGGCAGGTGGTAACATGACTGGTAGCTTCCCAGCCATTCCAGAATCCATTCCAGAACTGTTGTGGTAGCCAATCTAGACATAGTAAAGCTGCCTACATGCCTTTGCAAATGGAAATATAGCTTTCCAATGAGGCTATTGGGTATCTCCTTAAGCAAGTATCTAAATAGTACAGCCATTGGTGTAACCAGGAGATATGGTAGTCCAATAAACCAAGAAGATTCCAGCCAAATGCCATCTTTAAGCATGGCAGGGAAAGGCTTCCATTGAAACCACTGAGAGCTACTGCAACCAGTCCCTGAAATCCAATCCAATGCAATCCAATCCAAAGTTTTATTGCTTATACCCTACTGCAAACATGCATAGCAAAATACAATACAGAGAAGTAACTATTAACATGGATAAATACATGATATGATCCATTAAACAATAAATGTAACCATTGGTCCACTCTCCAGGTACTGGCAAGTTGGGTACATGCACAGATGCATAATTGCACACGGAGGTACTTGATACATCCTTGCACAGTGGTGTTAAAATGATATAAAGAGCATTTATAACTGTCTATGTCACCAACAAGATCCCAACCATTCAGTATAACATCTTATTTCTAATGTGTGTCTTTCATCAAGTTGAAGTGAGGCCACAGAATTGCATGCAAACTTTGGTCTAATTTCGAAAGCCCTCCTCCATATGTGATGAACAAATACAGTCTGCCCTTTTTCTGGTAGTCCAATGGATTGGAAGGAAATGGAAGAGGACAAAAAGGTTTTGGAAAGAGGAGAAGAGGAAAAGAAAAAGTTAGCTCAGCCCTGTTCAACTCTGGCCCTGCTCACTGCTGGCTCTGGGCCCACCCATTATGACAAGCAGCCCAGAACAGATATGCAGCCTTCAACAAAGAAAAGGCTGCATTCAAATGGATGCATTGATAGCCTTCAAGTTCTGACAGCTGTTCATTGGCTGCCCTGCCTGGACCTTGCCTAATTCCATTTGTCTTTTTATCATATTGATCACGTGTCAGTGAAAGACAAACCAAAGTTACCAAAAAACAAACAAAACCCACACGTTACAAGTGAATCTTCTTGAATTGCATAGCATCCCCAAGACGTTAACATTTCATGGAAGTGAAAGGTATCAAAAAACACCACGTCTCAGTTCAAGTCCTGCACAAAGGTGACTGTTTGAAGATGCTGAGTTACACACAGCTGTTCTGTATTCTAAACTTGCTGAGATCTCTGACAGATAGGAATTACACAACAAATGAGAAGATTAAAAAAAACACCCAGCCATGTTTTTCACTTCAAACATCTGCTATCCATCACTAAATAATCCACTTTTAACAGTAGGCAGAAGGCCTGAAAATCTCATATGTCAAGTGGAGGCTTTTTAAAAATCCTAACTGGTGCTAACTCTAAATCTGAAATCCACTGTCCCATCTTTTCTGAACTGAGATGTATTCCTCCTGCTCACCTTATAAGCAATCATTGGTATTTCTATGGAATATTGACTCCACAGCATAAGGTGTATGTAAAACTGGCTCTAGTATGCCAATGTAATGTGGAAAGTGCACAAAACAAGTGTGTTTTCTTCTGCTTCAAAAACTAGGACATGGAGCAATGGAGTCAAACTACAGGCAAAGAGTTTCCACCTAAATATTAGAAAGAACTTCCTGGTGGTAAGAGGTGCTTGGAAGTGAAAATGTTCCCTCAAAGTGTATTGGAGTCTTCTTTGGAGGTTTTTAAACAGAAACTGGATGGCCATATGTCTGGGGTGCTTTTATTGTGTCTTCCTGCATGGCAGGGTATTGGATGGGATGTATTTTGTGGTCTCTTCCAGCTCTATGACTTTATAAAAATCTTACTCCATGGAGTGGGGGAGAGACCACATATACCAGTGAAGTGCTGCATACATAGCTCATATCCACTACCTTATTCACTTCTCTGAATGCCTGAACAGTGGTCATTCATGAACACAGCAACAGGCATAAGGGGGTCACTTCTTCCATGAGGCATGATCTAATCTAAGTGAAATATTTTAGAGTGCCATGGATTGCAACAAGTAACAGGGCAATTCTTCCAATATCTGGGCATAAATCATATTCCGCTTTCCCAGCCACTACCACCATCAGCACCAAACATTACATGAAGGATGCTGCTGCCTGCCGCACCATTTTTGCTCATGGCAGTTCACATGCATCCAGCCACATGTTGGGCTATGTTAGCAGATGAGGTACTCCTCTCCCCATAAGAAGAGAAACAGTGCTCGTGTACCCTTCCCCGTCAATACATAAGGGGGAGGAGTAGCAGTGGTAACAGTTGTGAAAGAGAAGGCAGCCTACAGTTGTGTATAACAGAAATGTAAAGAATATATATATATATATATATATATATATATATATTCATTCCCAAAACAACAACAACAACAGGTAGAATAATAGACCAATGAGAATTTTGTACAGTTCTTTTCTGGTATCTGATGTCCCAAAATGTTGTACAGGAATTATTCTGTGGTGAAAACACATAGGCTGAAATCCTGCACCATCAGGTGTAGCTACAGTGATGGAGCTCTGTCAACATAGTTTCTTCTGCCAGTGTCACCTCATGAAAACCTGCTCCTTATGACCAAGAATGCAACTATTGAAGGATTTCTAAGACTCTGGTGACCTAGGTACCAGGAAATGAAAACTGTAGTGCTCTCCCTGTCATGGGACACATTGAGACAAGCAGCTGAAGGTACTCCTCAGAGTCCTGCACCCTGTGACCAAGGGCATAGGTGCATTATGTGAATTGCTTCAGATTTTTGCAAATTCACATTATCAGTTAATTGCACACTTCCTTGTGCAAATTTGAATCTATTCACCCATGAACCCATGGCCACAAGTGCAATAATGTGTATCCTCATGAATACTTGCACATACACAAGTAAGAAAATCACAATTCCTTTTCTGCAGAGTTTGAAGAGTTTTTTGCACATCACCCCTGCAAAAATCCCAGATTCCTCTGAATTGCATGTGGGGAAGGGGATAAAATTCTATTACAAAACAATGAGGAGTATTTAAATCAAGTGGACAAGCTCCGAGGAAGCATTGCAGTCATCATTTCCCAGTGCCCTGATCTACAGAACCTTGGAAACTCTTTGGTTGGTGCACAGTCTGAGTTAAGAGCTTGGGTTTGGGGATCATGGTGATCATAAATGTCAGTTCCAAAAGTTATGAGGTTATAAATCCAGTTTATGAACTTGTAAATACTGAACAGGATGTCAGCTGTGGCTATTGGCAAAACCAAAACAATCAAACAGTTTTTTGTACAAAGAATAGGGTTTCCTGCAAAAAGAACAATGTTTTTTCTCTGCATAATAACATTTTGAGATATTAAAAAAAGGGGAGAATACTGCATAGGAATATTTCTTTTCTCCCACAACAGCAGGAAATGATGATGATGATGATGATGATGATGATGATGATGATGATGTTTATTCCACCTTCCTCCCATTACAGGGACTCAAGCCGGCTAACAAATTAAAACAGTCTAAGGGCCTCGGCAGATGGCTAATAGGGCCGTCTCCGAGACCCGGAAGAGGAGGGGCAGCCGCACGCGCGGCATCCCTTCCTCTTCCTGAGGTCATCCTCGGAGCTTCCGGCCCTCTGGATGGCCGGCGCTCCGGGGATGACCTCCCTCCGCAGCGACCGGACGCGCTGCGGAGGATAAGTCAGGGAAAGTGCGCCCTACGCGTTTAGGGCGCACTTTCCCTGTCTTGTAAAAGGAGTGGCAATTTGCCGCTCCTTTTAGGGTCGCCGCAGGAGCGCCGCAGTCCGGCTGCCGCGGTCCCGCAGCGTTCCGGACCAGGGCATCCCCGACGCCCTAGTCTGCATCCCCCCTATGTTAAAACAGTATAAAACATTAAAAATGTAAAGTTTAAAAACAATTAAACAATTCAAACATGACATTAAAATTTAAAAATTTAAAACTCTTCAAAACAAAACAATTAAACTACCATAATTATCCATCTTTCCATGGAATTTACAACCCTGGGTTAAGGATTTACAATCCTAGTGTGTGACAATGATATGGAAGTAAAGGTTAAGAGTTGATATGATAGCCCTGTTTAAATATTTGAAGGGATGTCATATTGAGGCTGCAGCAAGCTTGTTTTCTGCTACTCCAGAGAATAGGATCTGGAGCAATGGATTCAAACCACAGGGGGGAAAAATCCACCTCAACATTAGGAAGAACTTTCTGACAGTAAGAGCTGTTCAACAGTGGAACACACTCCCTCGTAGAGTGGTGCAGTCTGCTGGATAGCCATCTGTCCAGGGCGCTTGTGGTCTCTTCCAAATCTATTTGTTTAAATATTTGAAGGGATGTCATATTGAGGAGGGAACAAGTTTGTTTTCTGCTGCTCCAGAGACTAGGACCTGGAACAATGGATGCAAGCTACAGGAAAAGAGATTCCACCTCAACATTAGGAGGAACTTCCTGACAGTAAGGGCGGTTCGACGTGGAACACACTCCCTTGGAGAATAGTGGAGTCTCCTTCCTTGGAGGTCTTTAAGCAGAGGCTGGATGGCCATCTGTCGGGGATGCTTTTTTAAAGAGTTCCTGCATGGCAGGGGGTTGGACTGGATGGCCCTGTGGTCTCTTCCAACTCTATGATTCTATGATTCTATTTTTCTATGATTCTAAATGGCCATATTCTGCCCTCTAGAGGCCAGGTCTAAGCTGGCCAGTACCTGAAGGCCTGGCTCAAAGGGGAGGCAAGCCACTATTCGAGAGGTGACCTGGAATATCACCTGTGCTTGCAGGATTCTTAGGATGCCAGGATTCAGGAAACAAACATCTGTAAAGAGCAGACCACAGTAGCAACTGTACAGAATAACATATTTGCCATCCCCTCTGTGGGGGTTGGATTTGTTACTGTGGGCTGCAATTTGAGTTTCCCAGGAAAATTGTTTTGTTTTGAAGTGGTTAAATACCTGTACTGTAGCCACTCACTCACAAATCACAAGGTTGTGGGTTCAGTACCAGCAAGGGCTTCAGGCTCAACTCAGGTTTGCATCGTTCTGAGATCACTAAAATGAGTACCTAGCTTCATGGGGTCAATTAGCCCACAGTTGTAAACTGCTAAGAGACTGCTTAGAGTGGTATGAAGCAGTATATAAATGAAGCTGCTATTGCTATCGCTATTGCTTTTAAAGGGAAACAAAAAATATGCAGATATGAAGGTTAAACTTGTCAGAGTTCGGCTTTCATGAGCGGACACAGCAAAAGTGTGGGTCAGACTATTTATTCTAAATCTGCCTTCCTAAACAATAAAGACTTACTCCAAAAAACAAAACAAAAAACATGCAGTTTGTGGTTTAAAAACAAATAATAATGGCTTTAAAAAATAAATACATAACAAATGAAATCCTATCGTAATTGGTGATGGTTTGAGTAGAGCAGGAAGAGACTGTTAATCTCACTCAGAGGAGACTATTACTTAAACAAGACTGAGAGGGGACAGTTTAGAATCTTGAGAGAGAGTCTGTTAAACAGCCTCCAAGAGTAAGGGGGGTTGCAGACTGCCAGAAATAGTGCAAATTGAGTCCACTTTAAGGGTTAGGGTTAGTGCTAGGCAATCATGGGAATTGTTGTGTTTTTTTTTTTTCTGAGACATTGAGCCTTCTCTGTCAGAGAGCTCTGGTGCCACAATAAAATACAGTTCCCATGATTCCCTAACCCTAACCCTTAAAGTGGACTCAATTTGCACTATTTCTGTCAGTCTGCAACCCCCCTAAGGACATTATCACACGTGGCCCACAAAGCGATAATAAACTGGAAATGACAAATTCCAAAAATAAACCGAAAATAAACCTTGATTCCGCAAATGGTTTTCACGCGTAATTACCTTAATCGCGCAATTAAGGAAAGCTCCCCCTGAAACTGCATTTAACGTTCACACACAAGTGAGAAAATCCCGTACATGTACTAGAAATGATCTTCTAGTACATGCGCACTACAGCCACGGCTGTCACTCACCGCGGCTGTCACCCCTTCCCCAGGTCGTCCTCGGAGCAGCCAGCCCTCCGCACGGCTGGCACTCTGAGGAGGACCTCCCGCCACAGCATTCTCCGAGGAGGTCCTCCTTGGAGCACTGGCCCTGTGTCGGATCGGTGCTCCAAGGAGGTCCCCCTTGGAAAGCCAGCCCTGCATAGGGTCGGCGCTCTGAGGAGGTCCCCCTCGGAGAGCTGGCGCTCCGAGGGGACCTCCTCGGAGCGTCGACCCGACGCAGGGCCGGCGCTCCAAGGAGGACCTCCTCGGAGAGCCGGCTTTCCAAGGGGACCTCCTTGGAGCACCGACCCGACGCAGGGCCGGCGCTCCAAGGAGGACCTCCTCGGAGAGCCGGCTTTCCAAGGGGGACCTCCTCGGAGTGCTGACCCTCTTCCAAATGCGACCCTCTTCCAAATCCCCCTTCCAAATGCGCATTTGCTTTCCACATTACAGCGATTTTACCAAATGCGAAATTACCTTAATTGTGCATTTGCATTTCCTCCAAAGAACCGAATTTCAAAAGATCTCGGTTAACACCAGTTCCTGTCCACTTTCTGTCCAGTTTCTGTGCGACGTCATGTGAAAACACGGGGCACTAATCCAGTTTCTGTCTGGATTTTGTGTGGATTAACCAGCAGATTTGCCCCCGTGTGATAACGTCCTAAGTGACCAAAGTCACTTGTTTAGGTAGAATAAGATAGACAGAGGAAAGTCTCTGTCTATCTAAGGAGGGAAAGGAGAATGGAATACATAATTTTTCCAACAGTTACCGCATGCTTAATGCAGTCCTAATGAATGGGATTCCACAGCATTAGTTGCATGTGGAGCATTATATAGCATTGTACATTGCTCAACATTGCTTACCTCTCATTCTCTTGATTGGTAAGAAGACTAGGAACAGGCAAATACCTGATGGACATACCATTCATATCAAATAACTATATTTCCAGAATACCTTTTATGTTTAAAACCATTTCCTGAAATTGTATATGACATTAACCGCATTTGAAAATTATGTTTGAAAAGTGCATTGGAGATTTAAGAGAAATAAAAAAAGATTATTTGCATTATTTGTAGAAAGAACTCTGTGTGCCTTTCATTTTCTCAGTTTAGCAAAATGATTCAGATTCATGATTCCATATCTGAAGTTCATGTTTGGTCTTTCTGTTCCCCCTCGGACGCAAACAATTCCCTTTGCAAGTCATGGTCACAGACAAATAATTGGTTTGGCTTAGTCTTCTTTCAGGTTTAATCTAAAAAGTCTCATGGAGCATGTGTGGAGCTTATTGCATTATAGATCTAACATAAATTCTACAAAGAGCTCAAGAACAAAAGTTGTTCTCCCTCCTTTCCTCCAGAAGTGAAAAATTCCTTTTGAGCATTTGAAATAATTGGTGGCACTTTAATCAAACCACGATTGGGCTTCCATTTATCTTGTGTAGCTGTGAAAGGAAAGAAAATGTGACCTTTTAAAATGATAGAAGTTTTATATATACCCATGTCTGCATCTGCACTGCAGAAATAATGCAGTTTGACACCGTGTTAACTAACATGGGTCAATGCTATGGAATCCTGGAATTTGTAGTTTGTTGTGGCTCCAGACTACTCTGATAGAGAAGTTTAAATAACTCACAAAACTATAATCCCAGAATGACAAGGCATTATGTCATGGCAGTAAAAGTGGTGTCAAAGTGCATTATTTTTGCAGTGCAGATGCAGCCTGTACTAGCAAACGTACCCTACTCCCCATGGCTTGGAACAACCCTTAGATTGATAAAATGAAGCCTTCATGCAAGGCTAGCACCTTGTCAGAAATGAGCACATTTTGCCTTCCCCAATTAAGTAAAGTGACAGGCCACTGGAGTCTCTAGCCTGCCATGGTGGATTCCTACATGTTTATGAGGAACCTCACCATGCCTGGGGAAGCTACCCCACAGAAAGAAGTAATCCTATGTGTTTCGCTCAGACTCCTCCGCTCCCCCAGCTTCAACTTATATTGGCTAAAAAGCTATATACTGGCCAAAGAATCTCTGCTACCTAGTGATTGAAGATGGAACACAACATTTGTTGTTGTGTGCCTTCAAGTATTTATTTTATTTTATTTTTTTACTTATGGTGATCTTAAGACAGACCTGTCATAGAGGGTTTTGTTTTTTTCCAAGATTAGTCAGAGGAAGTTTGCCATGGCCTTCCCCTGAGGCTGAGAGCATGTGACTTGCCCAAGGTCACCCAGTGGGTTCCATGACTGAGCTGGGAATTGAACACTGGTCTCCAGAGTTGTAGTCCAACACCCAGACCACTACACCACACTGGCTCCCATAAAGACATATTAACATTAAATTAATTAATATTAACAGATATATCTTAAGATATATCTGTACTTAAGATATATCTGTACATTGTTGCATGTCCCTAAAGTCCCCTTAGCATAGTGACAGACATACACACCTTCTTTTATTACTATAGACATATTACATATTATAGTACAGAGTTATATCTTTAGCCCTTTTGGATGGTCATAACTTAATGTAGAGGTGGAAGTATATTCAGATGAAAGAGCAGAGTTTTAAGAAAAGGAAGAGGCACCAGGGATCATATTGCAAACCTATGGGATAAAGGAATGCACCAGTGAAATTCAAAAGGAAATAAACCTGTGCTTTATAGATTACAGCAACACCTTTGAGTGTGTAGATCTTGTCAAATTATGGTTACTCAAAGAGAAATTGGAGTGCCACAATATCTGATTGTCCTGGTGCATAACCTGGACAATCTGGACAAGAGGCCACTGTCAGGACACAATGTGCAGAAACAGACTCATTTGTCATTGGCACAGGGGTCAAAAATAGCCACATTTTATTATGCTATCTGCTTAATTTATATGTAGAATATATCATATCGAAAGTAGGATTAGACCCAGAGGAAGCAAATATGAAAATTAGGGTGTGTGACATTATACCTAAGCATCTGAACATTAATATGGAGGACCCAAAAAAGCTTGGAGTATTTCACTGCAATGAGCCAACATGGCGTAGTCTCAGGGGTAGGCAACCTGTCCCCTTTAAGGGCCGAGGGACTTCAGCTCCCAGAAGCCTCAGCCATGTTGGCCAATAGTCCGATGTTGGCCAATAGCTCCTGGGATTCTGGGAGCCAAAGTCCCTCAGCCCTTAAAGGGGACAGGTTGCCTATCCCTGGCATAGTGGTTTGAAGCCGCTGGGAGAGATTATTCGGAGTCATGGGATGGGGAGTCATGGGACGGGGTGCTGATGACACCCAGATATATTTCTCCATGTCTCGGTCTTCAATCTTGACCTCAGATGGTGTCTCTTCTCTCAGTGACTGTCTTAATGCAGTAATGGACCGGATAATGAAAAACAGATTGAGACTGAATCCAGATAAAACGGAGGTACTAACAGTAGCGGCCCCGAAACTAGGTATTGGGATACAACCTCCAGTCCTGGATGGGGTCACACTCTCTGCAAAGGACTGTGTTCGCAGTCTGGGGGTGCTCCTGGATCTGTCACTTCAGATGACTAACCAGGTGAACGTGACGGCTAGGAGTGCCTGTTATCAGCTTCAGCTGCGCCCTTTCCTAGAAACCAGGGACCTTGACACTGTAGTACATACACTGGTAACCTCTCGCTTTGATTTCTTCAATGCGCTCTACATGGGGCTACCCTCGTGCTTGGTCCAGAAACTTCAATTAGTAAAGAACATGGCAGCCAGACTGGTCTGAGGCTCATTGAGAAGAAACCATATAACACCAGTATTAAAGTCTCTTCGTTGACTGCCTATTAGTTTCCAGGCACAGTACAAAGTGTTGGTTATTATCTTTAAAGCCCTAAATGGCTTGGGTCCAACCTATCTCCAGGATCACCTCCTCCCATATAATCCACCCCGCGCACTTCGGTCCTCTGGAAGGAATCTGCTACAACCGATAAAAACTACAGCTTCCTCAGCAACCATTCCCAGATTATGGAACAGCCTGCCAGACGAGATCCATCATATTACTACCTTAAACAACTTTAAAAAGGCTGTTAAGACAGATCTCTTCCAGCAGGCCTTTCCTGACTAGATTTCCCGGTCCCAGGAGCTAGCCCTTCCTCTCTGCTATTACTCTCTGCTGTAGCTGCTACTATTGCTGGAGATTGTTGGAGATTGTTCACGTATCTGAGATTTATTTAAAATACGTTTTAGTTTTTTTTTTAATTTGTTTAATACTTTCTAAAGGAGCGGGTGGGCTTTAGAATTTCTGGACTGTGATTTTATTGTACTGTAAACTTATGCTTAATTTTAATGCTGTAAGCCGCCCTGATTGCTTTGCAGAGGAGAGAGATTTATTATTATTATTATTATTATTATTATTATTATTATTATTAGAGTGTTCCACTATGACTGGAGACCAGGGTTTGATTCCCACTTGACCATGAAACCCACTGGGTAATCTTATGTAAGTCACATGATCTCAGCCTCATGGAAAGGCAATTGCAAACCTCCTCTGAACAAAGGAAAAATGTAGATGACCACAGCTACCTATTTATGATTCTGGATGTTATCACAGAATCATGAAACATGAACAAAGGAACACATTCTCTTTCCTCAGACCCCCCCATTGAGCCACCTTGTCCTGTGCATTCTTCTCTGCTTGGCAGTGGCTCTCAAAAAATCTCAGACATGATTTTCTCCCACCACCCCAATCTAGCATCCCTGTTATTTGAGTTGGTTTACCTAGATCTGCCAAAGACTGGGGCCAGGTCATATGCATGAAAATCATGGTGCTCATCAAGATGAGTCAAATATTTCCTCCATAGCCAGACCATCAAGTGGCACATAACTCTGATTCATGATGCTGTTCTTTAGCACCTGAGTCTTTTTTTGTTTTGTTTTTACCCCTTTGGAAACATGTGCAAAGAGATCTTGCAGCACCTTGGAAACATTCTTGGTCCACATCAAGAATATTTCAATGGCTAACCGTGAGCATCAAGACTAGAGAAGGAGCAGCTAAAGCTACATCTGCTAGGGGCTCTCTCTTGTTTGCGCACCAATGTGAAATGCTGTGCTGAACTATTAAAGCAAGCATATGCTAATATGCTCAAGGAGGCATTCCAGTAATAATAAGCTAGCCAGCATTTGCACCTGGAAGTCATATATCCTCAAACTAATGAGCTAATCAAATGTTTAATAACCCTATGGAGGGAATAAAGCTCCTACAGTCAGTTCCTACTCTGGCTGAGCAGCTGATTGGCTTGGCCATCTTTTTGATTTCTAACTTATGTAACTCCCCCCTCTCGCCTCTTTTTTCCCTTCATGTTTTTAAATTTTGTTGTCACTTTAAACTACACTATTGGGTTGGCATACCTCAGGACCTAAGTGCCGCTCACATGATTAATTGCATAATTGGCCTAATTTAGTTTACTTACTTCTTTCAACCTTCTGTGTGTAGGTGTTCAGTGCAGTGGTTATCTGCAGGGAGAACTATTGAATTAGCCTTCACTTTTACAGGAACAAAACTCTGGCTGATTTAATTGGTTGCACTTTATAAACACAATCCAGAGATAACAAAAGGGGTTGAATTCAGAGATCTAGCCATGTTAGCCTGGAATATCAGTATACAAAGGTATCTTGTAACACCTTTGGGACTAACTGTGCAGAAGAAGTTGTAGTATAAGATTTCCCAGACTTGGCCTATTTCCTCAGATGAAATCAGATGCATCTGGGGAAATAGATCAAGTTTATGAAAGCTTATGCTGTAACTTCTTATAGTCTCAAAGGTGCTGCAAGATCTCTTTGCATATAGATCTAACAAAGGCTGATAACTCCTTTAAAAACCATCCCTCTGTTGTTTGTGTAGCTAACTTTCAAAGCAGGTTGTCTCTAGAGCTTGGAAGTGTTACTTTGGGGAACTACAAATCCCACAATCTACCAGCCACTATGGTCTGATCATAAGCCAGCAGTACACTTGATGGCATGAACTTCCCAGTGCAGAAAATACTATGGTGGCTGGATAGGTCATTATTTCACCAAAACATCCACCCAAACAGTTTGCCAAGTGGCACCCTGACCAAGAGTGGTCAATGTCTTCAGCTAGATGAGGTAGAATTTCTGTAGATGCCATGTGTAAAGCACCTGGAGGTTTGAGCCAGTAGTGGTTTGAGCACTGGACTATGATTCTGAGACCAGGGTTTGATTTCCAACTTGGCCATGGAAACTGAGTGACCTTGGGCAAGTAACACACTCTCAGCTCCAGAAAATCCCACAATAGGCCTTAGGGTCACCATAGGTCAGAAACTACTTGCAGGCACACAATAACAACAGAAACAAAAACAACAGGTAGGGGTGTCAAATCCAGACTCCTTCACTCCTCTAGCTTTAATGATTGTGTAGAAGAGGGAATTTCAGCAAGTGTTATTTGTTATCTGGTTTCACAAAAAGCAACACCTGTTCATATTCTCTCTTCTCCACAACAAATAAATGTACAGGTGTCTCCAGTTTTCACTCTGTCATCCCTATAAGGTACCAGTAAGGGCCTATAATATTCTAAAGAAACTAGATCCTGGTCTTAGGAGCCAAGCAGGGTTAATCCTGGTTAGTACTTAGATCGGAGACTGCCACTAAATACCAAGTACTGTAGGTTTTATCAAAGAGGAAGGGACTGGCAAAACTATCTCTGATTATTCTTTGCCTAAGAAATCCCTATGAAATTCATGGGGTCACCATAATTCAACAGGTGACTTGAAGGTACATACACACAATGGCCTATCTGCCTCTATAAAGCTGCTAGCTGTTATCTTGCTCCTTGATCTGAAAAGTTTATGTCCAGCTATAAATTGAATTATTGATTGATAAGCTCCTTCCTTGCCTCTCTGCTTAGCTGTCCACATGTAGGCCTTTCATTGCCACTCCCACAAAATCCTGCTTGAAGAAAAACTTTGGGTTAGCTCCACAGAACAAAGGCTGATGTCTCCTTAAAATGACAGCCCTTTGCTCTCTTTGTAAGAAAGTTTCAAAGCAGGTTGTGCTTAAAGTTGTTGTTGTTTTCTTCTATCTTAGACCTCTTGGCCAGGAACAGTCTGGTGTCTGGTTGAAATGCTGTTCATTATAGGATTGCCAGTTTGAAAACTGGAGATAACTTCTTTACTTTCTATGGGTGTAAATGGAAGTTCAGCATGCATTGTTTGTCACACAACCAAGAAGCAAGTAACAATCTGCTGAAATTCCCTCTTCTATACAATCAGTAAAGATACAGGAGCCCTGTAGTTTTTGTTCTGGCAACCCTAGGTGGTTTGTCCCTACAAAAATAGACCCATTGAATCAACTGTTGAATGGTGAGTCAACACCTTGGGAAATCCAGCTGATTCAATGGCTTTACTCTAGTATGAAATAATAATGAAATTTAGCCCTCTATCACCTCATCTTGGTCAGACTTCCCCCGTAAAAAATATGTTTTAACAAGAGTGATTTGTGAGACTTTCCCAACATTTGGCTTTTTAAAAATTTACACCCCATTTCTGATTTTAATGCAGTTACAAGCTTAATTTGTTACATGTGCCAACTCCCAGGCTGAAGGTGGATCAGGGAGGCTTAATTGTCATTTTGGCTTTTCATTAGCCATGCCCAAAGAGTAAACATCTGTCTTTGTATGGAGAAGCAGTTATTTAAGGCACAGGTGCATCTGTTAATAAGTTACCGTATTTTTCGGCATATTAGACGCACTTTTTCTTCCCCAAAATGACGGTGGGGAAGTTGGTGCGCCTAATAGACCGAATGTAGCTCCCCTCCGAGGCCGCTGCTCGTCCTCGGTGGTTCAATGGGCTGCTCCTGGGATCGGAGGCTGAGCAGCCCATTGAACCACCGAGGACGCAGGGGGAAGGAGGGTTGCTTTCCCTGGGACCATGCTGGGGTCGGAGGACTCCTCCGACCCCAGGATCACCCCAAGGAAAAAAAGGTTGCTTTCCATGGGGCAATGCTGGGGTCGGACGACGCCTCTGACTCCAGCATCGCCCCATGGAAAGCTTCCTTGGGGCGATCCTGGGGTCGGAGCACTCCTCCGACCCCAGGATCACCCCAAGGAAAAAAAGGTTGCTTTCCATGGGGCAATGCTGGGGTCGGACGACGCCTCTGACTCCAGCATCGCCCCATGGAAAGCTTCCTTGGGGCGATCCTGGGGTCAGAGCACTCCTCCGACCCCAGGATCACCCCAAGGAAAAAAAGGTTGCTTTCCATGGGGCAATGCTGGGGTCGGACGACGCCTCTGACTCCAGCATCGCCCCATGGAAAGCTTCCTTGGGGCGATCCTGGGGTCGGAGCACTCCTCCAACCCCAGGATCACCCCAAGGAAAAAAAGGTTGCTTTCCATGGGGCAATGCTGGGGTCGGACGACGCCTCTGACTCCAGCATCGCCCCATGGAAAGCTTCCTTGGGGCGATCCTGGGGTCGGAGCACTCCTCCGACCCCAGGATCACCCCAAGGAAAAAAAGGTTGCTTTCCATGGGGCAATGCTGGGGTCGGACGACGCCTCTGACTCCAGCATCGCCCCATGGAAAGCTTCCTTGGGGCGATCCTGGGGTCGGAGCACTCCTCCGACCCCAGGATCACCCCAAGGAAAAAAAGGTTGCTTTCCATGGGGCAATGCTGGGGTCGGACGACGCCTCTGACTCCAGCATCGCCCCATGGAAAGCTTCCTTGGGGCGATCCTGGGGTCAGAGCACTCCTCCGACCCCAGGATCACCCCAAGGAAAAAAAGGTTGCTTTCCATGGGGCAATGCTGGGGTCGGACGACGCCTCTGACTCCAGCATCGCCCCATGGAAAGCTTCCTTGGGGCGATCCTGGGGTCGGAGCACTCCTCCAACCCCAGGATCACCCCAAGGAAAAAAAGGTTGCTTTCCATGGGGCAATGCTGGGGTCGGACGACGCCTCTGACTCCAGCATCGCCCCATGGAAAGCTTCCTTGGGGCGATCCTGGGGTCGGAGCACTCCTCCGACCCCAGGATCACCCCAAGGAAAAAAAGGTTGCTTTCCATGGGGCAATGCTGGGGTCGGACGACGCCTCTGACTCCAGCATCGCCCCATGGAAAGCTTCCTTGGGGCGATCCTGGGGTCGGAGCACTCCTCCGACCCCAGGATCACCCCAAGGAAAAAAAGGTTGCTTTCCATGGGGCAATGCTGGGGTCGGACGACGCCTCTGACTCCAGCATCGCCCCATGGAAAGCTTCCTTGGGGCGATCCTGGGGTCGGAGCACTCCTCCAACCCCAGGATCACCCCAAGGAAAAAAAGGTTGCTTTCCATGGGGCAATGCTGGGGTCGGACGACGCCTCTGACTCCAGCATCGCCCCATGGAAAGCTTCCTTGGGGCGATCCTGGGGTCGGAGCACTCCTCCGACCCCAGGATCACCCCAAGGAAAAAAAGGTTGCTTTCCATGGGGCAATGCTGGAGTCGGACGACGCCTCTGACTCCAGCATCGCCCCATGGAAAGCTTCCTTGGGGCGATCCTGGGGTCGGAGCACTCCTCCGACCCCAGGATCACCCCAAGGAAAAAAAGGTTGCTTTCCATGGGGCAATGCTGGGGTCGGACGACGCCTCTGACTCCAGCATCGCCCCATGGAAAGCTTCCTTGGGGCGATCCTGGGGTCGGAGCACTCCTCCGACCCCAGGATCACCCCAAGGAAAAAAAGGTTGCTTTCCATGGGGCAATGCTGGGGTCGGACGACGCCTCTGACTCCAGCATCACCCCATGGAAAGCTTCCTTGGGGCGATCCTGGGGTCGGAGCACTCCTCCGACCCCAGGATCACCCCAAGGAAAAAAAGGTTGCTTTCCATGGGGCAATGCTGGGGTCGGACGACGCCTCTGACTCCAGCATCGCCCCATGGAAAGCTTCCTTGGGGCGATCCTGGGGTCGGAGCACTCCTCCGACCCCAGGATCACCCCAAGGAAAAAAAGGTTGCTTTCCATGGGGCAATGCTGGAGTCGGACGACGCCTCTGACTCTAGCATCGCCCCATGGAAAGCTTCCTTGGGGCGATCCTGGGGTCGGAGGGCGCCTCCAACCCCAGCATTGCCCCAAGGAAAGCAACCAGGCTTTCCCTGGAGGGATCCTAGGGTCTGAGGCGTCCTCCGTGGGCCGGAGGACGCCTCAGACCCCAGGTTCCCTCCAAGGAAAGCCTGGCTGCTTTCCTTCCAGGGATCCTAGGGTCTGAGTCGCCCTCCGTGGGCCGGAGGACGCCTCAGAGCCCAGGGTCCCTCCAAGGAAAGCCTGGCTGCTTTCCCTGCAGGGATCCTAGGGTCTGAGTCGCCCTCCGTGGGCCGGAGGACGCCTCAGACCCCAGGGTCCCTCCAAGGAAAGCCTGGCTGCTTTCCCTGCAGGGATTCTAGGGTCTGAGTTGTCCTCCGTGGGCCGGAGGACGCCTCAGACCCCAAGGTCCCTCCAAGGAAAGCCTGGTTGCTTTCCCTGGAGGGATCCTAGGGTCTGAGGCATCCTGTGTGGGTCGGAGGACGCCTCAGAACCCAGGGTCCCTCCAAGGAAAGCCTGGTTGCTTTCCTTGCAGGGATCCTAGGGTCTGAGGCGTCCTCCGTGGGTCGGAGGACGCCTCAGAACCCAGGGTCCCTCCAAGGAAAGCCTGGTTGCTTTCCCTGCAGGGATCCTAGGGTCTGAGGCGTCCTCCGTGGGTCGGAGGACGCCTCAGACCCCAGGGTCCCTCCAAGGAAAGCCTGGTTGCTTTCCCTGGAGGGATCCTAGGGTCTGAGGCGTCCTCCGTGGGTCGGAGGACGCCTCAGACCCCAGGGTCCCTCCAAGGAAAGCCTGGTTGCTTTCCCTGGGTGGATGCCGTGGGTCTGAGGCGTCCTCCGTGGGTCGGAGGATGCCTCAAACCCCAGGATCCCTCCAAGGAAAGCCTGGTTGCTTTCCTTGGGCGGATGCCTGGGTCGGAGGCATCCTCTGACTGTATTTTATTAAGAATCTTTTTTTCCTAGATTTTTCTCCTTTAAAATTGGGTGCGTCTTATATGCCGGAGCGTCTTATATGCCGAAAAATACGGTACATACAGGAAACGTATTATTTTTTATCTCCAACCCCACTTACTATGGGACTTGCAGGTGCAAAGATTCTGTGTACCAAGCATATAATAACAACCTTCATTTTGTCATGTATTTCATGTGCCAGACCTAACCTGATTTTGAAATCTAGTTTGTGGAGCAGCAGGGAGAGAGCAAGGAAGAATCCTGTGATTTATTTTGCATTAGTTTAATTAACTGTGCTCTATAAACATAAAAACACACACAACAAAATGAAATAAATTAACCTAAATGTTAGAGTTGACAAATTTATCATGTTTTGGTCACCTATGCTATTTAATGGATCCCAGTATGGTATACTGGTTTGAGTGCTGGGTTAGAATTATGAGCACCCAGGATTCAAATCCCTGGGCAGCCATGGAAACCTTCTGAGTGAACCTGGACAAGTCAAACTCTCTCAGCCTCAAAGGAGGGCAATGGCAAACCTTCTCTGAACACATCTTGCCAGGAAATCCCATGATAGGTTCACCTTAGGGTCACCATAAGTCAGAAAGGACTTGAAGAGACTTGGGGCCCTGATCCAAAGAAGCTGCAAGGTCTTCTGAAATATGGCTGTTGCCTCTAAAAGGTACCATCCAGCTTTGCAGACAGTTTTTTTTAAAAAATATTTGAGGGTAAGAAGAAAAATGGGAGGGAATGAACTCCCATTTCCCCTATCCCACTATGCAACCCATACTATTTTTATTTACTTTTTTAATGATATGTTAAGTTATCTTTAAACGTTTTGTGAATAGAATTCATAGAATCACAGAATTGGAAGAGAACACAAGAGCCATCTGTTCCAATCCTTGCCATGCAGGAATACACAATCAAAGTACTTCCAACAGATGGCCATCCAGCCTATGTTTAAAAACCTCCTAAGAAAGTGACTCCACCACAGTTTGAGGTTGTGCATTCCACTGCCAAACAGCTCTTACTATTAGGAAGTTCTCCCTGTTGTTTAGATGGAATCTCTTTTCCTGTGGTTTGAATCCATGGCCCCATGTCCTAGTCTCTGGAACAGCAGAAAACAAGCTTGCTCCATCTACATGATGATACCCTTTCAGATATTTAAATATGGGTATCATGTCTTCTCTTAATCTTCTCTTCTCCAGGCTAAACATACCCAGATCTCCAAACTGCTCCTCATAGGGCATGGTGTCCAGACCTTTTACCATTTTGGTTATACTCCTCTGAACACATTCCAATTTGTCAATATCCTTCTTGAGTTGTGGTGCCCAGAACTGGACATAAAATTCCAGGTGAGGTCTGACCAAAGCAGAATAGGGTGGTACCATCACTTCCCTCAATCTAGACACGATATTTCTATTGATGCAGCCTAGAATCACATTGGCTCTTTTAACTGCTGAATCATACAATTGATTCATGTTCAGAATATGGTCTACTTAGACTCCTAGATCCTTTTCATATGTACTGTTCTCAAACCAGGTGCCCCCCATCCTATATTATTATTATTATTATTATTATTATTATTTACTAATTATTATTTCCCACTTCTCCCTACGGATTGAGGCAGGATTACACAATAAAATGTATACAATGTATAAAATACAAACAATAAAATAGTAAAATCAGAACAACAATAATAAATGATAAGAAAATAGAATACAATATAATAAAATAAATAAAAATGAAATGAAATAAAGTAAAATAAATAAAATAAAATAAAATATCCAATCATCATCATCCAATCTAGAAATCTAGAAGATCAGATGGATAGCCCCACCAGAAGAGTTCCATCTTAAGTGCCCTCTTAAAGGCATCTAGCGTAGTGATAAGATGGATTTCTTCTGGCAGGCTGTTCCATAACTTGAGGGTTGTGGCCATGAACGATCTTTGGGAAGTAGAATTTGATCTGGTGTTGTAGTGATCCAATAAATTCTTCCCAGATATTCTGAGAGTGCAGGGCGGATTATGTGGGGAGAGGCATTCCTTCAAGTAACATGGGCCCAAGCCATGTAGGGCTTTAAAGGTAATAACCAACACTTTGTACTGCACCCGGAAGCTAATCATCAGCCAATGAAGAAATTTTACATGGTGTTATATGGTCTGACCTAGATGTTCCAGTGACCAATCTGGCTGCCCCATTTTGAACCAACTGAAGCTTCCGAATTTGGTACAGAGGTAGCCCCATGTAGAGCGCATTACAGAAATCCAAACGAGAGATTACCAGGGCAAGTACTACTGCTTCAAGGTCCTTTGGGTCGAGGTAGGGACACAGTTGGCGAATCAACCGAAGCTGATACCAAGCACTCCTGGCCATCACATCCACTTGAGATAACAACTGTAAAGATGAGTCCAGGAGTACTCCCAAATTGCGTACTTTGTCCTTTAGAGGAAGTGTGACCCCGTCCAGGACTGGTTGGCAAAACTCCCTTCCCAAAACAAGGGTACCTATCACAAGTACCTCTGTTTTCTCTGGATTCAGCTTGAGTTTGTTTTCCCTCATCCAGCCAATTACCAATTCGAGACAGGCATCAAGAGGAGGGATGCCATCCTTAGTCACTGCAGCAGTCGGAGACATAGAGAAGTAGAGTTGGGTGTCATCAGCGTACTGATAACACCACACTCCATGTTTCCGGATGATCTCACACAGTGGCTTCATGTAAATGTAAAACAGCATGGGGATAGAATGGTGCCCTGAGGACGCCAGATGTCACCTCTCTTTTTGAAGAGCTATTATCCCCCAGCATCACCATCTGGAATCTGCCCGAGAGATAGGACCGGAACCACTGAAGGGCAGTGCCCCCAACACCTAACTGCCTCAGGCGTTTTAGAAGGATACCATGGTCTATGGTATCAAATGCCGCTGAGATGTCCAAGAGCACCAACAGGATCACACTTCCCCTGTCTATGCCCAGATGGAGATCATAGACTAAGGCGACCATGACAGTCTCAACTCCATATCCCGCCCTGAAGCCAGTTTGAAATGGCTCCAGATAATCGGCTTCTTCCAAGACAACCTGGAGCTGGAAGGCAACTGCCTTCTTGATCACCTTACCCAAGAATGGTAAAAAGGAGACCAGTTTGTAATTATTTTTCACCAGGGGATCAAGGGAGGGTTTTTTCAAGAGCGGTTTAACCACTGCTAGTTTCAAGCTAGATGGAAATTTCTCTTCCCTGAGGGATGCATTAATGATGAGTTGTAATAATATTTTTACTGCATCACCTCCCTGGACTGTCAGCCATGATGGGCAAGGATCAAGAGGGCATGTTGTCCTCCTTACACTTCCAAGAAGCTTGTCCACTTCGTCGGTATTAACAAACGTGAAA
Organism: Phrynosoma blainvillii; assembly: GCA_026167975.1. NCBI lineage: Eukaryota > Metazoa > Chordata > Lepidosauria > Squamata > Phrynosomatidae > Phrynosoma > Phrynosoma blainvillii. The sequence continues at coordinate 24,680,904 of JANUYF010000002.1, forward strand.
TGATCCAGTGTAACACAGTCCACAGAGTCTCTGGGCATCTCTCTTATTGGTTCTGTTATAATGCCTGCATCCAGGTCGGCCCTTATCTGAGAGATTTTATCTACAAAAAAGTCATTAAAAGCATCACAGCAGGCTTTAGTTGGTTCCAATAACAGGTTCAGGGTGGGAGATAATTGAGTTAATTCTTTAACCACCCTGAACAGTTCTGCTGGACGAGACTTTGCAGATGCAATACGTGCAGCATAGAAAGAATTCTTTGCTGCATCTATTGCCACTTGATAGGAATCCAACATGATCCTATGACGTGTCTTGTCAGATAAACGTTGATGTTTCCACCAGCAGCGCTCTAGTCATTGTACAGCCTGCTTCATTTGGCAAAGATTTTCTGTCTACCAAAGTTTTTTTATTTGAAGTGGGTTGAAAAGGATGCTGGGGAGTGATAATGTCTATAGCCCTGGTAAGGTCGTTATTCCAAGTATCAACTAAGGCATCAACAGAACTGCCGTTCTTCCCAACCATAAAACCCTCCAAGGCTTCCTGGAACCTTTTGGGTTCCATCAGCCTTCGAGGGTGGACCATTTTAATGGGTCTTCCATCCCCCAAGAGGAATTTGAGTAGTAGCCTTCAGTCCTACTTTGATCAGGAAATGATCCGTCCGTGACAGGGTGGAAGTCTAAATTACCTCAGCCCACGGATATTCCTAATCCATACTAAAGACCACATCAAGTGTATTAGCAGCACAATGTGTTGGACCCGAGACTAATTGGGACAGGCCCATGGCTGTCATGGAAGTCATGAACTCTCGAGTTGCACCTTTTAGATCTAATGAGCCAGACTCAAAGGGGATGTTGAAGTCCCCCAGAACAAGAAGCCTGGGAGACTCCAACAACAACTCTGACACCAGCTGTGTCAGCTCAGCCAGGGAGTCTGTTAGGTCTCATGGTCAAAGTGATAGTGTTTTTATGGACCAAGGCAACTCCTCCCCTCTCCCACTTTCCCTAACCTGCTCCTTGACTGTATACCCAGCTGGGAGGGCCTTAACCCAAGTCACACTGCTATCCTCTCCCAGCCAGGTTTCCGTAAAACAAGCATCTTCTTCTAACAAATCATGGATTAAATAGGATTTGTTCTTCACTGACCTGGCATTGCAGAGGAGCAAGATAAGGGTCTGTGGTATAGTTGGGATGACCCTCGGTTCTTTTGGGCTAACAGGAGAGAGAGGAAGATGGGATAGGTTTCAAATATTGATCTTGTTTTCCCTTGTATTTCATTTTTTTCAATTTTTTTATATTTTTATATATCTATGCACTTCATCTTTTTCTACCTAAGTATAGCACCTTACATTTGTCCCTGTTGAAAGTTTTTTGTTTGTTTTTGTTTTAGTTTTAGTCCAGCTCTCTAATCTGTTAAGGTCATTTTGAAACACTACAAAAATGAAACAATAAAAAAAATCAACAAAAATTATAAATGCCAGTAACAGAACAACCCTGATCCAGTCTGTAGATGTGGATATTGCTGCAAAGCCCATCAACCCAAAAATACAATATAAGAAAAAAGCAATGAACTTTAGATAATCAGAATCCTGTTACCAACATAGCCAGGCATGATGTCAAACTGTTGTTGTTGTGTGCCTCCAAGTCATTTCTGACTCATGACAACCCTAGGTTGAACCCATCATGGGGGTTTTCTTGGCAAGATTTTTCAGAGGCAATTTGCCATGGCTTTCTTGTAAGGATGAGAGAGAGAGTGACTTCACCAGGGTCACCCAGTAGGTTTCCATGTTCAAGAGAGGATTCAAACCCTGATCTCCAGAGTCATAATCCAATGCTCAAGCTACTATACCATGCTGTCACTCATAATGTCAGATTAGGACTCCATGTGTCCTTTAATGGCCATTGCAGAAGAAGGTATTCACCACCTACTTTGTGAAATCACACACACACACACACACGGAGAACCAAGCCATGTCCAACTGGATATAACTATCCAACTGGATCCCACACATTGCCATTTCATGGGCAGGGAGGGGTGGAAGGTTACCTAAGCAATATTCACCTATAAGCCTATAGTCAGATGCATGAAGACAATACTTTCAGAGGACTCCTGAGAGGTTCTGCAGGATACTTTTTAGTTGTTTTTTAGTTGAGGGATGTACACAGCTAGATGACATTTGAGTCTGCCATGCTTCTCTGGCTACTAAATATCTATGTTGGGAGCTGGATGGCAGCAAGAGATAAGTAAGTGTTGCACTCCACCTGATGTTTTTATTTTCTTATTTAAAATTATTGCAGCTACTATATTAATAAAATGTAAACAATAGGACTGTACCCATCATGGCTATTTTGTAGGGTGGGGAAGTACATGCACAACACAGATCTTCTTGAGGACATTTACAAACACAGATCTTTCAGTATAAGAAGATCCTCCCAGCAGATAGTTAAGCCAGCCTTTCAGTCATTTAAAAGTTGCTACCCTTCTCTGCAGAGAGTCAGCGTGGTGCAGTGGTTTGGGCACTGGATTATGATTCTGGAAGCCAGGGTTTGAATCCCTACTTAGCCATGGGAAGCCACTTCTTCCGCTTTCCTCATTAGCATATAGTTCCAATTGTTACCTCTCTGCTATTTAATGAGATGGGAAGTTCCAGAGATGCGGCTGCACTATTTAGTTTCCTTTGGCTTAGGGAGCAATGGAGGCTGATTGTACTTCTATAATATATACAGCATTTAGAAATGTCATACAAGGATACATGAGAAGTAAATTGACTCATATAAGTGGAGATTACAGCCTGCATCAGATGACCAGGAAGCTATTTATGTGGCTCCCATCCACAGATCTGCCCTAATCTGAAGCTGAAATTGTCAGCTCTTTCTTCTCCCCTCCCCAAGCTGGAAAGCATCACCTTCACCATGCTCTAATGAATATCCCTTTCCAAAAGTAAAGAGATTTTTCAGGCATCAATGGATCATCTGCTGCCATTAGACACTGATGAAACATCATCCCAGGTGATTGGCAGGTAATCAGCTGCATAGAATGATGGTCTGTCAAGCAGCCACCATGCCATGTAGATGCAAACAAGCAATGCAGTATTGGGAGTGTATTTTCCAAAGTGTGATTGCCTATTTGATTACAGCTCAGTGGAAACAGCATTGCTTCTACAGGAAGCTTGACTGCAGATGCAAGAAATGATGTACAGCTGCAATATGCTGGATGTGCCAGTATTTTTAAATTTTTCTTCAGACTAAATTGTTTCTTTTCTAAAGAAAATTTTGTGACAAATGCTGGAATATTTTATTTCTCTTTAGGGCACTTCCTAAACTGTTGAATTTTAATCTTCCCCAGGAGAATATTTGGCAAAATGTTCCCATCCTCAATTTCACCATAAATGAATGCTGTATACAATTACAGAGCCACTTTCAATGGGACTTCATATTCATGTATTTGTGATATTTATATCTCAGCTTACTGCCAATGGGCCCAAGTTGGCACACACTGCTCTCTCTACAGTTCCCTCCTCACCAATCTGTTGAGGCCCATTAAACCAAGAAACAGTGACTGGCCCAAGGTCACCCACCAAATTTCATGGCTTGCTGAAGATTAGAATCTAGATCTCCCAAATCTTAGTCCTAGCTTTAAACATTATATCACACTGACTTCTAATAAATATTGCCCAAGATTCTACATTGTGGTCTGCATTGCATAACATTGTGAATTCTTAACTACATTGCAAAAGCGCAACAAAACAGCAAATTGTGAAGCTAGGTATCAAGGCACCAGCAAAAATACTCCAATGCACATCAGGCTCCTGGTGCATAACAAGCACTCCTGCACCATTGTCCTCCATCACATCCTAGCTGGCATCTGGATGTGCACTGGAAAGCTCCCTGATGGACCTTGGTGCCATTGTTCATTGGGTCATAGCATATTAGCCACTCCACCATTGTGCAATGGATCCCAGAATAGTAATGTCACAGCAGTCCTAGGTGAATACAGACATAGCAAAACCCATTTCTATTTCCTACACATGTAAGTCCACTTACAAAGACATAAGTTCCATACTGAATTCCAGCTGTTGTTTTAATTTTGTTCAGGTCAGGATATGGAAACGGTCATTTCTGAGGGGCTGCAGCTCCCAGAATTCCTCCCTACATCAGCATAGTCATAGCATCCTGGTGTGTAGTTTTGCAATAAGCATGTAAACCATGTACATGTAAACCACATCCATAATTTTATTTTAAAAATTATCCCATGTTAGTGAGGCAGAGAATCTAATCCATTAGTCTAGACTTTAAAGACATTGTCCAAGTTGTTGCATATATTTTAAGGAACAGGTTCAACACTTTAGATAGCTGAAGTTTAACTTTAAATGTGGAATGGATACCCCAGTGGTAAGAAAACCAGCAGACACCACTGTTAAAACAGTAGTCTGTTAAATAAAAGGGAAAGGTTTAGGACAGACAAAAACACTCATCACTCAGTATATTGTTGAACTGTTGAATTTGCTTGTACTGGTGGGCACTATGGCCACCAATTTGGATGCATGAAAGGGGGCATGTTCACGATCCCTACAGCCATGCCACCTTGATCTCATCTGATCTTGGAAGCTAAGCAGAGTTGGGACTGGTTAATTCTTGGATGGAAGTCCACCTGGGGATACCAAGTGCTATAGGCTTTTTAGATGAGCCAGCATGGTGTAGTGGTTTGGGCACTGGACTATGACACTGGAGACCAGGGACTGAATCCTTGCTTGGCCATGGAAATTCACTGGGTAACCTTGGCCACACTACATTCTCTCAGTCTCAAAGAAAGGCAAAGGGAAAACCCCTCTGAACAAATCTTGCTAAGAAATGACCTTGATAGGGTTACCTTAGGGTATCCATAAGTCAGAAACAACTAGAAGGCTTACAAAAACAACTGATCCATCAGGATTCTTTAATTTTTATGTTAATGGGACTATTTTCCTATGGAACCTGTAGCCTGATTGAAAATCATGCAGTAGAGAAGCTCACAGCATCAAAATAACTTCAAGCAGTCCTAGTTAAATACTTTTCCTTGATTTCTTCTTTTTCTTCTTCTTTGTACTTTGTACTGTTTTTAAAAGCACATGCATACAGTTATCTCCTAGGGATGAGTATATCTTCTCTTCCTTCTTTGAGGTTGGAAGAAGTTCAGCAAAACCAGTTATTAAAGAACTCATTTACTATAGTGAAGATAGCAAAGCGATTGTATCTTTTGAAGCATTTACTTCTTTCCCCCTCCTTTTTTTTTTTTTAGCGTTTCTTTCTTTTCTTTTCACTGAAACTTGGATTATCAAAGAGATCCAGGCATACAGGAAATGTCTGATCCTCTTTTTTTGTCTCTTGCTAGCTTGTGGAAAGGTACTTATCACTAACAAAGTGCAACGTGACACTCTAATTTGGGAGAGCATCCGTTCTGACTTTGAATAGTCCTAAGCTTTTGCTGAAGCAACCCTCTGTACTTTAGCATTTAATTAAAATTAATTTAAATTATAAACCAGTTCTTAGAAACAGAGGGAAGGGGGGAAATTTTGATGCATGTTTAAAAAACTCCATTATCTCAGTATCCTGTTTTGGTTTTGAAAGAATTATGTATATGAAGATGAACTCCAAATTCTAAAAACTGAGGTGGAAGCTATAATAAAGGAAATGGCAAATAACAAGACTCCAGGAACAGAAGATATTCCAATAGAACTATTGCAATCCACATTGACAGAGTCAACTCTAGTACTAACCAACATACGTCAACAGATATGGAAAACAAAACAATGGCAAACAGATTGGAAGTGATCAATATACATCCTTATCCACAAAAAAGGAGACACAAGAGACTGCAGCAACTATAGCACCATAGTACTGATATCCCATGCAAGCAAAACCATGCTCAAAATTCTGCAGCATAGGCTCCAACCATACATGGAGAAAGAAATCCCAGAGGTCCAAGCAGGGTTCAGAAAAGGAAGAGGGATCACACTGCAAATATAGGATAGCTAATGGAGCATAACAGGGAGTTCCAAAAGAAAATCAGCATGTGCTTTATAGACTACAGCAAAGCCATTGATTGCATAGATCATGAAAGGCTATGGAACACCCTTAAAGACACGGGAGTGCCAACACATCTGATAGTCCTAATGAAGAATCTGTATTCAGGACAAGAGGCTACTGTCAGAACAGGACACAGAGAAACAGAATGGTTCCCAATTGGCAAAGGAGTTAGACAAGGCTGCATCTTATCACCCTACCTATTCAACTTATATACAGAACATATTGTAAGGAAAGCAGGCTTTGGCATGGAAGAGGGAGGAGTGAAAATAGGAGGAAGAAATATCAACAATCTAAGATATGCAGATGACACCATAATACTAGAAGAGAACCTCACAGACCTGAAACAACTACTAAGGAAGATCAAAGAAATAAGTGCAAAGGCAAGCTTACTGTTGAACATAAAGAAATCAAAAATAATGAGCACAGTAAACTTACACACATTCAAACTAGACAACGAGGAAATAGAAATAGTAAAAGAGTTCTCATATCTGGGATCAAACATTGATTGCAATGGGGACTACAGCCAGCAAATGAGAAGAAGATTAAAAATGGGAAGGATGGCTATGAAAGAACTAGAAAAGACCCTAAAATGCAAAGACATACAACTCAGCACAAAAGTCAGAATCATACAAGCCATTGTATTCCCTATTATCATGTATGGATGTGAGAGCTGGGCAGTTAAGAAAGAAGGTAGGAGGAAAATCAACTCCTTTGAGATGTGGTGCTGGAGAAGAGTGCTAAGGATTCTATGGACAAACAAATGGATCATAAAATAGATCAAGCCAGAAATATCCCTAGAAGCCAAGATGACAAGACTTAGACTCTCATACTTTGAACACATCATGAGAAGGTGTGAATCATTGGAGAAGACAATAATGTTAGGCAAGGTGGAGGGAAGTAGAAAGAGAGGAAGGCCACATGCTAGATGGATGGACTTTATTAAAGAGTGCACGAATAAGAGTTTGCAGGAGCTGGGCAGAGTAGTAGAGGACAGTTGGGCCTGGAGATGTCTCATCCATAGGGTTGCCATGCGTTGAGATCAACACAAAGGCAGTTAACAACAACAACAGCATTAAATATCTTAATTATAAACTAAGAGTTTGCTGGAATGGCCCTTCCAATTTTTGTTCCATTATTTACGGATATAAAAACAAAGTGGCTGCATCAATTGAATGGACTTTGAAACTAGGTGCAATATCCACATGTAGTCTGGTAGGTGGTTGTTGTTGTTGTTTGCCTTCAAGTCATTTCTGACTTATGGTAATTTTAAGTCAAATCTATCATGTTTTGTTTTGTTTTTGCCAAATGTGTTCAGAAGAAGGTTGCCTTTGCCTTCCTTTGAGGCTGAAGTGTGTGACATGCCCAAGGTCACCCAGTAGGAGCCCTGGTGGCACAGTGGTTAAATGCCTGTACTGCAGCCACTCATTCATAAACCACAAGGTTGCGAATTCAATACTAGCCAGGGCTCAGGCTTGACTCAGGCCTGCATCCTTCCGAGGTCGCTAAAATGAGTACTCAGTTGTTGGGGGGCAATGAGCTTACAGTTGTAAACCGCTTAGACACTGCATAGTGTAGTATGAAGTGGTATATAAATGAAGCTGCTTTGCTTAGCTTTGCCAGTAGATTTCCATGGCTGAGCAAGGATTTCAAACCTGGTCTCCATAGCCCTACTCTAGTGATCAAATTACTACATAACACTGGCTCTCAACACCATGCTGGCTTTTGCCTGATTCTTACCTTTTTATTCTTTACAGATTAAGACCAATCCAACCATTAGTCCTAACTGGACAAGATCCAATGAATCTAGGGTTACCATGTGAGGACTGTCCCAGGCCATGAGATTTCATTACAAGACGGAGACCTGATGGAGACCCCTTGTGATGTCATTAAGCAGGATGCCCTAAGCATGGCTGCACAGAATAGGCCATTCAAATTAAAATTCACCATATCTCACAAATGAGGAAAAATACACAGACACACACACACACACACACACTTCAAGGAACTACTCTTTCCTTGAGATTCTTCCACTTCTGTCAGAGCTAGCACCAGCACCTTGGACAATCAACCAGTCAGCTTGATTAATAAATCAACAGCACTTTATTGATAGATCCAAAAGTCAGACATGTGCATCACTCAGTGTTTCAGCTGAGACTAACCACACACCCCCCCACAGACAAAGAAAAGGAATAGCCCAAAAGCCTGCACACAAAGCCCCTCCCGTTTCCCACAAAACAGAAACTGCATTCCCAGCTCCAGGAGCCAGGCTCCCACGGTCACTGATAAGATACCTGCTCTACAATATATCTCACAGTCTAAATTCTTACTTTCTAAACTTTCTCCCATCATCCCCAACTACTAACCCTAAACTCTATATCCGGTAGAACACTAACAGGATTCTAACAGTCGGCCCCTCTGAAAATGGGGGGGAAAAACCCAACAGTGAAAACAACCCGAAAGGGAAAATCAAGTCACAGAAGGCAAAAAGGGCTTGTCAGGGTACTGTGCATGAAAACGTGCCACCAAATCAGGCGCATTGACATGAGCAACAGAAACCCATTCAGCATGATCAATGGGGAAATGTTTCCAGCATATAAGGTACTGAAGTTTGCCCTTGTGAAATCTAGAATCTAGAATCTTTGAAACTTCAAAATACTGTTGTCCATCAATCATCAGAGGGAGAGGTGGTGGGTCAGATGTCTTCCAGCGACCAGTGGCTCGATCTGGTTTCAGTAACCTGAAATGGAAAACTGGGTGAAGGACTTTGGCAGAAGGAGTTCAGCAGTGACGTCATTGACCAGTCTCTTAACCTGGAAAGGACCAATGAATTTGGGGCCCAATTTTTTGGAAGGAAGCCGGGATCTTAAATTTTTTGTAGACAGATATACCATGTCTCCAGGCTTAATGTCCCAACCCATGGCCCGTTTTTTTGTCAGCATATTTTTTGTATTGACATATGGCCTCCTGTAAAGCCTTAGTGATCATGGGCCAGGCCCCCCTAACCTTTTCAGCCCACTGAGTCACAGGGACAGGATCAGTCTTATCGGTTGGCAAAGCAGGGAGTAGCTTAGGTTCAAACCCATAGTTGATCAAAAAAGGAGATTGTCCAGTACTGCGATGCACGGCACTGTTAAAAGCGACCTCAGCATGTGGGAGCAAATCAAACCAATCGTCTTGCAGATAATTGGTATATGAGCACAAGTATCTCTCCAGTGCCATGTTAGTTTTTTCATACTGACCGTCCGCTTCCATGTGAAAAGCTGTGCTAAGCGCTAATTGAACCTCCAATTTGTCTTGTAACACCCTCCAAAATTTAGAGGTGAACGTGCTCCCCCGATCTGAGACAATTCTGTCTGGCAGTCCATGATATTTGTAAACATGAGAAATGAACAGATCTGCCAGTTTAGGAGCAGAGGGCATCCCTTTGTAAGCCACATAATGTGCTTGTTTAGAAAACAAGTCTATTATCACCCAAATGGTGTCACAGCCCTTGCTAGGTGGCAAATCTGTTATAAAGTCCATGGCAATGTGTTTCCAAGGCACTTCAGGAGTGGGCAAAGGATGAAGCAACCCTCTGGGTTTACCCACTACAGGCTTGGCTCTAGCACAAACAGGACAGCTTTTTACATAAGCCTCCACGTCTGCACGCACACCATCCCACCAATAGGTGTTGCGTATTTTGTTCCAAGTCTTTAGATATCCCCAATGGCCAGCAGCTTTAGAATCATGGCATAACTTGAGGATATCCTCCCTCAAAGAAGCAGGAACATAGATTTTTGACTTCCACACCCACATGTCCTGAGCATTTTTAGACAACCGGTCTTTATGATGCTGGAGCCAGTCATCTGTTTCTGCCACCTGTTGGATCTTGAGCAGAATGTCATCCAATGGAGTTTGAGATTTTGCCTATTGAGGGGGCTGAGTCAAAACTTTGGCCTTGCTACGAGTGATCACTGCCAGTCCTAACTGTTCAGGGGGGAAATGGTTTCAAGAGGAATTGTCTCTTTCCCCACATGCTGTGACAATCTGGACAGTGCATCAGCCAATATGTTTTAGCAGCCAGGAAAAAATCTCAGTTTAAACCTATATTTGTAGAAGTCCTTGGCCCACCTCCTCTGTTTGGGGGTTAATTTACGGGGAGTTTTCAAGGCCTCCAAATTCCTGTGGTCAGTCCACACCTCGAAAGGGTGAGGAGCCCCCTCTAAGAATTGTCTCCAGCTTTCTAGGGCATGTTTAACTGCATAAGCTTCCTTCTCCCAGCAAGGCCAGGTCACCTCAGCGTTCTGGAACCTTCTAGACAGGTAAGCACATGGCCTGAGCTTGTCTTCACTATCCCTTTGTAGCAAGACCGCCCCCATAGCAAAGTCACTGGCATCCACTTGCACCACAAAAGGTTTATCAGGGTCTGGGTGAAGCAAGACAGGTTCAGTGCTGAACAATAACTTCAACTGTTCAAAGGCACATTGACACTCTTCAGACCAATGGATTGGGGTGGAAGGTTTGGGCACCTTACCCCCCTTTTGTGTCTCTCCCCCCCCCCCCCCCACTTTTGTTTATTCCCTTGGTTTTCAGCAGATCGGTAATGGGCAAAGCAATCTTGGCAAAATCAGGAATGAACTGTCTATAAAAGTTAGCAAAGCCTAGAAACTTTTGAACATCCTTGCGGTTTCTAGGGGGCGCCCAATCTAACACCATTTGTACTTTGGCAGGGTCCATTTCTATGCCTTGGTTAGAGACTCTGTAACCCAAAAAATCCAGTCTCTCCGTGTGGAAATGGCATTTAGACAGCTTAACATATAGTTGGTTGTCCCATAGCCTCTTGAGGACCTCTCTTACTAACTTGATGTGACTATCCAGGTCTTTAGAGTAAATGAGTACATCATCCAGATATACCAGAACCCCCTCAAAGAGTAGGCCATGTAGTACCTCACTAATGTGTCTCATAAAAATCCCAGGGGCCCCAGATAGTCCAAAAGGGAGGACGAGGTACTCAAATGCCCCCAAGGGGCAATTAAAAGCAGTCTTGTATTCGTCCCCCTCCTTAATGCGAACCCGGTGGTAAGCATCCCTCAAGTCCAGTTTGGTGAACACCTTGCCCATGACCAATCTTCCCAACATGTCCTTCATTAGGGGCAAAGGGTATTTGTTAGTGCTACAAATCCCATTCAAATTGCGATAGTCTACAACCAGACGAAGAGAACCATCTTTTTTTTCTCTGAAAAACACCGGGGCTGCAAAGGTGGAGGTGGGTGGTCTGATAAACCCCTGGGCCAAGTTTTTCTCAATGTATTCCTTTAAGGTGGCCAGTTCTTTTGGGGTCATAGAGTACAGCTTAGGTTTGGGCAGTGGCACTCCTGGCAATATTTCAATGGCGCAATCTGTCTCCCTGTGGGGAGGCAGGACATCACATTCTTGTTCTTCAAAAACCCCTTTTAAGTCTTGGTAGCACAGGGGGGAAAATTGCGCCCCCTCCTCAGCCCTCTCAACGTCTCTCTCCTTGGGTCCACTTTCTAAATGGGCAGCTGCTTCTTTTGGGGTTTGCCCCAGGAGTGGCACCGTAGGGAGGAGAGGAGGGAGCACAATCCTCTGGTCGAGGCAATGTTCTCTGCAACCTGGGTCATCAAAAATCAATTGCCCATCCCTCCATCTCAAGGTAGGATTGTGGTGGTGTAACCAGTCTATGCCCAACATCAAGTGATAATTGTAAGTGTGTCCCACCACCAGCTGAAGTTGTTCCCAGTGATCCGCTACCCCCAACCACACGGGGGCGGTTTTCCTCTCAGCTGCTCGCTCCCCCCCCCCCATTAGGGATCCATCCATTTGTACAAAAGGAATGGGCTCCTGCAAAGGGTGGGTGGCAATGTCCAAACAGTCTACCACCGTGGGGTTAATCAAGCACCTGGTTCACCCACAGTCAATGGCCGCACTTAATTGCATAGTCCTTTTCTTGGATCCCACCACCAGAGTCACTGACACTGAAAATAGGGGGACACCCCCACTCACCATCCGTCCGTGGCTCTCCATTTCAGTAGCCCACCTTTCACCGCTTTCTAAGGCAGGCTCAAGAAGTTTAAAGGCCCTTCCTCGGTTTTGGAACTGTCGCTGTCTTTCCAGACCTCTATCTCTTTTTCCTCCGCTGCTTTTAGGCTGCGCTCGGTCGGTGGTTTTTTCTCTGGCTTGCTTTTCTCTTTTTTCGTGGCTTTGCTCAGGGGGGCCTGAGGGGGGCTGGTCTTCCTCTCCTGATTCATGTCAGGGCAGGCTGCAATTAGGTGGCCTTTATTGCCGCACTTCAGACACAAGCCCAACCTGCATCTCCTCTCCCGCTCACTCTCAGCAGGACTTGCTTGCCCTTTGGGTTTTGGCATTTGGGCTCGGTTTCCCTTTATTCTCACATCTTTAGACTGCTTCTGGTCTAGCATTTTAACCTTGTGTAAAATTGCTTCTGCTTCTCCCGCTACTCTAATCCATTCCATGGCTGTGGGAGGCTTGCCCATAGTGAGAGCCCATTTGGCTATCTCCGGACGCAGCCCTTCCTTGAAATGTTGAATCTTCATGCCCTCCGTGCAGTCTGGCACCTGGGCTACTAATCTCCAGAATTCCATGGCATATTCAGCCACTGTCCTGGATCCTTGATCCAGAGCCTTGTGCTCTGCTAGGGCAGTGGTGGCCCTGAAAGGGTCTTCGAATCTGGCTCGGAGGGCCCTCATAAATTCGGTTAAGCTCCCCAGCTCTGGGGCTCGGCAATCATACAGTTGTACTAGCCAATTTGCCGCCTCTCCCCTCAGATGCCTAGCCACACACTTTACTTTGGCTATCTCAGTGGGGAAAGTGGCTCCCCATACTTCCATATGATCCGCCACTTGTGAAAGGAAGTAGGGCAGCGTTTGGGGATCTCCATCAAACTTGACCCCCATCTTCTTGGCCTGCGCATCTTGCATCCTATCTTGCAGAAGGGCTGGTGGTGGGGGCCCCTGGGGCAAAGCATCTTCCTCCCCTGCTCCTGCTCCTGGGGGCAACGCGGCTGGGGCCGGGGCCTGTCCTGACCATGCACCCCCTGCTCCGTCCCCCGCTAGTTGTTGAAGGACATCTAGGATCATGGCTAAAGTGCCCTGGACCCCCTCCATGTCCGTCCTCAATTGCTGTACCTGCGTTTCCAGGTCGGCTTCCTCTCCAGATGGCAGCTGTAGAGGTTGTGTGAACCCTGTGTTCCAGTCCGACCATCTCACAGCCCACCTTCGCTCTTTCGTGCGCGGTGGCACCGCGGTAGATCCAAACCACTGTCCAGGCACCAGTGGGGTCTGCGGTAACGGTTGGGCCCCTGCCTTTGGCATGGCTCCTGCTCTCTTCGTCGCCGTCTGAGAATCCTCCACAGCCTCAGTAGTCTGGCTTTCCTTGGAGGACACGGCTTCCTCCGTCTCTCCCCGGTCCATCATGGTCTCCCGGGGGGCAGAAAATGAAAAAAAAATTGGTGGTGAGTCTCAGCTGACTGTCAGAGCTAGCACCAGCACCTTGGACAATCAACCAGTCAGCTTGATTAATAAATCAACAGCACTTCATTGATAGATCCAAAAGTCAGACATGTGCATCACTCAGCGTTTCAGCCGAGACTAACCACACACACCCCCACAGACAAAGAAAAGGAATAGCCCAAAAGCCCGCACACAAAGCCCCTCCCGTTTCCCACAAAACAGAAACTGCATTCCCAGCTCCAGGAGCCAGGCTCCCAAGGTCACTGATAAGACACCTGCTCTACACTATATCTCACAGTCTAAATTCTTACTTTCTAAACTTTCTCCCATCATCCCCAACTACTAACCCTAAACTCTATATCCGGTAGAACACTAACAGGATTCTAACAACTTCTCCCTCTTGGACTAGAGAAGAGGGACCAGACCCTGAGATTCCAGCCCTGAGACTCCAGCCCAGGCTCTGGGATCTGAGATCTTAATTGAATCAATTGAATTTATATAAGTGCTAACTTATGGAATCCCAGTTGATGCAATGGAGCTACTCTAGCTGAGACTGAAATATTTGGAGTCTCTTACTCCATAGCCTCTTAAGCTGATAAATATTTTTAACTTGTGTGCCAAGGACTAGCATCATATTTATTCCCATTGGCTACAATTGTTACTTTCCTTCCTGGAAACCTGCTTAGTATTAGCAACCAATAGCTCAAGGAATGTCTGATCCAGGGTCCACCACATTGAGTAGCCCTGTCTCACTCTTTCTCTCTATCACATAGGGCTGCTGGTGGCCATTATTTTATTCCAGCTTGTCGTATCACCCAATTCCACAGCCTTCTCAGAAGAAGATAAGAGCAGCCAGCTAAATAACATCTGGTCTAAGGAAGTCTCATTTACTTAAGAAGAGGGAGAGAGGGGGAAGGAAAGTTAAGCATCAGAGAAAGAAAACAATAAAAGATCATAGCATCATAGAGTTGGAAGAGGACAACCCCCATGCAGGGATAAACAACCAAAGCACCCCTGACAGATGGCCATCCAAACTCAGTTTTAAAACCTCCAAAGAAGGAGACTCCACCAACTCAGAGGCTGAGTATTCCACCGTCAAATAGCTCTTACTGTAAGAAAATTTGCCCTAATGTTTAGGTGGAATCTCTTTTCCTGTACTTTGAATCCATTGTTCCATGTCCTTGTCTCTGAAGAAGTAGAAAACAAGCTTGCTCCACCCTTAATATGACATCCTTTCAGATATTTAAACAAGACTACTATGTCACCTTCTAACCTTCTCTTCCCCAGGCTAAACGTACCCAGCTCCCTAAGCTGTTCCTCATAGGGCATGGTTACAAGACATTTCATCATTTTGGTTGCCCTCCTCTGGACATGCTCCATCCCTGTGATCCAGAGTAATTCCATCCTGCCTGCTCACAAAATTTCTTCTCATTTTGGTGCCAAATTGGTTCTGCTTACCATAGCTACACATTTATATTGCCTTATTGTAGAGCTTGGAAAATTTTTCTTGAGATGCTGTATAGGGGATTCTGAGAGTTTTTGTCCACACACAGACACCCTTTGCAGAGTTTTACCAGTTTTATTCGATGATATTCCTCCAAGTGATTTTTGGACTACTGCAAGATAGCAGAAAATACTTTCCTTGAGATCCTTAGCCCTCCTTTACTCTGTTGACCAGCCATTGGCAGAAGACCAGGTTCCTAGTATTTAGATTAAAGATGGACATCTTTGCTAAACTCATTTTCAATGAAAGCAATGAGGAATTTTAGCAATTTTCTTCCTGTTGCAAAAAAAAAAAAAAAACTCATAAAAAATGAATGTTTTTCAAAGACTATTGGTGGTTTGGTAGTATTCTGTGGGGGGGGGGGAACCAATCCCTTGTAGGTTTAAGGTAAATAATAATAATAATAATAATAATAATAATAATAATAATAATAATAATAATAATACTTTTAATTCATATTTCCTGCCTCTCCCTATGGATCAAGGTGGGATTACACAATAGAATGTACACAGAGTAGAAAATATATAAACAATAAAATAATAAAATCAGAACATCAATAATAAATTCTATAAAAGTAGAATACAATATAATAAAATAAATAAAATAGAATAAAATAGAATAAAATAAAATAAAATAAAATAGCCAATCATCGTCAAACCTAGAAATCAGTTTTGAAGTAATATCATGGAGGTTCGCTAAGAAGATCAGATGGATAGGCCCACCAGAAGAGCTCTGTCTTAAGTGCCTTCTTAAAGGCATCTAGCATACTGATAAGACGGATCTCTTCTGGCATGCTGTTCCATAACTTGGGGGCTGCGGCCATGAATGATCTTTGAGAAGTAGAGTTCGATCTGGTTTTGTAGTGATCTAAGAAATTCTTCCCAGTTGTTCTGAGAGTGCGGAGTGGATTATGTGGGGAGAGGCGTTCCTTCAAGTAACTTGGGCCCAAGCCATGTAGGGCTTTAAAGGTAATAACCAACACTTTATACTGCGCCCAGAAGCTGATCGGCAGCCAATGAAGAGATTTTAAAATAGATGTTAGATGGTCTGACCTAGATGTTTAGACTGCCTGTTTTGTTTTGAGGAAAGAAGCAGTAACCACTACCTACAAGCTGAAAATGAAATATGGAAATAGCAGCAACTGGCCTGGGAGAACCTCAAAAACTCTTGAAGACATAGTTGTTACCTATAAAGCCTTAAATATACTGTAGGAGACCACCCCCACCCCCACATCTCATATAGATTTCTAATATCAATTGCCTTTTAAAAATCATAGAAAGCTGCCTAATACTGAGTGAGACCATTCGGCCATTTAACCAAAAAGAGTCAACTCTGACTGGCAGCAACTCTCCAGAGTTCAGGCATATAACTTCTTAGCCCCATCTGGAGATCCTTTGTATCCTCTGGTGCTCCATCCTGATCCCTTCCAGGTTCTAACATAGTCAAACACTGCTTAGCATTTGAAATTAGTCAGGATTGTCTGTATTCAAAGTGGAACGATACTAGTTCTATCTATGCACCACCATTTCCATTGGCATCCCCATAGTTATATTTATATTCTTCAGAGATTTTCAGAACCTGAGAACATTTTGAAAGCAATATAATATCACCAATTTAATGGGAGTTCATCATTATGAGAGGTAGCAGAGATTTACAAGATTTAATTTACTTGGCACCCATCTTCAAACCATAGGTGAAATATAGACCTTTTATTCCAATAGATCGCAATAGAAAAGACTAGAGGGCATACCTAGTTCCTCCTCTGATACCAACAAAATGTTAGAAAGTGCTTAAGACCTGCTGGATTTTGCCCCAAATTTACTTGGAAATGTGTGGGATTAATTTCAGTAGTTGCATATTTCAATTTGCATAAGGCTGCAGCTTTCATTCAACTGAGGTATATTCTAAGATCCTCTGTGGATCTTGTGCTGTTTTCATTTTAGATGTTATTTGACTTTATCTTTTTTAAACCTATGCTAAACATTTAAGGTGCGAAAATGATACTTTTAAATCAGCACAGAAATAAGATATAGACCTTTGAAATCCACATGCATGCTAATGTTGCTTCTGCCTTCTTCCAGGTATGATTCTCTCACTAATGTCATTCCAATTTGCCCATTCCTTTTTCAGCACCCAGCCTTCCCAAGGCTCAGGTTAAGACAGCATCACTTGGACTAGCTGGAAAAGCAAGATCTCCTCTGCTTCCCGTCTCAGTGCCAACTGCTCCAGAAGCTTCAGAAGAGGGTCACAAACAAACAGAAGATCCTGCAAATGTAAGAACAAATTGAGAGTTCTTGTTTGAAGATGCTAGTGTGATGATGTTGTGTCTTCAGTCTCATACTGACCTTTCCTGGATTTCAATCCACAAAAGCTCATGCTAATACAAATCAGTTAGTTGTAATTGATTTCAACATGCACAACAGAGCACAAGCCAACACTGAAACCCTGTGATATTCCTCCTCTATCATTTTGGGTGGTCCATTGTAAAAATAACTAAAAATTCCCTCACAAAAGAGCATTATCTCTTATTAAGTTATAATCATTATGTAATATAGTTATCCCTTCATCAATGGGAAAAGGAATCAGTTTCAATTAGCAAGTTATTTCTAACTGCTTTCCTTGAGCTCTGCAGTGCAGGGGGTGTCATCTGGTGAACTTTTGTAATAGCCACATGGAAGCATTTTTAGCCACTTCATGAGGGAAGAATTCAACTCATCTCTGCTGGATTTAATCTACCTTCATATCCTAACAGAAATACTCAGCTCTGGGGATTTTCTCCCTTCCATTTTCCCTTTTATTTTAGTTTTCATCACAGCATTTGCTCCCAAGCATAATGCAACTACCATGATTTAGAGTCCATTGTTTGCCAGTACCAGTTGCTACTAAAACAATTGGTAATTGAAATGGGCAAGAAGCACAATCAGCAGGTGGGCATAATCCATTGCTCCACAGCACCTTCCCTGGTCAGCATCTGGATTCTTTCAGGCCCTTTTTTATCTCTGAACATTTTCCAGGCCTTGGTGGCTGTGCTGCATAGAGCAAGATAAGGCAGCCCAGCATCTCACCATTGGGAAGGAATGAAAAGAGATATTTTTTCTGGAAATAACTGGTATAAGAAGCCCTTAAACTCAGAACATTTCAGCTGCAAATATCTTACTTTCTAACAGATGGACAAATTATTTCCCTAGTGGATCACTCTTGGAGCTCAGCAAGAGTGAGAACACTTAGAAGAGATGATGGAAGAGGAGTCAAAGAGGCTCTTTAGGGGCTCAAAGCTCAGGCTCTCAGTACTACTTATCTGCTATGAACTTCTGAAGGACATTGATTTTTTTTAACCCTTCAGATAACCCCCACCTCTTTTCAAATAATGCATTATTTGAGCCACTATAAATAATTTGTTATTTACAGAATATTCTCTCCAATCTTGACTCTCCCTTGGCTCTCTTAATGCAACAGATTCAATGTAACCACATGTTAAACATCATTGAAAACAAGATGAGGCAATGAGAAAGGATCCGGGACTCATGTGCAAACTCCCCACACCAAACCCCCAAAGTCCAGATACAACCCTGCACCAAAAATATCAGTATTGCCTCTCTCCATTCTAGGGAATGTGGGGGAAAGTTTTCTGTGCATTTCATGCCCTCTAAATGCCCTGATTTGGTAGAGATAGTCCTGATTAATCCTGTCATCCCACTTTTTCAGTTGCTTTTTAAAATGTTCCAGTTTCTCTCTCCTCTCCCACTTGTTTTGTTTTGGTTTTGGAGGGGGCAAATTTCCTTGCCCTGTACTGTACAGCATTTTGTTGTTGTTGTTGTTTTAAAAATCTAAACAAATTTAAAAATTGAGAGCTTGGGGGACCCATAGAAACAGCATTGGAAACATGCAGCCCAAAGGCTGTACATTGCCCACCCTACATTTAAAGGCTTAAATGACTTTATTTTTAAAACAAACAAAAAAAAAGGCTTAATTAGATTGGATTGGTTGTTTAATAGCATTTTTAAACTTTCATATATCTTTTGTTTTGGCAATTTTCTTTTATTTATATTTTAAACTCCTTTGGGTCCCATATTGGGGGAAAGGTGGACAGAATGGGTACAGCCATAGCTGTCCCTGCTTTTAGCAAGGTGAGGCAACCACTTCTGACAACAGATTCTTAGCGCCAGGAACAGACTATCCCTGATAGTTGATAGCTTCCAAGATGGTGTGACCTTGAATCCACTACTACAGGTTTTTACCCTGAGTTTTAAAAGAGCCATACAGGTCCATGCTAGTTGGTAGAACGTACCTCCAGGAAAAGTCATTCTCTTAGTCCCACCAAACTCACAGACATGGCTGATGGAAATGTGTAAGACTTCTCAGTGACTGCCTCTGTGCTCTGGAACTGCCTTCCTAGGGAGGCTAGAATGGTCTCCTGCTTGCTGTTCTTGCTGTTCTTCTATAGGTAGACTAGGGGCCTAAGCAGAGCGCCGTCTTCAGGGCAAGGAAGGGGAGGGGCAGCCACACGCTGGGCACCCCAACCCCTTCCTGAAGACATCGTCGGAGCGCGGGACCCTCTGCACGTCCGGCGCTCTGAGGATGCCTATCCGCCGCAGCATCCACACACGCTGCAGCGGAAAAGGCGCCGAAGGTGCGCCGGCAGCCTTTTGCGGCACACCTTCAGCGATTTGTGGAAGGAGTGCTATTTTAGCGCTCCTTCCTAGGGCGGCAAAGCTGCACCACGGGGTCGAGGAATGCGGAGGCCCGTCTGCTTCCCCCCAAAGTTTATTCCTACAAGCTTTTAAAACCTTGAGATTTTTAAAGCAAAGGCTTTAGAGCATGCTGCCTTGGTTTTTTTATTGAACTATTTTTAACTGCATTTTTATTTTATTTTTTGTTTTGTGTTTTACATTGTTTAAATGTTTTGCATCATTTAATTCCACTTTAATGTTGACTTTTGCATGTTTTCGGATATATTGAACTTGTTCTAAATTGCAAGCTGCCTTGAGTCCTAATTTTGGGACAAAAGAAGTAGCATACATAAAATTAATAACAAGCCACCAGCCATCATGGCAGATGATAAAGTGTTAATTAATAATTTTTATTGTACTTTTAGTGCTAGGGATGGAGAGATATGTTTGCAGGATCTTTCTGCCCCAAATATAAAAGTAATTGGATCAAGCTCAGGCTCTGTGTATCTTGATGTTAGGCAAAGACTGTGGCTGAAATCCTGCATCAGAGACACAGCTATGATCTGTCTTACAGTCTGACCCTCCAGGCCCCACCTGAAAAGCCATGCTGCTTTACTAGCCAAAGAAGTTTTGTAGCATTGTAAACAGGGCACTGAAGGTTGACACATCCAGCCCCCTCCTGCCACTGTGCCAGGGTATGACAAGCAGCAAGAGAAAAGGGCTGGATGTATCATCCTTTAGTGCCCCAGTCACCAGGGTTGCAGAACTTCTTTGGTTGATGTGAGTGCTAGGCTTTTAAGATGGTTTTAGAGACATTCAAGATTATGGCAATGGTACCATGATTGCAAATGTGCATAGCAACATTTACAAAGCCTTAAGTCTAGTTTATGAGTAGGATGCCAGCTACCATCTTTTATTCAGCTTCAGCTGAAATAAATAAATAAATAAATAAGTTGATTGTTTTCTCCTCAGGTATATGAACAGGATGATCTGAGTGAACAGATGGCTAGTTTGGAGGGCCTAATGAAGCAACTTAATGCCATCACAGGCTCAGCCTTCTGAAAGCTTTGGATGAGGAATAGAAGAATTGAGTTACCCAGGAACTTTGCAGCATACCAGCGTTTCAAACATACCACCATCCATCTGCTATAAAACCAATTGATGCACCATCAAACCCCATTCTAAGGAGGGATCTTACAGTCTGAAAACAAATTTTTGTGTTCATACAGATCCAGCAACAGCTTGAAGTCAAGATGAATGAGTGACACCGAGAAGCAAGAAACAAGACATCTGCACAATAGCCCACAACTCTTGGTGGTGGTTTTGTTCTTCTGACCTTAGTAATGCACAGCAGGGGAGAGGAGTCATAGTTTAGGCTTGCTCCACATATTATCCTGCTGCTAGCATCTTGTGGCTCTTAATGACCTTGCTTGCATGTGAGAGGTACAACCAATGTTGGCCAAAATGATATTCAAAGTAAATTGCGGGATTATGTTTCCTCAAGGAAAATTCCTAAGAACCCCCTGAGGAAAATCAGACATATTCTTCATGCAGTGTCTGCCCTTTGATACATTGTCATTAATGATACTGCCCCCATTAAAAAACACTTGAGACTTTCTAAAGGCAAACTCTATTGGTGAAGTCAATTCACAATTAAGTTTGCAAATCCACCAAACATACTCTGGTCCCTGTACTCATGCTGCTAGACATCCTTTCCTTCCACTAGTCTTATCCCATTCCTCCAAATTTACCTTTCTTTAAAAGGGGGAGCCCTACACCAGGATGTGTTTATAGAAATAGTTTTATAGCAGATGGATGGGGACTTTGTGCAGGGCATCTGTTAATGGCAATGAGCCTGGACCAAGTAGGTCCCATTGCCCCTCACTTCCAGCATTAGTAGCTGTTCCACATGAATGTCCAGGTAGAAATGTCTTGAATTTTAAAGCATGGTTGATGCCATTATTGCAAATCCTCCCTCCCAGCTCTTATCATCCATTCATAGAGGTAAGCTTTGGGCACGTGGAGAGATCAGATGGACTTTTCCTCCCAGTGCATAAGCAGAATCAATTCTGCCAATTCTTGCAGTAGTAGGGATGGGTTTTCTCTGAAAGATTGCCAAGTAAGCTTTGAAAAATCTAAGTTAATTATGAGCTGAGTTGGAGGAAAGTTTGTCCATCACAAATTGCCACTGGAGTTTTTAAAAAATGAAATTAGAAACAAATCTGCTGTTTCTTCCTCCAGCAGAACACTATGGGAATGTCTAAGGAAGCCAAATGACTTTTGATAATTCTAGCAACATCTCTCCATGTTTTGTGTACATATAATACCAGTTATAGCCATCAGATATAATTCTGCTATGGTTCAAATTAACCCATGTGGTTGCCACTTCATATAAGACTATTGTCTGCCTGTGTGAAGAAGAAATCAAGCGGGTCAGTTTCCCAGCCACAATGACACAGTTATGGTAATATGTGAAGCAAGCCTTGAAAGACATTCTTTCCTTGATAGACAGGTTTGTAATTTCATGATGTAGACCCTACAAGAACATTGTGACATGCATCTCAAGCCACTGTGAAATCATATGCAATATGTTCCTCCTCTTCTTTGTTTTTCATCATAATTTCAGTGTGAAATTTCAACACATGGCACCAAAGGGTTAGAAGTATTCTCAACAACACAAAAAATGAATGCAAATACTAGTAATGTTCTCACACACACACACACACACACACACCAGTCACATAACAAGTGACAGCCATTTTTTGAGAGAGAAGTGGATCACTTGTGCAAATCTCCTCATAGTTACATATATGCTTAACTGGAGGTTATGAGTATTGCATCCTTGGCAGGCTGCTAGTGTCTGTATGCATCTGAAACCAGATCTTATATAATAATTTTGTTCAAAATGACAGAAGAGAGGCAAGTAATACACATGCATTACTGTATGTTTTCTCTGTGTGTGTATATGTGTGTCATAACAGACCACTGCAGCAGCAACACAATAGGCTGGATGTCCACAACTGACATGCCTCCACTTCATCCTAATGCAAGACTGCTCAGTTTCATAAATGTGCAGTACAGCTAACCAAGGAGGACAGCTTCTTCATGTTAAGTCAAGTGTTGAGGCTTGTCATGTTTTAGCAATTCCCAGTTGTGAAGAATGAGCTGAGAAGACAGAACAGAAACTGGATCATGAGATTTGCTGTGCCAGCAAATAAGTCCCTTGAATAAGATGAGAGAATCACCACAAAGTATGACATTTTGTCTGCATTATGAGGCATTTTACACAGTACAAATGTTTACAGACAAGCTACCAGAATGTTAGAGGGGAAAAGAGAAATGGCAAGTCCTTTAAAAACATTTTTACATTGCTATCAGCCAGTGGATGAAAGCAAAACTAGCCCTCACCATTTACATCAGGATTCTGATTAGAAACATAAATTATTCCTTTCCTCTCGCCCCCATTCCAGTATTCTGTTTTTTTATTGCTGTGTTTTTGCATTGACGTCCAGAACTAATGACATGAACAAAATGTTGTGTGCATGCTTCTCATTGCTGTAGTTGCTGCATTCATTGAGTTAATCCCTGTTTTTGCAGGCAGATCACCAAAAGGCAACTAAATTTGCATATTTATCAGTTATGAGGCTGCGAAAACCCAATGAGAAGGTTTCAGCTGAGTTATTACATTCAGCACTGTCTTTGATTTCAAGCTTGAGTAGGTCATAATTTTAAAAGAGCATGGAAGAGAGAGAGGATCTTTACATCCTAATAGCTCTTTTTATTAGGGAAGTAATTATATGTGAATTCCTGAATAAAATATTTGGAATGAAAAGGCACAGCATCAGAAGTAAAAATTCAGCAAGCTTAAAAAATACACTGTCATATTAGGTAGGAGATTAGCGGTTGAAGAGAAAATTCAGATGCTTCATTAGAAACACTAGTATAATTGTTAAAATGTCATTTTCTCCTGCTCCCAGCCATGCTGTTTATTCCATTTTGTCTAGAATTTTAAGACAACGTTTTCCAATAACTAGGCAGGGTTATTATGGAAGGTTCAGTTTTTAATGTTCTGCCCAATTGGAAATGGCACACATATGTATCCAGTTGTATGGATGCTGCACAGCTCAGTCTCTTGCTTAAACAAAAGCAAGACTGGTAAAAAAAAAA
This sequence comes from Phrynosoma blainvillii, assembly GCA_026167975.1. Lineage (NCBI taxonomy): Eukaryota > Metazoa > Chordata > Lepidosauria > Squamata > Phrynosomatidae > Phrynosoma > Phrynosoma blainvillii. Next base: position 24,704,773 of record JANUYF010000002.1, read on the forward strand.
TCCCAATTTGGCAAGGACAAAAAAAAAAAAAAAAACCTCTGAGAATTTTAAGTAAGTTTATAAGACTGGTTTCTGCTGTTCTGTCCCTATCAGCAAATCTGAACCTGGATTTAAATGGCCAACAGCTGAGGAATCAGTCATGCAGGAGTGTTATCAAGTTAAAGTGTTTCCTTCAAGTCTCTGTGTAGTCTCACCACTGTGTTCTGTATCTTAAGAACTTTTGTAGGGTACATTAATACATAAGACCTATCCATCTGTTCATGCCCTGAGGATGTAATAAGCACTTTCTCACTCAGTTATCTTCTGACCTCCATAGAAACCGCACCTTGGAGGTGAGTTAGGCTTTTCTTAAATTTTACAGGGCTTCAGACTGATATCTTTCTTTTGCTGGGTTGCTTTACTGTTTTGAGCAGCTTACTTTTGGCTTGATTGAACAATTGAACAAACTATTGTTGTATGGCAAAGTGGAGCATTTTCAATAAATACCAAAGTCCCAGCTTCTAGTGTCTCGCATGGGCAAGAAACCCAATGTTGATAGCTAACACAATAACCAAACATGGAGAAAACATTCAACTGGATTTTTTAAATTCTAAATGGACAATAAAGGACTCATGTGGCAAGGCATGTAACAGTCTGTGAATCTAAAGTAATGTCTACTTCTAAAGCCTAAAGAAAATTTTGGTTCTTATCCACTGCACATCAGCCTGTCATGTATTAAGGACCTTCACCAATGAGAAATTATTTAGCATTCACACTGATGATAATCTTTAATATTGTATAAGATCAAAATCACTGCCTGCTATATAGAAGATGCCACCACATTTTGTCCAGTAGAAATAAAGATATAAACACTTTGTCAAAGCCCTTCATAGCACCATCCAGCTATATGCTGGCTAAGAAAATTATACAGGAAATATCAGAGTCCAAAAAATAAGTCTTCCTGTTCAGGACCTAAATATATAGTGTTTCATTTTTTTCCCCTAAGGTAAACTCATACTTTACCATTCGAAAATAGATTCTGAAATTTCCCGGTAAAATGGAATGCCTGTCATATGAAGGGGTGGGTGCTGTTCTCTTGTTATTCAGATGAGGCTATTGCATTGAAATCAACATGATTTCAACACAAAATACCTATCTTAATCTGATATTGTTTATAAACATGCAAGCCATTGAACTAGATTTTATATATAAGTACTAACAGGCATTGTACTCCTATTAATTCATTGTCCAGAGGAGAGAAAATGGATTTCAATCCATTCTCAATACCTGTAATTTCAACATTTGTTGAGATTTAGAATAGTTACCTGACAGAGCTTCTACTCCTCAAAGATTTCTTATGTTTTGTTCCATATATTTCAAGTGTTTCTATTAACATCATTGGTTTCTGTGCTTTACTAACAGAGATAAAAGCTTTTAGAATTAAATCATACCATTTGATCAGTCCATGGTACTGAAAGTATTCATAAAGTGTATGACAGGCATAACTATTTTTTCTCAAATACAAGAACCTCACAGTTTTGCTTATATTTATTATTGACTTCTTATTGTGAATTTCACATCACCCTGTATGCATCTTCACCTCATTCTTGACCTTTTTTGATTGCTCTCAATATGTGCTTCAAACCCGATAAAGAATTGCATTCATTGAGCTCATTCTTGATATATTTCATTCTTAAATTTCAGAATTGTGCCTTGCACCCTCATTGAGCCTCATTGAGCTTTTGCAGCCTAATTTTATCTGTATCTTTTTAGTCTTCTGTGAGTGGTTATTTGTGCACTCACACAATCCATTTCTTGCCCTGGTGATGTTACCTCTTAAATATATTAGCTATTGTCATAGATGAGAAAGAAGTAAGTGGTGATGTGCTTCCTCTACACTCCAGGGCATATGCACATGGCCAGATCCAGATCACAGTAAACTGTGTGCCAGATCCCTGAACAGAGTTTTAGAAAGTTCCAGAGATGATTTACATGGGTGCAGAACCCACTTGACCAAATCAAGATTGTAATTGATTGTATTTCAATTTTATCAGCTATACATAAACAAGTTGTCTCTGTAGAAAATAAATGCAAAATGTGTGATTATTCATTCAGTATATGATTTCCATCCATAATGTTTATATGCTGTTAAAGGCTACGTTGTGCCTACTCAAAGTATTCCCATCCCCACTGATTAGTAAATAGGGATCTCTTAAATACTTAAACTAGCCATATAGCAGTAGCTTTGAGTGAGTGGGAAAAATGAAAAAAAATGTTCTGTGTTCTCTTGGAGATATTTCATTGAGGCTATATAACGATGAGGGCCAGCTTTATTGGTTATAAGAAGTGCTTTGCATATTAGTTGCATGTTAATATCTCAATAGGAAAGGAAACATACCCTACTTGAGAAATATCTAATGTCTGACAGAAAGATCACAAATGGATTTGCACTGGTTTGAGGAGCCATCGTATGACTTCCCATATATAGTCTTCATGAGCTGTGTTGCATTCTTTCATATATATTTTTGGAAATTATGAAGGTAGATGTTTTCAACATGTCCTATTCCTTTCCTTAACTGTGGTTTTAAAATACTGTTAAGGAAGACTAGTTTTCAAAATGGCTCTAAGGTAGCCACATTCCTTCTAGCTGATTCTGTGACAGACTAGTTCAAACAGAATGCCATAATCTATTTTTTGTTTGTTTGTTTTTATTGTTGTTGTTAGCTTATTTGGCATTGTTCAATTTTTCAATCATCTCTCCTCTTATTCCCTCTTCTTTCGCTCTCCTCCTCCTCCTTTTTGTTATAATTATTTCCTTGAGACTAGTAATAGCAGCTTGGTATAAATATGCCATAAAGCCACCCAGGCCAATGTTATCTCACTGTTATGCTGTAAATGTCTTTTGATGAAGAGTGAGGAAGTGATGCTGGTAGATAGAAGGAACAATGCTGTTTTTATTATTGTAAAATAGATCTGGCAATTCCTATCTTTGTGAATTGTCATCATGTTTGGGATGAGGGAGGGAAGGGAGGGAGGGAATAGGGTACTTTTTATAAGTAATATTTAATTTATTATTTAGAGTGGTTTCCTTGGGATAATTTATGATGGGGGGGAAGGGATATCTGGTTTGAGACCTAGAGCAGTGGTGTATGTTAAAGCTGTGGTGTATCTCACGTTGATATACATTGACTTTTGTATCAACAATGTCCTGCTCTCATACCACACTCATCAAATTGATGCAGTTTTGTCCAAGCAGATTTTATCTGAAGTTGAAAATGACAAGTGCATGTAATCCCTGAAAAGTTTCATTTAATTGGTATGGAAAATATTTTCACATGGTTCTATAAAACTGTCTCTCCACAACTGTGTGTTTCTACAACCTTATATTTATCTCATTCATACATTGCAGTTTTACATGTACACTTTTTAAGAAAAAATCAATGTACATCAACAAAACTTAAAATGGCCTAAATCTTGTTTTAATTCTGAGTAGAGTAAACCCATCAAATTCATTAGATAGATTCACCATTCAACAGGTGATTGAATTGGTCTACCCTAACTGGGATTACCCAACAGGATTCTAGCCATTGTGTGAATTAATCTTCAAATGATTTAGCATACTATGTTAGCATGCAAAGCAATTTTTAAAATGTGCATACTTTCATTGTGCACAGTTTATCCAAGGTGAAGATTTTAGCTTTCTAATCTAAGGAATTGCTTTTGTGATGGCACAACTGGAAATGTAGTGTATCAATTGCCTTCCAGATTGCTCATAATTGTGAAGGATAATTGTGAGCTCTTGCTGTTTTGGTTTTGGCTATTGAAACCTACAGAATGCAATCCTAATACAAATTTACTGAAAAAATCAATCCCATTCAGTTTAGTAGGTCCTACTTCAAGGACTGCAGCCTTAGCCATGGACATTGTACTTAGTCTGCACAGTATTAAATAGAGTGTTTTAAACCATTGAGCACAATTCACTGAGATGGTCTACTGAAACAAATAGGAGTTCTGTGGACTTCTGTGCAGTCCTCCTTTATTTTCACCTAGCCTATGCAGGAAAGCTTTTCAGTAGACAGAATCTCAAAATCCCCTCAGTCAATGAAAGTGTTGCAGATAATCTAGGTATAATATTAAAATTCTCCCTTTTCAGCTTTTGTTGAAATGTTGTGTGGGCATACCTAGGAAGAATTTTGGAAGATTCTGTCCTTGTGTGGCTTCTAGGAGCTTTAATAACTTGGATTAACATTCAAGTTATTAAACAGAAATTGTTAATTCCCACCAGTTTCATGATCTTGAAGAGAGTATCCATACATGTCATAACTTTGTTGGGAGGCATTCATCTGAGGAGTTACACCGCAGCTCTAACTAGCCTTAGGAGGAAAATCTTGTTGTTACAAAAAGCCTAAAATTAGGCATTTTGAGCCTACAAAGGTTTTCTTTGAATTGTTGGACTCTAGCATTGTTAACCAAATTAGATTAGTGACTGCAATATTTAAGTGTAAATTTCATTCTGTCAGGAAGGGAACTTGATTAGGGTTTGAAAAATAAATGACTGTTTCTACACACAACCTTGTATACTATGACTACATGAAGAAAAAAAGGGGAGGGTTTTGTAATGTACTGTAGAACAGTCTCATATTCATTTTTTATAGAAATGGTATTCCAATGGTGCATTTTCTTTTGTTTAATAAATAAAGTTTTGATACAAAAATTGTCTCTTTTGATTGAATGCATTAAATGTCAAAGAGATGAGCTGGGATGTGAATTCAATAGTCCTACAAGTAATAAAACCTATCACCTCACCACCTGTCATATAGAGTTCAGTAATTCATATGAAAGCTATGCTTTTGTTCAGATCATTATTGAAGGTCATCCCACCCATCTCTTTGTGTCTTAAAAGGCAATGGATAGCTATGTACTGCATAGCCTCTTTAGTGTTGGTGCTTAGACTCTAAAACTCTTTTCTACAAAAAAGAGGTATACAAAAAATGAAGGCAAAATATGCAAATATACATACTAATTGTCAGGATCACTTACCACTTTGTTAGTCTTATGAATATCATAATAAGAGAGCTTAATGGGTTTCTACATCATAGATGCTACCTCTGAAAATAACCCACATGTCCCTCTGTGATAGGAATCCACAGCACCATCCTCCAGAAGATCTTCCCTTATGGTTGGACTTTCTAGTTCAATTCGTAAACATTTGCTTTTTCTAGACAAAAGATCAAGGAATTGGGAGCATCCATAACTCTGTGACACAGCACAATTCACCTTCAACAACAGCAACAAAGATGATGATGATGATGATTTATAATGCCCTTTTCACCAACAGACAGAACATCAGACATATATAATCAAGAACAAACCATAAAACACAACAACACTATAATATATTAAAGATAAAATCCTCACCACCACCCAGTTGCTACCAATCTCAACAACCTTAGGAGCTAAGAAGCTTAATTTGGTGAATCAAAGAGTAAGGTCTTCAACCATCTACAAAAATGGGTAAGATCCTGTTAACATATGTGTATTTTCATAAAATTTTGGACACATGTGGAGTTCCTTCTATGACCCCAAACTGACCTCTAAGGGATGTCAGCCATAATCCCCTAGATGGCAGATCATGTAGACACTGAGAGACCTGCCCAAGACCACTGGAAAACTCCCTAACAGACAGGTTTGGGAGTTGCCAAAAGGGAAAGACCATTGTATTGGAAAGGACACCTAATAGTGTTTATTTGTCTTGAGTCTCACAATTAATGGGGCAGTGATCAGATTTGACTGCAACCTTTTCTCTAGCCTCTCTTCCTTGAAAGTTTTGAAACCAAATGCATTGTTTAGACTATGTTCACACCTAGGTTAACAATACTAAACCCATCAATGCCTTTGTCCAACAGCCATAGGCTTATAGATAGAAGGCAGGAATTCCCTATAAGAACCCTTGGATTTCTAGGCTCCATGTGCTATCTTGAGAGTGCATGAAGACTCCACGTCGGTCTGTACTCTGATTTAGCTCCCGTGGCCATTTCCTTCCCCTCATTTCGGCGGCCGTGCTTCATCACCATCATCATCATCAACCTTTGCAGCCAAGCCCAGAGAAGCCTTCGGAAGTAGGTATTTCCCCTCAGCCTAGCTCCTCTCAAGCTATCCCTGCTTTCACTCATCTTTCCTTCTAGTGTGTGTGTATCTTATTTTTCCCTGTTTGTTAATTAATAAATGTTTAGACTTTAATTGGATAAGCCCATCTCCACGTCTTCCCTTGAGAGGTCTATTAGTCCTCTGGTATACATAATGGTACACGGTTCTGAGATGCTTTGTTGGGACCTCACTCTCGCATATTTGAGCTAATTATAAATTCCCCTAATTAGATCTGATCCTAACAATCTTCCTCCAGCTGGGTGTACAAAGGAAGACTGTTTCACAAATATGGTGCCAGATCCTGAAAGGCTCACAGCTTTGATAGAGTCATATGTACTAGTGGTCTGCCAATAATCCTTTGCCTGTACATCTTAGGTTCCTAGAAGGTACATACCAGACTAGCTGAGCTGTCAGGTACTAGAGGAGATTAATGTGCAGGGCCTTAAATAGCAGGACCAAAAGCTTATAAGGATCCCTGGCCTGAACTGGTAGCCAGTGCAGGAATCTACAAGGAGAAAAGACATGTGAGTGTTTAGGGCATTTTAAAACCACCCACAGAGCACTGTTCTAGATTAAAACCAGAAAATAATAGAGTAGAAAGGTAAACCTGCTAGTAGGCTATTACAATATTCCAGGCCTGTAATAACCAGGTCCTGGACAAGCAGATGGGCAGTCTTGATGGTAAAAAACTATGGCTCCTACAGATGTTCAAAAGATGGATGTCACATGGCTTTGCAGATGCCTCAATAAAGGGATACAGGGACAGACAATCATCCAGCAGGACTCCAGATTCCTGACAACTGACACATGGGCCAGTGTATAATCCTGTAAACAGAGGAGGGCATGAAAGTGGATTCTAGGTTGGTTCTTTGGCATCTTCACACAAAAAGTCAAACATGAAGTGATGAGAAGAACATTTAAAATCCAATGAAATTATATTTTTCAGACAACTCTTGATGCTCTGCACTTTGTTATTGATGCCGAGCTTACTTGTTTGCTTGCAAACTATTTATTTATTTTCTGTCTGTGTTCTTCCAGTCACAGAAGCAGAATGAAATGGCCTTTTAGAAAATTTTTATTAGTTATTGTTAGGATTGCTGTTAGTGAACTCTGAACAGGCTGTGCTGAAAAGACAGTGTTCAGCTGATAGCATTGTTCTGACCAGGATGTCCTGATAAGGTCTCCTTGGTGCACTCAACCCAGGACTGTTTAGTGACTGATTTCCAAAAACGTAAATAACAGCGTAGTAAGAAAGATGCTGATGCATGTACTGTTATCTGTTGCAATGCAATCTGTAAACTATAAAACTGTCCTCAACCTGTCTCTCGGGGCTCTTGGTTTTTGGAACAAGCACTTCCACTGAGAGCCCGCGCGTTGCTCAGAAATAAAAGCTCCTTTCCGAAGATTTCTGTTTTGAGAAACTTTTATCTGAGTTTCTGCCACATCACCATGGAACTCAATGCCAGATACAGAATGGCAAGAAAGTAAAATGTGATCACCTGTATTTCCCTTGCACAACCAGCACAACATCTCTGGAAGAACAGGTTTCTTTTAGAAAAAGAAGGAATAAAAGAGAAATAAATCTACTTGCACAGGTAGAATCCCAATCAATTCCCTTTACACATACACACCCTTTTCTGAGTGCATGCCCTGAGGGTCCATGATGCAGCCACAGTTCCCAGAATTCCCTAGCACTAAGCCAGGGCAGTTAAAGCAGACTGGATTATTTCCGCAGTGTGTTTTGGACCCTAGTTAATTTAAATGAGTTCAGATTCTCAGGGCCAGATGAATTGAATCCCACAGTAATTTTTTGCAATTTATTTATTTATTTATTTATTCATTTAATACTGGCAATCTTCTTTTCAATTAAAACCAAGATAATATACATTCAAGAAATGCATTCAAAAAGAAAATAGAAAAGATGAAATAACATAACAAACACAGGGAAAGAGAAATGAATGAAATGAAACATATAAAACATAATAGGGCTGTGACCCCCCCAACCCTAACTGCAATGAATATATATATATATATATATATATATATATATATACCATTGTAGATCAAATTAAATGATCCTACAAGAATTACAATAATCATAACCATAGATTATTACATCATTGGGTTTCTTATTGCTTAAAAAGTGTATAAATGGTTTCTTGAAAAAAAAAAATCTTCAACTGTTGTATCATTTAGAACCCATGTTAGTTGGCCAATTGGGTTAACTCAGCAACTTTGGCAATCCATATTTCCATCACTGATGCTTCAGTTCATTTCCAGGTTTGGGCAAACAACATTCTTGCTGCTGTTGACATGCAATGAAGTTGAATCTATATTTATTGTCCAGTTCTTTCTATATTAATTGCCCAACTGAAAAATAACATTTCAAAATCTACCTTTAAGATTTTTTGGATTAACATTTAATCTTAGACTAGTAATTTTTTGTCTTCTTATCAGGCCACCACATATGAAAAAAGGAACTTCCCCTACCTAGACATCCCCATCATTGATCTGAAACATTTTTGGATATTTCCTACAATGTATTTGGAGTTCAGTACCATCTATGCATAATCTTATACTGGTTTTCTTTAAATTATGACACAAAATTAAATTCCCCCCATACTATTTGAACATTATGTCCAAAATTTTTGTTTCCTCTGCCCTTGTACAATTTGTTGTAGTCTGAGATGCATCAATGGAGTAGCTTCATGCTTCCCTCCATACTTGGAAAGGTTTCACTTGATCACAGGGCTAGTGGAAAAAGTAGCAACCAAAGTCCTGTAGCTTATACTTGGCAGACATAGAAATGTGAATGGCCATCACAGCCATTTATTAGGCCATCACCTGTCTCTAAGGCTGCTGTCACACTGTGCAATGAATGCAATTTGACACTGCTTTAATGGTCATGGCTCCATTATATGGAATCATGAGGATTTGTAGTTTGTTGTAACACCAGAGCTCTCTGACAGAGAAGGCTAAATATCTCACATAACTACAAATTCCAGAATTCAATAGCATTGAGCCATCACAGTTAAAGTGATGTCAAACTGCATTAATCCTGCCTTTGGTTGCAGCCTAAATCATCCTGTAACACCAGCAAAGGGTGCCCATTTAACATGACCTGGACATATGGCAACCTAATGTTTTTGATATGCTTCTACTCGAATGTTGCTATGATAAATAGCAAACTTTTTTGTTTTATGGTAGGAAAAAAAAATCTTGCTAGGAATGGTTCAAGTTTCCATGTAGTACATTTATTGATAAGGACATTTCAAAATTCACAGCTTTCTTTATAAATTTAAGAGAAAGAAACAAAATGGAGATTTTATTTTATTTACGTGAAAAACTGAGTGAAAATGAAACTGAGAGCTTCTTCCATCCAAGCAGATGTCTTTGACCTTAGCTTTTAAAAGTCTGGCTTTGAACATGGTCCTCTTCACTATGCTGGGAAATGATGCACCCAATGTATATGGTTGTGAATTTTGTTGTTGTTGTTTTTCAATCTTGTTAAGAATTTCATGAATGTCTTCCAAAAATGAGAATCAAAGAATTCCACACTCAAGAAATGTGAATGTGATAGAAAGTGAAATGGACAGATTTTTTCAGTCCCTAGTTCTTGCTTTGGCCATGCTTCATTTTGATGCTTTGGCCCAAAATATGCTTTTCATTGATTCAGGTCCTGGGCGCAAACCATTAACTCGACACAGCATATTACTCTGCCTCTACTAAGCCTTGCCACTGGGTCAGTTGATTTTAAATATATATATATATATATATATATATATATATATATATATTCCTGAGAGCAAACTCTTCTGGAATATTATTCCTTCTCTCCTAACATACAGACATACAGACAAGAGGTCAAAAATTATCTCTGAATGATACAAAACTAAGAGTTACTGCCTAACCCATTCTTTCTCCCTCCCTATGCTTCGAAGCCATTGAAAAATTCTATTTGAGGTTGTCAGTAGGGATTAATGGGTGCCTTTTCCATTATATTACATTTAAGCATACAGAAATATGACTCTGGGGTAAACCAATGTGTGATGAATGGAATGTGTTGAGGTTTTCATTTTGAAATGAAAATGGGGGGGGGGGGGGGGACTCTAATAAATTTATCATGCTTCAGTATATTATCCGACAAGTGGGAATATTTTATTCCATACACAAAGTGATTCCATCCTCCCTCCACCCTCATACATTTAATTCCATTTGATTTGTTCAGGTAACAAAATAAAGCTAGGCCTCATAATAAATCAGAAGGAACTTGGGAACTTTGTAAAGAGAGAAAGAAAATGCTACAAGGTGTTTTCGTTTTAGTTGCCACTATGTGCTATTTAAACGGGTCCAGATTACACACATCGATATACTACGGTCCAAATATTCAATGTATAGGTGTATCCTCTGTCCTTTAGCTGTATACTAGCATAACCAAGAGGAAATACAGTGGGCTCTTGGTATCTGCTGGGGTTTGGTTCCAGGACCCCCGTGAGTATCAAAATCTGTAGATGTTCAAGTTCCCTTATATACAATGATATAGTAAAATTGTGTCTTTTATATTAAATGGCAAAATCAAGATTTGCTTTTTTGGATTTTTGAAATTGTTTGTTTGTTCATTCATTTATTGCCCTTTTTGCCTTCATGCATGTTCAATAATGGGTTTTTGAGGAAGCTGCTGTTTATCTTCCCTGTTATAGGCAGGCATACACAGCTTTAGTAGGACTGGATAGCATGATATCCAGTTTTACCCTCACCTTCATTTTTTTTCCCTTTTTCCCTTCATTGCATTGTTTGCTGTGCACATGGGGTTGAGTTCTGACAAAGATCTGTATTTCCCCAGCCCTCCTTCACTATGCCCTCAGGACAAGAGGGGGACTGGGGAGATATAAAAATACTTTGTAAATAGGAATTTCTTTGTCAGAGGCTTTCGGGTGAAACAGACAGGCAAAATAAAGCACTTTCCAGCCTCTTTGAAGGTGAGGTATTTAGATGACACAAGCCTCAAAAATGGCTGGAAACTGAACCAAAACCATACTCTGGGGCTAAAAAACAGAGCATAACAAATCTGGGATAGTCCAACACATGGCAGAAAATGCACATCATCATGCCTGCATATACATGCCCCAACATGAGTGCGGGACAGCAGCAAAGCAAAGAAATGAAAATGCAACAACTCCAATGGATGTAATTACAGTATACACAAACCATAGTCCAACAGAGGATGAAGGGGGTGAAGGGGGCATGTAGCTGGAGCCTTCATGATTGTGCTTTGTCAATGCATCACTTGCACACCAGTGCCCTGTATCGGCAGAGCATTGTATGTGCAACCAAGGGGTGGGCATGCAATGGGATGGCATCTAGGTAGATGTGGGAGGTACTTGGAGGTCACAGGCAGTGTGTTTGTGCAACAGCGTGCATGTATGGTGGGGAGGCACCAAAAAAATTACCCAGCAGCCCACCTGCCTTAGAAGTGGGCTGTGCGGGCAACAAGGCTTTGACCCATTTTTGGAAAAAGCAGGATTGAGCTGCTTTTTTCTGCCCATCTGTTCTGGCCCCTTCTTAACTGAGACATGCCTGTATTTTAAAACCTTTCCTCCACCTCTTGATACCTTTTGAACTCACATGGGCTTCTTTTATTTGGATGTACATACCTACTTCTCTCAAGATCATTTTCCTTTTTAGATCATGGGTTTCATAATACTGGGATTTTTTCTCTCCAATCTCTCCTTGCTCTGAAAATGAGTCTCTTGCTGATTTAGACAGACGTTATGTGCTGGAATTGTTTGGTTGTTGCGTGACTGATGAATGGTTATAGATCTGAACATTGCTCAAGGACAGAACATCAAACATTCAATTGGCTATATATCCCTCTATAGTGCAAAAGTCTTCATTATTAATGTGCATGGAAAATAATGACTTAGACATTTAGCTGACATATTTTGGAAGGAGGAGTACGACAACTGGAGCATGAAAAATTAGCACTGAATTATCTTTCATCAATTTTATATGTACATTTCAGTAGAAATGCATCTATCTACAAGCCTTGCTCTGTCACATAACTGTCAGAGTCAGCCCATCCCACAAGCTAGCTAAGCCGACATGTGGATATGAGCCGATTTAGTTATATTGAACACAATGAGACTACATCAGTTGAAGGACTCTGATGTACCTAGCGCATGGCGGGAGCTAAAGAAAGTTACTAACTGATGATGACACTGACTCAATTCACCTCTCTTAATAAAGAATTTAATGTGAAAGAAAACGTGAGGTGAATAATGAGGACAAAATTGGCAAACAAGGACAATGTTGTGGAATATTGAAACAAGTGAAGTCAGTGGTTTACTGCTACTTCAATAATGATTTCTCACTAGTTGCCCCTTTACAACTGAAACACTGTCTTGTCTTCTGATCAATAGAGGCTGCCATGTTTTGACCCTACCAGTCTCCCTGGAATGAAACTACATGATTAGCCTTATGCAGGAGTTTTCCAGCCCATAGTGTATGGCTAAATGAGTGGTTAGAATGTGACCATTAGCTCCGAAAGACTCTGCACCCAGAAGTCTCCTAGGTAGTTTTTCACACGGGGGACAATTGAAAGTATAAACAGTTATTAACGTATGGTAATCCCACAATTGCACTAATGGTTTTCACACGACTTCTAGGTGAAATGTGATTAAAGTGCCATTAACCCATGAATAATCAGGCAAGAAACAGCAACAAATCATTCACAGGATTTGCCGGTGAATGACTTTTTGGTGTTTATTACTTGGTTATTCCCTGATTATTCACAAGAAAATGGCTCTTGTGCTAATCTCATTTTAATCACGTTTTAATGTCAATTGTGTGATTTTTCTTGGGTTAATCACTGTTTAAAGTTCCAATTATGAGAAAATCAGAAAGTCAGAATACAATATATTCATAACAAAGGAAGGGAAGTTATTTTAAGTCAGTTTTATGTTTTATGTCAGGGGTCGGCAACCTTTTCTTACCTGGGGCCGGTCCCTTCTCGCGGTCCCTTCCAGCGGGCCGAGGGGGAAATGGCAGCACACGTGCGCATGTGTGTGCGTGCCCCCACCACCGCCACACACGCTGCCGCACACACCACCGCCACGGTGCACGTGGCCACTGCCACCAATGCTGCATCCACGCATGTCGCGGCTGCCATTTTTTTCAAAATGGCGGCTGCGACTCGTTTGCGCATGGGCAGGACTTCTGCGCATGCGCAAACGAGTCACAACCACCACTTTGGAAAACAAAATGGCAGCCGAGATGCGCGTGACCGCGCAGCTGCCAAAACGCGCAGCAGAGGTGGTGGCGGTAGCGGGGGCCCGTAAGCGGGGGTCGGTGGGCCGGAACCAACCCATGGGCCATAGGTTGCTGACCCCTGTTTTATGTTACGTTGTGTTTTATGTTTATATATGTTGATGTGTATGTATGCTATGTGTTTTAATAAAAAACAGATAAACAGATGTGGTGGAAGTGGTTTGTAATAAACCACAGCTTTAGTTTTTACTTTGAAACCGCCATCGTAACAATTTTGATTAAATAAACAACCCACAGGGAAAGCATTCAGCATCCCATCTCCCTGTGCTGCTGCTCTAATTCAATTTGAAGGTTGCCAAAGCTGCAATAAACTAAACGCAAATATTTTTGGGAGATAGTATGCATTTCTCCTGCAACTTATCAAGTTGGGCTGTAATGTGAGCATGATTTACCACTCCATTCTCCATCACCACTAGCATCAAAGCAAGTCAATATACCTTCGTTTCTTAATTATGTAAATATAAATGTTTTACTTCCCAGATCACAGACATTCAATAGAAAGCATCAGATCAACTTGAAGCAATTTTTGATGGAGGAGCACTAGTCATCATGGACAGATCTACCTACATACAGGAGGCTGAGAGGCAACTGTCCAAAACCACATTTTACAGAATCCTAACTAACGATCCCATGGAGGAATACCAGAAGGAGTTACACAGGCTGCTCAGGGAATTCCCCATGAAGAATTTCCCATGGGAATGTCTCATGGAGGTGTAAAACTAAATTCTAATGGACAGACCCCAACCAGGCACATTCTACCTATTACCCAAAATACATAAACAGGGCAATCCTGGATGACCTATTGTCTCCAGCATTGGAACATTTACAGTCAGTGCCTCCAAATATATGGAAAATATCCTTAAACCATATGCCACCAATACTCCTATGTGAAGGACCCCACAGACTTCCTACAGAAGATACAATCCATTAACAACCTTCCAGGAAACACCATCTTAGCCACTATGGATGTAGAATCCCTGTACACCAACATCCCACACAAAGATGGAATACAAGCCATCAGGAACATCCAGATTGGAACTTATTAGACCTAGCCACCAAGGTTTGCCACTTTGTACTCACACACAATTACTTCACCTTTGGTAACAACATATACTTCCAAGTTAATGACACCACCATAGGCACATGCATGGCAACACAATATGTCAATATCTTCATGGACGACCTAGAACAATGCTTCCTTAACTCCTGCACCCAGAAACTGCTCCTCCACTTGAAGTACATTGATTATATCTTCATAATTTGGACTCATGGAGAAGACTCACTCAAGACATTTCACCAGAGTTTCAACAACTTCCACCCCACCATCAACCTCAGCCTAGAATATCTACAGAACAAGTTCACTTTTTGGATACCACAGTGCAGCTACAAAATGGACATCTAAGCACCACACTATATCGCAAACCCATGTCCTGCTACATGTACTTACATGCCTCCAGTTTCCATCCTGAACACACCATCAGATCCATACTCTACAGCCAGGCCTTCCAATACAATCACATCTACTCAGACCCACAAGACAGGGATGCCAAACCCAAGGAATTACAACAAGCATTCCTCAAACTACAGTACCCACCACATGAAGTGAAAAAACAAATAAACAATACTTGTACCAAGAACTGATCTATTACAGAACAGTTTGAAGAGAGAAAATGACAGAACCCCACTAGTGGTCACTTACAGCTCCCAACTGGGACCTCTTAGGCACATCATCAATGAACTACAACTCATTCTGGACAATAATGCTATTCTTTCAAGGGCTCTAGGTGGCAAACCTTTACTTGCCTACAGACACCCTCCAAACCTCAAACAGGTACTCACCCACAGGAAGACACATGACACAGATTGGGATACAGTACTAAGCCTTGCCACAAACCTGGATGTCAAGTCTGCCTGCATATTTATCCAGGAAATGTCATCACAAGACCTAATGGCATCACCCACAATATTAAGGGGAATCTTCACATGCTGATCCTCCAATGTGATTTATGTCATACTATGCCATCAATTCCCATCAGCACTGTACATTGGGCAAACAGGCCAGTCCCTATGCAAGAGGATAAATGGACATAAACCTGATATTAGGAATGGGATTACACACAAATCCGTGGCTGAACATTTCAGTCTCCCTGGGCATTCCACCTCAGACCTCAGAACAGTGGCCCTTGAACAAAAGAACCACAAAGGTAGATTGGAAAGAGAAACAGCAGAATTGGAATTCATCCATAAACTGCAGTCCCTCAGCAATGGATAGAACATGGACAATGGCTTCCTGATCCACTACACTCATTTCAACACTATCTGGCCCCATCCTCAGGGGGGGCGTCCTACACTCATCTATCCTCCCCACCTGTAAGCTAGTTTCCAAGGCCAAACTGGTCTTGCTACCTCATTTCCATAACCAATGGCTATGTCTTTGTCCACAAATGACCATCCTTAAAATTGGACCTGCTATTTCATTTCCATACAAAAAGGATTTTGGATTTGAATTGACATTCTCACACACCAAGGTCATATATATGGCTTCCACTCCACCAAAAGCATATGAGGAAGTAGACTGAAGTCTGTGAACGCTCATGCTGCCAACTTCAAAGTTACTACAAGATCTCTCTACATATTGAAGCAATTTTGTTCAGAATCTGATGAAACTGAATGGGTAATTGAGTCTCTTTGGAAACCCTGCACTCATCATCTAGAAACTTATTTCTCCTCTGTTTGACTAGGCAACATTTTCACATTATCAAAAAAAAAAAAATCATTTGTCCCTCCTAAACAAGAGGAGGAGGAGGAGGAGGAGGAGGAGGAGGAGGAGGGAACTGCAATGACATCATTTGATATATAGCTCTTTTCTTAAGACAGGAGAAATTACTTCCACTTTGCTTGTATGAGCCTGCATATAAATGACAATAATATGCATTTACTTACAACGAATCAAAAATGGAAGAGATTAGTCCTGTCTTTTCTACTCTTTAACAAGCCAGGTTCAAATTTCAGAGAAGCTAAACCCACAAGGTCCCATGATTTGAATGATTTTGGGGGGACAAAACTGGAAGTGATTGTGTTGGTAGATCCATATATTTTCAAATGTGAGTCATTGAAAGCTTGTTAAACAGAAAGACACCCCCACACACACACACAAGTCGGGAGGGGTTGCTTGTTGCGCCGGCCATATAAGGACATGAGAGGCCTGATTGGACAAGCGCGCAGGGGCCTCTGGGTACCTGCGCGCTTGGTCCAATCACGTTGCTTGCTTGAGCTAAGGAAGTCTCGCAGTGATTGTACTCTCACAAGACTTCCTACGAGAGTTTGTTCTTTATAGCTCTGTGCTGCCTCGTGGTGGCAGCCATTTTAGAGCTTGAACTGAGTGAGTCATATTGCTCTGCTCTGTGCCCTGGCTGGTTGCTTGGCTTTGGCCTAGCAAACTTCTTGGCTTGCTGCAACTTGGTTTTTTGCTGATAATTACTTCATTCCTCTTCACGGCGGGAGTTCTTAATTTCGAGTCTCCCTGTGTACTCTGAGGAATAGGCCGAGTGAGGCCCTCAGCAGCCATTTTAGAGCTTGAACTGAGCGACCCAACCCACCCATCCTTATTTAAAGAATTATGTTAGGTTACTCCCAGGCTCAGGCTGGTCGCCTTCAGGGGCCGGGAGGGAATTTTTTCCCAGGGTTATCACCCTGGGTTTTTTGCCCTCCCTGAGATCAATGTATAATCAGATTGTTGGGTATGGGTCATATGATAATAATAACTTATGTGTTATCGTATGTTATCATTAGCTTTGTCACAACTTAGGAGTTATGGGTCTATATTTTGGAAATTTGTTTGTATTTTATAATGGGGTGGGTAATGACCCCCACCCCACAGATAAATTAATCTGGCTAATTAAATTTAATTGGGGTAAATTTGGAAAAGGTTAAATTAAAGGAAGTGATGTATGCAATTAAATGCATGGCGTCATTAACTAATGACATCATATGACGTCATATGATGTCATTTCCAGCAGGGAGGGGTTTGTAAATTTGTTGTTGTTATTTGTTTACATACTTGGTCACATGTGGTGAAGGACCACCCATCTGGTGTGTTGCACCTTCACACACACGTGACCAAGTGTTGGGAGTTTAATTGTAAATCTTGTAATTAGACCTTGTACAGCAGAAAATAAAAGTTGTGGCCTGTTTAAACCCCAAAAAGAGGCATCTCATGTCCTTTGTGCCGGTGCAACAGGTATTTCAAGAAGATAAGCATTCAGCAGTCAGGATATAGAACCCTTCATCCACTATATGTTTTGCATACAGGATGGACCAAAAGAGGCCCTGGGACTACATGCAGCCCCAAGGAGGTTTTTGTGATTCTTAATCTCTTCAGATTTCCAGAATCACTTTCAGTTAGCCAAACAGGGGGGTCCTGGAAGCTCCCAGTAGCTTCAGTTCAATTTTTAAAGAGGTTGCTCAGCCCCGCCCAGCCCCGACCCCGCATTAGCTAACATAACATATAACGTGAAAAAAACATCAATTTTTCAAAATCAGAACTCAACTTCCAGTCACTTCCAAAAGGTTACTTTTTGACTTTCTTGGAGGAAGGGAATTTCTGGAAGTCCATGTGGCCACCATTGGAAAAGTCTTATCAGAATTGATGATAGCATTAGGAAAAATTGAAAGCCGCAGGAAAAGAGAAAAAAACTATTAAAGAAAAATATAGGTGATTGAGACAAGTTGAGAGAGCTGGGGCATGAGAGATTGGTGGATGGATGGATGGATGATCCCACCTTTGCTCCAGCCCTAGTACTCAAGGTGGCTTGCAAATATTAAATACCTATAAAATGACTAAACTTAAGCATTCATATTTTGTATATATTAAAAGACAGACTGACTTATTGGGAGAGATGATAGTGCATGATAAAGGGGAAGGCAGTAGGAAAAGAGGAAGACCACATTACAGGTTGATTGATTCAATCAAGGAAGCCAAAGCTGTGATTTAACAAGAACTGAGCAAGCGCTGTTGAAAGCCATGGCTGTTGGCAGTTTCTCATTCATAGGACCACCATAGATGAAAGCCAACTTGATAGCACATTGCAACCTCAATGTAACTGATGGAGGAAGACACTGACAATTACTATCCCAGTGGATATACAGGGTTGAACACAACCAAGGACAGAGTTTGAAAGTCTTTCTATGTAATGTAAGATAAGAAAAAGAGAGAGTTTGGAAAAGAAAAAATGTGGGACCTTTTTAGGTACTGGGGGGATGATACACACACACACACACACACACACACAGAGTCTGAACTTTTCTTCAGCCCTGGGACTCAATGCAGCTTACAAAAATTAAATCAGATACAGATAAAATGACTAAACTGAAGCTGTTGTACTTTGGACATATAACAAGGTGACCTGACTTGTTGGGAAAGATGATAGTTAGAAAGCAAAAGGCAGTAGGCAAAGATGAAGATTAGTACAGGTAAATCGATTCTCTAAATGAGGCTATGGCCCTGATCCTGCAAAATCTGATTGGGGCTCTTGGAGGAGTCCCATTTCGAGTATTACTATAAGTAAAACAAAGGAGACTATGGGCCTCTGCACATGGGCCCTTTGTGGTGAGTTGGAGGCAGGGAAGGGGAGGGGCAGCCACACTCCGGCCGCCCCAACCCCTCCCCAAAGACATCCTGACATCACGTGCCCTTACGCACGGTGCATGGCGTCAGTACATCCTCCACACGTAGCATCCTCACACGCTACACCAGAAGGGCCAGAGAAGAGCCGCACAGCGGCTTTTGGGGCAGCCTTTTGTCACCTCTAATAGGAGCAGCATTTTGCCACTCTTTTAAGAGGCGGCAAATGGGAGAATCGGGGCCGCTGTGTGTGCTAGCAGTGGCCCCGATCCTCTGCTTACCGGGGCGGCCCAGGGCTGCCCGTCTGCATCCCCCCTATAGCTCTACATTCTTAAAACAGGACTGGGTCACTTTAACTGCTCTGGCTGCCTCCTGTTGCATTCTGGAACTTGTAGTTTAGGAAGGAGCATTTCAAATATTCAGCCAGAGAGCCTTTAAGACTCACTGAACTACAAACCCCAAAATGCAACAGGAGGCAGTCAGAGCAGTTAAAGCGACCTAGCCCTGTTTTAAGAGTGTGGTGTGATACGCTCAAAAAACAAAAAATTAAACTAAATGGAACATAAAATGACAAGTGGAAGGTTCTGGGGGAAAAAATTGACACTTCTACAGTTTCCCATCCTTGATTTACATTTGCAATTCCTTCCCTGGCTGTTTTCTCAGCAGAAATAATGAAATAGTCAGGACAATGAAATAGTCAGGACATGATTGGTGACCACAGATGAATCCCTGCTCTCCTGCTCAAAATTGTCACCAGACTGCTTCATGGATACATCTAAAATCTGAAGAGGCAGTTCTACTCTCAGTTCAATAAATTAATGAGTGTATTCACCCAGCCGCTTCTTTGAACTACCCTCTTTCTCAGATGGGCAGAAACTATCAGAGATTTTTGTCTCAGGCATACCAGGTTTCCATCATGAAACCATATCATGCTGCCCTTCCCTGTCAAGTTAAAATGAGGTATCCACTTCTTACTACTAGACAGAAGAGACAGAAACTGAATTGAGGCTGGCTAACACAAACATTACAAGGAGTGTAGGCTCATTCGCATAACGTTTCTCCTGCTGCTGTCTGCATCTGTTTTGTTCTTGTTCACACTTGCAGGCTGTACAGGGAAATTCACAACCACAATGGCCCTTGCAGTATTTTTGGCAAGTCTAAGATGAAGGGGTTGCTTTTCAAACCAAGTGGGAGGTGCATGAGTTTGCTTTTGCAGCCTGCTTGGCAAAAAGCTAAGCAGATGGGCACTTTGAGCAATGCCAAGTGTGTAATTCATACTTCCACCTAGCAGAAATCACACTCATAGAACCATAAAGTGAAAGCCACTGTATTGGGCAGGTTGGACTCAAGGGAGGAGAAAAGGCCAGATGCTGGCCTGGACCCTAGTTGAAGGAGATCAAAATCTGATCATCTCATCCTAGCCTATTGATGATTCAGCCATCTGCAGGCTCCCTTGTGTACAAAATATGGATTAGCAAATGTGTTGATATTGCAAAGAATCAAAACAATAGATTTGCATGTCACACTTGCAAACCTCAAACATCACTCTCTGAAATGTACTTCTGCAGTATGCAGATGATTTGAGAGGACTGTACTTATTTACCACATGTATGTTGTTATAGTTCACACTTATAATTTTTACTTTACAGACACACACACACAGGCATTGAGTTCAGAGTGAGATAATGGTTTGAGTGTTGGACTATGACTCTGTAGACAAGTGTTCAAATCCCCATGGACATGGAAACTCACTTGAGCAAGTCACATTATCTCAGGCTCAGAGGAAGACAAAATGAGCCTCCTCTGAATAAATCTTGCTAAGAAAATCCTGTGATAGGTTAACACACAAGAGCAACAAAAGTGAAGTGCCATTTCTTTCACGTATATTGGACAAAAGGGAGCATTTCTGGATTCATAGACTTAAGACCCTAACATCACATGACCTCAATGTAGAGGATAATTCCATCCTCCATTAAAGAATGCTGTGTTCCAAATTGTCACCTTGTTTGCAACCTTTAGGTCCAAAACACTCTGCATAAATAATCTAGTTTGAGATCACTTTAACTGCCCTGGCTCAATGATAGGGAATTCTGAGAACTGTAGTTTTTGTGAGACATTTAGCCATCTCTGTCACAGAGCTCTGGTGCCACAATAAACAATTCCCAGGATTCCTTAGCACTGAGCCAAGGCAGTTAAAGTGGTCTCAAACTGGATTATTTCTGTAGTCTGTTTTGGACCTTAGTTTCATCTAGCAACTGAAGAAGATCAAAGCTGAAATGTTTTGCTCATTTTATATTTTTCAGTTCTGTTTGTCAATTCGCCCCTTCTCCCACATCACACACACACACACACATGAGAGAGAGAGAGAGAGAAAGAGAGAGAGATTAACCTACATAAGGAAGTAATTAATTATATCCTTCTGGGATGCAAAACAGACTTGTAAGAATGGCTCTTTATATGTTTTCCTATCATCTCTCTTCCTTCCCCCCCCCCCTTGTTGAAAACCACTATGTACTTGATGAATAATTTGTCTAATAAGAAATGCATAAAAGAGTAGTGGCATTTTAATTACATACTTATTTCCATCTTCCATTTAAGGAGCTCAAAGTGGCATTCAGGATTCCCTCCCTATCTGGACCACACAACAACTCTGTTAAGTAGATTATGGTGACTATCCCAAGGTTATTCAGTTTTCTTACAGATGGGTAGAAGCTATGAAGACAACACTTCCCAATCTGTTGATCTCAGTAACTCAAGTATGAAGAACCTTTGCAGAAGGTCAAGAGTCATATTGTCTTCTGACCAGTCTGCCATGGGGTCACCTGCTAGTGATGGGGAGGGCCCAAGCCACCTGTGGAAACAGCAAGTCCTCTCTACCTTTATGAAAGAGGATTTAGCAGTAGCACTGGCTCCATCATTCCCAACTCCCTGGCCTCTGAAGGAAAGGAGACCAGCTGTCTCTGCAGAGAGGTGTGGTGAGAAGGTCAATGAATGAACATTAAGGAACTCTGGAAGGGAGTGTAGAAACTGCAAGACAGAAGAGGGACTGCAAGAGTCTCCTTTACAGGAAGATGTGGGCTGTGAAAAACTTCAAGAAAAAGAGTGAGTACCCAGTGGACTAAGGTTTGTCTTCACTGCCTGTCTGGGGAGGCCTTTCGGGAGAGTTGGGACTCAGAGACAAAGTGGGAGTGGGCTGAAGAAAAGCCCAGCAACTAATGAGAAGAAAGTGCAAAGGAGGCAAGTTACTAGTGGACTGAATCACCCTTAATGAAGATGCATGTTTAGGGTTGAATTGCTGAATATTTTGCTGGCTTCTTGAGACTCTAGCAACCCCTAACTAGAGGTGTCATTAGGAGGGTTCAGAGGGTGTGGACCACACCAGGTGACACCTCAGAGTGGGACAGTCACTCACTATCCATCCCATGACCTCACCCCAGCCCCCTCCCTCTGCCAGACAGATTACTTCTGTTGTCCATTGGCAGTGGAGTGCTGCTGCTGCCTGGCAGCCCCTTCCAAGTGTTGGATGGTGGCAGCATCCCACTCCTAACAGCAGCCACAGATGGGAAGGGCTGCCTTTAAGGCCAGGGAGACTGCTGGCTAGGTAAAAAAAGAAGAAGAAGTTGCCGCCCTTTTCTGCTTGGCCAGCACACACACACCCCATATCTGGAAAGGGTTCCAGGTAGCAGCAGCACCTCAGCCCTGACTTGGCGGGGGGGGGGGGGGGACTGGAGAGTGTGCCAGGCAGCCTGGGGGTGAAAGCAAGAGTTCCTACAATGGGGTGACATCAACTCTAGTGATGCCACTGCCCTCCCCCATCCCAGCTTAGGATCATCATCCAGCAACCACTTAATGGAGCCTTGCCAAGGCCTATATTCAGAAGATATTTACTAGGACCTGTGCTACAGTCCATTTACTTTGCCGATGACTTTGTTTAACTTAAATAAAGTCCTTTCTTCCTACTTGAGAGACTGGGTGGGCTTGAAAGATCATGCAGGCCGGGATATCTGATGTACCTCTTCCCATTGAAGATGGACCCTGTGACAGCCTTCTTTTCCCTGACACCCTCTTATCTCCCCATTATTGTCTTGCTTCCTTTTACTTTCACTGTGTAACTGGAAAAATTGATATTGTCAGGCTATTGTCTGGACTAATTGCATACAGCTTGTATCAATAACTTGCGGACCAAAAACAGGGAGGAGCAGGTACAAATTATGTGGGTTCAGGGCCCAACAATATTTGCATCCAAACTCTTTCTTGAAATTTCCTGGGTTTGTGTCATGCTCTGAACGTTCTGTATTATTTTTCAGGAATTAAAGTGCTAACATGTTTATTAATATTACACTAGTTCAACGTTAGGATCATTTTGGGTTTTTATGGAAATAATGTTCTTTTCCTCACTTCATCTCTGATGAAACAGTGTTCTGGAAACAATAGCTGTGCTTAGTGGCAGCAGCCATCTTTGCTAGTTCCCCCCTCAGACAGTCAAGATAAGAGAAATTCCATTTCAGAAAATAGTGAGTTAATTTACACTGACCCTGGAGGCAGGAATGGAAAGGCCTTGATAATTCCAGGAAGTCCTAGGAAATACTTCAAAATGAAGCAAAAGATCATGTGAATCTCCAAAAATAAAATTAGTTTGTACAGGAAGAAAATGTGAGATTTTCTTGTCTGGAGGGGCATATATATATATATATATATATATATATATATATATATACACACACACACACACACACACACACACACACACACACACACATTTGTCCTACAACTGACAAATATCAGGAGCCGATTCTTTCAGCTTGTCTTCCATAGTTTGGAAGTTTGTGCTAAATTAATATAGGTTTGTGCTAAATCAATATAAATCCACTTGTTTGATATTTGCTGGCCTACAATGTATCATACAATATTCTTGGAAATGATGGGACATGTCGTGTGTTAATTAGTAAAACTATTGACCTCATTTCTTTGCAGTCAATAAGCAAATGGGAAGAGAGCTGAGGCTGTGCCAGGCAGATCAAAAGTCAGTCTCTTGAGAACATCTGGAGTGAGAGAAGGAGGGGAGGTCACATGGTAAAGAACATTTTGCTTTGGCTACAATTGAGAAGGTAGCCTGCCTAAGATCTAAATTGTATATGCATTAACTATGCTTTGCTGATGCTTGCTGTTTTGTTCTGACAAGAAACATCTATGGCAAGGGTAGGCAACTTTTACCTACCTCGGGCTGGTCTGCTGTTCCGGAGCTCTTCCGCGGGCCAAAGGGGGGGGGGGGGGAATGGCACTGCGCGTGATGCTCACTCGCGCATGCGCAGTACGCCGGAAGTACTGTGCATGCGCGTGCACGCTCACGTGTGCATGCATAGTACTTCTGGCATACTGCACATGTGCAACTGAGTCATGGTCACCATTTTGTTTTCCAAAATGGCAGCCACAACTCGTTTGCGCATGCGCAGTACTCCGGCGCATGCGCAACCGAGTTGTGGCCACCATTTTATCTTCCAAAATGGTGGCCGCAACTTGTTTGCGCATGCGCAATACTCCAGTGCATGCACGAACGAGTCGTGGCTGCCATTTTGTTTTCCAAAATGGCAGCGCGGCGCATGCGAGGGGTGGCGCGTGCGAGGGGTGGCGCGTGCGGCGGCCACAGGGGCCATGGCAGGGCTGGAGCCGGTCCAAAGGCCTCGCGGGGGCAGGGCCGGCCTGCGGGCCATAGGTTGCCAGCCCCTGATCTATGGAGAACATCTGTAGTTGCTGAATCAAGGTTTTATGTATTTTCACTACTAAGTCTAGATTTCTGAAGTAAGGCAAGTGGCCTGTCTTCAGAAGCACAGGGGGAAAAAATACAATCATGGAATCATAGAGCTGGAAGAGACCTCAAGGGCCATCAAGATCAACCTCATGCCATGCAGGCACACGTAATGAAAGTACTCCTGACAGATGTTCATCCAGCCTCTGTTTAAAAAACCTCCAAAGAAGGAGACTCCACCACACTCTAAGGAAGTGTGTTGTACTGTTGAACAGGTCTTACTATCAGGAAGTTGAATCTCTTTTCCTTTTCTTTGAATCCATTGCTCTGTGTCTTGGTCTCTGGAGCTGCAGAAAACAAGCTTGCTCTATCTTCAGTATGTCATCCCATGAAATATTTACACCAGGCTATCATATCACCCTTTAACCTTCTCTTCTCCAGGCTAAACATACCCATCTCCCAAAGTCACTCCTCATAGGGCATGGTTTCCAGAACTTTCACCATCTTGGTCAGCCTCTCTGGACACACTCCAGCTTGTCTACATTCTTTTTGAATTGCAGTGCCCAGAACTGGACCCAGTTTTCCAGGTGAGGCCTAACCAAAGCAAAATAAAGTGATACTTCCCTCGATCTAGACACTATGCAGTACTTCTATTGATGCAGCCTAGAATTGCATTGACTTTTCTAGCTGCTGCATCACACTGTTCTCCTGCCTCCAGCTGAACCAGGCTCCAGGCATTTCCAGGTGGCTCTGAGATCCAGCAACTCTCGATATGGAATATAGATAAGTTATGACTCCAAATATTGTTGAATCCTGAAGCATTCTAGAACTTCTAAACTCCTTGTGCTTGATTGCCACTCACCTTTATGAGAGCTATGTAACCATATGCAGTGCAAGTAAATTGCCTTATACAGACTTTCCTGTTTAACATGCAAAGGCCAGGGACCCTTCTAGTATGCAGTGATATTTAGGCACAGGGCTTGCCTATGTACTCATGTCCCTATCCCTAGTTTTAGCCCTGCAGACAATCAGGTAAATGTGTGCATAAAGCTTTTCATATTTCAGCTTTTCTACTTAAAATACCAATTGTCAAACAAAGTGCTGATTAAAGTCCTAGGATGCCAGTTCTCAGCTTATAAAACAAATGTAAGATTTATCAGAGACACAAAATATTTTTTTTTCAAAATGTCCTATAGGTTTACTTTTTGGCTTTGAATTGGATAATAAAGTCAGAGGAACATTGAGAAATGTAGTGCACTTGTGCCTGAATTAGGACACTTTTCTTTGCAAGACTTCTGGAGAGATCATTTTTACCTTAAAAAGAGATTGTGTATTGTTATGGGGTTGTTGTTGTTTTGTTTTTGTTTTTTGCATTAATGGGCTTCTATTGAGTTTGCAAGGCATTAATACTCAAGTAAAGAAATGTTTCATGCAAACATCAGTCATCTAATGTTTTTACAGCACTCACATCTACACATATCTTGCACATAAAGGGAAAACCTTTTAAAATAAATATCTGATGGGGAAAGATACTATTAAATTGAGTTTTACAAAGACTAAATGAATGTACTGGTTATATAGTAATATATCTATGTTGTTAAGTCAATAAACATTTCATAAACAATAACAATATTGAACGGGGAGAGAATAGGCTATTAAAATGTCTTTGCTTCCATGTTATTTTGTATATATCTGAAAGATTCCTCTTGTACAACTGTTGCAATTCTGTTACCAGGCAAATTAAACTGAGTATGTATTACACTTATAGGGAAGTCAATGAGGCCTTTTCATGAAATAATGCATATTGTTTACAGAATGTCTAACTTCAGCCAAGGACATCTGGGTTCAAATCTTCACTCACCATTAGAGCATACAATAGGGATGTAAAGAATTCTCACCACTATTCATTAAATGTACAAGATATTGGTTTTTGTGAGGGTTTGGGGACTGTGAGGCCGTGTTCTAGAAGAATGTATTCCTGACGTTTCACCTGCATCTGTGGCTGGCATCTTCAAAGATCTTCTCTGAAGATGTCAGCCACGGATGCAGGTGAAACATCAGGAATATATTCATTGAGAACATGGCCTCACAACCCAAAAAACCCACAAAAAACCTGTGGATGCTGGCCATGAAAGCCTTCAACTTCACTACAAGATATTGGCTACTTGATGCTTCCATAAACTCATTCACTAGCTGTAAAACTTGCAGCTTTTCAACAAAGGAGTAAGAATATATTGTTTCATCATTTGCAAAAGAAATGAAGGGATAAGACCTTTGAAATGATAATTTGATGGGCAGGTTACGTATTTTATGACAGCAACCATTCAAACTGGGTATTGCTAGAGGGTCTTACCAGAGGCTTACTACTTGGCTAATTCCTGTTGCTTTTTCATTATGATGGCTCTTCTGCTTTCCAAGGGGAAAATTCTATGTTTTGTTGCATTTAAAGAAATCCTTTTTGAATTAAAGCTACAATTTATTTATTTAATATCTCTCCTTCTCCCACTGTAGGGACTCAAGGTGGTGATAAACCTATGTGTGCTGTGCTGTGTTCCTTAAAGTCATTTACAACTCATAGTGACCCTATCATAGGGTTTTCTTAGCAAGATTTGCTCAAAGGAATTTTGCCTTTGCTTTCTCCTTAGGTCGAAAGTGTGTTGTCTGCCTTCAAGTCATTTCTGACTTACTGCCATGCCATGGGAGTTTCTTAGCAAGATTGGTTCTGAACATCAGGGGAGGTTCCCATTGCCTTCTCCTGAGGTTGAGAGAGTGTGACTTGCCCAAGGTCACTCAGTGGCTTTACAAGGCTGAGCTGGGATTCAAACCCTGGTCTCCAGAGTGCACATCTCCATAGATGTGCTTAGCATGAGCCAATTCCTCTTATAATGACCTAAACTATAAGTTTATAACTGCCTTGATTTACTACAACTCTCATCAATGTAATTGAGTTTAGACATTCCCTCATCCTCACACTGCCTAAGGGTTCATTTTTGGTTTGGACATTCAGCTTGGAAAAGTCTGCGATGGAAAGACACAATTGTTATTCTGATTGCTTTTTGCTTTGAAAGAGATGGGGGGGAGGAAATTTACATCAAAGGAAGCTGTTTAACGCAAATAGAATTACCACCCACACATGTAACATACACATTTCTTGCTTTTCAGGAGAGAGACAGTTAAAAAAGAAATCTCAATTGGTTCTAAAGGAATGAAAGTACACTACATTACACTACATACCAACCAGAGATGGACATAGTCACTCAGTGGATATTACAAAAAATAAGACATACTCCTTTGCTTTTAAAATAGCTTAGACATCAACAAGACTGGCATGACAATGATACAGTGTTTGAAGAAACAGCAATTACCTACAGTGGAGGAGTGGGAAACAAATGTATGGCAGTGCATTTTAATATATACAGTCAGTTAGTATAAGAAATTTAGGAAATGATTTTTTTAGAAAAAAGGCTTGAGAAAGTTCATATAGCTTTATGCAACACTGGAGTAGAATTACTGGGTTTTGTTTGTTTGTTTGTTTCTGATTTTAAAGAAGTACTAATTATGACACTGGCCTCAACCCAACCACTGCTCCCAACTAAAGTATGCATATTCAATTATTAATTTAACACTTATGTAAATCCCACTGATGCAATGGTTCTATGCTAGCTGAGGGCTAACACTTGGATTTAAGCCGGTGTTAAGAGGACAATATTAAACGTAATTTGAAAACTACAGAAAAGATGAAGGAACTGGTCTGGATCCTCATATTATTAGTCTGAACTAGAGTAGATCCTTTCAGTTAATGAGATTCATCCATGTATTAACTCACCCGTCAATGACTGACCAAATGGGTCTACCTGAAACAAAGCAATAGGGATCAAGCCTATGTTTCCCTTTGTGATCCAAAAATACTAAAGCCAGAATTCTATAGTCCCTGGAACTGAATGCAGACCTCCCTTTCCAAGAGCATAGGGAGAAGTATGTCTCAGAGGGTGAGGTCTAACCCTGGATGGCCGCCCATGTCCCAGTAGAAAGTTCCACAGCCTTTCTTTCCCAGCTTCGGTGCTTCAGTGTCAAAGTGGTAAAGGAAGGGTGTATCAGTGGATGGTCCCTGGACATGCCAAGAGAAGTTTTGATATGCAGGATTCAAAGGGCTACCAGTCCCTAGTCATGCCTCCAATATGGGTGTCAGTGGTGATTGTGCCAGAGTCATTATTAGAAAAAGTAGTAAATCCTAAACTCAGGGATAGTGTCATATAGTCAGTTTTCTGAGTCGTGCCAACCTGACTTCATTGTACCTGGATGGAACATTGCAGCTCTTAGGTTGTTGAAGAAATGGTAAACTTTTCACCCAGCTTCTAAACTAGATTCCATTCATTCTACAGAATTTAGTTTAGTATTCCACTTTAACTGCTATGGTTCCATCCTCTGAGTCATATGTTTGTAGTTTGGTGGGCTCTGACTGAGAACTCTAAATGCCAACTACTTAAACTGCAAATCCTATGATGCCATAGGATGAAACATTGGCAGTAAAAGTAAAATAATAGTGCTATAATTCTGTAATATGAAGGGGCTTCTGGTCTCTCCTCTCAGACTTCCATGACTGATCTACTAGGTGTGATCTTGCTAAACATCTTATTTTTTTATGACCAAGCTTGGTCTATCCCAGTTTTGTGTATTTTTTGTCCTCCACCCTCTGAATTCCGGAAGTATTCTGTGAGCATTTTTTCTAAAAGTCTACATTTTTGTGCAAACTTTTTTTCCAAATGGATGCATGCACTCATTGACACATTTTAGAAATGTGCATTTTTCTTTTTAAAGGTTTGCTGAATCTCTTTTTTCCCCTCATTTCTTAGAATGCATTGGCAACCTCGGGAGGAGGAAGGGGCGCCACTCGTGCGGCTGCCCCTCCTCTTCCCTGCCTCGGAGACGACCCTATTAGTCGTCTGCCGAGGCCCTTAATCTAATCACCCTGAGGTCCCAGTGGGTCTTTAGGGTTCTGCGATGTTCAGGCCTCCTTTGGTGGTTTTTCAGCTTTTTTATGGGTTTGTTCCCATTCTAAATGGTAAGAAGGATCTCCTAAGGCTTAAGTCTCTTTTACACTACACAGTTATAGCACTATAACTCCACTTTAATTGCCATTCCTATGGAATCCTGGAAGTCGTATAGTGAGGCGTGGGAACTCTCTGATAGTAAATTGAAACAGACTTTAGCTACTGGTGTTAAGATCCTTAAGGTTAAAAAGTGAGAGGGTATTTTTGGCCCCACCACTGGAATCTGGCCCCAAGAAGTTTTCTGAAAATGAATTTGGTCCTGAAAAACCCTTTCTGCTTCACAGACATGATTCTTTACCACTTGCTTCTTACAGCGAATTAAGTAAGCAAACACACAAGGCCTTCAGAGTACAAGGAATTTTGGTTCAAACCCAGATTTCCTAATCATGCCTAATTTGACTCCTTCTTCCTTCCATAGGGGGATTGTGGGGTGTTACATTCCTTTTAGTAGAGTTTAACAAACACTCTGTCTGTCTCTCCCTGTTTTCCCCTGATATGCAGCTCAGAAATTAATAGCCTGAGGAGAATTTGCTTTAACAGTATTATGTGTATGCGTTCGTCCTGGCCTCTCTCACAGCTGGAATCCCATAATGCCATTCAGTTGTGCCACTTACAGGTTTAGGACGTGGACCTCCAAGCAGGCGGTATATTCTTCCCAAATCTGAAGCAAGGATAAGCTCATTAGAGACAATCCTATTTGCTGAATATCCATCTTTGCAGGCCCTGGGAGTCAAATCCCACAGTAAGAACAGAGGCGGAGGTCTAGAAGGGAAATCTTCTTAGAACACAGAAAAGGTACATCCAAGCAAAACTTGCCTGACCTGTCTTTGAGGCTTTAGTTAAAAAACTATTTCTCCTTCTATATCAGCTAAATGCAAAAAATTTATAGACATTCTGTTTGAAGCTTGCAGAGTGTAAAGTTCTCCCAGAATATTTACAAAGGGTGCCAGAAAGGCAAGGTAAATGCAACCAGCTTCAGCTGGGTCTGAGAGAGTTCACTGAATACATCTGTGGCCAGACAGTGACCATCTGGGACATGGGCAGAACTGTACCACTGCTCTGGACAGTAGCTGTTGCACCACCTGGCAAATGGTTGTTTCCACACTCCCAGTGAATCAAATGAAGGCACAAATGAATCACACTGAAGGCACTGATGAATAGTTAAGCATCACCCATGAATATGTAGCTGTGTGTGTAACAGAACGACATGTCTCATTAGAAAAGATGGCAATGCTTGGTAAAAAAGGAAGGCAGTAAGAAAAGAGGAAGAGCATATTATACGGGGAGTCAATAGAGCTGGTGCAATGTAGTGGTCATGGTCTTCTCCACCCTTGAAACAGCTGCACCTCTTGAATTTGACCTGCACAGCCAGCTGAAACTTTCATTTGACTTTTTATTTCAGAGAAAGAGGGGGAAACTCTATTTTGATTCATTTTCTTTCAAGCAGCATGACCAACAAGGGAGATAATAATGTACCACTCTGTCAGAGAGATACTCCAGCTTCAGTATGTTTGAGGGTAGATCCAAATGATCCTTCCATGTAATAGTCTAGCAAGTTATAAGTTTTATCACAGTCTAGCCTACTTCTCTTGAAGGGCACTTTGCATGATAAGAAAGTTGTAGCTATGATTCAAAGTTATCTTGATGAACCAGAGGAAGCTGAAAGTGAGGAAGAAAAACCAAACAAGGATGAATGTGAACTGTTACATCAAGAGCAAACAAATGCACATTGGTTTAACTGCAGATAGCTGGTAGGCAGCAGCTCTGCAGAATATATAAATAACTCCCCAGTCTTGTTAAACCACAATGGAATGATTTAAATAGATGGGTGTCCCAATGACCTGAGTGGGGTGGAAAACATTTCAATTCAAAATTGACTGGATCTTGAATAGGTGATTCAATTAGTAGCTTTTTTTAAACAGGTGCTATGATTCATGAACCATTAGTGGGATGATATACCATCAGCCCTCTTTATCCATGGATTTTTTTATCCATGGATTCAAGCATCCAAAACTTTAAAATATTCAAAAATATAAATTCCAAATAGCCAAGCTTGATTTTTGCCATTTTATATAAGGGACACTATTTTGCTATGCCATTGTATTTAATAGGACTTGAGCATCAACAGATTTTGTTATCCACAGGGGTCCAGGAACCAAAGCCCAGTGGAAAACAAGGACCCACTGTAGCACAAAAAGATAATGCTATTTCAGAAGAAAGTAAACAGTAAGAAACTAAACAGAGAACTGAACTACTAGTTCAGAGTAATGATGCAGTAGACCTGCTTTGAGATGGTTGCTGCTTTAAACTGCAACAGGTAGAAAGTGCATCTTTTAAACACATCTTTCATCATATATTGATTGAACTTAAATGCTGACGAAAGGTATTTGGGACTACACTTGGCCTGTTTTACCTAAATAGCACCAATTTTTTTTCCAAATGCAACAGAAGAGGCTTCTTGAGAAATCCAGTGTTCTCTGTCTAATAACAGGCAGTATGGTGTAGTGGTTTGAGCACTGGACTATGACTCTGAAAAAAAAGGTTTTCTCTTGACATGAATTTCTGTAGGGGGTGGTGCTCATCTCTGTTACTAGGCATAAGAGCCAGCGTTATCCGAAGACAACTCTGGTGGTCATGTGTTCCATGAATGCATGGAACACTGTTACCTTCCCACCAAAGTGGTAGCTGTTTATTTGCATTTACGTGCTTTCGAACTGCTAGGCTGGCAGAAGCTGGGCCTAGTGATGGGAGCTCACCCCATCAGATGGTGCCTGGGCCTCAAACTGCTAACCTTCCAATCTTATGATTGTCAGAATTGGCATCTTAACCACTAAGCCACTGTGTCCCCTATCTAGAAACCAGGATTCAAATTCCAGCTCTGCCATGTAAACCCACTCAACCACAGCCTCAGCCTCTCTCCCTCAGAGGACGGCAATGGCAAACCCCTTCTTAAGAAATTTGCCATGAAAAACCATAATAAACTCCCCTTAGGATCACCATAAGTTGGAAATGACTTGAAGGCACACAACAAGAAGCCTCACAAAGGACAGAGACAGCCTGGATCTCAAAGGAAGTATATTTTTGTGTTGCTAATGGAGTTTAAATTTTATTTCCTGTACTTTAAGGCACTTTGTTTCCCATAGCCAAAAGGGAGAAATGGCTACTACCTACATGGATGTCCCTCCATACCATCTTAACTAAAAACAGCAACAACATTGTGACAAAATGTAAGCCTGTGACTCTAACATTGTCACATTTTTATTTCTCCTGTATGATTTCTAACTCCTTTGCTTGATGAAGAAGCCAGTGAAGCTTTGAAAGCTCGCATCTTGTATTTTGTTCATTTGGGCTGTTTTAAGAGCTTCACATTAGGATGAGGTCAGTCTATGCACCACACATAGCTCTGCCACAGTTCTGCACCTCCACCACTGGCTACCTGTAGTTGCCTCTCTCTGCTTCATGGTATGATGGATAAATGAAAAATGTGGATAAATAGGGCAAAAGACAGATGTAATCCCATTTGGTTTTATTTGATCAGGTTATTCATTTGGATTTTGCAACATGTAAACCAGCAGCTTTGCCAGTCCCTTCCCTCTGGCCAAGACCTGGATGGGTTTTATTTATAAGACAACCTCTCACCCAATGCACATCCCACTGTCAAACTCAGGACTATTCTTCCCTGCTGTTTCTTTGGCATTTCTGAATGAGATTTCCTTCATGAACAAGTTCTTTTGGAAGTCAGGTTGGAAAGATAAGCAGGTGAGAAAGCACAGAGTTTTGTTTAATGCAAGTTTGAGGGAAGCAGAACAGAAATGGCATAAGGGGGAAGAGAAGACTTATGCAGTTCTGTGGAACATTATGGGGACATTATCAACTCCTATTTGTAAGCTTCCCCCTACCCTGTTTATTTTCATATATCCATTTCTTCTTGCTTCTAAACTTCAGTAAGCATGACCATGAGCAAGCATGAGCTGGGGCCCAAAATTAATATTTTCAAGCTCCTCCCAGTATTTTCATCTTTGTGTCTTTTTAAAAATATATATATATCTTGCTGCTCCCCCGCACCAAAAAAAACATTATGGTTTCTCACCCCACTACCACTATCACAACAGGAGGAAGATGCTAGAAAGTAGTGAACACATGCAGTGAAGGCAATCCAAGAAATGGGACAGCTGGGTCCCAAATGGGACTTATCATTTATCAGGTTCAGTGTCCTCCCAGAAGTGCTGTGGTTTGGGGAAGGGATTGATTTTTGTGCTAGGTGGCATTTTTTAGAGTAGAATACAATCCTCATATATGTAGGATTGGCATCCATGGTTTTTCTTACCCACATCTGGAAAAAAAAAGTTCTCTCTAGGCATTTTCTAGATCCTCCAGCACAATTCTATAGTATGTTTCCAGTGGAGGTTGACCATAGAGTCATACTGAGGGAGCTAGAAATGTCTAGAGAGATGTTTTCTCTAGGAATCTCCAAGTCTTCCAGCATGACATTATAATCATTCATTTCAATAGGGTTTGCTATTATCCATAGTTTCCCACTTCTGCAGCAAGTTTGGGAACTTGTCTGCCAGATATACAAGGTCTGTACTGTGTATGTGCTACCTCAAATATTAGATTCCTCACTGAAAGCAGGGGTTCCTGACCATTGGAACACCCAAAGAAGACAAATGTAGATGAGGTGAAATTTTTATTATTATGATTTTTATCTGCGCAAAATTTGTCTGTGGTCAACCATACGTGTCTGTAAAACAGGATTTTCTGATTAGGAAACTTGTTTATGAGTAGAGAAGAGGGAGTTTCTGCGAAGGGAACTTGATTCTTTCACAATAAAATGCTTCCCTTTTTATATGAATGAATGATGTGTGTATGTGTGCGCACATAGAGAGTAAGTCCTGGACTTTGAATACTTTCAATACTCCGCAAAATCTACACAATTTTCAAAGATTCTCTCATAGCATGAAGAAAATTTCATGAATTTTATAGCTCATGCTATGAAGAACAAATAATTACAAAGACTATACAATATTTGGGAGATGGTATTAGAGAGAGAAATTCTGCTTCAGATTTGCTCTGAACCCACCCCTAAACACATACTTTGCATTTTTATAACTGAAGCTTTACAGTTGTAGTCACTACATTTGTAAAAATGGATTGTGATCTACAAATGTTCATGCAAAAGTAAATCTAATAGTCTTACTAGTGCCACAAGATTCCCGGAAGTTTTTCTGTAATTGACTAACATGGTTTTCCATTTGAAATAAAGTTGCCTGCAGAAGACTCAGTGAAATGCCCGATATCTCAGTGAACCTGTGTAACATTTGGACTTTCTGGAAGCAAGAATGACATATTTCTATTTGAACTGAGGAGGGCTATGTGCATTGATGTCACTAGTGGAATGCGGGAGAGAGCTGCACTGGGTGATACCTTCAAGGGTGATACCCAGTCATGTCCTATGCCAGCTGTGACTGCTAGTGAGGGTGGGGTACTGGTGCCACCCAGCAGCCCCTTCTAGGTCTGGCAGAACAGCTGACTGGCTGGAAAAGAGAGGTGCTGGCAGTGGTAGTAGAAGTGATGCCATGGACTCCTCCCCTTCCTGCTTCCATCACTCCTTTTCCACTTGGAAAAAAGTGGGATACAAATAAGGAGAAGGAGAAGAAATAGTAGTAGCAGTAATTGCAGTAGTAATAATAGTAGTCTGACCAGGGTGACCAGATGTCGTAACCACAAAAGAGGGCAGGCACTGCAAAATGTAGGGCATTCAAGAAAATGTAGGAAATTGCAAAATGAAAGCCAAAGACACTCATATAATTCATGCTTCTTAGTCATGCTGAAAATGGAGGACATTTTGGAATTCCTCCTGGACAGAAGCCTGAAATGTAGGATGTGTTCTGGAAAAGGAGGACATTGGTCACCATGTAGCAGTGGCACTATGGACTCCTCCCATTCCTGCTGCCATCACCCCTTTCCCACTGGTGGAAGCAGCAGCTTGCCACCACCACCCATTTGTGCTTCTTCACTGCCTTGGGCATTCTCAATCTTGGCTGAGAGAGCCCAAGGTGGCAGAGAAACACAAGACTGCAGCAGAAGCCAGTTGCAGCTGAAGATTGGGTGGTGGAAGTAGCTGCAGGCAGTAGTTTCCATGTTGTCTCAACATGAGTTACCATACTTGGTTGACACCCACCCTAGTGACAGCTGTGTCTATGGGTTTTGTTGTCTAACATACTATTCATGTATTTAACTCTATATGACAAAATCTTGTTTTATCCTGTGGGTCTAAACCAGGGGTCAAGAAGGCTATTTTTGAGGTTGCTTTTGCACCGACATTCTAAAGTATAGAACATTTGTTCAATTTAGATCTTTGCAAGTTTTATTCCAACTGAACTCTATAGAAACTAGATAGGTAGCTATTACACAGACATCTCCTACATTTCACTTTGAATCTTCTGAAATCATAAGAATGATTAATAAACATCTAACCACACCGTATTTCTGATATTTACCAGTGCATATGCATTTAGTGGTACAGTGCCTACAAGATTAGTAAAGAACTGAAAATGGCCATTTTAAAAAGCCCCCAGACCTTAGAACACAGACTTCATCAACACCTCTCAGCAATATTTTTGCATTTAACAAACCCAATAGTTTATGCCCAAGGAATGAATGCAACTTAATTATGTTTTTGCAGGATTTGTGTTATCCAAGGATGAGACAATAACAGAACTTTGGGCTATTAAGGAGCTTTCCATCCTGCATTTCCTTCTGCAAATTCGCATATAAAAATGACATAAAGCTCCTCAGTTGTGATGCAAATGGACCACGAAATAAAACATACAAGCTGCTCCTTTTTGAGTTTTCCATCAATGGGTAATGTGCTTAACATTTGCATATAGCTGTTGGCCTGCACTTCAGCTATTAAAGTGGTCTGGTGATGGAATCATTCAAACTTACATATATTCTTTCCAGTGCTCTGTGCATTGTCAGTGGCCTTTCTGCATGGAGCTCAAAGGAAGATGCTGATGACTAAAACAAGTCTGAATGAACTTCTGCACTGAATTAAGGGGGGGGGGGGGGACAGTGAAGACAATACAAAAGAAGATAACCCAACCTCACAAAGTTGCCAAACAAATTGTATTTATATTATATTTGCTCCCCTCCCCCAAGTCAGGAATGCTGAAGACATTGAAATTTCAAAGAGTAAATCCTAAGATCTAAGGAGAGTCCCTACATATGCTTTAAGGGGTAGGGCAAGGGGAGGTATGGGCCAGGTGGACTCCTGGAAAGTCAATGCAGCTATCCCAAGCATGTGCAGCAGGGTCAGCAATACTACATGTCTGAACCCACACATCTGATAGATGCTGTGAGGAGGGCACAATTTGATGACCTTCAAGAACAGAGGCCAGATTTAATTGGCTTGTCTTCTGGATGCCAGACTGTAGCTCATGAGGGAGAGGAACCAGAGATGTGCTATGGCCCTGTGGCTCCTTCACAAGTCCCTTTTTGATTTTCATCTTGAAACTACCATCAGTGTAGTGTGAGGTGTGCTGGTTGTTTTATGGCCAGGTAGGAATTTGCTCCCCTTTACATGTGTTTTATTGCCTTCTTTACACTGTTCCTGGGGGACACTGTCAACTTATTCAGGTGGTGTCTGTAAATAGGTTGTCACTGGCCAGTTACAGAGGGAAAAATATTAGAGTTTGGTGTACACCTTGATACCCTTTTGGTGAAGAGCTAGGCTCCAGACCTGCCTCCACCGTCTTGGGGGCCTGGAGGGGTGAGGAAAGAAACTCTCCTTGGAGCTGACCTGGGGGTTTGTTCTCTCCTATAAAATCTATAGACTTGAGAGAGTGTGCTCTCAGTTTGCTTACAGTAAATGACTGGCTGGGGAGCAACCTATGATATTGGATTGTTCTCAGGATCTGGTGTTGCACCCAAGGGTAGACTGAGGAGGTGGTCACAGGTTGACAATGGGCCTCAGCTGCACCCACATAAGGTTGCCCCCCCCCCAATCACTTATCCACAGGTTCAGTTCAGTAAATAGGTTCTTAGGTCAATAAAGTGGCCCTTGTTTAACCCAATGTTTGTATCTGGCCTCATTATTACATGGTTGCTCATCAAATAGTAATATGTCTGTGCACAAATACATACAATTCTTTTCAAGATGCTGTCCTTTCTCTGAGATTCCTATCTCTCACTCTGAAAACTGGAGAAGAAAAACAAGGTCTTGAGGTGCTAAGTGACCTCCTGAGATCTGGAAACTCTATTTTCAGAAACCCATGAAAGAAAACTAAAAATTAAACATGGAAGTCCTTAAAATGCCATACATATAAACAAGCATCCAACACAACCTAAGATATAGTGTTGCCAGGCTGAAAACTAGAGAGGGCTCCTATGCCTTTAACAGCTGTGTGGGAGAGTGAATTTCAACAGGTGTGGCTTGTCACCAATGACAAGCAGCACCTGCTGAAATTCCCTCTTCACAACCATTAAAGGTACAGTAGCCTTCTCCAGTTTTCAGTCTGGCAACTCTACCAAGATATAACTACTAAGAATTAGGGCCACAGCATTTAGTAGTACTTTATCCCAGATCAGTGCATGTATGTATTTGCCATCCTTCATTGGTTATAATTACAGGCATTGGTGGCTTCCATGTCAGTACACATGTGAATCTACTTTGGGAATGGGGTCTTACATCTTAGATAGTTCCATTCCACCACTGATATGGACACCTAAAGGGCAAATTTGCCTCTGCCCTTTTACATCTACATTTTGGGGTTTTTTAAAAGAATAATATTGAGATAATGTTTGGTCCACTCAGAGGTGTAAAACCAGTACACTGCTGTTATGAATATCACAAAGGTTACAACCAACCAACCATTCCTTGCTAAAGGAGGCCTTCCAAGGCTATGACATAAAACTCAAAGTATGCATGTATCCAAGGACTTCACTACTCTTGGAGATGAAGGACAAGTCAGACAGCCTTTGTTTCACAACTGAAGGGTGTTTGAGGGATTCACCAATGCTGAGTAATTTGTAGCCAACACCCCCACACACACACACACACACACATATTGCACTTCGAAGTGACCATCTTTTTAAACAGGGCTAGCTAGGACCAGCTTTCCCAGGAAATTTGTGAGTCAGTACAACATAGCAACACAAAAACCCATCACAGATCTTCTCATCCTCATCAAAACCTAAACAACTAAACAACAACAATAAAACAAAGGGGTGTTTCAACACACTGAGATGTTACACTGAGAAAATGAGAAACCAGACACAGGATTTTTAACACTTCAGGGTTTTGTTTTTTTCCTAAAAATTAGTTTCAACTTAAAAACATGCACCTTTTTGTGCAGAAAATGGGAGCCAAGATCCTGCTTTGTCATCATAACTACAACAGAGCTTTTCCTCATTCTACCTTTCCAGCCTGGCAGTGCCTCAGCCAAAATGTTTCTGAGATGCTGGAGGTTAGGGCACTATAAGAAATCATGTCTGTGGTGCTCCCCTGCTCATGGAATGCCTTGAGAACAAATGGCTGGACAGATTCCTTGGAGTCCTGACACAACTGCTTGCCCCAAGGCATCCCATGGATGAGAGTGCATTGCAGATGTGTTTTCCTAGCACTCCAATCCCAAACACCTCAGGAATCAGTCAATGCTCTGGCAGACTACTAAGGTAAATGTTGGGGGTTTCATTCATGACCATACATGTGAATCTCCAGCAGTTGCAATATTGTAAATCCAGCTTGCAATATTGTAATCCCTGACCAGGATGTGAGCTATGATTCTTTTGCCAGAAAACTTGTAGCAAAGCAAAGCAGCTTCATTTATATACTGCTTCATATCGCGCTATGGGATGTCTAAGCGGTTTACAACTGTGAGCTGATTGCCCCCCAACAAGCTGGGTACTCATTTTAGCGACCTCGGAAAGATGCAGGCCTGAGTCGAGCCTCAGCCCTGGCTGGTATTGAACTCACAACCTTGTGGTCTATGAGTGAGTGGCTATAGGTTGTACATGAAAAGCAAAATTCCTCCCTGGCTCTGAAGTTACCAGACATTGCCCATACTAAACAAAAGAGCAGATGGGTGGACCAAGCAACAGCAATGTTGACTCAGTTAAAAAGTTATTGGCTTGTATGCCCTACCTCTTTCATCCATGCCTCATGGTACACAAGCATCATGCTATAGCTGACCTCTCTTTTAGCAGGTAAGGCAAACAGTGACTTTCTTTAACTGCTGCTCTTAAGGTGATGCTGTACACATGCTGTACATGGTGAACTGCTGTTCTTAAGGTGATGCTGTACATGATGAACAACTGTTGCCCTGAGTTTCCTATTTCATCCCACCTATCCTGTCAGCCTTTCAATTGTCTTGCTTAGCTAAAACTTCTGGACTCTTTGGCTGCTATAGGCAGGCCAGACCCTACCATGAGGAAAAATGAGGTAGACACCTCAGGTAGCAAATTTTGGATGTCCTGAAAGAGAAGCAAATTGTGAGTTACTTCCTTTGTCATTATTGTATTTTTACTGCCAAGAAGAAGCAGGGACATCAGGGAGTTTTTCTGCCTCATCTGCCAAAATAATTTGGCTGGATTTAGGTCCTATGTATCTCAACTTGGCTGAGTGGGAGATGTCATTTGCTGCTCAGCTTCAGGTAAGAAAGTATCTTAAGCCAGTCCTGGAAATACAGATGGTATCAGCAGCATGCTTGTTCCCCCTGCAGACTAAAGATGGAATATTTCACTAATTTTGTTCTTAAAGGAAGCAGTGTAGCAATTTTCTTCCTACTGCCAGAAAGTCTTTGAAAACCATGCAGTTTTGAAGCTTATTTACAGTTCTGGACTTTTGTGGTTGTGTGCCTTAAAATCATTTCTGATTTATGGAAACCCCAAAATAAACATATAGGATTTTCTTGGCAAGAGATGTTCAAGTGGGGTGTTTTTGCCTCCCTCTGATGCTGAGAGAGTTTGACTTGCCTAAGGTCACCCACCAAGTGGGTTTCCACACCACAAGTGAAAATTTGAACCCCGGTTTACAGAGTCACGGTCCAATGCCCAAAGTACTATACCACTCTGGCTTTCAGTTTCAGGACTTTGTGCAAAACAGAAGTTTTGTTTTGTTTGTCTGTTTCATTAAAAAAAAATACTTGTTTATTTTCTGCATAGGAAACAGTATTAAAATGCTGTAGTTGGAGGATCACATCTGCACAAGATGGTCACCTTTTTGAACAGAAAATACGATTTTCTGCCAAAAAAAATCTTGATTCCTACATGAGGCATGCTGTCTCAGAAGCCCCACCCAACCTGGGAAACAGTCAGGAATTAAGGGAGCTGAAGTCCAACACATCTGGAGGACCAAAGATTGGGAACTACTGTGACTGGATAGTGTGAAAGGATTCTTAGGTTGCACTGTACACTCAGGGTAGAGTTAAGAATCCTTTCAGACTGATACTCTCCTCCAGAGTTTGGGAGAGCTAATCCCCCCCCCCCCATTAGAAGCAGTGCTCCAATTAAACATTAACTTTATGCCTCTGTTTCCTTTTGTTATTAGAGCAATGGGACAGGTTAGACAGCATTGGGCTTCCTGCATACCCATAACCACATTTTGTACTGTCCCTCTAGCTTTCTGTTTTTGCTCAGCCATAAATGGTAAAGCATGAGAATTGTTGATCAATGTAACTGGGCAACCAGCTTCTGCCCAGATATTTGTGGTTATATAGAGACTCAGGTATTTGTGGCTACAGAGAGACTCCTCACTCTCACTTCCTCTATTTTCGCTCTTCTAAACAAGATGGTGGTGAATCATTACCCAGTACAGGTTTTCTAACTGAAATTTTATCCTAGTTAGTTACAAGTTAAGAATCCAAAACGGATATTCAAAAGAAGTATGTAAAGTTTTCAGCCACTGAATGTGAATGCTGTTTGTTTGCCTTTTGTTTTCTGGGTGGGAAATTAGTTGCATTGAGTCCCAGTTTTGGGAAAAGG
Organism: Phrynosoma blainvillii; assembly: GCA_026167975.1. NCBI lineage: Eukaryota > Metazoa > Chordata > Lepidosauria > Squamata > Phrynosomatidae > Phrynosoma > Phrynosoma blainvillii. The sequence goes on from JANUYF010000002.1 coordinate 24,746,627, forward strand.
GCAGAACTTTAGTGTGTTTCTCTGCTAAGTGAGTTTGCTGCTTAACAGATCCAGTCTCCATCTTTCCATAAAAGTGGCTAATAACCAGGTAAACTATTCCTAAACCAACTCTTCTCTCTATAAACACTTTGAGGAATGAGTGACATCTTCATAGGTAGGAATGTGGAATGTGGTAAATGACAATAACATAAAATGAAAAAAATCACATTGAAACATGGTGAGGGTTTTGTTGGTGACCTCAGAGAGATTTTGTGTATATTTGAAATTTCATTTTATTCCTTTCTATTAATGCACAGGATTTAAAATGCTGTTTGCTGTTGTCTTTTTGAACAGATTAAAAAGCAGTAACATTGACTTAGTTGTTTGCATTTCTTTTGTCAATCCACATGTCCCATTGTGCTTGGTATGGGTATGCTTGGCTGCACAAAGGGAAACATTCTGCACAGAGCCATTTTGTTCTCATTCACTCTTATGCTGGAAGTGAGAGGAGGCCAAAGGATCTTGAGGCTGAGAAGATTTTTGACAAGCTGCCACACTTTCAGGCTGCTAGAACAGCTTGCCACCTGAATAAAATCCCACTAACTGTCAGTTCATTTCACATATAGGGATGGAAATTATTTATAAAACGGTCAAAAATTTAAGCATTGGGAAATCCTGGCAAGGAGAGCACTGGGATGGTCAGAATCTTTGCTGGCCAGGGCTTATTCTATACAAAATTTGCACATGGGTTTTTCACAGAAATCAGTATTTTCTGTGCAGGACAGAGAATTCCCTGTGCAGAAAATCTGTTTTCTGCTTTAAAAAAAAAAAAGTGCAAATTTTGCACAGAATAAATGCTGAACTGGGAATAGTTTTCTAAAACTACACAGTTTTTGAAGATTTTCTCAGAGCAACAAGCAAATTGCTAAAATTACTTCTTGCTTCCTTTGTGAACATCATTAGTGATAAATTACATCCCAGTTCACATTCCTATATTGCAAAGGAAGACACATGCATCGAGTTGCATTTTCTGGTGATAATGAGAGGGAAAAGACAGCAGAATCAGAACCTTTCACTTAGGAAGGTGTAACATTTTGTAAGTGCAGGGATTTTTAGGCTGCCTAAAATACTGAGGACGGCAGGCCAAGGTAGCTGTGCCATTTGAGAATTAATGAGTTCTATCTCTCTCTTTCCATATTGTTCACTCACTTAAGCAAAAGTAATCGCTGCGTCATGGCAATGTTCCCAAAGAACTTCCTCACACTTGCTTCAAGGTCTCGTTCAATGAAATGGAGACTCCTTATTATATGCTCCATTGTTTTTATAGCTCAAACTACAAATGACCATATAAAACACCTTGACTGCAGTGGCTGAGCATGATGCAGTCTTCTTCTCAGTTCTCCAATTCATGTCCTCTCTCAGCAGTTCCCAATGATGATAGCAATGCAAAAGACAGGCAGCAGCCATCATAATCCCTGTCTCTTCTTGCAACATCTAGATAATAGTGTTGGGTAAAGCTGGTATGCTCTGAGATAACAGGCAAAGTAAAGGCTCCCAAAAGAGGGAGAATCAGTATGTAGAGAGATCTTGTAGCATCTTTGAAACTAATTGAAAGAAGGAAGTTGGCAGCATGAGCTTTTGTAGACTTAAGTCTACTTCCTCAGATGCATTTGGTGGAATGGAAAGCCAGGGAAAGACCTATATATGCCATTTGGTGTGTGAGAATGTCAATTCAAATTCAAAATCCTTTGTGTATGGCAATGATGTGGCAAGCCCAGTTTTCGTCGGTTCCTGGCTTTCCACTCCACCAAATGTGTCTGAAGAAATAGACTTATGTTTATGAAAGCTCACACTGCTAACTTCTTTCTTTCAGTTAGTCTCAAAGATGCAAGAAAGACACCCCCCCCCCAATGCGTCGGGAGGGGCTCGCAGTTGCGCCAGCCATTTTAGAAGGCCAACGCTGTGATTGGTTGAGAGGGCTGTGCCTCTCAATCAATCAGGGGGATCTCGCAAGATCCCCCAGCAACCCACGTAATCTCGTGAGACATGAAAGTCTTGGGAGATTTCGGGTGCGATTTGGGAATTATATAATCCCCGCTGCCACATGGAGGCAGCCATTCTCAGGTTCGGCAGCTGAGAGAGAGGATAGGCTGCCGAGCGTGCTTGAAGACAGCAGGCGTCTTCGGGCCTGGCTACCTACCAGTGAGGCCAGTGCCAGGAGGAGGGTCCCTGATAGGGACCTTGGAGCACCCAGGGGGCTGGTTTTGTCTAGAGGAGATTTTCCTCTCCAGTTGGCAGACCACGGGAGGAGGTTTTTTTCCCTCGCTTGGGGCTGTTTAAGGCCATTTGGGGCCTAGTGATTTTGGGGCCGGTGCCAAGAAAAGGCCAGTGTTGAAAAACGTCCCTGTTTGGGACATTGGAGCACCCAGGGGGCTTGCTTTGATGGAGGAAATTTTTCCTCTCCATTTGGCAGCTCACGGGGGAGGTTCTTGCCCCTGCTTGGGGCTGTTACAGGCCATTGGGGCCTAGTGATTTTGGGACCTGTGCCAAAAAGGCCAGGGCCAAAAAAGGGGTCCCTGTTTGGGACATTGGAGCACCCGGGGGGGTTGCTTTGATGGAGGAGATTTTTCCTCTCCGGTTGGCAGCCCATGGGGGGATGTTCTTGCCCCTGCTTGGGGCTGTCACAGGCCATTGGGGCCTAGTGATTTTGAGGCCAGTGTTTAAGGCCATTGAAGCCCAGTGAGTGACCCATGGAGGGTTTATTGTCCCTGCTTGGGACCTTGTGGCTGCTTTTTTTGTCCCTGCTTGGGACTGGGTGAGGCCATTGGGACCTGTTTATTGTCCCTGCTTGGGACCTTCTGGGCAGTTTTCGGCCCTGCATGGGACTGGTTATTTTAAAAGGGCCTGTGACTTGTGGGTGGTTAGCTGTCCCTACTTGGGGCATCATAAACAGCTTTTGTCCCTGCTTGAGGCACTCTAGTTACTGGGTTTTAATTGAGATTTCGGGCGGGATTTGGGGATTATATAATCCCCGCTGCCACGTGGAGGCAGCCATTCTGAGCTTCAGAAGCTGAGAGACCCAACCCACCCACCTTCGGCTTGAATGTTGTTTATTACGCTCAGGCTTTGGCTGGTCGCCTTCGGGGGCCGGGAGGGAATTTTCCCATAGTTATTGTAACTTGGATTTTTCACCCTCCCTGAGGATACTGTAGTTCTGGTTTAGAATATGGCAGGGGTAGGCAACCTTTCCCCTTTAAGGGCCAAGGGACTTCAGCTCCCAGAATCCCAGGAGCTATTGGCCAACATGGGACTATTGGCCAACATGGCTGAGGCTTCTGGGAGCTGAAGTCCCTCGGCCCTTAAAGGGGAAAGGTTGCCTACCCCTGGAATATGGGATAATTGTTATGGTCATTAATTCATGCATATCTGTTGGTTGTATGTTCCTTGATCACTGATTTTGTCTTGGAACAGGGTCTTTTAGTTACTTATTATGCGATTACCTTGTTTCCGCCTGGGTGGGGCAGGGACCCCCCCCCCAGGGGATAATTGGATATCTGAATTTACAATATTTGGGCAGTTAAGAGGGATGAAGGGTTTACATCATCAGCTTAAAATTTTATTACATCATCAATCTTAGTGATGATGTCAAAACTTGGATGGGGGGATGATTTGTTTATATGTTTAGCAACTTGTGTGAGAACCTTCTTGACATATGCTTTGTGGTAGGCGTGATTTATCCCTGATGGCTTGCACACGTACACATGTGTCAAGAAGGAAATTATAATCAAGTTAAGAATTTCTGATGTAAATTTATTGTTTTAGACCCTGTACAGATGAATAAAGTTGTGGCCATTTTGTTATCCATAAAACGGCATTCGGACTTCTTTGTGGTGGTGCAAGATCTCTCTACATAATGATTCTACAGACTAAGATGGCTATATCTTTGAAAGAGGGGGAGTGTAGTTCATAAACTTTTAGACATGGGGGGAGGGATGGCAGAAGGGCAGAAGAGTAGTACTTTCATATTTCTAGATCCACAAGATCTACTGGATCAAAACAAATGTTCCTATAGTCCAGCTGGCTGTTTCCAACAGCCAGCTGGTTTCGAAAACCAAGTAGGCCAAATAATTTTGCTTTGCTGTAGACCACTGCTGCAGCAAGTAATGCTCTGTCTTCAAAGTTACACTATTTCTATATAAGGAAGTCTCATTAAGCTAACATTTCAGTCACATTGGTTCCATTAACCAACATTTCATTTCGCTAGTATGTCTTGTGAGAATAGGGAAGGGCCTCCTTGGTGGCTGTTCCAACAAACTATTTCACCTTTGTGTTCCCACTCTTAGGTACCGTATATCCAGACTAGAGATGATAATTCTCAATTTTTCAGATTTTGGAAAGATGTTGAGAACAATGAAACAACTTTTCATTCTGTACTTTCAGGATACACAGGAATTGTTATGAATAAATAAATTAATAAATTATTATTATTTCTTTGTAGCGATGGGAAATGTCCTAACTTTTTTTATCCAAGTTGCACAACATTGTTTGCTGGAACCTGTACAGCTTTCAACATGGAAAAAGGGAACAGTGCATATTTCACCATGGAAAGAATGCAAACTGGCAAAGCTCCACTCTGCCTGGGTGTTGGTTTTTTTCTCTTGCTACATAACCTTTAAGTTGTACAACATTCAAACTGAAAACTCAGTTGGCCCAAGTTCCTTTTCCTGCTATGTTACATAGGTTTGAACAATGTTCAGACTGGCAAAGATGGCAGCCATGATGTCAACCCCTTCACCACTTTTCTTTTTTAATAATAATAATGATGACGATGATGATGATGATGATCCTCATTTTTTTGAAAAAAAATCACATAAACATTAACCAAATCAGCAAATGCAGAAAACAAACAGAAAGTTACATATGGACTACACTTAGATTATTCATAAAAAGCATTCATAATAACAAAAAATCATGCACAACAACAGAAAAGACAAACTTAAAGCTTCCTTGACATATTTGGTCTGTTTTGTTACTTCTGTATATCATACAATTTATTTCATATCTCCACTTTATCCTACCACTTTCCCCAAGTACATAGTGAAAACTGTGAGTGGGGATTTTTTCCCCTCAGGAAGCCCATCAGTTTCCTGTGCATCATGAAAAGACAATGATCATGCATTTCTACAGCAAAGCTGTGCTATTTCTCAAACTCCTGTACAATTTTCAAAAACTGAAATTTATGTTGTGTCAGGACAAAAGAAAAAAAATCCCTGCTGCTAGAACTTTTAACATGCCAAATTTCTTCTGGGGTCAGGAACTACCCCAGTTGGGAAATTGATGATTCCCCCATTCCATCCCTGATCAAAGTTATAGCACTTTGAGGCCACTTTAGTGCTGTTATGCCATTGTATAGAATACAGGAGTAGCTTAGTATTTAGACTCCTCTGCCAAAGAGGGAGCCAGTATGGTGGTGTGGTTTGAGTGTTGGACTACGACTCTGGAGACCAGTGTTCTATTTCCAGGTTGGCTGGGTGACCTTGGACAGGTCACATGCTCTCAGCCTCAGGGGAAGGCAATGACAAACCTCCTCTGAACAAATCATGCCAAGAAAATCCCATGATAAGGTTGCCTTAGGGCAGAGGTAGGCAACCTTTCCCCTTTAAGGACTGAGGGACTTCAGTTCCCGGAAGCCTCAGCCATGTTTGCCAATAGTCCCATGTTGGCCAATAGCTCCTGGGATTCTGGGAGCTGAAGTCCCTCAGCCCTTAAAAGGGAAAGGTTGCCTACCCCTGCTTTAGGGTCTCCATAAGTCAGAAAATATACAACACACACACCGCTGAAGGGAAGTGCACCTGAGAATTCTAAATCCTTCACAGAACTATGGATCCCAGAATTGCATAGAATGAAGTAGTATCAAAGTACTTTAGTTGTGCAGTGCGGATATACACTTAGCTACAGGCTGAGCTATAATTTCACAGGAATTGATACCAAACTCTGTTGTTGTGTGGCTGGAAGAAAAAAAATCTTTATCCCTTCGCTCCATACCATTCAGTTTAGTACATAGTTGGTTGATTTACGTATTTTGCCATCTGCTATATGATGTAACCCATTACTAGGATTCCTTTGTTTTCTCTTGGCTATCTTAGCATTGTTCCCCACTGAGTGTACAATTATTGCATTATCTGAGAGCAGTTATTTTTACAAACTGGTAATATCATATCTGAAATTGGACTCTAGGATGGCAGCTTTGTTCTATCCTTCTCCAAGCAACGGTAATGGCCCAATTTTTCCCTGAGGTTTATTTTCTGAAATATTCTTTAGCATTTGTCTTTGCAGCAGGAGATCATTATCAAGTGACAATGTTCATTTCCAATGAAATTATTACTTCTGTTATTTTTGTACTTTTGTAAAGGACACTATTTATTGCTACCCAGGAAGAAGAGAGAAGTCAAAGATTTAATTAACTACAAACACACTTCTGAAGATTTTATTAATTTTTTTTGTAGGGTTCTTATATTTCTAACAAAGTTAAACATGCTGCAGTACTTGTCAGAAGTTGAATCACTGGCATTTCTCTTTAAAGAACTGCAAATTGTGATTGTAGTGACCCACACCAACTGAGAAAGGTTAGATGGGTCACTAGAGGATAGGTTTATATTAAAAAAAATTAAGAACATTTAGATAACTTCCTCCACAAGTGGTAAAAAATGTGTTTGTCATAGCACTTGATTTTACTCAAAACATGCATTGTTTTGAAAGTCTGATTGTTAAAGTGTGTATGTCTAAGGAGATCCCATTTGGGGATTGGGACAGACCTCCAGGCCCCAAAGTGCATTTTGCAGAGATGCAAGTGAATTTCTGGGCACAAAAAGTGAGTGGATGCAGCCCAGAAGGCTCCAAAGACTAGGAGCTGTGGCCTAACTTGGCATACAAATCCTCTCTAATGTTTCAGATAGAGGTTTAAATCAATTCTATCATCAAGTAATGCTGGAAAAGAACCCATGTGATATGGTGTGCCTGTTGAAGATATCCAGGCTTGTTCTTGAAAGCTGTCTAAATGAGGGACTGCCTGAAGACTCTAACATGCAATTCATGATAGAAATATTGGGTGTTTTTGGGATAAATTTGTCAGAGTATAGATGGGCTATGCAGTCAAAGGTGAAATGTAAAGATGTGTATGTCTGTATTTTTCCACTTGAGAACATGCTTCTAAGCAGAACACAAACAACTCAGTCCAGATGGCTAGAAAGACAAAACAATAGAGAACCACTAGATGGGAAAGCAACCTTGTTTACATAAGGAAACAATAATAGAAAGTTGTTATGGGAAAGTAGATCACATGGTGGAAGATGAACAACAAGAGGCTGGGTTAGCATACATCACATACAGATCATCCAATCAACCTGAAGGTTAACACCCAAAAGGTGGAGAGGGTCTGGGCTGAGAAACTTTGTGTTAGGCATTGATATTATTATTATTTGCTTCTGTTGGATCACACTTTTTTCTTCTCTTTACTGGATCTATAATATGTTTATACTGCTTCACAATGTAACCTTAAGATCTGGAAACATGGATTTGTAGTTTTGTTCCAGTTTAGCCACATCTGAAAGATGTGGTACTTTAGTGGACTGCGTTTTTTATTCTGCATGTTGTTATTATTCTTTCAACAATAAAGCTCACCTTTTAGAAGCTTGGATTTTTGCTTCCTGATTCTGCTGGATTTACAAATACACTACTCCACCAAAACCGAACAAAATTGACACAAATCCAGTGGCAGCTGGTTGATTCTGTCAGTGGCGTAGTGATTCCACTGTGGATTTTCACCAGCATTTTACAGAAGCTAACCAAGTTGTTGATCCTGTCCTCAAAACAGTTTCACCACCTTGGAGAGCTCTCATAAGAAATGAACTCTCCAGATGTCTCTACAGCAGGGGGTAGGCAAAGTGTGGCCCAAAGGCTGGATTTGGCCCCCTCAGTGCCCTCCAAATTCAAACAAAATGCCTCCAAATGCCCTCTGGGAGTATATAGGCCACTTCCTCCACACATACACACATTTTTGCCCCTGGGCCAACTGAGGCCCAGGAGAGGACTTATTTTAAATAAGAAGTGAACAGAAAGTGACTTCTGCTCACTTCTTGTTGTTAAAGAAGGCCTCTCATGGACATAAAATGGCTCAGAGGAGCCTACAAACATAGCAAAAATGCCCTTCACCCCTTTGAGGGCCTTTGGCAGGGGTTGAGGCCTACTTAGCAGCCTATCTCCACTGCACATTGGAGGAGCCTTTTAAAGTTTTTCCTAAGAAAAGAAGGGAAGACTTGCCCACATAGCATGGGGTACATTTCTTAGAGGGGAACAGCAAATGTATTAAGCAATGGGCTTGAGGTGGAGGTCTACAGAAAGTGTGGGATCCTGAACGACAAATGTAAAGTACCATTTCCATTATGTGACTGGTAGGCAAAAAGCAGTGAGATGGAGGCCTTGTTCAAAGGAGGAAAACTGTTTTCTGTTCCATAACATTTCTGGATGAGGCAAGGCCAGCAAGTCAGTCACTAAAAATGTACAAGTCATGGGTTGAGTTGAGTGCACCATTTATTACGGAGTCAAGTCCAAGTCAAGTCATTGAAGCTACTTGAGTCCAAGAAGACTGAGTCAATTGACATGAGTCTACATCTTTAGGGATGAGAACCTCCAAGAGAAAGATTAATGCAGCCTATAGCTTTCCACAAGGAGCCAACATGACATAGTTGTTTGAGGGCTGGACTATGGGCCTTTACAGACTGCCAGAAATAATGCAGATTGAGGCCACTTTAACTGGTTCAGTGCTAAGGAATCATAGGAACTGTAGTTTATTGTGGCACCAGAGCTCTCTGATAGAGAAGGCTCAATGTCCCAGAAAAAAATACAATTCCCATGATTCCCTAGCACTGAACCAGGACAGTTAAAGTGGTCTCAAGCTGCTTTATTTCTGGCAGTCTGTAAAGGCCCTATGACTCTGGAGACCAGGATTTGAATTCTAACTCAGCCATGTAAACCCACTGGGTGACCTTGGGCAAGTCACTCTCGCTTAGCTTCAGAGGATGCCAATGACAAACCTCTTCTGAATACATCTTCCCAAGAAAACCCCATGATAGAGTCTCCATAAGTCAGACACAACTTGAAGGCACACAAAAACAACAAATGCCTTTCATACCTGCCCACATCTGCTTTACAGAGTATAATCACAATTTTTCACTGCCCAACTAATCAGATTATTTAATACTTTCCCATTCCCTTTTCTCTTTTTCCTGGTTCCCATCCTCATCACTCCCCTGGATTGCCAAACAGACTGTGAAAGCAGCCAGGGGCCTGCATTTTTTAAACACACCACTCAGTTGAAGGGTAGAGGGGTATAATGACTGGAATTATAAATGGGGGGAAAATAAACAAGGATTCATAAAACATGATAAAAATCATATAGGCTGCGGTTTCCTTTCACCTCCCCAATCCTGACAGCCTTTTAAATCCCATCTAATTTTCAGCACTGGGATGAGGAATGGAAAGTCAATCAGAGCAAGAGGTAAAGATGTAACTATTAATATTAACCATCCAGAACTATTATATCTCACTGTATTGTGTTATATAGAGAGTGTCTCCAAGAGCATGAGCTAGCTTGCGTCCCAACAAATTTAACTGGAGACCAAATCTTCAAATGTCCTTTTATCCTTCGTTATGCATGTGGGAGGGGGAAACAGAGAGAATAGAGCAGGAAGTGCTGTATTTCAGGGACATGCCAGAAACTTCATCTCTACTGAGATAGTTATAGGACCTCAAATTAGCTGTGGCCCACATGATCAGCACAACCATTTGGCATACCGGAGGTGGCAGCCACCCGGTTTTGGATGTAATGAAAGGACAAATTATTAGTGATGTGCTTTGCTGTAGTTGTGATTCCCCTGCTGAGGGAAGGTATGTGTGGTGTTTATTATTTTATTTTATATTATATTATATTTCCTCATGTGCCAAACTTTGTGAGAGCAGAGAGGGCAACATCACTGGTGATTCTGTTTCTGGTAACAAAATTACTAAGACCTGAGCTCCTGGTCCCAAGTGGGTGGAGAAAGCTTTTGTTGAAGTTGGTTTACATCAGGGGTTGGAATCATGTGGCCTTTTAGATATTGTTGACTTGCAACTTCCAGCAGTCCAAGGTGGGATAGGAAGTGGTGAGGTTCCAGGGGAACTCAGAAAAGACAGTTCTGTTTCTTTGGATAGTTGTTTAATTCCTTGTTTTTAAGAAGTGGGGGTCAAAGAGTCCAGTGTCACATTAAAAACTGAAAGGCTCCGAACTGTACTGAAATGAGTTGATGGTGTTTTCTGCCTTCAAGTCAACTCTAACTTATGGTGATCCTCTCCTAGGGTTTTCTTGGCAAGATGTTTTTTCAGATGAGGTTTGCCATTGATTTCCTCTTAGGCTGAAATACAGTATTATCTGCCCATGATCACCAAGTAGATTTCCATGGCTCAGTGAGGATTCAAACCCTGAACCCCCACAGTCCAACACTCATACCACTATGGCACACTGGCTCTTACTGGAAACTTGCAATTCATGAATATTGTGCAATAATAGGGATAGACCAAAGTTGACCTAGATTTATGGTGACCCGATGAATAAAGGTGGCTATGCAAAGGTTCCCTTGCCACATAAGACTATTCACATAAGGGCAGATTCTTTTCTAGCTCTTTGCAGCATGATAGGCCATTCAAGCATCACCACAGGTGAGTAATTTCTACCCTTGATACTGCTAATATGAAGATATCAGGGTTTTATCTAGCATGCCCTTGTTTTCCTATAATATATGGATAGTTAAAACAATGCTCCTTATACAAAAGTGAATAATCTGCTTAGACATTTAAGAAATAAAACTTGGAACTTAGCTAAAATGTTTGATCTTTGGGCATATGTGCCACATGTGTCAGGGCCTTCATGCTCTAATGTTCTCCAGCAAGCTGGGAATCAGTTACTTTTACTGTTTGGCAGTTTGATGTGTGTGATAGACCATGTATAAATGACTTTCAGTATGTTTTCACTCAGCACCACTGACATGGTTTTGTACTTGCTCTCATCTTTCACAATTAAGCACAGAAACTACTTTTCTGGAGACATCTAGTGGCCTACCAAGCCATGTATTTTGAACCCAAGAATGACTAGCCTGATGCCCCTTGGAAAGTCATAAACAAAGTATGATGGGTAGCACAACATCTCAACATCTGGTAAGCAGAGGAACATTGACTCTGCATCTGTTCCATGTTTGTTTTCAGAAAAGGCCTAACTGCTATTAATCTATTGCTTCTTTTAAAATAATAATAAAGATGATAATCTAACCTAGCATCCAGGGACTCTACCAGTTAATTATGCATCAGGGTTCTGAAAATAAGAGAGAAAGAGAGAGAGAGATTGCATCTGACTGGGACAAATATGTAAGCAGTTGCTGTGAGATTGAGAATCAAATATTTTCTCCCAAAGTTCTTCCTTTACTGAGGAGGAAGGTGGGGAAAACAGGCTAATCAGATTGCTTTGTCAAAAAAGGGCAAGGGAAGGTAACACATATTAGCAGTTGGCTTACGATATCATTTTCTTTTTTGATTTCTACTTTGCAATCTATTTATTTGAGCACTTTATGCCTGGGGATTCTTTTTATTAGTTGCTAGCACCACTGGTATGATTTTTTAAAAAGAAAATTAAACTAATTTTATAGCACCTGGTGTCCATGTAGGACTGTTAGCACATTAGCAGGTTTCTTTGTACCATGCTGGCTTATAAATCTCAGAAAGGTCTCTTTTGTGTCCCGTTCCCATATGTTTCTCTCTTGCTGTTTCAATTCCTGGCTTTGTTCTAATTGAGCCTCCTCTAGGCTTCCATTTGCAGCTTTTTCTCATTGCCTATCTTTTTCATATCTTTTCTCTTTCACTGAAGAAGGAACTGCACACTTATAAGGCAAATATATTTTTCCCCACATTGGAATTTATTTATATATTTATTGACTTGTTGGTTGGCTGAGTGACAGGTCAGGGGCAAGGAATCTTTTGCATAGGAAAGCCACAAGAGGGTATGTGTGTGTTGTGTGCTTTCAAGTCATTTCTGACATATGGTGACCCTAAGGCAAATGTGGCGTAGTGGTTTGAATGTTATACAGGGTTCATTTTCCAGCTTGGCAATAAAACCCACTGGATGACCTTGGGGAAATCATATGCTCTCAACCTCAGGGGAACAAATCCTCTGAACAAATCTTGCCAAGAAATCTCCATAAGTAGGAAATGACTTGAAGGTGCACAGCACATACACACAAGGCAAAACCTATCATGGGGTTTTCTTGGCAAGATTAGTTCAGAAGAAGTTTGCCATTGCCTTCCCCTGAGGCTGAGAGTGTATGACTTGCCCAAGGTCACCCGGTGGGTTTCATGACCAAGCTGGGAATTGAACTCTGGTCTCTATAGTCATAGTCCAACACTCAAATCACTATACCACGCTGGCAAGGGAATATTTGGATAGGAAAGGTGATCACAAGAGGGTGTTTAACATCAAGGAAAACTCAATGATAGCTTCACCTTAGGGTTTCCATAAGTCAGAAATGACTTGAAGGTACACAAAACCAAAAACAACCTATGTAAACCAATAGGTTTCATGATTAGCTAATGTTTAAGGTAAAATGTAGTTTGTGTCTCAGAGTCACCCCTAGGAAGTTCTGGATGCCATCTAATCAGAGGTAGCCCACGGATCAACAGGGACAGCCTTCCCACAAGAATGGTGGAAGAGGGTGCCCCCCCCCCATGTTCAGTCCACAAGTTTTCTCTGCATTGAATTCAACATTTTGGAAAACACTTACAGTTAAATTTCACAGCAATTCCAGATTGAATGTGTCTTTTGAATTAATCTCCTTGATTCATGAACTCCATTTTATTTTTACTTCTGGCATGTACATAAATTACAGCATGCAGATACTTCTGGCCCCAGCTCCATGCAGAAAACATCATGCAAACAGCTAGCAAATCTGTCATGCCTTGCTTCTGGCTCACAGGATTTCATTTTTGTTTAAGAATAGCATCAGCTCTAAGCTGGCAGGCAGAAGCACATTTTACCATGTTATATCTGTGAGGTCCATAAAATCACAACCTGGATTCAGAAGCTGGTTCTTGGAGAGTGGAGGGGAGAGCAGTTTGCATTTTCTTTATAATGCCCATATGGGCCCAGTCTGGAAATATAGCTGCACTTTACAAAAATAGAATACCAATACATTTTCCTCTTGACATATCAAATGTTCCACAGAAGGAAGCATCTTTTACATTTAAGGCCTGACCTTGGGATATCTTTCTGGTGGAAATAAATGTCCCATAAATACATAGTGGGAAGGTTTTTCAATGAAAGTGGCAAGACTATGAAAGTTATCAATGTGGAGATTAAAAAAAAAACAATTGCAGTCATCTCTCTCAAGAGAGAGACCCAGCATGGTGTACTGGTTGAGTGTTTTACTAGGACTCTAGGAGACCATAGTTTGAATCCCATGGAAACCCACTGGATGACCTTGGGCAAGACACACTCTCCCAACCACAGAGGAAGTCAATGGCACTGAACAAATCTTGCCAAGAAAACCCTGTGGTAAGTTCTAAAAAAAAAAAAAAAAATAGGACCACCAATAATAAAGAAAATACATAATAAATAAAATATTCAAAAGAGAATCTGAGTATAATCAAAGTACCATCAAAATATAGGAGTATATCAATAACAAATAATACTGAAAGAAATGAAACTTATGTGAAGCAAAGCAATACTTTAAGAACCTTCCCTTGCTTGGCCAATAGTATCCTATTGGTATTGGTGCTGCTGTGTGCGTTCAAGTCATTCATCACTTATGCCACTCCTAAGGTAAACCTTTCACAGGGTTTTCTTGGAAAGATTTTTTTTTTCAGAGAGGGTTTGCCATTGCCTTCCTCTGGGACTGAAAGTATGTGAATTGCCCAAGGTCACCCAGTGGGTTTCTATAGCTGAGCAGAGATTCAGAGGCTGGTCTCTTGTATCCCAGTTCAACACTCAAGACTACCACATATGTAATTTCCCTTACTTTTTTTGGCCGTTGTTCAATAGACATGTTCATTTCATGGATGCATAAACAGAGGTCAATATTCCACATGGATCTAAATCCTATTGTTAGTCTTGACTACAGTAGAGCCATTAAATCAGCTGAACATGTATATGTGTGCATGTGCATCTTCAAGTTGCCTGCCAATTTATGGTGACCCCATGAAATTTCATAGAGTTTTCTTAGACAAGGAACACTCAAGAGGTAGAATCATAGAATCATAGGGCCTTTGCAGACTGCCAGAAATAGTGCAAATTGAGTCCACTTTAACTGTCCTGGCTCAGTGCTAGGGAATCATGGGAATTGTATTCTTTTTTTCTGAGACATTGAGCCTTCTCTGTCAGAGAGCTCTGGTGCCACAACAAACTACAGTTCCCATGATTCCCTAGCACTGAGTCAGGGCAGTTAAAGTGGACTCAATTTGCACTATTTCTGGCAGTCTGCAAAGACCCATATAGATGGAATACACCGCAAGGGCCATACAGTCCAACCCCCTGCCATACAGGAATACACAATCAAAGCAGTCTTGACAGATGGCCATCCAGTTTAAAAATCTCCAAAGAAGGAGACTCCACCATTCTCCAAGGCAGCATGTTCCACTGTCAAACAGCTTTTACCATCAGGAAGTTCTTCCCAATGTTTAGCTGGAATCTCTTTTCATGTCATTTGAATCCACTGCTCTGAATTCTAATCTCTGGAGCAGCAGAAAACAAACTTGCTCCATCCTCAATTTGACATCCCTTCAGATATTTAAATATGGTTTTCATGTCACCTCTTAAATTTCTCTTCTCCAGACTAAACACACCCAGCTCCTTAAGCTACTCCTCATAGGGCATGGTTTCAAGAAACTAGTGGTTTGTCAGTTTCTTCCTTTAAAACATAGCCTACAGCACCTTGTACTGTACTGGTCATGACCAGAGCTAACCTTGCTTAGCTTCCAAGATCAGATGAGATCTGGTGCCTTTAGGGTAGTGAGGATGAATTTACCTATGTTCTAACTCACCATTCAATAGTTGTTTTACTGGGTTTACTTTGACTGGGATGGACCAACAGGATTACAGCCATGCAGTTGCACATTCTTTGATGGTGGTTAACCATTCATCAGTGGCTTCAATATACCACTGTATTCATTGTGATTGCAGAAACAGCTACTTGCCACACTGTACATTCCCCACTGTACAATGAGGCAATAAGCAGGCACATTAGCAGATGCATGATCATTTGTATAATGATGGCATTTAGCATGTGACTGGCATAGCTCAAGCACCATGTAACTGTGTGAAGGCAGATTTACACTACACAAATGCAATGTGAGATCTTGAACTTTTCCTGAGATCATATCTTTTCCCCTCTCACTCTGTCCCAGGAGAATAAGACTATTTTGCATAACTTTCAGATATTCTTGTAGTAGCTGCCCTTTTTCTCCAATATGACCTGAAATGATTCCAAATATAGAGAATTATGGAGGATGCAATATGATGACCAGGTATAGCAGCAGCAGCAGCAGCAGCAGCTACTACTGCTGCTACTTACAACAACAAAGCAACACTCTTGCCAGTCATAGCCCTGGGAATCTATTTGAGAATTTCTCCTCTCCTGGACACATTTGACAAAATGATTCCCTCCCCTCACCCAACTGCCATCAATTTGTCTGCCTAAAAAATAGGAGCAAGAATCTTGAGGGTCCATTTATGCATATCCCTATGATATTGTTGTGTGCCTTCAAGTCGTTCATGACTTATGGTGATCCTAAACTAAACCTAACCTGTGCTTTTCTGGGGCTGGGAGTGTGTGACTCACCCAATGTCACCCAGTGAGTTTCCATGGCTGAACAGGAAACTGAACCTTGATCTCCAGAATCATTGTCCACTGCTCAAACCACCATACTGGCGCTCATCATTGAATATACAAACATAAAAAATAGTCTTTGTCATCAATCAGTGCTGTTATTCATCAGTTCCTTCCTTTGCAGCACTGAGAGACTTGGCAAGATACTCCTCATCAATTCCATGCTCAAAAGGACAGAGCTGATTAGCTATTGATGATTATTCTGGCCTATTTCCTCATCACTTTCTCATTTAAAGGACAGACCTGGCAAGGTAGTGTGCTTCATGCTGTTTTATATCACATTCCTATTCAAAACATAGATCCTGTTAGCTCTTTTATATTGTGCTGGGCAACTATTCCCCTGAATTAGGGATGGGTGAAAATATCAATTGATTTGTTTGTTTTTTCATAAAAACTTTCCAAACCTCACTGATTTCTTTTTTAAAAAATAATAATAATAAAAAGATATTAGAACCAGCCTTGGAGGATTCTGCAAAGAATCTGCCTAACCTATGGAGTCAGAAGAGACAGGAGAGTAGCTGCCTACTCCAACAGTAGGTTAGCACTGAAAGGTACTGTTTCCAGCAGCCTCCTATTGGTGAGACATAGGGATCTCCTCACAAAAAGGAAGCATTGAAACTTATCCAAGAACTTGCAGCTGGTTTTGGGTGGAGCTCTACTGGACCTTCAGTTGTAGCTTCCCTGGTGCTAGAACAAGGGTGGGCAAAGTGCAGCACAAAAGCCTCATGTAGCCCACAGGGCCTCCTAGGGGCTAAAAAAAAAAAGAGGCCCAGAAAAAAATACAGAAGCCGTCAGCTGCCACTGTTCATACCAAATGGCATACTTAGACATGCCTAAGTAATCTCACTGATATTCTGTATTGGCTACATGGGCTTTGTTTGCATGGGCCAAAAAGCTTGTTTCTCCATTGTTCTGGAATTATCCTGTTTGGACAACACACAGCTCAAACACCGGTTCTTGGGTGACCAGTCCAGACATCATCTGGTACATTCAGCACCAGAACTGGGATAAAACAACCTTAAAAAAAACATACCTCTTCCTCCCGATTTTCCAGGAAGGTGTAGAGCTCTCTGTTTCCATGGTGAGGCATGTCTGTGCAGGCATCCCACTGAGCCACCTGGCACATCTGCCGCTATTGCCAGTTGCTCACTTCTGATGTCAAACGAGATGCCCAGCCATGTGATCATTGCCTAGTCACCCAGAACAGCCATCACGTCCCTTTGTCCTGACCTCAAAAGCAAGTGACCAATGGAAATGATGACTGCATTGGGTGCACAGCAGGACACCCATGCAGACAGCTGCTCCAGCATGGAAACAGAGGGCCAGGTAACGGGGGATGTCAGGGCAGCTTCAAGGTCACAATACTCCAAGCTGTCCACAGAGTATCCTGGCCATTGCAGACAGGGCCTCAGTTACATATGCATAGTTCAGTAACATCTCCTAGGAGTTTATTGCACATAGTTTTCAGCCCTGGACAGGATTGGGCTGGAACGGGGGAAAAACGGGTTTTACCACACATGAAATTGCTGCTACTAGCTGACCATCACCCATCCCCGATCCAGCCTCTGCCAGCCAGTACCAAAATCAGCTGGCAGAGGCCAGATCAGGGGTGTTCAGCTGGTAGCGCAGCAGCAATTTCATGTGCAGTAAACCCTGTTTTTCCCCATTCCAGCCCAATCCCGTCCCATGCATGGATTGAGCTGAAAACTGTATGTGATAAACTCCCTGGTCCATACTCCCCCCCCCCCCCGCAAAAGCCCACCTTAACAGCCAGCAGCTGCATTGTGTGAAGGAAGTCTGTTCAGTTGCCAATCAGGGCACAAGAAGTTGATGTTTCCACCCCCTTCTCTACAGTGAGTAAAGCTGCAAAAAGGAATCATGAAACGAGTCCTGCTTCTATACAACTGTTATACAACTGCTGCCAGAGGCCAGTTTCAGGTCAGTTTCGGCCAGGACAGGGGAAGGAGGAGGAGGAGGCTCTCCAGGCCAGTTTCTAACAGAAAGGAAAAAGAGAAAGAGGCTTTCTAGGCAGTTTCTGCCAGGAAAGGAGACAGAGAAGGATGCTTTCCAGGCCAGTTCCTGCCAGGAAAGAGGAAGAAAGCAGTTTCCAGGCAGCCATCTTGAGAGGGTAAGTTTTTAAATTCTTTTTTAAAACTCTTGGGGAGAGTGTGACTGTTACTCAGTGGGTGGGGCTTTGTTGAGTCACATGTGCAAGTCAATAGGGGGTGGGCTAGGCAGTTAGCTCTATACAACTGCTGCTAGAGGCAGCGCAAATTTTATAACCAGTACTAATTGTAGAAAAGTTCCGTTCATCAGCAGACTTAAACACTGGTCTTAGCAAGTGATTTTCTTTGAGGAGGAAAGCCATAGTCCTCTTTCAGGTACTAATTAAGTCTTAATATGGACACTGAAGGAACTGCTGCCGTCACCTGCAATACCTGTGGGATGTTTGTATTCTTACCTACAGATGTGGGGAACTACACATGCCCCAAGTGCAAGTTGGTAGCCCTCTTGGAGCTGGAGGCATGGGTAGCTACACTTCAACATATTAGGGAGCAAGAGGCTTTCCTTGACAGAACAGAACAAACGGTCTTGGACGGGGAACACACAGAGGAAGTCGCTGGGGAAGAGAAGGTCACATCACACACACAGGAGGTAGAAAGCTGGAGGAAGGTCACACACAGAAATAAGGAGACCAGGGATCATTCTGGGAGCTTGCGGCTACAGAATCGATTTCAAGCTCTTACTCTTAGCAAGGAGGACGCAGAAGAGCAGCACGGACAGATTTCAGAGACAGAGCAGGGGACCCTGGCAGTTCCACCACAGGGAACAGTCGCTGCTAAGCCTCGGAGGAGGCGTGTGGTCGTGGTGGGGGACTCCTTGCTGAGGGGGACAGAAGCAGTGATTTGTGGGCCTGACAAGATGTCTCGAGAGGTGTGTTGTCTTCCTGGGGCAAAGATCAGAGATGTGACAGAGAGGTTGACAAGACTGGTCAGGCCTACCGACCAATACCCCTTCCTTTTGGTCCACGTGGGAACGAACGACACAGCAAGACACAGCCTTCAGAACATCAAAAGGGATTATGAGGCTCTAGGAAAGAAGCTGAAAGAAATGGAGGCACAGATTGTCATCTCTTCTCTTCTGCCAGTTCAAGGGCATGGTCCAGGAAGAGAGAGGAAGATAGCAGATGTCAACAATTGGCTCCGCAGATGGTGTCATCGAGAACGATTTGGATTCTTGAATCATGGGCTGCGGTTCCATGAGGGCGGACTCCTGGCAAGGGATGGCCTGCATCTCACACCAGTTGGAAGAAATGTTTTTGCCAATGGTCTGAAGAATTTGATCAGGAGGGCTTTAAACTGAACTGTGTGGGGAAGGGAGACAACGTCCTGGAAGACAAAAGGACTGGAGAAAATAGTCAAACTGTCATAGAGGAAACAAGGCAAACAGTACAGGGACCCAACAGTGGGAGGCAAAAAAATGTGCACAGGCACCAAGTAAAGGGGACACATGGTCTTAGATGTCTCTACACTAATGCACAGAGCATGGGAAATAAGCAAGATGAACTTGAACTCCTAGCACAACAAAGCAAATATGATATAATAGGCATCACTGAAACCTGGTGGGATGAGTCTCATGACTGGAATGTAGAAATAAAGGGGTATAACATTTTCAAGAGAAACAGGACAAACAGGAAAGGAGGAGGAATAGCATTATATGTCAGGGATATTTACACCAGTGAAGAAATCCAGGACATCAATCCTGGAAGCCAAGTGGAGAGCATCTGGATAAAAATTAAAGGGGAGGGAAACAACAGGGATGTTAGTGTGGGAGTCTACTACAGACCCCCAAATCAGGCAGAAGAATTGGATGATGCCTTTCTAGAACAGATGACCACATACTCAGAAAGGAGAAATATAGTAGTGATGGGTGACTTCAACTATCTGGAAGTCAAACTCGGCAAAATCCTCAAGGTCTAGCAAATTCCTCACTTGCCTCGAAGACAATTTCATTGTTCAAAAGGTGGAAGAGGCAACGAGGGAGTCAGCTATTTTGGATCTGATCCTAACTAACAGGGAAGACCTAGTTAATGGGGTGCAAGTGGTTGGATCCTTAGGCGGGAGTGGTCATGTCCTCCTGGAGTTTATTATACAGTGGAAAGGAGAAGCCAGGCATAGTCAGACACGCATTCTAGACTTTAGGAAAGCTGATTTTACTAAACTTAGAGAAATACTGGGGGTGATCCCATGGACAGGAATACTAAAAGAGAAGGGAGTTCAAGACGGATGGGAGTTTCTCAAAAGGGAGATACTGAAGGCACAATTTCAAACTGTGCCAACGAGGAGGAAAAATGGGAGGTGTCTCAAGAAACCAGGATGGATGACTAAGGAACTTGCAACTGAACTATGTTTTAAACGGAACATGTATAAGAAATGGAAAAATGGGGAAATCACCAAAGAGGAATTCAAACAAATAGCTAGCATGTGTAGGGGTAAAGTCAGAAAAGCTAAAGCGCAGAATGAAATTAGGCTTGCTAGAGAGGTTAAGAACAATAAAAAGGGCTTTTGGGGGTATGTCAGCAGCAAAAGGAAAAAGAAGGAAATGGTAGGGCCACTGTGTGGAAAAGATGGCAAAAAGTTAACAGGGGACAGAGAAAAGGCAGAATTACTCAACACCTTCTTTGCTTCAGTCTTCTCAGAAAAGGCAAAAGGTGCTCAACCTAAGTATAATGGAGCAGAGGACAGAATAGGAGAGTTTCAGCACAGAATAAGTAAAGAGATAGTACAGAAACATCTGGTTAATCTAAATGAATATAAGTCTCCAGAACCAGATGAATTACATCCAAGGGTATTAAAAGAACTGGCAAATGTAATATCGGAACCATTGGCAATAATGTTTGAGAATTCCTGGAAAACAGGAGAGGTCCCAGCTGACTGGAGGAGGGCAAATGTTGTCCCCATCTTCAAAAAGGGGAAAAAAGAGGATCCCAACAATTATCACCCAGTTAGTCTGACATCAATACCAGGAAAGATTCTGGAGCAGATCATTAAACAGAGAGTCTGTGAACATCTGGAAGGTAATTTCATAATCACAAAAAGTCAACATGGGTTTCAGAGAAACAGGTCATGCCAGACAAATCTGATCTCTTTTTTTGATAAAATTACCAGCTTGGTAGATGAAGGGAATGCTGTGGATATAGTATATCTTGATTTCTGTAAGGCCTTTGACAAGGTTCCCCATGACATTCTTGCAAGCAAGTTGGTAAAATGTGGGCTAGACAAAGTAACTGTTACATGGATTTGTAATTGGTTGACGGGTCGAACCCAAAGGGTGCTCAACAATGGCTCCTTTTCAACTTGGAAAGAAGTGACCAGTGGGGTGCCACAGGGCTCTGTCCTGGGCCCAGTGCTATTCAATATCTTTATTAATGACTTGGATGACAATATTGGGGGCATAGTTATCAAATTTGCAGATGACACCAAATTAGGAGGAGTAGCTAATACCCCAGAGGACAGGATCAAAATTCAAAATGACTTGAACAGACTAGAAAGTTGGGCCAAAGCTAACAAAACGAAATTCAACACGGATAAATGTAAAGTACTGCATTTAGGGTGGAAAAACGAAAAGTACAGATATACGATGGGAGATACCTGGCTGAATGAGACTACGTGTGAAAGGGATCTAGGAATCCAGGTGGACCACAGGTTGAACATGAGTCAACAGTGTGATGCAGCAGCTAAAAAGGCCAATGCAATTTTAGGCTGCATCAGTAGAAGTATAGTGTCTAAATCAAGAGAAGTAATAGTGCCACTCTATTCTGCTTTGGTCAGGCCTCACCTGGAATACTGTGTCCAGTTCTGGACACCACAGTTCAAAAAGGATGTGGAGAAACTGGAGTGTGTCCAAAGGAGGGCAACTAAAATGGTGAAGGGTCTGGAAACCAAGTCCTATGAGGAACGACTTAGGGAGCTGGGGATGTTTAGCCTGGAGAAGAGAAGGCTGAGAAGTGATATGATAGCCGTGTTTAAATATTTGAAGGGATGTCATATCGAGGAGGGAACAAGCTTGTTTTCTGCTGCTCCAGAGACTAGGACCCGAAACAATGGATGCAAGCTGCAAGAAAAGAGATTCCACCTCAACATTAGGAGGAACTTCCTGACAGTAAGGGCAGTTCGACAGTGGAACACACTCCCTCAGAGAGTAGTGGAGTCTCCTTCCTTGGAGGTCTTTAAGCAGAGGCTGGATGGCCATCTGTCAGGGATGCTTTGATTGGGAGTTCCTGCATGGCAGGGGGTTGGACTGGATGGCCCTTGTGGTCTCTTCCAACTCTATGATTCTATGATTCTATGATTCTGATTGTCACAGTCTCACTCACTGGAAATATCATCTTCCTTGTGCATCAATTGCCAGCTGAACAGATTTCCTTCCTTGATGCAGCTGCTGGTTGTTGAGGTACAACCAGCAGCTGCATCAAGGAAGGAAATCTGTTCAGCTGGCAACTGATGCACAAGGAAGATGATATTTCCAGTGAGTGAGACTGACAATCAGAAGCAGGACTCATTTCATGATTCCTTTTTGCAGCTTTACTTACTGTAGAGAAGGTGGTGGAAACGTCATCTTCTTGGGCCCTGATTGGCAACTGAACAGACTTCCTTCACACAATATATATATATATATATATATATATATATAGTCTTACTAAATATGAGCAACTCTAGGTTATGAATCTATAACCACAACACAGAATGCCAGCTCTATCTTGGAAAAGTCAATTTTCATTGAGTTTTCAAAAGCTAAGTAACCTCTGCTCCATCATGAATGTGAATATTATAAACACATAAAAAGAGGCCCTGAAATAATGCAACAGTAAACCAGTAATGACTGGTATGGGATTAAAATTCAGCCTCAGTTTCCTGCAAGAGCCAGACATATGTCTTTCAGTCAGTCTCCCAGCCTCTATGCAATGTGAGCTAGCATTAAATATACATCACTGGCTCAGTGTCCAGTGATAAAATGTCTCACCAAAAACAAACAAACAAAAAAAAAAAAAAACCACCTATCCTGTTGTCTAATCCCTCCCTGGGAGAATGTACTTCAGTTTCACATTAGCCCCTCTGTTCCTGCAAGAAAGAAGAGATATTGTTCAGCTGTATTCTAATTGTCAAAGCCAATGAGGGATATCTTTGTCCCTTTTAATCAGCAATTCTTGTGCATTTTTCACTTAGGAAATAGACAGATAACACATTTATATGGGAATATTTTATAGATGGAGAAGCACATGCAGTAATTTTTTTTAGAAAGTAATTCTGCAGGCCTTTTCTGCTAGAACCTGGTAAGGATAAGTAGAAAGAGAAGAGGAACTAGGAACAAGGAACTGTACTCAAAATGCACTGGTGACAATAAAACAAATATGGGCTTCTACATCTCAGTTAATATGTTGGCTGCATATGAAACTGCACCTCCCTCTGCAGCAACCCATAGACACTTATCATACTGCAGTAGGGTCATACGCACACCACACAGCTATTTAGTGGCCACAGGTGGATGTGTGGTCAGGCACTGTGCTGCTGTGTTTCTGAAGCCAGATGCACAAAGAAGCAGACATCTCCCTGGACTTCTCAAAAGTCCTTGGAAGGCATCCCAGGAGGTCCAGGAGGATCATGTCATCCTTATGCATCCAACCTGCAACTGTGAGGAGCACAGGGATAGAGAAGGATGTGACGTTCTGACTAGCATAGTATAGTCAGCTGCATCTAGGATTTCAGCCAATATATATCTGTTGCCGCCTTCTTAACAGACATCATAGCATAATGGAGCTGCCCCAGATGTTGTGAGGGTTATAAAACAATGGCTGCTACCTTGTTAGTCAATTATGATGTTGTAAGTTAGATGTACAATCACGTAAGTGATACCTAGTCACATAATTGTGGTGCTGTTGCCATGATCATAAATGACCCTGCAACTCACCTTAAAAGCCAGTCAAGCATCCCAAGCAATAGAATTCTTCAGTGCTGACAAGGATGCAGGATGACATGACCAGTCCCCTCCTGTCAGAGAGCAATGGTGCAAGGACCAGAAGCAGGATACTGTCACAACTCTTCCTCACACTATTACTTGGTAGTAGAATGGGAATGACTGTGTCCTCCTGCAGCACCCTGTTCACCAGTCTTGCAGAAACCTTTCACTCATGATGGCTGACTGAATTTTAAGGTGAATTTCAGGGATCAGATCAGAAGAAGGAATGTAACTATGATATAACAGCTACACATCTAATGCAAGATCTCAGCTGGTGTATTTAATAATAATAATAATAATAAGTTTTATTTATAGCCCGCCTCTCTGCCCAACAATCGAGGCGGGTTACACAAGTTAAAAATCAACAATGTAAAACAGTCCCAACCCTAAATCCCACCCCCCAACCCCTTAAAACAGAATTAAACAAGAGGAAAATTTAAAACAATAGACTACTACATAAAACAACAATACAATGACCAACCAAAGCATCGCAGGGAGGCCGATAAAATACCAGACAAAATATCTCCCCAGGGCAGAAGTATCCGGGGGGTATTATTCTGGGAAGGCCTGCCAGAAAAGATCCGTCTTCACTGCCTTCTTAAAGGCAGTGAGCATAGAAATAAGACGGATCTCGTCTGGCAGGTCGTTCCATAGCCTGGGGGTGGTAGCGGAGAAGGCCCTCTGGGAGGTCTGGGACAGCCTGGTCTTTATTGGCTGTAACAGGTTCCTCCCAGAGGACCAAAGGGCTCGAGGAGGATCATACGGGGAGAGGTGGTCCCTAAGATAAGATGGACCCAAGCCATGTAGGGCTTTAAAGGTTAAAACCAACACCTTGTACTGTGCCCGGAAACTAATTGGCAGCCAGTGGAGGGATTTAAGCACTGGTGTTATATGCTCCCTCCGAGATGTCCCAGTAATTAATCTGGCTGCCATATTTTGTACTAATTGAAGTTTCGGGGTTAGGCACAAGGGTAATCCCATGTAGAGCGCGTTGCAGTAATCCAGACGTGAGGTTACCAGCGCATGTACCACAGTTTCCAAGTCCCTCATGTCCAGATAAGGGCGCAGTTGGCGTATCAGCCGAAGCTGATAACAGGCGCTCCTGACTGCCGCATTCACCAGACTAGTCATGTGAAGCGATGAGTCAAGGAGTACCTCCAAACTGCGAACACAGTCCTTGGAGGAGAGTGTGACTCCATCCAGGACTGGAGACTGTATTCCCAGATCTGGTTTCGGGCCTGTGACTGTGAGTACCTCTGTTTTGTCTGGATTTAACTTCAATATGTTTTTCCTCATCCAGTCCATTACCGCTCTTAGACAGTCATTAAGAGGTGAGACGCCATCTGAGGTCTGAGTCGATGTTCTGGTCATGGAGAGGTATATCTGGGTGTCATCAGCATACTGAAGACACCGTGCTCCATGCCTCCGAATAATCTCCCCCAGCGGTTTCATGTATATATTAAACAGCATCGGGGACAAAATGGCACCCTGAGGGACGCCACAATTAAGCTCTATCTTAGATGAGCAACTGTCCCCGAGCCTCACCCTCTGGGATCTGCCCGAGAGGAAGGAACGGAACCACTGCAAAGCAGTGCCTCCGATTCCTAACTCTCTCAGGCGATCCAAAAGGATGGCATGATCTATAGTATCAAAGGCTGCAGAGAGATCCAAGAGTACTAACAGGGTCACACTACCCCTGTCGATACTCAAGCGGAGGTCATTGGTCAGAGTAACCATAGCAGTCTCAACCCCAAATCCTGTCCTAAAGCCGGTTTGAAATGGATCAAGATAATCAGTTTCATCCAAGACTGTCTGGAGTTGGGTAGCAAGGAGACTGGTCAGTAATTATTTCTATCCAAGGGGTCAAGGGAGGGTTTCTTTAGGAGTGGCCTAACTGCCGCCTCCTTAAGGCAAGATGGCACACAACCTCCCTAAGGGATGCATTGATCATGTCCCGAAGGAACACTTTCAAGGCATCGCCCCCCTGGGCGACCAGCCAAGATGGACATGGATCGAGAGGGCAAGTCGTCTTCCTCATCCTTCCAAGCAGCTTGTCCATGTCATCGGTACTCACAGATTGAAATTCATCCAGTAAAATAGCATCAACGGAGTTGCTGGATGCCTCCTCTGCGGATTCTGCTTGAACGCTGGCGTCCAAGTCGGCTCTTATCCGAGAGATTTTATCTGCAAAGTGAATATTAAATGCCTCACAGCAGATTGTTGTTGGGTTAAGCAGGGGACCTGGTGCAGGAGGAACCTTTGCCAGCTCCCCTACCGCCCTAAACAGCTCTGCCGGGCGAGACTCTGCAGATGCGATGCATGCAGTGCAGAAAGATCTCTGCGCTGCTCGTAAAGCCTCCCTATAGGAGTCAAGGTGACTCCTATGGCGAGTTCTGTCGGATAAGAGTTGAGTCTTTCGCCACTCACGCTCCAGTCATTGTTCAGTCCGCTTCATCCGTCTAAGATCTTCTGAATACCAAGGTTTGCAGTTCAAAGTGGGTCGGAAAGGATGCTTGGGAGCGACTGTGTCGATAGCCCTGGTGAGGTCGATGTTCCAAATATTCACCAAGGCTTCAACAGAATAGCCGACGTTGCCAACCATTAAACCCTCTAAGGCTTTCTGGAAGCCAATAGGTTCCATTAGCCTTCGAGGGCGGACCAATCTAATAGGTCCACCACCCCCGGGGGGATAGGATATAGCCTTGAGCTCCACCCTGATCAGGAAATGATCCATCCATGACAAGGGGGAGATTGTCTTGACCTCCACTCACGGCTGTCCCTGCTCCGTACTAAAGACTGCATCGAGGGTATGACCCGCACAATGTGTAGGCCCGTCGACCAATTGGGATAGGCCCATGATTGTCATGGTGTCCATGAACTCCCAAGCCGTGCCAGATAGATCTTGTAATCTGGTTTTGAGTGGAATGTTGAAGTCGCCCAGGACCAATAGCCTGGGCGACTCCAGCATCAACTCAGAAACCAGGGCAGTCAGCTCGGATAGGGAGTCTGTTAAGCAACGGGGTGGCCGGTATACCAACAGAATCCCCAAACTATCCCTGGTTTTCAGGCTTAGGTACATACACTCAATGTGTGTCATTTTCCGGATAGGTTTCCTGATCAAGGTCAAGGTGTTCCTGTGTATACAGGTTCTAAATTAAATGGCTCTAAGTTTGGTCAACTCTGAACTCATTTTTTTATTTTGCCTTTCCAAACTGAGGCACAATTTGTATGCATGATTTATCCCTGACATACAAGACCACTGATCTGCATGAATAAATCTAATCACAATGGACATCAGAGTTACAGATTTTCCTGGACATTCAAAAAGGACAACATTGAGCTGGGCAGTCAGTCCATTCTTGGCTTATTTGACCTTTAAAAGAGCTATCCAGGCCACTGAAAGAATTTTTGGAAAAGGTTTGAGCACCTTGGATAACACTTTAAAAAGTTCGGACCAAAATCCATGGTGGTCTTATCAGTTCACTGATATAGAATCATAGCTTCATAGAATCATTGGCTTAACTTTCCCAACACACCTCTGACCCAAATCATCTTCTTCTTCTTCTCTCACTGTCAGCCTGGACTTTTATACCACCCCCAGCTGAACTCCCATTGGCTGGCTCTCAGCTGCCTCCTGATTGGCCAGCTGGACCTCTTTTCACCACAAATATGCCTTCAAGAAACACATATTAAAAGCTCAGAAAAAAAGATTAATTAGAAACAAAAAGTTGGAAAATGCTTTTATTTCAGCTAACAAAAACAAAAAAGGGGTAGTGATTTACACTAATAAACAAATACAAGCAACAGAAATTTTAAACAATTCAATGGGACAATATGTGGCGTAACAATAAATTGGGAGGGAGAAACACTCTTATTGGTGGGAATGTATGGACCGCAAGAATAAGGAAGTCTTTTATCATAAAATATACAAAGAAATTGTGGAGCTTGAATATGACAGGATACTACTATTTGGAGATTTTAACAGGGTGGTCAATCCAAATTTAGATAGGAAATCTAAGGATAATATAAAACCTACTCAAGGAAAACTCCTCAAAACCCTTTTTGAACTGACAGACAGTCTCTCACTTCACGATACATAGAGATACTTATATAAAAACTCTGAAGGTTTTACTTTTTATTCTAATAGATACTGCTCCCTCTCCAGAATAGATATGTTTTGGATATCAAAACTGACGAATAAATAGGTTAAATCATTACAAATAGTACCTAGAAATCTATCAGGCCATAATGTGATGATATTGACCCTTTGTGAACAATCAAAGCAATATAAATGGAAATTAAAAGATGACTTAATCCAAAACAAGGAGTAATGGAAAAACTAGGAAAATTATAAAACTATTTTTGAAGAAACTAAGGGCCTTTGCAGATTGCCAGAAATAGTGCAAATTGAGTCCACTTTAAGGGTTAGGGTTAGTCCTAGGGAATCATGGGAATTGGTGTGGGTTTTTTTCTGAGACATTGAACCTTCTCTGTCAGAGAGCTCTAGTGCCACAATAAAATACAGTTCCCATGATTCCCTAACCCTAACCCTAACCCTAACTCTTAAAGTAGACTCAATTTGCACTATTTCTGGCAGTCTGCAAAGGCCCTAAGACAACAGAAACTAAAATGACTATGGTTTGGGATGCAGGGAAAGCTGTTTTTAGAGGCTTTTTTATTAGCCAAGATGCATATACACAAAAAGGAAAAAAGGAAAAAGATCAAAGGATACAAAACTTGTTATTACAAAAAGAGAAAAAATATATAAATAAACCAGGAGAGAGAAAAAATCAAAGAGATAAAAATATTGCAAAAACAAGAAGATAGCAAAAATACATTAGAAGTAGGGGGGAAAAACTAAAAGCTCTCAGACAAGAAAATTTCAAACAGGGAAATGGCTGGCTGAAAGGTTAAGAAAGAAAAGAGAGAAAAAGAAATACTAGAGATAAAAGATGAGGAGAAAATAGTAACCCAACAAAACAAAATAGATTTTTTTTCAGATTTATATCAAAGACAAGAGGTGGAACCTAGCAAAATTCAAGAATATTTAAATAAACAAGAATTAAAAAGTCCAACTCAAAACCAAACGGGCAAATTAAATAAACCTATCTCTAATACTGAAGTCTTGGAAGCAATTAAAAGAAGCAATGATTGCAAGCCACCTGGCTTTGGTGGGTTCACTACTGCATTTTACAAAACATTCACAAATGAACTATGTATACCTATGCAAAAAGTGATGAATTCTATATTAGAAGAAGGGATGCCATCCACATGGCAAGAAGCAGAAATTGTATTCATACCAAAAGAAGGGAAGCAAAAATCTGATGTAAGGAATTAAAGGCGGATTTCCCTTCTTAATATCAACTATAAAATATTTGCAAAT
Organism: Phrynosoma blainvillii; assembly: GCA_026167975.1. Lineage (NCBI taxonomy): Eukaryota > Metazoa > Chordata > Lepidosauria > Squamata > Phrynosomatidae > Phrynosoma > Phrynosoma blainvillii. The sequence continues at coordinate 24,775,964 of JANUYF010000002.1, forward strand.
ATCTTAGCAAATAGATTTTAAAACTATTTAAGAAACTGAATTGATGAAAATCAAAGAAGCTTCTTGCCACAAAGGCAAATGAAAGAAAATATTAGAATAGTGGTCGATGTGATAGAATATTACGAAAAACACAATGAAAAAAATTAGGAATATTATTTATAGATTTGGAGAAAGTATTTGATACGGTGAATTGGCAAACTCTGTTTGAAATTCTAGATAAAATGAAATTGGGCCCTAAATTTACTAAATGGATAAAAGAAATATATAAAGAACAAAAAGCAAAAATTATTATCAATGGCAAAAGGACTGATTATATAAAGATCAGAAGAGGAACCAGACAAGGTTGCCCCCATTCCCCATTATTATTTTTGACAGTAATTGAAAGATTTATGAAATAAATTATAAATCAATATTTAATTCAAGGAATCAAAATTAGGAAACACAGCTATAAAATACAGGCATTTCCAGATGATATAGTTGTGTTTTTAGATAACCCAGGTGAGTGTGTAAATTCTTTGATCAAAACTATAGAAAAAATTTGGAGAGATAACAGGATGTACATTAAATAAAGAAAAATCTGCAATTCTTACAAAAACATGGCCAAAGAAAAGGAACTTGAACTAAGCAAGAAAGCAATTATAAAAAAATGGAATGAAATTAAAAGAAATCTGACTTTATGGAACAAAAAAACCTCTCACTGTCAGGAAGAATATCAACTATTAAGATGGTCAAAGACAAATTCTTTAAAATATGGCACAAAGACATGGATAGTTTTATATGACAAAATAGAAGACCAAGAATTAGACTTAAAATTCTGCAAGACTCAGTAGAAAGTGGTGGTTTGGGAGTACCCAACTTAAAGCTCTATTTTGAACCATGCTGTTTGACTTGGCTCAAGGACTGGATAAATCTAGAAAATGATGAACTATTGGAACTTGAAGGAGATGGTCTATATTTTGGTTGGCATGCCTTCCTGGGATATGTAAAAATAAAAGTGAATAAAACTTTTAATAATAATTGAGTTAGATGAGCCCTATTCAGAGTTTGGAATAAACATAGAGGTAGAATCATGCCTAAATTTGCAGCTTGGTTTTCTCCCCAAGAAGCCATTCAATGGAATGAAACGAGACAAGAAACAAATTGGATAACTTATGATATATTAATAAAAAAAGGATGAAATGGGTAAATACAAATTAAAAATTCAAGAAGAATTAAACGAAGAAGGGTTTTCATTGGATTGATTTAGATACAGGCAAATTTCTGAATGTTACAAGTTAGATCTTAGAATACAGGGAATTGACTTAAAATTGAATGAATTCAATAAAAGTTGGTTGGGAGACAATAAAAAAGGGATTGACTGTTTCTATAAATTACTGCTAAAATAGGAATTAGAAGAAGAGGTAATAAAAGAAAATATGATCCAGTGGACTAAAAACTTTAGCTACTCAATAGAGCTAGAAAAGTGGGAACAAGTATGGACTAAAAGATTATGATAATCTCAAAGAAATCTCAAAGAAAAATGTTATAAAGTCTGTTTTCACTGGTACCTAACCCCTGTGATGATTTCAAAAATATACAAAATTGGGAGTAATTTATGTTGGAAATGTGGCAAGGAACCAGGTACCTTATACCACTGTCTTTGGACAAATTACTCAAAAATTATTGGATAAATGCAGTCAGAGATTTATTTATTAAATATGTGGGAGAGAGATTTAGACAAAGAATTTGGTAAAATTCTCTTATATCTAATTACAGCTGCAAGACAAACACTAGTACAAAAGTGGAAATCTAAAAGTATCCCAAGTATAAAAGACTGGACAATAAAGATTTATGATATAATCGAAATGGATATACTTACAAAATTGTAGAATCATAGAATCATAGAGTTGGAAGAGACCACAAGGGCCATCCAGTCCAACCCCTGCCATGCAGGAACTCCCAATCAAAGCATCCCCGACAGATGGCCATCCAGCCTCCACTCAAAGACCTCCAAGGAAGGAGACTCCACCATTCTCCAAGGGAGTGTGTTCCACTGTCGAACCGCCCTTACTGTCAGGAAGTTCCTCCTAATGTTGAGGTGGAATCTCTTTTCTTGCAGCTTGCATCCACTGTTTCGGGTCCTAGTCTCTGGAGCAGCAGAAAACAAGCTTGTTCCCTCCTCAATATGATATCCCTTCAAATATTTAAACACGGCTATAATATCACCTCTTAAACTTCTCTTCTCCAGGCTAAACATTCCCAGCTCCCTAAGTCATTCCTCATAGGGCTTAGTTTCCAGACCCTTCACCATTTTAGTTGCCCTCCTTTGGACACGCTCCAGTTTCTCCACATCCTTTTTGAATTGTGGTGTCCAGAACTGGACACAGTATTCCAGTGAGGCCTGACCAAAGCAGAATAGAGTGGCACTATTACTTCTCTTGATCTAGACACTATACTTCTACTGATGCAGCCTAAAATTGCATTGGCCTTTTTAGCTGCTGCATCACACTGTTGACTCATGTTCAACTTGTGATCCACCTGGATTCCTAGATCCCTTTCACACGTAGTCTCATTCAGCCAGGTGCCCCCCATCGTATATCTGTACATTTCGTTTTTCCACCCTAAGTGCAGTACCTTACATTTCTCCATGTAGAATTTCATTTTGTTAGCTTTGGCCCAGCTTTCTAGTCTGTTCAAGTCATTTTGAATTTTGATCCTGTCCTCTGGGGTAGTAGCTGCTCCTCCTACTTTGGTGTCATCTGCAAATTTGATAACTATGCCCCCAATATTGTCATCCAAGTCATTAATAAAGATATTGAATAGCACTGGGCCCAGGACAGAGCCCTGTGGCACCCCACTGGTCACTTCTTTCCAGGTTGAAAAGGAGCCATTTTTGAGCACCCTTTGGGTTCGGCCAATCAACCAATTACAATTCCATGTAACAGTTACTTTGTCTAGCCCACATTTTACCAGCTTGTTTGCAAGAATGTCATGGGGAACCTTGTCAAAGGCCTTACTGAAATCAAGATATACTATATCCACAGCATTCCCTTCATCTACCAAGCTGGTAATTTTATCAAAAAAAGAGATTTGTCTGGCATGACCTGTTTCTCTGAAACCCATGTTGACTTTTTGTGATTATGAAATTACCTTCCAGATGTTCACAGACTCTCTGTTTAATGATCTGCTCCAGAATCTTTCCTGGTATTGATGTCAGACTAACTGGACGATAATTGTTGGGATCCTCTTTTTTCCCCTTTTTGAAGATTTTTAAGAGGTAATATGATTGAAATAACGAATGGATACCAATTCTGAAATATTTAAAGGAACAGTGAAAAAACATAGCTACAACTAACTATTATGGATATATAAAGAGGAAGTAAGAGGACAGATCTCAGAAAATAATCTACAATATGAAGAGAATACGATTAAAATTAGGATGGAACAATTAGGATGGAATAATTAATAAGGAATCAAGGCAGAATAAAGGAGATGAAAGGCCTAAGCAGACTGCCAGAAATAGTGCACATTAAATTGAGGCACTGCCCTGGCTCAGTGCTAGGGAATCATGGGAACTGTATTTTTTTCTGGGACATTGAGCCTTCTCTGTCAGAGAGCTCTGGTGCCACAATAAATTACAATTCCCATGATTCCCTAGCACTGAGCCAGGGCAGTGCCTCAATTTAATGTGCACTATTTCTGGCAGTCTGCTTAGGCCCGAAGTGAAGAAAGTTAAGAGGTATTGAGAGGCAAAGAAATGGAAAGAGATTAGGCAAAGATTTTGAAAATAAAATACATGAAATTTTCCTAGATAAAAGGGAGACAAGATTAGAGTGAGAAGAATCTAGGAAGAAAATTAAAAAGTAGACAAATAATAAGAAAGCATCAATGAAATGGTATAAGGATACTAGGCTACATTATATGGAATTATGTTTAAGAAGTAGATATATAAACACAAATGGACCAAAAGAAAGACGAGAGACAATTTATTAAAGTAGATGTCAAATGATAAGGATAGAGATAAGGTCACTTTATAACATTAGATAATCCAATGAAGATAAGAAGGAAGTAGATGGATGAAAGAAAGAAAGTGTGCCAAAGTCTTCAATTGGAGAAAGGTTAGAGAAGATAGAAGGGAAAAGGAAGTTGAAGAGGGTGAGAGAAAGTAAAGTAGAAGGAGTAGAAAGGAAGGAGAATGATAGTGAAGATGAGTTAGCTTTGAAAAATGAAAGATAAGATGACGTAGGAAGAAAGGAAATGAATGAGAAGTGTAGTCGGAAGTGAGAGAAGAGTGTGGGAAGGAAGAAGGAGGAAGCAGAATTGAGAAAGAGAGAAAGAGAAGGATTGGAAAGGATTTCAAAGATATAGAAAGAATTATGACAGAATGTCTAATGAAATTGAGATTGATAAATATGGAGACAAAACAAGTTTATATATATATATATATATATATATATATATATATTGTTAAGTTTGGATATATGCGGAATAGCAGTATGTCAGTTTGATATACAAAGAGTAGAATAATAATCTATTGTGGTGTAGTGAGAAGTACTGAATCATGTACTGAATCATGTATTGAAGGAATGTATGTGTTGAATGAATGTGTATGCAAAATTTTAACCAATTAAAAAAAAAAAAAGATTATTGCCAGTGACTCTGAGATTACATTTGCCAGTTCTTTTAATATTCTTGGATGTAGTTCATTTGGTCCTGGAGACTTAAATTCATATAGGTTAACCAGGTATTCCTGTACTTCCTCTTTACTTATTCTGTGCTGTGTTTCCCCTATTGTGTCCTCTGTTCCATTTTCCTCAGGTTGAACACCCTTTTCCTTTTTTGAGAAGACTGAGGCAAAGAAGGTGTTGAGTAGTTCTGCCTTTTCTCTCTCCCCTGTTAGAATTTTTCCATCTTCTCAGTACAGTGGCCCTACCATTTCCTTTTTCTTTATTTTGCTACAGACATACCTACATGTGCTAGCTATTTGTTTGAATTCCTCTTTAGTGATTTCACCCCTTTTCCATTTATTATACATCTCCCATTTAAAATTTAGTTCAGTTGAAAGTTCTTTTGTCATTCAACCTGGTTTCTTGAGACACCTCCCATTTTTCCTTCTCATTGGAACAGTTTGAGATTGTGCCTTCTTTTGAGAAACTCCCATCCATCCTGAACTCCCTTCTCCATTAGTATTCCAGACCATGGAATCACTCCCAGTGTTTCCCTAAGTTTGTTGAAATCAGCTCTCCTAATGTCTAAAATGAGTGTCTGGCTATGCCTAGCTTCTCCTTTCCACTGTATAAGAAACTCCAGGAGAACATGATCACTCCCACCTAAGGATCCCACCACTTGTACCCCATTTACCAGGTCATCCCTGTTGGTTGGGATCAGATCTAAAATAGCTGATCTCCTTGTAGCCTCTTCCACCTTTTGGACAATGAAATTGTCTTTGAGGCAAGTGAGGAATTTCCTAAATCTTGAAGTTTTGGCTAAGTTTGACTTAGGGCCTTTATAGACTGCCAGAAATAGTGCAAATTCAGGCCACATTAACTGTCCTGGCTCAGTGCTAAGGAATCATGGGAACTGTAATTTATTGTGGCACCAGAGCTCTCTGACAGAGAAGGCTCCATGTCCCAGAAAAAAATACAATTCCCATGATTCCCTAGCACTGAACCAGGACAGTTAAAGTGGACTCAATTTGCACTATTTCTGGCAGTCTGTAAAGGCCCTTAGTGTGAATAATTAGTAGATTGCTTCATTTAATCCTTATCGTATTGACTAATCACCTTTAAAAATCTAGCTGCACCATTTTGGACTAAGTGAAGTTCCCAGGCAATTTTTCAAAGGCATCTCCTTGAAAAACATTGCAGTTATTCAAACAAGAAATTATCAGAATATGAACAATGGTCACAAAGCTTTATCTGTTCACCTGGACTCACAGCAGGTATATCTGCTTGAGAGCTCTGCGTCACTGAGACCAATTCTTCCCTGAATGATGAGGAAATGTAATAGAAATCCTTTAGAATATTGGGTTGGTGACTTACTATGCTGTGGCAGTATGATCTTCCAAACCTCCATCACAAACTGCTAGTGCTTTAAAAGAAATCTTCCCCCACATCAGAATAGGCTAACACCATTCACCCAGATAGATGAACCACCTGCAAATAATATCTCTGTCTTTTCTAGTCTCTCGGCCAATTAAATGCCTTACCTGTATTAGATGAAAAGAAGTGGTTGACCTGGTTGCTACCAGCCAACATCCTTTAATACTGTCTCCCAGGGGTAATAGCAGATCCAAGAAATGCCTTCTATGCCTAGGGCCAGGGTCCTATTTAGACATATTGTCCTATTTAGGCATAATGAGCCGTTATGCCAGTGGCATTAAGCTTCTGGATAGTTGTGCTATGTCATCACTTGGCTGGTGTCTTTAAAGCAGAACTAACACTGGGAGTTCAAAAATGTACTTCCTGATGTTTAACAGCATGCCCATGGAAAGAGGAATCAACAGCAGTGGCAAATGGAAGCAAAGGTTGCTGGCTCCAAGCTGCCTATTTCTTGAATACTTGACTTCCAGGAACAGGGGGTCTTCATAGCCAAATGTTCAGTTACAGGAGGTTTTTACAATTGTCTGTTCTGTGCCACAGGTTATTGTCCAAGACATTCAGAGTGCCCTGTGTCCAAGATCTCCATCCCCAAGCTGGGCACTTGAAGACTAGATGATTTGGATGTGGCACCTTCTTCTTTCTGTTGCTATTATTGTTGGGATTTCCTCCCCCCCCCCTTGCCTGCACCCCCAGTGGAACCAATACCAACCATAGCCATAAGTATGTTTTTGCATAAAGACAGGAGCTATGTTGGAAGCCACTTGTTGAGTCATAAAGAACATGATGAAGAATGCTTCAGTAGAATGTGAGTGTTAATATCTGTGGAGCCTCATCACATGACAAAAGAAAGCCGAGATGCAAGAAGAGAGAAGTGGCTTTCTCCTTGCTTTTCTGCATACTGTTGTAGCACTTCCATTCTCCTTCCAGAGGGAGATAGTTGTAAAAGTGTGCCTTTTGCCAAATTGATTTTTCCAGCATGACAAAAGACGCACTTTTACCACTGTCTCCCTGAGAAAGAAAATGGAAGTGCTTCAATGACATGCAGAGAAGCAAGGGAAAAGCCACTTCTCTCTTGCTACATCTTGGCTTTCTTTTGTCATGTGAAAAGGTTCTTTCAAATTCATCACAGAGCTGAACATACACTGGAGAATAGATCCTCTAGTTGTGCCAGTTTTCTGAATATATGTGAAGACTAATGGTATGTTGTTCTAATGAAACTTAGGGCCTTTACAGACTGCCAGAAATAATGCAGCTTGAGACCACTTTAACTGCCCTGGCCCAATGCTAGGGAATCATGGGAATTGTAGTTTTTTTTCTGAGACACTGAGCCTTCTCTATGAGAGAGCTCTGGTGCCACAATAAACTACAGTTCCCATGATTCCTTAGCATTGAGCCAGGACAGTTAAAGTGGCCTCAAGCTGCATTATTTCTGGCACTTTGTAAAGGCCCTTAGGCAAATTCATATGGGTGAATAAGTTTATGACTGGAATCCTGTTGGTGATAAATCCTGAAGTAATCTCGATTTATGCTAATGTATGTACTTTTTCATTTATTGTGGAAGGAGGTATACACTATCTCCTTATCCAATGATACCACATACACATATGAAGGCACCAGGACACACTTTCACAGTCTATGAAGTTTGGAGAAAGTGGGGCATCCAGCCTGGGGAAAAAAGAACAGTGGTCCTTCAAGCTAAAGTTGAGCTGATGGGGAGAAGGAAGCCCAACAGATATATTCTTCTGGATAGTTGTGCTATGTCATCACTTGGCTGGTGTCTTTAAAGCAGAACTAACACTGGGAGTTCAAAAATGTACTTCCTGATGTTTAACAGCATGGCCAATGAGAGCCCAAGAACAATGACAATTTTTAGACTTTTGGTTTTGCAAGACTCTTTGTTGTTTCTACTGAAGCAAAGAGGAATTGATTCCTCTCTGAAACTGAGCAGCATAGAGAAAGATTACAGTGCTACTGCTGATACTCAGTCAATAAGCATGTAGAATCAATGGGTTGGATCCAAGATCAACTTTTCATGAGCAGAAGAGCTTTGCCCACAAAAGGTGCCTTTACTCCAACTGACATAGATATCCTCTTCCCACCCACTAATGCTCACCCTATTTAGCTGAGTGTTCTGCCTCCCTGTATGGACATTTTAGGAGGCTGTGGGGGATGATGTGGAGAGTAGAGGAGGGGAAGAAAGCCACTCCCACCAGCCCAGTTGCATCTGGATATTTCAAGAATTGGATTGCAATCTCCAGTCTTGGACGGGATCACACTCTCCTCCAGTGACTGTGTTCCCAGTCTGGGGGTGCTCCTTGACTCGTCGCTCCTGATGACAAATCAGGTAAATGCAAAAGTCAGGAGTGCCTGTTATCAGCTTCGGCTGATACGCCAGCTGTGCCCTTTTCTGGAGGTAAGGGATCTCGAGACTATTGTGCACGCGCTGGTAACCTCACATCTGGATTTCTGTAACGTGCTCTACATGGGGCTACCCTCATGCTTGGTCCGGAAACTGCAACTGGTACAGAACATGGCGGCCAGAGTAGTATCCGGAACATCGAGGAGGGACCATATTACTCCGGTACTAAGGTCCCTCCACTGGCTGCCTATTAGTTTCTGGACCCAGTACAAGGTGTTGGTTATTGCCTTTAAAGCCCTAAATGGCTTGGGTCCAAATTATCTTTGGGATCATCTCCTCCCCTACAATCCTCCCCATGCACTCCGGTCCTCTGGGAGGAATTTGCTGCAGCCGCAAAAATCTAGACTTGCGGCTACCTCCCTGAGGGCATTTTCCATATTCGCCCCCAGATTGTGGAACGGCCTGCCGGATGAGATCCATCACTTGACATCTTTAGACAGCTTTAAAAAGGCTGTCAAGATGGATCTCTTCCGGCAGGCCTTTCCTGAATAGATATCCCAGCCTCGGGGTATTCAGCTATTACCTTGGAATGCCCTCGAGAGGTCTCTCCCTCAGATATATAAGAACTAGCAATGTTGCCGACCGATGAGTTCTGGATATTATTGTATTGATGTTTCAATTTGTTATTTTAATAATTGATTTTAATTTGTACTAGTTTAATACTGTTTTAAGGGGGGAGGGTTTGGGGTTTGATTGTATTGATTGTATCAGCATTTTTAATATGTTGTTAGCCGCCCCGATTGTACTCAGAGGGGTGGGGTACAAATAAATTTTATTATTATTATTATTTTATTCTAGGGAGATAAATGGCCAATTTGGCTGTTATGCCATCAAAAAAAACTGTACCTAATCCTATGCCAAAATTCTTCATGAGTATTTATGACACTTGCAGAGCCAGAATTTAAAGATATAGCTGTGTTAACTTGCAGAGTCAGTTAAAGTTACTTTGGGGACTTTCCTAATCCTTGGGTAACATGGCACTGTTTATTTGCCTCAGGTTTGATAAAGATTGGCCCATATATATGAACTCAAGACCATAAGAAAGAAAGAAATCCAAAGGATTTTTTCAGGAGCTTCCCGAAGTCATTGATGGATCAAGTTCAAGAGCTGACTGTAATCTTTGTTTTGATCCCAACATATCATTTTTGGTGACAGAGGGATAAAGCATGCAGATTTCTTTATCATAACACAGGCATAAGACACCTTACATTTAATCTTCTTTTAGTTAAAAAGGTCCAAACTGACGTACAGCAAACATAGAAAATCTAATCACAACAATACTATGTGTATTTATTGGAAATGAGTCCTATGGTAGTCAGTGTGGTTTATGCCCAGTAAGTAGCAAAGGTTTAAAGTTTTCTAAATTTGCTCCCAAGTCTCTTTCCCTCTTTAGAGAAGCAGCTCAGCACTCTTGGCACCTCATGAGAGAAACAGCTTCCATGCCACTGCAATATGAATCAGCCATCAGCCTTTGCCCTGAAAATGCCTAGCCTGCAACCTTCAAAATAGATGTAGGCATTGAGTCCTCCCTTGCTCCATTGTTGGCAGTTATTGTTCTGTTCGTTGGCAACAGGGATGGCCAATTGAAATAGCATGAACAGATGCAAATAGCCCTAAATCAATACAGTTTCTGTCTGTTATCCTCTTCTGCCACTGACCTAAACTCAACTGATAGCCTTTTTTTTTTCCTGGTCAGATGGCAATGCTAAAAAGGACTAACTGTATCCAGAAAGTTTACATTTCTGCCAAATGAAGCTACTAAAGTCTATGAAAATAATTTGCTGCCTACTTCCATCCTCCTCTTCTTCTTCCCACTTCGTTTCTGCAGCCTCAGTTTTACAGCCTCAGATATTTTTTTTTAACTGAAAAAGAAAAAAAATAGAAGAAAAATAAATGCTGGTGTTCAAGTTTCCAGCCACAAGACAGCCCTCAAGCAGTACATCTTTCCTCCCTGACAAGTTGCTGAGTAATTAAAAAAAAGTTTTAAATAACACTTGCTATATTTAAAGGCATCTTGGGGTCTGTATTCAACATGAAATCAAAGCAAGACTGTATTCTGTTCAAGTCACTAGCCCTGATCACTGGGAAATTCTGAGAGTTATAGACCCTAACAGTAACATTTTGAAGTTCTGCTATGTATACAGATTGCTTATAGAGGAGACACTCACAGCCTATGGCCCTGGGGCTGCATAAGGCTCCCAAATCTGGCAGGATCTCACCGACCTTTCACCATACCCCAGTTGTTCTGCTAGGATATAGGGGGAAATATAGTTGTCTTCTTTTTAAAACTCTTCTTTATCTACTCTTAGGGGGGTTGCAGACTGCCAGAAATAGTGCAAATTGAGTCCACTTTAAGGGTTAGGGTTAGTGCTAGGGAATCATGGGAATTTTTTTTTTCTCTCTGAGACATTGAGCCTTCTCTGGTGCCACAATAAAATACAGTTCCCATGATTCCCTAACCCTAACCCTTAAAGTGGACTCAATTTGCACTATTTCTGATAGTCTACAATAATAATAATAATAATAATAATAATAATAATATATCCCACCCCTCTGCAAAGCAATCGGGGCGGCTTACAAGATTAAAATTTCCATACAGATGCAACCCCCCTTAGTTATACCAAATAAGCTGTGATAGACAAATAAGGTATAGGAGCATGCTAAGCTGCATGTTAGAAATATGTCCATGTATGTGGGTATGTGTCTGTGTGCATGCATATGTGGCTTTGGTCCCTCTCATCCAATACTGTGTATGGCCTTTATGGAGGGGAAGAGGTCATGTCCCCTGTTGACATTGATGTTTTACTGCTGTGATGTTTTATGATTGTAAGCCGCCCTGATTGCATTGCAGAGGGGTGGGATAGAAATTATTATTATTATTATTATTATTATTATTATTATTATTATTATTATTATTATTTTATTCTAGGACCAGCCTAAGGCCAATGGTACTTATGCCTAAGGCCAAGGTGAGGTAGAGGTGTCTTTGGCACCCCACTTCATTTGTTCATTTTTCAAATGTCTTCCCCACACCCCAAACATCACATAGGTAATCCATTTCCTGACTTGAATGCACGGTTTGTAGGCATGATTCATCCGTATCATATAAGGGGATTTTGCATGTAAGCACAGTCTCTTATGTTTATGTTCACACATAGTTTGTGAAATATATACTGCGTTTGCAAATTTTCCTGCAAAGAGAAACTGAATAATAACTCAGAGTTGGTCCTACAGGTCAGCATTCCCTGTTTTTCACATGAAGATGAACTAGCCCTTAAGTGGCTCGTTCAATAAATATTCCTGACAGCCATGCCTTCACAGGTGATCCAAGTAATGATGCAGTGAAATGGTTCTAGACTATAAAAGCTTCTCCCAGACCTTTTAAAGAACAGGAAAATCCCATTCTTTAAAAGGTCAGGGAGAAGCCTGGATTGGGTACAGGATGAGTACTGTCCGGGAATGGAGCTGTGTGATACAATCTGCCCCTGTGAGTTTACATCCTGCACCTAGCATAGGAATGAAAGCCAGTGTGCAATCTCCATCTTTAGATAGCAGTAGCAGGGATCCTGTGGGTGACATAATAGCTGTGTTATGCCCCTTTCTTGTCATTGAGAAAGGAAATACCCACTACCTCCTTCACACAATGATTTCCCACATATAAAACCTACCTGGCAGTTGCTGGCACCATCCATGTCTGTTTAACAGTTGCCATAGGACAGTATAAGTGGTATCTGACTATGTTTCTGCAGCTGGATGCACATAGAAAATGTCACCTTCTTGGACTTCTTGGACTTCCAGAAGGCCTCTGTGTCCTACCTCCTCTTCATTAGATAAAGATCAACATCTGCCTGGCCAGCAGGAAGGAGAAGAGACCCAGCACATGCCCCACCCCAGCATCCAGTCCCCTCTTTTGTTTTGCAAGCCAATTTGGGATCTAAGCAGGAAGAGGAAGTACAGAACATTATCACATGTGCATGTAAAGCAGATTTGCAATAGGATAATAGCACCCTAAGAAGTGGGTTACCACATGATATTGTTGTTGCTCTGTTCTCCTGTTCTGTCTTGTTTAAACATACTACTTTTTAACATCATAAAAAATATGTTAATAACTCCCCTTTCCTGCTTCTATTGTGCTATGATTTCCCATGGGAAAGTTCAATAGTGCTTGTGATCCAGAGTGGTCAGGGCTGGTTGCTCAGTGTGCCATGGGTGAAGAAATGCCAGTCCACCTTCAGTGATCAGGGAAGAAAGAGAAGGGGTGGGACTTTCAGTTTGGCCTTCCAAAGTAAGTTGTCTCCTCCAACACTACTTCTACCATGGAAGGACCACGATGCAAAGTTCAGGCTCTTCTTTTTCCAATCTCACAGCCTCTAACAGTTCACAGATGATAAGAAGACATACAGTCAAACATCAGAGTGTGATCAAGATGGCAAAAAGTTACAAATGAGGAAGAACAGAAAAGCAAGAGAGGCTGCAGCAGTTTCTTAAACATTTACAGACCTTTTTTTCCTTTGTAGAAAAATGAACACACACACCCGACCTCCAGCTGCAGCTTGTCAGATAAGTAAAAACTTTGATCACTGCCACCATCCCTCCTCTTTTTCCAGCCTCATTGGTTATAGTGCATTAGATCGCACCCTTAGGTGTGATAGTGAGGAGAGGAGACTCGATTGCATATTGCTATTTTATACCGGAAAGGACTCATGCAATCAGGCTATCTGTTTCTGGCAGTGGTGTAGGCTGAAGCGTCTGATGCAGACTTTCCTCCTCTGAGACAGCATGCATCTGCAATCAAGAACTTGGGAAGAACCCATTTGAGATCACCGCAATCAAATACAGTTGAGAAGTGGGGATGGAAGCCTTCAGCAATATAGGAACTCTGGGCAGTTGTTGGAAACAGCCCACCTCCTGCCTGCTTTCCTTTCAATGGCTCTTGTTGCCTTTTGGTTTTGGTCTTGACTGGTGTACAACTTCTGGGTTGTTTCACTGCTCTGCTTATGGAAAAAGCATGAGATTCTGAGAGTGAATTGTGGCTCTCAACCTGGGATTGGTAATGGCATGTTTTTTCTTTCTTTCTCTTGATGAAATTTTCCTAACAACCTGATGATGAACTTGGTTTATGTCTGTATGTATACCATGTCTTCCCCCCATCCTCATGGTGAGTAGTCCTGACAACAAAAGGCCCAATCCCTGATTGTGATGTGAACTGTCCAGACAACATCTGACTAGTTCAGCTCTGAACCCACTGCATACTCCTCTTACAATGAAATAAAAAACCTTCTCCTTTTGATCCAGTCCTTCCAGAGCCCTCTGGAGCAATGACAGAGAATTCTGAAGCAATGGTGGGCAGCTGTTTACAATGTGTTCTGCTGTGTTGCCTGGCACTGCCACTGTGACTCATTCCCTCTGAGTTCAGAATGAAGTGCCCAGGCATATAATCAATTTCCAGCCTCATTTCCAGACTCAGAGGGAGCAACCTCAGCCTCAGAGGGAGTGCCAGGTAACAGGGCAGCTGAGCCCCATGGTAATTAAAGTTAAAGCATGACAATCTGAGATGTTCAGAAGGATATTTGTCTTCTACGTGCATCTGTGGCATACTTTTTCAGTATGGGAACATTACACCAACACCGCCATCCCTGCTCTTGGAATCCATGAGTCTACAGCAGGTTCTGTGGGTACTGAGTTTTTATTGATTGCTTCAATCAGGGCTTTCTTCCCTCAGGCTTACAATAGTGGGTTCTTCCAAGGGGGGCTTCTTCAAAGCCACCATTACCTCACAGCCATTTGCAAGTCCCTGGCCTTTCTTCCTCTAAGAAAGAAATCTCTGTGGCAAACTTTTCTTTGGGCTCCAAAGTTTCCAGTCTCTTAGGAACAGCTCCCCTCAATTGCTGAACAAGGTTATTACCTCTGAGTTTGCTGGATAGTTATAACTCCTAACTCTCATATTTTAGCTGGGCTGTCTGTCAAGCTTCCTGCTGCTGCTTTTGGTCCAGTGGTCACAGGATGGAGTGCTGGACCAAGGGCCTCCCAGCCTGACTAGTTTGCTTGCAAATCCAAGCTCAATCCTTCTCCCCACCCCTGCTTGTCTGTTTTTTTTTTCCTCTGTGTTAACTCATCCTCTTGTCTTGCTTTTCTATAGTAGCCTGCTACAGCCAGCTATTACAGATTGCCCACTGAGGCCAAAAGGCAGATAAGCTGTCTTCTTTTTTCCTTCAGCACTGTTGGCTCTACTGGTTCCTCCTGACTGACACAGAAGGTGTTCCTATCTCTCCACTTTCCCTTGGGTGTAACAGTGTCCCTCTAGTTTCTTATAGCATCTAGCTGCAGATGCTGCCTGGTCATTCTCATCTTCCCATGATCACTAAATGGCCATAGGAGTTGCACTCGCAGCTTCATGGGGAGTGGGGAAGATATACTTGGTGGAACATCTTGACTAATATCTATTGTTCGACTCACTTCAAAATATGATAAACCTGCTTTTGGGTACCCTTCAGCTCATTTGCTTACTGAGACCCTTGACCTAAGATCCTACTCTAATGGCACTGCTAGAGGTAGTTGCCTGGGTCAGCTATTCTTAATGCTTTTCCTGCATCCTTCAATTCAAAATTCACAGCCCAGCCTCCTGTTTCCTCCCTTTGTGTTCTTCTTGGCAAATTATCCCATACTTGTCAGAAGCTTTCCATTAGTTTTGTTGGCAATTGCCCTTCCTGTGCTTGATTTACCCAGAGCTGTGGCTAATTGTTCATCAGTATTGCAAACTAACTCATTAAAGTTCATAGGTTGTCTGCCATTTATCACAAGACCTTGTTCTTCATCATGATCCTGAATGCACCCATTAGGCTTACGGTTAGAAATGAACCTTAGTCAACCATCTGAAATGTCACTCCCCACCCCACTCCTTGTCTCTAAGCATCAGGCAATGATTAAGCAAACAGAACTGTGGGTTAATGAGAGGCTAGTGGGAGTATGTCACAGCCAGGAGTGATGAGCAAGGGAGAATGCATATGACAGGTTATGTGATAAAAATCTGAGGTGAACAGGTAGATTTTGCTAGGTACATTTTATCAAGGTTAATTGGCTCACCTCCAAATGGTGCACAAGGGCACCAGCTGTGTTAATCAAATGTAACTGATACAAACTGAGTCATCCAATGCTAAGATTAACTGACTGTGAATCTAAGAGACTCTTCTAGGGGAAACTAGGGACAGGCTGTATTTTCATTCTATGGTAGTTTCACATGTATTCACTCAAATAATTACTATGACATATTCAATTGTCCTATTCAATCTCCACATCATGTATGAAAAGAGATCTGGGATGTTATGAATTATGGTTTGTTATTAAAATCCCTGGGCTTCTTGCAGTATGACTTTCCCATGTATTGGTTCAATTGGACTTTCTCCAATGTTTGCATTTCTGAATAAAACCCTAATAAATAAAACTAATATTTGTTTTTATACAAAACTATACAAAAATTGCAGGTGCAATTTCCCATAAGATATGTATTTAGTGGGGCATTTCCCATAAGATATGCACTTTCAGATTTAATATTTGATTTTAAAATGTGCTGTAAAATCTGAAGAAGCTGCATTCTTTGGAATTGCATTCTGATCAGTGGGTTCATCCAAGAAGTGTGAATTAGATTGGGGGGGGAAATACAAATCATGTGAAATTCTCCTTCATTCTAGGTAAGACTCAGGACCTAGACCAGGGAAAGAAGACTGAATGAAAAGATGGCTCCAAGAGGTAGTGATTATTCTTTGCATGCTTGGGGGCACTATGTTCAGCATCATTTGTCAGCAGCACTTGTCAGTGAGTCTTCCCTGTCCTTTCCCTGTCCCTTTTCCCTTGGAAAAATTACTGGTCCTCCAGATCTTTTGGACTTCAATTCCCAGAAGACCCAGTCTGAAAGCTGGAGTCCAAAAACATCTGGAGGACTGGGCTCAGGAATTCTAGGATCTGTAATAAAAAAAAAGTTTTTAAGCTCTTATGTTTTATTTAGATGACCTTTTTCAGCTGGGCAAGGGAGAGTTAGCTGGCAAGGAAGAGAGAGCTGCAGGGAGGGGAAACATCCTCCATAAGCCTTCTTTTCAAAGGTGGGAAAAAACCTTTGAGGTTTTGTTTTAAAATTATAGTTTTGGAGCAAGTGCGGGTGGGGGATGATTAGCAGGTGTAGACATTCACACATCAGCACCCCAGAGTCTTCAATGTGTCTTCTCTACACTCCTGACCCTGAAAATGTGTTCCCTTAGAACTCCTTATTGCTCAGGGAAGGCAGCCGCATGAAAGATTTGTTTTCAAAACAACACTTTTTTTGCAGATAGTTATTATTTTTCTTTGTGTCCTTCTGTCTGCTGCCTTTCAGTCATTGCTTAAAATTATTATGCTGAATAACATGTGAATTTCCAGAGAAGTAATAATGGCTATAACAAACAAGTTGAAACAAATCTCTCTATGCCCAGGTTTCATCTGGAAGATTACGCAAATCCAGCATGGCCATGTATCTTATTTTATTTTTTATTTTATTACTTATATTTATAGTCCAGGTTTTTCTTCAGTTATTTGAAGGTGGAATGGTTGGCTTTTCTCTTCCCCATTTCCTCACACCAACCTTATGAGATAAGCAAAATCCTCTGCTTGAAGAGCAATGTGGTGTAGTGCTTTGAACGTTGGACTAGGACACTAGTCTTTGAGTTCACCATGGAAATCCACTGGTTGGCCTTGGGCAAATCATCCTCTCTCAGCCTTAGAGGAAGGTAATCACAAACCTCCTCTGATTAAATTTTGCCAAGAAAATCCTAGGAAAGGGCTGCCATAAATTAGGGTTGACTTCAAGGTGCATAACAACAACAACAACAACAACAACAGCTCAAATCTGGTTTATATACAAAGAAACATAACAGGAAAGAGTACTGGGGATTCTTAATTTGTCCAGCATCATTACAATATCACTTTAATTTGTCCATCAAACTCTAGAGAGCAGTCTAAGCAGCAGGTACACAGGCCATCTGATTACATTCTAGCCCACAATGGTAAGATCTATTATGTTTGTTATTGAATCATGGCCAGAATCATGTTGGTGTGTTACACATCAGTGGTGTCACTAGGGTTGGTCTCACCTGGTGCAGTAACTCATGGTGTCACACACACCCATTGACCCCCCCCCCATACCTCACCATACAGAATTCTTTGTAATGGGTTTTGTTTTGTTTTGTTTACTGTTACTCATCAATTGTAATTTGGTAAGCATCAGACATCAGTATGTCTGCACATTTGGTTGTGCCTTTGGTTCTTGGTTTAGTTGCTCAATGTTGCCATTCAACACAAAGGTTACAAAGCACAACTGATATGTAACTCCCCATTGAAAGATTTACACTATGCAAAATTGATGTAATGTCTCAACCTGTCGTAATTAAGTAATTCTGTTTCATTTATAGCAACCAGTTGTAAATTTGCAACTATATGCAAATATTATGCTAATCAGAACTTTTTTTTTTTATCCTCCTCTTTAGTAATGCATTTCTTCTCTTTTGGTGATGCATAAATGGCTAAGAAAGCCAATATGGTGTGGTAGTTTGCGTGTTGGACTAGGACTCCAGAAAACCAGAGTTTGAATCCCTGCTCAACCATGGAAACCCACAGGGAGACCTCTGCCAAGTCACACTCTCATCCTCAGCAGGAGGCTATTGTGGACCCTTTTTGAAATGTCATACCAAGAAATCCCCATATAAAGTTCACCTTAGAATCAGAAATGACTTGAAGGCACCCAATAGCAGCAGCAACAAAGTGGCCACCCAATAGAGATCAGACAGGATTTACCATTTCTGTATGGAATAAGATACAGTCGAGCACCAACAGGGAGAAAAAATCCCATATTTGATTGTTCAGACAATGTGATAAACTGAGGAGGAAACAATCTTGCTACAGACAGCACTGGTGCCAGGAAAGGTACATTTTGTCATACCAAATCTGACAGTCACTCTAGCAGCTCCTATCACCTAGAAAAAATGCTACCATACTTTTCTATTTTGGTCAGTGAATACTGATTTGTGTCTATTCCTTCAGGAATCTACAAAAGATCTAAAAATAGAAGAAGCATAGTGACTTCAGCTGATGAAGCAGAAGATTGAACTGTTATATAATGAGCCCTCTTAAACATTGCAGGACTTGGATGAACACAGGAGAGGCCATGAATGCTTCCCATCAAACAAGAACACGTTATCTCTGCTCCTTTTGTCCTAGGGGAAATTAATTTTCAGTCTGCTTTGGTCAGTGGGCAATTTTTAGGGATCAGTTTTGATCAAACATTTGTGTGCATGAAAACATTTTCATGCAAAGCATGGGGGCAGAGGCTGGAAAAGGAAGGGTAACACTACAGGCAAATTGGTTTGCTCAGTTGCATGGAATAAAACAGTGATGGCTACAGACTTCAGAAAATGTTGTTTTAGTGAATTTAAATAGGATTTATCTTCAGTGTCCAATTAAAATACACAACCATCAAATGGAAAAGGAAGGGAAATGAGGTCTAAGCCTTGCACATCTTTAATTTCTATTCTGTATGACCAGAGCAGCAAAAAATAATAATATAAAGCATCCCTCCTATATTTCCATTTAGGATCAGAATTGATATTGTATATACATCATTGGATATACAGATAGGATATTTATATGTACATCCATGCATTGAAATGAAGGGATTTTAGTTAAACAAAGACAGTAGAAGGGGCTTTCAGTTTAAATCCACAGTATGAAAAAAAAAACTTTATTAAAATAAACCCCACACACATATTCACTTTACTTTAGTCTCTGTGCTACTTTCGGTTGGGTAACTTTCTCATATGACTAATTTTATTGGACTGTGAACAATCTCCAAATAATTTCTCTAATAAAGAATTAAGTGGGGCTTTATTCTAAAGCTAGTCTTCTCCTGGGAAACCCAGCAAATGAATGTCAATAGACAGAGCTTTAATAATAATAATAATAATAATAATAATAATAATAAAATTTATTTGTACCCCACCCCTCTACATAGCAAACAGGGCGGCTTCCAAGATGAAATACAACAGAATAAAATCAATACCAAACCCTAAACCCTCCCCCCCTAAAAAGTTATTAAACAGACATCAATTAAAACATATTTTAAAATTAAAGCACAAAGCTGACAAAATACAATAATTATAATAACAATGGCTGTAATAGCGGCTGGAATGTGGGAAAGAAGGGAGGTGTAAATGGGCAGGCTCTATGACCAGGAAGGCTAGTCAGGAAAGGCCTGCCAGAAGAGATCCATCTTGACAGCTTTTTTAAAGCTGTCTAAGGTCGACATGTGACAGATCTCGTCCGGCAGGCCATTCCATAGTCTGGGAGCGGTCATCGAGAAGGCCCTCTGGGAAGTGGCTGACAGTCTAGATTTTTTCACCTGTAGCAAATTCATCCCAGAGGACCAGAGTGCACGAGGCGGATTGTACGGGAAGAGGCAGTCTCAAAGGTAGGTTGGACTCTCGAAGGTAGGTTGGACCTACCTTTAAATCTAAGCCAGCACTTGGATGAGTTACTTTTTAGACTGCAGCTCCCAGAATCTCCCATTCAACATAACTACTGGTTATGCTAACAGGGGGATTCTGGGTTCATGATCCATAATGTAACTTTTCTAACTCTGATCTAACTATAATATGAGGAATGATAGCTATTTTTGCCAACTGGGAACCATTTGGTTTCTCCATATTCTATTCTAACAGTAGCTTCTTGTCCTAAGTACAGATTTCTCATCAGGACTATCAGATGTGTTGGCACTCCCATGTCTTTAAGGTTGCTTCATAGCTTTCATGATCTACGCAGTTGAAGACTTTGCTACAATCTATAAAACACATGCTGGTCTTCTTTTGGAGTTCTTTGGTATGTTCCATTAGCCATCGTATGTTTGCAATGTGGTCTCTAGTCATACTTTGGTCACATCATGAGAAAGAATGACTCACTGGAAAAGACAATAATGCTAGAAAAGGGGAGGGATGTAGAAAAAGAGGAAGATGGATGGACTCTATTAAGGAGCGCACATGCATGAATTTACAGGACCTAAGCAGAGCAGTAGAAAATAGGGAGTCTTGGAGATGTCTCATTCATACGGTTGCCATGAGTTCGGATAAGCTCAAGGGCAGTTCACAGCAACAACAACAATAACAACAACAACAGAGCAGTGGAGAACAGGAGGGCTTGGAGATGTCTCATCCACAACCATGAATTGGGATGAACTCAAGAGCAGTTAACAACAAAAGCTATTTTTAGGCATACTTTTGGCTGTATGTTGGTTAGAGATACAAACATATTTATGGGAAAGCCTGATTGAGGTTGATCCAATGTGTTCAAACCTAATGTACAATGTCTATGTACAGAAAAAAGTAGGTTCTTTTCAATGGAACCTGTTGCAATGGAAATGAAGAGACCTAAACTGTGAGCATGGGAGTTTGGTCTCATTTGAATACTCATATGAAAAGGATGCACTCAGATGCATAGGGCTGGGTTAGTAATATCTGGAACAGACCAATTGAAATGAATGAGACTAAAATTACACATGACTCTTCAGAGGTATTGCAACTTCAAAGGATAGCACATGTATTTCTTTATCCAGATTGATTTGTTTCTCCATTCATACCACCTCCATTTTATTTGGATTATGCTTCATCTTGTGTCCTTTATCCATTCCCAAATTGCTTCTAGGTGCACATTCAGACATTGAACAGCCTCTTCACAAAATCTTTAGTTGGAAATAAGATTAGAGCTGAGTGTCATACCTATACTTATGACACTGTAGTTCAAACATTCAAAAATCTTCCTGCAGTAATTTTATGTAGCTAGTGAAAAGCATAAAGGACAAAATGGACATGGGCACATCTAAGAAGGCCCAGAGCTGACACAACATCATGTGGTCATCCCAGATAAACAATTTAGACAGATATCATGTCTGATAATAGGAAAAGTTGCTGAGAGTCCAGGAGAGCCAATGAGTTGATGGTACCATGGATGGTTAATGAAGGTGATGATAGTGAAAGAGATTGAGAGTTCCTGGAGAATCAACAGGACTTCACCTTGCCACATCCTGGTCATCTGCTTGGATTATCAAGGCTATGCCTATCACAAGACCAGACCTGGAGCCAGACTGCAATGTATCCAAATAATTATTTCCACTGAAATCAGTGAAGCCAAAAAAGCTCAAAATCAATGAAATTAAAAAGTGCAATGAAACAAAAGAAAAAGTGCTGTAAGTAGGGTGTTCTTTTTTTGCCCCAAGGTTTTATGAGAGGAAAATGAAATGAAATTTAAATATTTGACACTACAATAAATTTGCTGTAGCTTAGTTACCATGGCATCCTGTGAAAGACTTTACTCTCCTTAGTTAAAATATCACTGAGCTTATCAAAAGGTTTTAGTGAATCAGACACTCTGCTGATTCAGACAGAGAGCTATGCAACTAGCCTTTTTGAGTGCACATTTGTTTTTAATGATGAGTATCTGATTTGTAGTGATAAATACTTGGACATATGGTACATGGAAGAGTTTCATGACTGAAGGCACATCCTGCACAGGCAAAAGGGAAGATGTGGCATTTTCATGTCTTGTGGCCCAAGACAAAACAACAAGGTCCTACATTGTGTTGGGTAGTGTAAGGAGTTTATCACACTAAAAAATAAGGTGATTTATCCCTCATGTGATAAAGTCGCCTTTCAAATTAATAGCAGGTATTATCTCATGAGACTAACATGGCTATTTCTTTTTATATGATTACCTGAGTGTAGACATAGAAGATTATTACATTCTAAATAAAGTGACTTGCCCTTGGAGGGATAAAGTCTCCTTTCGAATTAATAGCGGGTATTATTGCATGAGAAATTGCTGCTGATGCCACCGGGTGCCTACAACCTGGCTGCAACCTCAATCCCAGGCGATGCTCAGCCAGCTGATTTGCAAACACGAGAGCTTCCCATGTTTGCAAATCAGCCAGCTGAGCATGACTGGAGGCCAGGATGCAGTCACCCAGTGGTGTCAGTAGCAATTTCTCAGCAATTTCTCACCCACTATTAATTCAAAAGGTGACTTTTTCCAGGCTGGGATAAGTCACTTGATTTAGAATGTGATAATCTCCTAAGTCTACACTCAGGAAATCATATAAAAAGAAATAGCCATGTTAGTCTAAATCAGTATACAAAGGGATCTTGTAGCATCTTTGTGACTAACTGGGAGAAAGAAATTTGTAACAGAAGGTTTTGCAGACTTGGAGCATATCTAAATGGGCCAGTAGCATTATCCCCCCCCCCCATCTTGTCCATAGGGTGCAAGGCCAAAGGCCCAATTCAACTGCAGACTGTCTTCACCTGGGAAGGGCAGCTCCACAGTTAAGTCAGACCATCACCTCCTTAAAGCAATTATTTTTTTAAAAAAACCACCTCACCATTTGCTCTGGATCTTTCCAGAAAATCTGGAGCTATTTATGCTGGCACAAGTTGCTCCCTCTGAGGTTGCAACATGACACCCAGCCATGTGATTAATGCTGGGCTCTTCATTTTTGACCTCAGAGGGAGTGTCTCTTGCTGGCAGCAGCAGTGGGTGGCAAAGCAGAACATGTGTAGACAACTGCCTGGCAACCCTCTGCTGTGCCCAGGTAATGAGGGGGTGATTCAGGACAGCTTTGGGGCCAGAATTCTTTGGGAGAAGCCTGGAATATTGCAGCCATTGTAGACCCACCCTCAGTCTACTTCATGTAGTTAAAGCAGCACTTGCACTACACAACCCATCTGCTGAATACTAACATTGGGTAACTGAGGGGGGATGCAGACCAGGGCGTCAGGGACGCCCTGGTCCGGAGCGCCGCGGGACCTCGGCAGCGCACTTTCCCTATCTTTTCCACCGCAGCGCGTGCGGTCACTGTGGCGGGAGGTTGCCCCAGATGCTCTGGCCATGCGGAGGGCCGGCAGCTCCTAGGGCAACCTCAGGAAGAGGAAGGAGCGCCACTCGTGCGGTGGCTCCTCCTCTTCTGGGTCTCGCAGACGACTCTTTTAGTCATCTGCCGAGGCCCTGAGTATCTGTTAATGTGCTTACTGTGCACATTGCAGGCACTGATAAATAGTTACAAACCACCCAATACATGGTTTGAAACAATTTCAGTTGTGGAACTCCACTTATGCAACTGGTAACTAAATACAGACATTTATAAGAAGAACACTATGCATAAAGAGACTTATGTGTGCATGAAATACCAACAGAATGTCAGCCAAAGTATTCTGACTGGCAGAATTTGTATTTGAATGGATATCCAGAACTTCCAGTAGCAGTTTGTCAGATGATAACCACCTCAAATTCAGATCCACCATCTTGAACTATGAGCCAGCTGTGTGGCTCAAGCGTTGATCTTCTTCACCACTTGAGTTATTTTTCATAGGGACAGCTGGAGTTCATTTATTTTATTTTTATTTCTAGCATTTATATAACACTTGATCTGGTATACAGTATCTAGGTGCAATGTTGGTCACTGTAAGAATGAAAAGTATTAATCTCTAAGTAGTTTCACATTAAAATACATACGTAAAACAATACAAGAAACATGTTTAAACAATATGAAAACAATGCATAATTAAACATTCCAAAAACTAACACAGTCATAATCATTACAAAGCAGGGGAAGGCCTGCATAAACAATTTTTCAACAGGTGTTTAAAGTCAGACAGGGGAAAGTGCTCTAAAATGCAGAAACCACTACTGAGAAGGCAGGCCGCTATGATGTTACCTAGTGGTTAAACCACCAATATGGTCTCCATGGTAGATCTCAGGGATGAGATGGACATGTCTAGGAGCCTACTATGTAACTGGTTACCAGATGTTTAGGGTGTTGTATGTTAACCAGGGTTGCTTATGACTCCTATATCTCTGGGGACAATGAATCCACTCTTGAGATTTTGCCTGAAATTCAAGGGAGGATTCCAAGGTGGTGAACCTATTTTGGGGAAGCAAGGTTTAAAGAATGATTCATTTATAGCTGGGACTAAAACCTCAAGTGGATTAATTGACCCACTGACATGGGAACCACCAGATGACACTAAGTCAATGCCAAAAATTGGGGATGTAGCTTGGTACCTTGGTAGCCAGTCAGTTCAGTTATTTCAACACAGTTTGCAACATGTCTGTAGCACTGAGCATCTTAGCTGCAGTATCTGTTAGGGTTTGGTTCCAGGACACACACACACCCAATAGGTTCCAAAATCCATAGATGGAAAAATGATGTCCCTTGTATAACAAGACAAAATCATTATTATTTTTTTGTTTTGTTTTTTGCATTTATACATTTGTTGAATATTTGAATATTTTCAGGCCATTGACAGTTGAATCCATGAGACAAGAATCTGTGGGTGTGGCCAACTGTAGTAGCTGCAACTTCTGACAATCAAATATAAGGGTAGCTGAAAACAAAATGAAATATATTGATCGAGAACTGGTACCATGACTGGCAGTGTAGTAGCTTAAATCTTAACTGTTTCCAAGATGAAATGGGGATGTCAGATCTATTGGACCTCAGCCTTTCACACTTATGCAAGCCAGTATATCACATGGGACCCAAACCTGATAGTGGGAGAACTTTCAGGTATCCCCAAATCTAAAGTCTGCAACCCCTAAGAAACTGAGCTTCTTTATGTCTAGGAACCAACAGAACTCCATGTCTGCCTTGTTAAGGAAAATGCAACATGGGACATACAGTAATAGAAATAAAATATGTATGTGATAGTCACAGTGACTAAGCAGGAACAATCATGAAGCTACACAGGTGAAAAGGATAATGTAATTTGGAAGCCTTGAGAGCCAAGGACAAAGTTATAGAGTGTATATTGAAAACACCTGTTATAGATTGCAAACACCTGAGATTCATTAAGTAGTCAAGGTAAAATGATGAAATACTTGGGTTGGTCTTAAGTATGGGATGATCTATGTAAACCAATCAAAATGAATGTACACGCCCACTGGGTGGAAACTGACTAGTGGGTGGTGACTAACAATGGCTATAAGTGCAATGTTTGCCAATGCATATTGTGGTGTAGTGTGGAGTAGTTTTGGAGATATTGTGAAGTGTAGGGCATATAGTATTTATGTATATAGTAGAATAAAGTAGATCTTTTATATAAGACTACTGAGTTGTCTGGTGTCTTGAGGGAAGATACAAGAACCAGAAGAATCCTGGAGAGGTTTGGAGACATCTCAGGAAGAAGAGTGAGAAGGCTTGGAGAGTTTGTCAGGGTCTTCAGCCTATTCTCTGAAACTCTGCTGCTTGGGAAAGAAGCATCAACCACTGATCAAAGCTGGTCAGCTCTGCTGCATAACAAGGTGGTGAGTTAGAGCCAGAGGTGAAGAGCTACAACTCCCATCATCCCTGACATGCCTATCAATGCTGGCACTGACCAAGTGAGGACAAGGAATCAAGCAAGATATGGCAAAGTGCTGTGTCCCTTGGGGAATGTTGGAGGGAAAGGGGCAGACTAATTAAGTTAATGGAGAGACAATGGGGGTTGCAGACTGCCAGAAATAGTGCAAATTGAATCAACTTTTAGGGTTAGGGAATCATGGGAACTGTATTTTATTGTGGCACCAGAGCTCTCTGACAGAGAAGGCTCAATGTCTCAGAAAAAAACAATTCCCATTATTCCCTAGCACTAACCCTAACCCTAAAAGTGGACTCAATTTGCACTATTTCTGGCAGTCTGCAACCACCTCAAAATCACTTCAGTTCAACCCAAATCATAATGGAAGAAAGAGTTTAATCAAAGAGCTCATTCTAATGCACCAAGAGGCATATCATATTTCCCACAGCTGGAAAAGTAGTTGATGTTAAATCACAGCTGGGATCCTACAGTGGGAAACATATGTGTATCTCATAATGTCTTCTGTAGCTGCATCTCCAATGCTTATCTCCCAAAAAACTGAGCTTGTAAGCATGTACACACACACTCAATACAGCTATTTCTGTGTTGACAGAGGATGAAACGATAACAGGGATGCATCCAACTATTTTCCTGTGTACAGTCATGCTGCAATGGGTATCAACAGAGACTTTTGTGGGGGCCTTGTGAGCTCTCTTCAGATGAAGTTTTTGCAGCATATCCAGCTACAAGAAAATAGCTGGACATGTCACCACTCACTGCTCCTCTACTCTCTGACAACATGAAAATGACTTTGTTGGGGGGATCTGTACTGCTTACAAGGTGGTTTGGGTTTGTTTGTTTGTTTTTGAGGGGGTGGAATTTGGTTCACTGTGTGATTGAAATTGATTCTCAGTCATGCAATGATCACAGAAGTGAGTTGTAATGGTGTAAGTTTGACTTATGCCATTGTATTTCACTAACAGGATGCCAGCTGTTCTTATACCTATGTGCTCTCTAGTTTTCAACTGATAATTGTTCTTCCTTTCAAAATAGATTCATTTAAAGAAAAGTGGAAGTGAGAGGTGAATTAGATTCCTAACCACTTCTTTCAAATGAGCACGTCTCACATTTTGAGAATAATATCATGCTTCTCCAGCATGTTCTGCATTCTTAAAGTTGTCCTCATTTGTGTTATTCTTACATTTATTGGAACTCTGCCTAATATTTGTTAAGGCCAAGGATGGGTAAAGTGTGGCTTTTAAACCTCCAGATTCCCTGGATTGCCTCTTTTCTGACCCCCAAAAGTTTTCAAAGAGTCTCTGCTGTCTTTAATATAAAAGTGAAAAATCTGATTTTCAAAACCACAAGTATATTTCTGGCCTCATCAACTTTTTTTTATGCTTTTTTATTTCTTGGAGTTTTTGTGAGGTTAAGGTTGCTGGGGCAGAAAACTGATAACTCAATGTGCTGCAATTGTATCTAAGTCTATTAACTGTAAATATACTGGCCACATTTCCACACTACACTCTTATAGTGCTGCTATTCCACTATTACTGCCCTATCTCCCTCCTGTTCATTCTGAGGCTTGGAGTTAAGTGAAGCCTAACAGCTCCCTGGCTGAGAATTATAAATGCCCCTTCTTAAACTGCAAATCCCAGAATGCAACAGGAGGCAGCCAGAGCACTAATAGTGGAATAGCAGCACTATACGAGTATAGTGCGAAAATGTGGTAGGTCTAAGTTATGTAATTTGAGATCATGTTAAAGCAACAGCCCAGAATTCTGTTGGTACTATGAATCAGGTGATGACAAACAACCCATCCCATGCCATTCTGTCTTACAAAGTCTCCAGATCTGTTGATAACTCTGAGTCAGGCAAACTCATTATGGAAGGAAGGAACCAAGCTGTTTTTAGAGCCCTGGTGGTGCAGTGATTAAATGCCTGTACTGCAGCCACTCATTCACAAACCAAAAGGTTGTGAGTTCAATACCAGCCAAGGGCTCAGGCTCAACTCAGCCTGGCATCCTTCTCAGATCACTAAAATGAGTACCCAGCTTGTTGCTGGCAATTAGCTTACACATTGTAAACCGCTTAAGGAGTGCTTAAATGCACTGATTAGAGGTATAGAAATGTACTTGCTATTGCTATCGCTATTATTTGCTTCTGCTTAGTCACTCCAGGGACCTGAGTAATCAATACAGCAATTCCTTCCAATGGGTCCCCATGCTTCCTCATGAGGGAAAGGCCACAGCTTAATGAGAGAACTCATGCTTCAGAAGAACAATGTTGCAAAGTTCAGTCCCTGCTATTTCCAGTCCAAGATAGCAGGAGATGTAAAATACATCTGTTGGAAAACCAGCCAAAGTAGACAATGGACCTTTCTACACCACAGAATTATAGTACTAAGATTCAACTTTAAGTGCTATGACTGGATCCTATGAAATCCTGGCATTTGCAGTTTAGAATTCTCAGAGAGCTCCAGTGCTTCACCAAGCTACAAATCCCAAGATTCTAAAGGTTGGAGCCACAGAAATTAAAGTAGAATAATAGCACTATAATTGTGTAGAGTGAAAATACCCAATATTGGGTTAAATGGGCTAATGGTCTTGCTTAGTATAGTGCTGCTAATTATGGCCATATAAAATTAAACTCCTCTCTCTCTCTCTCTCTCTCTCTCTTTTTTTTTTTTTTTTGCTCTATGTAAAGAAAACATCATTTTTCCCCCAACCATTTAATTTCAATACATGTTACATTTCAAATAGCCAAACAGTATAAAACATGCAGACCTAGACTGAAAAATGTGTGGCCTTCCTGATGTTGTTAGACTGCAATGCCCCTTGGTCTCAAGCAGCATAGCTAATGGTGGGGGGTGATAAGAACTCCAATTCAATAGCAACTGGAGACCTGCACATACCTCATTCTCCATCTAAAGATATTCTATTAGCAAGGGATTCATTTGCCACTACCCATTGGATGAATGACTACAGAAGCCCCCTGGGAGTCTAGATCTCTTAGAGATATCCCAGATGTTCTAGTTTAGGAGTCGGCAACCTCTTTTGTTAAATGCACCTTCCATGAGGGGGGATGTGGGGAGCCTACATATGGCTGGAACTGAAACCAGTGGTGCAACAATTTAAAAAATGAGCAAAATCCACCTCTTTTCTTCTACTTTGTTGGCCACCAACTTTTCTTTGGCTGCATCCACACTGCAGAAATAACCCAGTCTGACACCATTTAAACTGCTTTGATAACTAACCCTAGAAATGGAAAATCTTTAACTAGTCCATTGTCTTCATTGTCTGCTTTATAGTTATGGAAACCATGGATGGTCATCTGTTGAGAGTGATTTGATTGTGTTTTTCTGCATGGCAGGGGGTTGGACAGGATGGCCCTTGTGGTCTCATCCAGTTCTATGATTCTATATTTTCTTAATGTTCAGCTGTAACTCCACCTTTACACTTTCTTCCTTGACTTTCATCAGTAGTCATTCCAAGTCTGACAATAAATACAATATAACACAACAGAACTTTCAGACAGCCAGTGGAGACTTGATTCTCAGCATCCAGTGACTGCAGACACCAGTCACCCCAGTGAATGAAGATGAATGTTTAAATTCTATATTCATTCCAAGGCATTTCAAAGTTTGCCAAACACCACTTTGAGTGCCATCACTAAAGAGGACTTTCCATAGAAAAGATTGTCACATCTTAGGGAAATTTTCTTATCCAGAAGTAACTCAGTGTTGAAAGAAGTTTGCAAACTTAATGCACATTCAAGGTTAAGGGATAATCTGTATGAAAGCACACCATTTTATCAATTATTTTTATTATAGATCCTCAGCTTTCTCTCTCCCTCCCTCTCCCTCTCCCTCTCCCTCCTCCTTTCCCTTTCCCTTTCTATTTAAAATCTGCTCCATGTAGAACAAGCAAGCCATTAAAATGTACTTGCTCTTTGCTTCTCAATCTTCAGTTTGGCATGGAACAACAGCTAAACCTAGAAACAAACTCCAGGCTGTAATTTCTGAATCTCAGTTAGCCTGGTATCATGGGAAAGTGAATTTACAACTTGGACACTTTGTGGGATCAATATGCCCATTTGAGATATGGGCTGCAGAGTTGTAGCAGAAAAAAAAATCCATTCCAAGCAAAGGGGCAGGTAACTTTCTGGAGGCTGAAAAAGGAATAGTAATGATGTCTGATGAAAAGACAAAGGAAGATATCCTGTGACTCCTTGGGTAGATTTTAAGATGAAAATCTGAAAAGCAAAATTGGATACTGCTCGTATAAAAATATTATTCAACAGCCCTTATCTTGCCTTTGTCTAAAACAGGATTATCATAGGATAATGTCTTACCAGAATATTTGCATACATAGATACAGCATAGTTACCAGTATGTTTATCAAAGTATGAGGCTGAGAACATTGTTTTGACTGGATCGGGAAATGTTGGCATGTTTATTTCCCCCATGCCTCACTGTGGGCCTTTCCCCTGTGCCCCACCAAGGGCCAGAGGCCCTGGGCCTGCCAAATTGCCAAATTTCTGTGGGACTACGTGGATTGAGAAGACTCAGGCTCCAATAAGGACCTTAGGGACTGCATGAAGGCATCCTATTACCTGTGGGAAGCCCACTCTGATTATCAGTTTTTATAGTAGCAATGGTCTTTGTGCTACACAAAAAGGGGCATGGATAGCAGGAATATTAAGGCCGAGCAGAGGGAAGATATATCTTTTCCAGGTTTCCATGGCTGAACAGGGAATCAAACCCTGATCTCCAGAGTCATTGTTCAATGCTCAAACCACCATGCTGGCTCTCACCATTGAATATACAAATATAAAACTAGTCTTTGTCATCAATCAGTGCTGTCATTCATCAGTCCCCTCATTTACACTGAGAGACTTGGCAAGATACTCCTCATCAATTCCATACTCAAAAGGACAGACAGCAACAACAACAACATTCAATGTGCCATTAGGAAATGACTTCGGGGTAGAATTTTTTTTTATTTATTGATTGAATTTATATCCCACTTTCTCCACAAAATGAGATTCAAGGCAAGAGCTAGTGTAAGGTAATTCTGATTATAATCTAAAGAGCCCCCATCCAGTGAGTTCTATACCAGGAATGTGGTTAATCTTCTATCAGTTTTGCTTTAGATTTTAAAGGAGTTGTCCATTGTGTTCTTCCTATTTGGGGTATAAAGTTCAGCATGTTGGATAGCTCCTTAGGCTATGAAACCTGGAATGGATTCACCTAAGTCCTGACATGAAACCCAACAGCTACTGTTGGCCCTAGCCTAACCTAGTCATTACTTTTGTGAGCAGGGTGAAGGTCTATGCCCACTAAACCCAGACTTTAAAATCAGCTAACAGTATCACTGGGTATAATGGAAAAAGTGTAAGAAGATATTTTAAGAGAGCTCTCAATCTCATAAAAGGTGGTTGCATTGTAAATTATCTTAGTGTTTCAGTTCCTCAAAAAGTTATCTTTAGGGAGGATTTTTTTAAAAAAAGAAAAGAAATGTGATATATTCAGAAATGCAAGATATGTTTTCCCCACATAGTGCAATGAATGTGCGGGACATACAAATTCCAAACTAAGAAGTTCAGATGTGCGAGAGAAGGTATTTATTAAATTCCTCTATTAACTTTATTCCAGTGACACAATTTAAAAGCAATTAATTCTGATCAACATTCCAAAGAGAGCACAAAATTAAATCAGAGCTGAAAGATTTTATGCACACAGATTTGCACGCACACACCCACCCACATCAGACGACTAGGATTATGTTAGCAGAATGCATAATTTTGAACAACCTCACTCCTCTGTTGGTAAAAAACAATGCAATTTAACTAACTACTGCCACTGCAGTGGAGATGGATTCATCTATTTAATTTTAAAACAGTTTTTCAGCTATTCTGAGCATTACTGATACAATGAGTACCCAACTTGTTGGGGGCAATTGGTTTACAGATTGTAAACTGCTTAGAGAGTGCTGAGTTCACTATTAAGCAGTACAGAGATGTAAATGTTATTGCTATTGGTACTGATAGGCTAGGAAATAAATGTAGATGCCAGATATTTCAGTTTACCTCACCATTTGTTTGCACTGCTTTTGGACCTTTGTGGAACAGGGGCATAATTACTGTAAGATGTCAAGAGGTCCAAAACACACTGCAGAAATAATCCAGTTTGAGACTGCTTTAACTGCCCTGACTCAGTGCTAGGGAATCCTGGGAATTGTAGTTTGCTATGGCACCACTGCTCTCTGACAGAGAAGGCACACAATTACAGTTCCCAGGATGCCCTGGCTCAATGCTAGGGAATTAAAGCGGTCTCAAACTAGATTGTTTCTGTAGTATGTTTTTTTTTTAATAATCTTTATTCATTAAAAAGCATATCATACAAACATAAAATACAACATATCCAAAACAAACAAACAAACAACTAAACAAACCAACAAATAAACATCGAAGAGGGGAAAAAAACACACATAAACACCAACACAATATCACTTCCTGAACTCGGTCCCAGATCTTATTCAATCGCAAATAAGCCTTCCTAGATATACTCTGAAGCTATAGATC
This sequence comes from Phrynosoma blainvillii, assembly GCA_026167975.1. NCBI lineage: Eukaryota > Metazoa > Chordata > Lepidosauria > Squamata > Phrynosomatidae > Phrynosoma > Phrynosoma blainvillii. The sequence continues at coordinate 24,808,444 of JANUYF010000002.1, forward strand.
ATTATATTTACAGAGAATCAGTATATATCACATTCAAGAACATCTACTCACAAGTTTATAATCAACACACAAGTCAAAAATAAAGATTAAAGAGCTTAAATTCAGCTTGAATTCCACAACTCAAGTAATTTCTATAGCTTCTCAACCGATAAAACAAAATTATTAAAGATCTACTCATCTTTATACTTATATAATCCCTCCAAGTGATCCCGTAGAGGTTTCCATACCCTCTCGTTTTTTTCTAAATTGTGTCCTCTCAAGGAGCAAGTAAGTTCCTCCAATTGCGCCACTTCCAAGAGTTTGTGGAGCCAACATTCTATAGCTGGAACATCGGCTGATTTCCAAGATCTGGCAAACACCTGTCTAGCACAAGTTGTCATATAAAAGATCAGCTTCCCGTATTTATATTCTAATTCTTGATCTATACATAAACTAAGTAAATATAGCTTAGGATCTAAATCTAATTTTGTCTGTAAAATCTTTTCAATGACACAATGAATTTTTATCCAAAATTTTTGGGATTTTTTACAACGCCACCACATGTGTATGTAAGTGCCCGTCTCTTTTTTACAGCACCAGCATTTGTCAGAGACACCTTTATATATTTTGCCAATTTTGGCAGGTGTCAGATGCCACCTATATTGCATCTTTAAATGATTCTCTCTCATATCATAACATACCGTGTATTTCGCTCTGTTTAACCAAATTCTTTCCCATTGGTCTAGATTAATATTATAATTTAGATCTTGAGACCATTTAATCATATGTTCTGTAATTAAATCTTCCTCTAATTCAAAGCTCAGTAAGTACTCATAGAACGCGGCAATTTTACATTTATTTTCCTGGCAAACAATTTCATCTAGCCTATTCTTTTGACCTCTTATTCCAATCAGCTTCTGGTCACTGCGAAACCTTTCTCGAAGTTGTCAATACAGAAGCCATCCACAAGCTAGTTCTTCTTCAATCAAACGTTCATGTCTTTTAAAGACAAGACTACCATCTGCTTTGTTTATTTCTGTTAGATCTTCGTATGTTGTCCATCTACCTTTTGCAATGACTTCTCTCTGGTGGAATGCCTCATGAATTGAGGTCCATATGGGGAGTTCCGGACATATTCTAGCCTTATATTTAAGCCAAATATTAAGCAACGATTTACGGATGAAATGATTACTAAAATCTTTATGTACTTTGTGTTTTTCATAGAATAAGTAACCATGCCATCCGAACCTTAAACCATAACCTTCTAATGCTAAAATCTCTTCATTTTTTAACATAAACCACTCCCTCATCCAATCTAAACAACAAGCTGCGTAATAAACCTGAAGATTAGGAAGGGCCATACCGCCATTTTGGATCTTATTTTGCATTAGTTTAAACTTCACCCTGGGTCTTTTTCCACTCCATAGGAACTTGGAAAGTTCCTTATGCCAGATTTTAAAAGGTTTTGTATTGGTAATTATAGGAAGATTCTGAAAAAAAGAACATAAATTTGGGCAAGATTTTCATCTTTATAGTCGAAATTCTACCTATCCAGGACAACTGCAATTTATCCCATACTTTTAGATCTTTAGATAGTTCTGTAGTAATTTTTTCATAATTATTTTTAAAAAGATCCACATTTTTCTTTGTGATAGTAATTCCTAAATATTTTACTTTTTTACTAATCTGAAAGTCAGTAATTTCTTTAAGTTTAGCTTCTTCCTCTTTAGTTACATTCATAGTTAACATGGCAGTTTTGTTGTTATTAATTTTTAAGCCTGAAACAGAACAGAATGCATTAAGAGTATTTAACAGTTGAGTTATACTTCTATCCGGGTCTACTGTAGTGACCAAAAGGTCATCTGCATAAGCACAAAGTTTAAATTCATGGCCTCTACATTTTACCCCAGCAATTCCATCGTCCTTCCTGATATTAATATTAAGTATTTCGATAACCATTAAGAACAGAAGAGGGGATAAAGGGCATCCCTGTCTGGTTCCATTTTGTATCCTAATTCTTTCTGTTCTTTCGCCGTTAACCAAAACCTGTGCCTCTTGGTAGTTGTATATAGCCTTAATCCAGTGGATAAACTGTTCTCCAGCTTCCACTCTATCAAGAACTTGAAAGAGAAAGGCCCAGTCTACTTTATCAAATGCCTTCTCAAAGTCGATAAAGGTCATAATCAGTTTTTTATCTATTCTTTTTTCATACATTTCAATCATATTAAGTACAACACGGATATTATCTTTAATCTGCCTCTGTGGTAAAAATCCACGTTGATCTTTATGGACCCAAGTCATTAATATATTTTTCAATCTCTCTGCTAAGATTGAAACAAAGATCTTATAATCTACATTCAGTAGAGAAATGGGTCTATAATTCCGAATATCCTGAATATCTTTATCTTCTTTGGGAATTATAATGATGTTAGCCTGAGCCCAGGTTGTTGGGTAAGTGTCCTGATTAATCTCATTCATTACATTACAAAGTATTGGGGCTATTTGATTTGCGAATTTCTTATAAAATTCAGCTGGATAGCCATCTGGACCAGAGGCTTTCCCGGATTTAATCCTACTGATTGCCTCAAGAACTTCTTGACAGGAGATACTCTTATTCAGCTGTTCTTTTTGCGATACAGTAAATGTAGAGACATCACATTTATCCAAATATTCAATAATGTCTTCCTTAGAAACCTCTTCTCCTTTCCTATAAAGCTGAGCATAAAAGTCATACACAATCTTTTTCAGCTGATCTTGATCCGTAAATTTTTGATCCTGTTCCCTTAAACAGTTTATTTGTTTTTTTGCTTTTTCCTTTCTCATTTGAAATGCTAACCATCTACCCGGTTTATTGCCTCCTTCAAAAAATTTTTGCTTAATAAATTTAAGGTCGCTTTGTCTTTCTGCCATTAACAATGATGAGATTTGATGTTGTAAATCTTTAATTTCAGTATTAATGATTGTCTCATTAGGGTGTTTTTTATAATACATTTCTTTCAACTCTAGTTTCTCTTGTAGTTTCTTTAATTCTTGTACTCTCATTCTTTTAAACCAACAGCTTTTTTTTAGAAAAAAGCCTCTCATAACTGCTTTCGCAGCTTCCCAAACAGTTATTACTGGAGTGCCCTTATCCAAATTTTCTTTCAAATAATTCTGTAAGCAGATTATGGCCTCCTGATTTACCTTCTCATTGTTTAACATCTTTTCATTTAAGTGCCAACAGAATTCCTTAGGTCTCAATTTTATAGTAATTTCAATATGTCGTTTCTGTAGTATGTTTTGAACCAGATACCTTCTCTGGACACAATGGGGAAACATGTAAAAATGGGCATATAACACAATCATTTTTACTGCTTAGTCCAAAGGCCATTGCAAACAAAATATCTAAGCTTTCATACAGTTGCTAGATCATAGTTAAAATTAACTAAATAAAATATATTCTAAACTTAAGATACATACCTTGTATCTTACAAAATACAATGACCAAGAGCCTACACTGTGGTGATATAAAACAAGTCACATTGCAGTAACAAACAAAGAGTAATAATTAACAGTTACTATAAAAAGAAAATCATCTTATACACTCGTATCTTCAGGTTTCTATGACAGTTAACCAAGATGGTCTCCAGAAAACTTTTTCTATGTCTGTCAGCCTTTGCTGCAAATGCAGCAATACTCCAGATCACATATTGATTTGTTGATTGTAACAAAAAACTAAGTTTCACACCCCAGTATTTCATTTTCTTTAGGAAAGGCTCTAAATAACTTCCTCTAATATCAGTATATATCTGACACTCAAGTATATAATGAGCCAAATCCTCCAGACCTGGCTATTCACAGACACACAGCCTGTCTTGACCTGGAATACCATAAAATCTTCCCAATTTCATCATCATGTTCAAAGCGTAACCATGTAAGGATTTTATGTGTACTCCCTTGGCAGGGATAGTGTCAGACATTTTCCACATTTATGTTCACATTTCACACTGGCTAACCATTTTGCTATTTCTATGGTTGTTAGGCTAGTTATATTGTTCTGTACATCTGCATTGGAACTCTATGTTTACAGATCTTTTTAGTAGTAATCATCCTTTGATTCAGTTCCTAAGCCGAGAAGTCAAAGGTGTTTTTTTAAAATAAATTTTATTTATTAAAACATTCTATACATTCCAAATTATCAGACAATACAAACACATAGTCCCTTACAATTAAAAACAAACACACCTTCAGCACAAACTAAACATATCTTCATAAGTTATCAAAACTACCTATTATAGAAATAGACATATATATCTATATTGTGCTACATTATCCCTAACACCTTTCACTTTTCCTTTCTTTCTTCCTTTTACTTTCTCTTTCTAGCTTCTTCTAGTTAGTTCCTTATTCATTTTGCTCACTGTACTAGATTACAAAATCCTCTTCATATTCACATTCACATTCATCTCTCTTCCTGTCTTACCTTTCCATTTCCTTTCTTTCTTCCTCATTCTTTCCAACCTCTCTCTCAAACCCATCTTCCTTTTTCATGAGAAGCCAAAGTTTGGTAGTAAATTTAAGTTTCTGGAGCCACAAATTTCCTTGCGGGAATGTTCTTTGTTCCTCCATGTAGATTTTAGGAAGTCTTTCTTCCATTATGTTGGACATATAATACGTCAGTTATTAAATGATGGCTAAGGGGGGCTATATCTATGTCAGTTATTAAATGATGGCATCAGGAGACTATATTTATTGCGTAACAACATTTCCATAGCTATGTCTTCCAATGATAGCTCCTTGAAAGACACTTTGTTAGCAGCACAGCCTCTTCTACCCCAGCCATTCTCATGTTGTCTGAGAGCAGGGGGATAAGTGGGGACACAAACAGCTATTTCCTGAAGATGGATACTCTGTTAACAAACACTTACAAAGACCTCTGGAGACCTTAGATGGTCTATGCAGATGGTGTCCTTGCAGCACAGCCAGCTACAGGAAAATACCTGGATATAATCCCATTAATCCCTTTACTCTCTTGCAACATGGCCATAGGCCATATGGTGGGGGGCTGTGGTGAGTTTAGAGGCAGATTTTGGTTGCCATGCAATTGGAACACAATTCTGCCCTTCACAACAACCTAAAGGTAGTTGTGATTATGTAAATTCAAATTACACCATCAAACTGCACTAACAGGATGCCGGCTGATGTTAATGGGTTTAGTTTTTTGTTTTCAACAAACAATAATTATGCATGTTTTCATTAAGAGAGATGAAAACCATTGTATCAGCTTGCTAAGAGACTTAATAGAAGTAGCAAATAGAATTCTATATCGCTTATCAGTGAACTAGCACTCCCTAAGTAGTTTACAATGTGTAAGCCAATTGCTCCCAGCAAGCTGGGTACCCATTTTACCAACATATGAAAAGATGGAAGGCTGAGTCTACTTTGGAGCTCTGCAGGATCGAACTCACAACCTTGTGGCTACAGTACTGGCATTTAACTACTGCGCCACCAGGGCTCCTTGGTCTCCTCCTTGGGGACTTAAGTGGGGTAATATGACAGATCTTTAAGGAATGATGTCATTGCAGTTTGTCATTCATTCTGTTCCTACAACCTAACACAGCACGTCACATTCAGTCACTGCTGGAAATGGTAAAAAGGGAAAAGAAGATAGCATTAGAAAACAGCAGCCAGCAAATATGATAATTTATTATTTTTAAATACAATGACCAAGAGCCTACACTGTGGTTGTGTAGCAGAAATCTCTTCCTGCAGAGTTATGCATTGATTGTGCAAACCAATAGTTCTGTTGAATATCAAAGTTAGACAAGCAAATGTGCAACTGACTATCACGTCTGATCATGGCATCACATGCATGCTATACTGTGTCATCCAGAATCTCAGCCAAAGAACACTAGGACATTCAGTATAACAAATGCTCTTAGAGCCCAAGAAAAATCCTGTTCTGAGACAATTTATAGCACTTCCATATCAGTCATGTACAAGACAGAAAAATTAGCTCTACTTGGATCAGAGTGAGAAAAGTGCAGTTGTTATTGGACTGCAGCACCCATTAGCTCTAGCCAGCATAGCAGCTGATCAGAAATGCTAGGGAGTTTATCGCATGCAAAAATAAAGTGACTTACCCCTGCTGGGATACAGTCACTTATGGGATGCAATCGGGAATTATTGCACTAAAAATGCCACCAATGCTGCATAGAGCTTCCCTTGTTTGCAAATCAGCTGGCTAAGTGCAGCTGGGAACTGGGATGCTGCTGGGATCCAGTTGCCTGGTGGCATCAGCAACATTTTTAGTGCGATAATTCCCAATTGCATCCCATAAGCGACTGTATTCCAGCAGGGGCATGCCACTTTATTTTGCATGTGATAAGCTCCTAGAACTTCCTGTTCAACAAAATCTAGTGGGTTGCACATGCCCAATCTTAACCTACTGTCAGCTCTCCACATTCACTTGGATTAGGGATGAAGGACTCCCATGAAAGTGGAAAAACCACAAATTACTCTTACCCCCTCCCCAAAAAACATAACATAAAATACAATCCATGGATTGAGTCCACTACAGATGCCTTCAAGGTGGCAGGATGAATTTGCAAGGCAGAAGCAGCCTGTTGACAGGACTTGCTGCCCTCTCCACTGCTGCCCTGCACCATTTTTAATAGCGAATTACAAGCCTTTTTTGCAGCTTCTCAGTCTAGTGAGACTTGTAGTCCCTATTAAAGATGGCATAGTACAGCAGTGGAGGCAGCAGCAAATAATCTGTGAATAATCAAATCTGCAAAAGTGAAACTCATAAATGTGAAAAGCTGACTGTATATCAAATCTGCTATGTATGGGAGAGAGACTACTTACCTGAGCATTTTCCTTAAAACTGCTGACAAAACTGGATAAAAGCAAGGATTTTATATTCTCAAGGATAAGAGATTAGCCATTGTGTGTTGCTTTACCCCTATAATCCTTGATGTAACCTAAACCTGCTTAGTATTTAGCATTGCCCAATATACTTAATTGTGTAGACTGCATCTTAAGAGTGTGACTAAATGCAGACTTTGCAGCCACAACATTAATTCAATTTTGATCTCTCCCTTTCTACTCTCTGCTTTGTTTACTATCTATCTAGTTTTGGAGGTTTTTTTAATGAAAGCATTCTACTGAGCCATTGTGGTGTAGTGATTTGAGTTGTTGGGCTAGATCTCCAGGAAATCAGGGTTCAAATCATTCTCTAAGCCATGGAAAACCATACTATGACCTTGGACAAGTCAACCTCTCTCATTCTGGGAGAAAGGCAATGGTAAACCTCCTCTGAATAAATCTTGCCAAGAAAACCCTATGATAAAGTCACCATAAGTCAGAGATGATTTGAAGGCACATAACAAGAAATTGATGGATTAATTTTATTTCATTTAAATCCTGCCTTTCGTCCATAACAAGTTGACTTGTTATGGATGAAAGTTATGGGAAGAAATGTTTTTGCCAACGGTCTCAAGAATTTGATCAGGAGGGCTTTAAACTGAACTGTGTGGGGAAGGGAGACAACGTCCTGGCAGACAAAAGGATTGGAGAAAATAGTCAAACTGTCATAGAGGAAACAAGGCAAACAGTACAGGGACCCAACAGTGGGAGGCAAAAAAAAAATGCACAGGCAGCAAGTAAAGGGGACACATGGTCTTAGATGTCTCTACACTAATGCACAGAGCATGGGAAATAAGCAAGATAAACTCGAACTCCTAGCACAACAAAGCAAATATGATATAATAGGCGTCACTGAAACCTGGTGGGATGAGTCTCATGACTGGAATGTAGAAATAAAGGGGTATAACCTTTTCAAGAGAAACAGGGCAAACAGGAAAGGAGGAGGAATAGCATAATATGTCAGGGATATTTACACCAGTGAAGAAATCCAGGACATCAATCCTGGAAGCCAAGTGGAGAGCATCTGGATAAAAATTAAAGGGGAGGGAAACAACAGGGATGTTAGTGTGGGAGTCTACTACAGACCCCCAAATCAGGCAGAAGAATTGGATGATGCCTTTCTAGAACAGATGACCACACACTCAGAAAGGAGAAATATAGTAGTGATGGGTGACTTCAACTATCCGGATATTTGCTGGAAGTCAAACTCGGCAAAATCCTCAAGGTCTAGCAAATTCCTCACTTGCCTCGAAGACAATTTCATTGTTCAAAAGGTGGAAGAGGCAACGAGGGAGTCAGCTATTTTGGATCTGATCCTAACTAACAGGGAAGACCTAGTTAATGGGGTGCAAGTGGTTGGATCCTTAGGCGGGAGTGATCATGTCCTCCTGGAGTTTATTATACAGTGGAAAGGAGAAGCCAGGCATAGTCAGACACGCATTCTAGACTTTAGGAAAGCTGATTTTACTAAACTTAGAGAAATACTGGGGGTGATCCCATGGACAGGAATACTAAAAGAGAAGAGAGTTCAAGACGGATGGGAGTTTCTCAAAAGGGAGATACTGAAGGCACAATTTCAAACCGTGCCAACGAGGAGGAAAAATGGGAGGTGTCTCAAGAAACCAGGATGGATGACTAAGGAACTTGCAACTGAACTATGTTTTAAACGGAACACGTATAAGAAATGGAAAAATGGGGAAATCACCAAAGAGGAATTCAAGCAAATAGCTAGCATGTGTAGGGGCAAAGTCAGAAAAGCTAAAGCGCAGAATGAAATCAGGCTTGCTAGAGAGGTTAAGAACAATAAAAAGGGCTTTTGGGGGTATGTCAGCAGCAAAAGGAAAAAGAAGGAAATGGTAGGGCCACTGTGTGGAGAAGTTGGCAAAAAGTTAACAAGGGACAGAGAAAAAGCAGAATTACTCAACACCTTCTTTGCTTCAGTCTTGTCAGAAAAGGCAAAGGGTGCTCAAGCTAAGTATAATGGAGCAGAGGACAGAATAGGAGAATTTCATCACAGAATAAGTAAAGAGATAGTACAGAAACATCTGGTTAATCTAAATGAATATAAGTCTCCAGGACCAGATGAATTACATCCAAGGGTATTAAAAGAACTGGCAAATGTAATATTGGAACCATTGGCAATAATCTTTGAGAATTCCTGGAAAACAGGAGAGGTCCCAGCAGACTGGAGGAGGGCAAATGTTGTCCCCATCTTCAAAAAGGGGAAAAAAGAGGATCCCAACAATTATCGTCCAGTTAGTCTGACATCAATACCCGGAAAGATTCTGGAGCAGATCATTAAACAGAGAGTCTGTGAACATCTGGAAGGTAATTTCATAATCACAAAAAGTCAACATGGGTTTCAGAGAAACAGGTCATGCCAGACAAATCTGATCTCTTTTTTTGATAAAATTACCAGCTTGGTAGATGAAGGGAATGCTGTGGATATAGTATATCTTGATTTCAGTAAGGCCTTTGATAAGGTTCCCCATGACATTCTTGCAAGCAAGTTGGTAAAATGTGGGCTAGACAAAGTAACTGTTACATGGATTTGTAATTGGTTGACTGGTCGAACCCAAAGGGTGCTCAACAATGGTTCCTTTTCAACTTGGAAAGAAGTGACCAGTGGGGTGCCACAGGGCTCTGTCCTGGGCCCAGTGCTATTCAATATCTTTATTAATGACTTGGATGACGGTATTGGGGGCATAGTTATCAAATTTGCAGACGACACCAAATTAGGAGGAGTAGCTAATACCCCAGAGGACAGGATCAAAATTCAAAATGACTTGAACAGACTAGAAAGTTGGGCCAAAGCTAACAAAATGAAATTCAACATGAAATGTAAGGTACTGCACTTAGGGCAGAAAAACGAAAAGTACAGATATACGATGGGGGACACCTGGCTGAATGAGACTACGTGTGAAAAGGATCTAGGAATCCAGGTGGACCACAAGTTGAACATGAGTCAACAGTGCGATGTAGCAGCTAAAAAGGCCAATGCAATTTTAGGCTGCATCAGTAGAAGTATAGTGTCTAGATCAAGAGAAGTAATAGTGCCACTCTATTCTGCTTTGGTCAGGCCTCACCTGGAATACTGTGTCCAGTTCTGGGCACCACAATTCAAAAAGGATGTGGAGAAACCAGAGTGTGTCCAAAGGAGGGCAACTAAAATGGTGAAGGGTCTGGAAACCAAGTCCTATGAGGAATGACTTAGGGAGCTGGGGATGTTTAGTCTGGAGAAGAGAAGGCTGAGAGGTGATATGATAGCAGTGTTTAAATATTTGAAGGGATGTCATATCGAGGAGGGAACAAGCTTGTTTTCTGCTGCTCCAGAGACTAGGACCCGAAACAATGGATGCAAGCTGCAAGAAAAGAGATTCCACTTCAACGTTAGGAGGAACTTTCAGACAGTAAGGGCGGTTCGACAGTGGAACACACTCCCTCGGAGAGTAGTGGAGTCTCTTTCCTTGGAGGTCTTTAAGCAGAGGCTGGATGGCCATCTGTCGGGGATGCTTTGATTGGGAGTTCCTGCATGGCAGGGGGTTGGACTGGATGGCCCTTGTGGTCTCTTCCAACTCTATGATTCTATGATTCTATGCTTCTATGACTCTAATTTCGAAAGCTTGATCACTATTTTGTGACATGTAAGTTGATCCTGACAATGTCATTGCTGGACTATGGCTTGGTGGATGTGTTGTTTTTCTTTTTGATTAATACAACTTCCTTTCCTTTTTCATTTTTTGAGTTATTCTCTAGGTGCATATATTTTTGTGGATTTTAGGACTACTATATAAACTACCACTGGATCTCTGGCTAGTGGCCCCGGGTGTTGCTACTATATTATAGTTGCTAGAGTGTTTTATTGATGTTTTCTGGGTTACTGTTTGATGTTTTTATTGACTGCATTGCACATTATTTCTAATACTGTTCAGTAAATATAACTAATACACATAAACTAGATGAGAGATAGAATGTTCTAGGTTCACTGATATGACATTTGGTCACAAAAGGCTTGCAGTGTGCTATTCTGATGTATTTTCACACAGGGAGTTCAGAGCAACAAAGATCTAATGAACAAAGCATAGTCACTAGCTTTCTATCATTCTCTCTATCTCACATGGGAAGCAATGGAACCCTCTTATTTCAAGTGGCATAGTTAAAGGCACTGATATTATATACATCCTCTAGAACAGGGTTGGGAAACTTTAGACCTTTGGAATGTTGTGGGACTGCAAAAGTCATAAATCCTAGCCAGCATAGCCAATGGTGAGGATAGTAGAAGTCCAAGAAGCTACTGACTCTTCCTAAGAAAAGTCATCTGACTCTTAAAGGTTATGAACCATGTCTTTCAGGCATTCACTCAATCTATGTTTTCTGTTAATATCAGTGCAGACATAAAGCCAGTGTATTGTAGTGGTTTGAGCATTGAACTATGACTCTGGAGACCAGGTTCAAATCCTCACTCAGCCATGGAACCCCACTGGCTGACCTTGGGCAAGTCATACTCTCTAAGCCTCAGAGGACGGAAACAGCAAATCCTGTTAGCATGGTTACGCAGCGCATGAAGATCCACATAGCGTGCAGCACCAGGATCACGACCTTCTCAGATGAAGCCAGTAGCTTGTCAGCTGGAAAAGCACCTCTCCCTTTCCAGACAGAGCAAAGAGACTCCACAGACAGACATCTCACAGGTGAGGCTTTAATCTTTGTTCCTCTGTGTACAAGGCTGTTTACAGCAATCATCCAACACGACTCTCCAACACAACATACATCAACTCACTACAACCCACACGTGTGTCCAGAGGCTTCTGCCTTATATAGCCATGCCTCCACATGGCCTTCTGGCCCTGCCTCTTCCTCCTGGATATCTGTCACTCACCTGAGTGTCTCTGCAGTTTTGCAGCAGTTCAGTGTGCTTTACAGCACCAGGTGACCATCCCCATGATGTCACATCCTATGACATAGCATGAGTCTGCATGACTCAGCAGTAATCAAATGCTATGTCCTCATGGCTGCTGCTATTCCCCACATTGTACATTTTACCCCTAGGACTCCTTCCTAACAAATCCTGCTTTAAAGAAACATGCCAAGAAAGCCCTGTGATAGGGTTACCTTAGAGTACCATAAGCTGAAAATGACTTGAAGGCACACAACAATAACAACACCACAAATGAGTGGTTGGCATCGACCTTGGTTTAAATCCTGTAGATCAACTGAATCAATTGTTGAGTGGTAAGTCAATGCATAGGTAAATACCATTGATTCAATTATTCTAACAATAGACTAACAATAGACGAACAATAGAATTCAGGCCTCTATATTTTTTGTTATTAACTGCCCTTGAGTTGACCTTAATTCATGGCTACCCTATGGATGAGACATCTCCAAGACCCTCTGTCCTCCACTGCTCTGCTTAATTCCTGGAACCCCATACCCATGACCTTGTTAATAGAGTCCATCCATCTAGCATGTGGCCTTCCTCTCTTCCTACTTCCCTCCACCTTCCCCAGCATTATTGTTTTTTCCATAGAGTCCCCTCTTCTCATGATGTGTCTGACATACGACAGTTTCAATTTGGTCATCTTGGCTTCCAGGGAGGTTTCCAGTTTGATCTGCTCTAGGACCCACTTGTTTGTCCTCTTGGCTGTCCTGTATTATATTTTGCTAAATAATTCAAGGACAGTATATGGGGTAAGATATACTCATCTTCCCCTCACCAGAAGACATTCATAATGTTTTGTTTTGTTTGTTTTTTGTATTGCATAATGGTATTAATGGATACATATTCCATATGTATTTCTGTATAATTATTTATCTGTCTGTATACTGTATACTTATATTAATCTATCTGTGGTGGAAAATAACAGCCCCAAAACTGGTACAGAACTGATACATAGTAAATCTATTACCCTATACTAATGTAACTGACTTTTGCTTTGAACATATTTTCTAACCAATAGCTTTTTACTTCATCCCTCCACCTCCGTCTCCCTGTCCTAACTCATGCCTCCTTTTTCCCCTTCTCATTCCTGATCCTGCCTTGCTTCTCACTCCAGTTATTAGAAATTCTGTCTTCTAACTAACCATCTCAACTGACTCTCCAGCTATCGCATGTAACTCCACCCATTACCCATTCCATTCCATTCCTCAGCCATCAACTACTGGCTGCATCTACACTGCAAAATAAAGGCAGTTTGATGCTGCTTTAACTGCCATGGTTCAATGCTATGGAATTCTGGGATGTGCAGTTTTGTGAGATATTTAACCTTCTCTGTCAGAGAACTCTGGTGCCACAACAAGCTACAAATTCCAGGAGTCCATAGGATGGAGCCATGACAGTTAAAGCAGTCTCAAACTGCATTGATTCTGCAGTGTGGCAAAAGCCATAATTCTGCTGATTCTTCTGTCAGAAACAGGATAATGAACTCTTCTCCCCACCACCATGAACTATTTCTGAAGCTTCTAGAACAGTGGTTCTCAACCTGTGGTTCGCAACCACAGCGGGGGTCGAACGACCAAAACACAGGGGTCGCCTAAAGCCCTTACTTCTGAGGGAAGATACACATGGAAAGGCTGTAGCCTTCCCTGAGGGCAGAAAGTTACAACCCCCTCCAGCTCTCCCATTTCAGAGTAAGAAGGGCCTAGTATATCGCGGCTGGAAGTACTTTCAACCCGTGTATATATAATTTTTAAAAGGCCTGGTAACAGTGGAGGGAAGGAAGGAGGGGTTCGGCCTGATGCCTTGAGGGAGAGGCAGGCCCAGGGCTCTCCTTGTCCTCCTTCTTTCCAGGGGAAACCTGGAAGAGGCGTCAAGTCTCCTCACAAGTTTCCAGAAGCTGAGGCGAAGAGGAAGGAATGGCGGAGCCGTGTCCCGCTCCTTCTGCTTCTTTTCTCCTTCTTCTTCGTTGGTCCCCTTTGAGGCCGACTGCCTTCGGACGGAGGGAAGCTGTGACGTGGCGGACCGCCTTCCTCCCTCTTGCCTCAGGCGGCAGACCCAAGGAGGAGGAGGAGGAAAGCAGACTCTCCAATTCTTCTTCTTCTTCTTGTTCTGGTGTGCCCTTTCCAACTTATGGCGACCCTCCCTTCTTGGCAAGGCTTCCTCTCCTGAGGGGGTTTACTATGGCCGTCCTCGAAGGCTGAGAGGGTGTGACTTGCCCCAAAGGTCCTCTTGTGGTTTTTCTCTTCAGAGGGGGGTTTGCCATGGCCGTCCTCTAAGGCTGAGAGAGTGTGACTTGCCCAAAGGTCTATTTTTTCTCTTCAGGGGATTTGCCATGGCCATCCTCTGAGGCTGAGAGAGTGTGACTTGCCCCCAAGATCCTTTTGTCATGGTTTTTCTCTTCAGGGGTTTTGCCATGGCCATCCTCTGAGGCTGAGAGGGTGTGACTTGCTCCAGGTCACCCACCTATCATGGTTTTTCTCTTCAGAGGGGGATTGCCATGGCCGTCCTCTGAGGCTGAGAGAGTGTGACTTGCCCCCAAGGGCACCTGTCATGTTTTTTCTCTTCAGAGGGGGTTTGCCATGGCTGTCCTCTGAGGCTGAGAGGGTGTGACTTGCCCCCTAGATCACCTGTCATTGTTTTTCTCTTCAGAAGTGGTTTGCCATGGCCGCCCTCTGAGGCTGAAAGGATGTGACTTGCCCCCCCCCCCCCGGTCACTTATCATGTGGTTTTCCTGGCAAATTTCTCCAGAGGGGTTTTTGCTGTCCTCTGAGGGTGAGATGGTGTGACTTGTCCCCCAAGATCACCCAGTGGGGGACTTGAACCCTGGTCTTCCAGAGTCGTCATCCAACGCTCAAACTACTTCACCATGCTGGCTCTCTGCCGAATAATAATAATAAATTTAATAATAAATTTTATTTTTATCCCGCCCCTCTGCTTAGCAATCGGGGCGGCTTACAACAATTAAAAATACAATAGTTAAAAGCATTCCGGTATCCCAATCCCTCCACCCATCCCTCCCACACCCCTTAAGACAAAATTAAACTTAAGAAATTTAAAAGCAAACATTAATAAGATAAGGACATAGTTATATAAGAATGGCAGAGCAACAGAGAGCTTGGGGAGGAAAGTTCAATGTTTGTTCCTCTAAGGAGGATCAATCTGGGAAGGCCTGCTGGAAGAGATCCGTCTTAACTGCTTTCTTAAAAGCAGTGAGTGTTGTAGTAAGACGGATCTCATCCGGCAGGCCGTTCCATAGTTTAGGGGCAATGACGGAGAATACCCTCTGCGAGGTCTGTTTGAACTTTGTCTTCGGCTGTTGAAGTAGGTTCTTACCAGCTGACCGAAGGGCATGGGGGGGGCTCATACGGGAAGAGGCGGTCCCTGAGGTAAGTTGGACCCAAGCCATGTAGGGCTTTAAAGGTCAAAACCAACACCTTGTACTGCGCCCGGAAACTAATTGGCAGCCAGTGGAGGGATTTAAGCACAGGTGTTATGTGCTCCCTCCTTGATGTTCCGGTGATTAATCTGGCTGCCATATTTTGCACTAGCTGAAGTTTCCGGGTTAGGCACAAGGGTAGCCCCATGTAGAGTGCATTGCAGTAATCTAGACGTGAGGTTACCAGCGCGTGCACCACAGTTTCCAGGTCTTTCCTGTCCAGGTATGGGCGCAGCTGGCGTATCAGCCGAAGCTGATAGCAGGCACTCCTGACTGTCGCGCTCACTTGATTGGTCATGTGAAGCGACGAGTCAAGGAGTACCCCCAGACTGCGCACATGGTCCTTGGAGGAGAGTGTGACTCCATCCAGGACTGGGGGCTGTAATCCCGAACCCGGATTCGGACCTGTAACCGTGGGTACCTCCGTTTTGTCTGGATTCAACTTCAACTTGTTTTTCCTCATCCAATCCATTACCGCTCTAAGACAGTAATTGAGAGGAGAGACGCCATCAGAGGTCTGAGACGATGATTTAGTCATGGAGAAGTAAATCTGGGTGTCATCAGCGTACTGAAGACACCGTGCTCCATGCCTCCGAGTGATCTCCCCCAGCGGCTTCATATAAATGTTAAATAACATCGGGGACAGGATGGCGCCCTGAGGGACGCCACAATTAAGCTCTGTTTTAGAAGAGCAACTGTCCCCGAGCCTCACTCTCTGGGATCTGCCAGAGAGGAAGGAACGGAACCACTGCAAGGCAGTGCCCCCAATTCCTAACTCTTTCAGCCGATCCAAAAGAATGGCATGATCTATGGTATCAAAGGCCGCCGAGAGGTCTAAGAGCACCAGCAGGGTCACACTTCCCCTGTCGATGCTCAAGCGGAGGTCATCGGTCAGAGCAACCATGGCAGTCTCAACCCCAAATCCTGTCCTAAAGCCAGTTTGAAATGGATCGAGATAATCGGTTTCATCCAAGATAGCTTGAAGCTGGGAGGCAACTGCCCTCTCGATCACCTTGCTTAAAAATGGCAGCAAGGAGACTGGTCTATAGTTGTTTCTGTCCAGGGGATCCAGGGAAGGCTTTTTCAAGAGTGGCCTAACTGCCGCCTCTTTTAAGCAAGATGGTATACTGCCTTCCCTGAGGGACACGTTGATTGTATCTCGGAGAAACACCATCAACGCGTCCCCACCTTGGACGACCAGCCATGATGGACAAGGATCAAGAGGGCAAGTTGTCTTCTTCATCCTACTAAGCAACTTGTCCACGTCCTCGGTACTCACAAATTGAAATTGATCCTGTAAAATGCCATCATCGGAGTTACTGGACGCCTTGTCTACAGATTCTGCCAGAATACTGGTGTCTAAGTCAGCTCTTATCCAAGAGATTTTATCTGCAAAGTAGATATTAAATGCCTCACAGCAGGCTGTCATCGGGTTAAGTAGAGGGTTCGGCGCAGGAGGTATCCGCATCAAATCCCCCACCACCCTAAACAGCTCTGCCGGGCGAGACTCTGCAGACGCAATACGTGCAGAACAGAAAGATTTCTGCGCTGCACGTAAAGCCTCCCTATAGGAATCAAGATGCTTCCTAAGGCGAGTTCTGTCGGATAAGAGACGAGTTTTTCGCCATTCGCACTCTAGTCGTTGTCCAACCCACTTCATCCTTCTAAGCTCTTCTGTGTACCATGGCTTCCGATTTGAAGCGGGGTGGAAAGGACGCTTGGGAGTGATTGTGTCGATAGCCTTGGTAAGATTGGTGTTCCACGTATTAACCAAAGCTTCGACAGAATCACTGGCATTACTCACCATTAAACCCTCTAAGGCTTTCTGGAAACCGATGGGTTCCATTAGCCTTCGAGGGCGGACCATTCTAATAGGTCCACCACCCCCGGGAGGGCGAGCAATAGTCTTTAGTTCCACCTTGATCAGAAAGTGATCCGTCCATGACAATGCGGAGGTTTTTGTGACCTCCGCCCATGGATGTTCCTGTTCCGTACTAAAGACCGCATCGAGGGTATGACCAGCACAATGTGTGGGCCCGTTGACCAACTGGGATAGGCCCATGTTTGTCATGGTATCCATGAACTCCCGAGCCGCGCCAGTTAAATCCTGTAAACTGGTTTCGAGTGGAATGTTGAAGTCGCCCAGAACTAAAAGTCTGGGCGACTCCAACAGCAACTCAGAAACCAGGGCCGTCAGCTCAGTTAGGGAGTCTGTTAAGCAACGGGGTGGCCGGTATACCAACAGAATCCCCAAACTATCCCTGGTCTTCAGGCTGAGGTACATACACTCGATGTGCGACGTTTTCTGGATAGGCTTTCTGATCAAGGTCAAGGTGTTCTTATGGACCAAGGCTATGCCGCCGCCCCCCCCCCCCCCCGCCCACTTTCTCTCACCTGCTTGCAAACTGAGTACCCAGCTGGGAGGGCCTGCGCCCATGTTACGGAGCTGGCATCCCCCAGCCAGGTCTCAGTAAAACAAGCCAGGTCGGCCATCTCATCCACTAACAAATCGTGGATGATATGAGTCTTATTCTTGACCGACCTGGCATTGCAAAGGAGCAGGTTGAGGGTCAGTGGAATGGTGTATAATGAATACTACAGAATATCATTATATTGGCAGAGCTCTTTCATAGAGAAGGCTAAATGTCTCACAAACTAAGTTCCCAGAATTCCATAGCATGGAGCTATGACAGTTTTAAAGCCGTGTCAAGGCAACATGGCCAAAGCACCTCAGGCAGGCTGCATCCACACTACAGAAACTATCCAGTTTGACACTACTTTAACTGCCCTGGCTCCATGCTATGGAATTCTGGGAATTGTAGCTTTGTGGGACATTTAGCCTTCTCTGTGAAAGAGCTCTGCTGCCACAATAAACTTCATACCCCAGGATTCCATGGCATTGAGCCATGGCAGTTTGCGGGCCAAAATACATGGCAGAAATAATCCAGTTTGAGACCACTTTAACTGCCCTGGCTCAGTACTATGGAATTCTGGGAATTACAATTTGTTCTGCCATCAGAGCTCTCTCACAGAAAAGGCTAAATGTCTCACAAAACTCCAATTCCCAAAATTCGATAGCATTGAGCCAGGGGAGTTAATGGTGCCAAACCACATTATTTCTCAACATATAATTAAATATTGTTTTTGTGATTAATCACTATGTTTAAATTATGTTTGCTTTGTAGCAATGAGAATACATAATGCATATCGGGTATTTACATTCCGAATCATAGCTGTAGCAAAATTACAGTTTTGAAGTAGCCACCAATTTTTTTTTATTATTATTATTTTATTTTATTTATTTTTTTGGTTTGGGGTCACCACAACATGAGGAACTGTATTGCGGGGTCACGGCATTAGAAAGGTTGAGAACCACTGCTCTAGAACATCCCAAAGTTTTATTTAAAAAATCAAATGTTTTCATTTTAGGTGTTTCCCCATTTTACTAAGAAATTACCTTCTGAATATTTCCTGGTCCATCAGAGGAACTAGTATGTGACTAGAAAACAATGGACCCCAGACCCTCAAGGATGAACAGTTCTAGTTAAGAATATAGCAATAGCAATAGCAAGTACATTTCGATAACGCTTATCAGTGAACTAGCACCCTCTAAGCAGTTTACAGTCTGTAAACAAGCTGGGTACTCATTTTACTGACCTATGAAAGGATGGAAGGCTGAGTCAACCTTGGAGTCCTCTTCTAGGATCAATCTTACAACATTGTAGCTGCAGTAGCAGCATTTAACCACTACACCAGAGAAGGAGTAGAAACTTGCACTCTTCCCCTATCCCAGGCTGTACCACTAACTAAAATGGAGGACATGTTTCTCCATAACTCATATGTATGTCTGCAGCCTTTTTGTTTTATTTATGGAAGTAAATTAGAATTACATAAGTTACATAAAAAGTATATGGGAACAAATCACGTAGGGAGAGGCAGGAAATACAAATTATTATTATTATTATTATTATTATTATTATTATTATTATTATTATTATTTCAGTTTTAGAACACAGCACTGTCTCCATCCCAGATATTTGTGACTGAAAACATTGGGGAAGGCTTTGCTCTCCCATCTATCATGCAGACTAGCTGTTTCTTAATACAATGTATACAAGTGCATCAGAAGTCTATCAGGCACCAAAAGTCTATCTACCTACCTCTTCTTCCTTACTGCTTTCCTAGAATTCATAGGAGGGGATAAATTGAAAGGAAAGGATTCTAAGGGCCTTTACAGACTGCCATAAATAATGCCGCTTGAGGTCACTTTAACTGTCCTGGCTCAGTGCTAGGGAATCATGGGAATTGTATTTTTTTTTCTGAGACATGACCTGTAGAATGATAAACTACAGTTTTCATGATTCCTTAGCACTGAACCAGGACAGTTAAAGTGGCCTCAAACTGCATTATTTCTGGCAGTCTGTAAAGGCCCTAAGACAGTATATTTTGGGAGACTGAAATCTCTTTCCCAGGAGAGCTCCCACTATTACTTCTTCCTAAGAAGTAACAGGGGCTATCATTGTTTTCCCTTGTTCTAAGAAGCTATCATTCCTTCATAATATAAGCATCTACTATATCAGTCCCTTTCTTCATCTCATGCCTATTTGCATGGCTAGCAACCAAATGTACCATAGTTTAAGGAAGTGTGCCATGATTTTCTAGTGTACCAACTAAAAGAGCAAAGATTAAAATATTGAAAGATGGTATCAAGACATGAGCAAATTCTAATGGTAACTACTCCTATTAAGTGCTTGCCATTTTTCTAATGAATGCTTGTTTCAAAAACAGCCTAGCTCAGGACCCAGCCCAATATGTGGAAATCTGAAGCCTAGAGTTACAATAAAAAACAAGGGCATGTTCAATAGTGTCATGATTTGATGAACACATTTTCTGATTTCAATTATTTACAGTTGTACCGATTTGTTGAGGGTCTAATTATCACTTATAACTAGCACTTTAAATCTAGGCATCTCTGTAACAGTAAAAATAATTTTCCATGTTGTATTTTTGATAAGCTACTTTTTGAAAAGAACACATACAAAAATCAAATTACTGCTGCCAAGAGAACATCAACATTTGTTTTTTGTTTTTGTTTTTTGTTTGCCCTTGCTCCTGTAAAGTCTTCATTCTTTTCAGGTAATTTTTTTTCCAAGTTTAGTTTTTCTTCATTCTTCTTGTCCGTGGACCAAATGACAGGTTATTCCCAAACATTTCCCTTCCCTCATTTGTTCCAACAATAAATAAGGTCTCATGGCACCTTAAAGGCTAATGCATTTTACATGGCATAAGCTTCCATGGTCCACAGCTCACTTTGCCACTTGCAAAAGGCTTGTGAATAATCTCATTGAGAAAGCAAATATATATGCTGCTACTTCCATGTACTTGCATTTGTGTTCTAAGGCATGCTGATTTAATGGGGGTAGTAGTGAGGAGTGAATGTTCTCTCTGAACCATATTCCTGATTGAAATTTCCACTCTTATACCGATTTTTCACTCCATGGAGTTGGGATGGAGAAATATAATTACACCTTTATTATGTCAGTATATTTTTTTTCCAGTGGAGTCCTTTTTTGTACATCTTGATTGCTTATTTAATGAACTTTAAAATGGCTGCTTGCTAGTAAATATCATCATCATGAACAAGCCCATTCATACCATCTCATACTTGAATCATAGGATCAGCAGGTGTCCCTTATTATAAGGAATATTCTTTATTTGAGGTCTGGAAAGCTTGATCCTTATTGGACAAATGTCTTTTATTTGAGAGTTAGAAAGCTTTTCCTTTTATGTAGACAAAACAAGATGCAATACACACAGACACACAGACACACCTCCACATTCACTGAGGTTAGGGGCACAGGACCTCCATGAATGTGGAAAAACTGCAAATAACAAAAACACCATGTTTTTACCTTAGAGAACACCTGTCTAGGAATCTCAAGGTCCTCCAGTGCAACTCTGTGGTCAACATCTGCCAGATATTGACCATAGAATTGCACTGGAGGAGCTACAAATGCCTAGTAGAGGGTTCTCTCTAGGAAGCTCTAGGTCCTTCAGTGCGACTTTTGGTTAAAGTTGACCATAGAATTGCACTGGAGGACCTAGATATTCCTACAGAGAACATGTTAATCAAATCTGCAAAAGTCAAAGCCACAATTGTGGAGGGACAAGTGTATGTATATATGGAGTGAGGATCCTTTGTAGAGGTAGAAATATGTTCATCATGTAATTTATTAATGTGGGCAATATGATAATTTTACATAAAAAGACATGGCAAAGTTAATGGAAACGAATAATTTGATTTGGTAGAACACAAACTCATTAACAGCTGCTTCCTGATTGTCAACCCTGCATGTCATGAATTTTGATTATCCCTTATCACTGTTTTGAAAATCTGGCAACACTAATCATAAAAATAGTATCATGCCGGTGTTTCTTTCCACTGCATAGCAGATTGCATTTGAGGAAAGATTTAGATAGAGCAGTCAGTATTGGCAAGAGTTCAATTCTTCAGACTCCAGGCTGCTCCCCCAGTGAAATGATACTCCTATGCCCAGATGAGATGTAATTCTTCATTTATTTCATTTTCCTTTGCATGATTGGATCATTTCTAAGACAAATTCTGTACTGGCAATGCTGTGAGTGTTGTGATATATTTTTCAATTGTTTTTCCTCCTGCCCTTTTGCGTAACTTTGTGAAAAAATAATTGATGGAAAAAATGTGGGTGGAAAATAATACTTTGTGCAGAAAACACTGTATTTTATACATACACATGTGCATATAAATGGTTTCCACACACAGAAAAACTGACATTTCTCAAAGGATTTTGTTTTAAAAAAATGCACAGCATCCTGCAACAGTTCACCATTTTCTTGATAGAGTGTCAAGACACATTGAGATACCCTTTCTCATCAAGGAAGAGCATTTATTCCCAGAAGCTGCATTTAGCAGACACAGAAAGAGATTGTGCATGGACTTTCTCTATAATTAATTATCAGGATAACAAGATTGTGCTGTTTCTGCTTCACTCTCTCTTTTTCTTATTTGCACGCATAAACCTGGATAGACTCCTCCCTCTAATGGAAGGACCAAAAGAGCAATTATTCCAGAATAACAATTTCATGTGAAAAAAGTACTAAAAACATATGGACTTATGAGCAATGATATAGGCAGTGATCTTCAAAAATGCACAAGTAGGCCTGGAGCCTACTTTTAGTTCCAACTAGATTAGCTCCAGTGAATCAATAGGATTTGTCTGTGTACTGACATCCCATTTGAAAATTGAGTCAATAGGACTACTCTAGTTGTGTCCAAGATTCAGGACACTGGCAGGCACCCTGTATGTAGTTCTAGATTTGTAATATAGCATTAAAAATCTGTAACTGCTCCATATTCAGTAATACTTTGTAGGCACAATGGTGGCACTATTGCCATTATCATAAATCCCCTCTCCAGACCTACCTAAACAGCCAGCAGCTGCATTAAATAGTGGCAATCTGTTCAGCTGGATATCAGGACATAAGGCAATTATGTTTCCAGCCTACTTTTGCCTACAAACAAGGTTGTGACAGTCAGAAGCAGGCCTTCTGATTATCTTACTTCTTGTAGCCTCACTTATAGGTGGGAAGGGGCTGGAAATGTCATTCTCCTTGAATCCCAATCACCACCTAATGTGGCTACAGGCTACAGTCTGCTCCTGGTCTTATTTTTGCATAGAAAATGGAGCTTCTCTATCTTCTGCTTACAATTATGTAGTCTATCTGATTTCTATGGGCCTCTGCAGACTGACACAAAGGGCCGGCCTGGAGGCAGAGATGAGGAGGGGCAGCCACATGCCGGCCTCCCCAATCCCAGCCCAACAATGTCCTGATGCCACATGCTGTTACGCCTGGCAAGCAGTGTCAGGCTGTCCTCATGGCACAGCGTCCTGACACGCTGTACCAGAAGGGGCGCTAAAGAGCCTTGCACTGGCTCTTAGGGCACCCTTTTGCCACCCCTGAAAGGAGCGGCATTTTGCCACTCTTTCAGGGGTGGCAAAAGGGAGGATTGGGGCCATGGTGTGAGGTAGCCATGGCCCCAATCCACAGCTAGAAGGGGCGGGCCAGAGCTGCCCGTCTGCAGCCCCCTTATGTTGTCCATCAGGTGATGTCCATGTACACATATTGTATTTTTTTTTAATTGTAGGCCATCTGGAGTTCCAATTTGAGGGAAAAGCTGGGGTATAAATAAAGAAGCTGGTTGAGATTCTAGATCAGCTACTGAAGGGTGAAACAGAAGGGACAGGAAAAAGTGGCTTGAAGCTGCCTTTTCCAAAGCCACATTGAAATCCCACCCCACCCCAAGGTGGCTGGAGTGTGCATGTCATAACCACACGGCATGACTTCAAGCCACGCTGCTGGGTTTTTGTTTTGTTTACTGTCCCCACCACCATCCCTGTGTAGCTTTGCAGGAATGCACTGACAGCAACTGCCATCCTATTGCATGACCATCACTGTGAATCTGCACACATTCGCATATGCAGCGCTTCACTGGGACAGGTCTTCAGAGCAGAGGTGTGCCCATGCAGATGCCAGCAAGGTACCACCATGTCTCCCTTCATCCCCACTTCAACCTATGCCCCCTCTTTGACTGTCTGTTTTGTGTATGTTGTACTCATCTCCATGAGAGGTTCCATGGTTTCTCTTTTGGGCATTGCCACCCCCACCACTTGTGTATGACAGCTCTGTTCCTTTTAAATGCACTCCTGCAATCAGGCATTTACATGCACAATTAGGGTTAGGGTTTGTAAAGAGCACCCCTTTCAAGCTGCATTGACATTGGTGCATTTAAACATACATGTGAAGGTGCGCACTTTACAGGAAGGAGTGAAAAAAGCAGCTTTTTTTTGAAATGGCTTTTCTCCCCATAAGATGGCTAGAGGGCACTTTCCAGATGGCTTAAAAGTGTGCATCATCTAAATGACCTGCCTTGAAGCTGGCCTGAAACCTGCTTATTTTGTCCATTTGTTTCACCCTTAGTTAAGTACGCTTATACATAAGTGTACTTAACTAAGTATTGTCTCCTGGCCTAACCCCCCCTCCAAGTCCTGCCTTACCAAGCAGCAGCATTTGCAAGTGAGAGACATCTGTTCTCTCAATCAGGACTCAGCAGACTGACATGTCCACCCTATCCCACCAATAATCTTCAATACAAAGTCAGAAGAAGGATCTCTGCATCAATAGCAAGAAGAGGGTGGGAACATCATTCTGCTGTGTCCCAATTGACAGCAGGACATACCTCCATTGTTCACATCAGCTTCTGCTCAGTAAGACAGGATTGGGGGATTTTTAGGATCCTTACATATTCCCCACACTGTTACCACAATTGTGATATGTAGAGATCATGAATACAGATCAGTTAACTGATGTGTATCTCCAGGCTACATAGTCCTAACTGTGATCATGAGTCCCAGCCAACAATGACGATGATGATGATGATGATGATGATGATGATGATGATAGAAGCAGCAAGTACATTTCTATACTGCTTATCAGTGCACTTAATACTGGGTGAGTTACTGGGTGATACCAACCCTAGTGATGGCACTGCCGTCAAGCAACAAAATATTATTATTATTATACTTATACTTTATTTATAGAGCACCATTGATGTACATGGTGTTTTACAACAGAATAAAACATAGCATGCTTCAGATAATAAATCAAGTAAATGTGACAATCAGGAGTGCCTGTTATCAGCTTCAGCTGATACGCCAGCTGCACCTTTTCCTGGAAGTTAGGGACCTTGAAACTGTGGTGCATGCACTCATAACCTCTCATCTTGATTTCTATAATGCACTCTACATGTGGCTACCCTTGTACATGGTCCAGAAACTTCAACTAGTACAGAATATGGCAGCCAGGCTGGTCTCAGGAACATCGAGAAGAGACCATATAACACTGATCTTAAAATCACTTCACTGGCTGCCCATTAGTTTCTGGGCCAAGTACAAGATGTTAGTTATCACCTTTAAAGCCCTAAATGGCTTGGATCCAACCTATCTTCTGGACCGCCTCTTCCCATATAACCCACCCTGCACACTCAGGTCCTCTGGGAGGAATCTGCTGCAGCCTATAAAAACTAGAGGACCCAGATTATGGAATGACTTGCCAGATGAGATCCGTCATGTTACCACCTTAAACAGCTTTAAAAAGGCTGTTAAGATGGATCTTTTCTGGCAGGCCTTTCCTGAATAGATATCCCAGCCATCAAGAGACAGCCATCCTGCATATCCCTGATTCGGCTGTAGTTATTATTTGTTTATTTGTTTATTGTGTTATTATTTTAACTGTGTTTTAAATTGCCATTGTTTAATAATATTTTAAGGGGGGATCGTGGGATATGAATGTATATTTTAATGCTGTGGCATTACGCAGAGGGGCGGGATATTATTATTATTATTATTAAACGGTTTACAATGTGTAAGCTAATTGCTCCAACAAGCTGGCTACTCATTTTAGCAACCTACGGAAGGATGCAAGGCTGAGTCGACCCTGAGCCCCTGGCTGGAACTGAACTCACAACCTTATGGTTTGTGAATGAGTGGCTGCACTACAGACATTTAACCACTGCGCACCAGGGCTCTTAACGATGATGACGACAACAACAATAATACCAGAATGCCTATAGTTTTCAACATAGAGGCAGAGTTCCTACAAACAGAAGATGGAGCATAACACTCTGTCTATGCAGTGTCTTGTCAGCCTCCTGCATGTCTTTTTTAGAGACCATCCACTAAACTTTTTGTGTCCCAAGAAAGGATATGAGAGTGCATTTTTCTATCCCTTCCCCTTGGGACTACACCATCTGAACTGCCTCCTCCCTTCCTCCCCTCCTCACCAGTAAGCAGCATGGCAGTAGACCCTCCAGCTGATAGCTGTTGGTGGGAAGTGTTGAGTATTATGCAGAGGGTCATAGAATAACTCCTTGAGCTCTGTCCAAATCAGACAGACATATGTATGTATTAGCTACCTGCTTGCTAAAAGGATTCCAGACAAGGTGTGCCAATTACTCTCCCCATTCCTTTTCTTAGCATGCTCAATAGCTCTATTTGGACATTTGAAAAGGGGTTAAAACATGCACAGGGATGGGAGGATGAACAACTTAAATATGAAGGAAGAAGACCTAGCTTCCTCTAAATAACAATCTGAATGCTGTGACAGGATTGTAAGCTATTCTTGTCATAATGATATTTGTTGTAGCTGTGAGTGTACAAAAGAATCTGAAAAATAAGGTACCTGTAATTTTTTTTATTATGCTGAAGATGAATATGACATAATAAAACATAGTTTGCCAGGCTGTATACTAGCCAGACTGTAAAAACACTGAAATGTATAACTGAGTGAAAATCAATATTAGTCCTATCTGGAGTAGATCTATAGAAATCAATGGAGCTTAAGTAAGTGGTGGAGTCTCCTTCTTTGGAGGTCTTTAAATGGGGGCTAGATGCCAAGATTTCCCATTAGGGGCTATGACTTTACAATGATGTAGCTACATTCCTGAAATGATGCACAGCTCTTCTAATGAATTGCAACAATGTGTATCTGGACATCTTGCACAGTGCAAGGAGACTCATAACACTATGCTCCATATTGCAAAACAGGACCCCTTGTGCAACTAGCACACTGCTGGCTCCACTTGTGCAATGGTCCCAAAGACATAGCTACATCTCCACTTCCATCCTGGGAATATGAATGCTATGTGTCATCACAAATCACCTTGAGCATTGGACTAGGGTCTAGAAGAGTAGGGTTCAAATCCATGCTCAGCCATGCTCTGCTGGTTGGGCAAGTCACACACTCTCAGCCTCAGAGGAAGGCAATAACAAACCTCTTCTCAACAAACCTTTCCAAGAAAACACCATTATATGTTTACCTTATGGTCATCATCAGTCAGAAATGACCCGAAGGTACACTACAGCAAAGTCAGTTTACAATAATGTAAATACCTAATAGAATGTCAGGCCCAGTGTTTAGAACGGTGTGATCGGCAAGTGTTTCTCTTTACTGTATTTTTTTACTGTATTTCATTGTTGTTGTTTTACTATATTCTACTGTTGTAACTCATGGTGGCTATATATACAAGCAAAAACTGAAACAGATGCGGTGGCTTAGTGGTTAAGACATCAATTCTGACAATCAGAAGATCAGAAAATTGGCAGTCCAAGGCCCAAGTGCTATATGACGGGGTGAGCTCTTGTCACTAGTCCCAGTGTCTGCCAACCTAGCAATTCAAAAGCATTGAAATGCAAGTAGATAAATAGGTACCACTTTGGTGGGAAGGTAACAACGTTTGGTGAAGTCATGCTGGCCACATGACCGCCAGAGCAGTCCTTGGACAATGCTGGCTCTTTGGTTTAGTAATAGAAATGGGCATTGCCCCCTACAGTTGGTTACGACTAGACATTCATGTCAAGGGATTACCTTTACCTTTATCTTTAGTTGTTTTCTTAGTAACTGACTATAGATAATATAAGAAAAACCTTTGTGTATAGCAGGGGTAGGCAACCTAAGGCCCGAGGGCTGGATGCAGCCCTCCGAGGCCTTTGGACCAGCCCCAGGCTGTTCCTGCCACCGCAGCAGCTGCCAACGCCACCCCCCGCTGCCCCCCCTGCCGCCGCCACCCGCCATGATGATATTGATTATTGTTGTTATTACTTGTTTTGGGGGTTTTCTTGGCAAAATCTCCACAGGGGTTGTGCCATGGCTTTTCTGGGGCTGAGAAAGTGTACATGCATATATTTTTTAATGTTGTAATTTATTTATTTATTTATTTATTTATTTATGGTGCTTCGGCCCCTCCAATTGTCTGAGGGACAGCAACCCGGTCCCTGACTCAAAAAGGTTGCCTACCCCTGGTGTATAGTATGGCCTAGTTTACTTCAAACTTCTCCCAGAGGAAAAATTGGATTGTGTGACCTGTATCAATCATCCAAATTAACCCATGTGCCTTTATTATTTACTATATTTATTCTTCCCTTGTAGTCATGGGAAGGGATAATGGCATACGAGATCCTCAAAAATGAAATTTCAACAAACTTCACCCCATTTGCTTCTGAAATTCAAATCAAGTAAAATTTTTCCATCCATAAGAACAAGAAACTTAGCTTTTCTATCAAGAGCACTAAAATGTTATTCTGAAACCTACACTAAAATGTGTGCTTGTACGTTGTCAGGAAGCACACGTAGACTGTTTCTAATCTTTGAGTAATGGAACGTTAAGACTAAAGTCTTAAAATTAATTGCCATTCCATTTCAGCAACTGTATCATTCTGTACCCTCATTTCATCTTTTTGCTTTCTTGCATCACAAAAGTAACCTTTGATGATACTATAAGTTATGGCATTTTGAACAAGACTGAATGATGCAGCAGGCAGTATTTCTTACAACCTCCTCTCCGAGTTGGCTGTGTGCATTTCCAGGGTATGATTCCAGGAAGCATAAAGCAGTCTTTAGATGGCAAAATAAGTTGTTTTATGGTATGCTTGGTGAAACTACCCCAATTGGTAGTATATATTTCAGCGACACTGAAAATAGCAAATAAATAAATTCCATCCTTTTCATTGCTGAAGCAAAACATTTCCCATAGTTCTGTTACCGACCAGGAACATTCTGAGAACTTTGTGCCCTTCATCTCGAGTAGATAAAGTTGTTAATATTTGATGTAGGAAAAGGAGAAAATAACAATGATATTTTAACCTTCTCTTTATGTCAAGTAGCCAGAGAGAAGGTGATCACTGGTTTTCAGGGCAATTTGTCTCCAACTACTATGTTCTCATTAAAGAGCTCTGCTAATTTTTCAAGGATCTCTATCAGGGATAGAAGAACTCCAAGCCCTAATGCTGAGTCTAGACTCAATGGAGTCTGAGAATGCATTCACACTGTAGAAATAATACATTTTGAAACCACTTTAGGTGTTGTAGCTCCATCCAACAGAATACTGAAATTTGTAGTTTTGTGAGGCTTCAGCACTCTTTGACAGAAAAAGCTAAAGATCTTACAAAACTACAAATCCCAGGGTTCCATAGGATGGAGCTACAGCACTTAAAGTGGTGTCAAGCTGCAAATCCAGAAGTAGATGCACCTGAATCTACCTCAATTGAGTTTGTCAAATCACCATGCCTCCTTCATCCAGACACTATCATCTGTTGTGTTCCCAGCATTTGGAACGTTTTTTAAAAAAACAAAACAAAACATTTTGATAAGGTTGAAATGCCTCTAGTAAGACTCAGTCACTCTTAAAATGAGCTTTAAGATAGGTTTTTATTTTTGGTTTTACCTGCCATTGGAATGTGGTCCCTAAAAAGTTACCTGAAATTGCATATAAGAGTCCTCATCCTTCATCTACAGAATTTCAAGAAACACAATTTGAAAAACTGAGATAGAGCAAGGGGTGGAAAGAAAAGTCAAAAGTATTTGAGAAAAAAAGGTTGAAAAGCATATTTTTGAGTGTCAAAGAATGTTGACAAGAAGAAGCTTCGACTGGCAATATTTTTCCCAATTCATGATTTATTCTGTGCAAAATTCACACATTGTTGTTTTGTAAAGAAAATAGCATTTTCTACTTAGGACACAGCATTTTCTGTGCAGAAATTATATTTCTATATTTCTATGCAGAAAATGTTGTAATTCGTGACAATCTTGGTGGCTAGTTAGCATAAAAACAGTATTTTCTGTGCAGAAAAGATTTCTGTGTTGGAATATTATTCCATGTGTAGATGTTTTCTGTGCTTGTACAATTTGTTACAGAATAGGTTTTGAATTATGCATAAGCCTCAAAAGCCACATGGTTTTCAAAGATTTTTTTGCAGCAGGATGACAATTGTGGCAATTGCTTGGTACTTCCTGTGAGAAGAAACTAGCTAAGCAGAGCACACTGCACATGTATTAAAGGATTGCAAACTCTTCTGGTTAAAATGGCATTCATTTGATCTAGTTCATTTTACTCTGAGTATGCAAAGGATATGGAAGATAGTTGTATTTCCACTGGATTGTAAAAACATTGAGAGTTATCATTAGGCAAAAAATACAATTCATCTTAACTAGCACAGATTTGCTGAAATCCATGAGTTACTTATAGCTCCCAAGGTCTATCCATTTCCATCTAATGTAGATAGGAATGATGTTGGATTTAACCCATTTCTTCTTGAGTGCCTTGGTGTTATATTATAAAAACTATTGAATATATTTATGAACATGTCTTAGAACTGACTCATACAAGTGATAGCATGTTTAGACCCTTCTTCTGTCCATTGCACCTCTCTTGCCTGAATACCTACATGGAGGTGTGACATATTTAAACATATGTCTAAAATCCTATAAGTGTAGGTATGTTATGTTATCAGTTATGGAATTCATTTTGGAACATGAGCTTTGTGGTATTCAGGAATCCTTCCCTCCTACTTCACAAAGGACATCACTTGATTTGAAAGACTGCACATGACTATCCTTTATTTATCCATCCATCCATCCATCTATTCATCTATCTGATATCTTATATATATGTATCTTCTATTAGAAGGACTATCCAGTTGAAATCCATTTTAAATATTAAGAACCATCAGTAGGAAGAGCATGGGCTTGATTTTTTCTATCTATAGTGAGAACTTGGGCAGCACTTTGATAAGACACACAGATCACAGTCCACATGCTGCCCCCAGCGACATTACCATCACCCCAAATCCTGGCAAGTCTTATAAAAATATCAGCCATCAGAGTAGGTTTTTTCAGTCAGAACCAATACTTAAATCATGGGGGAATCCTATGCACCCAAATTTGTTTTGGAGCTCCTCCCCAGAAAAAGACAGCCCCCCAAACCAAAATGTTCACAAGTGAAAATTATCATTTCTAGTCACCTCAAATGGTGGCTAGGATGACACCCTGTGGCCTTCCAGAGGAGCTAAAAATCAGGAGCTGATCCAGTGAGTGCCCAACTCTACTCTATGGTGAGAAAACTGGATCAAAACATATGATTAACATACATAATTTTCATGCAAATTGTCCCCTCTCTTTTGTCTTCTTTTGATAGTGATGCATTTCTATCTCTTGGTGTTGTTTAAGAGGACAGCATATGAAATGAAGGACCACGCAGGCCTACATACAATTATTGGTTCCATCTAGAGTAGACTCATTGGCAGATGCAGACAGACAGTATAGACCAGCTTGGGGGTGGAGCTGGGGCAGGGCAACTGCATGCCGGCCACCCTGACTCCACCCCGATACGACCCCAATGTCATGTGCCCATCTGCACAGCTCGTGGCATCAGGGTGCCCTCTTGGCACAGCATGCAGACACACTGTGCCAAAAGGCCTGAAAAGAGCCATGGCAGTGGCTCAAAGGGCGACTTTTTACTGCCCAAAAAAGGAGCCGCATTTGCCTGTCCTTTTGGGGCGGCAAAAATGAGGCTCGGGGCTGTGGCATGTGGTTGCCATGGCCCCAATCTGCCGCTCCCAGGGGCGGCTCAGAGCCACCCCTTACAGTCTGTGTGCATCGGCCCTGAATATATGGGAATTGATGTAATTTTGATTAATTTAGTGAGCCCATTCTTGTTGGAATAAAGTTGGACCATATGTCATATATTATAGAAATATATCTTATTCATAGGTCAGATAACTCTCCAGTCCAGCTCAGTATTGGGCCTCTACAGATGGCGCAAAGTGCCATTTTGGAAGCAGGGAAGAAGAGGGGCAGCCACATCATGGCACAGCGTTTTTACATGTCATCACGGTGCAGCATTTTTACACGCTGCGCCAGAAGAGGTGCAAAAGAGCCGCATGGTGGCTCTTCGGGTGCCCTTTTCACCACCTGTGAAAGGAGTGTTGTTTTGGTGCACCTTTCCCAGGCGACAAAAGGGAGGATCGGGGCCGATGCATCTGGCAGCCTCAGCCTCACTCCTCCATTTTCGGGGTGGCCCAGGGCCGCCTGTCTGCATCCCCCCATTGTCTCTGAGTTGACTGGTAGTGATTCTCAGGGATTTGGACAATGAGCTTTCCTAACCTTCTCATTTTACGCCAGGGATTTTGCCAATAAATGCAAAGCTTTGTCACTAAACTAGTATGGCTATTCTCTCAACATAGGTATCTGGAAATACTTACCTGGAAGCCATGTACACTCATCCCTCCCAATTCATGGGGGATCCATTCTGGACACACACATACACACATGTGTAGCGGGGCCGCAAGGAACTCCTCCCACTCCATGCTTCTTGGAGGTATCCATTTCGACGAAAGAAAGGGCAGACCACTTAAGATGTATGCTCGGTACCTTTTAATCAACTCAGAAGCTCATTCACCAAACAGTGACTCTCCTTCGGCCAGTGTTCCTCTCTCCCCTCGAGCTCCAGTACTTATCGCTTCTCTTTCTCTTTCCCTTCCCCCGTCCGCCTCACCGAGCCTTCTTCCGCATTTTTTCCCTCTCTCCGAACGCCTCCTCCTTTTCCCTTTTATCCCTGGGCCCCTCCCTCCTGGGCCTTGCTTCCCTTTCTTCTTTTCCAGGTGTCGTTAGACCTTGTAATTCCCTTCTCTGGCTCCCTGCTCTTTCCCTCATTAACCCTTGCTTTCCCAAACAACCCTCTTCCATGGGCCAGCCTTCCTTCACTTTATCACATAACCCCCCTGACAAGAGGGTTGTTCCGTCTCCGCAAGCCCACAGGCCCTGTCGAGAAAAAAAATCAGCATTAGTATGATGTCTCCCCGCTCGATGTTGGACCGTAAAGGCATAGGGCTGCAGAGCTAAATACCACCGCGTCAGCCGAGGATTAGCATCCTTCATGGTATGCAGCCACTGTAAAGGGGCATGGTCCATGACCAAAGTAAACCGAGCTCCCCACAAATAATAACGTAGAGCCAAAACAGCCCATTTCACTGCCAGAGCCTCCCGCTCAATGGCTGCATACTTTCTTTCTCCCGGCTTCAGCTTCCGACTCAAATAAAGAACAGGGTGCTCTCCATCTTCCCACTGTTGAGCCAGAACGGCCCCAATCCCTCTCTCGGACACATCCGTTTAGAGAATGAACGGTTTATCAAAATCCGGAGCTCGTAAGACCGGCTGACTACATAACAGCCGTTTCAGGGTGTTAAAGGCCTCCTCCTCCCGGACCCCCCACCATTGTCTCTTATTCCGAGATTTTCGTGTTAAATCTGTCAAGGGTCCTGCTATGCTGCCAAAATGAGGGATAAACTTTCTATAATATCCGGCCAACCCCAAAAATTGCCTCACCTGTTTCTTATTCATAGGCCGTGGCCACTTACTAACCCGGTTGACCTTATCTTCCATGGGCCTTAACTGCCCCCTTCCTACCCAGTATCCAAATATTTCACTTCTTGCCGCGCCGCCGCACACTTTGCGGGGTTAGCCGTCAAGCCTGCCTCCCTTAATCTCTGCAGCACTTGTCGGAGGTGTTGAACGTGTTCTGACCAAGAGTTGCTAAAGATAATTATATCGTCAATGTACGATGCCGCGCAATGTTCTAGAGGGGCCAGGACCCGATCCATTAGCCTTTGGAAAGTTGCTGCTGCTCCATGAAGGCCAAAGGGCATTCGTACAAAATGAAATAGACCCTTAGGTGTCGCAAAGCCCATCTTTTCCCTGTCCCCTTCCGGTAATGGAATCTGCCAGTAACCTTTTGTTAAGTCTAAAGAGGACAAGAACTTAGCCTTTCCCAACTTCTCTAGCAATTGTGTAGTCCCTGGCATGGGATAAGCATCAAACCGAGACACCTCATTGAGCCTCCGAAAGTCTATACAAAACCTAATCGACCCATCAGGCTTCGGAACCAGTACCGGTTGACTTCGCCAGGGACTATTAGAGGGTTCTATGACCCCCAGAGCTAACATCTTATCCACTTCACCATTAATCCCTTTCTGTAACCTCCACGGCCAAGGTCTCGCTGGAACCCTCACCACCACCCCGGGCTTTGTAACTATTCTATGGCAAGTCATGGACGTGAAGCCCGGGTCCCTAGAGAAGACATCTGCAAAGTCCCGTCTCACCTGATGGATATGTCTAAGCTGTTCCTCCGAGAGATCAGAGCAGATAGGTAGATCATCAGGACCCTCTTCGTGCCCAGCCTGTGGGCCTAACTCTTCTTCTCCCTTGTCCCCCGTTCCTACTTGAGCCAAAAAGGCTTCTCGCTCTTTCCATTCCTTAAGGAGATTAATATGAAAAACCTGTAACCGAGGACGGGCCCCCAGCACCTCCACCTCATAGTCCACAGGGCCCACCTGCCTTTTGACCTCCCAGGGTCCTTGCCACTGAGCAAACAACTTCGCTCTCTCCGAGGGCAATAACACTAACACTTTTTGTCCCACCTGCAAGGACCTAGGCCTGACACGCCGGTCATATGCATCCTTCTGTCTTCTTTGGGCCTCCTCCAGATTCTGTCTCGCTATCTGCCCAATCTTTTCCAACTGCTCCCTCATCCGTAGCACTCTTCCTAACACCGTAGGCCCTTCGCTAACCTCCTCTTCCCACCCTTCTCTAACCAAGTCCAGCACTCCTCGAGGACGTCTTCCGTACAACAGCTCAAAAGTTGAGAACCCCAAGGACGTTTGTGGGACCTCCCGATACGCAAACAAGAGAGGTCCTATCAACAAATGCCATTGTGATCCCTGTTCCACTACAAACTTTCTAAGCATGGCCTTTAGGGTCCCATTAAATCGTTCCACCAACCCATTGGCCTGTGGGTGATAAACGGAGGTCTTTAGGGGTTTGACTTTGAGAATAGACCATATCTTTTGCAGGACTCTACTCATGAAAGAGGTGCCCTGATCTGTAATAACCTCTCGTGGAAACCCTACCCTCGCGAAAATTGCCAACAACTCCTGAGCCGCCCTACTTGCTTGCATGGATCGTAAAGGGACTGCCTCTGGGTAACGGGTAGCGTAATCCACCATCACCAAAATAAACCGATGGCCTGCTGCAGACTTCCCCAGAGGCCCTACAAAATCAATGCCCACCCTTGTAAAGGGTTCGTCTATGATGGGCATAGGAATCAGAGGCCCGGCGGGAGCTCCCCTTCTTTGGGTCATCTGACATCAGGGACAAGAGGCACACCAGTCTTTCACCTCTTTCCACACCCCAGGCCAATAAAACCTCTGCAAAATGCGACTTGTAGTTTTATCCACACCCAGGTGTCCCGCCAGAGGGATGTCATGAGCTAAGGAAAACACCGCAGGACGTAGTGGTCGGGGCACCAATATTTGCCAGTGTGCCGCCTCTCCTTCCTTAATCTGTTGAACCCTATACAGTAAATTATTTTTAAAAACAAAGTAAGGTCCCTTCTTTCCCCTTTCCTCCTCTGGAACCGCTTGCTTAAGCGCTTCCTGTAAGGTCGCATCATTTTGCTGCCAAAAGGCCACTTGCTCTCTATTAACCCTGGCGATATCTACCCCTTCCGCCCCGACCTCTGCCGCAGCGTAAGCCTCCTCCTTCTGGATTAATTCCCGCCAGTTGGGCCAATCCCGCCCTAGGAGCATTTCTCTTCCCATTGAGGGTACCACCCCCACCCTCATTTTTCACTCCATTTTTCCAACTCTCACCCTCACCCTGGTGGTAAAATAGGTTTTCACCTCCCCATGGATACATTTCACCGCCACCTGGGGACCATCCGCCTTTCCTTATACTCCCCTTACCAAGGTGTGGCTACAGCCCGAGTCAACTAGGGCTTGAACTCTCTGTCCATTGACCCAGGCTGTGACCACCCGAGCATCCCTACCTATCACGTCCCTACTTACCTGGGCCGCTTCCCAGGCGTCTCCCCAAGCACACTCCATGAGAGGACAGTCCTTCTTAATGTGGCCCTCCATCCCACAGGTGAAGCAGTTGATTGGATGCCGGGGACCTTCCTGGGCACCCAACATCAACGGTCTTCGGGCAGGGTTAGTTGGTTTGCCTCCCTCTACTCCTCCTTTCAAACCTTTGCTCGCGGTCCCCTCGTCTCCAAATCCGTCTCCCGGCGACATTCCCCGACGTTCTGATGGTCTTCCCCCGGCAACTCTAGTTCCCCGCGCTACCTTGGGTTCCACCGGTCCCCGAGGGTTCCCTAATTCGGCCTCCTCAGCCCCTGCAAAGGCCTCCATCAAAGCCACAGCCTCTTCCAACTTGGAGGGTTTGTGGCACCGCACCCAACTGCGGGCTGTCATTGGTAAGGCATTAATAAATTGCTCAACCATCACCATTTCAGCCACCTCTGGTGCCGATCGCACCGCCGGCTTCAGCCATCTCAAACCGCTGGCTCTAACCTTTTGCCCCAGGGCACGCAGATGCATGCCCAGAGTCCACTTTAACTCGCGTAGTCGGCGCCTATAAGTCTCCTCCGAGATATTGAGAGTAGTCAAAATGGCCTCTTTAACTTTCTCATAAGAAGAGGCTTCCTCGGGGGCTAAGGTATCCACTATCTCCTGGGCAGGCCCCGTAAGACATGGGGTGACTATAAGAGCCCATTGTTCCTTAGGCCACTTGGCAGCTATGGCCACCCTCTCGAAAGCGTGTAAAAATGCCTCCGGATCATCATTAGGGCCCATCTTGACCAATCTTATTGGGGCTGGGGCCCCTACCAGCGACTCCAAGGTAGGCTTTTCCCCCTCCCTTGGGAGCCTCATTGCCTCAGCCATCTGCGTTACCAACTGCTGATGTGTCACCTGTTGGGCTGCAAACATTTGCTCCATCAACTGCACCTGGTGAGCGTTCACACTCCGCAACAACTTTTCCTGTTGGTCAGCCAACCATGCAAACCAAGACTCACTGGGTCCTGTAGCCCCGCCTTGTACCTGAGATCCCACTTCTGACACCAATGTAGCGGGGCCGCAAGGAACTCCTCCCACTCCATGCTTCTTGGAGGTATCCATTTCGACGAAAGAAAGGGCAGACCACTTAAGATGTATGCTCGGTACCTTTTAATCAACTCAGAAGCTCATTCACCAAACAGTGACTCTCCTTCGGCCAGTGTTCCTCTCTCCCCTCGAGCTCCAGTACTTATCGCTTCTCTTTCTCTTTCCCTTCCCCTGTCCGCCTCACCGAGCCTTCTTCCGCATTTTTCCCTCTCTCCGAACGCCTCCTCCTTTTCCCTTTTATCCCTGGGCCCCTCCCTCCTGGGCCTTGCTTCCCTTTCTTCTTTTCCAGGTGTCGTTAGACTTGTAATTCCCTTCTCTGGCTCCCTGCTCTTTCCCTCATTAACCCTTGCTTTCCCGAACAACCCTCTTCCATGGGCCAGCCTTCCTTCACTTTATCACAACATGATTTGGAAAAATTGAAAATACTCAAGCCCCATTGATTATAATGGCTTCATGCTCCTGCATGCAGTGCTGCATACATGCCATTTTGTCCCTCCTCGCTTGCTATCTGCAAAGGACCGAAACCACAGATGGCAAGTCTGCAAATGGAGAGGGGCAAGTGTAGATGTATAGAATGGATGTGGAGGGAATGAGCCATCCCATTACTCAGCATGCATGTGAGCCATATTAGACAGCAACATTCCAGAATCTGGCTTCTAGATGATGTGTCTTTTGTGATTTGTGGGGGAGGGGGAGGGAAGGGGGAAAGAAAAAGAAACGTCTGGTTTGTTTTCATAGAAAGGGTAAGTCAGGGTTTTTTTTTAATTAAAGCATCCATTGTTTCAAATATATATTTTTCTATGCTGATTTATAATGTCACACACATTTCCTGCCTATAAGGCAGAGAGAAATGGATGCCACTACTAGTGTTATTTATTTATTGTTGTAGGTAGGTTTTCCCCCCATAATCAAGAATTACATTCTAAGGAACTGATCTTCTGAAGCATGAAATGGATATATAAATACAATTCTGTGACCTGTAACATCCAATTTCAGACTCCTTTGTCGAGCAACGACTATCTAGCGGGAAACTAAAGATTCTCTCTTCTTGGACAGTCTTATGTAAATATTCCAAAAGCATTGAACATGCCATGTGAATTTTGAAACTTACTTTTTCTTGGGCTTAAAAGAAGTTATATAAACCATAAGTAGTTTCCAATCCTACTGAAATGTATATATAATTGCTTTTCCAACCTTCTCTCCCCACCTCCTTCAACCTGACTCCAGATATTTATTTCCCCAGCCCAGCCTAAACTGTGTGATTCATAAACTACACATAGCCCCAGCTGCATTAATGCTTACTTAGAGATAAGTCTCACTGACTTCAGGTGGATTTACTACCATGTAAATATTCAAAACTACAGCTTATCAGCAGATTTTATCAAGATCTACTCAGAAATAACCCATTCAGGTTAATTGTACTAATCTTGTGATATGTGTGAACAAAACTGGAGCTTTGCACTACAAACATCTACCTATATGTGTTAAGGCTGCTGCCACACTGCAGAATTAATGCACTGACACCACTCTAACTGTCATGGCTCCATCCTATAGAATCCTGGGATTTGCAGTTTGCTGTGGCATCAGAGCTCTCTGACAATGAAAGCTAGATACTTCAAAAAACTATAAATCCCAGACTTATATAGCATTAAGCCATGTCAGTTAAAGTAGTGTCAAACTACATTATTTCTGTAATGGAAATACAGCCCTAGAAACAGGTTCCCCATGGTTTAACAGGAGTTGCTCCCAGGTAAATCTGTATATGTTTGCAGCTTTACAATGATACTCCTGCCCTTAGGAACCTTACAGACCGCTTGTTATTTCTTTTGTAGGGATGTAATTCTTCACTAATTTTCTTCTTGAAGGAAACAGTGACTAATTTTAGCAATTTTCTTTCTGCTACAAGAAAGCCTTCAAAAACCACACACTTGTCAAAGCCTGTTCACAATTCAGGATTTATGCTGTGCAAAATGCACAGGAAACATTTTCTGTGCTGAAAATAATTTTTTATAAGATAATGTTCCCTGTGGAGAAAGTGCTGTTTTGGTGCAAATCAACCACAAGCAATTTTTGTGCAGAATAAGTCACTCATTGCAGCATTTTCTGCTCATGAAGCAACTTCTTCTGCACAAAAAATAATATTTCTGCATAGAAATATTGACCTAAATCTTGCTGGGCAGTTATGAATATATAATCTACAGTTGTGCATTTGTAACTGCCATGTATTCACACTCCCTACATAGACCCTAGTTTGGGGGCTATATGTTGTTGTTGTTGTTGTTGTTAACTGCCCACAAGTCAACCTCAACCTCTGGTGACTCTTTGAATGAAGCATCTCCAAGACTCCCTATCTTCAGTAACCCTGTTTAGTTCCTGCAGACATAGGGCTGTTTCCTCTTTATTTGAGTCTATCCATATGGTGTGTGGTCTTCCTTTCTTTCTAGTGCCCTGACATTTCCAAACATTATCATCTTTTCTAGTGAGTCATGCCTTCTTGTGATGTGATCAAAAAATTGCAGCCTCAATTTAGTCATCCTGGTTTCTAGGGAGACTTCAGATCTGATTTGTTCCAGGACCCATTTCTTTGTCTTTTGTATTTTTAGCTGTCCACAGTGTCTTCAGAACTCTTCCCCAGCACCACATCTCTAATAAGTTAATTTCTTTTCATTCATTTTTCTTCACCATCTAGTTCTCACACCCATACATAGGGACAGGAAATATGATGTTTTATACAATCCTCTTTAGTGTTGCACTAAAGGATCTTGTCTAGTTCTTTCATATCTTCCCTTCCCAATCCTAGTTTTCTCCTGATTTTTTTACTGAAATTTCCATTCCAGTCAGTGATTGATCCAAGGTATGGGAAGACTTGAACTATTTCAGTTTACTCATTGTCTATATGTGTGTAGCTTCTCCAAGGTCATTCTTAATGTTGAACAATCTTAATGTTCAACATTAAACCTGCCTCGGCACTTTCTTCTTTGACTTTCCTTAGTAATTGTTCCAAGTCTTCATAGGGACTCTGAAAGTTTCTAAAACACCACTGACCAGTAAGCATCCACTGGGATTGGTGGGAGTCTGTTCCCCTGTCAAACAAGAAGTGGCGGCCTGATGTTTCCATCACCACCTTTGCACAAGATCTTCAATGCAAATGGGATTTGTAACAGGGGTCCTTTTTCTGTCTGTCATGCCAGAGATTGCTCATGGTAGGGGAGGGAAACATCAGGCAGCCATTTCTCAATTCACAGAGGAACAAATTCCCACTGATCCCAGTGGCTGCTTACTGGTAAGTGAGGTTGGAACGAATCTGGCCAGAACTCACTATCTAATGGTCATGCAGGATTCTGCTAGTCTCGTATGTGCATAAAATTCTTATCCTTGTGTAGGCAATGACATTTTCTGCCTAAAACAACCACATGAAAATTTTGTGCAGAATAAAGTGAAGAGTCTCATCTGTCCAGAATTTTCAACAGGGTTTACCAACACTAAAAAAAATAAAAATGTTTTTCAACCGTTTTGAAAATCAAAGTATTCTTTCCATCCCTACTCTTTTTTAACTAGGAGTTACAATAGTATTGAACAGAGAGGGAAGATAAACTAAAGGTATAGCCAAATGTGTAAACATAGTAAAGACTAGTGCCCTTGTATCCATGGGGTGGGGAGAAGGGGTCAGTGTTAGCCCTCAATATATTTTTGAGCTGCAGCTCTTATCATCCCTATTTGTCTAGCCAAAGGTGAGGAATACTGGGAGTGACAGTCCAACAATAGCCTGGAGGGTTGCAGTTTGCCCACCTTTGGCTATTTAATACAGAACTTTGTTTCCCATAGTGACCAACAAGGTGCTTGTAGGGAAACCATGAACAGGAGGTGAACACATTATCATTTTCCCACTTATGTTCTCCAGCAATTAGTATTAAGAAGCATATGCACTCTGACACTGAAACTAATATATGCTCATAATTAACGGTAGCCATTGACAATCTTGTTCTCCATAAACTGATGAGCTCTCCTTTCTGAAAGAACTATTATCGCATCTTCTAGTCATGAATTCCATGCTTTATTTGGCTTCATTAGATGACCTTGAATTTGAGTATAATGAAAGGGGGAAGAAATTGTCTTCCCATCCACATTCTTTGCCCCATGTTTAATTCTGTACATCTCTACATGATGTTCTACCAGAGCCTTTCCTTATAGGGAGGGTTCTCCAACCTCTTGAACATTTGAGTTGTTTTCTGGACTTTTCTCAGCTCCACAAAAACCCTATTCAGGCATTGTGTAGGCATATACAAGGACTATACTAGCCCAGCTACGCCATTGTCACTTTCTTCCCATAAAAGTAAGGTGCTTGGAGAGGGGGGAGGGGAGCCCCTTATAACCTGGGAAGGTTTGTCCATATAAGCCAATGCATTAAAAATCAGTGTGCTTGAAGACTCACATAGATACACGAGGCTCTGCTCCTCAGAAACATTGTTTTTTGTGTAAGAAAAACAATGATGGAGAGAGCAGAGCTAGTTCATTCCTTTCCACTCATTAGGCACCTGAATAGGGTTAGCACAATGACCAAAACTTCACACAGTATTCTGTGTATGGTCACATTATAGATTTACAGAAGGGCAATGTGATATTAGCTGTGTTGGTTTCAATTTCTAATTATTAATTATTAACATCATGGAATTTACCCTTTTCCCAGCTATACATAGCAGAAACTCTATCATACTGCACAATTATAGTGCAATTTTTCTACTTTCATGGTTAGGGTAACATACCATGGAATCTTGGGATTTGTTGTTTGGAAAGGGGCATTGAGCATTCTCCATCAGAGAGCTCTAGCGATTCACCAAATTCTTTGAAACCTTTTCTGGTTTTCAAGCATCCTCTATAAACTGGTTTTCATGAATTGATTTTAACTACAACCTTCCTTTCCCTCTGTTTTTTATTTATTGATTTGAAATATATCCAGCTTTGTCCACAACCAAATTAAGGGGGGGGGGAGTATAAACAAAAGCACAAAAAGTTACAATATTAATATTATTGCAATAGTAAAACATGCTTTTAAAAAATTATAATATTAATACACAATTGATTTTTTTAATTATCAGCATATCTACCAATTCACTGCTTCAGATCATTTAAAAACATATGAAAAAGTACAGGTCCCAACATGTATCTTTAGGTAATTCCATTTCTTACATGCCTCCAATGTATAGTGGAACAAGGGTTTATAGGGTCAAGGCACTATGACTCTTTGGTTATTTAGGATTGTAATCTCATCTACATCTCCTCTCCCCTTCAACTCCTCTGTTTCCTCAAGTTTACCCATAATCATCACAATAGCAGAAAGGTATTGTATCTGTTTAGCAGCAATGTGCCTTTATGAGCTCTTCCTGTTGGAATCCAAACTATTCGGGGGTGATTTGGTCTTTATAAGAATTTAAGACACATTAGCTTTACAAAAGACCTAATGAAGGACAAAAATACTAAATGTGTGTTGGGTGGGTGTTTTTAATGTAGATCAACACAGCCACCTACATTTTTAGATTCTGGGTATCTCTCTATGGGAATTGTCACAATGAGAGTCTGCACTTCAAAATTTTCCATTTCACCCTTGGTAACCAATCCATAATATCCTCTGTTCTCTTAACCCCATTTCTTTTACTGCTGAGTTTGCTTAGGATCTTTCCATGATGGACTAAAAGCTTTTTGAAAGTTCAGGTACACAGTGTCTGTAAGATCAGTTCTATCTATTTGAATGTTGTTGACATGCTTAACAAATGCTAAAAGGTTTGGATGGGAATTGATATTTGATCTGCTGACCTCTGAGTGTTCATTATAACTTCAAAACAGAGCATCTGCAAATCTTTTCAACTCTTTCTAGTTCAGCAGTCTTGCAGAGATTCCCAAAGGAAAGACAAGCTTTAGACTTCATAAAAGGAATTAAATATAAGAAAAGGAGACTAGAATTTTAACCAAAAAACCCTCCTTATCACAAGGACTCTGTCTCCAGGAACTCAAACAACAGGGCTCAGAAAGTTTCACATGTGAAGAACAAGAGGGAATGAATAGGTGAAATCCTCAATAGACCAGACCATTGAGGATGCATACTGGATGTGGCCCCCTGCCTCTAGTGATATAGGTTCTCAGCATCATGGCCAAATGTTAGCAGCTGTCCAACAGCATAAAAAGAGTTATTGAACTGGATGGCCACTGGAGGTCCCTTCCAATTCTAACATTCTGTGTATTCCTGCATGGCAGATGGGGTTGAATTGGATGGCTCTTGGGGTTTGGTTGATTGTTTGATTCTATGTCACTTGCTAATGTGTGAAAAATCACACATTCTTGCACCCCTGTAGTTTTCTTGCACTGATGCCATAAAACAATCAATTTAGAACAACAAACTTCAAAAGGAATTTCATGCCCTTTACTTCATTTGCAAGTGAACCATATGAAAATTCTCATGCCTAGGCAACCATGTGGCAAATTTCTCAACTCTTACATAAAACAATTAAAGGAGCTAAGAAATCATATTCATATGTTTCATATGAATTCATATGTTTAGTGAACCATGACAAATGATTGTCACATCACTAGTTCAAAGATATAGATTGATTGGGAAGAGACAAGGTGGTTATTCAGACAGTGAAAATAATCCCGGTAGAATGTGGGTTGAATCTTTGCTGTTAACATGCATTTTGAATGCACCTGAGTAAGTTGTGAGAGGCAGCCAAAGCAGCCACTTAACTGAGGATAATTGATCTTGGGGGTTTTCCTGAGTTTTCCTAAAAGGTTCATTTTGTCTGCTCTGTGAATAACAGATGCAAATAGACCCATCATAAACTAGGATAAAACTTTGCATGCCTTGAATGTGTTTCGAATACATCTGCATCATCAACTCCATCTTTATTCACAGTCCTGACATGTGTGAGCAACAGGATATGCAGACATGCAATGTTGATTTAAAAAATAGTGTGAACAGTAAAAATGGAATATGTCAGTGAGATTATTCACATAGTCACACTAAAAACAACAGTGTCTGAATAACCCCTGGGAGAGTAAACCTTCCTTTTAGCAACTTGTTCAAGCTGTTCTTATCTCTGTTAAGACAAAGGTGGGCAACTGTGGGAACACATACCCACCCCCTCCAAAGACCTTGGCAGTTGCACAGTGCCCTACCAGATTACCAGCACAAAAACTTTTCTTTAAGTGTTCCCAAATGCCACTAAATGCCTTCTAGAGGCTGTGGCAGGAGCATTTTTGCTATGTGTTTAGTCCCCCTTGGTGATGTTTTAGGCACAGGAGATGCCTTCTTTAGGAACAAGAAGTTACCAGAACTCATTTCCAGTGTACCTCCATCTTTTTTTTAAAGGCCTCCTCTGGGCCTAAATTGGGAACTTATGGGGGCAAAATTTGACTCTTGGGGGTCCTGATGACCACAAAAATGCACCTGGGCTACACTGTGCCCAATCCTGTGTAAGGATGAAAGAGATGT
Source organism: Phrynosoma blainvillii (assembly GCA_026167975.1). Taxonomy (NCBI): domain Eukaryota; kingdom Metazoa; phylum Chordata; class Lepidosauria; order Squamata; family Phrynosomatidae; genus Phrynosoma; species Phrynosoma blainvillii. The sequence goes on from JANUYF010000002.1 coordinate 24,853,056, forward strand.
TATGGCTGTGCACTTCAGTGAAAAGTCTGCCATACATAACCTTAAGAGTCTTTCTTCCAATTGCCTCACTATGTTTCTGTGAAGATCTGCAATACTGGTCCTGGGTTTGGGTAGAATTCATTGTTCAGGGGACAAACATTATCACAACCTGTAAAATGTGATGGGATGCTTTTTTTTGTGCTGTAGACCATGCTACTCAACATGCTGGTCCTTGGACCATTGGCAGTAACTGAGCCATCAGCTGCCAGTCCCTGGTGAGTTTCCAGGAAAGAAAGAAACAATTGTAGCCAGAGGGCACAAGTATGGTACCAATCCCTGGCACACTGGGGACAAAAAAAAAAAAAAATGGTCCCCTTCATTGAGTAAACTGAAAGGAAACTACTGTACACTACCTGCTGCATCCATTTAACCCATTAAAGCTTATCACAGATTAATGTGTGCCAGTTTTCAATAATAAAAAAATACTTTGGGAAGCCAAAACCTGCAGGCAGTTCAACATAAAAGAAAGTTATGAAGATTTTGCCCCACTGAGACAAATAACACCCCATAATCTGTGAGACTAAAATGCACAGTCCTAATTCTAAGCATTGTAAAAATAGGAATCTATCTTGAGGTTTTCATTGTACAATCATTCAAATATTCTATTTAATGCAAAACTTGGAGGAAGTGTATAGGCACAATACCAAGGACTTAGATGGCTGAAAGGGAAGAACTTGGTTATTCTCTTCTAGTTTTTGTAGATCTCTGTCAAACACTTTGCTTTTTTTCCTAATGCTTCCTTTAATTACCTTTTAAATAATAATAAACGCACAGTCATGCTTTTCATAATTGAAATGTAAATTTAAAGTGGTATATTACATCCATGCAATATATATTGTAATCAAATGCCCCCAGAAGTCAAACTTGGGTGCCAAATAATAATTACATTTCTTTCGTGCAAGGTCATTGACAAAGCTTTGGGACTTACAGCCTCAGACTTTTCACAAAGAATGCTCTTCCTAGACTGCCTGTTTTGCAGAACTAATGACCTGGCCTATTGTGCAAAGTTTGATGCAATCATCAGGGGAAAATTGATTACTTAAAGGAAAATGGCTTTCCTCTGATGATAAATAATCAGATAAGAATGAATATGCATTACAAGATGTCCATACTCCATAAAATGATACATCCAGATCACACACTCTTTCCCACACAGTCACTTTCAGAAATATACACATTTATTTATTTATTCATTCATTCATTCGACTTATATCCCATCTTTCTCCCAAAGTGGGACCCAAAGCAGCTTACAATGGCTGTCATCCTTCTAGGGACATGTGCATGAGTGTGGATGTCCTTTTTGGGGTGGGCAAGGATTGGTATTCTCTTCTTCCCTCTGCAGCACCCAAAGCCTCCTTCTTAGTTACTAAAAAGCCTCTAGGGCTGCCCCTCACAGGCTTTCCATGTCTTGTGGCTAGCAGGCAAAATTACAGAAACATGTGAGTACATCCCCATTGTTGTTGTTGTGTGCCTTCAAGTCACTTCTGACTTACGGTGACTCTAAGGCAAACCTATCCCAGGATTTTCTGGGGCTGTCAGTTTCCATGGCTGAGTGGAGAATTGAACTTTGATCTCCAGCATTGTAGTCCAGTGCTGAAACTACTACAGTATGCTGTCTCTTACAACTCCATAACCAGGTGCAAAATGAATACAGAAAGACTGAGATTCACTGGGATCCACTGCAGGTCTCCATGATGATGTCTTCATTTTGCTTCTGGCTATGTGGATGTAGCCAGACACTTCTATGAACCTTGCTGCTCCCCAGGAAGCAGCTAACAGCTGTGGGGGGCTGCTTCACAAGCTTTTCAATAAGTTGGGAGGGAGGCAATGTGATCCAGCCTAGTGTAGTTTTTTCATCCTTAAAAGTCACCCATAAAATGAAGGCAGATCTCATTTTTTTAAGTGAGTCATATCTTCATAATTTATGTCTGGGCCAGGCAGTGTGTGAAAGATATAATAGTCTTTCAGATAGTCTGGATCTAAGCCATATAGGACTTTATAGGTCATGATCAACTCTTCAGATTGTGCCCAGAAACAAATTGGCAGTCAATGGTAGTGTTTTAACAAAGGAATTATATTCTCCTAGTAACTATAGCAGAAGGACAGAATGAAGCCAGCTTTGCACAACTCTGAAGCCAGATGGCAATGAAAATGCCAGTTAGAGTGTCAACAACTATAAAGGCATATTTGCACTACATGTTTATATCATCCATACCATTTTAATTTTCATGGCCCCATCCTAAGAAATCCTAGGATGTATAATTCAGTGAGCTACATGGAAGGTGGTAGAGTATATTGAGAAGATAATGAGTGAAGACTGAAAGAGGAATTAATTCTTTTGTGAGACTGTGGAAGCTACATTGGGAACTTTAGTTCAGGGGTATAGACTAGAGCAGGGGTAGGCAACCTTTCCCCTTTAAGGGCCGAGGGACTTCAGCTCCCAGAAGCCTCAGCCATATTGGCCAATAGTCCCATGTTGGCCAATAGCTCCTGGGATTCTGGGAGCTGAAGTCCCTCAGCCCTTAAAGGGGAAAGGTTGCCTACCCCTGGACTAGAGCTTTTTGTTGTTAACTGGCCTTGAGTTGATTTCGACCTGGATTAGCAAAAAATTCTAAGTACATCACCAAACTACATCTCCTGGGATTCCTTATAATGGAATGTAAAGTGGTATGAAATGATATAACTCTGTTTAAGTAAAGCTTGTGATAGGCAAAGAGACCATTCAAACAGTGATATAAAACAATCTTGCCAACTTTATTGTGTGAATGGACACCTGAAGTGAGACTGGAAACTCTTGTTTTGACTCAAGCCTAAACAAATCAGACTCCTCAGGTAGACCTAGCTTAACAGTGGGTTAAACAGCAACTTGTTGAACTGTGTTTTAACAATATAATCTGGCATCTAGCTCTGGATTTGAATTCCAGAAAATAACAAGAAAGAAAGAAAAATCATACATTTCTAGCACTTATGGCAGCTGTGATAATATATATGGAAATGCACAAGCTGTTTCACAGAGTGAGTTTCCATTCAGAAGGAAAATGAAGTTTGTAGCCCTCAAAACTGTAGTTCTAAGTTTGAAAATGAGCAGGAAAGGATTGCTGAAAGCATTCAGGGCTAGGACCATAGACTGTCAAAATCGACTTGATGGCAAATAAAAACACCAAATTCTTGTTGAGACTAACCAATAGGATTTAGGCTAGTATCTAATAGCATATGTTAAAAATCAAAACTCTTTCTGAAGATGTAAACCAAGGCTACAAAGTCCACTGGTTACTGATGATAGAGAACACAAATGAAAATCAAATTTGATTCCAAGGTTTCCACATTTAGTGTTTTAATCATAACACCTGATCCTCCCACAAATTTTCCTTGGATTCTGATTAAACATACTGGGTCGTTCAAAGACATAGGCATGTTAGTCTGAAACATAAGTATGCAAAGGGATCTTGCAGCACCATTTAGAATAATTGAAAGATAGAAGTTGGTAGCAGGAGCTAATAGGCTCAAGTCTATGAAAGCTCATGCTACCTGTGGTAAATGGGAGTCCTTCCACTTATCAGGGCCTTCTCCCCTGTGTGAGGGGGTATGTAATATAAGGAGTAATGACATCACTGGTGGTGTGAGGGCAACCATCCAATCAGATGGCTATGATAAAGGAACCTTCTGGATGGTTGTTGGAGGAAGATCATTGAGGCAGTTGAGAGAGAGAAGACTTGAGGATGAGCAAAGCCTTGGCCTATGGGCTTGTTCTTAGTTAGGAAGTTAGGTTTGGGTTTTGTTTGGCTGAAATGAGTATTAGTTTGTAACTTATCTTTTAAGTTGTCCTCCATGTCTTATTCTTTAATGTTCATTTTTGTTGTTGTTGTTAACTGCCTTCGTGTCAGTCTTGACCCATGGCAACCCCATGGATGAGACATCACCAGGACCCCCCGTCCCCTACTACTCTGCCCAGCTCCTGCAAACCCATGTTCGTATCTCTTTAATAAAGTCCATCCATCTAGCATGTGGCCTTCCTCTCTTTCTGCTTCCCTCCACCTTTCCTAACATTATTGTCTTTTCCAATGATTCATGTCTTCTCATGATGTGTCCAAAGCAGGGGTAGGCAACCTAAGGCCGGGGAGCCGAATGCGCCCCCCCGAGGCCTTTGGACTGGCCCCAGGCTGGTCCTGCCACCGCTGCCCCCGCCCCCTGCCATGATGATATTGATTATTGTTGTTATTACTTGTTCTTAGGCTTTTCTTGGCAAAATCTCCACAGGGGTTTTGCCATGGCTTTTCTGGGGCTGAGAGAGTGTGCATGCATATTTTTTAATTTTTTTAATTTTTATTTTTAATTTTTATTTATTTATTTATTTATTTATTTATTTTTGGTGCTTTGGCCCCCCAATTGTCTGAGGGACAGCAACCCAGCCCTCGGCTCAAAAAGGTTGCCTACCCCTGGTCCAAAGTATGACAGTCTAAGCCTTGTCATCTTGGCTTCTAGGGATATCTCTGGTTTGATGTGTTCTAGGACCCATTTGTTTGTCCTTTTGGCTATCCATGGGATCCTCAACACTCTTCTCCAGCACCACATTATCTCAAATGTGTTGATTTTCCTCATATCTTCTTTCTTGACTGTCCAGCTTTCACATCCATACATGGTAATAGGGAATATGATGGCTTGTATGATTCTGACTTTTGTGCTGAGTTGTATGTCTTTGCATTTTAGGATCTTTTCTAGTTCTTTCATAGCTACCCTCCCCATTCTTAATCTTCTCCTGATTTCCTGGCTGCAGTCCCCATTATCCCTCCCCTACAACTCCCCTTATCCCTCATGACTGGCTGTAGTGTTGAGGATTGATGGAATTCACAGTTCAGCAACATCTTGAGGAGAAAGATTTACATACTCCTTCCTCTTATCACTGCTAGTCTTATCTTATCTCCCCATATGACCCCCCCCCCCGTGCCCTTCGGTCCTCGGGGAGGAATCTGTTACAGCCAATAAAAACTAGGCTGTCTCAGACCTCCCAGAGGGCCTTTTCCGCGACCGCCCCCAGGCTATGGAATGGCCTGCCGGACGAGATCCGCCTTATTTCTACGCTCACTGCCTTTAAGAAGGCAGTGAAGACGGATCTTTTCCGGCAGGCCTTCCCAGACTAATTATTCCCCGGATACATCTGCTCTGGGGAGTTGCTTCTTGTCTGATATTCTACCGGCCTCCCTGTGATGCTTGGGCAGGTTATTTATTTATTGTTTGCTCTATGTAGCAGTTCATTGTTTTAACATTTTCTTGTTTAATACTGTTTTAAGGGGGTGGGAGGAGGGATTAGGGTTGGGATTGTTTTACGCTGTTTATTTTAACTTGTGTAACCCGCCTCGATTGCTTGGCAGAGAGGCGGGCTATAAATAAAAATTATTATTATTATTATTATTAGTCTCATTAAAATCAGTTGTCACCACTTTAAATTAAATTGTTAAAAAATAACACAGAACTCTTGCATCACATGAGGTCTGAGAGACTGTTGCCTATAGACCATGCTGCATATTTTTTTGTCTTTCTCATTAGTAGAATTATATGTTGATTGTTATGACAGCCAATGTAAAATCATTAAATTTCATGGCAGGCCTACTTGGTCAATTTTAAAACATGACTTTTTAATTGTATATGTACCCTGAGTGTTTTTTAATGATTTTATAGTGTTGTATTTTAACTGTGGGTTTATGTGTTTTTAATTGTGTTTTGTATTTTAATATGTTATACCCTGCCTTGAGCCTTGAAGAAAGAGGGGAAATAAATTATTATTATTATTATTATTATTATGCATATTAACAACATATAATTGTATTTCAATATAATTCTTAACAAAAAAATACATTTTGTGTTTAATGCATGCAAAGTTCTGAGTAATGGCTTGCAAACATCTGCTATGAACCAAGCATTTTCAAATAAGGATTTTTAGCTGGTCTGCCCTTGTTAACCATGGGGTGGGGGGAACTCAGTACCCCTTCTGAAAGGCTTCTTATCATAAATGCCTATATTACTGTCAGGTATAGCATGACCTTGTACCTGCTGGGAACTCAATGTGCCCTATACTGACAATGGAGAAGGTTATTTCAGTTCATTTTTAAGGAATTTACCAAGATTCACAAATTTCTTCACATCTTGGCTAGAAAGAACTGGAGGTTTAAAAAAAACAAAAACCTCAAAGTAGGAGAAATCAGATTAAATAGATGATGCAATCCCTAGTTACATAATATAAAGGAGCATAGGATATGAACATAAAGCCATAACCTGAAGGAATTTAAAAGGCTAGCATGCAATTAAAGTGGCATATGCAGATGTGAGTAAACTTTATGCCTATGTCTTTTTTTTTTCTTGCCTGTGTGGTGGTTGATATTCCCATTCTTCCTCCAGACCTACAGCTCCCATAGCCTCCTTCCTATGGCTATTCTATATCTGGGGATGGGAATTTGAAAGGTGTCTGGTTATGTCCCCTTAGCCAGATGCAAAATGATTACATCACCCACTGAGACTTCTAGTGAGCTCTGGTGGATCTTGACAGATAATGTAGAGAGATCTTGTAGCACCCTTGAGATTAACTGAAAGAAAGAAGTTGGTAGCATGAGCTTTTGTAGACTAAAGTAGACTTTAGTCTCAAAAGCTCGTACTGCCAACTTCTTTCTTTCAGTTAGTCTCAAAGGTGCTACAAGATCTCTCTACATACTGATTCTATGGACTAACACTGCTATATCTTTAAACTCTTAACATATAATGTAATCATTTCATGTCTGGCTACAGGGACATAGCCAAAACCTTCTCCAATTCCTCATGCACACTCTCTACTAGACACAGACACAGGGGCTGCTTCAGCTGTATGGTAAGCCTGAGAGCTAGTAAATGGCCATCTGTAGCTGTAACATATGGAAAGATACCCCCCGACATGTCGGGAGGGGTTTCTTATTGTGCTGGCCAAATAAGGACAGGAGATGCCTGGTTGGTCAAGGCGCGCGAGAGAATAAGCACACCTTCACGCCTTGCCCAATAGGTTTGGTTTTAACCAAGTCTCACAAAGATTTTGGTACTGCAAGAATTGGGGGCTAAGTTTGTTATTTATAGCTGTGCTGCCACGTGCAGACAGCCATTTTAGAGTTGAGATGAAGAGAGTAACATCCCTCCGCTCTTTGCTTTTGGCATGCTTGGCTTTAGCCTAGCGCTCTTGTCGCTTTGCTATTCAGCTTTGCCTATCTGTTAGTACTTCTTTATCTTGCTGCTCTGGGGGGGGGGGGCTCAGGTATTTTCTTGATCAACCCGCGTGGGGGGGGGAGCAAGTGAAGCCTTTGGGCCGGCCTTCTGGGCCTGTGGAACCTCCGCATCCCCAATTCACGGGGGTCTACACCTGAGGAGGGCTCTGCAGGAGACATCTTGACCAAGTGCATGGACCCTGTACCTGTTTAGGACCAGAGATGCCCCAGTCACTCAATCTGGTAAGGTCAGGACCCACTGGGAGGGTTGGCTGCACTTCTCCCCAGTGGTGAGTGTGGGAAGATGACTATCTTCGGGTGAGGGCTCCGCTTAAGACCCTCGGTGGACACCTTTCCCATGGTGGTTGCCAGTGATGCTTCCTGGCTGTGGTGTCTCTTGTGAGACTTGGAAAAGGGCAGCCTGCTAAGGCCTGGTGGTAATCATCCACGGTTGGGTAATTGTTTGGGGCCCGCGGCGTTTTCACTGAGTTCAGGATGCCATACAGTAAGGCCCAATCTAAACAGCGCGCGGCTTCAGCCACACCTACTGAAGGTCACTCTGCTTCTAAAAGGCCTTCTAAGTCTAACAGCAGAGAAGATGAAATAGTTGCCCAAGTTGCACAACTGGGCAAAACAGTTCAGGCTTGTGTGGCGCTCTGCAACCAACTTGCACAGAAGAAACTACAGGCTACAGCCTCCACCTCAAGTGCCAGCCCTTCGGTTGTTGGTAACACCGAAGCGTCCTCTTCGGTGGTGGCACCTGAATCTCAGCTGGCCTTGGCAACACCGGGCCCGTCGGTTGCTTCGGCAGTGGAGCGTGGGCACTCCACTATTGCTGATGTGTGGGATCTCTTGCAAAGAGTCCCGGGTTTGGTGACACAGGGTGTGGTTCCCCCTGTGTCCGGGCAGCCCACCATGGCTGATTTATATTACCTCTTAAAGGGGGTGGTTCTTCCAGGTGGTGCAATGGAGCAGACCGTTGGCAAACAGGGAGGCGATCAAGCGGCTGCTGCTTCTACTGCTTTGGACACCCATGCTGGTGTGGGGCCACGCTCCGGGGGACCGTTGCGGTCAGGTGAAGCTTCTCAGCAAGCTTCAGGCTCAGGTTTGTCTCCTAATATTGCACTTGCTAATTGGCCTACCTTGGTATGGGCTCCAGGTATCCAGGTTGGGCAGGGTGCGGCTTTGGAGAGGCCTAACCCTCTGGTTCCTAATGCATTTGGGTAGGCACCTGCAACTTCACAGGTCCCTGACATGCGGATGCAGGGTGGTCAGCCTTTGGCTTTTGCTAGCACTACATCAATAGTGCCTAATTCTAGTGCTCCTCTGCTGCCTGGAGAGGTTGGAAATGTGGAAGCTACTCCTTACGCTGGTATGTCTACACCCCTTGGTTCCCACCTTCCTCTTGCCACTAAGCAAAGGATTTGGAAGGGTGAATACATTGACTTATTTACTTTGACTTTTAGGGATTCTGAGCCAAGGATCATGATGAAGGATGGGATTGTTTTCAGTTTGCCAAAAGAGTTTCAGATGCTCAAACGCACTAAGCTTGAGTGCAATTTTGTTAATTGGATTATGGGTTTCACCATTTACAGGGGTGTTATAGAAGAAAAAGAGCCTCTTATATCTCCTGACTTTTCTAAATATCAGGAGATCATGATAAAAGCTTATACTAATTGTCACCATAATTCAAGGGGTGCAGCTTGGCTCCAATATGATGAACAATTTAGGATGAGAGCGGCACAGGATCGCTCCTTATCTTGGAGGCATGTGCAGTTTGAGCTTTGGGGCCTCCCCCTCGAGCAGGTGTGACAACGGCTTCGTCCCGATTGTTACCTTGCCACGGGGGCCGGATGCGAGGCCTGCCACGGGTGATAAAAGGCAGTTTGGTCTATGCTGGGACTTTAATGCCGGCAAGTGTAAAAGACAACCTTGCAGGTTTGACCACAAGTGTAACACCTGCGGGGATAGCCACCCTGGAAATTCCTGCAATAGATGTAAGCGAACAGGAGGGGGCACTGTCCCTCAGCCAGTGTCACCTGGGGGGAAAGGCCCCGTCTCCAATTAAACTGGATATCATGGAGGCTTGGTTAAAGGTTTATCCTAACAGGGAGGCTGTTTTATATTTGTTTCAAGGTTTCTCTGTAGGTTTTCGTATTCCTTATACAGGCCTTAGGGCTTATTGTTTCGCACCCAATGCTCGTTCTGTGAGGGATCTGCCGGATGTAGTAAGGGATAAGTTAGCTAAGGAGATAGCAGCAGGGAGAGTTTCGGGACTCCATGATAAGCTGCCCATCCCCACACTGCGCTTATCCCCGTTGGATGTAGTGCCTAAAAAAGTCCCTGGAGAATTTAGGCTAATTCATAATTTATCTTACCCAAAAGGGGAGTCTGTGAATGATGGTATTGACCCTGGGCTTACTTCAGTTAAGTACACATCGTTTGACTCATCTGTTAAGATGATCAGGAACTTAGGCATAGGAGCCCTATTGGCTAAATGTGATATTAAATCTGCATTTAGACTCCTTCCGGTAAACCCAGATGATTTTGACCTGCTGGGTTTTCAGTTTGAAGAAAATTTTTATTTTGATAAAGCCATGCCAATGGGATGCTCAATTTCGTGTTCAGCTTTTGAGACATTCAGTACCTTTCTGCATTGGTGTGCAGTTAAAAGAACTGGTAATAGAGCTATTGCTCATTATTTAGATGATTTTCTAATTGCTGGCAACCCTAATTCTTCACAGTGCCAGAATACTTTAATTCAATTTCAGGAGCTGATGCAGGAATTTGGTGTACCTTTAGTGGAAGAAAAGACAGAGGGGCCACATACTCAGCTTACTTTTTTGGGCATTGAGATAGATACTATAGTTGGAATTTCTCGTTTGCCCAATGAGAAATTGGTGGCCATGAAACAACAAATTGAGATTATGTTGGGAAAACAAAAAGCTACCCTTCATGAATTTCAATTTCTTACAGGCCTTTTGAACTTTGCCTGTAGGGTGGTAGTTCCAGGATGAGCATTTTGTGCCAGATTATATAGAGCCACTGCAGGGATAGTAGCCCAGCATCACCACATTAGAATCACAAGGGGCATTTGTGAGGATTTGAAGGCTTGGCACTCCTTTTTGGAGAACTTTAATGGTATATCCTTTTGGAGAACTGAAATGCTGCTGCGTGCAGATTTTCAGGTGCATTCTGATGCTGCTGGTGCCCATGGCTTTGGAGTTTTTTGGAATGGCCAGTGGACTGCAGAAGCTTGGCCTTCTGCATGGGTTAAAAACGGTCTAACCAAAGACCTTACATACTTGGAATTGTTTCCAATTGTGGTGGCTGTGCACTTGTGGGCAAGCCAGTTTGCTAACAGGACTGTCTAGTTTTGGTGTGACAACCAGGCAGTCGTGTATGTGGTTAACTCTCAGTCTTCCAAGTCTCCCAAAGTTATGAGTTTGGTAAGGGCAATGGTGCTGCAATGTTTGGAACATAATGTGTTGTTCAGAGCTCAACATGTTCCTGGTTTGTTTAACCCTTTGACGGACACCCTTTCTCGTTTTCAGTTCTCCAGGTTCTGGAAGCTGGCTCCCGAGGCATTGTTACACCCGCTGGAGGTACTGGCGTTTCTCTGGACCATTAGAGATTAGAAGTTCAGAGGGCAATATTAAACTCTATTGCCCCGTCAACACGCAAGTCATACCAAACAGCTTTAAATTTGTTTAGCCAATTCTTGTTAGAAATTGGTGAGGACCTAAAATGGCCTATTAATATGGACTTGGTTCTTCACTTCATTGTAACTCTCAGGCAATCTGGACTTTCACCTGTCACTATTAGAGGTAGATTGGCCGCCCTGGCTTTTTATTCTAGGGCAAAGGGCTGCTTTGACCCTACTAATGATTTCAGGGTTAAAAGAGCAGTGGAAGGGTGGTTGAGAGAATTCCTTGTCACAAAGGACTCTAGAAGGCCGATAACTGGCCCTGTTCTTCTTAAGTTATGCGGTCAATTAGCTCTAATATGTTATTCGCCTGGGGAAGAGGCCTTATTTAAAGCAGTGTTTGCTACAGCATTTTTTGCTGCCTTAAGAATTAGCAAAATTGTGCCTGGATCTCATAATGACAAATCCGGCAGGACGCTATTGATTTCTGACATCAGTTTAACTGAACAGGGGATTCAAATTCACATTAGGCAATCTAAAACTGACCAGTTTGTGAAAGGTCAGACTATTTTCTTGGCTAAGGCCCAACAGGGTCAAATTTGCCCAGTGGTTGGCAATGGATAACTATTTGAAAATCAGGCCTAATGTGGCTGGGTATTTGTTTATTCACCTGTCTGGCTTGCCCTTAACTCAATTCCAATTTAGGGCATTGTTAAAAGAGGCGGTAAGGAAGGCTGAGTTGCCTTAGGAAAGTTTTTCTTCGCACTCCTTTCATATTGGAGCTGCGACAGCTGCGGCCACTCATGGTTTGAGTGAAGCTGACATTTGCAGAATTGGCAGGTGGCATTCACATGCATTTAAGTCATATGTTAGGCAATCGGGTAGTGGGACTCCTGATAAGCCATGTTAACCTGTTGGTTGTTTCCTGATAAGCCACGTTAACTTGTTTGTTTGTTTCAGTTGGCTTTCTAGGCAGCAACATCTGGATAGTGGGACACAGCCTCGTCTTTTGGGCTGAACACCACCTTTTGGAACACCGTTATGACAACATGTTGGGCCTTGCCGATTTTGGATAGACAGTCTGGTTTGGTCAAAGGGGAATGATGTGGCCATCTCTCCTTCCATTGCTGATTGAGTTAGCTCACTCGTGTCCTCGACCCCGGGCTGTGGTAGTGCACCTTGGGGAGAATGACCTGGTACAAGTGCCATGCTTGCAATTGGCTAAGCAACTTGTCAAGGACTTGGAGGAGGTGCAAAGAATCTTTCCTGCTGCAGTCATCATATGGACTAAACTTGTGCCTAGGCGTTATTGGCCGGGAGCGCAGAGGATTCTGCTATTAACAATGCCCGGTGTTGGCTTAACCGCTATGTGGCTAAGCATCTTAATAAATTGGGAATGTCCATGGAGGAACACAGCATTAGGCTTGACTGGCTGTAGCTATACAGGGCCGATGGGGTTCACCTATCTGATGAGGGGTCAGAAATGTATGTAAATACACTTGCTGACCAAGTTGAAAAAGCCATCTGTGGGGGTGGGGGGGAGGGGATGCCTAGCTGGGTTGGCCCCCTCTTCTGGTGGATAATGACCCCCACCCCACAGAATAATTTAATTCGGCTAATTAAAATTGGGAAAGAAATTTGGTATAAAAGAAATTGTCAGGAAATGACATAGGCACTTAATGCTTGACGTCATAAAGCCACATTACGTCATATGACAAAATATGACATCATTTCCGGGGGAGGAGTTTTTGTTTATTGTTATTTGTTGATGATTTTTTATTTGCTTTATCACGTGCAGTGAAGGGCCACCCTCTCGGGTGGATACACCTTCACCCACACATTATTGTTATTATTTATTGTTTATCAATAGATCCTGCACAGTTAAATAAATGTTGTGGCCTATTTGAATCCAAAAGAGGCATCTCGTGTCCTTTGTGCCAGTGCAAAGATACTCCCCAACACGTTGGGAGGGATTTCTTGTTGTGCTGGCCAAATAAGGACAGGAGACGCCTGGTTGGTCAAGGCGCCTGGGAGAATAAGCACACCTTCGCACCTTGCCCAATAGGTTTGGTTTTCACCAAGTCTCGCAAAGATTTTGGTACTGCGAGAATTGGGGGCTAAGTTTGTTATTTATAGCTGCGTTGCCACATGCAGACAGCCATTTTAGAATTGAGACAGAGAGAGCAACATCCCTCTGCTCTTTGCTTTTGGCAACCCATCCCACCCACCCTTTATAATAAGTTTGTTAATTTGCTCTCAGGCTTTGTCTGGTCACCTTCGGGGGCCGGGAGGGAATTTTTTTCCCAGGGTTTTCCCTGGGTTTTTCACCCTCCCTGAGATTTATTTGATGTTGTTAAGTATCTTTATTTGGGACTGGGTCATGGTGTTAATTTGTTATAATGAATAATAGTCACAACTGGGGGGCAAGGTCTATGAGTTGAAATTATAAGTAATTATAAGTAATTATAAGTAATGACCCCCACCCCATAGAATAATTTAATACAGCTAATTAAAATTGGGAAAGAAATTTGGCATAAAACAAATTGACAGGAACTGACGTAGGCACTTAATGCTTGACGTCATAAAGATACATGACGTCATATGATGAAATATGACGTCATTTCCGGGGAGGGGAGGGGGGGTTGTTTATTGTTGTTTGTTGATGATTGTTTATTTGCTTTGTCATGTGCGGTGAAGGACCACCCTCTCGGGTGGATACACCTTCACCTACACACGTGACAAATTGTTATTATTTATTGTTTATCAATAGACCCTGTACAGTAAAATAAATGTTGTGGCCTGTTTGAATCCAAAAGAGGCATCTTGTGTCCTTTGTGCCAGTGCAACTACTATGCTATGCTGAGTCATACAGGTTGCTGGCCACGGCTAACAAGATTTTGGTTACAAGATAGATGGTAGATCCTTCCTTGTCAGTGACTCCCCAAAATATTTGCATCTTTCATTACACTGGATCCTTAGTATCTACTGGATTTGGTTCCAGGATGCCCACTCCCTGTATACCAAATCTGTGGATGCTCAAGTCCCATTATATGCAATGGGGTGGCAAAATGTATAATTGTATAAAATGGCAAAATCAAGGGTTGTTTTGGAATTTATGGATGCAGAATCTGTCAACACAGAGGGCCAACAGTATTTTAATCAGAAAGCTCCATATTCAGCATACATTGATGCTTCTTGTTGAGGACTGAAGCTTGTGGAAATGTCCTATAAGGCTTCAGTGTGTTTGAGGCATTCTTTAAAAGATGGTCTGGATAAGATGAGATTGGTTGCCCTGATTACTTATTCAAAATTTTAGGCACAAAATAAGGCTTGTGATAGTATAGATATATCCTACAAATGTGGACCATGTTAGGGAGTAAGCATTGAAATAATACATGAAAGAAAGAACAGAATGAGTTTAATGTAATTGACCAACTGGCTGTGAAATATGCCAGCAGAAGACATTGCTACATTTAGCTAATTAATCATATGTATGTATCCAGCACTGTGTTTCCAAGTGTCTCAGTGATCTTGTAAAACAGTTCATGCATCTCAAATTTGGGAAATACTTTTAACAGTTGGGTCATCTTCTCTTAATGAGAGATTCAATTCATTTTGATACTCACTTTCCTCTTCATCTGCCTTTCATCTTTGGTAATCATGCTTTGGCTATCAAATGACTAATTACAAGTTATAGAAGCACAGAAAGGGATGACTTATACTTCAAGAGGAAGATGGGTGGATCAAAACTCTTGAGTTTTCAAAGTTTTTGTCTTTGGGGAACCATTTCCACAGTGGCTTAACTGCCAAGAATATACAACATGCTTTTGAGTCACATTGCCCCAGGTGAAGGGGAAAATAGTGAAAGCCAGCAACATAGATACTTTTTAATGGGGAAGTAGACAGATTCATGGTGGACAAGACTGCTGGTCATGGTTGCTGTATATCATCTCTAGTATCAAAGGGAGTATTTCTCTGGACACCATTCACTGACAAACATGAGAGGAAAGGCACTACTGCATTCATTTTATATTTATAGTTTCCTATAGGCATCTGGTTGACCACAATAGGAACAAAGTACTGGCCTAAATTGCCCTAATAAAGCTACAGTTGAGGTGGGGAAATGTTTTGGACCTCAACTCCCAGAATTATGCAGCAGCATGGTGACTGGCTATGTTCACTGAGTGACTTCTGGGAACTGTAAGCCAAAAATGAATTTTTCTGGAAAATGCTCTGTCTGAAAATTTGAAGAGGCATTGACAATCAGAGTAGATAACACTGGACTAGATAGACAAATAGCCTGACCTGGTATACAAAATCCACTTATGTTTTCCATAACAGGGAAGCTTGGTCCTATTGGGCAACTAATCATTAAGGTAGATTTTCCTACCATTATTACTCCTAGCAAGCTTCCAAGGTTCTCTGAAATTCCTTGAGAAAATTTCCATTCTAAACTCTCAGCACAGTGCAGTTTAGGATGGGATACTGAATTCATCTTACATGTACAATTCAAAATATCAGTGATGGCCTGACCATTTGTGATATGTTTTCTTCAAAAAGGCTTCCCTGGTACTGGTATCATGATGCTTTCATTGTTAAATTAACACCTTGTTCTTTTCCCAGGTATTTCATGCTTTGTATTTGTTAATACTTTTTGATAATTTGCAGTTCTATGAGCAAGTTTTATATTTTATGTTGTCATTTTATTTTATTTTATTTAGTATTAGAGTTGCTATTTAAAAATTGCACAGAACATTTTTGGTACTGGGAGGTACATAAATATTGTTAAGTAAGAAAATAAATAAATACTTTGCAGGACAGGATTATTGTTTCAAAATTCTAAAACAAAAGAGAAACCCCTCCAGCCATTTCATATAATAAGAAGCAACATGCCTCAGCACCCACCTATGGTGATACACTACTAAACGGCAACATGTAAAATCAGAATTATCAAGCCTATTGTATTTCGGATATATATGTTTGGTTGTAAAAGCTGAGCCATGAAGGAAGCTAATCAGAAGAAAATCCATTTATTTGAACTGTGGTGCTGGTGGAGAGCTCTACCAATACCATGGACTGTTGAAAAGACAAATGAATGAGACTTTGACAAATCAAGCCTGAATTCTTCATAGAAACAAAGATAACTAAACTGAGGCTATCATACTTTGGACATATCATGAGAACAGGGTGTTTTGGCTGTCTCTTATGTATGTGTATTTGTGTATCTATGTGCCTTGAAGTCACCTTATGGCAACCCCACGAATTTCATAGGGTTTTCTTAAGCAAAGCATACTGGCAAGGTGTTTTTTTGCCAATTCCTTCCTTTGAAATATAGCCTACAACACCTGGTATTCATTGGCATTCTCCCATCCAAGTACCAACCAATGGTGACTCTGCTTAGTTTCCAAGATCAGCTGGGATATATAGGGCTGTGATAAGACAAAGAGGTGGAACAGACAGGCAGGAAGGAGTGGCCAGAGGCTGCTCCTATCTGGAGCACTCCAGGACTGCAGCAACCACATCCCACAGTACCAAATGCAGGTTGCTGCCACAGTCCCAAATGCATCACGGCAAGGAGTTAAAGACCTACTCCTTCTGGGGCTGAGTTTGGGCTGCCTTAGTCAGCCTGGGAGCAACCCCGGTGTGACTTCCGCAAAGATTAGGAGCATGCATAATCTAAATTTGTGCATGGCATAATGGAGTTGGGATAGACTTGGACTTGTGGTCTCTTCCAGTTCCATGATTCTATGATTCTATGAGCAACTCTACTTCTACAACCTTGAATGAATACAGATGTTCCACTTCAGATTAAAAAAATGTCCAACACTTTCCATAGGAGGACTTATATGTGCATAAGACACCTAGAGGATTCTGGCCTTTGAATTTGGCTGCTAAGGCTTAACCCTGATAAGGCAGGGTCCCTACTCACTTGGAGCTGATAAGCCAGCACTCCTTTTCACATAGAGCTCTGTTGCTGCACTTACCCACATGCAGTTTCCAGGGTTGCTTATTGTTATTGTTGTTTGAGACATTCATCAAAACAGATGAATGTAGAATCTGTACCTTTTCTCTATACCAATTAAAAATGAGCATGTAGCACAAAGCAGGTCGATGGGAGGAGCCTTATGACTGGAGTGAAGGCTACTTTTTTCTCCATTTCCTAATTCTAGATTTATGAAATGATTCATAGCTCTGTTTCATATCATTTCTGAATAAAATTGTTGGATAGATCTTAATATCATTGACCATCGGCTGTGATGGCAGCTTTTGACAGACAGAGACTTACAGAGGAACAAGTCTGACCTTTTCAACAGCCAGTTACTAGGATGGCTTGCTGTTCATTTTCTGCCCTTTCACCAGAACTTCATCTAATGGAGTTCTTTACTCCCAAATATATATAATGACAGGTGCTATCTGAGACTTATTAATGGATAATAGCCACCACATGGGAAAACAAGTCCCCCAAATTGGTGCCAATATTCAAGGCAAAGACAATGGCTACATGGCACATTACATATCTTAATACTGGAGTCATTGGTACTGCACATATAACACTCAAGAGAGTATTCTTAGAGAGAGTTCTGAACCCTGGAAAATTAGCTTTTTGGTAAGAATCACTTCCTCCTTACACATAGTAGTTACTAACATTACTAATATTAAACATAGAAACCACTGTGGTGTAGTGGTTTGAGCACTGAAATAGGACTCTTGAGATCAAAGTTCAATCCCCTGGTACTCATTTTGAGAAAAATGTGGTAGATTTAAGACTAGCTATCCCTGCAACCTATAGGTGTGAACAAGGTCTTATTCTTGCTTTCAGTCCTAATAACATCAGACCTGGGACCATATCTAATGTGTAAGTCTTGCACTCTACTTCTGCACCACCCCCTAGAGTATTTCTCTTGATTTTCCTGCTGCTTTAGTAAGGTTAACAATAGCCGAGCACAAAAAAATAAAAATAAAGGGATGGGTTATTCTCATGCCATTAGTGGTAACAATTTGCAGGGAGCAGGTGATGATGACAGGGGGAGAAATACACTTTAAATCCTGTGTACGAAGGCACAGCTACCAAAACTGGGAAGCCTACATCACAATTTAGCTTTTGATGAGATACTCCTTCACTCCCAGGATGTTCCATGCTAGTAACTGATCTTTCTACCCTCTGGACAGATTCCATGAATAGCTGCAATCTTCTTGTGCTGTCTATGGATGCCAATATTATGAAGTTGACTCCCATTTTTCTCAGGACCACTTTAAACATTACAGTCCTTGACAGAAGGAGATTCTAATCATATAATAAAAAGCTTCTACTCAGCAGAGATGTCTCTCTTCACACATGGAGCTGGCAGGTGAAGAAGCAACAGGTAAGACAGTGTTCAGAAATGCAGAAATAATATGCCAATAACTTTGTGGCAGAAAAAGAAGGTGGGAACACACTGTGATAAAGAAAATAAAAGATGAAACTCCAAAATACTGAAAACTCCAAAAACTGAAAACTGATCTTAAGGCCCTAGCTAGAGATATGCAAGAATGGTTACTTTATTGCATTATTTTGTTCAATGTTTTGATATAAAAGACTTCATTAAAATCATATCTACTTTTTAATTCATTCATTAGAAGTACATTTATTTAGTTATTTACATTTGTTTTTGCTGGCCTTCTTTCTTTAATGCACCCCCATGCCCAGAATAATGCAATAGTATTAAGAATTCTGAGAATTAGTCAACTCTATTGCTGTTATCACCACAAAGAAAGGTAAGGACCAATCTCCCAAATGGATACAGATAAAGGATGATGGACAGGAACATAAATAGGAAAAGTGTGGGAGGGGGGAACACATCCATACCCATTAGTTAACTGTGTCATTTCTTTCAGACGTCCATTCCATTCCAAATGGGCCCATTTAATTTAATTTATCATTCTAAACAGAGCTTGAAAATAATGGATATAATGAAATGCTGAAGCTTTCAATTAGTAGTCAATGGCAGAATGAGACCCAAACTCTAATTCTGAAGCAAAGGCATACCACTTGTTGTTGGCATACAAGCAAAATATCTGTCAGCACTAGGTGTGCCAGATTAGGGACTAAAAATCCATTTCAATTGCCTTGCAGCATGTCATGCTTTTCATTAATGAATCAGTGGCCTTTCCCCCTGACCATCCACACATCCAATCTAAAAAGGTTTGGGAAGATCTCGTTCTTTTTCTAAGGTGCTCAGGGTAGTGCCAATGGGTTGTCTTCCTCTCCTGCCTTTATTCACCTCATGACAACTCTGTAAGTAAGGGGAGACTGAACAATCATGACTGTCTCATCCACAAGACTTAATAGCTGAACAAAAAATTGAATTTGGGTCCTCCCAAGTGTAGTCCAGGTTGTGTGATAGTATAAGGTAACCTTGGGCAAATGCTGTGGCCACCACTGTTGGCATGGAATGCCCTGGAAGAGAGAAGTGTTCTGCACCAGGTTTGTGTGAATTCCCATTCTTAATATTGGATTTATATCCATTTATACTCTAGCACAAAGAATGCCCAGTTTGCCCAATGTAAAGTTCTAAAGGACATGGTTGACAGAGGATAGCATATATCACATTACAGGATGAACAAGTGAAAGTACTTCTCATATTGTGGGTTTTGTGATTAGGTCCTATGAAGTCATTTCCCAAGTAGATGTCTAGGCAGAATTGGCATCTGGGTTTGTGACAAGGTCTTGTTTTCATCTCCACATCTGTGTTGTGCATCTTCCTGTAAGTGAGTAACAATTTGAGACTGGGGAGCTGTCTGTAGGCAAGTAGGTGTACAGTTAACTTGGCCAAGCACAGATGTTTCTGAATTTATATTGCTCCAGTTATTTTCAAAATTACTTTATGTAAACTAGAAAGGTTTAAAATGAAATCAGGCCTTCAGGAAGGTACTATGGAGTTTTGGTTCAGGTGATAATCTGGTCACTTTGTGTGCTCTGAGGCTATAGAAATACCTCCCGTGGGAGGCTAGACTAGCTTCCTTTCTACTCTTCTTTCACTGTCAGGCAAATATCTTTTTATTTATACAGGGATTTGATGATTAATTGGTTGTGGGAGTCTTTTTAGGAGATAAGTGCATTGTGTTTTTCCTTGGTTGTTATGTTTTTAAATGAACTTTTAGAATGAATGGCTCTCCAACATTAAGAAAGACCTGATGAAATGGACCTAAAATTGTCTTTTCTAGGGAAAATACCTACAATAAAAATGAATATATTACTTACGCTTCTTTTTCTATTCCAAACAATACCAATGATTCATAATGAAAAAGTATTCTATAATTGGCAAACTGAGATCTCAAAATATATATGGTCAGGAAGAACAAAAATGAAAATAGTGCAGGATGTTAAAGAAAGGGGCAGTTTTGGTCTTCCAAACTTTTATTGTTGTTATTGTGGTTGTTTAGTTGTCTTTTTAGTAACAATAAAATTTATTTTAAAAATTAATGGCTTATTGGGCTTTTAGTTTTATCTTGTTTTAAACTTTTTGTAAACCACCTTGGAATCCACATCAGGAGAAAAATGAGACAAAAATAAAATAATATCATATAATAAGTGTGAATATGCTTTTAAAGCAATTGGTCAGAAATTCTCCCACTGTGGTGAGTGCAGAAGATTTAGATTGCATCCAGACTTAGGAGCCTATCACATGGCCAAAAACACTGGCTTACTTTTGCTGGCTTCAATCTTCCTCCGGGATACAACTGGACATTATCACATGTATGTCACCACCAATTTTGCTGCAATGCCACTGGACAAATTCAGTCCAGGTCAGACATGGGCCAAAGCTGCATTCAGCCACCAAATTTTTAAAAATGGAACCTTCTGACTTAGAAAATTTTGGTAGCTGAACATGGCTTCGGCCCACGTCTGACCCAGGCTGAATTTGGCCAGTAGCATCATGGCAAAATTGATGTGATAACATCTGGGTGTGTCCTGGAAGAAGATTGAAGCTGGCAAACATAAACTGGTGTTTCTCAGCCATGCAATAAGCTCCTTATACATCCTTAAAGCTACTGAAATAAAGAAAGTCAGGATAACTAATGTTGTTGTGTGCCTTCAAGTCATTTCTGTGGGGTAATGTAAGTTTCCCAGGAGTTTAACCCTTTAAAAGAAACAAAAATATACAAATATGAAAGCTTTCATTAACAGAACAGCAGAAATGTGATTTTGCCTAACTATGCTTTCCTAAAGAATAAAGACTTACTCAAAAAAAAGTAATAATAACATGTAGCTTGTAGTTTAAAAAACAATAATGGCTTTAATATATATTTACATAAAAACTAAATCCTAATCTAACTGGTGATATTTCCAGTGAAGAGAGAAAATCTCACCATCATTAAGATAGCAGGAAGATGGGGACATCAATTCTTTAGAATCTCCAGAGAGAGAAGACAGTTAGTCTCAAAAGACAGTTAATGTTAAAGGGAGAGATTCTGGATTATATTTT
This sequence comes from Phrynosoma blainvillii, assembly GCA_026167975.1. Taxonomy (NCBI): domain Eukaryota; kingdom Metazoa; phylum Chordata; class Lepidosauria; order Squamata; family Phrynosomatidae; genus Phrynosoma; species Phrynosoma blainvillii. The sequence continues at coordinate 24,874,427 of JANUYF010000002.1, forward strand.
CAATATCTAATTTGTCCTCACTACACAAGATCAGATCATCAACTTAACTTGTGATATAAGTCCATTTATTATTTCTGAATCTCTTATACACACATTTGTCAATAGTGCCTGGAGTGAACCCTTCTTTGATAAGAAGCTGGTTCAGTTTCTCATTCCATGCTCTGGTGGCCTGTTTTAAACCATAAATATTCTTTTGCAGTTTGCATACAAGGTGTCTTTTCAGGGTACCTGGAATCCTGGAGGTTGTTCCATATATAATTGTTCAGACAGATCACCATAGAGAAAAGCTGTCTAGACATCCAGATGTTGAACATTTATTTTCTTGTAGGCTGCAACAGCTAGGAGAGTTCTGATAGTTGTGTGTGTGACTACTCCAGAAAAAGTTTTGCTGTAGTCCTCAACATACTTTTGAGTATATCCTTTAGCCACAAGTCTTACTTTGTATCTCCCCTTCTGCATCTAGCTTTGTCGTAAAGCAAGCCTGCACAACATATGGCCCAGGGGCCACATGCAGCCCACCAAAGGATTTTGGGTGGCCCCTAAGGATGTGGAACAGCTTCAAGGCTTCTCTGCTGCTCCTCTCCAGAGGAGAGGGCATGCAGAGAAAGAGGAGGAAGAGTGAACATTTGCCCTGCAAGACTTCTGTACCTCCTGGCTTTCTCCTGAGGAGAATGATGGGCAAGGCACAGGTGAACACTTGCCCTGCAAGGCTCCTCCACCACCCTGCCTTGTCCTGAGGAGAAGGTTAGGCGGTGGTGTAGGAGGAGGAGGACAGGAGAACACCCACCCTGCAAGGGTCCTCCACTGCTTGGCTTTCTCCTGAGGGGAAGTCTGGGTGGAAGAGGAGAAAGAAAGGTTTAACCCTTTAAGGGAAACAAAAATATACAAATATGAAAGTTAAACCTGTTAAGAGTTTGTTTTTCATTAGCAGAACAGCAGAAAAATAAAGACTTACTCAAAAAGATAACAAACATGTAGCTTGTAGTTTAAAAAACAATAATGGCTTTAATATATATTTACATAAAATCTAAATCCTAATTTAACTGGTGATATTTCAGGTAAAGAGAGAAACTCTTACCATCTTTAAGATAGCAGGAAGATGGGGACAGCAACTATTTAGAATCTCCAGAGAGAGAAAACAGTCTCAAAAGACAGTTAATCTTAAAAGGAGAATAACCTAAGTGAATATCCCTATCTATATTAGGAAGGGAAAGGAGAATGCAAACATATTCCAATAGTTTCTGACTTATAGTGACCCTAAGGTCAATCTATCATGGGGTTTTCTGAGAGTGTATGACTCTCCCAAGATAATCCAGTGCCTTTCCATGGTTGAATGGGAAATCAAACCCTGATCTCCAGGTTTCAATTGCTGAATGTTCAATGTTCAGACCACTAGACTACATTGGGTCTCAGTCTGTTTGCTTTATCTGTGACATAGACTGCATCTGCACTGCAGCATTAATGCAGTTTGATACTGCTTTAACTATCATGGGTCCATCCTATGGAAACCTGTGATTTGTAGTTTGTTGTGGCAGCACAGCTCTCTAAAAGAGATTAAATATCTCACAGAACTACAATTCTATAACATTGAGCTATGGCAGTTAAAGTGCTGTCAAACTGCATTATTTCTGCAGTGCAGATACATCCTTAGTTTGGCTGTAACCCATGGCTTTGTGTGCTGCATTAGAAGTAAGGAATCAGAGGCATCATTCATTCTTTCATATCTGCAACCCTCCCAGTTTGATGCAATGGCCAAACAGGCTCTTTGCTTCTTCGTGTCATCCTCCTCCCTTACTTTCTTTCCCTTTGCTGTGCCAGCTAATACCAAATGGCAGTGGAATGACTCTTCTTTTCATTAAGAAGAATATCTTGAGAGCAAACATATTTCCATCCCACATGACCAAGAGTGTCACACATTGGCAACAAGGGAGCAAGCAAATCCCCAGTCCTTGCAAATTGCACTTATCAACTGCAGTTCTAAACTCCTCAAAATCTAAGCTGGTTTGGAAGCAGTTCAGCTGAGTTCATTTTGGTATCCATCAGTCCATGTCATTTTATTTCCTTGGCAATGCTGGCAAGAGTCAGTAAAGGCACCCCCACCTTCCTCCTTACCTCAGAGCAGTCCTAATGCAACTCAAATCAACAAAGGAGTGCAGTTTTTTGTCACCTTTTTTGGACTCATTTATCACCATCAAAGTAAATGAATATTCCAGTTGGTTTGGAATGACACCCATTAGAGATAATGGCCCTTCATAAAATCTGGAATGTGACTAAGCCATTATCACTGAATGTAGAAGGAGAAGTTTCATTTTGTCTTCCATCATAGCCACTCCCACAAGAACTATTCTTCCAAGGAATTGCAAATAGGTTTCTGATTTAGTGGCTGGGGAAGAATGGTGAGAACCAAATCTTATTAAACAGACAAATAGGAAGCAGTTAATAATTCATCTCTCTGTAGTTACTCTGTAGTTATAACTGTTCCTCTCAGAATGGCCATTCTCTTTCAAGCAGAATCCCACTACATTTGGAATCAACCTATAGAGTCGTATGGTAACTCTATAAATAAAAGATGTTCAAGGGCACTGGTTATCAATTCCCCTGCTCAGGTCTTGCAAATGCAAGACTGTGGCTACCTTGATTGAATCAACCTACCTGTAGTGTGGTCTCCCTCTTTTCCTACTACTTTTCATTTTGCCAAACATTATCATCTTTTCCAAGTCATTTCATGATATGTTCAAACAATGTCAGCCTCAGTTTAACCATATTAGCTTCTGATCAGAGTTCATACCTGAGCTTCTCTGGGATCCACTCATTTGTTTTTGTTATAGTGTCTGTAGAACACTTCCTTGGCACCACATTTCAAATGAGTTGATCTTCCTGTCAATTTTCCTCACCATTCAGGTTTCACAACCATATATAGAAATCAGAAATATTGTGTCATGGATGAGTCTGACTTTGATATTTAATGCTATTTCTTTACACTTAAGGATCTTACTGAGTTCCTCATAGCTGCCCTTCCTAGGCTGTAATCTTTCTTGACTAGAGTCTCCATTTTGATTCATGATTCAGCCAAGGTATTTGTTGTTGTTGTTGTGTGCCTTCAGGTCATTTCCGACTTATGGCAGCCCTAAGGCAAAACTATAATGGGATTTTCTTGACAAAATTTGTTCAGAGGTGGTTTGCCATTGCCTTCCTCTGAGGCTGAGAGCATGTACTGTACATTATTAATTATTTAAATGTCTTCATCATGTATTGTTAAGTCATTTATATCTTCTGTGCTATATAAAGTTCCATGTTAAGCTATTTAAATCTATGCTTACTTTCAAGAAAATGCCATGTTACCAGAAGTGGAACGTTTTTCCATTCTCTCTCTGTGTGTATAGTTCTGACATGACCCTAAAACAGAAGTGCAGTTTCAGCCATGCACCCAAGAGTGATTTGGTTACATAGGCCCTTGGAGGTATGTGGTCAGGTAGACTCTAGCATCCATTTACAGATCAAACACTTAATTTTAGGAGTTGCAAACAGAAAGTTTCACACCTCAGGAGACAGGGAAGCCAGGAAATTTACAGCCCAGATGAAGCCCATTACCCCACCCCCCGGAGCTATTTACTTCAAGGAAACCTCTATAATGTTAATTCGGCCCTTTGATGTACAGCAATCAACCTTCACCCTGGGCTATTTGCAGCCTATAAATAAACTACCAAAATTCTGGTTAGGTGTGCCTGGTTAGAATTCCTGGTCACACTGCATCACTCTGAATTCTGATCTAGCTCCGACTCGTTCCATGTCCCCATCCATTCTCCCAGCCAAGTCCAATTACACATCCGTCCATCTGAAGCACTCCAGACAGGTAATATCACCCTTAGAAAGCCTCATGTCTATCCCACACTAATGCTTTATTCCTGAAGTCTTGTGTGAATGTGTGTGTGAACATACGTCTTGTATGCTTGAATAAATATACAAATCGATTTGGAAAAAACTTGTCTCTATACTTCTATTCCCTTAGCCACCTCCATATAAACTGGGTTTGCCTCCTGCTAACAATTTGAGCTATATTAAAATTCTCCCAAGTCAAGTTCATATTACAAACATTTCCTGCTTGTCACCAATTATCTTAACCATATTTTCCCTTCTCACCCACTTTTACTTACCTTTTAAAGCTGCTATGAGCCATCATAGTGGCATTAACCTTTCAGGGATGCAATCAAATGATTTCAGGAAAAAAAAGAATCTTGAGCTACTGTAAAGACCTTATCTGAAGGACTTCTTCTTCCCAAACTGGCCCGTCTAGTTTTTAAGCCCTGCTCTAAGTCTTACCACCATCAGTGGTATGTCAGGTGGGAACAAGGGGAAGGATTTTCTTGGTGGCCATTCCTAGATTAGGGAATGCTCTTCTCTGGGAGCTCAGTCCAACCTTATTCTTCCACTGGCAGTCAAGAAGGCCTTCTGCAAACAGGTACACATTCAGTTACATATCTGGTAATCCATTTGGCTGCACATTTAAATGTGCATCCAGTTATGCACACAGTTCAGCAACACTGTCATTCAACTTAAGAGTTGTGTAACACAACCATCATGTAACTCCACATAAAGATATCTATGAAACACAACTTTGACGTAGGAGCTCAGCCACTAAGTACCATTGTTTCTTGCCTATCAAGTATTGAAATGGTATTTAAACATTGAACTGATTTAAATGAAGCTAATTAAATGTTATCAAATACAGATATAAAGTAAATGATGAAAAAAGGAACAGAGTTGGCAATCTTGAGACTATCAGGTGAATATTCAGCTTTGAAGTTGCAGAGGACCATTTTTAGGTTTGTTTATTTTAATTCTTCACTAATTTCATTCTTGAAGGAAGCAATGAGTAATTTTAGCAATCTTCAACAGTGAGAAAGTGAGAAAACTGCAGTTTTTGAAGACTATTCTAAATGAAGGATTTATTCTGCACAAAATGTGCATGTGAGTTTTTTGTTTGTTTGTTTGTGTTTGTTTGTTTGGTTATCAAAGAAAACAGAATTTTCTGTGCCTGAAACAGCATTTTCAGCACACAAAATTCTGATTCCTGCAATGAAAATTGCAGTTGGGGACTTATTCTGCACAAAATCTATAGTGAGATGGGTTGCACAGGAAACAGTGTTGTTGTTTTTTCACAGAAAGTAATAAAATGATTACTTTCTCTGGGTGGGGGAAAGTGCACATTTTATGCAGAATAAATTCCAAGCTGCAAAGATTCTTGTTACTATGGTAGTCTTGTTGCTAGGATGTCCTCACACTGTAGAAACACATTTGCAGGGCATTTTTGGATACTTTTAAAGGTTCTTTTTAACTTCAGTTTTATTGAATGACAAGGAATTAACAGCCAAACTTCCAGTGTTTAGCAAAATCACACACAACAAATACAAAGGAAATGTGGCTGCCAGAAAAGTGAACAGCAATGCTGTGTGACAACAAGTTGAAGGACAGAATTAGTTGAAAGTCAGATGCCCATGAAGTGTTACTAAGGAGCATCAGCAGTGAAATACAATGCTGAGGGGAAGTTTAAGAATAGCCAGCTGAAAATAGTGCATAGCCATCTTTCCAAATACATTGGCCTCTATGGGTATAGGATCCTCTCGGCTGAATTCCAAGTTAGCTGAATTATTTACTTGCAATTGATTTAGCTAGGGATGTTGTGAATGACCTTTAGATGGATACACACAAGACATGCACCAAATTCTTCTCTTTACACCCTAGTAACCTTTTCTTCGGGCTGCTTTACAGTTGTGTGTCCATCTATCATGGTCTCTAGTGCTGAAGAAGGACTCCAGTGTGCAAATAAGACCCATCTGCTCTGCAGAAATAATACAGTTTGACACTGCTTTAACTGCCATGACTCCATCCTATGGTATTCTGAGATTTGTAGTTTGTTGTGGCATGTGATCTTGCTTTCATAGAAGGCTAAATATCTCACAAAACTATAAATCCTAGAATTCCATAGTACTCAGCCATGGCAGTTAAAGCAGTGTCAAGCTGCATTATTTCTGCAGTGCAGATGCAGCCTAAGTCTATTACTGCAAAGAGAGTTTTTTTAACCTTTCATCAGTTTATTTATACCCCATCTTTCTCATCACCTCTCACTGCTTCCTTCACAATAAAATTTCAACAAGCAGAATTATATGTTGTTTGAACTATGCAATCTTGAATGACCACAAGCAAATATGCAAACCAGGCAATGGACCAAAGCATTACCCAGTGGACATTTACAGTTCCAGCAACACTGCATGTGTACCTCTGCTTCAGACTCAAGTGCCCATTCACTTCTATGGAGAAAGAAACGCATGTGTGAGACACTAACCAGATCCAGCATGATATAGTAGTTGAGGATTGGACTATGACTCTGGAGATCAGGGTTTGATTCCTTGCCTGGCTATGGAAACCCACTAGTGACCTTGGGTGAGTCACATATTCTCAGCCCCAGAAAATCCCATGATCGGTTCAATTTAGGGTCACCATGATTTAGAAATGACTTGAAGGTACACAACAAGAAGACACCAGCTGGATTCCAGATAAGGTTTTCCAATAAACTCAATTCACATAATATAAGTACCAGTCATTCTCATCTTATGTGAAGGAGAATTCAAATGCATGTCTATGTGTGTATCACATGCATGTATGAACCCACCTTCAAAATGGGCATAGTTGGTAAAGGAACATCTCTAGCATGAATCAGTCCCTTCCCATGCAAATGATACAGTGGGACTAAGGGCCTGAACAGATTGCCAGAAATAATCCAGTTTGAAACCACTTTAACTGCCCTGGCTCAATGCTAGGAAATCATGGAAATTGTAGTTTTTTTCTGAGACATTGAGCCTTCTCTGTCAGAGAGCTCTGGTGCCACAATAAACTACAGTTCCCTTGATTCCCTAGCACTGAGCCAAGGCAGTTAAAGTGGTCTCAAACTGGATTATTTCTGGCAGTCTGTTCAGGCCCTAAGTCAAGGAAAACATCTAAGCATCTCTCCTGGGGGTGCTTATTCAGAATTAACCAAACTTGCATCAATGGAGAAACATTCCAAAGAGGCTTGATCATTTCCGCTGTCTTGTCAGTTTACTTTGGTCCATTGCCTGATGGGAACAAGGCGATCTATCATGTCTCAGCTCTGCTTCTTGACTCAGCTCCAGTGCAATCAAAGGACAGAAAAAGGAGTAAATCACCAATGACAGCAACAAGAGATGAGTTGTCTAATATTCATGCACTTCATCTCCAAAAAGTAATGCATAGCATTGAAGAGAAATGCTGGTAGGTTAAAAATGCCTCTGGCTATATTCCTCAGTGGGAATGCTCAACTGGTGTGTGTGTGTGTGTGTGTGTGTGTGTGATATCAACAGTTCTTTTCCCCAAATGTAGTACTACAGCCTCACATTAAGCAAATGTCATTGAACATTAAAAGTCACTGGAATCTAGTTTCCTGTGGGTTGTTTTTTTTTTTTTTTAGCTTCTCCTCTTGTTCTTCTGCATGCATGCATGCACTTAACCTCCTTATGCAGACAATTTTTTTTATTCACTCGTAATGTTTGATGGCAAAAAAATACATTTTCTGGAAGGAACTGGAATTGACCTAGTAAAGCAAAAGTAAAGCAGCTTCATTTATATACCACTTCATACCACGCTATGGGGTGTCTAAGCAGTTTACAACTGTGAGCTGATTGCCCCCCAACAGCTGGGTACTCATTTTAGCGACCTCGGAAGGATGCAGGCCTGAGTTGAGCCTCAGCCCTGGATGGTATTGGACTTGCAACCTTGTGGTCTATGAGTGAGTGGCTGCAGAACAGGCATTTAACCACTGCGCCACCAGGGCTGCGCCACCTAGTGTAGTCAGAGGGTCAATAGTTGGCTCTCTGTGTGTTTCATAGGGGCTCCAACAGGCTGTTTAGATCTGTCTGTGGCAGGGGTCGGCAAGTTCCCCTTACCTGGGGCTGGTCCGGGGATCCTCGGGTGTTCTGCAGACCGATGGGTGTGTGTGGGGGAATGGTGGTGCGCATGCTCACACGTGTGCGTAGCCCCCACCCACCCCCGCCATCACCACCGACCCCCCGCTGTCACCACGCGCACCGCCGCGCGCAGCACAGCTGCCATTTTGTTTTCCAAAATGGCAGCCATGACTCATTTGCACATGCGCAGTACTCCTGCGCATGCACGAATCAACCACGGCCACCATTTTGGAAAACAAAATGGCAGCCGACGAGTCGCAGCAACGGCGTGGCAGCAGCACATGCGGCGGCGGCTGCAGGAGTCAGCAGGGGGCGGCGGCAGTGGGAGCCGGTTGGCAGGCCTCGGCGGGCCGGGTGCATTTCAGGTCTGATTCAGCAAGATATTGGAAACATTACAGGCTCCAGTCCTGGATGGAGTCACACTCTCCTCTAAGGACTGTGTTCGCAGTTTGGGGGTTCTCCTTGACTCGTCGCTTCACATGACTAGTCAGGTGAATGCGGCGGTCAGGAGTGCTTGTTATCAGCCGGAGGACTTGGAAACTGTGGGACATGCCCTGGTAACCTCACGTCTGGACTACTGCAATGCACTCTACATGGGGCTACCCTTGTGCCTAACCCGGAAACTACAACTGGTACAAAATATGGCAGCCAGGTTGATCACTGGAACATCTAGGAGGGAGCACATAACACCAGTGCTAAAGTTCCTCCACTGGCTGCCGATTAGTTTCCGGCCACAGTACAAGGTGTTGGTTTTAACCTTTAAAGCCCTACATGGCTTGGGTCCATCTTATCTTAGGGACCGCCTCTCCCCGTATGACCCCCCCCCCACGCCCTTCGATCTTCTGGGAGGAATCTGCTACAGCCAATAAAAACTAAGCTCTCTCAGACCTCCCAGAGGGCTTTCTCTGCAACCGCTCCCAGACTTTGGAATGGCCTGCCGGATGAGATCCGTCTTATTTCCACTCTTGCTGCTTTTAAGAAAGCAGTAAAGATGGATCTCTTTCGGCAGGCCTTCCCGGAATAACTGTGGCCTGGGGTTAGATAAGTTTTTAAATTGTCATACTGATTCTGGTGTCATTAGGATGTTTAACCTTATTTTATTTATTTTATTGTCATATTTTAACTGCTCCTGGTTTAATTCTGTTTTAAGGGGTTGGGAGGGTGGATTATGGGATGTGGGAATGTTTTAAATTGCCTGTTTTAAAATTTGTTGTACCCCGCTCCAATTGCCTTGCAGAGGGGTGGGCTATAAATTAAAAAATTGTTATTATTGTTGTTGTTGTTGTTGTTGTTGTTGTTGAAGATGTTATGCCTCTCAGGAAAAAAATGATGTTAACCATAGCCCTCAGATGTGTAGTGTTGCACCTATCCTAAAATTTATGGTTCCATAGTTCCCTGACCTCCATACATGTCTACAAATTCTGCAGGTAGCCCATTAGCTGCCATTTGTGGAAGAAATCAGAAACTGCAAATATTCTTCACAAATAAAGAATTTCCATTAAGTATGGGTCTTGATGAATTCATGTTACTTATGTCTACTTCCGTATCCACCCCATGAAACTGGGGAAGTAGGCTCAAATCTGTGAAAACTCATGCTAGCAGCTTCTTTCTTTTGGTTAGTCTCAAAGGTACAACAAGATTACTTTGCACCCTGATCCCCCAGACCAGGGGTAGGCAACCTTTCCCCTTTAAGGGCCGAGGGACTTCAGCTCCTAGAATCCCAGGAGCTATTGGCCAACATGGGACTATTGGCCAACATGGCTGAGTCTTCTGGGAGCTTAAGTCCCTCGGCCCTTAAAGGGGATAGGTTGCCTACCCCTGCCCCAGACTAACATGGCTATCTATGGGCCTTTGCAGACTGCCAGAAATAGTGCAAACTGAGTCCACTTTAAGGGTTAGGGTCAGGGTTAGGGAATCATGGGAACTATTTTATTGTGGCACCAGAGCTCTCGGACAGAGAAGGCTCAATGTCTCAGGAAAAAAAACAATTCCCATGACTCCCTAGCACTAACCCTAACCCTTAAAGTGGACTCAATTTGCACTATTTCTGGCAGTATGTCTTTGCATTCAGACAGGATTGTATTAATGTCAAATAGCATAGCATTATTAGTAGCTAACAATCATTATAACTATGCTAGATGGCATAACAAGCTTGTTATATTACATTCATTATCTCTTCTCTTACATCGTCATTTGCATTATAACGAGTTACTTGGAATCGATTGGCTACCTTCCTATAACAACTTCAAGAGAATTGTTCTGAGGTTTAATAATGCAACAATACCTTCTCTGATATTGAAAAATAGGCGTTCATTTAAGGAATTCTCAATCATGCCAGCACGTGTCTTTTGTAACCCAAATATCCAGCCTCTGTTTAAATCTTTTTCTAGACGGGAAGCTCTCCACCAAAAAGCGAACTATAATGAAAATGTCAGGGGGTTAATACCAATTTCTGAGAGTCTCCTTGATGATGATGAAAAATTGGCCGAGATGTTTGGCTCCCTTTCTAATGAGGAACAAAGGCAAGTACTAAATAGGTTTGAAGCTGTCAAAACCATGTTAATGTCAGTAACTTTGGCAACTAAGTCAATTAAGGATTTATTACCCATTAGCTGTCCCTTACCGGACCCTTTGTTACAATCCAAAAATGGACCAAAACAGCGTATAGGTGAGGAGGGGGATGATATGATCCCTTTAATGTATATGTCTCCTAAACGTCCAATGGACAGTCTAGTGGATCCACTCATGCTACTTATGTTACTGCTGTTGATATAAACTGGCCATCTTGATTTTTGTTAGCTGTCCTCGAGTCAGTTCCGACTCATGGTGACCCTGTGGATGAGAGATCTCCAAGAATCCCTATCCTCCACTGTCTTGCCCAGATCCTGCAAGCCCTTCCCCATAACCCCCTGATTAAGTCTATCCATCTGGTCTGTGGTCTTCCTCTCTTTCTTCTACCCTCTACCTTTCCTAGTATTATGGTTTTTCCTAGTGATCTGTGCCTTCTCATTATGTGGCCAAAGTACTATAGTCTCAACTTGATCATCTTGGCTTCCAAGGAGAGCCCTGGTCTGATTTGTTCAAGAACCCATTTGTTTCTCTTCTTGGCTGTCCATAGTATCCTAAGTACTCTTCTCCAACACCACATTTCAATTGAGTTGATTTTCTTTCTGTCTGCTTCCCTCACTATCCAGCTGTCTCGCATCTTTATATAGTAATTGGGAATACAATGGCTTGAACAATTCTGACTTCAGTGCTCAGTTGTATGCCTTTGCTCTTCAGTATCTTTTTCAGGTCTTTCATAGCTGTCCTTCCCATTCCTAGTCTTCTTCTTATTTCTTGACTGTAGTCTCCATTCTGCTGTTTGATCCTAGATATGGGAATTCTTTGACTATTTCAATTTCCTTGTTGTCTAGGTTGATTTTGTATATTTCTTCTGTGGTCATTATTTTTGTTTTCTTTGTGTTCAGCGTCAGACCTGCCTTTGCACTTTCATCTTTGACCATCCTTATTAATTGTTCCAATTCCTGAATGTCTTCTGCTAATATTATGGTGCCATCTACATATCTTAGGTTGTTAATATTGCTTCCTCCTATCTTAACTCCTCCTTTTTCTAATTCAGCTTTTCTTATGATGTTTTCCACATATAGGTTGAACAAGTAAGGTAATAGTATGCAGCCTTGCCTGACCCCTTTGCTTGTTGGGAACCACTCTGTTTCCCCGAATTCTGTTCTGACAGCGGCCTCTTGTCCTCAGTACAGATTCCTCATCATCACTATCAGGTGTAGTGCATTCCATAGCTTTTCTGATCTATACAATCAAATGCTTTGCTGTAGTCTATGAAACACATGCTGATTCTTTTTTGGAATTCTTTCTGGTGCTCCATTAACCATCATATGTTTGCAATGTGGTCCCTAGTGCCACTTCCTTTTTTGAATCCTGTTTGCACCTCTGGAATTTCTCTCTCCATGTATTGTTAGAGTCTATGCTGCAAAAAATTGAGCATTATTTTGCTTGCATATGAGATTAGTGCTATTGTCCTATAGTTGCTGCAGTCTTTTGTATCTCCTTTCTTGTTGATTGGTATGTATATTGAGTGTTTCCAGTCTGTTGGCCACCACTTTGTTTTCCATATTTGTTGGCATATTTCAGTTAGTACTAAAGTTGCATCTGTCTGTAGGCAGTGTAATAATTCCACTGGGATATCATCTGTTCCTGGTGATTTTTTTCCCCAATTTCCTTTATTGCAGATTCCGCTTCACTTCTTAGAATTTAGGGTTCATCTTCATATGGCTCCTTATTCCAAATATCATTCATTCTCTCATCTCTTTTGTATAACTCTTCTGTGTATTGCCTCCAGTGTCTTTTTATTTCTTCTTGTTCCTGTATTGTGTTTTTTTATCTCCATAGAGCATCCCTGTCTTCAGTTTGAACTTGGAAATTTCTCAGATTTTTCGATAGGGGTCTCTTGTTCTTCTCTTTTTGTTATTATCTTCTATTTCTCTGCACTGGTCATTGTAATATTTCTCCTTCTCCTTGTGTGTCAGACATTGGGCAGCTGTGTTCATACTTCTGGCTTTGTTCCTATCTCCCTTTGCTTTTGTTTTTCTTGATTAGCCAATCAGAAAAGCCAATATTATGTAATGCCTATAGATCAGGGTTCGATTCCCAGCTCAGCCATGAAACCCACCTTGGGTAAGTCACATGTTCTCAGCCTCAGGTGAAGGCAATGGCAAACCTCCTCTGAACAACTCTTGCCAAGAAAACCCCCATGAGAGGTTCACTTTAGGGTCACCATAGGGCAGAAACATCTTGAAGGCAAATAGCAACAACAACAATCCTCACTTGTCTAGAAGCTCATGAGTAGCCTTAGAAAAGTCTCTGCTTCTTTATATGACCTTCTTATAGATTTATATGTTGGGTTTATATGTTGGGGTGGGGGAGAAAAGTGATTTTTATTAGTTTTATTTATTTATTATTTGTTGCATTTATAGCCAGCTTTTCCTCCAATGAGATCAAGGTTGCATAAGAGGTTTTCATCCTCTTCTCATTTTGTTTCTTTCTCTCTCTCTCTCTCTCTCACACACACACACACACACACACTATCTCAGTAAGGCAGGTCAGGCTGAGACAGCGAGTACCTGGAGAGGTACCTGTGGTGCCTTGAACCTGGATCTCCCAAGTCCAGTCCAGTACTCTAACCATTGAATCATGCTGCCTCCTTGGAATGTGTATGTTGTTGTCTTTCTCAGTAATAAGTTACCCAGACTGCCCAGATTTATATATCAGATACTAACATGAGTTGTATTTTTTGGAAACTCTTAATTCCAAGGTACTCAAAGATCTAGGCAGTCTTGCTCCAATCCTGGCTTTACTTCCTTCAGTAAAGAAGTGGTGCCATCACCCTAGGGATCGACAATTCTATGTTTGGCTTACTGTGTTCTGGATTCAAGCCTGTTTTGTATCATCCTGAATACAGACATTCTTTATTCACTGCTAAATTTTACAAAATTCTAAATTCTTCCACAATGAATTTGTGTAGACAACAGTTGCCATTGTCTATACAGGTAACCATTTGATTTAACTGTTCTCCTTTGAGCTTACTGATACTAGATCTATCTTCTCCTTCTGCCATTCTTTGGCCCAAAGGATTTTGCAATTTGGCTTGAATTCTTTTTCTCTGTTTCAGTTTTGTGCCTCAATTGTTCTCTGCTCATACTGTAATTCTGCATCATGGTGGTGTTAACAATAATCTTGAGCACACTTCCTCTTTTTTCCATCACTTGGCCCATCCTTCTAAGTATTACACATTGAAGGTTTAATAGATCATCCAATGCCTTTGATGGCACATTTCCACATGGGATCGTTATCAAGCTCTTCTGAAGCTATTCTTCTGAAGCACAGACTTCCCAACTTCCCATGGATTGTGACAGCTAGCGTGCACAAATGTAAAGCGACACACTGCCAGGGTGACACCGTTGACACAAATAAGAGAATCTAAATGGTTCTAGCATTGTGTCAGGCTGCCTGGGTGGCCCTGACTTAATTCAAATTCATAGATGGTGGCAGGCATATTATAGAACCAAAGTTATCAGGCAACCAAGAGTTAACATTTAAGATAGACAAGGGAACAGCTCTTCAGCTCCAAACTTGTTAATTTTGCAAAGCTCAGTGATGCTTTCTCACCCTCTTATTTCCACAAAGAAATGCATTCACCTTTCAAGATCATGAAAGTGTCTTTCATATCCATGACAGCACAGGATAGGAATGGATATTCTTGGTGGAAAGTGAAAAGAGTAAACAGAAGTCTCTCAAGGAAGACCACTGGAAATTACAAAAGCAATGAACTTGAAGCTGCACAGTCTATGGTCCTGTCTCTGAATACCTTCCACAGCTCTTGCCTATTCATTTTTTAATTTAGCTCTGCAGTTATTAGGGCAACAGACTTTATTTTCCTTTTGAATGGAAGCTTACATGCTGCAAAACATTGTCACAGCAGCCATAAGTGATAGAAATGTAGGACTTTTCTTTCAAATGAACATTTGTTATTCTCTGGAATTCAAATGCAGAGCTAGATGCCAGATTACACAATAAAAAGTGTGCCCATCTGAAGAGAGAGAAAGCTTGTTTCATAAAACTAGGCAAACCCAACATGTCTATTTACTTTTTATTATTATTAATAGCAATAGCAAGTACATTTCTATACTGCTTATCAGTGCATTTAAGCACTCCCTAAGCAGTTTACAATGTGTAAGCTAATTGACCTCATCAAGCTGAGTACTCATTTTAGTGACCTCAGATGGATGCAAGCATCAGTTAAGCCTGAACCCCTGGGTGGTATTGAACTCACAGCCTTGTGGTTTGTGAGTGAGTGGCTGCAGTACAGGCATTTAACCACTGTGCTACCAGAAATTAAAATATTTCTTTCTTCTTGGTTTTTTTTTTTTTTAATGGTCATGCCAGCTTAGACTTATGGCAACCCTATGAATGATCCCTGGTCATCAACTGCCCTGCTAAGGTCTTACAAACTCTAGGTCATAGCTCCTTGACTGAGTCAGTCCACCTGTAATGCAGTTTTCCTCTTCTCTTACTACCTTCCACTTTTCCAAGCATTATATTTTTTTTTCTCAATGAGTCACTATAGCTCATGATATGTCCAAAATACAGCAGCCTTGCTTCAGTTATCTTTTCTTCTCCCAAAATATGAAAATATTTCTATTCCACCTTATATAACAAAATCCCAGGGTGGTGTACATACAAAATCAATTTAAAATAATTTACAATGCAGGTTGAGTCTTCCTTATCTGAAATGCTTGGGAACAGAAGCATGTTGGATTATGAAATGTTTGCATATACACAATGACATGTCTTGGAAATGGGTCCTAACTCTAAACATGACATTTATTTATGTTTCATATACACCTTATACACATAGCCTGAAGTTAATTGTATACATATTCTTTTTTATAATTTTGTTCATGACACAAAATTTATATACACTGAACAATCAAAAAGCAAAGGTCTCACTATCTCAGCCACACATCTGGACAATTTTGGATTCTGGAGTATTTTGGATGTCAGCATTCTGGATAAGGGATACTCAGCTTGTAATTTAAAATTTACAATAGAAATAAATAATTCCAACAATCTAAAAGTGCATTAATCAATTTAACTATTAAAGTATATTGAAACAGTTTCAGACCTTGTTCCTGGATAGATTTCGGCAAATTCATAATATCCCAAAGACTCTGTTGTTGTTTTTAATACACACATGTTTTTAAATGGTGTTGGGAGGCTAATCAGGCCTTCAAGGGGAGAAGATTCCACATTTTGGTTCCTGGGCATTGAAGCATATCCCATTTGTGGGACAGAAAGGATAGCCCTTCCAACAATACTCAGTCCTTAGAAAGTTGTGTATATGGAGAGATATTCAAGTCCCCCCACCTTTAGATACTTAAATTTAGCATTGGAAGCCAGTAACCCATGATATCTTAAAGACTAACATATTTATTATGAGTAGCATGAGTATTGGTGCAGAGGGCTAGGGCTAGGAATGATAGAATCACAGGGTGGGACAGGACTCCAAGGGCAATCTAATCCAACCTTCTGCCATGCAAGAATCCATTGCTGATCCTGAAATACAGCCATCCAAACTCTGTTTTGAAACCTCAAAAGGAGAGACCACCATCACCTGAAGTACAGTAGGCCCTTTGTATCCACTAGAGTTTGGTTCCAGGAACCTCTGTGGATACCAAAATCCATGGATGCTCAAGCCCCATTATATACAACTGTCCCTTACATAAAATGGAAAAATCAAGGCTTGATTATTGGAATTTATATATATATATTTAAATATTTTCAAGCTGTGGAAGCTGTGGATATAGAGGGCTGACTGTATTCTATTCTACTCCTACCACCGGGAAGTTCTTTAGTTCTCTAATGTTTAGGTGTAATCTCTTCTCTTACAATTTGAATCCATTGCATTATGTCCCAATCTCTGGAGCAACCAAAAACAAGGTTCTTCCATCTTCTACATTACTTTTCTTCAATATTTGAATATGGTTCTCACATCACCTTTCAATTTTTGATTCTCCAAGCTAAACATACCCTGTTCTTAAGCCATGTCTCATCAGGATTGTTTTCTAGACTTTTTACCATCTTGATTAGACCTCTCTGGACTTATTTCAGCCTATTAATATCCTTCTTGGTGCCTAAAATGGGGCACAGCTTTCCAGGCTAGGTCTATCCAAAGCAGAATGTTCTAGTAAAGTGATGGGAAACCTCTGACCCCTGTTTAGATGCACCTATGATGGTTCTTTATGGCTGTAAACATCTCCTGGTGTTGTCTCTGTGATAAGAATAGAGAAAATAATGTATTTAAACTTCAAATACCCTGTGTGGAAAATGTGCTCTGCAAAAACGAATGCTGTTGCATGGAGTTGCTCTTTGCATCCTTGAAGCTGTTTCATCCCTAAAGCTATTTCATGTTACAAGTTGCACTTGTCATTCCTTTTTCATTATTTTTCATTTGTTTAAAATTAGGATTGAAAAGAGTATAGTCTGAAACGTAAAATTCAATTCAAAATGCCTCTAAGAATGCCCTTAAAGTGCAGCTTTTAAAAATGAAAGATAGTACTTGCTACACTAACAGAGGAAACTTTGTCCCTTCCCTTCTCTATTATTATTATTATTATTATTAATATTAATATCCCGCCTCTCTGCAGAGCAATCGCGGTGGCTTACAACATAAAAAAAAATGAAATATAATTTTGTTACATCCTTTTTACTAGAAGTTGAAACTTGTTACTATGTGACTTGTAACTTGATACTAAACCTTATATTGGAAAGTTGCAAAACATTCACTGCAATCTGAAATACCACTCCTTGTAAGCCCCATTTCATCTTGACATATTTCCAAGTAGAAGTGATTAGGAGCATTCAAAGTAAGCAATTCAGGACATTAATTCACTTCTGAGGTATAAAACCCTGCACTATCTTTCCTTTTTACTACCCCTAACTGTCCTATAGACCTTTTATGAGTCTTATTGATAATTGTCTGATTTTAATTGGACTTTCACATATGGAAGTGAAATTGCACACTACCCTCTTTGTGTCACTATTATGGGCTAACTCCTTTAGCATTTCCAGTTCATTTAATTTTTCAAGATAAGTTTAAAATTGCAACTTGTGATGACTTTATGCAGGACATAAAACTGATAGGAGACAAGGCTACAGCACAAAGGTCCTGCCATACTCAGAATATAGAGGTGAATACACATGGAGTGAGTTGAACTTTCACTAACAGGAGATGAACTTTACAAATCTCCATTTCTGGTGGGCCACAGGCAGAAAAGGAGGTAAGCCACTAGAGACCTTTTAGCTGCACTGGCAGAAAGCTCCACCATTGCTTGATTATCACCACACCTCCATCAGTTTAATGTATTTGTTGTTGCTGGGTACCTTCAAGTGATTTCTGACTTATGATGCCCCTAAGGTGGCCCTATCACAGAGTTTTCTGAGGTTGAGAGTGTGTGACCTGCCCAAGATCACCCAGTGGATTTCCATGGCAGAGTGAGGATTCAAACCCTGGTCTCCAGAGATGTAGTCCAATGCTCAAACTACTACACCATGCTGGCACCTTTAAAAACTGCTGTGCAAAAACTGGATTACACTTTTGCACAAGGGGTAGCACAACATAGTTGTAAAAGAGGCTGTACAAGCAGTAGCAGAGGAGATTGTGGAACCCTTTGCACAACTGTCTAGACAAGAGAAACTGTAGTAGATACCATTCTTGCACCAACTCCAAAAATGTACAACTGCTAGTGCAATGACCCTTGTGCTTGTGTAATGGGTTACTGGACATTATTGGTAACAGGCCTTTATTAAACCCAGAACCAGCATGGTGCTGGAAATAACTTTGGGAGATCAGGGTTTCAATTCTCACTTGGGCATGAAAACCTACTGAGTACCTTGGGTAGATCACACATCCTTGGCCTCAGAAGAAGGTAAAGCAAACTCCCTCTGAACAAATCTTGCCAAGGAAATCCCATGATAGGGTCACCTTAGGGTTGACACAAGTCAGGAATGATTTGAAGACACACATGAGGAACACAGTGTCCAGCACATGAGGTAAATCAGTGGTTCCCAAACTTTGGTCCTCCAGATGTTTTGGACTTCAGCTCCCAGAATTCCTGATCATTGGCCAAACTGGATAGGGTTTCTGGGAGTTGAAATCCAAAACATGTGGAGGACTAAAGTTTGGGAAACAATGATGAAAATGCTAAAGGTGGCTAACATAAAAAAAGAAAAGAAAAGTAATAGAATTGGTCATAAAAATCAATAAAACAGTAGAATAAGTAGAAAAATAAAAGCTACAAGTTGGCAAAGCAACACCTTTAAATAATTTTTAATTAATTTTTATTCAAAATAATTTAAAGAATTTTAAAGCCTATGACAATTAAAAGAATGTGTGCTTCATGAGCTTCCCAGAGAAAAATGTTCCAAAGTTGTATACGTTTACCAAGGAATCAGCTAGCACTACCCCACATAAGGTAATCAGGAATGATGATTTAAAATATGCTAGTGAAGGTATAATGCTAATATTGCAAGCAAGCAGGCTATCAATAACTCAAATGTATATTACATATTTGAGGTCATAAACACAAGTCTTAGCTGTCATATTTTTAACCACATGATCTGGACTACTGAGATAATATGCTGAACAGCTGTTTAGTTGCAGATGGTATGAGTTGCAAATGAAGCCTCAGGAGTACACATCAGCCAAAAGGCAGAAGACAGATGGACCCCTTGTTAGATGAGCTAGTCAAACAAATATGGGAGAGCTCTAGCCAAGAAGAACACCGAATGGAACCTGTCATCATCTGATATTAAATTTCTTCATTATTTTGAAATGGGGATTCTCCTTTCAGATACTATTTGTTTAATTGCAGGGGTGGGTATCATGTATATGTAATTGGACTGCAACTCCCAGCATCCCATTGGTTAGGGCTACTTAAGTTGCAGTCTCATAACACCTGTGCTGCATCTGTAATGCAGAAATAATCCAGTTTGACCTCACTTTACCTGCCATGGCTTAATGTTATGGAATGATGAGAATTGTAGTTTTGTAAGACATTTATCCCTGTCCATCAGAGATCTCTGGTGCCAGAACAAACTTCAGTTGTCAGAATTCCATAGCACTGAGCCATGGCAGTTAAAGTGGTTTCAAAATAGATTATTTTTGCAGTGTGGATGTAGCTCTGGGGGAATATATGTATGATTCCCACACCTGCTATATTGAATCCAGGTTGAAAATTTGAGCTGAGATCCTCTACCACAGTTGTGAAGTGTAAATCTGCATTGTGCTATCAGTTCTCCAAATCTGCTTGCAGTTTCTGCACATCCAATGGCTGAAGTAGAACTTGAAGACCCCAAGAAATACTTATGCACCATCCAACAGTTACACCTGCAGAACCCCACTTATATAATTGTTAACTTGGTACAGATAGTATGTTATGGCCAAAAAAGTACAACTGCATACATACGGGAATTTTGTGTGTGTGTGAAACATGAAAAGGCATCAGCCATACTAACTGCGATCTGTGAGTCCTTCTTAGCTTATGGTTGTGCTGCTGGGATATTGCTGACATCCCAACAGCAAAAAGGAAACAATGGGTGTCTCTACACTACAGAATTAATGGCTATGCAGATGGGCGGCTCTGGGCCAACCCTGCTAGCTGCAGATTGGGACCACGGCAACTGCACGCTGCAGCCCTATCCTCCCTTTTGCTGCCCCTGAAACAGTGTGCGGCTCTTTAGCGCCCTTTCCAGTGCAGTGCATCAAAACGCTGTGCCAGAAGGGCATCCTGATGCTGTGTACCCATCTCTGCCTCCAGGCCGGTCCTTTGGGCTGGTCTGCAGAGGCCCTTAGTCTGTGTACTCCTTCGGGTACTCATGTTTAGAATCGGCAATTTATACATTGCCAGGAAGAAGCTAAGAAGTCTTTATCCAATAATGTTTGATGTTTTTTTTTCTCCAAACCACAAAAAAAAAAAAAGTTTACACACAAGAGGGAGGGAGGAGAAAGGTGTAGAGATCCTAGATGTGCATTTGTCACTTCAATTCTTAGTCCTCCACTTTGCTCTTCTCTTTTCTTAGGATGCAGGAGGTTCTCTTTATCCATATTCCTTGTTTTAGAAAAGCCTTGCTTCAATAGGATATTCTTGTGCATTCATATCTCTTAACTCTGAGTATAAACTTGTCTATTAAAAATAATCTTACAATTCACTGCAGTTTTGGAGTTAACTTAATCAATTATGCATAGGGGAGATTTCATTCCAGATAAATCTGGATGACAGCTATCATACAGTAATAGAGACTTGACATGAGTAGCTTTCTTGAAGACAGCTGTAGCCAACTCTTTTCCCTTAACTCTCAACTGAACCTCCTAAAAACCATTCTCTTTATTTTTATCTCTTTAAAGGATTTCATATTATATACCTCAAAGCCATTCACAAAGAAAATGCATAAGCAATAATAAACACAGCAAAACAGTTGTATAAAGGCATTTGATGAGATAACAATAATGTAGAATTAAGTGTGGAATATGCAAGTAAAATGACCAGTGTTTTCAAATGTTATATGTAGTGGTTAAAAAAATCATTGAAAATAATACCTTAAGGGAAACAAGTTAGGTATGAAGACAAAAACAAATCTGTTGTTCTCAACCACTGGGGTAATTTTGGGTCCCAGCCAGTGAGAATGAATTGTGACAAGAAGAACCCCACCCCAATTTTTGGCAAGCCATGATGTCAAGAAACATCAGTCTAAAATCTAAACCTTGATTTTGCCATTTTATATAAGTGACACCACTTTACAATGCCATTGTATATAATGGGAATCGAGCTTCCACGGATTTTAATATTCATGGGGCGTCCTGGAACCAAACCCCATTGGAATGCAAAGGGCCACTTTACAGTGAATTCTTGGACTGATGTGAAGTCGTAGGCTTTCATGGCCGGCATCCATAGTTTTTTGTGGGTTTTTTGGGCTGTGTGGCCATGTTCTAGAAGAGTTTCTTTCTGATGTTTCACCAGCATCTGTGGCTGGCATCGTCAGAGAATACTGGAATGGAAGAAAGTGGGTCTATATATACTGTGAGACCCTGGGTAAGGAGGAGTGATTCCAGAATTTCAGTGTTTTCAAAAAGTATTTTATGCCCAGGATGGTTTATAATGTGTTCTGCTACTACAAACCAACCAAGAAAATCCAACAAATGCTGCACTCAGCGAAAGACAGGAGAGACCCTCTCATAGCCGCAAGAGTTTACCGCATACCATGCAGCTGTGGACAAGTCTACATAGAGACCACCAAACGCAGTGTCCAAACACAAGTCAAGCAATATGAGAGACACTGCAGACTGGGCCAGCCAGAAAAATCAATATACAAAAAACTGAAACAAGACCCAACCAGCAAAATCACCAGGAAAACAAACACCCTGATCAAAAACTCCTCAATTCAGCCAACCACAAGACAAAGTTTGTGCAAATCTGAGGCTCTCTCACAAAGACTGTATGGACTTCCCAAGATTCACAAGGATTCCATTCCACTCCAACCCATAGTGAGTGCCATTGGATCCCCCACATATGATTTGGCCAAGTTTCTGGCCACACAATTACAAAGCCATATAGGGCAAACCCCCCATTACTCACTTCATAAGAAAAATCAATAACCTTGAACTTAAACCCAGAGATATACTAATCAGCATCGACCTGGTCTTCCTGTTCACCAAAGTCCCCATAATGGACACCATGACACTCATCCGACAAATTTTTCCAGAGGACATCACAGCCTTATTTGAACATTGCCTCACCTCAAGCTATTTCCAGGGGGACAATGGATTCTACGAACAGAGAGATGGGGTAGCAATGGAAAGCTCTCTAAGCCCGGTGATAGCAAACTTTCACATGGACCACTTTGAAAAACAAGCCCTGGAAACAGCACTCAAAAAGCCCACAACTTGGTTCTGATACGTGAATGACACTTTCACCATTTGGAGCCATGGAGAAGAAGATCTGGCTGTGTTCCTGAACTACCTGAACAACATCCACCCCAACATCCAATCCAATTTCCATCCAATGGAAAAAGAAAAGGAAGGAACACTGCCATTCCTGGATGTCCTAGTCATCTGCAAACCAGACCAACGTCTGGGTCACACAGTATACAGAAATCCTACACATACAGACAGATACCTGCACAAGAACTCCAACCATCACCCAGGACAAAAAAGAAGCACAATAAAAACACTGGTAGACCGGGCAAAATGCATCTGTGAACCCACTTCTTGGAAGAGGAATTGAAGCACATAGACCGGGCTCTACAGGTAAATGGTTACTCCAGCTCAGACATCAGAAGGGCTGCCAGACCCAGGAAAACCCAGAGGAGTGAAGACGAGCAACAATCCAAAGGGAAGGTATTTTTACCATATATCAAAGGAGTCACAGACAGAATAGGGAAAGTGCTGAGGAAACACAACCTCCAAATGGTTTACAAACCAACCAAGAAAATCCAACAAATGCTGAGCTCAGTGAAGGACAGGAGAGACCCTCTCACAGCTGCAGGAGTTTACCGCATACCATGCAGCTGCGGACAAGTCTACATAGGAACCACCAAACTCGGTGTCCAAACACGAGTCAAGGAACATGAGATACACTGCAGACTGGGCCAGCCAGAAATATCAGCAGTAGCCAAACACATTATAAACCTTCCAGGGCATAAAATGCTGTTTGAAAACACTGAAATTCTGGACCATGCCAACAACTGTCAGGTCAGAATGCACAGGGAAGCCATCGAAATCCACAAACACTTGGATAACTTCAACAGGAATGAAGAAAGCGTTAAAGTAAACAAGGTTTGGCTACCAGTCCTACAAAATAAGAAAATCAGCACTCAGCAAATGCAAATGGGAAACCAACCAGGGTCAGGGGCTTTCCCAACAGACAATAGCAGACAATATCCTTGTTTAGTTTTTTGTGGGTTTTTGGGGCTGTGTGGCCATGTTCTAGAAGAGTTTCTTTCTGACATTTCGCCAGCATCTGTAGCTGGCATCTTCAGAGAATACTGGAATGGAAGAGGTGAGTCTATATACTGTGAGACCCTGGGTAGGGAGGAGTGATTCCCATGTAAACTGTGTATTGTTCTGTGTTGAATAGGTATTGTTCTGTTGTTAATGGCATGGCTTCAGGGTGCAAGGATATGCAATCAAGGATACTGTCTGCTATTGTCTGCTGGGAAAGCCCCTGACTCTGGTTGGTTTCCCATTTGCATTTGCTGAGTACTGATTTTCTTATTTTGTAGGATTGGTAGCCAAACCTTGTTTACTTTAAGGGTTTCTTCTTTCCTGTTGAAGTTCAACCATTTGGAGGTTGTGTTTCCTCACCAATTTCCCTATTCTGTCTGTGACTCCTTTGATATATGGTAAAAATACTTTCCCTTTGGGTGGTTGCTCGTCTTCACTCCTCTGGGTTTTCCTGGGTCTGGCAGCCCTTCTGATGTCTGAGCTGGAGTAACCATTTGCCTGTAGGGCCCGGTCTAGGTGCTTCAATTCCTCTTCCAAGAAGTGGGGTTCACAGATGTGTTTTGCCCGGTCTACCAGTGTTTTTATTGTGCTTCTTTTTTGTTCTGGGTGATGGTTGTAGTTCTTGTGCAGGTATCTGTCTGTATGTGTAGGTTTTCTGTATACTGTGTGACCCAGACGTTGGTCTGGTTTGCGGATGACTAGGACATCCAGGAATGGCAGTATTCCTTCCTTTTCTTTTTCCATAGTGAATTGGATGTTGGGGTGGATGTTGTTCAGGTGATTCAGGAACACAGCCTTGTTTGCATATCCTCCCACCCTGAAGCCATGCCATTAACAACAGAACAATACCTATTCAACACAGAACAATACACAGTTTACATGGGAATCACTCCTCCCTACTCAGGGTGTCACAGTATATATAGACCCACTCTCTTCCATTCCAGTATTCTCTGAAGATGCCAGCCACAGATGCTGGTGAAATGTCAGAAAGAAACTCTTCTAGAACATGGCCACACAGCCTGAAAAACCCACAAAAAACAATTCTTGGACCCTTTCACACTACAGTTATAGCAATATGATCCCACTTCAATTCATGTCATTCCATCCTAGTGAATTGTGCAGTTTGTATTCTGATGGGGCTTTACAGTTTTCTGACTGAAGATTCGCCATACTCCTCCCTAAACTACAAATCCCAGGATTCCACAGGATGGAGTCATAGGAGTTTAAATTGAATCATAACACTCTAATGGCATCTAAAGTTAACATATTTGTGAATCTTACCCCTCTGTACTTTGGAATCTGCATGGATTTGGATTTAGAAAATACACACTCAAAACTACTCATTCAATGGAGAAAAAAGCATGCACTTGGATGAGAGTTAAAATGGGTCTTTTCAAATAAACAGTTGTGCTTAGCACAGCTGGATTTAAAATTATATTTACAGGAAACTCTTACTTAAAAAAAGAGAGGTTTGTTGCTCAACTTTACAACAATTTTGTGGGCTAGCTATCTGATTTCAAGGAGGACAAATAGACATTCTGGGCTCAAATCCAGAGATATATCCTGAGGAGTAGTACTGTCATCAGGCCGGGGGGGATCATTGAATTGTCTCTCCTCTACCTTGAACATCAGCCTGGCATACAAAATATCAGCAGGTGAAATTTTCAAGCACAGAGAGATAAGTATTATCACATTCTAGTGGCTGCTCATTATGTCGCTATTAAAGGCACAGGATGTAAGCTGGAACCAAAAGTTGGCAAGCCAATGAGACAGGTGCATGACAACCACACTAAACAAATTTTCCTTTCCCCTTTCTTTCTGAAAATACACATGTAAATAGGTTTCACTTAAAAGCTTTTGCAGCGAATTGGCCCATTTAAAAAACAAAACAAAACATGCTGCCTATATTTTCATGATGGCTCAAACCCCATTCACAGTGAATTGTATTCCTCATTAAATGCTTAATCACTGCAGTGTTGATTTGAGATTCTTTCATTAATCTAGTTCTCCAAAATTGCAAGTTGATCTAAAATGTCAAATAGCAAAAGACAGAAATGTCTGATTAGCTAAGCACCTAAATGCTTGCTTTTCTCTTTCACTTACAAGGAAATACATTATAAGGCTG
This sequence comes from Phrynosoma blainvillii, assembly GCA_026167975.1. Taxonomy (NCBI): domain Eukaryota; kingdom Metazoa; phylum Chordata; class Lepidosauria; order Squamata; family Phrynosomatidae; genus Phrynosoma; species Phrynosoma blainvillii. The sequence continues at coordinate 24,900,108 of JANUYF010000002.1, forward strand.
GGGAACAATATATTTTCTATGCATGCCTTCTAAACTTCTGGGTACTGGATAAATAATAGGTAATTATAACTGTAAGAGGAAGCCGTATATGCAGGAAAGAAGCCATTAGGGACTACTGATAGTATTCTTCCTATCCAGCCTTTTAAGATCCTTGCAGTTGGTGTTGCTACTGCTACACTAGAGCCTTTAAAATTTCAAAAGCAGGATATCTGGAAAAAGACTCCTTGAAAAATTAGAGAATACACAAGTGATTTACTTCCCACACTGAGCAGTGTAAGGGAATGGCTTGTCCCCAGAACCACTACCACCACATCTGTTACCTGCAGGAACTTCATGGACATGCATCCTTTCTTTGGAGGGTGGGCTTGCCCATGTGCCCAATGAGGAGATAGGGCAGAGTGGATACCATGATTACATGGCAGGGGGATTTGGAGACCCTCACTGTGTGATCAGGGGGTCTCTCTACCCTTTCCTTTCTTTTAAAGGAGGGTTTCCTCTGTTTAAAAACCTCCTACGAAAGATATTCCACCACACTCAAAGACTGTGCATTCCACTGTAGAAGAGTTCTTACCATCAGGAAGTTCTTCCTCATGTTTAGGTAGCATCTCTTTTCCTATAATAGGAATCCATTGATCTGTGTCCTTGATTGCACAGGCCAAAAGGCCCGTGTTCCCCTTGTTTTGGTGGCATCTTGCTTGGATGACACAAGGCCCAAACCCCAGTTCTGGTGCAAACAGTCCAGATGATGTCCACCACGTTCAGGATCAGAACTGGGGTAAAACACCCTTAACAAAATTTTAGAAGCTTGCCGTTTGCTTTGGATCTTCTCAAAGCTTTTAATATATAATCATGGGATAGTTTTGTATGGGTTGTTTGTTATATGGGGTGAGATTGTGGATTTAACGTATGTAATTTTATATTGTTTTTATCTGATATTTTTCATTGTTTTTATTGTGAGCCACGTTGGATCCTTTTTTAGGAGAAAGGCGACATAATAATGAAATAAATAAAAATAATAAAATAAGATATAGCCCTCCATTCCCATGCCTGAGATCAGAACAAAGTGCCCAGGCATGCAATCATTGCTGGTTGCCTTGTTTTGACCACAGATGTGGCAGCAATGGACACACCAGTCAGTGCACCAGGACATGTGTGAAGACAGCTGCCCTGGCACAGAGACCAGGGTCAGGTAATGGGGGCCGTCAGGTCATCTCCCAGGCCAGGATACTCCAGGTTACCGCCGAGAGTATTTTAGCCAATGAAAACAGGATCCTAGTTACAGGAGCAGCAAAAAACAATCTTGCTCCGTCCTCAGATATCTAAACATGAGTATGTCACCTCTTAACCATCTCTTCTCCAGGTTAAACATTCCCAGCTCCCTAAGTCTCTCCTCATAGGGCATGGTTTCCAGACATTTCACCATTTTGGCCAACCTTCTCTGGACACATTCCAGTTTGTCAGCATCTTTCTTGTGGGGCAATCCTCACAGGCATCTGAAGGACCTCACATACATTTCCCTTTAGCTTCCTCTATGGTCCTCATGTTGTTTGGATGCAGGTGTTCTCTAGTGGCCACAGTGCATCCCTGTTTTGAACAGCAACATCCAGCATTCCTCACCATTGGCTAACTTGCTTAAGCTTGCTAGCTGTTGCACACTTACAACATCTGGAGGGATTCACTTTGCCAGTTTGTGTTCTAGAATGTATCTCCATTAAATCTATGGAAGAACAGAAACACAAAAACAATTTTCTGTCTCTCTGTCCTGCGTCACACATACATACACATACACATATGCACACCACTGTGTGCTTGCTAACCCAGCATCAAAAATTGAAATTAGATTAATCTTTAAATTTGATTTCTTAGACCAGGGGTAGGCAACCTAAGGGCCAAGGGCCGGATGTGGGCCCCCCAAGGCCTTTGGACCAGCCCCAGGCCGGTCCTGCCGCTGCTGCCGCCACCCGCCGCCGCCGCCACCCGCCATTATGATATTGATTATTGTTGTTATTACTTGTTCTTGGGGTTTTCTTGGCAAAATCTCCACAGGGGTTTTGCCATGGCTTTTCTGGGGCTGATAGAGTGTGCATGCATATTTTTAAATATTTTTTTATTTTTATTTATATTTATTTATTTATTTATTTATTTTGGTGCTTCGGCCCCACAATTGTCTGAGGGACAGCAACCCAGCCTCCGGCTCAAAAAGGTTGCCTACCCTTGTCTTAGACCTTCAGGGCACAACAGCTCAATTATTGGTTTTTAAATCACCACCAACCAGTGAAGGATTTCACTTTTGACTGTTACAATAAACATCACATGGTCTAGAAACCAAGATCAAGGGTATGAATTTCCAAATTGCCTGAAATTGTGTAACTGCACATGCAGCTACACAATGAATATTGCAATTGTGTATTTTACATTTATTTCAATTGCACTGTGTTGCAATTCACTAATGCATAATTTTTACATAACTGCATGAGTGTAACGTTACATTCTTTCTACTTCATGATGAATCTCAACCAAGGTCTTGGCTTGCAACCTAGAATGAGTTAACATTGTGTGTGTGTGTGTGTGAAACTATCTTATTTGTTGTAACTCCCTTTGTGTGCAACTATCATTTTGTTACTTTTGTGAGTTCCTGCATTACTATTATTTTATATTTATTTATTTACTTCATTTATATACTGTCTTTTTCCCAAGATGGGATCCAAGGAGGCTTCCAAAAAGAGTAAATTAAAAATGTTTACAATATTTTTTTTCAAAATTAAAATCCCCACATTAAATACCATAAAATCATTTAATAGTCATACCAAAGTTAAAAACAAATAAAACACACACATAAATAAAAAAAACTTTCCTGCTTAACCATTAAAAGCTTGCATAAACAAAAATGTATGTGCCTGCTGCCATAAGAAAAGCAGGAAGGGGGCCAGTCTAGTTACTTTCATGGAGATGGAAGGAGAATGTGGTTGTTGAGGAAATGAGATGGGAAGAACCTGTACTTTTGTTATAGGCAGCAGCTTGTAACATTCAGATATGAGTCTGAAAGTAGCTATTTTATTACTTTTGAGAAACATAAATGTGAAGATGTGAAGTCAAAGGCTTTCATAGCCGGCATCCATACTTTTTTGTGGGTTTTTTGGGCTATGAGGCTGTGTTTTAGAAGAATGTATTTCTGACATTTCGCTTGCATCTGTGGCTCGCATCTGAAGATGCCAGCCACAGAAACATCAGGAATACATTCTTCTAAAACACAGCCTTACAGCCTGAAAAACCCTCAAAAAACCTATAAATGTGAAGAGTCTCTTTTTACAATTGTTTACATTTATCTCTTGCAAACTACTGTAACTACTTACTTTTTCAAAATAACTTTCCAAGTTATGGGTAAACTGAAAAGGACACTCAAAGGATGGGCTAACAACTGGACCACTTGCCAAGGGGTAGAGGCTGAAGTCTGGTGTCAGCTCTGTTGTTCACTAGACAACTTCTTGGAACAAACTGAACTGAGAAACTGATGGGAGCAAATTTTGAACAAGTCTGATAAGTCTGGAAAAATCTGAACTCCTATGACTTTTTACCTGGAGGGGGCACAAGTTGTTTGCTGTCCCAGTTGCATCTATAAATGCCAAATGGTAGGGCCAACATGAGAAAGAAAGATAGGATACATATGGTTCTGTGGGGAAAATGCTTCTTGGTCTGATTTGCTGAGATTTATGAATACATAAGAATTAAACATGAAAATGTATCACTGTCTGGCACATCAGACGTAATAGCCTAAGTTTGAGAGTGATGCTCAATCTGCTTTTGTTTTATGGCACTCTTTATATAGAACTAGCACAAATGTGAGCTGCATGCCTCTGCAGATGTTTGCATGTATTTACCCTTCTTGGAGAGCAATGAATGACAAGGACCCAGTCTGGAATGCAAAGAATGGAGCTATTGACAAGTCATAGAGAGAGGAGGAGGACAATAAGGAGAAATGGAAGTGAGGAGAGGATTTTGTGAAAACATGGCATCAAGCTTAGACTTTGAATCAAAGATTAAACCTTATATGCATGGATAAACAAGTAGGTACAAATAACCATCTGTTGTGATTCCACAAAGGGAAACCCATTTCAACACAGTGCACAGACAAAACAAAGCATGTTCTGGATTTATATTTCTGTACTGCAGCCACTCACTCATAAACCACAAGGTTGCGAGTTCAATACCAACCAGGGCTTAGGCTCGACTCAGGCCTGCATCCTTCCGAGGTCGCTAAAATGAGTACCCAGCTTGTTGGGGGGCAATCAGCTCACAGTTGTAAACCGCTTAGACATCCCATAGCGTGATATGAAGCAGTATATAAATGAAGCTGCTTTTGCTTTGCTTTGCTCTCGTGTTCATCAGTTGTTAATCTGGAAAGAAGGCTGCTAAGAAGAACAGAGAACATGTTTCACCTGTCATTTAGCAAAAAGGAACTGTACCTTATTTTCTTATCTGACCAGCCCTGCCTTACCTATCAATGTGTTCCTTGGATGAATGATGCATATCATCCTGCAAACTATTCTGTGGAGCTGAAGAACCAAAACACTCAAATTCCACCCAAGAAAATCATGACATTGCTTATGAATTAACATGTTTCCTTCTCAAGGACCAACTCAGACCATTAATGCACTATTCTAATGTGCAACTGGACATATTTTGTCCAGTAGAGAAATAAAATGTATAGGAAACACAGGGAGGGAGGGGGGAGGAGACAGTATTTATACCCTGCCTTTTGGCCAAGAAGGCTTCCAGGACTGCTTGCACATCACTAATTTAACAGTTCACGGCCCTCAGTCTTACAATCTAAACAGGGAAAGACACATAAGGAAAAAGGAATGGCAGTGAAGAGTGAGATCTAGGAGATTATCACATGGGCTTTTGCCTGGCCCCAGAATAGACTGAAAATTTGGGTAACTGAAAATGGGTAACTTTCTTTGTGAAGGATAGGATTAGGACAGATTGGGGACAGATCTGGCTAAAATCAGGTCATGATGCCTCCAGACTGAGGATGGAGGTGTGCGATAATACCTGATCTGAAAAAAATTTCTCAAATTTTCAGTTCACTCTGGGGTCAGGCAGAAGGCTGTGTGATAATCTTCTAAATCCAGGAGATGTTGACTATTCCTCTGTCCCTCAGGGATCACAACAGTAACTGTTGGAACATGGAGAGAGGATCTCTACCCAGCCACAGTGGCTTTTGCTCAGAAGAAGTGAGTCAGAGACCTGGTAGTGGGAAATGCAAGCAGCCAATAGATCTCTATATAGCTGCAGTCCCAGTCCCTGGAATTGGGTGACACAGCTTGGTGAACAGCTAACAGGGGTGTTGGAAGATGGATGGGTTATACAGTCAAAGGAGAAATGTAGAGATGTGTGTGTGGAATTTTCCTCATGAGAACAACATCTAGAGAAACAAAGAGAACTCGGCACCAGATGACTCCACAAACATAAACATAAACTTTCCCAAAGATATAACTAATAGACACAGATATTGTTATGGGAAGCAAGAGAAACCAAAAGATAACAAATACATCAACATCTTAGGTCATGGGAAAGGAGTAACATGGGTGAATGATGGACAGCAAGAGGCTGGGTTAATACACATCTTACAATCATTATCTAATTAGCATAAGGTTAACACTCAGAAAGTGGAGTATGGGAAGGGCCTAGAGAATCCTTTGTCTAGTTTTGTTTATAAACAACATTGTGTGTGTGCGTATGTGTGTGTGCGTGTCTGACAGTGGGTTTTAACCATGGAACTCTTGGCTTGTAGTTTTTAGTACGTTTATACTGCTTTTATAATGTAACTCCTGGATCTGGAAACATGGATCTGTAACTTCTTCTTAACTTTCAACTACACCAAGTTGGGATCCTATGGTTTTGGGATTGTTAAAGATGTAACCTCTCATGGCTGAACTGGATTAGTTCATCACAATGGATTTTACTTAGTTATCTTATTTTTCTTTTATATGCATTAATAAACTATAATATTGGACTTTACAATGTGTCTTCTTGACTGAGGAAGACAGGATCCTGAAGAAGAGAAGCTGAGCTAGTTGATGGGAAGAGATACAAAGTGGCTGTGGATCACAGCAGCCAGCTTGTCCTGCAGATTCTGCTGTGTGTCAAAGAACATCACTGAAACACCCATCATCCACACTCTGACAGTTTTGTAGGTGTGGTGAAAGAGACAACAGAAGGTGAGGAATTCAAACAAATAGCTAGCATCTGTAGGGGGAGTAAAGCTAAAGTGCAGAATGAGCTCAGGCCTGCTGGAGAGGTTAAGAATAATAGAAAGGGCTTTTTTGGTTATGTCCATAGCAAAAGGAAGAAGAAAGAATTGGTAGGGCCATTCTGTAGAGAAGATGGTGAAATGCTAACAGGAGACAGAGAAAAGGCAGAACTCAACACCTTCTTTGCCTCAGTCTTCTCACATAAGGAAAAAGGTGCCCAACCTGAGGAAAATGGAGCAGAAGATGCAGTGGGGTAAATGCAGTCCAGAATAAGAGGTAATACACGAATACTTGGTTAATCCGAATGAATATCTTGGTTTCAGTAAGGCCCTCAACAGGCCACCCCCCATGATATTCTTGCAAACAAGCTAGTAAAAGGTGGGCTAGATAATGTTACTGTTAGGTGGATTTGTAATTGGTTGACTGGCTGAACCTAAAGGGTACTCACCAATGGCTCCTCTTCATTTTGGAGAGAAGTGACCAGTGGGGTGCCATAGGGTTCTGTCCTGGGCCCAGTGCTATTGAACATCTTTATCAATTACTTGGGTAAAGGAACAGAGGTCATGCTTATCAAATCTGGAGATTACACCAAATTAGGAGGGTTAGCTAATATCCCAGAGGACAGGTTCAAAAGTCAAAATGACTTTAACAGATTAGAAAGCTGGGCCAAAATTAACAAAATGAATTTCTGCAGAGAGAAATATAAGGTGCTACCCTTGGGCAGAAAAAAAAAATGAAATTCACGGATATAGGATGGGGGACACCTGGCTTGACAACAAACAGCACAAGGGAAAGGGATCTAGGAGTCCTAGTAGATGACAAGTTGAACATGAGTCAACAATGTGATGCAGTAGCCAAAAAATGCCAATGTGATTCTAAGCTGCATCAATTTCAGTACAGCCTCTTGGTTCTGTAGGATGGAACCATGACTTTATTTGTCAAGTTGCATTATTTTCAAAGTGTAGATACACTTTGAAGCACTATGCAGATAAAACTTGTGCAATTTTTCAGACTTGTAGTTATCAGGACCTACAGTATGCAAAGGGATCTTGTAGCACCTTTGACTAACTGAAAGAAGTAAGCTGGTAGCATGAGCTTTCATACCAACATCTTTCTTTCTCAAAGGTGCTATACAATCCTTGCATACTGATTTTCCAGACCAACATGTCGTCTTTGATTCCAAATAACAGTGGGTGAAAAATATGATGGACTGTGGGGGGCTGCAGCCAGGCAGCTCTGGGCCGCCCTTGCTAGCTGTGGATCAGGTCCTCGGCAACTGCACACCATGGGCCCGATCCTCCCTTTTGCCACCCCTGAAAGAGCAGCAAAAGGGCGGCATAATGGCGCGCGGCATCAGGACAGCTGCCCCTCCCCATCTCTGCCTTAGGTTGGGCCAGTCTATAGAAGTCCTGTGTCCCTATGGTTCAAAACATACTGCAGAAATAATCCAGTTTGAGACCACTTTAACTGTCCTGGCTCAATGCTAGGGAATTCTGGGAACCGTAGTTTTGTGAGACATTTAGCCTTCTCTGTTAGTGAGTTCTAGTGCCACAATAAACTACAATTCCCAGAATTCCCTAGCACTCAACCAGGGCAGTTAATATTGTCTCAAACTGGATTGTTTCTGCAGTGCATTTTGAACCAAAGTCTGGCTAACTCCAAAATATTGCCACGTCTCTCTTGTTCAGCTTCTCTTGCTTGCTGTAAATTATCCACCTTTCCTAAGTAGCTTTTTAAGTCTAGCCTCCTTGAAAAACTTGGCTTCTGTGAGAACTTAAATAAATTTAAAGGACGCTACAGAAGCATCTGAAATACATCCTGTCTACTGTCTTCCAAAAATCCCAGCAGAGCATAGAGAAGATACTTACTGGATTTGATGTTAGAAACAACTTCATTATTTTTGTGAGATTTATATAAATTCATATTTTGTGAACACCCTTCTCCTCTTTAATATACACAACCATGTTCTGTTTAGTGGCAAGGAACAGAATTTTGGCACAATTGATGCCAATATAAAAGTAATCTGTTGAGGTGGCTGTTATTTGTTTCCCTTTTCAAAGACTGCCTTGGGCAATTCTAGAGGGGGTTTTCCTATATCAAAAACTTGTTTTGATTGAAATCCACTTTTGATTCACATCTTTCCAAGCCAACTAAGCACTTCAAGAAATCTACAGATCCATGCTACATTTCTTTTAAAACACACACACACACAAATGCACCTGATCTGCATATGGGCAGAAATCAAAGATTGGGGGAGATCATCATTCATAGGACTCCCACAGAGCGCAGAACTGTGTGAGATTAGCAACCCTTTTCAATATTATTTTCACGGAATGACTTTTTTAAGACTGCAAAGCATTAATGAGAAAGGGATTGTTCCTGAAAATAATGTGATAGCATCCAGTAGTGGAATTCAGCCACTGGGTTATGATGCACATTGGTTTGAGCCAGGAGATTTAGAACATACAAACAGATTCATTGGATAAGACCAAGATACTTGCAAAATCTGGCATTTGGTTTTAAGCAACAGACACCATCCAGAGGCCTATGAGAAGGTCAAAAATGAGGCTGGAAGGTAGAGCCTTCTCTAAAGTTAAGGGTGTTATCCCTCTGAGAAAGAAGAAGCTTAATTAGTGGCCAGAAGTACAATGCATAACCACTGTAGGTATGCAGTTTACACAGTGAATCCTGGCCTGATCCCCCACCTCCCCCCCAGTCCCCATTTGCTGAGAAGCACCTGTAGCTTGGAATGCAGCTGAATAGCATTCCAATGCCTTCCCACAGCTATCTCCATTGTGATTAGCAAAAGGGTCCCTGTCTTGATTCCTGATCATGCCAGAGATTGCTTGCATGAGGAGTGGAAACATTGGTCAGTTGCTTCCCAAGCAACAGGGAAAGCAACCCACATTGACTGCAGCAGCTGCTTCTCCAGTAGGTAGAGACTGTGGGACTTTCATGGTCCCTACATATCCCCTAAACTAGAGAATTCATGGAGATTGTGAATTCTAAACAATTACCTATAAGTAACTCTAGATAACACATGCGTAACTCCACAACAGTTCTGGTCCACCTCTTAGCATCTTTGTTTGAGCATTAGACTAAGATTCTGGAAGACCAGCATTTCAATTCAGCCATAAAAAATGACTGGGTGACCTTGGCCAAATCACACTCTCTCAGCCTGAAAGGAAGGCAATGGCAAACCTCCTCTGAATCAATCTTGCCAAGAAAATTCTATGATGTGGTTGCCATAAGTCAGAAGCCACTTGAAGCACATAGCTGCAACACTTTTTTAGCAGAGTTTAAGAAGAAATGTGCTGAATCTCTTGCACATTTGAGACTGATGTTCAGAAAACCATAGTAACAGGCAGTATTCAAGTTATATAGCTGAAAAGTTTACTAGTTACATTGAAATATACATTCTAAACATATACACATATGATTGCCAAAGTACTAACTGATTCAAGAAAGTATTAGATACTGAAGATGGTCAGAGCAACTCTCAATCACTACATTGGGAGCAAGGAAGAGGAGAAACAGAAGAGAAGATGGCGTTTGAATGTGACCAGAAGCCCCTGGGAGTTTCTGGAGTCACACATGGTTGCCTACATATCTTGATTAATGATGTCTATGATTACAATCTAAAGTTGAACAAATGTGGAAAGGTTGAGAAACACATACTCTCCAATATGTCACAAGTGAAAACTGGAATAATGTTGCCAAGCAACATCAGAATGTGGACAAAATGGGGAAGTTATTAAAGAGGAAAAACACACAAGTTAGAGATGGTGCAGAAATTTGCTTTTGCCTGAGCCTACTAGGAAAGGCAACATTCTTCCCTTCCCTTCCCTTCCTTTACCTTCTCCTCTCCACTCCGCTCCTCTCCTCTCCCTCCTTTTGTAAATTTTGAGTTTGCAACCTGGAAGAAAGCTGAGGACAAAGGAGGAAAGTGGGATGAAGAGGAGAGAGAATCTGGGATATTTTAGAAGAAGATGAAAAAGTCAGATGAAAGAGAATTGAGAGTGCCCCTGTCAAATTAGGACAGTTGGAAAGTATGGAAATAGTATAGAGGCAATCAGGAAGGGCATTCCCCATCACCATGTAGGGATGTGAGAAGTGGACAGTGAAGAAAACAGAAAAAAGCAAATCAACTCATTTGAGATGTGATGCTGGAGAAGAGAAAACCGTGACCAGCCAGAAAGACAAACAAATGGGCCCATGAATAAATCAATCCTGAACTCTTTCTGGAAACCAAGATAATTGAACTGAGGCTGTCTTATGTTGGCCACATCATGAGAAGGCATGACTCATTAGAAAAGACAATAATGCTAGGAAAGGTAGAAGGAAGTGGAAAGAGAGGGAGACCCCATGCCAAATGGTTAGATTCAATCAGGGAAGCCACAGGCCTGAATCTACAAGACCTAAACAGAGCAATGGAGGATGGGTTTTTTTTAGATTTCTCACCCACAGGCTCCACAGAAGTATAGAGTCTAGATCAGGGGTAGGCAACCTTTCCCCTTTAAGGGCCGAGGGACTTCAGATCCCAGAATCCCAGGAGCTATTGACCAACATGGGACTATTGGCCAACATGGCTGAGGCTTCTGGGAGCTGAAGTCCCTCGGCCCTTAAAGGGGAAAGGTTGCCTACCCCTGGTCTAGATCAAGGAAAGTAATAGTATAGTATAGTATAGTTGTAGAAATGTTTCCTCTCCCACCCCCACAAAAGATGAAATGTTTCCTCTCCCACCCCAACAAAAAAATCCACTAACCATCCTGCAGGGGCCAAGAACACTTCGAAAAATCTTGCTGTACCGCCTGAGCTCCTGCCTGCATCCATCCATCCTCTGCATCTTCCAGCCCCTGGTCATAATGACACTTGAACAAGGTAGCCACTTAAGCGTGAACATAAAAAATGATGTGCATCACTCTAAATAACATGAATTTGCATGAAATATGCATATGTTAACCTAGATATATACATGCACATTACAGTATATCTCATTGGGGAAGACTGTGACCAGGAGACCAATAACATACCATCCAAGATTTCATAGATGACAATAGAAATGTGTGGCAAAGCAACATCAGGGGGTGGTCAAAATAATAAAAGTTATTAATGAGAAAGAACACACAAGCTAGGAGAGGCTACAGCAGTTTGCTTTTGGCTGAACTATGGGGAAGGGCAAGATTTTGACCCCTACTGTCCTGTCTCCCTGCTGAGTTGAGTGCAAACAACTTTTATGCTGTGAACTCAATGTGAGCCCAGGGACATCACTAGGGAGTGGAGCGAGAGTGAACTGCACCAGATGGCAACCTAAGGTTGGAAGAAGTATCATCACTGCTCCCAAACATCTGCCTTTTGGCAGAAACAGGCTGTAGTTTTCACCTGTGTTCTTTCAAATGCATGAACTGAGTGGAAAAGATTATGTGAATGGAGTGAGGGTCAGTGGGAAGAGAAAGGAGAAGTCTCCATTTTTTTTAAAAAAAAATAATTTTTTAAATTCTTTTTATTTTCTTTAACAACATCACACTTGCCAAATTTTCACTTCAACCACATGAAACTATGTACATGTAAATACATTTAGACTGTGCATATGATATTGTAGTTAAAGGTATAATTTTAATTTTGCGAGTTGTTTTATGTCACAACTATTGCCATTACACTTCATAATATACAAGAATTATGATTTATGAGTAAAATTAGTGCAAAAAAATTACTAACAATTATGGGATGGCCTGGTATGGGAGGAGGTCAATGGGGAGGTGACACCATGAGTTACCATACCAGCTGATGCCAACCCTAGTGATGTTACTGTTGCAGCCATTCAAATAAACCAAGGAAGAGGGGGAAAGTGAGATGAGAAACTGAGAGAGAAAATTTTAACCACAGCTGAAAAAGAGGATTACATCTATACTGTACCTTCCAAATCAGGACAGTTGGAGGTTGTGTTATGTGTCTGCTTTTCAATCTGTTGCCTACTGCGTTTATAGTGTTGATGTTCCTACCAAGCCCCTGTTCTCTCAATATCCCACTCCTCCCAAGTTCTTGTTTAATTAGATTTCACAAAACTAATTCAACAGTGAGAGGATTTGCTGCATGTCCTCCCATTTGATTCTTCCCTTCTTTGTTCTCCTTTGTTATTTATTTCCTTTTTTGTTGCAAAAGTGTACACCTTAATACTAGGTGAATTGCCATCATATGGGATGAGACAGAAAAAGGACAGTCTGGAGAGGTTGAGAGCGGCAAAAAAAAAAACCTCACAATCGTGGGGGGGGGGGGCTACATGAGGACCTGGTCCAACATTTTTCCTACTGTTTAGAATAGGAAAGCAATCATGAATGGCACTGGCTGGAAATCAGCATATCCCTTCCATTCCAGCTGCAGGGAAGGAACAAACTAGCCAGGGAATGGAAGTTTATTTCAAGCAGAGACAAGGAGTGAGTTTGACAATGGCATATTCTCAGATCATCATAATTATCCCATCCAGTATAGAAAATGAGGTCTAAAATATGCCCAGCAGCATGTGTGGGCAAGATACATCTGGGACAGATCCATATTTGTCATCGCAACCATGAAGGCCTTAATCTATTCTCAACAGTGTCAGCATGGATGTTGAGAAAACAGACAGTACTCTGGCAAGCTTCTCTTTTTGTCCACAAATGATCTTCTCAAGTCCTTCATTTTTCTGTAGTGGAGCTGAACCTTTGATGTTTGGTATGAGAACATTGTGCTCTCAACTCTTCCTAGAGCCCTGGTGGCGCAGTGGTTAAATGCCTGTACTGCAGCCACTCACTCATAGACCACAAGGTTGCGAGTTCAATACTAGCCAGGGCTCAGGCTAGACTCAGGCCTGCATCCTTCCAAGGTCACTAAAATGAGTACCCAACTGTTGGGGGGCAATGAGCTTACAGTTGTAAACCGCATAGACATCCCATAGCGCGATATGAAGCGGTATATAAATGAAGATGCTTCCTCCCACAGGGTTATAAACCTGAGATTCTAGAGCTCTGTCCAGATCATGCAGAAGCCCTAATCATCATAAGGTTCTTGCTTATGAGGAGTCCTGCAGTCATAAGGGGTCTTCTGCAAATGAACCCTTCTTCACCAATCTAGTTTGGATCTTTAGATACTGAAACTACTAGGAGCTAGGAAGTGGCTCAACTTCCCATTTCATTTAGGCCAAAGTCTTTCCAGAAGGACATTTCTACAGTCATCTCTTACAAGGACCCAGGTCAGTGAGTCCCATCCTTAACCTACCTTTCCCCCTTATGATCTCTGGCCCAGGTAATTCCAAGTCATCTTCTGAAGATTATTTTTCCAGTGAGGCATGACAAACACCACTAATAGTAGCTATGTAACAGTATGCTCTCTCAGGTAAGGAGGGTTACAATGGAAGATGAAAAAGACAGGAACAACAATGGCCCTTTCCTTTCATCTTGTTTAGTTTAGTTTAGTTGTTAACTTTACAAGTTAACAAAGGTTCACTGAAAAGCTAAAATACCCTCTTTACTCTTCCTTCAATATTGCAAAGCACCAACATTGAGGTTTTGGAACTATGCAAATGTATTTAAATTCAACCAATTAACTGATGAATCACTTTAAAAGGATGAGGATTAATCAACTAGAAATGTCTTCAATCATTTGACAGCCCTAATAAATACATAAGATTATACAGTCAAGGCTCAAAACCAGCTTTAGGAACTGAAACATCTTTTCAGGTATTTCCCCAATCATAAATATTCTACACATATGATCCCTTTATTTTCATACCTACATCTAAGATATTTACAGAATGTACTTGCAAACATCTTTATTAAAATTGCAGCATAGAATATAGATTTTCCTCCTCTACCCCTTTTCCTACATCTCTTGTCACTATGCCAGTAATTCTGCATAAAATATTAATCAAAGCACCATTAAAGGGCATTACATTTTGGCAATCGTTTGAAAAAGAAAATAAATGATGCCACCAAAATAATGATTTGCTTACTTCATTTAGGCACTGTGGCTTCTGTTTAGACCTGATTTCTTAGCAAACCAGTAGGAAACAGTCTGTTAATGAACAAATAGCAATGAGTAAAAGCCTATACACAACAAAACTATGAATCCTCTCCCCAGGTCCTTCCGAAGACCAACAGCGTCAGATAATTGCCTTTTTAAAGCTTTTTAAAAAGTCACACACAAATATAACACAAATGTAAATTCATAAATAGTTTCTGCTGTTGCCTTCTATTAATTTCTGTTAACTACTCCATTTTCCTCTTCTTTCTTCTCTAGTAGTCATAGAACAATGATATGTTCTAAACATATATAATCATTAGACTGCAACATCATTAATTACCTTTGAAATTAACTTATATGGGCTATCACCAGTTTAGTTTTGAGGGAACCATTAAGCATACATAAAATGTTATGAGTTTTGCAAGGAGATTAAAGATGAGTACATGTAAGAAATAAAGAATTATAACTGAGTTGTTTATTTATTAGATTTGTATCCCATTTCTGGTTTTAAACGCTACTTGCAGCCATTTAGAAACAGTATATAAGACAATTTGAGAACAAAGCCAAAGCAGTGGATGGGGGGGGGACCCAAACATAGAACAAACATGATCGCTACTCCCTGAGATTAATGGGGGAGAAAGAGGTCCATTTCACATCCATTTCTTGAAATAAAAGGTGAGGTGGTAGCACAAAGTGAATTCAAGAGGTATGATGCCTCTGCTAAGATGACAATAAACTTTAACTCACTTAACAGCACCACCCTCAATAGGACTCCATGTTGTGGTAAGGGCTGTGGTAAGAGAGACTGGTTCCCACATGGGACACATGCACACTAGACAATTAGAGCACTGTGATTCCAGTTTAACTGCAATAGTTCCATCCTATGGACTCTTGGGGTTTGTAGATTGGTGAAGCACTAGAGCAATCTAGCTGAGCATTCTAAATTCCCCTCCCTATACTGCAAATCCCAGCATTCCAAATGACAGAACCATGGCAGTGAAGTGGAATCATTGTGCTTTAATCCTGCAATGTGACTAGGTCCCTGTTGAGTCCATGGCAAAGATGAGAACTTAGCTGCCATGCTGCACCAGCTGCTGATAGCATTCAGACATCTCTTTGTGAGTCAGTCCCAATACATCCAAGGATGAGCTCACACACAGGCCACAAACTTTGCTGAATCTGTTAACAAGGAACATGGCTATCTATCATGGGAAGTGGCTGATAAGAGGAGACCAACCAATTTGATTGCTAGTGCACAAATCCTGCTGACCCATCTCTATGACAGTAATCAACAGTAATCAAACAAACCCTTTTACCAGCCTGTTATTTATCTTATGATTGATCACTTTCTGTGAGATTGGGGAGGTGGAGCGCAAGGCCTTCACAGACAGGAACAGAGTAATGTCAGTTGCAAACAACTGGATACACGCAACAGAGGATCAGAAGTCAGGAAACAGAGGTAGGAGACTGAGCTATATTGCTTTTTTGTGCATAATCTGCCTCGTGTCCAAGAAAGCTGCGCTATTGCTAGAAGGCTTCTAAGAAATCGTTGGGAAAAGGTGTGCATCTCTGATGATTATAGAATTACATAGAGCAGGTGAAAACTCAATTATCATATCACTTGCTACTGCAAGGTTAGTAATTGTGCACATGTGGTCCATGGTTATTTTTGTGGGGGCCACCTTACTCTAGTCCCACAAGGAAGCCTTTACAAAAGAAAAATAATGTCCATACCCTCCAAAAGTCCCCATTCTGCAGGGACAGTCCCAATTAATGGCGGGGGGGGACAACAAGTAAATCTTGTTGTTAATAAGTAAATGTTATTGTTACATTTATATTCCATTTTTTCTCCAGTAAACTTGAGGTGGCATACATGGCTCTCCTCCTTCCCACTTTACCCACAACCTTACAACCCTGTAAGGTAGGTCAGGCTGAGAGAGATTGGGGTAACTAGTTCAAGATCAATGAGTTCCATAGTTATATGGGGAATGCATTTGGATCACCCAAGTCCCATCCAAAACTCTAACTGCTACACCACATGGCTCTCAATCAGGGCTGCTTAGTTATTTAGAGCAGTTGCACTAGTGGTTTCCAGTTAAGTGTTTGGATACCTGATTCAGGACAAATATCCTGATTTTATCCACATGATCTCCTGCATGGTAGAATCATAGCACTAGCCCATCATCCATTCCAAATTCTCCTTCTGCAAAGAAATTTTGCAAAGGGGTTGTTTCTCTACATCTTCCAATGAATATAACTAATGATTCTGCTCAGAATTTCATCAAGATCCGTCAACGGTGTTGTAATATATGCGCTTCATTTTTCAACATCATTCCTATGCTCTTCTGCTAACATACATCACTGCAAGTGATGGCACTTGGAGCTATACATCACCAGAGCATGTCTCCCTCTTGATGTATTACACTAAACACTATTCTTAAATCCATGAAGAATTCCTCCAGGTCAGGGGAAAACCATAACTATTGTTGTAATTAGAAATAAGAGTTTATTTTAAAGATGGCAGAGGGGAAGAAATGTATTTAGATGTGGCTTTAAGAGGAAAGGGTAGAAGGTTCAAAAACATTACAAAAACATCATGAGACAGGGAAGATTCGTTGGAATAGATATTCTGAGGAACTGTCAAAGAATGCACATTTATGGAAAGCCAGGGCACTTTTTAAGAGGCATTGCTGAAATGAAATGGTACCTTTGGGAATCTAGTCACATGGCTGGGCAGAATATGCCTTCAAAATAGTCCTGAATTGACTAAGGGCCTTTGCAGACTGCCAGAAATAATGCAGCTTGAGGCCACTTTAAATGTCCTGGCTCAGTGCTAGGGAATCATGGGAACTGTATTTTTTCCTGGGACATTGAGCCTTCTCTGTCAGAGAGCTCTGGTGCCACAATAAACTACAGTTCCCATGATTCCTTAGTACTGAGCCAGGATTTTTAAAGTGGCCTCAAGCTGCATTATTTCTGGCAGTCTGTAAAGGCCCTAAGGTGCCCTGTTTTAAAGCAGGCAAGCCCACAGGCGTATACATCCCCAGTTTACAGAGGCTAACCAGGAAAAAGTGATACCAGGATCCACAGAAACAGAGGCAAATTTAGACACTCCAAAGTTTTTTTTAAAAAAAATGCAATCCTGAGTTTTTTCTGAAACCAAGAGTGGAGTTGCAAAAGAGACTAGTCCAAATTCAAACCAAAGGTCAGAAATCCATGAAGCTGAGGATATCACACCATGTTACCAGGAAGCATTGGAGTGATTGTCCACAGCAAAAAAATAAGCTTGGCTGAGATGGCAGTAAATTTGGCTCATTAATTTGGCATAGTTTACCTAAGGCAGCAAAGAGCATCTCTGGCATTTCTGTTCCCTGTAGTTTAACTGTCAATTCATGACATGGTACAGATCCTTTGTCTCCTTCTCCAGTCTAAAGGGGCTGCCTGGGATGGACTGTGGTCTTGCTCTGTCACAACAGGGCTGCCAGTCTTCTCTTAATACATACTGGTACACTAGTTAGACCAGGGCAAAGATAGCTCTAGGGAATTTCCAGTACCCCTAGGCTGGGTTTGATTTAGCTGAGTTTCAGATGGCCCATTGTTGGTTCAGGTGGGTCTCAGCCATCCTGGCCAGTTTCAACTGCAGTGTATGTGACCACTGCCACCCTATTTCTTCCTTTCAACCCTGTCACTCAGTTCACTTGGAGAAGGCAGATGAACAGACATAAGAGCCCTTTTGCACTACACAATTATAGTGCTTTTAAATTCCACTTGAACTGCCATGGGAACACCCTATGGAATTCTGGGATTTGCACTTCAGAGAGGATTATTTAGAATTCTCAAACAGAGAGCTCTAGCGCCTCCTTGAACTACAAACCCTAGCATTCCATAGCATTGCCAGAGCCATTAAAGTAGAATCACGGTTCTATAATGATGTAGTGTGAAATGACTCTAGCAATACAAATTGGAATGACAGTGAGGCCAGTGAGCTTCAGATCTTTTCACTAGGCTTTCTGTTGGACCCACTGCCAGCAGGTCCTGCAATCAGTCATAAAAGTTCAGAACTGGAAGAGCATACTTTCAGATCTAGTCCCCAATCCAAAATGGAGACCAGAAGTTGCATCACCTTCAGCTGTGTATCAGCCAAATTGGCAACCAGAAGTGTTGCAACTTCTGGTCTCCATTTTGACCAATGGGGGACTTTGATTGAGGATGCAGGGCTTTGGGGGACCTGGTGGCTCTGGAAGGGCATGAGAGAAAACTTTGGGACTATACATTCATTTCCAAATTGTACCAAAATTGTAAACATTGGAGCCTGGGAGAGAATCTGGTGGGAGACCTTAAGGAGCACAAAAGTAAGGTTCAGGAGCTACATGCAGCCTAACCATGGTTGAGAGCTCCAAAATATGCCAGCCTTTGTGGCATACCCATCTCTATCCTGAAAGAGAGAGGAATGAATCTTGGCTGTATTCTGATGTTGCTTGGCCACGTTTTCATCTTTGAAATGTTGGAGGGTATGTGTGTGTATTTCAGCTTTACCCTATTAATTAGAATTATGATTTTTCCCACTTGTCAGTTGGTATCTTTGGAAGCAGTCATCAGAACTGCAGTTATCAAAAGAAAAGGAACTGAAACAAAGCAATAAAAATGGAAATAAAAAATGGAACTGTAAACATAGTCACATTACAGAGTAAAGGTTCAATTTAATTTAATGCTTTTTTGTCTGAGAATGGCCATTGAAACACAACATATCCAGTTTGCCTTAACTGTGAAATTTGCTCTATCTCAATTGTTTCCACTAAAGGTGCTCAGGTATATCATGATAAATTTGTTATAGAAAAGTCATCTAAATGTGAAATGTTATACGATTACAAAATGCATTATTTGATTTCCTATCAATAATTTAACTGCCTGTAGTTTTAATTTCACACACTATCAAGCTCCTTTATAACACACATAGAATTTGCATCTTAATATTTCACAGAGAAAAAAGAAGGAGAGATGCCATCAGAGAGTGTTTATGATATAATAATATAAATTGTTTAGAACTGTTCAGAATTACTTAAGAGGTATGTTCTTTGTTTTATTCAGGCTCAATCGGCTTCAAAAGAGAAAACAGTGTTATTTAGCTAGCCTTAATTAAAATTTGTATTTACCAGATAATTTCTTATGGCATATTTTTTAAGTAGGTCATCGTAGATAATGATATTAGCAATCTCTTTATCCTGACAATTGTCAAAATATATCCCATGAGATGGCCTTTTCCAATTTGGTACCTTCCAATACTGGACTATGGATTCCATCATCCCTAGTAGCACACACTTGTTATTCTGGTTGGAGATGGTGGAAGCTAAAGTCTAAGATTTCTGATAAGTGGCACACTGGTCAATTACTTGCTGCATTTATTACCAGTTTCAGGTCATATATCAATTTCATCCTTTCTGGACACAGATAACCAAGCTTTAGGAATACAGGTTCAGCCTCCCTTATCTGCTATTCTGAAATTCAAAATACTCCAAAACCCAAATTTGTCCACAAGATAGTGGCTGAGATAGTGACATTTTTGTTTCTGATTGTTCAATGTTCACAAACTTTGGACCTTTACAGACTGCCAGAAATAGTGCAAATTGAGGCCACTTTAACTGTCTGGCTCAGTGCTAAGGAATCATGGGAACTGTAGTTTATTGTGGCACCAGACCTCTCTGACAGAGAAGGCTCAATGTCCCAGAAAAAAAATACAATTCCCACTGAGCCAGGACAGTTAAAGTGGCCTCAATTTGCATTATTTCTGGCAGTCTGTAAAGGCCCTTTGTTTCATGCACCAAATTATTTTTAAAATATTGTGTATAAAATTACTTCAGGCTATATCTATAAGGTGTATATAAAATATAAATGATTTTCATATTTAGACATGGGTCCCATCTCCAAAGGCTCATCTAGACTGTAGAAACAATGCAGTTTGACACCAGTTTAATTGCCAGGGCTCCATCCTACAGAATCCAGGAAATTTTAGTTCTGTGAGGCACTAGCACATTTTGGCAGAGAATACTAAAGACATTGTAAAGCTATGGAATCCCAAGATTCCATAGGATGGAGCGACAGCACTTAAAAGGGTGCCAAATTGCATGTTTTTCTACAGTGTAGATGCACCCCAAGATATCTCATTATATATGTTCAGATACTAAAAAAAAAAAAAAAATCTGAAAATACATCAAAAAATCTAAAACATTTTTGGTGCCAAGCATTTCAGATAAGAGAGATTCAACCTATACCTACCATAAGTAACATCAGGGTGTGTTTCGGTGATATATTGTATACCTGGGTACCTCTGGAGGCAGTCTAGAAATAACAGCTCATTTATATTGCAGAAGGCAGCCTATAAATTGGTATTGGTCCCTGAGAATAAATTGGTATTGGACTTAAAGAGAGCCACTAGCTCCTAGTCTGGTGAGTGTCCTTCCAAACAGTTTATTTAGAGGGGATTATGGAGGAGGAATAATCAAGTTGCAGAACATATTGGATCCACCTTGTTGTAGACCAAGGTCTTTTTCTGCCTCAGACCTGGGTTGTAATAAACTGACAAGAACCTTCTCTCAGCTATTTCAGTAGAACTTGGACATGGGACAATAATGTTACTTGCAATGCGTTGCAAGCAAGAATGTTACACCTTGGTAGAATAATGCAGGCACAACAGTGTTTTTGTGTTGTTGTTTTTTGTTGTTGTTTTTTGTTTGTTTGTTTGTTTTTGTGAAATTATGTCAGTCAGAGCCAGCATGGTGTAGTGGTTTGAGCATTGGAGTAGGACTCCAGTAGTGTTTGAATCCCTATTCACCAATCAAAACCCATTGGATGACCTTGACAAGTCACTGTCTCTCAGTCTCAGAGGATGGCAATGGCAGACCTCCTCTGAAGAAACCTGCCAAGAAAACCCCATAATAGGTTTACCTTATGGTTGCCATAAGTCAGAAACTACTTGAAGGCACACAACAACAACAACAACAACAACAACAACAACAAATTGCCAATTCTAGGATTCCATAGCAGTACCATAGCAGTTAGTGGAATCATAGTGCTTTAACTGTATAGTGTGAAAGGGCCTTGGTATTCTATAAATTTTGAAAGTCATTCTGTTTTACCAGTGATTTCTCTTGTTTCTTGTGTAACTGAAAAGGTAGACTCCACATGATTTATTTTTGATGCACCAATAAATACTAAGCCAAGCCATGGCTGTTCTTTAAAATTATTTGTAACTACTATATCATTTTAACTGATAAACCTCACAATAATGTTGTATAGTCGGCATTGTTCATCTTCTTTCTAATAGAGTCAAATCAGTAATTAAGTGAATTGGTAACTTGCCTTCCCAATAAAGATTCATATAACAGATAAATATTGAGAGAAATGTATTGTTGTTTTTTTAAAAAAAATAAAAAATGTCTGCATTTTCCTCTTTAAAGGAAAAAAATGGAATTCAGTTTATCAATAACATTTCTCCTCCCAGCACAGCAACAAAATACTATGCTTCACATTTCAAAAGATTGATTTCAGCAAGAAAAAAATATATAAAAAAGGAATGAAACAAAGTGCTTCTGAATAGCAGGGCACTCTAATTGTATTTTGTCTGTGCTTGAAATTGTCAAATATCACACAGGCAAGCAGGTAATTGGCCCAATAGTTCCTTGTATATCTTTAATAGAAAAATCTTTCTCATATCTCAATGAGGTTTCTCAGGGAGGGGTGGGGCTTAATTGTGATTTCACTACAGATATTTCAATATTATTAAGGCTTCTATACCTAGCTAATCTGAAAGTAAACCTCAATGGGATTTACATCTGAACTAATATATATGAGATTGCATTGTAATGGAACTATGTGTGTTCATTACATATGTAAAACTGATAAAGGAAAACCCTGTGCCAGAAACCTAACACCTAAGAATAAAAATAATCCGCTTTGAAATAAAATTTACCTATAGACAATAATTTGAATGCTGCTTGAACACCCATACATAGTTAAACTGAAAATTCATGTACAGACAGTGATAATATGAAAACACATTTACAAGTCTCTTAGGTCATGTATTCCTTTTTTCTTTCAAAAGGCTGTACCATAATTCCTCAAGAACTCCATGTTTCTTTGGGAAGCAATAGTCGGACATTACTTACTCCAGTATGTTCTACATCATTTCTTTTTTCTGCACATCTTTCTCAACAGATCTTAAAAACTGCTTTTGGGATTACACTTCCTAGAATCCCCTAGACAGTGATTGTGCTGGCTGAGTCCAAGAAAACGACTCTTGAAACTCTACCTTCTAAATAATTACTCTTTCTATTGGCTTAGATGGATCTTTGTTCTGAACCAATGTAGCTCTTCTTCCATTCTTATGACCTTAGACCATATTATGGTCATCTATGAATAACAAAAATAATATCCACAGAAGAGCTAAAAGAATTCAATATAGATGAAGAAGAACTTGAAATTTCCCATACCTTTGATCAATGATGTCCAAACTTTGGCCCTCTAGGTGTTTTGGACTTCAACTCCCAGAAGCCCAAACTAGCTTGGCCAACAGTCAGGAAATCTGGGAACTGAAATCCAAGACATCTGGAGGACCAAAGTTTGGGAATCACTGACTAAAAGTATGAGAAATCTTTAACTATTTCAAGTTCTTCTTCATCTATATTGAATTCCTTTAGCTCTTCTGTGGTCATTATTTTTGAGTAGATTAATCAAAATTATTAGATTAATAATTGATCAGAACACAGGTTGCCATCAAGAAATCAGAAGACTAGGATTGGGAAGGGCAGCTATGAAAGAACTGGACAAGATCTTAAAGTGCAAAGATATTAAACTCTATACCAAAGTTAGGATTGTCCAAGCCATCATATTTCCCATAACTATGTATGTATGTGAGAGCAGAACAGTGAAGAAAGCTGAGAGAAAGAAAATTGATTAATTTGGGATGTGATGCTGGAGAACAGAGCTATGGATACTGTGGACAGGCAAACAAATGGGTGAAGTCGAAGGCTTTCATGGCCGGCATCCATAGTTTTTTGTGGGTTTTTCGGGCTGTGTGGCCATGTTCTAGAAGAGTTTCTTTCTGACGTTTCTTTCTCTGAAGATGCCAGCCACAGATGCTGGTGAAATGTCAGAAAGAAACTTTTCTAGAACATGACCACACAGCCTGAAGAACCCACAAAAAACTACAAAACAAATGGGTCTTCAAACAGGTCAAGCCTGAACAATCCCTGGAAGCCAAGATAATGACATGAAGGCTTTCATACTTCAGCCACATCATGAAAAGAGATAACTCAGTAGAAAAGATAATAATTCTAGGAAAGGTGGAGGGCAGTAGAAAGAGAAGAAGACCACATATCAGAAGGGTAGATTCAATCCAGGAGGCCATGGTCCTGAAAATGCATGATCTGAGCATAACAGTTAAGAAATGGAGGGGCTTGGAGGTGTAGCATTCACATGAGTTGAGACTAACTAAAGAGCAGTTAACAACAACAACAACACATGAATGAATGAAAGGACTGATTTGTGATCTCCAGTATTGACCATTACCATTAGCTGATCTGAGCTAACTTTTTCTGTTTAGACTTGGGTCCCATCTATGTAGATGCAAATATTCCAAAATTCTTTAAAAATCCAAAACAAGCCGCTTCTGATCCCAAGCATTTTGAATAAGGAAGACTCAACCTGTACCTCTACCTTCTTGACCCCCAATGCATGTTTAATGAAATCAATGTGCAAAACAATTATTGTGGTTAAGCAATCACAATGTTCCCTTTAATGAAAAAGTAAGAAACCTACTTCTACTCTTTGATCTGAGATTATCACTCCTGTACAATTCCACAGTGCAGATATGAGAGACCAACATGTACTATAAAGACAATTTGTGCTTCTCTGTGTAGCTGAGGTGGGTTTGCTCAGATGGTCAGGATCATTCTTTGCTCCTCCTGACTCAGTGTGGACTGCACCACCACCGTTCTGAGTAATCACAAGTCATTTCCAGGTGATTTATGGAATGATCTTATGCTTTTGAGGGTAGGAGTGAAAAACATCACTAGAATGCTAAATCATGTTCCCTTGAAGTCACTTTTGGTCAAAAACTGCATTTTCCACCCAATATTTTTGTTAAAAAAATTGAACTTAGAGTTGAAGGTCTATATCGGTCCCAATGGCCACACTAGGAAAATCTCCCAGCTCATTTTGGTATAAGCCCTGATATTAAAAAAAAAATGCAGAAACTCATTGGAAGTGAATTAGAGAAGGGGCACCTAGAACAGCAGTGAAGCACCTAGAAAGTTGAAGAGACAGCAGTGAGAGGATATGAGTTCAATCTTTTCTTAAACTATACCCTCTATTTAACTGATATAAATAGCTGCATTACATTACCATTACTACTAATCAAGGGTTGCTACAATTTAAGCAGGATTAATTGCCTTTCTAGTATCCTATAATCAATTTTGATAATGAAAAACTTGTTATGCAGCTTGGATTCTGATACAAAGCACAGAATGTTTTCTGGACTAGAAGAACTATGTTATGTACATTAAAGATTGCTCCCACAACTTTTGCAATTTGTGTACCTATCTTTCTTCAAGATCACCATGGTAATATCCCTCTGTACTATGGATTGGAAAACTTGTTTTGATTAATTCCCAGACCAAATATGGGGTTCTTGACAGTTGGGAGACCTGGCTGGAAGACTAATAGACCAATGAGAATCTTGTGTAATTTTCTTCCCATATCCAGTCATTCCAAAGTGTTGTGGAAAAATTATTCTGCATAGAAAAATAACCAGTGTTATTGCACAAAATCCAGTTTTTTTGTGCAGAAAGCAGGTTTCCTATACTAAAAAACAAAAACAAAAAACCCTCTCTTTTCTGTACAGAGAATGCTATTTCTGGTGTAGGAAATCTATTTTTTGCACACACAAAAAACACAGATTTCTGCACATACAAAAAACATGTTTTTATATATAGTCTAATTCTTCTGCAAACCTTTGGGATATTTGAATATAAGGAGGATACTTCAGAGGAATGTTCATTTCCTGCACAGCAGGGAGAAAACTGCCATAATTATTTTTCCTATATGCAGCAATAAAATAATTGAGGATTTCCATTGCTGTTCTATATACCCAAGCCCATTGTACTGTAGCTCTTAAAGACATCATGCCTTTCAAGTTCAGTGCCACTATTTCATGTTTATATTGGAAGTGCCATCTTCAGGAAACCAATAGGAAGTTAGTAGTAATTGTGGATCTCCAAAGACTGAGAAAATATACTAGGCTATACTTAGGCAAAACTTTGGATGGTTACCTAAACTACCTGAAACTTCTGCTACATGGGTTGACAAATTCATTAATCCTACCTTGAGCACATGAAATGTGGGTGTCTAGTGCACTGTACTACTCTGTGCCACAAGTTCTACTGAAGATGTGACAGAGCTTCATCAAATGGAGCTGCAATCTAAGAGAGGGGATATAAGATAGAGAGAGAAAGAATATATTTCACATGCAAATGATAGCATAGTTCTTCTGCAAAAATCTCCAGGATCAGATAATGTACATGCTCTCTTTTTTTAAAAAAAATGGGAAAATGTGTTTGCTTGTTCATTCAGAAATTACTTCATATTGGACTAATTTCATGTGTAGACTTAACAAAACCATACTATGTTTATGGGAGGAGCCACTAAGTTTAGAATGAAGATCTCGTGGATGGTTACTATCAGAAGCGATGCACCATGGCTGGGGAAATAAAGGCCAAGATTTTACATCAGAGTTGCATGGCTTAAATCCCTATATCTTTACATTAACTATGCTATGCAACCTTTGTGTTGAATAGCAAAGTTGCACAATGGAAGGAAGTCACCAAATGTGCAACCAAATGGTCAAGTACATAACAGTCTTGGTGGCTCAATTTTATCAGCCCCTCCTCAGCCCACTGTGAAGAATTCTCAAATGTCCCCTGTCCTCTTGTTTCAAGGACTATGCTTATAAGCTTAAGAACATTAATACTGTTTCATACCAAAGGCTTTACTAGTCCATCATTCTGGAGTCAGCTACATGTCTCCTCTGAAACCCCAAAGGCATACAGGCATACTGCTATGAAAGTGGAATCCTGGGATTTGTAGGTTTGTAAGATATTTAGCCTTTCTGTAAGAGAGCTCTGGTGCTACAAACAAACAACAAATCCCAGGTTTTCATAGCATTGAGCCGTGGCAATTAAAACAGTGTCAACTGCATTAGTTCTACAGTGCAGATGCAGCCCAAGTCAGCAATATAGTGTGATGGCCAATATATTTTTGGAAATTTATATTGATATATGTGCCCAGCCTATGCTCTTATCTTATGTACTTCCTGACCCCTTTTTAAACTTTTACTTCTTTTTTTCTTTTAATTTTAATTATACTGTGCAATAAAAAAAATAAAAATGGAGTGAAGCAAGCAGAGTTCTTTCGGTTCTGGTGAGATCACTGCATTGAATCAAAATCACCCACAAAACAAGTTTGTGCAGAGACACTCAAAGCATTTTATTCAAATGGATCCCAGTTTTCATCTCCATAAAAATAGATAAGTGAATGAAGAACGGACACTGCTAATTTGATTAATTTGATCATTTCCATACTATCACAATAGCTAAATAACTGATGTTGGTATACTTACATTTTAATCTACTATAACAATAAAAATGTGAAAACACCATAAGAAATAGAAAATGAAGACTTTTAAAAAAAAACCACACTGTAATTATTTCTGTGCCATCATCTCACCTGCAGCCTGATTTAACGTTATATTAACTCAAGAGTACTTGGCTTTAATGGGCTTACTAACTACTCATTTATTTTAGCTGGAAGGAATAACCCTGCAAGAGAATAATGCAGACAATCTGCAACCAAGCTGTAATGTGCTTTTGAACCAGAAGTAGACACAGTGCGTGCTGCTAAGATCTATTCTGGCCTCATTTTTCAAAAACACACAAAGCATAAGAACATTGTCATTGTTGTTAACTGCCCTCGAGTAACCCCAACTCATGGCGACCCTGTGGCTGAGACTCCAAGCCCCCTTATCCTTCACTGCTCTGCTTAGGTCCTGTAAATTCATGCCTGTGACCTTCCTAGTTGAGTCTAGTCATCTGGTGTGTGGTCTTCCTCTCTTTCTACTGCCTTCCACCTTTCCAAGTATTAATGGTCTTTTTGAGTGAGTCATACCTTCTCATGTATGAACATATGACATCCTTAGTTTCATCATTTTGGCTTCCAGGGAAAGTTCAGTCTTGATCTGTTCAAGGACCCATTTATTTGTCTTTTTTGGATGTCCATGGTATCCTCCGTACTCTTTGGTAGGACCACATCTCAAATGAGTCGATTCTTTTCCTATCCATTTTCTTCACTGTTCAGCTCTCATATCCGCACATGGTGACAGGGAATACTATGGCCTGGATGATTTTGACTTTAGTGCTCAGTTGTGATGTCTTTACTCTTTAGGATCTTATATAGTTCTTTCATAGCTGTCCTTCACAGTCCTAGTCTTCTTCTCATTTCTTGGCTGCAGCCACCATTCTTGTTTGATCCTAGGTACAGGAACTATTTCAATTTTGTCATTGTCTAGGTTGAATTTATAAATATTTAGACTTCACTGTCAGAAATCTCTGGTGCCACAACAAACTACAAATTCCAGGATCCCATAGCATTGAGCCATGGCAGTTAAAATGTTGTCAAACTGCATTATTTCTGCAGTGAAGCCCAAGAGAGGGAGAACAGCTCCATGGTCAGAGTAACAACTTCCAATGCAGCTTCTGGTACCCCCTGCAAAGGAAATCAGGTACCAAGTGGTAAGCAGAACTTTTGTGTGAGATTTTGGAGATCCTCTGACTATCCAACCAACCCAGAGGTAAAAAACATCATGATGATGGTGATGGTGGTGATGATGATGATGATGATGATGATTTATTTTACCTGCCTCTCCCTATTCATCAAAGTGGGAAACAACAGACAAACAAACACACGATATCAGTTAAAAACATGACATCAATTAAAAAATACACATCAGTTTAAAGGAAGAAAACAAGACACATACATAATAAAACAACCCACATTTAAAATTTACAATTTAAAAATCATCTGGATCAGCCTACCAGAAGAGACTGCTCTTTAATGCGGTGTTAAATTCAGATAGCATTTTCAGCTGTCAAATCTCTTTCAGCAGGTCATTCCATCATCTAGAGATGGCTAAAGAAAAGTCTTCTGTTGGACAGTAGCTAACCTAGGGGGGTTGCAGACTGCCAGAAATAGTGCAAATTGACTCCACTTTTAGGGTTAGGATTAGTGCTAGGGAATCATGGGAATTGTTTTTTCTCTGAGACATTGAGCCTTCTCTGTCAGAGAGCTCTGGTGCCACAATAAAATACAGTTCCCATGATTGCCTAACCCTAACGCTAACCCTAAAAGTGGACTCAATTTGCACTATTTCTGGCAGTCTGCAACCCCCACTAGTCCTTTCTGGCAGAAGTAATGATGTCCACATGAACAGGAGGCTCCAGGAGTATGGCTGGTGGGCTACCAGTCCTGCCCCAAATTATCTGCTGTTGTCTGACTGTGTCTAATGATAAAGGTAGCCCTGCAGCCAAGAATAGAGAACACTGGGCTGGATGGACTATATAGTCTAACTTGGGCCTGGCATAATTCAGTTTCCTGTGCCAGGCAACTGATGACCTGAGTTTGAGGGACTTTTGCTGGGACAGCAAAAAAATATGGCAGGTGGGTGTCAGCACCAAGTAGACCACAGTTTAGCTGGCTGGCTGGTTTTGTCTTGGTGAACTGTGAGCTTTTTTGTACCCTCTGACATTTCAAAGTGGAAAACCATGACATGTGTTGCCAACTGACATCAGAGATGGCAAAAGGTGTTAATGAGAAAGAACAGACAAGTTAGGAGATGCTGGAGCAGTTTGCTTTTTCCTGTTGGTGCTGGGGAGGAATAGCTTATATCCCCTCTTCTCCTCTCCCAGCTACTGAATTAATGAAGTACAAACCACTTTTGCACCTTGAACTCAGTGTGCAGCAATTGAAGCAAGCTGAGAACAAGGAGGGGAATTGGAGGAGGAAAGAGAAACTGGGACATTTTAAAAGCAGCTGAAAAGTGGGACCATAGAAGATTAATTAGTTGGTGGATATATTGTATTGGCCTTGATAATACAGTATTCTGATAATGCTGTGTTGCTTACTCTATGACCTTGAAGTGGAAAAGGGATCAAAAGGCTCCCTGTTTCTTCTATGACTTTGAGCATCCCTTATTGAAAATGTCTCATAGGTTAAAACATCAGATGTTTTTAAATGGAGAACATTAATACAGCTGATCTTATGCAAAGTGTACACTCACATATTTTGGAAAAGGTGCTGGCACAAAATGTACTCATTTCTTGAAATGTTCTCAATTATTGAAACAATTGTAATTAAGAGATTCAATTTCAGTATTGTAAAGAATATGAGCATGTGGCAAAGGAACAAAAAGGCCAGGACATAATTAGCAGCCTCATAAATTTACAGAAACGTTTTTTAAAAAACTGAAGGAAGATCAACAGCCCATTTTCTTTATCCAAAGTCAAATTAAAATAAAACTAACTTTAAAACCCACTTAAAGAAGATGGGGAGAAAGCCAGGTGCAATTCCTGAAGGAGAAAGTTCCAGAGATACCAGGCTACCATTGAAGAGGCTCTGGCTTATGTCCCCAACAGATGATCCCCAACTGAGCCTACTGGTGAGCCTATGAGCAGGTCTTCTCTAGCCACCTAGGGACCAGATTGATTCATGAGGTTTGACCTAAGTTCTCTGCTTAGTCTCAGCCTCTTCCATTTCTGCACTGGTCTGACAAGAAGCATTATTTAGCTGTTGTTCTATACCTACTTACATAAGAATCATAGAATCATAGAGTTGGAAGAAACCACAAGGGCCATCCAGTCCAACCCCCTACCATGCAGGAACTCCCAATCAAAGCATCCCCGACAGATGGCCATCCAAGGAAGGAGACTCCACTACTCTCCGAGGGAGTGTGTTCCACTGTCGAACCGCCCTTACTGTCAGGAAGTTCTCCCTAATGTTGAGGTGAAATCTCTTTTCCTGGAGCTTACATCCATTGTAATCTCTGGAGCAGCAGAAACAAGCTTGTTCCCTCCTCGATATGACATCCCTTCAAATATTTAAACACGGCTATCATATCACCTCTCAGCCTTCTCTTCTCCAGGCTAAACATTCCCAGCTCCCTAAGTCGTTCCTCATAGGGCTTGCTTTCCAGACCCTTCACCATTTTAGTTGCCCTCCTTTGGATACGCTCCAGTTTCTCCACATCCTTTTTGAATTGTGGTGCCCAGAACTGGACACAGTATTCCAGGTGAGGCCTGACCAAAGCAGAATAGAGCGGCACTATTACTTCTCTTGATCTAGACACTATACTTCTATTGATGGAGCCTAAAATTGCATTGGCCTTTTTAGCTGCTGCATCGCACTGTTGACTCATGTTCAACTTGTGGTCCACTTGGACTCCTAGATCTCTTTCACACATAGTCTCATTCAGCCAGGTGTCCCTCATCGTATATCTGTGCTTTTCGTTTTTCCGCCCTAAGTGCAGTACCTTACATTTCTCCGTGTTGAATTTCATTTTGTTTGCTTTGGGCCATCATTCTAGTCTGTTCAAGTCATTCTGAATTTTGATTTTGTCTTCTGGGGTATTCGAGATAGACATGGATGGGATCACAGCTTAAACCTCATGAGATAGGATTTATTTTAAAGTGCATTGTGTGAGTTGCATACCTTCCAACATTTTGCAGGACCAAAACAAGATCAAGCAACATCAGAGTGTGATCAAGACCACAAAGTATGATAATAATGAAAGAAATTATTAAAGAAGAAGAACATACCATTGCCCCTCTGCATCCACAGATTCCTTATCCATGGATTCAACCATCCATGGCTTCAAAATATTTCCTAAAACATAAATTCCAAAACAAAAACCTTGATTTTGCCATTTTATATCAGATACACCATTTTACTTTGCCATTGTTGGATACCTTCAAGTTGTTTCCAACGTATGGCAATCCTAAAGTGATTGGAAAGATTTGTTCAGAGTTTTCTTGGAAAGATTTGTTCAGAGGAGGTTTGCCATTGCCCCTGAGGCTGAGAGCATGTGACTTGCCCAAGGTCACTCAGTGGGTTTTATGGCTGAGCTAGGAATCAAGCTCTGGTCTCCAGAGTCATGATCCAACAGTTAAACTACTAGGCCATTCTGGCTCCCACTATTTTGCTACACCATTGTATTTAATGACATTTGAGCATCCACAAATTTTGGTATCCACAGGGGGTCCTAGAATCAAACTCCAGCAGATACCAAAGGCCCACTGTATAAGCAGAGCAAATGTAGTGTAATGGTTTAGAATCCTACACTCTGTGTAAGCTTATTCCTTATTTCCTATTCCTTAAGGCAACAAATGTCAAGAGAGACAGGCTATAAGAGGGGCAACCAAATAGGTCAAGCCAGACCAAGTCATGCACAAGTAATCAAGGCACAGAGGTCCAGAGAGCCGCATGGTGTAGTAGTTTGAATGTTGGATTATGATCCTGGAGACCAAGGTTCAAATCCCCACTTGTCCATGAAAACACGAGATGACCTTGGACAAGTCACACTCTTGTTGGCCTCAAAGAAAGGCAAAGGCAAACTGCCTCTTGCCAAGAAAACCCCTTGGGGTTGCCATATGTCAGAAATAACTTAAAGGCATAGAAAAACAAAGCCCAGAAGTCAAGATGCCTAAATAAATGAACAAACAAACAAACAAATAAATGAGAGTACTGAAAATGTGGTAGAACAAACAGTTGATAGAACACAAGAACTCCCTGTAGTTGCTGGGAGATTTGTAGCTACCAGACCTTGAAGTGGAAGGTGGTTAATTGCTCAGCATTTCTCTTTTAATCCTCAGCAAGAGGTGTTGCTTCCTCCACCTTTCCTGTCCATGTACTGCAAAGTATGGGGGTGCCTTTTCTGTGTCCCCCAATTCCAGCTGTGGTGGGAATCCATCTTCCTGAAGTTCCTAATCATCTACCTCTACCAGTAATTGCTCAGATTTGGAAAGGAGTCATTATCTGAAGCCAGCAGTCCTTCAAGTTCTGACTCTTCTGTTTTGGGTTCCTAAAATTCTACAGGGTGAGTTATTCAGAAACATAGCTGTGTTACTCTGGAACATCATTATGCAAAGGGATCTTGTAGCACTTTAGAGACTAAGGGCTTTACAGACTGCCAGAAATAATGCAGCTTGAGGCCACTTTAACTGTCCTGGCTCAGTGCTAGGGACTCATGGGAATTGTATTTATTTTTTTCTGGGACGTTAAACCTTCTCTGTCAGAGAGCTCTGGTGCCACAATAAACTACAGTTCCCATGATTCCTTAGCACTGAGCCAGGACAGCTAAAGTGGCCTCAAGCTGCATTATTTCTGGCAATCTGTAAAGGCCCTAACTGTGTGAATGAAGTAGTAACATATGCTTTCGGGTCTACTACCTTAGATGCATCTGAAGAAATAGGCCTAGTCTACGAAAGCTTATGCTACAACTTCATTCACACAGCTAGTCTCAAACGTGCTACAAGATCCCTTTGTAGAGTGAGTTATGACCCCTTCTGACAGCTTTGTAGAGGAGAACCTCAGTCACTGTTTAAAACTATTCAGGTGGAAACACCAGAGAAATTCTACACTGTAGATCTTACGCTATGTGGATTCTACAACAAAAATGTGCCTCGAACATTGAAATTCCCATCCTGGTGCAGATGAGTTAAGCTGAATATGACTCTCGATATGCATATAGCTCTTTTTACTCATCCCCCCCCTCCCATTAAAAGGGAAAATCTACAGCATGCTTCTACATGCATTTACTTGAATCTGAGTAAATGCCCTTACAGTAAGGAGCTTAGAATCAGGAGAGTTTTACAGAAATGTTTCCCAAAAGTCAAATGGCCATGAGAAGAACACTTCTGTAGACCATCTCCATTAACACAAAAAGGTTGAAAACAAAGGAGACAAGGACATTGTGGGTAGATCTTCAGTATGTACCCACATTTCTACCTAATTTATAATCTCTAACATGATAAGCCTGAATGCCTCCATAGGGCACATATTTGAATCTTATCTGCTTTCAGAAACAAACTGTTTGCTCTTAGCCTTATTCTCAGAGAAGCATTTGACCAACATTTCGTTCTTGTTCTACCACTTTCTCTACAGGTCTATTGACTAGGAACAGCAAAAGGAGGATCCCAAATTCTTCCAGATAGCAGCCTGGAAATTGGAAATGTACACTGCAAAACCATAGTCCATTTCCTGGAACATAACAAGGGATTATGGGAGTGATGTCAAGTATTCTGGGAATTATGTCAACAACAATAGCAGACAAACCTGTTTTTACGTATCTGCTAAGGCCAACAAGCCCATTCTTACTGTAATTAATGTAAATTTTGACTTCATTAGTACATAACCATGCAATTAGCCACTTTACAATAGAAATTACAGGTACAAGAAGAGATAATGGACCCCGCAGCTACTTCCTCAATTACAGACAGACTGCTCCTGTTAATTGAATTAACTATTATGAGTGACCACAGAAGACCATCTGGTTGTTTGTAGTCTTATATTTTTCTAATTTAAATATCCTCCGAGCAGAGTGCATTGGACTGTGTCTGCAGCTTCATTGTGTTGTGCTGAAATTCAAAAATATTTTCTACAGGATTCAGCAGAATGCTGCAGGCTATTTGTAAAAACTCAAATCTATTTGATTATAATGTAACATCTGGCAGCTATGCAGGAGGGATGCATTATTGATTGGCCATACCACTTGTTTCTTGCCGATTTTTAAAACATATTCCTAGTAAAATGTTAGCATTCTGAAGGGCAGAACAAAAGAATGGGCAGCTCTATGACAAGTAATGCCACCTTTGAGGTTCCTCTCAATGGAGATCACTTTTTCATTGCCCCACATGTTAAATTGTTGTTGTTCTTAACTGCCCTTGAGTTGATTCCAACTCATGGCAACCCTTTGGGTGAGACATCTCTAAGAATCCCTATCCTCCACTGCCTTGCCCAGATCCTGCAAGCCCTTCCCCATAATCCTGCTGATTGAATCTATCCATCTGGTCTGTGGTCTTCCTCTCTTTCTTCTACCTTTCATAGTATTATTGTTTTTTCTAGTGATCTGTGCCTTCTCATTATGTGGCCAAAGTACTATAGTCTCAACTTGATCATCTTAGCTTCCAAGGAGAGCCCTGGTCTGATCTGTTCAAGAACCCATTTGTTTGTCTTCTTGACTGTCCACAGTATCCTAAATACTCTTCTCCAACTCCACATTTCAGATGAGTTGATCTTCTTTCTGTCTGCTTCCCTCACTATCCAGCTCTCGCATCTGTACATGCTAAATTGGAATACAATGGCCTGAACAATTATGATTTTAGTGTTCAGTTGTATGTCTTTGCTCTTCAGTATCTTTTCCAGTTCTTTCATAGGGCCTTTACAGACTGCTAGAAATAGTGCAAATTGAGTCTACTTTAAGGGTTAGGGTTAGGGTATCATGGGAACTGTATTTTATTGTGGCACCAGAGGTCTCTAACAGAGAAGGCTCACTGGTGGCGCAGTGGTTAAATGCCTGTACTGCAGCCACTCACTCATAGACCACAAGGTTGCGAGTTCAATACCAGCCAGGGCTGAGGCTCGACTCAGGCCTGCATCCTTCCGAGGTCGCTAAAATGAGTACCTAGCTTGTTGGGGGGCAATGAGCTTACAGTTGTAAACCGCTTAGACATCCCATAGCGTGATATGAAGCGGTATATAAATAAGCTGCATTGCATTGCATTGCACTGCTCAATGTCTCAGATAAAAAGCAATTCCCATGATTCCCTAGCACTAACCCTAACCCTTAAAGTGGACTCAATTTGCACTATTTCTGGCAGTCTGCAAAGGCCCATAGTTGCCCTTCCCAATACTAGTCTTTCCCTTATTTCTTGACTGCAGTCTCCATTCTGGTCAATGTTTGAGCCTAGATATGGGAATTCTTTGACTATTTCAATTTCCTCATTGTCTAAATTGATTTTGTGTATTTCTTCTGTGGTCATTATTTTTGTTTTCTTTATGTTCAGCATCAGACCTGCCTTTGCACTTTCATCTTTGACCATCCTTATTAACTGTTCCAATTCCTGAATGTCTTCTGCTATTATTATGGTGTCATCTGCATATCTTAGGTTGTTAATATTGCTTCCTCCTATCTTAACTCCTCCTTTTTCTGTTTCTAATTCTGCTTTTCTCATGATGTTTTCAGCATATAAGTTAAACAAGTAGGGTGATAGGATACAATCTTGTCTGACCCCTCTGCTTATTGGGAACCACTCTGTTTCCCCGAATTCTGTTCTGAGAGTGGCCTCCTGTCTTTGGTACAGATCCCTCATCAGCACTATCAGATGTAGTAGCAGCCCCATGTTTTTGAGTGCATTCCATAGCTTTTCTGATCTATACAATCAAATGCTTTGCTGTAGTCTATGAAACACATACTGATTCTTTTTTGGAATTCTTTGGTGCGTTCCATTAGCCATCGTATGTTTGCAATGTGGTCCCTAGTGCCCCTTCCTTTTCTGAATCCTGCTTGCACCTCTGGAATGTCTCTCTCCATGTATGGTTGGAGTCTATGCTGCAGAATTTTGAGCATTATTTTGCTTGCATGTGAGATTAGTGCTATTGTCCTATAGTTGCTGCAGTCTTTTGTATTTCCTTTCTTGTGGACTGGTATGTATATCAAGTGTATCCAGTCTGTTAAATATACATGTTAAATATACACGTTAAATACATTTTAAAAAGATAGATCTAAATCCCGACATACACATTTTAAAACAATCCATATTTAAAATTCATCATCTAAATTCACTGTTTTAAAATCATCTGGATAATCCTACCAGAACAGACTGGTCTTCACTGCTGTTTTTGGACAGCATATTCAGCTGTTGAATCTCCTTTGGCAGATCATTGCACAGTCTGGGGGTGAATCCCACTGATTCAGTCAGTCTACTATAGATGCTACTAGTAACTGGATTTAGACTGATGAGAAGAATCCTGGACTGATGAGAATCTTTGCATAAGTTTGGAACTTATTCTGTAAAAACTTCTCATGTGATTGTTTTATGCAGAAAATAGCATCTCCTGTGCAGGAAACATATTTTCTGCAGAGAAAATAATAGAGACATAATCCTTGTTTCATGTTGTGGAAATGTATTTTCTTACTACACTGAAATAGGTGCAGATTATTAACAATTTTTTTCTACTTTGCATATCTATTTCTGCAATTTACCAAATTCCCCTCAATTACCTATCTTGACTAATTCATGTTGCTTCCTAGCTTTTTAAAAAAGATATGTCCACTTTACCCATTCACATTTTCTTTGACACACACTGCAATATGTGCATAAATGTGCAAATGTTTGAGGAAAGTTGTACATTTTCTTTTTAAAAGCCTCAAGAGGTACAGAAATGCTATTTTTGTTTAATGATATGAATCAAACAAAATTTCTTCCCATCTCTACTGAGATAACAGCAAGCAATAGTAGCAAGCTCTTAATAGATAAGCTATTGCTTAGCATTCCCATCGATGTGTAGAGGAGATTTCACTTGTGGCACACAGATCTGGTGCAAGTTATCAAGGAAGTGCCAACACTTCTGATGTTCCACTCAATATAAAATTAATATTTTACTGGGTCCTTAAGGACCATACAGGCAGGTAATTATATAGCAACTTGCTGCCCAAGCACAGGCCAGATGTGTCTTCTGCACAAGCAAATGAATGAGCAGTGATGTTTCTGTTGACAAATTCCACCACTGAAAAGGTTTAATATGCTGGGGGGGGTGATATTTTCTCCTAATTATGAGCTGAGCACAAGAGTCTTCTGGTTAAGAAGGACTTGCTTATCCATTATGCTGAAGTGGGATTCATAGCTGCCAACCACAGTGGAGACTGATGTAGAGATGAACTAAATATTTGTCATTACTTGTTTCTCAGCTGAAAAATGAATTTTATGACAGATGAGATATTTTTGTGTGGCTTTCACCCATTATTTGCCTAAGGCAGGGGTGGACAACCTTTTTGAGTTGGAGGCCGGGTTGCTGTCCCACAGACAATTGGGGGGCCGAAGCACCAAAAATAAATAAATAAATAAATAAATAAATAAAAATTTAAAAAATAAAATATATATGCATGCACACTCTCTCAGCCCCAGAAAAGCCATGGCAAAACCCCTGTGGAGATTTTGCCAAGAAAACCCCAAGAACAAGTAATAACAACAGTAATCAATATCATCATGGGGGGGGCAGTGGCAGGACCAGCCTGGGGTGGGTCCAAAGGCCTCGGGGGGGGCATCCAGCCCCCAGGCCTTAGGTTGCCTACCCCTGGCCTAAGGTGTTTCAGGGAATTATCCTTCAGAAATTCACATGGATTTTTTGCATGAAAATTATGAGGTTTAGTGCGAAAACATGTTTACCACAGAAACTCCCCTACCATTTACAGATAACCTTTTGGGGGGCAAAATTGCTGTTTTTGTCAAAGCTCAGCAATTTTGCAGCCAAAACACACACAGAAGTATCTAGACACAATGGTTTTTTGTTGACGCTGCTGCTGTTTAACCAGGAAAGGACTGAAAAAATGTGCAATCCTCCCTTTTTCCTATGTTAAAAACATTTTTAAAAAACTATTTCCAGTAACACAAATGGCTTCTTTTTGGGGAAAAAAATGTGGTTTTGTATTAAAAAAAAACACCTCCATCTTAAGCCAATGCCTCAACCAAAGCATCTCCAATTTACTGCAGATTGGGGCACAGGGCATCTGCAGCATTCTCCTACAGTGCCACTTTCCAAATGATCAGATGTTCTTTCTATCCACTTCCTTCGCTGTCCAACTTTTGCAACTTCACATGAAAACTAGAAATACTATGGCATGGACATTTCTGACTGTTGTATTTAATGAGATAACTTTACACTTGAGTATTTATTTATATACAAGTGAAAAATAGCAGAAACTGAAGAAACATCACTTCATACTGTATTCTTTTGTTGCCATCCTACTGGAAGAGAACTTTCCAGCATTTCTAATTGTAGCAACTTTAGCACAGGGACTTGGAGAAATACAAGAAACATAAGATTTGAATTTAAACACCAGCTGTTCCCTTGCATATATTTATCTGTTGGTATGTGTGACTTCGCACATTGGATTGTATTTTATTCCTAACTTTGGACAAACATATTGGGACAATTACATAAGTAATGACCTCCCTCTTGTCTTCTTTTTTCTCAGGGTAAGGTAGCCAACTTGTAAGATTTGACAAGCCACATCCAACATACCCAGAGATCATATTGATTAAAGTTTGGCTGACATTTTCAAACCTCTTGAGCTAAATTGCCTTTTATGGTTTACAACATGTGCAAACCCACTTGAGAAAATGAATAATGAAACTGGGTTGAGAAAGCTTTTCTCACCGACTCCTAACATCTGTCCTTCTAGATGTTTCATTTTGCTATTATTCTCCCTCAGTGCAATTTTGGCTGATTTTTTAAATTAAAAAATACATTATAAAAGGGCAAACCTATGATGTGTGTGAGACAACAGAGGACTGAGTATTCTTCCTTCTAATCCCATCAAGGTATGAACTTGGACATAAGATCTAAATGCCAAGATCCAGGTTCAAGCCATGAAACCCTCACAGCTGCATATGCTGCAATGTTTCAAAGATGAAAACTGGAACACATGTAGCAACAGAGTGTGGCGAAAGCTATGAAGGTGGAAGAAAGCACACATATACTAGGGATGTTATCACATGGCGAGTCGCGGGGAGAAAGTGGAAATAAATCGGATGAGCGGAAGACTTTAATTTACGGGATTTGTCCCGTTCCGCCTTGTCTGATAACTAAATTCGAATTTAAAAGGGGGTTAATTCGAATGAAAACCTGATCTTTTCATTTTCGGGATTTTTGAGGAAATGAAAAGATCAGGTTTTTGTTTGAATTAACCCCCTTTTAAATTCGAATTTAGTTATCAGACGAGGCGGAACGGGACAAATCCCGTAAATTAAAGTCTTCCACTCGTCCGGTTTATTTCCACTTTCTCCCCGCGACTTCCCATGTGATAACGTCCTAGGAGAGACTGTTGCAACAGCTTGCTTTTGCCTAAATCTATAGTAAAAGGCTAGATTGTTCTTCCTTCCCTCATGTTCCCCTGCTGAGTTAAGTGGGTGAAAACACCAGCTAGGAGAGACTGTAGACCTTTGCCTAGGACAAAGAGTCAAAGTAGGAGAAAGGGAGAGGAACTGGGACATTTTAAAATAGTTGAAAAAATAGGATAAAATAGAATTAATCAAGGCTGTCCCTGCCAGATCATAACATTTGGAGGATAGGATGACTTCCGGTTGGCAAGCAGAGCATGAGGAACAGGGATGGTCAGACCTCCAGCAAACCTCTCTTTACACAGGGCTTTTTTCTGCCAAATTTATAAGAAAAGTGTGGAGGAAAGGTGAAAAAGAAAACAAAGGAGAAGATAAGGTGAATAACTTCCCCCTGGAGTGGAGGAGTCAAAGGTACCTCACAGAGGATCAGAGCCCACCCTGGAGGAGAAGCCTCAGCTTGGAAGTAAAGGAGAAGGGGCAGAGGGAACCCAGAGTGCCAAGCCCCAAGTAAACACCCAAGGCAACAAATGCTAACAGCCAACTATGAAAACATCAGGAATAGCTACAAAAGAAAAGGAAAGCCCTTTTTAACAAGAGGCTTAAATTTAAAGGAAGCAGAAGAAATTAAGAGACTGTAATGATAGATTTTTCTTTCTTTTTTCTTCAATACTCTAAAGCAAAAAAAGAGAGGAGATAGTGAGAAGAAAGGAGGCTAACAACTGTAAGTTAAAAGTGGCAATTTTTGAAAAAAGAGAGAGTAGAAATAACAAGGGATATGAAAAACCTGGACTTTATGAGTAGCTAAAAAAATAAAAGCAAAAGAGAAGTGATCCTAGATTTGCTGGATCTAGTAGAATACTTTGAAAACTTAATATATGATTTGAGTTTTGTGGGGCTGAGTTGGAGATTTTTGGACTGAGATTCTAATTGGGACTTTCTGTTATTATATATTGCTTTAAAAAAATAAATTCAGGAATTAATTGATTCAATTGAATTACATGTATGCAATGTTACCAATGAAAGAAAGAGTCAAAGCTGGATTGATTAAGTGATTAAATATTCTGAAGTAAATAAATATATTAAAGGAATAAATGAACTGAATGAACTGGAGAAATAACAAAAGAAAAAATGAAATAGAAAAAGAAAAAAGAAAAAGAAAAAATGAGAAAGAAACTTGGTGGAGTTTGAGAGGAAAGGCTAAAACA
Source organism: Phrynosoma blainvillii (assembly GCA_026167975.1). Classification (NCBI taxonomy): domain Eukaryota; kingdom Metazoa; phylum Chordata; class Lepidosauria; order Squamata; family Phrynosomatidae; genus Phrynosoma; species Phrynosoma blainvillii. Next base: position 24,940,782 of record JANUYF010000002.1, read on the forward strand.
ACTGAATAAATTTTGACACCAGAAAGAAGACCCTAAATTTAAAGAAAGAAATATAAATTAAAATAAAAATGAATTACAATAATATGATCGGACAGAAATAGAGAAAATCAAAAACAGAGGAAAAAATTTAAAAAATACCATAAATATATAAAGAGAAAAATAAGGAGAAGGAAAAATAGAAAATATCTTTGGAACTATAATAAAAAGGAGAAGAAAATGGCAATGTCAACAAGGAAGACAAAGTCTCAAAGGAGGAACACAACTGAGTAAAGCTTTTTGCTAGATGAAATAAGAAAGATGAAACTGGAAATGGAATGGAATCTAAAACAAGAAATTAAACACTTAAGAGCTGACATTAAACAAGACATAAAAAATGACATCAAAGCTTTAACAGTAACTTTAGATGACATGAAAAAGAACATAAAAGACAAATGTAAGAATAGGTAACAGAGTACCCAACTGTTGAGGGGCAATGAGTTTACAGTTGTAAACCGCTTAGACATCCCATAGCATGATATGAAGCAGTATATAAATGAAGCTGCTTTGCATTGCAAGTAAAAACAAAGAACCTAGAGGAAAGTATAACAAAGATGACAGGACCACAAGAAATGGAATCAGATCAAAAAGCTTTGGAAGAGATGAAACAAAGGGGAAACTGTTTGAAGATCAGAGGAGTGAAAGAAATTAAAAATGAAGATCTACATGACTACATAACAACAATTTTGGCAGCACACATGGAAATACCAAAACAAGTTCTCCTGGGAAATAAACATAGCCTTCAGAGTTAATTCCTTTGTGGCAAGAGAGCATAATATTCCAAGAGATATTGTAATTTACTTTATTGAGGAAAAAAAGAGATATTATATCAAAGCTATAACAAAGAATGTATTATACATGGAAAAGTGATCAAGATATATAACTATTTCCCCAAAAGAATAGTTTTAAAAAGAGAATACTATAAATTCCTAACAATGCAACAATTATACCCAGAAGAAACATCTGGGGGTCTCACTTCAATTTAGTTTCTAAAATTCTACTCAAAGTATCTCTTATGGCTTCCCAGAATTTCCTTGCCTTCTTACAGTCCCACCATAAGTGATATAGGGATCCTACTTTTTTCTCACATTTCCAACAGACATGGGTTCTTTTCATTTTTGCTAGTTTGACTGGTGTTAAATACCAGCAGTATTGCATTTTATAGAAATTTTCCTTAATATCATAATTTAATGTAGATTTCAATCTTTTTCGCCAACATCTCTCCCACTAGCCTAATTCATTGTTGTGGCCAAAGTCCTGAGCCCATTTTAACATCTGAGGCTTAATTTGGTCTTTCTCCAATTCAATTTTTAATAGCATTTTATAAAGCTTTGAAAAATTATGTTTATCCTCAGATGCCACTATATCGTAAAATTCTTTATTTAGAACTACAATAGATTTAGTCTTTTTGTCCAATAAAAAACGTTCTCTTATCTGTCTATAGGAGAACCAATTGCAACAGTAGCCTTCTAAATTTAATTGTTCCCGTGATTTAATGCCCATATTTGATCCATCTTTTAAAATCACATCCTTATATGTTAACCACTTATCTTTGCCTAATTTGTTATCTTTTAGTACCACTTTGCCAATTACCGTCCAAACTGGTATAACATTATGCCAATTTTTTTTACTCTCTGCCCAATTCTAAGCAGGGCATGTCTTAAGTAGTGATCATTAAAGTTTGTATGGCATTTAACTTTATCATAGAGTAAATACCCATGCCACTCATAGACACTGTCGAATCCTTCCAATTTGAAATTCCTTTCTTTATCCAAATTTATCCATTCTAATAGCCAAAAGAGACTGCAGGCATAATAATAAATTTTCAAGTTGGGTAATCCTAATCCTCCTCTTTCGACTGCATCCTGTATATATTTCATCTTTACTCTGGGTTTCTTGCCACCCCAAATAAATTTCGACAAGTCTCTCTGCCACCTTTCGAATGGTGTGTCGTTTATCATAATAGGAATATTTTGAAATAAGAATAACATTTTAGGTAGGATATTCATTTTGATGGTGGCAATTCTACCCATCCAAGATAAGTTCAAATTTTTCCATCTATTCAGATCATTTTTAACTTCCAACCATTTTTTCTCATAATTATTTTTGAATAAATAGGAATTCTTCGTAGAGAAGTTTATGGCCAAATATTTTATAGTCTTGGCTTCATGAAAATTAGTTTTGTCTTTTAATATCTTTCTTTCCTCCTTTGTTAAGTTCATTAATAACATAGAAGTCTTTTCTTTATTAATTTTTAAGCCCTTTGCTTTACCAAACTTACCTATTATGTCTAGTAGAGAATCTATACCTTCACATGGGTCTTAGAGCGATACCAACAAGTCATCGGCAAATGCTTTTACTTTGAATACTTCTTTTATTTTGGTTCCTTGGATATTCTTTTCCACACAAATACTATTCATTAAGATTTCAAAATTCAGTATAAATAATAAAGAGGATAATAGGCACTCCTGCCTTACTCCTTTCTGTATGTTAAAAGTCTTTGTTGATTCCCCATTTACCAATAATTTTGCTTCCTGATTCTGATATATTGAGTCAATCCATTTTTGAAAATTTAATCCTAAATCTAATTTCTCTATAATATGTCGAATAAATGTCCAATTTAAATTGTCAAAAGTTTTTTCTATATCAAAAAACAATAAGGCCAATTTTTTGTCTATATTTTTATTATAGTATTAAATTTATTAAATGTCTGGTATTGTCTTTTATCATTCTACCAGGGAAAAAACCTGCTTGGTCTTCATGAATCCAAGAGGATAACCAATTCTTTAATCTGTTGGCAATTATCTTTGCAAATATTTTATAATCACTATTGAGCAATGAAATTTGCCTATAATTCTTTGGATCTGATTTATCTCGGTTTTCTTTTGGAATTAAAGTTATATTGGCCTGAAGCCAAGTTTTAGGAATGGAACCTACCAAGATTCCATTCATTGTTTTTTGTTTTTTTTTAAAAAAAAATTAATTAAAAAACAACATACAAACACATTTGTGTTTGTACATTCATTGTTTTTAATAATGGACCTACTAACTGATCTTTAAATTTTTTATAGTATTCAGAGATGAATTCATCAGGGCCTGGAGATTTACTTGATTTCAAGGTACTTATTGTGTCTAGAAGTTCTTGAAGTTCGATTTTTTTATTTAACTCCTCTTTATAATATTCTGTTATTTTGTTTACTTTTTGTTGATCTAAATATGCCTTTATCATATCTGATTTATCTTGGTTTTCTTTATACAAATTCGAAAAGAAATCTAATAAGATTCTCTTAATTTGATCCAAGTTTGAAAATGTATTATTTCCTTCTTTCAGTTCAGCAATAATCCTTTTCTCTTGCTCCTTTCTTAACTTAAAAGCCAACATTTTCCCTGGTTCATTTGAAAACTCAAAATTTTTCTGTCAAACATATTTGAATTTCTTTTGAATTTCTTCAATTGATTATATTTATATCTGTTTTCATAATTTTTGTAAGTCCTCCCTTAACTTCTTTTGTTTAGGGTTGAGTTTCAATTGGTCTTCTTTTAATTTTATTTCATATTCTAAATTTTTTATTTGATTCTCTCTTGTTCTTTTTACCTCAGCACCTTTCTTCAAAAAATATCCTCTCATAAATGCCTTAGAGGCATCCCACACCAAGTTTATTGGAATTTCCTTATTTAAATTTTGTTGAAAAAAGAATTGGAGTTGATCTGGAGCATCTTTCATTATTTTTTTCATTTTTCAATAGATTGACATTAAGTCTCCACCTGAATTCTTTTTGACCATTTCTCATGGTCATCACGATAGGGTTGTAATCTGACCAAATGAGTGGTGAAATATCAATTTTAAGTATTCTATTACAGAGCAGTATAGAAACTAAAAACAAATCAATCCTTGACCAGGAATTATGTGTGTGAGAGAAAAAAGTATAATCCTTTGCATTACTATATAACACCCTCCAAACATCTTTTAAAGCTAATCTATCTTGAAATTCAAAGAAACTTTTTGGGAGTTTACCTTGATCCTGTTTAATCTTTTTTGTCGAAGATCTATCAATCTGGGGGTCAATGACCCCGTTCCAGTCCCCCATAGTAAATATCAAGTCATTATTGTAATTCTCTAATTTATTCAACAATTGTTCATAGAAAATCCTTTTATTTGACAAGGGTGCATACAACCCAACAATTAACATTTTCTCCCCCTTCAAATTTATTTCCACCACCACAAAGTGTCCATTAGGATCAACAAATAATGCCTTTGAGTCAATTCTGTTAGTAATATATAGTACGACTCCTTTCTGTCTCAGTTATATGACTCAGCAGTCAATCACTCCTCAGTCATCCCTTTTCCACCATGTCAGATCTCTTTATATGTCTTTAATCGCCACCTGATCTCACCCCACACCTCAAGGTCATGCCACCTCCCTCCGCAACTCCCGGTTCTCCTCCTCCGCAGATCTCTTCTATGCCGGGTAAATTAACCCTTCAAAGACTAGTACCAGAGCTGGTGAGGGAGATTTGTAGCTTCCCGGTCCTTTTGTAGGGCGTTTACTCTCCAAATAATAATAATAATAATAATAATAATAATAATCAGTTTGTCTTTAGTTGGTGAGGTGATGTGACAATAAGTAGACTGATCTCCGTTTTCCAAGTCCGGTCTAAATTACAATTAGTAAATCAAATAATTGGTTATTGCTATGCGAGAGCCCTTAGCCAGGGTAAGGATAAACTGGGTCTTTGGTCTTTCAATCTTGCCTATTTTCAGCTTCTGAGAAGCTGCAGACTCCTTTATATTTAACAAATCTGCTTACTGTTAGAAATGGTCTCTGTATGGCAGTATTTGGAGAAGTTATTTGACCAAGATCATATCAAGCACCACAAGCTAAGTCCGATTTTCACTTACTCACAATCCTTAAGATGGAAAATAAATTGGTGGCGTCCTGGTCATCTTTAGGAAGATTTTTTGCAGCGTGGTCATGATCTCTCCAAATCTTTTTGTTCTTATCCTCCTAGACTCCCTGTGGATCTGTATCCATCAGGGTTTTAGAGGCATCCAAGCAAAAAACTGGGTCCTTAATGGAGTCGTCTGGATTCCCAATACCATGGGGATACCCTTGGATTGCTTTTTTATGATCTTCTTTGGCGATCTATCACCACGCTACCTGAGAAGTTGCTCAGAGGTATTGTGAGAGGTTTCTCAACGGGACACCATACCAACCTGGTTTTAAATCCCATGGAGAAAGGAAAAGTGGATTACATATAAAGACATACTAATTAGCAAAATAATTCATTCAAAATAAAATCATTAGTAGAACTAAAAAAGATGGGATAATTAACAATTGGTTTAAATATAGACAACTGAAAGAGAGATTTCAGATAGATAAGATAAAGGATGAAATAGGAAATGAAAACTCAGAATTAGCAAATATGATCTTGTCAGATAAAAAAGCCATATTGTTAAGATTATATAAATATCTGTTGAAATTATACACAGAGGATGAACAGGTGAAAGATAACATTACAAAGTGGGCCCAAAATATTGGTTATAACTTGGAGATGGACCAATGGGGAAATCTTGGGGGAAAAGCCTTAGCTGTACGAGATGCCAGGATGTGAAAGAAAATTTCTATAAAAATTTCTTTAGATGGTACCTGACACCAAATAAAATCATCAAAGTTTATAAGAACAGCAACAACAAATGTTGAAAGTGTGGAAAAGTAAAGGGAACTATTTTAAATATTTGGTGGACATGCCCAAAGTTTAAAAAATCTGGAAGCAAATTAGATTAACAATTAACAAGATGTTGAGGATGAATATAGAACCTAAAACAGAAACATATGTTTTCAGCTTTAGTTTGCACAGTAAAACTATACTGCTTAATACACATATTAAATTGTTCCTTAAAAGCACTGCTTTAGTGGATCAAATCAAAATCTATGTAGTTCACCATCAGTAACTATCTTAATACCTTTGGGAACTCAAAAGCAACACATCAAGTTACAGGTATTTTTCATGTTTGGCTATAACAAGACAGATACCGCTTCAAGTAAAGTTTTGGTGAGGTGATCAGTCTTCCACAATCCTCCTTCCCAAAACAGTAATCTAACCTGGTGGCAACCCCTCATTTTATGGCAGTGTGTTCTAAAAGTTAATTATACATTCTGTGAAGATTTGCTTCTTTTTGTCAGTCCTGGGTAACATCTGAACCAAGATTCAGATGCTTTAGGAATACAGGTGTACTCTACTTCATTAAGTAGAGTGCGTTCATTCTCTACAAGAAAAGTTGGTACCAGAGGCAGAAATAATATGAAAAAAACAGGGATGGGCTGCTGCACCATAAAAATGAGAAGAGTTCAACAAGTTTCAGCAAACTATTTATCCCAAATTAATAATATGCATATGTGAACATTACTTAAGACTTCCATGAGTAAACACAAAACTTTTTGAACTGTCTAGAGATTATTTGAAAGCTTCTTCCAAAATGCATCCATAAATGGTAGATTTCATCACCAGCCTCCACTTTTCTTATAATTTTCATTTTGATGGTCAAATGGGTTGAAATATGGTTTGTAGGGCGAGCAATAATTAGTGTCCCTTTTTGCATAGTTCAAATGCAAATTAGAGTAATGTGTACAGTCAGGATTTGAGGAAGTGGAATATGGCATCCCTATTGTAACATAGCCAGTGTGGTGTAGTGGTTTCAGCATTGGGATATGAGTCTGGAGACCAGGATTTGAATACTCAATTGGCCATGGAAACCCATTGGGTGACCTTGGGCAAGTCACACTCTCTCAGGTTGAGGGGAAGGCAAAGGCAAACCCACAGTGAACAAATCTTGCCAAGAAAACCCCATGACAGGGCTGTCTTATATCAGAAAGGACATGAAGGCACACTGCAGCAACAACATGTTGTTGTAACAATTGTAACATTACTAGGACCATCCCTTGGTCTCAGATCTGGCCTCAAAATCTCAAGACCTTGGAATTGTACTAACCTGCCAAGCCTTGTAATCCTCTAGTAACTAGATGCAGCAAGATGACAGATTCTCAAGCATGACAGGAATTTTATGGATTTCTGTGTCTGATGATTCACTGAACTGCAAGTGTTATTTCTTTCCTTTCTTCTTTCCAATCCACATTGATTCATGGATTCTTCTGGGCAGGAAGTGTATAAAGATCTTTCTATTTCAGCTGAAGCTTATTTGAACAACAAGGCCTACCTGAGTGCATCCTTCATTCTTGCAACCCAATCACACTGCAGATATATCTCAGTCATTACTTCTTTAACAGAGCTGTCTCGATTCCCTTTCTGGCAGAAATGAAATGAAATAATGAAGAAAGAAAGGAGTAATGACAGAAATAACATGGAAATCACAGAGAAAGTTTCCTCGATCACATACAAAAAGACCAGTACAACCTGTGTCAGAAAACTCTTTATTCAAAACTAACAACATGCACATGTCAAATGAAACAGGTCAGAAAAGCCTTGTTTTTGTTAAAAGTTGTTTAAAAAAACCTTCTAAAGAGCACTTGAAAGCTTCCTCCAAAAATGTGTCCAGAGATGTCTTTTTTCTTTCACCAGTCCTTACTTTTACAGTGGGCTCTTGGCGTTCACTGGGGTTTGGTTCCAGGAACCCCTATGGATACCAAAATCCATGGGTTTTCAAGTCCCGTTGTGTACAATGGCATAGTAAAATGCTATCCCTTATATAAAATGGCAAAATCAAGGTTTGCTTTTTGTGATTTATTTTTTTAAAATGTTTTCAAGCCATTTTCAAGAATCCATGAATATGGAGAGCCAACTGTATTATGATTTCCATTTTAGTGACCAAGTTAGAGACCTATGGGTTACTCAATTGGCCATGTTGTTTTTTGACATCTTATAGGTATCTGTTGAAGCAGGCTTATCTGTGTTAATCCTTTCTCTCTGTTTTGCTATTCACATGCTCTAGAGGCAACTGTTGTTTCTCTTGTGTGTTTTAAAGAGTCATACACAGCTAAGGTAGGATCGCTTACCTTACACTGACTGACTGACTGACTACATGGCGAGGGCATTACGGCTCCCCTTTAGCACAGCAGCCAACTGCCGAACAGCAAAAGGAGCGCCAAAAAGTGCTGACATGGCAGCAAGGGTGCCCTTTTTGCATTTTAAAAAGGAGCAGCATTTTGCCACTTCTTTTTAGAGCCAGCAAAGTGCTGGATTGGGGTGCGGCATGCAGCAACAAAGGGGCAGTGTGGAGCCACTCCTTTGGGGCAGTCTGTACAGTCCTTTGTTAACTAAGATGTGCCTGTATACACCAGCTATAGGTGTCATTAATTATGAACCCAGCCCTTGACCTAAATAATCTAGTTTTGATACTGAACTGCATATTACAGAGCTGATAATAAAATGTTAGCTGATTGAAATCTTCACATACTCCTTTGAACATCTAATGGAGATTTCTCAGTGACTACACAATTCAAAGACTGAAAAATCATCATTGCATATTAAAAAAATAATGCAATCTTGATGCAGATAATTTCTAGATTGCAAATTGTGGTGGTTAGGCTGGTGGCAATTTGGAGGCACAATTTAGCATTTTGTGTAACTCCTTCAAAGTTCAGACTAAGACCCAGAGCAGATAAACCATACCAATGACATGAAAACTGCAAACCACCACTGGTGATAGTATCTGGCTTCTGTAACACTGTTTCTTAATAATATCTTAGGATTCCAGATAAAAAAATTGTTCTGAGCCTCATCGTGTAGTTTAACCAGGGCAAGAGTGCCATATGGATTACACCGATACTTTTGGCTGGTCAGTAGAGGCCCAAATGTTGTAAGCTGCATTGCAGAGGGGTGGGATATAAATATATTATTATTATTATTTATTATAATGATATGACTCCTATTGAATCAATGGGATCTGCATAAGAGTTTGCTCTCTATTCAGTGGGTTTCGTCTTTTTGTCCAGTAACTGGTGAGTACAGGGAATAGGCAAGGTATGAATATAATTATAATTTCATATGTTGTAAAATTATGCATTGTTTTATTATGTATTTGTGTATTGTTTCTTTGTACGGTTTTATATAGACCTCTGAGAGCATACACAGGCCAAAACACAATGGGCTTTTTATCAATAAATGATTCATTTACTAAACACCTTGAGACATAGCTCCAGTTTCTTCTGTGGATTTTATTGGGGGCTCCCCAATTTTTGCTTCCCACTCTTGTTTGAGATTACCGTTGGGATTCAGGCTAGTGCCTTCTATTTGCAACTTGCCCATATTTTCCAACCATGCTTTCAGTCTTTTTCTTATCAAAGTAAATTCATTAGTGACAGAAAGCTGGAATAAGTGCATAGTGACTTATTAGCACTAGGAGCAGGCCACCACAAAGTGTTCTGGTTTTGTTTTTAAACATTTTATACCTTTCATATCGGAATTTGTTTCATTTCCAGTGGCACTTGAACTGTTGTGCAGGGAACAGTCTCCCTGTGTTTAATTTTGTTCCTTCTTAAAGATTGCAATTCCATAACAGCAAGATTGTGAGACATTCCAAGTGCAGAGTGAAAGGACATTCCCAAGAAACACATTCACTTGGGGGAGCTTGACACAATAGTTATACTCCTCTAACCAATCTGAACTGACAAGGTCACTGAACTTGAGACTCAAGCCTTAAGATCCATACTACTAAAAATGTGTGGTTCCCCTAAGAGTTCTGAGTGGTTAAAAAAAAACCTGTCCCACACTCCCTTATAACCTCACAGCAGCGTCATGAAAGAGTTAGCCCGGAAAAGAGAAATTTATCTAAGATCAGTGAGTTTATCACCAGAGATTTGAACACTGGTCTTCCCAGTCAAGGTGCATCACTCTGGTTCTCAAACAAGAAGGGAAGCATCTTTTTTTCCTTATATAATTGATCCAGCCTCAACTCAGCCTCATTGTCAACTGACAAGATAAACCTGTAGGCATAGGATATTATTTTTAAAAATAAAATAGTTCATTGCTCATTTGCAAGGCCGGAGAGACAACTGTTGTATGTCAATTCCTAGCCAATCCTGGAGAGAGTGAGGATAGCTGGGAACTTGCCCATTCATAGCACATTCAAGATAATCTTTGTGGAAATGAGAAGATGGGTAAGCCAGGGATTTTCAGCTGTCCTCCTGTAGATGAGCTGGAATCTTTCTATAGCAGACATTAATAACTACTACCAGCTAATGTTCTGGCACGTGCACCAGCTTGAGGAAATATTTTACATAAATGACAGCTTCAAAAGATTGTTGGCTGGAATCCTGTTGGTGTCATATACACATGTAAATTCCCTTGTAGTTGTCCTTTTCTGACCACTGTGCAATAGACACATTCAGTTCAGGTTTGCATAAACAGAGTAGAGATGGGAAGAATATGTTTTTTAAAAAAAATGTTTTGTTTTTAGCGTTGACAAGCTTTATTAGAAGAATCCTGGACTGATGAGAATCTTCACAATTCAGGACTTATTTTTCTCAAAAGTCATACTTGGTTGTTTTGAAGAGGAAACAGAAATTTTTGCACAGAAAACAACATTTCTAAATAGAACTATTTTCTGTACAGAAAATGTTGTTTCTTGTGCAGAAAATGACACTTTTAATGCAAAAAAAAAAAAAACCAACCCCATATGTTAATTTTGCTCAGAATAAGTCCTGAATTTCAAATAAACTTTGAAAAACTCCATGGTTTTTGAAGATTCTCTTGCAGCAGGAAGGAAAGTGCTAAAATTACTTGTTGCTTCCTTCAAGAAGAAACACAGTCAAGAATTACATCCCTAAAGAAGAATTCCACAGGTTTAACTATTTCCATCCATTACTTTATTTATACCCTGCTGTTCCCCCAGGCTAGGACACAAAACAGCTTACAAAAAGGCAGAATACAATAAAATACATACTGTTAAAACATGAAATTAGGATTAAAACAATATTGAATAACAGCAAAATTAAAGCCAAGTAAAACCTTACTCTAAAAAGGATTTAAAACAATGTTACACTATAAAAGCTCCTTCTTTGTTTGTTTGTTTATTTCATTATAAATCAGCTTTCAAAGGCTTACTGGAAAGGAAGGGTCAACCTGCTGCCAAAAAAAAAAAAAAAAAAAGCCATCCTAACTTCCCTAGGGACAGAGTTCCAAAATGTGGGAGCAGCCACAGAGAAGGTCTTCTCCCACATTCCCACCAATTGTCTGTGACAGTGGTGGATTAGAGAGAAATACCTCCCCTGCAGATCTTAAAGCTTGAGCATGCTCATATGGAAAGATAACAGTCCTTCAAATTACCTGAGCTGTATAGGCCTTTATAGCTGTATAGGCTTTTATAGGTCAAAACCAGCACTTTGAATTCTTCTGGAAACAAACCAGCAGACAACAGAGCTGTTGCAACAAAAGAGTTGTGTGTTTCCTATAGCCAACCTCAGTAAGCAACCTGACTGCAGCTCTTTAGACCAGTTGAAGTTTCAGAAAACTCTTCAAAGGCAGCTCCATGTACAGGGCGTTAGAGTAATCCTATCCAGATGTAACTAAGGAATGTGTCACTGTGGCTAAGACTGCATCCACACTGCAGAAATAATCTGGTTTGACACCACTTTAACTGCCCCATGGATCAATGCTGTGGAATTCTGGGAATGGTAGTTTGTTGTGGCACTAGAAATCTGCTCTGATGTAACTAAGATGGAACTAAGGAATGAGCAATTAAAATGTAACTAAGAAACTAAAATGCAACTAAATTCTGCTCTGGTGCCACAACAAACTACCATTCCCAGAATTCCACAGCATTGAGCCATGGCAATTAAAGTAGTGTCAAACTGAATTATTTCCTCAATGTGGATGCAGCCCTAGTCAGGCATCCCAAAGACCAAATGCAGATGCATACATGTTTTAATTGTGCAAATGTACTCCTGGCCACTACAGAAACCTCCATAGGGTCAGGTCTCAATCCAGTACACCCAAGCTGTCATTTCGACTTGGTATCCTTTTGACTTACCATTCAAAAATTGACAGAATTGGTGTGCTTTAGTTGGGACTAACCAACAGGATTCCAGCCATGCAGTTGTGTATCCTTGGATTGTATGTAAGTATTTGTCAAGGCCTACTGTGCACCATTTTAGTCAGTATTGCAGAAACAGCCACTGTGCATTCCCTATGGGATAATAATAGGATAATAAACAGACACGTGTAGATATAAATGTCACAGCCTTGCTTACTGGCTGAAGAGTTTTGGAAATGTTATCCTACCATGCCCAGATTGTCAGCAGAACAGGCCTCCATTACTTATCTGGTCTCGTTCACACAATGATTTAAGGTGAATTGCTGATTGGGTTATATGACTGTCGTTTCCACTTGAAATTGGTTCCAATCCTACTGTGCTTGGTTTCAAACATGATGAAGTAAGGCAAATGCAAAAACCCCACTGTTTCCTGACACTAGTTTTGTGGTGGTTCTTTTGAAAAGAATCGATTGTGATGTGTGTTCAATAAGTGGGAACGACGGATCTGAATCACATCATTCTGGAGGGGAGGGACTAAAGGCAGAGAGATGTTTATGATCCATCCTCAGTATTTGGGAAATCAGCAATTGTTTTTGTCCCCTCTCAGCGCTGCTTGTGGTGTGACCTATGGGTGCATTATATATATATATATATATACACATATATATATAAAATATGCAACAGAATATGTGATCCATTGTATTTGCAACTACTTGCAATTATGAGTGGCCTGCAGCTCAGCGAGGCAAGTAGTTGCAAAACCAATGGATCACATATTATCTCAATTTTTAAATATATATATATTTAGTTCCCAAGCCGGACTGCTCAAAGGGGAAATGGTGTGTTTGAGCAGCCTAGGGTGCTGAGGGGCAGAGGAAGGCTCAGTTGCCCCACTCAGCACCTAGAATGGCCCCATCCTCACCATGTTGCTGTTTGCATCATCGATGTCACACAGATGATTGACATGCATTTTGAAGTGGTGCAAACCAGTGGGAATGACACTCATGCCAAAAAAGAAGCAATTACAAGGGAATAATCAAAAGATCCACTTTCATAGGGGGAACAATGGACCTTTTGGAACTGTTTCACCGACACAGAGTGAAGACAAATTGCAAATGTAAGTGGGAACTTCAATTGGAAAATTACAAACAACTTTACTTGACTTTGAAAAAGCTTCAGGGTTTAAAGTAAATAAAGAAAAGACTGTGATACTTGTCAAAAACATGATGAAGTCAGAAGAAGAAAAATTATAAATAGCATCAGGTTATAAAACAGAGAAGAAAACCAGATACTTAGGTATTTGGATAATGAAAAGGAATGCAAATTTATTTGAAAATAATTATGAGAAGACATGGAAAGGAATAAAAGAGGAATTAAACAAATGGATGAAAATAAATCTATCATTATTTGGAAAAATAGAGGCATATACACATATATAGCACCCTCTAAAGCAAATACAATGTCTGCTAAATCCTCAGAGAAGAGCTCCCATCACCTTCACAGGGATATTTCACAGGTGAGGACATAAAGGGAGCCTTTTTGGTGGCTGCTCCCAGGCTGTCACTCTTTCTATCAGATTAAGTGGCTTTATAAAAATGTTTGTAATGGTGTGTGTGCATTTTTTAAAAATGAATGTATATTGTTTTAAACTACATCCAGTTAGTCTGACATCAATACCAGGAAAGATTCTGGAACAGATAATTAAACAGAGTCTGTGAACATCTGGAAGGTAATTTCATAATCACAAAAAGTCAACATGGGTTTCAGAGAAACAGGTCATGCCAGACAAATCTGATCTCTTTTTTTGATAAAATTACCAGCTTGGTAGATGAAGGGAATGCTGTGGATATAGTATATCTTGATTTCAGTAAGGCCTTTGACAAGGTTCCCCATGACATTCTTCAAACAAGCTGGTAAAATGTGGGCTAGACAAAGTAACTGTTACATGGATTTGTAATTGGTTAACTGGTCGAACGCAAAGGGTGCTCAACAATGGCTCCTTTTCAGCCTGGAAAGAAGTGACCAGTGGGGTGCTACAGGGCCCTGTCCTGGGCCCAGTGCTATTTAATATCTTTATTAATGACTTGGATGATGGTATTGGGGGCATAGTTATCAAATTTTCAGATGACACCAAATTAGGAGGAGTAGCTAATACCCCAGAGGACAGGATCAAAATTCAAAATGACTTGAACCGACTAGAAAGCTGGGCCAAAGCTAACAAAATGAAATTCAACACGGAGAAATGTAAGGTACTGCACTTAGGGCAGAAAAATGAAAAGCACAGCTATATGATGGGGGACACCTGGCTGAATGAGACTACGTGTGAAAGGGATCTAGGAATCCAGGTGGATCACAAGTTGAACATGAGTCAACAGTGCGATGCAGCAGTTAAAAAGGCCAATGCAATTTTAGGCTGCATCAGTAGAAGTATAGTGTCTAGATCAAGAGAAGTAATAGTGCCACTCTATTCTGCTTTGGTCAGGCATCACCTGGAATAGTGTGTCCAGTTCTGAGCACCACAATTCAAAAAGGATGTGGAGAAACTGGAGCATGTCCAAAGGAGGGCAACTAAAATGGTGAAGGGTCTGGAAACCAAGCCCTATGAGGAACGACTTAGGGAGCTGGGGATGTTTATCCTGGAGAAGAGAAGGTTGAGAGGCGATATGATAACTGTGTTTAAGTATTTGAAGGGATGTCATATTGAGGAGGGAACAAGTTTGTTTTCTGCTGCTCCAGAGACTAGGACACGAAACAATGGATGTAAGCTCCAGGAAAAGAGATTCACCTCAACATTAGGAGGCACTTCCTGACAGTAAGGGCTGTTCGACAGTGGAACACACTCCCTTGGAGAGTAGTGGAGTCTCCTTCCTTGGAGGTCTTTAAGCAGAGGCTGAATGGCCATCTGTCGGGGTTGCTTTGATTGGGAGTTCCTGCATGGCAGGGGGTTGGACTGGATGGCCCTTGTGGTCTCTTCCAACTCTATGATTCTATGATTCTTTGATTCTATGATTCTACTCATGTTTTAATACAGTAGTTCATTTAATTCTTTCAAAAACTTTTTTATATTAGAGCTTAATTCATGTACATGGTTTTAATTCATATTGTGAGCCATGTTGGGTCCCATTCAGGAGGAAGGAGGGTTATAAATTTAAAAATAGCTAAAAATAAAAATTAGTGGTTGGCTTTCTGATTGAATTGCTTATGTTCTTATAATGAATTTTGTATTTTATTCTCAGATTCTTGTATTTCTTGTTGTTTTCTTATTTTCTTGTATTGTATTCTTTCAATTTGCTCTGTGTTTTGTCTTGTTTTTAATTTGTTTTTAATGTTATGGACCATCCTGAGATGACTGTATAGGCCTGAAAATTATTGCTATCATTATCATCATCATCATCATCATCATCCCCACCAGGACCATCACCACCACCATCATCTGTGTTTCTCACATATGCCTTGGGGCTAGGTGGAACCAATCCTTGGTTATTCCACTTCAGATCTGCTTTTTATTTTTATTTTTATTTTTTTGCTAAATAATGATAATAATAATAATAAAATTTTATTTCTACCCTGCCCAATGGGTACCCAATCAGGGCGGCTTACAAATTTAAAATCATAATCCACATAAAACATATTATACACAAAACCATACCCACCCCCTCTTAAAACAGTATTAAATCAACAGTTTTAAACATAATTTAAAATTAAGGTCCATACAGAATAAGTGAGCCAGGCTCAATGATCCCTTCCATCTAACGATGGGGCCACGTAGGGACATCCAAAGCGCAAGTCCTTATGTCCGGGGTGGGTTAACTAGTCTGGGAAGGCCTGCTGGAAGAGATCCGTCTTAATGGCCTTTTTGAAGCTCTCCAAAGATGTTAATAGACGGATCTCGTCCGGCAGGTCGTTCCAGAGCCTGGGGGCGACAGCTGAAAAGGCTCTCTGGGCGGTAGCCGCCAGCCTCGATTTCTGAGGCTGCAGCAAATTCCTCCCGGAGGATCGGAGAGCACGGGGAGGATTGTATGGGAGTAGGCGTCCCTGAGATAGCTTGGGCCCAAGCCATTTAGGGCTTTAAAGGTGATAACCAGCACCTTGTACCTGGCCCAGAAGCTGATGGGCAGCCAGTGGAGGGACCTCAAGACTGGAGTAATGTGATCCCTCTGAGATGTTCCAGAAACAAGTCTGGCTGCCATGTTCTGAACCAGCTGTAATTTCCGAACCAGGCACAAGGGTAGCCCCATGTAGAGTGCATTACAGAAGTCGAGGCGTGAGGTTACCAACGCGTGCACCACAGTCTCAAGGTCCTTTACTTCCAGAAACGGGCGCAGCTGGCGTATCAGCCGAAGCTGATAACAGGTGCTCCTGACCATCGCGTTAACCTGATTCGTCATCAGAAGCGACGAGTCAAGGAGCACCCCCAAGCTGTGAACACAGTCACTGGAGGAGAGCGTGACCCCATCCAGGACTGGAGGTTGCAACCCAATTCCTGGTTTCGGGACCAATACCGTAAGCACCTCCGTCTTGTCTGGATTCAGCTTCAATCTGTTTTTCCTCATCCAGCCCATTACCGCCCCAAGACATTCATTGAGAGAAGAGGTGCCACTGGAATTCAGGGCCGACGAACGAGATATGGAGAAATAGATTTGGGTGTCATCAGCGTACTGATAACACCCAGCACCATAACTCCATATTATCTCACCCAGCGGCTTCATATAGATGTTAAATAACATTGGGGATGAGCTGTCCATGATACTGAATTTTGTGCCCGTCTCTGCTAATTTATTTGACAAGGAAAACGGATCCAAGAAGAATTATGTTGAGTCCATGGAAATCAATACTCTGCTCATTGCTGAATTAGAACACCTTGCTGATAATAGAGGTAATTAGAAGCACATTGCTCTCCCTTGTTCGCAAAAACACTTTGTTTTCTTGTCCTTGTTAGCAGCACATGGAATGGGGGAAGAAAATCACATCTCATTTGCTACCAGCATAAGAATAACACAATCCATAGTTTGGTTATATTTAGACTTAATTAGGAATTGCTGAAGATGAAAAGTCTCAACATATGGCACATATTAACTGTTTTGTATGGCCAAATCATTATGTTCACACACAGCTTCCTGGCACAGTAATTTCCCAATCATAGAGAATCAATTATTTGCACAAAATCTCTCTTTGTCTCTCTCTCTCTCTCTCTCTCTCTAGGGTTGTACAGATGGGCAAAACTTTCAGGCTGACTTGGAGGCGTGGCGTTTAGGTGACGTACACCTAAAAGCTGGCAGGAAAGCACTCTCTAGGCACCAGATACTGGTAAAAGCCGCTCCAAAAAGGAGCAGCTTTTTTCTGCTTCTTCGAGAAAGATGCGCACCTTCGCAGGTGTATCTGTATGCAGCAACACAGGGGCGACAGAAAAGGGGCGCCTGAGATTTAAAATGCCCATGTAAATGCACCAGCACACATGTGGCAGACTTCAAGTCACCAATTTAAACCATGTGCCATATGAAAAAAGTTTCAATTTAGTTTTTTAGGTTAATTTTTTTTTATTTCAAAAGATACTTGCTACATTAAAATATCCTAAACAACATTTCATCAATTTCAAATATTTATACATATTTACAGTTGACTTCCCGTATACATCCAGTTTGTATTCAACTATTCTCATTTAAATCTAATTGTCTTCACTTCAAATGTAATATTTAATTTCAGATTCTCTGTGTATTAAACCAACAGTTAATTATGTTTTGATCATTTCTATTAAATTCTTAAATAACTCATTACAAATTTGAATTTTTCTTTTTACAGTATTGCAATATTGGGGTCCATTCCTGCTCAACTTTTTCTATATTTTGTTTATTTAATCTAACTGTAAGTACATCTATACTCATCATTTCTGTAACTTTCTAAAACCATTCATTGATTGAAGGAACTTCTACCGATTTCCATTTCTGGGTAATACTAATCTCGCCGCTGTTATCACATATAATAACACCCTTCCAAAAATATATTTCTGGAAGTAAATCGTACTTTATCTTAAGGATTTTACATATTACTGTGTAGATGTTTCTCCAGTAAGCTCTAATTTCAGTACAGTCCCACCACATATGAAGCCACCCTCCAATAGCTTGATTACATTTCTAACACTTGTTGGTGTTTGTTTTGTAAATTTTGGCCAATTTTAATGATATTAAATGCCATCGATGCTCCATCTTAAAATAGTTTTCTTTTAGGTCTTGTCATCAAGTAAACTTTTGCATTCTTTTTCTCATATATTCCCAGCTTTCTAAGTCAATCTCTCTTCCAATATATTTTGCCCACTTGATCATTGTCTCTTTTATAACATCTTATTCTAATTCTCTTTTCAACAAAACTTCATAAAATTTAGAAATCCATTTGGGGCCATTTTGTTTTATCACTATATCCACTTCATTTTCGGTTTCTTTGAATCCTTCTTTTCTGTAATCTGTTTTAAATCTATCTACCAACTGCTTGTATGGAAACCAATGAATATGTGAATCCAATTCTTTAAGATCTTCTATAGGTTTCATTTCGTATTGTCCTCCCATCTGCTTTTTTAGAATATCTTGATATCTTAACCAATCTGATACTTCTCACCATCTCCCAAAGAACTTCTTGAGTTGATACCCATAGTGGTATTTTTCTATAAATTTTTTCCTTTTGTTGTGTCCAAATTCTAAGTAGTGATCTTCTAATATAGTGATGCTCAAATTCTTTATGTATATTAGCTTTATTATACCACATATAAGCATGCCACCTGTATCTTAAATTGAAACCTTCTAATGCCAAGATTCTTTCTTTATCTAATTTTATCCAGTCCATATGTTTTTAAATTGTTGTGAGCCACCTTGATTGCATGACAGAGGGGTGGAATATAAATAAAAATTATTATTATTATTATTATTATTATTATTATTATCATCATTATTATTATTATCCAAGTTAGTGCATTTGCCTGATAGTAAGTCTTTAGATCCAGTAAGTTACAGCCGCCATTACTTTTCTTGTCAATGAGGGTCTTCCATTTTAACCTTGGTTTCCTTCCGGACCAGATAAATTTCACCAAATCTTTCTTCCATTGCATAAAGGGTTTCTCGCTCATTATTGTTACATTCTGAAACAGAAAATTAATCTTAGGCAACACAATTGTTTTAATTGCCTCTATTTTTTCCAAATAATGATAGATTTATCTTCATCCATTTGTTTAATTCCTCTTTTATTCCTTTCTATGTCTTCTCATAATTATTTTCAAATAAATCTGCATTTCTTAGTATCTGGTTTTCTTCTCTGTTTTATAATCCAATGCTATTTGTAATTTTTCTTCTTCTGACTTCATCATGTTTTTGATAAGTATCACAGTCTTTTCTTTATTTACTTTAATTCCTAAAGTTTTTCAAAGTCAAGTAAAGTTGTTTGTAATTTTCCAATTGAAGTTAATGGTTATTCTGAAAAGAGAACCATGTCATCTGTGAAAGCCTTCAATTTATAATGTTGTCCCTTAACTCGTACTCCTTTGATGTCCATATCATCCCTAATCTTATTATTTAAGATTTCCTGAACGGTAATAAACAATAATGGGATAGTAGACATCCTTGTCTTATTCCTTTTTGTATGTCAAATTCAAACTTCTTTCTCCATTGATGATTAGCTTCGCATTCTGATTATTGTATATATTCCTGATCCATTCATAAAAGTTTTCTCCAAGATTCATTTTTTTAATGACATCAAACATGAAGCTCCATTACACCTTATCAAAGGCTTTCTCAGCATCTAGTAAGATCAAAGCAGCTTTTTTTCATTATGTTTTTCATAGTATTCAATGGCATTTAAAACTGTTCTTTTGTTTTCTTTCATAAATCTTGATGGAAGAAAACCTGTCTGGTCATCATGTATCACTTTATTTAAGATATTTTTAAGTTTCGTAGCTAGTATTGTCATAAAAATCTTGTAATCGACATTTAATAGTGAGATAGATCAATAGTTTTCAACTTTTGTTTTATCTTTACCTTCCTTTGAAATAAGTGTTATGTTTGGCTCCTCCCAAAATTTGCGAGTTCCTTCCTCTATTATTCTATTAAACATATTCCAAAGAGGCATAATTAATTATTTTTCAAACTTTTGTAATATTCTGCTATGAAACCATCTGGTTTTGGGGCCTTGTTTGTTTTTAGGCTTTTTATTGCCTCTTCAATTTCTGCTATAATGAATGGTGCATTTAAGAACTCTTTATCAACTTCGGAAATTGTTTTGATAGAAGTTCTTCCCATCCATTTTTTTGGGGGGGTTCTTTCAACATCTAATTCTTTGTAAAGATTACTGTAATATTTCATAAATGCTTTTTTAATTCCTTCCTGATTTGTTATAGTTACCTCATTTTCAACTATTTCTTGAATCAATTTCTTTTCTTTTTCCTTCTTCAACCTATTCACAAGCCACCTTCCAATTTTGTTACCAAAATTGAAATGTTTTTGCTTAATGTAATTTAGTTTTCTTTCCACTTTTTTTGTAAGTTTTACATCCATCTTTTTCTAAAGTATTTTTAATTGATTTTTCAAATCTTTTCTTGTTGGTTGTTCTTGAATCTCCTTTTCCTTTTCTCTTATCTCTTCCTTCAGTTTTTTTTTTATTTCATCTTGTGAATTTCTTTTAATTTCAGCACCTCTCTGAATGAAGATTCCCTTCATTACTGCTTTACTTGCATCCCACACCATTTTTAGTTTAACATCATCTGTTATGTTCTTGTGAAAATATTGTTTCAAATTATCCTTTGCTTTTCCTAAAAATTCTTCATTTTTCAGTAATTGTTCATTTAGACACCAATTATACTGGAGTTTTTGTACTAACAAAATAAGTTGGATTGGGTTGTGGTCTGAGCTGATCTTTGGTCAAATATCCATCTTTTTTATTCTATGTAACAGATGTTTAGAAATCAGGAACATGCTGATATGAGATTCTGTTTTATGACTGTCTGAGAAAAAGGTGAAACCTTTAGCCTTACCATACAGTCCAGTCCATACATCAGTTTAAAGAAAATTGTCCTCTAATTCAAAAAAGAACTTTGGTAATCTACCTTGTGTTGTTTTTTTTAGCTTGCGTTTGTGTAGTTCTGTTTCTTTTTGGATCTATCACTCCATTCCAGTCTCCCATCATCAAGTAATGTACATATTCAAATTTCTCTATTTGCTTACTCAATTTCTTTTAAAAAATTGTCTTTATTTTCCTGTGGAGCATATATACCAATTAATAGAATTTTTATCTGTTGCCATATTACTTCTATCGCCATGAAATGTCCCTCTTGATCAGCTAATACTTCTTTTGCACTATATTTATTTTTAATGTAGATCACTACTCCTTTTTTTCCCTTCTCATTTGCTGATACAAATATTTGACCTAATTTAAGATTCCTCAAAAACCTGGTGTCCGACTGTTTAATCTTAGTTTCTGGAAGGCAAATGAAGTCCTGGTTTCTGTAATTAATTTCAAAATCAGGTTCACTTCCTCCAATTGAATTGGGTATAATTCTGAATTTTCCATTCATCAAATCATAAAATTATTAGTTAAATTAATACTTCAATTTATTTCAATCTGTTTAAAGTAGTTTACCTGCAATTCATCAATAATTAATTTGCCCCTTAATTTAAAACTACATTAATATTCAAATTTCAAAATTTCAAAATTTCAAATTTTGTTGTTTTCTCCTTCTTTGTTTTCAGTCTTCTTTATTCCCAGTCAATGTAAGGTTTTAATGTTTTGCAATATTCACTGCTCCAAGTAAACCAAATGTAATCAAACATTGATGTAACCAATAGACCAAATAGTTTAAACTAATAATCCCAATAATTCCATCACACCCACCTACATCTGTCTAAGGGGATCAATTAGACCAAGTGAAAGATTCCAGGTAAAAGTATTCTAATGAGTTTATCATACCCACCAATAAAAGTCAAAGAGCCAATTTTAGGCTCCACTCCTTCCCTGGCTGTCCTGGGCTCTACTCTCCTCCGATCGCCTCCACACTCCTTCCCTGGCTGTTTTGGGCTCTGCTCTCCTCTGATCGCCTCCGATCACCTCTGATCGCCTCTGCACTCCTTCCCTGGCTGTCTTGGGCTCCTCTCTCCTCCAATCAGCTCCACAATTCTTCCCTGGCTGACCTGGGCTCCGATCTCCTCCGACTGCCTCCTCTCACCTCCGCACTCCTTCCCTGGCTGTCCTGGGCTCTGCTCTCCTTCAATCGCCTCCAATCACCTCTGCACTCTTTCTCTGGTTGTCCTGGGCTTCGCTCTCCTCTGATCGCCTCTGCACTCCTTCCCTGGCTGTCCTAGGCTTTGCTCTCCTCCTCTCACCTCCTCTCACCTCTGCACTCCTTCTCTGGCTGTCCTGGGCTTTGCTCTCCTCCTCTCTCTATAAATCCGCTCAGTCTTGCTCACCTCTGTTCACCTCCAAATTCACTTGATCTCTTCTGGCCTCTTCGCCTTTTCTTTCCAAACCTATTTATTTCTCTAAACCTCCAGTTCTGGTCACAGTTTTGCTTAACTCTCCCGTCACTTTCTCTTAAAAAGTAAAAGTTCCGCCACCATTAATCTTCTCCTTCCCCCCCGCCTCTTCTTCCCCTTGCCAACTTTGCTGCATCAGCATCTCTATCTACTTTTCTCTCTCTCAGGGAGGAATTTGTCAATTACTCAAATTGATATTTTGTAATGTAGTAAAAGTTGCAAAGTAGTCTCTTTAACTTACATTTACCAATCAGGGAGAGCAAAAAAGAGCAAAAAGTTCTTTCTCGTATAGTAGACAGTTTTGCCCCCACATGCATTTTAAACTAACTGCTTCCTCGGTCTTGATCCATTCATTAAAATTTCTTAAATTTACTGTTCAATTAGTTATCATCCCACATCTATACAACTGCTGCCAGAGGCCAGTTTCTGGTCAGTTTTGGCCAGGACAGGGGAAGGAGGAGGAGGAGGCTCTCCAGGCCAGTTCCTAACAGAAAGGAGAAAGAGAAAGAAGCTTTCTAGGCAGTTCTGCCAGGAAAGGAGACAGAGAAGAAGGCCAGTTCCTGCTAGGAAAGAGGAGAAAGCAGTTTCCAGACAGCCATCTTGAGTGGGTAAGTTTTTAAATTCTTTTTAAAAACACTTGGGGGAGTGTGACTGTGACTCAGCAGGTGGGGCTTTGTTGAGTGGCATTTGCAAGTCAATAGGGGGTGGGCTAGGCAGTTAGCTCTATACAACTGCTGCCAGAGGCCAGTTGCCTAGCGGCGCGCGAATTTTATAACCAGCAGACTTAAATACTGTTAGCAAGTGATTTTCTTTGAGGAAGAAAGTCATAGTCCACTTTCAGGTACTAATTAAGACTTAGTATGGACACTGAAGGAACTGCTGCTGTCACCTGCAATACCTGTGGGATGTTTGTATTCTTACCTACAGATGTGGGGAACTACACATGCTCAAAGTGCAAGTTGGTAGCCCTCTTGGAGGACAAAGTACAGCAGCTGGAGGCGCGGGTAGCTACACTTCAACATATTAGAGAGCAAGAGGCTTTCCTTGACAGAACAGAACAAATGGTCTTGGACGGGGAACACACAGAGGAAGTCGCTGGAGAAGAGAAGGTCACATCACACACACAGGAGGTAGAAAGCTGGAGGAAGGTCACACACAGAAGTAAGGAGACCAGGCATCGTACTGGGAGCTTGCGGCTACAGAATCGATTTCAAGCTCTTACTCTTAGCAAGGAGGACGCAGAAGAGCAGCATGGACAGATTTCAGAGACAGAGCAGGGGACCCTGGCAGTTCCACCACAGGGAACAGTCGCTGCTAAGCCTCGGAGGAGGCGTGTGGTTGTGGTGGGGGACTCCTTGCTGAGGGGGACAGAAGCAGTGATTTGTGGGCCTGACAAAATGTCTCGAGAGGTGTGCTGTCTTCCTGGAGCAAAGATCGGAGATGTGACAGAAAGGCTGACAAGACTGGTCAGGCCTACCGACCAATACCCCTTCCTTTTGGTCCACGTGGGAACGAACGACACAGCAAGACACAGCCTTCAGAACATCAAAAGGGATTACGAGGCTCTAGGAAAGAAGCTGAAAGAAATGGAGGGACAGATTGTCATCTCGTCTCTTCTGCCAGTTGAAGGGCATGGTCCAGGAAGAGAGAGGAAGATAGTAGATGTCAACAATTGGCTCCGCAGATGGTGTCGTCGAGAACGATTTGGATTCTTGGATCATGGGCTGCGGTTCCATGAGGGCGGACTCCTGGCAAGGGATGGGCTGCATCTCACACCAGTTGGAAGAAATGTTTTTGCCAACGGTCTGAAGAATTTGATCAGGAGGGCTTTAAACTGAACTGTGTGGGGAAGGGAGACAACGTCCTGGAAGACAAAAGGACTGGAGAAAATAGTCAAACTGTCATAGAGGAAACAAGGCAAACAGTACAGGGACCCAACAGTGGGAGGCAAAAAAATGTGCACAGGCAGCAAGTAAAGGGGCCACATGGTCTTAGATGTCTCTACACTAATGCACAGAGCATGGGAAATAAGCAAGATGAACTTGAACTCCTAGCACAACAAAGCAAATATGATATAATAGGCATCACTGAAACCTGGTGGGATGAGTCTCATGACTGGAATGTAGAAATAAAGGGGTATAACCTTTTCAAGAGAAACAGGACAAACAGGAAAGGAGGAGGAATAGCATTATATGTCAGGGATATTTACACCAGTGAAGAAATCCAGGACATCAATCCTGGAAGCCAAGTGGAGAGCATCTGGATAAAAATTAAAGGGGAAGGAAACAACAGGGATGTTAATGTGGGAGTCTACTACAGACCCCCAACTCAAGCAGAAGAATTGGATGAAGCCTTTCTAGAACAGATGACCACACACTCAGAAAGGAGAAATATAGTAGTGATGGGTGACTTCAACTATCCGAATATTTGCTGGAAGTCAAACTCAGCAAAATCCTCAAGGTCTAGCAAATTCCTCACTTGCCTCGAAGACAATTTCATTGTTCAAAAGGTGGAAGAGGCAACGAGGGAGTCAGCTATTTTGGATCTGATCCTAACTAACAGGGAAGACCTAGTTAATGGGGTGCAAGTGGTTGGATCCTTAGGCGGGAGTGATCATGTCCTCCTGGAGTTTATTATACAGTGGAAAGGAGAAGCCAGGCATAGTCAGACACGCATTCTAGACTTTAGGAAAGCTGATTTTACTAAACTTAGAGAAATACTGAGGGTGATCCCATGGACAGGAATACTAAAAGAGAAGGGAGTTCAAGACGGATGGGAGTTTCTCAAAAGGGAGATACTGAAGGCACAATTTCAAACCGTGCCAACAAGGAGGAAAAATGGGAGGTGTCTCAAGAAACCAGGATGGATGACTAAGGAACTTACAACTGAACTATGTTTTAAACGGAACATGTATAAGAAATGGAAAAATGGGGAAATCACCAAAGAGGAATTCAAACAAATAGCTAGCACGTGTAGGGGTAAAGTCAAAAAAGCTAAAGCGCAGAATGAATTCAGGCTTGCTAGAGAGGTTAAGAACAATAAAAAGGGCTTTTGGGGGTATGTCAGTAGCAAAAGGAAAAAGAAGGAAATGGTAGGGCCACTGTGTGGAGAAGATGGCAAAAAGTTAACAGGGGACAGAGAAAAGGCAGAATTACTCAACACCTTCTTTGCTTCAGTCTTCTCAGAAAAGGCAAAGGGTGCTCAACTTGAGGATAATGGAGCAGAGGACAGAATAGGAGAATTTCAGCACAGAATAAGTAAAGAGATAGTACAGAAACATCTGGTTAATCTAAATGAATATAAGTCTCCAGGACCAGATGAATTACATCCAAGGGTATTAAAAGAACTGGCAAATGTAATATCGGAACCATTGGCAATGATCTTTGAGAATTAATGGAAAACAGGAGAGGTCCCAGCAGACTGGAGGAGGGCAAATGTTGTCCCCATCTTCAAAAAGGGGAAAAAAGAGGATCCCAACAACTATCGCCCAATTAGTCTGACATCAATACCAGGAAAGATTCTGGAGCAGATCATTAAACAGAGAGTCTGTGAACATCTGGAAGATAATTTCATAATCACAAAAAGTCAACATGGGTTTCAGAGAAACAGGTCATGCCAGACAAATCTGATCTCTTTTTTTGATAAAATTACCAGCTTGGTAGATGAAGGGAATGCTGTGGATATAGTATATCTTGATTTCAGTAAGGCCTTTGACAAGGTTCCCCATGACATTCTTGCAAGCAAGTTGGTAAAATGTGGGCTAGACAAAGTAACTGTTACATGGATTTGTAATTGGTTGACTGGTCGAACGCAAAGGGTGCTCAACAATGGCTCCTTTTCAACTTGGAAAGAAGTGACCAGTGGGGTGCCACAGGCCTCTGTCCTGGGCCCAGTGCTATTCAATATCTTTATTAATGACTTGGATGACGATATTGGGGGCATAGTTATCAAATTTGCAGATGACACCAAATTAGGAGGAGTAGCTAATACCCCAGAGGACAGGATCAAAATTCAAAATGACTTGAACAGACTAGAAAGTTGGCCAAAGCTAACAAAATGAAATTCAACACGGAGAAATGTAAGGTACTGCACTTAGGGAGGAAAAACGAAAGTACAGATATACGATGGGGGACACCTGGCTGAATGAGACTACGTGTGAAAGGGATCTAGGAATCCAGGTGGATCACAAGTTGAACATGAGTCACCAGTGCGATGCAGCAGCTAAAAAGGCCAATGCAATTTTAGGCTGCATCAGTAGAAGTATAGTGTCTAGATCAAGGGAAGTAATAGTGCCACTCTATTCTGCTTTGGTCCGGCCTCACCTGGAATACTGTGTCCAGTTCTGGGCACCACAATTCAAAAAGGATGTGGAGAAACTGGAGCGTGTCCAAAGGAGGGCAACTAAAATGGTGAAGGGTCTGGAAACCAAGCCCTATGAGGAACGACTTAGGGAGCTGGGGATGTTTAGCCTGGAGAAGAGAAGGCTGAGAGGTGATATGATAGCCATGTTTAAATATTTGAAGGGATGTCATATCGAGGAGGGAACAAGCTTGTTTTCTGCTGCTCCAGAGACTAGGACCCGAAACAATGGATGCAAGCTTCAAGAAAAGAGATTCCACCTCAACATTAGGAGGAACTTCCTGACAGTAAGGGCGGTTCGAGAGTGGAACACACTCCCTCGGAGAGTAGTGGAGTCTCCTTCCTTGGAGGTCTTTAAGCAGAGGCTGGATGGCCATCTGTCAGGGATGCTTTGATTGGGAGTTCCTGCATGGCAGGGGGTTGGACTGGATGGCCCTTGTGGTCTCTTCCAACTCTATGATTCTATGATTCTATGATTCTATGATCCACAGGGGAAGGTCTTTGAAGTATAGGTAGTCTCACCAAACCGGAGTTGTTTATTCAGATGTTCTTAGTTCTTATTGTGTGTTGCCAGCAAGATTCAGGTCCCTAAGGACGGCCATGATGAGGCTTTGGCTGCCTTATGACCAAGTCCTCCTTGAATCTGTAAATTACCTCCACAATCCACTGACCCAGAGAGGGCTAAAAAGGTCTACTACAAGCCCCTACTCATCTTCTCCTTACCAAGAGAAGAATTGCAGAGTTTTATTAACTCTGAAAGCCTCGAATGGCAAGTTGCTGAGACCAGCTGTTGTCTTCAGTGACCAGACATGTTGCCCCCACCACAGGAAGTTGAAAGCTTCAATTTATTATAATAATAATAATAATAATAATAATAATGATAATAAAATTTTATTTATACCCCGCCCCTCTGCATAGCAATCGGGGCGGCTTCCAACATGAATGCAATACACTAAAATCGATCCCAAACCCAACTCTCCCACCCCTTAAAAAGTTATTAAACAATCATAGATTAAAAACAAACTTTAAATTTGGCTAAACTAATAATTTACAATAAAAATTAATGACAAGCAACAACAACAGAAATGGCTGTATGGCAGCGCTATAGAAGGAAAAAAGGGAAACAGTTAATCTGGGTCTTATGACCGGGAAGACTATCAAAGCACTAATCAGGGAAGACCTGTCAGAAGAGATCTGTCTTGACAGCCCTTTTAAAGCTGTCTAAGGTCGTCAGGTGATGGATCTCATCCGGCAGGCCATTCCAAGTTTAAGCATCCTATTAGCCCAGGTGTGGATGCACCCCCACAGGTGCACCTGCATATTACAACCCTAGCCCTATTCTTACAGTACACATGCACCTTAGCAACTATTGGGATGCTGAAAGTGTTGCTGTTGCATGTTTTACGGTGAGAAAGTGATAAGGGAAAAGTTTCACTTTTAAGCTGGACCCACACACATTCCAGTGACATTTTCCCAGTGGTCCTGTGCAGCTGCACAGGTTTGTAGCTGTGTTCCATCAGCGCTCATCTTCTACACTGGGCAGAATGGCAGAGCCATCCACAAGCGAGGAGCCAAAAAGACAGAGAGGAACATCATGGTCCCATGTGGAGACGGCTAACCTAATAACTCTGTGGTCACAACCACATATTCTAGACAAATTGAGAAAGTCCTTCTTAAATTCTGAAACATTTAAGGAGGTGGCAAAAGGCATGAGGGCTACCAATGCACTTGGGAGGAGTGTCATCGGAAGACCAAAAACCTCAGGGAAGATTGCAAGAAGTTTAGGGATCACAAGGCCAAAAGAGGCCGGGGTCCCTCCATCATGCCCTTCTACAAGGAACTCCATGCCTTCTTTGCTAAGGATGGTAGCATATGACCCAGCAGATTATGTCCCAGTAGTGAAGTTACTAGGATCCCAGTCAGCCAGCTAGCCAACTCTGAGGCAGAATGTGCCCAGGACCTTTTCATGCCCTCTCAAGGTAAGATGTGCCACGGCCCCTCGGAAGGGGTGCAGGGGACAGCACTAGGGTGGGCAGAGGGCGGAGATGACCTCATCCCTTGTTATTTAGAAGAGCAGGATGAACAACCTGACTCAGATGAGACATCCTGCAGTCAGAGGGCTGTGCACATCTCCTCCATGAGACCACTGTCCTGTGCTGGAGAGGGCGCCTCTACATCTTCCATGAGCAGACCACCATCTTGTGCTACGGAGGGGAGCACTACATTTTCCAGAATCAGTAGCTACCATAATCACTCACCTGTCCCACAGACCAGTACAGTGTCAAGTAAGGATGACAGTGAGGGCAAGGAGAGGGCAAGTCCTGGACAATTCACCCAGATGATGGATCAGATCAAGGCTGCACATAGTAAAGTCATTCCCAGTTATTACAATAAATGCATTCCATCGCATATAAGCTTGCACTCAAAAGGCATAACAGTTTGTATGGTTTTTGTGATGTCTTCTACACAGGTGCACAGGTTTTCAGAAGACCTGCACACCACTTTTGCATCTTGGCATGCTGGGGGGGAGGAACATTTGTCTGTGTGTACTGTTGACCATGTTCTATGCATGGCCACCAGCTGAATGTATCCAGTCTGTCCACACAAACCTCCCTTGCATGTACCTCTCCTCTCCCTCGATCTCTTTAGGACACTTTTGTGTGTAAACTGTGCCCTGTACCATATATGTCCCATAGAACGAGAAGTACGAGGAGAGACAGAAGGAGAAACAGCTAATCCCAGAGCTCCAATACCACCGGCAGCCCACCTGGCTGAGATGAAAAAGAAGAGGGTGTCGCTCAGGAGCCGCAACAACTGCTAATGCCCTGCATCAGTTCATGGATTGAAGCTCAGACCAAATGAACATAATCCTTTGAACAGGGGGACCATGCCTATCAACAGGCAGAGAACCAGAGGGACCTGAGGGAGTTGCTAGAGAGATCCGTCCAGCAGCAGGAGTGCCTCACTGCTACCCTGGAAGTGCAGACTGGTCTGCTGGGCCAGCTTGTGCAAGTCATAAAGGGGACCCACAGTGGTACTGGTGGCAGAGGGGACAGTGTGGAGGAGGGTGGAAGAAGGAGGGGCACCCCTGGCCCTGAAGGAGGGTTTTGTAGAGCTGGGCAGAGGAAGGAGGGCCTGTGGTGAATAGAATGTCCAGCTGGCCAATCAGGAGGCAGCTGAGGGCCAACTAATAGAATTCAAGCTGGGAGCACTTGAAAATTCCAAGTACACAGTTGGAGTGGAGAGTTGGGAATTTGACAGTTGAAGAGAGTGGTCAGGGAGTTAAGCCAGAGAGAGGGCTGTGGTTTGGGGAGTTCCTGAGGGAACAGTAATTTTGTTAGAGTCCAGACTAGAGGGACTCGGAACACATACAGGACTCTAAAGAAGGGAGTTGCTGTAGTGTTCTCTCCTGGGAGATATTGTTAGCCAGTGTGGCTGAAGTATTAAAAGTGAAGTGGAAACAAATGTTGTTATATGTAACTAGGCAAGCCTACAGTAACAAGCTTTGATACAAGTTATAGTTATTCCATGCTGTTTTAAAATAAAATTTTCTTCTTATTTAACATCACTTGGCCTACATTTTCTGAACAAACCACACTACTAACATTTTAAAGTTTTGGTGTGGGACATCATCAAAGAATAGTGTGGGTCCTGTATACATAATTTGGTGGCAGGGGTGGGATAACGAGTTCCCACAGGATTGCCACCCAGAAAGTCAGTGTTAAAGGTGTAAGGTGGCAGGAGTGCTCACCACAGGGCCATCTCCCATGCCTTAGAGGAGGGAGTTGCTATGGAAGTGGAGATCCTCATAGACAAGTCTGCCAGCCTCTTCATCAGCCAGGTGGCAGTGCCACAGCCCTCTTGCTGTCCCCAAAGGCAGAGAGCAAGTAGAGGGGAAAGAGGATGTTGCAGTGATCACCAGTAGCAAGGCAGGCACCACCAGCTACCCCCCACTATGCCCACCTCACTGATTCTCCTCACTGGTTCCCTGCAATGATCCTGCATTAAACATGCACACCTGCACATAAAACATCAAAAGGTTTAAGAATGGAAAGTTTATTCATAAAAAAGACAGCCTGTACTGATTGTGCACAGATCACGGTATAATTTTTTTAATATATATATATATATATATATATATATATATATATATATATATATTAAAAAAAAAAAAGAACAATAACAATGTTGGAACTATGTACAAAGGGGAAGTGGAGGGGAAAGTGCTTCAGGGAGGGGGAAGTGAGGGTTGGAGGGGCCTGAGTTAGTCCAGGATGGCTGCCACAGTGTCAAGGACCTGCTTCATCTGATCCTCAGTGGCAGCCACCCTTTCCTCAAGCCATCAATCTGCTAAGGGAAAGAAAAGAGAAAAGTGTGGTTAGGAGGTTGCTGTGCACCCCGTCACCCAATGCCATAATCAGGGTTCCTGGGTGCCCCCCACTCCCTCCCCCTGTTTCCCTGCCACTCTTACCTCACTGGTGATCCTGCTCCCAGCTTTCGTGGAAGCAGGCCAAGAGGGAGGCATCAAGAGCCTCCTGCCCTCCTTCTCCTTCTAGATGGTGGCTCAGGCCAGGCTCCTCCTCAGCAGCACTTCCTGTGAAAAGAGGAGACACCATTTACAAAGCTGCTATGGGAAGTGGTGGGGGAGGGGAGGGACAGGAATACCATGGAGGCTGTAGTCATGCAGCCATCATCCCTCCCCTTGGGGATCTACCTTCTGGCATGGGACGTTGCTGTGGCTGTGGAGGGATGGCATGATCTCCCTTTGCCTGGCCCTTCCTACCAGGGGTGGCTTCAGCCTCTGAGGAGGAGGGGGGAACTGGAAGGGTCCCTCCTCCATCCCTGCCGTCACCTCCACTGTGCATCTGTAGTTGGGGATTGGAGGGATATCATTAGGATCCATGGATGTGGGAAAGGAGGGAGGGGAGGGAAAGGCAAGGGTGATGGGAAGGTAGGAATGGGCCTCAAGGACCATGGCAGGGGCCCGGCACTTACATGGAGAATGATGACCTTACCACCGTGGATGGCTTGCCCTCACCTAGAGGTCGCACAGCTGGTCATAGAAGGGAGGCCTCTTCCTCAGTGGAGGATGCTCCCCAGGGCTCCCAGGGCTTCAAAGAAGACCCCCTTCAGTGCCTTGAACTTGGTTCAGCACTGTTGAAGCCCTGCTGCTGGAGGGCCTGGGCCATCTGATGGAAGTACCCCAGTTGGGCCAGTTGGTACTTGCCATCACCCTTCTTGCTGCTGCTTCTCTGGTGAGGGAATTAAGGAGAATGCACATCTCCTCATCCATCCAGTAAGTGATTCGGATGGGCACTCTCCTGGCCGCCATCGTTGTCCTGGAGAGCTGCAGAGGTTCGCAAGGGCATTTATGGGCAGTTGTGGCTGAGGGCAGATGGCCTTACCTGGCTCCTAGCCAGTGGAGACCCTCAGAGGACAAGTTTGTATCTAGCCCCCAATGGTTGCCCTCTGGGCTACCAATGGTTACAATCAAATGGGCCATTAGGGAAGGCTGACTGTTAGGGACTTATTACATTGTCAGAGATTTCAGTTGGTTGTTCCTCCACTGTATCTTTCTGTGGCAAGGAAAATTGGCACTGGGTGACCACTCCATGCCCTTTTGTGTGTTGGTGTGTGTCCCTTAGGCTCGTGGTTAGAAATAACTGCATAAGAGCATGAATGCTGGCCATACACAGAGTGTGGATAACAGGATATATTTATTCAGCTGCTTATCATGCCACAGTACTGTAGTGCCCTAGGATCACAGATGGAGGAGAGGGGATACTTCAGATCCTCCTGGTATCAAAGAAGTCTGCCTGGGCCTCCTTCACAGCCTCCCCTTCTTTCTGCTTCACAATGTCATTGTCCTCCATGGATGCCCCCAGGGTGGGCAGCACAAAGTGGCACCTGTAGCACAGTCCCTCATCCAGCACCCTTCCCTTTGTCTCACAGATATTGTGGAGGATGATACATGAGGCGATGATGGGGATGACATTATCCTCTGCCACAAGAAGTTGGGCAGTGAGGCACCTTCACCGAGCCTTCAGCCACCCAAAGACCCTTTCCACCACATTCCTGGCACAATTCTTGTTGAATCCTTTCTGTCTGGCATTGAGGGGCCCTGGTAGGACTTCATGAGCCACTTCTAAATGGGGTAGGCACTGTCAGTGAGCAGGAGCGGGGCGATCTGCTGGCCCTTCAGGGTGATGGTGGGGTTCCCTAGCATGTAGATGCCAGCCTCCATGGCCTGAAAGATAATGGAGTTCCTTGCACCCTCGTGTTGTGAGTCAGACCTGACCAGCCCAATTTCAAATCCAAAAAATGTCCTTTATGATCTGATGTCCCCTGGAAGACAACAGAGTAGGTGTCCTTTCAGTTGACAAACTCGTTCCTCCGCCTCAAGGTTGGAACGATCTGACAGTGGCACACATCTATGGCAACAACTACTTGGGGGAAGCTGAGGCCAGAGAATCTTTACATGATCTGTGGGTGACAAGAAGGGGGAGCAGTGGAAGATTAATGAAAAAAGTCATGCTACTTACCAACTGATGGCGTATTCTGCACAGGTGCACAGGGATACCGAACTTCACAGGTTTCTATACAGAAAATGACATGCTGTATGCCAACTCATGATGTATTCTGTGCAGGTGTACAGGGATACTGAACTTCACAAGCCCCAATACAGAAAATGACATACTGTGTGCCAACTCATGACGTATTCTGTGCAGGTGTGCAGGGATACCAAACTTCACAAGCCCTGATACAGAAAATGACATAGTGTATGCCAACTGATGACGTATTCTGTGCAAGTATGCAGGAAAGCTGAAGGAAAAGGGACAAGTGTGTGCAACTTTCCTTACCTGAGTGGCGTCCCCCAGGTACACTGTCCATGTCAGCAGCAGTTTCTCCATGCTGAGAGCGAACTCCACCAAAACTTCCCCCACAGCGGTAGGGCCAACCCCAAACTGATCTGACATCTGCTTGTAGCTGGCTTTGTGGGCAAGTACCCAGATGGCCTTGGTGACCCTCTTCTCCACTGGGGTGCTTTCCTCATGATAGTGTCGAACCGCTCCAGTTCCAAACACAGAATTTCCACTAGCCTGTGGAAAAGGGCATGGGGCATTCAGAAGAACATCCTCCATTGCTCATCAAACCAGATGTATGTGACGAACCCATCCCACCAATCAGTGCTTCTGGGGACCATCCACCAGTGGTGCAGGCATCTCTCGGGTGGCATCAGAAGGGCAGTGGTGGCAGTCCGCTATGCAATGATTGTGGCACCCACTCTAGCAGTTGTCTCTTCTATGTCCTCTGAGTCATCACTGCTATTCTCTATGCATGCAGCTGTTGCAGTGGTCAGTGAGAGCATCATTGCGGTGGCTCCTCTGCCCGTGCATCGCAGGTTGACTGCCAGTTCAGGCCACACAGACAAAGTGGCATCCATGATCTCACTGCTTCTCACAATGCGCAGGTGCACAACAATGCCAACATTACTATTAAAAGGGACATGTGTATTTCATTATTCCTGTGCACCTGCGCATGCTCCTGAGGGAAAGGGGGAATTAAAGTAGCTGCTGTTGGCCTGTGCAGCTGCTCCATTCCCATTTAGGGCATCCTCGGGGCCAGTGGTGCGGTCATTGCAGCTTAGGGGAAAGGCAGCTTCATGTCACTTTTTCCTGGCCATCTGTACAGCCCCCCTCCTATATATATATGTGTGTGTGTGTGTGTGTGTGTGTGTGTGTGTGTGAAATCACTTCAAAATCAATCCGAGGTAGGGAGGGCCATGTGGCAAGAAAGTGTGGCCCACTTTATAAGACTTAAATCTGTGTGAGAAGAAAGTGTCATCCTGTGGCAGGTATTTTTATTCTAGAGTTTTTGAGAATTTTAACCAAGGATGATCCTTTTTATAGACCCACTTTCTCATTCACACACACAGACACACTCTGTTTGTGATGACTCAGTACCATTGACAAGAAAAGCTAACAGTATGGCTGCACATGACACTTATTACTTGGAAAGCATAGGAATTTGAGTATTATGAAGGCACCTTCCCAAGGGGTAGCAGAAGATGAACTTTAGGTTCCCCTCAAAGTCATATCAAGAAAGAAGAAAAAGTTGGTGAATGAGTGGCTTTTAAACCATAACTTGGAAATATTATTTTGGCCCACAGTGTGAACAAATTATTGGCTGGTTGATAATGGGAGATGCTGTCCAAAAAAAAAAATTCAAAGCTCAGCATTGATTGGAATCCTGTTGGTTAGTCCCAACTAGAGTAGATCCATTGAATCAATTGTTAAATTGTGAGTCAACAACACTTAGGTGAATCCAATTGATTCAATGGCTTTACTCTAATCATGACTAGCAATAGAATTTTGGCTATATTTCCAAGGGGGCCCCTTAGCTGAGTGGTACAGCATCTCCACTACAAGCAGAAGATCCCAGATTCAAATCTTGCCATCTCCAGTGGAACAGTCAAGTAGTTGGTGATGCCTGAGAGCTACTGGAGGTCAGGGGAGGCAATACCAGGCTGGATGGGCAAATAGGTATAAACCAACATGTTTATGTTCTTAACACACCTGTAGGAGTTTGTCTTACATTGTCACACACCATTAACTTCTCTTATGAATTGGGGATGCTTTGATTGGGAGTTCCTGCATGGCAGGGGGTTGGACTGGATGGCCCTTGTGATCTCTTCCAACTCTATGATTCTATGATTCCATGATTCTATGAAAAATAGGAGAAAAGAGATGAGGTAATAAAACCTAAAAGCCCTAAGGTTAACATTCAGACAGATCTGTCAGGATGTTAGCAAGTCAAATGCCACCAAGCTCTTCATTAATGGTTCATTATTGGTTCAAAATGACTAGCAGTCAAAGCTTCACTAATTTTCATGATTTGAGCTAAATGTTTTTGGTTAGTACCACAGAGTAGACCCATTGAATCAAATGCTGGATGAGAGGTCAAAACATTTGTAACGCCCATTGATTCAATGGGTCTATTCTAATTGGGACTAAGAATAGTCTTCTGAATGTAATGTGTAATCTAGCCAGATCCTTTGGACTTATTGGTCAACTCAAGGAATGGTGGTGATATTGCTGTCTCTGGATCAGCAAATGTCTTTCCTATAATCTCAGCTAAAATTCACAACCAGACTGCTTCTTTCTCCTTGCCCAGTCTGCTTATGACATTACATGCATTTATGACCACAGCAAATGTTTATTATTTTTTATGATAGACTCTCATACATTCTTTCTCATACCAGAGTGGAGTAAGACAATTCGCTCTCAAGATATTGGTTGATGTCCACTGAAAACTAAAGAGACACATGAGCCATACTTCAGGGATTTGTTAGATCTAGCTAGCTGTAGAAAACACTGTATTTGTTGGTACTCACAGCAAGTTGTTCCAAACAAAAATTGCTAAGTGCAGAGTGATGTGGCATTCAGAACAGACTGCTGCAGAGAGGAAGGAAGAATGGTAACAGCACAACTCTAAATAAAACCATCCAGATGAACAAGAAATGGTAATTGAGGCATTGTGCAAATGGAATGTTCATCTGTAAAACTAAAATCTAGGATACTGATTTGAAGCCCCAAGTTTAGGAAACTGAAAAATACATATAATGAATCATCATATTTACAAGCATGTATACAGAGAGAAATGAGAGAAAGAGAGAGATGGACAGACAAGCAGCAGTAGTAGTAGTAACATTTTATTCGGTCATTGACCAATACAACAATTGATAAAATAATAATTGCACAATACAGTTATTAAAAATTGTTAAACAATTTCAAATACAAATTCAAAATCAGCTATATCCATGTCAGTTTCCGTCAACCAGTTGGGGATGTAATTTGCATACAATGTAGCAGAATTTTGCTACCTTGTGAACAACATTTAGTTTCTGATTGTCCATAAGATAACACAAATAAAAGGTGTCAGTGTGACCAGGGTATTTATTAAGGAGAGGAGTAATCAGATGATGGCAAATGTCCTTATAGAATTGGCAGTACAAAAGAACATACTCTGTGATTTTAATAACACCGTCACTGCAAAGGCAGAGCTGAGATTCATAAGGTGTTTTCCCATATCTTCCTTCTAACACTGCTGTTGGGAGAGCATTAAATCAAGCTAAAGCTAAAGCTCTCCTAAATTTGGGTATTGCAACATGAAATAGATAAGAAGCTGGTGAAGAAACCAACATTATTAACCACTATGTGTCTAGGGAAGGCAGCAATTTCCATCTGGCCTTCGATGTCTAAAATCCGTTGTTTAATAGCCAGGCAGCAGATGTAGAAAGGGAGAGAGAAGATAGACAGACAGCTATGACTTAGGCCTCCAGTTCAATAGTTCAGTGCCAGGATTGTCTGCTATACTCACGAGACCTGAGGCTCTGAAAGCCTAGGTCCCTCCTGAACAGTCAATAGTCCCAGCTAAAGCAGAATAAGATACGAGGATAAGTCAGGTCTTACTAAACAGATTGTGGTTCATTTAGATTCCTTGGAAAAACAGAGCTATCATGAGGACAATACTTTGCCTGGGGAACTGGAAGAGGTTCCAGTAGTCCCAGTGGCCAGTGCTGAGAGAGGTGTTGGTGAGTCTGCATCTGTGGACCCTATTTCAGGTGAGTCTTCTGACACTAACACTATCCATACAAGCTCATATAAATGGCCATAGGAGGTGGCCTTCCCATACAAGACAGTTTAGGTTTAGATCAATCCCAAAAG
Source organism: Phrynosoma blainvillii (assembly GCA_026167975.1). Taxonomy (NCBI): domain Eukaryota; kingdom Metazoa; phylum Chordata; class Lepidosauria; order Squamata; family Phrynosomatidae; genus Phrynosoma; species Phrynosoma blainvillii. The sequence goes on from JANUYF010000002.1 coordinate 24,978,398, forward strand.
TTTCCTTGGCATTATCCTCAAAGGGCTTACTCTCCACAATGGTTTTATGGGGATTTTGTTTTTTTGTTTTTTTATATAATTTATGTTTTATTAACATATACTATTCAAACATATCTATAAAGTTAACATATTAATTTCTTTTTCAATAATTAAATACAAATATTTACAATTGACTTCCAAAGTATCTCCAGTTTGTACTCAACCTTAGTTCAATGTTCACTCATTGTCTTCATATATATGCAATTTTAAATATTGAATCCACTGTGTGATATAACAATAGCTTTAATTATCTTGATCTTTAATAGTCACTTTTCACCTATTATTTAGTCAGTTTACTAATTTAGGGTATCCCATCAGTCTATATCTCTATTCAATTAAATTTTCTCTCTTACAGTATTGCAGTATCGGAGTCCAGTCTTGTTCAGTACTCTCTACATTTTGTTTGTTCAGTCTGGCTGTGAGTATGTCCATACTCATCATTTCAATAAGTCTTGTAGTCCACTCACTGGTTGAGGGCACTTCTGCTAGCTTCCATTTTTTTGCTAATGTAATCCGAGCTGAAGTTATCATATACAATAATATCCTTCCATATTTCCTTTCCATTTTTACTGGGATCTTATTTGTCATGTTCAACAGATATATTTCTGGTAACATGTCATATCTTATTTTAAATATTTCACAAATTACCTTATGAACAGTTGTCCAATACTTCCTGACTTTGTCACAATTCCACCATACATGTAGCCAACACCCTGTAGTTTGCTTACACTTCCAACATCTGTTATTACCATTCCTGCAAATTTTTGCTAATTTCGCTGGGGTGAGGTACCAACGTTGCTCCATTTTTAAATAGTTTTCTTTCAAGTCTTGACATTTAGTAAATTTTTGTGTCTTCATTCTTGCCCACTCCCAACTTTCCAAATCAATGTCCCTACCAATATCCTTGGCCCATCTAATCATCGTATCTTTCACTAAGTCTTGTTCCAAATCTATTGCTTGTAAAGTTTTATGGGGATTTTGGAGGTATGCAGCAGGCTGCCAGTATGGGTACAGCATGGTCTCATGGTGTTATTCAATATACAGAGCAGATTCCTCCTTTGAAGGGACCATTTATTACAGGCCACTAGGGACAAAATCCTGCAGGTGAACATGTGGATGTCTTCACTTTTCTTTATCATGATTTGGAGAAAAAGGATAAAGAAGAGGTGAATGTCAAGAAGAAGGAGAAATTGCATCGGCGTAAGGTAGACAGAACCTAGGGAAATTGGTTACATGGGTTTTTCATCTATGCAGGAATTTCCAAAGCTTTGAATTTAGCCAGAATAGCAGACCATCCCTTCCCTTGCTCATCTGAAGAATCAGGATATTATTGCATGCCTTAAATAATACTCCTTACCTCTCCCGAATTTAACTCTAATTCACACTGCAGCCATGTTTTATTGCACAGCTTTTGCAGAGGAATCCAACTTTAGAATAGATCCCTGTTCCAATGCGCATTCAAAAATGCAATTTGGCAGCCATTTTTCCAAGTCGGAATCGACTTGGAACAATGGCCGCCGGACCGCATTTTCAAATGTAAGTTTAAGATCTACAAATTGATCTCTGCAAACATTCCTCTCTTTCTTTCTTTCTTTCTTTCTTTCTTTCTTTCTTTCTTTTTTTTTTCTTGGCTTACAGAGGACACAGTTCACACAAATGCATGAACAAAGACTATGAATGAATCTATGAGGGGGGGTTTCTCCAACTATCTCTATATATTTTTCTTTATATATAGCTGTATCAATAGATATCTCTTTTATTAAAAGATCTGCAAATTTTGGAAACTTCTTCTCAAAGACAGACCAAAGATTTTTCAGCCATCAGCACTAGCCAAATTCAATAGGTACTGATATTCCCAAGTATGGAATAGCTTACTGGCCTGCCTTGTAGCTACTAGTCAAGATGAGGAATTTGTGAAGCAGGGGAATGGCACCCCTAATTGAGAACCATAAATATGCTTGAGCATACAGATATTCAATACCAGAGTTTAAGAGCTAAACACCCAATACTTTCCACCTAACTGGGTGAATATATCTGTGACACTTTCTCTTAGAGTTGATTCCTTTAAATCTCAAGTTGTTTCTATTGCATCTATGAAGCAATTTGTAAATTCTGGGAAATTCCTTTTAAAACACAAGTCAAGCAAAATTTCCCCCCATGATGTATAAAAAAAAATCAGTAATCACCTACTATAGATCATCATTTCTAAAATCCATTCACTCAGAACAACACATGCCATGGCTTATGGAAATGAAGGATTTGCTGTTGAGGCTGGAAGATCATCCCATCTAGCCAACACAACAAGCTATTAGTATCCAAAAGCATTGCCAACTCCCTCTTATAATACTTTTACCTCTCCAAGAATGAGAGCAAACACCAAATCACAGCACAGCCGAAGCAGAGATAATTAGATGCTTTATATACCTATAATCAAACAAATTTTCCATCTGTACACAAACATGTTTCCCCTTCTGGCTAGAATGAAGCTCATAATTAGGGGAAGGTATGGGGAAAATGTTCCCCCAGTGGTTCTTTTATTGTTCTTCAGATGATGCTTATGGCCTAATCCTTTTGAAGCTATGCATTTGAAGGTGTACACAGAATAGGCCTCAGGAACTGTAGCGTACCATTCAAACCATTTACAAGAGTCGCAAAACTTGGTTTGGTTTGGCCAAGTTTTCGCAAAACAGTGCAGCCTTTGATGGTTGACAGCAGAGTTGAAAATGCTCTGAAAGATTCTGGTGGTGGTGGTGGTGGTGGTGGTTGTTGCTATGTATCTTCAAGTCAGTCCTGACTTATGGTGACCCTTCCTTTTGCTACGGCCTTTTATGATCTCCTAAGACCTCTGTGATTGGGTCTTTTTATGAGCCACATTTACTCCCGCCGTACCCTTTTTTTGTCACGGTCGGTATGTGATCATGCTGGAACTTACTTTTATATTTGTTTTATCTGTTTTAATTGTATCTGATTTAATATTTTTTTAAGGGGGGAGGGGAAATTGTTCTTAACTTATGTGATGTTTTTTATGATGTAAGCCGCCCCGATTGTTTTCAGAGGGGCGGGGTATTAAATAAAAATTATTATTATTATTATTATAACAGATTTGAGAACCAGTGTGGTGTAGTGGGCTGAATGATGTACTAAGACTCAGAAGGATCAAGGTTCAAATCCATGCTCAGCACTGGAAGCCCTTTGGCCAAGCCACACTCTTGCAACCTCAGAGGAAGGCAATGGCAAACTCCTTCTGAACAAATCTTGCCAAGAAAATCCCATGATGGGTTCACCATAGGTTGCCATGAGTTGGAAATGACTTGATGGCACACAACAACAGCATCATAGGGGTTGAGGTTTGCCATTATCTTCTTCTTCATAGGCTGAAGGAGTATGATTTGTCCATGTTCACTCAATGGATGTCTGTGACTTACAGGGAATTTGAGCTCTGGGCCTCCTGAAGTCCTAGTCCAACACTCAACCTCTGCACCACACTGGCTTATTCTGGAAGTAGACATACAAGATTCAGGTTCATCCATACTAGAGAACTGAAACACTTTGATTCTACTTTAATTGCCATGTCTCCATCTTATGGAATCTTGGGATTTGTTGCAGGACTTAGAATTCTTTACTAAGCCCCCTTAAGTTACAGCATTGGAGCACTCTGCCAGAGAATTCTAAGAGTGCATCTACACTGTAGAAATAATGTAGTTTTAAACAACTTTAAGTGTTATAGCCCCATTCTATGGAATCTTGAAATGTGTAGTTTTACAAGATATTTAGCTTCCTCTGCCAAAGAGTGCTGGTGCCTCACCAAATTACAAATCCCAGGATTCTGTAGAATGGAGTCATGGCAGTCAAAGTGGTGTTAAACTGCATTCTTTCTACAGTGTAGATGCATCCTATATCTTGCACAATACTACAGATCCTAGGATTTACATAATGAAGCCGTGACAAGTCGAGTACAAAATTTATATACCTGTGCAGTGTGAATACACTGTTGACTCAATGGGCTTTTGTATCACTTTTCTTCTTAAAGATTTAGAAGGAAGGTTAAAAGGTTTTCCAAAGGAAAAGGTATAATATTGGTGCCACGTCTCTGTTATGCATTTGTGGTTGTTAACTGCCCTTGAGTCGATCTCAACTCATGGCAGCCCTATGGATGAGACATCTCCAAGACCCTCTGTCCTCCACTGCTCTGCTTATTTCCTACAACCTCATACTTGTGGCCTCCTTAATAGAATCCATCCATCTAGCATGTGGCCTTCCTCTCTTCCTACTTTCCTCCACCTTCCTCAGCATCATTGTTTTTGCCAATGAGTTGTCTCTTTTCATGATGTGTCCAAAGTACGACAGTTTGGTCATCTTGGCTTTCAGGGAGCTTTCTGGTTTGATCTGCTCTAGGATCCACTTGTTTGTCCTTTTGGCTGTCCATGAGATCCTCAGCACTCTTCTCCAGAACCACATCTCAAAGGAATTGATTTTCTTCCTGTCATCTTTCTTAACTGTCCAGCTCTCACATCCATACATGGTAATAGGAAATACAATGGCTTGTATAATTCTAAGTTTTGTGCTAAGTTGTATATCTTTGCATTTTAGAAACTTTTCTACTTCTTTCATAGCCACCCTCCCCATTTTTAGTCTTCTTTTGATTTCCTGATTGCATTTCCCATTTCTATCAATGTTTGATCCTAGGGAATTCTTTTACTATTTCTATTTCTTCATTCTCTAGGTTGAACTTGTGAAGGTCCTCGGTAGTCATTAAGCCTGCCTTAGCACTTTCTTCTTTGATCTTCCTTAGTAGGTGTTCCAGGTCTGTGTGGTTTTCTACTAGTATTATGGTGTCATCTGCATATCTTAGATTGTTGATATTCCTTCCTCTTTTTTCTCTCTTCCTTCTTCTGTGTCCAAGCCTGTTTTTCTTATATTATGTTCTGCATACAGGTTGAACAGATAGGGTGAAGGGATGCAGCCTTGTCTGACTCCTTTGCCAATTGGGAACCATTCTGTTTCTCCATGTTCTGTTCTGACAGTAGTCTCTTGTTGTGAGTACAGATTCCTCATCAGGACTATTAGATGTGTTGGCACTCCCATGTCTTTAAGGGCATTCCATAGCCTTTCATGATCTATGCAGTCAAAGGCTTTGTTGTAGTCTATAAAGCACATGCTGATTTTCTTTTGATTGTGATGTGAATCCTAGTGCCTCTTCCTTTCCTGAATCCTGCTTGGACCTCTGGGATTTCTCTCTCCATGTATGGTTGGAGCCTATGTTGCAGAATTTTGAGCATGATTTTGCTTGCATGGGAGATCAGTGCTATGGTTCTATAGTTGCTGCAGTATCTTGTATCTCCCTTTTTGTGGATGGGGATGTATATTGATCACTTCCAATCTGTTAGCCATCGTTTTGTTTTCCATATCTCTTGACCTATGTTGGTTAGCACTAGAGTTGTCTCTGTCAATGTGGACTGCAGCAATTCAATTGGAATATCATCTGTTCCTGGTTTGTTTCCCACTATTTCTCTTATTGCAACTTTCACCTCACTTTTTAGAATTTGGGGTTCATCTTCATATGGCTCTTAATTCCATGTGTCCTTCATTTTGTCATCTCTTTTGTATAATTCTTCTGTGTATTGCATTCAATGCCTTTTTATTCCTTCCTGGTCTTGGATTATGTTATTTTTATTTATGCATATAACCAACCATACTTTGGATGGCAGTGAGCTATGGATTAGACTCTTCTCCAGAACATTTTTCTTGATCCAGTCTCTGCCTACAACAGTTACAACAGTTTTTATGCTTGGAGACCTGGGCACACCTATATATGGCAAATTCAGAAAACACTACTGATGGAAATACCATCCAAAAAGTACTTTCTTTCCAGTTTTAAATTCTCCTCAGTTGACATAAATGTGCCATCTTCTGAATTAGATTGTGGTCAAAGTTATTTATTTTCACTCTGTCTTTTAGTTTAAATGATGGGAATTTAAATGTAGGGTGTTTAGTAAGAGTAATTGGTCAAACCCTTACTTTCTCTATTTTTAACTTACAAGGCAAAATGAAAGTTTTGTACATGAGGAATATTAGGGGAGTTAATCCTATTCTTCCATCACCAAAAACCAGACAGGAAAATGAGACAGTAGAATGAGCTACACACAGTACAGTTCAATGACAGTTATAGGTGTGGGGGGGGGGAATCTTTTAAAACATTTTTGTTTTTTGAGAGAACCATTCAGCAACCCATTCAAACTTTCTAAAAAAGCAAAGTTGGAGAAAAGGCAGGAGGTGATTATTGTTTTACACATGAAAAGGGTTTTTTAAATATCCTCCTTATCTCACTATTAGATTAATCCACATATCTAAAAGTAATTAAGAGTAAAGAAAAGAAATCAATTACTTTAATATAATAACTCTTTCGCTTTTAAAAAATGGAGCAGGTGCATTCACCCTCTGACAAGTCTTTTTTGCCTGCAGTAATTAGTTTGGCCAGATAGATATACATTCTTGATAAATCCCACTAGATAAATGAACTTGGAAAGCTATATTGTTTTAAATCAGAAATTAGATATTATTCAAAAATGGTTGAGTTACTGTGTCATTTTAATAGGATTCCAGACAAAATAAAATAGACTGGGCTGTAAATAGAATTTAGGGTTGTACTTTATTTCAAATAAGAAAACTTTCCAGTTCCTATCTCTCTTAAAAATATATTTGAAGAAGTTTAGATGCATGGATGGTCTTAAGACAGTCAATTCACACAGCTTCAAGTCCTATTTCTTTGTAGCATGGCAAAATCAAGTCAGTTCCAAGATGCCAGCTGAGGTTAAAGTAAAGTTCTAGCAGGGAAAAGTGGAGCAGATGGAAGGAAGGAACCTGGGGAATACTTACAGTATAAAGCAAGAATAGGCCAAGGCAGAAGAAAGAAGTTCACATAAGTAGGGGCTATGACCATAGTTCACATGTAGAGTCCATGTTTGCATGCAAAGGGCCCAAGATTCAATTCCTGTCAATCTCTTGCCTTTGGACTTTATCACATGAGATTAAAAAGCAGAATTTTAACAGAATGAAAATGTTGTTGGTCAATTATCACACCGTGACGTGTTTGCCCTGCTGTTGCCTTGCATGCCATTTGTTACCTTTGTGCACCTTTTCATTGATAGGCAAAACCTGTCAATAGGCTCTCAATCTAGCCATTACCTGTCAAATCAAGATGTGATTATTAAAGCTTTTTCTTTCTCATTCATCTTATGGATATTACATCTCCTGGATTTGAATATTGGTTGTGGAGTTTCTAATAATGTCTCCATAAAGCATTCAAGTACATAACATCTCCCTCACAACAATCATGGCTACCAGTACCTTCCCAAAGCAACTGTTGTGTGCCCATTCACACAGCCACCCCACACTGTGGGAGGAAGCAAGGAGACAAGTGATCCCAGCTGCCAACACCTTTCCAAAGCTGGCTACTGTGCGCACATTCACACAGCACCTGCCTTCAGGAGGTGTTTGGCTGCTGCAATCTCTTTACTCAATCTCTCTTCCCAGAATGCAGTATATGGCAGTGTGGAAAATAGATCATGTGAACGTGGATCACCCATGTGTGATAAAAAATGATAGCAAACTAGTAACCTTCTATTATTAAATTAGTGGGATTGTGGTGGGACAGCAGGCTGGTGTGATGATGACTTATTTATTTATGCATTTCATTTAATTTCATTTTTATTCTTCCAGAATGGGACCCAAGGCAGCTTACAAGATAAAAACACTTTTAAAACTTTACTACAAAATTTTAAAAAGAATTAAAATAATCCAGTTAAAGCAGTATAACTAAACTAAACATAACTAAAACAGATACCCCATATAAAAGCCCTCCCTGCTCTGATTTTAAAAACCCTGCCTGAATAAAAACACGTTTACTTGCCGGTGAAAGGTAAGCAGGGAGGGGGCCAGTCTAGCCTCCTGTGGAAGGGAGTTCCAGAGGGTGGGAGCTGCCACCAAGAAGGCTCTCTCTCTCTTGTCCTTACCAAATGAGTCCGTGATGGTGGTGAGAACAAGAGAAAGCTTTCTCCTGAATATCTTAGGGCTCAAACCTCTACACCATGCTTAGTTTAATCTGGGTAGACTCAGAAATGTCCTGTCTGTTCCTTCTTGTTTGAGAGAAACAGTATAGTGTGTCTGGAACTTCCTGGCTGGTGTGTTATCTAAACCTTCTAGCATAGCCTGTCTTCCTTCCATATGTTTATGGAGAGATCGTGTCTATCAAATAGTCTAGACCTAAGTCGTATAGGGCTTTATAGATCATGGCCAGCACTTTGAATCGTGGAATTTCTGGAAACAAACTGGTAGCCAGTGAAGCTGTTTCAATAAGGCAATTATATGCTCCCTTTAACTAGCCCCAGTCAGCTCTCTAGCTGTGGCTTTTTGAACCCGCTGAAGTTTTGGAACAGTTTTCAAAGGCAGCCCCACATAGAGTATGTTACAGTAGTCCAAATGTAATGTCCTTTGATTCTAGATATGGATGGGGAAGGTTTACTTCCTTCTCTTGATTTTGTCTCCCAAATGGCAAGCAAGGGGTTTGGCTTATTCATTCATCAAACTCCCTCCACCACCATCTTAAACTCAGCTTTAACATTTCAAGAAATATGCCATTCTGTGACCTTCCATTGTCACATTTCTTCCTCTAAAATGACTTTTAACATCCTTACTTTATGAATGAATGAATGAATGAATGAATGAATGAATGCCTTTATTTCAGTTAACAAACCATAGGCAGTTTTAAAACAGACAAAAAAAAAATAGCAAATTTTCTACAATTACCAATAGAGTCACAATAAGAGTAATATATACACAGCATAAAAACAGACATGTAAAATACTTTATGACAAGAGTTTTGTGAACAGACTCACCACTTCCTAAACCAACCCATGACCCACCCCAATTTTCCATAAGTGTTTGAGCTGGGAGAGAGCAGCACTACTCGCCTTTATAGCACATTACTTTACGAATTCTGATAGCAGAGAAAATAAACTTTTCAACTTCCTCTGTGATCTTTTTGTCCTCATCTGCCAATAAAAACTTCACATACCATTCAGAGGTTCTGCCTGGATGCCTATTTAATAAAGGAGTAATTATTCGTAGTCTATCATCTTTATAAAATATACAATAAAGAAGAATGTGAGATATGGATTCTGTTTGGCACTCTCCACATGGACAAATTCTATCCTTATATTCAATTTTATGGAAACGTCCCTCTAGCATAGCTGAAGGAATTACATTAAACTGGCCTTTGCTTTTTCTTACTTTATGAAGAAGCCTGTGAGCTTTGAAATATTGAGAAATGTATTTTGCACCTTTTGTCTAGCCTAATAAAGATATCACTGCAATGTGTGTATGGGCTGTTCATTTGTTTTCTGGAGTTTGTATATTTTGCTCCATGGCCAACATAGCTACCCCTGGATATATATCTCTTCCTTGGTTGCAATTATAATCCTGCTTAGGAGGAAAAGGAAAAGAAAACACTATGTCCCTCTATTGGGGCTGCCAGGTGAGATTGTCAAAATTCCCTCTTCTACCATTAATGGGACAGGAGCCTTGTCTCTTATTTAACCTGTCAACCCTAACTCCTACAATTCCTGAAAAAGTCAAATGCAACAATAGCCCTGGTCCAAGAGGCATGAAGATGACAGGTAGATGGAGCCAGGATGACAGATAAACATGAAGCCAACTAGTGGTGTTATCGCAGTGAGACACCTGCAGATGGAGAAAACCAATGCAATACAGGTTGCTTAGGTCCTAATTGGGGCTATTACTGGACAAAAAAAGGTCTTCTGAGCTGACTAGATCAGGGGTAGGCAACCTTTTTGAGCCAAGGGCTGGGTCAGACAATTGGGGGGCCGAAATAAAAAAATAAATAAATAAATATAAAAATTAATTTGTTTAAATTTAAAAAATATGCATGCACACTCTCTCAGCCCCAGAAAAGCCATGGCAAAACTCCTGTGGAGACTTTGCCAAGAAAAACCCAAGAACAAGTAATATCATCATGGCGGGCGGCGGTGGCAGGACTGGCCTGGGGCCGGTCCAAAGGTCTCGGGGGGGCGCATCCAGCCCCCAGGCTTTAGGTTGCCTACCCCTGGACTAGATTGTTGCTGGTTTTGTAGTTGTTAGCAGGGAGTATAAAGGGACTGCTGCCAGCTGTTGTTGGAAATGATGGTTACAAATAGGTTTAGTGTGCCAGTACTATAAAGGCATCAGATCCCACCTGATTTTGGAAGCTAAGCAGGATCAATGCTGGTTAGTCAACTCTGGATGGGACACTGCCAATGAATACTAGGTGCTGTACACTATAGTTCAGAGGAAGGAACTGGCAAAGCCACCTCTATTTCTTGCTTAAGAAAACCCTATGAAATTCATGGGGGCACCATAAATTGATGTGTGACTTGAAGGCAAATACACACACACACACACACACACAGAGAGAGAGAGAGTTTCATATTAGAGAACCAGTATGTTGCAATGCTTTGAATGTTGGTCTAGGGCCCTGGGACACCAGAATTTGAATCCCTGCTCAGCCAAGGAAACCCAATGGGAGAGTCATTCTCTCTTACTTCAGAGAAAGGCAAAGGCATACCCACACAGAATAAAAATCAAGAAAATCCCATGATAGGTTCACCTTAATGTTGCCATAAGCTGGAAACAACTTGAAGGCATACAACAACAAAGCTTCATATTTAATAATTAACTTGCTTTTGATGACTAGAGTCTATTGAATCAAATCAGGATGCCTCCTTTGGTAATAACAGAACGAATTTCTTAGTGTCATCTTTTTGGCACTTGTACATATTACCTCTCAACCTGAATTTTATTTGTTTCCCTTTATGTGGACAGTATCATCATCACCTTCTGCATCAATGAGTTTGTTGTACAAATGAAAGGGCATGACAATTAAATTTAAAAATATACAAAGTATACAAGACACCAAAAATATAAATAGCATAAAATGATTTTACAAACAGTAACAAGAATTGCTACCAAGCTAGGATAAAGAATATATCTTTAAATTCTGTATAAAGATTGTGCAGTTTAATCATTGCATGGTTAACATTGTTGTTGTGTGCTTTCAAGTTGTTTCCAATTTATGGCAACTCTAAGATGAATCATGCGGTTTTCTTGTCAAGTTTCTTCAAACAGGGTTTGCCATTGCAATCCTCTGAGGCTGAGAGTGTGGATGTTATCACACGTGGGTCTCAAAGTGGCAAGAAAGCGGTATGGAATCAATCCAGAACTATACCGGTATAGACCCCACAAGACGGAAATGGCTATCAGACGCAACTAGCATCATTGCGCAATTAACGATACGGCGATAGATGCGCTCCTGGGGACTGTATCTGCCATTCACACACAAGTGAGAAGATCCCCTCCAGAACCCAGCAAGGATGTTCTTGCACATACGCAGAAACAGGACAGCCGCGGCTGTCACTTGCCGCGGCTGTCACACACACACACACCTTTCCAAGCCTGGAAGCCTGGCTGCTTTCCTTGGGATGAGGTCATCCCAAGGAAAGCAACCTCGTCCCAAGGAAAGCAACCAGGCTTCCAGGCTTGGGAAGGGGTGTGTGTGTGTGTGCGTGTGACAGCCGGCTGTCACACACGCACACACACCCCTTCCCAACCCAAGCCGGGAAAGAGAGCCGCTCCGAGCAGAAGGACTCTCTTTCCTGGCTTGGGTTGGAGCGGCTCTCTTTCCCGGCTTGGGTTGGGAAGGGGTGTGTGTGCGTGTGTGACAGCCGGCTGTCACACACACCCCTTCCGAAGCCTGCGCGGGGCCTGGGCTCCACGATACGTATCTCGTGATCAGACATACGGCGAAAGCAGTATTATTGCGGTATCATTCCGGTCACGCAATTGTAATTCCCCAAGAAACCGGCATTCAAAAGAATGGGGATGATGCCGCATTGGGATGGGGTTGGGACGGGGTTCTGTGCGACGTCGTGTGAACACACGGGGAAAAAAAACCGCAATAGGATGGGATTGGGTATGGATTCTTTCTGCTTTAGGCCCCGTGTGATAACGTCCTGTGACTTGCCCAGAGTCACCCAGTGGGTTTACATGTCCAATCTGGGATTCAAACCCTCGTCTCCAGAGTCATAGTCCAATGCTCAAACCTCTACACCATGCTTAGTTTAATCTGGGTAGACTCAGAAATGTCCTGTCTGTTCCTTCTTGTTTGAGAGAAACAGTATAGTGTGTCTGGAACTTCCTGGCTGGTGTGTTATCTAAACCTTCTAGCATAGCCTGTCTTCCTTCCATATGTTTATATTTTATCCTTGAGATGTGGACATATTTTTATTCCTTACAGATCAACTGTATCTTTGAAGCTGTAGATCTCAAGGCAACCTCAGTGGAGTTCAGCAATTTCAAGACATATTTATGTCCAAATTTTAAGGTCAAGACAATATGAACATTGAATTAATCTCCTCAATAACATTTTTTATATCCACGAAGCTTGTATGACAGGCAATTCTGTTTTGTTTTTAACACAGATATATAAAAAGCAATGCAAATTTAATAACTGCAAAAGCAGAGAAATGTTCTCAAACTGTTGTGAACTTTATGGAAGTACATGTATGTGTTTTCACTTTACCATGTTGTCACAGAACAAAAGGGCAGATGTGTGGACATCTGTGCATACAAAAAGAACCCTTTTGAGCATATCCCCCTCCTTTTTCCCACAGATATCTGTTGTTAAAATAAATCTGTTGTTTAAAATTCTACAATTTCCCTGCATACCAAATATTATAAGCTCTCATGTTGCTGGCTAGAAGGTTATCATTGGACATGCCACAAGTGGTACTCAAGAGTAATAAAAACTTAATTCATGAAATGCACAATGTTTAAATCATACATTACCAGTTGATCATTTATTACTGATGTCTTCACTCTAATCACTGCAAATGTCACTATTCTAGTTGTGCTTCGGCCATAACATCAAGTTTCCTTAGCTTTTCATGTTTTCTTTGGACTGCCTTTGCAACGTTTCCACCCATTGTGTCACCACCCGTCACTACCTCTCTCTTAGTCTCAACATTCAGTTTACACTCAATAGCATGGCAACAGCATGACTGAGATTGCTTCTCACAATATCATATGCAGCTTTTCTTCTATGATCCTTGCTTGGTTAAAAGCACAAAAAAGCCACATGGATTAGATCAAACTCCTATCTAGTCCAGCATTCTGCTCTCACAGCAGATAACCACATGCCTGTGAGAAACCTAGAGCGGAGCATGAGCACAGTAAGCCTTTCCTACTCAAAATCCCCCAGCAACTGGTACTATTAAGAAAGGCATGCTGTCTCCAATTCTGAAAGTTATATGCAGTCATAAAGACTAGTATCCATTCATTTCCTTCTTGTCCATGAATTTGACCCATTGCTTTCTAAAAACATCCAAGTTGGTGACCATCTTGTAGAAGTAAATTATGAAGAATCTCCATTTGCCAGCCTTCAATCTCCCACCATGGAGTTTCAGTGGATAATCATGGCCCACAATCCAAAATGGAGCTTTTGTTTAAATATTATAAGAAAGAGGGGGAAACTTACAAAATCAGAGCTGAGATGGACCCCAAGGATCATCAAGCCAGTATAGAAATTCACAGATAATCCATTCCTGACACACTCATTGAAAACCTCTAAGGAAGGTGAACATTTTCTCTGCCCTCTGCAAATCCACCTAGCAACAAGGTGCCAGGCAAGTTGAAAACTCAAGATGTGACACCTTGTTAAAAGTGTTCTAGACACACTACTAAAGAACAGATTATTTTGAGCTATACAGGCAGTAGTCTAGCTCAGTATGAGGCTGTTTGTTCTCATTAGCATTAGTCTTATTTGCATTCATTGTCATTTAATCACATTGATGGTGGATGTGGATGGGATTGTGGTTATGGGCAATGAGATTCATTGGGATTAAATAGCAAAGAGGACAAATAAAGCTAAGAGTAAAAAAAAGAAGAGAATGGTGTCAAGAGGAGTGGAACAGGAACAACATGAATATGTTTCCATCAAGTTTTTTCTTTTAATGAAGAAACTGGTTTTGATACACAAGAAAATAAACAGAAATCAAGCCAAGTCATTATTTTGGAGTCAGCCCTATTCAAAACCACACTGAACAGCATTTTTCCCCATTCTTTTTCTCTAAGCTATTTTAATCATTTTATTTAATCAGTTTATAAATGCAACGGGTTTATTTGCCTAAGGATAGGCTTATGGCTTAAAACATCTCATTACTGCATTTTGGCATTGCTTATGTGGCCAATTTGCCATTTGATTTAATTTTTCAGAAGCCCATTACAACTGACAGCACTGAAGGCACCACTCTGTTTCTTTCATAGAAATTTGAGGGCAAAATTAGCTTGTCCTGCCCTCATATCACACACACACACACGCACACACTTCTGGTTGGCAAAACTTACATAAGATATATAAATAGGGGAAATGCTATAATCCATGTTTTGCCTGTCAAAGTTCCAAATTTAATCCTCATCATCTCCAGGCAAGGAAAGGCTCTTGTCTGAAACTTGGAGAGCCACTAACTCTTCTAAAAAACTAATGAAATCATCCTTGTCGATTAGCTCTTCCTTCCCCACATGGCTCTCCTTTTCAGACTGTGGGGACTTCCATGGCACCAAAATTGCCACCACCATTGAACTGCTGCCACCACTGGCAGCTATTTCCTTAAGCCGGAAAACACCCGGCTTCGAAAAGAGGCACACTGAGTGCCCCTGCAAGCCATGATGGACCCGGGATGGACCCAGGCAGTGGATTCAGTGGTTAAATCCTTCTGATAACATCATGATGCCGGCCATTTAAAATTTTAAGCCTGCTCAGGTAAGCCGATTTTTATCTCCTGTATAATACTCACAATGGTTAGGAAGGGGAATTTATACTTAGCTCAAAATATGCAAGAGTGGGGTCCTAACAACACCCCATGAGACCTGAGCACTGTCGTGTATACTGGAGGACTAAGAGATCTCACAATGGATGACGCTGAGACAAGCTTCTTCAATTAAGGTTTAAATATTTATTAAAAGGGAAAACTGCACACATACACATATGACACACACACTCACACTGCACACTTGGAAGTAAAGGAGTGAAAGTGGGAATAGATTGAGGTGGGCCAAATTACGGGAGATACTCACTTCTGTAGGCTTCTCCGGGATCCACTGTGGATGTGGATGATGATGATGATGATGATGATGATGATGATTAATGGCCACCGAAATGGGGGAAGGAATGGCTGAGGGAGCTATGATCAGAGCACAGACTGACGTGGATCCAAGATGCACTCTAAGGATAGCACGTGGAGTCTAAAAATCTAGGGGTTTATATAGGTTATATCTAGCCTCTGGCTAGAGACTTGATGGCTTGGCTGAAGCCTGAACAAAGGCACTGATTGCCTAGGCTTTGTCAAGCCAAGGTGTGAGGATGGCCTAAACAATGCACTCGGGTCTTGACACAATCAAGGAGGGAGGCTAGAGGACAAAGGGCGCAGTTAAGTCTGATCATTGCCCCATTAGTTGTAAGACTCAGGACAAACAAGCACTATTGTGTTGTCCTTTAGGGTTGATGGTCTTTAGCAACTCCCAAACCTGTCTGGTAGGGAAGTTTCTAGTTGTTTGGTAGGCCTCTTCCCTTTGCCTACCTGACTTATCATTTAGAGGCTTATGGCTGACATCCCACAGATGTCAGTTTGGGGTCATCGAGGGAACTCCACATATACCAAAATTTTATTAAAATCATATATGCTAACACAATACAGAACCAAACTTAATAGGACATTAGCTTATTTCATATTAATATAAACACAACAGCACTTGTATAAAAGTCCAGAACATCACTTTCCACATGAAAACAATAAGATCAGAGGTGGCCTCTCTTGCTTTGTTGTAACCTCTTGGATGTTGAATGCCTTTTTTGCCCTCCCATAAAGCATCAGTCAAAACAAATTTCAGAGCCAGAGTTACATCACAGAGTTTATGATACTAAATGGCAGAAAAAGAAGAGGGGTTTCCAATGTTTCATTCAAGTGCCATGATGATGATGACTGATATGGTTGTTTGTTGTATCTTTCATGTATCCCTTCTTAGTGGTATTTTGCCTATGTCTTGCCCCTGTCTACTCTATTGCAATTTCTTATAAATTATAATAAAGATTTTTTTTTAAGTGCCATGAGGCAAGCAGAGCTGAACCACTTTCTACAGTAGATGGCTGGATCTTTAAATGCTGGGTGGGATTTATGCACCAGCTACATGGCATCTGAGAGTGGGCTTTTGTATGGCCCTCTGTCCTCTACCCCCAATACCCCTACAATTTCTATATCTGAAAAAAATATTGAGGACCGGGTTAAAAATAGAGAATCAGAATGACATAAGAACCCAAGAAAAGTCATACTGGATCAAGCAAAATGTCCGTTCCAATATTCTGTTTAGACAATGGCCAATCAGTTGCCTATAAGATGCTCACCAACAGGATGTTAGTACAACTCCTTCCTCCATCCCATGTTCTTCTTTTCCTACTGGAGGCGGTACATAGCCATCCTGACTAGTAGCCATTGAAGGTGTGAGCCCCATCCAAGCTATATATATATATATATATATATATATATATATATATATATATCCTATGACAGTGAATGCCATGGTTTAACTGGGTAGAAATATTTCCTTTGGCCTCCAGCAGACATAACTCTCTGTTGGGGGAGAGGTGCTTCCTGCTGGAGGAAAGTCCTCAGAAGCCCCTGTTCTCCATTGCTTTAAATATAAGGTCAGCATGGGTAGTGCTGGTAGCATAGAATCAAATTATGGAGATGAATATTACAGCCTTTCTCACCCACAAAGCTCTAATCCTATGTTAACTGACAGAATTGTTGTGAAAATAAAATGAACTCAATGGAGGAAGGGTGGATGTACTATTGTACTTTTAAAAGATAAAACCAAGAGCAACATAATCCTTTTGTGAAGTACTATGCTAGCACAAGAGGGCAAGATACCATGCAGTCCCATAGTTAAAAATCCTGGTTCAAGATCTGTGCTGTTCTGCAAGTATTTAGTGTCAGGGATGATGGGAGTTGTAGCTCTTCACCTCTGGCTCTAACTCACCATCTTGTTATGCAGCAGAGCTGACCAGCTTTGATCAGTGGTTGATGCTTCTTTCCCAAGCAGCAGAGTTTCAGAGAATAGGCTGAAGACCCTGACAAACTCTCCAAGCCTTCTCACTCTTCTTCCTGAGATATCTCCAAACCTCTCCAGGATTCTTCTGGTTCTTGTATCTTCCCTCAAGACACCAGACAACTCAGTAGTCTTATATAAAAGATCTACTTTATTCTACTATATATAAATACTATATGCCCTACAAATCACAATCTCTACACTTCACAATATCTCCAAAACTACTCCACAATGTACATTAGCAAACATTGCAATTTATAGCCATTGTTAGACACCACCCACCAGTCAGTTTCCACCCAGTGGGTGTGTACATACATCTTGATTGGTCCAGATAGATCATCCCATACCTAAGACCAACCCAAGTGTTTCATCACTTTACCTTGACCACTTAATGAGTCTCAGGTGTTTGCAATCTATCACAGGTGTTCTCAATATACCTTCTATAACTTTGTCCTTGGCTCTCAAGGCTTCTTAATTATATTATCTTTTTCACCTGTGTATCTTCCTGATTGCTCCTGCTTAGTCACTTTGACATTCACATACATATTTTTATTTCTATTACTGTATATCCCATGTTGCTTTTTCCTTAACAATCCCCTCCGAAATAAAATATTGTATGTGTCTTATAATGTCATTCCAACCATTTGTGTCAGTCTTTCATGTTTTTCCGCTGTCAATGCTTTTGTGAACAAATCTGCTATGTTGTGTTGTGTTTCTATATATCTCAATTCTATTTTACCCTTCTGAACCATGTCTCGCACATTTTGATATCTTACTCCAACATATTTTGTTCTGTTCTTCAAACTTTCAGTTTCAGCCATTGCTATGCATGACTGTGAATCTTCCAGAATTTCTACTGGTATCTTGTAACTTTCATTTAAATCATTCAATAACTGCTCAACCCACTGTACCTCATTCACTATCTCATTTAAAGCTGCGAATTCTGCCTCCGTCGTACTTATCGCTACATTTGTTTGTTTCCTACTTCTCCAGACTATTGGACTTTCACTGTACTTGATTATTATTCCTGTAACTGACTTCTTGTCTCCTAATTCTGATGCAAAAGAACTATCCACATAACAATCTAAATCTGAATTACTGTTTCTAATTATCAATTTCTTATCTAGAGTTCCTTTCAAATATCTCAATAAGTGTTTTACTGCTGTCCAGTCTTCAATTTTTGGATCATTAACTCTTCTGGACAATACATTTACAGCATACGAAATGTCTGGTCTAGTGTGGCAAGATATGAATTGTAAAGATCCTATTATGCTCCTGAATAAAGTCTTGTCTTCAAAATCTCTAGTTGTTTTTTCAGATACAAAACCAGTTGTCATTGGAGCTCTTACTATTTTAGCATTTTGTAATCCACACTTTTCAATCAAATTTTCAATTTTCTTTCTCTGACTTAACAAACAATGTCCTTCTTCTGTCCACTCAACACCAATACCTAAATAAGACTTTAATAAACCTAGATCCTTCAAAACAAACTTTTTAGACAACTCTTTTTTTACTGATTCAATCTCCTGTCTTGACTTTGCTGCCACGCACAAATCATCTACATAGATCACTAACACTATGTCTCCTTTTGTATAGACACATGCATCTGCAATGCTCCTTTTGTATCCTAGTTTAGCTAACTCTTCATTAATGCACAAATTCCATGCTCTGGCACTTTGTTTTAACCCATACAATGCTTTCTTTAATTTATAAACTTTCTGACTACCAATTTCTTCAAAACCTTGTGGCTGCTCCATAAATATCTCTTCATCTAAACTAGCATTTAAGTAGGCTGTTTCAAAATCAAAATGTTCTACAACTAAATTCCTTTTTGCTGCTACAGCCAGAACCATTCTCAGACTTTCTGGCTTTGCAGTTGGAGAATATGTCTTATCGTAGTTCTCATACTGCTGTTGTGCAAAACCCTTAGCTACCAACCTAGCTTTATACTTAATACTTCCATTTGGCATTTCTTTCTTTTTGTATACCCACTTACAACCAATTACTTTCTTGTCCTTGGGTCTATCAACGACTTCAAAAACATCTTTATTTACCAGACAACCAAACTCATCATCCATTGCATCAATCCATCTTTCCTGTTCTTCTCTAGACAAACTTTCCAACTCTTCAAAACTTTCAGGCTCTTCCACTGCTAAACAAGCTCTTGCATTTGTCACAACAAACCTATCTGGTGGCTTCCTAACTCTTTGACTACGTCTGGGAATAAACTCTGCTGATCTGCCTCTTTCATCCTCACTTTCTGTGCTGGGAATTATAGTTCTATGGCTAAATCTCTTGTCTTCAGTCATTCTAGTAGTAATAGGTCTAGATTGTGTCTCATTATCTGAAGAACTATCACTGCTGCTAGTGGATGCTTCTGGCTTAACTGAAACCCCTCCGTTTCCTGAAGTTGGTTCAGTTTCTGTTTCTGGCTCATTTGAACTTCCTAACCTCAAGAAAACTTCTTTATTTGCATGCAGTTTGTCCCAACCGGCATGTCTCTCGAAATTTGCCGACCTAGAATACTGCACTTCCCTTCCACCTAAATGAAACTTGTAGCTATTTCCTGAATACCCCAAAAACCTAAGCCTTCTACTTTTGGGTTCTCCTTTCTTCCTGAAACAAGCTGGTATGTAAACATAAGCAAACTGTCCAAAGACCCTCAAATACTTGTAATTTGGCACTCTCCCATACAATACCCTGTAGGAATGTCTTCAATTTCTGAATGATACAGTCTGTTACTAATATGTACTGCTGTCAAAGTTGCTTCTGCCCAGAAACTATCTTTTACCTCTGCATCTGCCATCAAACAAGCAGTTATCCTTTTTATATCTTGTATTCTTTTCTCCGCTAAACCATCTTCGTTAGGACAAGCGGGATTAGTAGTTTCGTGCCTTATTCCCACCTTTTGAAACCAATTAAACAATTGATTACTTAGAAACTCTCCTCCCCGGTCAGTAACAATGGTGCCTACTCTAATATCAAATTGTCTTTCCACCATTCTCACCCATGCTTTTAAACTTTGCCCAGCGTCAGATTTGTTCTTCAATATTCTTACAAAAGCAAACCTTGTATACCTATCAACAATTACTAGGTAATATTTGCTTCCCCCTAAAGACAAACAATTAGCTTGGGCAACATCTGCATGTACAAACTGAAATGGTCTTTGAGCAATTCTTTTGGTTTTCTTGGCTACTGGAAAAGCTCGGACCTTTACCTGATTACATACAGTACACTCTAAGTGATTTTTGCATTCAGCAACTTTTAAATTTGGACACATACTGATTAACTTCTTTAAACATTTGAAACTAGCATGGCCAAATTTCCTGTGTAGTTCATGTATGCAGTCTTTATGAATTGGACTATTGTCTATGTTATTAGCATTTTCAACCCTGTAGCAATCAATATTGTCCTCCAAATAATAAAGCTTATCTTTTTTCAAGCCTATGCCTCGCAATTCCCCATTCAATTTTATCTTACACATGTCCTTTTCAAATATAACTGTGTAATCTCTGTCTGTTAACCTGCTCACTGATAACAAATTATTTTCTAACTCCTTTACATGTAACACATCATTAAAGTTTTCCTTTAGCCCTGGAATGTGAACTGTACCCATTTGATTTACAGTACTGAGCTCTTTCCCATCAGCTAAAACCACAGCATTTACATTAGCTGATTTTCTATTACTTATCAAATTAATATTGTTACACATTGAAGATGATGCTCCTGAGTCAATCAACCATTTACAATTAGTATTTTGTTTTTCCTTAATCATGGTTGCAGACCCCTTTTTGTTACCACTGTCCTTCAAAAATGGAGGTTTGGACTGTTTTTGATACTGCCGCGGCTGCCATCTGCTCTCTCCTTGCTTGCTTCTCTCAGCAGCAAATTGTTTACAATGTCTCTGTAGATGACCAATCTTTTTACAATAAAAACACCTCCGTTGCTCCCTTGTAGAAGCTGCTTCTTCCTGCTTTCGTAGATCAGGCGTTGTTTGTTGTTTTGGCACAGTCCTTAAACTTGCTGAGTCACCCTGCTCAGACTTTCTTCTCAAGTTTTCCTCCAATATCCTGGCAACAATTAAGTCTCTGTTCAGCTCAGCTTCTGGCAAATTTTGCAAGCTATTTGTAATGTTGTCCCAAGAAGGATCTAGCAAAATATAACACTGCTGCTCTTTGCTAATTTCCACTCCTCTCAGTTCAGCTTGCACAAATAAATCTTGCATTGTTTTTAAGTGTTCTATCACACACTGTCCTTTCGTCATCCTTTGTCTGTAAATTCTTTTAGACCAAAGCATTTTTGCAAACGCAGTTGAAGGTGTGTGTAATCTCTGCAAAGTATCTCACACATCCTTGGCGGACACTTTATCTCTTACGTCTTTAATCAAGTCTTCTTCTAGCATGAGATAAAGACATGCTTTTGCTTTAGCATCTCTTTCTCGAGCGGCTTCATCAGCATCAGCTGCCAGCCCTGATTCAACTGGCGACCACAGAGACTCCTTTATTAGTAGAGATTGGGCATATATTTTCCAGGTAGAGTAGTTATTTCTATTTAATTTACTAAACTTTAGGATCTCCATCTTAATTTGTGCAGTGACTCAATTTGACACAGTCCCTCTGAGTATGCACAGCAGACAAAACACAAAATGATTTACTCACAAGGCTCCACAAAACTTTCTTCCACTCTCTGGACCTTTCAGCTTCTGTGGATGCTGGTTGCTCTAGTATCTGGGCCCATAACCCTTGTCAGGGATGATGGGAGTTGTAGCTCTTCACCTCTGGCTCTAACTCACCACCTTGTTATGCAGCAGAGCTGACCAGCTTTGATCAGTGGTTGATGCTTCTTTCCCAAGCAGCAGAGTTTCAGAGAATAGGCTGAAGACCCTGACAAACTCTCCAAGCCTTCTCACTCTTCTTCCTGAGATGTCTCCAAACCTCTCCAGGATTCTTCTGGTTCTTGTATCTTCCCTCAAGACACCAGACAACTCAGTAGTCTTATATAAAAGATCTACTTTATTCTACTATATATAAATACTATATGCCCTACAAATCACAATCTCTACACTTCACAATATCTCCAAAACTACTCCACAATACTCCAAACTACTCCACAATGTACATTAGCAAACATTGCAATTTATAGCCATTGTTAGACACCACCCACCAGTCAGTTTCCACCCAGTGGGTGTGTACATACATCTTGATTGGTCCACATAGATCATCCCATACCTAAGACCAACCCAAGTGTTTCATCACTTTACCTTGACCACTTAATGAGTCTCAGGTGTTTGCAATCTATCACAGGTGTTCTCAATATACCTTCTATAACTTTGTCCTTGGCTCTCAAGGCTTCTTAATTATATTATCTTTTTCACCTGTGTATCTTCCTGATTGCTCCTGCTTAGTCACTTTGACATTCACATACATATTTTTATTTCTATTACTGTATATCCCATGTTGCTTTTTCCTTAACATTTAGTTCTCTCCACCCACTTAACCTATGTCTCACCTAATTCTGTTCCTAAGAAGTTGCAATGTTTTTCATCATGGGAACATTTCTTGAAACCAATCTTCTCCACATAGTGCTCTCAGGATATTTAGAATTATACTCATCCCTCCACATTTGTAGCTTTGCCTTTTGTGGGCTTGATTATTCACGGATTTTATTAATATGTCCTCTCTAGGAATATATAAGTCCTCCAGTGCAACTCTGTGGTCAACTTTAACCAAAAGTTGCACTGAAGGACATCTAGAGATTCCTAAAGAGAACAGTCCACTAGGCATTTGTAGCTCCTCCAGCACAATTCTGTGATCAATGTCTGGCAGATGTTGACCACAGAGTTGCACTGGAGGACCTAGGGATTCCTAGAGAGGTGTTCTCTCAAGTAAAAATGTAGTGTTTTTGTTATATGCAGTTTCTCCACATTCTCGTAGGTCCTGTGCCCCTAACCCCAGCAAATGTGGAGGGACGAGTGTACAGTCCTCATCAGTCCCAACCAGCATGGCTAGTGGTCATGGGTGATGGGTGATGGAATCCAAAAATGCAAAAATCATCACTAGATTAAGGAAAATCTAGTGATAAACTTTCTGTCATAAAACTTCTTTCTTTGTGGCTGCCCTTTTTTGCCCCAGTCAAGCACTACAATGTCCCTTCTGAAATAGGGCAACCAAAATTGCAGTCTTCCAAATGTGGTCATCACATACTAAATTGGCATCACCAGTATTTTTATAATACTGTCAGATATTCAGCCCTTTCTCTAATAACCTAGGTTGCAGCTGCACTGCAGAAATAATGCAGTCTGAGGCCATTTTAACTGGCTCAATACTATGGAATTATGGGATTTGTAGTTTTGTGAGATGCTTAGCCTTCCCTATCAGACAGCTCTGGTGCCACAACAAAATACAAATCCCAGAATTCTATAGCATTGGGCCATGGCAGTTAAACTGGTGCTGGACTGCATTATTTCTGAAGTGCAGATGCAGCCCTAATGTGGAATTTGTTTTCCCTCTGCGCCCCCCCCCCCCACAGCTGCTGTACACCCGACGTATTTTATTTTATTTCACAGATTTATATTTAATGTCCTGAAGAGTGATACAACTCCATCTGGATGCAGCTTTTCTGCCTGGCCACCACAGAGTCCTCTCCTCCCAGTCCAATGCCACAGCTTTCACTCCTGCATCCTATTGCCAAGTAATGCTTGCTCTTTGATAGCAATACATTTCCTCTATCCCCTTTTGAGCCCTTGGGCCGAAAGTCATTTTGAGACACATGGTCCACACTCTTCAATTCACAAAGGTAGGATTTACTGGCTCTTGCAGCAGCTGTTGACTGTCATATGAATGGATGCTCCTGAGGAGCAAAAATTCCAGTGCCTTTCAGAGGGAGGAAGTAAAATGCAATCCAGCCTGTATCTCAAACCAACATCCTACCTATTGCTCCAGTCCCTCAAACTAATCCCCCATCTTTCTCTAATACATGAACCTAAAAGAACACATAACGAAAAACAAAATATACCACTAAAAGCACAATAAGCTATAATATTAAAAAGCAAATATATTATCACACTAACACAACAGCCAGATTAAAAACAATTTCAAAAGAATTTTAAAAGAATTAGAAGAACACCACACCTCCCCTTAAAACATTTCTTTAGCAGCCAGTCATTTACAAAAACAATCTAGAATAAAATAGTCCTACAGTCTTGATCTGTTCTCAGAGATGGAAAAATTACTTTTTTTAACTACAATTCCCAGAACCAGAATGGCACAAGGTGCTGCAGTGTCTGATCTGAGCCATTTTCATGAATAGGGCCCAGCCATTTACCCTCAAAGACACTCAGAATAGATCTTACCAGAGCTTGGAATAGTAGGTGTACTGACTGTAGGATTCTGAGAGCTGTAGTCCAAAAAAAAATAAATTTCCCACACTCCAGCTATGGGATTGTGGTTTTGGTTTTCCACCTTTAAATGTAACCTTGCTAATTCCTAAATAAAACCCCAAGGTGGATTCAAAAAGGTAAAATCATACTAGCCATTGTGTTCCCTATTGCCATGTATGGATGTGAGAGCTAAACAGTGAAGAAAGATTGGAAGAAAATCAATTCCTTTTGTTCTGGAGAAGAGTGCTGAGGATCCCATGGACAGCAAAAAGGACAAACAAGTGGATCCTAGAGCAGATCAAACCGGAAAGTTCCCTGGAAGCCATGATGTTCAAACTGAGACTGTCGTACCTCAGACACATCCTGAGAAGAGACAACTCATTGGCAAAAACAATACTGCTGGGGAAGGTGGAGGAAAGTAGGAAGAGAGGAAGGCCACATGCTAGATGGATGGACTATATTAAGGAGGTCACAGGTATGGGATTGTAGGATTTAAGCAGAGCGGTGGAAGACAGAGGGTCATGGAGATGTCTCATGCATAGGGTCGCCATGAGTCGAAATCAACTCAAAGGTAGTTAACAACAACAACAGGTATGGTGTCATCCGCATATCTTAAACTGTTGATGTTTCTTCCTCCAGTTTTCATTTGTACTCATATCTTGTTGGCAGACTTTCAACTGGCAACCAACTGGCCATTGTGGCAACAGAATGTTGCAGTAGCTAGGTCATTGGTCTGATGCATTATGGTTTTTCTTATGCTCTTATGTACACACACAGGAGGCTCTTGTGAATATCTTAAAGAGGAGAGCATCCTTAGCTGCAGGTTAATTTACTTCCACGTTAATTAACCTCAGGCTGTAGATCTCTCAATACATACATATGCATCTATTTTATTCCATGCTCTGCAATTAACCCAATCCAAAGTTTCCTGTTGCAATTTTTAAAGTACATCCCTTTATTGCTACTCTGACTCTTATAAGAAAGGTATGTCTGTGAACACAAAGTCCATTTCATCTCTTTAATAGGCCTCATTTCTCATCAAAATGATGTTCTCTAAACAATTTGGCATTTCTGGTGCTTTTTACTGCAAAGAAAATATTGAACTCCTTGCCTGGATCTTAAAAACATTATTTAGCTGACACGAAATAGACATCAGTTCAGGGTGAAAAAACAAAGTGAGCAACCACTCGCTTCCGGGATTTAAGTATGTGTGTCTGTGTGCTGTCAGCTAATTTGTTATTTTAGAAACAAATATATATGATGACAGTACTGATTCCATCAACCAGAATCCCACTTAACTTGCGAAGATGCCTTCAAATTCCTGATTATTTTTAATCACAAATCAATCCATAACACTTTTAGCAGGTTACCTATACAATGTGTGACTTATATGTTCAAAGACTATAGCTGGCAGCAATTCCTGCAGTTGTGACAGGACTCCTCTGTGCAACTGCTATAACAGAGAGCACTTTTGGAAACAACCTGATTTAAGCTTTTGATTCCCATGTTACATCCAATCAGAAGAATGCGTAACTGATGGGTAAACTGGGATTGCTCCCATGGAAAAATAAAATGTATTGTGTGGGTTGACCTCAAGCTATATGCTTCCATGATACATATTCAGAGCATAATAACAAAGAGTAATGGTGAGAGAGTCCCCCTACGTGTATCTACAAAAGTGACAGGAGTGTGATAAAACTCATCCAACAGAAAAAGCTGATTGACTGAAATGGCAGATAAATAACCTCTATAAACAATAGCTTCTGATGGTAACTGTTGTATCTGACCAGGTGAGGGTAAACTGTCTTCAAAAGTGGGAAGAAAAGTGTGAGATGCAAAACTACCCCGGAAACCAATGCCTGAAGACCTGGCCTGGTGTTTTATTATTGAATTAAATACTTCAGAATGACAAATTGTTCAAGCTAGGATCATCTACAGGGTAGAAAAGCTGTCAGCAAATGAGGTGGATTGGATAGAAGTCAAACTCCTGATTTGTGAAACCA
Source organism: Phrynosoma blainvillii (assembly GCA_026167975.1). Lineage (NCBI taxonomy): Eukaryota > Metazoa > Chordata > Lepidosauria > Squamata > Phrynosomatidae > Phrynosoma > Phrynosoma blainvillii. Next base: position 25,005,029 of record JANUYF010000002.1, read on the forward strand.
TGACTTTTCTTGGTATTTGGCTCAGGGAAGTTTCATGAGAGAGACTTCTTTATTTAGTTTTTAAAATATTTATATCCTTACCAAAAGGATTTCCTTACCTTATCAAAAGATTTCAAGGTGTCATACAACAGAATCAGTTTAAAACAATGTAAACAACTAAATGATTTCAAAAGGCTAAAAGCATATTAAATAATGTAACAACTTAATTGGAGACAGGTTGAAACTGGTTAAAATAATTTAAAATGATTTAAAGCCATGCACATGTGCAGATTTATATACAACAAATTGGACCCCAAAGTCTTTAGTAAATGACAATGCCTAGCATTCTCTTCTGTACTTACGAGGCTGTAAGCCAGACTTATGATCTCATAACTTTGGGGATTTATGCTTATTGTTGTTAATGACAATGTCTCCCACAAAACCTACCAATTTAGCATAACAGGATCACAGTGAAGGTTTCCCAAAGCACTATAGATTTGGGAATGGGAAATGGCATTTCCAAAACTCTGCTGGTCATGGGATGCATTGAAAATCAGAAGCTGGAGGTATCCCTCAGGGATCTGCTCCAATTGCTTCTCTCAATGCACCTCCTGGCTACCACCTGCATTTTACACTAGCTGCAGTTTCCAAGACATCTTCAAGGACAGCCTCTTGTAGAAACTATTTAGGTAGTCTAGTTGGGAAGTTACCCATGGAGGGAGTGCTGTGAGTAAGTTATCCCTGTCCAGAAAAAACAGATCACATACCAAAACAGGACTTCTTGTTAATCACAGGCAACTGGAATGGAAAAATAGAAAATGGACTACTATCAAAGGTTGTAGGAAAATATGGCCTAGGATCAAGAAATAAAGCAGGAGACCAGCTGGTTGAATTTTGTGAGGCCAACAGCTTGTATACTGCAAATACATGCTTCATACAATCCAAGAAGTGACTAAATACATGGACATCACCTGGTGGCCAATATAGAAATCAAATAGACTACATCATTGGAAACAGAAGATGGAGAAGCTCCATCCTCTACAAAAACAAGACCAGGAGCAGGTTTCAGCACAGAACATGAACAATAGCAATAGTGAGAGTAAAATTAAAGAAGAACTCTAAACCAACCATCATGGCAAAATACACCTTGGAGAACATCCCTGTCAAAATTAAAGACAATGTGAAAAATGGATTTGCACTACTAAGCCTAATTGATCAAAAAACATGAGAAGCTATGGGCATGAATCTGCAAATTCTGAGCAGGGCAGCTGATAGGGTGACATGGAGGTCTCCGATTCGTACAGTCACTATGGGTCAAAGTCAACTCAATAGAAGTTAACAACAACACAATCAAATCAAGCCTGAACTTTCTCGAGAAACCATAATATCTAATAGAGACCATCATACTGTAGGCATATCATAAGCAGACTGCATTACAGTTGGATAGACTCAATTAAGAAAGTCATAGCCCTGCATCGGCAAGACTTGAGCAGGGCTGGAAATAACAGGATGCCTTGAAGGTCTCTTATTGCTAGGGTTTCCATAAATTGAAGCCAACTTGAGTAGAATTAATAATTTGTGTTTCCATCAAGTATCTACCAAGTGAGGAGGCCTAAATATCCTAAAGGATAAGAAGGATCAGCTCTGGTTAGGACTTGGATGGGAGACCAACAACAAATACCAAGTGCTGTAAGCTATATTTTAGAGGAAAGAACTGGCAAAACCACTTCTGAGTGTTCTTTGCCTAAGAAAACTCTATGAAATTAATGGTGCCTTGATAAATTGATAGGCAACTTGAAGGCGTGCACACGCGAACACACACACACCAGGTGTTGTTTTCATTCTGACTTGAGTTTCCTCTGAATTTTATTTTATTTTATTGTCATCTCTGAAAGTCAACAAGAGTTTTAAACTTAACTGAGCAAACAGCTCCTGTAAAATAAACTCTTAAATGTTTTTCAAGCATGGATCTTAGATAATAGCATTTTTTAAAGTTTCCAGGGGCAATCTTGGGGCTCCTGCAACAATTAATAAACAATCACAGCATTACAATGCTTGTCACATCCTTTGTGCTATTAAAATTCATATCAACTGCATGTGTTACTACCCATTTGGAGCCCCTGCAATGCCTTGGATTAATAATCCAAGCATCCAAATTACAATTTATATGACAATTTCCTAAGGGGGCCAGTTACTGTCATTTTGGGTAAATAATACTCTTTTAAAATTGTATAAATAAAAATGGGTTTTGCATAACACACCACAATAGCTTCAGAGGAGCCATTACCTTCATCAGCTAAACAATATGCATGTTTAAAATGTGTTGGTATACATTTTTAATGTATTTTTCCCGTTTTCCAAGAGGCATTATAATGGTTCTTGTGAAGCTGTGATAGTTTATTGCATCAATTTTCTTACATGTGTGGGATGGGGAAGATTCAGTGGCTTTATTTTCCCTTGGTGAACAAGTAAATGTGCCTGTCTAAAAATCTACACTCTGAATTTATTCAAATGCACACTGACTTAATCCTGCAAGAGAAAATAAGGAATGGTTTAACATAAAGTTACCTTATATTTCTGCTGTAGATTACTCCATGGTTATTGTTAAGAGCTGTTTATTTGACACAAACAACTAATGTGGGGAAATTACTTTGGAGGATTCTGAGAATTTAGGGGGTCCCAAAAAATCATTTTTTAAGATCTGCAGATATCCTGATCAAACATAGATGGTGCTTCTATTGAAAGTCTCAAATGCAGGCCCAGGAAGGAAAACCACACCATGTGTCAGTACCAATCAGCTCTTAGACCAGGGGTAGGCAACCTAAGGCCCGGGGGCCAGATGAGGCCACCCGAGGCCTTTGGACTGGCCCCAGGCTGGTCCTGCCGACACTGCTGCCGCCGCCGTCCCCTGCCGCCGCCGCCCACCGTGATGATATTGATTAGTGTTGTTATTACTTATTCTTGGGGTTTTCTTGGCAAAATCTCCACAGGCGTTTTGCCATGGCTTTTCTGGGGCTGACAGAGTGTGCATGCATATTTTTTAATTTTTTAAATTTTTATTTATATTTATTTATTTATTTATTTATTTATTTATGGTGCTTCGCGCCCCCCCCCCCCATTGTCTGAGGGACAGCAACCCAGCCCCCGGCTCAAAAAGGTTGCCTACCCCAACTTAGACAATAGTCTTTGTGAAAGAACAAAAGACTTTATTGTAGACTTTATTGAGGACAATAGTGATCAGCAAGCATTTAGGTTGGTACTAACATCCCTGCCCTCTTGTCACTATATATAGACTGGAATCACCTAACCCTGCTTGTTTGCAATGTAACACTTTGACTTCTGCCTGGTAACTGCAATGTAACCATTTTATTTCTGCCTGGTGACTGTGCTACAACCTTTTGTTTCATGCCTGGTAACTGTAATTTAGCCTTTTGATTTCTGCCTCAGCAACTGCAGTAAAACTGCTCCCTACTGTTCTTTGAAAACAGCACAAAAATTTGAATTCACCTAATACATATAACACAATCAATCTATCTATATATACATACAACACAGCCAATACAGACTTTATATATACATTTCCCAACTTCATCCATAATGACAGAACCAAAACCCTTTTGGGTTCTGACACCATGTGTTTTTTCTGAACATGCAGCCTGGGCAACGTTATTTAAGAACTATCCAGCTAATAAGATTTACTTCTTTCCTATTGTAATGTTTTGCACTGAGAATATAGCTGTACACCAATGAGGGATATGAGGGGGAAAACCTCATCTTGCTCTCAATTTTTGTTGAGATAGGATGTCTCTAAACCACACAAGAGATCTTGTTTCTGGCACAAGTGCTTTCTTGTCTTTTCTGAAACATGAACAAAACATCCTTGGACAAAATTAGTGACTAATTTTAAGGGCAGGAGAAAGTGAGGAGAGATACCTGCACATGGGCATGCACACACACACACACACAGGGGCAGATACAGTGATCACAAAGACACAAACAATCCCCATAGTTATTGCTTTTACAAGCTCATGAAACAAGGCAACATACTCATTTTTTTCTATTTTGCATATTTAATAGAACAGCACCAAAAGTTGTCTTTAAAATGCATCCCTATTGTTTCCACTTTGCAGCTTCCAGAATGGAACAAAAAATACTTTTAAAAGACACAAAATCCTTGGAGTTGCCTACATGATTAAAATACTCCTCATTCCAGTCGGAAAGCATGTTATCTGGCCAAACATAATTCACAGGAGTTTGGGCTATTTTTGAGGGGAGGGAGCTATAAACTCCTTAAACTTTGCTGAAAAAGTCATCACAGGTTTTTACCAGAGTAACTATGGAAATCCACAGAAATGTGCATTATCATACTTTAGGGGCATCACTAGGGGGTGCGGGGAGAACTGAATATACCAAGTGACACCCTTATGGGAGGTGACATCACTGCTCCCAAATATCTGTCTTTTGGCAGAAAGAGGCTGCATCCCTTTAAAACACTGAAGAGATGTGTAAGTGGGGCAAGGCTCAGTGGGAGGAGAAAGGAGATGCCCCAGGATTTTTTAAAAATTAATTTTAATTTTTAAAAAAATATTATTTTAAAAATTTCTTTTAAAAAATCACATCTTACTGAATTTTCACTTTAACCATATGAAACTGTTCAAAGACATAGCCATGTTATAAGCTTATCGCACCAGTACCTGTAACGTTCCCATCAAGTCCCTGGAACATAACGATATGGGAATGGGTGTTACTGCATTAGACTATTGATAACGTGATAGTAATGTTATGAGAAGCACAGCATTTACTGTTGTACTGGTACCGGTGCTAAAAGTAGTTCCTCAGCCATCCCTCATTGGCGCATGCAAAAACCGCTATGTCTGCATTGGAAAGAATGCTACCGAGAGGTTTAGGTAGTGAGCATTCTTTTTTTTCTTTCTTTCTTGTAAACATGATGCAATTCAGTCTACAAAAATAAAAAAAATTAAATTACCTGTGGCACCTTCCTTGCGTCAACACCGGAAGAGTTGAGTTGAGTTTGTGGGCATTCTAGGATGGGAGGGAAGGAGGTTGTCTTAGCCAATCAGAACACGAGGACAGATTGAGACCGGATAGGATTATCACACACACATCATCTGGAACGGTCTGAAAGCATTCTTGCTGGCTGAGGAGGCATTTTTACAGTTGTCCTGCTGGAATGGGCTAGAGACTGTCAGAGCACAGAATGGGAACTTGATGAGAATCATACCATGTGATAAAATATGTTTCGTTCCATTCCGTTCTCATCACGTACTCATTACGTTCCGAAAACACAGTGCGATAAGCTTAATAGTCTGGAAAATCAGTATGCAAAGGGATCTAGTAGCACCTTTGAGACTAATTACAGACATTATAAAGAAAATTGCAAGGGCAGGATATTAACGAAAGAAGTTAGTGGTATGAGCCTTTGTAGACTTGAGCCTATGTCCTCAAATCCCCTCAGGGAGGAGAGGCAATGGGAAGGGAGCAACTGAGCAACTGGCAGGAAAGGGGAGCAACCAGGGGGGTGCTGCAGGTGAGCAAGTTAGTGAGAGGGGTGGGGCAGCTCTCCCCACCAGGTGTTACCAAAGGTACTGACACCACTGCCTAAGCCATTGGCTGCTGGTCCCTGACAAGTTTCCAGGAAAGGAGGGGAAAACTATTGTACCCAGTGGACAAATGGTTAGTGTCAGTCCCTGGCACACTGGAAAAAACTAATTGCTGGTCCCCTACGTCAGACAGCCTGAGACACAGTGATTTAGATGTTTCTGGACTGCAGTTTTCATCAGCCATAGAGTACATAGTCAATGCTGAAACATGATAGGCACTGGAATTCATCAACATCTTGGAAGGCCACACATTCCCTACCACTGTCCAGCTTGTGCTGGCAAGGGTGAAAGATGTTTTCCTCCTTTTTTGTGGTCTTTTCCAGCTTTTTAATTTTTTTCTATTGTAACTTTTCCCTCCCATGGTTCTCAAACAGAAAAGCTGGTGAGAATGAGCATCCTTCTTTACCTGCATACAGAATTCTGCCTTACTGTGACTCCCAGATACATTCCCTAGAGACTTTAGTATTGCCCCCAAATCTAGTAACAGAGCATATTCCTGGAGACACAATTAAAACTTAGCCATGTGCTCAGGCCTTGCATTACCTAGAGATGTTTGTGAGCACAGAAGCAACAGAGGCGCTTACTTTGAAAATATTATAATAAAGTCATATTTATTATTGTGTTAATTATTTATTCCATGGGTTTGTATTATGTAGAAGTGCCAGTGAACTCGCTCTCTCAGTCTGTCTCTCAAATAGTTATGAGGATGGAGAAAGTGGGGGAGTCTAAAAGCTATTCCTTTTGTTTCAAACCTGAATTGCTGCCTTAGAAGATTAAGATTTGGAGGCACTGTGCAGTCCTGATTAAGATGGCATTATTTGGTGCTTTCTCTTGAATATCAAGGTAGGCAAACCTGAAAGCAGCTTAAGACCATTACTCTTCCAAACAAAGAAACCCTTTTACCATCCTCCCAACTGCCTTTGCATTAAAAAATTAACACATACAATGGGGAATCTATTCACAATGAAAATTAATGTTCACTTTGACCCAACCCCATCATTCATCTGGAGCACAAAAGAACATCATTTGATGCAGATTTTTTATTTATTTATTTATTTTTGTTCCTCTGGAATTTAAAACAGCCTTACCATAGGATTTTCCAGAGAAGAAAGAAGTGGAGAAGGCAGACAAAAATGCTGTGTGTGTGTTTGTGTGTGTGTGTTTATCATGCACCAGTATTTTAAGTTGGATTTTAAAGCTACAGGTCTCTATTAGGCCTACTTATGTGTCAGAAAATTGTTGGAAAGAGTACATTGTGAATGGATAAATCTGTCATATTGAGACAGGTAAAGATTTAACGGTGTGAGGCTGCAACCATAAATTCATGCAGGTGAGATATTAAAACAGCAGAATCAGAGGAGAAACAAATCGAAGCAGTGTTAAAACTTCCAAGCTAAATTTGCCTCTAATGAGATGACACTGCAGAGACCCTTGGGACTTGGTTGGTGGTGGCAAGAGTTAGCAATGCTGTAAGAGATCTGTTCCATGGCTTCTTTCTCCTCCCTTTTATAAGGTGTTGTAAATGCATTTCCCAAGCCACAGCATTAAGTGAAATGATTACATTATTCATTTATACTAATTTCCTGTTCAATAATGATCCAGCTGATTAGAAGCTTGTCATGCAAAAAAAGCCAGAAATTAGAGAAACTCATTATGGAATGAGGAACGCAGCAGCAGCATCAACTTAATAGTTTAGTGTAGAGTCCCTGGCAGCATTACTGGAGAAGTCTGGCTGTACCCAAGAAGGCTTGAAAATCAGTGAAATCCACACTATTATCCTGTTCTTGTTATTTATGGGCCTTATCAAAAATATCAATAGAACACCTTCTGGATTTGTTCAACAGTCCATTTGATTCAGATGCCTAAAGATATGGTGACTTTCTATGATGCCTTGAACTCAGAGGAGGAAAGACAGTATATAAATGTAACTAGGAAATAAACACTTTTTGCATGATAAGTGTAAGGGCCAAAGTAGATGGCAGGATGGATACCTGTGATTATGTGTTGTATTGCTAAAATTTTGGAAAATAACAGACTTGGGAATTAGCAGCAGTAATTAAAATCAGGGTTGCAGGCAAAGGAAGGGGGTTAAGACCATATCTGGAGCTGATGAAAATTTCTCCCTCCTCTACCTGCTATTTTGTTGTCCACCCTGCAAAATTTTGCATGTCTAAGCTTCCTTACTGCACTAGTGCCAGTCTAGACACCCACTAGGAATCTCTAGGTCTTCTAGGACAATTCTATGGTCAAGATCTGCCAGAGATTGACCATGAAATTGCACCAGAGGACCTACAAATGCCTAGGGAAGTGTTCTCTCTAGGATTCTCTGAGTCCCCCAGTGTGAATTTTGGCAGACGTTGACAATAGAGTCATGCTGGAGGTCCTCTAGAAGTTCCTAGAGAGAACATATTAATCAAATCCATGAATAGTCAAGCCCTCAAAAGTCAAAGCCACAAATGTGAAGAGCCAACTGTACTTGGAGCCTTTCCCTGTAGAAACTACCAGAGGATGGAGAAGATTAAGGAAGCTGCCTGACATTATAGTTAATTGGCCAATCATCATTCAGCTCCCATGGCAATTTAGCCAATCATCATTCAGAATTCTTCAGTGTTTTTGATCATTGTTTGCTCTAGATGTTATGAGATCCATATGGTCCTGCCTTCATCTTTAAATGATCAGTCTTCTAAAAATCTAAATGTGCTGTAAGTGACTGTGCTCCCTGGTCCCATCCAGCAACGAGCAAGAATGTCCAAGAAGCAAGTATTGAATCATTTGTTTCCTTGCATGTTGGTGATATAACCTGCATATTTTTTTCAATTGCATCCTCTGTTGCTGCTGGTGTTGGGAATTGTCACTGAATGATCAAGGACAACTAGAAATGTTGTCTGATTATTTATTTTTAAGAGAACTACAGCAACAAATAAAGTTACCCACGGCAGTGTTTGCTCTTTGGAAGAGACTATACATTTGTATTTGTGGTCCCATCTTTTTACCTTTGGACCTACCCAGACCTAAATAGCCTAAAGACAAGTAATCCCCAGCAAATGCTTCAACAGCGTTTGGGGGCATGGGGTAAGGAGTTGCTCTGTTATGTGATAAACTGATTTATGTAGTTATTCACATTACTTCCCAGAAAAGTTCTCTTTTCTGGCCTCCAGCTCAGTCTTTGGACATTATCACATGAACCCATTCTTGCCACAATTGTTCTTGTTAAGGAAACATAAATATACTAGTAGAATTCAAATATATAGCCATGTTAGTCTGTAGAATCAGTATATAGAGAGATCTTGTAGCACCTTTGAGACTAACTGAAACAAAGAAGTTGGCAGCATGAGCTTTTGTAGACTTCAGTCTACTTCCTCAGATGCATATAGTGGAGTGGAAACAAGGGACAGACATATATATGCCAAACTGGCCTTTCCTCTTAATTTCCATAAACATTGGCCATTTCACAATGTCTTTGTTCACTAACAACCATTGTTAAAACTAGACTTGCTACTTCATTTCCATACACAAAGGATTTTGAATTTGAATTGGCATTCTCACATACCAATGGCATATATATGTCTGTCCCTGGTTTCCACTCTACTATATGCATCTAAGGAAGTAGACTGAAGTCTATGAAAGCTCATGCTGCCAACTTCTTTATTTCAGTTAGTCTCAACATTGCTACAATATCTCTCTGTAAACATATCAGTTTGTGAGCAGCCATTATTGCATGTTTTGTCAATTGTGCAACTGGGGCTGTTTCTGTCATCCATGGTCCCTTGCACTCTCTTCCAGACTCCCCTTTAACCCTGCCTCCCTGCCCTATGCTCTACCAAGCATGCCTTTCAGGTTTTTGTGGGGGGTGGTTATTTTCACTTTTTAATGCAGTTCTGGAATTCTGCTAGTGTGATTTAAATTTTAAAAGAAAAAAAGAAATAGAGAAAAAAAGAAATCAAGCAGCTTGGGAATTGCGAGCAGGAGGGGGACATGGGAGAGGAGCAGACTGTGACACTCCGTGATTGCCAGTATTGCAAGTGCTGCGGCAGTGACATTTCACATATGAGGATTAGTGGGACTGCCACTCAGTTATAAGCTTATTGACAGGTTTCCCCTATCAATGAAAGGGGACAATCTAACCACACTTGAGAGACACAGCAACTGTGGGACAGAGGCAACATTGTGTGATAAGTATCTCCAAAGGCACAATTTTACTACTGCAGTTATAGTTTAAAAGCTGTGTGTGATAATCTCCTGAGTATTGGTTCACTCAAAATGGGAGTGGTTAGGGACTTTAGGAGATGGGCTGGTCTAACAGAAGAAGGCAGTGGTGACTTTCCCCAACAGACAAGAGGAGAACAAGAAAGAGCGGAGAGCATACCATACCAGTAATTCCTTTCTTCCAAGCTCTTGTTATCTCAAGAGGTTCTTTGAAAGCATTCATACTATTTTCCTGGGGAGTATCCATTCTGCTCAATTATATCACTTTTATACCAGTTTAACTGTCATGGCTCCATCCTATGGAATCCTGGGATTTGTAGTTTGGTGAGGGTGCCTAATTAATGCACTCCTCTGAATGAGAGCATTAGACAGAGACTTCCAAGTACCTCTCACCAAACTCAGGATTCTATAAAATGGAGCTATGACACTTAAAGTGGTATCAAAGCACTACTGTGTTGTATGGATACACCCCTGGTCTTGAGTACCTGCTAAAAATCAGTGCTTTACAGATTGCAACTAGCTTCAACCAACATCTCTTGGAACACAGCCCAGAGTCCATCGTCTCTCTCATCAGATAGAAGAATACAAAACAGAAGGGAGACAAAACAGAAAGGATAAAGCCAACTCAAGAGATGCTAAGCCCACCGTCCAATTTCTCCACTGTTTTCATTTGTGCTTGCTAGCTAAACATCCTTAAGCCTCTACTTGAAGAAAGAACAAACAATTAGCAGGAAGGCTTGACCTATATCGAAGTCAATTGTTCCTTTTCAGCAGGCTGCATTTAAATCTGTTCACTGTCACCACCACTTCTCAGCTCCACAGAGAAGAAAGAAGCCTTCTTCATAAACAAAAGCCGTGAATCAAAAGCAGGCACAGTGGTGCAATTATATGGCTGAGACAGATCCTGAACTCCTTTACTAACTGCTTTCAGTCACTAAAACAATGCCAAGAGGGAACCCATGATGAACTGGATTTGGGGGGTGGGGGGAAATAGCCTTGCAGGATTGCACAGTAGCTGGTATAGACAAGGCAGGGCAAGGCAATAGCTCTTCATACCATTATGTCTGTGGAATTACCTTAGCTTCCCAAGCCAGGTGTATTATAAAAGCAGTGTGATTTATAATCCGTAAACTGGATGCTTGGAGTGCCTAGTGCACTATAAATGCCCAAGCTTAGATAAATAGATATGCTTGGATAGATAGCATCCTGATTATAAAATACTGAAAACATTACATAAATAACTGGTAAATTTGCATGCAGTGCTACACTCACAGCAGCATGTTTGAGAGCTTTGAATCCCTGTAGTGCAAATGTACTCTACCAGGCAGCTGTGCTACAGCATACTTTTGACCTATAACTGAGAAGTGTCACACTTTTCCTAATGCTCTACAGAGCAGGGGGTTGACTAAATTCGGCCTCAGGGAACCCTTTCCATGTTACTTTGTCTATCCCAAACCCTGCATATCTGTTGGGGGAAATGTGGGAACCCTTGGCATATTGCAAAAGAGTGTAAGAAGTGATGGGGAGAGTATGTAATCCACTCACACAGTTGCAGACTATGTACATTGATCATCACTATTGCTGTTTGCAATCTGAGAGTTCATCCAGAATACACATAGGATTCCCTTGAAGCCACACAGTGCAGAGAAAGACTGGTAAAGCATCTTTCAAAATGATAAGCTTGATATTAGCAGTATTTCATTAGAGATCAATCAGAATTTATTTGTGGCGAGTCCTCGTATAGGTAGAACTCCCTTACAAAGGATATTTATTTAACATCATCAGTTTTGGGTTTCAAATTAGCTTTGAAACCCCATTTCTTTCAAGGTGGCTTCTTTTTAAACTGGTCTGAGACTGCTGTCACACTGCAAAATTAATGCAGTTTGACACTGCTTTATCTGTCATGACTCCATCCTATGGAATCCTGGGATTTGTAATTTGTTGTGGCACCAGACTCTCAGACAGAGAAAGCTAAATATCTGACAAAACTACACATTCCTGAATTCCATATCATTGAATCTTGGTAGATAAAGCAATGTCAAAACTGCATTAATTCTGCAATGTAGATGCAACCTGCATTTCTTAATCTGTGGTTATTTGATATCTCATATTGCTGCTGATTTATTTTTTAATTAATGGTTTAATTAGTTTTATATGAATGCTGGACTGGACTCTGATATATATTTAACTGCTGGCTTAAAAGGACTGCAATTTATTGAAGTAGGATATTATAATTTTATGGCTGCTTTTACACAAGCCAACTTGGGAGAGCTTTTTGCTCTGAAAAGTACAAATCTTTTAATCTAAGGAAACATCTGAAGAACTACAGGGTTCCTCAGACATCGCCTGAAATTTACATTCTAGGCTGAAAGGGATCTCTGCCTGAGAGAAGATGGGCAAATAAAGGTCTTACTTTATGTGAATGAATGAATGATTTACTGAATTAGTCTCCAGACCATTTCAAATTGTCTTGCTTTATAGAACAGGTGACCAAATGCAGTCCTCAGATGTTGGGATCACTCACTCTCAGCATTCCTCACTCCTGGCTATTCTGGCTAGGGCTAATGTACCATCCAACCATCCCAGTTTGGTAGGGACAGTCCTGATCTCTGTCATTTCACTTTTTCATAAAGTCCCCATTTCTCTCTCCTCATCCTACTTACTCCCCTTTGTCCTCAGCTAACTTCAATTACTGAAAATCATGAGGGGATGGAGAGAAATGGCTGACTCTTGTCTTTCCCTGTAAACTCAGGCAAAAGCAAATTACTCCAGCCTCTGCTACTTTGTGTGTTTTTCCATCATTCATACCTTTTCCCATCTTCACCACACTCTGACATGGCCACACGTGTTCTCATTTTCATCTGCAGAAATGTTGAAGGCCATTGTCTGATGAGAGATGTAATCCAACAATTGTTGGAAGGCCACACTTTACCCATCTGTGTTGTATAGAGGGTAATGCTTAGGTTTCCTGGGTCGCAGGGCTTGGTCCTACATCCCCAACCCCCAGGGGGAAGGGAAAGAAATCTTATTGTGAAAGCACTGCCTTGGAAAGCGTGTGTGTTTGTGTGTATGTATGTATGTATATTCTCCTTTGTTAGACTTGGATTTGTGGGAAGGGTTTCTTTTGTTTGAGCAACTGTGGCTGATGCTTAATTATTATGCTTAATAATATCACTTGGGCCCACTGCCTGTAACATCACCCCTAGTCTCAGATCTGGCCTTGAAATCTCAATGGTTGGGATTATACCAACCAGTTAACCCAAGTAACCTTCTTGTGATGAAGCAATTTCAGATGACTGAGTCCTAGGAGTGATGCAAAACGTGTAGAATTCTCTAATTATTCATCGGACAAGTGAAAGAAAGAACCATTCTTTCTTCCTTTCAATCCACATGGATTCAACTGGTTAGGAATATGTAGTAAAAGCTTCCTATTTCAGTTGAAACTTATTTGAACAACAAAGCCTGCCTGAATGTACCTTGCATTCTTGGAATCCTTTCCCACTACAGTTAAGGCATTATTTCTGTTGGAAAATATTCTCTTTCCTCCTCCTTAAATAGATAGGGATTTCCTCCCCTTCTCTCTTTCATAAAAAAAAACTAACCATGTGACTTAGGTCACTCCCTCTTTGGGACTAACAATCTTTTCTCTCAAGATTCTCAACTGAGCTGTTCCCATCTTCCTGCTCTCTTAAAAATGATGAGATTTTCTCTCTTTACCTGAACCATCACTATTTAGATTAGGATTTAGGTTTTTATATGTAAATATAGATTAAAGCCATCATTGTTTGTTAAACTACAAGCTACATGTTTGTTGCTCTTTGAGTCAGCCTTATTTCTTTGGGGAAGCATAGTGAAGTAAAGTCACATTACTGCTATTCTGCTAATGAAAGACAGAGTCAGGTTTAGCTTTCATATTTGTATATTTTTGTTTCCTTTAAAAAGGGTTGAAGCCCTGGGAAATTTAAATTACTCCACATTTTTTAAAATGGACAATTCAGTACCAGAGACAGAGATAACATGGACAGAATAGGGATGGGTTCTGACATTCCAAAAACAAACAACAACAACAACAAAACAGCTCAACATGTTTCAATAAACTCTTTATTCAAAATTAGACATATGCATATGTAACATGAAATAACCAGATCAGATACACCTTGCATAAGTAAACAAAAACATTTTAAACCTTCTAAAGACCCCTTGAAAGCTGCTCCCAAAAGGCATCCAGGGATGACTTTTTCTTTCACCAGCCTTCACTTTTCTTATAATTTCCACTTTGGCAACCAAACTTATAGATCTATGTTGCTGATGATTTTTTAAAAAGATGCTATGGCTAATTACTGAGGCCAAGCTTATCTGTGTTGTTCTTTTCTCTCTCTTTTGCTATACACACATGCTCAAATAAGGGATTCTGAAGGCAGTTGTTGTTTCCCTTGCCTGTCATTGAGAGGCACACACAGCTATTGTAGGATCTCCTAGAGAAGAATCCCCTTCTTTCCTAGCTCAACATTATGGTATTGTTTAATGCAGACACATTTTGCAAGCTGATATCAAAGTTCTGTTTTAATCCACCCTTCTTTCACCATTCTCCCAGTGCCAATGCTATAAAAATCTTCCAGCTAGACAGAAGAAGAAAAGGGACACTGAGAGGGTATAAAAAGACTTGGGGCTTGTCTACCTACACCAGCCAGAATACTCTGGCCTGCTCCAGGAGTATTCTGGCCATGGAGCTTCTCCCTGTGATAGCAATAGCAAAAGCATTTACATTTCTACACCACAATAGTGAGTGGAACACTCCCTAAGCAATTTACAATGTGTAAGCCAAATGCCCCCAACAAGCTGGGTACTCCTTTTACTGACCTACGAAAGGATGAAAGATTGATCTACCTTGGAGCATGGGGATCAAACTCACAACATTTTGATTGCAGTGCTGGCATTTAACCACTGCACCACCAGGGTTCTCCTGTTCCCTCCACACTCTATATTGATGTTGTGTGGCTTTCTACACATGCATCCCCATTGTGTTGCCTGACGCCACTACTACTGGTGCAAGTTTCTCCCTCTGAGATCACAGCCATGTGATCAATTTCTTGCAAAATCGAAAGCAAAAATAAGTTTTGAAAACACAGTTTAAGGGAGGGTTGGGGCAGATTCAGTGCAGAACTGGCCTTATGTCAAGAAGAAGTCCACACTTGAATTAGGGATTTGGCTCTGCATTCTGAAGACAGGTCACCATAAGGATGGGAGGGGAGGGGAAACCACTTCATTTGGTCCATGTAGATGAGTCCTTGGTCAAAAAAAGGAGGAGGAGCTTCAGTATCAGAGACTTTGTTAACTGGGGTGTTGTTGTTGTGTGCCTTCAAGCCATTTCTGACTTATGGCGACCCTACAGTGAATCTATCATAGGGTATTCTTGGCAAGTTTCTTCTGAGCGGGTTTGCCATTGTCATCTTCTGAGGCTGAGAGAGTTTGACTTGCCAGTGGGTATATATGGCCTAGCCAGGATTAGAACCTGGTTTCCAGAGTCAGGAGCCCTGGTGGTGCAGTGGTTGAATGCCTGTACTGGAGCTACTCACTCACAAATCACAAGGTTGCGAGTTCAGTACCAGCCAGGGCTCAGGCTTGACTCAACCTCCTTCCGTAGATTGCTAAAATGAGTACCCAGCTTGTTGGGTGCAATTAGCTTACAGTTAGAGATTGCATAGCACGGTATAAAGCGGTATATAAATAAAGCTGCTATTGCTGTTGCTATAGTGCAACATTCAAACCACTACCCAACACTGTTGCCTGAAAACAACTATAGCACTGCGGTTCCACTCTAACTGCCCTGGCTTCATCCTATGGAATCTTGTGGTTTGTACTTTAGTGAAGCACTAGAGTTCTCTGATTGAGAATTTTAAATATCCTCTCCTAGACTGCAAAACTGAGGATTTTGTAAGATGTTGCTATGGCAATTAAAGTGAGATAACAGTATTATAATTATGCAGTGTGAAAGGACCTTTGTTTTTGCCTTGATTCTGATTCCTGTGCTATTTTGCCTTCTCGTTTGCTCTCAGATACTAATTGCTTTTCAGCCTAGGCTCATTGCTCCTAGCTTTTTTCTCTTTACATAAAGCTGTTTACAGCCACTGCTGAAACAATCCTCTGTTTGAAAGTGGCCTAAATTTGGATAGCTGTCCAGTCTGTGTCCAAGTTAAAGAGAGGGAATCTGCAGAAAAAAGAGCAGCGCTTTGAAGCTGGCCTTCAACAGTTAGTATTTGGGCAGCAGGTTGAGTGGGTATACAGTTCACATTGGGCTCATTCACACTAGATAATTACAGTACTAAGATTCTACTAACTGTAGTGGCAACATCCTATATACTCCTGGGATTTACAGTTTAGAGAAGGGTGTTTCAATTTCTCAGCCAGACAGCAGTAGTGTCTTACCAAACTACAAGCTCCAGGATTCCATAGGCCATGAAAATTAATGTAGAATATACTGCTATATTTATGTAATATCATCGATCATGCCATCCTCTTGGATTGCTTGAGAGAGTTAGGAATCAGAGGCACTGCCTTGCGGTGGTTCCGTTCCTTCCTCTCAGGCAGATCCCAGAGGCTCGGGGACAGTTGCTCATCTAAAATCGAGCTTAATTGTGGCATCCCTCAGGGTGCCATCCTGTCCCCAATGTTATTTAATATTTACATGAAGCCGCTGGGTGAGATCATTCAGAGGCATGGAGCGCGGTGCCATCAGTATGCTGATGACACCCAGATTCTCCATGACCAGAACATCGGCTCAGACTTCAGATGGCGTCTCTCCTCTTAATGACTGTCTCAGAGCAGTAATGGATTGGATGAGGAGAAACAGATTGAAGTTAAATCCAGACAAAACGTAGGTACTGACAGTCACAGGCCCGAAACCAGATCTGGGAATACAGTCTCCAGTCCTGGATGGAGTCACACTGTCCTCTATGGACTGTGTTCGCAGCTTGGGGGTACTTTTAGACCCATCACTTCACATGACTAGTCAGGTGAGTGCGGTGGTCAGGAGTGCTTGTTATCAGCTTCGGCTGATATGCCAACTGTGCCCTTATCTGGACATGAGGGATCTGGAAACTGTAGTACACGCTCTGGTAACCTCATGTCTGGATTACTGCAATGCACTCTACATGGGGCTACCCTTGTGCTTAACCCGGAAACTGCAATTAGTTCAAAATATGGCAGCCAGGTTAATTACCAGAACATCCAGGAGGGAGCACATAACACCGGTGCTTAAATCCCTCCACTGGCTGCCAATTAGTTTCCGGGCACAGTACAAGGTGTTGGTTTTAACCTTTAAAGCCCTACATGGCTTGGGTCCATCTTATCTCAGGGACCGCCTCTCCCCATATGAACTCCCCCCCCGCACCCTTTGGTCCTCTGGGAGGAACCTGCTCCAACCCATGAAGACTAGGTTGGCGCAGACCTCCCAGAGGGCTTTTTCTGCGACCGCTCCCAGGCTATGGAATGGCCTGCCGGACGAGATCCATCATTTCTCCACTCTTGCTGCCTTTAAAAAGGCAGTAAAGATGGATCTCTTCTGGCAGGCCTTCCCGGAATAACATCACCGGGAATGGTGGAGTTTTACTATGCACCTCCCACCCTGTCCTACTATGTACATATTGGCCAAGGGGCTGTATTGCATTGTGTTTTAATGTATGGTTTTAATTTCTTCATAATTTAATTCTTTTTTAAGGGGTGGGAGGGTTAGGGTATGGGATTTGGGCATATTTTAACTGTTCCTTGTTTTAATATGTTGTTCACCGCCCCGATTGCCAAGCAGAGGGGCGGCTTATAAATAAAAAAATATTATTATTATTATTATTATTATTATTATTATTATTATTATTATTATTATATGAATGGCCCCCTTGCCATAATCTTCTTCAGATGTATTGTACATCTTTTTTAATTAATTTGTTGTTAACCGCCTTTGAGTCTGCCCTGACTCATGGCAACCCTGTGGATAACACATCTCCAAGACCCTCTATCCTCCATTGCTCTAGGTATGTTGGGCTACAACTCCCATAATACTGCAGCAGAACAAGAAAGAGGAGATTTCTAATAGCCAATTAAATTTACACAGAGGAGGTTGCACGTAACCTGATAAATCCATGAAGATGCAAAATGAGAGCATGCATATTTGCTCATCTTGATTTAATTTTATTCTGAGTTAAATTTCTGCCACACATAATCATTTATTTTAACCACCTCTTTTCCTGTCTAAATGCAGTGTTTTACTTTACTGTCCCAACCCTCATGATACACAAAAATATTCACTTCATTTTGTCAGCTTATAAAGAGCTGCAGATCATTCAAAGTAGTCAGTGTTAGACAAATAAGTGTACAATTAGCATAATCCTCTACTCATATGCATAAAGTGGCTTTATCTCCAAATCACAGGTGTAGAATTTGTGTGCAGGAGAGTTATTTCCTCTCCTTCATGGTGTAGATTTAAGGGTGTTTTTGTTTTGTTTTGTTTTTTGGCAACAATGGAATATTGCCTTCCTGGACAGAAATCAACATACAAATAGAGCCAGAAAGCACAATCACTTAAGTGTGAAGGCTTACCAAATATTTAAAGTTATTTAAACAACTCCAGACTATTAACAAGATATCTAAAATTGGCATCCTCTGAATACACCTTAAGCAAGATTTTCCTACTTTGACCTGGTGTGCTCCTTTCAGCAGACATCTCCCTCTCTATCGCTCCAAGCAGCCCTGTTAAATGTGTTCCAGGTGAACATCCTGACAGGTGACCAGAATAGTGACCAGCCTGGAAACCAAGTCCTATAAAGAATGGTTGAAAGAGCTAGATATGATTAGCATCAAAAAAAAGAAGAAGAAGATGGTAGGCCACCAAGATTCTGAAAAGCTGTCATTTCAAGGGTAGAGAAGATTTGTTCTCTCTTGCAGGACTAGTTGATGTAAAGTGCAGGGGAGCTCACTTCCCCTTAACACTGATACCTTTTTAACAGTGGAATGTTCTACTTCATCCCATGCATGATATGTTCTCCTTCATTGGAGATATTTTAGCAGAAGCTGGGACAGCCATCTATCAGCGGATAAGAACTTAAGAAGGTTCGTTAGATCAGACCTATCTAGCCCAGCACTCTGTCCATACAGTGGCCAACAAACTGGATCTGAAAAACCCACAGGTAGGACACTGGATAATGCCAGATGTCCAAGCAAGGTTAAAAAAAATGACCACATTTGATTTACATAACTTTAAAGTGGCTGATAAAACCATAGAACTTGTAAAAGATTTTCTATACCATGGCTAAGTCAGTAATCAAAATGGTGACTGTAGCCAAGAAATCAGAGGAAGGCAGCTATGAAGGAACTAAATAAGTTCCTCAGGTATTTAGATATATCATTAAATACCAAAGTCAGAATCATCCATGCCACAGTGTTTCTGATTTCTACATGTGGTTGTGAAAGCTGGACAGTGAAGAAAGCTGACAGAAAGGGAATCAACTCATTTGAACTGTGGTGCTAATGGAGAGTTCTAAGGATACCAAGGACTGTCAAAAAGACAAATAAATGGGACTGAGAATAAACCAAGCCAGAACTCTTCTTAGAAGAAGAAGTGACTAATGGAAGGTATCATACTTTGGACACATCATGAAGACATAACTCACAGGAGCAGGAGGTTGCTGGTAAAACTGAAAAGCAGTTGGAAAAGAGGACTATATTACAGAAGTGATTATTTAATCAAGGAAGTTCTGAGTTTGCAAGACCTGAACAGGCCAGTGGATGAACAGGACTCTTGAAGATCTCTTATTCATAGGGTCAGCATAAATCAAAGCCAGCTTGAAGGAAAATAACAATAGGACATTGAATTTCCCTTTCAAACTGTCCCACTTGGTAGCCATCCCTATATCTTCTAGTGAATCCCACAATTTAACTATGAACTATTCTCTTTTATTTGTCCTAAACCTGCCACCATTCCGCATCAGTGAATGACCCTATTGATTCTAGTGGTTTCTAGAATACTGAAGGAAGGAAAAACTTTTTTCCCTATCCACTTTCTCCCCACTATGTATAATTTATATACATTTTCCTCATCTCTTTCCTCTTCCCTAAGCAGCCCCAAACATTGTAATCATTTTTACCCCAAGTTCTGGTGTATTCTCCCCTTTCCCCCCCCCCTCCCCCAGTCTGTGGTCCCTGGATCCCAAAATACTAATCTATCCCTTTTACAGATTATGGAATGCACTGTGTTGTCTGCAATAATATTAAAAAATATTTTTGCATGGGTAATGATAGGGAGATTAAACTGTTACTAGGCATCCCAAAGAGCATCATTATGGTGCAGTGGTTTAGCAATGGACTATGACTCTGGAGAATAAAGTTCAAATCTTGACCATGGAAATTCATTCGGTGTCTTTGGGGAAGTCATATTCTTGCAACTTCAGAGGAAGGCAAAGGGAAAACCCCTCAGAACAAACCTTGTTAAGAAAACCTTGCCTTAGGGTTGCCATAAGTTGAAAATAACTTGAAGGCACACAACAAAAAACAAGAGTGTCCAGAGCTAAAGACTTGTAGGCTGGCATTCTGATCAGCATTTATAATCTCATAAACCAGATACATGGCATCACAGATTTTTGAATTCATATCTAACAGTTGTTGCACCAGTGCAACAATTGGTAGTGCCCCCCATAAGCTATCTTAGAAGCCAGGTTGCACCACCAACATATGGTTTTCTAAAGCACTGGGGTTTGAGGCAGTGAGTGAAGAAACATCCAGCCTCTTCCCTAACAGCAAAGAGCTTTATAACAAATACAATTGGCCCTCTGTTTTTGAGGGGGATTCATTCTGGACACCCCCCCCCCCACACACACACACACATACAAAATAGAGATTAGCAAATATTCAAGCCCCATATGGCACATACCACATAGATTTAAATGGAGGTCGCCCCTCTGTGAATATGTAAAACCGCGGACATGAAGTCTGCGAGAACAGAGGGGTGACTGTAGTTATGACAGGATCCCATGGGGCAAGAGAACTGGGCAGTGTAGATAAGTTATAATAAGATCACATTTTTATCACCCCCTCCTTTCTAAGAAAGGGGTACACAACTTGTGACCCTCCAAATGTCATTGAAAATCCCCTCATTAACTATGCTGGCAAGTGGTGATGGGAGGTGGGGGTGTTACTGTTGGTATATACTGGTGTCCATGGTCTGAAGGTTACTCAAGCCTCTCACAAGCTAATTTCCCCCAACAATTTTGAAATATCACTGACGGCTAGAGGGGAACCCTAGTCCCTCTCACCCATTCTTTGGGCAACATACCTACCGATCTACTTTCTTCTATGGTTTATATTCCTGGAAAAGATTCAGTACCTCATAGCAACTTGTTCTGATACACAACCACCAAGTACACTGGATTGTTAGATTGTTCCAGTATGTGGCATTTGATTTCTGAATGCATAAAAATGCAGAGTAATATTTGCTTTCTGAATCCATAAAAGAAAGTGAGCAGATTTTGTTTATTTGTTTACGTGGACCACTTGCATTTCAGTGGAATGTTAGAGAATAACTGCCAAATGCACATTAAGCTGAGTGATGCATCAAATATTTGCACTACTCACTTTGAGGGGGAGGGGGAAATGTACCTTTTAAAGGTGTTGTTTAAGATCATTTCAAAAGGCTTGGCAGACGCTCATTCTTTGAATCCACTGTTGTTTCAATGCTGTGTGCCACTGCTGTTAAATTTTTGAAAGCAATGATTTCCAAAAATGAAACCATGTGTTTCCTCTATTCAGCAGAGTAAACAGGGAAAGCAGAGCAACACTGCGTATCATCTCATGCAGACTTAACATTTTTGTTAGTGCTACTAGTATATCAGTTCATGGAGGATATCACAGTAGATTGCAGAGGTCACTGTCACCAGTATATCCTAACAACAGAATGTAGTTGAATGCAACGATTACTGTCTGGACTGCACCTCCCACAGTATCCCAACCAGGATCACCACTTACCAAAGTGGCCAGTGTATTCTTGGACTGTAGTCCATAGTCTGTAATTTGCATGAAGACCCTCACAAATCATATGAAAATGGACATAGACAAATATCTCAAATCAAAATGAAGGCTATTTCTTTTGCAAAATACATCCACATAGAGATTGGGATTTTAAATACTCACTACATATTTGTTACTTGTAAAATATTTTTATCTGCTCCCAGGCAAACTAATTCTTCTAGTAGACAAACCTGAATGTTAGAACTTGCAGCCCTGAAAACTGTCAAGGGGGCTGATCTATCTTGAGCGACCATGTGGCAGTACCCAGTGTATCTTCACCACAGGCCCCTCAACCCAAAGGAATGCCAATATCTGTCCCAGGAATCTTTCAGTGGGATTTTGATGTGAGTAACAGTATAAAAAGTCAAATTCCAAGGCATATCTATGTTAATCTGGAAAATCAGTATGCAAAGGGATCTTGTAGCACTTTTGACATTAACTGAAAGAAAGAATCTATACAAAAGCTCATAAAGATAAAGATAAAGGTATTCCCTGATGGCAAGGTTGTTAAGTCATGTCTGACCATAGGGGGCGGTGCTCATCTCTGTTACTAAGCTGAAAAGCAAGCTTTGTCAGAGACTGCTCTGTGATCATGTGGCCACCATGATTGCACAGAACGCTGTTTACCTTTCCACCAAAGTGGTACCTATTTATCTTCTTGCATTTCCATACTTTCGAACTGCTACCAGCTTATTTCTTTCAGTTAGCCAATGGTGCTACAAGATCCCTTTGCATACTGTAAGTCCTGATGTTACAAGAATGAAAAATGCACAGGTTTCATCTGCATGGTGCTTCAAAGTGCACCTACACTGTAGAAATACAGTGGACCCTTGTTAAATGCTGGGGTTTCGTTCCAGGACCGCCCATGGATAACAAAATCTGTGGATGCTCAAGTCTCATTAAATACAATGGCATAGTAAAATGCTATGAAAGCTCATGCTACCAACTTCTTTCTTTCAGTTAGTCTCAAATCTGCTACAAGATCTCTTTGCATATAGTATAAAAAGTAGTGTGAGATATCATCTACCTCTCATCTTGATACACCAGACCGTCTACTCTTACATTTTCTTTTCAACAGTAGCCAACCGAATTCATCTGGGATAAATGCAGGCCAGTCAGAAAAGTAACTTTTCCAAACTCAGATCAACCCCCATGATTAATTAGGTAGCTGGAAAATATTTTTAAAGCATTGACTCCATGGTCATGATCTTTCTTTAAAAAGTCAGGAAACCTGATGTGAATCTAACATAGATCTTTGGATACCAGCCACAAACTGGTTAGAATTCCCTAAAGGGCATTCACTTATCCATCTTCACTTGTTTTTTGAGCAATTCCAATCCAAGACAGAGCCCAAATTAACTATTAGTCTCCTAGAGCTGTCAAAGAATTTGTGGATCCTGATCCTATAAAACATCGACTAAGGCTGTTGCCACACTGCAGAATTAATGCAGTCTGACACCATTTTAGCTATCATGGCTCCATCCTATGAAATCTGGGGGTTTATAGTTTCTTGTGGCACCAGAGCTCTGACAGAGAAGGCTAAATATCTCACAAAACTACAATCCCAGAATTCCACAGTATTGAGCTATGGCAATTAAAATAGTGCCAAACTGCATTAATTCTGCAGTGTAGATGCAGACTTAGAAGCAACTCCCTCAGAATTCAATGACATTTTCTCCCTTGCAAGCGTATTTTGGATTGTGTCCATGCAATCTGAGCCTACTTGGGTTTACTTGAAAAGAAGTTCTGTTTTGTTCAATGGAAATTACTCCCTATAAATGTGGTGACGATTGCAGCCTTCTTAGCAAAAGACAATTTTCCTGTTGCTGTGTCAGCTATCAAGGGGGGGGGGACCCTTTTCTCTTTAACTGTTTGTCTTTTTATGCATTAACAACTTTCTGAAAAGTTCTAGAGCCCTTAAAACTTATAACTTTATAAAGTGATAAGGTTCCCTGGTCCCTTAGCTATGCAGTAAAATAAGTCCTTAGTAGAAGCTGACTTCATTTGAATAATTCTACAGTTATTGGCCAATAAGTTTTCTAGTCATGAATTGCCAGCAAGAAGAACAAGAAGAGGGGACACTCTCCAGGAGTTGGTTCATATGAGCCAGAGGTGACTATTTTGAAGATAGATCACAGTATTTGGGCCACTGGGCCAGCTTCCAATTTATCTAATACAAAACATCAACATGGATGCAGAGGGTTTTATAGACAGGATGTAGATTCATACTCTTTCATCAAATGCTAAAAGTATCATCAGTTTAAGGATACCTGATTTGTAATGGAATCTTCTTGCCACTCTCTCTGCATGAAATGCAGCAGTATAAATCTATAAAAATGATTGTCACTTTGTAACGTTAGAGACAAAATCACATCTCTTTCTTTTGTGGCATGGTCATTTTTATTTTTATTAGTTCAAGAACAGTGCAGTGCATTGCCAGCATTATATAAAATGCTGCATAAGAATAGTTTGAATAGACAGAATCATCGCTGACTTGGATGTCCCCCAAATCTATCCTCCCATCCAAGTTCTCTCCTACAGAAAGCCCATTTATTAATCTTATTGTTCCTCCTCCAAATCCTCCTCCAAATCATAATATCCTAAACTAAATTAAGTATGAATACAAGAGAGCTGGTGTGATGTAGTGGTTTGAATGCTGGACTATGGCTCTGGAAACCAGGGTTCGAATCCCTGCTTAACCATGAAAACTAACTGGGTGACCTTGCACACGTCACACTCTTTCAGTCTCAGAGGATATAAAAAAACAAAACCCTTCGGAACAAATCTTGTCAAGAAAACCCTACAATAGGGTCATCCTAGGGTTACCTTAAGTCAGAAATGAGTTGAAGGTGCACAACAACAACAAACTGGAGCGTGTCCAGAGGAGGGTGACCAAAACAGTGAAAGGTTTGGAAACCATGCCCTACAAGGAGCAACTTGGGGAGTGGGGTATGTTTAGCCTGGAGAAGAGAAAGTTAAGAGGTGATATGAAAGCCTTGTTTAAACATTTGAAGGGATGCCATACTGAAGATGAAGCAAGCTTGTTTTCTGCAGTTCCAGAAACTGACATGGAGCAATGGATACAAACTACAGGAAAAGAGATTCCATCTAAATGTTAGGAAGAACTAATGAAGAAGGAGACTCCACCACCCTCGGAGGGAGTGTGTCCCACTGTCCAGAATAGCTCTTACTGTCAAGATGTTCTTCCTCATGTTGAAGTGGAATCTCTTTTCCTGTAGTTTGAATCCATTGTACCTGGTCCCGGTTTCTGGAGCAGCAGAAAACAAGGGGAAAGGAGACAGGACAAGGAGTTTGTAAAAAGCCATATTAAAAGAGCTTCACTGTCACAGACTTTTTGTTAAACTGTGGTTCACCTATATTTTTGTTATGAGATTCTTGGGGAGAAAAGTGGGATATAAAAGTGGGATATTCTTGGGGAGAAAAGTGGGATATAAATTTAAGGAAGGAAGGAGGGAAGCTTTGAAAATGCCCCCCCCCCAATATTATCAAATGTTACATGTCTTCCACCTGAGCAGCAAGCAATTATTACATCTATCCTCCCCTTGAGCTTGCAAACCTCAATCCTTTTTTACTTAGAGAGGGCTGAACTCAGAAAATATCCACATTATGAAGCCTTGTAGGACAGGTCATACTTGAAAAGGGAAGTTAAGTAGTTACTTTTTACAGCAAAAAGTTCTCCTGAGATTCATTTCTGTCAATACAATGCAATTCAAGAGCAAATCTGTCCCATCTGAACCGGGAATCAATACTTCTCTTTTAAGCTTCATTCCAAATGGGCAGCTGCTGCATTGAAAGCATCTGCAAAAGATTAGATATTAACAGTTTATCATCTGTCAGCTGGCTGAGTGGCAAAATATTTCATAAATATTTTTCTGATGCCTCATACAAGATATGTGGGAGACAGTTGTTTCATTATCCCTGATATTACGGAAGGACATTTCTCATTTTCTCGTGGAAATGCACAACTCCAAAGAAAGTAGTCCCAGGATATGCTCTAAGGCAGATGGGGCGGGGGGGGGGGGGGGAGATAATACATAACTCATGTGGAATATTTTATTTTCTTTGTTTGAAACAGTATTTTTTAGAGAACAGTTAGCTGGATTTTGGAAATAGATAACATTATGTAGATACTGGCCCAACTTTTATTAGTAGTCCAAGCTAGAGTAGATCCATTGAATTTTTATCTTTTATTTTTTTAATTGCATTTTATTCTTTTAATGAGTGATGTTTTAATATTGTACTAGATTAATTCTAGTTTTTAATTGTACTGTTCTTTTAATTTGTATGTTGCTTTGTGTCCCAATTTTGGGGGGAAAGCAGGATGATGATGATGATGATGATGATGATGATGATGATTTTCAGTGGTGTGTCCATATGTATGTATCTCCTCTAGCTGGGACTACCAATAGAATCCAGGTTCACATCTTCATACAACAGTAGTAGGATACATACAGATCACTGGCTACACACAGCCTGTTGTTTATGGGCTCCACTGAATTAACTGTCACACTACCAACTTTTGTGATATTGTAGGGAAAATAAGTGTGCAATGAGTATTCAACTTGTTTTTAAACTGAGTCACACACCTAAAATCTTTGAGGTTCAATTTGGCTTAAAGAGAAGGCACATACTCCTTCTGCACCATGTTTTAATGTGTACAGTCATCCTTCCTTATCCACAGATTCAGCCATCCACAGCTTGAAAATATTTAAATATGTATCCAAAATATAAATTTAAAAAATATATATCTTGATTTTGCCATTTTATATAAGGAACACCATTTTACTATGCCACTGTATAAAATGGGACATGAACATCCAAGGATTTTGATATCCATGGGGGTGGGCTGGAACCAAACCCTAGCAGATCCCAAGTTTTTTAGTTACCTCTGAGAAACAGGATTGTTTTGTTTTTCGAAACTGCAATTCCAGTGGTAAACACCTGCTTGGGAATGCCTTGGTACAATATTTGTAAACACTTACCTTTAAAAAGTAATCTTCCAAGCTGTCAAGTTTGCCCCATTTTATGGCAACCAAGGGTGGATTTGAAGCTGTCGCTGTAAGCTGCCATTGACTTTGACTTACCATGACCTTATGAATGAGAAACGTCCAAGTCAACTGCTTGACTTGCTCAAGTCTTGCAGGTTCTGGGACGTGGCTTCTTTGATTGAGTCTATCCACCTGTAATGTGGTCTTCCTCTTTTCCTACTGACTTCTGCCTTATCAAGCATTATTGCATTTTCTAGTGAGTCATGTCTTCTCACAGTATTCCAAAGTATGACAGTCTCAATTAATCATCTTGGCTTCTGGGGAAAGTTCAGATTTGCTCTAATACCCATTTATTTGTCTTTTTTTTTTTTTTTTTTTTTTTTTTTTTTTTTTTTTTTTAGCAATCTGTGATATCAACAGAACTCTTCTGGATTTCAACACAGTCTCCTTAATCCAAGGACCTCTTGGCCAGGCCTCCCCAATTTGTGTTCCAGATGTGCTGGCAGTGCTGTCTGGGGATGATGAGAATAATAATTCAACACACATGGAGGGTACCAGCTTGCAAGAGGCCACTCTGACCAATATACCACACTGCCCCAGTACACAAGTTGAGCAAATAAATACATACGTAATGGTTAAATATCCCAATTCAAGGCATCTCATGATTGATTTGATCCAATTTCAGGCTGGATGTGAACACTGGCAACTATTCTTGGGATATAGCCTAAGAAACAAGCTGCTCCAGCTACTTGCCCAATTTCCTTCTTGGTTTGGCTAACAGGGACATTTTTGAAGTGATCTCAGCATGTATAGAACTAAACAGAATATGCCAATCGATTTCCATCCATCACAAATCATTTTTATTAGACGTGCAAAGTACAAGTCATCAGAATTTTATAGTATCTGTCCATGGACTGGAATAGTAATTATTGCATTTTATTATTCCAGTTTGACCAAGATAATGAGAAAAAATTAAGATAATTACTAAGATATGTTTATCACTGCTGTCATTGCCCCCTGATGGTTTATGTCTTTAGAAAAACACACTGGAGGGGTAAAGTACCCCCCTTAATGATTTGGGGAAGATTCCCCCTGCCCAGAATTTGGAAATGGGGCTTATACATGAAGAAAAGGCACCTTCTGAATCTACCTTTGCATGATGCTGACAACTATTTGTGATGCACAGATTTTTCAAGCCAGTTCCAGGCTCATGTGATACAAATGGAAAATAGGATGCTAAGTCAGACAAGATCCAGTTGCTTTGAGATACTTTGGGTTGGGGGGATGCATTGCTTGCCTTGGACAAATAATTTTTCTAGCCCCTGTAAGCTCCCACTTTTCCTTCTGGAACAAACCAATTGTAAGAGGACCTTGCTATTTGCTTGGAGGTGCGTATCTAAGATTTGGTGAATGTTGACAATCCCAGCTTTGCTTATGAGCTTCCCTAGATCAATTGCCTGGTCATTGTTGAAGCATAGTCACGAATCAAGGGGCTCATTCCCACCACTGATTTCCTGATCGCTTTAAATGTGCCTTGTCCCCAACTGAAACAGTTTCAGATGTGACTGAGATCATTTGGACTTACTGTGAAGCAATACAAATGCAAATAAATCACTCTTTTTAGACCCTAGTTTTTTGCCGATCCTTTTGAAAAGACGTGATTAGCAAGCATGTTCAGCAAGTGGGAATGACGGACCTGAGTCATATCAAACTGAAGGGGAGGGATTACTGTGGCAGAAGGTTGGCACATCCCTCACCAGTTTTGGGGGAAATCTGACATTTTTCCCTCTCTCAGCACTGCCTTTGTGCTTTGTGATGTGACCTATAGGTGCATGATATATATATATTAAAAATTGACTGCATATGCACTCAATTGTATTTGCAATTACTTGCGGGCGGCGAGCCAGGTAATCAGACTGACTGCTGCTCAGCAAGACAAATAATTGCAAAAACAATGGAGCACATATACTGCCAATTTTATAAAAAATTGCATGCATCCCAGAGGAGAGTCCTCCATGACACCCATGGATGTATGCATTCTGGGGGAAATTCTGGCCACGGTACCCATGACTCCCTCCTATGTTTTCTTAAATGTGTTGGCGGTTGCGTCACTGATGACGTGTAGATGACTGTCAGACATTTTGAATGGGCACAAACTAGTGGGAACAACAATCGTGTCAAAAAATAAACAAATAAAGAAAAGACTCACTTCCATAGTGTGAACAACGCATCGACTGGAATCGATTCATTGACCTGGAGTGAAAGTGAATCGCAAACTGGGTTAAATGTAAGTGGGAATAAGCCCGAAGAGTCCCTTTTCCCAATGCAGAACAACAGTTCCTACCTTTAAAGTACAAAAAGCTGTTTTATAGCAAATCAAGCTATTTGTGAGGCTATTTGTCTATCTAACCCAAAGCCTGGACTACAAGTCCCAGAATCTCTCAGCAAGCACAGTCATAATGGGCAAGGAGATACTGTGTAACTGTGCACCCATATGTCACAACAGTGCATTAGTGGACTGAAATATTGCACAACTGACTATGCAACAGATGTTGAATGCATAATTCCAATACTAGAGACACACCTGCATGGGCAATACTCAGTGGCACCACATGTTCAATTCTTTTGCAGCCTTCAGCTGGATGTTACACTGGGGCTGAAAAAATATACAACCACATGCATAAGGAAACAGGACAAAACAAGATGTCAGCCAATGTTTCCAAGGTCCAATTTATTTGCATGTTGGAAATTGCCTTAGAGGATTTTTAACATTTAAAAGTTTACAATAGATAGATAAAATTTATTGAATGTATCAACATACGATATCAAATGCAAACAAACCATATAAAATTTACTAGGTTCATACAAATGTTGTTAATAACAATCTACAAATATTATTTAATAAAGAAACTCACAAAATAAGGTGAGGGTAATTGGGCCAAATAGATTGTGGGTGCTCTGGGACCATTACAGTAAGCACTGGCATTACTATAAATCTGGAATGGGCAAACCATGACCTGCATGTTTTGTTCTAGAGTGAAATTGTGGCCTTTTTGCTACTGCTGACAAGAGTGGCAGATTCAACAGTATGATGCCACTAGGCTCCCAATGGGTTTGGTGAGGGAGTGTTTCCCCTAGAATTTGTCCATCCCTGATCTAAATGCTTTGATTTGCCATAGTTAATTGGCTGCATAGAACTGCAATAAAATCACATCCAGTTGAGGATCCCTGATTGGCTATAACAGGGGTAGGCAACCTTTCCCCTTTAAGGGCCGAGGGACTTCAGCTCCCAGAAGCTTCAGCCGTGTTGGCCAATAGTCCCATGTTGGCCAATAGCTCCTGGGATTCTGGGAGCTGAAGTCCCTCGGCCCTTAAAGGGGAAAGGTTGCCTACCCCTGGGCTATAATCTCATATATGGGAACAGGGTGGAGATGTTTTTGCCATATGTCTCCAGCAAGTCATTGCCAGCTTTTATCCTGGGTGAAGCTAGAATTGTTGGTAGAAACATCTGGAAACCCAATCTTTACTCACCTTTGATATGGGGACGAGCTGTGATTGGTTGGGAACAAACACAGAGATGATAGGAATGGTAATTAAACCACTTCAGTGGATTCACAAATCCATCACTATGAATATCCACAAAAAGGCAGCATTCTGCAAGCAATTTCCTCCAAATGTGTTGCTTAGAATTCCCAGACAGGATGATTCTGGTTGGTTGGGGATGATGGACATTGTAATCCAACACAACTGAAGAGTGACTGGTTGTGGAAGTCTACAACATTGTTACAACAGGAATTTCTTCCTCTTCCTACCCCCCCCCCCCAACTCTTCTGCTACTTTTGAATTGAAAGAATGATTCTGGTGAACATCTAAGTTAGCAGAGAAATGCAGTCTATACTCCAGAGATGGAATATCTAAGAATCATATCAAATTTAGGAAAGAAAGGAAAATGTTATTATTATGTTCAGTTGCATCAGTGAATGTTCTTAGAATTACAGAATCCTAGAGTTGGAAAGGGCTGTTTAGACCAGGGGTAGGCAACCTTTCCCCTTTAAGGGCCGAGGGACTTCAGCTCCCAGAAGCCTCAGCCATGTTGGCCAATAGTCCCATGTTGGCCAATAGCTCCTGGGATTCTGGGAGCTGAAGTCCCTCGGCCCTTAAAGGGGAAAGGTTGCCTACCCCTGGTTTAGACCAATCCCCTACCATGCAGGAATATAAAACTAAAGCACTCCTGAAAGATGTTTATCCAACCTCTGTTTAAAGGCTTCTAAAAAAGGAGAATCCATCAACCTCCCAGGCAACATATACCAATGTTGAACAGTTCTTACAGTAAAGTTTTTCCTAATGTTTAGGTGGAATCTCTTTTCCTGAAAATTGACTGTCAGCAGCTATGAAGGTCACCTAAGAGGACAGGAATCACACATAGACAGGCATGGTCTAAATGTCCACACAGAAAAAGTTACACAAAGTATTTTGATGCATGTCTGTCAGGAGTGTTTAATCTGAAACTAGATCAGTTTTTGATTGCAAACTTTTCGAATGTATGCAAGATCTTGCCAAAAAAGTGAGGGGGTCTTATCACAAGGAATGGTAAGGAGAAAGTGTCAAAAGTTCTCATTAGGACAAAAGGAAATAAATTCATAACTGGAATGCATCACCACTGCATTCCAAGCATTCTTTGTTGTTTAACTTACAGTGACCTCTAGAGGCTTGCTCAAATCATACTCTTTAAAACAGTATTTTCAGAAGAAGAAATTGGCAAAACCACCTCTGCGTATTCCTTGCCTAAAAGAACTCTATGATATTCATGGAGCTGTCATCAGCAAGAGAATTGAAAGCAAACACATGCACACACACACACATACACTAGCACTGAACAAAAAATAAAATAAAATCCCTAGCTAAAATACTATTATGTAATTTTAAGAATGTGTTCAACCCACCCTTCCTCCAATACACTTGGAGAGATGCATAGTGGTCCTTATTTTAAGCAAAAATAAACTGTTTCTGTCTGTGTGTTAATTTCATGTGCAGGGCATTTTTAATGTGGGTGTGCATTCAGCAATGGACATTTCTACTACAAATCTTTTAAGGCTTTACCAAGTGCCCTGCTTAGTAGTCAAAGAAGCTCTGAATAAAGGAAGGGTAAGAGTCATACATCTCTCCAGATCTTGTTAGACTGTAACTCCCAGCATTCCTCACCACTGACCATGGTAGCTACAGTTACTGGGACTTACACTCCAACAACATCTGGAGATCACTGGATTCCCACCTCAAGACAAAGCCCTGGGTCTCTTACATGCTACACAATTATAGCACTTTTGTACTTCTTTAACTGCCATGGCGCCATCCTAAAGATGCCAGGGAGTTGGAATTTTGTGATGTATTTAGAATTTTCTGCCAGAGATCTCTAGTGTCTTACAAACTACAAATCCCAGGAGTCTATAGAATTCAGCCATATTAGTTAAAGTGGAATCAAAGTGCCATGTTTGCACAGCATGTCTCTTTGTATTCAGTGTGAAACTACATTGTACCTCTTTAAGGACCTTCTTAAAAATTGATTTTGTGGTACTTTAATTTTTTTATTGATTTTAAAAAACAAAACAAACCCATTTATATTTTTGTAGTTGTGTGCTATGCCCACTGTATTTGCAAAGTATTGCCAGAGTAAAAATGAGATGCCTCCTGTACTTTTCAGGGTTCTGTAGGAGAAAAAAATTCCATAGGAGTTGCTTGTTAGCTGGTTGCATGACAGGTAACATCTACTGAAATTCCCACTTCAACACAATCATTAAAGATACGAGAAACATCCCCAGTTTTCAGTCTGGCAATCCTATGTGAAACAGAGAAGGATGTGCCATTTTAAATGGCATAGCCTCTACTGTGACAATTCTAATTATCTATATTACAGTGCAGACTTATATGCATCTACTGAGAGACATGTAACAGATTGTTGCCTCAATAGTTCCCTTTTACTTTTCAGTCCAAAAATTCTACACTGACTCACAAAGCAGTTTCAAAATACATAAAAAACAACTGATATATAGAAGAGGAAAAGCTAACATTCATGACAGGATTCAGCTTTTTATTAACCAATCTAGAGAAGAAACCAGCCATTAAAAGTAATGTCAGAGAAGAAAGAGGGATTAGATCATATGGGCTTTGTGAAATACAGTTGTTATAGCAACAAGAAGAATCTTTCTTATATATTCCAAACTGCACTGAAACAAGACATGAGAATTCCCAATTCCTGTTTGCAGTAGCATTTCAAAAGGAGACTTATAATGAGAAGTCTCCTAATTTGAAATTAATGGTCAAGAATTTCAAATTTCTAAAGACATTCCATCAAGATTGCAGAAAAAGAGGAAAGAGTATATTTTCCTATGACACAACTTAGAAAACAGAGCATAACCTATTGCTGGGGGCAACCAGAAGGATTAACCTTCTAGTATAATCAAAACAGAATTGTGATAAGATCAATTTTGCAAGGAAAGAGGTTTTGGGAGCAACAAAAGGAATGAATGAAGAATAAAACCAAAGAAGTGCAAGATGAAGGGAAAAGAATCAGAGGAAGAGAAGGAAAAAAGATATAATAGAGCAAGAAGAAGGAAAGAAGAAAAGGAACAAGATGAAAAGGAAGAATTTACACAAGAAGCAGAAGGAGATGATGTATGAGTACTATGGAGAGAAGGCAGAACTTCACCAGCCCTAGCAACAGCCAACAGAAAGTGAGCTGGTGGCAGCCAATCAAATCGAAAGCTGGAGATGAAAAATAGTCAGTGGTGACTGCTGAAACCAGATAGGGTTGAGTTTAGAGCTGAGAGGGACAGTTACAGGGAGGGTTCCAGAGAGGGACAGTTATTGTGAGGTTTCTAGATAGAAACTGAGTGTTAAAAGTCCAGAAGTGAGGGACTTAATACCTGTGAAGAACTCCAAGTGAGGGAGTAATGGTGAAGAGATATCATGAATGATATCAATAGCCATAGTGGCAGGTTTATTAATTAGGTTCAAAGAAAGTAATCTAGAAGAAGGACTGTGTGAAGGTCCTGGGTAACAGTAACTCTTATTCTCTGAGGAGAGTGGTGTACAGGAAACTATCATTGTAACAAAGTTGAAACTAAGAAGGTAAAACTCTCAAGTGAAACAAGTAACACAAATACATAAAATAACAAATGTCTTATTCACCTATAACTAAATATCTATTGTTTGAAATATCTTCTAAATCTAAATAAAGTTATTATTGTTTTAGTAAAACTTGTCTGTAGCTTGATTGAATATCCACACTACTAACAAAGTATTTTACAGCATATTTAAAGTACACCTCTGACATTTCTACAAGTTGTGAAGCAGTTGCACAAACAGATTGAAAGTCACAAGAAAAGTAAAATGACTTAAGTGAGGTAAACAATAAGAAAGAGCATCACAAGTACAGGATGAAGAAGCTGATATAGAAGAAAAAGTGACACCAGATGAACTAACAAAGGAGAAGGAATGATAGAAATGATGTTTAAATACTATTAACATGGAATGTGAAGGGGTTGAATACCCCCCAGGAAATACGTTTTCACCATCAGAATGGGAATCTATGGGGCAGAGATTTTGTAATTGGTCTGGTATCAGATATAATAATTGATATAAAGATTGTTTTAAGATATATAATACAGAATCAAAATAGATAACAGAAAATCTTGAAGTAAAGCAAACAAAATAACAAAAGAAAAAGAGGCTAGGTAGGCTATTATGTCTTGTCTTCTTTTGTTTTGTGATCTAATGTATGTTTCGTAATGTATTGTAGGTATATAATTTGGGCCTCTGAAATATAGCCTACAGCACCTGGTATTCATTGGCAGTCTCCCATCCAAGAGGTATAGTGGAGGGAAAACAGCATGGAGAGTTGTGGTTATTCCCCAGAGCGATGGTCATCTGCAGGATCAGCAAGGTAATAGAGGAGCTTTCCATGTTCTGGCAAGTGAATGTAGCAATAAGGCTTTTAAGTTTTAATATCACTTACCAAGGATTAATACAGAGGAAGCTAGCCAATGGAGAAAGTAATCGAATATAGTCTGAGTGCTTCTTTCACTCTCTTTGACAGATCTCCTGCTTTGCCCTAGCAGCTGAAAGGATCATTCTTCACAATATCATTTGCACTTAAAATTTAAAACTAAGAATTGATTCTTATTTGTTGTCAACTGCCCTTGAGTCAACTTCAATTCATGGAGACATGTTCAAGATCCTCTGTCCTCTGCCTCTCTACTTAGGTTCTGATGACCCAGGCCCATGTCATCCCTGATTAAGTCTAATCATCTGGCATGTGACCTCTTTCTACTGCCTTCCACCTTTCCCAGCATCATTGTCTTTTCTAATTATTCATTTTTGCTCATGATGTGGCCATAGTAAGACAGCCTCAACTCAATAATCTTGGCTTCAAGAGTGAGTTTAGGCTTGATCTGTTCTAGAACCCATTTGTATGTCTTCTTGGCCATCCATGGTATTCTCTGTGCTTTCCTCCAGAACTACATCTCAAATGAGTCAATTTTCTTTCTATCAACTTTTTCACTGTCCAGCTCTCACATCCATATATGGTGTTGGGGAAAACAATGGCTTGGACTAACCTCACTTTAGTGTTTAGAGTTATGTCTTTACAATTTATCATTTTCCCCCAGTTCTGTCACAGCTGCCTTTCCCAATCCTAGTCATCTTCTGATTTCTTGATTGCAGTCTCTGTTCAGATCAATGTTTGAACCCAGGTATGGGAACTGTTTGACTATTTCAATTCTCCCATTGTCTAGATGGAATTCTTATAGATTTTCTGTGATTATGATTTTGGGGGTTTTTTGGCTCAAAATCACTCCATTTTACAATGTTTACCCATGCAGTAAGTTATAAGTACTGTGGGGCTGAACAGAACTTGTTCTCATGTAATTTTGTGTAGGACTGTAATCATGTCCTGTATCCCTAATTATGGGTTTTTATTTGTGGTTGGTTGTTTTGATTATTTGTTTTATGATTACATTTTAAAGAGAAAATTTTATATAATGTTTAAAAGCAGATGTATAGATAAAGGCTAGTATTCTGTATAGCAGTTACAGATTTATAACCCAGAGTTTTGGATCTGTAACCACTCCATATTTAGTAGGACTGCATAGTGACATGTTCAGTAAAACTGAAATGATATAAAAAAAATTATAATTGCTCTCTTCAGCCCACCCTAACAGCCAGCAGCCAAATCAAGTGAAGGTCTGTTCAGCTGCCAATCCATGTGCAAGGATGCCATTTCCAGGTCTCTCCCACCACCGAGTGACACTGCAATAAGGACCTGCGACAGGGGACCTGTTTCTGATTATTACTGCATTTGTAACTAAGTAGCCAATGTAGAATATGGGTCATCTTTTGTAGATGATTATAGTCTGTATATTCTCCATGGGTGTGGCTATGGGAATGGTCATCATTGGCTCCTGCACTTCAAAATTTGTTGTTGTTGTTGCCCTTGAGTCAATCTTCCCTCATGGCAACCCTGTGGATGAGACATCTCCAAGACACCCCATCTTCCACCATTCTTCTTAAGTTTTGCAGATGCATGTCTGTGACCTCCCAAACTGAGTCTAGTCATCTGGCATATGGTATTCCTCCCTTTCTTCTACCCTCAACCTTTCCCAGTATTTATTGTCTTTTCTAAATAGCAGTGTCTTCTCCAGTGGGATCACTAGAGTTGGTGTCACCCAGTGGGGTGTCACTCCCAACCCCATCGTGTCACACCCAATCCTACTGATCTTGCACCCCACAAGTGATGCCATTGGTCTTCTCATGATATGGCCAGAGTATAACAGCCCCAATTTGATCTTTGTGGTTTCCAGGGACAGTTCCGTCTTGATCTGTTCAAGGCCCCATTTGTTTCTTACCACTTCTTAATTAATTCCATAAATAAGACAATTTATACCCGTTCGGTCCCCTGGCATAGCACCCAAGGTCGCTTACAATTTAAATGAAAACAAAGCACAGCTAAAAATCAAAGAATGAAAAAGTATTAAAAACATTAGACAAGCAATCATATTAACTTATGGTTATATTTGCTTATCAACTATTGATGAAGGAAGAAACACAAGGCAGATTTCTTTTTCAGGTGATCTTTGGGCTATACTCCCAATAAATTGTGAGTAACAGACCACTGGAGGAAACCACAGTTGTAGAAATGAGATGAAGCCAGATAGACTGAGTGAAGAAGTTGGATGTTTCATGTAGAGCGTCTTAATTCCATTCCATTACTTTATTTGTGTCCTGCCTTTTCAATGAAGCTAAGAGTCAAGGTGGCACCTTGAATGCCCTTAATGCACAAAGCAATAGATAAAAGGATTTTGGTGTCTATTTAATATCAGTCCAAGATAGGGAGATAGACAATATGCTCTTAAGATGTGACATTCAAAAATCTGGGGATGGGGGTATTGAAATCAGAATCTTCTACTTTTAAGTAATAAGACAGATGCATCCTATAAGTAACCACAAAAGCAAAAAAGAGTCAATTAAGGCAAAGTTTTACAAGACTTTAAGCTTTGTGATCTTTAGAAGTCTAAAGAAACCAGATAAATCATTTGATCCTATCACCAATGCAACCTGAGTAAGAAAGAGCTATAGTTTGACAGAGAGATGGGGGATTGTTCAAGAGTTCTCTGAAGCCTGTATGAAGGACAACTGTTCTTGAGCCTCTTTTGTTGAACAGTCAGGTAGAAAAAGGTAGCATTGTCTTGTGTTCCACCTTTAAAAACAAAAACCAAAGAATTTCCTTATCAGGATTTGCAATGAGGGCAGCAGAAAATGTTGGTCTTGATGGATTATGATAACCCTTTTCTACCAGTCTAGCTTTGTATCTTTGACTACCATCTGGCATCACCTTTCTCTTGTAAACCCATTTGCAATCAATCACCTTGTGATTTGTAGGCCTATCAACAATCTCAAACACCTCTTTATCTGTCAAAGACTTGTATTCCTGCTCCATAGGAGACAACCATTTCAACCTTTCCTTGTTAGGAAAACTCTGCAAATCTTTGTAATTTTCTGGTTCATCAACCATAACTGTACAAACTCTAGCTTCTTGCACTACAAACCAATCTGGTTGTTTTCTGACTCATTGTGTTCATCTTGGGATGCAAAGTTTTGTTCTACCTCCCTCATCTTCAGTGTCAGAACTTGTGTGAGGATCCCCATCCCTGTGTCTCTTTGTCTCAGACATCCTGGATGTCATTGGTCATGTTTGTGTTGACTGATCTAATGTACTCACTTCACTGTCTGAAGAAGCTGACTCCTGTTTCACCACCCCTCCATTTCTGGTAGGTGTTACTAACTCCCCCTATTTCCGAAAAACTTCCTTGTTGGAGTGCATTTTTCCCCAACCTGAATGTTTCTCAAAATGGCACTTCTTGAAAGCAAAATGTCTTTACCACCAAGGTGAAACCTGTAGCTATTCCCAGAATATCCCACAAACATCAACCTTCTCCACTTGGGCTGATTTTTCTTTCTGAAAGCAGCTGGCACATAGACATTTGCATACTGCCCAAACACCCTAAGGTATTTCAGATTAGGTGCTCTTCTGTAAAGCATGTGAAAAGATGTGTTCTTTACAGCTGAGTTCCAGGTATGATTTGCCAGGAAATTAGCTGTAAGAATTGCCACCCCAAAGGTTCTCAGGTGCATTTGCATCTAACATCATACAATCTTTCAACTGCTTTAAGGACCTTATCACATGGGGTCTAGAGCAGAGCTAATCCAAAGGGTACCTGCAGCTAATACATATTATTTCCCCGTGTTTACACACGACGCTGCCCTAGAACACGGAGCTAATCTGTATTGTTTCCCCGCGTGTACACACGACGCTGCCCCGAAACTCCACAGAACCCGAAGCTAATCCGTAGCGAGTAGGGAGATTTTGACATTCGGTTTGTTGGGGAAGTACAAGCGGAGCCTTCGTATTCATTGCGCAATGGTGGGCGGGGCGGGGAAGCAGGGAGAGCTCTCCCAAGCAGAAAATCCCGGCGAGGGGAAGGGATTGGCGAAAGGCAAACCGGATTGAGAAAGAGGAGGAGAAGGAGAGGAGGAGGGAAGAGGGAGGCGATCTCTCTCTCTCCATCTCTCTCGCATTTTTCCCCACCAACACCCCTTCCCTCCTCCAGTCCTCCAGCCCTCCTCCTCCTCCTCGGTCCCCTTGGCTGCCTTTCCTCCCGACTCCTTCATCCCATCCTTGCCATCCACAGAAGCGCCTTCTGCGACGCTGGCTTTTTGGGTGGCGGGAAGGGAGAGAGAGAGAGAGAGAGAAGAAAATGTGTGTGTGTGTTTTCCTTCTTCCCACGTGAACCGCATCCCGCGGCGCCTGATCGCTAAATCCCCTTTGGAGCCTTCATATTCATTGCGCTATGGCCGCCAGGGCGAAATTCAGTTCGTTTCGGTATAGAACTGAATTTATTCTCACTTCGGTTACTTTTCTGTTACTTTTCACTTCGTGGCCAGCGTTTGATAAGGTCCTAAGACACCAATTCGTCTCTCTGCCAATCCATCCTCTTAATAATAATAAGTTTTATTTTTAACCCACCCCTCTGCACAGCAACCGGGGTGGCATACAACAGAATTTAAAACAGACAATAAATTAAAACAATCCTTCAGCCCAATCCCTAACCCTCCCACCCCTTAAAAATGAATTAAACTAATACTGTATTAAAATAGCAGTTAAAGCCACATACAATAAAAACAACATAAGAAATCTTGAGGAAATCCAGGATTGGTTGTGTTGCGTCTAATCCCCTTCTTTCTCAACCAGTCAAATGATTGGCCAGGGAAGTCAAAACATGAACAGTTTTTAGCTGGGAAACAGATAATGAAATTCAAACATCATTAGGTCATGGGAAAGGAGTCACATGGGTGGATGATGAACAGCAAGGGGCTGGGTTAAAAATACATCATACAGGCATTATCCAATCAGCATAAATACCCAGAAGGTGGAGAAGGGGAAGGACCAAGAGATCCCTTTGTCTAGAATGTTTATATTTCATGCAGTGTGTGTGTGTGCATGTTCGGCAATGGTTTTAACCATGGAGTTAATTTCTGGACTATAATGTGCTTATATTGCTTTTACAATGTAACTCCTGGATCTGGAAACATGGATCTGTAACTTTTATTTTCTACCACATCACCAAGATGTGATCCTATGGTGGACTGTATGTTTTTCTTTGCTTATTTTTATTTTATGGAACAAT
Source organism: Phrynosoma blainvillii (assembly GCA_026167975.1). Classification (NCBI taxonomy): domain Eukaryota; kingdom Metazoa; phylum Chordata; class Lepidosauria; order Squamata; family Phrynosomatidae; genus Phrynosoma; species Phrynosoma blainvillii. Next base: position 25,045,133 of record JANUYF010000002.1, read on the forward strand.
AAAGCTCTACTTTAGATCTACATGATTTGTCTGCATGCTTTTAGCATGGGAAGGCTGATGAAGGAAGCTGGATCACATCTACTGGTTTTACCATAGGATAGGATCACATCTACTGGTTTTACAAAGTTCTCTTTCCTAGTGCCAATAAAAATTCAGTGCAAAATAAGTTGCCTTACACCAAGTTTTCTATCTGTCCCAGTACAATGACAATTGGTAGCAGACTGCTCTTTCACAGCCATGCTGGGGAAAACCTGTCTTATTCATCTAACTCAGGTTTAGAGGATGCATTGCCTTTCAGAAATTGTTGGACCCTAACTCTCATCACCCACAGCCAGCATGACCAATGGTCAGGGACAATGGGAGCTAAAATTCAACCACATCTGGGGATCCAAGGGTTCCCCACATCTGCACTCCAATGTTGGAAGTCTGTCATCCCCTACTACCTGGACCTGTTTTCACCCAAAATTTTGGGGATTGAAGCAGGGACCTTTTGCATGCACAGCCTGTGCTTTTTTGTTGTTGTGTAGTTTCAAGTTATCATACTTGTGTCTTGGCAAGATTTGTTCAGAGAACATTTGTCACTGCCTTCTTCTGATGATGCTGTTGATGATTGATGATGATGATGAATTTAATTGATATGCTGCCTTTCTCCTGGAGTGAGACCCAAGATGACCCACAGATGAAAATCATTTAAAAGCTAATACTATTTTTAAACAAATGTTAAATTGTTTAAAATGCATACAAAAATTAAAAATAATAATAAAGCACACACAGTAAGAAGACTTTCTGGGAGTAATTATTAAAAGTGTGCTCAAACAAACAGCCTTTGGAAAGCAGGGGGGGCTCCCATGGAAAAGTTTCAGAGGGTGGGAGTAGCCACTGAGAAGATCCTCTCTTTCATTTCTTCACCAAGTGAGCCTGTGGTGGGACTGAAACTCTTCCCCTGCAGATCCTAGAACTCTTGCACCTGCATTACGGAGAGATATGGTCTTTCAGATGGTCTAGATCCAAACCATACAGGGCTTTATAGGTCATGATCAGCACTTCCTCTCAAGCTAAGAGAATATGACTTGCCCAGTGTTACTCAGTGGGTTCCCATGGCTAAGCAGGGATTTGAATCCAGAGTCCTAAACACTGATGTCATTATACCACACTGATCCTGCATGAGTCCTGCCTCTGAGCTATGCGCTGCATTCTTAATTCATGTGTTACTGCTATCTGTAGTACAGTGCCGTAGGAGTTCTCACAGCTGGTTTTCTATTAGCATGGGATAGTTTCACATCCTGACATTCCAAAAGGAAAATGCTCCACATATTCAACCATTCCCCCTCGATCCACTTCCCTCCATACATTATAAAGATATGGTAATGGAGATAGTAGAACCAGCCATCAAAAATGGTTGATGTTGCACAGATGTTGCTTTGTATTATACGAGTGTTTGTTTCACTTTTGATTCTTGTATTGCTCAGTCTCGTAACAAGAAGAAAAATATGTATTGTATTAAGTTCTCACCTGATACCTGAGAGGGAAAAATATGCTGTTGATGACCTGTGATGTCTCAGGCACTAGGCAATAAGTGCCTGTTACACTTTATAACATTCCACAGAGTATACTCTGGACACAAAAATAACATCTGACTTTTTGCTCATTTTTTTGTGTCACACATAGAATCATAGAATCATAGAGTTGGAAGAGACCACAACAGCCATCCAGTCCAACCCCCTGCCATGCAGGAACTCCCAATCAAAGCATCCCCGACAGATGGCCATCCAGCCTCTGCTTAAAGACCTCCAAGGAAGGAGACTCCACTACTCTCCGAGGGAGTAAAAGCTGTTGAGGTGGGAGAGAAAAGTGTAGATTTTATATTTTTGTTAAAAGGCAATTTAATACATCCTTAGACTGTTGACACACTGCATAGTTAAAGCAGTTGGACACAGCTTTAACTGTTAGGGCTTTATCCAACAGAATCCTGGGTTCTGTAGTTTGTTGCGGCACCAGAGCCCTCTGACAGAAATGGCTAAATATCTCACAAAACTATAAATCCCAGAATTTCGTTGGAATGTTAATAGCTGAGCATGTTGGGATCTTGGGGTCTCTGGACACTAATCACTGTTTATCCATTGCATCCCAGGTGTGTTGACTCCTGCAATTTCCTCAAATGTAGGAACCTCGACTGCATAATTTGTGGTAGTGGTAGCTGGTGCTCCTGCCCCAAGTAAGAATGCACCCAAAACTGCTGAGATCCATGCTCTATCTTCTCAGAATAATCTGGCGGGTTGAGTTTTAAAAGTTCAATATGGCATGTAACATCGTACTTTAGGCCCTCCCTTGTTACACTGTGGTTCCACTTTATTTGCCAAGGTTATACCCTATAGAATCATGGTCTCTGTAATTTGGTGAGCCACTAGAGCTCTCTAGCTGAGAATGGCACTTTAGGTACTTACCATGGTGTTACTCAATCGGCTTCTTAGTCATGCTCACAATGGAGGAAATTTTGGAATTCCTCCTGGACAGAAGCTTGAAATGTAGGACATGTCCTGGGAAAGGAGGACTGATCAGCCTGATTCCATAGTCTTTAGCCAAGGCAGCTGAAATGGAGTCATAGTGCTATCATTCTGTAGTGTGAAGAGAGTGGCTGAAGATCAAATCAGTTTAAATCTGTAAGGCATATAGGCAGTCAGGATACCTGGGGGAATTATAGTGCAGAGTACCTCACCAAGCAACAAATCCCAGGAATCCTTAAAATGGAAGCATGACACTTTAAACGGTACCAAACTGCTCTGTGTAATACTGATGCACTTTAACAAAGTGAAATTGTGGAAATTATAACGCAGCAGGAAATTACCCAACATTGGCAATAAGAAGTGATGAAATGACCTATTTTAGATTCCCCCCCCCTTTTTTTTCCTACAGCCGGGAATATCAGCAATTATATAAACAGCAATAATAATTAGCATTGTTGTTGAACTATAACAGATCATTAGGTTTTTGAGCAAAGAGGTAAACGGCTTGGAAATCAGCACTTAGCCTATGCCCTGGTTATTTACTATTGAGCCATTCATTTTTTCCTGGGGTTGGGGGGGGGGGAGGGGACAATTATCACTTAATTATCTTATCTCATTATTTGAAGAGGGTGAACAAGGCATGTTTTCCTAGTCCCAAACAAAAAAAGCAAAAAAAAAAAAAAAGTACCAGGATTTGCACTGGGAGGCTTTTTCTCTCTCTCCATAGCACTAGAAAGCTAGGCATCCTAATCAAGGATGATTTCATAATAATCTGTTCTTGAAAGCAGGAGATTCAACACATACTTGTCAGTGCCACAATCAGTTTGTCTCTAATAAAAAATCAGAAAAGTATGGTGGGGGGGAGAGAAGAAACAACTGCAGCATGATTTTTCCCTGGCACAGAATAGAGAAAAAGCAATTGTTTTGTTTTTGGGGAAATGAGGAAAATATGCACAACAAATGGAGGTCCTTAAACACAGTTAAATCTGGCATGCAGTCAGCCCATATCCATGGATTTTTTTTTTATCCAAGGATTCCATTTTATATAAGGGATGCCATTTTACTATGTCACTGTATATAACAGGACTTGAGCATCCATGGATTTTGGTATCCATGGAGGGGTGTGTGTGTCCTGGAACCAAACCACCATGGCTACCAAGGGCCCACTGTAGTACCTGGGGCAAACATTACTGATAACACAGGTTAAGCTATTTTGCCAAGATGACTGAAACATGGGAAGAAGACAATTGTAACACAAGCCTATGTGGACTGCAATCCACTTCATCAGATGCAGAATCCTGGCTGAGGATTCTGGGAGATGCAGTACAACAAAAATTAATAAAGTGCTGATCAGGATGCGTGGTGCTGTTTTCAAAAAAGCAATAATGGACTGCCAAAATACATGACATGCAGGGCTGACAATCAGGAGGTAGCTATCAACAGGTTTGTGTTCAATCTAAATACTAATTGGAGTCTCCTTCTTTGGAGGTTTTTAAAGAGAGGTTGGATGGGCATTTTTCACGAGTGCTTTAGTTGTGCATTCCTGCATGGCAAAGGGTTGGCCCTTGCGGTCTCTTCCAACTTTATGATTCTATGAAATGGCAACCTAGCCACTTATTTCTGTGTAAAATTAACACAACATTCACATTTGCAAATTACATGATGCACATATTTCTGTCTTTATAAAGGGCCCACACCCCAAAGTATGGGATTTTGAGCATCTTATTCAGTCTGCATAAAAGGAAGCAATATCCAGCTCTTAAATAGGAAATATGCCTTCCAATATGGGACACCTGCCAGTCATACATAAAGGACAAGCTTTCTGGCCTTCAAGTTCCTGCATGGCAGGGGGTTGGAGTGGCTGGCCCTTGTGGTCGCTTCCAACTCCATGACTCTATGAAATAAGACACATCCCTGGTAATAACACACATCCCTGGCAACCTAGGTGCATCAAATAAAGTGCACTAAGTCCATGAAAGCTTATGCTAGAAATTCTGAGTCAGTATTCTTTTATGTCTTTTTGTCCTAAAAAAAGACTAACATGGCTGTCTCTTTGAATACAAATAGATTGCATTGACTTTATGCAGCAACTACATGAAAGCACTGTTTTATTTCAGTTGGTTGTTTGTGAAGATTGCCTTGGGTTCATAACTGTGCAAGCTCACTGAATGTACTCTCCAAAAATGTCACACATCTCCTTGGAAGGGGACACTTCCAAATAGCTATAGTATGCCTGCAAAAGAAGCAATCGCCAGAAATGCTATAACTTAATGGAACCAAAACAAAAACCACTGTAACATTTTGGACTTGGTCCATCAACTACCTCGGGTACCTCAGGTTTCTGTATCGCCTGATTTAGAATTCATGATCTAATCTTGACCAAACCTGCAATTTAGGGTTCTTTCATAGCATACCCTTATAGCACTGTGATTCCACTTTAACTTGCAATGACTTCCTCCTGTGGAATTCTGGGATTTGTAGATTGGTCATACAGTACTCTCCTGACAGTTCTATAGACCCTTCTTAAATGGCAAATATCATAATTCCATTGGATGGAACCATGGCATTTAAAGCAGGGTAACTGCTATAATTGTGTAGTAAGAAAGAGCCCTTACACTTCAGTTGACATCCCAACATTTGAGCTCTTTTAAAAAAAGCTATATTGTGAACTTTCATGGGTCCCATATTTGAGGGAAGGTGAAATATATTAAATGAAAAATAAATAAATATTTGCATGCAAGATAGCCAGCATAGTGTAGTGGTTTGAATGTTGGACTAGGACTCTTGAGACCAGGGTTCAAATTCCCACTTGACAATGGAAATCACAATGACTTTGTACAAGTCACGCTCTCTCAGCTTCAGAGGATGACAAAGGTAAAGCCCCTTTGAAAAATTTTTGCCAAGAAAATCTCATGACAGGTTTACCGACAACTTGAAAGCACACAACAACTACAATGTGCAAATCTGTGGCCATTCTGCATGGAAAATGATTTGAGTCAGATTTTATTTAACTTGTGATTCATTCAAATCATAACCAGTGTCATCAACATCATTCTAGGCAATCCAATATATATTGCTGGTTAATCACAGACATCTTTTTTGGTTGAATGCACCATAGCAGCCTATATTAACTAAGCCCTAGTTTCATGTACTCATTGCCACTCTTGGATGTATGTTTCATGGGCTTCCATTTTGCCTTCCTAAGAATAAATTACTTATCATCACAGGAGAAGGAAAACCCACAAAACAGCTTGCTTTACAAGACTTTGAGGAGAACAGTGATCAATGGTTTATTTGGAAACAACTTGGGCCAGGAGAGACTGCTGGAAAAAGTAGAGTCTTAAGATGAACGGCTCCAGCGGCAGCAGTTCAGTGTGCATTATTATAAAGCCACTGGAATCCATCCACCACGGTGTGCTTGTTACGGGTGGCTTTTATGAAAAATCACCATGCGATAAGGACATCGTCCCTGCTACCAAGAAATCCTGAAAGGTTCAGACTCTGCTAAATGAATGAGTTTCCATGGACTGTATTTCACAATCAGCTTTTCCCCCAATTTAGCTCCCAACAAGCCTGATTCGTAGGGAACACAAATTAGTAATTATTTTGCAGTGGTGCCAGCTAGGAAGCCATGACAGAGGACAGGTAGCTAAACACCTTGTCCCAAAAGCAGGATGGATAGATCAGCTTATTTATCAATCTATGACACTTTTGGATGGGTTGAATCACGAAGTCCTTTTCATCTCATTTTCACACTGATCTGCAATCCCCCCCCCCCCATCTGCACAAAGATCCACATTTAAACATGCATTTTCAAATGAAGATTTGACTTCCTCCCACAAAACATATATTTCCTAAGATATTTTTATCTCAATATATCCATTTTAAAATATATTCCCATATTCTGCTTTCTTCTTCTTTTCTTTCCTGAGCTGAAAACAACATGACAATTTCGAGAAGGGCAAAATCTAATGGGTCACAGGAAGGAATTAGTTTCAGAACGTGTAAAGACAGAATTCCTCAACTAGCAATCCTCCAAACATTGGACTGAGAACTACCCAAACATTAGGAAGAACTGTGTGGTCTTTTCCAACTCTATAAGTCTATGTTGCATTTTTAATCTTTTTACTGGTAAGTGTGTTTTAAATATTTTTTTAAACTGCATTTAACCAAGTTTTAAAAATAATATTGGGATTTAGTTCAACTTTTGTAAATTATTATTTCAGCTTGACATTTTTAAAAAGTTATAGTAAGCTGCCTTGAAACCCATCTTGAAAAAAAGGTGAGATATCAATTCAATAAAGAATCAAAACCTTTGGCAATGAACAGTAGGTGAAAGTACTAGGGTAGATGTCTATTTGTTTGTTCATCTGACCTAGTCCTAACTAGTTAGAAGCAATCCAAAATACAGCTCCTCTCCATTCCAATTATTTGTGATATTTTCAAATGTTGGTTGAATCTAGGCCCTTTTGCATAGAAAGCAAATATTACATCACCATGCTATGGCCTCCCCCCCTCCCCCTAACCAGTGATGATTTCTCACTGTTTGTTTACCCACTCACTCTGTAGACCATTTTTGAAAAGTGCTTTACAATCTTTATTAGGTTCATCCTCACAACAACCCTGTGAGGTAGGTCACTTTCCCCCCATTCTATAAACGGAGAGCGGAGGTCATGAGTGCATTGCTCAACTCTGGCATGGGAAAGTTGCACATTTTACCAATGTGCAACCCAATCCATCTCACTGTGTGCATCCAGGTGCCAATGAACTTAACAGAAACCACGGATGGAGACATACATCTCCTTCTGGGGCTCTTAGAAGTGCAACATCACAATCAGACACTTGACACTCATGTCTCCTGGACACACTCAACTCACTGGACTACATAATTTCTGCCTAATGCTCAGTATTACCATCTGGGCATGAGTGGCAGTAAGTGCACTGACTTGCCTTAAATTATAGCACATCACAGTCTTTAAAATGCAGTCACTTTCAATATAATTATCTTTAGAGAATGATGGCAGGTTAATTTACAGATGTTTCCACTCACCTCCAGTATAAAAATCTTTTTTATACATCTATATATATATTTATATATAACACATCATTTCACAATTTTTTTAAAAAAAATGGGGAAATATTCTGTTTGCCTGATCCATTGTTGTAAGAACACAGAGATTTAAAAAAGAAAGAAAAAAGGAATAGGGGAATAACACCCCTAATATTAAACACTAGCTATAACAGTTCCAGTAGGATTGCAATCTAGCCTCGAAAGCTCAGCTTCGGTTTTAGAGAATTGTCTGACATTATAAAAAATAAAATAAAATAAAAAAATGGGACTTTTGAAGTCATTAGACACAAAATAAAGTGTAACTTTGCCTTTCCCCTCCCCATCCTTTTCTTCTCTTTTCATTCTCTCTTTTAATAAGATATATACATTAAAAAAAAGAGAGCCAAAATGGCATTGGTTTTTAATGCTATCAGAAAGCTATATAAATGTGCACTGGTCTTTTTCTTCTTATCATGAAAGACCAACAGAAAACAAAACAAAACAAAACAGCGCCTCCAGCTTCCAGGAATTTCCTCTGGGAGTATTTTTTTTAAGTACCTGTAAACAGAATGCAGGGAAAGGGCAGAAAAGAGGGGTTTATGTTTTTTTAAAAAATTGCAGCGTTATATGGTTGTTATATTCATAGTTAAAATCCACATCATACAGGAGCTCCAGATTAAGCTTCTACATGGTCAGAAGCCTCAGGGTGACTGTAGCAGTTTTACTAGTTCTGTCGATTGTGATGGTTCTTGCTCTTGCTTCAATGCTGCTGCCTGCCCACCACTGGTTTGCTCATATTGTATTGCAATTCCATACCCATTTCCTTGGGAGTAGGCCCTACTGAATGAGACCAGATTCTGGATGTATAGCAAGGGTGTGCTCATGGGCCATATGGTCCCATGGTATGCTATGACCTTTCTCCCTGGAGCCATCTTTATGGCCTTCAAAGCCCCCCCCCCCCACACTAATCTCCCCAAGCCCCCATTTTTTTAAAAAAAAAATCAGTATGATTTTCAGACACAGTTTGCCTCCAAATGTGTGAAACCATATGAAAACATGCCAACCCCTGAAGCACACCAGAACTATCTCCAAATAATTTTGTTTTAGAGTCCATCTCAAAATGACAACAGGAAGTGATGGATTCTGCCACTGAGAAGGATTCCAAAGGGAAACAGGGGTATTTGGGCTTATTGTGGGGGCAAAGGTGGCCTCCGAGGGGTTTGAGGAAAGAAAATTGGCTTCTGACCCCCATACAGTTGTCCACCTCTAATGTATAGGATTGAATTCTCAGTCACTTTCTTTCAGACTATTTTTACAGCATCTGAAAAGAACAAGGAAGTTCCATTATTTTCCTTGTTCCTTGCTTCTTCAAATAATGTGGAGACTCAACCAGAGGCTCCCATTTAAGCCAGCCATAAATCATAAGCATAAATCTATCCACCTGCTATTAAGAGAGTAACACATCTTCAGTTTCAAACTGAAAATGCACACCCAAAACTCCTTTAGAGTAGGGGTAGGGGAAGGTGTATGGTTTTTGTTCACAATTTAATGTAACATGAATACAGGTTGAGTATCACTTATCTGAAATGCTTGGGACCAGAAGTGTTTTAGATTTCAGGTTATGTATTTATTTATTTAGGATTTGGAATGCCTGTAGTTTGCATATATGTACATAATGAGATATCCTGGAGATGGGACTCTAGTTTAAATATAAAATTAATTTATGTTTCTTATATACCTTGTACGCATGATCTGTTGGTAATTTGATACAATATTTTAATAATTTTGTGCGTGAAACAAAGTTTGGGTACACTGAACCATTAAAAAGCAAAGGTGTTACTATCTCAGCCACCCATGAAAAAAGTATTTTTGAAGTATTTCAGATTTCAGAATTCTGGATAAGGGAGACTCAGCCTGTAGAAGAACAAAATCAAGCCATGAACTCAGTCAAGCTTCAAATACTTGGGTGAACAGCCGGTTTTTAACCTAGCACCAGAGGAAGGACATCAACATCATTTAGACCAGGGGTAGGCAACCTTTCCCCTTTAAGGGCCGAGGGACTTCAGCTCCCAGAATCCCAGGAGCTATTGGCCAACATGGGACTATTGGCCAACATGGCTGGGGCTTCTGGGGGCTGAACTCCCTCGGCCCTTAAAGGGGACAGGTTGCCTACCCCTGAATTAGACATCCAAGAAGAGGACCTTTCTGAACCAGGCCACTATTAGTGAGAAGGATCTGGAAGAAGAAAAAACAACTTTCTCCCATGTGTTGTTCTGCTTTCAACTGTGGGATAGATCATAATGACTAGGAAGGAATATATAGGAAAAAGTACTTCCTCAAATACTGAGGTCCCAAATTACATAATGCTCACTGATACCTTGGACCAGGGGTAGGCAACCTTTCCCCTTTAAGGGCCGAGGGACTTCAGCTCCCAGAATCCCAGGAGCTATTGGCCAACATGGGACTATTGGCCAACATGGCTGAGGCTTCTGGGAGCTGAAGTCCCTCGGCCCTTAAAGGGGAAAGGTTGCCTACCCCTGCCTTGGACTCTTGAGACAGTAGCAGTCATTCAGAGGTACCAGAGCAGCCGTCTAAAATCACCTGTCCTAAACTGCCTACCATATGCATGATTTGCTGTAAGAATAATTTTTAAATCTAAAAATGATCTAACATGCCACTGAAATCTGAACACCTTTAGGTCTACAGAACAAAGCAGTCCATGAGGAATTTCACTACAGTGTCACAAATAACAGTCTTCAATACTTCCTCCAATTGGGAAGATGTGCCATCTCCTGATACAGCACCTGTGCATATCTGAAGCAAGGGAAATGTGAAAGCTGTAGGATGAGACACTGTTGCTTGGTAGGGAACATGTGGCCTAACCTGAAGCTCCCCAAATCCACCACCATTGGCTATGTTGGCTAAGATTTATGGGAAGAATAGTCCAACATCTGGGGGACCACAGCTCCCTATCCCTCTTGTACAGGAAGCAGAATGCTTGGAAGTTCCATTGCCACTGTTCCCGCACACCAAAGAATATCTAAAACAGCTTTAAGCAGCCTGAAGTAGAGCTTTCCACAAAGCCTGTCTTTTATCAAGATTTATTCTCCTTCTTTACTTCTAGCCCTCTAGTCTGTAGCATTTGACAACCCTTGAAGAGAAAGACCAGGTCCTTTCCCAGTCCTATTTGGCACATATAACAAATTGTTGGCACTTCATACATGGTGGAGTCATAGTGGCAAAGAGCAAAATACACAATATGGGCCTTTCTCAGATTGTTTCTTCTGGGACATGAGCTGTACCTGATTTTTTGATTCTTATGATTCTTCTCCGTTGTCCATCTCAACCTCATCCAAGTCACCAGCATCTGCTCGTGACAAGATGTCCGCCATTAACGCCTCCTCCAGTTTTTTGCGTACCTGCTGCACACGCTCCTCTTGTTTTCTGTGGAATAATTCAGAAGTCTATGACTGAAGTATTCTTTCTCCTTTAGTTTAAGAATGGGTTTTTTAAAATAGCTAATTCAAACTGGCAGTCCAAAACTATCAGTATAAAAGAATTAAAAAGTAAATGACTGTAAAAACCTGAAACTAAGAAATGAGTCTCCTGAAAATATTTTCCACATTCTTAGAACCAAACCATTTCTATTTGATATTGTTGCTGTGGTTGTGTGCCTTCAAGTCATGTCCAACTTAAGGTGACCCTAAGGCAAACCTATCACAGGTTTTTCTGGGGTTGAGAGTGTGTGACTCATCCAAAGTCACCCAGTGGGTTGCCATGGTTGAGTGGGAAATCTAACCTTGGTCTACAGGATCATGGTCCAATGCTCAAACCACTATATCACACTATTTGTTGTAGTATTTGTACATTAGAATATGGATGACTTTTAACAAGGACAGGTAAAGAGCATAAATGAGATCAGTTTTCCTCAAACACCCTGCACAGTCAGGCTGTTCACAATACCAAGAAAAGATGCCTATTGTTGACATGCCAACATGAACACTATTTTCATATACAGTATTTCTTATAAATTCAATATTCATACACAATTTCAAGCTATGAGATTCTTTTAATAAGAGTCATTACAGAAAATGCAACATCAATCTATCTCACTGTTATCCACTTATCTCACAGACAAGAGAGTATGAGAAATGACAGAAAGCAAAGCGAGACAACACACAGCCCCTTACCCTCCTCAAAAAACTTATTACATTCATATCACAATGCACAACACACCAAGATCACACAACTGTAGCCAAAGCAGTTTAAAATCTTTACTGCTATCAATGGGAGATATAGGAGAACATTCTTAGCACTTACAATGAACTCAGTTCGGCCTAAATATGCTTAACTTTGGGATGGATTGAGCTCCTTGTATTTACTTTATTTTGAGCATTTAAACCTCACTTTATAAACAAATCTGAAGGGGCTGCACACAAAAAACACTTGTTAAATCTAAAATAAATCCATCGCAACCAAACCATATAATTAATCAGCTAACCTCTGCTTTCTGAAAAACAGCAAACAAAAGTCCTATTTAAAAAACCAAGTCTTGGCTATTTTTGACAAAGTTGGTGAGGATCATGGTCTCTTGGAGAAACTGATTCCATAATGAGAGAATAAACAGTGGGCAATCATAAACACTGTTTAATTCCAATTGCTAGTCTGAATTGAGAGTACACTCATTTGAGCGACAGAATTAATAGAAGTGTTGATTTGCCATTCAGCACCTCACCCCATAGATCTATTCCAGCTGAGACTAGTGAATGGATTTAGGCTTTGGTATCCGCTCTCTGACTTCAGAAAATGAGAACACTTTCATCAGGGCTACATCCATACTATACAAAGTTAGTTCTTTGATAGGACTTTAACTACTGTGGTTCCATGCTATGTACTCCCAGGCTTTGTAGTATGATGAAGTACTTAGAATTCTCTACCAGAAAGTTATAAGCTGTAGTTGAAAGAAATAAAGTGGTTCTCAAATTCTAGTCTTAGAATTCATAGATTTATAGGTTCTTACAGATTCTAATATTCTAATCTTACAAATGTTTAGGACTTCAGTTCCCAGAATTCTTGAGCATTGAGCATTGGCTGGGACTCCAGAGGGTTAAAGTTCAAACCCTCTGGAGAATGAGAAATAAAGGACCACTGCATCAGAGAAATCTAAGTCCCTTCTTGTTGTTCTTGTTGCTGTTGCTGTTGAGCTTTCACGTTTCTGACTTGTGAGGATCCTAGGGTATCATGGGGTTTTCTTGGCAAGATTTTTCAGAGGAGGTTTGCCATTGCTTTCCCCTGAGGCTGAGAGCATGAGACTTGCCCAAGGTCACTCAGTGGGTTTTATGGCACAGCTGGGAATCGAACCCTGGTCTCCAGAGTCAACAATCCAATGCTCAGACTACTATGCCATGCTGGCTTCTCACCAAATACAAATCCCAGGATTCCATTAGATGGAGCCAAAGCAGTTAAAGTGGTATCAGACTGATACAAATGTGCAGTACAGATACACCTCTTGTAGAACAAGACTGATATATGCACATATATACTCATGGGAACTTGGAACTGCTTGGTACATACAAAAAACAAGGTGTGAACCTGCTTTTAGTCACATGAAATGAAGTCAAAAAAGCTATAGTCTTGTCAAAGACAAAATTCAATGTGCCAAAATTTAGAAATCACTGTTCACTGCTTTAAGCTGAGAAAAAAAAATCAGAGAGAATATGTCTGCCTGGTGTCTTTCTTTCTTTCTTTCTTTCTTTCTTTCTTTCTTTCTTTCTTTCTTTCTTTCTTTTTTTTCTCTCTCTCTCTTTCCCTGGAAGAAGAACATAAATGCAGAACTACTAGATTTAGAGCCAATGTTCTCACTGGAGACCTTTCAAGCCAAATTTAGAGCTTGATGGTGCCAGCAGGGAATTGCTCACGATTCTCTGTGACAGACCATTGTTGGAGAACAGTAAAGACCTGATGGTTCTAAAAGCCTGTGTGGTTTTAACAAAACTAGACAGAGAAAATGAACTTTTCCAAATGCATTTTTCTTTAATATGACCCCTTGGTCTATAAAATATTGTGAATGGACGGTTGAATGTCTTGAAGAATTTGAGACCTCTCATTTGTCTCATCTGTCAATGGTGTTATGCAATTTTTTCTCTATCCCAGCAGCCATCTTTGCAAAACAGAAAAGTGAAAGGCAAACCCTGGTACATCTTATTGCCTAAAAAGGGCTAAAATGTCAGAATGGCTGCAGAGGTAACTTCTATTCTAGCCTTGTGGTGGGATAGAATGGGACATGTTGTGGCCCTCCAGAAGTTGTTGGACTGCAACTCCCATCAAGCATTGCCAGCACCACTAGTGACAGGGGATGATGGGAGATTCAATACAATAGTATGTGGAAGACCAAATGTTCTCCATTCTTGCCTTAAACCAGTGGTTCTTAACTTTTTCTTTACCAGGGACCCCCTTTAAATATCTCTTGTTGCTGTGGACCTCCCAAAACCTAAATCAAAATTTGAAATAATAATTATTAATAATTAATAATAGCAATAGCAAGTACATTTCTATACCACTTATCAGTGAACTAGCACTCCCTAAGTGGTTTACAATGTGTAAGCTCATTGCCCCCAACAAGCTGGGTACTCATTTTACCAACCTACGAAAGGATGGAAGGCTGAGTGGACCTTGGAGCCCTCCTCTAGGATTGAACTCACAACATTGTGGCAGCAGTGCCAGCATTGAACCACTGCACCACCAGGACAGGTTAATAAATACCTGAACATTGCATCATTAACAATTGCACCATCTGTTAAACCACCTCAGAGACACCAGAGGCAGAGGGAAGACTTTTCTCCTGCTTCTCTCCACCAGTTTGCAGCTAGAGCAAATTGAATACCAATATACAAGTCGTTCCAGTCAGCCAACCAGCCAGCATCATGGATCCTGTCATGTGGTTGCTCTGTTATGGGGAGGAGATGGATTTCAAATCTTCACAGACCCCCTGTGAGGACATAACAGCCCCCTAGGAGTCCATGGACCACAGGTTAAGAACCATTGCCCTAAGCATTAAGCATGTTTTTACATGGTAGTGCAGCCAGACCTTACCCCAGCCCCAATCCCTGCTAAAGCTACTCCCTGTGCCCCTTTCACAAGAAAAATAAATTATATTTGAGAGAAACAGAGGGCTAAATGTAGAAGAAGAACACTTAAATATCCCTTTTTGTATCATTCAAGGATGGGGTGGCACTGGTTGGGCATTTGAACAGATATTTTATTTATTTATTTCAAAGATTTATATCCCGCCTTTCTCCCACAATGGTATGTATGGATGTGAGAGAGAAGAGGAGGAGGAGGAGAAGGAGAAGGCCATTGGTTTATATATGATCCAAGAAAGTGTGTTCTAAGCAGTATAAGAAAAACACCATGATGTTTTGGTTTGAATGTTGGGCTGAGAGTGTGAGAGACCAGGGTTCAAATCCTCACTCAGCCATGAAAGATCCAGTGGGAGACCTTGGCAAGGCAAGTTGCTTTTTCTCACCCTAAGAGGAACACAATGGCAAACCTCCTCTGAATAAATAATGCCAAGCAACCCTACAAACAGGGTTGCCATAAGTCAAAGTCAAACTGAAGGCCCATAACTACTACTACTACAACAATAGCAGCAAAAGAACAACAAATTAGATAATTATTATGAATTATTGTAACTAATATAGGCAGGGAGGGAGGCACAGCAATGCAATAAGCCCCTTTCTCCCAAAGGTCCTTTAGAATGTCAAGAATTTGAAAAAGATAGTGATCTGGCTTCAGCCAAAATAATGCCTTTAAAGCTCCTATATCTGTATCAAAGATAAGAAGCTATCATGCTTTCTGGTTTATTTCAAAACCCTTAGATCATGTTCATGCCAAGGCTACAAATGTGCCCAGTAAAACACATCTCACTAAATAATAAAGATGTTTTATGTTGCTGTTTACAGATCTTTTCCTTTATCTTTCCTTTCAGTACATCACACTGGGTCAGGCTTTAGTAGTGTTGGGGGGCAGTACCGGTAATGTCAATGCTGATGAATGAGATTTATTTTCGAGCAAGACATGGGCAATGCAAGGATAGTTCAACAAAGTATAGGTCAGGGAGCTAAAAAAAAACAAACCTACTCCATGCATATGGCAGAAGAGAGAAAAAGAATTCATTTCCAGAGCCAATGTGGCTTTAAAAGCCACGAGATAAACAAAGAGCATTACCAAATCACCCACTAGCATTTATAGAGCAAACATAAAGTAAAAGAATGGCAGACACTACTTGATGGGTTTTAGAAAATATAAAATACATATTTGACTACAGGGAGTTGCAGTCCAAAAACATCAGGGAACAAGATCTCCCCCTGTTGTAAAGGAAGACATACAGATATTAAAAGTACCTCTCTACTGTAATAAGCTCAGTTACTATTGGCAATTTTTCACAGCAAATAGAGTAAGATCAGGCTCAGATTTGTCAGTCCAATGGGGCAGGGAGCTTTTCAGTTTACAATCATGTATAACACCAAAACAATGCTATTTATAATTTATATGAATGCTTCTATTTGTACGAGACGGTATCATAAAGTAATAATTATCTTCTCCATAAGTTATTAAGGTATACTGATGAAATTTTGTCAGTGTCAGTGTCATCATTGATCCCTAAGCTCATGATATTGAGAAAATCAGCTCACTGTGTCCTTTCTTTTGTTACAGGTTGTGCCAGAAGTGACTAAAGTGTAAGATGGAGAAGATTGAGGCTCACAGCATGATAAAGTTCCTCCATTTGAAGGGTAATAGTGCCCATCAAATTCATGATGAGATGATAGTAGTTTATGGAAGCGATTGCCCATCTTATGACACTTTTGTAAGGTGGAACAGGAATTTCCAAACTGGTCACATGTCCCTCACAGACGACCCAAGACCTGCAAGACCATCATTGACAAAACGATGTGGCCACAGTGAAGAAAATGGACTATTTAATTCTGCAAGACAGATGAGCAACCATCTAAACGATCATGAATGAAACTGGTCTCAGTTAGGGTAGTGTGTGGAAAATTATTCATGACGAACAGCCATGTCTAAGGTGTCAGCACACTGGGTTCCACATTTGCTAAGCCCTTTCCAGAAACAAACACAGAGTGACCTTTCAAGACAGATGTTGATGCTGTTGGAAGAGAATGAAGAGGATTTTTTTTTTGTTGTATAGTAACCATGGATGAATCTTGGATCTATCCATATGACACAGAGACCAAAATCATGAGAATGGAGTGGAAACATGCTGATTCCCCTCCCCTAAAAAAGGCAAAGGTGCAAAAGTCAGCAGGGAAGGTTGTGCTCTTTTTTGGGGGGGGGGGGGGGCGGGACTGTCCTGGAGTCATTCTCACAGATTACTTTGCAAAGGGACACACCATCACTGGCACATACTAAGCAATCTTCTGGACAAGTTGTGAGATGCTCTGAAAAAGAAATGCCACAGTATGCTCTCCAGAGGCATTTGTTTCCTAGCTGACAATGCACCAGCTCACTCATCTCAAGTTGCAGTTAACAAAGCAAGGGCATGTGACTTTGAGATCTTACTGCATCTGCCTTATTCTCCCGATTTTTTCTTGTTACATTGTTACCAGAAATGTAAAATCCATTGCGGGGTTGCTGATTTGACAACACAAATAATGTCATTCATGAAGTGTAAGAGTAGTTTAAGACACAATCTGCAGACTTCTACAATAATGGTACTTGGAGGGTCAAGAAATGCTGGGGGAAATGTGTAAATCTGGATGGTGACTACCTAAAGATAAGTTAACAACTACAAATCAAATCAAACTTTCTGTCAAATTTTTTAAAAGGTGATAATTAAAACTTTATGATATCCCCTTGTATTATCGCAATCATGATCAGCACCATCTTTTTCCCAGTCAGGAACTCAAAGCAACTTACAAAAGTTTAAAAAAGACATACCGTAATTAAACTACCAATAAAATTCAAACAAAAATCCACCAAAGGTATCACTGTTGGGTGGATTTTTGTTTGAATTTGCTAAATGGCTAACACAGCTACACGCGCATGTTATCAATAAAATTATTAGTAATTGAAAGCACGGCCATTAAAAAGAAGAAAAATAAAAAGCAGAGGACATTAAAAGGCTCTTTCTCCTGAGCAGCCAGCCCCCAAAGGACTGCCAAAACAAAAAGCTCTTCTCAAGGATAGCGAGAAGGATGCCAGTCTAAACAATCTATAGGTGCATCTACACTGTAGAAATAATGCACTCTGATACTACTTTAAGTGCTGTAGCATTATCCTTTGGGATCTTGGGTTTTGTAGTTTTCCAAGCTCTCCAGCCTTCTCTGCCAAAGAATGCTGCTGCCCTACAAAACTATAAATCCCATGATTCAGTAAGATGGAACCATAACAGTTCAAGTCATATCAAACTGCATTATTTCTACAGTGCAGATGCACCTAGGAAAGCAGTTCCTGATTACAGGAGCAACCATCAGGAAGACCTTTTCTTATTTCCTGTTATTTGTTCAAGATTTATTTATGAAAGTTCCAAGCATTATTCCCAATGGCTTCCTACCATTTGAAAACAAAATATCATCATAACAGTAAGATGGTTTAGATGTCGTTGTAAGCCAATATTCATAGTGACTGTGCACTTGCCAACAACGTCCTGTTTCGCCATGCCTTTTGGCCTTGATAGAACACAGAAAGAGCCAGCATGGTTAGTGGTTTGAGTGCTAGACTATGAATCTGGAGATCAAGATTCAATTCCCAGCTTGGCCATGAAACCCACTTGGAAACCTTGGGTGAGTCACAGAGGAAGGTAATATACAAACCTTCTCCGAACAAATCTTGCCAATAAAACCTTCTCTGTCATTGCGCCTAAGCTCTGGAACGGCCTGCCGGATGAGATCCGTCTTTTAACATCTTTAGACAGCTTCAAAAAGGCTGTCAAGACGGATCTCTTCCGGCAGGCCTTTCCAGACTAGTTATATTAGATCACCCCTTCCAACCTCAGATTTATAGCCATCCAAGACACGATCCTCACGTGGCCCCATCAAGTGATGGAAGGATTGTTGTACCAGGCTTTTTGAGTCATTGGGTTGGGATATATATTTTAACTTGAACTTTTGTTTTATACTGTTTTTGATTTAATTCTGTTTTAAGGGGGGGAGGGGTTTGTTATATTGTTTTTATTCTGAAATGTGTGTTTTAATTGTAAGCCGCCCGGATTGGATCACCAATGGGCGGGGTATAAATAAATTGTATTATTATTATTATTATTATTATTATTATTATTATTATTATTAAAACCCCATAATAGAATCACAGAATCATAGAGCTGGTAGAGACCTCAAGGGCCATCCAGTTCAACCCCCTGCCATACATGAACTCACAATCAAAGTACCCCTCACAGATGGCCATCCAGCCTCTGTTTAAATGTCTCCAAAGAGACTCCACCACTCTCCAAGACAGAGTCTTCCACTCTCAAACAGGTTCTTACTGTCAGGAAGTTCTTCCTAATGTTGAGATGAAATCTCCTTTCCTCTAGTTTGAATCCACTGCTCCAGTTCCTATTCTCTGGAGCTGCAGAAAAAAAGCTTGCTCCCTCCTCAATATGACATCCCTTCAAATATTTAAACAGGGCTATCATATCACCTCTTAACCATCTCTTCTCCAGGCTAAACATAACCAGCTCCCTAAGTTGTTCCTTATAGAACATGGTTTCCAGGCCTACAGAGAAGGCCTGAGATGCTGATCGTAGGAAATGGGAAGTTTAGTATAGGACAGGGGTCGCCAACCTACGGCCCGCAGGCTGGGTCCGCCCCCCTGAGGCCTTTGGACCAGTCCCCGCCGACCCCCACCGCCGCTGCCACGGCACCACCGCATGTGTCGCGCCCGCCATTTTGTTTTCCAAAATGGCAGCCACGGCTCATTTGCACATGCGCAGTACTCCTGCGCATGCGTGAGCGAGTCGCGGCTGCCATTTTGAAAAACAAAATGGCAACTGTGACTAGCTCGCGCATGCGCAGTACTCCGGAAGTACTGTGCATGCGCGAGCAAGCGCATGCGTGCGCAGTACTTCCAGTGTATTGCGCATGCCGCAGAAGACCAGGGGATCCCCGGACCAGCCCCAGGTAAGGGGAACTTGCCGACCTCTGGTATAGGAGATAGCAGTCTCTTGACTCTCTTAAAGCACCCTCCTCTTATTGTCCTTCTACCACAACCTTTTTGTTCAGGTCACCTTTTTGGAAGTGACTGAATTCCCTGGAAAACACTTTTAATATTTGGAGCTGCGATTGTTGTTTTTTAATGGACCCACCTTTAAATCACTTTTAATTTAATTATTTTTACTATCATAATTTGTTTATTCGTGTTTTAAATATTGCATGTATTGCATCTAATTTTTTTTTTAAAGTCTGGTTTGTGAGTTGCCTTCAGTCCTAGTTTGGAGATAAAGGTGGGATATAAATTAAATCGGTCAAATACATAAAAGTACTCTCTTTCTAACAGAAGCATATGGGTTTCCTCTGAGTGGGAAAGGAAACAGATCTGTTGGGAGAAGAGCCCAAAGGTTTGCCTTGTGGTTTGCTGCTGAGCTACAATTTCACAAACTGTTGTCTCATGAATTTTATCAGAGATAGGAGCCAGAGCCTGCAAAATCAAGATGGAGGGAGAGTTGACAAAATGCTTTTAAGTGAAAACACATCATTACAAGTTAAATAAGAATTCCAGGCCTGAAGCAAATGACTTTCCCATTAAAATGTTCAGCTCCATTTCCAGTGGTAATTTATAGAAGCAAGCACTGTGGAAACAGACATCTCTCAAAATACAACGGAATCAACAGTGGCCAATGCAAATATAATATAACATAATTAAAAATTAATAATAAAGCAGAGTAGGTGTGACATGGAGGACAAGGAAGGAAGGAACAGAAAGTGGTTATGACTTTCCAAAGATCTTAGTATTCTATTTTTCTATGAACAAAATTGGAATTTTGCTGTTAAAAAATCTATGGTCTAAGGGTGCCCTCAGCTGGTTGAGATGGAAAATGTCAGTTGTTATAAAAATGTTGGAATATTGCATTTCTTTTTATGAGGTAGCTGTTTCCTACTGGAGGAAAAAATATTAAGGGGGAAAAACATGCTGTGTTAACTTTTTATGCTTCCATTACACTATTGGAAGGATACAACGAAGCTGGAAAAAAATGCTTACTCCTGAACTTTTACAAGATGGTTGATAGTATTGTGACAAAATAACTTTCAGAAAGAAAGAGAGGGAAGGAGTGAAAGGATTTTTCTGGATTTAAGACATCATGTCACTGTGTTTTCTCTCAAGTTCAAATAGTTCCAGGACTGCCCAGCATTCAAACTTTTTAACTTTTAACTATTTCATGAAAATCAGTTTAGCTGCCCAAGATTGGTCTCCTCTCCTGACAAAAATGAAATGAAAATGTTATGCATAGTTTGTTGCAAAACATTTCCTGGTTTGCACAGTTTATATCGGAGACATAAATGCAGGTCATTTCACTGTCGAATGCTTCCCTTTTAAATGTGGGACATTAGAAAGCTGAGTGAAAACACTACGTTGCATTAAGCCAAGAGTTGTTTGTTGGTGGTGGTTTTTTTTTCATGCAAAAGGAGTCTTAAGAGGAAGATGAACAGCAGTGATGCCAACCCAAGACCTTATGGGTACCTGATCAAAGAACAAAATGGCACCCCTCCCTAGCCCACAAAAGAAGTCAACTAGATTGGGAGGTGAGTCTCTCTTGGACAGTAGTGACAGGTCAGGATTCTCTATGTCACATGAAATCTGGAAGCTAGCTTTTGAAAAGCAGAACAGGTTGTGAAACACACTGGCCTCTCAAACACCTTGTTCCTACTCTCTGCTCTCTTCCTCCATAGGACAAGTATCCCTCTCCCACTCTTGCTTGCTCTCTCTCTGCAGCTGTATTTACTATTTTATTTTAAAGGACCACCTCGAAAGGGCAAATACTATTCTTATACTAGCACTCTGAAGCGGCACAGTCTCTCAACAGTTTGAGCTAGTGTGATGTAATGGTTTGAGTGTTGAACTAGAACTCCAGGAGACCAGGGGTTGAATTCAACCACAGGAACCCACTGGGTAGCCTTGGGCAAGCCTCAGCCCATTGGGTAGCCTACTCTCTCACAGCCTCAGAGGAAGAGAGTGACAAACTCCTCTGAATCAATGTTGCCAAGAAAACTCTATGGGAAGGTCTCCATAAGTGAAAGTCAACCTGAAGGTATGTAGTGACGATAACAATAAAACCACCGTTTCACCACATAGTCTGCCACTTTTATATGCGATCTCTTCGACACATATTTTCTGCTGGAATGAAACATCAGCTATATGAAGAGTTAAGGAATTCCAATAAAAAGATTTTACTCAGTTTCACAGGAGCTAGTTCAAGGCTGGCAGTGGAAGAGGAAGGTCCAAGAGGGGCAATTTTTCTGGAATCCAGAAAACCTGCATTACAGAAAAGGCAAAACTGAACACTTATCCCTTAAATAACTGGATCTTGAATAACTCTTAAATTCCAGGCAAAACCTAGAGCAGATTCACCACCACACAACATGAGTGTGACTAATCACCACTGGGCTATAGACTGCCTCTTGTATCAGAGGCACTATCCCTTTTGTTGCCAATTGTTGGAATACACTAGTGGGAGAGCACTGTAGAGGTCAGAAGACCACTGGTTGTAAAGAACAGCATTATTGTCGTTGTTGTGTGCCTTCAAGTTATTTCTGCCTTATTGCAACCCTAAGGCAAACATATCATGGGATTTTCTTGGCAAGATTTGTTCACAGAGGGCTTGTCTTTGCTTGGTCTCAGGCTGAGAGATTATGACTTGCCCAAGGTCACCTAGTGGATTTCGGTGCCTGAGCAGGGACTCGAATCCTGGTCTCCAATGTCACAGTCCAACACTCAGACCACTACACCACACTGGCTCCCTAGATAAGCTAGACAGATCTGATCTGGCATGGCTCTTATATTATTATCTTTTAAGAAATGGTATACAGTAATGCTTCTCACACTTTCAAATGTGGGGGGCTGCCAATTATTGTTTTCTAATGTGAAAGGGCTGTTATTTGTTGTTGTGTGCCTTCAACTCATTTCCAATTTATGGCAATCCTAAGGCAAACCTATTAGCAAATTTCTTCAGGGGGGGGGGGTTGCCACTGCCATCCTCTGAGGCTGAGAGGTTGTGACATGCCCAAGGTCACTCAGTGAACTTCATGGCTGAGATGGGATTCGAACCCTGGTCTCCCAGTGTCCTAGACCAACACTCAAACCACTGCACCACACTGTGCCCATTGGGTACCACTGTTTATTTTCTGGAAACTTGCCAAGGAGCACTACTTGGAGCAGCACTGGAATACACCACAGCTGTCATGCTTGAGGTACTGATCATCTATCCTTTCTTGCACTGGACTCTGTACCCAACATGGGGTTCTGTTTCTGCACAAGGTTCCTTCAGGTTTCCCATCCATGTCTCTGAATGGGCTTCCACTGGCTAAGCTACAGAGGAGCCACGGCATCATATGTTCCCAAGACAAGGGTGGGCAAGTTCTTGGGCAGGACAATTTTCAACCCCTGGGATCCACTATGGATGACATTAACTAGCTAACCTAGTTTCTGTGTTTGTATATAACTTCTTTTTTGGGGGACAGTTCACACTGGGAGGGTACCCTCTTCTAAAAGAGTACCTAACATCCCAATATTTTGTAGATGAAAACAGAGACACATGTGGCCAAGCCACATGAGAATACGGTCTAGATAGCAAAAGTTAAAAATAGAAAAGAACATACAAGCTAGGAGAGGCTGCAACAGTTGACTTTTGCCTGAGTCAATTGGGAAGGGCAAGTTTCTGCCCCCTCCTCTCCTCTGCTCCTTCCTGAGTTAACTCTGGACTTTGATCTGTTTGAAGCAACTGAAGTAAACTGAGGACAAAAAGGGAAAGGGAAGGAGGAAAGAAATTGGAATGTTTTAAGGGTAGTTGAAAAAGAGGGGTGACAAAGGATGAATTGGGACTGTCCCTCCAAATGAGGACATTTGGAGTGTGTAAAAGAACTGCCATTCCTGGGGGCTTCCAAGAACTCCTCCTCCCTCTATTCTGACATTTTTGGGGGGGAGGTGGGGATCTACTTTGGGACCACACAACTCCCATCTCTATCCTATACCAGTGGTTCTCAAACTTTGATCCTTTGGGCATTTTGGACTTCGGGCCTTTGCAGACTGCCAGAAATAGTGCACATTAAATTGAGGCACTGCCCTGGCTCAGTGCTAGGGAGTCATGGGAATTGTATTTTTTTCTGGGACATTGAGCCTTCTCTGCCAGAGAGCTCTGGTGCCATAATAAATTACAGTTCCCATGATTCTCTAGCACTGAGCCAGGGCAGTGTCTCAATTTAATGTGCACTATTTCTGGCAGTCTGCAAAGGCCCTTCATCTCCCAGAATCCCTGGCCACTGGGCAAGCTGATGGGTCTTCTGGGAGCTGAAGTCCAAAACATCCAGAAGACAAACACTGGAGAACCACCATTTTAAACCATTCATCTGGGCTCAAGATTAATCATTACTTCTTTATCTGTTGATCAGCAACTTTCCATGGAAAAGAAAGGACTGCATGCGTCATTTGGCCGACATTTGGCCACAATCAAGCTGGACTCAGTGGAGTAAACTTGCATTGAGAATGTGCCCACTCTAATATTTCATACAGCATAGGCCAAGATGTCCCCTTTGATTTACTTCCTTGTTTATGAACCAGCACAGCTCTATGTTCTTGTGTCAGCAGAAACGCACAAGGCCTGGGAACAGTATGTCGTCTGCTGATCAAGCAGAAGCTCAAAATATATCCTTACAAAACCTGGGACCTGAGAATCTCCTGGGAGGAGTTGAAAGGGGACACTTTTTTCTTTTCTTTTTAAAGAAAAAAAAATGCCAAAAAAGTGAAGTTTTCTCTGTAATATGCTTTTGGATACAACGGTCAAAGTGCTGGTGGGGTCAGACTTTGCCAAAATTTCCTTTTTTGGACTACAAGCCTCCAAATCCATTACTAGCAAAAGAGATTCCAGGAGCTATAGTCCAGGAAAATAAACTTTCTGAGCTTTAGGCAGGGCAAAGTTCCAATGGTCAGAGTGGATGCAGAGTCCCAGAAACAGCGGAGGCAGACTGGGAGGGAATTTGGAGCCTCATGGTTGTGCCAGTGATTTTCAGAGGCAGCTACCAGGACTGACAGAAAACTAGCACATAATGGAGACTAAGGAGTTTATCACAAGGGAGGAAATTAGGAGTTTAAACAGTAATGAACCCATGAAAATCACACAATTGACATTAAAAAAACTATTAAAATGAGATTAACCGAAGAGCCATTATCCCATGAATAACCAGAGAATAACTAGGTAATAAACAGCAAAAAGCCATTCACAGGAAAATCCCATGAATAATTTGCTGCTGTTTCTTGCCAGGTTATTCACTGGATAATGGCACTTTAATCATGTTTCATCTCAACGTTGTGTGAAAACCATTAGTGCAATTGCGGGATTATCATGGATTAATCACTGTTTATACTTCCAATTGTCCCCCGTATGATCAACTCCTGAGGTTTAAACCTTCTCTCGACAGACCACTTTCTTCTGGGCAAACTTTATATTTGCATGGAGGAGCATTTGATCACATGGAGATCTCCAGATGTTGTCTAGAATGGCACAGTTCTGACACAGGTTTAGCCCTTTATAAGAACTAAGCTTTACTTCACGGGACCATCTCCTATTAACAGAAAGAAGGATCCATATATAGAAGTAACCTTTTCTAAAATTCATTCTTAGAGATGGAAAAACAGCTATAAATAACAGTAAGATCTTATGCAAAGCCACCCTACTTCAGACCAACTCATGCTATAGTCCAAGCAGGCACTGGTGTGTAACATCTTGCACTTCTCAATTTGATTTGTTTATCTGTGGTCAACCACCAGTCTGGGTTACAAACCAATATGTGAGTTGGGGTCAATAAACATCTGGCAATACTCTCTAAGGCTGCGTCTGCACTGCAGAAATGATCAGTTGGCTCAGCCCTTGACTTGACTTCTTGAATCCAGATTACCATTCTGTGTGCCCCCTATTGGTTTTGGTTCCACAGCTTCTGACTGATATCCTGGCTCTCAAACTTCAGACAGCTGAACAACCACTCACTTCTCAAATCAACTACAGTCCAAAACACACTGCAGAAATAATCCAGTTTGAGACCTCTTTAACTGCCTTGGCTCAGTGGTAGGAAATCCTGGGAACTGTAGTTTATTGGAGCACCAGAGCTCTTTGAGAGAGAAGGCTAAATTTCTCACAAAACCACAGTCCCAGAATCTCGTAGTATGGGAGATTATCAGACAGGAAAAGGACATCCCTGTCCCATCCCGATTGCATGGGAAGGACTTTCACATGACATCACACTTATCTGGACATTGTCCCCTCTGAGAAGCACGAGTGACAGCAATCGTGCAATGCGGGAGAGAGAGGGACTTACCATCTGCCCTGCAAAGGGTCCTCCAAACTCTCCCACCCAGCACTGGAGGCGCGGCGCGGAGCAGAGAGGCGGGACCAGCTGGGCCTATAAAACAAGCCCCTTGAGCCTCCTCATCAGCGGCGCAACGCGCTGGCACTTTGTAATATAGAAATTAGCACGGAGTGTCTGTTAGTTTTGTTGCTATGTATTGTATTTTGAAATTGTTAATGAATAATCTTTGTTTATTGTAGTTGTTTTAAATTGTATTTGATTTAATATACTTTTAAGGGGGGGGAGGGAATGATATTGTTAACTTGTTTGTATTTTATTATTGCTGTACACCGCCTAGATTGGCTTGCCACAGGGGCGGTATATAAATAAATCATATTATTATTATCATTATTATTATTATTATTATTATTATTATTATTATTATTATTATTATTATTAAAAGCCTTTTATATTTGAATCCAATTTGAGACCGCTTTAATTGCCCTGATTTAATGGAGATCAGATGGGGATGGAACAAGGTTGGGATCGCTCTCCCGTTCTTCCTCTGTCCATGACAGTGATCGAGTGAAAGCCTTTCATAACGTAGCACTGATCCTGTCATTATCCTGTCACTGAAGTGGAATTGTCCTGGCATTTTGTATTAATTGGAATTTGCATTAATACAATTCCACTTCAATGACAGGATAATGACAGGATCAGTGTTACATTATGAAAGGGTTTCACTCAATCACTGTCACAGACAGGGCAAGAATGGGAGAGTGATCCCAACCTTGCCCTATACCCATCTGATCTCCATTGGGTCAAGGCAATTAAAGTGGTCTCAAACTGAATTATTTCTGCAGGGTTTTGGACCCAAGATAGCTAAACAGCTATAAATCTTCTAGCAGCTGCTGGAAGTTCTTACGATTCACAGCTGTTCATGCTACCAGGCTTTCCACGTTCTCCATGCTTGTGGATTTATTTTGAATTCTTGACTGCTGGACTGGCTTATACTTTACATATTTTTGTCTTTCCTTTTTCTCCTTGCTTATTATAATTGTTGGCTTCTTGTGATGGGATTCTGGAATGGCTGAAACATTGCTACCTAACCTTCCATTCACTTTGGTAAACTCCCTTGATTATCTGTATATGGCCTGGACTAGACTAACTTACCTGCAACAGCTTCCTCAGCATTCCCTGGCAATTGCTGCCTTCAATCATCACCACCACCACCGCCATGTTCAGATTTGCAAATCCAGAGAAGCACATCGGCAACAGACAAGAAGCATCACTCTCTGTGGAGCAAAATGAAAAAAGGAAACTTACCTAATATCTTCATCTGTAACAATGAAGGCTTTGCAGAGAGGTTGGGATGTGTTAAGCCACACTGCTGGGTTTTTTTCTACCGCAGCAGAAAGCTGTCCTGTGATAGGAGCAGAACTTGTGTGCAATGCACTGGCAACGGCAGAGAGGAGTGTGTCATCATTATTGCCTGGCCCAACACCTAAGAAAGGGAATGCAACACTTTGCTCATTAAGATCAAATATATCAAAATTCAAAAGGGTGGATGAGATGCTAAAGACACTACTTTTGATTTTCAGTGCCCAAACCAGGAATCTCCATATCTAAATTTCCTAGCGATCCTAACAGATTAGTCAGTGCTGTGTTCTCTAAGAATACAGTTGTTTTGTTTTCCCAATTTAAAATGTTTCATTTCTTTTATCATTCATTTGGTAAATCAATATCAGCTTTTTTGTTTCACACTTTTACCCCACCTTCACCTTTTTACCTAGCATTTGGAAAAGTTCCTTTTTCTGGTCTCCCAGACTTTGGGTTTCCAGGAATTACAGTAAGGAAAAAAAAGTGACTTTTTCTAAGCTTACCCTCCCATTACTATTTGCAGCCCTCTATGGAAGCCACAGAGTTCTCTCAGTAGTTACCGCTCATTATCCAGTATTTCATTTTCCAAGAATGTTCTTGGAGAGTGGAAGGAAAGGAAATGGTCACAATGACCTCTCCTGAAGATCTGAAAGACCAGATAATTTAGGACAACACAGTATTTTACAGTGGCAGATGATGGCTTCCATGTCACTGGGGTGGTGAGTCTGTTCCAGGTTTTAGTCCAAACTATAATGAAGCTAGCCCAGGTATTGACACTGACATTGTCATATATTGGCGTTATCGCATACAGTCAGCCCCCCACATTCACTGGTTTCCCTTTTGCAGATTTGATTTGTGCATCTGATTAATATGTTCTCTCTAGGAGTCTCTAGGTCCTGCAGCCCAATTCTATGGTCAACATCTGGCAGAAGTTGACCACAGAGTCATGCTGGAGGACCTATAGAGTCCTAGAGAAATATTCTCTCAGGTTAAAATATTGTGTTTGCAGTTTTTATTTATACTTATTTATATTCATATTTTTACACTGGGGGGGGGGCTATGACCCTATCTCCTGTGAATTTGGAAGGATTGTAACATAGGGCTCATTTAACCTGGTCTGTGATTCACTTTCACTCCAGATTGGTGAATCGATTCCAGTCCATGCATCGTTCCCACTTTGGAAGTGGGTCTTTTCTTTATTCACTTCTTTTTTTGGTACTATTGTCATTCCCACTAGTTTGTGCCCTTCAAAATGCTTATCAATCATCTACACATCATCTACCCGCAACACATTCAAGAAAACACAGGAGGGAGTCATGAATGCCATGGCCAAAATCCCATCTCTCACTAGTTCTTGGGGAAATCCACAATTTCCACCCCTTTCCTCTCCCGGGACCCGTCCTAATTCCAATCCTCTGTCTAGGAGGAATTCCAAAACACCCTCCATTCTGAGCTTGACTGGGAAGCATGTCCTCCAAGTCCTGCAAGGTTGGGAGGGCACCACTTCAACTCCCCATGTCCTCCAAGTCCCCTGGGATACCTCAGCCCTGGGTGCCATATGCAGGACTCTCCCCTGGGATGCCTCAGCTATGGGTGTCATATGGAGGACTCTCCCTTGGATGAGGTGCTGCCCTCCCAGCTTTGCAGGACTTGGAGGATATGCTTCCTAGTCAAGCTCAGAATGGAGGGTGTTCTGGAATTCTTCCTGGACAGAAGGTTGGAATGTAGGAGGGATCCTGGGAGAGGAAAGGGGAAGGAAATGGTGGATTTCCCCAAAAACTGATAATGGATGCACCAACCCTCTGCTACATTAATCCCTAGTTCCCACTAGTTTGTGCCCTTTCAGTTTGATGTGATTCAGGTTCTTTGCTTCCACTTGCTGAACACGCTTGCTGATCACTTCTTTTCAAAAGAACCACCAAAAAACTAGTGTCAGGAAAGAACGGTTCTTTTGTATTTACCTCGCTTCATCATGATTGAAACTGAGTGCAGTCAGTTCAGAACCGGTTTCAAGTGGGAACGACAGACATATAACCCGATCAGCAATTCGTTTTAAATCATAGTGGGAACAAGGCCATAATTACTAGTGTCCAGTGGTCATAAGAACCACAATAAGGCTCAAATTCAGAATAAATCCCCATACCTAACTGTGAGAACTAACAGCAGAAAATATGATACTACCCTAACATACTGCTGGTGAACCTCTTGGAAGATGACTGATAGGTTAAGACAGAAAGCTTAACAAGACAGAACATTTATGGACTGTTTCACACATATTCCACACTTGAAGATTCAGTATTAATGATCTTCATGTCTGAATGAGCCACCAAGATCAAACACCACTCAGAGAGTTTCTGTAATCTCAACAAAAATGACACATGGGTATGCTATTTGGAAAAATTACTATTATTTATTCACTTATACCCCATCATTTTCTTCAAAGTGACTTACATGTATGTATGTATGTTTATGTTATATTGTTGTTTATCATTGTATGTATAAATTGTTATATGTGTTTTATATTATGAAAATAATATATATATATATATATAACAAATCCAGATAAAAGCACATATGAAGATGTAAGCAAAAAAAATACAAAAAAGACATTGTTAAAAGGTACGCAAAGGGATCTAGTAGCACCCTTGAGACTAAATGAAAGAAAGAAGCTGGTAGCATGAGCTTTTGTAGACTTGAGCCTACTTCTCCAGATGCATGTTAAAATGTAATTAATCTATCAAATTAAAACCGTTTAAAAGAAATTTATTAAAGAGACCAAAGACAAAAATCAGTAAAACTGTACACTATTAGAATTGCTTCCTAAAAGCCTGTTGAAATAGAAAAGTTTTCATTTGCTGAACATAAAGGACATAAAGGAAGAAGCTGTCTAGGAAGAGAATTCCTAACCCTTGGAGTTACCACTAAGAAGCCACTTTCCTATGTTACTATCAGACGTGCCATTGGATATTTTAAGACCTGAGGTATGCTCATATATGAAGATGCAGACCTCCAGATATCCTGGAGCCTATATAAGGCTTTGTAGATCTAAGCCTGCACTTTTGAACTTTGGAAACAAACTGGTAGGTAATGTAGCTGCTGTTACAAGAACAGTCCAGCTGCAGCTCTTTGGCCCACTGATGTTTCTGAGCACTTTACCAAGTCACCTGCAGATAGAAGATACTTGTTATTCAAATATAATGTAACTAAACTATGATGGCTGGAGATTCTGGGGGTTGTAGTCCAAACAAGTAACTTTCCCAAACTCTACCATCTGGTGGATTGAACTCATATAATGTTCTGCAAAAATGAGTACCAGTATGCATCAGTTAAAGAAATAATCATTTCTTTAACAGAGAATTTGGTACTGGTGGCAAAAATAACATTGAAAGAATAGGGATAGGTTCCTACATCACAAAAAAGAAAAGTAGTTGTTTCAGCAAACTTTGTATTTGGAATATGTGAAATGAAGCAGCCATGTCAAGTAAACCTTGCATAAGTTAAAAAAAAATTGAACCATTTAGAGAGCACTCAAAGGCTTCCTCCAAAATGCATCCAGGAATTATTTTCCCCTCTTTCACCAGTCTCTGCGTTTCTTGTGATTTCCATTTTGGTGACCTAACATAGATCTATATAGTGGTCCCTCATTCACTGGAGTTAGAGGTGAAGGACCCCCATGAATGTGGAAAAATGGAAATTAAAAACAACTATTCTTTTTAGCTAAGAGAACACCTCTCTAGGGATCTCCAGTGCAACTCTATATGCAACATCTGCCAGAATTTGATCACAGAATCATGCTGAAAGACCTACAAATGCTTGGAGAAGTGTTTTCTCTAGGAACTTCTAAGTTCTCCAGCACACCTTTATGGTCAACTTCCAGCAGAATTGCTCTGGAGGACTTAAGAGATTCCTAGAGAGAACATATTAATTAAAACCACAAATAATCAAATCTGTGAAAGTCAAAGCCGCAAATGTGGAGACCAACTGTACTTTCTAATATGCTGGGGGGAGCTGGTGAGGCAGGTTTATTTCCTCTCCCCTTTCCTTTCTGTTTTGTTGTCTATGTGTGGCCAGTAAAAAATTCTGGAGGCTGCTGCTGTTTACTTTGCCTGTTATAGGGAGACACACACAAAATTAACAGTAGGATCAGCTAGATCAGAATCCCATGTTTCTGCAGTTCAAGTTTGTTGCACTGTTTACTATAGGCATGCTGCTGCAACCCAGTACCAAGGGTCTATATTTCTCCAGTCTTCTTTCATCATACTCCCAGTGAAGATGCTGTTTGTTTGTTTTTTAAGCCTTCCACTTAAGACAAAAGAGGAGATGGAAAAGTGGGCTAGGAAGGTGTGAAAAGAATTTGAAAAAAGGAGCTTCACGTTCAGAGGCTTTGTTAACTGAAATATGCAGTACTGAAAAATCACACACATGTAAACTGTACTTTATGGCCTGTGGTTTGAGAATCCCTAAAGCAATAAGGCAATAAATGCCACTGAGCAAAGAATACCTTGAAGGCCTTTTGGCAGTTCCATGGATTTTATGATCTGCTCACTCACATCTGATGCACTTAAGCCTTGCAGCCTCTTCTCCCAGAAAAGCTGAAAGATTGAAAGGCCTGGTTTAATACAAAAAAATGTGGAACATCTCTAATGCCAAAACATTCTGGAAAAAACACCAAATACTCATTTTAAAAGCATTAACTTTATCCCTCCGCAACAGTATCAGGACTGGTATGCTGAGAGTCAAGTCAGCAGCATGCTGAAACTTTCAAAGAATGTCATATGCTGACATATTTAGAATGCGCATAAGAATGAAGAGTAATTCTGACTATTTTTGATATTTATTTGAGTTATTTATTTAGATATTTATTTTTATATGCCATGTTTCTCAAATATAAGCAACCACCCAAATCAATTCACAAGAACAAAAAACATCAATTAAAACAACAATAGTTCACTTTTAAGACAGTCAATGTAAGGAGAGGGTAGATGTATTAAGTCTGTTGCAGAGAAAACAACTACAAATTCTGTAGAGCTTAAACATATTTGCCATTAGCGTTCATGGACTTCAGCTCTCTGATGCACCTGGTGAACTAGATTGGTCCATCAAAGCTTGTGCCAAATACATCATGTTGATCTTTTATGATACTCTTGATTTTCCTGCCAAAGCAGATAGTAGATCAGGGATAGATAATGTGGCTACAGGCCACAAGCAACCCTGACTCCCCACTTCTGTGTCCCCCAAAGTCCCCACCACAGACCTCCAAGCCCCTCAATGATTTTTTAAGTATGTGATTTTCAGTCAGTTTTTAACCCCAGATTACACCAAAGGTCCCCAAAATGCATGAAAACATCTAAAAACATCCCCATCTCCGCACCCTGTACTACCTACCAAATTACC
The DNA here is from genome assembly GCA_026167975.1 of Phrynosoma blainvillii. Taxonomy (NCBI): domain Eukaryota; kingdom Metazoa; phylum Chordata; class Lepidosauria; order Squamata; family Phrynosomatidae; genus Phrynosoma; species Phrynosoma blainvillii. The sequence goes on from JANUYF010000002.1 coordinate 25,077,967, forward strand.
CCCATTTTCCTCTGCAATCCCTCTCAAAATGGTGACAGGAGGGATGCAATATTACATCCTGTCCCCATTTTGGGAGGGATTGCAGAGCAAAGGAAAACAAAGGTATTTGGGCTTTTGTGTGGAGTGTATCCTGGTCCTCATGCAGTTGCCCAGCTCTTTGCTAGATTGTGATTCTTACCAGAGCTGTGCTACAAAATATAAAAGATCTTCTGAGAAGTTCTCTTGCATAGGACCCACAACATGAGCAGAAGATGGACAACACCATGTCCTTTCATTTCATGTAACAAGCCCACACAGGATATATTTTCAGCTGATTGCCCCTTTACAGTTTTGCTTATTTTATACTCAGGCAAAATTTACCTATTTCTTATGTACAAACACAAACAAGAGACACGTCTTTATCAATCTTTTGCTACTTCAAGCACTCTCTGTGTCATTAATTCACTTTAATTTAGTTAATTGTGATCAGCTTGAGCAGTTGGCTACTTTCAATAGCCCTGTGCTGCTGTCAGCTGCACATGAAGGGAGAAGGATGCAGTACTATAAGCCAAGATAAATACATTATTCAATGTATCTTTGCCTCTAGCATTTTGAATTGTGCAAATACCTGCAGCTGAGGAGGATCTGCAATTACTATAACAGCAGATATGGAGCAGGGTTTTTACCCTTTCCTCTCCTGCTATAATCCTGAGGAAAATTCCTCTTCTGAAGCTGCTACTTGCAGGTGGGACAAATCCCCTATTTGTGCAAATAAGGGGTTAAACCAGGGGTAGGCAACCTTTCCCCTTTAAGGGCCGAGGGGCTTCAGCTCCCAGAAGCCTCAGCCATGTTGGCCAATAGCTCCTGGGATTCTGGGAGCTGAAGTCCCTCGGCCCTTAAAGGGGAAAAGTTGCCTACCCCTGGGTTATACTATTACAATTACCACCTTCAGAAGAGTAATATTCCTTTTCCATCTTCCTATTTTCTGTGATCCCAGCAATGTTCAGCGCCACCAACTGAAGCTTTTTCTAAAATGGTATTACATGTTACATACAGAAATGCATTTAATGACAACAGATAATAATAATAATAAATTTGTAAGTGCAGAAGGAAGACCTGTCAATACTGGTCAAGTTCAGCTCAAATGAGCTACAGGCAAAGACAGTCTAGGGTCATGGCCAACGCTGTTCCTCAGACAAGAGAACAAGCCTGATGCAAAATCTTTTGTAGGGGTGCGATCTTATTTTCATATGCCACTATGTTCTCTTGCTCCTCTTAAGGCTTCCAGCAAACCTTTCTGTACTTTCATCTTTTGGTTCAGAGCTTGATGAATCCTCCCCTCTTGTCTCTTGCAGCTCATCTCAAGTCACTTTTAATTTATCCCAGATTATTTTTCACACTCTGAGGCTATGAAAATCTCCTTCAGAGCATCTCTCTGCCCACTCCTCACATTGATACTTTAATTCTAGGCCAGAGTTCTAGGCAAAGAACCATTCAGTTTCCCTTTTTCTCCCCAGAATCTACGGTAATCCATCCTTGTGGATTTGTCCAGATGAATATCTTTTCTTCCCTCTAATACCATCATTTGGTGGCTTTTTGTATTGACTTATCCAATTCTAAAAAGGTTAGAATATCTTATCTGAGATGTAGTTATGAACAATAAGAGCTTTAAGATAAAATATTGTGGCAAATTTTACTCTCCGTCTTTTTGTCTTTGACCCATCACCCTTTGCTGGAATTAGTAAGTTTTCCAGATCTCAGGGTCTATGCCTTCTCTTCTTCTCAGGCAAAGAGGAAGGATCTCAGGTTTGCCTTAAAAAGTGCATGCATATATATATATTTTCCTCATTTGGTAGGCCTAGGGCCCATTCACACTACAGATTTTTATAGCACTAATATCCTCCTTTAACTGCTATGGTTTCCTATGGCATCCTGGGATTGGCAGTTTAGGGAAGAGCATTCAGAATTCCCAACTAGAGAACTCCTCACTAAACTACAATTCACAGGATTCCATAGTATGGAACCATGTCAGTTAAAATGGAATAAAAGCACTATAATTCAGTGGATGGGCCCCAGTTATTTTTTATTTGAATGGCATATCCTGTGGAACTGTGGTTGATACTTAATGTATCATGCTAAATTATCATTGACCACCCTGTGACATCAGAAGGGGTCGCTCTACATCTCAGAATTTGGCTTCAAAATCTCATTACCTTGGATAGGGCCTGGCAACTATAGGAAGGAGAAGTTGCCCCCACCCAACATTTCACTACAACTGAATTCAGACCGTGGATAGAAATAGGTTCCCCACTTCTGATGTACAAGGTGAATCACTGCCATTAGCACAGACCCTGTACATGTATTTCACCAAATCTCTGAAAGAATCTAGTGTAAGGAGGGACTGTATGTGAACACCTTGTTATGCTGAACATAGAGGTGTGCAAGGTATGATCCTATTCTCTACTCTATACACATTGAAATAAACCAATTCTGTCCAACTTGCAACCACTAGACATGTTTGACTACATTATCCCTCAACTATCACAGCCCATGCATAATGGGAGGTTGTGGTCCAACATATCTTGAGGGCATCAGGTTGGAAAGGACAAAGTTACACTAAACATGATGGTTATATGAAACTGCGGTTCTTTAGGATAGTCTTCAGTGTCTTCACACATAAGTGAGACATCAACTGGAATGTTCCCAGGCTGGTAGTTTAAAGCATCACATCCTCTTTAGCAAACCAGCAAACCTATTGTTCTGTCCCAACAGGACATTTCCATTAGGGTCTGTTGCCCCAAATTTAGAATGTAAGTGTGTTCTATATAGATCTGTTTTCAACTGATCAGGACATATTCCTTGTGTGCCTGTCCGATCAGTTGTTCCTTACAGGCCTCCTCACTCTGGCTTTGGCTTCCTCAGTTTTAGCTGCTTTCTGCATCTCTTGCCATTCGTCCTTTTTTAGTTACTGTTATTTAGTTCCTCAATAAAGTTCAGTTTTTCTTTACTTATGTAGTTGGATGCATGGATAGACAATTAGAATTGCCAGACTGAAAGTCGGACAGGGCTCCTGTACCTTTAATATTTGTTTAGATGAGAGAGTTTCAGCAGGTGTTACTTATCACACAACCAGGTAACAAGCAGCTCCTGCTGAAATCCCCTCTTCTACACAGCCATCAAAGGTGCAAGAGCCATCTCCAGTTTTCACTTTGGCAACCCTGATATATAGCTAAACACAACCTATGTCCAGGCTGGAATTCCCTATGTTTTTTTAAAAAAGAAAGTTTGGTTTGTAAAATCATAGAATCATAGAGTTGGAAGTGACCATAAGGGCCATCTAATCCAACCCCCTGCCATGCAGGAACTCAAAATCAAAGCATACCCAATAGATGGCCATCCAGCCTCTGTTTAAAGACCTCCAAAATAATCCTTTTGATAGTTTCCAGTTTTGAAGAAAGGTTTAATGGAGCCTGTAGAAAAACCAGTGTTGGTGAAAAATAGCTCCTCAAATGCTTGGAAATTGTCCACCCCAGTAGAAAGATTTTGCAAATGATATGTGGGCATCTAACCAAATTTTTTTGAAAATGTGCCTTTTCTAAGAGTCAATGCATTCAAGTGCAACTCCGTAAATTTATGTTTAATTCCCTAAGGAAAAAATGTACAACCTCCAGTAACTGTTCATTATGAAAATGACTGTAATTTTTTTAACCTATTTCATTTAGGTTTAACAGAAACTAAAAATGGCATTGATATCTTCATTTGCCATTTGCATGATTACTAGAAGGACCTTATGAAATGCTCCCATTTAGCTGGTTTTAAATCAATTTAGGGTACAATTATGTCAGGTAAGTTAGGTGATCCCTGTAGAGCGTGCCTGGACTGACAATGTGATGGGAAAGCTTTGTACATTAACATAATTGCTTCGTTTCAGTGCTTCCCATGAAAGTCATTAATACTTCATTGTCCTATTAAGATCAATTTCAGGATAATCATGACAGTGACCACTTGGCCCATAGCAGCAGCATCCACTATTTACTGATTTTTTTCAAGACAACTTAATTATTTCATTCCCACTTTTCCACTGAAAGAGCATTGCTTAAACATCAAACAGCTTCCCATTTCCAAAAGAGCTCTGGTTTTGGTTTTCAAAGAAGTGTCAGATTTTGGGGGTGGGGGTCTTTTTTGGCATGGTGGGCACTTAGAAACATATCGATCATTAGAGTATATCTGCATTACACAAATAGTATCAATTTGATACTATTTTAACTAACATAGCTGGCTCCATCTTATGGAATGCTGGAGTTTGTAGTTCATGGACATGCTTAGAAGAAAGCTCTAATCCACTCCCTTAAAACTATTGTCCTAGAGCTCTCTAGCACAGAATTCTAAATAGCTCAGCCAACTACAGATCCCAGGATTCTATAAGATAATGGTAAAAGTGATGTCAAACATTGTAATTATGTAGTATGAATATACCCCAGCTCATGCTATTTGTACACCTAACCCAGTATCTTCTAGACCAGTGTTTCCCAAACTCTGACCCTCCAGATGTTTTGGAATTCAGGTCCCAGAATTTCTGATTGTTGGCCCAACTGGCTAGGGCTTCTGTGAGTTGAAGTCCAAAACATCTGGAAGACCAAAGTTTGGGAAACACTGATCTAACCTGAGAGCATGGACTTTCTAAGACCACCGATAGAAATCTTTCCCCTCACTTGAGAAGTGATATTTTTTTTGGCTTTGTTTTAACTGAACATGCTGGGAAACAAGACTGTAGGACCTTCTACATGCAAACTGTAAACTATATTTAACTTGCACAATCCCTGTCAGTGTAGTTTATATGCTACAGATGACATCAGCTGGTGATTTGGAAATTACAGCATTTTAATGTGGAAACTCTTCTCTATGAAGCATGAATACCTGTGCATAGACCAGTGTTCTCACTAAAAGAACAATCACTTACACTATTTACTCTGAAAGTGAATTCAATATAGAGTTCAATATAACTTATTCCCAGAAGTGGTCACAGGATTGTCTCTAAATACAGTGGGCTCTTTGTATATGTGGGGGATCCATTCCGGAACCACCACCCCAACATATGGGGAAAAAAGCAGGACCTCAAGTCCCATTGATTTTAATGGTGGCACACTCCTGCGTGCCCCATTTTTCCCTCTTCCCAGGCTTGCCGACCACGTGACCTCAAGTCCGCATATAGCAAGCCCGTGTATGGGGCAGGCAGACCGTACTACCCAATTCAGAATACTCCATAGAAAAATCACACCAGTTCCTTCTTTTCCTTTTAATAGTAATAATATTCTGAACTTTTAATCAAAGAGGTAAGGGCACTCTTAACGCTGTATTGTAGAGGAACTGATCAGGAGCGATATGGTTTGAGTAGTGAATCAATGAAGAATTGATTTATGAGAATTTATTGAGATAGGATATTAATTTGGAGAATAAATGAATTGAACATTACTTTATTTAGAGGTAATTTTGCAATTCAAATTTATATTAAGCAATGTCTGGAGTTGGAGGTAAATTAATTGGGACTGTCCAAATTAGACATGTCTCCTGTTGTGAAGAAGGTGTGCTAAAACTTCCTCTTCTTCACAAGTATTAAAAGTACAGAAGCCTCGTTTTCTTTTGTATCTGGCCATTCTACTTGGGGGCAAGAATGAAGTAGAAATGATTTGCACTGAACTGCAAATTAATTGTATTTATTTGGTGCGTGTGTGTGTGGGGGGAATCAATTGCCTTGACTCCTATGAAATTCTAATACACATCACTCAAGTTGCATCTAAAACTATTAATTACAACATCCCCATGTTGTGCAAAATTGCTTGTAGGCCAACACATGTAAAAGCTTAATTCAAACGTACTCACAAAGATATCATTTGTGCAGTGCTGAGTATGCACACTCTCAAAACTCGGTCCTGGTTCCCTGCTACATGAAGGGCTTTACAAGAATTGTGAAAGTCTGAGCTGAGCCCTTCCTCTGTTCAAATAGATTTATAACAAAAAAGGCAACTGCTGAACATGAAATCAAAAGGCCCCTCCATCTGAGTATTTTTGTCTTATCCTTGGCTTTCAGTTCAGCATCATCTTCACAGGCTCCTTTTTGAAGAACTAGGAGACATTTTCCCAAAGCAACAGCAGTTGTGGTTACAGTAATAATGCCTTTACAGTTCTAGAACCCATAGGAAATCTACATTCAAATCCTTGTGCCAGAATTGCTGCAGGTGATTCCTGGAGTGAGATGCTATCCAGCACACACTACCCAATTTTTCCCCCCACTGAGCAGCTAAAGAAGTTGATCTTGCTTGTTAATCTTGCAAAGAGTTAGCAGGGGTCAGAGAATAGCACTGGACCTGGAGAATACTTGGTGTTATTCATTCTTCTGCACATTAAAAAGTTTTTGACAAATACACACACACATATCTATGAGGCCAATGGGAAGTGGGAAATGGTGGACATTCCCTGATGAAGGCTGGCATCCAGCATAGACTACTCAATTTTGGCCCCACTGGGCTACTACAGAAATTGGTCCTCCTTGTAAATTAGTAGGAGTCAGACAGTAGCACTGGACTCACATAGTTATTCATTCTTCTCTGCACTGGACAGCCTTAGGTAAATCTAGATGGAATGAATATATATGCATCTATATGTATGTGTGTGTGTTCATCTATGAGTGTGTACATGTATACAAGAGAGACAGTGTGGTGTAATGGTCTGAGGCTTGGACTATGGAGAGCAGAGTTTGAATCCCACTGGGTGACCCTGGGCAAGTCACAGTCTCTCAGCTTCAGAGGATGACAATGGCAAACTCCATCTGAAGAAACTTGCCAAGAAAACCAAGTCACAGGGTTGGCCTTAGGTCTGCCATAAATCAGAAATGACTTGAAGGCAGACCACCACCACATGTATACAAACCATTCAGACTTAATTTTTATATAAAGCTTTTAAAATCTGCATTGCAAATAGTAGGTCATGACATTCTGCTTGAAATATTATGAGAATGTGCATCTTATCACCTACAGATGTATCACCAATATTGCTTAGGTCCAGCTTTCTGAGAGACCATATCTTCTGCATGAACCCAGTAGGCCCTGACATCCTCAAGAAAGGTCCTTCTCTTAGTCCCATCACCTGCACAGACATGGCTGATGGAGACACAAGGTAGGGCACTTTCAGCAATTGCCCTGAACTCTGGAATTCCCTGCCTAGGGCAGCCCAAATGGCTCTCTTCTTGCTGTCCTTTCACCTTTAAAAAAATCCAGCATGCTTTTGGGTCTAAACCACACTGCAGAATTAATGCAGTTTGACACTGTTTTAACTGCCATGGCTCCATCGTATGGAATTCTGGGATTTGTGGTTTGTTGTGGCACCAGAGCTCTCTGATACAAAAAAGCTAGATATCCCACAAAAGTACAAATCCTAGAATTCCATAGAACCAAGCCATGGCAGTTAAAGTGGTGTATTATTTCTGCAGTGCAGATAAGACCTTAGAACTGAAGGTTTTTAAAGAAAGGGTTTTTAAGAGGGTATTGAATTGTTTTTATTGAACAGGCTTTTAACTGCTTTTTATCCTTTTCAGGTGTATGCTTTAAATTGTTTTAATATTGTGAATAGTTTAATTCTATTTTAATATTGACTTTTGTAAGTTTTTTAACTATATTCAGTGGTGTGGCAACTCTAACCAATTTGAGTTTGAACAACAAAATAAGTGTCCAAAGCGCTGGACTGTTTCCAAACTTGATTCAGTACCTTGGATCTTTTAACATTCAGAATTAAACCCAGAGTAGATTCACTACGCCACTGACATGGAAACCATCAACCACTGCTGGTTCATATTATACTCTATCCTCCACTTCCTAAACTGATAAAACAACTTAATTTTTGCACTTCTCTGAATTTTGCATTGCAACTTTCCTGGTCATATAATTTGTAAGACAGGGGAAATTGTATAGAAAAATAAAGTTTTCATCTGCACAAAATTTCATACAGGTACTTTTGTGATCACTTAAAAACTGCAGAAATTGAAAGAATGAACTTTTGCTTGGAAAAATTTGGAAGCTATGAAAAACAAGACATGTAGTTTCATCCATCCATTGTAGAAACATAAGTGGTTAATAGCTCGGTTTTAAGGAGAACAAATATCGCAGTCTGGATCTCCTTTCTAACATATTAAATTATGTCTTCATAATTGGGGAAATGAAAGAATTTGCTGAAGACTATTCAGAGTTATCTTCAAGGGTAAACCTATTTTAACAGGGCCTAGCCATCCAGAAAGATCAAAAGGTGTGGTAAAATACGACTTCCGACACAATGCATCTGGGAAGCAGAGGAGTGAACAGACATCCAGAAAAAAGCCTTTGGCTCATCAAAAAAAGAGAGGAAAGACAGATGAAACAAAAACCCTTGTGAATCAAGAGTGGGGTTGCAGGATCTTTGAAATGCTGATCTCCTCAACAAAACAGAAAAAATAAGTAAATTGCTATCTTATTTCAAAGGACCTAAATATCCCAAATGCACCAAATCACATCTGATTTTGGAAGCTAAGTAGGGTCAGCCTTAGTTAGTACGTGCATGGGAGACTGCCAAGGAATACCAAGTGCTGTTGGATATTTCATAGGAAGAAACTGGTAAAACCGTCTGAGTATTCCTTGCCTAAGAAAATCTTATGAATTTCATGGCGACTTGAAGGCACACACACACACACACACACACAATCTAGTTTCAAGGCTGCAATCCTAAGTATGTTTAATGGGATGTTTAGTCCCAATAAAATCAGTAAAAAGGAGATGGGGCAGCTGCTCACTGATATCCCTGTTAATAGATTACCCACAGGGTACAATGAAGTAGTACAGTGGTTAGACCAAAGAGGAGGAAACCTTGTCCCACTGGGATGTAAAGTTCTTGCCTATAGCACAGAATTTCTTTTGCTGATATCTAGAATTAATACTAATTGGAGACAAGTGGCTATTTAAAGCACTGGATCTCTGGGGAACTGAATTCTGGTTTGCAACCTAGAAAACTGGAGCATTGTGGCTTATTCTTTGTAGATGCAAAAAGTAGCTGTGCTTTGTATGGTGACAGGAAAATGCCTAAATTGGTAAGAAGTATAACCAGGCTCTGCCAGGTTTGCTTTAGCTCCACTTCATGCCCTTAGCTCTACCGCTGTTAAAATTCTCAAAGTAGAATTATGAGAAGATACTTCTCAAAGTGGAATTTGTTTATTTATTAAAATGTTTATATCCCAGCTTTTAGCCAAAGATCTCAGGCAGGTGTACCATAAACCCAAACTCACAAATTTACAGTACTATAAATAGTTAAAATAATTTCAAAAGGCTAAAAACATATTAAAGAAATAACAAATTAAAAGACAGATTTTAAAAGATTTGTCTCTAAGACCTGGGACCCCTTCACACAGTTGCAGCACTATATCCACTTTAACTGCCATGGCAACATCCTATGAAATCCTGGGATTTGCAGTTTAAAGTGGGATGCAGAGAATTCTCACCCAGAGAGCGCTAGTGCCTTGCCAAACTACAAACCATACAATTCTACAGGAGATTGCCAGGGCAGTTAAAATGAAATATAGCACTATGTTTGTGTACTACACTTGGGCCCTGGGCAAGTTTTCCTACCTCTGGATTAGTGTTGGACTAGGACTCAGGGGACCCAGGCTTAAAATCCTCCTTAGCCATGAAGCTCACTGGTTGACCCAAAACCAGTCAACAGCTCATGGTCCTCACAGGGCTGCTGTGAGGATAAAATAGCTTGAACATCCCAGCTTGAACATCTTGGAGGACGTACACATAATAACAAAAAAATGAAATTACAGCTATTTTCAAAATAATTTGATCACACTAGAAAAACAGGCAGCTGGTCAACAGATAGTCCTAGCTGTGCTGTTTAATTCAACATTTTCTTCATGTAGGTTTACAAGGTAGTTTTTAAACTTTGGTCCTCCAGGTGTTTTGGACTTCATCTCCCACAAACCCTAGCCAGTTTGGCCAAAATTCAGTAATTCTGGGGGCTGAAGTCCAAATCATCTGGAGGACTAAAGTTTGGGAACATACTGTTCTAGAACTTATCCTTTAAGAGGACACCACTATTACCTCAGTTACCTGTCTAGGCTGTTCTATCACCCGCTGTGGATCAGACTTCACTTTGTTATTAGGATGGTTGGTAACTTTGGTCACAGGCTGTTTAAAAATAGATGCTGTTTGTCTGATTGGCAGTGTTGTATTTAGATCAGGTTTTCCCTATTTGAAGAAAAGAGAAATCGTGTGTTATTTCATGGTGGAGAAACAAAATAGGTAAACACAAGACGTTGTTACACCAATAGTAATCAGAGAAGAACTCATTTTTTCATATTTTTATCCTGAACACTAAATGCATTTTTAATTTAAAAACAAAACCAGAAAAACCAAACAGTTGACACAATACAAAATGTGGGGGAGTTTTAGGGACAGGTTTACACAAGCATGTATCATACACAATGACTCACAGCTTCCTCAGAAGTATACTGGTCTCTGTGATAGCCTCAAGGGATTCAATGATGCCATAAAGTCAGGCCAGATTGTCTACACAACACTGTAGCCATCTGAGACCACTTTAACTGCTATGGCTTTCTCCTATGAAATTCTAACATTTGTAATTTGATGAGGTGCCTTCCTCTGAATTACAGCTGTAGAGCCAAGTTCCTACTGATACATATACACATCCTAATACATCTGGTTTCCTGTATTATATTTTATATGCTATGGGCTACACTAGGCTAACCTTACCTTGTATCTTACAAGTATATTCCTATGCCTCAAAAGATGGCAACAAATCTGACCAGTAACATGGGAACTTACATATCCATACAGTTGGCCTATTTACAAACCTTATTTTGACTGAGTGAATCATTCCGCAATCTCTGCTTGTTCTTCTGTAGTTTACTGGGCATCATCTTCCCTGTCCTGAAGTCAAAACTGCTGAGGTCAACAGTGTTCCCCAAATATCTTGCCAACTGGGGTTTACTTCGGAATTTCTTTCCACTTGGACTACAGATTTAATGAAAAAGAAAAGAAGAAAAAATTCATTATAACCTCATCATGCAAGATGACACGAGTGCTTTTCAGAACCGATATGAATACTGTTCTTTGCAGGGTATTGGCAAGGCTGCATTTTATCATCCTATCTGTTTAACTTACATGCAGAACATATCATAAATAAAGCAGGATTAGAGTTGGAGGAAGGAGATGTAAACATTGTAGGAAGAAACACCAATAATTTAATATTTGCAAATTGCTACCAGAAAAACAGCAAAGATTTGGAATAACTACTGATGGAAGTTAAGGGGGGGGGGGAATGCAAAGGCAGGGTTACAGTGCAATAATAAGAAAACAAAATAATGGCCACAGATCATTTACATTACTTGAAAATTAAGAAGACATCAACATTATTAAAGATTTTCTATGCCTTGGTTCAGTCATAAATCAAAATGGTGACTATAGACATGAAATCAGAAGAAGACTAGGACTTGGAAGGGCTGTCATAAAGGAATTAAATAAGATCCTCTGGTATAAGCATGTATCATTACATACCAAAGTTAAAATCATCCATGCCAAGTGTTTTCAATTTGTATGTATGGGTGTGAAAGCTGGACAGTGAAGAAATCTGACAGAAAGAAACTCAATTCATTTGAAAAATGATGCTAGCGGACAGTTCTAGAGATACCATAGACTGCTAAAAATGAACTCTCAAGTCCAAAATGATAAAACTGAAATTATCAGACTCTTAACGCATCATGAGATGGCATGACTCACTGGAAAACACACTGGTACTCTGTAAAATGGAAGACCACAGTTAAGATTGATTGCTTCAATAAAGGAGCATGGTCTTGAGTTTGCAAGGGCTGACCAGGACTGTTGGTGAGTTCTCTTATTCACAGGGTTGCCATATGTGAAAGCAAACTTGATGGCACATAGCAACCACAGTATCTTTTATTAGTACTACTAAAGTGTTATAAATCTGGCACATGAGTGGTGCTAAATATGAACCACCTTTTATCTTTGTTTTCATTCACAGACTGCACATCTGCTTTTCTGTTTCCTTTCCAGATGTTTCAAAGCACATCAAGAAATGTGTCTTAAATGGGGGGGGGGGTGTTACCAACCCTTGGATATACAGCCTGCTCCCTCCCTACTTCACGACCGTATTCAGACTTTAATAGTCAAGAAGGACGTTGCCATTACCAGGATTCTCTCCTTAATCCACTAAATGTATTCTGGAACATATGTAAAGGGCTATGGTCTTCTTTGGTTGCAGTTTTCACCATTTCAGTACCCATAATTTAAAGATGGGGTGGCCAGTTCATGACCTGTATCTCACTTCATTAATCCTGCCAAGTTTGGATTATGCTGTAGCAAAAACGTTTGTTGCAATTTTCATTTGGAGAGAACACATCTTCATAGAAGGCATGTATGTCTCCAATACTTGTTACTTTGTTGCTCTATCATAAACTCTGGAACAGAACTTGGATGTCTTTACTTTTTGGATTACAATTCCCAGCATCCTCCCACCAGGACAGCCAGTGACAACGTTAGTTGAGAAGTTCTGTACACTCGTCCCTCCACATTTGTGGCTTTGACTTTTGCGGATTTGATTAGTCACAGATTTTATTAATATGTTCTCTTTAGGAATCTCTAGGTCCTCCAGAGCAACTCTATGGTCAACTTTAACCAAAAGTCACACTGAAGGACCTAGGGATTCCTAGAGAGAACACTCCACTAGGCATTTGTAGCTCCTCCAGTGCAATTCTATGGCCAATGTCTGGCAGTTGCTGACCACAGAGTTGCAGTGGAGGACCTAGAGATTCCTAGAGAGGTGTTCTCTCAGGTAAAAACATAGTGTTTTTGTTTTTTGCAGTTTTTCCACTTTCACTGGAGTCCTGTACCCCTGCCCCCAGCGAATGTGGAGGGATGAGTGTAATCTAAAAAGGTAACTTTCTCAAGACCTATTTGAACAAGCCAAAAGAATGATAGCTAACTTGGAAGGTGATTCCTGTCTGAACTCTGCATATCAATGAAGTGTGTGATCATGCTATCAAGCACAAGACTTGTAAAACATCGACTGACTTTACCATAGATCCTCACCATCTGTAAAGGTATTCAGACTTCAGTAGCCTTCGTCTGTAAAGCAGTTCCCAAAAACAAGAGAAATGGCCAACACTGCTTTAAAGGAATATTCTTAACAAGGACATTTTGGGTGTTGTTCTTTTTTTAATTAGATGTTTATATAATGTCACTGCAGTCAACTCACACTTCACAGTTGTTTGCTGTGTTTACTCTTCTTTCTTCTCCATCAGCGAAGATGATGTACGAAGAAGAGTTATGGCTCTCCAATGATTTGAGAACAGGCAAAGGACACAATCAAAAGACCCATGATTAGCCACTATGCCTTCCTGACGCATTTGGCAGTACACACATCCCTCCTTTGTACTTTATGTATTCTTCATAGGAAACACTAGTGTAAAATGACACAGGTTTGGTGCAATAAAATACGTAATCAGCCCTATGTTACCTTGAACAGAGTGGTGGGTCAGGACATAATAAACACAGATCCTCATTTCTACTCAACTGAGAAGTTCAGTGAGTGGATTTCAGCATCTTTCAGCCTACTATACTTCACCAGTTAAACTGCTGTACTCTTGGCTTGGGAGAGGAGAGGAATGAAATTATTAATGTCATGAAAGATACAAGAGGGTCAGAAATGCAGTACTACTTTATCCCAATTTCTAAGACTATAGAATTTCATTATATTTGGATTCCCCCAAAGAGCTCATAGTCTGCTCCTTCCTTTCACCCCAATTTTATCCTCATTACCAATGTGTAAAGAAGGCTATGCTAACAGACCATAACTTTAAGGGCACTTAGTGGACTTTATGGATGAGTAGAGATTTGAATTGGGGACTCTTGGGTCCTAATCCAGCACTAACAACCATGCAACAGTGGTATATTTCACAACGTGCATCTATTTTCTAAAACTGCAACCTAATTTTTTTAATTTGCTCCTTGGAAACCATAACTTTGTTTTGTGAAAGGGGATCCATGTAGCAAAGAGCATAAGTTAAACTGCAAAAATCTTATGGGGGGACAGGAAAAGACAACACAAGTTACTTCATATTCATGTTGAGAAATAGAAGCTCCATGTAGGAGCCACACATACAAGCCCTGCTGCTCATGGAATGAATATGCCCACACCATTGGTTTCACTCTATAATGATTTCCCACTCCCATTGCTCATGCAAAGCTCAAGAAAGTGATGTAACCTCAGGAAGTACCTATTTGCACATGGGGCCCACACTTTCACCAAGTTACTTTCTGAAGGAAACTGTTTATGCATCCAAAAGCCATAAACACAGCCTTCACTTATACTTGGACATCCCACTCATTTACTGCATGCTTAACGATGGGCAACTGAAAGTGTAAGGGCCTTTGCAGACTGCCAGAAATAGTGCACATTAAATTGAGGCACTGCCCTGGCTTAGTGCTAGAGAATCATGGGAATTGTATTTTTTTCTGGGACATTGAGCCTTCTCTATCAGAGAGCTCTGGTGCCACAATAAATTACAGTTCCATGATTCCCTAGCACTGAGCCAGGGCAGTGCCTCAATTTAAAGTGGAGCTGGAAGTTACTTTTGGACAGTTCCCAGAATCCCCTAGCCAGAATATCCAGGCAATGATGCTGGGGGGGCAGGTCTGGAATTTGACCTCTGAGCTCTGCAACTTTCACCATGGGACAATGTTGCATTTGAGCTTGTGAGGACATCAGGGACCCCTGGCTGTGGCATGAGGTCTAGGATGATCTGTTTACATATGTTGTGTTTAGACAGAAATAACCACACACTTATTCTCACTCTTCATAGCTCCCTGCCCCATTCTAACCCAGGACAGACATATTCCAAGCACCTATTTTCCAGCATATAAGACGACTTTTAACCCAGGAAAATCTGGGGTTAAAGTTGGGGGTTGTCTTATACACCGGGTATAAGGAGGAGGAGGAAGAGGAGGAGGACAGGATCGTGAGGCAGGAAGAAGCCAGGTGAGAGGAGGAGGAGGAGGAGGAGGAGGAGGAGGAGGAGGACAGGGTCACAAGGCGGGAAGAAGCCAGGCAACAGGAGGAGGAGGAGGGGGGGATCGTGAGGCGGGAAGAAGCCAGGTGAGAGGAGGAGGAGGAGGACACAGTCGCGAGGTGGGAAGAGATCAGGTGAGAAGAGGAGGAGGAAGAAGAGGAGGACGGGGTGCAAGGCGAGAGGTGGGAGGAGGAAGAGAGGAACCCTAAGGCAATCCTATCCTGGAGTTTTCTTGGCAAGACTGGTTCAGAGGAGGTTTGCCATTGCCCTCCCCTGAGGCTGAGAGTGTGTGACTTGTTCAAGTTCACCCAGTGGGTTACATGGTAGAGTGGGAAATCAAACCCAGGTCTCCAGAGTGGTAGTCCAACACTCAAACCACTACACCATGCTGGCTCCTATTCCCATGTACTACCTATGAAACAACTGCAGACTTTTTTGTTGTTCTTCTGTGTCTACAAGTCCTTTCCAACTTATGGCGACCCCAAGGCAACTTTATCATGGGGTTTTCTTGGCATGTTTCTTCAAATGGGGGTTGCCATTACCATCTTCTGAGGCTGAGAGTGTGTGACATGCCCAGGGTCACTTACTTGGCCGCAAATTGTACATACCCCAGAATGCATCACCTAGTATATTGGCAGTCCTTCCCCCCAACACTTTCTCATTTCCCGCCAAGCTTTTCATAGCTGGGAGATGAAAATAATTTTTAAAGCAGCATTTAAATCTGGACTATTTTTTAAAAAGTAATGTCCAAAATACACTGCAGAAATAAATGCTAGGGAACATGGGAGCTGTAGTTTGTTGTGGCACCAGAGTTCTCTGACAGGGAAGGCTAAATGTTTCACAAAATTGCATTTCCCATGATTCACATGAACCAGGGCAGTTAAAGCGGCCTCAAACTGGATTATTTCTGCAGTGTGGTTTGGACCTAAGTGGCCCATATGCTATTACCATTATTCAGTTTTGTAGCTATTATTATGGGAAGACATAGAGTGCAAACTACTGAAGTATATTTATACAGCATTTGAATTAAAATTACCATATTGAAATCAAATCTGAATTTTTTTTAATTTTTATTTGGTGTGCATTGGAAGAGGGGTAGTCTTATACGGTGAGTATATCCCAAATTATATTTTAACTGGAAAAGTTGGGGGTCATCTTATACGCCCAGTCATCTTATACGCCGGAAAATACAGGTATATAAAGGAAGTGCTTTTTAAAAATACAATTAAGGAGTTTGATTTAAGAAGTGACCACCCAGAGACCAAGGACGATAGCTTATTCTCTTTGCAAAGCAGCTCTGAAACTTTGAAAAAGGTGTGTACTCCCAGACCGGATGGGGTGTGAGGTGGAAGGGTACAGCTTTGCAAAGTGGTATGATTCCCAAGTTCACACTAGAGTCAGAGTGAAAGTAGCCATGTCTTAAAATAGGCATCTTGAAATGAAACTGCTAACAAGTTCCTGACATGCCTATTTAAATCTCACCAAACCCTTCCCACAAATCATTTGCTTTTCTGACTAATCCATGACTGTTTCACAGCCCTCTTAGTTATTTTAGCATAGAATCAAGGACCAAATAACCCACATTACACATATACAAGGGCTTAAATGCCCCAAATAAGTTTACTGTCCATTTCCCCTTTGACTGGCATGAGTCCATGCCATGACAGTTATTGTCATGGGCAACTACTGAAATGGGGGTCAACGCAAAACAAGGCATTACTTCCTAATTGTCATGAAGACTTGTAGTATGCTACCACGGCTTTTATGGTTTTGTTGCTTGGTGTTAAAAAGCGTTACATCCCCCAAGAAGCCTGCACAGTGCAGCATCAACAGATTACTAGGTTCTGCTTTCTTTGCAAACCACAAAAGGCTGAGCTATATTCATAGCAGAAAGCCAAAGAGAGTCTAAGAAAAATGAAATCCAAAACCCACTTAGGGCAATACTTTTACCAGGCAACTCAGAGATCATTAAATGTGTCATTTTTACTAGATCTCTTCATCATGGAACAGGATGAAGAATTGAAGCATGGAGAAAGCTAGTTGATTTTCACATCATTAAATCTGTAAAGTCAGTGTCTTTAAATGGGATATGGGATAAAAGGGTATCACAGCTCCCTCTTTCCCTTAATAAACCACACTGCTCCTACAGTAGACTCTGAAGCTTCACAAGACACACAACCTACTACATTTCCTTCAAAATTCCCGCACACCAGGAAACACTGACCCAAACGCCATGCATCTGAGGAAGCAGATTGCTTTAACTGCCATGGCTCAATGCTATGGAATGCTAGGATTTGTAGCTTTGTGAGATATTTAGCTTTCTCAGTCAGACAGCTCTAGTTCAACAACAAACTACAAATCCCAGGATTCCATAGCAGTGAGCCGGCAGTTAAAGCAGTGTTAAATTGCATTGATCCTGCAGCACGGATTAGACCCAAGTCTGCGAAAGTTTATGCTACAATAGCTTTTGCTCAGTTAATCTCAAAGGTGCCACAAGATCTCTCTGCATACTGACCTACACTGCAAGGCTATAGCACAACTTTCCACAACAAAATGGTTGTCACACTGGTCTACATTGCTGTCATAATATATAGCCTCTATACCAGTGGTTCTCAAATGGTGAGGCAGAACCTCTGGTAGGGCACAAGAGTTGTTCAAGGGGGGGCATGAGACATGGAAGCTCTGATCCCTCTTCCTCCTTTTCTTATTCCCAAACCTTTTTATATGTAAAATTTACACATGTTAAATATTGAATTTACATAAACAAAACAGTTTTAATTTGAACAATATTATTTCCTAATGTTATAATATGAATATACATGAATGTGTGAATAAAAATGCACACACTAAATAAACAAAATATTTTTATTCATATATTGCATCAAGTGTTTGTGTGGTGGTTTGTGCGACATCCACATGCAGATGTAAATGGGGGTCCCAAGGATAAAAGGTTTGAGAACACTTCTTCAGCACAGGTATAATTCTCTTTTTTTTTTTTTCTGCATGACTTAGCAGACACTTTTTTATGCTTACCAACATAGGAGAGATTGGGAGATACAGTGTTAAATTAGACGTGAATTAGAAATATCTTGAATTACTATCTTTGTTTTGTGTCCAATCACACTTACGTTAGAGTCCTGAATTTCTCTGAAGTCACAGGAGAGCAACCACTTCCCACCTGAGAAAACCCGAAACAAATAATGGCTTTAAAATGAGGCAGACACTTCCTTCTCCAGAGAGAGGCTGTGTCAGCCACTACTATGACTTAGTCCATTGGCTAAAACCCTGAAACACTTGGGAAAGGAGGTCAATAAGAATAAATGTCAAATGTGAACAATAGGGGTTGCATATTTTGCCTTGTATCTTAACTTCTACGAGGAATCAAGATGTGCTTCTTTTAATGGAAACCTGAAGAAAGAGGATTATGGCTCTTTCAGGGGATAAATGCTTCTTACCACCACCACCATCCCATATTCAAGACTAGAGTTGGCCCTTGGTAGCCACTGGGGTTTGGTTCCAAGCCCCTGTGGATACTAAAATCCATAAATGCTAAAGTCTCATTTTATACAATGGTAGAGTAAAATGGTGTCCCTTATATAAAATGGTAAAATCAAGGTTTGCTTTTTGGAATTTATATATATACTTCCAAATAGTAGATGGTTGAATCCATGGATAAGAAATCCATGCATACAGAAGGCTGACTGTACTACATTTTTAGCCTAAATTTCCCCCAGAGCAACATACATGCCACCCTTTATTATCCTGTGTGATATTTTAGGCTGAAAGACAGTGATTAGCTCAGTCACCAGGTGAGTTTCATGACCAAGCAGGGCTTTGAAGACTGAGGTCTCCCCAGTCCTAGCTCAACACTAACAGAAGCATGAGAATGGGAGCAACTTTAGGGTGTCACCGGATGACAACTCCCATCAAACATTGTCATTGGGCATGCTGATGAGAACCGGATCTCAACAATGCCTAGAGGGTGACTTGTTCTTCCCTCTCTAACCCCTTCAAAAAGCAACTCTGAAAATGCTCCCACATTCCTTTGGGGGGTTGCCATGGATGGCAGGGAAGCAGGGACTGTTTTTTCTACAAATCAAGTCTCATTGGGTCTAGAGATCCGATTCACTGGAACTTGCAAATACTCTACTTTCGAACAAGTTCAGAGGTATGACACATGTGAGCTGAAGGAGAAGGAATAAGACCACCAAGCACAATTTAAAAGAGCTGGATAAAATATGGGTAGAAATACTTTTCAACATGAAAGAGAAGGGGAGGAACCTTTCTCTCTTTTTTTTTAAAAAAAAATACTTTTCCTTTATTTCATTTTCCATGACAAAACTGATACTTCAAAAGACGGTTTATAGAGGAAGTTTCCATCAGCACAGAATTAAATATGGCTGCCTGCATGGCCAAGAAGTCCACCTTGTTGCTTCCAAAATGGGGTTCCCCATCCCCATTAAGAAGACTTTCCTGTTTGAGGAAAACCTTTTTGTTGTAACAGATCTTAGTAAACTTGGGTCTGTGGGTTCTTTCTTCTGTTCTTACGGTTTTGCCTTTCTGGTTTTTGTCACTCTATTTCTTCTCAGAGTGTCAGGGTGGAAAATCTCTTCCCTATGAAGCATCACACAAAAAGCTCATTGTGGGCTGTAGCCAAAGATGAGTGGAGCCCCTGTTGGGTGACCACACAAACTTGGGTCAGGAGCTACACACACACTCCATATACACACACACTTTCTCACACACGTACACAATTGGTAAATTGTGACATCTTTAAAGAAAATAAATAAATTTAGATTCAATTTTTAAAAAAAAAACTTGGGGCCTCTCCTTTCTCCACCCACTGAGCCTTACTCCATCTCTTCAGCATTTTAATGGGACACAAGCAAATGGCCAAAGACAGATGTTTGGGGAGCAGTGGTGTCATCCCCCTTAGGGTGTCACCCGGTGTGGTCCACACATCCCTATTAATGCCATTGGGAAAAGATACAATGTTTTTTTCAACAAATGCATCAATCAAATAGTAAAATCAAATGAGGAGAGGTGTTTTATTCAGATGGGGGGTAGAACAGGTTGCTGTTGTTGTTTTAAAAACCATACATACAAACAGTTTGGGGTCTTTTGTTTAAGACTTTTTAATATATTTTTTCATTTGTTTAAACTAAGTGTTTTGGTTGCTATTGGTGGTTTTGTTGTTTATTTGCTTGCTTGCATTAATGTTTAGGACTACCCCAATATAGGACTAAATCAGAAAATCAGTAGGAAAATACAGTTCAGATGTTATGGGCACTAGCTTAACTAATCATTGTTCTTTAAAAAGTGCTCTGTTAAAGCAAGTTGTTTTGGTTGAACTTTTATTAATGAAAGGATTTGTTTCTGAATGGTATTTGTTACACTACAAAATAAAGTGATTTAAAAAAGCAACTGGCACTAGATACAGGTCTAACTAATCTACTAGCTGGTCTAACTGGTCTACCACTGGATACTGGTCTACCAGGTTCTTTCTTTCAGTTAGGCACTTCCTTGGATCTCAGAATTCATTTTAACTTTAACAGTTTATTCGCAGTGGCCAATAAACTGTTAAAGTTAAAATGAATTCTGAGATCCAAGGAAGTACTTTTTTATATCGTTAGGGGAATTTAAATGTTATCTTCTAGACTTTGGAATGCTTTGTTCCCAGTGCCACAGGGCCACGAGGAGGGGCCTGCCTCCATAGATATCCCTCCACACCATCTCAACACAGAACAACACACCAACATCTTGATAAAATGCAGCCCCGCAACTAACATCATCATTTTTACTGTTTTTCCCTGTAGGATTTTTAATACCTTTACCTGAAGAAGAAGTCAGTGAAGCTTCAAAAGCTTGCATCATAAATGTTGTATATTTGGTTGGCCAAATAACGGCATGACTTTTGTGGACATCAGATATTGTTGTCCTTTGCTATAAGACCAACACGACTACCCCTGAATATGTTTCTTTTGGATACTAGTATGCAGAGATCTTGTTGCATCTTTGAAACTAATGGAAAGAAAGAAGCTGGTACTATAGTGGGATCTTGGTATCTGCAAGGGAGTCATTCCAGGACCACACTGTCGATACCAAAATTCATGGATGCGCAGTGAATGCAATGGTGTAGTAAAATGGTGTCCCTTATATAAAATGACAAAATCAAGGTTTGTTTATCAGAATTTCTTTTTTGTTTTAACATTTCCAATCCGTGGATGTTTGAATCTGTGGATATGGAGGGTCAGCTGTATCAGCATTCATAGACTTGAATCTACCTCCTCAGATGTGTGGCATGTACAAGAACAGATGGACCTATATAAGCCATACCTTTTGTATACTGTTATCCTAGGTGATTTTATCTGTTTTGGGAAATATATACACTTCCAGCGTTTTTGTTGTTGTAGGCGAATGAGTTATTTTCAAAACAAGAACCCTGGCAGAAACCATCCTCGAAATACTTTATTATCTTAACCAACACCTTTGCAATCTCAAATCTTGGGGGCAGAGTTGCTCAATGTAATTGAAACGGAAAGCAAACAAGCCTACTGAAAGAGCACAGAAAGGAGAGCCTGTGCCAAGCTCCACTTCCCGCTCACACTTCCCTGGCCAGCTCTTGCTTTCAAATGCCGCCTAGGAAAAGTGCAACCCTAGACGCAAAAGGAATGGATTTGTTCAGCCAGAAGGAACCAAGCTTGAAGGAGAAACTTTATCAAGTAGAACAGGGCTTTGGAGCTTTGTTTCACTGCCATCCAAACCCATTAGCTAGCAGTCAAAACACACACTCGCTGCCATGTAATCCACCCTGATCATCTTCCACCGCAAAGAGTGTGAAACACACACCACACTCAGCCAACAATTTCGGTTTTTGTGCACCCATTATTTTAGAAAGAGCAATGGCAGAAGTGTAGACCATTGTTCTTTAATAGGTGGGGCAGGATTTACGGAGTAGATTATGTGCCATCCCAAATGTTGCACCAACTGTTACTATTTTGTGTTTGGGTGGATAGCTTTTTTTGAGGGGGGGCATTGTAGTTTACTATCGTATTTTACTATTGCATTTCTAGTATTGTATTTTAGTACTGTGTTCTAGTGTTGGATTTTAATATTTTATATTGAAGTCATTATTAATGTTTGATTCTGTTGCAAAGTGTCATGTACATCAATGGCACTGTATAAATAAATGATAATAAAACAGAGAAAACAAAAGAAAGAAAAAGATAAGAGAAAGGAACTGAGAGACCAGGTACAAATAAGATAGATTCCAAAGTTCATCACAACATCTTAAGAACATGCTGGCTCCAGATATGAAAATATGGAGACTCCAAATAATGCAGGGTATGCAGGATGTACCAACAGTTAGAAAGAGAGCAGAGAGGGAAAGCAACCAAGGGCCTTTGCAGACTGCCAGAAATAGTGCAAACTGAGTCCACTTTAACTGCCCTGACTCAGTCCTAGGGAATCATGGGAACTGTAGTTTATTGTGGCACAGAGCTCTCTGACAGAGAAGGCTCAATGTCTCAGAAAAAAATACAATTCCCATGATTCCCTAGCACTGAGCCAGGGCAGTTAAAGTGGACTCGATTTGCACTATTTCTAGCAGTCTGCAAAGGCCTCAAGCCTCCCATGAAAGGGAATTCCATAACCTGGGAGCAGCCATTGAGAAGGCTCCCTCCTTCTTCCTCTTAAAAGTCAGAGACTCATGAGGGAGAAACAACTCAAAGTGCCTTACCAATTAAAACAAGTACAAGACAGTTAAAATGAACAAAAAAGCAACATTAAAATGGGGTTAAATAGTTAACAAGACTAAGAACAATTTAAAACGTAATTTTTTAAAAGTAGTTTTAAAAAACAATGCAATTAAAATAGAGGCTTGGGGTCCTTCCACCTCATCTCTTTAAGCACTCTCTGGGTTAAGCAAGAATTAGCATTTAAATATATACAGATATGTTTTGCAAGATCAGGACTTAGCATTGACACACTCGTATGTATAAAAGAACACATCAAAAGCAAGCCCCAAGCTGCCTGGTTTGCATTTCATTTTCTTGGTTTGCATTTTCATTTTCCAAAATTGGCAGAAAACTGACATGATTGCTCAGGGCCTCAGACTGAATCTATTCCTAACCTTGTTTCCCACACGGAATTCTAATATGAGAGGTTACCTTTGCCATGTCTAAATATGCATATTAAGAAGTGTTAAAAGCTGGCTTCCTCTAGCTAGAAATATTCTTTTTTCATATATATTTTAAACTAAGAATGTAACAATAAATTTATCTGTGATTTCTCAAGGCTGGCAGTGTAATCCTGAATGCATTTACACAGAGGTAGGAATCACTGAGGCTGCATTGGAGAAATCATGTGCAGCAGTTTGACACCTCTTTTAAGTGCCATGGCTCAATGCTATGGAATTCTGGGATTTGTAGTTTTGTGATATATTCAGCCTTCTCTGTCAGAGCGCTCTGGTGCCACAACAAACTACAAACCCCAGGATTCCACAGCATGGAGCCATGGCAGTTAAAGCGGTGTCAAACTGCATTATTTCTCCAGTGCAGATACAGCCTGAGTTGAATGAACCTTATTCCCTAGTACTGTAGCTATATTTAGGATTATAAATTTACAGCTATATCCTATGCAAGTGAATTTGAAAACAAGGTCCATCCAGTTCCATGTGGTTTATACCTGTCTATGTGCATACAGGATTGCAGCCTTACAGCACGTCCCCAAGGGTGTCTGCAGGGCAACTGACTGCAATGGGACTCAGGGCTCGTCTTCACTAGGCTGCCTCCTGTCAACGCTACGCAGAGGGAGAGCAGGTAATGGGAGGAATTCCGGACAGATCCAGGCAATGGGGTCCCTACTCCTTGTGTCACTCTGTGTAGGGAGCTGCTGGGGGGGGGGGGGAATGGTGGCCAAAAGGGTGCACTTGTGAGGAGGAGGATGCCACCACTGTGTGAAAGCCGGGAGGGGCAGGCATATTCGGTCCTTCTAACCTGCAGGTGAGGGCCCGACTGGATGTCACCCATCTTCTGGGGTGTCACCCAGCACAGGCTGCACGCACACCTCCAGTGTGTGCCAGAATACTCTGGAGGTAGCTGGAGTATTCTGGCCAGTGAAGACAAGCCCTTACTCCCAGGTAAAAGCATATAGAAGAGCCACTTAAATACACTCAGAAGTTAAAAGAGTCCTATTAGGTTCAACCTAAGTCTATTTCTGCGTGTGTATGTCTTCAAGTCACCTGGTGACTTAGGGTGACCCTATGAATTTCATAGCATTTTCTCTGGTAAGGAATACTCAGGTGGTATTCCCAGTCATTGTTGTTGTTGTGTGCCTTCAAGTTGTTTCTGACTTATGGCAACCCAAAGGTGAACCTATCATGGGGTTTTCTTGGCAAGATTTGTTTAGAGGAGGCTTGCCACTGCCTTCCCCTGAGGCTGAGAGAGTGTGATTTGCCCATGGTCAACCAGTGGGTTTCATGACTGAGCTGGGAATCAAACCCTGGTCTCCAGAGCCATACTCCAACACTCAAACCACTATGTCACACTGTCTTTGGCTTTACCAGATCCTTCATCTGAAATATAGCTTATAGCAACCTGGTATTTGTTGGCGGACTCCCATCCTAATACTAAGCTGGGCTGACATTGCTTAGCTTCAAAATCAGATGGGATCTGGTGCCTTTAGGGTATTTCGGCCAAGTAATAAAGGCTCTACACTCCTGCAAACAAAAAGATGACCAAGTGCCATGCCTTGATGTATATAACTCCTCAACTCTACCCATGATAGAAAAGACAGCTAACATTGTGCAATACAGACTGAAAATCAGTTTAATTTGTACAATATATTCAGTTTTTCTTTAAACAGAATTTGAATATAGGATTTTGATTCAGTGCAGAGCTCACACACATCTCTGGTTGTGATCTGTGCACTAAATCAATGCACACTGAACTCAATTATGCTGTTACCAAAGCAGCTGATTTATGTGTTCAAATCTAGATTTCTCTCCTCCTACCCTTAAACACACACATTATTTATCTTTACGGAATGATAAACTGAAGCACAAGAGGCCTTTATAAATCAAGAGCTGACAGATACCAATCACAGCAGGTAAACGTAAACCTCTTAGGATACAGAGAAACTGGTGTTGTCAGTGTGATGTAATTCCATCTCGAAAGCTAAGTAGTTCTGGGCCTCACTACTACATGGCTGCAAGACCACCTGGGAACAACTTAAGTGCAAGTCTGGGCCTCTGGTAAACAGCAGAATATGCACTGCTTCTTTTACATGATGTTTGCTCCATTTCACTTGACCATCACTTCTGATCAATCAGTGGATATAAGCCTAAACCCAACTGTGAGTCCCACCTACTGAATCAATCAAATTTACGTAAGTGTTGACTTACTACTGATATAATGGGTCGATCTACTCTGGTTGAAACCAGAAATTTGGCCTAAATGTCCAAAGTAATAAAAGCCCAACACAGAGAAGGTGGAAAGAGGTGGGAGATACTGTGATTTAGTCAACAAAAGTTATTAAATATCAAATAAATAAATATGACCCTGTGAGCTGAATTGGACGTATATGAAAAAGCTGGTTTAGCTTTCCTTAGGTCTTGAGTGCATTCTATTTATCTACTCAGATGCAGCTGCAAGGTGGAGCTTGGAAGCTTTTGCTTCTGTTTTTAATCACTAGCTTTCTATGTCATCTGAACACAAACTGTGTTCCACTGTTGGTACTATTTGCCATCAAGTTGGCTTCAACGCATGGTGACCCTATGAGTGAGAAACCTCCAAGAAACCTGGTTATCAGCAAACATCATTCCAAGCTCAGGGTTGTGACTACCTTTAATGAGTCAATCTATCTGTAATATCATCTTCCTCTTTTTCTACTGCTTTCAAGCAATTATGAATTATATTTTTATGAAGCTTGTTTTTTCTTACAAAACACAGTGCAGATTAACCACAATTTGGGATTCAGAAGACACTGTGGTTCATCCAAAAATGAAATGAAGCTTAGGATACATCCTAAGATGGAGTCAAACCTGGCCAGATGCATACCAGGTCAAAGCTAAGCCTGAGAGGGATCAGAAATACCCATGAACTTTCCCTCTACGTGCATATGCATGTTCTTGCTTGTTCTCTCTCTCCCCTCTCAGCTCCTGTGTCTTACCACTCACACACAGATGTTCTTTCTTTTTCCCCCCCGTCTCATATAATTTTCTTCCAGCAATCAACTAACTACAGTATTAGTTGATTAATCTACTAGTTAAAGCCTGCAGAACTATGAACATCATCTGTGTGTAAAATTGATCTCTACTGAGATAGTTTAACCCCAAATCCTCATTTTAATAACCGTCAGATTGCTCCCTTAGATAAACCAAGCACCTGGATTTCTAAGTGTTTTGTGTCTGAAGGCTGGGGAATTCTGTTTATCCTGTTCTTCTTTGCCTAGGGGTTCCATACTTAGACAATTTTATCCATTCACATGATGAAATCATTGTCGTTATGGTTAACTGCCCTCAAATCAATCTCGACTCATGGCGACCCTATGGATGAGACATCTCCAAGATCTTCTGTCCTCCACTGCTCTGCTTAGTTCCTACAACCCCTTAATACCCAAAGTGACCTCCTTAATGGAGTCCATCCATCTGGCATGTGGCCTTCCTCTCTTCCTCCCTCCCTCCACCTTTCCCAGCATTATTGTCTTTTCCAATGAGTCCTCCCTTCTCATGATGTGTCTGAAGTACAACAGCCTCATTTTGGTCATCTTGGCTCCCAGGGAGGTGTCTGGCTTGATCTGCTCTAGGACCCATTTGTTTGTCCTTTTGGGTGTCCATGGGATACCAGATTTTAATGGGATAAATTATTTAATGCAAAAGGATTTCAAGATGTAGATGATACCAGATTGCAGCACACTAGCCTTAGAAAGTCTGCCTTTTATCTGTGCGACTTAAATAAGATTTCTTTCAAAATGGAAAAGATTTTGGGACTTCTGCCTCCACTTCACTTGCCTTCTCCTCATGACCAACGATTGATGAATATGCTCCCAAATGCCTAAGCATGGTTAAGTAAAGGAATATATTTATTTCTTGTATTTATTATACAAGAAAGCCAGCATAGCGTAGTCCTTGTAATATTGGACTAGGACTCTGGGAGACCAGAATTCAAATCCCTGCTCCGCCATGGAAACGCACTGAGTGACATAGAAAAGTTACGCGCTCTCAGCCTCAGAGGAGGGCAACAGCTAATCTCCTCTGAATAAATCTTGCCTAGAAAGCTATGGGATAGCATCACTATAAATCAGAGTTGACTTGAAGTTGGAGTTGTCATAACAACAAACAACAACATAGTCCATCTCTTCTGCAAGGAACTCAAGGTGGCATCCATTGCTTTTATCTTCTCCAATTTGTCCTAACAGCCCTGCAAGGGATGTCAGCTCTGACTAAAAGGGAGGGGAAGAAGGACAGAAACAGAGAACTACAGTTTCACAGCTTAGTGGAAGCTTGAATTGCAATCTCTAAAATCCCAATCTAAAACCCTAACCTGAAAATGAAATCATGCAGCCCAAAGGATGTCTACAGCTGGGAGGAGGAGTGCTTTGCTGCAGAAACATCCTCCATACATACATATGGATTTTTAAATGGAGAATTGTACTCCAGAGATCTGAAGGCACTACGGTTCTCTGCTTGGTCACTGTCCCACCCTTCTACTGGAAAAGGCTCAAACCAGAAAATTTTCAGAATGGCAGTGAGTGAGAAATGACTTCTGGTTTTGGAAAATGGGGTGTGGCCAGTGAGAATCCAAGAGGGCTGAATATGGAAAACATGCAGTCCCTGGATTTTGGGAGCTGCCCATCCCTTCCCTAACTACTACATCTCAGTGCATCAGAGTGTTGCATCTGCCCCTAGTGCAGCGGTTCTCAAATAGTGGGGCGGGCCCCCCAGGGGGGGCGCGAGGCTCCATAAAGGGGGGCCCGTTACGGCTGGAGAGAGGGAGATTGTCCCAGCACAGCCCCAGTAGCTCTATCCTGATT
This sequence comes from Phrynosoma blainvillii, assembly GCA_026167975.1. NCBI lineage: Eukaryota > Metazoa > Chordata > Lepidosauria > Squamata > Phrynosomatidae > Phrynosoma > Phrynosoma blainvillii. The sequence goes on from JANUYF010000002.1 coordinate 25,106,102, forward strand.
GGCCAAACCCACCCATGTGATCGCGCTGGGGGGGCGCGAAATGTTTTCTTCTTTCCTGGGGGGGCGTGACAGAAAATAATGGAGAAACACTGCCCTAGTGTAAACTTGTAACACCCCCTGCTGAACATGTGTAACCCTGAATCCTGGAAACCTGTATCTGCCACAATGCCTTTTTGTGATTTGACAAATCACAGTTTATATCAGCTTCACTTCCCTCTCTCTGAATCCAGAATAATAGGTATCTGTTAACATGACAAGGCAAAGCTGTTATGAGAATAAATCTCAGCCGAAACTGACAAACTGGGAGAAGGAGCAGTAGGGGGCTCCAAATTATTTGCAGAGTAATTTCTATGCATGAAAAAGGGCGAGTGTGTTTTCTGTGTGAGAATGGATGAGTGTGCTATGTACCATTTACATTTCTATACATCATGTATACAATATCATCTTCATCATCACTAACTTTATTTCTAGTGCACTGTTTTCCCCAACTAGGACTCAATGTTACTTAGAAATGAAGCAAATACAACACAGGTGCAGGTATTTTAAAAAAAAATGATTAAAATGTAATTCATCTATCAATAACATTGAAACAGTTTAAAACATGTATTTTTTAAAGAAAAAGTTTAAAATAGCATCCTTTCTTTTGAAACATGCCTTTCTTTTAAAACAGCCAGCTCATTTTATATATAACTGTGTCTGTCTTGCACCGTTTGTGATTATGTATGTGATTATGCACGTACGCGTACGAAAGAGTGCATGTCTTGGAGGAAAGAATGAGGTTGGCTCAGCCCGCATTTTGGCTTGGCACCACCACTGCTGGCATTCAGACCCCAGAAAGTCAGAAACAAAGGAATGTGACCTTTGGGCCGAAGAAAAAATCCCTTCCCTATGACGGAGGGAGGGAGCAAAACCATTATTTCTGCAACTCTGGATGGCATACCATTCAGCTGTCCTGATTTGGCAGGGACAGTCCCACTTTTCCAGCTGCTTTTAAAATGTCCTGGTTTCTCTCTCCCCCTTTTGTCCTCTGCTTACTATAGTTGCTGCCAAATGAATCCAAACTGCAAAAGTAGTCTACTTTAAATTAACTGAGTGGAGGGGGGAAGAGAGGAAGGGGTAAAATATTGTCCTTCCTGGTAGGCTCAGGCAAAAGCAAACTGCTGCAGTGTTTGTGTTCTCCCTTATGAACAACTTTTGCCATCTTGACACCTATTGGCTAGGCAATACTTGTCTCAGTTTTCATCATCAAAATGTTGGAGGGTATGGGATACATATTTGGTCATTTATATTACAGGCAAGAATTGTGTAGATTTCCAGGCATTGGTAGACTGTATGTCCCAACAGCTCTAGCCAGCAGAGCCAAAGCTGAGGAAATCTGGGAGCCACCTCCAACAACATCTGGGGGTGGGTTGGGGTATGAATTTGGTTGTATGGGGTTTCAACTGATGTAAGCCGCTTAGAGTGTTTTCATTTAAGCGGGATATAAATAAAATTTTATTATTATTATATTATATCTGGAAGGTGACACAATTATCACCTTTGCCTTAGATCAGTGGTTCCCTAACATTGGTCCTCTAAATGTTTCGGAGTTCAGGTTCCAGAATTCCTGACGATTAGTCAAGCTGGATAGGGCTTCCAAGAGTTGAAGTCCAGAACACTTGAAAGACCAAACTTTGGGAATCACTGATTTAGATCATGCCTCTGACAGTAGCACACAATCCACAGTTTTAATCCAAAATTGTTTGATTTAGATTATGCTGACAAACTATGACTTGGCCAAGGAGAACTGAAAAGCAATACCTCTCTTCCTCTCCTCCATTACAGTCCATGAGTTACACCAGGGGTAGGCAACCTTTCCCCTTTAAGGGCCGAGGGACTTCAGCTCCCAGAAGCCTCAGCCATGTTGGCCAATAGTCCCATGTTGGCCAATAGCTCCTGGGATTCTGGGAGCTGAAGTCCCTCGGCCCTTAAAGGGGAAAGGTTGCCTACCCCTGAGTTACACAATCTAGCAAGAGAATTCTGTATCATTAGCTGCCCCCAGTGGGGAAATGAGCAAGAGGCTTGCTCATATTATACAGACATAAACATGTTTTCCATAGCCATTTCTGCTCACATGGAACAGCCCTAAGAATGTTCCCAGGTTCTATTCAAGTGTCCTTTCGCAGTCATGCCAAAACATGTAGTAGCCATTGGCTGGGGAGCGGGCAAGTAAGGCCTGTGGGCATGTCAGCGTCCGGTGCCTGCAAGAATGATGTACCTCAAACCTTGTGTATTCCCTAAAAATGTCTTTGGAAGGGAAAGGTCAGTTGTACTGGTCATTACGGAAAGGGAAGAGGAAACATAAGACTCAGCTGCAAGTTATTTGGCAGGAACCCTGTGTTTTCTGCCACACCCAAATCCACCCTAAAGCAAAGCACTGAGGGAGACATGAAGGAGCTTTCCAGAGCTCCTCTTTGGTTCAAGGTTTTCAGAAGCAATAGGGGAAGGGGAAAAAGAGAAAGAAAAGAGAAAGAAAAGAGAAATAAATGTTGAGGAGTAGAAAACAAAGTCAGATTTAAGAGATTAATATGTGATGTCAAACTTCCCCAACCTGAAGCCTGTACTATACTATATACATGTACTGTAGCTCCCATCCTTCCCAGCCAGCATGCCCACTGGCCTTACTCACAGGAATGATGGGAGCCGCACTGTCCAACACATCTGGGAGACAAAAATTTGGAAAGGGTGTTCTAAGTGCCGATTTCAGGACAAGCCCCTCTGAATTCAAAAAGACTTCTCCACACACACATGTCCTGAGACCATGCAGATGTGCAAGGGTACGCATTACACACGCACGCACACATACACAGAATTTAAGGAGAGCAAGTCCAGAGCTTGGAAAGGAAACTAGAAAAAATAATTATAAGAACCAGGGGGGTTCTTATAATTATAAAAAAAAATTTAAAAATGATTTTTAAAATTTTAAATCTGTTTTTTTAAAATTTAAAATGGATTTTTTTTAAAAATTAAATGCTTTTTGAGGAAACATCTATCTAAAGAAAGTTTTCTATTTAAGATATATTAAGGTCCAAAGGGCTATGTACCCATAATCAACCTCTTACTTCAAAACTGCTAAGTTTCAAAATATGCAATGAACAGATTCATCATGAAATTGGGATTAGTTTAAGTAGCATGAGAAATATATTCATGCAATGTTTAAATTTTTGGTAAATGAATTGTTTTAATCCATTCACAATGACACAATGTCATGCTCTTCCAGAAGTTTTGGTAAGATTATTGGGCAATTTTTCTATCTAGAGGATATTACAACAAAAGCTTGGTTTTATAGTTCTCAAAACTGTGAATCTGTGTCTGCAGAAATCACAATCCCATTGTATGTACCCAGAATCAACCCATTATGTCTAAACTGCTAAATTTCAAAACGTTCAATGAACAGATTGTTGGGAGACTGGGAGTGGGATAGATCTGCAGAACTTAAAGTATGTGAAGGGAAGGGCAAGCTGTAAAAATTAAAGTGAAACCTTTTGAACAGAATACTCCACATGCCTTTGGATTATTGTTTTAGTTAAACTATTTAGATTCTTATTAATAAGGTAATTATTATTTTTCTCCTTCCAATAAAGTACAGCAGAAAAGTTTTCCAAATATGAATGATTAACCTATTAAACTAGAGATAGGGCCTTTTCAGACTGCCAGAAATAGTGCAAATTGAGTCCACTTTAAGGTTTAGGGTTAGGGAATCATGGAAACTGTATTTTATTGTGGCACTAGAGCTCTCTGACAGAGAAGGCTCAATGTCTCAGAGAGAAAAAACAATTCCCATGATTCCCTAGCACTAACCCTAACTCTTAAAGCAGACTCAATTTGCACTATTTCTGGCAGTCTGCAAAGGCCCATAGTTCATTTCACAATAGTTTCATAATTATCTATCTATGATGTGTTTCTAATAGAAACAAATCAGTAATTTTTATATAACTGTAAAAGTAACCTGAAAACTTGTTATTCTAAACATGAAACCTTCATCTGGTTGTAAACATTAAGATTATACCATTAAGAATGAGCCTTCAGTAACTCTGAGTTGTGTAACGTGTATTAAGCTTATAGCGAGGAAGACAGCCCTTTTATCGGGGGGGGGGAGGATCACATAATTAAATTGAGTCTCTGTAGTGATTTAAACTGTGATTTAAGTCTAATTGATGTAAATCAAGTCCACCCTGATAAGAACACATTTAAACTGTCCATAACTGGGCAGTGATTGCATGAGGCTGAATGTGGAAATGTAATCCCTTCTTGTTAATCATTGTGCTGGAACTCCTGTCTAGGCTGGCCCCACAGTTCCAACCTTAGGGACCCCCACCACTCACTTTGTCCCTTTAGCCTCAAAATCTCTTCTTGGATCTGGCACTCGGACCTCGGGGTGATTCCTATGATGGACAAGTAGCTATGTTGATCAGTGGCTTCAAAATGGTAAGCATGGTAAGCTCCTTATCCATTCTAAATGGAACAATCAGACTTGGTTGTAGAAAATGAACAAATAAAAATTTATTACAGGGGTGGGCAAAATGCAGTTTTGAATTAAATGTCTGCTGAAACATGTTGAACTGCTGTTCTTTTTTGTGGTACAAGAATGTATATCTATTCTTTCCATGTTATTTCTACTTCTGGTACCAAAGTTTCTGTTGGAAGCCCAGGAACATATCTACAATACTTGGTTAAATGAGGAATTGCTGTTAACTGTTGTCAAGTTGACTATGGCTTACGATAACCCCATGAATGAGAGACCTTCAAGTTGCCCTATCATCAACAGCCCTGCTCAGGTTTTGCAAATTCAGGACCATGGCTTCTTTAATTGAGTCTATCCACCTGTAATGCAGCCTTCCTTTTTTCCTACTGCCCTCCACCTTTCCTAACATCATTGCCTTTTTCTAATGAGTCTTGCCTTCTCATGATATGGCCAAAGTACAACAAGATGATCAAACTGATGCTGTTGAGCTTTGGCCACATCATGAGGAAGCAAGACTCATTAGAAAAGTCAATAATGTTAGGAAAGGTGGAGGGCAGTAGAGGAAAAAACCACACGCCAGATGGATAGATTCAATCAAGGGGGTCATGGGCCCGAAATTACAGACTCTAAGCAGAGCAGTAGAGAACAGGGAGGCTTGGAGGTGTCTCATCTAGAGGGTCATTGTCAGTCAAGGACAACTAAAGGGCAGTTAACTATAACCACCATCACCAATAATCTCAGTTAAGTAATCTTGACTTCTAGGGAGTGTTCAGTCTTGATTTAATCTGACCCATTTGATTGGTCTATTTAGCTGACCCATTTATTTGTCTATTTAGCTGTCCATGGTATTCTCAGAACTCTTCTCTAGCATCACATCTCAAATTAGTTGATTTTCTTCCTATCAGCTTTCTTCACTGTCCAGCTTTCACAACCATACACAGAAATGGGAAATATGATTGTATGGACCAGGGGTAGGCAACCTTTTTGAGCCGGGGGCCGGGTTGCTGTCCCTCAGACAATTGGGGGGCCGAAGCACCATAAATAAATAAATAAATAAATAAATAAATAAATATATTTTTAAAAATGAAAAAAATTAAAAAATATATGCATGCACACTCTCTCAGCCCCAGAAAAGCCATGGCAAAACCCCTGTGGAGATTTTGCCAAGAAAACCCCAAGATCAAGTAATCACAACAATAATCAATATCATCATGGCGGGTGGCGGCGATGGCGGCAGGACCGACCTGGGGCCGGTCCAAAGGCCTCGAGGGGCCGCATCCGACCCCCGGGCCTTAGGTTCCCTACCCCTGGTATGAACAATCCAAACTTCAGTATTATTCATTGTATTAGTTAGTATTCAGGGTGTACTAAGAATTAGTATTAAGTGTACTAATTATTAGTATTAGTACTCAGTCTTTCCACTGAGGGATATCTGTACATTACTCACAATGTACTACTTCAAACCTCTGGGATGATGCTCCAGGTCCCATCCTGCCATATCCCAGTGGAATCAACCTTTCAACCTTTCACCAGATCTTTATAGCAGAGATGGGAATTGTTGGACTGCAGAAATTGTTGCTCTGCAGCTCCAGCTCCTTGCCAGCATAGCCAATGGTGAGGAATGCTGGTAGTTACAATCCAAGAGCATCTGCAGGTCCCCATGATTTCCCTCCCCCCAGCACTATAGCCGTACATTCCTGTACCATGAATCAAACATTGATCAGAACGCGGATTGCAGTCAAGAAATCAGAAGATTAGGAATGGAGAGAGCAGTTATTAAAGAACTAAAATAGATCTTAAAGAGTAATGATATACAACTAAGCATGAAAGTTATAATTGTACAAGCCACTGTATTCCCTATTACCATGTACAGACGCAAGAGCTAGACAGTGAAGAAAGCAGGTAAGAAAATCAATTCATTTGAGTTGTGGTACTTGAGAAGAGTGTTGAAGATACAGTGGACAGCCAAAAAGACAAACAAATGGCTCCTAGAACAGATCAAGCCTGAAATCTCCTCGTAAGCCAAGAGGACTACATTGAGGCTGTCATACTTTGGTCTCATCATGAGAAGACATGACTCATTAAAAAAGACAATAATGCTGGGAAAGGTGGAGGGATGTAGAAAGAGAGGAAGACCACATGCTAGATGAATGGACTCTATTAAGGAGGTCACAGGTATGAATTTACAGGATCTAGCATTTAGTATTAGCATTCACATTTTATACCACTTTATAGTGAGTTCAGCACTCCCTAAGCCAGGAGTAGGCAACCTTTCCCCTTTAAGGGCCGAGGGACTTCAGCTCCCAGAATCCCAGGAGCTATTGGCCAACATGGGACTATTGGCCAACATGGCTGAGGCTTCTGGGAGCTGAAGTCCCTTGGCCCTTAAAGGGGAAAGGTTGCCTACCCCTGCCCTAAGCAGTTTACAATGTGTAAGCCAATTGTCCCCAACAACCTAGATACTCATTTTACCGACCTACAAAAGGATGGAAGGCTGAGTCAACCTTGGAGCCCTGGGATCGAACTCACAACCTTGTATGGTAGTACCAGCATTTTAACCACTGTGCCACCAGGGCTCCTTAGCAGGATCTAAGCTGGATTCTATTAAGGAGCTCACGGGCATTAATTCACAGGACCTAAACAGAGCAATGGATAATAGGGAGTCTTGGAGATGTCTCAACAACAACAACAAAAGCAAAAGCAGAGCAGTGGAGAACAAGCAGCCTTGGCGATGTCTCATCCGCAGCCATGTGTGGGAATTGACTCAAAAGAGGTCAACAATAACTAAGCATCATAGCCTTTCTGTGTAAAAGTAACCCAAGCTGGTGTTACTTCATATGCTGAAGCTGGATTCCATGCCAGCCTGCTTCACAACGAGGGCACTGTGGAGAACCGGGTGCCCAAGGCTGGCCAATTGTGGGCGGCCTATTTGCATATGACTGGGTGGCACATGTGGTCAAACAAAGGCAGCAAAGAGAAACAAGCAGACGGAGATTAAAAACTCCCATTTGGAGGAGGGAGGCGGTGGAGAGAAAGACAAGGGGAGCAGGCCTTTGATGGGGAGATGCAGTTTTAGAGACGAAGGGCATATTTCGTCTGCCAGCATGCACATGGAGGAGCATTTCTGCCAGCCATCTCTTGTTCAGTGGCCTTCGCACAGGCGCCCTTTTACACAACCTGACAGTTGTGACAGAGCAAACAGGATGCAAATACAGTATTCCTCTTCCCCAGACAGCAGAGCGGGTTTGGACTTGGGAGAGGCTGGATGCCTTTGCCTGTTAAAATATAGCCAAGAGCAGGCTGTAAACAAAAGAAACCAAAAAGGGTTTTTTTTTTTGGCTGCAGCTCCTTAAGAGCAGGAGCAAAGGAATTTGGACAATAAAAACAGGGGAAATTGCAAAGCCATTTCTATTCTCCACCCACTGCCTGACATTAAAAAAAAGGAAGGGGAGAAAATAAGGAATGGCCCACAATATTGAATCATAAAACTTAGTCAAGCAGTACACATCAAGGGGATGTAAATACAGTTGTCCCTCCATTTTTGCAGACTTCCAGTCCGAGGTCTCGCTTTTTGCAACCAGCAAGTGGGGAGGGATATAATGGCGTGCACACCCATTATAGACTATGGGGCTTGAATATTTGCAGTTTTTAATTTTCGTGGGGGTATCCAGAACAGATTCCCCATGAAAATGGAGGAACAACTGTACCACCTTAAGCCAGTTTTCTTTGCTGCCAAAGAAGGGGGAGGGAATAATCAACAGAATGTTTAACGTTGACTGTCAAAAAAGATCATAAAGCTGTTCCCATGCTAATTCTATAGTCTCTCCTGACATGGCATCTGAAATTACATTTCCAGTCATGACTCGTCATAGCAAGGAATTCCTTCCCATTCCCACCTTCTCATACCCCGAGTATGACATAGTGTGTGTGTGTGTGTGTGTGTGTGTAAGCTATAGGTCTGACTCAGAGCTTTTAAAAGTCACTTTTCAGACCACAACTCCTAGACGATTTGCTAGTTCAGGGTGATCCCAGACCCTGAAGTTTCTGGGCCAAAATCTGAAACTTAAGCTGCTGCCACACTACAGAATTAATGCAGTTCATCCTATGGAATCTTGGAACGTGTAGTTTGTTGTGGCATCAGAGCTCTCTGACAGAGAAGGCTAAATATCTCACAAAACTGCAAATCCCAGAATTTTATACCATTGAGCCATGGCAGTTAAAGCTGTGTCAAACTGCCTTGATTTTGCAGTGTAAAGGCAGCCTTAGGTACAGCCTCATCTCATGTCATTAGGAGTTATGCATTAAGATCATAAGATGATGTAGAGATGGTACCTGAAAGCAGAGAAGATTTCTAAGACGTATAATGGTTCCACCAATGTATGCTGGAGATCTAATCTAAAAGAAAGGACCTTTTATCATATGTAGATATTTGTGATAAGGCAAAAAAAAAAAATTGGACTCATATGCATTCAATGATGGAAGAGATTTTGAAATTTTAATTTCATTCGAAACCTGAACTTTATCTATTGGGATTGATGGAAGGTCAGATGGAGATGAAACATGGAAGAATCATAAAATACATTATTATAGCTGCCAGAATACTTTATGCACAGAAGTAGAAGGATATGACTGCTCCTTTGCAAGAAGATTGATTGTTAAAATTGCATGTTCTTGCTAAAATTGATAAATTCAACAAGTTTGATAGGATCATCAGATTTTTTTTAAAAAAAATGGGAATTGATAAAATTGATTAGAAGAATAGTAAAAGAATTTAGAAGAACAGTAGAATGGAGTAGCCAGCATGATGTAGTGGTTTGAGCATAGGACTATGGGCCTTTGCAGACTGCCAGAAATAATGCAGATTGAGGTCACTTTAACTGTCCTGGCTCAGTGCTAAGGAATCATGGGAACTGTAATTTACTGTGGCACCAGAGCTCTCTGACAGAGAAAGCTCAATGTCCCAGAAAAAAAATACAATTTCCATGATTCCTTAGCACTGAGCTAGGACAGTTAAAGTGACCTAAATCTGCATTATTTCTGGCAGTCTACAAAGGCCCTATGACTCTGAAGACCAGGGTTCAATTCCATGATTGGCCATGGAAACCTATTGGATGATCCTGGGTGGGTCACACACTCTCAGCCCCAGAAAACCCTATAATAGGTTTGCCTTAGGATTACCGTAAGGTGCTGAGGATCCCATGGACAGCCAAAACAAATGGGTCCTAGAGCAAATCAAGCCAGAAACCTCCCTGAAAGCCAAGATGACCAAACTGATGCTGTCATGTTTCAGACACATCATGAGAAGGGAGGACTCACTGGAAAAGACAATAATGCTGGGAAAGTTGGATGGAAGTAGGAAGAGAGGAAGGCCACATGCTGGATGGATGGACTCTATTAAGGAGGTCACAGGTATGGGGTAGCAGGAATTAAGCAGAGCAGTGGAGGACAGAGGGTCTTGGAGATGTCTCATCCATAGGGTTGCCATGGGTTGAGATCGACTCAATAATAATAATAATAATAATAATTATTATTATTATTATTATTATTATTTATAGCCCGCCCCTCTGCACAGCAGTCGAGGTGGGTTACAACATTTAAAACAAGCAAGCAAATTAAAACATTCCCTCATCCCCTAATCCTACCTTCCCAACCCCTTAAAACAGGATTAAACTAGAAAGGATTAAAATACACTTATCCATTAAAACAATAACAGTAAATCAGGCTACAATGGGGAGATAGTAATAATAAAAACTGAAATCTCATCTCCCTAAGCAGATGCTATTCCAGGAAGGCCTGCTGGAAGAGATCTGTCTTCACTGCCTTTTTAAAAGCAGTAAGCATAGTAATGAGACGGATCTCGTCCGGCAGGCCGTTCCATAGTCTGGGAGCAGCCGCAGAAAAGGTCCTCTGGGAGGTCTGAGACAGCCTGGTTTTTATTGGCTGTAACAGATTCCTCCCAGAGGATTGAAGGGCACGGGGGGATCATATGGGGAGAGGCGGTCCCTAAGATAAGATGGACCCAAGCCATGTAGGGCTTTAAAGGTCAAAACCAACACCTTGTACCGCGCCCGGAAACTAATTGGCAGCCAGTGGAGGGATTTAAGCACTGGAGTTATGTGCTCCCTCCTAGATGTTCCTGTAATTAACCTGGCTGCCATATTTTGCACTAATTGGAGTTTCCGGGTTAGGCACAAGGGTAGCCCCATGTAGAGTGCGTTGCAGTAATCCAGATGTGAGGTTACCAGGGCATGTACCACAGTCTCCAAGTCCTTCATGTCCAGATAAGGGCGCAGTTGGCGTATCAGCCAAAGCTAATAACAGGCACTCCTGACCGCCGCATTCACCTGACAAGTCATGTGAAGCGACGAATCAAGGAGTACCCCCAAGCTGCGAACACAGTCCTTGGAGGAGAGTGTGACTCCATCCAGGACTGGAGACTGTATTCCCAAAACTGGTTTCGGGCCTGTGACCGTGAGTACCTCCATTTTGTCTGGATTCAACTTCAATCTGTTTTTCCTCATCCAATCCATTACCGCTCTGAGACAGTCATTAAGAGGAGAGACGCCATCTGAAGTCTGAACCAATGATCTGGTCATGGAGAGATATATCTGAGTGTCGTCAGCGTACTGAAGACACCGAGCTCCATGCCTCCGAATGATCTCACCCAGCGGCTTCATATAAATATTAAACAACATCGGGGACAGGATGGTGCCCTGAGGGACGCCACAATTAAGCTCAATTTTGGAAGAGCAACTGTCCCCGAGCCTCATCCTCTGGGATCTGCCCGAGAGGAAGGAGCGGAACCACCGCAGAGCGGTGCCTCCAATTCCTAACTCCCCCAGGCAATCCAAGAGGATGGCATGATCTATGCCGCTGAGAGATCCAAGAGCACCAGCAGGGTCACACTACCCCGTCGATACCCACACGGAGGTCATTGGTCAGAGCAACCCTGGCAGTCTCCACTCCAAATCCTGTTCTGAAGCTAGTTTGAAATGGATCAAGATAATCGGTTTCATCCAAGACTGCCTGGAGTTGGGGAGCAACTGCCCTCTCGATCACCTTGCTTAAAAAAGGAAGAAAGGAGACTGGTCTGTAATTGTTTCTATCCAGGGGGTCCAGGGAGGGTTTTTTTAGGAGTGGTTAACCGCCGCCTCCTTTAAACAAGGTGGAATAATACCCTCCCTGACAGACGAGTTGATTGTGTCCCGAAGGAACACTTTCAACACATCCCCTCCCTGGGCGACCAGCCAAGATGGACAAGGATCGAGGGGGCAAGTCGTCTTCCTCATCCTTCCAAGCAGCTTGTCCACGTCATCGGTACTCACAGATTGGAATTGATCCAGTAAAATGCTATCAACGGAGTTCCTGGATTCCTCGTCTACGGATTCTGCCAAAACACTGGCGTCCAAGTCGGCTCTTATCCGAGAGATTTTATCTGCAAAGTAGGTATTAAATGCCTCACAGCAAGCTGTTGTTGGGTTAAGTAGGGGGCTCGGCGCTGGAGAAACCTTTGTCAATTCCCCCACCACCCTAAACAGCTCTGCCGGGCGAGACTCTGCAGATGCAATACGTGCAGAACAGAAAGATTTCTGCGCTGCACGTAAAACCTCCCTATAGGAATCAAGATGGTTCCTAAGGCGAGTTCTGTCGGATAAGAGACAAGTCATTCGCCATTTGCGCTCTAGACTCAAGGGCAGTTAACAACAACAACACCGTAAGGCAGCAATGAAATAGAATCATAGAGTTGGAAGAGACCACAAGGGCCATCCAGTCCAACCACCTGCCATGCAGGAACTCAAAATCAAAGCATCCCCGACAGATGGCCATCCAGCCTCTGTTTAAATGCCTCCAAGAGACTCCACCACTCTCCAAGACAGAGTCTTCCACTCTCAAACAGGTTCTTACTGTCAGGAAGTTCTTCCTAATGTTGAGATGAAATCTCTTTTCCTCTAGTTTGAATCCACTGCTCCAGTTCCTATTCTGTGGAGCTGCAGAAAACAAGCTTGTTCCCTCCTCAATATGACATCCCTTCAAATATTTAAAGAGGGCTATCATATCCCCTCTTAACTGTCTCTTCTCCAGGCTAAACATACCCAGTTCCCTAAGTCGTTCCTCATAGGGCATGCTTTCCAGATCCCTCACCATTTTAGTTGCCCTCCTCTCGATCCCCTCGTTTTTCAACATCTTTTTTTCAATAACCTTGAAAGCACACAACAAGAAGAATGGAGTAACAAGTAAAAGTGTATTTTATCTATATATTTAGAGGAAGCAGAAGTATTTGATAACTATATTAGCTGGTAAGTTGGAAGCCAATTGTTCTTCCTTGTTTCATTTTGTTTTTGTTGTCTTCGTTATTTAGCGTAGTTACTAATTAGTATGTTTAGTATTAGTGTGTAGTTTGTAGCATTAGTTTTGTTTAAGTTGAGTTTGTGGTAGTTTGTCATATGTAGCCTGATCCTACATGTTGTTTTAGATTGTTGAATGTATATGTCAATAAAAAATATTATATTTAAAAGAGTTATGCATCAGCTATCAACCACAGTTGCTCACAGCTTGTCACACAGTCCAGACAGTGTGTGTGTGTGTATGTGTGTGTGTGAGAGAGAGAGAGAATAAACATATTTTCCTGTTTGGAAATTAATAGAGAAATCTTACGTAAGGAGCTGTTCTCACATCAGGGTGAAATGAGGTTATTCCTTCCCACTTATTTAAGGTGATGGGGCAAGGAGCTTGTAATCTAGCCTACTTGCTTTTTGCTAGAAGGAGAGCAGAGCAGAAGGTGAACCCAGCCAGGACAGCAACTGAGAGGGAAAGAGGAAGCCAACTAACTAAATACACAAACTTTCTGGAGAGTCTTTGGAAGCTGCAAGAACAAACCCATTAAACTTTGCAAACTGTAGTAAGCTGAAGAACCAGCGTGGCATAGTGGTTTGAGTGCTGACCTTTGATTCTGGAGACCAGGGTTCAATTCCCCTCGCTCAGGCATGGAAACCCACTGGGTGACCTTGGGCAAGTCATACTCTCTCAGCCTCACCTTTGGGTCGCCATAAATGAGAAATGGCTTGAAGGCACACAGCACACACACACAGAATAAGCTACAGGTCTACTAGCTGAGCTAGAGATTTGCACACTATCCTTTCCTCTTGCCTAAAGTCAAGCTCACCAAAACTGGAGAATTTCTACCCTTGTCTTCCAGGGGTGGTGTAAATACCAGATCCTGCCTGATCTTGGAACCAAATCCTTGTGATCTTGGAAGCTAAAATCCTGGTTAGTACTTAAATGCAAAACTGCCAACAAATGCTAGATGCTGTATGCTGTATATCAGAGAAAGGAACTGGCAAAACTACCTCTGAGTATTCCTTGCCCAAAAAAACTATGGAATGTATGGGGTCACCATACATTGAAAGGCGACTTGAAGGGGCGTGCACACACATTTCCACCTGGAGATGACCCACGAAAACTGAAGACTCAGAGTCAACTTCTGAGATCTGGAAGCCCTAACTTCCAGTATCCCCCACCCATCATACTCAGCATAAATAAATTTAAAATGTCATACGATAAGCAAATACTTCCTTCATTGTTAGTGTTGCCAGCTCCCTGTGGTTTTAATGAACTTTTTTTTTTTTAATCATCTTGTTATTTTTAACTATTGGGTTTACTGTATTCCTTGTAAACCACTCTGAAGTATTTTACTTTATTTTATTTATATCCCAACTTTTTCCCTTGTGGGACCCAAAGCAGCACACAATTTGAGTTAAAACAGAATACATTTTAAAAAAATGGATAGTACAAATATTTAAAAACCCAGTTAAACAAGCATTTATATTAAAAATATTAATTAAAAACATTTTGAAAAGGCATTTAAAATAGAACTGAAAAGCAGATTTTTTTTTTAAAAAAAAGCTATAAATAAGTAATTTTGTTCCGAGTTCCCTTCTGATTAGGCCAACTGCTTGAGCTATTTCAGCATGATAGGACTTAACATTACTATTCTCCAATCCCTGGTGCGCTCTACAATTTTCCACTGGGTCTTTTGCTTCCTACCAAACCAATTCTGAATTTGGGGAAAGGGATAAATCTCTCAGAACCACCTTCACCAACCAGGTGCTCTCCCAAAGTTTCAGATTGCAAACCCCAGCATCCTGACAATTGGCCATCTTGTCAGAGGCTGATGGGAGCTGAAGCCCTAAACATTCGGAGGACACCAAGCTGGAGAAGGATGGTGTAGCTCAGTGCTTCTCAAAGTGGTGATCCTTAGATTGGTGCCAGTCCCTGGCAAGTTTCAAGGAGTGAAACAATTGTACTGGATGGACATAAATTAAGCCTGGCCAGTAGCAAAACTGAGCTGCACTGACTTAAGTTATCCACACTACAGTTTAACTGCTCAGTTTAACTGCTATGTCCCCTTCCCATGGAATCCATGGAATTTGTAGTCTGTAGAAATAGAGATTCTCAGTGCTACAGCCATTAAAGTTCTCTGGCTAAGAATTTTAAGCACCTACAAATCCCAGGATTCCACAGGATGGAGCCACAGCAGTTGAAGTGGGATGAAACTGCTCTAATTGCACAGTGTGGCCATACAAGGGAGCAGGTGATTATTTTTACAATTACACTAAAGCTGAATCTGCACTGCAGAAATAATGTAATTGACATTGCTTTAGCTGCCATGGCTCAAACTTTGAAATCCTAGGATTTGTAGTCTGTTGTGGCACCGGAGGTCTCTGACAGAGAAGGCTCGATGTCTCCCAGAACTACAAATCTCAGAATTCCACAGCATTGCACCATGGCAATTAATGCAGTGTCAAACTGCATTATTTCTGCAGTGCAGATTAGCCCTAAATGAAAATTTGATAGGCCACACATAACCAAAGCCAACTCACCAAGATGACAAACAGTGTTGTCAATTATGTTTTATGCATTTATTCGTTTTTTTTACGACAACAACAAAAATTACACTCCAGATTCTTGGTCCCACAGAAATAAGCCACATGGCACGGGAGAGAAAGTTTTAAATTACAGTACACTACAGATTCTTGGTCTCACAGAAATATTTCAAGCCAGACACTCACTTTGCCAGATTTGCTTTTGCAAAAAGCAGCTTTTTAGCTGTTTTACTTAGAATGCCCTTTAGATTTTGGACTGCTGCTCCCACTTCCTGACCATTGACAATGCTGGCTGGGGCTGACAGAAGTCACAGTCTAGTAGTCATATGTTGAAGGCCACAAACTCCCCAACTTTGACTTAAAAGCAGAGGTGGGCAACTGTGGCAAGTTAGGGGAAGGAGTTTTCTATCCGGAAAGCCTCTGGGGACCACACAAATTACCAAAAACCTGGCAGGAAGTCTTCTTTCTTAATGGTATTTTTTAAATGTTAATCAGTACCATAGGGCCCACAACCTATTTAAAAAGTGAAACGAACTTTGAGGAAAAGCAATAACCCTTTTTAAGGTCATAAAAACGGCTGCAGGAGAATTTGGTGTGGTCAAAGGCCACAAACACAGCCTTTTTTTTTTTTTTTTTTTTTGAAGGGGGGTTACTTTGTCCATAAAGAGGTGAAGAAAATTGCAAGGAGTATTTTTCAAATGAGTTATTTCACATTGGAGGTTAGACTGTGAGCCAGGGGTGTAGCTATTGGGGCGGCGTTACCCTCATAATAATTCTGCCTTCCCCAAAATGAAATTTTCCTTCAGTCTCCAAATTCCTAGCATTGCAAAGTGAGGCACTGAAAAATATGCACACCTATAACCCTTACATATGTGTAGGTGCCAGCTTGACATAGTGGTTTGAGTGTTGGATTGTGACTCTGGAGACCAGGGTTCGGTTCTGGCTTGGCCATGAAACACTGACGCTCTCTCAGCCTCAGGGGAAGGCAATGACAAACCAGCTCTGAACAAATCTTGCCAAGAAAACCCTATGATAGGTTCATCTTACGGCTGCCATAAGTCAGAAACGACTTAAAGTCACACAACAACAACAATAACAACCCTTATATTTGCTGTGTGCACATTCCCTAGATAACTTTGGCTACCCCTTTTATTTGGATGCCTAAGCTGCATTTCTAAATGCTTGACTGAAGATTTCAGTTGCTGAAATGCTAGAAATTTGGAAACTGAAGGAAATTTTTAATATTAGGGGAGCTGAATTCTTATTTGCAGGTCACTGTCCTCCCCAACTTTGCAACAACTCCATTCTCCTCTTCTTCCCAGCCCATCGATGCACTGAGCATTTGGAAACACTTTCCTCTGGGGAGAAAGCAATGCTGGGGGGGGGTTGTAAACACTCCCCCCCACCCCCAAAAAACCTTTTACAAACCATGAAGATGGTATCAAGGCCTTGCTGGCCCTGGCACAAGAGAACTGAAGGGAAGCACAGTTGCCCAATAGTTGTTGTATCCTCCTGCTTCTCAAATTCTCACAAAACTCAAAATTCCTAGGAAGAATGTCACAGTAAGAGGAAAACCAGTGGCCAGAGAAGGAGGCTCTGCAAGGAGCTGGCTGTCCTCTCTTTCTTGGAACAAACAGTTCATTCCATCTTCCAGTTAGCTGTGAGTTACAGAGCTCCAAGGCAGCACCAGATTTCAGGGTTTCCCAGGTTGTGTGAGTGTACGGGTGAGTTTGGGACATCTTTAATTGTTGCAACCTGCTGCTTGCAAGCAGCACAAAGAATCATTCCACTGAAGGTGTGGGTGTGCTGTGTGCCCTCATGTCATTTCCAGCTTATGGCAACCCCAAGGCAAACCTGGCATGGGATTTTCTTGGCAAGATTTGTTCAGAGGAGGTCGGCCATTGCCTTCCCCTAAGGCTGACAGTATGTGACTTGCCCAAGGTCAGTGGGTTTCATGGCCAAGCAGGACTCGTACCCTCATAGCAGATGTATAAATCTCCAAGATATGTAATCTAATAACAAATAGTGATTTGCTTCTTCTGTTCAAGGCAGCAGATCCAGAGTTTCAGTATTCCCAAGGGATGCTTCTGCAAACTCCCATTGCATGAGAGGCAGTCCTACTGTTAAGTAATTGCTTCACTGTTCAGTAGCCTGTACTCTTTAAGAAATTTCTTGAAATCTTCAGTCACTCTATGTTCCTGTAATTTGCCTTTGGGTATCTTCTTGGGTGGCAATGAATCTTTATTCCTTTCTATAACCCTCTGGGTATTGATAGAGTACTACCAATACGCCATGATTGTGCCACAATCTTGTCTTTTCCAGACTAAAGGCACTCAGCTTCTTTCTTTCTTTATAGCACTTATTTCCCACATTGCTGTTGTTGTTGTGTGCCTTCACATCATTTCTGACTTATGGCGACCCTATGGACCTTATCACACGGGGTCCCAAGCAGAAGATATCCAAAGGCAATCCAAAGCTAAAACTTTTTCCTTACCTTGTGTCCACACATATCCAAAGGCAATCCAAAGCTAAAACGTTTTTCCTTTCCTTGTGTCCACACAATATCTGAAGGCAATCCAAAGCTAAAACGTTTTTTCTCCCCCTGAACCGAAGTCAAAGGGGATCTTTTGACATTCGGTTTTTTTGGGGAAGTACAGCTGGGAGGAGGGCGAGGTGTGGAAGGGAGCCGCTGCCTCTGCCTCCTCCACGGCCAGAGCCGCCTCTCAGCCGGTGCTTTGGGCTGGCTGGAGGCCTGGCAAGTGTCGGAAGAGGGCGAGGTGCGGAAGGGAGCCTCCGCCGCCGCCTCCTCCACGGCCAGAGCTGCCTCTCAGCCGGTGCTTTGGGCTGGCTGGAGGCCTGGCAAGTGTCGGAGGAGGGCGAGGTGCGGAAGGGAGCCTCTGCCACCGCCTCCTCCACGGCCAGAGCCGCCTCTCAGCCGGTGTCTTGGCTGGCTGGAGGCCTGGCAAGTGTCGGAGGGAGGGCGAGGTGCGGGAGGGAGCCTCCGCCGCCACCTCCTCCACGGCCAGAGCCGCCTCTCAGCCGGTGCTTTGGGCTGGCTGGAGGCCTGGCAAGTGTCGGAGGGAGGGTGAGGTGTGGGAGGGAGCCTCCGCCGCCGCCTCCTCCGCGGCCAGAGCCGCCTCTCAGCCGGTGTCTTGGCTGGCTGGAGGCCTGGCAAGTGTCGGAGGGAGGGCGAGGTGCGGGAGGGAACCCCCGCCGCCGCCGCCTCTGCCTCCTCCAGAATGGCCACGGAAAGGCCATGGAAAGACCGCGGAGGTTAGCCGCTTCGGTTAGCCTTCGCTTATTTTTCGCTTCCTGGCCAGCGTTTGATAAGGCCCTAAGTCAACCCTATCACAGGGTTTTCTGGGGCTGTGTGACTCAACCAAGGTGGATTTCCATGGCCAAGTGGAGAATCAAACTGTGATCTCCAGAGTTACAATCCAATGCTCAAACCACTACACCACACTCACTCTTATTTCCCATACTCGCAACTACTTTGGTGCCTTCTTCCTCTGAACCCAATCCAATTTGCCTATGTCCTTCTTAAAGTGCAGCACATACACAAAAAAAGGAATTCTCCAAGAGCCCACAAGTTCTCCTCTCCCCTGCCCCAGTATATTTCAATCATATTATATCTCCTTCTTCCTTCCCACAAAACCTGTTGCCTGATGAGAGCAGTGTATGGCCCTTTAAACATTTCAGTGGCTCTTTGTAGCTCAGGAGTGGGAAATAGTGTCCCTGTTGGATTGCATGTCCCAGCCACCCCAGCCAAGATGCTGGGAGTTCTACTGCACAGACTCTAGAGTGCCTCTTCATCCCTGCCCATTCTTTAGCTACACAATCCTTATCACAATCCACAAGGGCCATCCAGTTCATCCCTCTGCCATGCAGGGACACACAATCAAAGCACCCCCCACAGGTGGCCATTCAGCTTTTGTTTAAAAACCTCCAAAGAAGGAGACGCCACCACCCTCTGAGGGAGCATGTTCCACTGTCAAACAGCTCTTACTGTCAGGACATTCTTCCTAATGTTGAAGTGGAATCTCTTTTCCTGTAGTTTGAATCCATTGCATTGAGTCCTATTCTCTGGAGCTTCAGAAAACAAGCTTGCTCAATCCTCAATATGACACCCCTTCAAATATTTAAACAGGGCTATCATATCACTTCTTAACCTTCTCTTCATCAGACTGAACATACCTAGCTCCCTAAGTCTCTCCTCGTAGGGCATGATTTCCAGACCCTTCATTTTGGTCGCCCTCCTCTAGACGTGCTCCAGCTTATCAACATCCTTTTTGAAATCTGGTGCCCAGAAATGAACACAGTATTCCAGGTGAGGCCTGACCAAAGCAGAATAAAGTGGCACTATTACTTCCCTTGATCTTGACACTTTACTTCTATTGATACAACCTAAAATCGCATTGGCTTTTTTAGCTGTCACATCACACTGTTGACTCATATTCAACTTGTGGTCTACTAGGACTCCTAGATCCCTTTCACATGCACTGTTGTCAAACCATGTGTCCCCCATTCTGTATCTATGCATTTCATTTTTTTTACTGCCTAAGTGCAGAACTTAGGGGAGAAGCAGATGAGAGGCTCTGGGACGCTGTGGGACGGTGCGCCGCCGGACCAAGGCATCCGCACTGCAGCGCACCATCAGCGTCCCTGAAAGGAGCGCTAAATCAGTGCTCCTTTTATACGTCGCCGAAAGTGCACCCCAAAAGTGTGGGCCGCACTTTCGGCGACCCTTCCGCCACAGCGTGTGCAGACGCTGCGGCGGGAGGTTGCCCTCGGAGCGCCGGCCGTGCGGAGGGCCGGCGGCTCCAAGGACGACCTCGGGAGGAGGAAGGGGCGCCGAGCATGTGGCTGCCCTTCCTCTTCCCTGCCTCGGAGACGGCGCAATTAGCCGTCTGCTGAGGCCCTTACATTTCTCCCTGTTGAACAGAACTGTGATTAGTACAGATCTCAGGACCCCTCCAGCCTCTCCTTCTTGCCTCCAATGGCAAATCATGTCCTCAAAAGCCTCAGGGAGGTGCCATTTCAGTATTACCGTATTTTGTCCTCTTCCCATCCACCAACTGTCCTAGAAAAAAAATTAAAAAGCATTTTTGCCATAGAAGACATTGCTACTCCCTGTCTCAGCCTCACCCACCTGGCACCCCCTAGATGGGTTAGACTGCAGTTCATATAATCCCCAAACAATAAATTCAAGCTAGCTGGGGATGGTGGGACTTGTAAACAAATCCTTCTGGTAGGTATCAGATAGGGAAATGGTTGCCCCCAGAACTTCCCTTTTAAAGTTCCCAGCCTTCTCTGGAGGAGAGATGAAGGATTCAGCCTCCTGTATACACCTACAATATACACCTATAGTAAAGCCAGGTTGCTGCAGCACATTTGGAATATAGTTTGGTTATGAGATGGGGAGGTGCTGTGTGCTGATTTCTGAGTTTGTGTTACTGCATTTGCATTGCATTGCTCATTTTATTATCTTCTTTGCACCTCTTGATTTGTTTTTTGGAAACAAATTACCGTACTTTTGTTCCCCAAATATGTATTTCTATGAGTTTACATTTATTGTGAGCCACTTAGGCACCATATACTCAGGAGAAGCAGCATATAAACAAAGTGAACTTAAAGCTGTATTTGCTTGGACCGCATAGCAATACAGAAAGCAGCTGGTCTCCTGCAACTGCTATTCTGTGGATCACAAAGGTGCAAAGGTAGCAAGGTCTATGTATATCAGTACAGCCTTTAACCTAGAGGCTGGGAAACATGTGGGCCCTCTAGTTATTGTTGCACTGAAAATTCCAGCAGCCTTAGCCAACAGAGCTTACGATGAGGAACGATGGGAGCTGCAGTCCAACGACATCTAAAGTTCAGCATCATTCCCATCCTTGCTTTAAATCCCTTAATAGCTCTGTTTTGAAAAAATAGCATGAAGTGTACCATTAGCAAATGAATACAGCCTCATGCTCATGCCAATGATATGAGTTTTGAATGAGTAAAGACATACCACTGGTGAGAATGAAGCATAATCAACTCACAAGATATATGTGGCACTGAAACATTTCTAATGTGACAGTGCAGCCCTTGAACATGGAATGGGTATATCCTGCCATTTTCAGGAAAGAGCTACCAATGTGCAAAATAATGTGCAAAACCCTATCATAGGGTTTTCTTGGCAAGATTTGTTCAGAGATTTGCCTCTTAGGTTGAGAGAATATGATTTGCTCAAGGTCTACCAGTGGGTGATTCACCCGGTGTATTTCCTTGGCTGTGCAGTGATTTGAACCCTGCTCTCCCAAACCCTTAGTCCAACTCTCGACCCATGTTGGGTCAACACAAGAAAGAAACTGACATAAATACTCTTCTCTTCTAGCAGGAAGAAGGGACAAAGAGAACACAAGGAGCAGATGTGAATCCTGAGAGATGAATTAAAATCTCACCTCAGCTGCTGATTCACTGTGTAATCTCAGTTATCTTAACGATTTTGTTAGCTACATGGATATTCTATCTTTCCTTTAAGTTGGCATATGTAGTTCTGCTCCCACCCCATACTTTATCCCCACAACAAACCTCTGTGAGGTTTATCTAGCTCATGGGTTACCCAGTAAAAATTCACCAGTGCACAGGGGAATATAATCGATCACTTCCAAATTCAGTTGCACCACTCTACACTGGTGCTTTCTTGCTGTCTCAACTTAATTATTTCCTCATAAAATAATTTCTGAGCATTTTTTTTTCCAAAGAAGGAAGCGCCAAAACAACTTACAATTTAGTTCCCCACCTATCAAATGAAATTATAATTGGATGCCAATATTAGAAAGGAAATAGGCAACTATGGTCCACCATGTATTTTTGGAGTCCAACTCCCATGATCCCCTATCATTGGCTATGCTCACTAGGGACGTTATCACACGGGGGCAAATCTGCTGGTTAATCCACACAAAACCCAAACAGAAACTGGATTAGTGCCCCGTGTTTTCACACGACGTCGCACAGAAACTGGACAGAAAGTAGACAGAAACTGGTGTTAACCGAGATCTTTTGAAATTCGGTTGTTTGGAGGAAATGCAAATGCGCAATTAAGTTAAATTCGCAATTAAGGTAAATTCGCCATAATGTGAAAAGCAAATGCGCATTTGGAAGCATTTCCCCGCATTTTACAATGGTTCCACGGGGTCCTGGAGGCAGCGTAAGTGTCTCCTTCCCCCTCAGCAGACGGCTAATTGAGCCATCTTAGGGGCAGGGAAGGGGAGGGGCAGCTGCACAATCGGCACCCCAACCCCTTCCCCAGGTCGTCCTCGGAGCGCCAACCCTCTGCACGGCCAGCGCTCCAAGGAGGACCTCCTCGGAGCGCCGACCCTACGCACGGCCTGCGCTCCAGGGAGGACCTCCTCGGAGTGCTGACCTGGGGAAGGGGTGACAGCCACGGCGAGTGACAGCTGCGGCAAGTGACAGCTGCGGTGAGCATAGTATGCATGTGCTAAAACAGCGGTTCTCAACCTGTGGGTTGCGACCCCGGCAGGGGTCGAACGACCAAAACACAGGGGTCGCCTAAAGCCATCGGGAAATACATATTTCCAATGGCTTTAGCCGCTGAGAAGTCACGCATCATCCGTCCGGGGCCTAAGGGGCGGGGGAAGCGGGGGAAGCGGGGGGACGCTCCACAGTCTATAGCAGCGCATTACGTGTGTCCGATGCTTGCTGAGGTCATCAGTGGGCGGACACAGCAAGCGCTGGAGGACAGAAGCCTAGGAGGCGGAGAGGTATTTACATTCCTAATCATAACTGTAGCAAAATTACAGTTTTGAAGTAGCCACCAAATTTTTTTTTTGGTTTGGGGTCACCACAACATGAGGAACTGTATTGCGGGGTCATGGCATTAGAAAGGTTGAGAACCACTGTGCTAGAAGATCATTTCTAGCACATGTACGGGATTTTTTTCACTTGTGTGTGAACGTTAAATGCGGTTTCAGCGGGAGCTTCCCTTAATTGCGCAATTAAGGTAATTACGTGTGAAAAACATTTGCGGAATCAAGGTTTATTTTTGGTTTATTTTCAGAATTTGTCATTTCCAGTTTATTATCGCTTTGTGGCCCATGTGTGATAATGTCCTAGGCTGATGGGAGCTAGAATCCAGCAATGGGGGGGATGGAAACTGCCCCCTGCATCTTTCTCCCTGCATGGTGGCAGACAGGGGCAGACAGTGTTTCAGGGGAAATAAAAGAAAGAATGGGTTAAATACTGGTAAATGCTTAAGCAAGGATGGATAACTAATGTTAAGCACCCTCTCCACTGGTCCTTCCACTGCTCCTAAATGCAACCTCCAATGCCTTCTTTCAAAAAATAAAAGTATCAGGAAAAATGCAAAGGGGTAGCCATGTTAGCCTGTTTTACTATAAAATGACATCAAGGAACCCAGTACTGTACCACCATTGAGACCAACTGGATAAAAGAAATTTTAACCAAAGGTTTTCATGGACTGCAGGCCACTTCATAAGATGCATCAAGTTTGTCTCAAAGATGCTACTAAATTTCTTTATCTCAGGACACAATAACACAGAACATAATATAACCTGCAGCACAGTCTTTAAACTCACAGGAATTTTGTAACAAGCACATGATTTTAAAAAGCACCATTCAGCTTGCAAGCTTCAAGGGCCGTGCAACAGATCTAGCAAGCAATGGTAGAAACAATAGTAGTGGCAACCGCAGGAAATAGGCTGTATCAGCAGAAACAAGATACAGGTGAAGAAATTACTTTGTAATCTAGGGAAAGAAAAGCAGGGAGGGAGATGGTGAAAAGTTGACAGCAGAGCTTAGAAAATCTAATTTAGGAGACATTTTTCAGAATCCCACAGCTAGCAAGACCATTGGAAGTTGCAGCCTCCTCCAAAAAATGTATCTTTTACAAGCTCTGTCCAAAGCCTATAAAGAGATTTGCTCTATGCTATGGGAAGCACTCTGTGGGTGATGGTCCTAGAAGTGTTTTCCCTATACAAAATATCATAAGGAAAACAGCCTCCTGTGAGGTTTAAATTCACAGGAGCAAATGGGGTTGGGGATCATGGGAGTGTTTGTTACTCTCTTCAAATAGAAAGGAGAGTGACTGGTACTGCAGCTCCCAGAAATCGCCAGCCAGCATGGCCACTGTGGGGCTTGGAAAAGTCTTGCTATACAGGAGCTGTGAAATCGGAAAGGATATTTAATTTAAATACTGTTCGTAACCTGTGTTTTTACCTTCTTTTATTCTGTCTCCCCTTTTTATCTGTGCAATGCAGGGGTAGGCAACCTTTTTGAGCCAGGGGCCAGGTTGCTGTCCCTCAGACAATTGGGGGGGGCCGAAGCACCAAAAATAAATAAATAAATAAATAAATAAATAAATAAAATTTTAAAAAATTAAAAAATATGAATGCACACTCTCTCAGCCCCAGAAAAGCCATGGCAAACCCCCTGTGGAGATTTTGCCAAGAAAACCCCAAAAACAAGTAATAACAACAATGATCAATATCATCATGGTGGACGGCGGCGGCAGCGGGGGGCGGCGGCAGGACCGGACCTCGGGGGGCCGCATCCGGCCCCTGGGCCTTAGGTTGCCTACCCCTGGTGCAATGGCTATGACTGTAATAAAGATTTGATAGGCTATAGCTTGGCCACCCCAGGGCATGCGAAAGTGTTTTTTTGGGTGACTGTGGCTCCCAGAATCCCCAGCCAGCTTGACCACTGGTTGCACCCACTGCAGTAACAAGGAGACAAAACTGTCCCCATGCACCTAACCCCTCATCCACCCGCCCCTGCCTGGTGAATGGTAGGGATTTGTGGTGGTTTTAGCTGCAACGATCTGGTGGGAGGCAATGGTTTCCCACCCTTGTCTTCTCCTTCTGGAATATACTAGGCCCCAAAAGGAAAGTCCAGGCATAGGATGAGGCCACACCAAGAAAAGGGCACTCTTTGGCCCTCCCTGGAACAGAAGCTGCAGGAGAGGAAAGTTTAAAGGGGAAGAAGCCAAGGTCAGAGATGCCTGTGTGGGCGGCACAGAGGTACAGGTGGCAGGAAAGGAAGTGCCCAAGGTTTTTCCAGCCAAGCCACCTCTTCATGGCAGGCACGCTGCCTGCTTCTCAAGAGATTGCATAAGCAAGTCCATCACGCTGGCTGGGAGGATTCTGGGAGCTGTAGTCCAAAAGAAAGCAACTTTTGCAAACACCAGCAGCAGCAGTGTCAAACTACCAGAACTTTTTCAGATAGGCCAGGAAACAAGAGAGGGGCTGACTACCTAGTCCAGGGGTAGGCAACCTTTTTGAGCCGGGGGCCGGGTTGCTGTCCCTCAAACAATTGGGGGGCCGAAGCACCATAAATAAATAAACAAATAAATAAATAAATAAAAATTAATTTTTTTAAAAAAAATTAAAAAATATACATGCACACTCTCTCAGCCCCAGAAAAGCCATGGCAAAACCCCTGTGGAGATTTTGCCAAGAAAACCCCAAGAACAAGTAATAACAACAATAATCAATTGGCGGTGGCGGCAGCACCGCCTTGGGGCCGGTCCAAAGGCCTCAGGGGGCCGCATCTGACCCCCGGACCTTAGGTTGCCTACCCCTGACCTAGTCGTTACTCTCTAGTGGTGTCATAATATAGCCCCCCCCCAAAAAAAAAGAGAGAAAGAAAGAGAGAGAAAAGAAAGAGAAAGTCACACATCATACACAGATCCAAAAGTTCTCTTGCAGTGAAGTTTTCCAAGGCATGCTTTCTTTTGCTTGGCAAGCAAAACTGCTGACGCACCTTTTATCACCCTTCCCCAGGCCGGCCATGAGGCAAAACTGCTCCTCTGAGCACCACAAAGGTTAAGGTTGGTCCCAGTGCAATAAATATATGCTGCTGTTGTTTGTTTGTTGTGTGCCTTCAAGTCATTCCCAACTTATGGTGACCCTAAGGTGACCCTATCATGGGGTTTTCTCTCTCTGAAGTTGAGAGACTGTGAATTGCCCAAGGTCATTCAGTGGGGTTTTATGGACTAGTGGGGAATTGAACCCTGGTCTTCAAAGTTGCAGTCCAACACTCAAAACACTATGCCATGCTGTCTCTCTCTCTCTCTCTCTCTCTCGTGTGTGTGTGTGTGCACGCACATATATATATATATATATATATATAGAGAGAGAGAGAGAGAGAGAGAGAGTGTATACTTTTGTTCCTCGTAACCTGCAGAGGATCTACTCTGGGCACGCTCCCCATTCATGCTAATAGCTATTGCCCCTCCACGGATTTCCAAGTCCATGGATTTGGAGGAGCGACTGTGTGTGTATACATTATATAATTTATATTATATATAAATTGTGTGTGTATACATTATATAATTTATATTATATATAAATTGTGTGTGTGTGTATGCGTGTGTGTGTATGCGTGTGTGTGTATATATATATATGTATATATATATATATATATATATATATATATATATATATATGAAGGCCAGCATGGTGTAATGGTTTAAGCCAGGGGTCGGCAACCCCCGGCCCGAGGGCCACACCCTGGGACCGCCCCATAGCTGGTGCTGCCGCCACCGCCCCGAGCGCGAGCGCCATTTTGGCTTCCCAAATGGCACCCGCACTTGCACACGCATGCGCATGCCGGCAGGCGCCATTTTGGAAGGCCCCACAGCGGCTGCACCGTGCGAATTTTATGTTTTTATCTTAATATTGTGTTTTTAAAAAGGGGGGGTTAATTGTTATTATTGTTTTTTATCGTTTAATATCAGGGATGTTTTATTGAAATGGTTTTTACATAATGTAAGATGCCTTGATTGCCTCGGCAAAAGGCAGGATATAAAAATAAAGTTTATTTTATTTATTTTATTTTAAAAAAAAAGAAGTATAAAATCCTATGAAATTCATGGGGTCTCCATAAGCACACACACACACACACCGTAGGAAGGGTACCAGGATATGCATGCTGAGGAGCAAAAGGCAAGAGGAAGGGGCTGTGATCCAACATGAGATGCCAAGCCCTGGGCATTGACCCAATCTCCCTAGGCCCTGTCATTATGAGTTACATAAACTTG
Organism: Phrynosoma blainvillii; assembly: GCA_026167975.1. Taxonomy (NCBI): domain Eukaryota; kingdom Metazoa; phylum Chordata; class Lepidosauria; order Squamata; family Phrynosomatidae; genus Phrynosoma; species Phrynosoma blainvillii. Next base: position 25,133,550 of record JANUYF010000002.1, read on the forward strand.
TCTTTCCTCCCAAAATCAGAGATGCCAGGTTTCTCATTTCCCTGAAAGTTTACAAGTCGCCACCCTGCAAGACCCTCTGTGCAACCTTGGAGGACTGTATAATGCCAACCTCCCCACAAATACAAGGATGGCACTTTGCCCATCTGGAGTGCCAGGGCCTCCGAAGAAAAAAGAAAACGGCATTTTGGAAACAAAACAAGTAGTCTAGTCCTCAGGAGGTCACAATCCTCTTCCCTCCTCCCCCCCCCCCCAAAAAAATCCCAAATCAAAGACAGTGCCCTCTTTGAAAGTTGCCTCAATGAGGATGATGGGAAGTCCTCTTTTAACTGGGGGGCATAAATGCAAAGGGTATGTTAGTTTATATGCCAGTGGCCCCCAGCGCCATTTCCCTCCCCTCCGGCCCATCAGCAAAAAAGGTTGCCGACCCCTGGCCCAGGATGACCAGACAAAGAACATGTCCTCCATTTCCACCTTCTGTCCAATTTCAAAGTGTCCTCCATTTTGAGCAGGGCTAAGAAGCATATATTTTAGATTCATATGAGTGTTTTATATAGTTGTACAAAACTGTCTTTTAATGGCTGGTTTTATGCGTCTTCTTTTTAAATTATGCTTTGTATTTTATCATGTTGCACCATGCTTTTTGTATTTTAAGATGTTGTACCCCTCCTCGAAGTTTGAGGAGAGGTGAAATAAATAATAATAATAATAATAACAACAACAACAGCAACAACAACAACAACAACAACAACAACAACAACAACAATGCTTTTATATGGTCACCCTCCTCTCTTTTTTCTGGAACGTCTGACATTTGGAGGTGCCTGGTTTTCCTTTGCAGTGAGGACAGTTCTGAAGAACCATATGGTCACCCTGGGTCAGACCTAGAGAAGTCACTCTGTCCATGCTCAGAAGCCCCACCGGCTGCTATTATGTAAACATATAGCCCTATTAGTCTGGAAACCCAATAAGTAAAGGGATTTTGGAGGCACATGGCTTCCCTCTGCCCATGCTCAGAGGCCCCCTGACTGCTATTATATATATAAAGATATATCTCTGTTAGTCTGGAAACTCAGTATACAAAAGGTAGAGATGTTGTAGGCCCTTTGAGATTAATGAAAGAAAGAAGTTGGCAGCAGGACTTTCCAGATGCATCTGAGGAAGTAGACTTAAATCTACAAAAGCTCCTGCTGCCAACTTCTTTCTTCGTTGGCCTCAAAGATACTACAAGATCTTTCTATATATACTGATTCTATAGACTAACACGGCTGTTACCTTTGAAGTATACAAAAGGTATCTTGGAGGTGGGTGGCTGCATTCTGCCTATGCTCAGAGGCTCCACCGGCTGCTATTATATCTAGATATAGCCATGTTAGTCTAAAAATCAGTATACAAAAGGGATCTTGGGGATGGGTGGTTGCACTCTGCCCATGCTCAGAGGCCCCACCGGTTGCTATTGTATAAAGATATAGCTGTGTTAGCCTGGAAACTCAGTATGCAAAGGTGGCTGCACTCTTCCAATGCTCAGAGGCCCCACTGGTTGCTATTATATAAAGATATAGCTGTGTTAGCCTGGAAACTCAGTATGCAAAGGTGGCTGCACTCTTCCAATGCTCAGAGGCCCCACTGGTTGCTATTATATAAAGATATAGCTGTGTTAGCCTGGAAACTCAGTATGCAAAGGTGGCTGCACTCTGCCCATGCTCAGAGGCCCCACCGGTTGCTATTGTATAAAGATATAGCTGTGTTAGCCTGGAAACTCAGTATGCAAAGGTGGCTGCACTCTGCCCATGCTCAGAGGCCCCACCGGTTGCTATTGTATAAAGATATAGCTGTGTTAGCCTGGAAACTCAGTATGCAAAGGTGGCTGCACTCTTCCAATGCTCAGAGGCCCCACTGGTTCGTATTATATAAAAATATAGCTGTGTTAGCCTGGAAACTCAGTATGCAAAGGATCTTGGCGACCAGCAGCTGTGCTCTGCCCATGCTCAGAGGCCCCACTGGCTGCTAGTATATAAAGATACAGCCGTGTTAGTCTGGAAATTCAGTATACAAAAGGGGACGGGTGGCTGCACTCTGCCCATGATCAGAGGCCCCACTGGTTGCAACTATATATATAGCTGTGTTAGCCTGGAAACTCAGATTGCAAAGGGATCTTGGAGACCAGCAGCTATGCTCTGCCCATGCTCAGAGGCCTCACTGACTGCTACTATAGACAGATACAGCCATGTTAGTCTGGAAACTCAGTATGCAAAGGGATCTTGGAGGCGGCTGGCTGCACTCTGCTTATGCTCAGAGGCCCCACCCGCTGCTACTATATAAAGATACAGCCGTGTTAGCCTGGAAACTCAGTATGTGAAGGTGGCTACACACTGCTAATGCTCAGAGGGCCCCCCCCCCCCGGCTATTATAGAAAGATACAGCCGTGTTAGTCTGGAAACTCAGTATGCAAAGGGATCTTGGGGATGGGTGGCTACACTCTACCCATGCTCAGAGGCCCCAGCGGCTGCTATTATATCAAGATATAGCTGTGTTAACCTAGAACTCTGTATGCGAAATGGCTGCACTCTGCCAATGCTCAGAGGCCCCACTGGCTGCTATTATAGAAAGATACAGTGGTGATAGTCTGGAAACTCAGTATGCAAAGGGATCTTGGGGGTGGGTGGCTACACTCTATTCATGCTCAGAGGCCCCAGCAGCTGCTATTATATAAAGAGATAGCCGTGTTAGCCTGAAAACTCAGTATGTGAAGGTGGCTGCACTCTGCCCATGTTCAGAGACCCCACTGGCTGCTATTATAGAAAGATACAGCCATAATAGCCTAGAAACTCAGTATGCGAAGGTGGCTGCACTCTGCCCATGTTCAGAGGCCCCACTAGCTGCTAATATATAAAGATACAGCCATGTTAGTCTGGAAACTCAGTATGCAAAGGTGGCTGCACTCTGCCCATGCTCAGAGGCCCCACTGGCTGCTATTATAAAAAGATACAGCCTTGTGGAAACTCAGTATGCAAAGGTGGCTGCACTCTGCCCATGCTCAGAGGCCCAACTAGCTGCTAATATATAAAGATACAGCCGTGTTGGTCTGGAAACTCAGTATGCGAAGGTGGCTGCACTCTGCCCATGCTCAGAGGCCCCACCGGCTTCTTCTTTGGGAAATCTGCCAGCGTCTCGTGGGTGTGGGGGTCCTTTTCCTCCCTGGGGGGCCCCTGGGAGCTGCCACTTGTGGAGCAAAGGAGGAAGAGGAGGAATAGAGGAGCCCCGGTTTACCTGAAGTAGTAGACGTCGCTCTTGCCGGCGCTGAGCCCGGACTTGCGGATGACCTCCTCCTTCTTCCATCCCGGAGGCAACGCCGGGCAGTCCACCCTTTTCCCCCGCTTCTCCATCGCGGGGGCCAAGGCAAGGCAAGGCAGGAGGAGGAGGAGGAGGGTCAAGCAGACCCAGGCCTCTCGCCCGCTCCCTGGGCACCAAGCGGCGGCGGCGGCGGCGGCTGCCCTGAGCGGAGCCCGTCCTCCTCGGGGCGGCTGTCCAGCAGCCCTCCTCCTGTGTCCGTCCTCTGGTCCCTTGAGTCCCTCCTTGGCCAGAAGGAGGAAGGAGGGTGGCGGCCCCGGCGGGAGCACCGCTGCCCCCCCCCCCCGGCAGCAGAGGCTGGGCTTCTCCTCCTCCTCCTCCTCCTCCTCCTCCTCTCCTTCTCCTTCTTGCTGCTGCTGCTGCTTCCGTAACTGAGCCTCCGAATCCGTGTCATCCGCGCTCGGAACCTCGGGGTCATAGAGCCCGCTTCGCCAAGGAGGAGGAGGAGGAGGAGGAGGAGGAGGAAGAGGAGGCAGGGCAAAGGAGGCCAGAGCCAGCCAAGCAGGAGACCCTTAGCATGATGGACACAGAGAGAGACATAGAGCACTCCCAAGTCCCATCAGTCCCCGTTGGGTCTGCCTTCGAGGGTACTACTACTACTATTTGGGTAGACAAATATTATTATTGTTATTGTTATTGTTATTGTTATTGTTATTGTTATTATTTGTTATTATTTGTTATTATTTGTTATTTGTTATTTGTTATTATTATTTGTTGTTGTTATTGTTGTTATTTGTTATTTATTATTATTTGTTATTGTTATTATTATTTGTTATTGTTATTATTATTATTTGTTATTGTTATTATTTGTTATTGTTATTATTATTATTATTTGTTGTTGTTGTTGTTATTTGTTATTGTTATTATTATTATTTGTTATTGTTATTGTTATCCTGACTTCCTCCCAACACAGGGAGGAAGTCTAATTAATTGTTGCTAATTAATTGTTGCTAATTAATTGTTGTGATTAATTGTTGCTCATTAATTGTTGTGATTAATTGTTGCTAATTAATTGGTGTAATTGTTTTTGGTTTTTGGGGGGGTTTGTTGTTGTTTTGTTTTTTGCTTTAATTGACTTTCATTATTCTACCTCTTCTTTTTGTATTTTAGATTGTACGGCCTTTGGCAGGTTGGTTTTTTTTTTGTTTGTTTGTTGTTGTTTTTTAATTCTATTTTATGCTTGATTGTACAGCGCCGTGTACATTGACAGCGCTTTAGAAATAAACTTTAATAATAATAATAATAATAATAATACCTGCGTTGGCCATTGAGCAAAATCAAAGAAAAAAAACCCAAACAGTGTCATGATCATCATGATTAGGGATAGATAACTTTTTTGAGCCGGGGGCCGGGTTGCTGTACCTCAGACAATTGGGAGGCCGAAGCACCATAAATAAATAAATATATATATATATATTTTAAAAAATTTTAAAAAATTAAAAATATGCATGCAAACTCTCTCAGCCCCAGAAAAGCCATGGCAAAAGCCCTGTGGAGATTTTGCCAAGAAAACCCCAAGAACAAGTAATAACAACAATAATCAATATCATCATGGCGGGCGGCGGTGGGGGGGCGGCAGGACTGGCCCCCGGGCCCTGGTGTACATTGACAGCGCTTTAGAAATAAACTTTAATAATAATAATAATAATAATAATGAAATTAATACCTGCGTTGGCCATTGAGCAAATTCAAAGAAAAACCCCAAAGAGTGTTATAATTATCATGATCATGATCGAAATGCCTTTTTCTTCAGCCAACCCAAATGCAAATACGGGTTGCAAGCTTTCGAAGCTCCATGGGTTTTAATGATGTTGTGTTGTGAATTGTTTGAAAATTGTTTTATCTATCTATCTATCTATCTATCTATATAAAACAGAATAATGTCATGTTTTGAATTGGTTCATTGTTTGGTTTTTTTCAAACATTGGAATAAAGTCATGTTTTGAATTGTTTCATTGGTTTTGGTTTTTTAAAGTTAGTGTTTTTAATGTTTTCTACTGTTTTAACTTGGACTGTTTTAGGTTTGTTAGCTGCCTGTGTTGGGAGAAAGTCAGGATAACAACAACAACAATAATAATAATAACAAATAAATAAATAAATAAATAAATAAATATAATAATAATAATAATAATAATAATAATAATAATAATTAATAATAATAATAATAGCAGCTGTGTTGGCCATTTAGTAAATTCAAAGAAAAATCCAAACAGTGTCATGTTGATACCTTTTATTGGGCCAACCCAAATGCACAATATACTGGTTGCAAGTTTTTGAAGCTCCACGGACTTGGAAGATTACATTTTAATAATGTTGTGTTTTGAATGGTTTAATTGTTTTTTTAAAAAAAGTTTGTATTTTTAATGTTTTCTGCTGTTTCAACTTGGACTGTTTTAGGTTTGTTAGCCACCTTGAGTCCCTGTGTTGGGAAAGGTGGGATATAAATAAACAGAATAAATAATAATAATAATAATAATAATAAATAGCTGTGTTGGCCATTTAGCAAATTCAAAGAAAAACTCATCAGTGTGATGATACTTTTTATTGGGCCAACCCAAATGCACAATATACTGGTTGCAAGCTTTGGAAGTTTCATGGGCTTCTTCATCAGGTAAGATGTTACAAACCAAACAGGAGAAAAACAATTGAAGATGTTAGTCAGATGCCTACATGTTGTTTCAGTCTTTAGTTAAGGTGGTATATGGTGGGGAGGATATATTTTGCAGGTAAGCTCCTCCTCCTTCTGGCCCTGTGGCTAGAGGGAGATTTACCAAGTCCAGGAAATTTAAAATCTATTTGCATCTCAACAGGGACCCCTCTTTTGCAATCCAATAGGTCTCCATTCCAGTGAGTTCACAGGCCTCTTTGGGGCAGAGAACAATGGATTCCTCAAGAAGTCTCCATGTGTTTGCATCAGGAATATTTTGGTGGATGTAGACGTAACACATGTGAATTCAGTCCAAATTTAAGAATTTGCATGTTTTACCTCTACATCCACCAAAATATTCCTGATGCATTTGTTTCTACAGTGTAGCTGACACTAAGAGGGTGCGAAGGGTGCAGCCCTTACCAAGGGACACCCTAAAAGGGGGTAACACTGCTACACTTCAAACACACGTACCTGGACAGAAATGTTGTGGCATTTGCCTGTATCTCTTTTAAATCCTTTAAGACAGGGGTCGGCAACCTACGGCCTACGGGCTGGGTCCGGCCCCCCGAGGCCTTTGGACCAGCACCTGCCGACCCCCTCCACCGCGCAAACTGACTCGTGACTCATACTCCTGCGCATGCGCAAATGAGTTGTGGCTGCCATTTTGGGAAACAAAATTGTGGCCACGACGCACGCGGTGGTGGTGCGGCGGCAGTGCGCGCGCTGCCATTTCCCCCCCACACACACACACACACCATCGACTCGCGGAAGACCCGGAGATCTCTGGACCGGCCCCAGGTAAGGGGAACTTGCCGACCCCTGCTTTAAGAGATGGTGGGAGTGGGGTGAGTCTCAGTGGAAGAAGAAAGGAGGGGCCCTGGGATTTTTTTAAAATTAAAATTTCAAAATTTTAATTTTTTCGAAAAAATATTTTTAATAAAAATTATTCTTTTTTAAATTTCCTTTCAAAACATTACATTTTAACCAACTCTTCATTACATATACATAGTGAAGATTTGTGCAGAAATATTACTGCTATGTATATACATAGTGAAGATTTGGTTAAAACGTCATGTTTTAAAAGTACATTTAGGTCATGTGTATGATTAAAAGAACTGGTAAATGTAATCTCAGAGCCACTGGCAATAATCTTTCAGAACTCCTGGAGAACAGGAGAAGTCCCAGCAGACTGGAGGAGGGCAAACATTGTCCTCATCTTCAAAAAGGGGGAAATAGAGGATCCCAACAACTATCACCCAGTTAGTCTGACATCAATACTGGGAAAGATTCTAGAACTGATAATTAAATAGAAAGTCTGTGAACATTTAGAAGGGAATGCCATGATCACTAAATGTCAACATGGGTTTCTCAAAAACAAGTCAAAAACAAGCCAGACTAATCTGATCTCTTTTTCTGATAAAATTACCAGCTTGCTAGATGAAGGGAATGCGGTAGACATAGCATATCTTGAGTTCAGTAAGGCTTTTGACAAGGTCCCCCATGATATTCTTGAAAACAAGATAGTAAAATGTAGGCTAGACAATACAACTGTTGGGTAGATTAGTAACTGGTTGACTGACTGAACCCAAATGGTGTTCAGCAATGGCTCCTCTTCATCCTGGAAAGAAGTGACCAACGGGGTGCCACAGGGTTCTGTCCTGGGCCCAGTGCTCTTCAACATCTTTATCAATGATTTGGATGAAGGAATAGGGGGCATGCTTCTCAAATTTGCAGATGACACCAAATTAGGAGGAATAGCTAATACCCCAGAAGACAGGATGAAAATTTAAAATGATCTTAATAGATTAGAAAGCTGGGACAAAACTAACAAAATGAATTTCAACATGGAGAAATGTAAGGTACTGCACTTAGGGCAAAAAAATAAAAAATGAAATACGTAGATATAAGATGGGGACACCTGGCTCAACGAGACTATGTGTGAAAGGGATCTAGGAGTCCTAGTAGACCACAGGTTGAACATGAGTCAACAGTGTGATGCGGCAGCCCAAAAGGCCAATGCAATTTTAGGCTGCATTAATAGAAGTATAGTATCTAGATTAGGCGTTGGCAACCTACGGCCCGTGGGCCTGGTGTGGCCCGTGGAGGCCTTGGGACCGGCCCGTGGCGCGTCCCGCCACCACCACCCCACATGTGCCGGCGCACCACCAAGGTCCAGGGAAAGCCCACAGCACCTGCGCCATGCAAATTTGCATGGTGCAGTTGTGGTGGGGCCTTCCAAAATGTCGGCCGTGTCGTGCGCACGACGGTGAACGTCATGCGCATGTGTGCGCACCCGGCCCCCACGCCATTCGCCCCCCCGGCCCCCCGGCAACAAAGGTTGCCAACCCCTGATCTAGATCAAGGGAAGTAATAGTGCCACTCTATTCTGCTTTGGTCAGGCCCCACCTGGAACACTGTGTCCAGTTCTGGGCACCACAATTCAAAAAGGATGTGGAGAAACTGGAGCGTGTCCAAAGAAGGGCAACTAAAATGGTGAAGGGTCTGGAAACCAAGCCCTATGAGGAACAACTTAGGGAACTGGGTATGTTTAGCCTGGAGAAGAGATGGTTAAGAGGGGATATGATAGCTCTCTTTAAATATTTGAAGGGATGTCATATTGAGGAGGGAACAAGCTTGTTTTCTGCTGCTCCAGAGACTAGGACCTGGAACAATGGATGCAAGCCACAGGAAAAGAGATTCCTCCTCAACATTAGGAGGAACTTCCTGACAGTAAGAGCTGCTCGACCATGGAACCCACTCCCTCGGAGTGTGGTGGAGTCTCCTTCCTTGGAGGGCTTTAAACAGAGGCTGGATGACATGTTGGGGATGCTTTGATTGAGAGTTCCTGCATGGCAGAATGGGGTTGGACTGGATGGCCCTTGGGGGTCTCTTCCAACTCTATGGTTCTATACAGTGTAGATGTTGGGGCGGCATTAAGAGGGTGCGAGGGATGCTGGCTTCACCAGTTGACACCACTGCTGTGGCATTCACCAGTGTCCCTTTGAAATTCTGAAGATATGGAGTGAGGGGGATGGGAAAGGAGAAGCCCCAGGTTTTTGTTTTGTTTTTTTTAAAAAAAAACTTTAAATTTAATTAAAAACAAAATAATAAAAATTTAAAAAACATTTCTTTAAAATAATAATAATAATAATAATACTTTTTATTTGTATCCCGCCCCTCTGCCAAGCAATCGGGGCGGCGCACAGCACTACAAAGTTATAAACAACAAATCAGCAAAATCAATAACAATGAAATACTCTTTCAGAGCATCACATCTTGCCAAATTTTCCGTTCAGCCCTATGAAAAATGGATGCTCATGTAAATGTATTTAGGGTGTGTGTGTATGATATTGTAATTCAAAGGCATAGTTTTAATTTTGCCGGTTGTTTTATGTCACTACCACGAGTAGTGTGACATTTTCAGTGAGATATTGGAATTGGGATTTATGAGGGGCACATGCGTAGGGGAAAACCACGACAAAGGCTTCTTCTGTATGGTGTGGTATGGGAGGAGGAGATGGCGGTGGTCATTGGAGTTGGGGGTGATACCAACCCTAGGGAGGCCAGCTGCACCCTTTAAGGCACCGGCTCCTTCTCTTCTGGCTGGCGTTGGTAAGGTGAGAGAAGGGGGGCACATTCAGACAAAGCCTCTGAGCATGTGCAGAGTGAAGGCTGCTCTTCCCTTTTCTTTCCCCAGCCCTTTGAGTTATGCGTGGCTGGCATTGGTGAGGTGAAGGAAGAGGGGTCATGTTCATTCAGAGCCTCTAAACATGTGCAGAGTGGCTGCTCTTCAGGGTGACCAGAGGTCCTCCTTTTTCCAGGGCATGTCCTCCATATCCACCTTCTGTCCAGGAGGCGTTCCACAACATCCACCATTTTGAGCAGGATGAAGCAGCATGAGTTTGAGTGTTTCTAGCTTTTATTTGGTTCTGGTCCTCCATTGTTCTTGACTGTCCTACATCGTGTGGTGCCTTGTCCTCCTTTGTGATTAAGACAGCTGGTCACCCTGGGAAGGAAGGCGTGTTTTTAGATGGGAACTCACCCAGGAGGAGAGAGTCCCTAACCTCTCTGGCTTGGCTGAGGTGCAAGGGTTGCGAGAGGAGAAAGAAAGGGCCTTGTCTCTGAGCATGTGCAGAGTAGAGGCTGCTCTTTCCTTTTCTTCCTCCCCGCTTTCTTTCTCTTGTTGCTACTGGGAGAGTTTTGGGTTAGGCACGGCTGGCATTAAAGAAGGTCTGGGTGGTGGAAAGGAACATATTCTGGCAGAGCCTCCGAGCATGTGCAGAGTGGCTCCCTCTTCTCTCCCACCTACCTCGCCCCATCTACAAAGCCAAATCGTAAGGCTCTGGGTATTATTGGGCCCTGCCTCTGAGCATGTGCAGAGTGGTGGCTGCTCTTCCCTTTTCATCCCCACCCCTACTCCTTTTCTCTCATCACTACTGGAATTTAAGAAGGGTGGAGTGGCAGAGTGTGGGAATGGGCCAGGTTCAGACAGAGCCTCTGAGCATGTGCAGAGTGGCGCCCTCTCCACTCCAGCCACCCATAGAATAGAATCATAGAGTTTGAAGAGACCCCAGCCCTATTCCCATTTACAAATAAATCAGTGTGCAATCCAAATCAATGGATCGGTTTGACAGCAGAGCATGGTTCACACTACATTTGCCCTGATCACATTTTCTGTTGTAAAATAAACCACTTGTCGTTCACATTGACTAATAAATCGATTCAAACTGGACCCTCTTCAGCCTGCCAGCAAATTTAAAGGGTAAATTTAAATCAATTCCGATCCGCATCCCATTCACACTTGCGCTGAATCAATTTATTGCAAAAGACACGGAAGAAAGAGCATCAAAAAATGCACACTAAATGAGTCTAGCGCAGAGGCCCCCTTGCCAAACTGCTTCAGCGATTCATCTCAAGTGTGAACAAGGGTCATTTAAACCATTTCAAACCAATTAGCAAACCAGGTTATAATGTAGTGGGAATGATGCCCCCAAAGGCTATCCAGTCCAACCCTCTGCCATGCAGGAACTCACAATCAAAGCATCTTCAACAGATGGCCATCCAGCCTCTGTTTAAAGACTTCCAAAGAAGGGTTTTTTTAAACAGACCTGACTTCCATAGTGACCACATCTCCTAGGACCTTATCAAACGCTGGCCATGAAGCAAAGAAAAAGCGAAGAAAAACAGAAGTAGAAATAAATTCGGTTCCGTAGCGAAATCGCCCTTTTGGCCATTTCGCAATTAATACCAAGGCTCCCTTCTCTCCCGTCACAAAAAGCCGGGAGGAAAGGCAGCCATGGGAACCGGGGAGGAGGAGGGCTGGAGGACTGGAGAAGGGAAGGCAGCCCATGGAGAGAGAGAGATCGCCTCCCTCTTCCCTCTTCCCTCTTCCTCTCCTCCTCTTCTTTCCAATCCGGTTTGCCTTTTGCCAAGGCAATCGCTTCCCCTCGCTGGGATTTTCGCCCTGCCCACCAATTCGCCTTGCCCACCAATTCGCAATGAATGCGAAGGCTCCCTAGGTACATCCTCTACAAACCGAATGTCAAAATCTCCCTGCTCCTGACGGATTAGCTCCGTATTCTGCCGAGTTCTGGGGCAGCGTCGTGTGTAGACACGGGGAACAATACGGATTAGCTCCGTGTTCTGGGGCAGCGTCGTGTGTAGACACGGGGGAACAATACGGATTAGCTCCGTGTTCTGGGGCAGCGTCATGTGTAAACACGGGGGAATAATATGTATTAGCTGTGGATGCCCTTTGGATTAGCTTTGCTTCAGACCCCATGTGATAAGGTCCCTAACCACAAAGGAGGACAAGGCAGCACAAAATGTAGAAATTTAATAACAAAAGCTAAAAATACTCATATAAATATTAAATTCATGCTCCTTAATCCTGCTCAAAATGGAGGACATTGTGGAATTCCTCCTGGACAGAAGGTTAACATGGAGGACATGTCCTGGAAAAGGAAGACATCTGGCCACCCTGTCAAGAACCCACTTGGTTGGGGCAGTCTGGCTTGGCTGAGATGCAAGGGTTGTGAGAAATGGATCTGTCTCTGCACTTGGTCTTATTCAAAAGGCCGAGAAGAATATAAATAAAATTTATTGATTGACCTATCTCTGAGCATGTGCAGAGTGGCAGCTCTTCAGGGTGACTAGAGGTCCCTCTTTTTCCAGGACATGTCCTCCATTTCAACCTTCTGTCCAGGAGGAATTCCCAAATGTCTTCCATTTTGAGCAGAAGAATGAATTTTCATTTCTATGAGTGTTTCTAGCTTTTATTTGTCCTTGGTCCTCCACTTCTCTTGAATGTTGTACATTTTCCAGTGCTTTTGCGATTTAGGACATCCGGTCAGCCTGCTGCTCTTCTTTTCTTTCTCCTTCCCATCATTACTGGGAGAATTTGGGGTTACGCATGGCTGGCATTTAAGAAGGGTGAGGTGGCAAATGGGGTCATGTTCAGACAGAGCCTCTGAGCATGTGCAGAGTGACCTCCTCTCCACTCCCCTCATCCATCCACTTTGTTCTGGGTATTACTGGGAGAATGTACAGTCAGCCCTCCATATTTATGGATTCCTTATCCATGGAGTCAACCATCCACGGTTTGAAATTTTTCAAAAAATGTGTATAAATTCCAAACAGCAGACCTTGGTTATGCCATTTTATAGAAAGGACACCATTTACTATGCCATTGTATTTAATGGGACTTGTGCATCCACAGACTTTTGGTATCCACAGAGGAGTCCTGGAACCAAGGGCACCCTTGACATCTCAGAAAGTTGCACTTGGTGTTGTTGTTACTGTTGTTGTTGTATGCCTTCATGTCATTTCTGACAACCCCATCATGCTGTTTTCCTGGCAAGGTTAGTTCAAAGGAGGTTTACCATTGCCTTCTCCTGAGGCTGAGAGCATGTGACTTCCTCCAAGCTACCCAGTAAGTTTCATGGTGGAGCTCCGACTCTCAAATCACTACACCACACTGGACATTAGCAACCCAGATACTGGTTTTTAGAATTGGCCTCAGAGACCTAAGGGGCTAATGCATAAAGCACAGACATTGAGGAACTTCAGAGACTCAGGGAAACTTCAAATGTTGTTGTTGTTGTGTGCCTTCAGGTCATTTCCGACTGTTTTCTTGGCAAGACTTGTTCAGAGGAGGTTTGCCATTACCATTCTCTGAGGCTGAGAGAATGTGACTTGCTCAAGGTCACCCAGTGGGTTTCCACAACTGTGAGTTTCCATGGCTGAGCTAGGATTCAAACTCTTGTCTCCAGAGCCATTCAAATGTTATGCCTTTCCTAAAACCAGGCAGTGCCTCTCTTCTGAGAAAGCCTAGTGTAGGTCCCTGCCAAGGATTTCTGGGAAGGGAAATGGCTCTTTCTTCAATTCATATATATATATATATATATATATATATATATATATATAAAACACAAGAACTTTCACTCGCCTCCACATTAAAAGGCAATGACAAACCTCCTCTGAGCAAATCTTGCCAAGAAAACCTCATGATAATTTTGCCTTGGGATCACCATAAATCAGAAATGACTTGAAGGCATACAACAAGCAAAGTTATCAAAGGAATGCAAACCCAGCAAATTGAAGAGTCCTACCTGTGAGCTATTTTCAAAGTCTCACTCTGCAAAGCTGGAAATTTGAGGAATGGGGGCCAAATTCTTATTGGTGGGGCCATGCTGTCATTTTGTCCTCCCTCCCTCCATATTGCATTTTCTAGTATTTTTAGACATTCATTATATTCTAGTTTAAAGGATTTTGGTGTGACTACTACATTTTTGCTTTTTCCTGCAATAAATTAAAGTCGCCTCTCCAGCTAAAGTTCCGGAGTTCTTTGTAATCTAGGAAAAGAATTGCCCAGCTGTTCTAGAAGTTACATTCTGCCTGCTTATGTAAATGAACTAATAAAACACACAGTTCTGGAACTACAGAGCATGAGAGAAGCAACGGGAAATGAATGTGTTCTAGAAAGCTACAAAGAACTGTTTTAAAGTTAGCTTTATATCAGTTTTAAAACTTTGATTATGTACTGATGTTTTAATTGTTTTTCTCTCTTCTACGCCGGGGTAGGCAACCTTTCCCCTTTGAGGGCCGAGGGACTTCAGCTCCCAGAAGCCTCAGCCATGTTGGCCAATAGTCCCATGTTGGCCAATAGCTCCTGGGATTCTGGGAGCTGAAGTCCCTCGGCCCTTAAAGGGGACAGGTTGCCTAATCTATGCCTTTACAGAGTGCCAGAAATAGTGCAGATTGAGTCCACTTTAACTGCCCTGACTCAGTGCTAGGGAATCATGGGAACTGTAGTTTATTGTGGCACCAGAGCTCTCTGACAGAGAAGGCTCAATGTCTCAGAAAAACTACAGTTCCATTATATAGCTGCAGTCCATGTTCAGCAGGGAAAAGGCTTGAAAATTAAAGTCTTTCCCCTTCTCCAAAAATGCAAATCCATGAGTATATAACTGAGAGGAAGGGAAGGAACTCGGGTCTTTACTTCAGGAGATTAAAAATCACAGAGGCTGCCTGTACTAGCAGGGGGGATTTTGTAAACTGTAGGCCTGGAGCATTGTAACATCATATATATTCTGGAGTGTATATATATATATATATATATATATATATCTCCAGATGTTACAGTACTACTTCTCTCAATTATTCCTCACCACTGGCTATGCTTGTTAGTGAGACTGGGACAACATCAAAAGGACTGCATGATTCCTACCCTTGGCACAGATGTCTCCATTGTAGCAAAATGTATATGATCCTAAAGCAAGGATAGACAACTAGTGCATGCCTTGTGGATGTAGCTGGACTGTAGCTCCCATTATCCTTCAGCACTGACAGTGCTGTTAAGGAATGATGGGAGTTGTAGTCCAGCAACATCCAGTGGGCTGCATTTGGCTGAACAGTTAGGCTAAAGCAGGGGTCCTCAAACTACAGCCCGCGGGCCACATGCGGGCCACCAAGGATATTTATCCGGCCCTCCGGGTGTTTTTGCCGCTGCTGCCTGTCCTGCTTAGCAGCCAACTTTTTAACTATATTCCGGCCTTCCAATGGTCTGAGGGACAGTAAACTGGCCCCCTGTTTAAAAAGTTTAAGGACCCCTGGGCTAAAGCATGTTGTCTTTTCAATTCCCACCATTATTATCAGCCTCCTTTGAAAGCATGGTTTTAAGTGCATCATTCCCACTAACTGGAGATTTTTGCTTTTTTAAAGTTTGTCAATTTAGAAGCAAAAATAGACCTCCTCAGAAATAAAGCAGAGGTTTCTACGTACTTGAAGGACTCCATAGTTATGCAGAAATGTGAGTGTGGGGGTTAAATGACACAAAAACACCCACCACAGTCTTACAAGTCCTATTAAGTTTTCAGCGTTTAGATTCATATTCTAGTGTATCAAATGAAGCAAATCAGGGGGGACAATGGAAATGGAGGCGGGAAACTCAACACCATTTCAATCCTTTAAAAAAAAATTGCCCCATATCAAGATATATTGGCTGAGTAACCCTGGATTAATTGCAATCACAAACATTGGCTGAGGATTTGATTATGGATTACCTTTATTACAAGTACAGACAGTGGACTCACCAGAGTACAAGTATTGTGACACTGTAATGTTATGTGATCTTACTTTATGTTAAAGAGTATTGGGCTTTTATGGTATTTGTATGGTTGCTTTTGACTTAATAATACTAAAATTGTAGGAATGTTGCTATAGCTTGCTTATATTTGATGACTACTGCGTAAATAGGTATTTATATTTATTTAAATAGGTATAGTATACCTCAGCTTTATATGTCTGGGATTTATTTATTCTGTATGTATGCTCAGCCTCAGGGGAAGGCAATGGGTTTTTCCCCTCCTGCTTTTGTTGTTTTTTGTGTCCATTCTCAGCTGTGGACCACATCCAGCACAGAAATGCCAAACAAGGGCCAAAAAAATCAAAATGATTAGTGCATGGACATCTCTTTTGGGTTAAGGTTTTTGAGACCTATTTAATTTGGAAATATGCTTATTTTAAATGGCTTTAACTAATTTTCAGTTGGTTTATTCTAAGTGATAAATAAAAAATTTAAAATTATTTATTTTCCTAAACTGATTTCATTGTACACCACCCTGAGGTCCTCAGCTATTGGGCAGGAGAGAAATATTTTAATAAATAAAATCATAAGGAAATAAAATTTGGGAGTCGGGGATGGTTTGATTGTGAGTCAGCATGATGACTCCAGGAACAAAATACAATGCCTAATTTTCCCTTTAAAAAAAAATATGGAAATGTGTCCCTCCTTCTCTTATACTGGAATGCAACAGTGTGAGGATATGCTGCAACATTTAGCAAACAGTGTCAATTTGCATACTCTTACCAGACAGCAATATTTGATAGAATCTAGTGAAAACTACTTCCGATTAAGCCTACACTTTTGTTTATTCTGTTGTGTACCTTCAAGTCATTTCCAACTTATGGTGATCCTAAGGTGAACCTATCATGGGATCTTCTTGGCATGATTTTTTTCAGAGGAGGTTTGCCGTTGCCTTCCCCCGAGGCTGAGAGAGCATGACTTGTCCAAGGTTACCGAGTGGGTTTACATGGCCTAGCTGAGAATCGAACCCTGGTCTCCAGAGTCACAGTCCAACACTCAAACCTACTATTCCATGCTGGATCTCAAGCCTACACAACATCAAGCTTTTTATTATTTCAGCTTCTCCATCTAGAACAGGGGTGAGAAAAGTGTAGCCCATTGGGCACATGTGCTCCAGGATTGTTTTTGTGGACTCTGGGTATCAAAAAAATGCTCCCAAATGCCTTAAAATGATCTCTAGAGGGTGTGGAGGACATTTCCACCACATGTGATGCCCACCCTTGAGGGTAAAAATAAAATTTTGCAAAAAAAAAAAAAAAAAAAGGAAAGGAAAGGAAAGGAAAGGAAAGGAAAGGAAAGGAAAGGGGGAAAATGTCTCAAAATGCTCTCTAGGGCCCCAGGAAAGCCCATAAACATGACTTCATTTCCCCAAGCAGGGATTTGGGGGCATTTGGGGATTTTTTTGTTGTCGCTCCCAGGCTCTGGAATGGCCTGCCGGATTAGATCCGTCAATTAACATCATTGGACAGCTTTAAAAAGGCTGTCAAGATGGATCTCTTCCGGCAGACTTTCCAGACTAAATTTCCAGACTAAATTACCCGGCCTTGGTTCCTTGGGATCTCCCTCCTCTTAGGACTTGGAGTTGCAGGGGGTTGCTGGTTTGAAATTTTTTTTGTATTTTTATTTTTTAAAATTTTTTATTGTTTTAACTGTAAATTGTTTTAACTGTGACACGATTTAATAACTTTTTAAGGGGGGGGGGAGGAGGGAATTATATTGTTTTAAGTTGTATTTATTTTATTGTTGTACACCACCCGGATTGGCTTGCCACAGGGTGGTATATAAATAAAATTTATTATTATTATTATTATTATTATTATTATTATTATTAAAAAAGGATTTCCTCCCCAGGATGATGTGAGGGGGTGACCCTCTGATCAAGTATCAGAAATATGGCTCCAAAATGCCCCCCAAAATCTCAAGGAGTGTGGAGGACATTTCCACCATAATTGGTGCTCCTTTGGACCTGCCAGGCTCAATTTGAAGTTTGGCGTTTCCCCCAAAAAAAGTTCCCCCCTCAAAATGCCTCCCAAATGCCTTCCAGGGGCAAAGGAAGGACCCAAAACATGCCCCCATGTCCCCCAGGGGATGTTTGAGGGTAATATATACATATATATGCACACACAGATAGATAGATAGATAGATAGATAGACAGACAGACATATACATATATATTTTTCAAGAGCATTGTGGTTTCTGTGTGTGTGGCCTCCAAGACCACTGGATGGCTAATGTGTCCCCTAGTTTTCCACCATTTCATAGCTAGGACATGGGATTCTCCTCTAGCCAGTCCTGCTTTAACTGTATGCAAAGGGAATCTTGAAGCACCTTTGTGATTTAGGCTGTATCCACACTGCAAAAATAATCTGGTTTGACACCACTTTAACTCTGGTGCCGCAACAAACTACAGTCCCCAGAATCCCATAGCATTGAAGCATGGCAGTTAACGTAGTGTCAGCCTGGATTATTTCTGCAGAGAGGACATGATGACTCCAGGGAGTTTCTAAAAACCTGAGAGCATAAGAATGTTTTTACCTGATGGCAAGAGAGCAAAAAGGGAGCCATCCCACCTTCTCTAGAAAAGGAGTTACAATGTCTGGGAGCCATCACCAAGAAGGCCCTCTCCTTGGTTTCTAGCAAACAAGTCTGAGAAGATAGTTTTTTGTGGGTTTTTCGGGCTTTGAGTCCATGTTCTAGAACAGGGGTAGGGAACCTTTCCCCTTTAAGGGCCGAGGGACTTCAGCTCCCAGAAGCCTCAGCCATGTTGGCCAATAGTCCCATGTTGGCCAATAGCTCCTGGGATTCTGGGAGCTGAAGTCCCTCGGCCCTTAAAGGGGAAAGGTTGCCTACCCCTGTTCTAGAAGAATGTATTCCTGACGTTTCGCCTGCATCTGTGGCTGGGATTCTCTGAAGATGTCAGTACAAATGCAGGCAAAACGTCAGGAATACATTCTTCTTGAACACAGTCTCACAGCCTGAAAAAACTCACAAAAACCTATGGATGCCGGCCATGAAAGCCTTCAACTTCACAGTCGGAGAAGAGCTCATAAAGAGAGAAACAGTCTTTCAAACAGCCTGGATAGAGGACTTCAAAGGTCATCATCAGTGTTTGAATTCTGCCTGGAAATGGAATGGCAGCCAGCGGAGCTGTTGCAACAATGAAGTTGTGTGCTCACTGTAACCAGTTCCAGTTATGCAAGCGTAAGTGGCATGATGTGCAATTCTGTTACTAACAGGATGCTGGCCTAGGTGTACAAATGTCATGCGTTATGACGAAGAGGAAACATTCAATTCAAATTGCACTACAGTTCTTTTCCCACAATATTTCTCATGAAGTCTGCCAGCAGCTCATCCCCACTTCTCCAGATTACTTATTACTGTGTATTTTTATGTCACAAAGACCCTACTAGAATTCCTCAAAGGAATATGTAGATACTAATGATAACTGAGAGTCAGCATGGTATAATGATTTGAGCATTGGACTATAACTCTGGAGACTAGGGTTCGAATCCCCACTCGGCCACAGAAACCCACTGGGTGACTTTGGGCAGGGTAGGGGGGTTGCAGACTGCCAGAAATAGTGCAAATTGAGTCCATTTTTAGGGTTAGGGTTAGTGTAGGGAATCATGGGAATTTTTTTTCTTCTGAGACATTGAGCCTTCTCTGTCAGAGAGCTCTGGTGCCACAATAAAATAAAGTTCCCATGATTCCCTAACCCTTAAAGTGGACTCAGTTTGCACTATTTCTGGCATTCTGCAACCCCCCATACACTCCTTCAGGCTCAGAGCAAACCCCTCTGAACAAATCTTGCCGAGAAAACTTTGTAATAAATTCACCTTAGAATTGCCATTAGCCGGGGATGACTTGAAAACACAGGACAACATTATTAGCACTAAGAACGGTGATAATATGCATTTACTTCAAATTTGTATTCAGAATAAACAAAGGCAGGTGCAGATTGCAATACTTCACCTTTGCAAACTCCCAGGGCCTTTGGCCTGTTTACTGTTGGAAAAAGAAGGACAGATGGATCTGGTCTGATTCATCCCAAACAGACTCCTCTTTGATGTTATTCTTTTGTCACCAAACTTAATAGGACCTTATCACACGGGGTCTAAAGTAGACCTAATCCAAAGGGTATCCGTAGCTAATACATATTATTTCCCCGTGTTTACACACGACTTTGCACCGAAACTCGGCAGAACCCGGAGCTAATCCGTAACGAATTGAGATCTTTTGACATTCGGTTTTTCGGGGAAGTACAACCGAGCTTTCGGAATCATTGCGCAATGGCCGCGCAGGCGAAATACATATGATCGCGCAATACGTATTGTGAAGCATTTCCCCGTCCTGACCCATGGTTCCCCGCGCTACTTCCCATGGATCTGTGAGGAAGCATCTTATGACGTGTCCTTCCTGTTTGGATTGGGCAACAAATGGGACGGGTAAACATGGTCCTCTCTTTGTAATTTATGGGATTTTCTAACTTGTGTGTGCACAGAGAATACGTTTCCAGGATGCGTGTCCCGGGAAGCGCGATAAATGCGCTATGGTGGTAATTGCATGTGGTAGGCATCTACATATTGCGGGAGCTCTTTCAGTTCATTTCGGTATAGAACTGAATTTATTCTTATTTCGGTTACTTTTCGCTTCATGGCCAGCGTGTGATAAGGTCCGTATGGAGGACACTAGGCTGGGGAAGGTTATAAAAAAACAAAGACAAATGCATCACCTTCACAAAACCACAGATCTTTTTGCATCAGCCATAATGAATGGATCTTGGAACAAAACAAGCTTAAACTCTCAATAGAAGCGAAGATGAAAGCTAAGGCTGTGGTCCTCTGCACATATGAGAAAATAGGATGCACCAGAAAAGACAAAGGGCCTTTGCAGACTGCCAGAAATAGTGCAAATTGAGTCCACTTTAACTGTCCTGGCTCAGTGCTAGGGAATCATGGGAACTATAGTTTTTCTGAGACGTTGAGCCTTCTCTGTCAGAGAGCTCTGGTGCCACAATAAACTACAGTTCCCATGATTCCTTAGCACTGAGTCAGGGCAGTTAAAGTGGACTCAATTTGCACTATTTCTGGCAGTCTGCAAAGGCCAAAAAATACTTGTTAAAATGGGAGGCAGTAGAAAATGAGGGAGAGTGCTTTACAGGTGGATTGAGTAAATTAAGAAAGCATGGATTTGCAAGACCTGAGCAGAGTAGTTGATGCCAGGAACTCTTGGGAGATCTCTCATTCATTGTTGTTGTTGGTGTTGTGTGCCTACAAATCATTGTAGACTTATGGCAACCCTATGGGTGACCTTGGGCAAGTCACACCCTCTCAGCTTCAGGGGAAGGCTAGGGCAAACCTCATCTGAACAAATCTTGCCAAGAAAACCCCACAATAGGGTTCCCTTAGGATCGCCATAAGTCAGAAATGACTTGAAGGCACACAACAACAACACCAGGAACAAAGCCTTGCAGATCAGTCTCTCAGAAAAAACTACAGTTCCCATGATTCCCTAGCACTAAGCCAGGACACTTAAAGTGGACTCAAGCTGCATTATTTCTGGAAGTCTGTAAAGGCCCTAAGTTCTGCAAGGCTTTGTTCCTGGTGTTGTTGTTGTGTGCCTTCAACTCATTTCTGACTTATGGCGACCCTAAGGGAACCCTATAGTGAGGTTTTCTTGGAAAAAGTTGTTCAGAGGAGGTTTGCCTTTGCCTTCCCCTGAGGCTAAGAGAGTGTGACTTGCCCAAGGTCATCCAGTGGGTTTCATGGCCAAGCTGGGAATCGAACCCTGGTCTCCAGAGTCATAGCCCAACACTTAAACCACAACACCACACTGGCTTTCTACTCCCCAGTTAAGTAGTAACAATGACATAGGATTCTGGAACCCTTTACTATTCGCTTTGCTTCAGGTTGACCAGATGTCATAACTGCAAAGGAGGAGGAGGCACAGCAAAATGTAGGACATTAAAGAAAAATGTAGGCAAATACAGTCAGCCCTCCATATCCATGGATTCTTTATCTATGGATTCAACTATCCATGGGTTGAAAATATAATATATATATATATATATATATATATATATATATATACACACACACACACTCCAAAAAGCAAATCTTGACTTTGCCATTTTATATAAGGGATATCATTTCACTATGCCATTGCATTTAATGGGACTTGAGCATCCATGGATTTTGGTATCCATAGGGAGCCCTGGAACCAAACCTCAGCAGATACCAAGGGCCTGCTGTAATAGTAAAAAAATGCTCATATACAGTAAATGTAAATTCATGCTTCTATGGCTGTGTCCGCACTGCAGAAATAATCCAGTTTGACACCACTTTATCTGCTGTGGCTCAGTGCTATGGAATTATGGCAACTATAGTTTTGAGAGACATTTAGCCACCTCTGTCAGAAAGCCCTGCTGCCATGTCAGAGGTTCCAGACAAAACACCTAAGGGCTCAAGCAAGACACATGTCAATGCCTTGAGAGGTAACATTATCCCAGAAACTGAGCTCCAAAACACACTGCAGAAATAATCCAGTTTGAGACCGCTTTCACTGCCCTTGGCTCAATACTAGGGAATCCTGGGAACTGTAGTTTTGTGAGACATTTAGCCATGGACCTTATCCCACGCTGCTCTCAAAAGTGGCAAGAAAGCGATATGAGCATCATTCCAGTACTATAGCGCTAGTATAAATATGGCGCTAGCGCTATAATAGCGCTATGGATCACCTCGCGCTATTGCAATGCCCGCTGAAACCGACATTCAAAAGAATGCGAATGATGCTGCATTCCGAGCGGTTTCTTGCTGGTTTCTGAGCGACGTCGTGGGATCACGCGGAAAACTATAGCGCTATAGCGCCTGATTCTTAGCGGATTCTGAGCGACGTCGTGGGATCAAGCGGAAAACTATAGCGCTATAGCGCCTGATTTTTAGTGGATTCTGAGCGACGTCGTGGGATCACGCGGAAAACTATAGCGCTATAGCGCCTGATTCTTAGTGGATTCTTGCTGCTTTTGGCCCCGTGGGATAAGGTCCCTTCTCTGTCAGAGAGCTCTGGTGCCACAATGACTTTGGTCCAAAACACACTGCAGAAATAATCCAGTTTAAGACCGCTTTCACTGCCCCTGCCTCAATACTAGGGAATCCTGGGAGCTGTAGTTTATTGTGGCACCAGAGCTCTTTGACAGAGAAGGCTAAGTGTCTCACAAAACTACAGTTCCCAGGATTCCCTAAGATTGAGCCAGGGCAATTAAAGCAGTCCCAAACTGGATTATTTCCGCAACCTGTTTTGGACCTGAAAGAGGAGGAGAAAGCTAACTGAGGCTACATCAGCACTGCAGAAATAATCCAGTTTGAGACTGCTTTCACTGCCCTGGCTCAGTGCTAGGGAATCCTGGGAACTGTAGTTTTGTGAGACATTTAGCCTTCTCTGTCAGAGAGAGCTCTGGTGCCACAAAAGCTGAGATCCAAAACACAATGCAGAAATAATCCCGTTTGAGACCACTTTAACTGTCCTGGCTCAGTGCTAGGGAATCCTGGGAGCTGTACTTTTGTGAGACATTTAGCCTTCTCTGGTGCCACAAGAAACTACAATTCCCAGGATCCTTTAGCACTGAGCCAGAGAAATAATGTAATCTCAAACTGGATTATTTCTGCATTGTGTTTAGGACCAAAGTCATTGTGGGCCTCAGAGTTGTCTGACAGAGAAGGCTAAATGTCACACAAAACTACAACTCCCAGGATTCCTTAGCACTGAGCCAAGGCAGTTAAAGCGGTCTCAAACTGGACTTTATTTCTGCAGTGTGTTTCGAACCCAAGGGTCCTTTTTCTGGCCTTGGTGGCTCCGCCTTGGTCGAGGAGGAGTTTGCTGCAAAGGCGGCCCAAAATGGCGGACTCTGAGGGAGACGAGGAGGCGGAGGAAGAAGCTTGGCTTCTCGCAGGCCCAGACGAAGGAGGAGGCCCTGGGCGGCATCGTCTTCTTCTTCCTTCTCCTGAGGGGAAAGCCTCATGTAAAGCCATTCCCCAAAATGGAGCCTTTCTCAAAGACTTCCCCCATTTGGATGAGGTTATGGGTGCAGGGAGGGCTCTCTGTGTGTGTGTGTTTTAGATTTCGTCGTCCTCCTTTTTCCAGGACATGCCCTCCATTCCCACCTTCTGTCCAGGAGGAATTCCAAAACGTCCTCCATTTTGGGCAGGACTAAGGTCCAAAGCACACTGCAGAAATAATTCAGTTTGAAATAGACTTAACTGCCCTGGGCTCAGTGCTAGGGAATCCTGGGAATTGTAGTTTTGTAATTGTAGAGACATTTTTGTAATTTTGTATTTGTATTTGATATTTTGTAGTTTTGTAATTGTAGAATTGTGTTTTTGTAGTTTTGTAATTGTAGAGACATTTAGCCTTTCTCTGTCAGAGAGCTCTGGGGCCACAATAAACTACACATCCCAAGATTCCCTAGCACTGAGCCAGGGCAGTTAAAGCAGTCCCAAACAGGATTATTTCTGCAACTTGCTTTGGACCTTAGAGAGGAGAAGAAAGCTAACTGAGGCTACATCAGCCCTGCAGAAATAACCCAGTTTGAGACCGCTTTAACTTTCCTGGCTCAGTGCTAGGGAATCCTGAGAACTGTAGCTTTGTGAGACATTTAGGGCCTTTGCAGACTGCCAGAAATAGTGCAAATTGAGTCCACTTTAAGGGTTAGGGTTAGTGCTAGGGAATCCTGGGAATTATAGTTTGTTGTGGCACCAGAACTCACTCACTCTGGTTAAATGTCACACAAGACTACAGTTCCCAGAATTCCCTAGCATTGAGCCAGGGCAGTTAAAAGTGGTGTCAAACCTGATTATTTCTGCAGTGTGTTTTGGCACTTAGAAGCATGAATGTATGTATATGAGTGTTTCGAGCTTTCATTTGGCAATGGTCTACATTTTCTCCTGAATGTCCTACGTTCTGTGATGTTTTGTCCTCTTTTATGGTAAGGACAATCTGGTCATCCTGCCTTTGGGACTGGAGCCTCGTTTGAACTAAGGACAAGTGTGCGAGAATAAGGAAACCTGGGCTGCATCTGTTTGTTGTTGTTGTTGCTCCTGTTATTGTGTTGTGTCCCTTCAAGTCATTTCCCACTCATGGCGACCCTGAGGCAAACCTATCGTGGGGTTTTCTTAGCAAGTTTCATCAGAGGGGGTTTGGCATGGCCATCCTCTGAGGCTGAGAGAGTGTGACTTGCCCAAGGTTTCCCAGTGGGTTTCCACAGCTGTGCAGGGATCAATTCCTGGTCTCCAGAGTCATAGGACTTTATCACATGGGGGGAAATCCCGTGCAGAAATTGGGTTTTAAATTGGAAAAAAAAACCACAAAAGTGGGTAGATTTTCAGATTTTTCGAAAAATCCTGACAGTAAAAAGGAGCGGCTTTTGACTACTTTCCGTTCAGATTAACAGCAGTTTAACAGCAATGTGTGTGAAGATCAACCCACTTTTATGGTTTTTTCCAGCTTTTAAATCCCATTTCTGCACAGGATTTTCCCCGTGTGATAAAGTCCATAATCCAACACCCAAACCATTACACCACATTCATTCCGGATTTGTCTGCTTCCTCCGCTATCCTACAAGTTTTGTTATTTTGTGCTGTCAAGTTTGCTTCAATTTACGGCAGCCCTATAAATGAGAGACCTCCAAGACATTAGCAACCCTGCTCAGGTCTTGCAAACTCAAGGTTGTGGCTTCCTATATTAAACCAATTTATCTGTAATCTGCTCATCCTCTCTTCCTGCTGTCTTCCACATTACCTAGCATTAAAATTCCAAATATATAAGTACCAGAGCTGCATTTCAATCATTTAGGTTTCCAATAAGAATTCAGGCTTGATTTTCTCCCAGACCTATTTATTTGTCTTTTTTGGCCGACAGACACAGACCCAATAATTAAAACAGAACAAAACATGGGGCCTTTGCAGACTGCCAGAAATAGTGCAAATTGAGTCCACTTTTAGGGTTAGGGTTAGTGCTAGGGAATCATGGGAATTGTTGGTTTTTTTTCCTTTTCTTTCTGAGACATTGAGCCTTCTCTGTCAGAGAGCTCTGGTGCCACAATAAAATACAGTTCCCATGATTCCCTAAACCTAAACCTAACCCTAAAAGTGGACTCAATTTGCACTATTTTTGGCAGTCTGCAAAGGCCCATGATGTTCCAGTTTGCTGTTTCAATTTCAGCTAAATTTTGGTCAATTGAGGAGAGGGTTCTTCTAGGAGGTTTTAAAGCTATATGTGGGGTTTGGGGAGCAAAATCACTGCTTTTTCCGTGGTTTTCGACCATTAAATTTAAAAAAAAAATTTTTTTACAGGTGTGACAGTGTGACCTGTGGGGGGCTGGTGAAGGGATGAAAATTGGGCTCCAAGCACGCAACAGCTGCCCACTCCTGGATTATGTTATACTCCATAGGAAGGAGTGTGTGTGTTTGTGTACAACACTAACAAAATACATTTGGATTAGAATCCTTTTGTTAATCCAACTAGAAGAGACCCTTTAAATCAGAGAGATTTACTTATGTGTTGACTGACCTTTGAACAACTTACTTAGGTGGGATGAATCAATAAGATTCATTCTTGCCATGTTTTGTATTAATTCACATTCTGGCGCTAAACTGAAAGCATCGTATTTTCCGGCGTATAAGACGACTGGGCGTATAAGACGACCCCCCACTTTTCCAGTTAAAATATAGAGTTTGGGAAGAGTATGACTTCCAAAACTGTTGTTGTTGTTGCTGTGCACCTTCAAGTCATTTCCAACTGATGATGACAATAAGGCAAACCTACCATGAACCTCCTTATACCCGGCGTATAAGATGACCCCCCCCCACTTTAACCCCAGATTTTGCAGGCTAAAAAGTAGTCTTATATGCCAGAAAATAAGTAACTAGCTATGATTCTATGATATATATATTTTTAGAACCTAATTGTTGGTGTTTTCCTCCACGTTGTTTCTGACTTAGGTGATCCTAAGGGGACTCTTATCACAGGGTTTTCTTGGCAATATTTGTTCAGAGGGGGTCTGCCATTGCCCCCCTCTGAGGCTGAGAGACTGTGACTTGTCCATGGTCGCTCAGTGAGGTGACTGCATGACAGGAATGAGCAGGAATTTGAACTTTGGTCTCCCTGAACCACAGTCCAACACTCACACCACTACACCATTATGGCTAAAAAAACCAACCAACCAACCTCACAACAACAACAACAACTGGTGCTTGATTGTTCTTTTTCTTGTTTGCTAGAATATTTTCATGGAAATTATATGTAACAAAGACATTGTAAAATTGGAATGGAGAGCATCACTTTGCTATACAGTATTGTGTCCAAGCAGTTGGTTAAGTCACTATTGGTGATCAGTTAGTTGTGCAAGGCTTGCTTTAGTAGAAATAGAGTTTGGCTAATCTTTTGAACTCCAGCTCTCAGCCAGCAGCTTCTGGGAGCTACAGTTCAGAAGAGCTGCTTACCCAATCTTTGAGTTGGTTTGTAAACTCTTTGCATTCTTGATTGCCACATGTTTCCTTTGTTTATATACCTCTGAATGACAGCTTGACATATTGAAATTTAGCTGGAAGAAGTGTTTGCTACAATGTATCTCTGCAGGGGGAATCTTCCTTTTTTCTATACAGCTGTTAACATTATTGCCATTATGTAGCGAGATCTTGTGGCACCTTTGAGACTAACTGAAAGAAAGAAGTTGGCAGAATGAGCTTTCATTCTTTCAGTTAGCCTCAAAGGTGCTACAAGATCTCTCTACATACTGATTCTACAGACTAACATGGCTATATCTTTGAATTCTACCATTATTACCATTGTTCTTGTGTGCCTTCAAGTTATTTCTGGCTTATGGCAACACTAAGGTGAATCTATCACAGAGTTTTCTGGGGCTGAGAATGTGTGACTTGCCCAAGGTCCTCCCATGGCTGGGCCCATTGGAATCAAACCCTGTCCAATGCTCAAACCACTACACCATGCATTACAGGCTGCTAGGAAAAGCACAGGAAATGCAGCGGTGGCAACCCTAATCACATCCAGCAGCAAGTCAACATGGTTCATTAACATCAACATAATTTGTAAAATTATGGTCTTCTGAACTGTCACCTTTCTTTGCAGCTTGTCCTGGCAAACGAATGTCAACAGGAAGTTCTCAGAACCGAATCATTGTGCATCTCGATTTGGATTGTTTTTACGCGCAGGTGGAAATGATCTGCAATCCTGAATTAAGAGGCAAACCTTTAGGTAATTTCATATTTCGTTGCTGAATATACTTCCAAGGGGCACATCAGTAGAAGGAGTGCACTTGTACCTTCTCTTTTTCCTCAAGAAAAACCATAGAGTTGGAAAGTACTCTCAAAGACCATCTAGCACAACTCCTTGCCAATTCATGAATCCACAGCCAAAATCTCCCTGAAATGTGAGCATCCAACGTTCACTTAAAATCCTCCAGTGAAAGGGAGTCTACCACATCCACAGGTGGTCTATTCCATGATTAGACAACCTTTAACATCACAAAATTATTCCTGAGGTTTTAAATTCTTCCCAATTATCTCTAGCTCTCTTCCAGTGGAACACATGCAGTTGGAATGTTATCAAGGTAACACCATCTGCTGCTTTGCTGGTTTGGTGGCTCTCATTTATTAAAATAAAGATGTGATCTTTTCATTTTTTGCTATGCATAAGAAGATGGTCTTATTTATCTTTGTCCTCTGCTTGGCCTCTCTTTTACAGCAGTCATTTACATTTTCTTAATATTTTTGGCCCCAGCAGAGCAGGGTTGCTGTATACCGAACAGATCTTGGATCGCTTATGTTGCCAGTATCCAGGTTAATTGGATGTTAGAGTGGCCCAGTCTCAGGGCACTGGCTAAAATATCAAGGAATTGCTGTGCTTCTCAAAGCAAAGAATAAAAGGAGACAAAGGTGGCCTCTACACTGCAGAAATAATCCGGTCTGACACCATTTAACTGCCATGATTCAATGCCATGGAATCTTGAAAATTGTAGTTTTGTGAGACTTTTAACCTTCCCTGTCAGAGATCTCTAGTGCCACAACAAAATAGAAATCCAAGAATTCCACAGCATTGAGCCATAGCAGTTAAAGTGGTATCAAATGGGATTATTTCTGCTGTGTGGATGTAGCCATAGTCCCATGTACTATGTGATAATCAAAAACTTATTTTTTAAAAAGCCCAACTTGTTTTAGCCTTATGACCAATTGGCCTTCCTCAAGGGTTATTCAATCCTCAGAAATTTCTGGGTCTACACTCTTTATACAAGTGGACTTGTGAGTCGAAGAAGCGGACGTGGAGGAGGAGAGGCACCGCAGCTCCTTCAAAAAACCCCGCCCTCCAGCCCACAACACCGGCTGTGAGTCGAAGAAGCGGACATGGAGGAGGAGAGGTGCCGCAGCTCCTTCAAAAAACCCCGCCCTCCACCCACAACACCGGCTGTGAGTCGAAGAAGCGGACGCGGAGGAGGAGAGGCGCCACAGCTCCTTTAAAACCCCCCGCCCTCCAGCCCACAACACCGGCTGTGAGTCCTCCAGCCCACAACACCAGCACCCTCGGAGCACCACCTGAGTGGCTTGAGCCGCCGCACCTACGAGGCAGCCAGGAGGGGCACCAGCGGACTTAAAACCCACCCGTTTCCATCCCCTGCCGGCACCACGCGGCAAGCGGCAGCGCTCTATGGTCGCGGAGGACTATTTTTACCATCTTGCAGCCCTTGGAGGACCACAATGGCATGAAAAATTATGTATTTTTAAATTGTACATTTTTAATTATTGTTATTTAATTTGTTCTGTATGTTTTGGGGGGAAGGGTGGGTGGGCGAAGGAGGGATGGGATTTCAATTTGATTTATTGTTTTGAAGTTTTGTATTGTTGTACGCCGCCCCGATTGCTTGGCAGAGGGGCGGGATATAAATAAAAATAAAAATAATAATAATAATAATAATAATAATTATTATTATTATTATTATTATTATACGAAAGAGCTGTCTACTCCAGAAATTTCTGGTTTTGGCTCACTTTAAAGAACCTGTTGTTGTAGTGTGCCTTTAAGTCATTTCTGACCTGCCTATGTTAAAGTAACATGGGGTTTTCTTGGCAAGATTTGTTCGGAGGAGGTTTGCCATTTCCTTCCCCTGAGCATGAGAGCATGTAACTTGCCCATCGTCACCCAGTGGTTTTCATGGGCAAACTGGGAATTGAACCCCGGTCTCCAGAGTTGTAGTCCAACACTCAAACTACTGCACTGTGGTCTAGGATGCTAAACATGTTTAGGAATAGGGTTCAGTGCCATAAACATTTCTTTGAAAGCCTGATTAAAACAAGTTGATTCAGTGCCCCACAAACATGTGGGCAACCAGCCACTGCTGCCTGAAACAATGTGTAAGTCCCCTCCCAAATAAGGTTGTTTGAACACATTGGGACTTTTTATTGGGAAAGCATGCACAGTGTGGCAGTATAAATGCTATTTAAAAATTAATCTGTGGATTTGTTGAAAAAGACTTCAGAATGTGAGAAATTCTATAATCACATTTTGTTTTTGTTTTTTGTGGCATATTTGCTGTTTCTAGGTGTTCAGTAGAAATATGTGGTTGTCACCTGTAATTATGAAGCCAGGCACTTCGGGGTAAAAAAACTCATGTCTGTGAAAGAAGCAAAAGAAAAGTGTCCATACCTAGTGCTGGTTAATGGAGAAGATTTGACAAAGTATAGGGAAATGTCTTACAAGGTTACAGGTATTGTCTTAGCCTTGTTTAATAATGTTATAATGAGTAAAGAGTTTCTTGCTTATTTTCTTTATCTGTACTTATATCCATTTCTGTCCCAGAGGCTCAACCATAGGTACATGTCTCGGTTTCTTGATGTGGAGACTGATCGTAACTCAGTGCATACACTTGGTATGCAGAGGGTACCAAGGACACACTTGGTATGCAGAGGGTACCAAGTTCAACCCCTGGCATCTCAAGTTAAAAAGAGCTGGCAGTACATTATATGATGCTTTAACCCTGAGAACTGGAGAGCTACTACCAGTCTGTGTAAGCAGTACTGAGTCAGATGAACAAATAGTATGACCCGATATGAAGCAACTTCCTGTTTAGGAGAGGATGGTAAATTTTCCTTCTGTAGCTTTCCATGAGTTGACTTATTGTATGATCCAAGCCATTGTACCTCTGCATAGATTTTAGTTATAAATTGCTTTGTGATACATGTTGTGTACTTTCTCCTCTCATTCTAGCTTGGGCCTATTGGCTGTGAAGCTGTTGAACTGAAAAGTCCACCTTTTATGATCTGTGTTTAAATCTGGATATCTGAGACCAGGACACATCTGATTTTTGATGAGCGTATTAGGAGTAGTAGGAAAGTTTCCATTCTTTCACGTTGGATCATTGGCATCGGTTTGAAGTGATAAAAGGATGAAGCCAGAAATTAGGGCCCAAGGACAAACCAGGAGGCAGAATTGAGAAATAAGCCAGAAATCAGAAGACCACATGAAGACAAGTCCTGTTGTAGTGCTTCCTATGCAGGAGACTCCCAATAGCAAGCTTGGATAGGTTGGGTCAGTTCAAGTGTGATACAGATATTGCCATGGGCAGTTCAGTAGCTTGCTACCCAGGAGCACCTGCATACAGATCCAGTTTGAGCCCCAGTGACTACTTGAAGGAAAGTTAGGGCCTTTGCAGACTGCCAGAAATAGTGCAAATTGAGTCCACTTTAATTGCCCTGACTCAGTGCTAGGGAATCATGGGGACTGTAGTTTATTGTTGCACCAGAGCTCTCTGACAGAGAAGGCTCAATGTCTCAGAAAAAAATACAGTTCCCATGATTCCCTAGCACTGAGCCAGGGCAGTTAAAGTGGACTTAATTTGCACTATTTCTAACAGTCTGCAAAGGCCCTTAGTGTTCTAGCACCTTAACAAAAAGATTCCATGACAGATGTCTAGTGATTCTCAGTAGATGCCTGAAAATGGAAAATTCTCTCTCTGCTCCTTGGTAGGAAATATGAACATTTCTGTAGTGAGCCAGACTACAACATTCTGTGTCTCACAGTGCAGTCTTAAGCCAACTTGTTTACTCAGAAGTAAGGCCTATTGTGTTTGGCAGGGCTTATTTCCAGAAAAGGGGGCGTAGAATTACAACCCTGTAACTGCTGTCATTGTTGTTCCAGTGGCTTGATTAACCCTTTCCTTACAATATACATATTGCATCTTGTTGCTGCAATCAGATTGCAGTGGGTACAACCCATCAGGATTTTTCTTGCAAGGTGCAATGCATGGGCAGTCTTGCACCAGAGGCTGAATGGGAAAGGTACATGAGGGTGAGATAACCAGGGCTCACACCCCACCCAAGTTACTACATGAACTCAGCTTCATCCCTTGGTGTTTTGTTTGTTTGTTTGTATATACAGCATTACTGGAAGAATTTACTCCACTGGTTGAAAGACTTGGATTTGATGAAAATTTTGTGGATATCACAGAAATGGTAGACTTGAGACTAGAACAATGGAAGAAAGATGCTTTTTCTAAAATCACTTTCTCTGGTCACATATATAATAAGCAGAGTAAGTATCTTTTTTATATTCATGATAGGAAGAGCAAATCTGCTACAGTAGTACACTGATCCACTGGGGTTTGGTTCCAGGATATGCTGTGGATACCAAAATCCATGGTTACTCAATGGTGTAGTAAAATGTTATCCCTTATATAAAATGGCAAAATCAAGATTTGCTTTTTGGAGTGTGTGTGTGAAGAGAGAGAGAGAGAATATTTTCAAACTGGCTGGTTGAATCAGTGGATAAAGAATCTGTGGATATGGAAGGCTGACTGTATTTATGTTGCTACAGCTAGTTTACTATATTACTGATCAATTGATGTCACAGCATTGGACACAAGTTCCCCAACACTAACTTCTGAATTCATCCTCCCAGGAAAATCTGGATTCTCCATGAATTAGTACAGAGGTAGGCAACCTTTCCCCTTTAAGGGCCGAGGGACTTCAGCTCTCAGAATCCCAGGAGCTATTGGTCAACATGGGACTATCGGCCAACATGACTGAGGCTTCTGGGAGCTGAAGTCCCTCGGCCCTTAAAGGGGAAAGGTTGCCTACCCCTGAATTAGTATCTACCTCCCAGATAGGTGATTTAGAAGAATGCCATGCTGCATGGTCTTGAAAGCTGATAAGTCCAGTAGAACCAGCAAGGGCATGCACCTTCACCCAACACAGATTCTCCACTAAGAGGTTCAAACTAGTCTCTATCCTGTTATTGAGCCTGAAGTGAGGCTGAAATGGATCTGGAAAACTGTCTAATCCAAAACCTCTGGAACTAAAATGCCACCACTCATTCTAGCACAGTGTCCTAGAATGGAATACTGGCCAGTGGCCAGAAATAATCCAATATTCTGGGATAATGTTGTTTTTAAACAGAAGTCTTGCCACTACCTGTTTTAGACATAGAAATGTTCACCACTTAAGTTAGCAAGCAGTTTTTCCCCACTATTGTTTACATAAGCCAGGAAGGGCAAGGAGTCATTTGGTAGGTCTCATGTCTCCAAGATTCTTGAAAAATAGAAAAATAAATGATAACTGTTTGTTGATTTCCATTAATAGCCAATGGAAGCCACAGAGATTTGAGATTTGAATACAGATCCAAATCTCTGAATTGGGTTGTTTTCAACATTATTAAATTGAATTCCAAGATGAACTTTGTGGTGATATACAGTATATACCTATTATATTCTATTGTACTGCTTTTAAAGTGCATTTTTATTTGAAATTGTGGCCACTGGAAAAAATGTAGAAATGCTGAGTTAAACATATTGATTAAGTACAAGAACGTGTAGTTCAGGAAAGAAAAGTAGAAAGATAACAATATGAACAGAGGGAAAAGAATATGTAGAAGTTAAACAGTTAAAATGGATTTTTCCAATATCTAAGTTGTGAAGAAGTTGAGCAATGGGGAGATGAAATAAAAGGTAATCATAGTGCCTCAAATGTGTCTTCTTTTGTGCCAAAAGAAGATAATCTATACTAGATAGAACTTTTCAAGATACTCTCTGTTTCGCAGCTGTCAATTTACAAGATCCAGCACATATGCGATTAGCTGTGGGATCCCAGATTGCAGCGGAGTTGAGAGAAGCCATGTACCACAGGCTGGGCCTTACAGGCTGTGCAGGGGTGGCATCCAATAAATTACTTGCCAAGTTAGTGTCTGGGACTTTTAAACCAAACCAGCAAAGTGTTCTGTTGCCTGAGAGCCGCCAAGACCTGATGGTCAGCCTTGACCACATACAAAAAGTGCCTGGTAAGTTGAAAGGAAATTCTGCCTCAGTTTGGGATGCATCTGAGTTTATCTTTCATTATAACAAGAAGATTACAGGAGTATCTGGAAGGGAATTCTAAGTAGGATCACCCTAAGTCAGAAATGACTGGTTGGTACACAGCATGCACACAAGTTCTGTATACACAATCATTAGCTCATAACAAACTCAGGTGCATGAGTGTGTACCTCTTAGTTTGGAAGTGAAACAGCCAACAACAACAAAAGAGTTTTATGTTATATATTCAAGAGGACTACCTGGGTATGCAGAAATATATAGCATTGTAAATTTAGAAAGTAAATATATTTTCTAAACTTGAAATCATGTATGGAATGTTGTGGTGTTTGTAGAAGAAAAAGGGGAAAATAAAGGCAGGGAAGGGAAAAGAGCAGGGAATTTACCTGTTCAAGTATCTAATAGTTACAATAAGCATCTAGAGATGACTTGGGTTTGTGTTTGAAGATGGGGATATATATCTTGAGATTTGTTTTAAAAAACAAAATCTCTTCCCCTTGACCTGTGCAGGATTATAGCCAGTGGCAGAGCAGATGTCATGCAGTCAAATGTCCCTGCCATATTCAGACAGGTGAAGCCAGGCTTCTGAATGAAACCCTGGAGAGCTAAATGTAGATAAATCACTGGTTAGACTGGGTGTGAGACACTTTCCTATATTCTAGGGGAAAAAATAATACTTTCCCCCTTGGAATGCTTTAGAACCTGACTCCCAACACTGAAACTATATAGCTATAGGCTTGTATCCTTTAATTAGTCTTAACAAGAGTAGAAACATGCAATCAACTGTTGAATGGTGAGTCAGCACATTAATAGATTGAATGAATTTAATGGGTCTGTTCTAGTCAAGATTGAAATTGGATTTATATCATAGTATATTTGGGGCTGGTTGTCACTAAAGGAACACAAGAACATATCTTTCAAGGGATCAGACTTAATAAACACCAGGTGTAAACAAAGTGTAGTTCGAGGGTTGTATCCCCCCCCCCCCGGCTGTCTTTAAAGCCTTTAGCCCCTCCTGGCTATCTGGATTATCCTTTTTCTGGTCTCCAAAATAAATTAATTTCCTTTTCTGGAAACCTTTTAAACAAGCTCGCTTTAACATAAAAATGCATATATATTTTTTCTAAACCAGCTATGGACTTCTGGCAACATCTGGTTTTGTTTTGTTTCTTTTGGGGGTGGGTTCAGGGACATTTTTAGCAGTTTATGTGCCTCCTAGGGAGTCGCAGGGGAAGAAAATTGACCCTCAGCTCTGCTGTAGTTGGTTACACCTGGTCTAAGCTGACTAGTGGTGGCTTCCCTAAGATCTTCCCATCAGCTGTACCTTTTTAGCACAGGAGATATATTTTATGCCTTGGTTGTATGCAAGAAAAGTTTTATCTTCCTCTACGGGTAGTTAATGAGGAACTGAATAACATGCATGTAGTGAGTTGGGCCTGCGCCATGAGGCAGATGAGTTTTTGAATCCTTGTTAGCATCATGGCCAAAAATTAACTGCTCTCTAGTAGTATAGTAAGAATTAATGTATGTTAGTGACAGTCTTTAATTTTTTTTAATTAGCCTGACAGTTTAAGTCTGGGGAAAACTATGAGAGGAATGCATTCCCCCTAGATTACTAACCAGTTTGCAGAGTTTTTATAGCTGAGGGAGAGATGGGTCTCACTTGTTCACCTTGATTTTGTTTGTTTTTCTACTATATGGCCCTTGGGACCCATCAGCCTCACCTTGGAGAACTATGGCCCAGCCCAGAGATGTCATAGCCAACCTTGGGGAATTGGATTGCTGTTCAGGGAGAGCTTGGGTAGAATTCATTGTTTAGGACTCAGCTCTAACATTGGCTGTGAGGGGATGCTGAACTCCCATCAGTGAAAGGGCTTTAATGCTTATCTGCTATTTGCCATCTGCTGCATCATTTATATGACCACTGACACATGTTACTGCTATAAGATAAACTTTATTGTTCTTATAGCAATAATGTGTGTCAGTGGTCAGTACCAAGTGAAGTCTTGGAACTACACTCAGTTCCATAACAGAACAATAGTCTTTGAGGGAGATGGATACACTTTAGCTCCTATTTGTGTGGTGTAAATCCTCACCCTACTGACATTGTTTGTGTCTACACTTCATGACAGAGCATGACATTGAGCATAGACTTTCCTGAGTCCACTTTGGGGGGTTGCAGACTGCCAGAAATAGTGTAAATTGAGTCCACTTTAAGGGTTAGGGTTAGTGCTAGGGAATCATGGGAATTTTTTTTTCTCTGAGACTTTGAACCTTCTCTGTCAGAGAGCTCTGGTGCCACAATAAAATACAGTTCCCATGATTCCCTAACCCTAACCCTTAAAGTGGACTCAATTTGCACTATTTCTGGCAGTCTGCAACCTTCCTTTGTCACTCAGTGTAGCCTCACAGAAAGAGGCAGGTTTCTTTCTTTGTCTCAGTTGTATTGGGAACTGCTTATATTGTTAGGGTTTGTTTCTTTTTGTCCCTTGTGCAGGTATTGGTTTTAAAACAGCAAAACATCTCATGAAACTGGGACTTAGCACTGTATGTGAACTCCAGTTGTGTTCAGCTGCGATACTAGAAAGAGAGCTAGGAGTTTCAGCTACACAGCATATCCAGAAACTCAGCAGGGGAGAAGATGACTCTCTAGTCACACCATCAGGACCTCCTCAGGTATATATGAAACTACAGCTTCTCTAGTTAATGAGTTATTTGGAAAACTTGGAAAGGTTTCTGGTTTTGGACTCTAACTCCCATAGTCCCCAGCCACTAGCAGTGATGGTTTGGGGATTCTGGGAGAAGTAGTGCAAAAAGTAATCTCTGAGTGCATTTGCTCTCTCACTCTTCTTTCTGTACATCATTTTCCAGCAATCTTTCATTGGCCTAGTATTGGGATGGGCAACTGTTCCAGATCCAGGGGCCAGTATTCTGCCTTCAGAGACCACAGGGACTGTCAAACACTATCCCAAGTGTCTGAAATTCACTTCTGGCTTTGAAAAATTGATATTTTTTAACCTATTTGAAGAGGTGAATTGTCACTCTTAGAAGCCTCCAGTAGAGGCAATTCCTTTTTTTGCCAGCAAAAAGGCCATCTGGGGAGTGTGGGAAGATGGCCAAAAAACAACCCCAGCCCCTTACTGTCCCCTAGTTTACTGTGATGAAAAAACTAAACTTTGGGTAAAGGAAAGTATTTGCTTCTTGAACGCTGGATTTCTTTACACTGTGTAACTGAATCATGCTATTTTCTAGTTTAGGGGCGGCTCTGGTTTCACAGGTACGGATCCTATGGGAGTGTGTTCTGTGCAAACATGCATTCATGTGGTTTCATACATTTTCATGCAGTAGATGTGCCTTGTCCCCACATGAGCCCCATCCATCACACAGTCAGATATTTTGATGATGTTTGAATAACGACAGGTGATTCATCATAAAATGGCATTTGGCCAACCTAGTGCAATATTTCAAATATGATTTAACAGGGTTAATCCTCAGGGATGCAATGTAGCTGAGTACAAAATTCAACTAAAGAAGAACATATGGGTAAAAGATTTTTTTTCTTCCCTTATGAGTTTGCATTGAATTGTTTCATTTGTGGTAACAGAACTTTGTTCTGGTTTTTTTTTTTTTAATATATATCTTGCAGTCCCTGAGTGATGAGGACTCCTTTAAAAA
Organism: Phrynosoma blainvillii; assembly: GCA_026167975.1. NCBI lineage: Eukaryota > Metazoa > Chordata > Lepidosauria > Squamata > Phrynosomatidae > Phrynosoma > Phrynosoma blainvillii. The sequence goes on from JANUYF010000002.1 coordinate 25,171,233, forward strand.
GTGCTCTTCTGAAGCAGAAGTGAAAAAGAAAGTTGAAGAACTGCTCACCAACCTTTTGCACAGGTAGATAATAACTATTGTTGCTAACTTAAAAGAAGTAGTAAAGTATGTGTCTTAAAGTCACCTGTTGACTTATAGTGACCCCATGAATTTTCGCAGGGTTTTGTTAGGCAAGGAATATTCAGATATGGTTTGCCATTGCCTTCCTCTGAAATACAGCCTTCAGCATCTGGTATTTTCTGGCAGTCTTTCTTCCCAGTACAAACTAGGCTTCATCCTAGTTAGATTCCAAGATCAAATTGGATCTTGTGCCTTGAAGGTATTTAGGCACTTGTGTTGCTGGCAACTGAATATGTACTCAGATCATATGTGTTTGGGCATAAGCTAAAGTATAATAGTCTTCGCTTTATATTTCTTAAAAAGCCTTTTAGTGCCATTTGTTCGCCAAGGTTTTTGTGTAGCTGTTGAGCTTTATTCTTTTCCTTACATACAGTTGGTTTGACAATAACCTGAAAACCATTGGTGTGATATTACTTCTGTTTACTGTTTCAGTTAATTCCTCTGTCATCATCCCTGCTTCCACTGTTTCTTCACTCTTAGTTTTATCATCCGAATCCATATCATCCATGTAGATTGTCCACCTGCTAGTCGTGAACTCTGTGGTATTTTTGATATACTAAAAGGGTAGGCAACACATGCTCTTGCCTTGCTGTTTCTGTGACCCCTGCTGCGCCCACTCTATGCCATCAAAATGTACAACTCTGTCACCTTCACATGGACCAATGGTGATACAGTATTTAGCCCTTCCTTTCCAGAAAGGGGAGAAGATGCTCTGACCTAACAGTCTGCAAGGCGATATGCTATTGGTGTGTACTGTACCATAGAATCACAGAAATTCACTGGTGAGCTCTAATAGAATAGCCTCTGGTTGGGATGAGTCTTATAATTATAGAATGATAAGACTCATTATAATTAAGAATTATAGTCCAGAACATGGTGGTAGTCCAGATTGTCTACCCATGTTGTGGTGCAATGACTAAAACATGGGACCGTTGGGTATGAATTCATTGTGTTAGAGAAGCCTTCTCTCAGCCTCCAGGCCAACCTATAATTAAAAGTGTTCTGATTTCCATCTTTAGAAATGGCCATGTCATTTTCTTGTCAAAAGTAACCCCAGAGCAGGACTTGTGAGTTATCTTGAGAACATACCACAAAGAAAGTGGGACCTAACCTTTTCCCAGTACTGTTCACATTCCAAAGATTACTCCCAAAGCTATTTGCCCCTGAAATAAGAGCTTCATGGGTGGATGTGATTGTCACTGGGAGTGGGGGAGGCATGGGGGGAAGTTGCACCTTCATCAAATTGCTGTCCCAGTCTGATGAGGGTTGTTATTCCCCTGCTGTTGCTTTTTCTAAAGAGTTAAGGCCAGTTCTGAACATGTTAGTTAAAAACACTTGTAATATACCATGTTACTGGCCCTTCATCCTCCATATTATCCCCATACCCCTGCAATAGACTGATTGCTTTTATAGTGTTTTAAAAATTACTGAGACCATATGGTTGAAAAAAGCTGAACCCCCTGCAGTGCAATATACAGGCTTGATGTCTATTAGTTTTCCCAGTTATGGAAGACTGTACATCTCTCTTTCTTCAGCCAGATCAGACTGTAATATTGGCAAAGTATTCGCATATCAGTCTCTGTCTACTTCCCCATGTTTTTGTCAGATTATCCAAGGATGGGAGAAAGCCACATACAATAAGATTGACTCTTCGACAGTTTTCACTTACCAATAAATGGTTTAACCGAGAGAGCCGTCAGTGCCCTATTCCATCTCATCTGGTTCAGAGGATTGGAACAGGTAATCTCTCTTTGTGACAGTTGTTGTTCTTATAAATTTATATAGTGCCTCTAATGTACATAGTCCTGTACTATACAGGAATAAAAAACATAGTCCTACCAAAAACATGTGTGTATGTTTATGTGCCTTCAAGTTGCCTGTCGACTTATGCTGAACTCATTGATTTCACAGGGTTTACTTAGGCACAGAATACTCAGAGGTGGCGCTACAAATTTCTTCCTCAGAAATGTAGGCTAGTGCACCTGGCATTCATTGCCCCTCTCCCATCCAACTATTAACCAGAGTTGACTCTGCTTAGCTTCTAAGATCAAATGGGATCTTTAGGGTATTAAGGCCACGCCACCAAAGGCATATGAACATATAAAAAAATGAAGGAAGAGAAAGGAAAAGACTAATACAAATGTAAAAATCTAGTATAATTCACTTATGAAAACAAAATATCAAAAAAATATATAATCTGAATATCCAAAATCTGAAAGTAAAATTAAACTGGATTTTTTAAAGCTTTAGGAAACAAATTTTTAACTAAGATTTTTTTTAAAAGGGCTAGTATTCAATATGGCAAGTACAGTTTTGTAACCTAGAGTTACAAATCCATGACTAGTTCGCATTCAGTGAGACTATCTAGTATGCCCCAAAGACAGAATGAATTTGTTTCCACACTGCAGAAATAAAGCAGTCTGGCACCACTTTAACTGTCATGTCTCCATCCTGTGGAATCCTGGAATTTGTGGTTTGGTGAAGTATTTCGTCTGGTCTGTCAAAGAGCTCTGATGCCACATCAAATTACTATTCCCAAGATTCAGCCTTGACAGTTAAAGTGGTACCCAACTGCTTTATTTCTGCAGTGTGGCAATAGCCTAATTCATTTATTTCTGCAGTTTGGCTACACCCTTAATTTCTTGAGTCACCTCTTTCTCTTTCTTGCCCCTTTCCTCAACCCTTGCTTTATGTTCCACTTTCTCAGCCCATTGCCTGCTCTGTACCCTGGTACTGTGGGATTAATATACTTGCATTTACCCCTTTCTTTTTAATTTAAATATTTGTATCCAGATGATGCCAGCATCAAGACCCACCTGGTTGCTATCCTTATGAAATTGTTTCATAAGATGATAAACGTGAAGGTTCCATTTCATCTGACCCTTCTGAATGTCTGCTTCTCCAACCTCAAGGGCCCTCCTGCTTCTACCAAGGAGTCCATTGGATTTTATTTAACTCACCCATCACTTTCTTCAAGCTGGGAAAAGCTTACTTATGTAAGTTTTTGTTTGCTTGTGTTACAGATAGGTTTTGACAAATCCCTCCTATTAATTGATCCAAATAGAATCATTAAATGGCTATCAGTTTGAATATACAGTGGTCTCATTTCCACTCATTATATTAAAAAGTACTAGTAGTAGAAGAATCAGAAGTTGACGCAGATAGCCAGTGAGGAATTTCTGTGAATGAGTAAAATATGTATGTATAGGCAAGCAGGCTAGAAGATGTTTTTATGGACTAGCAGCTTTTGTGGACAGGTAAAGATGTTGGTAGACTAGCATTGCTGTGAATTGTTAAAAATGTTTATGGACTAGTAGCATCTGTAAACTTGTGTGCAAGATGGTACTGTAGTGTTGATATATGGAATAGCTTCAGTATGGAGTCAGAAATTTGCCATTACAGCCAGTTAGAATCGTAGAATCATAGAATCATAGAGTTGGAAGAGGCCACAAGGGCCATCCAGTCCAACCCCCTGCCATGCAGGAACTCCCAATCAAAGCATCCCCGACAGATGGCCATCCAGCCTCTGCTTAAAGAGGCAGTTGGTGAGTTCCTGCTACCCATTTTTTCATTATGTACATAATATTGTATCATTTGTGTTGCAGAAAATGGAGAATGTGAATGCTGCAGAACATGCAGTTCCAGAAGATCAGGTGAAACCTGATGAAGTTTTATCAGAGGCAAGAAATGTAAGAAATATAAAAGCTCCCCAAGAGACATGGGGCCTCTCAAAACAAACTGGCATTCCTGAAGTCCCTCTTCATGTGCTTCCTTCTGATATTGACTATGATGTTTTTAATCAGCTTCCAGAAGAAATAAAAGAGGAAATTATAAATGGTCAGAAGGGAGAAGGAAATACTACAGCAAGCCTTTTGCACCAGACATTGTCTGCCAGGAAGGAAGAACTATTGAACGAAACACAAGACAGAATAAGCCTTGCTTCTTTGCATTCCTCAAGCAGCCATCAAAACATTAGTGCTTGTGACATGGCACCTGCCAATGGTGAGTCTGCACTACCAATATATGGATGTAGTCTCAAGTGTCCTGTTCCTCAGCTTAGTGCTCTTGAGGCTGCAAAAAACATATCAGTCACTAATCATACAGAATCTGTGAATGCTAAAAATGCATCCTGGATTCCATCTCTGGCATCTCATTTCTGTGCTTGTGTTGCAGAACGGCAGAAACACCCAAATGACAAAGCCTCCCATGATGGAGGTTGGAAAGAAAGTTCAGAACTGGTCCTTCCTCCAACTGTTGATCCCAAAACATTTTCTGAGTTGCCTGAAGAGATGCAGAAAGAACTGTTGGAGGAGTGGAAGTGTCGGACTCCTGTTTCCAAAATGCAGTTGAACAAAACCCATGACAAGCTTAAAATCAAAAAGAAAAATCTGCCTTCTCTGCCACAGTCTAACAGTTTATTAAGATACTTTAAACCAAAATGATTGCCATATATATACTTGGTTCAAAGATATAGATGCAACACCTCTGAGGTTATATACCTTGAAATTGAGAGGTAGCCTACACATTCAGCAAAATTGCATGGCCAAGTTTTAGGAAGGCACAATTTCAGACAGCAGGTGGGGAGAAGATTGTTTTTATGCATTCTAGTGTTTTCAAAAAATGAACAAAACCTCTCCACACAGATAAAATCCGAGAAGTTCTGTGTCTGGCCTTCTTACATATATGACCTCTTCTACATGGCAGGGCTTTATTTATTTAATTTAGTGGTGGGAATTGTGCAGCCTTCCAAATGTTACAGAATTGCATTTCCCAGAATTCTTAACCATTAGCTATGTTGACTTGGGCTGCTGGGAGTTGCAGTCCAACAGTATTTGGCTGCACAAATCCGACTTAGAAATGCAGCTACTTGCACCTGTCATGGGAAGTCCTGTACCCTCCAAGGAACTCGGCCACAAATGTTGCTGAGGTAAGGGAATTCCTAAAAGCAGAAGAGAATTCTATGACAGTTTAGCAAAGAGGCACAAGAAAATGGAGGAATGGTGAGATTTGGGGGAAAGGATAAAATTTTACCAAGCATTTTTCCCTCCATTTCCTCAGCCACAGATATTGCAGCACCTGGTTTTCCGACATACAGAAAACAAGCAGGAATGTGAGAAGAATGCATGGAAATAGTATAGGCTAGAGGTGGACAGTCAACAGTGTGTGGCCCTACAGAATGTTTATCTAGTTTTTGTGCTTTGGCAGTTTGTCTTCCAGTTCATGTATGCATCGAACTGGTTCCCATTACATCCCTGCTTCTCATTTCCCTGTCGCAGAAGAGGCTGTGTGTGTATGTGTAGAGGGGGTGAATGAAAGGGAGAGAGAAAGGAAGTTACTTTGCCCACATTTGCTTTTAGTCTTTCCTTTTTCCAATGTGAGAATTCACATCCCAATTCCTAAAAGGCTGCCTGCCTTGGCATGAATGGATATATGGGCAGGGAACCTCTTGATCTAGTCACACTCTTATGAGATGGAAAATTTGAACAAACCATGCTTCGGCTTCTATCCTTAAAATGGGAGTTATTTACTTTGCAAACAAGATTGTGTTAAAATCCAGTGAAATATATTCTTAAACATGTCACAAGGTTGTCAGTTCTTATATAAATATTCTTCTTCCCACTAGTGTGTGAAATAGGCCTAATGTCTTATCTTCTGGAGGTATCCTGTGCTCCTAAATAATTTTAGAGCCAAGTAAAATTTTAGTGACAGCCTGTTTCTACTTGGGACATTTGTAATCATGGAAAAGGTTGTGGTTGCCAGATAAGCATCTGTTATGTTATTAAAAATACATCATTCTTTCTTGGGATTCCCATGATCATATCTAAGTAGCCTCTTGTTTCTTCCCTTTTGTCACTTGCATTCTTAAATATTGGCTATAAGGAGAGCTTTTGCTCTCTGAGCATAACAAGAGAGGTGTTTAATATTTTTAGATAGCTTTGATATGAATAGAACATGGGACTTTAAGACTGATAAAATATTAGCATAATATGAATATATGCGGTTGAATATATGCGGTTATAATACACTGGAAGATTTTGTGGATGTTTTGTTGAAACAAATGGGGATGTGCTACCTTATCTTCAAAAGCAGGAGTGGGGGAGGATTTAATTCAAATTATTATTATTATTATTATTATTATTATTATTATTATTATTATTAAATTGTATTGAATTTACACTTCCTGAATCAGTATAAAAACTGGAATGCAGTTATTCTTTGCTATTCATGGTTTGCAGAATTTCGTGGTGCACTTTTCTCAACAAAGGAAGTATTCAACAATGTATATTGGGAAAATATGCCCAGAGAAATGTGAGTGTAGCAGGAAGGGATGTACAAATATAACGAGGGAAATGCAACAAATGTATTGGGCAGTTTGCATGTGAAAATGTGCTTGTTAGGAGACATGGACATGAAAATGATATGAATTTTCATGAGATTTTGTTATTAAAGTTAGGAACTAATACAGAGATATCACAAAGGACAGTGAAAGGGAGGAACATGGGGAAATGGAAAACTGATTTGTCTGTCCTTGCACATTATGGTAGCTGGTGGCTTCCATGTTAGTGGAGTGATGACTCTGTTCCTGGTTTTAATCCCAACTTTAAAAGAATATTCCAAGGTGCTATCCCCCAAATAGGTTCAACACTTTGGATAGTTCCTTTTAAATTTAGGGTAAACCCCATGGTAGATTCACTGCCTCTCTGATGTAACTTCCAGTAGCCACTGCCCCATCAGAAGTGATACAATGAAAATAAGAATGTGGTCTCTGTTCCTGCCCCTGCGACATTCACCAGAATACTTCCTCACCACCAAGATAATGTAAAATGTTGAATATTTCTAGTTCTAATTAATGCATGACAAAATGAGAAGTATTGCCTTTCATTTTTGGTGGATTCTTCTAGAATTTTTGTCATTTGTCTTCACATTGACTCTGACTTATGGAGATCCTATCATTGCATTTTCTTGGCAAGATTCAGAGGTGGTTTGCCATTGCTGCCTTCTGAGGCTGACACTGTTGTGACTTCCATGGCTGAACAGGGATTCAGACCTGTCTCCCAGAATCTTCATGCAACATTCAAACCACTACACTACACTGGCTGTTTAGCATGGTGTGGAGTGTCTTTACAGGCCACTCTGCCTATTGAGTCACCCATTGTTAACAGGAGGGGCTCAGATGGTTGTGTGACTCAGTAGCTCACAGACTGGTGCATGTGTGTGCGAGTCTCTTGTCTGATGTCATTCATGTTAAGTCAAATGTGTTTTCCTTAAGGGGAGGAAAACATGAGTCATAGAGATGGAAGGGGAGAAGAGTCAACAAATTGCGGTAGCCAGCCAAAACTCGTTTCTGCCATTACCCTTTCCCTGTCTCCTCCATGGAGGGGTTACAGAGGTCTCTGACATTATGCTAAACTCTGGGTCCAGTATAACTGGAAAAGTGAGACAGGTAAGCACATGCTCTCTTCCAGAACTACAAAAAGTGTCTCTCCCTATAGAGCTAAACCTCAGACAAGAAGTCTCATGCATCTCCCAAGAGGCTCAATGCAGCTTTAGTGGGGATGTGCCTCCTATTTTCTGGTGCATAATCCTGGAATTATAGTTAATTATGGTGGGAGCTGTTCTTGATTCTGTGTTCTGGTCAGAGCAAAAAAATGTGCTTACTTGTGGTGCTTCTTTGGATACTTATGTGGGGTATGCACAGCTCATTTTTGGTTCCTGTGGATTTAATTGACTTGTGTGTCGCAACTCCATGAGCTGCTTATATTTTTAATGAGGTGAGCAATGACAGACTCAAATATTTTTGGACTACAACTCCTACAATCCCCTACCAATGGCTTTGTTGGCTAGGGCTGATTGAGAATTGTAGGACAAGTTCCCAACCCACTTTACAGTGTTGTCTTGACAGTAAACCCATAATGTACAAGAGAGAGAAATGTTATGTTTAGAAATAAGTGTGTATGCCTGAGATAGTTGACTAGCCAGAGTATCCTGCTTCATTTACACATCTTGAGAAATCTTGGCTTGTTTCCATTAAGTGCTGTAACCAGCTCAGGTCCAAGCCTGTCAAGGCAATCCTAAGCTTGTTTCCTCAGAAGTGAAGCCCTAAAGCAAGGAGGGATAAAGCATAGCCTTCCTCCCATGCTATTTTCCCACCTGCAACTCCTCCAGACTACCTTGGAATATTTTTCTGGTGGGGTGGGTGTGATTTGACTCTTCCAGAAGCCTCCACAGGCCAATTCACACCCCACAATTATAGTACTGATTCCACTTTAACTCTCCTGGCTGTATCCCATGTAATCCTAAAGTTTATAGTTTGGTTGTGGCAGTAGAGCTCTCTAAACTGCAAATCCCACAATTTCATGGGATGGAACCATGGTAGTTAAGTGGAATCATAGCACTATAATTGTGAAGTGCAAAAGGATCCCCATGAGAAGGTATTCCCCTTTTAAATAGGCTGCATGTGTCCCACTACGATGCCCTGTTTAACATTTTCAGAAAATCAGTACACAAAGGGATCTCGCAGCTCTTTTGAGACTAACTGAACAAAAGATGTTGTAGTATATGTTTTTGGTAGACTTGGTCTAAAGTTGTCCAAGTTTATGAAAGCTCATGCTACAACTTTTTTTGCTCAGGTTGGGGCCGTACAGACTGGGAGCGTCAGATCGGGGCTGCAGAAACCACACACTGCGGCCCCAATTTGGCTTTTTGCTGCTCCAAAAAGAGCTGGCAAATGCCACTCCTTTTTGGAGCAGCAAAAAGCCACCCTTAACGGCGCTACCGCAGCTCTTCTGTGCCTTTTTGGCACAGCGTGTCTACACGCTGCACCAAGGGAGCACCCTGATGCCATGCGCCGTGCATGCCAGCCGCCCCACCCCAACTCCACCTGTAGGCCAGCCCTTATGACTGGTCTGTACAGGCTATTAGTCTCAAAAGAGCTGCAAGATCCCTTTGCGTACTGATATTCCAGACTTAAATGGCTATGTTTCTATTTTCAAAACCAAAAGTGTACTTCTGCCCACTTGTTTTTATCTTTTACTTTTTTTTTTTCTGAAAGTGTATTCAGCCTCTGTAAGGTCCTGAGATGGAAAATGGAAACCCAGACACTTGCGTTGGCCCATCACCATGCTAGTGTTTGTATAGAATTACCACTTTGGGTGTTGTATGCTGTGCAGGGATGCGAATCCTGGTCTCCCAGTATCCTAGTCCAACACTCAAATCACTACACCACACTGGCTCTCATCACAACATTAATTCAGTAGAAACATCAGGTAAAGGGACCAACTGACTTTAAATAATTTGCCTTTGCTGATAGTATTATGATCAGCTACACTTCTCTTTTCCTGATGTGAAAAATGTGATTTCATTCCTCTCTTCACACACACCTTTTTATTGGTGGCTACTGTTTGAGTTTTCATGCTGTTTTTACTAGACAATAATAGGGGACCTTTTTTGGGCTAGGCAACTATCTTGGGGGAGGGCAGAAGCAAGTGTGGTCTCAACCTAAAATCAGTGAGGCCATTTTGCTGCTGGTGCACCCTGTCCCCAGTGATGGTTGTGATCAGTCTTCACTCATGGAACATTCACATTGCCCTGCTCCCATTAAAAGCCTTTACATAAGCAACAATCCCTTTTGCACCAATGGAAATACTTATCTTCAGTTTGTTGATGTCGTGAGCCTTCAGGTCATTTCTGACATGACGACCCTAAGGCAACCCTGTCATGTGGGTTTTATGAGGCTGAGTGTGTTACTCACCCAAGGTCACCCAGTGGGTGTCCATGGTCCAGTGGGGAATCTAACCCTGGTCCACGGAATCAAATAGGACCCATTCACATTTGCGTTTTTGTGCTGTGTAGATCTGGGCAGATTCATTGATACAATACCGAATCTGGCCCAAATAGAAGTTCACACTACATTTACCCTGATCAAATCTTTCCAGTGCAATTTAACCCTGTCAAGTTCACACAGACCAAAGTACCAATTAAAAATGCCTCCTTATCGATCACATTTGATCATTTTGGGTTTTTTTTGTTCTGCCAATCAAATGATGTGCATGTACGTCACACTGTTTGGGAAACAGGGGAAGCCTCTCGGAGGGCTCCTTGCCATGAAACCTCCATGAGAGCTTCTCTTTGGGGGGATTCTCTCCTGCCAGCCTCAGACTGGAGAATAAAATCACCATGTGTTGAAGCCATGGAAATGCTAAAGTTCACACTTTCTGTCCAATTCCCTCCAAATTGGATCCCCTTACCTGCTGAAGGTAGTGGGGGGCTGCAGTTCCTGCTGAGTTGGCTAACGCCGTCCCCAGAAGCACAAGTCACTCAGAAGTCAGAACAAGGTGCCCAGTCTCATTCTGACCTCAGATTGATTTACATCCTCAGAGGGATGCTGAGGGACCAGCAGCAACCCGTTGTCACCAACACATTTTACTCTGGATTTCTTAGAAAACCTGGAGCAAAAAGTAAGTTATTTTAATGTAAGACAAGGGGTAGAAACCCCAAATCAGGACACTGAGGACCAGAAGCCACCCACTGTCACTGCTACATTTTACTCCAGGTTTGTTTTTTTTGAAAAACCAGAGCCAAAGGTACATTACTTTAATGCGAGATGAGGGATGGAAAACCCAAATCAGGTCTGGGCATCGTGTAAACAGCTTGGACCTGATTTGGGGCTTCGGGGTTGCATGATATTGACACCATGTGGTTAGCCTGGGAGGAATCTGGGTTATAGGGCTAATGCAGAAAAGTCCATAGTCCAGTGCTCAAACCACTACACAATGCTGGCTCTCCTAACTCCAGTAACTGAGTTCAGATATTTTTCCTGTGTAGGGGAGAAGCAAGTGGGGTAGGGTTCCCTTTTCTCTGGTGGACTGAAGGTTTCCTCATGCCTGGTATAAAGATTGTGATAAGCTTCTTCATATCATTTCACATTATCTTCTGGTACCACAACATACACTTCTTTTTCAGGCTGGCTGGCTTTGTCTTGGCTACTCAGAAGTTCTGATATCCACAGAAGCTGCCTACCCTGAAAATCCTTTGATGGTAATACACAGGAGTGGGCAATAGTCAATACACAGAACTGCTTCCATTTTGTTCCTGACTATGATTGGACTCAGAATGAATGCTTTCTGCCAAACCATAAATAAAGGCCTTTTGGGGCAGCAGCTATATAAATGTTGCTGAGCCTGTTAGCATCAAAAGGGTGACCTCAGGACATTTCTGAGAGTGAGAAACTTATGAATCTCCTTGCTGCATCAATTATTAAGAGTCCTAACCCTGCTCTTGAGAATGTTGTCAACCAGATTGACTGAATACCTGTGTCTTTTTCTGAAATTCTAAGCCAGAGGATGGTTGCCCCATTATATGTCATCTCTGAAGCATCTCTGTAGCACTTCCCCAGCTGTTTTCAATGACAAGAGTAGTAAATGGGGTGAAACTTTGGTTCAACGCAACGTGGCAGCTCTTGTGTATTCCAAGCTAGCCCCACTGAATGCACATTGAGGCAAACTGGTGACAACTGCAAACCTCAAATAACCATCCTTTCACACTCAGGTAGGCTTTTATAGACTTGCCTTTAGTGATTTAAGTCCAGCTTTGAAATCTGTGACTAAGTTAATGAGAGTCATAGGCATAACTGAGTCTATCAGAGAAGGCATTAGCATTCCTCCTAAGTCCACCTGCAGGATTGCCACAAATTTGGTGTGCTCAGGATTCCTGAAAGAAAGGAATTGAATTTCCTAAATATGAGGTCCAGGAGAACAGCCAGAGTCCTTTGAATCAAATATATTATTTAAAATGATGATAATATGGGCCTGAATCCTCTTGGTTAATCCCAAACAGGAATACAAACCTTCATAAATTTGGTTCCCATATTTAATCATGGATAATTTTGCACAAGAAAAAACTCAGAAACTACACAATTTCTGAGGACTATTGAAAATGGGGCACTTATTCTCTGCACACAGCTCATACATACCATGTGGGTCCTTTTTACATAGCAACAGCATTTTCAGTGCAAAAAAAAAAAATGTTTTCTGTGTAGAAAGTGACATTCCTGTGCAGAAAATGACATTTTCTGTTCACCAAACACACACACAGGTTTTCTCATGCAGAAAGATCCCAAACCTACAAAGCTTCTTTAACATGGGACAACTCTCCTCCTTGAAAAGGAACCCCCTTTTTCATCCAATGGTAGAATATTTTCAAATATTCTTTCCATCCCTAGTCACAAATAGAGTGGGTCTAACTCCTTGAAGGTCAACTGTTTTAACACTGAATCAACATATCAGTAAATTCAATTTGTTCACTAAAGGCAAACTTTGAGTCATGGTTTTATCAATGCAAAAGAGCTGACTGAGGAAAGTGAGCCAACACAGCCTTATGTTTTGCTTTGTTTTTTTACGCTGCATTTTGCATCTCGGGCGAATAAATCTATTTATCCACCCCACACACTTTGTATAGGCTAAACCTCATCCACCAAAACTGGTTTTAACGTGTGTGTATTGAGCTTCAAATGGCCCTACCCATGGCAGCAATTTCTTCACAGATTTTGGGAAGCATTTTTAAAGCTTGGTTTTCAGGGCTTCTCAGCAGGGTCAGGTTTACCATGAGAATGGGGCCATCAAAGGTGGAAAATCGTCAAGAATAAGAATTTGGTGTCCCCCTGTCCACCATAAAAGAACTCATCCCATTCTGGAGAGCTTTTCTGTATTTTATGGCTCAGTGGTAACTAGAACTAAAGTCCTAGCTCAATACACTAGACCACATTTGCTCTTTGCATTTCTGCTTTAAGGGGTTATTTGCTTTCACAGATATCATGGTTTGCCATTACATCCTGCCTGAAAATTGCAGGTTGTGCAGCTCTGCCAAACCAGCATTGGGAAACCACAGTTTGATCCTGGTTTGTAGGGCTCACACAAATTGTGTTTTTTTCCATTTTCATGTAATGTGCACACTGTGATATCCAAGAAAATTGAAATTGAGCATAGAAAGAAAGGAAAAGGGGAGAGTACGTGTAGTAAAAATTCATCATTTGGCATTATATAAAGCATTTCAAATGAGTTATAAAATAATTATTTTGGCTTCCAGGTTGGAAATGGGTACATGATGATTTATAATTTTCTGCAATAAAGGGTGTAAAAATACTTACTCTGGAAGGGGAGAACATGCATAACCAGAAGGAAAGCTGCTACCACGGACATATTTTGATGACTGAGGGAAGTTTGGATGATCAATGCTGACAGCTTTAAGGGGACAAACCAAAAAGATTGTAAAATCCATTCAAACAGCAATCTTGTTTTGTTGTGCAGCTGTAAAATTCACAAAATTCTATGAGGGGTCCAGATTTCATCACATTCCATTGGAATCTCTTCTGTGCTTTCCCACCCTGTCTCCCATCTCTCTTCTTTCAACCTACCTCCTCTGCAAATTCATTAAGCAAGCAAAAATAACATACATGCGTTATGCTTTTTGAACAAGCATGCAACAGCCTTTTGTCTAGAGCCACCAATAATCTGAACAATTCATTGAGTTCTTAAACTAATATACTCCAAAATTTATTACAGCATAAAGAAAGTTTGTAGGACATTTTTTTTTTACAACCAGTTGTTAATGCTTTACTTTCTTGCGTACACACACACACACACCATTCTAGGTGTTACATCTCAGATTTAATATTGATCAAGCATGTGATCTTATTACACATTGATTTAAATTTTCAAGCATTTTAAAATAAATATATCTATCTAAATCTACCAAGCTTTTAAATCTACCAAACACTTTCCCAAAAGTTTTAAAATATATTCATCACTTAAATCTACCCAGTGCATCTAGCTTGTATGGTTTAAAAAAAGAAAAAAAGAAAAAATTAAAGTATTTGTATTTGCCCACCTGACAATGCTTGTGTATATATTGGTACCTCAGGATAGTTACCAATATAAACACAAGATAGTCAAATCACAAACATTATGATAAAAACAGAGCAGCCAAAAAGCAGAAGAAATGAAGATGTTCAAATAAAATAAGACCTTAAAACTGAAAAATAGGAAAATATTCTAAAAGTTATCCAATCCGTTACCAATGCAGGAATCCATTGCTAAAGTATCCCTGAGAAGACATGGTAAGAATATCTGGAATATATATTTTAATGGCTAAAGACATGTTTTTCAAGTGTTGAGAAACCACGAGAAGAAGAATCCTGAACTCATGCTAATCTTCGCAGTTCAGGACTTTGTACAAAATTCGTATGTGGTTGATTTGCTCAGAAAATATAATTTTTTTGCTCAGGAAAAAACAAAAACAAAAAAACAACCCTGAAATACTTTCTCCACAAAATCTGCACATGGTAGGAACCAGCTTTTTCTGCAGATAAAATAATATTTCTGCCCAGGAGTAATATTTTATCCACTGAAAATGCTGTTTACCATGCAAAAAAACAACCATGTGCAAATTTGGCATAGAACAGGTCCGAAGTGCAAATAAGTTTTGAAAAGCCTGATTTTTGGAGTTCTTTCTTGCAGCAGAAAAAAAAATCCTAATTTCATTTGTCGCTTCCTTCAGGAAGAAATCAGTGGACTCATCCCTATCCCTAAGAAATATTAAAATATTAAAATGATGTTAAGAGCCAGCCATAAAACTTGAATAGTATTAGAAATGATAAAATCAAGTTCTGAAGGCCTCCCAGAAGAAGAAAGTGCTAGCCTGATGTCTAAATGATATTAATGAGGATAAAAGAAGCTCTTCCTTGGGATGGTATTCTATAAAATGAGGGAGCCACTACTAAGAAAACTATTTCCCAGGTAGCCACTTGTTCCATCACTGTGGGCCCTCTAAGAATAGCCTTGATATGGAATATAAAACAGATAAAATCATTATAGCACTGAAGTAGTAGTAGCAGTATGTGCCTAACTTTATAGATTTAGAAAGTGCCACACAGCGGTTTCCTTTCCTTTCCTTTCTTGCAGGCTATCGGTGTGAAAGACTCAACAGAAAGGGATAAACATAGGAGGAGGAAGATGAAAAATCAGAAAACGAAGGTTTCATTTCTTAAAGTTACATATGGCCATGGAAAACTAGACACTCAAAACCACCCAAATAAAAATGAAAAGCGAGAGCGACACAAAGTCCAGTGTTGGTTTCCACCATGCTTGAGTTAGTGCTGTATTGCATCTTCATTTCAAAACAGCAGATGAAGGTCTGTTGAGACCAAAGAATGGCAGCCTATGGTGCCAAGTACAGATACTGCTAGACTGAAACTCCCATGGTCTCTTGCCATTCAGATGATAGATATGGTTAATGGGAGTTGCAGTCCAGCAACATCTGGAGAGCCACACATTATTCATCCCTGATTTACTCTGTAAGTCAAGGGTCTCCTCTCTCCTCCTCCAGCCTTTTGAGCTTCCCTCTTCAGAAACGTTCCATCATTTGGCAACTGGCAGCACCCATTGGCCACACAGGACAGAGGTGAAGGGAGCCATAGTCCTGCAGCATCCAGAAGGTGCTTGGTTGGGTAAGTCTGACATGCTTGAACAGAGTGGTGGAGTTGGATGAGGGGCGATTTAAATTTCAGCTCATCTATCAAGTCCATGGCTGTATTTCAGTCAGTCGCTGGTCTCCCTCCCACTACACAGTTATAGCACTCTAATCCCACTTTAACTGCCACGACTGCATCTGGGATCCTGGGATTTGTAGTTTCATGGGCACTATTGACTCCTGGCAGATAATTTTAAATATCTCACAAAATTACAAATCTCAGGATTCCACAGGATGAAGCCACAGTAGTTCAAATGGGATCGAAGTGCTATAACTGTGTAGTGTGAAAGAGACTACTGTCTTTCTAACTCTTTTGCTTTCTATGGTTATGGTAAAGGTTTGTGGTTACGTGGCTTCAAGCTGATTCTAACTTATGGAAGCCAATTTATTCAGAGTTGGTTTGCTGTTGTCCACAATCACCATTTTGTCCACAGACACCACACTGGGTTTCCATTGTTTCCATGGTTGAGTGAGGATTCAAACCCTGATCTCCTGGACTTCTAGACTACTATTATACTGCAGAAATGAATCAGTTTGATACTACTTTAACTACCATGATTCAGTGCCACAGAATTCTGGAATTTGTAGTTCGGCAGGGCACCAGAGCTCGCTGACAGCAAAAGCTCAATATTTCACCAAACTACAGACCTCTCATATGTCGTCTTCTGCATAACCAGTAAAGGTTCAGGAGCCCTCTCCATTTTTCAATTGGACAATTTTTGCTATAAAGCAGGGACCATGGCTAAGCTAAACATTCCCTGCCACAGCAAGGTTGGAATCACCAGATGACGTGTGTGCAGATATTTAATTCCCAATGGAGAGACACAGAGTCTGTTTAATACTATATTTACAAGCACTGCACCTCACCTACTTCTCATTTAACTACAACTGTATGCTGGCCATCCTCATTATACTCAGTCACCCCAAATTAAAATTCCCGACTCCAGGCCAGCAGATGCAATTTATTTATTAACCCCTGCCCAGGGAACAATCATTACTTACAGTTGGTCGTCATTAAATCTCCATCATATTTTTTAATGTGCACCAGGTAGACAAACTCTCTTGGTGATACCATTCCAAAGCCATAACTGTGTGTAATAATGTGAAAAACGAATGTGTCCTACAATTTAATAATAAAAAAGATTAAACCATAATTGAAAGTGCTTTACAACAAATTAGAATACTCAGGTGTTTCTATCTCCATCAGTGGAAGTTTTTAAGGGGACATCAAAGTTAAGATTCTGTTGTCAAACTAGATCAGCAAAATAACTATATTGGACAATGGATTGCAAAACAAAGATGGTGTTTGTGTAGGTGCAGGCATTGACAATCACTGGCTGAAGTTACAACACAGAGAGACCACTACTCACTGTGTACTACCTAGATGCCAATATGTGTCCCCTCAGAAGATTCAGAATTACAACTCCCATCAGACCTAACCAGCTTGGCCAACGATGAGAGCTGGTGAGAGTTCTAGGACAACAACACCTTGAGCACCATACATTTGTTATTTCTGCTATAGTAAAAGGACACTTTTCACTGACTAAATTGGCAGGATTAAATCTTGCATGCAATGAACATGCTCTGCCACTAAAATGGGCATATGGCACAAGGAACAGATTAAGATTAAGGTCACACAATCTAATCACGGCTTTCCTCCTGTTTATTATTCTCATTAGAATAATAATAAAATAATAATAAAATGTTATTTATATTTCCTGCCTCTCCCTTCGGACTGAGGCGGGATTACAGCATTAAAACCGCAATATGCCAATAATATCAATAAAATAAATACAATAACAGTAAAAATCAATAAAAAGCCCATTTAACATCAACTTCCAAGCCAGTTAGATCATGCATATACAACAATTAAGTCCTGTTAGGGAGGTCAGGTGGATAGGCCCGCCGGAAGAGCTCTGTCTTAAATGCCTTCTTGAAGGATTCTAGAATAGTAATAAGACGGATCTCCTCCGGCAGGCTGTTCCACAGCTTAGGAGCCACGGCCGTAAATGATTTTTGGGAAGTCATATTAAGCCTAGATCTGTGATGTTCTAATAGGTTCTTCCCAGTTGTTCTGAGAGTGCGGGGCGGATTGTGTGGGGAGAGGCGTTCCTTCAAGCAACTCGGGCCCAAGCCATATAGGGCTTTAAAGGTAATGACCAACACTTTGTACTGCGCCCGGAAGCTAATCGGCAGCCAATGTAGAGCTTTCAACACAGGATTTATATGGTGAGACCTAGGTATTCCAGTGACCAATCTGGCTGCCACGTTTTGAACAAGTTGAAGCTTCCGAACTTGGTACAAAGGTAGCCCCATGTAGAGCGCGTTACAGAAATCCAAATGGGAGATTACCAGGGCAAGTACTACTGCTTCAAGGTCCTTCCGGTCCAGGTAGGGACGCAGTTGGAGGATCAACCAAAGTTGATGTCAAGTACTCCTGGCCATTGGATCCACTTGAGATGACAGCTGTAGAGATGAGTCCAGGAGTACTCCCAAACTGCGTACTTTGTCCTTTAGGGGAAGTGTGACCCCGTCCAGGACTGGATGGTAAATCTCCCTCCCCGGACCAGGGGTACCTATCGCGAGTGCCTCCGTTTTCTCTGGATTCATCTTGAGTTTGTTTTCCCTCATCCAGCCCATTACCGACCCAAGGCAGGCATCCAGAGGAGGGATGCCATCCCTAGTCACCGCAGTAGTCGGAGACATAGAGAAATAGAGTTGGGTGTCATCAGCATATTGATAACACCGCACCCCATATCTCTGGATGATCTCTCCCAGCAGCTTTATGTAAATGTTGAACAGCATGGGGGACAGAATAGCGCCCTGCTCTTTTGCAGAAGAAAAAACATTGCATGGTGTTTTAAAACTGGAAAATGACACGAAAAATGTAGTTTTCACCAGAAAACTGCCTCTGTGCATGAAGGTCCCATTTTCAGGATGGGGCAAGTTCAGTCTTTGGGTCTTGTGTGGCCCCCAAACCACACTCATATGGCCCCCAGGAACGTTCTCAGCCTTCAAAAGCTTTCTGTGTTAATTTTCAGGCATTTTTTAAAATTCAAAAATAGCTCAAAATAATAATAATATTTTTAAAAAAGCACACCATAAAACCTCTTGCAAATATGGTGGTTCTGTTTTCCCAACTCTCCTCTCCCACCAGTCTTTTTTTTTTTTGGCAGAAAACCATGAATAGAAGTGACAAGCTATTACTTCTGGTGCAATACATTGGGTTGTCGCAACCCATGAGGGGTGTGCGAAGGCAAATGTTGGCCCCTATCCTCTGCAGAGTTATTTATTTATTTCATTTCATTTCATAGAATCATAGCATTGGAAGAGACCATGAGGGCCATCCAGTCCAACCCCCTGCTATGCAGGAACTCAAAATCAAAGTATCCCCGACAGATGGCCATCCAGCCTCTGTTTAAAGACCTCCAAAGAAGGAGACTCCACTATATTCCAAGGGAGTGTGTTCCACTGTCGAACAGCTCTCAGTGTCAGGAAGTTCCTCCTAATCTTGAGGTGGAATCACTTTTCCTGTAGCTTGCATCCGTTGTTCCGGTCCTGTTCTCTGGAGCAGCAGAAAACAATCTAGCTCCTCCATTTGTATGCTGCCTTTCTTCCAGAAGGGACCCAAGGTGGTTTCCTATTCCTCTTTTCAGATGAGTGTTACCAATATAGAAGAGTCATTGTTGTGCCTTCAAAAAAGGTTCCCTCTTTGATGGCTGTCAGATCTACTTTGGCCCAAAGAGGAGTCGTACTCTTCCCTATGGACCTTCTGTTTTCAATGGAAGTAAAGCTGGGGGTAAAGTGATTCCTGACTTTGGGGAAATTCCAAGTGGGAGCACGAGAATGAAAGGCTAAGCTTGATTCCTTCACTCCTGATTCTCACTGTGATCTGGCCTGTTACAGACCAGATATATTTGATTGTATTTATTTATTTCATTTCTATGCCACCCCTCTCCCAGAAAGGGACCCAAGGTAGCTCACAGATTAAATAGTTTAAAATACTTTACAATAATTTTTTAAAATCACTTAAAACCAGCCTGGGAATCATTTATAGACTGGATGATAAGACCTAATTCAGGCACTTAGATCTACAAGTGTGTGTGCTTGTGTGTGTGTGTCAGCGAAAAACCAGCTTCAGCTTTAATGACAATCTGGGAAATATGCCAGATGCTCTGGAATATAAATAAAGATAAAGATGACCGGGGATAACCCTATCAGCCACTACACTAGATGACCTTAGAGGATAAACCATGATGGCAGGCAGTAAAAGACATCAACATGCACCACGATCACTAGATAAAGTCCTTTCGCGTGTACATGTCATAGTATCCTAAGTTGCTGCCACATTGCAGAATTAATGCAGTTTGACACCACTTTAACTATCATAGCTCAATCCTATAAAACGTTGGGATCTGTAATCAGAGCACTCTGACAAAGAAGACTAAATATCTCACAATACTACAAACAGCAGATTTCCATAGTATTGAGTGACGGTAGTTAAAGCGGTATCAAACTGCATTACTTCTACAGTGTAGGTGCAGTCCTAATTTCTTTATTTCACCTGGATAAGAGACCCGGTCCATGAATACCTTAGTTGTGATTTTTGTGGATTGGCCAACTGACAAGCTGAGTGGGCTGAGAAGAGGATAAAAGAAGTTCAGACAGAGCTCAGGTTAAACTGGTTTGAGGTAAATCTGCACCATATGAACAGAAGGCAAATGCTGGGTGTAGCCACACTGCAGAAGCAAAGCAGTTTGACACCACTTTAACTGCCATGAGCCTTATCACATTAAAAACAAAACCGGAAAGCAAATGGAGAAAGGCACGTTTATCTTGTCTGTGTCCGCATGATGTTGAAGCATTTTCATTCTCTTCCAGTCCTAAAAGCACGGGAGAGAGTGCTAAAACTGTCCTTTTTGACAAACTGATTTTTCCAGTTTGGCAAAAAGCACATTTTTATGACCCTCTCCCACGCTTTTATGACTGGAAGAGAACAAAAGTGCTTTGATGTCATGCACAGACAGCCAAGATAAATACGCTTCTCTCCATTTCCTTTCCAAGTCTGTTTTTAATGTGATAAGGCATGACTCTATCCTACAGAATACTGGTATTTGTTTTTGGTGAGGCACTAGAGCTCTCTGACAGACCAGGCTCCAAACTATAAATCCCACTGGCATCCAATTATGCCAATGAATATGGGAGTACTCCTTTTAGCTGGTGGTGGCAGCTAAAGAAAAGTTATTGGAAAATTGGAAAATTTCACTCTTAGATTAGAGGAAGGGAGGAAGAAAAAATAATCCGTCAGGGAGTTTCAAAAGCTAGCACAACATATTTTGTGCCTATTGGCTGGCCTAATCAAGGTTTTGGATTTTGTTGTACTAAACAGAATAAGAGGCTACATTTGTATATGCCAAATTTTAGATGGGGAAGGCAACATGGAGCCTGTGGGTTGTGTGTGGTTTGTATGGAGGGTGCTCATCCATTTTTGAAGCCTCCTGAAACTGCCACCATAAAAGAAGACCTCCTGCTCTTGGGGCTTTCACACCACACAATTACTGCACTATATTATGAATATCATCATCATCATCATCATCATCCTGCCTTTTCCCCACAATATAGAGACTGAAAACAGCAATATTCCGATTTCATTGCCACAGAAACACCCAACTGAATCCTGGGGTTTATAGTTTGGTGAGGTACTAGAGTTTCCCTGCTATGTAGTTCAAATACCCTCCCTAAACTACAAATCCCAGGATTCCACAGGAAGATGCCAAGGCAGTTAAAGTGGAATCATAGTGCTATAATTGACTAGTGTGAAAGCACTCTGTGCTTTGTTTTGCTAAAACAACTACAGTTGGCCCTCCATCTCCATGGTGTTTTTTTTTATCCACAGATTCAACCATCCATGGTCTGAAAATATTCCAAAAAAAGATATACATTCCTGAAAACAACCCTAGATTTTGCTATTTTATATAAAGGACACCATTTTACTATGCCATTATGTTTAATGGGTCTTGAGCATCCACGGAATTTAGTATCCATGGAGGGCCCTGGAACCGAACCCTAGTGGATATCAAGAGCCCACTGTACCATTACCATTCAAAAGAGGTTTTCTGAAACCAGAATTGGGCTTCTGGTCACTTTAGATGTGTTATGGGCAGCTGGTGGGGCTCACAGTGGATCCCATATAGGAAAAATTGGCCCGCTCTCGTATTTCGGTATACCAAACATTTCGTCATTCCAATATTTTTCCATTAACTTACTGAATCACCTCGTCAATTGTTTCCACAAGTTCGTATGACTGTACTGCCTTATCCCACTTGCCCCGGTACTCAGGAAGGTAAATGAAGGGAAAGAGTTTATCAGGTGGTATTTCCACAAGCGCTTCAGCACGGTACCTAGAATATATATATAAATATTAAAGGTTATGTGGTAGGAGGTGCTGAGAATTGTCTATTATAAATCCCCCATGGTGCTTTACACAACTGATTTGCAGAAAGGTTGGGCATTTGATTGGGGAGAAAAAATGTGATCAACAGACTAGTCACACACATGTCTAATGTCCTTGCTGTTGTGTGCCTTCAGGTCATTTCCAACATATGGCAACTCTATCATGGGGGTTTCTTGGCAAGTTTCTTTAAAGAGGGTTTGCCATTGCCATCCTCTGAGGCTGAGAGAGTGTGACTTGCCTGAGGTCACATAGCAAGATTCCATGGCTGAGCCGGGATTCGAACCTGGTCTCCAGAATCATAGTCCAGTGCTCAAACTATTACACCACACTGGCTCTCCCCATCATGTTACATATAGTAACATCCCTGTAGAATTTAAAGATAATATTAAAATAGTTTCACACTATTAAGCCTAATTGACCAGGAGCCAGAAGAACTCTGCATCAAAGCCAGGAATATTGTGAGGGAAGAATGCAAAAAGACACTATCTGCATCCAAAAAGAAAGAAAATCTGCATTGGATGAAAGATCAAAATCTTCAAGCAGTTAAGGACAAATGGGTAGCAGAAATAAAAGGGGACAGAAATAGGGTCAGAACCCTGAATGCAACTGTTTAGTGACTTGTGCACAGAGACAAAGAGAACTACTATAATAATCAATGAAGAGAAATAGAAGATGCCAAAAAAAAAAAAAAGGGGGGGGGGTAGAACAAGAGACCTCTTCCACAGGACCCAAGAAATCAAAGGGATATTTACACTAAGAGTGTGGCTGTGCCACAATATAGGATTGTCTTGATGGGTAATTCAAGACAAGAAGCCAATCTTAGAACAGAATATGGAGCAATAGAATGGTTTCCAGCTGGAAAGTTGTAGGGCTACATTTTATCATCCTAGCACTTTAACTTGTATGTTGAAAGTGTTGTACATAAAGCTGGAAAGAAGGCATGAAAATTGGAGGAGGGAACATTAACAACTGAAGATATGCAGATGACACAATACTGCTAGCAAAAAATAGACTTGGAACGATTACTGAAAAAGGAAGTAAAGGAAGAAAGTGCAAAAGCAGTTTTACAGCTGAACATCAAGAAAACAAAAATAATTACCCCACAAGACATAAATAATTTTAGACAATGAAGACACTTAAATAGTTCAATGTTTTCCATAACTTGGCTTAGGGGGGTTGCAGACTGCCAGAAATAGTGCAAATTGAGTCCACTTTTAGGGTTAGGGTTAGTGCGAGGGAATCATGGGAATTGTTTTTTTTTTTTTTTCTGAGACATTGAGCCTTCTCTGTCAGAGCGCTCTGGTGCCACAATAAACTTGTAATTCGCTCCAGCCATTGTCCAACTTGTAATTCGTCCAACTTGTAATTCGTCCAACTTGTAATTCGCTCCAGCCATTAGCACCGAGGTGGGAACAGAAACTGGGGCGGCTATAGAAGTAGCGTTGGGGAATGGGAGATATGGCTGGAACAGAGCGTTGGGGAATGGGAGATATGGCTGGAACAGAGTGGACAAATGTTACAAAAGAAGGCGGGATCGCTGCTTAGTAGCTATCCCGCCTTCAGTCCCCTCTGTTTCCCAGAGTGGTTTGGGGAGCAGACCATCCATTCCACAGAACCTCACTTTGCTCCTTTGTAATGCCAGGTCGGTAAAAAAACAAGACTCATATCACCCAGGAGCTTCTCCTGGATGAGGATGCCGACCTGGCTTGTATCACAGAGACCTGGCTGGGAGAGGATAGTGCTGCTATCTGGGCACAGGCCCTCCCAGCTGGGTACTTTGTCAGTGAGCAGGTGAGGGGAAGTGGGCGGGGGGGGGGGCGGTGTGGCTCTAGTCCATAAGAATACCTTGACCTTGACCTTGACCAGGATACCTCTCTGGAACACGGACCACATCAAGTGTATGTACCTCAGCCTGAAGACCAGGGATAGTTTGGGGATTTTGCTAGTCTACCGACCACTCCGTTCTCTAGCAGACTCCCTGACTGAGCTGACACAGCTGGTCTCTGAGCTCTTGCTGGAGTCTCCCAGACTCTTGGTTTTGGGAGACTTCAACATTCCGCTTGAGACCAGCTTAACAGGTGCGGCTCGGGAGTTCATGGATTCCATGACAAACATGGGCCTATCCCAGCTGGTCAACGGGCCCACACATTGTGCAGGTCATACACTCGATGCGGTCTTTAGTACGGAACAGGAATATCCGTGGGCGGAGGTTGTAAATACCTCTGCATTGTCATGGACGGATCATTTCCTGGTCAAGACGGAACTTAGAGCCAACATCTGCCCTGCCGGGGGTGGTGGACCTATTAGGATGGTCCGCCCTCGAAGGCTTATGGAGCCAATTGGATTCTGGAAAGTCTTAGAGGGATTAATGGTTGGGAATGCCGGTGACCCTGTCGACGCTCTGGTTGACACTTGGAATAGTGATCTTACCAGGGCTATCGACACAGTCGCTCCCAAGCGCCCTTGCCATCCTGCTCCAAATCGTAGGCCATGGTATACACCTGAGCTTAGGAGGATGAAGCGGTATGGACAACGGCTAGAGTGCAAGTGGTGGAAAACTCGACTCTTATCTGACAGAACTCGCCATAGGAATTTTCTTCATTCCTATCGGGAGGCAATATGTGCAGCGAAGAAAGCTTTCTCCTCTGCACGTATTGCGTCTGCAGAGTCTCGTCCGGCAGAGCTGTTTAGGGTGGTGAGGGAGATGACGCAGGTACCTCCTGCGCCAAATCCCTTACTTAACCCGACGACAGCCTGCTGTGACGCATTTAATAACTTCTTTGCAGATAAAATCTCTCAGATAAGAGCCGAATTAGACGCCACTATTGAGACAGAGTCTATAGGCGAGGCATCCAACAACTCAGCCGATGTAATTTTACTGGATCAATGGCAATCTGTGAGTACCGAGGATGTGGACAAGCTGCTTGGTAAGGTGAGGAAGACGACTTGCCCTCTCGACCCTTGCCCATCATGGCTGGCTGTCCAGGGGGGGAGGCATTGATGAGACTCCTTACGGATATCATCAATGCGTCCTTCAGGGAAGGACATGTTCCATCATGTTTAAAGGAAGCGGCAGTTAGGCCGCTCCTGAAAAAGCCTTCCCTGGACCGCCTGGATATGAAGAACTATAGGCCTGTATCTTTGCTGCCATTCTTGAGCAAGGTGATCGAGAGGGCGGTTGCTCTTCAACTCCAGGCAGTCTTGGATGAAACTGATTATCTAAACCCATTTCAAACCAGCTTCAGGACAGGCTTTGGGGTTGAGACTGCCATGGTTGCCTTGACTGACGATCTGCGTCTGAGCGTTGACAGGGGTAGTGTGACCCTGTTGGTGCTCCTAGACCTCTCAGCGGCTTTTGACATGATAGATCATGGCATCCTCTTGGATCGCCTGAAGGGGTTAGGTATCGGGGGCACTGCTCTGCAGTGGCTCCGGTCCTTCCTCTCGGGTCGATCCCAGAGGGTGCTGATCGGGGACTGTAGCTCCAGCAAGAGGGAGCTCACTTGTGGGGTCCCTCAGGGAGCTATTTTGTCCCCGATGTTATTTAACATCTATATGAAGCCGCTGGGTGAGATTATACGGAGTTATGGTGCTGGGTGTTATCAGTACGCTGATGACACTCAAATCTATTTCTCCGTGTCTCGTTCGTCGGCCTCGAATTCCAATGGCACCTCTTCGCTCAATGAATGTCTTGGGGCGGTAATGGGCTGGATGAGGAAAAACAGATTGAAGTTGAATCCAGACAAGACGGAGGTGCTCACTGTCTCAGCCCCGAAACCAAGAATTGGGTTGCAACCTCCAGTCCTGGATGGGGTCACACTCTCCTCCAGTGACTGTGTTCGCAGTCTGGGGGTGCTCCTTGACTCGTCGCTTCTGATGACAAATCAGGTTAATGTGACGGTCAGGAGCGCCTGTTATCAGCTTCGGCTGATATGCCAGCTGCGCCCTTTTCTGGAAGTAAGGGACCTCGAGACGGTGGTCCACGCGTTGGTAACCTCACGCCTCGACTTCTGTAATGCACTCTACATGGGGCTACCCTTGTGCTTTGCTCGGAAACTACAACTGGTACAAAATATGGCAGCCAGGCTTGTATCGGGAACATCTCGGAGGGACCACATTACTCCGGTTCTGTGGTCCCTCCACTGGCTGCCTATAAGTTTCCAGTCCCAGTACAAGGTGTTGGTTATTACCTTTAAAGCCCTAAATAGCTTGGGTCCAAACTATCTCAGGGACCGCCTTCTCCCATACAATCCTCCCCGCGCTCTTCGGTCCTCCGGGAGGAATCTACTGCAGCTTCAGAAATCGAGGCTTGCGGCCACCTCCCGGAGGGCTTTTTCAGTTGTCGCCCCTAAACTCTGGAACGACCTGCCGGACGAGATCCGTCTTTTAACATCTTTGGACAGCTTTAAAAAGGCTGTTAAGATGGATCTCTTCCGGCAGGCCTTTCCGGACTAATGAATCCCCACCTCGGATATAAACAGCTGTACAATGGCAATCCTCTCGTGGCCCCATCGATCTGATGGTGAGGATTGTGTATCAGGCTTTTTATAATTTATTTTGTATTGGGTTTTTAAATTGCGCATTTTTAAATTGCGTGTTTTAATTATTATTGATTTAATATTATTTTAAGGGGGGAGGGGGGTATATTGCACATACTGTTTTTTGGGATTTTATGTTGTATTTTGAGTGTTTTAATTTGTAAGCCGCCCGGATTGGATTACCATTGGGCAGGGTATAAATAAATTTTATTATTATTATTATTATTATTATTATTATTATTATTATTATTATTATTATTAACTACAGTTCCCATGATTCCCTAACCCTAACCCTAAAAGTGGACTCAATTTGCACTATTTCTGGCAGTCTGCAACCCCCCTTAGTCATTAAACAGAATAAAGACTGCAGTCAAGAAATCAGAAGAAGATTAGGACTTGGAAGGGCAACCATAAAAGAACTATGCAAGGTCCTCAGATATAAAGATATATCATTGAATACTAAAGTCAACATTGTCCACGCCATTGTATCTCTGAATTCTATGTGTGGTTATGAAAGCTAGAGAGTGAAGAAAGCTGACAGGAAGAAAATCAACTCATTTCAAATGTGGTGCTGGAGGAGAGTTCTGTGAATACCCTGAACTGCCAAAAGGACAAATAAATGGATCTCATGTTGGATTATGAATCTGGAGGCTAGGGTTTGATTTCCAGCTCAGCTATGAAACCCACTGAGTGACCTTGGCTAAGTCACACTCTCTCAGCCTCAGGGAAGGCAAAGGCAAACCTCCTCTGAACAAATCTTGCCAAGAAAACCCCATGATAGGTTCTCCTTAGGGGTCGCCATAAGTTGGAAATGACTTGAAGGCACACAACAACAACAAGAGCAAATCAAACCTGACCTATCCCTAGAAGCCAAGATAGCTAAACTGAGACTGTTGTACTTTGGACATATTATGAGAAGACATGAGTCATCATGAAAGACAATCATGCTTGGTAAAGGTGGAAGGCAATAGGAAACAAGGGAGACCACATTATAGGTAGATACACTCAGTCAAGGAAACCATGGATTTGCAAGACTGAACAGGGCTGTTGATAACAGGATAGCCTGAACATCTCTCATTCATAGGGCTGCCATAAGTCGAAGATTACTAGATGGCAATTCACAACAACAAATAATTGATGGGCCCCTGGAGGAGTAACAGTGAAACCAGTATGAATTACAATGCCTTTTCATATAGATAAGGATCTCCAAACACTTTTCTCATCACTGTTGCTTTTTAAATTAAGTGCATGGAAGAAAAAGAGTTACAAGGGTAAAATGCTTAGCTATATAAGAAAACAAAACAAACCCAAAAACCAAAATCCATCTTGTGGCAATACCTTTATTACGCTAGCCAAAACGTTCAAACTACATCACACTAGTTGGACCAGCTCAAGGGCTTTTATCTTTGCCTGATAAAAAGCTTGTGAACTTGATGTATTTGGCACCTTTGGGATGGCCTAATAAAGGTATCATTGCAAGATTTTTTTAAAAAGTATTTATTTATTTATTTTGTAACTGAATGAAATACACTTAAAACCAATCATATACTTACAGCGTTCCTGTGAAGTCTTCTGAAGGTTTTGACCAAACTTTAATAGTTTTCTCAGGGTGGCAATAAATGAAAGAAAAGAATAATCAAAAACTCTGCTTTTGAAATCAGGACTTTTTTAAAAAAAACAATCAACCAAAGTTAAACGCAGCAATATATTTATTGCTCTACCTTAAATAGGGTATCCTATATCAAATAAATTCCATTGAGCATTATGGAACGTACTCCCATATAACTGAGATTGAACACATAGTCAGGCTTTAAATAGTCCCCATTGCTTATGAGAAGTAAAAATCGCTTCCAAGTGAATAGACAAATTAAGGCCCTTCTCTTAAACCACAACCGAGAACAGGCGTTTTATTTCCCAAGAAGGCTAATTTGACTTGTTGTGGGCCCGTATTTTCTTCCCCCAGGGGTTGTGCTAATTTGCAAAGCAGAAATAGTTCAGAGAAAATAGAAGTGCACTTGCTCTTACTGTACTTTTTACCACTTTCCATTCTGATGTATCTTCTTGGAGGTATGCAAAGACTTTCTCAGAGACTTCATCTGCAGTTTTCTTATAGTCCATCTATCTGAGAAGAGAGGAAAGCTAAGTGGGATGGTGTGTCACTGAATACCAGTTTCAGTCTGAAAAAAAATAAACTTGCTGCAAAATGCAAAGGAGAATAGACAAACCCTACATGCACCTAAAACAAAAGAAATCTGTTATCAGTAGCATCCAATCTGCATGCACCTTGCTGCCATGCATGCGAAACAAACAATCACAGATCCGATAATATGCACCTTTGCAGATATGCCAGTAAAAGTCATTAAGTCTTTTTTTTTTTTTTGCTTAACTTTTTAGATGTATAACTTGACTCTGGAGACCAGGGTTCAAATCCTAGCTTGGCTTTTTATCCTTTTTAGGTATATGTTTTAAATTGTTCATATTGTGAACAGTTTAATTCTATTTTGATTTTCGTGCTTAGTTGTATATCTTTGCTCTTTTAAAAAAATTATTTGTATATTTTTTATATCTCATTTGTATATCTTGACTCCGAAGATGAGACACATGTTTTAAATTGTTTTCATAGTGTTAATAGTTTAATCCTATTTTAATTTTCATGCTTAGTTGTATATCTTTGCTTTTTTAATATCTTAGCTGTATATCTGGACTCTGGAAACCAGGGTTCAAATCCCAGCTCTGCTTTTTATCCCTTTTATGTATATGTTTTAAATTGTTTTCATACTGTGGATAGTTTAATTCTATTTCAATTTTTGTGCTAAGTTGTATATCGTTGCTCTTTGTACATCTTAGTTGTATATTTCCATATCTTAGTTGTATAATCTGGACTCTGAAGACTAGGGTTCCAATCCCAGCTTGGCTTTTTATCCCTTTTTAAGTATAATGTTTTAAATTGTTTTCATATTGTGGATATTTTATTACCTTTATTGTGGATAGTTTAATTCTATTTTAATATTGACTCTTCACCATAAGAGTTGGAATACAACTCTGGAAACCAGGACTGGATTCCTGGCTTGGACATGGAAACCCACTGGGGTGACCTTGGGCAAGCCACACTCTCTCAGCCTCAAGTCACACTCTCTCAGCCTGAGAGGATGGCAATGGCACACCCTTTCTGAAGAAAACCCCATGACAGGTTCACTTTAGGGTCCCCATAAGTCAGAAACGACTTGAAGGCACCCAATAACAAGAGCAAGGCAATTCCCACCATCACCATTAGCAGCATCATTAGCAGCATCCATCCCTCTAAAAGACTCTCACCTGAGCAATCCCTCTCCCTGCATCCCTCCTTCCACCTGTAACTCCCTTCTCTGAGCAGCGGGGGGCGATGTGGCTCGGGAGCATTGTGATGCCTTCGGGCGCAGAGCATGCCGGGAGTTGTAGGCCCAGCGCCCACGCCGCGCTCGAAGGTTGCCGGTTTAACGCCTGTTAACGAAGGCCAGGACTCGGGCGAGCATGCGCAGTTGAGCTCTGCCGGCGGCGGCCATTTTAGAAGAGGCGGTGTTTCGCCTTCGAAGTTGGGAGGCGGGAGAGGAGTGTCATGGCTGCTGGAGTTCTGAGGTGGGTTGGAGGCGTCGGTGAAGCGGGCTTTTTGGGAGGGAAGGGGACAAGATAACACGCGTGTTGCCTCGGTGCGGGTTCACACGTGCCTCCTTTCTCGTTCGATGTTTTAGGAGGAAAAACGGGGCCCAGGATTTCAGAGAGAAAAGCAGGAAAAAAGGTTCTTGAGCTTATTGTGTGTCTTCAAGTAATTTCTCACTTGTGGTGACCCGGCCTAAGGTAACCCTATCCTGGGGTTTTCTTGGCAAGAATGGTTCAGACGAGATTTGCCATTGCCTTCCCCTGAGGCTGAGAGAGTGTGACTTTTGCCCAAGGTAATCCAAGGGGTTTACATGATTTGAACCTTGGTCTCTAGGCTCAATTATAAACCAAGGATGAGCAGAAAGTAGTTGGTTGCAAATGATAGACTGCTCATCAGTTTCGGCTCACCATTGCCTTCCCTGAGGCTGAGAGAGTGTGACTTGCCCAAGGTCACCCAGGGGGTTTATATGATTTGAACCCTGGTCTCCAGGCTCAATTATAAATCAAGGATGAGCAGAAAGTAGTTGGTTACAAAAGATAGACTGCTCATCAGTTTCTGCTCGCCATTGCCTTCCTCTGAGGCTGAGAGAGTGTGACTTGTCACTCAGGAACATATACTAGTTACAGTGATTCCCAAACTTTTGATCTTCTGCTCCCCAGAAGTCCCAACAATCAGGAATTCTGGGAGCTAAAGTCCAAAACATCTGGAGGACCAAAGTTTGGGAACCATTGACCAGTGGCTGTTGTTGTGTGAGTTCAAGTTGCTTCTAAGATGGGGTTTTCTGGGGCTGTGAGTGTGTGACTCACCTATGGTCACCCATAGGTTTCCATGGCTGACTTATGGGGCCCAGGGTTTCAGATAGAAAAGTAGTTGTGTGCCTTCAAATAATTTCTGACTTATAGTAACCCTAAGGCAAACCTATCATGGGATTTTCTTGGCAAGATTTGATCAGAGAGGGTTTCCCATTGCCTTCCCCTGAGGCTGAGAGACTGTGACTTATTCAAGGTCACCCAGTGGGTTTCCAGGGCTGAGCTGGGATCCGAACCCTGGTCTCCAGAGTAATGCTCAAACCACTAAGCCACAGTGGCTTTTCACATTAAATCAGTTTTGTCGGCAAAGGGGTCAGGCAAGGCAGCATGTTGTTGCTGTGTGCCTTCAAGTCATTTCTGACTTATGACAACCCTAAGGTGAGCCTATGACATGGTTTCTGGGCTGAGAGTGTGTGACTCAGCCAAGGTAAGCCTTGGGTTTCCATGTCCAAAACAGGATTCAAACGCTGGTCTTCAGAGTCATGGGGCAATTCTCAAACCACACCACACTGGCTTTTGCTGTACTATGCCTATATAGAATCAAAAGGAGGAAGGAATGGAGAGGATAAAAGAAAGAAAAAGAAATACTGTGTATAGCATTACCTTTAAGACTGACTTTAAAAAAAATGTTGCCGGCACATGCTTGGATATAAAGTCATGTCTTCATGTCTTTTTTCTGAGACATTGAGCCTTCTCTGTCAGAGAGCTCTGGTGCCACAATAAACTACAGTTCCCATGATTCCCTAGCACTGAGCCAGGGCAGTTAAAGTGGACTCAAGTTGCGTTATTTCTGGCAGTCTGTAAAGGCCCTTTGTTTATACGTCTCCTAATGGATTGGAATTGGTGAATTTAATTCATTTCAGCAATTTCTCTTTCTAGTCTTCCTTTGTAATGTTTTTGTTCAAGGACCACAACCTGTAAATCACTCTGTGTGCCCAGGGTCCTAAGCAGATGGGCAGGATAGCATGGGACAAGCCTATGCTATCTTGTCCTGGGTCAGTCCCTGGGCCATGAAAGCAAAGTACAGGCACATGGGAGTGCATGTGACACTGTATAGGCAATTTTGATAAATCAGGATGTCTACCTCATTCTTGCTGCTCTCCTATTTGTTGATAGTTTTCTATAACTTATATTATCATTCCAGGAGGTGATCTGGTGAAGGCTCATGGCTTGTTTGATTAAAAAGGACAATGTCTATTCTCCAGAATCAACTGTGTCTTCCCTGCTAGCAAGTTGTAGCCTTCATAGTAATAGCTCCTTAAACTCCCACAGTTCAATTCAGTACAAGGACAAGTTCTATAGGTCTGCATCTCAAGCTCTAGAGGCATACATTGAAGATTTTGATCGCAGCTTTACATCGCCAGATTTAAGGCCTGGAAAAATCTGCATCACTCAGAGGACTCCCAAAGACTTCAGGTCTTC
This sequence comes from Phrynosoma blainvillii, assembly GCA_026167975.1. Taxonomy (NCBI): domain Eukaryota; kingdom Metazoa; phylum Chordata; class Lepidosauria; order Squamata; family Phrynosomatidae; genus Phrynosoma; species Phrynosoma blainvillii. The sequence goes on from JANUYF010000002.1 coordinate 25,203,738, forward strand.
AAAAGACAGTTTCAAGCACAAAGATGGTATGTGTGTATTTTTCTCTTTGTGTATTGTACAGTACTGGGTCATTGGAACTGTCATCAGAATGATTCAGCTAACACTTATTTTTTCAGTACTTACATACCTTTGGACTTATTTTCATGGCCTGTATTTTACATGTTTACGTGTTTAACGTAAGTGGTAAGTTTGTACATAAGATGTAAATGAAAGCTGCCTAATGCATTACAAGTTATAGCTAACAGATTATAGGCCAGCAATTTGTGATAGCCTCTTCACACACTCATATGAAATGATCATTGCTGTAATGACTGGCTAATTAAGATTCTGAAGCATCTGACAACCTAGATGTATTTATTTAGATTACTGCTGGAGCATACAGGACAGATAGCTTTTTCTCTAGGAAATGAATCTAAAAATGTGGAAGTGTGAAATGGCATATACACTCTGTTAACTGGATGGTGTATTATAAGTAACTGGTTACATGAGAGATCTACCTGACTAGTTTAATATCTAACAACAACAACAACAACAATTATTTATTTATTTATACCCCTCCTTTTGCTGTGGTTCCAACAACAACAATAATAAAAACTTCTCAGAACTTCAGTTGGTTGTGTCTGTGAGCATAGATTCCTGTATTCCTGACATGGACTTTTACAAATATACATGTTATACTTTCTAAGGACTTTTAAAATATCATTTTGAAAAGTGACAGATCTGTGAAATGACTTTTTGTTTTCCATCTTTAGAGAACTTAAAGCAGTGTACGACATTAAGTTCAGTGACTCCACATCTAAGGAGAAAAGCTGCATATGAGCTGGACATGCTCAGTCTAACTACAGATGATCTCCTGGCATTCCCTGCAGATGGTTCTGCATCTTTTATACAATCTTCTGTCTTAAGACAAGTTGCTCCAGGCAGCAACCTGAACAGAAACTCACGGTCGGCATCAGTTTCCTGTTTTCCTCACAGGACTTCATCCTTTGCCCATAAAGAAGAATTGAATCTTACAGAAAATTCTGTTTCCTCTGTGCATGCAGATTCTAATAGAAAATTGCACAAAAAACATAAATTTTACAAATATCATTCTAGGCTTTCTGAGAAGGATCCACTGATAAAGCAAGATCCAAAGTTTGTTTCTCATAAGAACTATCCAAGGTGGCTTACAAGCCAAAAATCTGACTTCAGCATTTCAGGATTAAGCAGTATTCCTGATTTCAATTATCCAGCTTGGTTGAAGAATCATAATCTCCTGTCAGATTCAAGCAGTGAACGTTGTACCCTACCACACACTGAGGAGAACGATCCCACATATTTGCAAGACAGGAAGAAGCTTATATGGAGTCAAATTCAGGATAGGTCAAAGGTCATAGGCAATAGTAATGTGTTGGACATGGAATATAAACATGATGTTAAAAAAAACTGCGAGTATGATACTCCAAGTATTTGTTTTACATCTCAGGACTTAAAAAAGCACATGCATCTGTTTAAAGGTAAGTAAAACAGTGGTGTTGTTAAGTTGTTTGTCAGGGAATCTGCTATTGTCAGGAATCATTGTCCTTATGTTGTATACATTTAACCTTTGCATAAAAATGTCTGAAGCTATTGAATACTTAATGTTCCGTGACTGCTTGGTCCCACTTTGTAAAATCTTTCTCTCTACTAGTCTTTTATCTGCCAGCTGAGAATAATATTGCATGCATACAATGAAGTGGGTTCTAGTCCACAAAAATGTAGGGTATAATAACAGTACTAGCCTTTAAAGCACTACAGTACTTTTTGTTCCTGTTGCAGCATACATTTTGAGGGGAGGGGCTGCATTTCCAAGTTAAAATAAAAGACAAAGAGATTATAATTGTACTCGTGCTTTCTTCAACTAATGTGCAAGGTATGACTTTATTTACTTTTATTGCACTTATATCCTGCCTTTCTCCCAAAATGGGGTCAAAGGCAGCTTATAATAGTTTAAAAAACAAAAACAGTTAAAATATTTGACTTGCATTTGATTGTGACTTATACAATTGATTATTTTAGATGATGATGTTGATTTATTACTTCAGAAGACAAGGAGAACTCTAGAAACATCTACCGAGGAATTAACTAGTGTCCTGAAAAATGATGGCAGCCCTTGTACAGTGGATGTGCTAGAAGGAGAAAGATCATGGGATAATGGTCCACTTGGTTTGTGAGTAAACATATACATTATTTTTGTTATAAAAACACAGTAGAGATGTCTGATTTTGATATTTGTTAATACCATGACTTCAGCAGCTTGGTTTTTGCATATCTCTAACTCACTTGAAGCTAAACTATAAACACACTTATTATACACTTCCTGCTGTTTTGTGGGTTTTGGTGTTGGGTTTTTTTTTTTTAGAAAATATATGAGGAGCTCTACTGAATCATAATGCAGCTTTATCCATTCCAACAGCATGTCCCCACAGTTGCATACCAAATGCTTATAGGAAGCTTGAAAGCAGAACAGGAGGTTAATAGCCCTCTCATTGTCATTTTCCTGCAACAAGAATTAGGATGCATTTATATACTCATATTGACTTGTAGTCATTGCTGCTTTATCCTCCATGAAATGTCTAATCTACTTTTAAAACTCATCTAAACTGATGGCCATCACCACATCTTGTGGCGTTAAATTCCATAGTTACCTATATGCTCTGTGAAAATTCCTTCCTTTTTCTTGTCCTAAATTTCTAACCATTCAGCTTCATTGGATGACCCCATATCCTTATATTGTGAAAAAGAGAAAAATTCTACATTAGGTTCTTGCTGGTGGAAAGAGAACTTGGGTAATTGCATATGTAGCTTCAGACTTTATGCTCTCCCAACTCCTATGATGGCTGTAATTATGCATACCCCTGCCACAAAATGACAGCATAATGACATCACAGCGTGGCATCAATAGACATTGCTAGAAACATGGAAGATTTGTAAGCAAGCAACTTAAGAGTGGCTTCAACCTGGGGCATGTTGTGGAAAAAATAATATATATATATATATATTTTGTATTGTATTGTACTGTTTTGAATTTGCATGATGGAGCTTCAGGTGTTCCAACAAACCATAGCTAGGCTGAATAAATGCTGACTTATTTTTACATGTGAACACGGCCACTCTTTAATTTTAATGTGCAAAATATGATGCAAATCTCATCTATTTTGATGTAGCTGAGAATGGAAAAGCATTTCAAGCAAGGCATTAAGCTCCAAATCTTCTCCATAGGAAATCTCCAGTCCCTGTGTGCTGTGAGGAGGAGAACTCTCTGCAGAGCCCCAAAGCAAATATTGTGAATGGATTTTTGGAAGATTGTTTAAAGAACAGCAGCCAGGTAAGTTAACAAGGAAGCACAGGCAAAAACCTGTTGTGTCTTAGAACAGAAGCAGCGGTGTTATTTGTCAGCAGTGTTATTCAGTACCCTGGCATTTCACTGCCAACCAGGGAAAGCTCAAAAATGTTCTAGCATCCAGTCAGTTGTGAAGATCCACCCTCCCACTCGGCTTGATTTCTCAGAGTGAAAAGGAAATCATTTTGTTGTCTTCAATTGATCATGGATTACAGTTGAATTTCCCATGTGTTGCTTGCTCTCCTAGTTGGGAATAGGAGGCAACAAAGAGTTATCTTACTATTATCTCCTGTTAGTAACAGGAAATAATAACAGGATACTTCTTGATATGTATGGATAAACTGAGAATGGCCACTGGGGAGAGACAGACCAGTTTGAAGAGAAACTTTTAGATGGAATTATTTCTAACTTCTATGATAGTGAATTGTTTTGTATAGCTGTCTACTAGGTGTCTGTTTTTATGTTGGAACATAATGTATAGTGCTAAAACTAAAAATTAGGCACACTAAGCACTTACTTAAAGGAGCTGGGTAATATTCTTTACACACATAATACTAAAGGTGGGAAATGTGTCTTTAAATTTCAGTCATCCATGTTCAATTGGAGGAAGAAGCTTTTAAACTATTACATTAAGTTCAGTGTCCTTTGATTATCGTGTCTTTTTTGCTTCCAGGAGAGTACATTTTCTGGAGGGAATCATCATGGACCCGTGGAAGCTTTGAAGCTAATGCTATTTAATCTTCAAGCAGTTCAGCACAGCTTTAACCAGAACAAAACTATTGGACAAAATGAGGAGTTTAAAAAAGTAAGCAGTTTCATTTTGAATTAGACTCCCCTTGGAGTCTAATTTGTATTCCTTTTTGCTGTTGCTTAAAAAGGCTTGTTGTAAAAGTGATCTCTAAAAATTTGTACATAGTTACCTAAATTCAAAGGACTTAGCATAAATATTGAGGAAGATTTGATCACCTTGCAGAATGACAAAGATTGTAAAGCACTTGGCATACTAAAACTGCAATATAAAATAGTATTGCAAGTAGTTTCTTAAAACACGAACATACACAAAATATTAGAATGTCAATAAACATTAATTTAGACAGGGAGTCTTAGTGGTGCTTGTCCCAAAGGAATTACTTCTTCCCTTGGGCAAGTGGCTAACTAACAATAAATTATTAATGTTAGCATTTATGTAAGTTTATATTACACTTCATTTACTCTGTCCAAGCAGCTATCTTGTAAATATGCCCATATTATTGTCACCACTGTTTAACATCATCACTTGTGCCATATGGATAATAGGTTAGGTGTCTGCTTGAAGGAACTTACAATCTAAAATTTGGTACAGAGAAGAAATAGAAAGGGAAAGAAGGGATAAAACAGGGACAGAACATGTTGTTTTAGTTGGATTTTGTTGCAGAAGAACATGGGTGTGCCAGAGGTTTTGCAGAAAAAAATTGATTTTATGGATTGATTTAAAAGACATAAGAGAAATAGCATGGTGCAGGTGTTGTACCAAGCATAAGGAGCAACAATCATGAAGTTATTGAAAAGAGCAAGAGGTGTTCAGGTAGCTATTCTTGTCTTAGGTAGGTAGGACTGAAAGAATAACAACTTTCCTCTCAGTACAGTATTATACATGGCTACACAGAAATAAGTTTGACTACTATAGTGCATCAATGGAATTCTCAACTCTACAATACTTTTATATTTTAGATCAGTGTGCTTTCTTTTACAAATTTATGTCCAGCTGTTCTACCTTGTACTGAAGAGGATAATTAATAATAATAATAATAATAATAATAATAATTGTTATTATTATTTTATACCCTGTCTTTTGCCATGGCAGTCAAAGCAGCTTTGTTTATTTATTTGTTTATTTGTTATCTTTCTGTCATATTTGTTAAAAAGAGTTTGGTTCTTATTCAAGGGCTAGCCCTAAACTTGTAGGTGTAAAGTCTGAATATGATACACATACATGGGAAAGTTGTATTGTAATAAAACAGAACCAAGCTTATTGGCTAGCACATGTGAATTTTAAATGACTTTTGAAATTTTACCTCTTTAATTACAAAGAGAGGAGGAGGAGGAACACTTTTTTAAAAAGATACATAACCTTGAAGTGTACTGCTGAGTAAATTTTGCTCCTTTTTCAGACTTCAGAAGGTGATGTGGAATTTAATCTCTGTGATCATGATACCATACCTGTAAGGCAGTCTCTTCAGAGGTAAGTGAACAATCCTGAAACCAATTATCTGAAATAGTTAGGTGGGGAGGTCAATGATCATACATTTCTCCCCACTGGTGCCAAAAAGAACTGTAAATTGAAACAGAACGCTTATTACTGTATATCCATTTATTTTCCTCTTTTTTCTCAACACTGAGACTAAAGGAGGCTTATAAAATAATAAAACCAGATTGAAATATGTACAAAACATCTGTAAAAACATTATAAAAGTCATGTTAAAATGCAAGTAATCAACCAATAGAATAAAAATGTTTAAAATTTAAGAAGATAATAATAATAATAATAATTATTATTATTATTATTATTATTATTATTATTATTTATAACCCGCCCCTCTGCGTGGCAATCGGGGCGGGGTACAACAAGATTAAGAAGCAAAACACAGTTAAAAATCATTCCCCCGTCCCATAATCCCACCCTCCCATCCCCTTAAAATAGGATTAAATTGCATTCAAATTAAAAAATGCCACTTAGTTAAGAAATAATAAAAAAAGGTAAACATACACATACACAGAATCAGTGGAGCAATTCTAAAAACTCATCTCCCAGCTAAATGCTAATCCGGGAAGGCCTGCCGAAAGAGATCCGTCTTTACTGCTTTCTTAAAAGCAGCAAGAGTAGTAATAAGACGGATCTCATCCGGCAGGCCATTCCAGAATCTGGGAGCGGTCGCAGAGAAGGCCCTCTGGGAGGTCTGAGACAGCCTAGTTCTTATTGGCTGTAACAGATTCCTCCCAGAGGACCGCAGGGCACGGGGGGGATCATACGGGGAGAGGCGGTCCCTAAGATAGGATGGACCCAAGCCATGTAGGGCCTTAAAGGTCAAAACCAACACCTTGTACTGCGCCCGGAAACTAACCGGCAGCCAGTGGAGGGATTTAAGCACCGGTGTTATGTGCTCCCTCCTAGATGTTCCGGTAATTAGCCTGGCTGCCATGTTTTGTACTAATTGAAGTTTCCGGGTTAGGCACAAGGGTAGCCCCATGTAGAGAGCATTGCAGTAATCCAAGCGTGAGGTTACCAGGGCGTGCACTACAGTTTCCAGATCCCTCATGTCCAGATAAGGGCGCAGTTGGCGTATCAGCCGAAGCTGATAACAGGCGCTCCTGACCACCGCATTCACCTGACTAGTCATGTGATGAAAGTCAATCAAGATAATATACCATAAAAAGTGCATTGCAGTTAATTTGTAGAAACCTGACAGAATAAAAGTTTTTACTGCTGATGAAAGAACAGAAAGGAAGAAGACATCATAGCCTCCCTAGAGAAAAAGTTCCAAAGTCTCGGACCACCCACCAAGAAGGCTCTTTCCTTTGTTCCCATCAAACATGTCTGAGGAGGTGATGGCACTGAGAAAAGTACCTCCTTCTTGGATCTTAGAACTTGGGCAGGCTGTTATAGATGGTATGGTCCTTCATATAAAATGGATCCAAGCCTTAAAAGGTGTATAGATCATAGCAAGCACTTTGAGTTGCGTCCGAAAATGGACTGGCAACCAGTTGTAACGAGTTGTATGCTCCCTGTAGCCAACCTCAGTTAATCTGGCTGGCTGCAGCTCTTTGGGCCAACTGAAGTTTCTCAGTTCTTTTCAAAGTAGACCGAATTACTGCAATCCAAAGGGATATAACCTAGACATGTGATAACCATGTTTGCGAGATCAGACATCTGCAGGAATGGAGGCAGCTAGTACACTAATTGTAACTGTGCATGTGATTCAGTTCAGGGCTGAATCTAGGAGCACACCCAAATTGTGAACATTGTCCTCAGGGAGAAAGCAACACCATCCAACACAGGCTGAATCTCTGTTCCCTAATCTGCCTTTTAACTGACCAGGTGCACCTCTGTCCCAGTTTCAACCCCCTCTGCTATTAAAGGGAGCTTTGAAAGCTAAAATGAGGCATGTAGAAGCTGTGTGCTGTCTGGGTGGTAGAAGGGGATACCTTTGTCTGGCGGAACACAAGGAAGCTACAGGCCCTACGGTGCCCACCCATGCCTTAAATACATCAGTTAGCTTTTCTTTCTTTCTGGATAGTGCTGTAAAGTGTAAAGAATATCTGTTTCTCACTCTCATAACTATCCCAAACAAAATGCAAAATTAATATTTCACAACAGTTGAAATCAAGGTTACTTATGAATATAGCCCATTCATATGATTTAACCTTTCTGCATCATGGATGAAAAAAGTACAGGGGGTTGTTAGATCTCAGCTGAGATATATTAAGGCTTGCTTATGAGTCTCCTAGATGGATCAGGTTGAACCTGGTTAGAAACAGGAGCCTAGATGAATTAATCTTTGGGACTCATCTAGCAAGGCTTTTTTACTATAAAAGAGGGTGAATTGCTCTGGAACAGCCCATTGATAACATGAAGAGAGATGTGAAAATCTTTTTCCCATCAATAACATCTTATAGAAGTACTAGCAGAATGTGGAGTGCCCCCAAAAGTGGAATACACCTTCATGTGAATGGATGAAGTCTGCTTTAAGAACACTGTGTAAGATTTATTGTTTATGAATTGTAGGAAGAACTACCACCTTGAAGCAGAACCCTCAGAATTCAGTGCAGTGCAGACCCTATCCTGCACAGCTAGGATTAGATATAAGGACATTTGATTTTGCAGGGATAGGCCTTAACTGTTTAGTTTTTATGGCTAGCTCCTTGGCCATATCTAGCAGTCCTTGCAAGCAAATGAATGACTTTTATATAAGCACACCTGCCTATACTGCCAGATTTTAGTAAGCCAGCTGCACTTACTTCAAGATAAATTATTGATGGGCAGATGGGTTTTGTGTATGGTTATCGGAGGAGCTAGCCAGACCAGGTAACAGCTTCCTGACCAGTTGGGCAAAGGCTAGTAATAATAATAATAATAATAATTTTTATTTATATCCCGCCCCTCTGCCAGGCAATCGGGGCGGCGTACAACATTACAAAACTTAAAAACAATACATCAAATTAAATCCCGTCCCTCCTTCACCCACCCGCCCATCCCCCCAAACATACAAGCAAACTAAATAACAGTAATTAAAAATACAATTTAAAAGCATAATTTTCTTGTCAGCATGGTGCCGACGAAGATGTTCTGGGCAGCCCTATATAGCCTCCAGCGTTTGCGGGGGTGGAGCGGAGGAGGGGCAGCTCAGGCTGCACAGGTGTTCTCCCAGGGCTGGTCCTCCGGAGCTGGTAACTGGTCCTCCGCAGCCTGGAGGACGCTGCTGCTCGCCACCTGGTGCTGGCGAAGGTGTTCTGGGCAGCCCTATATAGCCTCCAGCGTCTGCGGGGGTGGAGCGGAGGAGGGGCAGCTCAGGCTGCACAGGTGTTCTCCCAGGGCTGGTCCTCCGGAGTTGGTAACTGGTCCTCCGCAGCCTGGAGGACGCTGCTGCTCGCCACCTGGTGCTGGCGAAGGTGTTCTGGGCAGCCCTATATAGCCTCCAGCGTCTGCGGGGGTGGAGCGGAGGAGAGGCAGCTCAGGCTGCACAGGTGTTCTCCCAGGACTGGTCCTCCGGAGCTGGTAACTGGTCCTCCGCAGCCTGGAGGACGCTGCTGCTCGCCACCTGGTAGTAGGCTTTGTTTCCACATACCAAATATACTCTATACCATGAGGAAAACTGTTTAGATATTCTCCATTCTATGCACAATATCATTATCCTCCTAATAAATTTGCCCATATAATAAATTATAAATAAATAAAGTGCATTGTGTGACCCCTTTTCCCTGTTTTCTTCATAGGGCTTTGCATCATTTATCTCGACTTAAAGGCCTGGTTGAAGATACAGTTTGCAAAGAAGAATCAAAAGAATTTACCAAGTCGTGAAACATAAATTGTCATAACAATGTGTGTTGGGTAAATGATGAATGCAGTTGAATAAGAAAATTGTTAGCACACTCTAATTGTGACTTGGACATTCTTCAGAATCTTTTTAAGGACAGTATTTCTATAACTCTTCATTGTTTGAATAAATACATCTAAAACAGGCATGCATAAATAGCACTCTGAACTGACTGGAGTCTAATAGGATGTTCCACCACTGAAAACATCTTCAGAAAAATTCAGAAGAGCTATATAGGACTACATAGAAGGTACTTACAGTGGCCCAATGGTATTTTTGCCTCCTCTCCTTTCCTGATTCTAAACTTCTATCTTGTATCACAGACAATTTTTAAAATTCACCTCCATCTCATGTAGCACGCTGGTGACTACTGCTCAGGAAGAAAAAAAATGTAAGGCTCTAATGTGGGTTCTTAGAGCTTATTTCATAGATCTTTGATATTTGTAACAGAAGTCTACATGCTGTGGGGGGGGGGGGGGAGGAGGAGTATTACATCAGTACAAATAGATTTTCTGTGCTCATCTTGTGGGAAATGGCTCAGGAAATGAAAGTGTTACCATAATATCATTGCAGTATTTACTTTTTGTGAGTCAATCTGATATTTATTATGCACAGATGAACTAGACTTAAATGTCTGGTTGATTTGCCAGTGCTGGAAGGAGTAATCCACTTTTCTCAGAATATAGACATTGTTCCCTGCCCTTCTAATCAAGCTCAGTATCATAAGATTAGATTTCAGTATAGGAAAAATGTATCCAATATGCGTAGGACGGCACATCTCAGTTCTCTGGGAAACAGAGTCAAGCTGTGATGTCTAACACTTTCTGTTTAAAAGTGGCATGCTGTGTATGAAACTATGTTGAAACCCACCTGTTTTTGTTAGGATGGAGTCCCGGGGGAAAATGTACAATGTGGGGATTAGCAGAACATCACAAGTAGCCATGATGACACAGCATTTGACTGATGCTGAGCCATGCTGTGTCATGGGAAGCGACATCATGCAGATGGTCACCTGGTGCTGGAAAACACAGACAAGTGCTGCAAAACTGCAGAGTCACTCTAGTTGAGCGACAGGTGTCCACAGGAAGGGGCAGGGCCAGAAGGTCACATGGAGCCCTGGCTATATAAGGCAGATGCCTCTGGACACACGTGGTTGTGGTTATGGGTAGTGAATTGATAGAGTCGTGTTGGATGGTTGTCATTGCTGTATATAGCCTTGTACATAGAGGAACTAAGATTAAAGCCTCATCTGAGAGACGTCTGTTTGTAGAGTCTCTTTTCTCGTTCTGGAAGGGGAGAGGTGCTTCTCCAGCTGACACGCTACTGCCTGCATCTGAGAATCTGGTGCTGCACGATGACGTGGATCATCACGTGCTGCATAACCACACTAACAGTTTTTGTACAGAAGTGGCTTCCAACACCTTTTCTTAAGAATGTGGACAGTTAAAAACACAAAGGACAAGTGCATTCATTATTTCTTTTCTAAGGATATCATTATAAAATGAGTGGAAAATTATAGAAGTGCCTTTAAAAGTTTCAGAAGTTTAACATCTGTTGTTTAGGGTGGTGTACTGTCACCTCATTAGTTGTTCCAATTTTACTGGAACATTTTTTGTGATTAAATGGTAGTATGTCCAAGCCATTGTATTCCCCATTATCATGTATGGATGTGAGAGCTGGACAGTGAAGAAAGCAGACAGGAAGAAAATTAATTCATTTGACATGTAGTGCTGGAGAAGAGTGCTGAGGATATGGTGGATGACTAAAAAGACAAAACAATTGGATCCTAGAACAAATCAAGCCCGAACTCTCCCTGGAAACCAAGATGTAGTACTTTGGCCACATCATGAGAAGGCACAACTCATTTGAAAAAAAAATGCTGGGGAAGATAGAGGGCAATATAAAGAGGAAGGCTGTATGCCAGGTAGATCAATTAGGGGGACCACGAACCTGAGCCTACAGGATCTGAGCAGAGAGGCAGAGGATAGGGGGACTTGGAGACATCTCATTCACAGGGTTGCCATAAGTCGAGGTTGATTCAAAGGCAACAACAAACTGGTGCAGGGCATTTGGCTATATTTTCAGTTAATGTGCACAAGTTAGATTCTTGAATTTCATTTTATTTTTTACTTAAGCAATAGTAATGCTAAGCTACCTTTTGGCATAATCCTAAGCATGTCTACTCAGAATTAAATCTAAATGAGTTGTTAGGAACTGAATGCAATCCCGTGCACCCATACCAGGAAGTATTTTTTTCCATAATAAATATACTTAACATTTCTGCCTTAGAACTATATCTTCTGTGATCCTAGTTTGTTCTCTTTGTTCATTTGATCTGAAAGATGGCAGATATAATGGTATACCTACCTGTGGTTTAAAGGCTGTTTGACAATCTCTCAATCAGATAACAACCTCATAACTGGATGAGTATTTCCACCCTCTGCTGATTTATTGTATGTTATTATTGAAACAGCTAGCATTCGAAGATGCAGCAGTGGAACACAACCTAAAGCTGTTAACATTTTTCTGTAGGTAAATGTATAGAAAGTCTGGATAATGAGGACAGTTGGGCCTAGTAGAATTAGGAGAATGTTCATCCAGAGCTGAAGCATGTTTTTTGCTGAGAGATTTTATGCACTGCTGTTTTCTTAATTTTGAATGTGTTGGATTGGACAAGAGAAGATTTATAAATCTTTGTCATTGTATAGGAGAGGCTGGCTAAGAATAAACAGAGTGGATACAAAACATCATGATGGGTGGCAGGTGGTTTTGGAATGGAAGGTAATGAGTTATTGAAGAGAGTTTGAATTATTTCCTGCTTATTTTGTTGATACCAGGTTCTGTATATTCTCCCATGATCTGTGGTTGTTGTGTGCCTTGCAAGTCTTTCCCGACTTATGGTGACCCTGAGGCCACAACGTTTTCTTGGTGAGTTTCTTCATAGGTTTGCCATTGCCATCCTCTGTGTCTGAGAGACGTGCCCAAGGTCAATTAGTGGGTTTACATGGAGAATGCAAGATTCAAACCCTGGTCTCCATAGTCATAGTCCAGTGCTCAAACCACTACACCATACTGGTTCCTTCTGGTTTTGTTAGATTCCAGCAGTCCTGTAATCTTGTAGGATCATTGAGAATTCTGAAGGAACATTTTCCATACTCTTTCTTCACTCCCCCTCCTCCATTACGCCTACTGTCTTTTGACAAATGTTGAATGCAAACACAGTTAAGCTATGCCAGACCTTTGAGTTCTCTCAAAGATTTCTCTCATAGAGAATGTCATTCTCCACATCCCTTAAATACATACAAAAAGTGGTCTTTTTCTAATATGCATGTATGCTGCTTTTCTGACATTTTCATGAAAAGTTTTCCAGAAACCAAGTTAAGTGGCTTAAGCACTTACTTATTTTTTTTCTGTAGCATTTTCAAGACTTGCTGCAACTATTAAGCCTTGCAGTTTTCCATACTTGAAGTTGAGAGCATAAACAGTAAAGCTGATCGGTTAAATCATAGAATAGATCATGGTATCATAGATTTGAAGGAATCACCAGGAACATCTAGTGCAACTCCCTACTAGTACTTGCTACAGTGTAAGGGTCCACTGTTAAGTACTCCCAATAGGTGGGCATCCAACCTCTATTTAGAGACCTCCAATGAATGAAAGTCTATCAAGTTATGAGATAATTATTCCACTGTGAAAAAGATCCTACCATCAGGAAGGTCCTTTTTCCTCCCTCCAAATATTTAGCTGCTATCTTATTTTTGTAATTTGAATATTGTTTTGGGTCCTGCCCTTTGAAGGCTAAAGGGCCTATGAAATTTAATGTATTTAAATTTTAAAGTCAAAATATTTGTCTCATTTGGTTGAATGAATAAAGAACTACTTGTTTTTCATTCTAACTGTTGAATCAATTGGGTGATGGAACTAGTTCAGGGGTAGGCAACCTTTCCCCTTTAAGGGCCGAGGGACTTCAGCTCCCAGAAGCCTCAGCCATGTTGGCCAATAGTCCCATGTTGGCCAATAGCTCCTGGGATTCTGGGAGCTGAAGTCCCTCGGCCCTTAAAGGGGAAAGGTTGCCTACCCCTGAACTAGTTCATAGGTTGTGTTTGGGAATGTGGCTAATAAAGTGCTTCCTGCACACAAAAAAGTTAATGTTGCAGAAACTTGTATAATTTGCTTTCTCGCAATGAACAAAAACTGAAAACCTACTCCATTGTGCAGTGATGTTGTCTGTGTATTAGTCTTAAATGTCAACCTGAGTGGATATCTGGGCATCTACGAAACAATCTTACATGGATTCTTTCAATGACGGCTGGCTGCATTTGTGAAGACAATGAGCCATGAATGAGATATCCATATAAAACTTGCTCTGGGGGAAAAAAGTAATCCACAGCCAGGCAGGGCTTTAAAAATGGCAGTATTTACTAAGCAGTATCCTAGTAAATCCTAGAACAGGGGTAGGCAACCTAAGGCCCGGGGGCTGGATGCGGCCCCCTGAGCCCTTTGGACTGGCCCTAGGCTGGTCCTGCCGCCGCCACCACCGCCATAATGATATTAATTATTGTTGTTATTACTTGTTCTTGGGGTTTTCTTGGCAAAATCTCCACAGGGGTTTTGCCATGGCTTTTCTGGGGTTGAGAGAGTGTGCATGCATATTTTTTAATTTTTTTTAAAAAAAAATATTTATTTATTTATTTATTTATTTATTTATTTTGGTGCTTCGGCCCCCCCAGTTGTCTGAGGGACAGCAACCCGGTCCCCAGCTCAAAAAGGTTGCCTACCCCTGTCCTAGAAAGTAAGAGACAAACAGCAAGGGGAGGCTGTTTTCATGCCTTACTTTTGGGCTTTCCAGATGTCTGAATGGTTACTAAGTGAGGTATGAGTGTTTAACTTCATGGACCCTTGATCTGATCCAGCAAACTAATATGTTAGTAGGGAGAGTGTACAATAAATAAATAAACCTGTTCTTCAGCCAAACAACAGAAACAAGAATTTGGCTGCAGGCTTACATCCTACATGATACAGCACAAAAAGTGGCAAGGAGTGAGTGAGAAGGGAAGACAAATGCAAGTCTTAAAAGGTACTTGGTACCTTTGTAATGATCTGTTGAAATAGAAATATTTTATTGAAGCAAAACGGCTAAGTTCTCAGCCATGCCAACAGGTATCCTTGCTTCCACTTTTTTGCAAGAAACAAAAAAATACAATCTAGCTGCCCTTTGAGTATGCAGAAAGGTTATTCTTTTTTCAGATATCTCAACAGGTTGATGAGTTGTACTTAAATCCATAGATCAGTTCTCTTTTAGACAGGAGAGAGGAAGTGGCACATGGCAAAGCTTGGAAAAGTTGTATTACAGCATTTATAATCCTTTTTTTTTTAGCCATGCTGGCTGGGGGATTTTGGGAAGTGCAGTCCAAAACTAACTTCCAGAGTTAAGCCTAATTTCTAGCAGACTAATTTGTTATGTAGTCCACGTACAAGGTAACCTGAATTTTTACGTGAGCAGAAAAGCAGCACCCAGTTGGGTTTTTGAGCAGCAGCATTTATATATTTAAAAGTCATTCATATCCTAGGATTGCTATACGCTGATACTTCCTCCTTATTTTTCTGATTCCTTTTTTTAAAAAAAGAACTACTAGCCAATTAAAGACTTCAGATTATTGGTTAAAAGTCAGAGGATTAGTTCATTCAATTTAATTAGCATATTATTTTAATCTTCAACACAGTCTGCATCTGCACTGCAGTATTAGTACAGTTTGACACTACTTTAACTGTCATGGCTCAATGCTATCGAATTCTGGGTTTTGTAGTTTTGTGAGCTATTTAGCCTTCTCTGTCAGAGAACTGTCATGCCACAACAAACTATACATCCCAGGATTCCATAACATTGAGTCATAGCAGTTCAAGCAGTGTGAAACTGCATTGTTCCTACAGTGCAGATGAAGCCACAATTAGACATGGAGTTCAAGTTTATAAGCAAAAGCTACTTTACCAAGCAGAATAAGAAAATGGAATCTATATGAGCTCAAACTAAGCATGCCCTTAACTGGTACCCCTTCAATTAAAATGTGCTATTGGCCATTAATTAATTTTTCTTTCTCTTCGCCTTTTTATTTTTGGAACGTACTTTGACTGTAAATTAGGTTGTTCATGTTAAACATTAATAAAATTAATATTAAAAGGAATAAATTAAATGTTTAGTTGATCAGTTTACTAACAAAGCTTGCAGCTCTTCTCAGAACATGATTGTGGCTACAAAGGTGTGCTGCCTTTCCTAAACTAAAAACTGGCTTTGTCATGGAGAGGCAAGAAAGGAAGTCTCTGCCAACTGGGTGCCTTCCAGAAGTTTGGAGTTTAAAATCTTATCTGTTCCAGCCAACATGGAGAAGTGCCGGGAGTTTTGGCCCAAACCATCTGGAGGACACCAGGATGGAATGGCTGCTCTGAGGCATGAACAGGTAAAGAAATAAAAATTAGTTTGCCTATTTTTCCCGTAATCTTTAGTGCTGGATGATCCAAGAGGTAAATTGGGCTGACTCTCTAGGACCGCTCCTTTTTTTCTTTGGCCAGCAGTAGCACCTTGAGGGAGTTTGTAATGATTAAACAAATAGCTTTTGAGGCATAACTTTGAATTGTCTAAAATGTACCTCCTGTGGTGCTTCTGTACATTTCCCCTTCCTTTCCCTTTTCTCTATGTCCAAATACAAGATTGTTTTGTAATGATATGTCTTTAGGGGTGCAAGCTAGCAGATCAATCCTCTATCAAATTACGCAAAAGTTAGGCCCAGTGAACTCAAGCAAGCAATACGTAATGAAAGGAGAGAGAGCTCATTCTCTTAGGTGATATCGAAATTTTAATTTAAATCCAGCAATGGTAATATACAGTTGCTGTTCCCAGTGAGTGGATTTTACCAAAGACTACTCCTGAAAGCCCTCAGAATGGAAGCAGATGGAGAGGGAAAGTTGTATTCCAGGCAAAGAGCAGAAGAAGAAACTCCATGAATCTTCAAAAGATAAATTATTTCATCAGCAACTTCCCATTTTTCCACTGGGCAAAAAAAGTACATGATGTAAGTAATATTTTTTTTAAAAAAAACACAGATCACACCCACAAACTCTGTTTGACCATGAGGACTTTGAAGACGGGGGGAGTTGGGGCTCTGCCATGAAGAAGATGGGCTTTAGAGTCCTTGTTAGCATCATGACAGAATGGTAATGTCTGTTCAGTGCCAGAAAGGTTTAATTTGTATTAATAATTTTTCTGGTTGCTTTTTGCATTAGCTCGACAATTAGAGGCTAGGGAACAATTTGACAAACGAACTGACTGGGCAAGTGATCTTCTTTGTGTTACAAACCTGCTTGTGCAATGGGTTGTACTTTGACTTTCTTTGTTTGCTTCTACATGCTATAAAACTCTTGCAGGTCTATCTTTCATCAGCCTCATTGGGAGGCACCTCAGCCCAGGAGTTCCCAGTGATGGGGAATTGGATTGTCAGACAGGAGTGGTCTGGGTAGGGTTAGATGTTTAGGAGCCTTACCATTGGCAGTGAGGGGATGCCTAACCCCTATCGCTGAAATGCATGGAATATTTCAGTGGTGTATACCATCTGCTGCATCACTTGCCACTAACATTTTTCTAATAACAGTAACATATCTCAATATTGGGTACCAAATAAAGTAATGGGGAAGCTAGGAACTAAACCAAATTCCAACCATGGGGAGGGGGTGTTTGAAAATAACCTTATTCAAATCAGATTTTACTGAGTGACATTACATTGTAGAAAACCTGTCAATCATCTGACAACCAAACTACAATGTAAATTTAGGCTGAGAAACTATCATGAGTATAAGAGAGCTCAGAGTTGAATTATGTGAGGGCTCATTGCTGGCATACGTTTCTAACCCCGGATCTTAATATTGAAGTAAATTAGACAAATATGTTTCTGAATGTGTTCAGGGTGCATTTCTTACAGAATCACATATGCAGAGGGAGTCCCCACACACCAGGAATAGAAGGAAGAGATTGTAGATCAGAGAATGTTGTTGCCAGATAGGTCTGAGTCACGTCTCCAGTTTTCCTAGAAACAATGAAAAGGGGATGCTATTTTGCAATGCAGCATTGTAGTTGCTAAATGGTCCTTTGACTTGTTGCTGCAATCGATCTCTACATGTCAGTTTGTGCTTCTCTTGGGCAGTATATGAGCCATAATGGCCATTAAGATGTAGAGGTTAGAGCACTAGGTTCAGATCTGTTTCAGTACCCTACTCAAGTATGAAGCCAACTGGTTGGCCTTAGGCTAGTCAGTTTCTCTCAGTTTAACCTACCAGATGAGGTGGTTATAGGGTTAAATTGGGTGGTGATGGGAGAACTGAATTTCTTATGCTTCCCTGAGTTCCTTGGTGGAAAAGCAGTTGCAGGTGTAGGAAACAACCTGTGGAAGGGCTGTAAGTTGGTGATGGTGCACATCACCTGCAGAAGGTTTCAGATTCAATTGCATTACCAGCAGGGCTTGGAGGACTCCTAGAGAGCCAGTCAGTGCAAACAGTAGTAAGCTAAATGGGCCAATGTTTGGACCTTGAAGATAGATTCTTGGATTCCCAATGATGGGTTCAAGCAACTACCCTTTTTTCTAGTCCTGATGCAACCACAAAGTTTTGTTTGTAGACTATCACCATGTGCACTATGTAAGAATATGGAATTGGTATAGGATATCCTGGTTGGCTGAGGGGGTCATATGTATATGTGGATGCATTCACACAATAAGCAGCAGTTTTCTAAGCAAAAGAATTGTTGCCTCTCCAAATGGTTCAAATGCATCTTGAATTGATATGCCATGTGATTTGTCAAGTGGTAAAACAACTGAAGTGCAAGCTTAATTTGACTGCTACCCATTTGAACCAGACTGCTTTGTCAGCTAACCCTAGCACTGAGCCAGGACAGTTAAAGTGGCCTCAAGCTGCATTATTTCTGGCAATCTGTAAAGGCCCTAAGGCTGTTACAGAATATGAAATTCTTTCAGACCTGATAACTGTACACTTGGGAACTTGTGCCCTTCCAAATGTTGCTGAACTCCAACTCCCATCAGCATCTCTCATGATGTTTGATTATTCTTTATACTGGCTAGGATTAATGAAATGAGCATAATGACCTATATGTTATGGATTATGTTAGCAAACACATGGGGAACAGCCTAATTTCCATCATTAGGACTACGCAATCAGAAAATGTGGCTTGCTATATATTGTTGTGTGCCTTCGTTTCCATCTTATGGCAACCCTAAAGAAAATCTATCATGGGATTTTCTTGGCAAGTTTTGTTCCGAGGATGTTTGTCATGCCCTTCCCCTGAGGCTCAGAGCATGTGAGTTGCCCAAGGTCACCCAGTGTGTTTCATGGCCAAGCTGGAAATTGAACCCTGGTCTCCAGAGTTGTCGTCCAACACTCAAACCATATAGATGGACAAAATGAACTGCCAATATCTCTGGAAAGAGAAAATCCACCTTGTAGAAACCTATCAGAGAGAAATGGACTCCATATTTGGAATAAGGTGTGACTGCACCTTTCTTGGTGCAATGACCATTGAGTGATGCCACAGCATTGGCCTCATCCCCAAATGTCTTCGTGCCAATTCAGTCATCTGCCAAAGTGTTCACATAAAGAGCTGCTTGTATTTTGACATTAGAATTTGGGGATCCCATTCACATGGAACCCTACACAAAAGTAGCTGTTTGTGTAATCTTACTGCAGGTTCTCATAGTCCAGGGATGGGACCAACTTCCATGATGTCAGGGATGCAACTAGCACTCCATGGTAATTACATAAAGTACTCTTTAAGGCAATAAAGCATAAAAGACCTCATGAAAACTGGTCTTTTGAGATAAATCAGTTGTAGGACAGAAGGAAGACTTGAAAATATATTTTCAAGTTAGTATTATTTTCAAGTTAGGGTTAGAATATATTATTTCTAAAGGTGGATTACTTTGCCTATTTTAAAAAAAATAATTCATAAAACTAAAAGAAAGCATCTGAATCAGATCACAGAATCTGTCTTATTTCTTGTACCTGTAGCTGTACAAAAACCTTATCTACACATGTCTGAGGATGAAGGTTGGCAGGATGAGTCCTCATCATTCCACCATTATGTTAAAATATGGCTTTTGATTTAAGCCTTTGGGATACCATGATTTTGTCTAAATCTGAACATAGGCATCGTTTTGTAAGATTTTCAGTTGTTTTAAGCTGTTTAAGAGCTTCTTAAACTGTTTAAATTGTTCCTCATTGCTTACAGTTTGAAATGTTTAAATTGTTTAAATTTATTGGATGTCACCTTGAAATGGTTCCCCAGGGTCCCGGGGGCAATAACTTAATTTTTTTTCATGCCCTAAAATGTCCTTTAGGGGATTCCACCATTCTTGGAAACCCTTGGGACCCCTCAAGAGGTCAAGCATAACATTTACAAAATGTTTGCAAAATTGAAGAAAAAAATGTTTTGCCCCAAAAAGTCCCAGTACGGGTTTGGGGGGCATTTCCACCACATTTTGAGCCCAAGTACGACCATTTTTTTTTTTTTTGATACAAGAAGTGCATAGGAAGTGACTTTTTAACCTTTTATGTCCTGGGTCTAACATAAACATGGTGAAAATGCCCACCCTTGTCCCTTAGAGGGCATTTGGGGGCAAACTATTTATTTATTTATTTATTTATTTATTTTTGCAGGAGTGGGTGCAGTGGAGGTGTGACCCTCCAAAGTCTCTTGGGAGATTAATGTGGCCCCTTAACTTGCCGACCCATGTCTTATGATATAGGGAAGGATATAAATATTTTTTAAAAATAGATTAGTAACTGGATATTGACAGAAATTTATACATTATCTAAAGGTGGTAAACTCCATTAGTAGGCATAAGAAGGACTTTCAGGTGACTAGATGATACATTTCAGTTAACATCTTTATTGCCAGGAAGCTTGTGGTTTTCCATGTGGTTATTTTCTATGTGGTATGTGTGTACATTTAACAATTGTGGTTCAGTCAACTGAAACAAAATAAGTTTGAATTAAGAAATAGATTGTCATCTGGGGATCCTTCCTGATAAAGAAACAGTTTTGATTAAGAAAGGGGATATCCTGGGTTGCAGCCTGTTCCAGTCCATAGTTATGGTAGCTTTCCATTGCTGTACATGTATTCTAAGAAAACCGTCTGCTTCCTTCAGCTACTTCAAGAAAGTACTGGGTACAAATCCAACATAACCTTGGATTTTACATTTGGTCCATGCGATGGATAACACAGGATTTGAGCTACAGGAAGAGAGACCTCCCAGTTCCTCAGCCAAAACAGAGAGGACAAAACAAGAACATCCTGTAAGTTGCATTTGTGAAATAACTAGAAAGCTATCCTGGTTCTGTACATAGGATCCAGTCTAGAAATATATATTACAGAATATACAGAGAAGTTAAAGAATCCTGAAAATCCCCCTCCCCTAATTTTCAGTATCTCTGAGCATATATGTACTGCTACTTCTGAGCAAATAAATCTGTATTGTAGTCCCCACCTCAAAAAAGCAGTATCAGCTAATAAAAATAGTTTCTAAACCAAGAAAGAAATACATACAATCATTGGAAAAATTAAATAATAACCAGTTGTCCTAGTTCATAACAGAGCCAACCCCAGAGCAGAAACAATTATTATTAATTTTATATAATAATAATCACCACCACCATTATCATCTTAATAATATTATTACTTTTATATAATATATAATCACATTAATATATTATGTACAGAGTGATCCAATTCTGTTCTCAAATACTTGGGAGAGCATGATAAAGAGGGAATTAGGTTAGAGTGAGAGATATTGACTGGACCAAGGTCAACCAGTGTGTTTTATGGCGGAATAATAATAATAATAATAATAATAATAATAATTGGGAATTTAAACCCAGGCCTTCCCAATTTGACCACTACAACAATTTGCAAGAGTCTTGCAATAAACAGGCTTTTTTAAAAAAGTGTATTACTAGGTGGAAATCTAGTTCATATCAGCAGCTGATGTACAAAAGAGCAAAACAGATTCAGCAAAATAATATATCAAGTATGCTATGCTATGCTCTGTGCTCACTTTTTTCATCTTAGGCCAGCCTAAGATTTTCTCTCTCTTCTCTCTTCACCTTTTCTTTCTTTCCCTGCGTGACTTACCCCACATAGTAATTGGAAGAATAAAGTGGGAAAGAAAACAGCCATATTTGCTGCTTTGAACATTACTGAAGAAAAATCAGGATATAAATGTAACTAGCAAATAAATGAATAAACATTAACAATTTTTAATGTTGGTAGAATTCAGAGACTAGTCATTTTAGTTTGGAATGTCAGTATGCAAAGGAATCCTCTAGCATCTTTGAGACAAACTGTGTGAAAGAAGTATGGTAGCATAAACTGATCTGAAGAAGTAGACCAAGTCTGTGAAAGGTTATGCTACAACTTCTTTCACACAGTCTCAAAGTTGCTACAAGATCCCTTTTCATAGTGATACTGCAGATTAACATGGCTATGTCTCTGAATTCTTGCATCTGAGGAAGTAGAACAAGTAGAACTGTATTTTATTGTGGCACCAGAGCTCTCTGACAGAGAAGGCTCAATGTCTCAGAAAAAAATACTATTCCCATGATTCCCTAGCACTAACCCTAACCCTTAAAGCAGACTCAATTTGCACTATTTCTGGCAGTCTGCAAAGGCCCTATGAAAGCTTATGCTACAACTTCTTTCACACAGTCTTAAAGGTGCTACAAGATCCAACTGCATTTTAATGTTGGGTTTTGGACAACATGTTGAAGCACAATGAAACTAAAGTACTAGCGTAAACTTTCGATCTCCTTATGCCTGTGCTGGAAGAAAAGGTTGGAAAGACTTAAGGGAAGACATAATGTTGAATTGGTTATGTCTGAAAGCAGGTGATGACTTCTCCAGAGCCACCTAATGATCTCCATGCCAGATGGACCTGCAGCTTTGAATTAGCTAATATTCATTTGCCTGTTTGCTCAAGCAGTTCCCTGAACAGGTTGGGCAAGTTTGGTCAGACCAAAATTTAAGCAATAGTGTTTAATGTCAAAGCCAAGAAACACAATCGAAAGAGGAACTTTTGCATGGAGGAACCAGGACAAAACCAACAGATCTGTCTCCTAAATTCCCTCTCCCCAAAACAGCAAATCCACACTATTTTTAGCAATGTAATACTTGCAAATTAAAAACTACCCCATGCTCACAACTTCAAAATTAACAATGTGGATCACTTCTCATGGTGTTGGTTATTTTTCATGTTGGGGTTCCTTTGTCTTTAGAAGCTGACTGCCTAAAATTCAACTCATGAAGCTTTTCTTGGCATGGAGATTCAGTGATAGGAAAAGCTTTTGTCAGCTGAATTTATTCAAAGTAGGTATTTAATAAAGATATAGGAGCTCTCCCAGAAAAAAAAGATGGTAACCCCAATTAATCTGTTTTAAACAGGTTGTCTTCTCCCTATCCCATATATTTAGCCATGTAGGTGTGTGTTAAGGTAAGATGGCCAGCAAACTGAAGGGTAGTTAATTAGTGAAAGTCAGTCACCACCTCTCAAGGAATTCCTTTATCTTCAGAATGTCGATGCTACATTTTCCAGATGCTATTCCATTTCTTGCAGAAATTTAGATTATACTTCTTCCATTTAATTCTCTTTCTCTGTATATATTAATGGCTTCAGAATAATGGGTGGGAAGAGAGAGAGAGAGAGAAAGTGCTTGTCTATTGCAATATTAAATATTATTCTTGGATACATGGCTTGCTGTATATATACAATCATGGCAGTGAGGCCAGACATCATGGGTGTGTATGTGTTTTACACTGTAGATCCCAAGAATGGTGATTTATTTTTCCTGACAGAAGCCACTCTCACATCTCTTCTGAAAATGAAACCTGTTCATGACTCCATAGACCTATTCTGGGTTTCATAATTTGATGGGACATTAAAGTATGAGAGGATTTAGTGCATTAGCCTTTTCTACTTGCAGACATACACTTTAGGGACCTGTAACAAGAAGTATTGGGGTCTCTGTAACCCCCAAAGAGGCTCTTTTTCCTAAATGGATAGGGACCTCATATTTTCATGAATTCATACTGTTTTCTTCATAAGCTTGTTAACAACAGTCATTGGTTGGGCAGCTTATATCCATATTGAAGGGCTGTATTAGTATTGTTATCTTTGTCAATACTTTGTCTGTAGACATGGCTATTAATTTTTCTTTTTTGATTGTTTCTTTATTGGTGGAGAAAAAGAGCCACTGGTCCATGCTCAATATTTTTCTAGTCTGCCTCTTGGCTTGTACTATCACCACAGTAGTGGGAGTGTTGATTGTGTCCCTGGTTTGTGTCAGCAACACCAGCTTTAAAGTAGAGCCAAAACCTGAATTGAATGTAGAAAAACACGAAGCTATTGCTGGGGAAACTCCAAGAACATCTCCATACCAACATCAGGTGGACCTGAAATTCCAGTTTCTCCATCATCTCAGCAAGTCCAAGGTAGAAATTCAACTATTTCTCAGTATTTTTCTGCACAGGACCAGTGTTTAGGGGGCTTAATTTTTATTTTGCTTTTGTTGTGTAAGAAAATAAAAAATTGCATTATACAAACTTGGACCAGCATGAGACACTTCAACATGTGCAGTGTTGCAGTGGCCACTTGTTTGATGGATAGTCCCAGTTTTATTGAAATAAGTGTGGAATTCTGTACCATTCAGCCTGAAGTCTGTGGTATCACTTACACAAGTCATTCCACAGTTTTTAAGACACAGTGAGCTTTTCTGTTTGCAATTGCATGGTAAAACGTTCAGCACTTTATCTTAGGGTCTTCTCACCATGCTAGATGGGCCATAATTCATTTTAGGATATCTGTTTATCAAGACCCACAAGAAGTTCTTTTGGTAATTCTACTTTGAATGCATGCAAGAAATAGAAAAAGTGATCCAAAGAACCTGTAAAAATTATAGTTGAATGAGTATCTATTGTCTGCTTAACCAGTACCATTACAAAAAGTTGTTACTAGCCAGGGTAGACAACCAGTGGATGTTGCCTTGATCAAATCTGGTCTCCGGTCTAATTTCAACCCCTGCCCCATAAGCTATCAGTTCGGTCCACTACTGGAGCAACCTGTCCTTTCTCTACTACAAGTTGATGGCTCTTATCTGGAATTCCAAAATCCAAAATTCTCCAAAATCCAAAGTTGTCCATATGGGTGGCTGAGATGGTGACATATTTGCTTTCTGATGGTTCAGTGTGTACAAACTTTGTTTTATGCACAAAATTATTAATAGTATTATCTATAAAATTACCTTCAGAATATGTGTATAAGATGTATACAAAACATAAATCAATTTCATGTCAGACTTCATTCCATCTCCAAGATATCCCATTATATATGTGCAGGTATTCCAAAATAAAAATAAAAAAATCCCAAATACATCTTGTTTCAAGCATTTTGAATAAGGGAAACTCAACCTGTAGCTTGCTAGAAGATGAAGAGAACAGATGAGCTAACCTGTTTTTGGTTCTGGACTTATGCACTACAGGCTTAAACATTGCCCTTTACCAGCATGTAACAGAAAAAAACATGGTTCACACCTTTTAGAAGCAGTCTATCTTGAGACTACCGATGACCCCAAAGTAGCTGTTTCTATTTTTTCCTTTTTCTTTTGTCTTGCTCTAAGGGTCCAATTAACATGTAAACATTTAGCACATACCTTTAAAACAATTTTTCAGTTATCAGCTACAAAGAGGCCTGATGGAGGATTGGGCCTGTGTCCTGTGGGGAGAGTGATTAACTCTTTCCCTCTGCACTAGACTCCTGTGAAAATGTACTGCCACTGATGTTGGGCTTGGAGGGCATGATTCCATTTATACAAATAAGCATTTCCTCAACACCAGGTTTTTTTTGGGGGGGGGGGCACTGTACCTTAGTTGAATACAGTCGGACCTCCGTATCCATGGGGATGCTCAAGTCCTGTTTTTATTTCACAGCTGCCTGCACATGCCACCATTAAGAAAAATGGGAGCTGGCCATCCATGGATGGTTAAATTCATGGATGGCAAGTCCACTGATATGGAGGGCGGACTGTAGTTTCTGATCATGTCCCCAGCCCTGTCACAACCATATAATAACATGTATCATTGAGCCATTACCGATTCTTCCAATTTTCCATTTGTCCTGGTACTGTATTTTTTTGCCCATCACATAGCTCTGGGTCAACATTCTGAAAGGGATGGACAGAACTGACCAAGTTTTGATCAATGCCTAACAAGGATGACAAAGGACTGGGGTCTCAACCCCCCCCCCCATATATATATAAGATTGGTAATCATATTCAGGGTGGAGATCTATGGGCCACCAAGAACCATTTCATATTTAAACTTGTATTCAATACAGTTGCAAATACTATTGTACTTATATGGCTTTCCAGAAACATGAGTTCCCAGGTGGTACTATTCAGTGGTCTAGATTTCGGAAAAATGCAAAAGAATACCAGAATCAAGAAGAAATGGCATTTGGAAGAAGCATCAATGCTCAGCGCTCCAAGATGACCTTTGGAACCTTGCGAATCAAGAGCCAAGGGCTGCGAGCTCCACACTGGCATTTCAATGCCAATGAGCAAGGCTATCTCTTAAAGGTACAACTTTGGTTACTTATATATATATATTTAAAAAATCTTACCTTTCTGACAAAAAGATACTGAAGACAGATAGTAGTGATAATAACATAAAAACAAAATGCTGACCCTCTCTTGTTCACACTCGTGTAAAAATAATAATTGAGCATCTAGAGGTGTGGGGACCCCCTCTAAAATTTGGAATGTTTGGTTGATTGGTTGATTTAAAAAACTCAAAATGCTACCTGAGTATATGGAAAAAATTTTTTACCATGATTTCCCTCATTCTCCTTGCTGATCTATGCCTAGATAGAAAAAAAAGCTATCTATGGCTTTTTTCAAAACCTCCAGCACCTTTCTACTTTAGAGAACAGCATGCCCTCCAACATTCCGCAGATGAAAATAGGAGTGTGGCCCACCAATATCAGAATGTAGTCAATATGGCAAAAATTATTAATGAGGAAGAAGACAAGCTACGAGAGGCTGCAGCAGTTTGCTTTTCCCTGAGCCTACTGGGGAAGGCAGCATTCCACCCTTTCCTCTCCTCTCCCTCCTGCTAAATTAATTGGCACAAGCTACATTTGTACTTTGAACTCAGTTTGAAGCAATTGAAGTATGCTGAGGACAAAGGAGGGAGATTATCGCAGTGCTAATTAAACTGGTTTAGCTGAGCCGGCTTAAAATTTTACTATGGGTAGCATCCTGATTTTATCACAAGTATTTTGCCACCAAAATTGCTGCCCAGGTGCAGCCCAGTTCCATTCCCGTTTCCAGGGCCACTCTGGTGGCCATTTCCTTAAGCCGGGAAACTCCTGGCTTCGAAAAAAGTCGTGCTGAGTGGCCCTGGAAGTGGGGATGAAACCGCGCTGCACCTGGGCATTGATTTCAGCGGCAAAATCCTTGTGATAAAATCAGGATGCTGCCCATTGTAAATTTTAAGCCGGCTCAGCTAAACCAGTTTAATTAGTGCTGCGAGAATCTGCGAGGAAAGTGGGAAGATGGAAGAGAAACTGGGGCATTCTAAAAATGGCTGAAAAGGTGAGATGACAAAGGATTAATTAAAATTGTCCCTGCCAAATTTAGATAGTTGGAGCAAATGGCCTAAAACATCCAGGGAAGGGGACATGGCAAAAATGCTTTCCATGTCCACTAGGGAGTGCAAGGTATGGGGTCATTTTGAGTAAAGCAAGCCCAGTTCCATATATCTAGCTTTGAGACGAACATGCCAGTTCTTTCTCTACCTGTGTCTTTCAGGGCACTGCTTGGATAGGTGTGGTTGATGCTGGTGGAAATACTGTTACCACATACAATGTCACAGCAGGCCAGATCATTTTCTTTCCTCGCAACACACTGCACTGGCTCAAGAATGTTGGAAGAGAAGATTGCTTGTTCTTGCTGTTTTTTACAACCCATGAAGAGCTACAGACTCTGGATATGGATGATACATTTTTCTCAACACCTGAAGACATTGCAGCAAGGTCATTAAAGGTCTGTGGAAAAGGCTTTCCACATTACAGACATACCATAGTTAACAAAGCCTCTAACAAAGAATCGCCTCTTTGCAAAGTCTTTTTATGCCTTTCCAGTTCCCTATTTTCTTCCTTGTCTTTTGTCTAGCAGAATTCTTTTAACAGCATCACTGTTGGAAGAATGGTGAACAAGAGCTGGAGAACCACAAATGTTTAGTGCCAGGTTGCAGCAGCATCTCTGTGGTAAATAATGTAGTAAAGCTTGTTCTGGGAAAGAGTGGGATTCTGCTCTAGCCAATCCTACTGTAGCTGTTTGTGACTGCCTACAGCAGGCAAGGTAAAAAGCAGCTGCCTCCAGAATCTCTTACTGAGATTTGCAAACAGAAAAACAGTGAGAAAAGGGGAAAGCTGCTAAGCTTGCCTCCACATCATGTCATAAAAGCATAAATCTGGCCACTAAAAACAGAAACCATAAGAAAATGAGAGGCTGAGAAAAATAACCCCTGGATGCATTTTTGGAAGAAACTTTCACATGGCCTCTAGAAGGTTCAAGATGTTTTTCTTATGTGAAGCTTACCTGACATGGATGTTTCTTTCCACATTTGTTAGCACTGAATAAAAAGTTTACTGAAACATGTTGAACTGCTCTTCTTTTTTGTGCTGTAGAAACCTATCCCTGTTCTTTCCATGTTATTTTTACCTAATTTTCTGTTAAACAAGTTATGCTCAGGAATCCATCTATTTTGTTATCTGAGGGATATTATTATTATTATTATTATTATTATTATTATTATTATTATTATTCAGCAGTGCTGTGATTTCATTATGAACATGTGCTCATATTTCCTTCAATATAGTACATGAAATGATCCCTAGCAGGCTTTAACAAAAACAGACAACAGCCTGCCATATACTGGTTCACATGAGTGTATGGTAGTATCCTTTAAAAAGAAATGAAAAGAAACATTTTTAATTTTGTCTTGGCATTTGTTTCTTCCTATTCCAGTCTCTTCAAAACCTAATTTGTATTTTGATAGCTGAACCAATTTTTCATTCACAGTTTAATTTACTAAATGAAATATTCTTTTGTGCACTTTTAAGCCTCAAGGTGGAGTGAACTTCATCAGGACATTCCAGAAACAAGCAGAAGACCAAGCTATCAACCTCCCACCCAACCTAGCAGAGCTTGTTCAGAACACTGACTATAAGCAGTCTGCAGACAATTTTGTGTGGCGGTACTTCTTTGATCTCAAAGGTAGTACAGCCCAAGCTGGGATGTCATTCCTGCAGATCTTTGTGGCTGGACAGTTAGCTGTAAAGTTCATTTCAGCTGAGGAACCAGATACAGTAATAATTGGACTCATCAAAGGGAGCATTCTTCCAAAGTTCTGGCACAGTAGGGGACAGTGAGATCACTATTACTTCACAGAAAACATAGGGTTTATCTACATGGGTGATTTATCTTGAATTCCCCACAGACTTGCTGTGTCCTGTTCACATGATGCATGGCCAAAACCCTAAATGGGGTCTTGGCTGTCTTCATGATGCCCGCACCCAATTTGGGGCTTCCTGCCCCTAGCCTGCATTTAGTAATTCACCTTTAGCTGCAGATCTTCAGTTCTCTTTCTAGTGACAACAGCAGATACCTTTTCACTTGCAGTCCCTGCAAGTTGTCCAGCACCACCATTCCAGGCACAAGTCAGTCTGAAGTCAGAACAAGGCACCCAGCATTGATAGAGTGGCTAGATATCTTGTTCTGACCTTAGCAGCAGCACTGGGCAATGAACAAGGGCTGCTTTGGAAGGTAGCCAACCATTGTTTGCTGCAAGAGCGCCAAACCCACAGCAAAAGAGAGCAGATAAAGGAGGGAATGCTGGGGAGATTTAGGGCCAGAATACTCTGAGTGCAGCCCGGAGTATTCTGAGAAGTGTAGACCCACCTTTAGATAGCTAAGGATTGGATTCAGTTGGATACAGAAATTCTGCTTTGTACAACATTTTAGAACAAAAAACATGTGGTCTGGCTCACGTCTAACTTAAATAAGGTAAATAAAATCCATTAAATAGATTCATAATTCTCTTTTCCAGCATAGTCTACTCAGTCCTTGCTAGTAACAGACAGAGGCTAAATATTTAATTATGGAAGAGGCTTACTGAGTTCAAACTATTGGTCCATCTAGCTCAGTATTGTCTGTGTTCATGGGCAATATCTGTCCAGAGTTTCAGCCAAGGGAGTTTCGTCCAGAAAGGAGCTGCAAAGAATTGACACTGAACCTTCGGCTTGCAGAGTGCTCTGTACTCATTTATTATTTCTGCTCTATCTGCAAGGATTGCCAAGTAAACAAGTTGAGCTAATAAATATTGTATAACTGTTGCTATATTTCCTGATCGCTGAGGCTGCTGTTTGTCCTCAATTTAGGGTCAACTGAGTTCCGTTTTCCAGGGGGAATAATCCAGTGGGCTCGATATGTGAAAGATGGGAAAGGCTTGAAACCGAATGAAGCAATTTATAGTGAGTTTCTCCACTCGGTAAGTGTATAGGTGTAAAGTCCAGTTGTTATACTGTTGACCAGACTAGATCAGGTAACAGAAATCCAATATCAAGCGTTGTTTTGGAAATTAAGAACTCCTGCACAATGCAAAGTTCATATACTTTAAAACATCAAAACACCAATAATAAAGAATGGGTAGGATTCCCTGTGGGCAAGAATAAAATGTTGCTGCTCATGTTAGGAATTGTCACTGAATGCTCTACAATTTGAGAAAAGTTATCTTGTTATTTAAAAATAAACGAACAAACAAAAACAAGAACTACAGCAGCAAATACAGTCGGCCCTCCATATTCATGGCCTTGACACTTGTGGTTTTGATTATTCGCGAGGTCAAAGCCACTAGCCCAGACATTCCTCCTTCCTCTCCCTCCACGGCTTTTCCCCTTGGGAGAAAAAGCCCAGGAGCTAACTCTATCTTTTTCCCCTGCTGGCCAGGCACCGACCCAGCTGGGAAGCCCAGGAGGTGGTAGGGCTGACAAACAGAGGAGGATCCTTCACACACACCCAAAGTCCCTTTGCCTGCCCCATTGCTCCCTGGCAAGCCCAGGGGCCGATGGGGCAGGCAAATGGAGAAGGAGCCTCCATCCCCCCCAGGACTCCTTCCCAGCCAGAGCGTTGCCTGAGCAGCCCAGACAGCAATCCGGCTGGGAAAGGGAATGGGGAGATAGAGGCTTCTCCTCTCTTTCCCTGCCCGATTGCCCCAGGGAAAGAAGTGATTGAGCTGGAAAGGGGAAAGGGAGCCAGTTAAAGGGACAGAAAAAGGAGGAGCACTGGCTCCTGCTTCTCTTCCCCTGTTCATCCCTTCCTTTAACTGGCTTCTGAGGGGTTGGTGAGTGGAGTTATTCATGATTTTTCCATATTTGCAGGGGCCTCATTCCTCTAACCCCTGCAAATACGGAGGGAGAACTGTACAGCAGCCAGCCATAATATATGCACAATAAATATACAGCAGTATGTAGCTCCCCGTCCCACCCCACTGTTGCTTTCACCCTTTGCTCATATCTTGTTATTATTTTTTGCTCTCAGAAAGAAGATGCAC
The DNA here is from genome assembly GCA_026167975.1 of Phrynosoma blainvillii. Classification (NCBI taxonomy): domain Eukaryota; kingdom Metazoa; phylum Chordata; class Lepidosauria; order Squamata; family Phrynosomatidae; genus Phrynosoma; species Phrynosoma blainvillii. The sequence goes on from JANUYF010000002.1 coordinate 25,234,888, forward strand.
TTACCTTGGGAACACTCCGGATCTATAGTAATGGTCTACGCCAGCCTCATTTTCATTTCAATGCCAATGAGATGGGATATGTCATCAGTGGGTGTGGAAAGGTAGCTATTAATTTAAAGCACTAGGGATTTTATCACACAAGGAAAATCCCATACAGAAACGGGATCTAAATAGGAAAAAAAAAAAAAAACCTCTGCAAAAGTGGGTAGTTTTTCATAGATAAATGTTAAACTGTGCTTAACCCGAATGGAAAGTAGTCAAAAGCCACTTCTTTTTTACTTTCAGAAAATCCTGAAAAGTAAAAAGAAGCAGCTTTTGATTATTTTCTGTTTGGGTTAGGCACAGTTTAACATGTATGTGTGTGAAAATTTACCCACTTTTGTGGGTTTCCTCCACCTTTTAAATCCTGTTTCTGTACTGGATTTTCCCTGTGTGATAAAGTCCTTTGATGGAAGTGAGCTTTTATAAACCTTCCTGCTGAAAGAGCTGTGATGATTTCAAATGGGAAGCCCACACACTTTAGGATGTTGGCAGTAAATCAGGAGTACCAAAGTGGGCCCAGTTGCAGCAAGACTAAAGCCCCTGTGTATTTAAGCCTCTGATTTTGTCTTGCTGTTTTTACAAAGAGTTGAGTTTGCATGGGTTCATTACAAAATCAGTTGTCTAGATATACACACTTCCTTTCTGTTGAATCATAGAATATAGAGTTGGAAGAGACCCCAAGGGCCATCTAGTCCAACCTGCTGCCATGCAGAACACAGAATCAAAGCAACCCTGACAGATGGCCATCCAGCTTCTGTTTGAAAACCTCCAAAGAAGGAGACTCTACCACACTCAGACGAAGTGTGTTCCACTGTCAAACTGCCAGGAAGTTCTTCCAAATGTTGTGACGGAATCTTTTCCCCCGTTGTTTGCACCCATTGCTTTTTGTCCTAGTCTCTGTAGCTGCAGAAAACAAGCTTGCTCCATTCTCAATATGACATCCCTTCAACTATTGTTGGTGCCTCCTTTCTCCAGGTAGGTGTTATTCTTTCGCCTTCACTCACCACTGACTTCACCGTTGGTGTTGGAGATGTTGTGTTTTTCCCTGTTGGCACACAACACTATATCAAGAGCACGTGTGATGAAGACTTGCTGTTCATTTTGGCATTCAGCACTGGAAACCAGGTAAGAAATTGCACTAAGAAGAGCCAGCATTATATAGTGGTTTAAGTGTAGCACTAGTTCTCTGGTAGATCAGGGTTTGAATACCTGCTCAGCCTTGAAAACTCACTGGGTGACATTGGGCAAGGCACATTCTCTTAGCCTCAGAGGAAAGCAATAACAAACTTCTTCTGAACAAGACCTTAGGGTTGCCATAAGTCAGAAATAACTTGAAGGCACACAAAAATAACAACTGGAAACCAGGTGAGAAATCTGCAATGATACCTTACAAATTTGGCAGTGCTTACCTATACTCCCCAGGCAGCAACCTATAATTATTAGTGGGTTGGGTTATTGTGAAGCAGACCAAAGGTCTAAAAGTTGTAGATTTATTCTTTTTTAAAAAAAGACATCATGGGGAGGGGAACCACTGGCCAATAGGGTAGATGGATGGCTTCAATCCAGCCCACAGTGGGTCCAGGAGATGGCCCTCTCTTTCACAAAAGAACCACATCAACTAGTGGAGAAGATACTGCACCTGTGATTCACCATGTAGTTGATAATGTGGTCAGGGAAAGGGGATAGACATGATAGTACACATCAAGATTAGGAATGCAAGTTCAAGCAGACTTTGTGGCTATAGCCAGTGATGAGGTAAAATGGGAGTTGCAGTCCTATGATATTTGGAGGGTTACATCCCACCCACCCTATGGCATTTGGAGGGGAGAATCATACTGATGATGGTACATATTGCATAGGTGGCAATTCTGAATATTTTAAAAATACTTGTTAACTTATAATCAAATATGTATATTTTAACCTAACACCATTACTGCCTAAAGAATGTCAGTATTTTCTATTCCCAAATTCAAAAGCTGCTTGTTTGTTTGTTTGTTTTTATGTGTTTTTGCAGCTGCAAACTCTTGATATGGATGACTATTTTCATGCCACAGCAGACCATATATTGGCCCAGCTTTTCGTCAAAAAGCAAGATGAGTTTAAGAAGATTCCAAGGTTTAATGAGGATCAGGCAATTAATCTGCCATAGCAACTTGTAATAACAGCGACTGTAACATCTGCATGAATTCACTGATTGTTAATAAACATAATTCTGCTGCCTTTAATTCTGTATTTCCCTTGGAGAATTTTTTAAAAATTAAAATTATTAAAGGAATCTATGTTCCAATCTTCGCTGTAACAAGAAAAGCTTAATTGCAAAAATGTCATGCCTACATTACAGGCTACAATTAAAGACTCTGAGCTGGTCAAAAATATTGTCAGCCTCTAAGAAGATGTGAGCACATTATATTACAGCCTAGCATTTTTCTGGTGGCTTTTGATGTTCTCTCTCTCTCTCTCTCTCTCTAGTAAATATTTATGGAACTTAAAAAGAAAATCCCCTGGAGCATTTGGGAAAAAACTAAATGGAAGTTATGGCACGAAGATTATTTATTTGACTATCAGTTTGAAACTTGGCTGTGGTCTTTGAGCTTAAAAATCCTACATAATAACCATAGAAATGCCAGGAAGTCTTTTTGTTCTTAGCAGTTGGTCTTTGTGATGAGATAACAGGTTGGATTGTGAGTTGTCTTTTCTTTAAGGAAGGAATCCTTTTGTTTGTCAAAGGGACTGGCAAGCCAGTGGAGGTTCCTGCTGGTAGAAGGCAGAGAAAAGCAATTTTGGTTGGTTCTCCTGTGCTATCCTCCTAATCAGATTTTCAGGAGGTTTCAGAAAAAAGAGGAGTTATTGAAAAATTGCCTGTTCATTCACTTGGATAACAGTTTCCATCTCCCTGCCCAAACAGTCTCCTTTTCAGACTTGCACTTTAGCATTGCAAGCAAACTTTGGAAACAATACTGTAATAGAATTTCCTTCTATGTTGTAATTAGGAGGTAACTGGATTACAATTCAGGATTAGTGACATTTAACAGACTAAAATGTGTTTATGGAACGTGACTGTGCCTCTCTTCTAGCGAAGGGCTTCTATCACATAGCAATAGCAAGTACATTTCTATAGTGTTTATCAGTGCACTTAAGCCCTCCCTAAGCGATTTACGAAGTGTAAGCTAATTTCCCCCAACAAGCTGGGTACTCATTTTAGTGACCTTCAGAAGGATGCAAGCCTGAGTCGAGCCTGATCCCTTGGCTGGTATTAAACTCACAACCTTATGGTTTGCAAGTGAGTGGCTGTAGAACAGGCATTCAATCCCTGTGCCACCAGGGCTCACATCTTAGGGTACAATATAAAAACTGGCAATGACTAAGGCTGCAATCCCATCTACGCTAATTTGGGAATAGGTCCATTGAACCTGGATCTAGTCTACCATAGAAGAGCATTAAATGAAAAAATGGATTTTACTGTGTTATATACTGCAAGGGAGGATATTTTATGCTTTTAATATGCCCTTTCTTTTCAACTTTGCTGCAAAGTAAAACCAGCACAATCACAAAGACCTACAGCTAGTCTTATCTCTATGATCAGGCAATGTTCTGTGTTGTTTTTAATATGAGGGTAGGCATTTAAAACTCTCAGGGCTTGCTCTGCCCATACATAGGCTGAATCTTTCTTCCCAGTTAAAGAGACACAGAGCTGGGACCTTCAAGCAGACTCTGTAAAAGTTTTCATTCAGTGAAATCATTTTAACAAATTGCCACAAACCAGCTGTCCATAACTGCTATTCAAAGACCACTTGCAGACAAGATTTTAACCCAGGTTTCTTAGCAGACAGCCACATTCTCATTTTTTCAGGCTAATTTTATAGAGGTTGAACCAGCAGGTGGCATCCTACCTCAGTAAAGATCTGTATCTGTAAAGTATTTCACAAAATAATTTGGCTGTACAGCTGAAGGAAACATGCCAGGCTCAAGTGTTTTATGATTAAAAGGGAGAACAGAAAGCTTTGGGGAGTCAGATGAAATATGTGGCTAACTAAGCAGCTATCTGAAGAATCTTCCACAGTTGCTGCCTCCAAGCCAGTCTTGCCTCTATGATAAAAGGCTGTTGAAAAAAATTACCCTATATAGCCATTGGAGAAAAGGCTTGAGAAAGGAGCAAAGAAATGGTCATGCTTACCTTCACAGCATCATAAAATGCAGGATTGTGCAAAATGGGACCTGAGGTTATTGTTTCTGACCCAAAAGGAATTACTCAGGGATCTAATTCTGCTTACTATCATTAGGGAGTGTTCTCATCTACACCCTCAAATAATAGTTTAACAGTCTGTTCTATCACTTTTGTACTTGAAAACTTAGTAGAAGCCCTGATAACCATAAGTGATAACAATCCTTAATGTCAAGCCATGCCACTGTCAACTTCAGTTGTGCAGATGTAAAATGGATACTGTAAAATATACTTTTTACAGTCTAAGTCAGGGGTAGGCAACCTTTCCCCTTTAAGGGCCGAGGAACTTCAGCTCCCAGAATCCCAGGAGCTATTGGCCAACATGGGACTATTGGCCAATATGGCTGAGGCTTCTGGGAGCTGAAGTCCCTCGGCCCTTAAAGGGGAAAGGTTGCCTACCCCTGGTCTAAGTTTTAGAAAGGGGGCTATGGAGGAACTAGATAGGATTCTCAAGTACAAAGATATATCATTGAATACCAAAATAAGGATCAGTGATGCCATTATATTTATGATTTATATGTATGGCTTTGAAAGCTGGAAAGCAAAGAAAGGTGCCAAGAAGAAAACACATCTTAAATGCAGTGCTGGAAAAGAATTCTATGGATACCACTGACTGCTAAAAAGACAAATGGGTTGTAGAGCAAATCAACTCTCAACTTTCATTGGAAGCCAAAGTGACTAGCCTAGGGATGTTGTATGTTGGACATATCGTGAGATGATGTGACTCGTTGGAAAAAAGATAATATTTGGTAAAGTGGAAGGCAGTAGGAAAAGCACGAGACATAAAGTGGAAGGCAGCAGGAAAAGTGGGTGACTGAAATACAAGTAGAATTATTCAATCAAGGAAGCCACAGTCGCAAGTTTGCAAGGCCTGAGTAGGGCAGTTGATAACCAGGGTTCTTGGAGGTCTCTCATTCATAGGGTTGCTTTAGGTCAGTGTTGATTTGACAGTAAACACCAACAAAAGCAACATGTACAATAGTGACCTATTTCCAAAGCTAGTTTGAGTTAGAATATATACAAGATGTGATCCAGTGTGGCATAGTGGTTTGAGCACTGGACTATGACTCTAGAGAGCAGGGTTCAAATCCCCACATGGGGATGAAAACCCAATCTGTGACCTTGGGCAAATCAGACTCTCAGCTTCAGGATATGGCAATGACAAACTCCCTTTGAAGAAACTTGCCAAGTAAATCTTGGCCTTGGGTGCCATAAGTCAGAACCGACTTGAAGGCTAACAACATACATATACAAGATGCAGGTTTGTCAAGTGGTTTGCTCATTTTTATTTGATTTTGTTTGCATGCCACTGTTCCATTTCAGAGCCCAGGGGAGTTAACAACATTTACAAATGTACATGTAAGATCACAACCTGAAAAATTAAAAATCTTTTTAAAAGGCACCTCAGCCCTTGCCAAGTGTAAAGCACTGCATGCCACCAGATGTCTCTCTTGAACTTCTTTATTTTTGAAGTTGCTCTGGATTAGAGAAATGTAACAGAACATTTTTTGTCCATAAAAGAAAGAATTGTCTCAGTTTGGAAGTAAATTACATCATCCCAATTGATGATTTGGAGATAAATTGCACCATTCCAATATAGTAACTTATCCAGATTATACTCTCCCATTATCAATGGGAGTAAATGTTGCATGGTGCCTCCAAACTGCTTAGAGTGGCTGATTCTTTGGGAATTCACAAAATGGACATTCAAATCTATATTATCAGAAATGCTAATTTTTGTTATTTTAATCCCTTTGCAGCACATCACATTCTGCAATTAATTGCAGTCATTTTTTTTCAAGCAATAGCTAATTCTAAGGAAAGATACACTTACATATGAAGATATATTTAAAAATATAGGGAGAAAACAGATGGCAAAAATGTTCCTGTTGGTTGCTCTATTTTGTTGCTATAGGTTCTTCTTTTGTATGTTTTAAACAACCAGATGCCGTTGTCCTTTCACAGAACTGTTAGAGGCAATTCCCAGCACAAACAAGAACATTTTATTTCAGGAGTTTTAGTCTTATCTAGAGGCTGTCTGCTTTTTTGAAAAAAATCCAGGCTGCATCACAAAAAAAGAAAAAGTCATCTAGTTGTCTAGTTTCGATTAAAGGCATTCACTGGAAGAGAGGAGTGCAAGCCCTTTAGCCTAGAACAGTAAGATGTTTGGAATACTGTATCTTTAAAAAAGAAGGTATCCAGAGTCAATAGTGAGCAAAGACACACACACACAAATCAATATTTGTCTACAGCACTATGAAATCTGAATCAAACTACCTAATCAGCTTCAGCCTCCCTACCTTGCCTGCTGGCTGGAGAAGTCTGCAGATTGAAAATGCTTTTCTAGACAGTCCAAACAAGTAATAAAATGAAACTTTCTGTTGTAAGAGATCTCCTTTTTTGGCAATAGGTTGGACAAGCCCCTATATAAAGATCTCCTATACCATGGCTCAGTCATTAAGCAAAATGGAAATTATAGTCAAGAAATCATAAAAAGACCAACACTGCATCTCACTGCAGAAATAACCCAGTTTGACACCACTTTAACTGTTGTGGCTCAATGCTATAGAATTCTGGAAATTGTTTTGTGAGACATTTAGCCTTCTCTTGTCAGAGAGCTCTGGTGCCACAACAAACTACAATTCTCAGAATTCCACAGCATTGAGCCATAGATATAGTGGTGTCAAACTGGATTATTTCTGCAGTGTGGATGCAGCCTAAGACTTGGAAAGGCAGCTATGAAGGAACTTGATAAGATCCTCAAGCCCCCATATGATTAAATTCCAAAGTCAGAATCATCCAGGTCACAGTAAAACTGGGAGAGAGATGGTATGACTTTTGCCATGTTGAATAGATGGGTTTCTGCTTTAGCAGCTGCCACAATCTGTTCTATTTTCTGAATAATGTTTTCCGCAGACTGACTGGAACATTAAACTGCTCCAGTCAATATAAAGAGTTATAATATATTACCATAGCCTCCAAGCAAACTTTGGGACTATTTCATTTTTCTATGGAGATAGAAAACTGAATCTATTTGCAAGATATCTTCTTCTGGTGTATAATTATGGCTGGATGATGCACAGAAATGATATTATTTTAAGCTGCAATGGGTTACCACCAGGACAAAACCTGGGGCCATAGACTTACTATGAAAGCTTTGTACATTGTGCAGTGGCAGAACTCTGCAGGCAGTTGTCATTTCTTCCCTGTCATTTTGCCTCCCTCACCAGTCTGTGCTGTTTTTCTCAGTTTTTTTTGCCATTTAGCTAATCAGATGGGCCATAGGGCAGAGGGAGGAAGGAGTCCCCCTCCCATGGGAAAGAGTCAGTAGGCTTCACGCAGATGCTCCTCTAGCATTCAGGCATTTGCTGCCTTCCCTCCCTCTCATTGTCCAGTGGTCCTCAAACTTTGATCTTCCAGATGTTTTGGACCTCAGCTTCCAAAATTCCTGACTATTGGCCAGGGTGGCTGGGATGTCTTGGAGTCCAAAATTCCAGGAGGACTAAAGTTTGGAAATTATTGGTCAAGGCTATGACTGGCATCTTGTTGGTTATTCCCAACTAGAGTAGACCAATTGAATCAATTATGGAATGGTGAGTTATCATGTAGGTAAATCCCATTGCTGCAGCAAGTCTCATATAGTGAGGACTAACAACAAGGTTTATATCGTTTAGTCCATGAATGTTTTTTCTTACCTAATTCAGCCATTTTCATAATTTTAGCAGTGAAACAGGAGGCATGATACAACTGGGTCTTAAGGAGATCTGGTGGCACTGTGGTTAAATACTAGTACTACAGCCACAATGTTGTGAGTTCGATCCCACAGGACTCCAGGTTGACTCAGCCCTCCATCATTTCATAGGTCTGTAAAATGAGTACCCAGCTTGTTGAAGGCAATTGGCCAACACATTGTAAATCACTTAGAGAGTGCGTAGTTCACTATGAAACAGTATAGCCAGAGTCAAGACCAGCTGGATCCCAGAGCTTTGGTGCAGATAGGTCACAGTCATTTAGTGATCATTGGATAACAGGTTGGTTGTACAATGACGGGATTTATGCCCTGTGCCAGTCCAATCTGTTCATCTGTAATAAATGAACCTGTGGCCACTTTTTGTTCAAATCCTGTTATATGTGAGTGGTGTGAATTATGTCTTCCTCCTCTACCTGCACCTCCCCTCATCAATGGACCTGCAAAATGCTTACAATTTACAAGTTGGAGGCTTAGTTTTATATTTTGTGAGGTAAGAAAACCCAAGCAACTGCTTTAGTAATTTAAATTACTCTTTTTCTTCATCAGTGGATGAAGTTGCACAAGTATTTTTTTTTAAATCTGTATTACAGCTATACCAACATTAAGACAGAACGAATAGTGGCAAGAACAAGAATGACTTCATGATATGGCCTTGTTGTTGTGTGCCTTCAATTTTTGACTTATGGCAATCCTACGGTGAACCTATTACAGGGTTTTCTTGGCAAGATTTTTCAGAAGGGTTTGCCTTTGCCTTCCTCTGAAGCTGGTAGGGAGGGGATCGAGCCCTGGTCTCCCAGTGTGCCAGTCAACAAAAAAGGAAGAACAAGAGAGCTCTTTCACAAGATCCAAGAAATTAAAGGGAAATTTAAACCAAGAGTGGGGAGACACATTACATTATCAAGTACAAATGAAGACAATGGAAACAATACACTGATCTTGAACAAAGCAAAGATCTGGAACAATTACTGAAGAAAGTGAAGGAAGAAAGTTGAAAAGCAGGTTTACAGTTGGACATTAAGAAAATAAAAATAATTATTACAGATGATTTACATAGCATTAAAGTAAACAATGAAGTCACTGAAGTTGTGAAAAAAATTCCATACCTTGGCTCAGCCATTCATCAAAAGATGAACTGAAGTCAAGGAATCAAAAGAAGACTAGTACTTTGAAAGGCAGCCGATCCTGAAGTGTAAAGATATATAATTGAATCCAAAAGTTAGGATTGTCCATGCCATTGTATCTCCAATTTCTATATATGGTTGTGAAAGTTGGACAGTGAAGAAAGCTGATAGGAAGAAAATCAACTTATTTAAAATGTGGTGCTTGAGGATGGGTCTTAGAGCAAATCAAGGCTGAACTCTCCCTGGAAGCCAAGATGACTAAACTGAGGCTGTCATAGTGTGGAGATATCACAAGAAGACCTGACTCACTAGAAAAGACAATAATGCCAGGTAAGGTAGAAGGCAATAGGAAATGAAGAAGACCACATTCCAGATGGATAGACTCAATCAAGGAAATCATGACCCTGAGTCTGCAATACCTGAGCAGGGTTGTTGATAGCAGGGTGACTTGGAGGGCTTTCATTAATAGAGTTATCATAAGTCAAAGTCAACTGGACAGCAATTAGCAACAAAGAACCTACAAGGTGTCTCACAAGCATTTTGAGGCAAACACATAATGTTACGCCTTTGCAAGCATTCTATGCCAGTCCCCACAAAACCCCAGCCTCTTTCAAGAAGAGCAGTTACAATGCTGACATGTTTCTCATTGTCACTATGTTGGCTGGACCACATAGTTTGCTTAGCGATACCTCCCCAAGCTGCTCCTGATATAAGTGGACTGCCAGGCTCTTAAGAAAAAAACAAACAAAAAAACACAACTCTTTTGCTCCTAGCTTCTTTCTTAGTATAAATTGAGTAGATATGAAAAACAAAATGATGGCCAACAGATTGGAAGTGATCAATATACATCCCTATCCACAAAGGAGACACAAGAGACTGTAGCAACTATAGAACCATAGCACTAATCTCCCATGAAAGCAAAATCATGCTCAAAATTCTGCAACATAGGCTCCAACCATACATGGAGAGCGAAATCCCAGAGGTCCAAGCAGAGTTTAGGAAAGGAAGAGGCACCAGGGATCACATTGCAAATATATGATGGCTAATGGAGTGTAGCAGAGAGTTCCAAAAGAAAGTCAATATGTGCTTTATAGACTATAGCAAGGCCTTTGACTCCATAGATTATGAAATGCAATGGAACGCCCTTAAAGACATGGGAGTACCAACACATCTGATAGTCCTAATGAGGAATCTGTACTCAGGACAAGAGGCTACTGTCAGAACAGAACATGGAGAAACAGAATGGTTCCCAATTGGCAAAGGAGTCAGACAAGGCTGCATTCTATCACCCTACCTATTCAACTTATATGCAGACCATATTGTAAGGAAAGCAGGCTTGGACATGGAAGAGGGAGGAGTGAAAATAGGAAGAAGAAATATCAACAATCTGAGATATGCAGATGACAGCATAATACTAGCAGAAAACCTCACAGACCTGGAACAACTACTAAGAAAGATCAAAGAAGAAAGTGCAAAGGCAGGCTTGCTGTTGAACATAAAGAAAACAGAAATAATGAACACAGAGAGCTTACACACATTCAAACTAGACAATGAGGAAACAGAAATAGTAAAAGAGTTCTCATACCTGGGATCAAACATCGATCAGAATGGGGACTGCAGCCAGGAAATCAGAAGAAGATTAAGAATTGGAAGGGTGGCTATGAAAGAACTAGAAAAGATCCTAAAATGCAAAGACATACAACTCAGCAAAAAGTTAGAATCACACAAGCCATTGTATTCCTTATTACCATGTATGGATGTGAGAGTCAAGAAGGAAGATAGGAGGAAAATCAACGCATTTGAGATGTGGTGCTGGAGAAGAGTGCTGAGTATTCAATGGACAGCCAAAAGGACAAACAAATGAGTCCTAGAACAGATCAAACCAGAGATATCCCTAGAAGCCAAGATGACAGGACGTTTTCACACAGGCGGCTCTAAAGCCACCTGGAAGCCCCCTGGAAGCCATCAGGAGTCATTCCGGCGGCGAAAACAGCAGCCGCCGGAATGACTCCTGATTGCCTCCGGCAGAAGCGCCTGTAATTCCTTTTTAAAAAAGGAATTAAAAAGATGGGGCTAAAGCCGGCTAGCGGCAGGGATGGCGCAGGGATTGCGCAAGATGGGGCGGGGCTTGCTGCGACGTCGTATGAACACGACGAGCAAGACCCCGGAGTGAGGTAGGGATGGCGCAGGGATGGCGAAGGATGAGGAGGGGCTTGCTGCGACGTCGTGTGAACTTTTCCTGCACAGAGCCGGAGTGGGGCCAGATGGAGGTAGGAATGACTCCCTTTTTTGCCCCGTGTGAAAACGTCCTTAGACTGTCGTACTTTGGACACATCATGAGATGGCATGAATTGCTGGAAAAGACAATAATGTTAGGAAAGGTGGAGGTAGAAAGAGAGGAAGGCCACATGCTAGATGGATGGACTTTATTAAAGAGACATGAACATGGGTTTGCAGGAGCTGGGCAGAGCAGTGGAGGACAGGGGGGCCTGGAAATGTCACATCCATAGGGTCACCCTGGGTCGAGATCGACGTGAAGGCAGTTTACAACAACAACAAATTGAGTAGATATGAGATCTCAGAAAAGCTACTTTTTCCAGGGTACACCTTTCACACTTGGCTGGGGGATTCTGGGAACTGGAGTCCAAAAATATAACTTCTCCTAATGTCTGCTTTCACAGGAAAAAAACCCCCAAACCATTCTGAACAGTTGCAGGGAGAAAGAAAGTGATTGTTTTTAATGTCAGAACCAATTGTTTCAATGCCAGAAGCGTCATAAATTTTCTCTCTGTGTATTTCTGTGGCACTGGGGGTTCCCATGCCAATGAGATGTGGTTGCACTTCAACTCCCAGCATTCCTCGCAATCAGCTATGATGGCTAGGGCTGCTGGGAGTTAGAGTCTGACAACATCTGGAGGCCTTCGTGATTCCTACTCCTTTTTTGTATTAAAGCAAACAAAAAATGTGGCCTTGTTTCCCCTTGTATCGCCTGCTTAGGTTGCTTGCTGGAGCACTGAGTCAGTCATTTTGAAGCTAGTGTAGTGTGAAAACACTAACAGGAAAGGTAGCACAGCTGAAATAGAATCAAGTCAAGAGGTATATGTGTATTTGTGCATGTGTTTGGGAGAGTAAGATTCAAAAATCTCAATTGCAAGGGTTTCAAAAAAGAAACGAGGGGTCATGTGTTTTTGAAATCCAACTGTAGAAAGAACCTACTGATAAAACACAAACCCCCAAATACATGTGAGGGGAGGAGGAGGAGGAGGAGGAGGAATACAATAAAACCAGAGAAATCAACTGTAGATACAAGTGTTGCTCAGAAATGGTTGCACAGCAACAGTCGTGCGGGGAGCATTGCCATGACAACAAAGCCAAGCAACTGCTGTGGTGTTGTCTGAGAGGCAATTTCAACATCTCTAAGAGCATATGGTATAGTCCTCTCGTGGCCTAGCTTAATCTTCTCCCTGACACCTTGGCTTTATGTGGTTGGGGAGATTTTGAAATGGGAACACTTTTAGAAAAGCAACCCTTGTTCTCTATTCAGGGATGGAACAGACAGACAAGGGAGGGAGAACATGAAGAGGGCATCCTTAAAAATCCAAATCAACATTGGACTGGGCAGCAGGAAGATGAGGAGCCTACAGCCTGGCAGATGTTGTAAGATTCCCACACGGCCAATGATCAAGTATGTCAAGAGGCAGGAGCTGTAGTCAAACAATATATTTGGAAGGACATCATTGCCTCAAAATAAAATAAATACATAAATATAATGGATTGCAGCTTCTTGATGGAATCACTTTTTGCTCATTCAACTGTCAAACAATTCTTCCTAACATTCAGGGCCTTTGCAGACTGCTAGAAATAGTGCAAATTGAGTTCACTTTAAGGGTTAGGGTTAGGGTTAGTGAATCATGGGAACTGTATTTTATTGTGGCGCCAGAGCTCTCTGACAGAGAAGGCTCAATGTCTCAGAAAAAAACAAAAAACAATTCCCATGATTCCCTAGCACTAACCCTAACCCTAACCTTTAAAGTGGACTCAATTGGCACTATTTCTGACAGTCTGCAAAGGCCCTTAGTTAGGATCTCTCTTCTTGTAATGTGAACCCATTGGTGGTGGTGGGTCGTCATCGTCATCCCATTGTGGGAGAAAGGTGGGATATAAATCTTTGAAATAAAATAAATTTATATCCTGCCTTTTCCCCAATGTAGGGACTTGAGGTGGCTATCAACAGATTTAAAACAGTACAAGTTAAAATCAATGCAAAGACATTGAAAAAAATATAAAATTAAAAAAACCCAATTAAACAATTTATAAAGTCAAAAATATTAAATTGTACAGTATATACTCATGTATAAGTCTAGAAACTTTAGTCAAAAATTGACCCCAAAAATTGGATCAACTTATCCATAAGTCAATGTAAGTACCATACTTTAATTCTAAAAACTGGAGCCATCCCCTTTCTCTGAATAGAGTGGTAAAAGACAAGAGCTTAGTCCATCCTGGGAGCATCAAAAAGAAGCATGGATCCCCTCCACTCTCTCAACTATACAGTCTTTAGGATGAGTACAAACAATTATGCCTGCCAGAATTTTGTAAGTACTTTGGCATCATTTTCCTTGCATCATCTTTTACATCCTTTGTAAAGGTTTTACCCTTGACTTATCCATGGGTCATATTAAAATCCATAATTTTGGCCCCAAAACCTGCCCTCGACTTATACATGAAGTTGACTTATAATTTTGTGGTAAATCTGAATTGCACAGCATTCAAAAGCCCAACATTTATCAGTTTGAAAGAGCTTAACATCATAAACATCCTTTACTTGCAACTGAAAGGAGAGCAAGGCTGGTACCATCCTGGCCTCTCTAGGGAGAGAGTTGCAGAATCTGGGAACAGCCACCAAGAAGGCCCTTTCTCTTGTTCCCATCAAACAAGACTGGAAGGCAGTGGAACAGCAAGGCTTTTTCTATCTTCTTTTTCTGAATTAGGCAGTTATACAGCAAAATTATGATTTTATATGCAAGTTGTCCCAGTGTATAGCTTGGGTTGTATGACAGAATTTTGGCTTTCTCCTCCTCCCCACAAGTCATCATTTTCTATCTGTGTCTAGCTGGTGAATTTTAGGGTTATAATAAATGGAAAAACAGATCCCACAAACCTGAAGTTTGAATGTGCCTAGTATAAATAGTACCAAGTGTAGATATACCAGGAGCCCTTTCACACTTTGATTCAGCTTTAACTGCTATGGTTTTATCTCATGGAATCCTGAATTTAAAGAGACATTAGAGTTCTTTTGTAGAAAATTCTAAATACTCCATAAAACTGGAAATCCCAGTATTCCATAGAACTGAACAGTTGAAATAGAACCAAAGATGTAATCTGAAAGATCCTAGTAATCTGAAAGATCCTAGTAGTTTTCATACTGTGTCTTGGGGGGATTCTGGTTTCTTCAGACATTACTATCAGAAGGTGTTTGTCCATGTGAAAGTCAGTAATGGCAGACAAAGTTCCCAGAAAGCCGACACGCCTGCTGTTATCATACTTCCCCTACAGTGTGTAAACATGGGAGTGTTCTGTGTATTTGGTGAGCAACCGTGGCCATGATCCATATGAACTTGCACCTAGTTCTTAGTGACATGGTAAACCTGTTTCTTCATTCCCTACCTGGTGTTTTCTACACCATATGTCACTGAACTACATATCTCATTAGCCCCAATCACAATGGCCAATGTCAGGGATAATGGGAATGCTAATCCAAACAACTGAAGGAAGCGAAGTTGGTCACCAAACAACACAATTCCATATTGAAACCTGATGTCAAGTGAAAGGATTGCAATTGTACCTTCTCTCTGTTTAAGGAGATTATCCCACAAGCCCTTCCCAGTGTGATGACATTAATGAAAGGAAGTGGATACATATTAGTTTGGGAGCAATGCTTATCAAACGTATCTTCAGTCATGGGACTTGGGCTGCTGCTGCTATTGAAGGACCTGCAATCTCTTTCCCTGATTGCTCCTTAACCCTGCCTTCTTATCCTATTGCTTGACCCAGAATGACTTCTTTTTTAAATGTTTATTTCTCTTTTTAATCCAATTTAGCAACTATGGTAATGCCATGGGGGGGGGGGGGGGGAGAGGGGGAAGAAAGTGTAAAAAACAGAAAACCATTCTGCTCAGAAGTAGCAAGGGGGGGGGGGAGGAGTAGACTGAGACCATATGACTGTCCAGTCTTTGAAGTGAAGCTGGAAATTTATCAAATAGGAGGGCTAATGCAACAGCAGCATGATTGGCAGCTATTGATGGGCTTTGCCCGTCAATGAAAAGGTGCACTACAGTCACAGGTAGCTTCCAGACCAGCCACAAGTCAGTCGCAACATTATCTGATAATGTTCTGCCATAGATGCTACTGTCCTGCTTCTATTCCCCTTTTAGAGCCTCATGCAGTGATGAGAATGAGAAGACTCTATGTAAAAAGTGATCTTTGTATTGGCCAATAACGATGGCCAACATAAAAACATGTCTTTTTTAAAAAAAAGTATTGGCTTATATATAATGGTTGTTATCTGTCTGCTATTACAGATGCTATTCATGCTTAGTTTGTCTTCACACAAACACACACCTACATTATAGTCTTTTATGTCCTCCTATCCCAGCCACTTGCCATTTATCATTTTCTGTTTATGAAGAAACAAACAAAAAACTTCTGGGATCACAAATTTGCCTCCAGATCAATTAAACAACAACAATAATAATAATAATAATAATAATAATAATAATAATATGATTTATTTATATACCGCCCCTCTGGCAAGCCAATCTAGGCGGTGAACAACAATAATAAATTACAACAAATTAAACAATATCATTCCTCCTCCCCGAACATCAAACAAATAACAACATTAAGATCCCCTCCCTCATTCCTACCCACCCCCACCCCCACCCCCACCCCCAAAACAAATCAACAAACAAATTAAAAAACAATTATTAAAATATACAATATACACTATAAAAATACAATGTGCAATATAAGATGCATAATTGCATTATTGCGGGGAAGATGTTGCTGGGGAGGGATTATAAACTCTTCCCAGTCTCTCCAGCCACACTCCAGCTACCGCTGTGTTGCTGGGGAAGGTGTTGTCCCTGGCGGTCCTAGCGCCTCTGCCTCGGCCTCCCACTTGCGTCGCAGCCGCAGCTGCTCCGTTTACGGGAGGGATGACAGCCGGCGGGCTTTTAAGGTCTTCCTGGCCACGCTCCGGCCACAGCTGTGTTGTCATAGCTCCTCCCTGGGCGCACAGCTGTTCTTCCTGGGGCTACACCGGCCGGCAGAGTCCTCCTCCTGCAGCTCAAAGCACCACCGATCAGAGTGCATCATGGGCCATTTTCATTGGAGGCTGCAAGTAAAAAGGCAGTCCTCCGCAGCCTCCAAAAATGTCAGGCCAGGTGTTCCGGAGGGGGAGGGGGGAGTGCAAACACCCACCCACCACCGAGTCCCCTTCTCTCCTTGCTGTAGCCAAGATGGTCAGGCTGACAGTGTCCTTAAGAAGGCTCTCCTAGGGGCCAGGTGTTCCGGAGGGGGAGGGGGGAGTGTAAACACCCACCCACCACCGAGTCCCCACAATAATGCACTGAGTCCACCGAGTCCAATATAATATGGAGAACTTATTTTTGCCCCAGTTAATATAATGTATAAGGTTAAAATAATTTAGCATGCTTTTCAGAGGTAAACATGATTCAGAGAAGCTGAGATGATCTACTTTGGTTCTCAGGAGGTCAGTAAGTTAACATCCTTGGGAGGAGACACTGGATTTCACTGGAGCTGGAAAATACTTCACAATACAAAAGTGTAAGCATTGGTTTCTTTGTATGTCCCCCCCTCCCCATTTTATTTAACTTTCATTCTACTTTGTGTTCCCTGTCTCTCTGTGATTGAGTGAAATGCACTTTATTCTGGACACACAAACATTTTGGTCATGGCATGGTGCATTTTTGCATTCCCCAATATACTGGAATTCTCATGGCTATTGGAAAATACACTGTGAGCCACACTGTACAATTGGTTTGTTTTGAATACTGTATGAGAGTTTTAAAAACATGGCCTTAACATATGTGTTCCTTTTATATATGTTTATACATACATGTTTAGAGCCAGTGTGATGTGATGGTTTGAGTATTGGACTAAGATCCTAGGAGACATTGGGCAACTCTGTCTCAGAGGAAGACAATGGCAACCCCGCTCTGATCAAATCTTGCCAAATAAACTCCATGATAGATTTGTCTTAAGGTCACTATAACACACAAACACACACACACACACACACACAGAGAGAGAATTATAGACAACACCTATGTAAGAAACAACTTGAAGGTGCACAACAAGAAATATAATATTGAACGAGTTTCATTTGAAATGAAACAATATGTGAGTCTCCTAAGCTTATCGCACTAGTAGCTGTAACATTCCCATTGTGTCCCTGGAACGTAACGATATGGGAACAGGTGTTACCTCATTAGACTATTGATAACGGGATAATAACATTATGAGAACACATATTATCGCACTGCATTTACTGTTGTACTGGTATCAGCGCTAAAGGATGCAATTCAATCTACAAAAATTTTAAAAAAACATTTTTTTAATTGCCTATGTCACCTTCCTTGCATCAACACTGGAAGAGTTGATGAGTTTGTGGACGTTCTAGGATGGGAGGGGAGGAGGTTGTCTTAGCCAATCAGAACACGAGGACAGATTGAGACCGGATAGGATTATCGCACACACATCATCTGGAACGGTCTGAAAGCATTCTTGCTGGCTGAGGACGCATTTTTACAGTTCTCCTGGAACAGGCTAGGGACTATCAGAGCACAGAATGGGAACTTGATGGGGATCATACCATGCAATAAAATATGTTCCGTTCCGTTCTCATCACGTACTCATTACATTCCGAGAACACAGTGTGATAAGCTTATCAATCTTCTACATGATATGAAGGGGTTTGCCTCAGACTCTGATTGACTATGGCTGCATCGGTACTGCAGAAATAATGCACTTGGACACTGCTTTAACTGCCATGGCTCAATTTTATGGAATTCTGTGATTTGTAGTTTTGTGAGCTATTTAGCCATCTGTCAGAGAGCTCTGCTGCCACAACAAACTACATATCCCAGGATTCCACAGCACTTAGCCATGGCAGTTGAAGTGTTGTCAAACTGAATTATGTTTGCAGTCCAGTTGCAACTTATGTCAGGGTAAATCAGGCCTAAATGTGTCTGAATTCTGTATATATCTGAATTCTCCACAATGTGTACAAAGCTGGCATGCCCGTTGATACACTGTCAAGTAATTCTCTCCGGGCATTAATAAAGTGAGAAATGGATGAGGAAAATTATGTGCATAATTTCTGAGGCCCCCACACAGATTAGATTAATGGGATATAACTGAAAAGATAACAACAGAGTCTTGTGGCACCTTAAAAATGAACAAGTTTTTGTTCAGCACAAACTTTTCTATACTGCTGTGCATGAAAGCTTATGCCAAGAAACAAACAAACAAACAAACAAACAGCCTTTTTAAATGGCTTGGACATTTTTTGTTGTTTTTGCTGCAACAGACTTACCCTGTTAGAAATCTTTAAAAGTTACAGTGGGCCCTTGGTATTCGCTGGGGTTTGGTTCCAGGAACCCTTTGTGGATAACCAAAATCTGTGGATTCTTAAGTCCCATTAAACACAATGGAATAGTAAAATGGTGTCCCTGATATAAAATGGCTAAAACAAGGTTTGCTTTTTGGAATTTATATTTTTTAAAAAAATGTTTTCAAATCATGGATGGCTGAATCGGTGGATAAAGAATCCATGGATATGGAGGGCAGACTGTATGTCTGTTCCAAAGATAGTCTTCAACAGATTTTTGTAATAAAAGCATAAGCCTTCTGCTAGCCGCTTATCAATTCTCAAACTATGTACTCCTTAACAGTAAAGGAAATTTACCAAATTATCGTGTCTCCACAGTGTACAAAGTCTATAAAAAAACTTTGCCCTCATTTTGTGTTGGGGCTACACTATGTGGACCTTCCTAGACATTAATATATAGATATTCTTTTGCACAAAAAGCCAGTGTGATGTAGTGGTTTGAGTGTTCCTCTGGAGACCAGGGTTCAAATCCTGGCTTGGCGACGTAATCCCACTGAGTGATCCTGGGCAAGTCACACACTCTCAGTCTCAGAGGATGACAATGGCACCCCCCCCCCCCCCCGAAGAAATTTGCCAAGAAAATCCTATGATAGGGTTGTCTTAGGGTTGCCATAAGTCGGAAATAATTTAAAGGCACACAACAACAAACAACAATTCTTCAGCAGATGCATGGGTATGTTTGGGACTCCCCAGATTTAAAGCCCTGGCCTTGGAATATTCATTTAAAGTAGAGAGAGAAGAGGTGAATCTTTGGGGGGCGGGGGAAATCATAAGTTTTCTGTGTTTCCACAAATACTTGTATGAAGGTGGAAGATGCCAGCCAGGACTGTGCTAAACACATTTGAATAAATTCCATTCTGAGAAGGTTGAGGGCAGTTGGCTGTTTGAACCACCTTGGACTTTCCAAGACGATTGTTGGAGAGCCTGTGAGACACTTGATGGGATCTCCTGAGAAGGGCTGGCAAGTCTGGAGTGAATTCTTCATGATAGAAGCAGGCAACATTTCATCTCAGCTACTGCTAATCTTTTACATCACGCTCATTTTTGGAAGAGATTCCTTGTGTCTCACAGACTGTGAGGTAACTGTGCTCTAGAAAATATTAATAATCAGCAGTGAGGGATGATCACCCCCTGCCATGTCAACCCGGAGTGCAGTTCTTTATTTTTCCACATGTACTGATAACAGACTTTTAAAAAGAGGGCCCAGGCATGGGTTGGGAGGGGTGATTTACTTGACTAGGAACTAGGGAACCCAGATCAGATTGCATGGCTATGGTTATTTTGGGCACTAAGCATCAGAGAGGGGAGTCTAAATTGCAGATTTTTGCTGAGCCTGCTTATACAAAACACATTGCAGTCGTCCCTCCTATTTCGCAGACTTCCTGTACATAGTCTTAAATTTCTGAGAATGGGAAGCCAAGAGGGAACTAATGGCACTCGCACAAGAGCGTGCACCCATTCAAGCCAGTGGGGCTTGAATATTTGCATTTTTTCATTTTTGTGCTGGGTGGTGGTGTCCAGAATGGATCCTTCGTGAAAATGAAGGGATGACTGTATTTGTCTATTTATATAAGCTCAAATGTTGCAAGAAGTGGGTTGAGTTTTGGTGAAGCCCATCAAATTCAGTGATGGAGGAGAAGAACAGTGAGCTGCTGGTTCCATGGGGGTGCATGTGTTTGTGGGGATATGTATTTGTCTGAAGCAGATTGTAATTTCCTTTTCTAAGACAAAATGTACCTTATAAACTTGACTATAAGTCGAAGTCATGTATTGACTTCATATATTATATATATATATATATATATATATGTTATATATTGACCTGTGGATAAGTCGACTCAGGGTTATTTGGGCCAATTTTTGGACTAAAATGTCTAGATTTATACATAAGTATATACAGTATTTACTACTTTAAAAAAAATCCCCTGGAGCAAGAGTGTCAGGAAAACAATTTTAAAAATCGAGGATGTCAGTTTAAATTGTAATTGAGAGTCACTAATACCCAATTTAAGGCCTTTACTGACTGCCAGAAATAATGCAGCTTGAGGTCACTTTAACTGTCCTGGCTCAGTGCTAAGGGAATCATGGGAATTGTATTTTTTTTCTGAGACATTGAGCCTTCTCTGTCAGAGAGCTCTGGTGCCACAATAAACTACAGTTCCCATGATTGCTTAGCACTGAGCCGGGACATACAGAATCCTTAGCAATTCTTGTTTGCACTATTGTTATTCATAAATCATCATTCCCATATACCACTGAATGGCATGCTAATAGATGTGAGATAAACAACCAGGAAAATTAAAATTATACTTTCAAATTCCAGTATCATACACACAACCTAAATGGATTTACATATACATAGTAAATATTTGGTTAAAATGTGATATTTTAAAAGATTTTTTAAAACTTAAAATTTGCCCATATTCATAACAATTTCACTGGCTTGTATTTAACTGATTTTCTGTAGACCATCTATCCCGCTTCTGGTCTTCAGTGCCACACTCTCGCGACCCAAAACTTTTCCTCTCAGTTTCCGGTGTTCTCCCTTGATGCCAAAGTTTATAATTCTTCCCCTCGCTATTCCTTTCTTTTGGGGATTGCCAGTTTTTGGGGTCCTTTTTATCTTTCCACTGAGACTCTTCTTTATTTTTTGTCATTCCTCTGTCATCTCCTATAATTAATTCTAGTTCATCAACCATTCTAGCAGCTTCTGCTACTGTTTTGGTCCTTTTCTCTTGAACTAGCCATTTACACTCTTGGGGTATAAATTATAAAATTTCTTCAAGCCTATTAAGCTTTGCAATTCTTCTTTGGATGTTACTTTGTAGCCATCTACCCAGCTCTTTAAATAATCTAGCCTACACGCCAGTTGAGAGAAAGTTTCCTCTGGTCTTTTCTTTATTTTTTCCTAACTCCTTTCTGTGGTGTTCTGGAGTTAATCCAAATCTTTGCTTCACCATCTCTTTGAATAACTCATAATTTTGAGCTTCCACTGCTCTCATCTCAGCATAAATTTCTGTGAGACCACCACAAATCTGGAATCTTATATAACTCATTCTTCTTCTTTTATTTTCAATTCTTCACAAGTTCTCTCAAAATTGGTGAAGAAGGAATCAATATTGTCCCCTTTATAATATCTAGGAAATCTTTTCATGTCAATCTGAAGTGCCCTATTTACCTCAGCCACCATTTGGATTTGAGGGATTCCCTGATTTAGACTTCTCATCCTATCCATTTCAGCTTGTCTTACCCTCAGTCTTTCTGTTTCAATTTGTTGTTCCTTTTCAATCTCTTTTTCTTTTAACCTGGCCACTTCTATTCTTTCTTTTATTTTCCAAACCTCTAAACTTTCTTGAGACTTGGGGTACCTATCGTGAGTACCTCTGTTTTCTCTGGATTCAGCTTGAGTTTGTTTTCCCTCATCCAGCCCATTACTGATTCAAGACAGGCATCAATACCATCCTTAGTCACTGCAGCAAAGCAAAGCAAAGCAGCTTCTTTCATATACCACTTCATATCGCGCTATGGGATGTCTAAGCGGTTTACAACTGTAAGCTCATTGCCCCCCAACAGTTGGGTACTCATTTTAGCAACCTCGGAAGGATGCAGGCCTGAGTCTAGCCTGAGCCCTGGCTAGTATTGAACTCGCAATCTTATGGTCTATGAGTGAGTGGCTGCAGTCGGAGACATAGAGAAGTAGAGTTGGGTGTCATCAGCATATTGATAACACCATGCCCCATGTCTCCGGATGATCTCACCCAGCTGCTTCATGTAAATGTTAAACAGCATGGGGGATAGAATGACGCCCTGAGGGATGGCAGATGTCAACTTTCTTTTTGAAGAGCTACTATCTCCCAGCATCACCATCTGGAATCTGCCTGAGAGGTAGGACTGGAACCACTGAAGGGTAGTGCCCCCAATACCAAACTCCCTCAGGCGTTCCAGAAGGATACCATGGTCTATGGCAGGGGTAGGCAACCTTTCACCTTTAAGGGCCGAGGGACTTCAGCTCCCAAAAGCCTCAGCCATGTTGGCCAATAGTCCCATGTTGGCCAATAGCTCCTGGAATTCTGGGAGCTGAAGTCCCTCGGCCCTTAAAGGGGAAAGGTTGCCTACCCCTGGTCTATGGTATCGAATACTGCTGAGATGTCCAAGAGCACCAACAGGATCACACTTCCCCTGTCAATGCCCAGACAGAGATCATCAACTAGTGTGACCATGGCAGTCTCAACTCCATATCCTGCCCTGAAGCCAGTTTGAAATGGGTCCAGATAATCAGCTCCTTCCAAGACAACCTGGAGCCAGAAGGCAACTGCCCTCTCGATCACCTTACCCAAGAATGGTAAAAGGGAGACCGGTCTATAATTATTTTTCACCAGGGGATCAAAGGAGGGTTTTTTCAAGAGTGGTTTAGCCACTGCTAGTTTCAAGTTAGATGAAAATTTCCCTTCCCTGAAGGATGCATTGATGATGAGTTGTAATAATATTTTAATTATAATAATATCTATCTGGAGAAAACATCAAAGCAACTCTCTTATTTAGAGTTCTGTAAGTGTTCAGAGTCTCTCCTTTCTAAACTCTAACTCCCCAAAATACAGTTCCCTCAGGAACACCCTAAAACACTACCCTCTTTCTAGCTTAACTTTCTCAACTGTCTACTCAACTCTAACTGTCCACCAACTGTCAGCCGAGGCTTTTTAAATGCTCCCAGCTGGAATCCCATTGGCTGGCTCTCAGCTGCCCCGATTGGTCAGCTGGACATTCTATTCACCACACCTGTGACCTCCATATATATATATATATATGGAGTAAATGTCACTAGTTGCTCTGAATCTTTTAGAAGATCTGGAGATCTCTTTTCCATTGCTAGGTGGTTGTTTAAAATGCATCCTGCTATGCTACCTGCCGTGGCTACTACTGCTACATGTCACTAACTCTAAGCTCAGAACAAGGCACTCAGACATGTGACCAACACTGGGTGCCTCATTCTGAACTCAGAATGAGCGATGTGTGGCAATGCTAGGCAGCAGAGTGGGACATGCATGTAAACAGCTGCCCTGCATTACAACAGAAGACCCCAGGTAATGGGAGGAGGTTGCGGCAGCTCCGAAGGCAGGATATTCCAGGCTGCTCTCAGAGTATCCTGCCCCATGCTGATGGCCTAAGCTTCAACAAAGCATATTTCACCTTGTTTTCTCTAGGCATCTTCCACAAATTCTTCTAAGAAGGATGTCGTACTTTATCATATTCAGCAGCCTCAGGTTCAGTTCAGAGAGCCAGCATGATGTAGAGGTTTCAGTGTTGGACTAAAACATGGGGAAATCAGGGGTTTGAATACCTGTTCAGCCATGAAAACCTACTGAGTGACCTAGGGCAAGTCACATTCTCTTAGCTTCAAAGGATAGCAAATTCTGAACAAATTCTGCTAATAAAACTCTGTGATAAATTTGCCTTAGGGTCGCCATAAGTCAGAAATGACTTAAAGGCAAACCACAACAGCAACAAAAACAAAAATACATTACTAGTCCCAACTAGAGTTGATCTATTGAATTAATGAATGTTTGCTTTGATTTACAAAGTCTCATTCCTTGGTTCCTCATGATGTTGCTCAAATGCTTACATTTAATTTGTCCACATTGCTTGCTGAAATATCTCTGGATTTTTATAGGTCTTTGAGATACAGTTTAATATGCCTAAGATGAGTAGTCTTTCACAGATATTTTAGGTTCTATGAGGTGCCTCATTGTATATCCCCCTGGTTTACTTTCAGACAAATCAAACTAATTTTAGGATTTCTGTCTGGGAAGTCTTTAAAACTTCATTTTTCATTCAAAAGGATCCAAGAGTTGTTTTCAGAGGGCAATTTTCATTTTCTTGATTTGTGTTTGTATCATAAGACATATCTCTTGACTTGTACAAATAATTGGCTAACATGGCCTAAATCTCATGACCTTGGGCAATTTGGAATCAACATACTTTGAACCTCTCTATGGACTTGAACCTCTCAATAGATAGACTGCCTTAGGTCCTGTTCATTTAAGAAAGAAAAGGAGAGTATCCCCTGCTATTTCTACTGCCAGTGTGATTTGACATATAGTACCTTTTCAATTACAGTTTGATCCATGTGGTCATGCTAAACTAACTCTATAGGATAATCTGAAAACTGTGAGTCAACCATTTTAGTGGAACTAATGAATTGATTGTGATTTGAAATTTGGATAAATTAGTTAGTTGGACCAGACCAAGAATTTTTGCTATTTTCAATATTGCAATCTATTTATCAGTTATCTACAGACGAGTGTGGTCATATTTATTATTACAACACTTTCTACTATCTTATATATGGTTCTTTAGCTCTAAGTGACTCAGTCACCCCTGCTGTGTTAGAAACATTAATCATATCCTCAGAGAAACTGAAGTCAACACATCTAGTTCATAAATGTTTCATGGAAAGTACTGAGTTTGATATTAACAAAGTTAGAGTTGGGTGTACCAAAGAGTTAGATTGTGCTACACAAAGTAACCGATGGAAAACTTGCCTGGCTTCAATATCTAAAACATCTTTAGACATATGCTTGGTCCAAGGAAAATGGATTTTTTTGGGTCTATTGGACATTATTACAACTTTTAAGAAAGAAACTGTCTGTTTCAACTAAATACAAGAAATTCCAAAATCCACAAAACAATGATACGTTTATTGTGACAAGTAAGAAGCACGAAATACATGATGCAAACTTTCAAAGCTCCAATGGTTTCTTCATCAGGCAAAGGTGTTAAAAAGGGAAGAGGAAGAAAAAAAATTACAGTGAGCCCTTTGGCCATGGATTCTTTATTCATGGATTCAACCATCCATGGCTTGAAAATATTCAAAAAATATACATTCCCAAAAGCAAACTTTGATTTTGCCATTTTATATAAAGGACACAATTTTACTATGCCATTATATTTAATAGGTCTTGAGCACCCATGGATTTTGGTACCCACAAAAACCCCATGAATATTAAAAGCCCACTGTATGATGTTAGAGTCACAGGCCTACATTTTGTCTTAAGAGGTTGCTTTTGTTGACAGTTAAGATGGTCCTGGAGGGATATCAGAGCACACAGAGTCCACTTCCTCCTTTGGTCATGTGGGAACTCAGAAACAAAAAGCCATAAAATTTCAAATGCATTAGCAACAGAAAAAGTAACTTTTTAGTTGGTCCAATACAGGTATCACTATTTTGTGGATTTTGCAATTTGTTTATAATTGTTCTTTTAAAACACATAAGAAGTCTCATTCTTTTCAATAAGTCCAAGGACTTTATCACACAGGGGCCAGTTTCATCTTTAAAAAGATAATAAAGTGCAAATAAACCATCCTGAAAATAAAGTGAAAATAGAGCTTGATCATGAAAATGAATTTCACATGTAATTAGAATAAATGCGACTGGACTTAGAATTAATAGGGAGAAAACAATGATGATGTTTCTGAATATTCTGGAAAAAGAAAAACAAAGGTTAAAAGATAAAACTCAATATCTGGAAGCTAAAATGATTAAATATTTAGGCATAAATTTTACTACGAAAAATTCGGAATTATTTAAAAATAATTATGAGAAAATTAAACAGGAAATGAGTAGATGGGAAAAATTAAAGTTATTTGGATAGGTAAAATAGCTGCGGTCAAGATGAATATTTTGCCTAAAATGATGTTCCTCTTTCAAAATATCCCAGTATTGATAAGTGATGAGCCTTTTCTAAAATGGGAAAAAGATATTTCCAAATTTATCTGGGAGGGGAAAAAACCCAGAGTGAAAATGAAGTACTTACAGGATACGGTAGATCGTGGTGGATTAGGCTTACCTAACCTTAAATTATATTATTATGCATGTGCTTTATTTTGGTTAATAGATTGGATATGCCTAGAATAAATGCGAAATAACGCGAAACGCAATAAAAAGGCGTTTTTACGTTTCATACAGAAGTGAAAGAAATCTGTAAATGTACTAGAAATGGTATACTTGCACATGTGCAGAAAGAGAAAGCAGAGAGACTCATGTCTGCCTAGTATATTTGTCGCCCAAGCAAAACAGGAAGTAAAAGCAGCCCCACAGAACCATGGGAAAGCCGGAAAAAAGAATTAAAGGAGGGTTATTATGTGAATAAACCGAATTTGACTTTCACACTAGAGAAAATGCGCAATTACAGTAATATTGAAAATGCATTTTCACTAAAATCCCGAAAGTAAAAAGATCTGGGATAACACTTTCTGACCACTTTAATAGCAGTTTTTGTGCGACGTCGTGTGAAATCTTTGCGCGTAATTACGCTTTTTTTCAGGATTTGTATGGGATAAACTATAGATTTCCTCCATGTGATAAGTCCCAAGTCTAGGTGGGACTAGAAATTAGATTTAGTCCTTAATTCCTATGAATCTTCTCTAATCCCAACTCACAATGTATGGTGTTTGGTGGATTAGAAAACAGTGTACATGTTGGGAGGCGTGATGGGCAGAGAAGGGAAGAAGATAAATGCAGAAGACTGACAAAATAAGACAGGTTGTTAGATCCCAACCTAGTAGTTTTTAGATGTGTTGGACTACATCTAAAACCAGCCATTGAATTTTGTAGTCCAAGGCATCTGGAAGCATCTAGGTTTGGGAAGATAACTTTTAGCCCATAAAGAGTTAATTTAAAGGGACACACAACAAACTGTGCCCATAGAGAGCACATGTGTGAATTTATTACAATGAAGTATATACCATTTTCTCTTAGCATCTCCTCTTTTAAAGCTAATCAATGATTCAAAATTTCCCCACTGCTGAAAATGTAAGTAAAATTAAATTTTGAGGTCCCCTAATAACAAAAAAAGTATTTAAAAATTAACTTAAAAATGAAAATACATTTTATCACTTTGATATGTTATGCAGAGAAGTGGAGACATTAGCATAAAGCAATTATGCAGAATAATCCACTCTTATTAACTAGTTTTCAGGGTTTTTTAAAAAATGGAAGTCCGAACTAAGTAGTGACAATGCTGTGCTAAAGGAGATGATCAAGCCTTTTACTAGACCCACTGTAAAAATGTTGATCACTTTTAACATCACTGCTACAATCAATTTCCTCACATTGCCTTATAAGACTGTTTCACATACACACAGGCATCTATAGTTTGAACCTAAAAGACATCACATATTGCTTTAAAATACTGTAGTATCCCCCCCTCACACTTTAGTTTCCTGTTAACTGAGGGCCTAAGCAGACTGCCAGAAATAGTGCACATTAAATTGAGGCACTGCCCTGGCTCAGTGCTAGGGAATCATGGGAACTGTAATTTATTGTGGCACCAGAGCTCTCTGACAGAGAAGGCTCAATGTCTCTGAAAAAAATACAATTCCCATGACTCCCTAGCACTGAGCCAGGGCAGTGCCTCAATTTAATGTGCACTATTTCTGGCAGTCTGCTTAGGCCTTGACTGGTTTGAAAGGAAAAACAGAAACATCATGCAAAACACCTTAGTCAAATTGCACCTGCAGGGTTCCTTCTCAGCCAAATCCAAGATTTAACTGCATGCAGAAGTCATTTGCATTCCAACATAATGGACCTCTGTCTCTAGCTAACATGGTCCAAAACATTTTGCTGCCTGAGGTGAAATAGCAAATGATGCCTGCATACATTTAGAACCTAAATCTAGCCAGGTTATTCCAGTATGCGACACAGAAAATTCCACAGGTGCCTCTCGCCTCCCCTTTCCTGGCTGTACAATTACACTGATAGGAAATTGAATAGCCAACCACTTGTTGCACTTTCATAATATTTCAGTACTTTCCCCAGTGGTAGGGACAGCTTAGCTAACCAAACATTAAAAAATATATATGAATGAATTAAAAAAACTGAGCAGAGTAAAAGTGCATGTCTTTGTATGTGCTTCAAATTGCCTGTTGACTTATGACAACTCCATGACCTTCATAGGATTTTCTTAGGAATTCTCAGAGGTGGTTTGCCATTGCCTTTATCTGAAATTTAGCCCACAACACCTGTTATCCATTGATTGTCTCACATCCCAGTACTAACTGGGGCCAACCTTACTTAGCTTCCAAGATCAGACAGGATCTGGTACCTTCAGAGTATTTAGGCCCCTGTGAAAGTTTATACATTTATACATCTGTCTAGGCTCTTTAGTCTGGAATACACACATGTGTGCACACATGCACACACTTACCTGCACACACACTTATGTTGTGGGTTGGAAAAAAGGTAGTTGCATGCCTCTATGTGCCTAGCATTCTCACAGGAATTGCAAATATTGAATTGCAAGAGAGTTATGTAATTCCTGCTAGAAGCTCCTGTACATACAAAGGAGGGGTCAACTGGATGTGACTGTAAAAAGGAGGGACAAAGCATCATAATAATATCTTAGCTGGCTATATTTGCCTTTTAAAATTGATTAGTTGCTGTAAATTAGTCATCAACTCTGGTGACTCCTAGGTGAATGTTCAGTTTTGCCCTCTTTTGTTTATGGCCTTCTCTGCAGATCACTGTCCAACAGAACTGAACTGAGTCAGCCCCACAGTTTCATCTCTCTCTCATGTGTTCTGTTTCTTAGTGGTGTAACAAAATCTTAGACATCATTGATGTGCTATTTTTCATCTTCAGCACTAACTCCTCTGGCATGTCATTTTGTTGTTTCAGTTGGTGGGGAAGGGACACTCAATGCTAAAGGTCTAAAAACACACAAAACACCTTAGGGATTATTCCATTTTATGTTTCTGCAGTCAGCATGCAAGCATTTATTAGTCGATGGCATTCGTAAAACATTTTGCAGGCAAATAGTGCTTGTGGAGTTATTTACAAGGTTAAAACAGGTATACTATGGGCCTTTGCAGACTGCTAGAAATGGTGCAAATTGAGTCCACTTTAACTGCCTTGGCTCAGTGCTAGGGAATCATGGGAATTGTATTTTTTTTTTCTGAGACATTGAGCCTTCTCTGTCAGAGAGCTCTTGTGCCACAATAAACTATAGTTCCCATGATTCCCTAGCACTGAGTCAGGACAGTTAAAGTGGACTCAATTTGCACTATTTCTGGCAGTCTGAAAAGGCCCTATGTGTACCTTTTGGTGTGACTGTCGAGATGGTTGTTGGATAGCATGTATCGATCAGGTGGATTTCAGATATAGCTGAAATGCAGCCCCCTGTCAACCCTATTGTCAGATTATTTCTGAGACAGGCTGGTCCAATGTGTCTCTGCAGAAGAACAGCTTTATTTAATTGAAGAATCATCTAGAACAGGAATGGCAACTGTTGAAGGCTGCAGGGCTGCTTTGGTCCCCAGGAGACTTTGGGCGGCAGTACTTCCTGCTGCACTCCAATGTTGTGTGTGTTGTGTGCCTTCAAACCATTTCCGACTTATGGCAACCTTAAGGTGAACCTATTGTGGGGTCTTCTTGGCAAGTTTCTTCAGAGGACGATTGCCATTACCATCCTCCGAGGCTGAGAGTGTTACTTGTGCAAGGTCACCCAGTGGGTTTTCATGGCCAAGTGGGGATTTCAACCCTCATCTCTAGAATCCTAGTCCAATACTCAAACCACTGCACTGCTGCACTCATGCACCACACACATTTCCACAAAAAAATCAAAAAGTATTTTTGCCCCCAATTGCCCTCCAGTGGCCACAGGGAGCATTTTCATTATGTTTTTGGGGGTTTCCCTGGGCTATATTAGGCCTAGGAGATTTCCTTTAAAAACAAACAAACAATGACTCCCTGGAGGGCATTTTGGTATTTATTTATTTACCTTTGGAATATCCAGGCAGACTCCAAACATGATAGAAATGCCCTCTACATCACCTAGAGGTAATTTCAGGGCATATTCTGTATTGGGGAAGGGGGAAAACTTTGGTGTCTTTTCTCTTCTTGGGGCCATTGCAGGCGGCAAGCGGAGTGACCCTGGCCGAGTGCTTGTTCATGGCGAGTCACCCTGCCAGAGCCTTCCCACAAGTCGCCTATTTCCTGAAGCTGACTGTGGCATGCACCCATAGGTCACACCACAAAAGCACAAAGGCAGCACTAAGAGAGGTAAAATGGTGGATATATCTACCAACCCTCTGCCATTAGTCCCTCCCCTCCAGTGTGATGCAAATCAGATCCAAACATTGTTCACACTTGTTGGATACACTTGCAAAGTGAATCTTTTCAAAAGAACCACCAAAAGAACCGTCTTCAAAAAGAGCACTTCACCATGATTCAGACTGAATGCAGTCGGGTCTGAAACTGCTTCAAGTGTGAATGAGACACATATAAACCAATCAGCAAATCTGTCCAAATCATAGTGGGGATGAGCCCTAGTGTATATGCATTGAAATTAGTGGCATAGACTAGTCATGCCTACATTAAATCCTGTTTGTTTAAATGGGTTTACACTAAGCCAAGTCTGGATCCAGGTTAATCTGCTTTGTGGCCATTTCTTCAGCAAAACATTAATATCCAGCTAATGCTAGTTAAATATTTTGTATTGTAATTTGTTGTTGTCATTATATATTTTAAAAACATTTTTCCTTTGTTAAACTGATGTCTTTGGTTAAAACTGTTTGTATTCTCCCTCAGTTGAACAGATACTTTTCATGCAGCTCTCATTTTTGACTTTTCTCCCCAGAAGAGTGTGCTTTTCATAGGAGCCCTTTCCCTTTTAGCTGAAAAAAAATTATAATAATACAAGGATATATGTTCTTCAGTGTGGCATAGTGGTTTGAGTGCTGGACTATGACTCTGGAAACCAGGGCTCAATTTGCAGCTTGACCATGAAACCCAGTAGGTGACCTTGGGGAAGTCACAAGCTCACAGCCTCAGGAGAAGGCAATGGCAAACCTCCCCTGAACAAATCTTGCCAAGAAAACCCCATGATACATTCGCCATAAGTCGGAAATGACTTGAAAGCACACAGCAACAGCAATATGTTCTCCTACTGTATGTAATAAAATACCTCCATCATTTCTAGAATATTTACTACACTGTCCCTAACATTTACTACACTGTCCCTAACAAGCAACGAAAATAAAAATATATATGTAAAGTGGTATTGTATGTTAGTGGCTAAAATTGTATATTGGTGACTAAATCTGGAAACATGCAACACTTAATTTTGAATTTTATTGTATTCTATGTATTTTATATTGCTGTAATCTGCCTGGATTCCTTGTGATTGGGCGGGCTATAAATTATTATTATTATTATTATTATTATTATTATTATTATTATTATTAAAAAATGTTATTGGACTGCAGCCTTAATGATTACCAAAAATATTTTTTCTTAGGACAAGAATACCTTTCCCCCCTTCTTCTGTTCAGCAATCTGAGCAGATATCTCCTCTTCCTGTCTTCTGTTTTTATCAAAAGGAGCAAATAGGTTTTTCTTGCTGCAGCAAGGCTAGTTTAGAGCCAAGCCAGTTTCGCTCTAACTTTAGTACTGCATCCCCTTTTCTACTCTTAGTTGCAACTGGAAACAGTCTGAAAAATTGACAACAATACTGTGGCTACTAGTAGAAGGCACAGAAACTGGCACTAGGACCTCACAGACATCTTTTTTGAAATGCTGGCTGGTAGCATGTCAGTGGTACAGAGACAGAGCCGCTCTTGCTGTTACACAAGACAACGGGGATCAGTGGCTGCAGCAAGAGCATCCTTTACCTCTTGAAAGGTATCCATTTATTTGCTTGCTATCTTCAGCATCCTTAACCTTCCAATGGTTTTATCCATGCTCAACATAATAATTTTCTGCATTGTCAGATCCACAGTGGTTGCACTGCATTCCCCTCCTCATACCTATGTTTTCATATATTCATAGAACAAACCGAAGCAACAGTGCCAGAAAGAAATGGGCTAGTTATTTTCCTGCTGGCAGAATCCAGAGGGACTACTTCACACCACAAAGTGTAAGTCGATTTGGCATGATCTTCCTTGTATTGCCCATGATGGCTTGTGCTTTTGCCATGAGCAAAATGCTTCCTCCCATCGAGCCTCTTGGGAGCCAATTAATTAATTAAAATCTTTATATTTTGTTGTGGGAAAACAAAAGTCCGGAGGAACAAATGTGCTATTTGCTTTCTTGTTTATTTGTTATTTGTTATGCTTATTTGTTTATGTATGATAAGAAATTGGTTTCTATTGGTTTTTCATCAAGTCTTGTCCAGGGCCACCAAAGAAAGAGCAAGAGGTATGGCACTTTAGTTATAACAAGACTGATAAAGGTTAACATTAGGAAGATGCCAGTGAGATGGGAAATAAAAGTACCACATTAGTCCTGTTGTTTTAAGGGAAACAAAACAGTTTTCAGTCTGCTTATTTTGATGTAATTGGATTGTGTACTAGATTCCAAGAGTGTGATGGGGTCCAAATTTAAAATATAAACTAAAACTATCAAGTGATATTTCACCATGTCACCACAAACCTTTAAAAACAATTCTGGGATGCTGTAAAAGAAAGTATCCTCTCTCTTCAGGCAAATTGAGTTGAATGCAAGTAATTGCTTAGGAACAGCTACTATAGGGAGCAGTCCTTCCATTAGTGGCTGTATAGTATTGCGTGCCTAAATTTTAAGGGATAAAGAGTATTACTCAAAAATCAAATATTGCTGCTTCCTCCTCCATGACATCCTAGACATCCTTTTACAGTTAGGTTTAGTGTTTTTATATTCTATGTTGTTCATCATCCAGGTTTGATTCACTTAGAAATAGATACTTTTTCAATAAGATAAAGAGCCAAATCCAAACTAAATGTAACAAGCAAAATTAAATCTGATGATCTGGTTTAATAAAAGGCAGCTGCAGAACAATAGTTTGGTGGAGGGATGTGGGGAAGGTTATTTGTAGCAGAAAGTGGCAGGAACAAACAGCAACTTTCCTTACTCACCTGTATTTTCTGCAATCTCCTTTGCTCATGTCACTGTCCCCTGTGATCTAGTAAGAACCTTAGTAATGGGGAAAGCAGCAGAGCAATAGTTAGAGGAGGAGTATATCCTCCTGCCCATCATCTTTCCACTATGCATCACACCATTACTGCATTTAGATGTTTAGTGATGAACAGGGCTATGGGCCTTTGCAGACTGCCAGAAATAGTGCAAATTGAGTCCACTTTAACTGTCCTGGCTCAGTGCTAGGGAATCATGGGAACTGTAGTTTATTGTGGCACCAGAGCTCTCTGGCAGAGAAGGCTCAATGTCTCAGAAAAAAATACAATTCCCATGATTCCCTAACACTGAGCCAGGACAGTTAACGTGGACTCAATTTGCACTATTTCTAGCAGTCTGCAAAGGCCCTATGACTTCATATCTGTTGCTAATATCTAGTTTGCCCTAGATCAGAAGGCTTACTAGAGTCTATTTATTTTGTTCATTTAATTAGGGACTGAATTTAGAGGAGACTTTGGCCAAGTTATTACTTGTCCACGGATACAGGAATCAGTTTTCTTTGTACTCATGGACAGGATGGCTGTTATTTGTAGAACTTTGTTCCTTAATGTTTCCTCCCAAGTCACTATTAGTCACCATACCCAGAGGCAGTTTAGGTGTGTGAAATCCTCTTTGCTTATTCTATAGCTGTTTTGTCTTCCTCTTGGCAATAAAGTAGCTGGTCTGATATTCATATGGCATACAATTTATCTGTTTAAAGTCTCTAGCCACAATATACAGAAGGGTTTGGCAGTCTTTTTAATGATGTTACCTAAACAAAAAGATAGTTAAGGAGCAGATTGAAACCCTGAGCCAAAATGTTCCATCAATTGAAAGAGAATAAATATTGTAACCCCCAAAAGTGCAAAAAGCCTTTGGATGTTGCCTGATACAAAGTTTCATCATGTATACTTACAGAAATGAAATACCTGTTTCCTAGTGAGTTTATTTGTACAAGCAAGTGAAAGTATTTGACTACAGAAATACTTCATCCTATTACTGTAACTGTTTGAGGATATTTGTGTTGATTATGTGTTTTTGTATAATTTCAATTTCTATGTTATACAGATCATTTTACATGGTTTTGATGGGGTTCTCAATGTAAACCATGAACAGAAATTGGTTTGAGTTAGAGGAACATTTCAGATTTGCTTGATATTCCATCACAGTGTTTTGGGTTGTTCTGTGGGCAGGACCATCTGGTGGTTTTGTTATTTCAGCAGCCACTATCCCCCTGGCTAATGCCAGCTTTACATAGTTGTGATCCCATACTCAGCCAACAACAGCCCAACAAATATCTGTAAAAATAAAAACTAACAAAAAGCATTGCTAGCACACCCACCCATAACATCCCTGGAAACTCCAGGACCACCCACCAGTCACAACATTCTCTACAGGATGACTTCCATGTATGAAATAGCCAGGAAAGCCAACATATGGTGACTGTGGGAAATGCCACAGAGGTATCAGCCTACACATACTCACAGAGCAGAAGCATAGTCTGAGAAACAGATGACAACACCTTCCCTATTACAAGGCTGAGAGATCAGGGGGCCAGCATGAAAGACCCAGGGGTTTCATGGGCAAAGGCTTTGAGTCTGTCCGGGCTGCCAATGACTTCTGTACTAAATGCAAGCAACAGTTTCTCCCACTTTTTTTTTCTTCTTGCAAGGAAGAAAGAAATGAATCATATGAATAAGGATAAGTGAAGGCTGTAATAGCCCCGTTTCTGTATTGTTTGATGCTAGAATCAGGAAATCTCAGCTCAGTGTGTGCAGCATGCCATACGGCTGCTGTATGGACTGCTTTCCTGGCAAGTATATTCAGCCTCTGGATTGGCTCTATCTACCAGGGCTGAACTTTCTTTTTGGTCTGAAACTTTGCTAAGCAACAGAATTTCTCCTATCTCTGGTTTGCTTTTTGGCTATTGCTTCTGTCCTGTGTCTTGGATTAACTCTTCTTGCTAGATTCCCTGCCATAATTCTTGGTTTTCAGGTCCTATCTACTTTGGCAGCTCTATAGGCTTGTTTGTGACAAAACCCTACACAGGAGCATCTAGTTTTTTACTTTGACCTGCCTCACACTGTGGAATATGTTTTGATATGTTAAATGGGTGTCCAGTTGCCTGTGGTGAAGCAGTGCTGAAATGGATATGATAATTTGGAATGGACAGCAAGTTGGAAGTTTCACCAGATGATTCCTGCGACTTAAGTGCTCATGGAAGGTATTCAGTAGGCTTGCAAGAAAGGGTGCTTTCATTTAGGCCATCCTTCCCCAACACAGGACCCTCCACATACTTTGGGCTAGAAATCTCATCATCACTGACCATTAGTCATGCTGATGTGGCTGATAATTATAGTTGTAGTCCAAAACATCAGGAAGGCATCACATTGAGGAAGGCTGATCTAGATGTTCTACATGCCTTGTGTAGTTCTCCATTCGCTTGGTTGCCCTCTGATGGCAATGTTTTGGAAGGTGCATTTGCTGAGGGGGACAATTTACTCTACTAGGCAATATCCTTCCATCCTGTGCAATAGTGTTGTAGTGGAACACTGTTCTGCTCCATGTGCCCTGGTTGGCATTCTGTATAGAATGAATGTTTGAATGTTTCCAAGATTTAGGGAACTCATGGCAGCTGGTTCTCTCTTACTGCTTATGTTCTCTGTACAGGAGATGCTGTTAAAATTTATTATATAAAATTGTGCTGTTGTTCTTTGTGCCTTCAAGTCATTTCTGACTTGGCAACCCTATTATAGGGTTTTCTTGGCAAGATTTTGTTCTGAGGAGGTTTGCCTTTGCCTTTTGCTGAGGATGAGAGAATGCGACTTTCCCAAGGTTGGTTTCCATGGCTGAATGGGGATTTGAACCCTATTTTTCAATTCCATGGGCCAACACGCAAACCACTATACCAAACTAGCACTTTAAAATTGCTTTTGTTGTTGTCAACTGCCTTCAAGTCAACCCTGACTCATGGTGGCCCTCTAAGATTCCCTATTCTCCACTGCTCTG
Source organism: Phrynosoma blainvillii (assembly GCA_026167975.1). NCBI lineage: Eukaryota > Metazoa > Chordata > Lepidosauria > Squamata > Phrynosomatidae > Phrynosoma > Phrynosoma blainvillii. Next base: position 25,271,650 of record JANUYF010000002.1, read on the forward strand.
CTCAGTCCCTGCAAATCCGTGCCTGTGACTCCTCTGATTGAGTCCATCCATCTTGCTTGTGGTCTTTCTCTCCTTCTTTTCCCCTCTACCTTTCCTAGCATTATTGTTATTTCTAGTGATCCATGTTTTCTCATTATGTGGCCAAAGTATGACAGCCTCAATTTGATCATTTTGGCTTCCGAGGAGAGTTCTGGCTTGCTCTGTTCAAGGACCCATTTGTTTGACATTTTGGCTGTACATGGTACAGCACTCTTCTCCAACACCACATCTCAAATGCATTGCTTTCTTTCTGTCTCATAATTACCGTTTACTAAAGGGATGGAGTTGGGAGACACTTGGCATGTATACCTGACTCATAAGGCTAAGCTGGTAAATAGTGCTCCTGAACATTGCCACTTGGGTATCCAGTAGCAATAGCTAGTTCAAAAACACCTCCATTCATACCTGTATTCCCTAACCTTCATTGCATGTGTGTGTGTGTGTGTGTGTGTGTGTGATTGACAGAGAAGCATGTGCAGGGAAAACAATCATGAAACTATAGTATTCATGCAGCAAGAAGTTAGTGTAAAAGAACTGACTTGAAAGTTGTTTGAAAGAAGTGGTAGAGGGTATCAGCTTCAATAACATATTGAAGGGGGAAATAGTCACAATATGTTACTATTGCCATAAAAAATTCACAGGACATGAATTGTCAATGTATTTATTTATATATTTAGTTAATTTATATCCTGCTCTACTCCATAAGCCCTCAGCCTGGCTAACAAAGTTACATAAATACATATAATTAAAATACCAAATTACCTAGAATTTGTGGCATGAAGACATAAATATCTTTGGTTTTTAAAAAGAACGAGTAAATTTTGCTGCTGCTGCTGATATAGATGTAGGTAATATGGAAATAACAACAAATCAAAATACACTGCTTTTTAAAAAATTAATCACAGCTTGGAAAAAAAGTTACTTTTTTGGATTATGATTCCTATAAGCCCCTACTCATTCTGCTGGCTGGGAGATTCTGGGCATTGTACTGTAAAACACAATTTTTACCAGCCTCTGAATTTAATCATGAATATATTCAAGGGTGGTCTCTCAGGCCTCACTATTTTACTCCCCTGAAATCACTCTGCCAGAGCAATTACTAAAAAATGAATTTGCTCCTCCACATGTTATGATTTAGTACTCAAATGTAGTTCGGGAACATAGAAAGTTGCTGGCCATGCAGGATCATTTTTAAAGCCCTGATTGCTGTAAAAATTTGCTCTTTCTGGCAAATATCTACTTCATCCAGTGTGCTGGTTTTGTTTGTGCATGTAAGTAGGATAACCTGAAGCAAAGAGCACAAATTAGGAGAGTGTAAATCCCAGTGTCAACTGAACTTACTTGGATCAAGTATAACTCATCTAAAAACCTTAGACAAAATGGACGACCATGTAACTGCAATACATAAAAGCAGTGTTAAAGTTGTTTCTGGTAGTGTCCCCTTTGAAGGCTTCCCATAAACATGGATAATATTTCCATAAAATCCTGGATGAGTATACAAAAATTCTGAACTTCTATGAAACATGCAACTTCATTAATGCTAGGATTTTTAAACAGCATTATCATATAAGATTGACAACATACATATAAAAGTTAAAATTCCATTGACAGTATATATGGTGGGATTTTTTGGATCACAAATTCAGCAAGATAGATTCCTCCTTATGAATCTAATAAGACTGCTGTTCATCATACCTCCTACAGGTACTTTGTGAAGATGGTTACTTGTGGTATTGACTGTTGTTGATTGTTGTTTTGCCAATTAGATTTGAGTGCTAGTGTTGCCTAGAACTACCTTACACAATAGCTTTCAGAATAGCCTCCATTTCCCTATTCCATCTCACTCCAGCTGAAATGCTTAGAAATATTTGGGACGTTATCACACGGGGTCTAAAGCAGTCCCATCCCCGTCCCATTCTGGATCCTTTGCCCCTGTGTTCAAACGACATTGCAGCAAACCCCGCCCCATTCAGTGCCATCCCCGGCGCATCCCTGTCCCATTCCGGATCCTTTGCCCCTGTGTTCAAACGACGTCACAGCAAACCCTGCCCCATCCAGTGCCATCCCCGGCACATTGCAGCATCATCCCCGTTCTTTGCAATTCCTCTTCATTTGAGGAATTACATCTGCCGCGACCAGAACCATACCGGAATGATGCTGCTTTCTTGTCTGAAGCTACAGGGTCTATTCCGGTATGGTTCTGGATTGATTCCATGCCGCTTTCTTGCCGCCGCGTGTGATAACACCCTTGGTTTTGTTTTCCAGTCCTCAGACTTCAGACTACAATCTCCCAAGGGAAGCATTGACTCCCACTCTCTTAGATATCCAGCAAACATTTAGACAAACATTTAGACAACATTTAACAGATTTTTCACATATTCATATATCATCAGTGATTTATGTTATGAAAATTGCTTTCCAAAATGGAAGGGTGATTCTCTAGATACCCAGTTTAGCACAGATTTATTGCTTGGATATTTCTTAAAGACAACATTTTTAATGAATAATTTCATCATAACCACTGTTGTCATTAATATTATCAAGATCGCTGTTGTTGTTGTTGTTTGTTGTTGTGTGCCTTCAAGTAGTTTCTTACTTATGGCAACCCTGAGGCAAACTTATCAGTGGGCTTTTTGGGGCTGAAAGTGCTCATCCAGGATCATCCAGTGGGTTTCCATGGAACAGCAGGGAACTGAACTCTGGTCTCCAGAGTTGTAGTCTAACGCTCGAATCTCTACTGGCTGGTCTTATACCTCCCCTTTATTCTTGATTGCAAAATAGTGAATACTGTGAAGGGTATTCATTATTTTATTTATTTATAGAATTTATATCCCAACTTTTTCCTGAGATGGGAGTCAAAGTGTTTTTATTGTTGTTGTTCTGTGCCTTCAAGTCATTTTTGACTTATGGTGACCCTAAGGTGAACTATCATGGAGTTTTCTTGGCAGGACTTGTACAGAGGAGGTTTGCCATTGTCATCTGCTGAGGCTGAGAGCATGTGACTTGCCCAAATGCTCCCTCAAGGTAACTTACAATAGTTTTTGAAAGATGAAAATTAAAATATTAGTTTAAAAAAGTTAAAAAAGAGTTAAAGGACAATATTACTTTAAAAACATGATTAAAACAATTTAAAACATTTAAAACACAATCACCAGTAAAAAGAGTAAGAATACAGCACACCACTTCATACACACACACTTCTGCTCCATAATTAAAATTCAAAAGCCTAAAATTAAAATTAAAAACATCTTCACCTGCCAGTGGAAAGAGAGTGGACAAACCTCAGGTGATTCTGTACAAACTGCAAAATCAATTTTTTCATTAACAAGCTACAGTGATGGAGTCTTTGTTGCCTGCAAGTGATACAGGGCTCAGGGTTTTGCCCAAGCCTTTTCAAAGTAGTTTCTGGCAACTCTATGCATCCTCCAGTTTTGATCCCATTGTATTTTGTTGGTTTGGAATATGGAAAGCACACAGTCATCAGTAGAACAACAAACACTTTTAACATCAGAGTCCTCTGGATTGACTGGTCAGTGGGAGAAGCCACGTAGAAAGCTGTCTCCTGAGTCCTCACCAAACATGCCTCCGAAAGTGATGGGACTGTGAGAAAGCTCTCTCCTGCAGATCTTAAATGAGCTGGAGGTATGGTATTTCAAATAGTCTTGAGTGTCGGGTAGGATCTTTGTGTTCAGGGCTGGTATATTTCAAGGATACTTGGGTTTTCTCAACTCAGACGCACATTGCACCTGCTGCAGGAAACCAGTCAGTATCTCCTAACCTAGTGCTAACCTAGTACCTAGAGAGAGGCACTAGGTTAGCGCCATCCCATTGGATACCAATCACTTTTACGGGTGCAAGCAAATATGTGAACTCTAAGATATGACTAGGGGCCTCGGCAGACGGCTTATTGAGCCGTCTTGGAGGCCCGGAAGAGGAGGAGCAGCCACATGCGCGGTGCTCCTTCCTCTTCCTGAGGTTGCCCTCGGTGCTGCCGGCCCTCCGCACGGCCGGCGTGCTGAGGGCAACCTCCCGCCGCAGCGTCCGGACACGCTGCGGTGGAAAAGACAGGGAAAGTGTGCCCTACGCGTTTAGGGCGCACTTTCCCTGTCTTCTAAAAGGAGCGCCAATTTGGAGCTCCTTTTAGGGTCGCTGCAGGAGCGCCGCAGTGCGGAGGCTGCGGTCCCATGGCGCTCTGGACCAGGGCGTCCCTGACGCCCTGGTCTGCATCCCCCCTAAGTTGGAGATAATGAGAGAATGGAGTTCTGCTCCATTCTGAGTCAGCCTCACATCATTTCAGCTATAGATCCAACTCAAAATGGGATTTCTTCCTGACCCTACTGCAGGCCCTGCCTACAATCCCCTTATCCCTATCCAGTTTTCCCCTTACTTTATGAAGGGGAGGAGGGGATAACTGGCAGCAGAACATAGGAAGCTGCCTTATACTGAATCATACTATTGCCCCATCAAGCTTAGTATTTCCCATTCTGACTGGCAGTAGCTCTCCAGGATTTCAGGATAATTCTTTCCGAGCCCTGATGGAAGAACTCTGGCATTACGTACTTACTGATCTCCTGTCCAAGTATTGATCAAATATGAAGGTGCTTAACTTCTGCAGTTAGATGAGATTGGTGTGTTCAGGGTGATATGGTAGTAGTAAGTGTGGAAAATCTCATGGTAGGTACTCTAAAAAAATGCATTTGTTGTTGAGGAAGATTGAGTCAGAGTTTGTATATCATTAATAGGCAAATAAACTTCTTCCTGTTCCTTGAGGCCCTGTTTTTGACAATCAGTTCTGTCCTTCTATTCATATTCCACCATCCTGGGTTTAATTTTTTGTTCCAAAGCAGGGTTGATAATTAGTCAATTGACACAAAGCAGGAAGGGATAGCTAATACAATAAAAGATAGAATCAAGATTTAAGACAGTGTTTTACAGGCTGGAACACTGAGCCAAAACCAATCAGATTAAATTTAACAGAGATAAATGTTAAGTCCTGCAAAAGCAAAAACATAAGTATAAGATAAAGAGATCTGAATTGACAGCAGAACATTTGAGGAGGATCAATGTGTCTGAGTTGATATCAGGTTGAACATGAGCCAGTAGTACAATGCAGTTATTAAGACAAGCCTATGCAATTGTATGTTGCATTATCAGAAGCATCATGTCTAGATCAAAAGAAGTAATATTTACAATCTATTCTAGTGATGCTATATCCGGAGTACTGTATTACTACTGATACTCTGCTGGGCAACATATTTTTGAAAGGGTATCAGCCAGATGAAATATCTAGAATAGGATGACCAAAACGATCTGGAAAACAGTTTGGAAAACAAGTCCCATAAGGAATGGGTGGATGAGGTGCAAATATTTACCTGGAGGAGAGATTCTTAAGGAATAACAACTGTCTTCAAAGATTTGAAGAAATGTCATGCTGAAGATGGAGAATGTACTAAAATCATTGGGAAGAAGTGCAGGTAGACAAATTTCAGCTAAATATGAGAAATCACCAGTCTCATTACCTATTCAACAGTGGACAGGTTACCTTTGGAGATGGTGGGCTCTCATTTGCTGAAGGGGTTAAAGCAAAGAGTCTAGATCAGTGGTTTGCCAACTCAGGTCTACCATATCTTTTGAGTTTTATTCCCAGAAGTCCTAGCCAGTATGGCCAATGCTCAAGAATGACAGAAACTGAAATCTCAAATAGCTGAAGGACTAACATTTGAGGAACACTGAACTAGACAATGATGCAGCAGCTAAAAAGGGGGGTTGGACATGGTGGCCCTTGTAGTCTTTTCCAATTCTATGATTCTGTGTTCAGGAATAACAGTTCAAATATTATCAGAGTAGTATTAAATATGGGCAGAAAAATATCAAATGTAGTCATACAAGGGTCTTTTGAAAAGTACAGTCATCTTTTCCTATTTGTGGGGGATCCATTCTGGACAGCTCCCTCCGTGAATCAGGAAAATCGGCAATATTGGAGCCCTATTGATTACAGTGGAGGTGCACTCTCATGCACTGCACTGTGCGCACACCTCAGATGTGTGCACCATTATGTCCCTCCTGGCTTGCTGTCCGCAAAGGATCTTATGTTAACTGGAAAAAGAAAGAAGATAACACTTCTTGTGAAACAGTGACAATAACTTTTAAAAAGTTAATAGTTTATTCTTGTTGGAACTTTCTCCCAAGGTGCCCATGGATGCGTACATAGTTCGCCTGCATTCTGTTCTTGCAACAGTGCTGTGAAGTAAATTAGGCTGAGTGTATGCAACTGACCTAATATTATCTAATGGCCATCATGGCTATGTAAAGGTTTCGATGTAGGTCTTTGTCAGACTGGATTTGTGCCAGATTGCAGTTAGAATCTGATTCTAATTACATAGCTGAGGGTCAGATAGGTCAAAGGCAGAAGACATGATCATGGACAGCTGGGGATCAGCCAGTGGGTTAGGCAAAGGGACAACATCAGAGATGAATTTGAAGATGAATAGCAGGTAAGACATCAGGTTGGGCCAGAGGCAGGAGTGCTATTGTCTCCTAGTGCCTTACAATCTGCCTACCCTGAGGGCTTTGCCCTGATAACTGCTTTCTTGTATTTTGTAGTAATAACAGATAGTCAGTGGGTGGGATGTCGCTATGCTGTTAGGCTTGCTCCCACGGCTCCTGCATAGGTCAGTCTGCCCTATTCATGTCTTTGCTAATAATAATAATTTAAAAAAACGAGAGTGATTTTTCCCTAAAAGCAAGCCATCACAGCAAAATACTCGAAATTTTCAATAATATCCAAGCATGATTCTTTTAAAAGCTGGCAGGATTAATAAGTGGTCAAGTGGCAGGTATGCCAATGTAGTGGACTGTTAGATTGCTATTATTTTAGTACACAGTAGGCTTTCTAAGAAAAAGAAAACATTGTTAATTTGGTTTTATTAAAGCCATCTGACTGAGTGAAATATAATAATAATAATAATAATACGATTTATTTGTATACCGCCCCTCTGGTGAACCAATCGAGGCGGTGTACAACAGTAAATTACATCAAATTAAACAGCAATACGTTACAGTAAATTAACAGTTACATCAAATTAAACAATATCAACAGCAATATATTACAGCAAATTAACAAATTAAACAAAAACATTACAAAATTATAAACAACAAAATCAAAACAGACTCAATAGCAGTAAAATCAATGACAGCAGTAAAAATACTTTTAAAATACACAATTTGAACGCACGTTCTCCGGCCCTTAAGTCCTGCGCTGGCCTCGGAGACACGCCCCCAGCGCCGCCGGTGCTCCAAGCTGGAATGGGAGCCGGGCGTTCCAAGGGCCGGCCGCGCCCTGCTCCTCAGGTGGAAGAGGGAGTTTCGGGCGATGCAAGGGCCGACCGCGCCCTTCTCTCCGGCGGAGCCAGTCTTTTCCACACAGCAAGCACAGTAAGTACGGTATATAGCATAGAGAAGTTTCTAAGCATGCACACAAGTCCATGCACTGTTGTAATGCTTTTTCAATTCCTGGTGGTTAGTCTTTAATACTGAGACACAATTACTTAGTATACTTTAGTTACTTTACATTGTTTGCTCAATATTAACCAATGCCAAGCCTGACTCAAAGGCTCCATTAATAATGAATGGATATTTTGCCTTTGCTGAGATATTTTGTCTCAGCTGTACAAAGCAGCCCAACTGAGCTACAAAATCTGGCCCATAGGATAATCTTTCTAAAATTAGTTTAGGTCCAAAACACACTGTAGAAATAATCCACTTTGAGACTGCTTTAACTGCCCTGGCTCATTGCTAGGGAATTCTGGGAACTGTAGTTTATTGTGAATGGGTGGGCTATAAATAAATAATAATAATAATAATAATAATAATAATAATAATAATAATAATAATTATTATTATTATTATTATTTTCACTTATAATCACTTCTTTTTTGGCAAGATTGTCATTCCGACTAGTTTGCGCTGCTTCAAAATGCATGTCAATCATCTGTGCATCATCGGTGATGCAAGCGGCAACACGGTGAGGACAAGGCCATTCCAGGTGCTGAGTGGGGAGACATTAGCAACTGAGCCTTCCTCTGCCCCTCAGCAACCCAGGCTACTCAAACACACCATTTCACCTTTGAGCAGCCCGGCTTGGGCACTATTTTTTTTTTTTTTAATAACAAAATTGACAGGATATGCAATCCATTGGTTTTGCAACTACTTGCCTTGCTGAGCTGCAGTCCACCCATAATTGCAAGTAGTTGCAAATTTAATGGATCATATATCCTGTCAATTTTTTAATTACATATATATATATATATATATATATATATATATATACACACACACACACACACATACCATGCACCCATAAGTCACACCATAAGAACAAAGGTAGCGCTGAGAGGGAGGGGGGAAATATGGCTGATTTCCCAAAAACTGAGGAGGGATGGCAAACACTCCTCTGCCCTTAGCCCCTCCAGAATGATCTGACTCAGATCCGTTGTTCCCATTTGTTGAACACATTTCAGAATCTATTCTTTTTCAAAAGAACTGCCAAAAAACTAGTGTCAGGAAACAGCAGGGTTTTTGCATTTGCCTCGCTTCATCATGACTGAGACCAAGCACAGTAGGATTGGAACCAGTTTCAAGTGGGAACGATGGCCATATAATCCGATCAGCAATTCATTTTAAATCATAGTGGGAATGGGGCCTAAGAATGTAGGGTTTGGAAACTGTTTCAGTTTCCCAATAGAACTGAGTGAGAAGAGCTACGATACAGATTCCCAAATCATTGAGGGGGGGGGGGACCATGCACGATTCTTGTTTTGAGCAAATAGCTTTTCATCAGAAGAATTACAATTTGTGTACAAAATGCAGGTGAATTGAAATAATTGTTACTAATCAACTCGTCTATGGCACCTGCTGGACTTCTGAGCTTTTTTTTGTTTTTCTATAGTTCTGCCTAGGTATCAAAATCAGAACACTCTCCTGTTTGCCAGATAAAATGAAACATATTTGCAAGTACCTTTTCATTAAAGACATGATTAACAAAGCAAATCTACTGTTACCCTTAAATATCTTCCTCCACCTTTTTTAAACAATTGAAACAACTATGTCAATTATGTGCATTTCTCTTCAGTTTGTAAACTTGGCAACTGAATTGTTTGTGTTTTACATCATTTTGTACTAAATAAGTATTGTGTGTCTTTGAAGGATTAATTTGTTGCTCTTGTGATTTATATCTATTTATGTCTCATCAATTTCACATTCTTCTAATGTATGCAATAGACCTTTCCTTCTCTTTCTCCCTTAGCTTACACCACCAAAATTCTGGGTCCAGATTTTTCTAGCAATTTTGATCCAGTTTTGAGTGAACAGGGATTAAGGGAAGATTGTCCCAACCAGTTACACTGGATTTTCTTGTGGTATATGCTACTTTTTAAAAAAACTCAGCTGGGAAAGCAAAGGTTCTGGAAGTTTATACCACTTGACAGTGAAAATAGTGTAGAATACGCCCTGCATGTTTTAAGTAAGTATGAACCTGTGGACTTTGTGAGAACAAAGTAAACAGTTTGATTTGGCATATTCCACTAAATTTGGAGGAGATAATCCAACTGTCTCATTAAACAGTTTTGGTCACAGGGAACTTAAGATGAAAGGTGTGTCACTTGCTGTGAGTGCAATAAATAAGAAGCACAAAGAAGACACCAAATTAACATGGGTTCTTAGCTCAGAAAGTATTGGATTACTTTAGGACAATGTTTCCAACTTTCCATTCAGAAACATCAGTATAAATTGAGCATGTCATTAGCCTCGAAGATAAACACTGAAAGACTGAACTATCTGTTTCTGTGCACAGGTATCTGCTTTGTTGTTGTTGTTGTTGTTATTGTTGTTGTTGTTGTCATTGTTATTGTGTGCCTTCAACTTGTTTCTGACTTACGGCAGCCCTAAGGTATTACAGAGCTTTCTGGGCAAGATTGCTTTCCTCTGAGGCTGAGAGAGTGTGACTTGCCAAGGGTCACCCAGGGGGTTTCGGTGTTCAAATGAGGTTTAGAATCCTAGTCTCCTGAGTCCTAGTCGAACACCCAAACCCACTACATCACACTGTCTTTCTAGCTGTCTTGTACTTTAGAGATAAAGAGTGAAAGTTGACCATTTGTGCAAAACGTGTTTGACTTTATATCCCCAATTTAAAAAAAACACAGTTATGGAGAATAAGGCTCTCAATGGCTACCAGTTATGATGGCTATATAAAATTTCCAGTATCACAGGTAGTATGCTTCTGAGCATCAATTGTTGAGGAAAGTGAGTAAAAGAGTGCTATTGCACTCATGTACTATTGCTATCAGCTTTCCATAGAGATCTGCTTGGCAACTGTGCGAACAGAACAGAGCACAGGAATAGTTTTATCCTTCTTATGTTCTTATTTTTAACAGATCTGTAGTAGTTGAGGCCCCAGTTCATGTTCTGCTCAACCATTTTTTCCAGACACAACTATGACATTTCATTTAGACATGAAGAGAATGCACCCCACTGCTGTTAGAGTAAGTGTCAAATCTGCCTTCAGCTGTGAAAAGGTTAGCCAAATATAATATAAAATAGAATAACACAAGGCAACAACATAAAATTGCAGCACAGATATCAGGAATGTCAAAACACTCCTGCATGCTATATACCGTTTGCACATCACTGAGACAAAACTATCTCTTGGGAGGTACATCTGATCCAGATTTTGTCTGAAGTTGAATGCTGTGCTGCCGTAAATGAACTGTTAATGTATCTGCTTCACATAAAGAAAAGTACCTTACATAAAGTGAGGTGTTGCTATGATTGCCAGTCTGACAATGAGGAATTGTACACGTTAACTTCATATTGCTCAACGCTGAAGTGGGAGCAGTTTTAGTCAAGATGCCTTGAGCTTTTTCTTGACCTTAAGCCCCAATGAGCCCTACTATCTCCCTGCTTACAAATGTTTACTTTTTCTGAAAATGCTCCTCATACCCTCCAGAACAGTGTTTCCCAAACTTTGGTCCTCCAGGTATTGTGAACTTCAACTGCCACAAGTCCCAGCCAGCTTGGCTAACAATCAGGAATCCCGAGAGATGAAATCCAAAACATCTGGAGGACCAAAGTTTAGGAACCACGGATCTAGAAGGTATTGGGGTACTTTTACTCTGCTTTCACACCCTCCCACCCAATACGTTTTAGGCCCAGGCATGTATTTGCAGGACTGGCGGTGACATTTGGTCAGTTCTGGTTTTGAATAAAAGACTTCCTGGGACTAAAACATGAAGGATCCACCCAAAAAGTATGAAATTTCCCCCATGACTCCTACAGGCCACAAGGAAACTACATCAATGAAAAGATAGGGGTGTGAGGGCAGTGTGGCCATCTGCAGTGTGGAAGGAAGGATATGCTACCCTCAGACTTTTGGCAGCTACATGATGTCTGTTACCGCATGATCTATGCAATGACACACTATCTAGATTATGAGGAAAAAAGCCTTCACATCTTCATATGAAGGCATGGCAAAAATTGCATGGGTCTTCCTTGTTTGCAAAGAGTTCTCTCTATCCCTACTACCATAACTAAAGATATTAGAATTTTCATACATTTAAAATTATTTCAAGATTCTGGGAATGTGCCTTCCATTGGAAGTGCTCTTCCAGGAAAATGAACATTTTAAAAACCCGCTAAACTGAAGATGTCGTCCAAGCACCTGGCTAAAAAAATTTCTTGCACATAAATAGCATCTCCTCTTCTCATAGCTTTTGTGATTGATTTGAAATAGCTGTTTATTTGTATCCATCCATCCATCAACCTTTATTAGGCATCTTAATAATCAATACAATAAACCATACAGTACAAAATTTAACTAAAAATACTTAGCAAGGATACATTAAAATTTATCATTCTTAAATCATCTAACACCAAACTCTAACCATTATTTAGTTTGTGCCAGATTTTTGTTGCCTCCATTAGAAAGTTTATTTGTATATGAACACCGGGGGCTTTCTGTGTAGCACTGTATGTGTGTGTGTGATCTATATGTACCCATGTTTTCTAGACAAAGAAAGAGGAAAGGATGACACGGTTACCTAATGTTCAACTGTCCGTGTTTGGGGCATTGAAACACTTTTAATTAATTTTCTGTATTTTTATTAGTATTTCTTTTTAAGATTAATGTTCTTTATTTCAATCAAATGATTGTCAAGGCAGGAGATTAATTTTAAAAGGGGGATTTTAATGAACATATAGAGATCAAGCTATACACAATAGCTGCACAATCATACATGCCTCAGAGAAAGGGGGAAGTTTGGGGAGCTCCCTGAAAGACAGACTTTGAGGTGTCAGAAGTTACCTCTCCATGATCCCATTGGACTTGTGAGAAGCTAAAGAGCTCTCCTTACTGAAATTAATGGGACAACTCTTCCCAAAATGATGTTCTTTTTTCAAAATCTACCTATGAGTATGAATGAAAATCCTTTCAGGCAATGGAACAAAGACCTGTCCAAATTTGTGTGGCAAGGAAAAAAAACCTAGGATAAAATGGAAACTGATGCAAGACATAAAAGAAAGAGAGGGATTAGAACTACAAAATTTTAATCATTCTTCCTTGCAAGTTGTATCTCCTGACTGTTTCTCCTGATCATACTGACAAAATAATACTCCAAGCAGATGGTTTCAACATTCAATTCAACATGCATATATATCGGATGACAAGATCAGTGTAAATAAAGAGTTTAACCATTAGGTGCCCACTATTAAGGACATAGCTAAAATTCAAACATAAATTCTGTTTGAAGACACTGTTATGGGTATCACCTGAAAGAACATTTCCCAAAAACTCAGGCTGCATCCACACTGCAGAAATAATCTGGTCTGACAGCGCCTTAATTGCCCTGCCTCAATGCTATGGAATTCTGGGAATTGTAGTTTGTTGTGGGCCCCAGATTGGAGCGGAACTCCACTCTGGGGCCCACCACAATCTATAATTTTCAGAATTCCATAGCATTAAGCCAGGGCAGTTACAGGGCTTTCAAACCAGATTATTTCTGCAGTGCAGATGAAGCTTCAGTGAAGAGACAAAATTGTGAATATCAAATAAAAAAAGGGAAGACTTAAGTTTGGAAGAAATGAACTGCAATTGGTTTTTGAGTCAGCAATTGCAGAGCAGTGGAGGATAGGGGAGATGTCTCATCCATAGTGTCGCCATGAGTTGGTCCAAATTGAGGGCAGTTAACAACAAACAACAAATTGGCAATTATTAGAACATTTTTCAAGATTTTAAGCTGTCCGCACATTTTTTGTATTTGGAATGATGGGAGGGGCATCATTTTGTCCTTTCCCTCAAACCACAAAATGTCTTGGCCTGAAATCAGTGCATCTGTTCACATATATGTACTGAAAGGGATCCACAGCTCTATGAGAGACAACATGTTTTGCAGACAACTTGGCCTAGGGCTGTTGTTTAACCCCTGGCTGATTCAAAAGAAGACCTTCCTTATATAAGAATAGCATAAATAAAGGAATAGGCCAGGCCCGTTTTATCATGACCTGGGTGAACTGGATCCCAGTTCTGCCTACCAAGGGGGGTTGCAGACTGCAAGAAATAGTGCAAATTGAGTCCACTTTTAGAGTTAGGGAATCATGGGAACTGTAGTTTATTGCGGCACCAGAGCTCTCTGACAGAGAAGGCTCAATGTCTCAGGAAAAAAAAAATCTCATGATTCCTTAGCACTATAATAATAATAATTATAATAATAATAATAATAAAATTTATTTGTATACTGCCCAATGGTTTCCCAATCCGGGCGGTTAACAGCATAAAACCAGTACAAAATATATCCCTTCCACCCTTAAAACAGTATTAAACAATTTCTATATAAAATCAATAACAACAGCACTAAAATCAATTAATTACAGTTACAATAATCCCCTGAGATATTTCAGTTTTCCGCAGTAGGGGAACCAGGTACCACGGGATGAATATAAGATATAGAATATAAACCTAAACCTAACCCTAAAAGTGGACTCAATTTGTACTATTTCTGGCAGTCTGCAACCCCCCACAAGTCTTTTATTCTTATGTGTAACTGTATCTATTGTACTTATATTTTATATATTGTTTTATATTGGACATGCAAAGTTCTACTAAGTTTACACAGTTTCCCCCCCCCAGTTTGGCAGTTAATGATTTTGCCTGTGATCTGAATGAAATAAAGTTTTAACTAGTAACGCCTACAACCCTTAAACTTTGTTTCACACACCAGGCTTTCCTTGCAAAATGGCCCCAATTTTCTAATAAAAGAAACAAACAAACAAAGAAAGAAAGTTGAAAATAACTGATCCTGCACAAATTGGTCAGAATAGGTTCCTCAAGGCTTATTCTAAAGCAGAACAATGCAGAAATCCAAAGTGTTTGGGAGATATACCAAGCAGCTGATGGATCATGTTTGAAAACCACTATTGTATTTGCTTTGGTCTCATTAGATAACATACCACATTGGATGACTCTATTCTTAAGCATGTGACTTTGTATAGCATAACAAACAATTTAAATTATAGTATAAATGTTTAAAGATTGTTGTACACCTCTTTTAAAGATTTGAATATAAGCAGTTCATAAATACTGAAGGCACAAAACAACAAAATACCAATAATTAGATAGAATTCTACAAGCTCACTTGTCATTTTGATCTAAAATGGATTTCAAACATCAGGACTGGCAAGGATTCTGCTTGCCAAAGTCTGGGCCTACAGCTTTATCCCTTGAAATCTGAAGTTTAATGATTTCAAAATCACAGTCAAACTTTGAGCCAGGAGAGGCTGCAGTAACAATGAGCTGGATTCATGCAAGATACTCAGATCGATACAACAGCCTCGGGATCTTAACTCCGATCCAAGGGGACTTTGCATTTACAACAGTTCAGTCCAGCAGCAGGCAGGCAGCCAATTGCTTTTTGTATTTTTGTTGTTTTTCATTGCACCAAAGCTATAGAGAGTCTTTTAGATGGGTACTGCAGTACTTTATGGATCCTCACAATTACATTTAGAACAGAGCAGCTCAACATAACACGTTATCACACGTGGGCCAGAAAGCGATAATAAAGTGGAAATGAGGCATTCCGAAAATAAACGGAAAATAAACCTTGATTCCACAAATGGCTTTCACACGTAATTACCTTAATTGCGAAATTAAAGTAAGCACATTTAACGTTCACACACAAGCGAGAAAAGCCCGTAAATATACTAGAAATGAGCTTCTTGCACATGCACAGATAGAGGAATGCTCACTGGAACCATGGGAACAGCAGGGAAATACTCCCAAATGCCATTTGCTTTTCACATTATGGTAAATGCGAATTTACCTTAATTTCGCATTTGCATTTCCTCCAAACAACCAAATTTCAAAAGATCTCGGTTAACACAAGTTTCTGTCCACTTTCTGTCCAGTTTCTGTGCGACGTCGTGTGAAAACGCGAGGCACAAATCCAGTTTCTGTTTGGGATTTGTGTGGATTAACCAGCAGATTTGCCCCCATGTGATAATGTCCATAGTGCCAAAAGTTAGGCATACCCTCCAACAGATAAAAATTGAGATACATGTGACCAAGCAACATCAGAGTGTGGTCAAAATGGCAAAGATTATTAATGAGAAGGGCAAGATTCATCCCTCTCCTCTCATCTCATCTCCTTTCCTCTCTCCCTTGCTGAGTTTTGTGGAAGCTGCTTTTGAACTTTGAACACAGTTTGCAGCAATTGAAGTAAGCTGAGGACATGGGAAAAAGAGTGAGAAACTGGGGCATTTTTAAAAGCAGGTGAAAAAGTGAGATGAAAGAACATCCATTGAAATGTCATTGCTAAATCAGGACAGGGTATAGCTATGGTATCCTCTTTTCACATGCTTTTCTGTAGTTTTCTGTAGTTTTTCTGTAGTTTTGTAGCTTAGCCACTAACAGTAGATTCTTAAAAAAAAAAAAAAAACCACAACACTCTGGCATTCAGTACTGTAGCTTGCCCTGCAGAGTAAAGAAAATTATGTTAAACATAATTATAGTTCTAGCACCTCGAAATTAGCAACCATTCTTATTTATTTATTTATAAAATATAATGTTGTGATGATGTATGTCTGTTTGCATCCCCCCTCCTCTTCTTTCTTTTTTTTGCTAGGTTACAGGATAAAATCCCAGCTGGCTTGTTTCCAACTTCCAGTTGTTCCCAAACCAACTGAGATGGGGGGGGGGGGGGGGGGGGGAGGTCAGGTTGTGTGGTAAACATAAAAAAAAAAATCATAAAAAAGATAAAAGCGCAGTACAATGGCAGCCAACTGAATCTCACTGGACAACCAGGTAAATGAACCAAGTGTGATGGTGGTGGGCCTCTGGCAGCTGCCCCCAAATGCCACCCATCGCTGCTGGGCCTGTCTAGGATTGTTGTCACCAAGCATTTTTTATTTACCTCAGTTATGCATCAATCTTGTTTCCAAGGTATTTTGAGAGGCAGGGTTGTGCTCCTTCAGATATGCCTTTTAATCCCTCTAGTCGCTCATTTAGTGACATGGAAAACTGCAAAACTTGGGCAAGAAAGAATTTTGGAATTCCTTGACTGGCACTACTGATCTGAGTCTTCATACCAGACAGTGATAATCTATAGAAGTCAAGTGCTTATTGCCCTCTGAAATTGATTTTTTTTTTAAAAAATGTATTTTCCAGAGCTCTATCTAATCTAGTTTTAAAATGAGTTTTACAATACTGTCTGCTGTAAGTAAATTTGCTTATTTTCTCTGTGCCCAGACAGTTGTATAAAATATATAAGATGGAGCAGAGTTACTTGTGGTTGGTAGATTCTTAATAAAAAAAAAAAAATTGCCTCCTGGAGGTTTAGTTATCTCCTCCTACTGTAGCTCTTTCCAAATAATACAAAACATTTTAATGCTTCAGAGATGGGATGTTTAAAAAAATGTGTATTCCATTTATGTTATGTACCATTTTTTCATGATTAATTTTAAGTTCATCCACCTTTTTATAGCTATTTATGCATGGTTCTTTGAATAATTAACAAGAGTGGATGAAAGTTTTGTTAGTTTCCAGAATTCAGTCTTGCAATGTTTCAATTTTTCAGTTTTGAAATATGAAATTGTTAATTCACTAGAACTAATAGAAATGGACTAACATTAAATTAAATTAAATTAAATTCTGAAATTAATATTTTAGTCTGCAATCCAGGGGTCCCATTGTAGCCACTGTCTTATTGAAATTATCTCTGGGGCTTAATGTGGATACAGAGGGGCGTAAATAAGACATATCCCACACATATTTGTCATTGTATTCTGGGGCAGGTGATGTGAAACCTACTGAAAGTTACTAAATATATGAAATTGCCTTAAACAGATTCACACCACTGGCCCATGTACCATAAGTTATCTGGCAGCGGCCTCAAGGATCATTCTTGAATCAGCTACCTGAGGTGTCTGCCATTGTTGAGGACTAACCAGGGTTATCATCATGTGAAGTATTAAATTTGCAAGGAAAAGCTACAACTTGTTCATTTAGGGCTTTTGCAGACTGCCAGAAATAGTGCAAATTGAGTCTACTTTAAATTGAGGCACTGCCCTGGCTCAGTGCTAGGGAATTATGGGAACTGTAATTTATTGTGGCACCAGAGCTCTCTGACAGAGAAGGCTCAATGTCTTAGAAAAAAATACACTTCCCATGATTCCCTAGCACTGAGCCAGGGCAGTGCCTCAATTTAAAGTGGACTCAATTTGCACTATTCCTGGCAGTCTGCAAAGGCCCTTAGTTACTCTGAAGTCTCTTGATTAATAGACTAATTTATCATACAATCTGAAGAGATGTCTTATTGAGGATGGAGCAATGTTTTCTGCTGCTCCAAAGACTAGGACACAGAGCAATGGATTCACACTATAGGCAAAGAAATTCCACCTCAACTTTAAGAACTTCCTGATAGTAAGGACGTTTTCATACACAAACGTCCCATCCGCCTGGAGCCATTCCGGAACGGAGCCTTCCGCTCATTCCGGAATGGCTCCGGCGGCAGTGACCTAATTCCTTTAAAAAAAAAGAATTACAACTCCGGCGCTGATGCCGGAGTTAGAGCTAAAGGGGGCGGGGCTTGCTGCGACGTCATGTGAACACGCGCAGCAAGCCACGGACTGATCCCGGCTAGCGCCGGGGATGGCACCGGAAGGGGCGGGGCTTGCTGCGACGTCGTGTGAAAACATTGACATTTTGCCGGAGTGGAGCCGGACGGAGGCCGGCTAGCGTCCTCCAAAAGCCCCGTGTGAAAATGTCCTAAGAGCTTTTTGACGGTGGAACACACTCCTTGGGGAGTGGTAGAGTATCCTCCTTTGAAGGTTTTTAAGCAGAGGTTGGATGGCCATCTGTTGGGAATGTTTTGATTGTGTCTTCCTGCATAGCAGGGGATTAGACTGGATGACCTTTACCGTCTCTTCCATCTCTATGTTACTATGGGGGATTGCAGACTGCCAGAAATAGTGCAAATTGAGCCCACTTTTAGGGTTAGGCTTAGGCTTAGGGAATCATGGGAACTGTAGTTTATTGTGGCACCAGAGCTCTCTGACAGAGAAGGCTCAATGTCTCAGAACAAAAACAATTCCCATGATTCCCTAGCACTAACCCTAACCCTAAAAGTGGACTCAATTTGCACTATTTCTGGCAGTCTGCAACCCTATGATTCTTTGATTCTATGATCTTTAGTAGTTGATTTGAATGTTGATGGCTGAGCTTCTTCCAAAATGCATCCTCCTCATCAGCCTTCATCTCTTCCTATTTCTGTGTACAAATAGTTCTCCTTTCTTTTTCCCATTTCTTTGGTTGGCAAGCCTAGTGGGAGGGTCAGCTCTTGAATCTTGTCTGGTCTGCAAAGTGGAGATAAGGAACTCAAGAAATCCTTAGAGAAATTATTTCCATGTGAATAATTTAAATGAAAATAACATGTAACAGGCACTTTACAGTAATGTGAACTTTGTTGAAATAATGCATACAGGACTGGTTGACCCCATCAAGCAATGCACAGAGAAGTCTGGATTAAAGAAGAAATTATCAAGCTTAGCACACAGTTAATTAAATCGCCTTACCTGATCCAGCTTACATTTTAAATCTGGATCTGCATCTGGAACCTATCACAAGGATTTAGCCACTGAAATCGCTGCTCGGGTCCATCCTGGTTCCATCCCCGCTTCTAGGGCCTCTCAGCGCAGATTTTTTCAAAGCTGGGAGTTTTCCAGTTTGAGAAAATAGCTGCTGGAGTGGCCCTGGGAAAGGGGATGGACCTGGGATGGTCCCGGGCAGTGATTTCAGCATCTAAAACCTTGTGATAGGCTCTGCATGCAACCAGGTTTAAAATTTAAACCAGATCAGGTAAGGCGATTTAATTAACTGTGCAATAAACTCATATGAATAGTGAGGAGAACATAACATACTGACATACTGAAGAAGCTGTGTTTGTTTACTTTGGAGTAGAGAGGATAATTGACAATTATGTGCAGGGCTACTTAAAAAGTATAGAGGTCCATGGTTCATTTATACCAAAAAATAAGTCAAGATATAATGAGGACAAACTGCATTGAGGAGAAAGAGTTTAAGATGAAATCAAGATGAGCTTGATGTGAGCAATTCAAACAGGATGGGTTATGATTTTTGTAGAATCTTCACAGTTTGTCTTTAAGGAAATTCAAGTCATGACTGAGGCTTTTTCAAACATATCCAGTTTGTTTGGACTTGACCTATCAAGCACCTTCCAATGCTATGATTATGTGAAAAGTATAAAATGTACAAAAACAGATAATATAATATAATCAAGAGCTTTCCAGTAGTGCCTCTGGGATTATATATGAATAGCTTTAGATGCCACCCAAAGTAACACTAATTGAATTGAATGTATTTTGTTGTATAGCTAAGCTATCTTTTGTTCATTGTAGAATTTTATCCATTATAAGGTTAGATGGGCTAGAGAAGGATTAGAAGGATTTTTCTCCAGTTCAGTGGTTTAGCCAACCACAGAGACTTTAAATGTTCTGTTTAGCATTCCTGCACTTTTTAAAAATTGACTCAAAAGATGGTAGGACACAAATGGAACAGCAGTCTTTAAATAATTAAAAGCCACTAATCTTCCAGATATGCCAGGAGGCACCCCAGTAATATCATATGATGTGTTCTTTTCCATCCACCTGTTAATCATATGAACCATTATATTTGAATGTAAAGAGTTATATGAATTTGTTGTTTTGTTGTAGGAGTCATCGGGGATGAAAATAAATGGCACTGATTACTAGGCATTTTAAAAAAAGATATGATTCTGGGAATTTTCATATATAAACATTAACATTTTCACTTTCAAAATTAGGGGTGCAAATTTTGATCAGTTATAGGACCTTTGCAGACTGCCAGAAGTAGTGCAAATTGAGTCCACTTTAAGGGTTAGGGTTAGTGCTAGGGAGTCATGGGAATTGTTTTTTCTGTGAAATTGAGCCTTTTCTGTCAGAGAGCTCTGGTGCCACAATAAACTACAGTTCCCATGATTCCCTAACCCTAACCCTTAAAGTGGACTCAATTTGCACTATTTCTGGCAGTCTGCAAAGGCCTTAGTTTACCTGAACAAATCCTCCCCAGGCTTAATCACTATGATGAGGTTAAGAATAAGGGTCTCCTCTCAACATTTAAATAAGCAATTCCAGTAAGGATAGGATTGACCCCAAAAGCTGCTGGAATCAAAATATTAATTTCCCGTGTAACATCATATGGCAATTCATACCATGCCACAGCCAAGGAATACCCAGAACATGGAGTTGTGGAAGTCTGAAACAAAAAATGCCATCTCCCCTTTCTCCTGTGTAAAAAATTGCTGCTGCTATTTCATTCTATTGCATTTTTAGTAGTTTAGAGCAATTTATGTTCTTGTTGTTTTAAACTATAATGTAAATCACATTGGGATACCCAGTCTTTGAACACAACCTAGGGTGGTGGATGTGTTTGTAACCACAGAGGTGTGGGGAAAATGCAGATAACTCAGTGGCAAGTGAAAAGACAATCCTTGAATTATTGGTTAACGGTTAGGGCATTCCTTGATGAAATTGATAAACCCTATCCCTGACTTTCTCCAGTTGTAATTAAAACATGGCCCCTGTATCTAGGGAAGAAGGAATTACAAAACCTAAAAGAGTCAGGCCCGATCTCTTCCTCCCTGTAATTCAATTACTGGAAAATATGACTTAGGTGTATTCTGTTGCTTCACACATTGTAGGACTGAGATGTGTCTCAAACTAACTCATCTGAAGATTTCCATGCCATTTACCAGCATCTATTTTATTCTGATTTAAAAAGAAGTGGTTGAAAACTGTATCACATCATGATTAAAACTGGCTTACCTGAGCTGGCTTAAAATTAGAACTGGGTGGCATCCTGATATTATCAGATGCATTTAGTCACCAAAATCGCCGCCCTGGTGCAGCCCAGCTCCATCGATGCTCGAAGGGGCATTCCTTGTGTCACTTTTTGAAGCTAGGAATTTTCCAGCTTCAAAATATGGCCGTCAGTGTGCTCCTCTGACCGGTGATGGAGCTGGCCTGCACCCAGGTGGCAATTTTGGTGGCTAAATGCATCTGATAATATCAGGATGCCACCTGCTTCTAATTTTGCATCTGATAATATCAAGATGCCACCCACTTCTAATTTTAAGCCGCTCAGGTGAAATTCTGCCAAAAATTTATTACAGCGCACAACATTTGAGAAAATGTCTTGACAGCTACATGTCAAGGCTTCTCAGGATAACTAGGAATCGACTTTGCCCCTATGCCATCATCATAGCACAACAGAACAGACAAGATGACTTCCATAATTATACATCATGATAGAACTGGGTCTACAGAAATTGTTGCTGGCTGGGATAAAGCTCTGGAAAGAGCAGAAAAAAGAATTTGGAGTTAAATAGGACAACAGAGAATGTGCTGTCTTTAATATTTCATTCAGTGATAATGAATTATTTCTTAGAAGTTAGAAAGTAGCAGAAGGGAAGAGTGGGTCAGAAATTTTCAGCAACAGATACTGCCAGAAATAGTGCAAATTGAGTCCACTTTAAGGGTTAGGGTTAGTGCTAGGGAGTCATGGGAATTGTTTTTCCCCCTGAGACATTGAGCCTTCTCTGTCAGAGAGCTCTGGTGCCACAATAAAATACAGTTCCCATGATTCCCTAACCCTAACCCTAACCCTTGAAGTGGACTCAGTTTGCACTATTTCTGGCAGTCTGCAAAGGCCCTTTGTGGTAATGTGATTTTTGACTGAAAATGTTTGATTAACACCAGGATTGGTATCTGAAAGAAATGGAGAAAAACTGCCAAGATGTCTTAGGCTACATCTGCATTGCAAAAATAATGCAATTTGACATTGTTTTAACTGTCATGTCTCAATGCTATGGAATTCTGGGATGTTTAGTTTTATCAGATATTTAGCCTTCCCTGCGAAGGAAAGGAAG
The DNA here is from genome assembly GCA_026167975.1 of Phrynosoma blainvillii. Lineage (NCBI taxonomy): Eukaryota > Metazoa > Chordata > Lepidosauria > Squamata > Phrynosomatidae > Phrynosoma > Phrynosoma blainvillii. The sequence continues at coordinate 25,294,194 of JANUYF010000002.1, forward strand.
CAGACTGGAGAGAAATCCTATAATGCATGCACTTGCACTTGGGCTCATCATGCCCTTTGGAGCAAGATAGAGTGTCAAGTCCCATAGGAACCATGTTCAGAAACTCAAGATTCAGTCATTAAAACTTAGCAAACCTTTATTCAGTGAATCTAGTTCCAATCCAGAGACATTTATTGTCAGAACTAAATGGCAACTATTAACATTAATTAAACTACACACAATTTCAAATTCATGGTGGGCTCATTTCTCATTGTTACAATTAATAGCACAATTGCCCCTCTTCTTTCCACACTGCCCCTTATTTGTTATTCCAGCTATGTTCCTCTCACAGGAACAACATTGAACAGGTCATGCCAGAGTCTGGTCACCACCTGTGGCTGAAATCATCATGTCTCTGCAATATCTGTTTCTGCTGTAGAACCCATCGCATCACATTTCCATTGTTTTATGGCATTTGCAATTCATGACACAAGGAGTAGAATCAAATAAATAAATAATAGAGTGCCAGCATCGTGACCCATAAATCTGTCTTGTTAGGAGCATCACAGGACCTAGCAGTGAGCCTTCCACAAATCTCAGTAGCAATTCAAGGCCTGGACAAACTCCCCACATGTCATGTGTGCTTTAGGTAAGACCACATGGGATGCTAGCCCCTGAGAATAATGGAAACTGCTGTAACTACTAGGCATACTTTGCTACCTAATTGGCTGCTGGAATTTCCTCTCCTGTCCCTGGGCTCTGGGTGAAAAGACAAGAGATCCAAAAGCCTGTTCCTTAGATTTGGCTTTTCAGTTGCAGGGAATGGGATGCTGCTGACCTAGTAATCCAGAACAGATGCATGGATTGCCATAACCAGCACTGCAGAAAAAGGCTCATCCTTTCAAGATTTAAGTTTGGCAATCTTTTTTTTTTTTTTAAGGGCAGCCTTCTAATTTTCCTTTTGTAGATGGCTGACATAAGTCAGTTTTGCTGATCTTTGTTAAAAACAGAGCTTGCTTTCACATTTCCTGCTGATGTGACTTGATCTGAACTAGTTGGCCTGACTTTTGAGAATCCAAGGAGATGACTTAAAATAAATGAATGGTTTTTTTTTCTTTTAAATGCCTCCTGGCACACCTCCCAGTGGAACAGGCAAAGGCAAGTTCTTTTGCCTAGCTGAGTTTATGATGGGGAAAATACGTATGAGTGTTTTGAAACTCTGAAACCTGTTTTTCAAGGATGGTGCATCATTAGCATGAGCCCAACTTCCTCCTTGACAGATATCATCCACTATATTTATTCAGCTGAAAAGGAAACAATATGTGGTTGCAATATGTTGCCCTCAATTCAGCTCTTTTAAACAAATTGTGGTAGTGGAAGAGATCCTGTGGAGATGATGAAGGAAGCTTGTCTGATCCTTAGAAGTAGTGGCTTGAGTGACTAAATGGGTTTGGAGACTGGACTAGGATGTAGGCACTGACAAAACCTATTTTTAGATGGTACAGTATGAGAAAAGAACTAGTTGTCTAGGTGGGGTGCAGGGGATGTGCAGCATCCAGGTCCTTGTTTCAGGACCTCTTATGTTTCTCCCCTCCAACATTAAACTATTGTTATGTGCTTTCAATTCCTAATCATCATCATCATCATCCGCCTCTTTCTTTGTTGTTGTTGTTGTTGTTAACTGTCCTTGAATCAACTTTGACTTATGGTGGCCCTATGAATGAGAGACATCCAAATCATCAACAGCTCTACTCAGGTCTTAAGGCAGCTGTGTCTTCTTTGGTTGAGTCTATTCATCTGTAATGCAGTCTTCTTATTCTCCTACTGCCTTCCACATTACCAAACATTGTTGTCTTTTCTAGTGAGTCCTATCTTCTCATGATGTGTCCAAAGCATGACAGTCTCAAAGTTTAGTCATCTTGGCTTCTAGGGAGAGTCCAGGCTTGATTTGCTCTGGGATCCATTTATTTGGCTTTTTAGAAGTCCACAGTATCCATAGAACTCTTCTCCGGCACCATATTTCAAAAGAATTGCTTTACTTCTTAAGTACTTTCCTCACTGTCCAGCTTTAACAACTCTGCATAGAAAATGGGAAATTATGACGTAGACCAGGGATAGGCAACCTTTCCCCTTTAAGGGCCGAGGGACTTCAACTCCCAGAATCCCAGGAGCATGGGACTATTGGCCAACATGTCCGAGGCTTCTGGGAGCTGAAGTCCCTTGGCCCTTAAAGGGGAAAGGTTGCCTACCCCTGACGTAGACAATCCTAACTTTAGTATTCAATGATTAACCTGTTTATATATTTTATTAAATTCTTTATTTTATAAACCTATTTAGTATTTGTATAACCTATTTTATATAATAAAACATTTATACTTCATGCTATATCAAGAGATCTCAGCATGGCTTATAAATAGTATTAAAACATTATTATTATTATTTTTTAAAAAAGCAAGATAATTTGAGTAAGCTAAAAAACATAAAAGTCAGTCCTCGATATCCATTGATATTTCTATCCACAGATTCAAGCATCCATGGCTTGAAAATATTTTAAAAATATATACATGCCTAAAAACAATTCTTGATTTTACCATTTTATATATGGGACACCATTTTACTGTGCCCTTGTATAAAATGGGACTTGAGTATCCATGGATTTTGGTATCCACAGGAAATCCTGAAACTAAACCACAGTGGATACCAAGGGCCCACTGTATTACATAATATAATGAGTTAAAAACAGATTCAAAACACTTACAAATTATGAGAACTATATATAACAACAGTCTTTGGGTTGAATTAACAAGGTCCAATGGCTCTGGCAAATAGTCAAGTTTTAACAAAATGTTTTAATGATGCAATGGCACCAGGCAGTTGTTTACACCCACATCCCACTGTGCCACCCACTGACACCACAAATCTCTCCCTCTGAGGCCAAACCAAGGTGCCAAGCATCAATCACATGGCTGGGCACCTCATTCCGACCTCAGATGGAGCAACTTGCACCAACGATGGTGGCAGTGGGCAACACAGTGAGACATGTGTCAACAGCTGCCCAACATCACGGCAGAGGACTCCGGATTTGCTGGGAAAACCTAGAGCAAAAGGTAAGTTTTAACATCCATTTTAAGGGTGGTATAACACAAGGTTGGTGCTGAACTGGCTATACGTCATCAGGATAGTTCACATTAAAATCAGGGATTGGGCCCTGCATAGTCTCTGGACTGATCACCCTGGGAGGGGGAAGGCAATGTTATTTGGCGTGTGTAGACACAGCCATAAAGTACTTATAATGTTCTTATAAAGTTTTCTTGGCAAAACTTTTTCAGAGGAGGTTTGCTACTGCTTTCCTCTATGGCTAAGAGAATGTGTCATGTCCAGGGTCTTACAGCAGATTTCAGTACTGAGTGGCAAGTTGAACCCTGGTCTCTCAGGGCCTAAGCAGACTGCCAGAAATGGTGCACATTAAATTGAGGCACTGCTCTGGCTCAGTGCTAGGGAATCATGGGAACTGTAATTTATTGTGGCACCAGAGCTCTCTGACAGAGAAGGCTCAATGTCCCAGAAAAAAATACAATTCCCATGACTCCTTAGCACTGAGCCAGGGCAGTGCCTCAATTTAATGTGCACTATTTCTGGCAGTCTGCTTAGGCCTTCAGTGTCCTAGTCCAACATTATACCATGCTGGCTCTGTCACTATGCAATATTGAATAGTATGTAGTTATTTTAAAACAAAATGATCAGATACATTTAAAACATGGTCCTGACAAACAGCATTTTAAACCATATCAGCCTCCTCCTCCTCCTCCTCTTCCTCCTCCTCTTCCCAAACTGATTCCCCCTCCTCTTCCCAAACCCTTTTATGTGTAAAATATACATATGCTTTGAGTAAAATATTGAATTTACTTAAATAAAACTCTTCTAATTTGAATGATGTTTCCGTACAAAATGTTAAAATATGAATATACATAGATGTGTGAGTGAAAATACACACACTAAATAAACAAAATATTTGTATTCATATACTACATTGAGTGGGGGGCGAGTGCATGACATCCACATGTAGATGCAAAGGGGTGTCCCAAGAGTAAAAGTTTGAGTACCACTGATTTATAGTGTTTCTTTTCTTTTGCTCCTTACAGCCTAAGGTTAAGAGGAAACTCAAACAAGCAGAAGATTCAGTGGTACTGGATCACTTCCATAGCTTTCTTAGATCTCCATTAACATTTAGCCTGGCTTCCTGAATGATTTAAGATGCATTTGTATTTGTTTTATCTTAGAGGGCAAATGAAACCTCAGAAGGACTCTTGTGATAGATAAAAGTGTTACCATAGTATTGCATTCATTTAAGTATGGAAATAAATTATAGAGTGTCCAGTTAAGGAAAACACATCACCAGGGATAAGAATAAGAGATGAAAACACAGCTATGCATAAAATTTGTATGTGGAAAACAAACAGAAACAGGAGAGAGACAACAAATATTGAAAAAGTGTAATAAATCACTCCAGTAATCAATTATGCCTATATAAAATATGAACAGTTCAAATTAATAAAGTGCAGTAAGGGTGAAGGTTGATAAGGTATAAACCTGTGGCTGAAAGAAGCAAGACAGGTCTTAGTAGCTCTTCAATAAAGCAGAGGCTAGATACATTTTAGCTGTTGGTAGTTAAGGAGAAGAGGCTTGTGTACTTTTACTTTTGCTCTGTGAGGATATGACCCTTGTCCCTCCATATTTGCGGCTTTGACTTTTGTGGATTTGATTATTCATAGATTTTATTAATATGTTATCTCTAGGAATCTCTCGGTCCTCCAGCACAACTCTATGTCAGCTTTAACCAAAAGTTATACTGAAGGACCTAGAGATTCCTAGAGAGAACACTCCACTAGGCATTTGAAGGTCCTCCAGTGCAATTCTATGGTCAATGTCTGGCAGATGTTGACCACAGAGTTGCACTAGAGGACCTTGAGATTCCTAGAGAGGTGTTCTCTCAGGTCAAAACATAGTGTTTTTGTTATTTGTGGAATTGTGGATTGTGGATTATTTGAGATTGAAGCCAGACAAAACGGAGGTATTAACAGTGATGGGCCCTAAACCAGGCTTGGGAATACACCTTCCAGTCCTGGACGGAGTCACACTCTCCTCCAAGGACTCTGTTTGCAGTCTGGGGGTGCTCCTAGATTCGTCGCTCCACATGACTAGTCAGGTGAATGCAACGGTCAGGAGTGCTTCTTATCGGCTTCAGCTGATACGCCAGCTGTGCCCTTTCCTGGAAACTAGGGACCTGGAAAATGTGGTACATGCTCTGGTAACCTCATGTTTAGATTTCTGTAACACGCTCTACATGGGGCTATCCTTATGCCTAACCCGGAAACGTCAGTTGGTTCAAAACATGGCAGCCAGGTTACTCACTGGTGTATCTAGGAGAAAGCACATCACACCAGTGTTGAAATCTCTCCACTGGCTGCCGATTAGTTTCCGGGCACAGTACAAGGTGTTGGTTTTGACCTTTAAAGCCCTACATGGCTTGGGTCCAACTTATCTCCGGGACTGCCTCTTCCCGCATGATCCCCCCCATGCACTCTGGTCCTCTGGAATCTGCTACAGCCTATGAAAACTAGGCTGTCGCAGACCTCCCAGAGGGCCTTTTCCGCTGCCACTCCAAGATTATGGAATGGCCTGCCAGATGAGATCTGTCTTATTACCACGCTTGACTGCTTTAAAAAAGCAGTAAAGATGGATCTCTTCCGGCAGGCCTTCCTGGAATAATTGCCCGGCTCCCCCTTGGATGGTCTGGTTTATCAATCCGCTCCCCTCCCCTATCCTTAGCCACTATTGTTTTGCCGCTACTTGTTTTATGATTTTAGTACTTGATGTTTTATTATTCTTGTTGTTTTTAATACTATCTCACTTTAATTTATTTTTAAGGGGTGGGAGGGTTAGGGGGAATACTTGGCAATGTGTTTTACTCTTGTATTGTTTTAATTTGTTGTACTCTGCCCCGGTTGCCTAGCAGAGGGGCAGGTTAGAAATAAAATTTATTATTATTATTATTATTATTTTCCACATTCATGGGAGTCCTGTGCCTCTAACTCAAGTGAATGTGGAGGGATGAGTGTATACTGCTGTGTTAGGTTCAGTCTGGAGGAAAGAATTTGATTGACAAGAACTTCACACCCACCATTAGTGCATAGACACATGTGGCCAAGCAAAATCAGAATGTGGTCAAGATGGCAAAAGTTATTGATGGCATGCCTTCCTATGCTACGATAAAGGAAAATCGAATAAAGAATTTAATAAACATCTAATAAGGAAAGCTTTGCTCAAAACTTGGCTTAAATATAAAAGACATCTATACACAAAGATTCCTAGATGGACCTCAACACAAGAAGCATTCCATAAAAAAGAAAATTTATACAAAGGAAATTAGCTTAAATAAGAAGATATACTATTTAAATCAGAAAAAGGAGACATAATGAAAACAAAAGAAGAACTGAAGAAAGGAGTAGAAGTGCACTGGTTATTCTACTGTCAAATCCTAGAAAACTTCAAGAAAGATAATAAAATCATAGGAATTGAAAAGGAATCCAGAGAACTAGAAACGATCATAGTACAAGGAGAAAAACATATGATAACAAAAATTTAAAAGTTGTTACTAGACATAGAATTGTAAGAAGAAATAGTCAAGGAAAATGTGATAAAATGGATGCAAGACCTTGGTAAGCAAATCCCGCTAGACAGTTGGGAAAGAGTTGGGAAATATAATTTAAAATTTACTAAATGCAATTATCTTAAAGAAAAACTATTATAAGCTATTTTATAGGTGGTACATGTCACCATCAAAATTAGCAAAGATTCAAAATAACAAAAAGAACAACTGTTGGAAATGCGAACAACCAAACAGAACATTTTATCATATGTGGTGGTGGTGCAAAAAAGTTAAGAATCCACAAAATCATATCAGACACATTACAAATGGAATTTAGAGTGAGCCCAGAACTATTTTTGTTAAACATAAAAGACAAACTAAAAGACAAACTAGATCAACAAGAAATAAATGTCTTACGCGACATGTATAACTTATGCAAAACATTGGAAAGAAAAGGGTATTCCACGAATTGAGGAATGGACAATAAAACTACATGAGCTAGTATCAATGGATAAATTGATGATGCTCATCAATGGGAAATCAAATCAACAATATAAAAAGACATGGGAAAAAGTTAACACTCTTTGCAGATAAGGCAACGTAAAAAGAGTACAATAATTTAGAAATGTAAAACAAAATATATATAAGATAAGAAAAATAGAGAATTGGAGGATGTAACAAACTGTACTAAAGCTGTATATTTTATAAGTGAAATAAAAAATATTTTTAAAGATGGCAAAAGTTATTAATGAGGAAGGACACATAGCTAAGAGATACTGCCGTAGTTTGCTTTTGCCTGAGTTTACTGGGAAGGAGAGTTTTCTTTTATCTGAGTCTGAAACGGAACCTACAGGTAAGGTTCCACCTTCTCGTCTCCACTAAGTTAAATGTAAACTACTTTTGCACTTTGAATTCAATGTGCAGTAACTAAAGTAAGCTGAGAACAAAGGGAAGGAGGAGAAAGAAACTGGGATATTTTAAAAGCAGATGAAAATGTGGGATAGGGTTAATCAGGATTGTCCCTGCCAGAGGTAGTTGAAGGTTCTGGAACTTTACATTGACTACTAAGGAAGACCATTAGTTAAAACATGTTTGGCCTATATTAAACAACTGGCAAAACTCTTGATACCAAGGTTTAGTTATTAATTAATTATTTATTAAATAAATGAGAGAGAGTGCAGAATCAACTGAAGTCCATGAAAGCTTATGCTAGAAATTTCTTTTTCCCTGTTAGTCTCAAAGGTACTACAGGATTTATTTATATCTTTTTATACAGACTAACATGACTATGTATTTGATTTTCCTCCTCTTCCCCTTTCTCCTCCCAAAGAAAAATCCTAGACTGATTTTCACCAACAGTGTGACTCAATTCGAACTTTAAATGGCTCTGTAGACATTTGTGTTCATCCTTTGCCCTATTTTTATTTGTGTTCATCCCTCACCCTATTTTTATTTTATTTTTCATACAATAATTTCACTGATTTCACTTTTTTTACTTAGAAGTCTCATCTAATAAAAGAAAGATGTGGCAGAAGCAAGAATGACTTACGCTAAATATTGGAAGATCCCAAAGATCCCAAATGAGGATGAATGGATATGTAAATTAGTAGAGATTGTGGAGATGGAAATTAGCAGAACCATTGGAAGCTAAACCTAGAGAAAAATTCTTCCAAGAATGGAATCCACTTACAGCTTATTTTCTGATAAGAATGGTGTTATTATCAGGCTTTGAAGTGTGATTGATTTTATTGAGGTTAAGAAGGAGACAATGTTATAAGGAAAGGGTGGTGTTTTTTCTGCCTGTTTTAGTTATAAGGAGTTAAGAGTAAACTGAATACAGGAAGTTTATATATATGAAAGGAATGGGGGGAAAGGATTAAGGCAGGGGTAGGTAACCTTTTTGCGCTTGGGGCCGGTCCCGCGAAGTCCCTCCTGCCACTGGGCCGAGGGGGGGAATGGCGGTGCGCGCGCGCGCACCCCTCTCGCTCGCCGCCCCGCGCACGCTGCTGCCGCTGCTGCCTCTGCACAGCCGCCTCCGCGTGCGCCGCCACCGCCATTTTGGAAATCAAAATGGCGGTCCACGACGCGTTTGCGCATGCGCAGTACTCTTTTAATTTTCAAAATGGCGGCCGCAACTCGTTTGCGCAAGCGCAGTACTGCGCATGCGCAAACGCGTCACGACCGCCATTTAGTTTTCCAAAATGGTGGTTGCGGTGTGCGCGGCCGCACGGCGGCAAAAACACGCAGCGGCGGGGGCGTGCGGCGGCGGCAACCTTCCGCCTGGGCCGGTAAGTTCAGGGACCTGGGCCTTAACCGGCCCCCGGGCCGTAGGTTGCCGGTCCCTGGATTAAGGGATATGCTGTTTCTCTTGGCAAATGGGAAGTCAATATTTGTTATCTTTTTATTTATTTACTGTCTTGTTCTTTTTTTTTTTAGAGAGGGACATATGTATATAGAGGAATTTGTTTTGTAGTGTCTTGTGCTTCTATTATATGATTTATATGGTTACAAATATGTGTGTATTAATATATCATTAAAATATATATTTAAGAAAACAAAGATGTGGGTGGAAGTATACAGGGAGTGCTAGGGCAGTGATGTCATCTGCAACCCACACGCTCCTCCTTCTCCTTCTAAATTGCATTCCTGTATGCACTGCCATATTCAATTAAAAATATTTGTTTATTTTATTTGGAGTATTTATACCCCACTTTTCAGTCACAAAGGCTCTCAGAGTGGCTTACAAATGGTTGATTAGATGGTTCCCTGCCGTCAGGCTTCCAATCTAAAAATAAATGACAAAATAGAGAAGGGAATGGCAGTGGGGAAGGGGATCAGCAGTTCTTCTCTCCAAAATTACAATGACAGCAGTGGTACTAGAGGGGCAGAAGTAGCTTTTTTTGTGCAAAGTGGACTATATAGATAGCCTCTAAGCATTACTGGTGTTTTACTTTGAAATGGAATAATCGTCTGCTGTTGTCTGGTTTTATTGTTGTTGTGTGCCTTCAAGTTGTTTTTGACTTATGGCAATCCTACTACAAAGTTGTTTTGGGCTGAGAGTGTGTAATCCACCAAAGGTCACCCAGAGGGTTTCAATGGCTGAGTGGGGAATTGAACCCCGATCTCCAGAGTCTATGACCTATGCTCTAACTACTGTACCACATTGGCTCACTGGTATCTGGTATAATTGGACATTTTTCTTTTTGTGTGCCTTCAAGTCATTTCCAAATTATGGTGACCCTAAGGCTTCTGTTTTTTTTTTTTTTTTTTGCAAGATTTGTTCAGAAGAGGTTTGCCATTGCCTCCCCTGAGGCTGAGACCATGCGATTTGCCCAAGGTCACTCAGTGGGTTTCATGGCCATGCTTGGAACCGAATCCTGGTCTTCAGAGCTGTAGTCCAATAATCAAACCACAATGCCGTGCTCCTTTGATTTCTTTAACAATGTTGAAAAATGGGAGGGACTTTTTACATCAGGGGTGAGAATTATGCAGCCCTTGAAAAATTGTGGGATTGTATCTCCCATAGCCAATGGCTGGGAAGGCCAGGGTTTGCAGTCCAATAACATCTAACATCTTTTTATTGCCATGATTTTGCATAAAAGTAGCAAGCATTTCTTACTAAGCAAACATTCCTTGTCATTCATCATACTTGCATCATAGTCTGAAGGAACATAACTGGCATGTAAATATTGACTAGTATGAAAATGCAATACAATATTTATTTTGCAGGTGTTCCTTCATACGAAGGCACTAGTCAGTACACTAAGTAAAGTTCAGACTTCTAATGCAATATCTTGTATTTGTTAGGACTACATGAAACTGGAGAAAGGGCTTTTTATTTGCCAGAACGAGCCTCAATTTATTCTTTTTCACTAATCGGTGACTGTAATCTGGGAAGATCTCTAAGACTTTGCCTCCTCCTAGAAGCAGAATGTCCAGAAAGAGGCTATCATAATTTTGAACTTGACAATTCGTCTATCTCAGTGATAGCGAACCTTTTAGAGACCAAGTGCCCAAACTGCAACCCCAAAGCCATGTACTTATTGCAAAGTGCTGTGTCCTTCTGCATTTCTAGTAATGAAACTTGATGAATTCTGTGCTGGGGTGATGGCATGCATGCCCACAGAGAGGGCTCTGATTACCACCTCTGGCACATGTGCCATAGATTTTCCACCACTGGTCTATCTCATCTATTCTGTATTCGACTAATATCAGCTTTCCCATGGCTAATACCTGATGTCCTTTCAGATGCTGCTTTATATTGGGATTTGAATTTGAGATGTTATGCATTCTGCTCCTTCTGGACAATGGTGGATTTTACCTTATAGTATTTAGTGAAGTGGAGAAGACCTTCATTGGGAAGGTATATAGACACAGACTTTCTTTTACATATTGCCTTTGCAAAGAGTTAGAGATCATTCTGTCTTCACAGCAATGCACAGAGATTACATTCATTAAAATGAAATTAATGACAAAGAAGGGATTCAGTTCTACATCCAAACTGGGCATGCTCGCCCCATGTGCCCTATAGTCGTCACAGGCTGTGAAACAAATTGACTTCTCCAGACTGAAATGGAAGTATTCTGTGGCTATGAAGGTGGAACTGTGGTGATGGCTTGTTTTCTCTGGGTATCCAGCTTAAGAAAAAAGAAGAGGAGAATGGAGTGCAATGAAATGTGGTGGAAACTGACTGAAAGTGATGAAATAATCAAAGCTGTTTCCCCGGAGAAGAGGGAAACTAAGGCACTAGGATTTTCTTTAAACAAAGTTGAATGCTAACTCTTTCAAAAGGAGATAGGAGAAGAATGATTCCAACACTTCCAGAAGAATTGAAAGCATGGGGTAGCCATGAGTGCAATTGCTCTTTGCCTCTCTCCTCATGCACCATGTCCAGAAGGAACTTGGCAGCTCTCCTAGTCTGAGGAACAGAGAGCGCCCTTCCTACATAGGAACCAGTCTTATACCATTATCTCAGACTACCAGTCCAGTATTGTCTGTCTTGCAGCAGGTCTGCAGGGCCTTTCACATCACTTCCTGCATGATACTTTTCTTTAAGTAGGGATGCCAGTCAGGGATCATGGAATCTTAACTCCTGAAAGATGCCCATTCAGATGGTGTTTGGTGTTTATAGACCTCCAAAGAAGAAGACTCCACCACCCTTCAAGGCAGTCTATTCTGCTCTCAAACAATTCTTACAGTAAAGAGGTTCTTCCTAATGTTGTGGTGGGATTTCTTGGAATTTTAATCTGAAATGGCTTCATATTATCTTTTAATTGTCTCTTATCCAAGCTAAACATCCTCATGAATAACAACCTGTAATTCAGAGTCTTTTAGTTTTCTTCCCATAATCCCTCACAATATGTTGAAGGCTGTATCTTGTAGTATCATTTCCCTCTGGATCTGGAGGAAGGGATCTGGATCTGGAGGAAGGGATCTGGATCTGGAGGAAGGGATAATGGTCAGAGGGTTTGATGTGTATGGTCAGCCTCTCTGTTACATCTTTGCCATCTTATTTGACCCACACATCACTATGTTCCTCTCAACAGAGAATTACCTACTACCACTACATGTATCTTCTTTCTCCAGGAATTTAAAGGATTTAAAGGATTTTAAATAGACCCAACCAAGGTCAGTTCTATGCTTTCTGAGAAGTCACTATTGTCCCCATTTTTGTGTCTCATAATCGCTGATTAAGATGATAGCTTGGGGACTGTGTAGCTGCAAACTTACAATGTGATAATTCTTGATATTTCTGCTTTTGTGTGTCACATCCATCCAAGTATCTGCCTCTTATTTTGAGGAACTTTCTCCCTCTCTAAAAGCATCTCCATGTCTTGCCCTTTTGGAAGAGTCTGCTCCACTCTTTCCAAAAAAAGCTTGATCCTCCTTGATAAGTTGAAATGTAGATACATGAGCCTCAAGTTGTAGCATCCTTTCATCTAACAGGACAGCCAACAGGGCAACCAGGGAGTCCTGGTGGCACAGTGTTAAATGCTGGTACTGCAGTCACTCACTCACAGCCACAAGTTGTGAGTGTGACCCCAGCCAGGGGCTCCAGGGTCGACTCAGGCTGGCATCCTTCTGAGGTCACTAAAATGAATACCCAGCTTGTTGAGGTCAAATAGCTTACAATTGTAAACTGCTTAGAGACTGCTTAGTGTGGTATGAAGTGGTATAGAAATGTAGCTGCTATTTGCTGTTGCTATTTGAACTTGCTACAGGTATAGCCCTTCATATATTCTAACCAGAAAATAAACATGGCACAGCTGCTGCAGATCACTGCAAAAATTCTGTCTCCATCCATGTTTGCCAGCTTATATAAGCAATTGCACAGCTCTCCCCAAAGCCCCCAAGAAAATGTCCACAAATATGCCTGTTTTTCTCTTCCTGTTTGCCAAACTCTAGAAACGGAGACAGGCAAGTCAGTGACTAAGTAGAAGCCTGCCCTCTTACACCATGTGCTCGAGGAAGGCACACAGTTCCAAAATAAACAAAAATACTCACACAAACCTCCACACAGGGGAGCCAAACAATCAACCGTGACCCCCCACAACACAGGCTCACATTATTCTATTCCTCCTTTTTAACAAGAGCATAATTTATAACAGCTAGAGAACCTCACATCCAAAGGCCACAATCTGGACCTCTAATCCATCCCTCTGGGGTTCCCTTTATGGTCAACTTTCTTAATCAAGATATCATCATCTGGTGGTTTACAGACTTTGTATAGCTATTCCTCCCATTCTGAAAGATTGAAATACTTCTCCTCTGGCTTAATTACTCACAGAGTTGTAAGTTAAAATATGCTAGTAGTTTTACTCCCACCTTTTGGCCTTTATCTGTGCCTACTACTTAAACTGTCTCTTAGAAATTTCCTGAAATGGAATTCTGCTCTTGATTTAGAGTGGTTCCCCAACTCTGATTTATACTAATAAGGAAGTTGTTTTCTGGGTGTCTAACCTTGTGTAGACAAAGAGCACCAACTGCAAGCAGGAGGTATTTAGCAAGGTTAGAGAAACCCTACGTCTCTCAGAAATACAGTTGTTAAAAGAAAGAAAGAAAAAGAAAGAAAGAAAGAAAGAAAGAAAGAAAGAAAGAGGGAACGAGACAAAAACAACCTAATGAGGACTGAACATGCTCAGTGGTCTCAGTACACTGAGTTATATCTTAGAGGGAACAAAAGCAAAGCTCTGAGAGTGGAAATGGAGTGAAATATCTTGTAAATGGCATGGGTGGCTGGGTGGCTGGCTATCTGGAACAATGAATAGGATCATATCACGCTATAACATTTTGGTACACGTCCAACATCTGTGCTTTACTAATAAGCTATGCTCGCCATCCTTTCTTATAACCCACACACTAGTAACATACACAACCCAGATCACAATATTCCATAAGCAGAGAACAATGTGCAGCCTGCTGAAAGACATTCCTGAAACAGATAGCTGCAGAGGATATATGCAAGCTATGCAGTTGTCATGCTGCAAGGGAAAGCAAGATAGAACTCACTAAAGATATTAAACATACACATGATTAACTCATTGTTGGGGAATTTTAAAATACAAATGTCATTTTAATACAATGAAAAATATAAATACAAGTACTTTTTTCTGTACTTTCTCAGCTGCTTTCTTTCTGTTTTTCTTACAACTTCCCGGAACAGCATTTATGACACATCTAACCATGCATTAAGCAGATCCACAATTGCATTCTAGAGACATGATTTGTAATTCTGCACAAATTTTCCCTGCAGCTGTCATTAAAAATCATAATTTAAAATTGTCTTCTTTCTGGAAAAGCCATGCAAAGCTCTCACAGGAAATATCAACTATGCATCATTGATTACTAAGTGTTCCCCCTCCCAAGAGAATGATTTCCTATCAGAAACAAGGAAACACATTTCACAATCAACTATCTATATATCTGCAGATTTCAGGACAACAGATCTGCAGATCGATATCTAGAGTACATTGGATGAAAACTTGAGGACAGAACTTGGAAAATGAGGATCCCAAGCAAGCTTACTAGAGGATAACTTTCCAAAGGCTGCATAAATAATGCAGTTTGATGCTACTTTAACTGCCATAGCTCAGTGCGATAGAAACCTGGGGTTTGTAGTTTGTTGCACCAGAGTTCTCTGATAGAGAAGCCTAAATGCCTCACAAAACTATAAATTCCAGAATTCCATAATACTGAGCAGTAAAAAGCAGTATCAAACTGCATTATTTTTGCAGTGCAGATGCAGCCTAAGCTCTGCATTAGTAATCACTGAAGCACCCACTAATAAACAGAGAATGGAATCTGAGCCCTTGACACTTCCACTGGTTTTTTAAACATGTCTCTGTTACAGTTCTATAAACCTAAACTAATTACTAAAAGTGGGACAGAGAATTAAAAAAGATGTGGATTCAAATACTGATACAGATATTGTGTATTCCACTCTACAGATTTTATCTTTGTTCCATATAAACACATATTAAATCGTATTCAGACTTGTGTTCTTTGCTTTTTTGTTTTTTGACGTTTTCTTCCTCCCTCAATGGATCACTAGGAGTTGTCCCCATGTTCTTTCATTAATGTGGCTTTTCTTAGATTAGTAGCTGGGGTAGGTCTGTTCCTTCAGATCCTCCTTGCTTTTGCCCGACCATTGGTAATCATGAAACTATCGTGTTTTGGCTGACATTGGTTCAGAAACCAAAGCCTCAACAAAGTCAGAAAGTTAAGGAAGAAAGTGAAAAGCAGTGTTACAGTGGAATATTAAGAAAACAAAAATAACATCCCCAAATGATTTATATAGATTAAAACTGGGTAATGAAGACATCAAAACAATCTAAAGAAATTCTTTACCTTGGCTCAGTTATCAATCAAAATGGTGACTCTAATCAAGATGAAGACAAACACTTGGATAAGCTCCTTAAGTGTAAAAATAGATTGTTAAATACCAAAGTCAGAATCACCATGCCACAATAGTTCTGATTTCAAGATATAAATCTGGATAGCGAAGAAGGTGACAGGAAGAGAATCAACTCATTTGAAATATGGTGCAGGGAGAGTTCTGAGAATACCATGCCAAAAAGACAAAGAAAAGGTTCTGAAAGGAACTCAAGCATGAACAATTCCAAAATGAATAAACTGAAGCTATTGTATTTTGGACATAGCATGAGATGACATGGCTCACTGGAAAAAAAATCCCTGCTAATGCTCAGTAAAGTTGAAGGCAGTAGGAAAAGAGGAAGACTGGTAGGTTGATTCAATGATGGAAGCCATAATCCTGAGATTGCAAGACCTTGGCAGTCTCTCATGGAGGTCTCATCCTTATAGGTTTGCAGTAAGGCAAGATCTACTTGATAACAAACTTACAACAACATCACACACACACGCACACACAGAGAAGGAAAGTTGCAAAATGATTGCCATTGCTAATAATGAACAACAAAAATGTAGAACTATATAAAGAAAATCCTGATACCACATCAGACCAATGGACAATTTATTCATCACAAACATAGTGCTTGCCTGAGTGTATGTCTGAAGGTCTCTAAAATTTCAGAATGGTTTTAAAAAGAAGAGTCAGAAGGAACACAGGAGATATGTAATGAAAACCACAAATTTGTCCAAGAATAACAGAGTCACCTACTAGCACAAATCAAGTCAAAATTTGATCTAGCTTGTAAAGTAACCTTGAGTGAATCCATACATAGGTACTCTGAGCAATGGAACTGAAGCAGAAACACACTAGTATCAATGGGTTCTGTTGGTTTTGTCAAAACATGGCTATTCCTTTGGAAAATATATCGCCACATTTAATCATTTGTACTATTTCCTCTTCAAGATTGGGCTCAGGTAATAACCCTCTCCTGGAGCAGGTTTTTGACTCTTTTATAACTTAGCAGGTTTTGTTTAAAGAATGCTGAAAATGTTAAATCAGATAAACACTTAAGTGGCACTAATAAGGGAGAGAAGGCAGATAGTGTACCTGAAGTATAATGGAAGGTCCAAGACAAATGGTTAATTAAGTTTTGTTCAAAGGGTGTGGGGGGAGTCAGGTTTGACTCAAGTAAGAAAAAAATGGAACTTCTCTCTCTTTGAAAAACAACAGTAGACGGTTTGGTGTAGCAGTTGGAATGTGGAACTAGGATTTGGAAGATCCAGGTTGTCATTCATTCTGAGCCATGAAACTCACTAGACCATTCAGTGCTGGTGCCAAAATAAACACTTAAATTAAGAATGTTAAGAATGTAAGATTAAGAATGTAAAATGTAAAATTTCCATGAGGTTGAGGAGTATTTTCATGAGCCCTCATGAAAAACATCCATGCACCTGGAGAGGAAGATCTCCAGGTCAACTGGCCTATATCCTAGATTCATTTAACATTTCTTGATTTAATATGACATTTTGGATCCAGTGATGCAGGGCTGTTGTTTTGTTTGTTTGTTTGCTCTTTCTCTTTCAATCCAGATAAAGGTTGGAGAAAGATAATGGTTTTAAAGAGAGCTGCAAGTAACTGCTTTCCATGATGGTTATACTATTTGTTTTGTCTCCTTGCTACTTCTTGTTAGATAGCATTTGGGGATTTTTTTTTTTTTTTACACACGCAAAAACAGGACCAGTGTAGAAATCACAAATAGCTATAACTCTTTCAAAACTTCTTCAGCTCTCTTTGGCTGCATCCACATTGCAGAAAAAAAATCAGTTTGAGACCACTTTAACTGCTCTGGCTCAGTACTATGGAATTCTAGGAACTGTAGTTGGTTGTGGCTTTGCTCTGGTGTCACAACCAACTATTCCCAGAATTCCATAGCATTGAGCCAGATCAGTTAAAGTGGTCTCAAACTGGATTATTTCTGCAGTGCAAATGAAGCATTTCTCTCTCTTCTGCAGTTACCAGAGAAATTTATCGCACTAAAAAAATTGCAAAATAACCTGATAGATTTAAATTATTGCCATTGTGTACTCTCAAGTTGTTTCCAATTTATGTTGACCCATCAATTTCTTTCTTTCAGTTAGTCTCTATGTACTCAGGAATCATGAGGTTTTCTTGGCAAGATTAGTTCAGAGGAGGTTTGCCAGTGCTTCCCTCTGAAGCTGAGAGAGTGTGTCTTACTCAAGGCCACCCAGTGTGTTCACATGGGCAAGATGAGATTTGAATCCTGGTCTTCAGAGTTTTAATCCAGTGCTGAAACCACTACACCACACTGGCTTCCACTGCTATAATTCCCATTTACACAGTCAGTTGCACTGTGAACAACCTCGTGTAAGCAGAGAGCCAGGCCATCTTTACACAAGCACATCACAGGCACATCTGTATCCCTTGCACCCATGATGGCCACCAATTAGCCGATAGCATGCACTGGGAATCCCTCCACCAGATTCTGGGACTGTCCATGTCACTGCTACGCTAACCACCTCTGTATTCTCTTACAAGACTACATAAGTGTGCTCTCAGAGCTTTCCACTCCATTTTTTCTCAATTTGTCTCCCATTAATTCAGAGTAATTGACTTACACATTAGGTGCAGATCCCTAGAATTCCTCGGTGCTGATAATGTTTTCCCAATAGTGTTTCAGTTATCGTTTATTTAATTAGCTGCCTAGCAAGCTAAGCATAATTAATGTACTGTATGTCGCATAATTAATGTACTGTATGTCGCACTTTTCAACATGTGACAAAGGGAAATAAGTCAAGCTTTTTGCTCTAAGTCCTTACAATGTGAATTTCACCCATTAAGAAAATGAAGGAAAAAGATGATGATGATGATGAAGAAGGAGGAGGAGGAGAAGAAGAAGAAGAAGAAGAAGAAGAAGAAGAAGAAGAAGAAGAAGAAGAAGAAGACATAGAAGCGTTAATCTGGAAAATTAGTATGCAAAGGGATCTTGTATTACCTTTGAGACTAACTGAAAGAAAGATGCTGGGAGCATGAGCTTTTGTAGGCAACACCCTTCCTCCTGACTTATTCCCTAATGACCGTAGTTAAAACTGAACTTGTTACCTAATCTCCATACCCACAAAGTTTTGCATTTCTATTGCAATTCTCACACACAGCCTGCTTATATAGGGCTGTCCCTGGACCTCCCATTCCACTCCATGCATCTGAGGAAGTAGACTCAAGTCTATGAAAGCTCTTGCTACCAACTTCTTTCTTTTACAAACCACAAGGATGTTCAATACCAGGGCTCAGGCTTGATTCAGGCTTGCATCCTTCCAAGGGGGCTAAAATGAGTATCCAGCTTGTTGGAGGCAATTAGCTTACAGTTGTAAACCTCTTAGAGACTGCATAGCAAGGTATGAAGCGGTATATAAATGAAGCTGCTATTGCTTTAGGGATGTTGCAGACTGGCCTAAAGGGCCAGCCTGGGGATGGAGTTGGGGCGGGGCAGCCGCATGCCAACCACCCCAAACCCACCCTGACACTGCCCTGCTTATGCATGATGCCTGTACGCACGATGCACGTCATCAGGACACACTGCACCAAAAGGGCATGGAAGAGCCGCGGAGTGGCATTTTGCTACTCTTTTGGGGGCAGCAAAAGGGAGGATCGGGGCTGCGGAGTGGGGTTGCTGCGGCCCAGATCTGCCGCTAGCAGGGGTGGCCCAGAGCCGCCCAAAACAGGCCGTCTGTAGAAGCCCTTAGTTAGTCTTAAAGGTGCAACCAGATCCCTTAGCGTACTATCATCATTGTTGTTACTATTATTATGGGTCCAAACCCCACTGCAGATAGAATCCAGTTTGAGATCATTTTAAATGCCCTGCCTCAGTGCTAGGGAATTTTGGGAACTGTAGTTTTGTGAGACATTTAGCCTTATCAGAGAGTTCTGGTGCCACAATAAACTACAGGATTTCCCAGGATTTCCTAGCACTGAGCTAGTGCAGTTAAAACAGTCTCAAACTGGATTATTTCTGCAGTGTGTTTTGGACCTTGGCCATCCTTATTATTAAAACCTATTACATTTCAAAAGAAACTCCAATTAACTTGGGGGCTATACAGATGGCCCCTAAGGAATGGGTCTGCACCACCCCTTGGAGTGCCGGGTTGGGGCCGCAGTGACCACATGCCGTGGCCCCGATCCAGCACTTTGCCACTCCAAAAAGAGATGGCAAATGTCGTTCTTCTGCGCAGCATGTCTGTACGCTGCGCCAAGGGAGCACCCTGATGCCACGTGCCATGCGGTGGGGCACGCAGCATGATGGTGGCATCAGGGTGGAGTTGGGGTGGCCAGTGTGCAGTCGCCATGCCCCAACTCCACCCCCAGGCCAGCCCTTTTGGCCAGTCTGTACAGGCCCTTGGTTTAACCAATTTAGAACATACAGTTCTACAAGAAGGTTGCCTTTTAGAAATAAACAAGGGCTCTCCAAAGGTGTAGTATTCTGAATTTATTAGATGATATAACTTTTTTTGAAGCACATTTGTACTGTAATATGTTTGAAAGTGTTCATAAAGATCATACAGTTAAGAAGTGTGAACAAACAGTGACAGGGTTTTTATAGAGAATCCATAGTAGCTGCAGTTGCATAATTATCTCAACCAGTTGTTTTAAACTAGATTGATTTTATGTTTTAACATAATGGAGCCTAAAGTGTTCTATTTTGCTACTATTTAGTTGTCCCAAGGGAAGATAACTTCAGTTTATCAGTGTATGTCTCATTTTAGAAACATGCATGTTACGTAGCTAGGTTTCATCAAAGGATTTCACATGTCAACAGAATTTAAATTACACTTCTTCCCCAATCCTGAGGGTGCCCTCATGGTTGTTGTGTAGCTGATATACTTTGTACAATGAAAGCTTCTTTCTCCCTTCTTCCTGATGCTGAGATCTCAAACATTTTTTCCCAAATCTCATAATTATGTTTGCATAACTCTGGGTTTTTGTGGGATTTGAGCCAGGATTACATGTTCTGAATTTCAAAACTAAATAAGAAACCAAGTGTTAATACCAGTCTGACTCATAAGAAATTGCGTTCCCAATTGCAAATATGATGCTGAATTTAGACCTTGAATATGATTTTTTTTTAAAAACACAACACCCTCAAACTTAACAGGCTTAATATTTGTGTCAGTTTAAAAAGACTGCAGAAGGTGTTAGCTCTTGCTTTCTTAGTTTTTCATACAAACACAGGAGGCAGATGTCCTGTACCTGCACTGTGAGATAGTTCTTCAGATCTTTCATTCTGTTTGACGATTAAGCAGTGTGTAAGTTTGAACCATCATGGAAAGATGCCTGCCTATTGTTATCACATATTGCTAGGGGAATGGTTGCAGCTCAATACTATATCATATGCATTAAATACAAAGAGATCCAAGTTCAGTCATTGGCATTTCTAGTTATGGCTGTGACAAGTTCTGTCTAAAATCCCAGGGACCCCCCTGCTAGTAAGGAATGGACAACTCAGCTCAGTGAAGCTGTGATCTGACTAGAGCTTGGAAGTAACAAGTTACAAATAAGACAGTGACCTGGAACTACTGTATATACTTGTGTATCAGTTAACTTCATGAATAATTTGAGGGCAAGTTTTGTGGCCAAAATTATGGATTTTGATATGACACGGGTAGGTTGAGGGTAAAATTTAGGGGTACGTGACAAAGGATGTAAAGGATGAAGCAAAGGAAAACAATGTCAAATAATTTACAAAATTCTGGGAGACATAACTGTTTGTGCCCACCCTTAAAGCTGGAAGGATAAAGCAGGAACTATGGTAAATGATGGTTGTGTGATACGTGGGGAAGGTGACCAGGCACAGGCAGGGCTAAGAAAGTGTGCATATGCCAAAAAGGACGTAACAGACTGCCAGAAATAATCCAGTTTGAGACCACTTTAACTGTCCTGGCTTAATGCTAGAGAATCATGGGAACTGTAGTTTATTGTGGCACCAGAACTCTCTGACAGAGAAGGCTCAAAGCCTCAGAAAAAAACTACAATTCCCATGAGTCCCTAGCATTGAGCCAGGACAGTTAAAGTGGTCTCAAGCTGGATTATTTCTGGCAGTCCCTATGTTAGCGGTGATTATAGCCTTTAACTTTAATGTGATAACTTTGTCTGATTTTAACCCAGAAAAGCTGACAAACATATACAAATGTCTTATTCAAATCCTTCAAAGCCTGATTCGTCACAGCAGTCCTTTGAGGAGAAGGGTCAAAGACCCACCATCACTGCCATTTTCCTATCCAGGCATTCAAAAAGGTCAGATGTTCCACTGCAGCATAGAGAGTAGAAGGGATTGGTGCCTCTTTTAGCTTCCTCCAGGATGGACTAAGCTTTCGCCTTTCACCACTCTACTCAGAGAAGAAGATGGTTTCTTTTTTGATAGGAGTTAAAGTACAATTATTATACTGACCTGTGGATAAATTGACCCAGGTTTTTTGTGTTGGTTTTTTGACTAAAATGTCTAGACTTATACATGAATATATACAGTAGTTACTTTTTGGGGTAATAGTTGTGTGACAAAGCCAGATTCCAAAATTAACATCATGAGTATGAGCAAAATTATACTACTGATACAATAAGTAACAATTTCTAGTTACAGTTCCTCTCCTCCCCATTTTCTGGTTTCCCTTTCATTGATTTGATGGATTTGGTGGATTTGATCAATACATTATCTCCAAGAATCTCTAGATCCTCCAGGGTGATTCTGTGGTGAACCTCTGTTGGAAGCTGAGGAGTTGTGCCAGAGGATCTAGAAATTTCTAGAGAAGTGCTTACTGGGGTATGTGTGTGAGGGGGTGTGACACCACTTTTTCCTCTGCCCCCAGCAGCATCAAAATGACCAATCTGGCAGTAGTTACTCCTACATTCATTAGGACAAAATCCAAAAAGACAGAAGGACTGACAACAAAAGCTCCATTGACTTGTAACAGTAAGAAAGAAATTGCTGTGAAAAAAAAAATATTGCTGTGAAAAAAGTTTTTCTCCCTGTGGAAGCAAAATGGTGGTGGTCATTAAAGGGTCATGTTTTTCATTCAGTAGTTGGGTCCAGAGTCATATTTCATTTTATTTCATCATGCCTCACTCTTTGAGGATGGACAGTTCAGCTCTTACAGATTACAGAGTTTTCTTGCCACAGCAAAGTGCTACCAGTGCCACTTCTGCAACTGTGTCAGAGGCCATCTCAAATCTTTCTGTCACTGACTCATTGTCTGAGGAAGGGCATAAGAAGAAGGAAATCTGAAAAGATAATCAAGCAGATGAGCAAGTGGCAAATGAATGTTGGAGACAGTACCATTGTCAAGCAGGGACATACTTTCTCTGCCACATGTCCCAAATCTACCACCTTCAACCCTTGTCATGCTGCTATGCATTGTCGGAGGTACATTGCATAGTGTGCTCTCCCTCATTTAATGCAGGGCATATGCAGCAGTGGCATCACTAGGGTTGGCGTCACCCGGTGCATTAACTCATGGTGTCACCCTCCCCATTGGCCTCCTCCATACCACACAGTACAGAATCCTTAGTAAGACAGAGGTTTGGGCAGCAGTGGTGTCACCCCCTCCCACAGATGTCATCTGGTGTGGTATGAATTCCCCGCACCCCTCCAGTAATGCCTTTGCATGGCATGTCTATGCAGCCTCACTATTGAATCATAAATAGAGAACCAGACTCAATATCTTTCTTTAACTGTGTATTGCAGAAAAGCTAAGAAGATAAGAAATTGCTGGTCAATTATCTTCCCAGAAGGCTTTCCTCCATTACTGATTTTCTCTCTGGGAAACTTGATTATCTAAAGAACCTCATTATCTTAGGCAAATCAGAGTTTCTATTTCTAGCTAAACTCAGTAATTCATCCTAATGGCCAGTAGGATCAAACCATAAGTTATTACCCTACAACTGGGAACATTCCTGATCTCATCTGATATTGGAAGCTACTCAGGATCAGAAAATGACCACTAGGAAAGAACAGGGATTTCCAGGTAAGGCTAGAAATGAATCTTGCTGAAAAGCCTGGACAGGTACTACCAATTAAAGTTGATAATACTAGGATAAATGAATCAATGCTTTGGATCAAGAAGGCAATAATTGTATCAATAAGGCAACTTCCTATGTTCATATCTGCTTAATTAGTAAGTGGGATAATAAATAAGAGTGTTATTGGCCTGCTGGATGAGATCCGTCTCACTACTACTCTTGCTGCTTTTAAAAAGGCAGTAAAGATGGATCTCTTCCGGCAGGCATTCCTAGAATAATGGCTGTCTGATCGGAGATGAGTTCTCATTTTGTTTTTATCACTGATTCCTTGTTATTGTTTTATCGTTTTATAGTATTGTTGTATTTTAACTTTTCCTTAGTTTAATTCTGTTAAAAGCAACAGAAAGAGAGGAGGATCACATGCCTGATGGATAGACTCAGTCAGAGAGGTCACAGGCCTGGATTTGCAGAACCTGAGCACAGCAGTGGAGGATAGGGGGGCTTGGGTCGCAAAGTGAAATCTAAATATCTAGGGATATCTAAATCTAATATCTAGTGATAAAGATAATGAGAGTTGTGTAGTATTTTCTGCCTCAGTAACAAGGATGTATAGGAAGTCTCTGTACGTTTTGAGAGAAGTAAGCAAAGACATTTATCTGTTGTTGCCAGCAACAGTGTTTGATGCTCCACAGAACAGACGCATAAGTTTTGTCTGCCAAACTATCACAAGATTGTATGTGATCAGGAAGGCCCCTTCCTCCCGGTACACATGATTTGGGCGAAAACAGAGTGAGAACAAGTTCACAAGCAGGTTGGCACAGACATTTGAGTAAAGTCAAGGGTCTAGAACAAGCTGTGCTGTTTATAATTGGCAGTAACAAGGTCAGATAAAATCTGTGGTGTGTGACGAGTTTAAGCTGTAACTGAAATGTGGAGGTATGCTCATGGGACTCTTTCCCTTGTGATTTGTTAACAAAAATGGCTTGATCTAATAATTTCCTTTCCAGCGCACATAAATACACCCCCACATACTTTACACACCAGAGATCTGTGCATTTTAAAAAATGACAGCTGTCCACCAATTAAAGAATGTTAAACTGATGAATCATTTTGCCTTTCAAACATTTAATTGATTACTTAATTAAATTTAAACACATTTTCAGATGATAAGTAAAGGTGGCTTTTGGAGATGCTTGAAGGTAGTGTAGAAATATTCAGTTTAATAAACAAATTCATTGTGAGAAAGAAGGACTATCTTTAATACTCTCTTTTTCATTTCCCAGAGCAGTACCTCCTGTGAACCTTCAGCTGCTAGCCCCAATGATAAAAGTATTCAACATAATTGAGAGAAATGAAGATTATTATTAGGTATTTTTCAACCAAAGATTTACTTGATTAATCTGTTAATGATTAAAGTTCAAAAGCATAAATATGAATACTTTGAACAGGACAAAAATTGTTTAAAATTAACAAGACTTGACAGCTGAATGCATATAATTCCTGCTATACAGCCTCTTGTGTAATATTGAGAGAACCATCCAGAAAATTCATATGATCCATGTTTTGGCTGAAGAGGCACTCTATGAAGGATGCAAAAATGCCCTAGATTTTTTAATTACCTGTTCCACACACACACTGTATATACTCGACTATAAGTTGACCTCATGTATATGTCAAGGGCATGTTTTGGGCCCAAAATTATGGATTTTGCTATGACCCATGGATACATTGAGGGTAAAACTTAGGGGTATGTAGTAAAGAATCTATAGAATGAAGTAAAGGAAACCAATTCCAAAGAACTTTCAAAATTCAGCAGGCATAACTGTTTGTGATCACACTAAAGGCTGGATGGATGAGAGAGTAGAGGGGGGATCACTACTTCCAGGATAGGTTACATTCTTGCCTTTCACCAGAGAATGATTCCTTTATAAAATAAGAGTTAAAGTATAGTGCTTACATAGACCCATGGATAAGTTGACCCAGGATTTTTAGGTCAATTTTTAAACTAAAATTTCTAGATTTATACATGAGTATACACAGTATATATATATATAAAAAAGTTCCATACCTTGAATCAGACATTGATCAGAATGGAAACTGCAGTCAAGAAATCAGAACAAGACCAGGACTAGGAAGGGCAGCTATGACAGAACTAGACAAGATCCTACACCAAAGAACTAGACAAAAGAAAATAACTAGACAGATATACAACTGAGCCTAAGAACTGGCCAACCCATTGTATTCCCCATCACCATGTATGGATGGGAGAGCTAAACAGTGAAGAAAGCTCATAGAAATAAAATAAACTCATTTGAGATGTGGTGCTGGAGCAGAGTGCTGAATCCATACCATGGACAGCCAAGAAGACAAATAAATGGGTTCTAGAACAGATCAAGCCTGAACTCTCCCTAGAAGCCAAGATGACTAAACAGAGATTGTTGTACTTTGGACATATCATGAGATGACATAACCTACTAGAAAAGACGATAATGCTTAGTAAGGTAGAAAGCAGTAGGAAAATAGAATGGTTACATTGCAGACTTAATTGAGGAAGCCATGGCCCTGAGTTAGCAAAACTTGAGCAGAGCTGTTGATGAAAGTGTGACTTGGAGGTTTCCATTCATGGAGTTGCCATAAATCAAAGTCAAATTGTGAGCAGTTAACAACAACTCTAGCTGAGACTAACAATAGGATTTAGGCCCCTAAAGGTGAGCATGAGGAATGGGATCAAGCTTTTCTCCCTCACTTACTGTCTTGGTTTATCAAGTAACATGCAGTATCATAGTTCCTCAGAGTTAATGCAGCCCAAGAATAAAATGCAAAATCTGATGTACTAAGGGATGGTTGAGATTTAGGAAACCAGCAGATATTATCTGAAACACGTTTACTGTGAGTTTTATTTTCTGCATATAGGAATTTGTTGTTGTTTAGTCATCCAACTATCTGACATGTGGTCTTCTTTTTCTACTGCCTCTACCTTTCCTAGCATTATTGTCTTTTCTAATGATTCATGTTTTCCCATGGTGTGGCCAAAGTATGTTTTCAATATAGGGGCCCGCTGATTGAGGCTGGAAGACGGGATTCAGGTGGGATGCAGTCACCCGGCAGCATTGGTGGCATTTTTTGTGTGATAATTTCTGATTGCATCCCATAAGCGACTTTATCCCAACAGGAGCAAGTCACTTTATTTTTACATGAGATAAGCTCCTTAGTCATCCTGTTTTCCAGAGAGAGTTCAGCTTAATTTGTTCTAGAATGCATTTGTTTGTCTTCTTGGCTGGCCACAGTATGGACTCAGCACTTTTCTCCAACACCACATCACAAATGAGTTTATTTTCTTTCTATCAGCTTTCTTCACTGCCATGATTTGCTCTAGACATTGATTTGTCTTTTTAGCAGTTCATGGTATCCAGCCCCACTTTTTAAATGAGTTGATTTTCATCCTATCCCTTTTCCTCATTGTCCAGTTTTCATAGGCCTGCATAGAAATGGGAAATATGATGGCATGGACAATTCTAACTTTAGTATTCAGTGATATATCTTTACACTTTGAGGATCTTGTCGCATTCCCTCATAACTGCCTTTCCAAGTTCTAGTCTTCTGATTTCTTGACTGCAGTCTCCATTCTGATTAATGACTGAATCAAAGTATGAAAAATCTTGAACTATGTCAATGTCTCATTGTTTACTTTGAAGTTATGCAAATCATCTGGGACCATTATTTTGTTTTCTTATTGTTCAACTGTAAATGTGCCTTTGTGTTTTCTTCCAAGTGTAGACCACTCAGTCAATGGAATTTGATAAATCACCACTTGTATAGGTTGGATTGATTCAATGCACCTATGCTATTTGGGACTAATAACTGGATTTAGGCCATGGACTGAAAAATAGGCAGTGTTTAAGCTGGCCACTGAACATGGGCAGTGTTTAAATAACTAAAGAGAGAGAGGGGTGCATTCTCCTTCCTTTAGAAGTAAGGATTATGATTAACCTGCCCTCATATGTCTTTCTTGATAATCCCGCAGTTAAAAGAAATAGCTAAATTTTATATATCACTATGCTTGTAAAAGCTGAAAATCAGGATCAAAAGCTAGCAACACAGCCAGCCAAAAATATCAACCATTTTAATCCAATTATATTTCCAGGGAATTTCAGGTCTTGCTGTAGCTACTCCACCACCACACTGAGAATTCTGTAATGAGTTCTCTGTAAACAGAAAGTAATGGAGCAATTTCAATCAGCACTTTTAAATGGTTAGCTTACTATAACCTTGAAGGCTGATGTTTTGCTCATAAAATGTCAACTGTAATGGCATGTTCAAAACTCATTTTGTTAGTTGCTGGACCTGTAAAACAAAGAATACTAACAGGAATTGAATTTACAAGAAGTGAAGCTATTTGATGTAACCCCATTTAGATTTGAGCATTAGATTTGGTACAAGATACAAAAAAGTTAGGGGACAAAGGTATTGGCATATCCATTTGAGGGGGGGTGGAAGCCATCCTTATTCTCCTAGAAGCTCCCCAAGACTTTCAGGGTGAGGTATTCAGCTTGCTTACCAAGTGTCCTTCTCACCACCATCAGAGCAGGAGCCAGAGGCAGAGCCTCTGAAGGCAAGCCTAGCACCAACTGCCCTTCTTACCACCATCAGAGGAGGAGCCAGAGGCAGAGCCTCTGAAGGCAAGCCTAGGACTGTTGTGGGGGAGAGGCTTGTGTACCCTAATGTAGTTTTGAGCTATGCTGACGGTGGTATAATAGCCACCGGTAGGGCTTCCCATGCCAGACAGGTCAAAACCGAATGGGTCTGACAAAGAACGTCAAAGAACAGGATGGGCTCCCTAGCCTTATGGCAACCATCCTAGGAGAAGGAAAACTCTAATTCCAAACCCGGGCAGATGGTGCTTGTCCAACCCTGTAAGGTCAACCATCTAAGAGAAGGAAACTCTAAACAAACCTACGACCCGAGGATCTCGTTGCTACCGTCCATGCTTGCAAGGCCATAGCAGACAAACCTTTGGTTTAAAGGGTGAGGCCAGTTCTGTGCATGCTGCGCTCCACCAGAAAAATCCATTGCACAGGCTCGAAGGACAAATCCTCTCGAAGATTCAGCTTGCTAACAATTTTGAGAAAGTAGCTGATAGTGGTACAGCTTCCAAAGCTTCTAGAACTATCTCACACTGAGGGATACTCAGAATGAGCCATTGACTGGCAGCTTTGGAAGAAGCTCCTGCTAGCTGCTTTCCTGATCCTGCAGTTGCCACAGAAAATTGGCCTGAAATCCCCATCAGACTAATATCTTACTCTAAGAGGCAGTGGAATCACTGGGTGTGTGGCCCATACCAGGTGACACCCAAGAAAGGGAGTGACACCTGTCAGCCCCCAACCATCCCCTATGCTCTGTCCCCCATGCACACTGCTCTGTCCCTCCCACACACTCCTTCACCTGTGTCCCCTACATATGTGACAATCCAGCCCCCATGTGCACTGGTCCATCTCCTGCACATGTGCATGCACTGCTTCTTCCCCCCCCCCATGTGTGTGCTGCCACCTGCATGCACTCCATCCCCCCATGTTGTCCCATCCTTTTGCTCACCAGGAAAAGGACATGCTAGAATGGAGAGAGGAAGAATGCACCATCCTTGGAAGTCCCACCCCTGAAACCCCACCCACCAGAAGCCCTACTTCCCAGAAGCCCCACCCCACACTGGGTGGCACCTGGTTCAGGAACGCTGCTACTAATAGGTCTCTGAAGTGAGGTACTGTGAATGAGAAAGTGATCATGAAAGTGGCCCAGAGGACCCCCCAGAGTAAAGGTTGATATCCTCTGATCAAGCCACCAGATGAATGGTAGCAACTCCTCCCTCCAAAATGGGTAGTGCTGGACCTTTTTCTTGTCTCAGGCACCACTAATCTAGTGCTGCCATTGTTTTCATCAGGGATTGTTGTACAGAGGGCCCTTGGTATTCACTGGAGTTTGGTTCTACATCACCCCATGGATACCAAAATCCCTGGATGCTCAAGATTTATACAATGCTCAAGTTATATACAACAGGGTAGTAAAAAGGTGTCCCTTATATAAAATGGCAAAATCAAGGTTTGCTTGTTGGATTTTTTTTTTAAATATTTCTAACCCATGGACGGTTGAATCTGTGAATGTAGAATTTGTGGATTTGGAGGACCAACTTTATAGAATGTAGTTGTGGATACCTCCTCAATTTAGGTTGCAGAGACAATGGTGGTCATTTTTAATAGGGGCTTACAGTATAAGCCTCTGTAAAGGGATTGCCAAGTCTCATGTCCTGTCTCAGCAGTCTCAGCAGTCAGCCAGGGTAAGGAATGCCACATAGGTTGTCTTACCAGAGATTCCAGTCCAGCGTTTAAAGTTCTCAGAGTCAAGCTACCGATAACAATAACAGAAACTTTTTATTTCTTACCTGCCTCTCCCCAAGGCTCGATGCAGGGCTCGATGCACAAAGGCTCAATGCACAAATTAAAACTCATAAAAACATTTAAACACATTAAGTTAAAACACATAAACATAGGACACATTAAAATCACCAACAGTATCTTCCCTCAGGATGCAGATTCAATAAAGATCAAGCAAAGAAAAGAGGAATGTTAACACAGATAGTGTAATATAGCTAAAGCACTTTAGTATATTAACTATAACACCCGTTTAACAATTTCAAAAACTCTCAGTGGAAATGGGTGAAAATCAATTTCTGAAATGTGTGTGAGACCAGATGTGACAGGTGATTAGTGGGAGGGGAGAGGAGTACACATTGGCGGGGGAGTGAGGGGAAAACCCAGCATATTTCAAGAAAGTGACTGGATGTGCCTTGTAATTTAGCAGGTACAATCAAAGCAAACATTATTGGAAACTATTTGAATTTGGTAATTTGAAACTATTGAGACTCTCATAGACTCCCCCCGTCATCTCGAGATGCCCTCAGTTTCACTTTGAGTTTCCATTTTCACGTGCACCATGCAGCAGGCACTGAATGTCAAATAATCTTTTGATTGCTCTTTAAAATGATGTTCAGTATAATAGAGAAGAATCAGAGAACCAGACAGTAACTGAACAACGGTGGTACATAAAAGAAAAGAGAATATTGTATTCAGACTGCCTCATCAAATTTGTAATCAATGATAGTACATTTTTGAGGACTGTTGCATATAAACAATTCATCAGGTTGTTTCTGGGCCACAGCCCCTGGGAATACTTAAACACTCCATATGACAAACATTCCTTCTCTTTCATATTCTTCCATTTCACTGAACTTTGTTTAATGATTTGCCCCCACCCACCCCCAGTTAATTTCAAACTTTAACCTTAAAGTTCAAGGACATGTGTGGATGTGTGGATTCAGAGTGGCTTTGGAAAACTGACAACAGTAACATTACTAGTCTCCAACCTTTTACAGCTGTTAACCAGGAAACGTGTGGCCAAGTAACATTAGAGTGCAGTCAAGGAGGGCAAAAAGTATAAATGTGGAAGGATATACATACTGGAAGAGGCTGCTGTAGTTTTCTTTTGACTGAGTCTGCAGGAAAGGGCAAGATTCTGCCCCCTTTCTGAGTTAATTGAGTGGAAACTACTTTTTCACTTTGAACTCACTTTGCAACAATGGTAGTAAGCCAAAGACAAGAGAGAAAGTTGCAAGAGGAAAAACTGGGACATTTTAAAAGCAGCTGAAAAAGTGGGAGAACATACGATTAATCAGACTGTCCCTGCCAAATCAGGACAGTTAGAGGACATGGTATTATATGCTTTGTACTGGCACACCAAACTCTTCATATCTGGATAGTAAACAAAGGGGGGAAGCTGCCCCAGGAAGCTGCGCCGCAGGGCTGAGGTATCCGCACACCTTGCCCCCACGGCACAGCTTCGCCGCCCCTGGAAGGAGCACTAAAATAGCGCTCCTTCCACAAATTGCCGAAGGTGCACCGCAAAAGGCTGCCGGCGCACCTTCGGTGACTCTTCCGCTGCAGCGTGTATGGCAGCAGGTGGCTGCCCCTCCCCTTCCTTGCTCTGAAAACGGCGCTTTGCGCCGTCTGCTTCCTCAGATAATTAGTTAAACTCTTATTACCAATATGCAAAGGGATCTTGTAGCACCTTTGATACTGAGAGAAAGAAAGATGCTGGTAGTATAAGCTTTCCTAGTGCCTAGGAATAGACCATTACAAGCAGGTTGTGCATGTGAATAGCAACAGAAATGCAAAACTTGTGCATGTGGTGATGAGATGACAAGTTCAGGTCAGTTTCATTGGGAGACACAAAGGCAGGAGGGAGGATGTTGCATAAAGCCAAGGCACATAGATGACCATATGAATGATGGTTGGAGTTACTGGAATATAGTTTGATGTTGGCTGGGAACCAGAAAGGAGATATGATTTACTGGCTGATATCACACTACAATGCAACAACTCCCACCACCATTCATATGGTGATCTAATTGCCTTGGGTTTAGGGAACATCTTTCCTCCTGCTGTTATCGCCTAATGCAACTGAACTGACCTGAACTGGTCACTTCATCACCACACCCACATGTTTTGTATTTCTATTGCTGTTCACACCCCCAACCTGCTTATAAAAGTCTGTTCTTAGGCATTTTATTCTATGCATCTGAGGAAACAGATTTAAGTCTATGAAAGCTTATGCTACCAACTTCTTTCTTTCTCTCAATCTCAAAGGTGCTACAAGATTACTTTGCACACTGATACAGACAAACACAGCTGTCTCTTCAAATTCTTATTACCAATGTTAGGACCTTTTTTTGCTACAAACACAGACTTGCAAAATTTAACACAGATTCTTAATGTCATGCCCTTTTCTCTTTGACAGTACCTGATGTCCTCCTGTTCAGCTGTAGCTAGATGGTTTTTGTTCCCAGAAAGAATAGGATGATAAAGTGCATGACTATTTTTTCCATTCTACTAAGACGTTCTACTGAGTTGTCTATATCCTGTTACAAATGTATTGTCTCTTGCGATATGAAACAGTATATCACATATATTACACATGGTTTTATTCCTTTCTCTTCCCTTGAGAACATACAGCTGAATCATCAGTCACTAGCAAAGAGGTATTCTGTTCTAACACTAGAAATAGTAATGGTCAGTAAGAAAGGGATGCCTAATTTTGAGTAATTGGTCCTGCAAGTCTAGTAACATGCATTTTGCCTGGCAGCATGTCTCCAGTATCTCAGGAAAAGTCTTTTCAATCCTAGTACCTAAGATTCTTCTGCCACCACAGTGACTGATCACTGAAATAGGAAAGGGAGATGTGTGTGTCTGTGTGTGTGTTTATGTGTGTAAAACTACAATGAACCTTTAACATTTAAACACAATAATAATAAAAGGATTCTTTCATCATAATGAAGAAAGTATGCTCTTTCACTAAGAAATCCACACTATTTTAAAAAGGGTTATAGAAAAAACATATTGGGCTGAATAAGTAGATATGTTTGCTGTTGTTGTTGACTGCCCCTGAGTCAACTTCAGCTCATGGTGACCCTGTGAATAAGATGTTTCCAAGCCCACCATCCTCTACCTCTCTGCTCAGGCCCAGCAGGCCCAGGCCTATGTCCTGATTGAATCTAACCATCTGGCATGTGGTCTTCCTCTCTTACTACTGTCTTCCACCTTTCCTAGCATCATTGTCTTTTCTAATGATTTATTTTTCCTCATGATGAGGCCAAAGTGTGATGGCCTCAATTTAGTCATCTTGGCTTCCAGAAAGAGTTCAGGTTTGATCTGTTCTAGAACCCATTTGTTTGTCTTTTTGGCTGTCCACAGTATTCTCATCATTCTTCTCCAGTGCCACATTTCAAATGAATTGATATTTTTCTTATTGGCTTTTTTTCACTGTCCAGCTCTCACAGCCATACGTGATAATGGGAAATATGATGGCTTGGGCTATCTTCACTTTAGTGTTCAGAGTTATGTTAAGTAGAGATGCATCTGTGGCCTAAGTACTCTAAAGGCACCAGATCCCATCTGATCCTGGAAACTAAGTGGGGTCAGGACTGGTCAGTACTTGGATGGGAGACCACCAATGACTGTCAGGTGCTGTAGTCTATATTTCATAGGAAGGCACTGGCAAATGTACATCCAAGTATTCCTTGCCTAAGGAAACCCAGTTAAATCCATAGCGTTTTCAAAAGTTGACAGGCAACTTGAAGGCATATAAATACAGACATGCCAATTAATAATATCTCAGGTTTTTCTTTTCCAATTGAAACCCATTGTCTTTTAATAAAACCATAGTATTTAGATAACAACACAAGGACTACTCAAAATGTTCTCTCTATATCTTTATGAGGCTCATCAGTTTCCGCAGATGAGAGAAACATAATGCAAGGCCCAATGAGAGACTGTCTGCTTCCACTGTAGGGAAAATAAACCTTTGATTTATTCATCACATTTGATTCCCACTCTTCTTCCAGATAAGTCAGGACATATACATGAATTTATTCCTATAACACTTTTTCTGTGTAGATTAATTTCCAGGTATGTGTGCATGGGAGTTAAGCACTCAGTCCAAGATTAAATTGAGCAGCAATTTTTAAAATAAGAACTATTTCCTCACAGCCCTCATTAAGAAGCTGTCCTGCTGTTCATATCCCTAAAATAAAAGTAAGCCATGAGGAAGGGTGATTTAGTTTTATTATTATTATTTATTTAAGGCCAAGCACACACTCATTTGTCACAGAAAGAATACAGAGTTCCCTTTTGTTAGTCTTGGCATAAAATTATTCTCAAGAAACTGGCTATTGAAGCAATCTAGGAAGTTTTTATTTCTAAAGTTGAATGGAAGAGGAATGCAATAATACTCCCAAAACAACTCTTTATTTTGTTAAAAGGGGAGGAAAGCAGAAACATGGCAGCAAAATTTGCAGAACTGTTTTAGCTGATGCATCTTTTCACAACATGACTGAAATAAAATTGCCAAGAACAGTTGAAGGCTACAAGTTGTCAAAGTACTTTGCTCAAGCCATTCTAAAAACTCCAAAATGTTGCTAACCAGATGGTTTCTAGATACTCCTGACCCTGAACCAGCCCCCTCTGCAACCATGAGCTATGATAAGCAGAGAGATTGAGAGAGAGAGAGAGAGAGAGAGAGAGAGAGAGAGAGAATTACATTTCCCTTTAAAAATAAAACAGAACTGTCCTACCCTGGTTATAAGATCATTTATTTATTTTATATTAAATTTTATTTTTATGCCACCTTTCTCCCAAATTGGATCCAAGGCAGGTCACAAAAGACGTTTAAGTACAACAACAACAACACAATAGAATTTTAAAACACCACATTAATATAACAAGTCAAAAATGTAAAATCCTTAAAGTTAGCATATAAAGCTATTTAGAACTGGGCCAGTAATGCAAGACTTGATGCACTGCAGTGGGCTACTGTTGTGATTTGTTTCTCTTAGCAATACATGAAATACATGGATAATTTCAATCAAAATCTTATTTAAGAAACAATTACAGTATATAAACTCTCTTTTTTCTTTCAGTTACTTTTCTCCCCAGTATATTTTTGCCCATACAGCTTTACTACCAGTTCCTCTGCAGGAAAAACTTCAGCAATATGCTATAAATCTCAGCTAATATGTTACAAATGTGCCACCCCCCAAATATTGAGCAGTGATAACATATTACTTGGGGTGGGGGTAAAATAAGAATATCAGAGGTTTTGGCCACATATTAGTGGGCTCCTCCCTGGTTGTTTGGGTTTGACTTTAAGCTGGGGGGGGACATCCAGGTGGTATGGGGGCGGGGAAGATATGGCGGCAACAGTCTCAACAAATGTTGCAAAAGAAGAAGGGATCGATGTTTATTATCTATCCCTCCTTCAGTTGATTCTGTTTCCCAATGTAAGTTGGAGAGCAAACTCACCATACCACTAACCCTCAACCTGCTCCTCTGCAATGCCAGGTCGGTCAAAAACAAAACACACATCATCCACGATCTCCTGGTGGATGAGAAGGCCGACCTGGCTTGTTTCACTGAGACCTGGCTGGGGGATGCCAGCTCCGCGACTTGGGCGCAGGCTCTCCCAGCTGGGTACTCAGTTAGTGAGCAGGTAAGGGAAAGTGGGCGGGGGGGCGGCATAGCCTTGGTCCATAAAAACACCTTATCCTTGATCAGAAAGCCTATCCGGAAGACGACACACATCGAGTGTATGTACCTTAGCCTGAAGACCAGGGATAGTTTGGGGATTCTGTTGGTATACCGGCCACCCCGTTGCTTAACAGACTCCCTAACCGAGCTGATGGCCCTGGTTTCTGAGTTGCTGTTGGAGTCGCCCAGACTCTTAGTTCTGGGCGACTTCAACATTCCACTCGAAACCAGTTTACAAGATCTAACTGGCGCAGCTCGGGAGTTCATGGATACCATGACAAACATGGGCCTATCCCAGTTGGTCAACGGGCCCACACATTGTGCTGGTCATACCCTCGATGCGGTCTTTAGTACGGAGCAGGAATATCCGTGGGCGGAGGTCACAAAAACCTCCGCATTGTCATGGACGGATCATTTTCTGATCAAGGTGGAACTAAAGGCTATTGTTCACCCTCCCGGGGGTGGTGGACCTATTAGAATGGTCCGCCCTCGAAGGCTAATGGAACCTATTGGTTTCCAGAAAGCCTTAGAGGGTTTAATGGTGAGTAATGCCGGCGATTCTGTCGAAGCTTTGGTTAACATATGGAACACCGATCTTACCAAGGCTATCGACACAATCGCTCCCAAGCGTCCTTTCCAACCCGCTCCGAATCGTAAACCATGGTATACAGAAGAGCTCAGAAAGATGAAGCGGGTTGGACAACGACTGGAGTGCAAATGGCGAAAGACTCGTCTCTTATCCGACAGAACTCGCCTTAGGAAGCACCTTGATTCCTACAGGGAGGCTTTACGTACAGCGCAGAAATCTTTCTGTTCTGCACGTATCGCGTCTGCAGAGTCTCGCCCGGCAGCGTTGTTTAGGGTGGTGGGGGATTTGACGCAGATTTCTCCTGCACCGAATCCTCTACTTAACCCGACGACAGCCTGCTGTGAGGCATTTAATATCTACTTTGCAGATAAAATCTCTCGGATAAGAGCCGACTTGGACACCAGTATTCCGGCAGAATCTGTAGACGAGGCGTCCAGTAACTCCGTTGATGGCACTTTACTGGGTCAATTTCAATTTGTGAGTACCGAGGATGTGGACAAGATGCTTGGAAGGATGAGGAAGACAACTTGCCCTCTCGATCCTTGTCCATCATGGCTGGTCGTC
The DNA here is from genome assembly GCA_026167975.1 of Phrynosoma blainvillii. Classification (NCBI taxonomy): domain Eukaryota; kingdom Metazoa; phylum Chordata; class Lepidosauria; order Squamata; family Phrynosomatidae; genus Phrynosoma; species Phrynosoma blainvillii. The sequence goes on from JANUYF010000002.1 coordinate 25,330,997, forward strand.
CAGGGTGGGGACGCGTTGAGGGTGTTTCTCCGAGACACGATCAATGCGTCCCTCAGGGAAGGCAGTATACCATCTTGCTTAAAAGAGGCGGCAATTAGGCCACTCTTGAAAAAGCCTTCCCTGGATCCCCTGGACAGAAACAACTATAGACCAGTCTCCTTGCTGCCATTTTTAAGCAAGGTAATCGAGAGGGCAGTTGCCTCCCAGCTCCAAGCTATCTTGGATGAAACCGATTATCTCGATCCATTTCAAACTGGCTTTAGGACAGGATTTGGGGTTGAGACTGCCATGGTTGCTCTGACCGATGACCTCCGCTTGAGCATCGACGGGGGAAGTGTGACCCTGCTGGTGCTCTTGGACCTCTCAGCGGCCTTTGATACTATAGATCATGCCATTCTTTTGGATCGGCTGAGAGAGTTAGGAATTGGAGGCACTGCTTTGCGGTGGTTCCATTCCTTCCTCTCTGGCAGATCCCAGAGGGTGAGGCTCGGGGACAATTGCTCTTCTAAAATAGAGCTTAATTGTGGCGTCCCTCAGGGCGCCATCCTGTCTCCGATGTTATTTAATATTTATATGAAGCCGCTGGGGGAGATCATTCGGAGGCATGGAGCACGGTGTCTTCAGTACGCTGATGACACCCAGATTTATTTCTCCATGACCAGATCATCGTCTCAGACCTCTGATGGCGTCTCTCCTCTCAATGACTGTCTTAGAGCGGTAATGGATTGGATGAGGAAAAACAAATTGAAGCTGAATCCAGACAAAACGGAGGTGCTCACGGTTACAGGTCCGAATCCAGGTTCGGGATTACAGCCCCCAGTCCTGGATGAGGTCACACTCTCCTCCAAGGACCATGTGCGCAGTCTGGGGGTACTCCTTGACTCGTCGCTTCACATGACCAATCAGGTGAGTGCGACAGTCAGGAGCTCCTGTTATCAGCTTCGGCTGATACGCCAGCTGCGCCCATACCTGGACAGGAAGGACCTGGAAACTGTGGTGCACGCACTGGTAACCTCACGATTAGATTACTGCAATGCACTCTACATGGGGCTACCCTTGTGCCTAACTCGGAAACTTCAAAATATGGCAGCCAGGTTAATCACTGGAACATCCAGGAGGGAGCACATAACACCAGTGCTTAAATCCCTCCACTGGCTGCCAATCAGTTTCCGGGCACAGTACAAGGTGTTGGCTTTGACCTTTAAAGCCCTACATGGCTTGGGTCCATCTTACCTTAGGGACCGCCTCTCCCTGTATGAGCCCCCCCTGTGCCCTTCGTTCAGCGGGGAAAAATCTGCTCTCACAACCTAAAACGAAATTCAAGCAGACTTCCCTAAGGGCATTTTCAGTCATTGCCCCTAAACTGTGGAATGGCCTGCCGGATCAGATACGCCTTATTACGTCTCTTACCACTTTTAAGAAAGCAATTAAGACGGAGCTCTTCCGGCAGGCCTTCCCAGAAAAACTCTGTACAGGGATATGCACAGCTGAGCCACTTATCTGGTCTCTCTACCGAGAGTGGCATTTTTGTTTTATCTTTTATTATTTATTTTAGTTATATGTCTGTTTTTAACTCTATTATCTTTAATACTGTTTTAAGGGGGGAAGGTAGTGGGTGAAGGGCAAGAATGTGGATTTTAACTGTAATATTTTAATTGATGTACGCCGCCCCGATTGCCGAGCAGAGGGGCGGGTTACAAATAAAATTTATTATTATTATTATTATTATTGGTTTCAAATAGCATTTCACGCTCTGCTAACTTCCTTGGAGGGCAAGAATAATGTGTGTCATACAGAGTGGTAAGATGCAAAAAGAAGATGCTACAGCAAATGAATTTTACTTTTTCTACATTAGTAAAAGTGCTGGAGCCCTCTTTTGCCCCAGACTAAGCAATTAGAAGGCATTCACTGTATGTGGATGATAGGTTAGAGATTTCCAGGAGGACTGGTAGCCATGGCGAGCTGTCCAAGATTATCAGCATTCCATTTTGTGATTACAGTAACCCTCGAGGTTGGCCCAAGGCTACTGCCAGACTGCAGAATTAATGCAATTTGACACTGCTTTAACACTCATGGCTCCATCCTATGGAATCTAGGGATCTGTACTGCTTAGGGAGTGCTAATTCACTGATAAGCAGTATAGAAATGTATTTGCTATTGCTATTGCTACTTGGTATTTGTAGTTTGTTGTGGCACCAGAGCTCTCTGACAGAGAAGGTCTCCCCCAAAACTACAGATCCTTGAATTTCATAGGATTGATCCATGGCAGTTAAAGCAGTATCATAATGAATTAATTCTGCAATGTAGATGCAGCCCAGGGAAACAGACTATGACTGAGGGTCATTCTATGTAAGGCTATGTGACTTGAACTCCCATTTTTTAAACCTTGAACCAATTTTAAAACCTTAAAGCAAACTCTTGGCACTCACATTTTAATGGAGTAGTGGCACACTGATGCTTGTTTCCCCTCTACACTGCAAAGCTAAAAGTAGTGGGAAGGGCATGAAAATCTCTCTTATCATCTGGTCCTGAGTGGAGATTTGGGTCTTGATCTCCAGATCAAAATCAGTCTGTCAACCTTTTGTAGCCCATACGATCCCATGGAGAACAAGACCTGATTTGGCAGTTGTTGTCTAAGTTAAGATACAAACTGCTGTACCTGGCAGGGTAGATCTCATGTCCCCAAAATGGTGTGCTAGGATCTCCCCTGATGTTTGCCACACTTCCTCTAAATTTCATTTTATTTTAATTATTTTTGAGGATGGAATGGAATTCTATTGTCAAACTAGAGTGATGAAAAGCTAGAGATGCAGATATGAGTGAAGAAAACTCTGTCAGTTACATAGCCCTTAACATTTCTACTGATAAGATATGCAGAAATGGCCTTAGAACCAGCACAGAACATTCCCTGCCCTTTCTGTTTTACCTTGTTTTTATTGCTGTTGTTAGCTGCCCTTGAGTCAACCTCAACTCATGGTGACCCTGTGTATGACACATCTCCAAGCCTCCTGTCTTCCACTGCTCTGTTGTAGATTCAGGCCTGTGACCTCTATGATTGAGTCTATCCATCTATGATTGAGTCTTCCTCTCTTTCTGCTGCCTTCTACCTTTCTTAGCATTATTGTCTTTTTCAGTGATTTATGCTTTCTCATGATGTGACCAAAGTACGACACCCTCAGTGTAATCATCTTGGCTTCTTCAAACCATTCAAGTTTGATCCGTCCAAGAACCTATTTGCTTGTCTTTTCAGTTGTCCATGGTATCCATAACTCTCTTCTCCAGTGCCACATCTCAAATGGGTTGATTTTTTTATCTGCTTTCTTTGCTGTCCAGGGTTCGCATCTGTACAGTGATGGGGAATACAATGGATTGGATGATTCTTTATATATATATATATATATATATATATATATATTCTTGTTCCTGGTTTTTATAAAGATTACATGACTTCAAGGAATTATCTATTGCCATGTGAAACTAAATGCTAAACCTTTTATTACAGATGGCTGCTTCTACAAAACATTTCTCTGTTCATGGGATGTATGTATAGCTATATACTTAACAGTCATCACTGAGGCACTGTCCTTGGAAGAGAAAGCTTGCTTCTTTGTTAATGTTGCCCTTTTTTCCCACCCACCACCCACAGAGTTGTATGAAAGAGCTGTGATGGGAAAGAAGACTTCATTTTTCCTCACTTTCCTGTTTTGAAGGATTCTTCACAGTCAGAAAAGAGGTAATCATGATCAATTTTGTTTTAAATGTTCATGTCCCAATTTGTGTCTAGTGCATTCTTTCTCTCTCTCTCCTCCTCCTCCTCCTCCTCCTCCTCCTCTCTCTCTCTCACACACACACATGACACAAAAATGTTTTTGAGTTTGGGAAGAGGATATAACTCAAAATGAAACATGCAAGGATATAGGTTGTATAATTTGAATTTCCTAATGTTACTACGCTTAGGAAATGATGCTGTCCTATCTCTGTCTTTTTAAATTGGGACATCCTAATAGTCACCAGTATGTTCCTGTAAGAAGCTACTGTATATAACTAAGATGTTTTACTGTGTTTTTATTTGTGTTTTTATGCTGGCCGAATGGCTGTAATAAAAAGATTTGATTTTGAAGGATATAGGTTGAGTCTCCTTTATCCAAAATGCTTGGGACAAAGAAGGATTTGGGATTTGGGATTTTTTGGATTTTGGAATTTTGCATGATATTTTATTATATTATATTATATTAATTCAGTTTTGCATTAATCTCAAGCTTCATAGATCATGGATACTTTTTGAAGAATTCTGTGGATATTTTGCATGGCTTTATAACTGCAGGTGGCTTTTCAAGACTGGATAGAAAGAGTACAAAACAATGCTAATATGAGACTACAATTTTATTTTTAAATGTGCACTTGTATTTCATACTGTTATTTCTACAAAGATGTTATCTCTTGTACACAGAAAATTATGCTAGATTTTAATTGATACAGAGATTTTGTTTGTTTGTAATATGCATGTGTTCACGTCCTGCTTCTGATCTTCTCCAAAAACTTTGAGGGGAAAAAATGCTGAACTAGATAGGCTGATTTAATTCAGCGCAGTTCTGTGCTCTTTGGCTGCTTGTATTTCTCAGATGAAAAACAATGGATTGTACATTTAAATCAGGACTGGGAATCATTTGACCTTCTGGATATTGTGGGACTTCGGCTTTCTCACTTTCAGACTGGGAGTTCAACAATCTTTAGAGGACTGTATTATTCTGATCCTTGACTGAAATAGTATACAGAAGTGAATATAGTGGTTTCCAAGTAGATTGGGATCAGACAGTGGCTGGCCCAACACTTTATGTTAGATTAATCTACCTAATAATTTGAGACTGTGGGCCTTTGCAGACTGCCAGAAATAGTGCAAATTGAGTCCACTTTAAGGGTTAGAGTTAGTGCTAGGGAATCATGGGAATTGATTTTTTTCCCCCTGAGACATTCAGCCTTCTCTGTCAGAGAGGTCTGGTGCCACAATAAAATACAGTTCCCATGATTCCCTAACCCTAACCCTTAAAGTGGACTCAATTTGCATTTTTTCTGGCAGTCTGCAAAGGCCCCGAGTCAAATTCCTCCTTTCCTCCTAGGCTGAATCCAATCTGCAAAATAATCCAAATCCAGGATGCAATACTTTGCCCTCATTTTACCCTGTTTATGCCATACTGACTCATAAAAATCTGGACTCAAATTAATTGATAGCCCCACATTCCCTTGGCCAACTTCAAATTGGTACAAAAGGTGGTTCTTCCTATGCACTTTCCCCCCTTCCCATCATGAATAAACCTATCAACCAATAGTATTTCTGTTTTTCTGTTAGTCTTATCACCCACCTTTGATGGCTACCCTATCCAAACCCCAGTGAAATTTTAAATGTCTTCTGACACAGGCAGCCCCAAGGAGAAGGAGAAAGAAAAATAAAATATTTCTTCCCTCAGTTCCCTTTCCACTCTGAATCCCTAACTGAATTAAGATTGTCATCTACATAATGAGCTCCTTCTACTTGGTGTGATGTTTGACTGGTGGGCAGAGAAAGCAAGCCCTGGGCTTTGATGTGAGAGAGAAACAAACTTTCCATTTGAATGCATGCCTGTAAGAGAACAGGGGCTGGATTTGTTCCTTGGGTGGATCCAATGCAAAAGAGCAAAAAATGGTAAAATGCTTGTCAGATGGAGGATGACACCCATCAGTCTGTTTGGCCTCCATTCCACATTGATTCAAAAGGACACACATTGCAGAAAAACAAGGAAAACAGGTTTTCCTGGAAAGTCCAGAGTAAAAAAGTGAGCTTTTCTAAATTGCATTAAAACCTAAAAGAAATGTTTTCACTGTGAAAACAGTCATACTTGTGTGTTACAGCAGTACCAGAATCGAGGTGGTTATGGATTGTGTCCCCCCTGGATTCAATCCTAGTCACAGGGCCTTATCACATGGGGAAAATCAGAGGTTTAAACAGCTATTATCCTGTGCAAAATGTGATATTGCAATTAAGATTTTCACACACATCACTATTAAATAGGTAATAAACAATAGCAAATCATTTTCAGGATTCCCCCGTGAATGATTTGTTGCTGTTTATTGCCTGTTCATTACCCATTCATTGCCTAATAATTAATAGTTAATTACTCATTTAATAGCGACACCATGTGAAAAATCTTAATTGCATAATCACATTTTGCCTGGGATAATAGCTGTTTAAACCCCTGATTTTGCCTGATTTCCCCCCATGTGATAAGGTCTATTAGTCTTGCCAGGACTCACTGTCTGCTCTATTCTTCTGGTTGGAAACCACTAGGCTAGATTAAATGTTCCTTATCCTGTCTCCCTAAGTAAGAAGGAACAATCCCCTCATTTCTCTCTGATCTGGGAACAATCCCTTTAGCTAAGATTTCTGTCTTAATTTCCAATAATAAAAATATGTTCTCTCTATGTGTGTTTTTGAATTGTAGGTTTTAAGCTGTTGTGGATGGTATTTAATGCATAAGACATTAATATGTTAATGATATCACCAAGGGCAATTCTGAGGACTCTGGTTTGGGCTTGGACACCTCAGGGCCTCAGATGATCCTGAACTGGTAACCTACAGGGAGAAGGTGGTATTTTTCTATGTCTTGAGCTTCATCCAAGCCTCCAGATACCTTTTCTGTCTAGATGATGCTAGTTACTTAAAGACTAGTACTTAGTGAACTGACTGTATTGTTAGTACAGTTGCCCCTCCATTCTCATGGTAGATCCAGTCCGGAACCCCTGCCCCCCCCAAAAATGGAAAATCATGGATATTCAAGCCCCATTGGCTTGAATGGATATGCTCCATTTTGTTCCCCTCCATTCGCCACCCGTGAACAGGCAAGGGATGCAGAGTTGAAGTCCATGAAAACGGAGAGGTGACTATATATAAAATGAAATTCATAGCTGTGGGTGACCTATCTTGTAAAGAGGATTGTTCCACCAGGAGATTCAAATGGTGTTTGCCTTGCTAATGTAGGGGCTAGTGGAGGGGGGGGGAGTGTGAGATGTTTCTTTTAGTGCAGCTCAAGTGATCACTTGAGCATGTAACACTGGTCTGTGGAATTTTAGTTATTTATTTCAAGCATTTCTATTCTACTTCTCTGTAAAATAAGGCTCCTACAGTGGCTTACATCTATTCAGTAAAAGAAAGCATCTACCTAGAAGTTTATTATCTAAAAAGACACGTAAGGGAAAAGGAAAGGGGGGGGGGGGAATTTTTAAAAAATAGTCTTTTAACTAGCATTGTCCTCACTTTGAGATCCTCTTTGCTAGTTTTCTAGAATGGTTGCTGGTGGTGACAGTTTTTTCTTTTTAATAATAATAATAATAATTAATAATAATAATAATAATAATAATAATAATAATTTTCCATGTTGAATGACACCGGCTGGAAGCTGACCTAGCAACTGCTCTCCATGACAGTCCCTTCACTTTTGAAGGACTGAACAAGTCCAATTTTTAAAAAAGAGGCAGGGGTTCAAAGTGGAGTTTTTCAGGAGTGCCTTGAATAAACTCCAAAGTCTGCCTTCCTGGACAGATGACTGAGGGCATAAGAGGAAAAAGGTCTTCACAAGGACTCCTCGAAACTCTAGTATGGGAACTGATAAAATTTTGTAGACAGGTCAAACTGACAGTGATTGTATACACACAGGACTGGAATTAATACCCAGTATTTTGCAAATGTGATGTACCCTGGATCCTCCCCTTACTTCCTCAGTGAACTGTTACTTCCAGTACTGTAATGCTGTTATCTTAAACACTCTAGATACCACTGTTTCCTGTTAAGCAATGAGAATGTGCCTTCAAAGGCAAAACATAACCATCCTTATTGTACAAAGCATCAATACAACATCCATCACGCTGCCATTTAAATAAACCTGCACATGTCAAAATCTCATTGTATCTGTCATTGTAAGTATATGAAAGGAAGTATGAAAGAAAAAGTCAGACTGTCTTTAAGAAGAATCCTCCAATGGTTCTCTGGGGGGTTCAAACTGTTTTTGTCTGCTTATGCAAGGCTGACCTGACTTGGAGCACACCTACACTGTAGAAATAATGCAGTTTGACATGACTTTAAATGTTGCAGCTCCATCCTATAGAACCCTGGCATTTGCAGTTTTACTAGGTTTTTAGCCTTCTCTGCCAAAGCGTGCTGGTGCCTCACAAAGCTACAAATCTCAGGATTGTGTACGATGGAGCTACGGTAGTTAAAATGGTGCCAAACTGCTTTATTTCTGTACTATATATGCACCCTACATTGTTTCATTGCACATGAACATTTTTGAATAAAAAGTTTTGAATAAAAAGTTTGCTGAAACAGGTTGAACTGTACTTGTTTGTTTGTTTGCTTTGTATCCCACCTTTCTCATCATGGGATTCAAGATGGCTCATGGCAATTACAGGACTTTTGTGGTGGAAGAACCTATCCCTATTTTTGTCATGTTATTTCTGTTAAAGAGGTAATGCCCAAGAACATATCTACTTTTGTTAACTAAGATATACCTGTACCTTCATTCTTTACCTTTGAAAGACATTTCTGTTTAGAAAACAGTTAAAAAATGTATCCAGTGAGGCTTGATGACATTATGGTTGTCAGCCAGTCAGCCAGCAGTCTCCTTTTGGTGTAGACTCGCTGAACAAGTTTTTCCAGGGTTCAATGCTTGAGAATCAGTGCAACTGGACACTTTTAACCTCACCATGCTGCATGTAAAGTGAGTGCAGTTTTGGTGTAATCTGAGATGAAAGTTGGTGATGTGGTACTGTGTTCTTACTTGCAAGTCATCACAGGTTTCTGGTGAACATGTATTTGTAAACTACCTAGGATGCACTGTCAGAAGCCGCCTCTTCTTTGGAGGTTTTTAAACAAAGGCTGGATGGCGATCTGTTGGGGGTGCATTGATTGTATATTCCTGCATGGCAAATGGGTTGGACTGGATGGCCCTTGTGGTCTATTCCAACTCTATGATTCTATGAAATACAGATTCCTGAGAAGAGATACAGCCTATTCTGAACCTTGCATTTATAGATACCTTTCAGAGGATCATGAACATTAGCACTTTCCTGGTTCTCACTGAGTTTTGGATATGGGTCATTGGGCTTATATGGGCCTCAGGGGCACCATTTTGTGGTGGTTCTGGTCCTGTTTGGCTTAACACTCCCTGAAGGTCATGTGGGAAGGTGATAGGAACTACTGCTTGGCCTCATACCCATTGGCTTTTTGAATTTCTTAAGGCTCAGCATTGCCTCATGTGCTTAAAAGTCTACATGAAATTATTGAGGGAGATAATCTATATTTGGGATGTTTACAAATATTGTACTTATGATACTCATCTCTCTCTCTCTCTCTCTCTCTCAATGGATTCCAAGTTGGCTATGGAAATCCTGAATCATTGTGTAGATGCAGTGAGGAGTTGAATGTGAGTGAACAAACTAAGGATTCATCTAAACTACAAAATGAGAGCAGTTTGACACCACTTTAATTGGCATGGCTCAGTGCTATGAAATGGGATTTGTAATTTGTAGTTGTGTGAGACATTTAGGGGGGAAGCAGACTGGCGGCTCTGCGCTGCCCCGGGAAGGTGCGCTGCAGGACCGAGGCAGCCCCACGCCTCGATCCTGCGGCGCTCCTTCCCCATCCCTGAAAGGAGCGCTAAAATAGCGCTCCTTTCACAAGTCACTGAAAGTGCACCCCAAAAGCGTGGGGTGCACTTTCACTGACTTATCCGCCACAGCGTGTGTGGACGCTGCAGCGGGAGGTTGCCCCCAGAGCACCGGCCGTGCAGAGGGCCGGCGGCTCCGAGGGCAACCTCGGGAGGAGGAAGGGGCGCCGAGCGTGCGGCTGCCCCTCCTCTTCCCTGCCTCCAGGACGGCTTAATAAGCTGTCTGCTGAGGCCCTAAGTCTTCTCTGTCAGAGAGCTCCTGTGCTACAGCAAACTAGATAGGATGGAGCCAGTTAAAGTTAAAGCAGTGTCAACTTGCATTAATTCTTCAGTGTGGCACCAGCCTAAAGAAAGAGAATTTGTGGCCCCTTTTCCTGTGGAACATGGATTTGGCCACTGCAGTCTATGACTTACTGTATATACTAATGTATAAGTCTAGAAATTTTAGTCAAAAAAATTGACCCTAAAAAATGAATTGGGTTATCTATGGGTCAATATAGGTACTTTAACTCTTATTTTTTAAAAAAACACACAACCATCCCCTGGTGAAAGGCAAAAATGTAATCTGTTCTGGAATCACTGACCCCCCCCCCCCATTCTTGCATCCATCCAGCCTTTATTTTGAGCGCAAACAGTTTTGCCTTCTAGAATTTTCTAAGTTTTTTTGGCATTGTTTTCATTTGCATCACCTTTTAGATCCTTTGTTATATGCCCCCAGATTTTATCTTCAACTTATCCACTGGTCATATCAAAATCCATAATTGTGACCTCAAAACTTGCCCATGACTAATACATGAGGTTGACTTATAGTTGAATATATACAGTAATCACTTTGCTTTGCTTGGACTGGATAGCACCAAAATATTGAACTTGGGAAGCTTATGTCTAAGACTAAAAGTCACTGAATCTCATACCAACCCACTATGGTCACTGGTCATGCTGTCTGGGGTAATTCTGAGATCTGCAGTTCAAGAAATATCTTTTCCAAGCTTTCCCTTCATGCTAATATTCAAGATGATATGACAAGCCTCCTGAGTTCCATAAATCTGGCTTGTAACATGGCCTCTAGAGAATGGACTACCATTATTTGTGTGTGTTTTTATTTTTTTCAGAGTTTAACTAGTCCAATATTCAGGTGATTCTATAGACTTGAATAGGATTAAAAAGTGCTAAACGTTCAGCAGTGTCAGAATAAAATATAGGAATAAAATATTTGTCAAGGAAGATGGAAGATGGATATCTGTGGAAAAGATAGAATGAAATAGCATTAGTTTCCCTGCTGCTGTGTGTCTCTACTTACTATAATAATAATAATAATAATAATAATAATAATAATAATAATAATAATAATAATAATAATAATAATAATAATAATTTATATTTTCCCGCTTCTCCCTACGGATCGAGGCATGAGCACAAAGATAAAATGTACAACACTATACAATAATACAATATGTAAAACATGATAATAAAAATGACAACAGTAAAAAGCAATAAAAACAATAATAAAACAGTAAATCATAGAATCATAGAGTTGGGAGAGACCACAAGGGCCATCCAGTCCAACCCCCTGCCATGCAGGAACTCCCAATCAAAGCATCCCTGACAGATGGCCAACCAGTATAAATAATCAGTATAAAATAATCAGTATAAAAACAGCGAGGCATCTTTATACTGTACCAGTATGAAGATGAAGAGTAAGTAGAAATGTGTAAACATATTTTCTACTTACTGTAATTGTAGAAGCCTATTTATCATATGCCTCAAGCAATTGTTAGCATTTTATGTGTGCAGTTCATCTTCCACTATTTTGCCTCACACAATGGTAAGAATGACTGTTTTTCTCCCTAAAAAAAACACATGGTTGTAGTACTGAAGGATTTCCTTGAAATATAAGAATGGAGAACCTCTGGAGGGTTCTTGCATCAGTTCAAAATTATGAAAGTTCAGTGAAACCCAGTTAGGCATATGAAGGACTGGGGTAAGGGGAGAGCAGAACAACTTCAAAAAGCAAATAATAATATTTAACAGTAACAACCACTCTTAACATCATTTCCATTGTAATTCTGAATTTCCACATCTCCTCTTCCCCTTAACCCAGACTAACAAAAGAAGAAATGTCACAGGGGCAGGCCTTTGCAATTTCAGTACATACAATGGGTACAACTGAGAAACATAACCTTGTTAGTCTGCAATATCCAGTATGCAAAGGGATCTTGCAGTACCTTTAAGATTAACCATGTGAAAGAAGTTCTGGCCTAAGATTCCATAGACTTGGTCTACATTCTCAGATGCATGGAGAGAACTGGTGCCCAGGAAGGACCTTTATAATCAAACTCTATGAATAGCTACAGAAATGAAAAACTTATGAGTATGGTGATGAGGTGACATTTTCAGTTTTAATGATGGTCGTTGAATGACAAAGGTAGGAGGAAGTCTAAAACTAGGGTGTGTGAGTGACCATACGAATGGTGGAGGGAGTTTTTGAAAGTGGTGTGTGCAGGATGGGAACCAGAAAGGAGATATGATACATAAATGTATGTGTATATATGCATGGATGCATGTGTGTATGCATGTGCCTTCAAGTTGCCTGTCCACTTATGGCAACTCCAAGAATTTCATAGGGTTTTTTTAAGGCAAGGAATACTCAGAGGTGGTTTGGCCCCTTCTTTCCTCTGAAATACAGTTGTTGTTGTTGTTGTTGTTAACAGTCCTTGAGTTGACTTCGGCTCATGGCAACTCTGTGGATGAGACATCTGCAAGACCCTCTGTCCTCCACTGCTTTGCTTAGGTCCTGTAAATTCATACACATAACCTCCCTAATTGAATCTATCCATCTAGTGTAAGGTCTTCCTCTTTTCTGCCTTCTACCCTCACTAGCATTATTGTCTTTTCTAGTGAGTCTATCCATGATGTGGCCAAAGTACGACAGCCTCATTTTTGTCATCTTGGCTTCCAGTGATAATTCGGGCTTGATCTGTTTGAAAACCCAATTGTTTGTCTCTTTGGCTGTCCATGGTATCCTCAGCACTCTTTTCCAACACCACATCTCAAAAGAGTTTATTTTTTGTCTGTTGGCTTTCTTTATCATCCAACTCTCACATCCATACATTGTGATGGAGAATACAATGGCTTGGACAATCTTCTCTTTAGTATTCGGAATTTGCTCTTCAGGTTCTCCATATCTTTCAAAGCTGCCCTTTCCAATCCTAGCCTTCATCTAATTTCTTGACTGCAGTCTCCATTCTAATTTATGATTGATCCATGATATGGAAACTCCATACACCCAATCAAATATTACTTCCTTCAACTGTTTCTTTAGGTTGTTTCATGTTGTTAGTGAAGAATGAGGAAATGAAATAAAGAGGCACTTTTTATTACAAGGGTTTAGAACCTAGCTTGGAATGACAACATGAGGTTTTATGATCTTGGTAGTCCTAAATGTGAATTAGAATTGTTGGGGGAGCATTGGGTTGGCCTCCAGTCTTGTGGAAAGCAGGATGCTCTAGAAAATGGATTGTTGTTCTGATCTATCCAGGTTCCTCTCATTTTTTCTAGCTGTGTTCAGGTGTTCTTAAGTGTGTTTATTCAGCACATAAGGAATGGAGCGTGCTAGCCCTCCACCTTCTATTCCAACATTGTTTTGCTCATATGAAAAGGCATGAGTTTGAAGAGCAAACATACTTATATCATTGTAGGCTCTTAGTGGGAGCCAGAATGCTGGAAAATCAGGGCTATGGCTTCTATAAAGAGCCTCCACAGGGAAAAGAGTCATTTCTCCTCAGACACATTGCTTTTCACACAAAATTATTGTGGAAGGGAGCAGGCTAGTGTGACAGTGTACTCTCACATTGAATAAACTCAGTGACTAGTGCCTCAATAGAAGCCATACCTTCACTTTTTCACACATCAATTGTTATTATTAAATAATATTATTAAAATATTTATACTCGCTTCCTAACATATGATCCAGGGATTTCACATGGATTTATTAATGGAGAAACTGGAGTTTAAAGAAGCTGGAATTGAGCGTAAGTGTGTCCACCCAATTTGTGTGAGTGTGTGTTTGGATTCCCAAATGCAGAAAGCCCAAAGGGGCTAGAACTCAGAGTGAAAGTATTCTGCACTGTTTGAAATATTTGTGTATGGGTGGAAGCAGCAAAAATTTCAGAGCCCATGGAAAACAGAAAGTAACAAGAAATCTTGGGTAAATGTAAGGTTCACAGGGATATGAAAACCATTAAGGAAAGAAAAAAAACAACAACATCAATACTGAAGTGTGAGGTTGAGGAGAGGCCCAAAATGGCCTAGTAATAACTCAGGGTGCATCTACACTGTAGAAAAAAATGGACATTGACGGCACTTTAATTGCCATGTCTCCATCCTACAGATTCCTGGGGTTTGTACTTTCATAAGACAGCAGCACTCTTTGGCAGAGAAGGCTAAAGACCTGGTAAAACTGCAAATCCCAGGATTCCATGGGATGGAGCTACAGCACTTAATGTGGTGTCAAACTGCATTATTTCTACAGTGCAGATGCACCCTCAGTGACTGACAAGTAGGGCGGAGTTTCTGGAGAAGAAGGAAAGAAAAGGTGCACAGTGATAAAGGGGAAAAAAGGAATAGTCAAAGCTATCTCCTAGTTTGGGCAGGTCATTTCCTGGATTATGTTGTGGGAATTTTTTTTGTAAATATCACTGGTGATGGAAATAAGGGTTTCCCATGGAAAAATCAATGGAGAAATAATTAACCTGGTATTGGGTACTAGGACATTTATGAGATTCCCTAACTCCCAAGGTGGGGATGGGTGGGAGTGGAATGAGTATAGGCTATAAGAGTTCAATAAAAACTAAGTATGCTCAGTCATATCAACTCAATTGATTTATTGTTCTTGGGCTGGGAGAAAATGCATTATGAGGAGTGGAATGATGTAGCTGGAACCTTTACACCCCATTTCCTTGTCTTACAAAAGAAGGGATGTGGAGAATGGACAACTTCATCTCCTTCTCCAATCCTAAACACATTGATTTAGAAATAAATCCCATTAATGACAGTGGAGGTTACAAATGAATAACTGAAGGAACAATTAACTTAAACTGCCTATGTAGAAGGTACAGTGATATATTTGACCTTAAATCAATTTGTCTGGATAAGCTTGTCTGGATAAGCTCTCTCTCCCTCTCCAACATTAGTCATTGTCCACCTGCATTATTATTCTAGAGAAGGGATCAGGGTAGAGAGGCAAAAGAATCATGATTCACTTGCCGTACACTTGATTGAGCATCATCTCTAGCCTAAGTCATCGCAGACAGGGATAGAGCTCATCTCAGTCAATATTTCCATTGAAAACCTATCATGAATTGCAGCAGGGTAAGTTTGATTGTAAAAGGGGAGAAGTATACTGAGAATGTGCTTCCTAGTTCTTCCAATTGTTGGTGACACTGACACATAATTAAGCAGCTTATCATTTTTAGGCTTGATCTGTCTTTGCTGGATTTGAAATGCAAGTTGAAGGAGCTTTTCCAAATTTGACACGCCTATGTTATTAAGCTAAAGAAGAAATGCCATTTCAAATTCACATTTGTTTCTTTGCAAGATGCTGTAGTAGGCCCATAACTGGTGTTGCCAGGTTTTCAAAACAGCAATAAGGAACAGTTGAAATTCATGACATTTAGGATTAACAATCAGGATACAGCATTTTACAAATCTGTGTTTTATCTAAACACCAAATGGAAGTATTGATTTCAGTTAACCTAGCCATGCATTCTCTGTAAACTTAATATATTGTTTACATCCATAAATTTCATGATGCAAACCCTAAAGTACAGGATTTTTGGGGGCATCTTGTTCAGTTTATATGAAAGGAAAAGCTTTCCAGCCCTGAAAGAGGTGTGTTGTTGTTAATAATAATAATAATAATAATAAATTATTTATTTATAGCCCGCCCAATCACAAAGAATCCGGGTGGGTTACAACAATAAAAATACATAGATGTTAATTATTTAATTATCTGATGGAACATTTTATAACATTGAAATTTTGTTATCGATTTTAAACATAAATCATGCGTATGGCCTTTGGCTTAAGCATTAATAAAATTGATTGATTGATTGATTGATTGAAAATACATAGAATACAATAGAATTAAAAAAAATCAATCCCTTCCCAACCCCCCCAACCCAATGCTAAAATTACAATTAAACAAAACATTATTTAAAAACAAAAATACAAAAGTTTAAAAAGGGAGATAATTGGTAGACAGAGCGATGTAGATCACTTTGTTCAGGGAGAGGAACTAAGCTGGGAAGGCCTGCTGGAAGAGAACCGTCTTAAGAGTGGAGATGTGATGCTGCTGTTGTCTGCCTTCAGGTAATTTCCAACTTATGGCAACCCTATGGTGACGCTATAATGATGACCCTTTCATGGAAAGATTTATTCAATCAAGGTTTACATTTACCTTTCTGTAAGACTGAGAGAATGTAACTCGCCCAAATCACCCAGTGTTTTCTGTGGCTGAATGAGGATTTGAACCCTGGTCTCTAGAGTCCTAGTCCAACACTCAAACCACTATACCACACTACACTGCTGTTCTTATAATAAAGGACACCCAACAAATATATTCTCTGAACATCATGTCCCTCAGACTACATACCATATTATCTCCTCTGACACCCAGATGCCTAGTAAAAATCATAAAGATCCCTGTCTAATCTGCTTTTTTTTTTTTGGCAGTTGTGAATATAAAATTGGGAACCTATAAATATGTGATTCATATCTCTAAATATGTGAGTTTGATTTCATTGGAGGAATGGTGGATGCATATTAGACTAGAAGATGTTTTTCTTACCTTCCATTTCATATATCCAGGGGCGCTGTGTTGGCCCTCTCCCATAGCCCCGTCAGACATACATGTGAGGGTGGCAGGACTAAGAGAAGGACCTCTCTCAAAGGCTAATGGAACCAATTGGATTCCAGAAAACGTTAGAGGGTTTAATGGTTGGTAACACCAGCGATTCTGTCGAAGCTTTGGTTAATACCTGGAACACTGATCTTACCAAGGCTATTGACACGATTGCTCCCAAATGTCCTTTCCAACCCGCTTCTAATCATCAACCACGGTATATGGAAGAACTCAGGAAGATGAAGCAAGTTGGACAATGACTAGAGTGCGTCTGGTGGAAAACCTGACTCTTATCTGACAGTACTCATCATAGGAAATTTCTTTGCTCCTATAGAGAGGCAATACATGCAATGAGAAAATCTTTCCTCTATGCACGTATTGCATCTGCAGAGTCCCATCCAGCAGAGCTGTTTAGGGTGGTAAGGGAACTGACACAGGTTCCGCCTGTGTAGAATCCATTACTTAATGTGACAACAGCCTGCTGTGACACATTTAACAACTTCTTTGCAGATAAAATTTTTCAGATAAGAGCCAACTTGGATGCCGGTGTTATAGTAGAATTGATAGATGAGGTATCCAGCAACTTCGCTTATGAGATTATACTGGATTAGTTCCAACCGGTGAGTACCATTGACGTGGACAAGCTCCTTGGTACAGTGAGGAAGACAACTTGCCCTCTTGACCCTTGCCCTTCATGGCTGGCAATCCAGGGGGGAGATGTCTTGAGGATGTTCCTGAGGGACATCATCAATGCATCCCTTGGGGAAGGTCGTGTTCCATCTTTCTTGAAGAAAGTGGTGGTTAGGCCACTTCTGAAAAAACCTTCCCTTGACCCTCTAGACATGAACAGCTATAGGCCAGTCTCTTTGCTACCTTTTCTGAGCAAGGTGATCGAGAGGGCTGTTGGTCTTCAGCTCCAAGCTGTCTTGGAGGAAACAGATTATCTGGATCCATTTCAAACTGGCTTTAGAACAGGATATGGAGTGGAGACTTCCATGGTTGCCTTAGCTGATAACCTTCATCTGGACATTGACAGGGGTAGTGTGAACCTGTTAGTGCTACTGGACCTCTCAGCAGCTTTTGACACAATAGATCATTGACATCCTCTTGGAATGCCTGAGAGAATTAAGAATTGGAGGGATTGTATTGCAATGGTTCTGTTCCTTTCTCTTGGGCAGATTCCAGAGGGTAATGTTCAGGGACAGTTGCTCAGCAAAAAAGGAGCTTAATTGTGGCATCCCTCAGGACACCATCCTGTCCCCGATGCTATTCAACATATATATAAAGCCGCTGGGGGAGATTATCTGGAGACATGGGGTGGGGTGTTATCAGTACGCTGGCGACACCCAGATATATTTCTCCATGTCTCGGTCTACAGCTTTGACTTCAGATGGCATCTCCCTTCTCAATGAATGTCTTAAAGTGGTAATGGACTGGATGAGGAAAAATAGATTGAAACTGAATCCAGACAAAACGGATGTACTAACGGTAAAGGCCCCGAACCCAGGTATTGGGATACATTCCCCAGTCCTAGATGGGGTCACACTCTTCTCAAAGGATTGCATTCACAGTCTGGGGGTGCTCCTAGATCCGTCACTTCAGGTGTCAAATCAGGTGAATGCGGTGGTCAGGAGCGCCTGTTATCAGCTTCGGCCGATACGCCAACTGCACCTTTTCCTGGAGGTCAGGGACCTTGAAACTGTGGTACATATGCTGGTAACCTCTCATCTCGATTTCTGCAATGCACTCTACATGGGGTTACCCTTGTGCCTAGTTTGGAAACTTCAACTGATACAGAATATGGCAGCTAGGCTGGTCTCAGGTAAAACCAGGAGAGACCATATAACACCTATCCTAAGATCACTTTACTGACTGCCTATTAGTTTCCGGGTGCAGTACAAGGTGTTGGTTATTACCTTTAAAGCCCTAAATGGTTTGGGTCCAACCTATCTTTGGGACCACTTCCTTCCATATAATCCATCCCATGCACTAAAGTCCTCTGGGAAGAATTTATTGCAACCTATAAAAACTAGATTATCTGCAACTGTCCAGAGGACCTTTTCAGCTATTGCTCCCAGACTTTGGAACGGCCTGCCAGATGAGATCCATCATTTGACCACCCTAAACAGCTTTTAAAAAGCTGTTAAGACAAATCTCTTCCAGCAGGCCTTTCCTGAGTAGGTAACCGGCCACCAAAAATAGTTAAGCCTGTCCCTGGTTTTTGCTATACAATTTTAAATTATTTGTTATTTGTAATTTTTAAGTATGTGTTTATATTTTGTCTGTTTGATTGCATTTTAAGGTGGGTGGGCTATTGGGGGAAGGGGTTGTCTGTTTTATCTTGTAAGCCACCTTGGTTGTTTTTACAGAAAGTCAGGATATAAATAAATTTTATTATTAATTTTATTATATTATTACCTCTCTCAATGTTCTGGGAATGCTCATATGGTTCAGATTGCCTGGGCCATACAATCTTTGATAGCTCATAATCAGCATTTGAACTATTTTAAGTGCCTTTAAGCATATGCAAAACATTTTCTTATACAACTGAATCACTGTGTCCTCCCTGCTTCCCCATTTCCAAACAAGAAGGATGCTCTGCAAAAATCAGTGATAGGATATATATTTTGCAGGCAAGAGCTGAGGATTCCAAGTTTGATTATGTTGCTTCTCCATTTGAAAAGATCAGTTATCTAACAAGCTCACTGTTCTCTCCACTTAACCTCTAACTGGAAATCTAATTAAATGATGTGGTATTTGCACTTTTTTGGGGGGGTCTATCTCTGTCAAATGTTTGAAGCAAAAGTTCAGAAAGGAGTCAAAATAGTCAAAAGGGCTGGTGAATGCATAATGCTTAAATCAGCCTGAAACATTATTATTATTATTATTATTATTATTATTATTATTATTATTATTATTATTTACTCTGGCAGCTTTGCCTTACTGTTACATCCTAAATAAATTAATTTGTTTATGCGATTATCACTTTTTGTGATAATCAGGAAATCTATAGTGTTCAGACACTATGGGAAATATTTAACAAATTTAACAACTCCACCAGTCCCTCCCCCCCACTTTGACTACCCTAAATATTCATGTTCATATAATATAAAATAATATAATTCATATAATATAAATGTTCAGCTTGATCAGCAAAAGGCAGATTGTGATTATTTTGTTGCGTGTCTTCAAGTTGTTTCCAACCTAGGGTGACCCTAAGGTGAAACTATCACAGAAATTTCTTAACAAGGTTTTTTTTTTTTGGGGGGGGGGGTTGCCTTTCCCTTCTGAGGCTGAGAGTTAGTGACTTGACCAAGGTCACCCAGTGGGTTTCCGTGGCCAAGTGGGTATTTGAATCCTGGTTCCTACAGTTGCACTTCGCACTGAAATTGCTACACCATGAGTGGGATATCATGCTGAAACAGGCCTACATGGTTGTCTTGAAAGTTATTCAGGCTGCTGCCTCACTGCAGAATTTATGCAGTTTGACACCACTTTAACTGTCATAGCGCTATCCTATGGATCTTATGGGATCCTAGGATTTGTAGTTTATTGTGAAACCAGACCTCTCTGGCAGTGGCTACTTTATCTTATCTTGGTAAAATAACTACAAATGTAACAAATGCCTCATGTAACAAATGCCTCGCATAATTATAAATCCAAGAATTCCATAGCATTGAGCCATGGCAGTTAAACCAGTGTCAAACTGCATTAATTCTGCAGTGTAGATGCAGCCTCTGATCAGAACTATTCCTAATAATAAGCTCAGCACAGGGTGACCAGATATCCTAACCGCAAAGGAGGACAAGGCACCACAAAATGTAGGACATTACAAAATAGAAGCTAAAAACACTAATATAAATATAAATTCATGCTTCTTAGTCATGCTCAAAATGAGGGCATTTTGGAATTCCTCCTGGACAAATGGGTGGAATGTAGGGCATATCCTAGAAAAGGAGGATATCTGTTCACCCTGTCTCAGCATGCATGTTGAAGTCACCCATCATTGATACTGGGTCATAGTCAACATCATATCTTGGTCCACTTATTAAGATTATTAATGGGTAACTAATGGAGCCAAGGGAATTCTTGGATGTTTTGAGGAATGTTACTACCACTAGAATTCAGACAGGGAAACTCTTGGGTGGTGGGATGGTCAGCTCACTAACAGCATCCCAATCCTGTCTCAGTGCCCCATGACAGACAGTCATATCTAGGAACTGGCTGAACTGGCTAGTAGAGAAATCGATTCCTAATAGATCACTGTGATATTCTGTCACCACCTATTAGATCTGTTGAAAAGGCAGTGATCTTCAAAGCAATGGATGTTTATGCATATAGAGGTGCATCCTGTGATCCATAAATTGAGATGGTGTTGTTGGTTTTCTTCAGGGAAAGCTCATGTTCAGAACACAGAAAATACATCTTGAGTTAAAACAAGGAAGAAACCATAGCTATAGCCTTTAGAAGCTAGTGATTTTTGCACTCACAGACAGAGATTTGAGTTCAAAATGGAACCTGTTGGGTTTGGGCCAACTACCTAGTCTGCTTGCAGATTACACATGCACCAACGCTTAACATTTAATACCTTCTTAGGGAAGATATAGTAATCATTTGTCCTTCCAATTGCTGGACTGCAACTCCCAGCATCCCTCCCCAGTGGCTATGTTGATTAGAGCTGCTGGGAGTTGCAGTCCAACAATATTTACAGAACTGCATGATTCTCATATGTAGGAATTTGGTTTCATAGAGATATGGTTAAAGATAATACTTTCCCTCTAGACAGAAGTGCATTTATTGTTCAAAATTTTCCAGATTCTCAAGTAAACTGTGAAACTAAAATGGAAATCTTTATTTTCAGAAAAGCTTAGTAAGTACATTCTCAAGCCAAGAAAGTTTCTCATGTGTGTGGGTGCATGTTAGAGTTATTACTGTTCTACTGATATTACTGTTTTGCACATTTACAGATATTTTGTACACATGCATTTAAGGAGTAAAAGGCCAGTCACTGTTGCTGTTGTAAACCACAAGATGCTTTCCATTCCATGACCTGTCAGCAAATACATCATCCTGATAGCTTAGTGAAGTGTTTTTAGGGTTGTTTTTTTTTTTTTTTTGCAATGTAGCTTCTCTGCCCACAAGACATTAGCCTCATTATTGGAAGGAGAGGAAAATTAAAACAAGACAGAATGGACCTAGATTTGAAATTTACCATCAGATTCAGCAGTTAGCTTAGCCGCTTAGATTTTAACAAGCAATTCCTCTTCAGCTATCACTTGCACAGGGTCCTGAATTATTTTATATATTCACTGTGAATGATCACAACCTTATGGCCAATTGCAACAAAGAAGAAATATTATTCTACTTTGCATAAGCAGTGCTGTTAAAAGTAAGGGATACCTACTCATTTGGGAGTAAACCCCAATAAACTCAGCAGGATTTACTTCTAAGTCAACCTGTATGCGATTGTACTGTTCCAAATGTTCCAGTGAGAATAGTCCTTGACTTTATTGTCTGCCTTACTTCAGTGAAGTAAATCTTGACTTTCTTGTCTGTCTTACTTCGGTGGAGGAAAGGGCAATGCAGTCAAATTCCAGGTGGTCTCCCATACAAGCACTGACCCAAGCCAAAAGGCTATTTTGACTATGCTGGTGCTATCATCATATGCCTTCAGATTATATCCCAGCAGTGGCATCACTAGGGTTGATGTCACCTGGTGCAGTAACTCAGGGTGTCATCCCCCCATCCATTGACCTCTTCTTGGGCTTCATCCACAATGCAGAAATAATCCAGTTTGAGACTGCTTTAACTGCCATAGCTCAATGCTATGGAATTCTAGAAATCGTCCCCAGTGTGGATGCAGCCTCAGATGACACCATACAGAATCCTTAGGGCCTCAGCAGACGACTAATACAGTCATCTTGGAGGCAGGGAAAAGGAGGGGCAGCCGCACGAGCGGCACCCCTTCCTCTTCCCGAGGTTGCCCTCGGAGCAGCCGGCCCTCCGCATGGCCGGCGCTCCCAGGGCAACCTCCCGCCGCAGCGTCCGGACACGCTGCGGCGGAAAAGTCAGGGAAAGTGCGCCCAACGCGTTTAGGGCACACTTTCCCTGATTTCTGAAAGGAGCGCTATTTTTGCGCTCCTTTCAGGGACGCCGCCGGAGCACCGCGGTGCGGAGGCTGCGGTACCGCGGCGCTCCGTCCCAGGGCATCCCCGACGCCCTGGTGTGCTTCCCCCCTTAGTCATTTTTTTTTGTACTAATGTTACTTATAAATCAAAATTCCCATATACAGTTTACCCTTCATATCCATGGACTTTTTTTTATCCATGGATTCAATAATCCATGGTTTGAAAAATATTTTAAAATATATATAAATTCCAAAAGGCAAGCCTTGATTTTGCCATTTTATACAAGGAACACTTATTTACTCTGCCACTGTATTTAATGGGGTTTGAGCATCCATGGATTTTGGTATCCACAGGGGTTTCTGGAACCAAACCACAGTGGATTCTAAGGGCCCACTGTATCACTGAATATAATAGCAATAGTTGTGACATAAGCGACTCGCAAAATTAAAATTATACCTTTAAATTACAATATCATGCACACAGCCTAAATGTATTTGCATTTTCATTGTATCATGTGGTTAAGGTGAAAATTTGGTAAGATGTGATATTTTCTAAGAAAATCTAATGTGTGTGTGTGTGTGTGTGATATATATTTAAATTTATTTTTTAATTTTTTAAATTTAAAAAACCCTGAGGCCTCTTCTTTCTCCACTTCCTGAGCTTCCCCCAGTTCATACCATTTCTTTCACTGAACTCCAGCATTTTAAAGGGATGCAAGTAAACACCACAGCCTGGTTCTGCCAAATAGCAGATATTTGGTGATCAATAATTTCACTTCTCCCCCCCCCCCAGGTGTCACCTGGTGTTGTCTGAACCCCCTGCACCTCCCTATAGATGCCCCTGTATCCCAGAACTCTATGGTGTAAACTCTGAGGAAATGAATAGCAGGCATGCCAGGGTTCCCTTGATCTTCCAGAACATCAAATTTCTGTTTGGTTTGCTTAAAAGCAACGAAATAAATAATGTTTTGAACAATGCAAATAATTAATTTTTTTTTTGTGGCCATGTTCTAGCAGAGTTTCTTTCCGATGTTTCACCAGCATCTGTGGCTGGCATCTTATTAATTAAATAAATAAAATCCTTCCAGTAATGCCTGTTGATCTAAGATGCTTGCCTTTCCTTCTGATCAGAATAAAATCAGTGGGCAGATTTTATTCATCAAATCCTTGTTTGAGCACATTGGTGAAATGATACATACTCAGATTTGTAGGTGGTGATTTCAGCCAACGTAAAGTCTCCTTTAATTTGGCAAGGAGACTTCTCATATGGTGGTTGCTTAGTGATTGTGACTTAATGAACAAATGATGGAATTACAGTTGGCCCTCCTTATCCATGGATTTTTATATCCACAGATTGAACTATCCATGGCATGAAAATATATATATATATTAAAAAATTATGAATTCCAATAAGTAAATCTTCTATCTTCTGTAAGAGACACCATTGCACCATGTCTTTGCATTTAATGGGACTTGAACATCCACAGATTTTGGTATCCATGAGGGGTTCTGAAACCAAATCCCAGCAGATGCAAAGGGCCCACTGTAAATACACCCGAGCCCAAATTCTTATCAATTGGTCCTACCCTCTGAGGAGGTAACATACAATACCGTTTGCCAGGAACTGAATTGAGCTAAGTGAGAGGAAACTAGCTAAAATGTGTTTTTAAGGAATTTTAATAGGGAAGCCTGATTTAAGCTGTATCCACACTGCAGAAATAATCCAGTTTGACACCACTTTAACAGTCATGGCTCTATGCTAAGGAATTCTGGGAATTATAGTTCTGCGAGACAGCTAGCTTTCTCTGTCAGAGAGCTCTGGTGCCACAACAAACTACAATTCCCAGGATTCCATAGCATTGAGCCATGGCAGTTAAAGTTGTGTCAAACTGCACCATTTCTGCAGTGTGGATGCAGCCTTAGTGAGGTGATGCTTTGTACACAGAAGCTCTCAATTTTAAATCTCTAATGTCTTCAGCTCACAGGATCTCAGGTATCTGAAAAACACCTTAGTCACAGTATTAGGCTAGATTTAGGAAACCATTATAAACCAGCCCCTTATATCTTGGGGTGTATTGTTTTCAAATAATGTTTTGATTGATGTTTATTTAGGATTGTATTAGTTTGTATTGATTTTCCCCCTTGTTTCATTATACTAGATTTTGGGATTTCTCTTTTTTCTTTTTGATGCTTCTTGACTGCTTCTTTCAGTGGAAAACAGCATATAAATTTTTGGCAATATTTTTTACTAAGAGTTTTTTAAAAATACATTAAGATTTACAAAGCTTTTTTTTTTAAAAAAAGCAACATTAGTGAATACCACAGAGCCCATATGTGATATACAAGGGTTCATGCAAACTTTGGCTTTCATCTTCAATCCTCCTGCCTGAAAAATACTGATCTATCTTACAGTGTACAATGCAAATATACAACAAAAATGCTAAGTATCACAACCACAAAGTACAAAGTTTAGTGTTTAAGATATCATCATACCCTGGTATTTTTGTTTTCTGCAGAAACATAAACATGAGGATGTTGTTTATGTGGCAACTTAACTCCAGACTTGATCTATTGTAGGATGGAAGACTGACTTCTCTTGAGTTCCTCTATTTATGAATATCCATGTCCTTTTCACAAAGACTTGCCATGGTAAATCCCTAGCCAGTCAGATGTGTGTGGAAATGCTACTTCACCAGAGAGACAAATAGGTTGGAATGGAAGTATGTATTAAACATGAATATTAATGAACTACTTTCCCTTTTTTTGCATTCCTCTCTGGTAGATGCTAATTAATCCTTTTTCAATCCTGTCTTTTATCTTTGCCCAGGCCATCTGCCTTAAAAATGAAAGCACTCAGGTATTTGCAATTCCAGTCTCTGCTTACTTTCATCTGCTCTGTCATGGAGATGGGAACAATATTAAATATAAGTGCTGGAACAAAAAGGGATCCTACCGCCATCTAGGCTGCTTCCCACCACACGAAGACAAAGCACTGAGTGGGAAGCACAAGAAAAATGGAGATTCGAGACAAGCACTTAAGAAAGTACTGTATTACCTACATTACAATACACCCAGAGGCCAAAAATTATTGAGAATTCTGACTTATTTTCCACAAGGAATTTTTTAGGGCATGATGCCTTGGCTCCTCCTTTCAGTAGACACAGCTAAACTATCCTGCTACTAAAAAAGAAAAATAATCGTTCCTTTATGTAAGACACCAAACTCCTGCTTTCTTAGGGGCCATTCCCACTTGCATTTAAAACATTTTGTGAGTCGCATTGACACTGGGTCTCTGAATAGAATCAGGCTGATGCGTAGTTCCCACTATGGAAGTGTATTATTTCATTATTCCATGAATTCGTGTCTTTTTGACACACTTGATTTGTGCCACTGTTGATCAAATTGCATCATTGGTGGGGAGGATGACCCTAAGGCAACCCTATGGTGGAGTTTTCTTGGCCAGTTTCTTCAGAGGAGGGTTTCCCATTTGTGTCCTCTGAGGCTGAGAGAGTGGGACTTGCCCAAGGTCACCCAGTGGGTTTCCATGGCTCAGTGGGGATTCAAATCCTGGTCTTCAGAGTCCTAGGGGGGAAGCAGACGACTGCTTCCGGGACACTGCCGGACGGAGCGCCGGCGGAGCGGAGCCTCCGCACCACGGTGCTCCTGCGGCATCCCTAAAAGGAGCTCCAAATTGGCGCTCCTTTTAGATGTCAGGGAAAGTGCGCCCTAAAAGCGGGGAGCGCACTTTCCCTGACTCTTCCGCCGCAGCGCATGCGGTCGCTGCGGCGTGAGGTCATCCCCGGAGCGCCGGCTGTGCGGAGGGCCGGCAACTCCGAGGGCGACCTCAGGAAGAGGAAGGGGCGCCGCTCGTGCAGCTGCCCCTCTTCTTCCGGGCCTCAAAGACGACTCTATTAGTCATCTGCCGAGGCCCCTAGTCCAATGCTTAAGGCAATACACCAGCCTGGTTCTCTACTCAGATGTAAATCCCCCTATTGCAATGGCATTTACTCAGGGGTAATTGGCTATTAGGGCTGTGGTGGATTCTATAGGAACCCAGAGCTCACAGAGGGGGTTTCCCTAACTAAGTGGGGATTTGAACCCTAGGTCTTTTGCTGGCTGGGACTCCTCATGGGGGTTGATGTGCCTGGATTGAGGGGTGCCTCTCCTTGCCACCACCACCGCCATTCAAGCCAGGCCTGGCAACCTCCAAGCGGCGTCTTCCTTGCCAAGGGGCTTGGGGCTGCACTGGGATTTGGCTTTTCTGTGGGTGGGGAAGGGACCCCCAAAGAGGCCCCGGAGCCCAGAGCCAGGGTGAACAGATGCCTCCACAGCATAGGAGGACATGGCACTGCCAAATGGAGGGCCTGCCAGCAAAAATGGGGGATATCACACACACACACACACACACAAGCTAAAAACACAGCATATAAATCCATGCTTCCTATAAGTTTATCGCACGGCACTTTCAGGAATGGGAACTGAACAGAATGGAACAGCATGGAATGGCATGAGATCACAAGTTACCACACAGGAGAACACTGCTGATGCCACTGGGAGTCCCCAAGCCATTCCCCATCTGTGCTATGACAGCTGATTTTGAAGAATGATTTTGAACCGTTCTTCAAAATTGGCTGCCAGGAATGATTGGGAAATGGCTTGGGGACTCCTGGTGGCATTGGTGGTGTTCTCCTGTTCATAACTTACATTCTTGGCCTGTTCTGTGCTGTTCCGTTCTGTTTGGTTCCTGTTCATGGAAATGCCATGCGATAAACTTACTAATCATGTTCAGAATGGAGGACATTTTGGAATTCCCCCTGGACAGAAGGTTGGAATGTAGGGCGGGTCCTGGGAAATGAGAGGAGAAAAAATGGCGGATTCCCCCCAAACCAGGGGCGAGATGGATTACACCGTCTGCAAGCTCTCTGCCATTAGTCCCTCCCCTCCAGTGCCATGCAATTTAGGTCCATTGTTCCCACTTGCTGAACTCACTTGCTAATTGATTCTTTTCAAAAGAACCACCAAAAAGCTACTTTTTAAAAAGAGTGCTTTTTTGGCATTTGTCTTGCTTCAAAGCGAGTCCGAATGATCACAGTCGCATCTGAAACTGAATCCAGTGTGAACAAGGCACATATAAAGCAATCAGCAAATCACTTTAAATCCTAGCGAAAATGAGCCCTTAGAATTATAGAGTTGGAAGAGACCATCCAGTGCAACTTTCTGCCTTGCAATCCTGAGAGCACCTGATATTTCTTGGTGATCTCCCATCCCAGTACTAACAAAAGCTGACCTGCTTAGCTTCTGGGTATTTAGGCCCTGTCATGCTTTAGTTTATCTTATTTGATGGCTAAATAATGTGCTTTAATATGCATCTGACAACTTAAGAAATATGCATCTGACAACTATGCTGGAACAAAATGTAGTTAGTTTTGACTTTGGCTAGTCCAAGCAAGCTGCTTTCGAATCATGTTTTCTGATCCTTGCTTATTTATATATGCAACAGATAAAACTAACTACAGATCTAATTCGAACAAAATCACAAACTGTGATTAGCCGAAAACAGAACAAGATGCCTGAGGAGAGAAGCAAGAAGAGAGAAAAAGGAAGCAGGCTTGTGCTTCTAATCCTAAATTACGATTTTACATCTTCTGTACCAGGCTGTAAATCTAAGTGCCTTCTAGTTCAAGGCCTGATAGCATGAGATTGCAACAGTCAGTTTCTAAGGCTTTTCATTGAGTACTGTAGGGTTTGTTAGTTATCTGCAATCCACAAGTCTTACATCTCAACAGGATATAGAATCATATTTGTGCTGTCATGTTGGTAGGTAGGTCAAACTTGCCTGCTATACTTGCAACATGTTGCCATGTAGTACTAGCATACAACAGCTGATTAGGTTGACTTTGTTAACATGTACTATCTCACAACCCTGTCAGAGAATTAGTCATAGATCTATTTAAAGTCATATCTCCCACAAGAGCTCATAATCTGTTGCAATCATGTTATGCAGATTAATTTGCCTTGCAATAAATGTATCCTCTTCTTCAAATCTCCATGGGCATTAACCCTGAGTAAGAGCAACAGAAGAAACCAGGTGACACATCTACTACCATAATCCCACTGAAATTGCAGAAGTCACTGTGCTGAATATTGCTTGTCTTGTCTTGAAGCTTGGTTAATAGAAATTTAATAAAAGACGACCTCTAATCCTTTTTCTTATATTTGCCAACCAGGTTGGAAGCCCACCACTGTCAGGTCAATATTGCTCTTTATTGGTGCTCCATGGCATGCTTCCTCTGGACATAGATACAGACATCATGACTAATAATAATTCATTAAAATATATTATTTCTTTAGAGCACTTTTTCTTTGTTAAAATATTACATTGTTGGAGATGTAAAAATTTTGTGTAGATAATTAAAATCTTTGGAAAACTCTTAAAGAAATGAGTGTGTCACAACATTCTGTTCTCCTGATGTGCAACCTGGATTAGATTCTGAGGAAAGAGCTGTGAAAATCAGAGGAAGGAATATCAACAATTTAAGATATTCAGGTGACACCATAGTACTAGTAAAAAATAGCAAAGACTTGAAACAATTACTGAAGAAAGTCAAGGAAGAAAGGCAGGTTTACAGCTAAACATTAAGAAAACAAAAATAATGACCACAGATGATTTACATAATTTTAAAGTAGATGATGAAGACATTGAGACAGTGAAAGATTTCCTATACCTTGGCTCAGTCATTATTCAAAAAGCTGACTGCAGTCAAGAAATCAGAAGAAATCTCCTTTGGAGGTTTTTAAAAAGAGGCTGGATGGTCAACTGTCAGCGGTGCTTTGATTGTGTATTCTTGCATGGCATGGAGTTGGACAGGATGGTCATTCTGGTCTCTTCCAACTCTATGGTCCTATGATTAGGACTTGAAAGGGCAGCTATGAAGGAACTGGACAAGATCTTCAGATATCAAGATATATCATTGAATACTAAAATCTGGATTGCTTAGTCATTGTAATTTTAATTTCTGTGTAAAAGAAAGCTGGACAGTGAAGAAAATTGATAGAAATAGAATCATTTGGAATGTAGTGCTGGGAAAAAGTTCTGTTGATACCCTGGACTGCCAAAAAGACAAATAAATGGGTCTCAGAGCGAATTAAGCCTGACCGCTCCTTAGAAACCAAAATGACTAAACTAGACAGTTGTACTTGGAACATATCATGAGAAGATGTGTTTAACTAGAAAAGACAATGATGTTTAGTAAGGTAGAAGGTGGTAGGAAAAGAGGAAGACCCCATTACAGGAGGATAGGCTCAATGAAGGAAGCCACAGCCCAGAGTTTGCAAGACCTGAGCAGGGCTGTTTATGACAGATGGGTGGGGTAACATAATAATAATAATAATAATAATAATAATAATAATAATAATAATAATTTTTATTTATAACCCGCCCCTCTGCGTGGCAGTCGGGGCGGGGTACAACAAGATTAAAAACAGAACAGAGTTAAAAATCATTCCCCCATCTCATAATCCCGCCCTCCCATCCCCTTAAAATAAGATTAAACTGCAATCAGATTAAAAATGCCACATAGTTAAAAAATAAAAAATAAACATACAACAACACAGAATCAGTGGAGCAATTCTGAAAACTCTAAAAACTCATCTCTCAGCTAAACGCTATTCCGGGAAGGCCTGCCGAAAGAGATCCTTCTTTACTGCTTTCTTGAAGGCAGCAAGAGTAGTAATAACTTGGTGGTCTCTCATTCATAGGATCACCATAAGTCAAAGTCAGCTTGATGGAAGTTAACAACAAAGTGATACATGCTGCCCTTTAATCAATATTCTGTGTAGGTATTTGTCCCTTCTTTGCATACGGTTCCACCTAATACCCTTGCTTACTGTTGCAGGTTTTCTTTTGTTTAGAGTTGGAGGAAGAAGGTGAAAATGTTTTTTGGCCCAGCATTGAGCCAGCATTTGTTATCTTGAATGCTTATGTCATGCTGTGGACATAGTGATATAACATGGCCCCTGACTGACGGTGTTGGGGTGGTGTTTCTGCAGGCACTGGGGCATGCCTGCCATGTTGTCTGCTGTTTTTATGTGTTTTGGCTGTGGATTTCCCTCATCTTCCCATGGGTTGTGCATACAATGACTAGGGGCTAGTCTACATGTAAGTGTATTATGGAATTTGCTGCGGATTTTGACACATTTGTCTTCACATTCCTGTGCAAATTCACATCTATTCACCTCTTTCTGCTAAGGCTGCACGGCCATGGAAGTCCCTGTGAAGCTGACAGACAACCACATGTTCAATAATGCACATCCTCAGGGTTAATCCAGAGGAAACCACAAATCCTTTTCAGCAGAGTTTATGGAGTCCCCCACCCACTCCCCCACCCAAACTCCTCCAAATCATATGTGGCCAACTGCAGTCTGATTTGATGAGGAATATCTTAATTGAGTAGATGAGCTTTATGACAGTCATTTTACTATATAGTAGCAGCATATCTTCAGTTCTGGCACCATCTAAGTATAGGGTTGTTATGCTCAGGCAACAGCTAAAACTCAGAAGCAGTAGGAACAAGGGAAACTGGATTACTTTGAATTAGATTGTTGGTCCCTCTAGCCCAGTATTGCCTAAATAGACTAGCAGAAACTGTCTAGAATTTAAGACAGGATTTCCATGATAAAACAAAAGGATATAAAGCAATTACTGATAACCTCTGTCCAAGTGGTATCCTGCTTAGCAGGAGATATTGTGGGGAGAATTCAGCAGGAAGAATGCTATTTTGTCACCAGGCAGGCTCATGAGCTTTTTAGATTAGGGAGGCTGGTTATTGTATAGCAACCACACTTGTTAACTTGATTTTCCCAGAATAGAAAAAGTCAGAAGAAAGCCTTTGTGACTATAACCTTTTGCCATCACTGTCTTGTGCAAAATCAAAGACAGGATTTAGGCTAAACTAGAATAAAACTAGTTGGAGATCTGTATACATGACTATCATCATCATGTTAGTAATAGAGTTATCCCACATTTTTAAGAACTGGGACTCAAGATGACTTACACAGAAGATGAAAAGACAGAGGAAAAACATATTGAAAACTGTTCATGCTAATTCATGCTAATGACTGCAGATTGCTTTACTAATAAAGGCAGTGCTACAAATGATGAAGCCCTGCAGTGGCCCTCCAGTGTTTCTTGGTTCCAGTCATCATGACCACAGAGTTTGTGGAGAATTCTTCATGTTACTACACTAAAGAGAGCACAGTGGACTTATTTGTTGCAGGATTTTGATCTTAGTGTATATTCTACTACAGTGACATTTACTCATCTCCAGGACATACTGTTCATAGTAGTGATTAAGGTCTTCCTGGGCTTTCAGTGTTGCTGATTTATATTATATGTCTATAGTTTACTTTACTCTATTAAATAATTGTTTGGAATATACAGTTTTTCCATGGCATTTTGCATTATGTATTTATGTGTTTGGTAGTATCACTACATTGTGGTTAATAACATTATATTATGGTTAATTTTGTGTTTTGTGAAGTCTTGTTTTTATTCCTTTGAGATATTGTTGTAATAGAATCTATTACCTCTGTTAGATTCTCCCTAGCTAATTCCTCACTGGACAGGGAAATACCTCATTCCAAAATGGTGGGATGGGTGCCTCCCTTCTGCTTAGATGACAAGCTGCCTTTCACAAATTTCTAAGCTGTGTTTTTGTTGTTGTTGTTGTTGTTGTGGTGGTGGTGGTGGTGGTGTGCCTTCAAGTTGTCTCTGACTCCTGCTGCCCCCAAGATCATGGGGTTTTCTTGGCAAGGTTTGTTCAGAGAGGGGTTGCCTTTGCCTTCCTCTGAGGCTGAGAGAGTGTGACTTGCCCAAGTTCACCTAGTGGGTTTCCATGACCAAGTAGTGATTCTCAAAGTCCTAGTCCAACACTGAAACCGATACACCATGCTGACCCACATAGGTGGTATTGTTGTTGTGTGCCTTCAAGTTCTCTCCTACTTTTGACACCCCTAAGGCAACCCCATCACAGAGTTTTCTTGGCAAAATTTGTTCAGAGGGGGTTGCTATTGCCTTCCTCTGAGGCTGAGAGAGTGTGACTTGCCTG
Organism: Phrynosoma blainvillii; assembly: GCA_026167975.1. NCBI lineage: Eukaryota > Metazoa > Chordata > Lepidosauria > Squamata > Phrynosomatidae > Phrynosoma > Phrynosoma blainvillii. The sequence goes on from JANUYF010000002.1 coordinate 25,363,826, forward strand.
AAATCACCCAGTGGGTTTCCATGTCTGAGTAGGGATTTGAACCCTGGTTTCCAGTTCTGATGCTAAGACCACTACACCATGCTGGCTCTCATAAGCTGTATTGCCAATGGCAAAATAAAACAAATCAGTTTTCTATTTTAGTTTTCTCTTAATCAAGGAAAAATTAAATAGGTCTCAGATTATTACTATCACTGTTGCTATTGCGTGTCTTTTATAAGAGGGGATTGGTAAATAATATTACATTGTAGCAAAGGAATATAACCCTATTTAGCTATCTATATATGCACACATAAAAAATAGAACACTTTCCAAACAATATTTCATTGTGACTGTCCACAGATCTTGTGATATATAACAGGCAGTCTGCAACATGGACTTGTTAGGGTTTTATTTTTCCTTATCAGCTACACTGACAGGTTAATTTGGTTATTACAACAATCCATGTTCTATTTTGAACTCTTCCTACTTTATTTTCTTTGAGTTGCAAATATTTATCTTCCGTACTTGTTTATTCTGCACCAGTATCATAGATAGCTGCCTTATACTGAATCAGAACATGGGTCCATTTAACTGAGTATTGTCATAGAATCATAGAGTTGGAAAACACCACAAGGCCCATCCAGTCTAACCCTCTGCCATGCAGGAACCCAAAATCAAAGCATCCCTGACAGATGGCCATCCAGCCTCTGTTTAAAAACCTCCAAAGAAGGCCAACTCAGACAGGCAGCCCTTCTTCAGTGCTTCAAGGAGCACTCTCTCCTCATACTACATGGAGATTCCTGGTATTCCCTGATGATGTCTGATACAAGTACTAAGTAGGCCTGACCTTGATTATGTTCCAAATCAGATGCTAAGCTATGGTGGTATCAAACTGTTGTTAATGAGAGAGGCCTTAACTCAGTAGATGCACAAACTTCACATGCAGTATGTTGCAGGTTCACTTCTTAGCACCTCAGATAGCAAGAGTGAGAAGAACTTCTTCTTGAGATTTTGGAAGACAACAGAATAAGCCCTTGGTATCCACTGGGGTTTGGTTCCAGGACCCACATGTGGATAGCAAAATCTGTGGATACTCAATACTCAGTGGCACAGTGAAATGGTGTCCCTTCTGTAAAATGGCAAAATTAAGGTTTGCTTCTTGAAATTTGTGTATTTTTATAATATTTTGAAACTGTGAGTAAAAAAAAATCATGGATATGGAGGGCTGACTGTACTGGGATCAAGGGGCCAATCATCTGACTCAACATAAGGCACATTTAAGTCATTTTAGACATATTGTCACACACAAATGTGACTTCTACAAAAAAGGACAATAATATTTAGAAGACAGCGTGGAGAAGTTAGAAGCTGGGACCATCCCAGAACAGTGTCAAGAGAGTTAGATGATCTGCCTTCATCTATTGGGCTTTAATGACATATCAGTGTGTTATGGGGGTCTAGGGGGTTCTCCTGTCTTTTGGTGCAGAACCCAAAGATGTCTAGTTCAGCTAGGGGGTATTAGTAGAACAGAAGTGGGCTATTCTTACTTTAAGTGGAAAGAATCCATCTGCCTCTGGGGCTGGGAGTAAATCTCCTGGTGTATTTTCCAGTGAAAGTGGGGTACCCCCCCCCCATGCTCTAGATCAGCTCTCTGCCCTGTGGGAACAAGGCAGGTTCTTCTCAGGCACCTTGTTTTAAGTTTTGTTCTCCTAGGGTGGTCTCAAAAAATTAAGTATTTCTGTGATAATGTGTGTGATTAAAATAATCACATACATTCCCACAGAATACTTAATTTTTTTCTAACACATCATACTGTTAAAATTAAAGTAGAACAACAGCTTCAAAAGGTGGATTGGATATATTCATAGATGTTCGGGTCACCAATGGCTATTAATCAGCGTGGTTTTATATTGCTCTCAGTATTACAGACAATCTGTACCTGTATATCAGTTGTTGTCATTGCACTAATTTCCCATGCAAGGAAAGTTATGTCCAAAATTCTGCAACAAATATTCCTACCATATATGGAGCGATAAATCCCAGAAGTGCAACCTGGATTTAGGACAGGAAGAGGCACTAGGGATCACATCGCAAACATGAAATGGATAATGGAGCACACCAGGTAATTCTGAAAGAAAATCTGCATGTGTGTTATTGACTACAACAATAGCATGTACATTTCTATACTGCGTATCAGTGAACTAAGCACTCTCTAAGTTGTTTACAGTCTGTAAGCTAATTGCCCCCAACAAGCTGGGTACTCATTTTACTAGCCTACAAAAGAATAGAAGGCTGAGTCAACCTCGGAGCCCTGCCTGAGATCGAACTCACAACCTTGTAGCTGCAGTACTGGCATTTAACTACAGCAAAGTCTTTGACTGCATAAATCATGAAATCTATGGCTTGCTCTTAGAGGAATGGGAGTGCCACTACATTGGATTGTCCTGATGCATAACCTGTACTCAGGACAAGAGGCTGCCATCAGAATAGAATACAGAGAAACAGAATGGTTTCCATGGGCAAAGGAGTCAGGCAAGGCTGCATTTTCACACCCTATTTATTCAACCTGTATGCAGAAAATTTCATATGCAGAGCAGACTTAAAGTGAAAATCAAGAGGAGTGAAAATCAGAGGAGGAAATAATAACAACCTAAGATATGCAGGTGACACAATACTACTAGGAGAAACCCACAAAGACCTGGATAAATTACTGAAGAAGGCCAAAGAGGAAAGTACCAAGGTAGGCTTAGTGCTGAATATCAAAAGACAAAACAAAATAAAAACCAAAAATAATGACTATGGAAGATCTAGAAGAATTCATCCTAGATAACAAGAAAATTGAAATAGTAAAAGAGTTCCCATAGCGTGGATCAAATATTGATCAGAATGGAGAGTGCAGTCAAGACATTAGAAGAAGACTAGGATTGAGAAGGGCAGCTATGAAAGAACTAGACAAGATCATAAATTGTAAAGATGTAACTATGAAAACTAAAGTAAGGAACATCCAAGCCACTGTATTCCCCATCACCATGTATGGATGTGAGAGCCAGACAGTGAAGAAAGTCAATAGAAAGAAAATAAACTCATCTGAGATGTGCTGGAAAAGGGTAATGAGTATGTCATGGATGGCCACGAAGATAAACAAATGGGTCCTTGGAAAGATCAAGCCTGAACTCTCCCTGGAAGTCAAGATGACCAAACTGAGTCTTGTGGAAATTTGGATGTGATGTGCAGTACAGCAGAGCTCAGGAACCAGGTTCCTTCATCAACCTCCTCCATGCAACAAGCATGCAGACACATCTTGTAGATCTAAAGTAGAGCTTTATTGTTCCATAAAGTAAACAAGAAAAGAAAACATACAATCCATCCTGCAGATGGCTAAAAACACTATTGGATTACATCTTACTGATGCAGTTGTAGAACCATAGCAATAGAAAAGGTTACAGATCCATGTTTGCAGATCCAGGAGTTAAAGTTCCAGTGTAAGTTCCAGTGTTACAGTTAGTGTTAGTTACACACGAACACATTGATTGCGTATATAAACAACAGAGAACAAAGGAAACTCTTGGCCCTTCCCATACTCCACCTTCTGGGAGATAACCTTATGCTGATTGGATGATGCCTGGATGATGTGCTTTAACCCAGCCTCTAGCTGTATGTCACCCCCCATGTGACTTCCTTCCCATGAGCTCATATGTTTATATGTTACCTATCTATTCCCAGGCTCAAACGTGTTTATGTTATTCTGCCCTGTGAGCATATGTTTTGACTTCTAAACCACCCGCTTGTCGAGTCCTCTTTGTTTTCAGTAGACACTGTTCCCATAGGAAATTTCCACACACACATCTCTACATTTCTACTTTGACTGCATAACCCATCCATATTCCAACAAGTCTGCCATACTTTGGTCACATCATGGATCATCAGAAAAGGCATTGATGCTAGGAAATGTAGAAGGCAGTAGAAAGGGAGAGAGAATGCATGCCAGATAGTTAGGCTCAATCAGGGAGGCCCTGGCGCTGAAAGTATGCCGGTCTTGAACAGTTGAGGGCAGCGGGTGTTGGAGATGACTCATCCATAGGGTTGCTATAAGTCAAGTTTGACTCAGTGGCATCACTACAGTTGGTGTCACCCAGTGTGGTAACTCATGGTGTCACCTTCCCCCCCCCCCCCCCCCCGCTCATTGATCTTCTCCCATGCCACATCATACAGAATCTTTAGTAATGTTTTTTTGCACAAATGTTACTTGTAAATCATAATTCCCATATATCACTGAATGTAATGCTAATAGTTGTGACATAAAAAAGTAGCAAAATTAAAATAGTACCTTCAAATTAGAAAACCATATGCACAAACTGAATGTAATGCTAATAGTTGTGACATAAAAAAGTAGCAAAATTAAAATAGTACCTTCAAATTAGAAAACCATATGCACAAACTAAATGTATTTACATATACCTAGTGAAGATTTGGTAAAATGTGATGTTTTTAAAGAATTTTTCAAAAAAATAAAAATTTTAAATTTTAAATTTTAATTTAAAAAACAACAACATGGGGCCTCTCCTTTCTCCTCCCACTGAGCTTAACCCCACTCTACCATCTCTTAAAACATTTTAAAAGCAAGCAGGCTAATGCCACAGCTTGTTTCTGCCAAAACACAGATATTTGAGGATCAGTGGTATCACCTACCTCCTTAGGGTATCACCTGGCCACACACCTGGTGGCACCACTGGTTCTACTCAAGGGCAGTTAACACCAGCAACAACAAAAAAAATCAGTTGTTGGGAAATTGAAGGTGGAGGTTGCAGTTGCATATGTCCTGGTTTGGGATTTCCCATAGGAAATTAATACAACAGTACACATCTAAGGGCCTGTACAGTTTGGCCAAAAGGGCTGGTCTGGGGGTGGAGTTGGGGTGGGGTGACCGCATGCCTGCTGCCCCAACTCTGCTCTGATGACATTGTCACGCTGTGCGCCCCACCGCATGGCGCGCAGCATCAGGGCACTCCCTTGGTGCAGCATACAGATATGCTGCACCAAAGGAGCTCAGAAGAGCTGCAGCAGCAGTAAGAGCGGCATTTGCCAGCTCTTTTTGGAGTAGTAAACTGCTGGATTGGGGTGCAGCATGCGGTTGCTGCAGTCCTGATCCGGTGCACCCAGGGGCAGCATAGAGCTGCCCCTTAGGGTCCATCTGTATGGCCCCTAAAACACAATATAAACACCGTAAGAATTGCAGAACAGACTTCTTGTTGTGTACCTTCAAGCCATTTCTGACTGATGACAACCCTAAGGAAGCCCTGTCCTGGGACTTTCTTGGCATGATTTGTTCAGAGAGAGTTTTCCATTGCTTTTCTCTAAGGCTGAGAGAGTGTAACTTGCCCAAGGCCACCCAGTAGGCTTCCAGGGCTGAACAAGGATTTGAATCTTAGGGTGTATCTATCCTGTAGAAAGAGTGCAGTTTGACACCATTTTAAGTGCTGCAGCTCTATCTTATGTAATCCTGAGATTTATAGTTTTCCAAGGTCTCTAGCCTTCTCTGCCAAAGAATGCTGATGCCTCACAAGACTACAGATCTAAAGTTTCCATAGGATGGAGCCACGACAGTTAAGGTGGTGTCAAACTGCATTTTTTCTGAAGTGTAGATGCTCCCTGAGGCTGCATCAGCACTGAAAAAATAATGCAGTTTGACACTGCTTTAACTGACGTGACTCAGTGCTGGGATGTGTATTCTGGGATGTGTATTTTGTTGTGGCACTAGAGCTCTCTGACAGAGAAGCCTACATATCTCACAAAACTACAACTCCCAGAATTCCATAGGATAGAGCCATGGCAGTTAAAGTGGTGTCAAAGTGCATTAATTCTACAATGCCAATGCAGCCTGAGTTTCCCAAAGTCCTAGTCTAGTGCTCAGGCCACTACACAGGGTCTCATGCAGAACAGGCTAATGCAAAATAATAGATCAGATATACTATTTCCATTTGGACTACAAGTCCAACCAGGGTTTGATTCCCAGCTTGACCATGAAACCGCCTGGGTGACCTTGGGCAAGACACATGTTCTCAGCCTCGGGGGAAGGCAGCGGCAAACTTCCTCTGAACAAATCTTGCCAAGAGCAACCCCAAGAACAACCCCTTCAAGAAAACATGAAAGCACACAGCGCACACATGCACATGAGCTGTCGATTGACTGTTATTTTTGAAACCAATATGGCAAGTTTCATGTTAGGAGCAGAGCAGAGCAGAGCCTGCCAGGTTTTAACAATGGGCCCTGTGTGTGTGTGAGTGTGTGTGTGTTTAGTCGTTGGCAATGCCTGTGGTTGAGTCACAAGCATGATCTGAGTAGGGTCCATCCCTCACATCCGTGTGGACATTCAGAGGGAACGCCTTTTCAAAGCCAAGCTTCTGTGAGCTCAGAGCTGAAGGGTGGTGCCAAGTTAAAAGCAGGCTGACTTTTCTCCTGCACAACTGTGCTCTGGCAGCAAAGGATCAATCTAATCTTCCTGGACTGTACAGCCACACACACACACACCCCTCTTGCACATACTTCAATGTTTTCAAGGATTGCTGGGTTGCTTTGGGGCATTACCGGGGAGTCTTTGAGAAAAGCAGAATAAGAGAAATCTGTAATTGGACACCCAATTCAAGAGAAGCTTTGCACACCGGTAAGTTTCACAAGACTGGAAAAAAAGAAAGCTGGTTCTTTATTTCTTTGGATCTGTGTTTACACGCTCTTGTTCTTAGACGCATTCATTGTCCTTGCTGAGTAACTTTGCTGAAAGGAAATCAGACCTGAACATCTGCCACCACCTAGGCACGCCTGAGAAAGGGCAACCGGGTTTGGAATTTTTACTTTTATTTTTATTTGCAATTGTTGCTACTCTTGTTTCCTTTTTGTTTCCTTTTACACTGGCTGTTGTAAATTTGGCTTGCAGGCTACATTTTGATAGATTTAAAAGTCAAACTTTAGAGAGTAAGGGAAACACCTTGCTTGTTTCTTGATGTTTGCTTGTTGAACAGCTGGAGATCTTAGGAATTCAGGGTGTGTTCTATTTCTTTTGTGGTGTTGTTGTTGTGTGTGTGTTTCTGACCTCCTCCAAATTACACATGGAACTTTTGAGTGGGATCATAAAAATGCAGGATATATTGCTGTTATGAACCGGTATGGGCTTCTTTGGATTCTTAACTTACTGTTACTAATCTCACTTCTGCTTCCCAGTTTGCTGTTAGAGCCTTTTAAAACAGGCTTGATACAAAATACAACTTCTCTAGTTGCCGTCTTTTTGTAATGTAGCAGTTGGTTTAGTTTATAAGATACCGATCACTGCTGATGTGTACAGGAAGTGCTGCAGTAACTTTTCAAAAATAGTTGTAGCCTGAAATCGTGGTTAGAAAGGGAAAAAATAGATTGTGAATGGCAATTAAAGTTGCAATCCTGCACATACTTTCCTAGGAGAAAGTCCTACTGAGTGCAATGGCCACATTCACATGGAAGAATAAGCCAGGCTTATTCTGGTGAATCTGGGTTTACCAGGAACATGTTATGTGCTGTTGCATGTACTCTGTTAACTCCCTCTTCATTCTTCCTGGTATAGTAAGGAGCTTAACAGACCAGAAACAGTTTGTTTAATGTGTCATCCAGCCAAGGTATCCAAACTAGTTGTACCCATCATTAGCCTAGATCAGGGGTAGGCAACCTAAGGCCCGGGGGCCCAGGCTGGTCCTGCCGCCACCTGCCATGATGATATTGATTATTGTTGTTATTACTTGTTCTTGGGGTTTTCTTGGCAAAATCTCCACAGGGGTTTTGCCATGGCTTTTCTGGGGCTGAGAGTGTGTGCATGCATATTTTTTTAATTTTTATTTTTTTTTTAATTTTTAAATATTTATTTATTTATTTATGTATTTTTGGTGCTTCGCCCCCCCCCCCCCATTGTCTGAGAGACAGAAACTCAGCCCCCGGCTCAAAAAGGTTGCCTACTCCTGGCCTAGATCATCAGTATTAGGATCTCAGGTCTTATGGCTTGTACACATGCATCCTACAGTTGGTATTTTTGGCCATCACCCTATACCCTCTTCCTCTTCCTCTTCCTTTTCTTCTCCTCCTCCTCCTCCTCTTTTCCCAGAATTGGGACTCAGAGCAGCTCAACAATATTAAGAGAACAATACAATTAAAAATGTAGAAAAGAGGTGCATTAAAAAGGAAATAAATTATTACAATATTAAAATAGATAGCTATTAAAAGAATAAATTATATTTTAAAAAAATAAAACTGTTTTAAACACATTAAAATGAAACAAAATCCCAAACCAGTCCTTTACAAACATGTCATTTTAAAAACCTGTCTAAAGTCTTAGCCTGTCAGCAGAAGATCAAGAGGGAGGAAGCCATTCTGGTCTCCCTGGGAAGGGAGTTCAAGAGTCCAGGGGCAGCCACAGAAAAGGCTCTCTCTCGTATCCCCACCAACTGTGCTTGTGATGGTAGTGGGACAAAGAGAAGGGTGAGGATCTCAGAGCCCAGGCCAGTTCATACAGGGAGATACAGTCTGCCAAATAGCTTTGGACCTGAGCCATATAGGGCTTTGTAGGTCATAACCCACACTTTGAATTGTGCCTGGAAACAAACTGGCGGCCAATGATTATAGAATCATAGAATGATAGAATCATAGAGTTGGAGGAGACCACAAGGGCCATCCAGTACAACCCTTTGCCATGCAGGAACTCAAAAGCATCCCCGACAAATGGCCATCCAGCCTCTGTTTAAAGACCTCCAAAGAAGGATACTCCACTACTCGCCGAGGGACAGCTCTCACTGTCAGGAAGTTCCTCCTAATGTTCAAGTGGAATCTCTTTTCTTGGAGCTTGCATCCATTGTGCTGGATCCTATTCTCTGGAGCAGCAGAAAACAAGCTAGCGCCTTCCTCAATATGACATCCCTTCAAATATTTAAACAGGGCTATAATATCCCCTCTTAACCGTCTCTTCTCCAGGCTAAACATACCCAGTTCCCTAAGTTGTTCCTTGTAGGGCATGGTTTCCAGACCCTTCACCATTTTAGTTGCCCTCCTCTGGACACACTTCAGTTTTTCAACATCCTTTTTGAATTGTGGTGCCCAGAACTAGACACAATATTCCAGATGCGGCCTGACCAAAGCAGAATACAATGGCACTATTACTTCCCTTGATTTAGATGCTATATTTCTATTGATACAACCTAAAATCGCATTGGCCGCATCACACTGTTGACTCATGTTCAATTTGTAATCTACTAGAACTCCTAGATCTCTTTCACACATAGTCTAATTAAGCCAGCTGTCCCCCATTTTATATGTATGCATTTCCACTTCAAAAGGAAAAAAACCAAGTGGGAGCAAATGGACTGCATACATGCAACGCAGAAGCAAGTCTCCCAGTGGTCTGTAGGTATTTGGACTCTCACTGATCTTCCCTGGTCATCTTTAATCCGAACCCTCCTTTGAAGAACTGATCTTCAGTGTAAGAATCCCTCCCCTCCTTCACTTAGAATCATAGAATCATAGAATCATAGAGTTGGAAGAGACCACAAGGGCCATCCAGTCCAACCCCCTGCCATGCAGGAACTCCCAATCAAAGCATCCCCGACAGATGGCCATCCAGCCTCTGCTTAAAGACCTGCAAGGAAGAAGACTCCACTACTCTCCGAGGGAGTGTGTTCCACTGTCGAACCGCCCTTACTGTCAGGAAGTTCCTCCTAATGTTGAGGTGGAATCTCTTTTCTTGCAGCTTGCATCCATTGTTTCAGGTCCTAGTCTCTGGAGCAGCAGAAAACAAGCTTGTTCCCTCCTCGATATGACATCCCTTCAAATATTTAAACACGGCTATCATATCACCTCTCAGCCTTCTCTTCTCCAGGCTAAACATCCCCAGCTCCCTAAGTCGTTCCTCATAGGGCTTGGTTTCCAGACCCTTCACCATTTTAGTTGCCCTCCTTTGGACACACTCCAGTTTCTCCACATCCTTTTTGAATTGTGGTGCCCAGAACTGGACACAGTATTCCAGGTGAGGCCTGACCAAAGCAGAATAGAGTGGCACTATTACTTCTCTTGATCTAGACACTATACTTCTACTGATGCAGCCTAAAATTGCATTGGCCTTTTTAGCTGCTGCATCGCACTGTTGACTCATGTTCAACTTGTGGTCCACCTGGATTCCTAGATCCCTTTCACACGTAGTCTCATTCAGCCAGGTGTCCCCCATCGTATATCTGTACTTTTCGTTTTTCCGCCCTAAGTGCAGTACCTTACATTTCTCTGTGTTGAATTTCATTTTGTTAGCTTTGGCCCAACTTTCTAGTCTGTTCAAGTCATTTTGAATTTTGATCCTGTCCTCTGGGGTATTAGCTACTCCTCCTAATTTGGTGTCGTCTGCAAATTTGATAACTATGCCCCCAATACCGTCATCCAAGTCATTAATAAAGATATTGAATAGCACTGGGCCCAGGACAGAGCCCTGTGGCACCCCACTGGTCACTTCTTTCCAAGTTGAAAAGGAGCCATTGTTGAGCACCCTTTGCGTTCGACCAGTTAACCAATTACAAATCCATGTAACAGTTACTTTGTCTAGCCCACATTTTACCAACTTGCTTGCAAGAATGTCATGGGGAACCTTGTCAAAGGCCTTACTGAAATCAAGATATACTATATCCACAGCATTCCCTTCATCTACCAAGCTGGTAATTTTATCAAAAAAGAGATCAGATTTGTCTGGCATGACCTGTTTCTCTGAAACCCATGTTGACTTTTTGTGATTATGAAATTATCTTCCAGATGTTCACAGACTCTCTGTTTAATGATCTTCTCCAGAATCTTTCTGGGTATTGATGTCAGACTAACTGGACGATAATTGTTGGGATCCTCTTTTTTCCCCTTTTTGAAGATGGGGACAACATTTGCCCTCCTCCAGTCCGCTGGGACCTCTCCTGTTTTCCAGGAATTCTCAAAGATTATTGCCAATGGTTCTGATATTACATTTGCCAGTTCTTTTAATACCCTTGGATGTAATTCATCTGGTCCTGGAGACTTATATTCATCTAGATTAACCAGATGTTTCTGTACTATCTCTTTACTTATTCTGTGCTGAAATTCTCCTATTCTGTCCTCTGCTCCATTATCCTCAAGTTGAGCACCCTTTGCCTTTTCTGAGAAGACTGAAGCAAAGAAGGTGTTGAGTAATTCTGCCTTTTCTCTGTCCCCTGTTAACTTTTTGCCATCTTCTCCATACAGTGGCCCTACCATTTCCTTCTTTTTCCTTTTGTTACTGACATACCCCCAAAAGCCCTTTTTATTGTTCTTAACCTCTCCAGCACACTTGTGTGTCTCTTGCCAGTTAGTAAAGTGAGACCAATTTCATCCAGGAGTTGTTACATTTTTCTGTAAAAAGAATAGCAATGTTCATGACAATTCATGTGAAAATAGATGGTGAAAGGAACTGTTTTAAAATGTGATGATCAAAACCTTTAGACTCTGTTCAAACCATTAGGAGATTTTTGCAGTACAAAATGTCAGTTCCTGGTAACAATAGCTGTAAGGTGCATGGTGTTCTCTAAAATGGGCAATATTTTGACAAATATACAAAACCACCCTTCTGTTAATCCAGTAAAAGCAAAGGAGCAGTGCAGAGTAACTTTTTGCTTGTCTCTTGGTGACTTCCTTGAATGTGGAAGCAAGTAACCAGAAATACTTAAGGCAGGTTTATTGAGCTTGTATGCTTATTTTCAAATACATGACAGAATACAATATTTGCAATATAATAACTTGGAAAACTGTTGTTGTTGTTTTTTAAATTGAGAGTTAGGGGCTATATAGACTGGCCAAAAGGGCTGGCCTGGGGGTGGAGTGGGGGCATAGTGACCTCATGCTGGCCGCACTGACTCCACCCCAATGTTGCCCACCCAAACAGACAGCGGGTGGCATCAGGGCACTCCCTTGGTGCAGCGTTCACACAGACTGTGCCAAAGGAGCACCAAAAAGCCACGGCGGTAGTGGCAAGGGCACCTTTTTGCCACTTTACAAAGGAGCGGCATTTGCCAGCTCTTTTTAGAGCAGCAAAGTACCAGATCAGGGCCACAGCATGTGGTTGCCAGGGCCCCAATCCAGCAAGGAAAGGGGCGGTGTCCCACCACCCCTTAGGGGCCATCTATACAGCCCCTTAGTGGATATTAAAAAATGGAAGCATGAGCCAGTCCTGTCTTCTCTTTGCTCAAGGGAAAGATATCAGTTGAATCCATTTAGAATAGAAGTGATTCCCAAACTTTGGTCCTCCAGATGTTCTGGACTTCTGCTACCAGTATTCCTGACTGTTGATTAAGCAATAGCAATAGCAAGTACATTTTATACTGCTTATCAGTGAACTAGCACTCCCTAAGCAATTTTTAATGTGTAAATCAATTGTCCCCAATAAGCTGGGTACTCATTTTTCCAACCTTCAAAAAGATGGAAGGCTGAGACAACCTCAGAGCCCTGCCTGGGCTGAGTGGACCTTGGATCTAGAATCGAATTTACAATGTTGTGGCTTCAGGGCCTGCATTTAACCACTGTGTCATCAGGGCTGGAGCTTCTGGGAGTACAAGTCCCAAATACTGATGAACCAAAATTTGGGAACCACTGATTTAGAGTGTAAGAAGTTGTCAATGATAGAGTAAGTGGACTTGGACAAAATAAGCCAGATTTGTTGTGCAGGAAATTCCTTCCTTCTCCCCTCCTTCACTTCACCCTATTCATCCCAGACTTTACATGTCTTTGCTGTTACTAATATGTGCACCTGATCTCAGGTACATAGGGGGAAGAAATTAACTATGGAGCTATGCAGATGGGTGGCTCTGGGCTGCCCCTGGTAGCAGCAGATTGGGGCTGTGCCAACCCCATGCTGCGGCCATGATCCTTCCTTTTGCTGCCCCTAAAAGAGTGGCAAAATGCTGCTCCTTTTATGGGCGGCAAAAGGCCACCCTAAGAGACAGAGCCACGGCTCTTCCACACCCTTTTGGTGCAGTGAGTCTACATGCTGCACCGGGAGGGTGTCCTGACACCACCCGCCATGCAAATGGGTGCATGGTGTCAGGACAGCATTGGGGTGGGTTAGGGCGGCCCTGCCCCAACTCCACCCCCAGGCCGGCCCTTTAGGCCGGTTTTCAATGCCCTAAATTCCATGCTTCGTTCCCCACTTCCATCATGCTTATAGTTTTTTTATGGTCAATCTGATCCAGTTCTAGTTGGACAATGAAGAGTTTACACAGAATAGTTGTATAAGGATATGGATAGGAATGCGTGCGCAGTTATTAGAAGGTGGACTCCATGGAAGATGATACAATAAAGGCATTTATATAGCATTTATTCTCTTATGTGCATTGATGCCAGCAAAGTGCAGGCAACTGTATGTAGAGTTGGACTGAGGGAGATTCAGGAAAGTAAGCCAAAAATGGTTACCTTATTGAATGTATGTCTCATTTGAAAGGCCAGTAATATGTTCCCAGCTTCTTGTTGAACACACAATGTGACCAAAAATTGCATTGTAGATGCTGCTGCAACAGGAAGCAGGGTTGTTTCCTAATGGCTATGGTAATCAAGGCCGGGACACAGGTTCAGTCTCTGTGCTAATACTGGGGCCCTGAGTATGCTGTCTTTTGTGTTCTTACTCAAGTGATCAATTATTTTCATCCATTCTTATAGAATTAAAGTGCTGAATTTTGATGATAGCATTGCAGTGGGAGCAAGACACATTCTTGTCCCCACATACTGGGTGGCGCAGACAACAACTCAGACCCTGTAGGGAAGGAAGCCGGTGTACTCCTTCAGCTCTTGTGGTCAGTTCTAGATTTATAGCAGAATAATACAATAATTCTCATCCCTGAAGTCACATTGGGTAGGGGAAGAAGTAAAGAGACAGACCATAACTCAAGGATAGAATATATACTTTGCAGATAGAAGTCCTATTCTGCTGTTTACTCATACTAAAACCCCTCTGAAGAATCTTGCCAAGAAACCCCCATGATAGGTTCACCTTAGGGTTGCTATAAGTTGGAAATGACTTGAAGCACACAACAACAACAACAAAATGAATGTCATGAGAAGAAAAGTATCAGAGAAATCACAGGAATTTTGAATCCTTAATATCCCTGCCTGTTTAGGTGCCCTTATTATCATAATTATAAGAGCTCTTTCTTGACCACCTCCAACTCCTGGACATGTCTTGCCATGAGATCTGCTAAAGAGCAAGTAAACAGGCTTATGATTAAACATAGACCTACTAGGGGAGAGTTAAAACCTCTTTCTCCCCAGTATCAGAAAGCTGAAAATCAAAAAGAAGGGTAGATTTAATATCTCTCACCATTATTTTCTTTTATGTAATGGATAGTTTAAGGAAGTAGCTATGTCAACAGATGTTTGTTTGTTTTATGAAGGTGTACCACAACTGTTTCAGGACACCAATTGTTTCAAAAATGTAGCCTGTGGCAATGTTGTTTAGGTTAATATTAATCCACTCAAGTACTTCCTGCAGCTGATGGTCTTAACTTGTCTTTATACAACACAAAAGGACTATATTGACTATAGGACCGTAGCACTAATTTCACATACAAGCAAAATGATGCTCAAAATTCTGCAAGATAGACTCCAACCATACATGGAGAGAGAAATCCCAGAAATCCAAGTGGGGTTCAGGAAGGGAAGAGGTACTAGAGTCCACTTTGCAAAAATGCAATGGCTAATGGAGTGCACCAAGGAATTCCAAAACAAAAATCAACATGTTTTATAGACTATAGCAAAGCCTTTGACTGCATAGATCATGAAAGGCTATGAAACACCCTTAAAGACATAGGAGTGCCAACACATCTGACAGTCCTGATGAGAAATCTGTACTCAGGACAAGAGACTACTGTCAGAACAGAACACAAAGAAGCAGAATGGTTCCCAGTTGGCAAAGGCGTCAAGCAAGGCTGCATCCTTTCACCCAATCTGTTCAACTTATATGCAGAAAATATAGTACAGAAAGCAGGCTTGAACACTGAAGAAGGAGGAGTGAAAATAAGAGGAAGGAATATCAACAATCTAAGATATGCAGACAATACCATACTACTACAGAAAACATCACAGACCTAGCTACTAAAGAAGGTCATAGAAGAAAGTGCAAAAGCAGACTTACTGCTCAATTTAAAGAAAACAAAAATAATGACCACAGAGGATCTACACCAGGGATAGACAACCTTTCCCCTTTAAGGGCTGAGGGACTTCAGCTCCCAGAAGCCTCACCCATGTTGGCCAATAGTCCCATGTTGGCCAATAGCTCCTGGGATTCTGGGAGCTGAAGTCCCTCGGCCCTTAAAGGGGAAAGGTTGCCTACCCCTGATCTACACAAATCCAACCTAGACAACAAGGAAATAGAAATAGTAAAAGAGTTCTAGTATCTGGGATAAAACCTTGACCAGAATGGGGACTGCAGTCAGGAAATCAGAAAAAGACTAAGGGCCTTATCACACCGGGTCCCAAGCAGAAGGTATCCAAAGGCAATCCAAAGCTAAAACGTTTTTCCTTTCCTTGTGTCCACACAATATCCAAAGGCAATCCAAAGCTGAAACGTTTTTCCTTTCCTTGTGTCCACACATATCCAAAGGCAATCCAAAGCTAAAATGTTTTTCCTTTCCTTGTGTCCACACAATATCCAAAGGCAATCCAAAGCTAAAACGTTTTTCCTTTCCTTGTGTCCACACAATATCCAAAGGCAATCCAAAGCTGAAACGTATTTCACCCACTTGATCCGAAGTCAAAGGGGATCTTTTGACATTCGGATTTTTGTGGATGTACCAAGCGAGGCGCGGGAGGGAGCCTCCGCCGCCGCCTCCTCCGCAGCCAGAGCCACCTCTCCGCCGGTGCCTTGGGCCGGCTGGAGGGCTGGCAAGTGCGGAGGGAGGGTGAGGCGTGGGAAGGGGCCTCCGCCGCCGCCGCCTCCTCCGCGGCCAGAGCCGCCTCGCGGGAAGGAGCCTCCGCCGCCACCTCCTGTGCCGGAGGGAGGGCGAGGCGCGGGAAGGAGCCTCCGCCGCCGCCTCCTCCGCAGCCAGAGCCGCCTCTCCGCTGGTGCCTTGGGCCGGCTGGAGGGCTGGCAAGTGCGGAGGGAGGGCGAGGCGTGGGAAGGGGCCTCCACCACCGCTGCCTCCTCCGCGGCCAGAGCCACCTCACGGGAAGGAGCCTCCGCCGCCGCCTCCTGTGCCGGAGGGAGGGCGAGGCGCGGGAAGGAGCCTCCGCCGCCGCCTCCTCCGCGGCCAGAGCCGCCTCTCCGCCGGTGCTGGCTGGAGGGCTGGCAAGTGCGGAGGGAGGGCGAGGCGTGGGAGGGAGCCTCCGTCGCCACCCCCTCCGAGGCCCCAAACATTGCGCAATGGCTGCGCCACCGCCTTCTCGAGGAGGCAGAAACATTGCGCTATGGCCGTGCAAGCGAAATGGAATCTGTCTAGTTCACTTTAACTTTGCTTATACTTTGCTTGCTGGCCAGCGTTTGATAAGGTCCTAAGAATGGGGAAGGCAACTATGAAAGAACTAGAAAAGACCCTAAAGAGCAAAGACATATAACTAAGCATGAAAGTTAGAATTGTACAAGTCATTGTATTCCCTGTTAACAGATATGGAAGTAAGAGTTGGATAGTTAAGAAAGTGGACAGGAAGAAAATCAATTCATTTGAGATGGGATGCTGGAGAAGAGTGCTGAGGATCTAATGGACATCCAAAGAGACAAACAAATGGGTCCTAGAACAGATCAAGGTGGAAATCGCCCTGGAAGCCAAGATGATTAAACTTTGTCATACTTTGGCCACATCGTGAGAAAGCACAACCCATAGGAGAAGACAATAATGCTAGGAAAAGTGGAGGGAAATAGAAAGAGAGAAGGCCACATGCTAGATGAATAGATTCTATTAAGGAGATCATGCGTATGAATTTACAGGAACTAAGCAGAGCAATGGAGGACAGAGAATCTTGGAAAAGTCTCTTCCACAGGGTTGCCATGAGTCGGGATTGACTTGAGGGTGGTTAACAACAGCAACAAATACAAGACAGCAGGCAAAAGAATCAAAATGGAACAGAGGTGAACATTATATGTGTCAAAATTCAAGAATTTAAAAGATCAGAGCAAAAAGTTATATTTCACCTCAAAGTCAAGCTGCATTTTGAACCAGCACCACCTGAAGATGTCTTGCCATCAAAGATATTTTCATCGTGAGTTGGAATGTTGTAATTTTTGCCACAAAATATTTTGTAGTTATTCTTTTGAGCTTGGCACAAGACTCTAACCATATTAGTACCTACATGTCAAATTAATATCATTGGGATATTTGAGCTTCCATTAACATTTTTCTGACTGAGAGCCAAAGCAGATGCACTTTAGTTGTGCAAGTAATTTTTTTAATATGCATTTTGGGCCCAGGGAAGAACAAGTGTTTCAGGGAGCCTTTGACAGTGCCAGTAGATGCTTCCCAGTGATACTGCCAGAGAAGAGAAATTTAACAGGACCATGTCCAAAAGAAAAAAATAGCTTTCCCATCCCTGAAGTTCTTAGGCTGCCTTATAGCTGCTATTTACATAACAACAATGTTGACATTAATTTCATGCGTGCAACTGTTGCCACATCTAATTTTGCCCTCTAAACAATGAGGATTATTGCTCACAAGGCCTACTCTTTACACAATCTGGAGCATATGGAAGAAGGGATCTAAAGTTGCCCCATCTGTGCCTTACATTTCTGAGCTCTGTCACGGTAAACAGTTTTCTCCCTGTCTGGTTCATTTGCAGCATCAGAGACAAACCAAGAGAAAACTGCCAAAAAAATAAAACCCCTTCAGAGTGCACCAAGGAAAGCAGGGTGAGGGGTTGCACACTCTTCTTATGCAGATTTATTTTCCTGTAAAGGAGTAGTAGTTCCTCCACCTCCTTACACATACTGTGTGTACAGTGTCCATGTGTGATCAGGATACATCTGGTTGCACCACATGGATTGTTTGGGCCTTTGAAGAACCTGTTTTGGGCTGAATCCTGTTTCCTGTTAATATATATATATATATTAAAACAAACCTCTGATGATTAATATTGCTGTACTAAAAGTTCTGCACACGGCTGTGTTTGCACTCCCACCTCAGCTTTGACGTTGAGAAAGTTTGAACAACGATAAGAAACAGTTCTCATGATGGACAGTGATTATGCTTGCTGAAATGGCATGATAGTTGCTTCCTCCTGTAAAATCTGCTTCAGGGTGTAGTCAGCAGCTATTTAAAGCCTAAGTAAAGGTATGCACCCTTCCTTACAAGATATCGAAACTGTCAAGGTAAACACACCAAGACACACAATACACCTGCAGCTGTGCTGCAGTTATGATATGAAGCAGCACACCATATATATGTGAATTGGAAAGTGAGCACAAAGATGGGCTGTAGCTGAACCAAGGTGTATACTTCACTGTCCCTTGGCCTCCCCTGCTGGTTTTGCCTTTATAATAATGTATTTTGTGATTCCCACAAAAGCAGGGGGGGAAAAAACAATTTCCAAGAACGGGACATAGGCAAAGAAAAGATTTAACTTTGTCCCCCTCTCTCTCTACAGTTCTTTCTTATGGTGTATGAAAAACAATAGAGTTTTAACTGTTAATAAGCATTAGAATGTGTGTGTGTGTTGTGTGCCTTCAAGTCGTTTCTGACTTACGGCGATCCTGAGGCAAACTTATCATGGAGTTTTCTTGGCAAGGTTTGTTCAGAGGAGGTTTGCCATTGCCTTCCCCTGAGCCTGAGAGCATATCACCCAGTGGGTTTCATGGCCAAGTGGCGGAATCGAACCCACTGTCTCTCATCATTACAATACAGATAATCTATCTGATGTTTTGTTCCAGTTGTTGTGTACCTTCAAGTCATTTCCGACATATGGTGACCCTAAGGTGAACTCATCCTGGGGTTTTCTTGGCAAGATTTGTTCAGGGGAGGTTTGCCCTTGGTTTGCCCTGAGACTGAAAGCATTTGACTTGTCCAAGGTCACCCAGTGGGTTTCTATGGCTGAACTGGGAATCAAACCCTGGTCTCCACTCAAACCACTACGTCTTGCTGGCCTTCTAGTTCCTTTTGCTTACTACAGCAACAGTTCTTATTCTGTGGTCTGCTTGCTCACCCTCCCTCCTTCCCTGCTTCTTTCTCCCACCACTGGGGTCCATGTGAAGGCACTGGAGACAACAAAGGGAAGAAGCCCAGTAGGGTAGCCCAGGTGAGTGATAGGCACTGTAGCCCCTCCCTCCTCTTCTGTCAGATACCATCATCATTCTCCAGGGGGATTGCTTACCCTCCTTGTCTCATATTCTACTCACCTGCCCTGACTGATTCTTTCTCCCACAAAGGGGGTGTATGTGAAAGCACAGGGTACAATGAAAGGAAGGAGCCCAGGAGGATGGCTGGGGCCAGTGGTGGAGAGTGGAGCTGGACCTCCTTCCTCTGCTGGACACTGCTGCCATGCGCCGTGGGGACCCTTCCTGCCTCTTTCTCCTGCAGCTGGAGCACACATTGAGCACACGTCAAGGCATATAGTAGGTACAGTATTTGATACATTTTCATAGAATCGTAAAATCATAGAGCTGGAAGAGACCACAATGGCCACCAAGTTCAACCATCTGCCATGCAGGAATACATAATCAAAGCACTCCTGATAGATGGCCATCCAGCCTTCATTTAAAAACCTCTAGAAGAGGAAACTCCACCACAGTTCAAGGGAGTTTGTTCCATTGTCAAACAGCTCTTACTGTCAGGAAGTTCTTCCTAATGTTTAAGTGGAATCTCTTTTCCTGTAGTTTGAATCCATTGCTCTGGGTCCTATTCTCTGGAGCAGCAGAAAACAAGCTTGCTTCATCCTCAATGTGACATCCCTTCAAATATTTAAACAGGGCTATCATATCACCTCTTAACCTTCTCTTCTCCAGGCTAAACATACCCAGCTCCCTAAGTTGCTCCTCATAGGGCAAGGACATAGGGCAGTTCCCTTAGTTGCTCCTCATAGACCCTTCACCATCTTGGCTCACCATTTTACATTTTGAGTTAAGTCATGGGGTTCTGTGGCAACCAAAAATATTTCCAGAGGGTCCCAGGCAAAGAAAATGTTAAGAACCACTGCTATACAGATTTTCAGTTTGCCACATTGATACAGAAACCTTTAAGGAAACACTGTTTGCTCCTTGTATATCCATTTGAGGTCTGAGATGAGGATAGGAATAGATATCAGTTTAGTGAACTCACAAAGACGTTGGCATTCCCTTAGGTAGAACAAAGCAGCACTGTTCCTTTAGGCCTTGAGTAGGAATCATGTGGTTCACCAGATGTTGTTGGACTACAATGTCCTGCATTATTTCCTGCTAACTATGCTGGCTAGGGCTGCTGGAAGTTTCAATCCAAAAACATCTAGAGGGCTGCATTATTCCTATCAATTCCCTAGACAGGTCCCAAAGTAAAAGCACATCTGTGAGGCTCATATCCAGATAAAAAGCCAGAGGACCTCAAGATGCAATTTGTTACCTACAACTTCTCTTCCCTCTTTTCAAACCTCTCACCAACCAATATCAGCAATGATCTGGGGAGAAAATCAACAGACTGATATACAGACATGTGGGACATAATTATGTATATTCACTAGATGCTGGAATGACAGTATGGATCACTATCTTTAATCCTAGAGAAATAGTCAACCTTCTGCAGAGTCAGATCTTTCTGATGTTGCCCATAATAGAGGACTGGAATTCTGTAGAGCTGCTTCAGATCCAAATTCAGGGCCAACTTTAAGTTGAAAGCTGTTAAAAGACATTTCTGCCTTTCTATGGACGTTATCACACGGGGCCTAAAACAGTCCCATCCCCGTCGCATCCCCGTCCCATTGCGGTTCCTTTTCAATCCGTGAACTTACCGGCATACAGAAAGCAGCATCATTCCGGTTGCGGCAATGTAATTCCCAAAGAAACCCAGCATTCAAAAGAACGGGGATGCCACCGGGTGATGCCGCAATGGGACGGGGATGTGACGGGGATGCGATGGGGATGGGTGCGACGTCGTGTGAAGACACCGGGAAAGGAAGCGCAATGGGACGGGGATGCAACGGGGATGGGCGGGGTTTCTCTGCGACGTCGTGTGAACACAGGGGAAAAGGAAGCGCAATGGGACGGGGATGCGACGGGGATGGGACTGCTTTAGACCCCGTGTGATAACGTCCTATGTTCCCAGTCAAGTCTGTGGCTTCCCCAGGCCATCTCTAGGGACCTTATTACATGCTGGCCATGAAGCGAAAAGCAACCAAAATAAGAATAAATCCAGTACTATACCGAAATGAACCGAAAGAGCCCCCACAATACGTAAATGGCTATCACACGCAATTCCCATCATTGCGCATTTATCACGCTTCCCGGAAAGTGCATCCTGGATACGTATTTGCCGTTCACACACATGTTACAAATTCCCATAAATAACCAAGCAATGATGTTCTAGCACAGGGGTAGGCAACCTTTCCCCTTTAAGGGCCGAGGGACTTCAGCTCCCAGAAGCCTCAGCCATGTTGGCCAATAGTCCCATGTTGGCCAATAGCTCCTGGGATTCTGGGAGCTGAAGTCCCTCGGCCCTTAAAGGGGAAAGGTTGCCTACCCCTGTTCTAGCACATGCGCAGAAATATTGCTTTCCCACCGCGTTGGAACAGAGAGGACCATGTTTACCCATTCCGTTTGTTGCCCGATCAAAACAGGAGGTACACGTCATAAGATGCTTCCTCACAGATCCATGGGAAATAGCTCGGGGAACCATGGGTCATGACGGGGAAATGCTTCACAATATGTATTGCCTGTTCATATGCATTTCGGACCCATGGTAAATACGCAATGATTCCGGTTGCACAATTGTACTTCCTAAAGAAACCAAAATTCAAAAGATCTCAATTCGTTTCGGATTCGTTCGGGGTTCTGTTGGGGTTTTGTGCAGTTCTGTGCGACGTCGTGTGTAAACACGGAAAATTAATATGTATTAGGTTGAGATTTCTTTTGGATTCTCTCTGCTTTGGACCCCATGTGATAAGGTCCTAGGTCTAAACTAGAGAAGACTAGATACAATAGCAAATTTTAATTATGTTGCACTGGATTTCTTCATCATTGATTTAAAGATCTGGCTATAATATTTAGTTACACGCTGGTCTAGTGTTTTGTTTGCTTTTTAACCAGGAAACAGAAGCTACATTCTGTGGTATGTTTATCTCTTCCTTTGTGGTTGCTTGAAGGAACAGAAAGTGATAATTGCTAAAAATCTTAGATAGATGCAATTACATAAAGCGAACATATGAGAGATCCCTGAGATATTTCTAAAGATATATGCCAAAATATAAAATGTGTCACATTTTATAGCAGCTTCCTTGAAATGTTCTGAACCATTACAGAATGTAATTTTTCTTTAAATAAATAGAAAATGTGCTGCTACTTTAATGGTGTTCTGGTGACTGAAAGCAATAAAAACGTTTTTTTCAACATTATGAACTGATTTCACACAGCCACTTGCCAGTTCTAAAGCTGTATTGCCTTCTGTAGTCAAGCTGTGATGCAAACTTGTTTGCAGAATACAGGCCAGTCCATGTCTACTTTTGTGTTGTGTCCCACAGATGGTTTCACTTGCAACTAGAATTCCCAGATCTCTGGGAACAGCCCCTGTTATCTGGTCCTTTGGGAGAGGGAGAGGAATCTCAGGGGGACAGTGTTGTCTTACAAAGTGTGTGTGTGTTCTCCTTTGCTCTTCCCCCCCCCCCTTTGAATGACATGCTCTGAGTAGTTGTATTTGATGCTCAGGATATAATATTTAATTATGATACCTGTGCTCTCTGTGACATTAGGTACCATGTTGAGTCTCAGGGCGTTTTCACACAGGCGGCTCTAAAGCCGCCTGGAAGCCCCCTGGAAGCAATCAAGAGCCGCTCCGGCGGCGAAAACAGCAGCCGCCGGAAGGGCTCCTGATTGCCTCCGGCAGCAGCCCCTCTAATTCCTTTTTAGAAAAGGAATTAGAAATATGGGGCTAAAGCCAGCTAGCGGCAGGGATGGCGCAGGGATTGCGCAAGATGGGGCGGGGCTTGCTGCGACGTAGTTTGAACACGACGAGCAAGACCCCAGAGTGAGGCAGGGATGGCGCAGGATGAGGAGGGGCTTGCTGCGATGTCGTCTGAACTCTTAGGTTCTGGAGCCGGAGTGGGGCCAGACGGAGGTAGGTTTGCCTCCGTTTAAAGCCCAGTGTGAAAACGTCCTCAGGTTGGGCCCTAAATTCTCAGGGACTAGGATAATACTAACCTATACCCTCCAACTGTCTTGATTTGGCAAGGGCTGCCCTGATTAATTCTCCCACTTTCTCAACTGTTTTAAAAATGTCTCTGTTTCTGCCTTTTCTTCTCCTCACTTCCCCCTCTATCCTCATCTTACTCCAATTGCTGCAAGTGAGTTCAAAGTGCAAAAGAAGTGTGTACTCCTCAGCAGGAAGAAGAGGAGAAATACTTCTTTTCCTTGTACATTCAGGAAAAAGCAAACCACTGCAGCCTTTCCTAGTTTTTACATTCTTCCTCATTAATAACTTAGACCAGCTTGACAACCCATGTCACAGTTTTCATCTTTAAAATTTTGGGGAGTTTGTAAATCTGGTAACTCTACCTGCAACTATTCAAAAGATCAGCTCAATATGTCTCAATTTGGTATGGGTTGACAGACAACACTTAGGATGTTTTCATCTACGTATGCTCCTAATTATGTGAATTTGCCATAAGACAAATTGGTCATAAGTTGTTTAGTGGAGATGTCCACTCAGCAAGAAGGTTCAGCATTTTAAGGTGGAGTTGGTTGTGCCAGAGGTAAAGGCTCATTGAGTCATAAATAAGCAGTTCCTTCTGCCTCCAAAGAGTCTGTCCTGTCTGTTACCTGAGTCATGTATATAAACTAGGTTGGCTGAATTAGGCATAATAAAATTATAGGGGAAAATTGGAGAGGGTATACATAAGGATTTGAGAGAACTCTCACTAGTAGTTTTGTAAATTGGGCACAGCAGCACAAAAAAGAGTATTTGGAATAGCATTTAAATGCAAATAAATGAAGTGATAGGGAGAAGCAAAGAACTTACTACAGGAGAATGTATACTATGGGATGGGAAGAATGATGATCCAGAAATGATAGGGTGTGGAAAAGATAAAAGTTTCAGCAGGAGCCAAAATAGAATTTTAAAGAAACAGAACCATTTTGTCTGCAAATTTTATTCATATGTAAACCACATCGGAGATTATCCTACAGCTTAAAAAAGCAACTTACCTCTCCCAAGTTGAGTCTTATTCAGGCTGAAGCTGGGCTCTATCACATGGATTTTGCTTCTGAATTCCCTGGCTGAGTGCAGCCAGGCTGCAGCCTGGGTCCCAGGAGTGCTATGTAAGCCACTTTTCAAAGTCGGAAAGTTCCCAACTTTGAAAAGCAGCTTGCTGAGTGCTCCTGGGACCCGGGCTGCAGCCTGGCTACACTCAGCTGGTGGATTTGGAGGCAAAATCCATGGGATAGAACCCAGCTGCAGCCCGAATGAGAATTCAGCTTGGAAGAAGCAAGTCACTTTTTAAAGCTGTGCGATAATCTCCATTATTTGTGAGAAAATATTGTAGCAGAGTTTCCCCAAATAATTCCAGAGAGTAGCTTAAATTCGCACAGCTGAACATAAAAACCATTTTTTAAAATCAGCTTTTTTTTTTTTAAAATGAGATTTCCTTGGGACTTTAGTGTTCCTAAGCCTATAGAAAATGGGAAAAAAATGGTGACAGTTTGGCAGGATGGAGGCCCCAGATACAAAAGAGGGAGATGAGATAGTGTAGATTATCATAAAATATTCCTTTCAACATAAGCAAGGGAAGAAATACAACTTCACTGTTAAAAACTATAGCATCCGTCCTTCCAATTCCTTGCATATTTTCTGCATGTGAAATAGCAGGATAATTGTGCCCCTAGCACCTTCAAGACAGACCTGAAAATACAGGTAATTCAAAGAAAAATGGCATGATCAACAATACAGCATTGTTAATTTGTAGTAGTGTAGGAAGTCACCTCACTTCCTGCTTCTCAGATAACAAGATTAATGCTCGATTGCTGTAAATTCCCACTCACAGGCATTGGCACAGTTCTTGGTAATGCAAAATCCAGGGCCTTGGGCTGTTCTTCCCCTTTTGTACAAGTATGCACAAGACTGTACACCACACAAGTATGCATAAAACTTGAAGGAGTGGAATAGAGAAACAGGAAAGGTATATTATAAAGTCACCCCTGGCTTCAGTCTCTATGACAGGCAACTTCTTTTCCTCGGCTTCCCTTTTCTTTGAAACATATGACTCAGGAAGAGGTTCTTGCATATGTTTTGACCACAGATAATTTCTAAACTTTCAGGAGGTTACAGAATTGTTGATAACTTTTGAGATCAAAACTTCTGCTTCCGTTGAGGGCTCCTGACATTTCCACTCCTTTTTTGGTGTGACAAGTAAAAATCAATCCTAACCTGCAGGACTAACCATTGGCTCATATGACTATACTTTTAACTTGAGCTTGATTTGCAGGTGGTTCTGGTAACATCTCCCTCTCTCCATGTGGTGAGAGGTTTAGCCTGCTTTTCAAGTGTTTGTTAAAGGCACAAAGGCAGGCTGAGGTTTGGATCTGCTGGAAACATAACAAGGATCTTCATGTCTCACCGTCAATCCGTCTCCATCCTTGTGCTCCCTGGGCCCCAGGGGTGAGATTTAGCAGTTTACCTCCTGCCTGGTGGGGAATAGCATTCTTCTCCCCCATACTGAGAAAAGGAAAAAGACTGCTACAGCGGACAGATCTGGAAACAAAGGTATAGAATAAATAGGGGCATTCAGAGGTAAGCTGTAACCAAAATGACAACTGTAACCCAGCTGTCACCGTGGTAGTAAACCTGTGTTTGTATTATCTTATACTGCAGATCAAGGTGGGGAGAGGGGCTTACATTATTTGAATTAATTCACTTCCAGGCAAGTCCCTCTGTCAATGCTAATTCCATCCTTTTCTGAACAGAGAATTCTAGAAGAGGACTTAAATCCCTTTATGCAGGCAAGGACTTAGGTTGGATGTGCTTCTCATTTTGTAGTTGTTTTGAATAGCAGCATTTTTTTAAAAAGTATTTTTTGTAGTTAGATTTATATCCCACCACCCCTGCCATGAACCCATAGTGATGTACATGGCTGTCCTCTTCTTCTCATTTCAATTTCACCATAGCTCTGTTGGGTAGGTCAGAATGAGAGAGAGAGAGAGAGAGAGAGAGAGTGGAAATTAAGCATTGAGTTTCATAGTTCTAGTGGGGACTGGAACTTGGATGTCCGAAGTCTCAGTCCACCACACCACATTGGCAGTTCTGCATCTCTAGTGATATAGCTCAGACATAGGCTTGTTGTCTCCAGTGTGAAGAACTACAAATGAGAAGCAATGAATGCACTGGGAAAGGAGGGAGAAACACAGGGGATATAATGGATGGACAGTGAGTAGTAGTTGTTGTTAACTTTGGCCGCAACTCATGACAATCCTGCGGATGAGACATCTCCAAGTCCCCCTCTCCTCTACTGCTCTGCTTAGGTCCTACAGTTCAGGCCTGTGACCTCCCTGAGTCTAGCCATCTGACTTGTGGCCTTCCTCTCTTTCTACTGTCTTCTACCTTCCCCAGCATCATTGTTTTTTCTTGATGTGGCCAAGGTATGACAGCCTCAATTTCATCATCTTGGCTTCCATGGAGAGTTCAGGCCTGATCTCTTCAAGGACCCATTTATTTGTCCTTTTGGCTGTCCTTGGTATTCTCAGCATTCTTTTCCAGTACCACATCTCAAAAGAGTTTATTTTCTTTCTGTTGTCTTTCTTCCCTTTTCCAGATCTCACATTCGTACATGCTGATGTGGGATACAATGGCTTGGACTATTCTAATTTTAATGCTCAGTTGAATATCCTTATATGCTTTAGTATCTTATCTAGTGCTTTCATGACTGTCCTTACCATTCCTAGTCTTCTTCTTATTTCTTAGCCGCAATCTCCATTCAGATCAGGGTTTGATCCAAGGTATGGGAAATCTTTAACTATTTTGATTTCCTCATTATCTAGGTTGAATTTATGTAGATCTTCTATGGTCATTATTTTTGGAGTCAAGAAAGAAATGCTGTTAAAGAAATATGAGGCTGGCATCCAGCTACAGTGTTTTGTGAACATGTGAATACTTTGAAGTGAAGTTTTAACTTGACTCATGGTTAGAAAATAAAGGGCTGTAGGAGGTGCTGGATTTTTTAAACAAGCTAAGCAAGCTAAAATGTGAGGAGCCATATTATAAGCACCTCTAAATACACTCTAAATTCCAAACATACACAAAAGGCTTTTTGATAACGTTATAGGACCTGTTAAATTTTGACTGTAAGAGTAGGGCTCCAGCATCCCTTAATCCCACCATTAATGAAAGAAAGGCATGATATACTAAAACCATAGCTTTTATTTTACTCTTTCTCCAAGCAAGGGAAGTAATAGTTCCACTCTATTCTGCTTTGGTCAGGCCTTATCTGGAATACTGTGTCCAGTTCTGGGCACCACAGTTCAAAATGGATGTAGACAAGCTGGGCCGTGTCCAGAGGAGGGTGACTAAAATGGTGAAGGATCAGGAAACCATGCCTTATGAAGAAAGACTTAGGGAGCTGGTTATGTTTAGCCTGGAGAAAAGACAGTTAAGGGGTGATATGACTGCCCTATTTAAGTATTTGAAGAGGAGTCACTTTAAGGATGGAGCAAACTTGTTTTCTGCTGCTCCAGAGACTAGAACATGGAACAATGGATGCAAGCTACTGGAAAAGAGGTTCAACCTCAACATTAGGAGGAATTTCTTGACACTAAGAACTGTTCCACTGTGGAACACACTCCCTCAGAGTGTGGTGGAGTCTCCTTCCTTGGAGGTCTTTAAATAGAGACTGGATAGCCATCAGTCAGGGATGCTTTGATTGTGATTTCCTGCATGGCAAGGGGTTGAAATGGATGGCCCTTGTGGTCTTTTCCAACTCTATGATTCTATGATTCCCTTCAAAATACTATAGTTTTGAACTTTAAGATTGTTCTATAGTTATTTTCTGGGAGTCTGGTTTGGTTCTTCTGCAAACTCAATACCTACAATTCCCCCAAAATTCTTCTCTGGTTTCTCTGTAATCTAAAACTGGCAGTTATGTACTTCTGGTCCTACTGATGGATTTTTCCCAGAAGCTCCAGCCCACATGCCCAGTGGTCCAAACTCTGAGAAAATTATCAATCTAAACAACCAGCCAGAAGAATCTGAAACAACATGGGTGCCATAGCTAAAGTTGTCCTCTTCCCCACCTCTGCCATCTGGATTCCTCTTTAAAATCACTTTGTATTTCATTAATCATTTTAGGAAGATGGGCATTCTTTTCTATTTAACTCCACTCTTCATATTCTCCCAGTTTTTAACATCCATGTGTAGGACTATTAACTTGAGAATAGCACTTGATGCATATGATAAAGCAGGCTCTAGCCTCTGAAAACTCATGTGGGTAATTTGTGGTCCTTTGAATGTTGTTGAACTCCAGCTCCCAACAACTGCAACACTCAGAAATCACAGGAGCATTTGGTGAACCATAGATGCTTCATCCAAGTGTATGCTATATAAATGTCAAGATTCTTTTTTGCTTTTTATATAGACATGTGACAGACAGAAATTCAACAAGGGAAGCCAACAAAACTACCATGATGGGAAAGTTGTGCCTGTAGAACTTTTCCCTGTTAGTAAACTGTGAGGTGATATATTAACTGTCAGAGGGGGAAAGTATCAACCTCTGATCTGATAGGAGAATATTCCTACAGGCATGAATTAACTAGGAGGAGTGATAGCTCAGTCACAGAACACATGTTTGGCAGGAAGAAAGACCTACTTAAAATGTGCTCTGTTTCTGGCACTGGGCTAAATGATCACTCATCCAATGAAATCTCCTTACCATACACTACAGTTGTTGTTGCTGTATGCCTCAGTGTTTCTGACTTATGGTAGCCCTAAGGTGAACCTATCACAGGGTTTTCTTGCCAAGATTGGTTCTGAGGGGTTTCCATGGCTGTGTGGGGATTCAAACCTGGTCTCCAGAATTCAGGGCTTGAAGCACTACATCATGCAGTTTGTCAAAAAATAAAAAATAAAATAACCTCCCATTAACATCAATGTAAGCTCCCTGCTTCCTGACAAATCTGAGGGGTCATTCACACTATGGAAATAAACCAGTTTACAACTGGTTTACTATCATGACATTCACACTCACCTCGACCACAGTCGATGCAGTTTGTGGGGGTGGCGGCCGAAATGCCCACTTAAACTGGTGCATTTGGCATTGGACTCCTAAGTGGTTCTTTTTAAAAGATCCATAATGATCTGCATCTTTGATAGTGTGACCACGCTACCAAATCAATTTGGATTGTGCAGCATCATTCCCGGAAATGGAGGCACCTCCATTTTAAATCGATAAGGTGGCAAATGTGAACAGCAACAGGGTTAAAATGTCATGGAGAGATTCAATCATGGTAAATACAGTGGGAACATTGAATCGATTCTGAATTGGTTCTGAATTGGCATGGAGATGTGAATCTCTTCATTCAAAAAAGTAAGTGCAAATGACCTCTGCGTGAATCACAGAAGGGTGATTTTTATAGGGCTGCTCCCAGGGCAAAAAAAGGTCAAATCACCCCTTTCTGTGCACTGATGTCTTGATGAAAATCATCCATTTGCTCTTACTATTACACTTTTTAAAAAAAATCTCAGATATAGCTATGCACTGTGCATTTAACATAATATGCAATGTGACACTAAATCTCCTATAGGGTTAACATTTTTTTAGAAGAGGGAATTCTTCAGGTGCAACTTGGAAGAAAAAGAAAAGCTACATTTAGGGGCTAAGCAGACAGGCGGCATGGGGCCGCCCCGGGAAGCTGCGGATTGGGGCTGAAGCATCCGCATTCCTCGGCTCCGCAGCGCAGCTTTGCCGCCCGAGGAAGGAGCGCTAAAATAGCATTCCTTCCACAAATCGCCCAAGGTGCGCCGCAAAAGGCTGACAGCGCACCTTCGGCACCTCTTCCGCTGTAGCGTGTGCGGACGCTGCAGCGGAAAGGCATCCTTGGAGCGCTGGCCATGCAGAGGGCTGGCTACTCTGACGACGTTTTCAGGAAGGGGTTGGGGCGCCCAGCGTGCGGCTGCCCCTCACCTTCTTTGCCCTGAAGAAGGCGCTTTGCGCTGTCTGCTTCCCCCTTTAGTAAGTATCTCTCTTTGATGCAACTATTCAGGGCAGAGGAACTGTGGTTTTTTTCCTTTGTATCTGCTTACCCTGGAGGAGAGATGCCTAGCAGGAGGACATTCAGCAAGTAAAGCCTCTGTCACCATAAAGATACAGCATGTTTTGGGGCCTGAGCTTACTTGTCACTCAACTATTTAAAGCAAAGCCGAAAAAGGAGACATGTTTCTCATTGTTCACCTGCCACGGTGGAAGAGTGGTCTGCCTGTGATAAGTGCTTATAAAATGCCTTTAAATTATTCAGGTTGTGTGAGCAAGTGTGATTGATTTTATTGAAGTTTTGAGTTTCTACACAGCCTGTCTTAATCCTGATATATACCCGCCATGGGAGCACGTTCAATCAGTTTGATTTATTTTATTTTATTTTGTTGGGGCGTTCTAAATGGCTACTCCAGGCCATTAAATAGGAATCTTTGCATGTCTTATTCCTGCTTGCTGTTAGGAGAAGGGAAATCAGGCAGTAGCATGTATTAAGCAGGATTTCAGTTGCAAATTGCTGTTGGCAAATGCCTGATATTTTCTTCACTGGGTGGATTGAACATTGCTGAACAATGATTTCATTGTCAGTAGCTACGGTTACCTGGTTCTGTCACTCACGGATGTCAGAATGGGCTGTCTATGTATTAAAGACTTGCCTCCTGTACAGTAGCCTGTGACAGGAATGATTCATACAGCTACCAAGCAGGTTTTAAAATTAGTGAAGCAAGACAAAATAGTTACGAATGCTTGTATTTTATTAATATCTTACTAGAAATTTGACAGCGAGGAAGAAAAACAAAAAATCTGAAACAGCTGTCCTCATTGAGGGCCATGTTTTCACCGCAGAGCTTAGGTTACTGTCCTGACTGCACTGCTTTAGAGCTGTCTGGAAATAGAATTAAAATTGCTATGTCGACATTAAGGATGGGTAAAAATATCTGCACAAAAGTAATAATTTATTGTACATTTATTAATTTCTTGGTGAGGCTTTGGACAAAGTTCTACCTTTTTTCAGTACAAAAGAACCCCCCTCTTGTTAATAGTATTTAGGAGAGTAGCACAGAAGTACTTAAAGATCCTGATATATTGGAGAACTGGGCCAAACTAACAGAATGCATTTCAACAGGATAAATGTAAGGTGCTATATCTAGGCAAGAAGAATGAAATCTACAAATATAGGGTGGGTGACAGCAGTACATGTACAAAGGATCCAGGGGTTTTAGTGGCCCATAAGCTAAACATGAGTCAACAGTGTGATGCAGTGCCCCAAAAAGCCAGTGCAATTCAGGGCTGGATCAACAGAGGCATAGTGTCCAGATTAAGGGATGTAATAGTGTCACTCTAGTCTGCTTTGGTCAGACCTCACCAGGAATACAATGTCCAGTTCTGGTCACCATAATTCAAGAAATATTGAGAAGCTGGAATGTGTCCAGAGAAGAGCAACCAAGATGATTAAAAATCTGGAAATTAAGCCTTATGAGGAATGAGTTAGGGTATTGGGTATGTGTAGCTTGGAGAAGATAAGACCGATAGTTGATGTGATAGCCACTTTTAAATATCTGAAGGGATGTAATGTAGATTGGACAATGACTAGAGCGACTAGACAACAACTGTGAGTACCGATGACGTGGACAAGCTTCTTGGTAGAGTGAGGAAAACAACTTGCCCTCTCGATCTTTGCCCTTCATGGCTGGCTGTCCAGGGGGGAGATGCTTTGAGGATGTTCCTTACCTCAGGGAAGGTTATATTCCACTTTGTTTGAAGGAGGTGGCCATTAGGCCGCTTCTGAAAAAAACCTTCCCTGACCCCCTGGATATGAACAACTATGTGCCAGTCTCCTTATTACCATTCTTGAGCAAGGTAATCGAGAGGGCGGTTGCTCTTCAACTCCAAGCTGTCTTAGATGAAACCGATTAGCTAGACCCATTTCAAACTGGCTTCAGGACAGGCTTTGGGGTCAAGACTGCCATGGTTGCATTGACCGACGATCTGCGTTTGAGCATCAACAGGAGTAGTGTGACCCTGTTGGTGCTTTTAGACCTCTCAGTGGCTTTTGACACAATAGATCATGGCATCCTCTTGGATCGCCTGAGGGGTCTGGGAATAGGAGGCACTGCGCTCCGGTGGTTCCATTCCTTCCTCTCGGGCAGGCCCCAGAGGGTGCTGCTCGGGGACAGCTGCTCCAGTAAAAGGGAGCTCACCTGTGGTGTTCCACAAGGTGCTATCCTGTCCCCAATGTTATTCAACATCTATATGAAGCCACTGGGTGAGATTATTCATAGTTATGGAGCTGGGTGTTATCAGTATGCTGATAACACCCAAATCTATTTCTCCATGTCTCGTTCATCAGCCTCGAATTCCGATGGTGTCTCCTCTCTCAATGAATGTCTCCGGGCAGTAATGGGCTGGCTGATGAAAAATAGATTGAGACTGAATCCAGACAAAACGGAGGTGCTCATGGTAGCAGCCCCGAAACCAAAAATTGGGCTGCAACCTCCTGTCCTGGACGGGGTCACACTCTCCGTAAAGGACTGTGTTCGCAACTTGGGGGTGCTCTTTGACTCATCACTCCTGATGACAAATCAGGTAAATGCAACAGTCAGGAGTGCATCCTATCAGCTTCGGCTGATATGCCAACTGTGCCCTTTCCTGGAAGTAAGGGACCTTGAGACTGTTGTGCACATGCTGGTAACCTCACATCTAGATTTCTGCAATGCACTCTACATGGGGCTACCCTCGTGCTTGGTCCGGAAACTGCAGTTAGTACAACATATGGCAGCCAGAGTAGTTTCTGGAACATCTAGGAGGGACTATATTGCCCCGGTATTAAAGTCCTTCCACTGGTTGTCTATTAGTTTCCGGACCCAGTACAAGGTGTTGGTTATCACCTTTAAAGCCCTAAATGGCTTGGGTCCAAACTATCTTCAGGACCGTCTTCTCCCCTACAATCCTCCCCATGCACTCCGGTCCTTTGGGAGGAACTTGCTCTCGGCTACCTCCCAGAGGGCATTCTCTATGGTCGCCCCCAGATTATGGAATGGCCTGCTGGATGAGATCCGTCTGCTAGCATCTTTAGACAGGCCTTTCCAGGATAGATATCCCGACCTCAGGAACCCCTTTTAGGGGAGCCCTCTAGGAACTTTCTTCTTAGCCCGCCTCTTCATCAACACGTAACTGCTGTCTCTCCTTTAATGACTTATCTGTTATCCTTTAATGACTTATCTGGACACCATGACTATCATGGGCCTAACCCAATTGGTCGACGGGCCCACACATTGTGCGGGTCATACCCTCGATGCGGTCTTTAGTACGGAACAGGAATATCCGTGGGTGGAGGTCAAGGGAACCTCCCCCCTGTCATGGACGGATCATTTCCTGATCAGGGTGGAACTCAAGGCTGTAGCTTATCCCCCCGGGGGTGGTGGACCTATTAGATTGGTCCGCCCTCGAAGACTAATGGAACCCATTGGTTTCCAGAAAGCCTTGGAGGGTTTAATGGTAGGCAACGTCGACGATTCTGTCGAAGCCTTGGTGAATACTTGGAATACTGATCTCACCAGGGCTATCGACACAATTGCCCCCAAGCGTCCTTTCCGACCCGCTCCGAACCGCAAACCTTGGTATTCTGAAGATCTTAGACGGATGAAGCGGGCTGGACAACGACTGGAGCGCGAGTGGCGAAAGACTCGGCTTTTGTCCAACAGAACTCGCCTTAGGAGTCATCTTGACTCCTATAGAGAGGCTATACGTGTAGTGCAGAGATCACTCTGCACTGCACGTATTGCATCTGCGGAGTCTCGCCCGGCAGAGTTGTTTAGGGTGGTGGGGGAGTTGGCTAAGGTTCCTCCTGCACCAAGTCCCCTACTTAACCCAACAACAGCCTGCTGTGAGGCATTTAATATCTACTTCGCAGATAAAATCTCTCGGATAAGGGCCGACTTGGATGCCAATATTCAAGCAGAACCCATGGATGAGGCGTCCAGCAACTCCGTTGATGGCATTTTACTGGACCGATTTCATTCTGTGAGTACCGATGACGTGGACAAGCTGCTTGGAAGGATGAGGAAGACAACTTGCCCTCTCGATCCATGTCCATCTTGGCTGGTCGTCCAGGGGGGGATCCTTTGAGAGTGTTCCTCCGGGACACGATCAATGCATCCTTCAGAGAGGGCTATATTCCATCATGCCTTAAGGAGGCGGCAGTTAAGCCTCTCCTTAAGAAGCCCTCTCTAGACCCCTTGGACAGAAATAATTATCGACCAGTTTCCTTGCTGCCTTTTTTGAGCAAGGTGATCGAGAGAGCCGTCGCCTCCCAACTTCAGACAGTCTTGGATGAAACTGATTATCTTGATCCATTTCAAACCGGCTTTAGGACAGGATTTGGTGTGGAGACTGCTATGGTTGCTCTGACCGATGACCTCCGCTTGAGTATCGACAGGGGTAGTGTGACCCTGTTGGTGCTCTTGGATCTCTCCGCAGCTTTTGACACCATAGATCATACCATCTTCTTGGATCGCCTGAGAGAGCTTGGAATTGGAGGCACTGCTTTGCAGTGGTTCCGTTCCTTCCTCTCGGGAAGATCCCAGAGGGTGAGGCTCGGGGACAGTTGCTCATCTAAAATTGAGCTTAATTGTGGCGTCCCACAGGGCGCCATTCTGTCCCCGATGCTGTTTAATATCTATATGAAACCGCTGGGGGAGATCATTCGGAGGCATGGAGCGCGGTGTCTTCAGTACGCTGATGACACCCAGATATACTTCTCCATGACCAGATCATCGACTCAGACTTCTGATGGCGTCTCATCTCTTAATGACTGTCTAAGAGCGGTAATGGATTGGATGAGGAAAAACAGATTGAAGTTGAATCCAGACAAAACGGAGGTACTCACTGTGACAGGACCGAAACCAGATCTGGGAATACAGTCTCCAGTCCTGGATGGAGTCACACTCTCCTCAAAGGACTGTGTTCACAGTTTGGGGGTGCTCCTTGATTCGTCGCTTCACATGACTTGTCAGGTGAATGCGGCGGTCAGGAGTGCTTGTTACCAGCTTCGGCTGATACGCCAACTGCGCCCTTATCTGGACATGAGGGACTTGGAAATAGTGGTACATGCGCTGGTAACCTCACGTTTGGATTTCTGTAACGCGCTCTACATGGGGCTACCCTTGTGCCTAACCCGGAAACTTCAACTAGTGCAAAATATGGCAGCCAGGCTAATCACTGGGACATCAAGGAGGGAGCACATAACACCAGTGCTTAAATCCCTCCACTGGCTGCCAATTAGTTTCCGGGCGCAGTACAAGGTGTTGGTTTTAACCTTTAAAGCCCTACATGGCTTGGGTCCATCTTATCTTAGGGACCGCCTCTCCCCGTATGATCCCCCCCGCGCCCTTCAGTCCTCTGGGAGGAATCTGTTACAGCCAATAAAGACCAGGCTGTCCCAGACCTCCCAGAGGGCCTTTTCCGCTACCGCCCCCAGGCTATGGAATGGCCTGCCGGACGAGATTCGTCTTATTTCCACGCTAACCACCTTCAAGAAGGCGGTGAAGACGGATCTCTTCCGGCAGGCCTTCCCTGAAGTTGAATCCAGACACTTGTGTAATGGAAATGGAATGGAACGGAGCAAAAGCACATTTTACTGGATGGGAGAATGTCACTGATGCTGCCGGGAGTCCCCAAAGCGTTCCCCAGCCATTCCTGGCAGCCGATTTTGAAGAACAATTTTGAACCATCCTTCAAAAATAGGCTGCCAGGAACGGCTGGGGAAAGCCTTGAGGACTCCCGGTGGCATCGGTGGTGTTTTCCCATTCAGTAAAATGTGTTTTCGCTCCGTTCCATTCCTGTTCTTTAAGTGCCATGTGATAAGCTTATAGACTGAGAACCAATAGATTCAGATTACAAGAACAGAGATTCTTTACTGTAAAAACTGTTCAACAATGGAATGGACTGTCTCAGAGGCTGGTACATTCTACTCCTTTGAGGGTGTTTAAACAGAAGTTGGATGGCCATCTTTCAAGACTGCTGTAATTGTGTATTCCTGCATGGTAGGGGGTTGGACTAGATGCTCTTGCATTCCCCTTCAAATCCAAGCGTCAATGATTCTATGACTTTTTGTGTATATATAAATTCCTGAACATATGAATCCAGAAAGTCTGGATAGCTAGAGGATGTGAAATCTAAACTTCTCCTTAAAATTAAGAATTTCTTTACTGTAAAAACTGTTCAACAATGGAATGGACTGTCTCAGAGGCTGGTACATTCTACTCCTTTGAGGGTGTTTAAACAGAAGTTGGATGGCCATCTTTCAAGACTGCTGTAATTGTGTATTCCTGCATGGTAGGAGGTTTGACTAGAGGCTCTTGCAGTCCCCTTCAAATCCAAGCATCAATGATTCTATGACTTTTAGTGTATATATAAATTCCTGAACATATGAATCCAGAAAGTCTGGATAGCTAGAGGATGTGAAATCTAAACTTTTGTGCTAATTATTGGAAAGCAGAAATTAAATGTTTAAGGTGATATCCGTCTGTGAGCACAAACACTGCAAACAGAATAGTTTTTTGTGGGTTTTTCAGGCTGTGTGGCCACATGGCCACACAGCCTGAAAAAACCACAAAAAACTATGGATGCCGGCCATGAAAGCCTACGACTTCACATTGCAAACAGAACTTCACTTTCTTTGTAAAGAAAAGAGTTGAACCATCCAATATCAGAACATGCACAGAAATGTCAATGTTTAGATTGGGGCTGAGAAGCATGCAGCAATCCAGATGCTGTTGGACTACAGTTCCCAGCAGCCCTAGTTAGTTTTGCTGTTCTTTCTTGTCATCTCTGACATATGGAGGTCCAAAGGTACCCTATCATGAAGTTTTCTTAGCTAGATTTGTTCAGAGCAGGTTTGCCTTTGCCTTCCTCTGAAGCTGAGAGATT
The DNA here is from genome assembly GCA_026167975.1 of Phrynosoma blainvillii. Taxonomy (NCBI): domain Eukaryota; kingdom Metazoa; phylum Chordata; class Lepidosauria; order Squamata; family Phrynosomatidae; genus Phrynosoma; species Phrynosoma blainvillii. Next base: position 25,401,098 of record JANUYF010000002.1, read on the forward strand.
GTGACTTTCCCAATGTTGTACCCAGTAGGTTTTAATGACTGAGCAAGGATTCAAACCCTGGTCTCCAAGAGTCCAGCACTCAAACCACTACACCACACTGTACCTAGCCAACTAAGTTGATTGAAATAAAACTAAACAAAGCTTAATATGGTTAATACACAACATTCTTGCATTTGTGGAACTGAATTTTAATGACTCAAATGTTTGGGCAGTGATGTCTTTGAGACTATGGTCTAAAATCCAATTCACAGTCCCAGCTAGAGCAGACACACTGAATCAATTAAATTTATGTAAATTTAATTACCATCAATTGAGTTCATGGGTCCACTCTAGCTGGATCTAGCAGTTGAATTTTGAGTAGGAGTGGGAACACACAGCCATCTGCACACAGTCCTGTAGATGCTGTATTCTTCACTATTGGCAGTGTTGGCTTGAGTTGCTGGGAATTGCAGTCCAAAAGCATCTGAAGGGCCAACTGATTCCTATCTCTGATTTAGGCCAACAATCTTTGTACAAGAGAAAGCTGCCTGAAATGTCTTTCAGGAAATTGTTTTCTTTTTTTTTTTGTATCTTTATTTCACATAGATATGGGTTGTTTATCATTGTTAGAAATGGGGTGGACATGTGGAGGAACCTTTTTAGTGTCAATCCTAGTTCTCATAGCACTGTGTGAAAAATCAGAATGGAAAATGACAGGATGCAATAGTTATGTTTAGGTTCAACCCAAGGGCTGCCATTCACTGAATTGTAGGTGAAAGGTATAACTATAACAATATATAAGATGTTGCAGCTCTGTCAGTGAAATTGTCTTTAGCTAGATTGATACAATGGTTGGGTGATATCCTAAACTATATTTCTCAGTTGGTATATCTGCTGGGAACAAGGGAGAGGACATTTTGAGTGTCTGCTTCTGGCTCTAGAACTTCCTTGCTAGAGAGATTAAACTGGTGCTCCTATTATTCTCCATCCATAAGATCTTTTTGTTTTGGCAAGTCTTTGACAGTTGATTGTGAGGATAGGAGAGGGGCATTTCAGAGTGTGTTGATTTTTGTTTTTGTTTTTAAAAAATAGTAATGGATTTGAACTGCTTTTAATTCTGTCACTGGTTTAATTGTATTTTTTAGATTTGAAGGATGTGAAGTTTCAAGCTGTCTGTTTTAACATCTGTAAAGCCTTCCAGGCTGCAAAAATTGCAAGATACAAATAAATTCAACAATAACAAATAATATCATTGTTGAATACACTGACCTTGGACTAAGTTCTGTGGGAAATGTCTCTTGCAAGGCTTAGACTGAAAGTTTTCAAGTTGCATTAGAGAAAAGCTGTTTGGTAGAGGACAGCTATCAGCAGGAAAATAACTTGTAGCAGTGGTGAAGAAGTCTCTTCCCCACTGTGCTCCTCCTAGTTTTCTCCTTCAGATGACACTATCTGCAGCTTCTTTTCAATAAAATAAAAGTCATCACTATGATAACCTTCCACTTTTAGTTTACTGTAAAACAGTCTGTGTGAAACTGTCTTTTCAGAAGATTTGGATACTTCAGCTAGTACAGAACTACATTGCTGGAATTTTGCTTAATTTATCTACAATTGGAACAGTGTTATCTCATTTCCAAAGAAATACAATTGATTGATTGCTTGGTTCGAAGCCTAGTTCTGTGTTCTGGAACTTACACTTAAAACCCTTAGCAGCTTGGAGCTTAATTATCTAGCGGAGCCCATATGCCATATCAGGCTGCTCATGTATTAAGGTGTTCAGGAGAGGCCCTTCTCTGTGTTCCATCTTTAGGAGAAGCAGATGTAGAACTTGAAAAGTTACTTTTTAGATGATAACCCCCAGAGTCCCCTTATTTGGGATGCTTTGAGTTCTAGTCTAAAAACATACTTTTCTAAGCTCCAATATTGATTATTCATGTACAATAGTGAGTTTCTTCTCCATGATAAATGCCCCTCTAAAGACAATACACATAGTGCAAACACAATTCCTTGTTTCTGCTGTATGCCTTAAAGTCATTACTAACTTATGGTGGCCCTAAGTCACCCCATCACAAAGTTTTCTTGGCAGAATTTGTTCAGAGGGGGTTTGTCTCTACCTTCTTCTGAAACTGAGAGAGTATGACTTGCCCAAGATTACCCAGTAGTTTCCATAGCTGAGCATGGATTTGAACCTTGGTCTTCAGAGTCATAGTCCAGTGTTCAAACTACTACACCATGCTGGCTCTTCTAAGCTACTTTAGTAACTTGTTGCCTGTTCAGCAGATTGAAAACTTATTCCTTTCAATTTTATGTATTGTTTTGATGCTATGGTCAAATGGTATTCAAGACTTAAATTTTTCCTGGATGCAGACCTGAGGATGAAGGATAAAGATTTGGTCTATGAAACTGTAAAATAAGTGGGGAGATCTTGCATCATAAAACTCAGCTGTGATGATGGAGCTCTGTCATCATAGCTACATCTGATGCCTGCCCCCAAATCCCATTGTTTTGGTCAGAAAGGTTGCAGCAGAAGGGTTTCCAGCATACTGCAAAATGGAGCGCTGGGCAAAGATGTTTGCAGCACTCCCACAGTCATGGAAAAATTGAAAACAGGTAGGTGGAGAGACTCTTTGGGTCCTGCTTTTCTCCATGCACACTGAAACCTGGAGAGGGCTGCAGACATGGATAATTTCCCAGTATTCCAGTTTACATTACCTTAAAAGTCTTTTGCTTGGTTACTACCTGGCTGAAAAGGTAGGGTTGGGTGTGGTGTGTGTGTGTCACATCTAGTCATTAACAACCATACATATGAATCACAAAAGTTATAAGATCTTAAGATGGGCTTCTGACATCATAATTACTGAACAGGATGCCAGCTGAAGTTTTTCTTTTAAAAAACACCCTAGATGTAGCAGGTATTTCTGCTTTGAACATGCTTCTGATGTATCACTGTCCTATAGAAAGAAAGCCTGTGAAAAATTAAACTCTGCACATGGTTTAAAGCAGATCCACTAGCCAACTCTATAGCCCATTTAGATTCATGGCATAACTTTTTTTCATTGTGATTACTTATGACATTGCCATTCTATGGTGGTGGGATTGCATGCTCCTGTGAGGCAAGAGGCTATGCTGATGATAAGAGAATAGAGTCTCCCATGTCAGACAGGCTTTTGCTGAGAAGCCATACTAAATGTGTCAAAGAGCTACTTGGTGGCAGCAGTAGTAGAGAGTGGAGTGACACTGGTGGTGGATCTCTCAGAGACAACAGCAGTGGCACCACAGCTAACACTTGTTAGCACTGCAAGGAGAAGGCATGGTAAATCCCTTTTGAATGTCTTTTACCATGAAACCATATGATGAGATAATCCAAACTGAAACAAGGGATAGTACAAGAAGATGAGACTCCCAGGTTGGAAGGCATTCAGTGTGCTCCTGGGGTATATCAGAGGACAACTGCAAGTAGCCATATGGCTAATGACACAACTGAATTCAAGCTGAAAGAATGTTCAGCTGTTGACATGCTCAGAGGTGAAAGAAAAGACTGTAACATATTATAGGAACATGTAATGTGAGAAGCATGAATCAGGGGAAGCTAGACCTAGTAAAACAAAAATAGAACATACAACATTACAATACTTGGGATGAGCAACCTAAAGTGGACAGGAATGGGACATTCTGAGTCAAACAATTGCACAGTGTTTTATTCAGAAAACAAAAATCTAAGAAAAAATGGGGTGTCATTAATAATTAAGAGATGTAGCAAAAACAGTCAAATGATGTCATACAAATTCAGATTCAATCATATCAATAAGACTTCAGGGAAAATCGATCAATACTGTATATGTATTATCCAAGCTTATGCTTCAACTACAATGGCAGAAGAAGAAATTGAAAGATTCTGTGCTGGAGTCCAAAAGGAAACTGATCACCCACCAAAGCAGGACTTGGTTAAGCATAGGTAATGGGAATGCAAAAGTAGGAGACAAAGCAGTATCAAAGATTATAGGAACATTTGGCTTGGGACCAAGAATTAAAGAAGAGAGTGACTGTTTGAATTTTGCAAAGTGAACAATTTTTTTCATTGCAAATACATTGTTCTAGCAACCATGTATAAATGGGCATCACCTGATGGCCAATACAGAAATCAAATAGACTATATAATTGGAAGCAGAAAATGGAGAAGCTCCATTCTCTCTGCAAAAATAAGACCAGGAGAAGATTGTAGCACAGACCATCAATTGCTGATATCACAAATTACACAAAGTACAGCTAAAGAAGAACACTAAACCAACCTCTGCGTCAAAATACAACCTGAAGAATCTAAAGACAATGAAAAAATGATTTGTGTTTTATTAAGCCAAATTGATCAGGACCCAGAAGAATTCTGGATTGAAGCCAAGACATTGCCAGAGAGGAATGCAACAATACACTATCTGCAGCACAAAAATAAAGAGAAACCTCACTCGATGACAGATCAAACTCTTAAAGCAGTTAAGGACAGATGATAAGCAAAATTAAAAGCTAACAGAAACAGGGTCAGAACCCTGAATACAACTGTTCAGCAACTTTTGTATGGGACAAATAGAACTACAGTCATCCCACCCCAACTGCTGTCTTTCCATCTGCAGATTTTAGCATCCTGGATGGCCCCACCCCATCAAGAGAAGACATGACTCACTAGAAACTACATTAATGCTTTACAAGATGGAAAACAATAAGAAAAGAGATGGACTGTATTGCAGATGGACAAATTCAATCAAGAAGCCATGGCACTGAGACTGTGTGACCTGAGCAAGGCTGTTGATGATAGGGTGATTTGGAGGTCTCTTATTCATCACCAGAAGTCAACAGCAACAAATAATAGGAGATTGATGTAGCATTGGTAAAGGGACAAAGCCAGCTGTGGAATTATATAATACTGCTCTTTTATTTAAAGGAAATTCTCCCTTTCTTCTTTAATCACACCAAAGGGATACATAGGCCCAGATACTGAGTTGCAGTTAAGCACTACTTGGGTTTTGAGTTCAGCATTAAACATTCAAAAGAAATGTTAAAAAGAAAGCCCTTGTTAGCCTTAATAGCATTGATGCCAATGTATTTTTTTTATGTGTGTATTTATTTTGACATTTAGAGCAGGCTTTACTTATCCCAAAGGCATATTTATGGAATCATACAGAACAACAAATATAATAGCAAAAGCAAGTTGCATTTCTAAAAACAGCAAGAAATCTGCAGCAAAAATAAGACAGCACAATCAAGCAAATGAGGGTATTAATTTCTAGAGGCTAAAACAAAATCAAACAAAAAATCTGTGAGTGTGGGATGAATAGTCTTAACACTATGATTAAATCATGGATCCTTTGACCATGCTTTAGGCTTGAGGGGAAAATTCACTCCAAAGAAAAGAAGGAGCTGTGTAGAAACAATGACTGGTCACTGGTTTGTTAACTTTGGGCAAGAGGTAGCTAATATTTCTGCAAAACCAGTCCTCAAGAATGGTTACAATAGATTTTGTACCTCTGGGTTTTTTGCCTGTCTCATACCAATCTTTTTCTCTTGCAGGTTCATCAAGTTCAGCACTATGACTGATGGGGACTATGACTATCTGATCAAACTCCTGGCCCTTGGGGATTCTGGGGTTGGGAAGACAACTTTCCTGTACAGATATACAGACAACAAGTTCAACCCAAAGTTCATTACAACAGTAGGGATTGACTTCCGGGAAAAGCGTGTTGTGAGTTCTTTTTCTATATATTCCTAAAGAAAGAAAACTTTGTTCTGAGGTGCTATTCAAATGTGAAATAATTTCAAATATTTGAAAGTAACCAGCAACACCTTAATGTTTGTCGTGTACTTTCAAGTCATTTTTGACTTAAGGATTGAGAGCCAGTGTGGCGTTGTGGTTTGAGTGTTGGACTATGGCTCAGAAGCCTAGGGTTCAATTCTCTGCTTGGCTATGAAACTCCCTGGGTGACACATGCTCTCAACCTCAGGGGAAGGCAATAGCAAACCTCTTCTGAAGAAATCTTGCCAAGAGAACCCCATGATCACTGTAAGCTCACCATAAGTCAGAAACTTAAAGGCACACAATACAACAACAATGTGAACCTATCACAGGGTTTTCTTGGCAGAATTTGTTCAGAGGGGGGTTGCTCTTACCTTCCTCTGAGGCTGAGAGAATGTGTGACTTGCCCAGGATTAGCCAATAGATTTCCATGGCTAAGTGGGGATTCGAATCCAGTTTTTGCAATGTCTAGTCCAACATTCAAACTACTACACCACGCTGGCTCTTCACCCCAATGTTATAACACCTTTTTCATCATATGATTTTCCTCTAGGCAATGCAGTCACTCTTTGTAGCTCTCATTTGAACTTTGTGCAACTTTTCCTCATCCAGTCAAAGCGTCTGTTCATATCTTGTTCCAATTGAACACATTTTCCCCATATTTTAAACTCCTGCTGTTAAAGAAAACAATCAGATAATTCTTATATTTTAAAAATATCTCTCACTAAGAAATGATCCTTAGGGGGAAACTCAGTGGGCTTGGTTCATGCAACAGGCCATTCCCAGCAGTATGACCTCTAGTAGACATGTAGAAAACCTGAGTAGCTATAGGAATCTTTGTGCTATTCAAGTGGCTCATTTTGTTAGTGAATGGTGAAAGAGTAGTGAATCTCTCAAGAAAATTGGTAAGGCAGAAGCTGAACAACCAGGCCCATGCCCATGCCGCCCATGCAGGGTCTAGCAAAGAAAGGAAACAAGCTTAACCTATCAAGAGTGCTTTGATTGTGTGTTCCTGCATGGCAGGGAGTTGGACTGGGTGGCCCTTGTGGTCTTTTCCAGTGCTATGATTCTATGGAGATTATCACATGGGAGACAAAGCGCCCAAATCCCATGGACAAATGGGGATTAAATCCCGAGAACATCCTGCAAAAGCTGAGTTGTTTTCAGATGACGTTGGGCTAATTGAGCATTAATGCGACATTAACCCCTGCAGAAAGTGGGCAAAATCGAAAGTAAAAAAGCAGTGCAAATTTGTGACTTTCTGCAGGGGTTAATGTCGTGTTAATGCTCAATTAGCCCAACGTCATCTGAAAACAATCCTGCTTTTGTGGGATATTCCTGGATTTAAATCCTCTTTATCCACAGGATTCAGGCGCTTCTCTCCTGTGTGATAAACTCTTATGATTCTTTGTAAAACATTAAAAAAATAGCTTTATGTACTGAAACGTATGCATAATCAAACACATGATGCAATGGAGGAGAAAGAGAGAAATGGCTCCAGGTTAGTAATATAGGAAGAGAGAGGGTGTGGAAAAAACAAACAAACAAGCAAAAATCAAGCAAACAAGTCACCATAACTGTGCCTAAACAGCTATAAGATAACATGCAAACTAGAAATTAGTAAGTATGACTTAACTCTAGACTGTTAATTCTAACACATTTAGCTGGTGGAGGTGACACTTTGTGGCTATATTTTGCAGTCAGAATAGTTCAAGAACTCTTCATTAACAGAGGATAGCTTTTGAAAACTATTGTATAGTTCTTGCAGTATAGTTGTGAAAATCTGTCAGTGTTGTTATGACTACATTTCACAGAATCCCACTGGCATTTTTATTCAGCCTGGTTCTGTATCAGGCTATAAGACACGTTTTTATGTTTGTGTGGATTTTTCTGCACTTTTTCTTTTACAAAACCTAGACATTTTATGCACTTTCTCATGTGTGTATTTTTCCATGGACTGAGGCATGTTTGTACATGTTTTTCAAATGTACACATGGTATTGTGCACATTATTTTTCTGTGAAAAATACATTCATAGCCTCAAAAATGTATAGATTTCTGAGCCACGATTTGATGTGTTCCACCTGGGAGATGCAAAATAGATAATTCCACATGGGAATGTGAACCAAATGATTCCTTTCCCATCCGTATATGGCAGTCAGTCTGATGTTTTTCAGAAGCTCTAGCATCCATTTTAGCTTTTGCAGTCTTTTCATTTCTGCATCATTAGTTAAGTTAGTTATCTAACCCTGATGTGAAAACTATATGGTGTGTCATTCAGATGATAATTCTTGTTTGTGACTGTATGGGATTTTGTTCTTTAACAGCACAAGACACTCATGAAAAATTGCTATTCCAGGAAGTGTTCTTACTCTCCTCCTCATTCCATGCTTCTTATGTATTTTCTACTGATTTGCATTGAGTTTTGCTCAGTACAAAAAACTGGTGCATTTGTTTAATTTCCGTTCTGAAGTAACTTTTATTGAATTCGTTGTGGTTTGCTCCCATGTAAGTCCAAACAGCAGCAGAAGTGAAGTCCTTGAATGTAATCAGTAATAAGAAAATATCAAACATTTGTGGCCACTAAACTGTTCAGTTTTGCTTGAAAATGCAGATTGTTGCCCCAGATAAAGATACAGTCAGCCCTCCATAGCCATGATTTCTTAATCCATGGATTCACCCATCCATGGCTTGAAAATACTCTCTCTCTCTTCCAAAAAGCAAACCTTGTATTTGCCATTTTATATAAGTGGTACCATTTTAACTATGCCATTGTATTTAGTGGAACTTGTGAACTTTGGCCAATCCAGCTGCTGGCTCTTAACATGGGTTGGCATGACACTTTTGTAGTTTTACAGTAAAACTATGTAGTGTTAATAAATACAGAGTAGTTATGGATCTATAACTCTAGGTTACAGATATGCAAGTGCAATACTAAATGCCAGCCATTAATACATATTTTTGAAATGTGTTTTTAATTGATGCTATATGCACTGTTATATAGTGGGCCCTTGGTATTTGCTGGGGTTTGGTTCCAGGATCCCCTGTGGATACCAAAATCTGTGGATGCTCAAGTCTCATTATATACAAGGGCATAGTAAAATGGTGTTCCTTATATAAAATAGCCAAATTAAGGTTTGCTTTTGGGAGGTTTTTTTTTGGGGGGGGGATATTTTCAGGTTGTGGATAGTTAAATGTGTGGATACAGCGGGCCGACTGTCCTTTCCCCCCTCAGTTTAGCTTTTCTTTGGGTGCATGATGCACTTGTAATAATATGGCCAAGGCACCCTTTCTCTCCTTTCCGTCCCTTACCCTAGTCTTAGACTGTATCTGCACTGCAGAATTAATGCAGTCTGAAACCATGCTAACTGTCATGGCTCAATGCTATGGAATTCTGGCATTTGTAGTTTTGTGAGATATTTAGCCTTCTCTGTCAGAGAGTTCTAGTGCAAAAAACCCCTACAAATCCTAGGTTTCCATAGCACTAAGCCATGACAATTAAAGGAGTGTCAAACTGCATTAATTCTGCAGGGTGGCAGCAGCCTAAGACTACATGGAGTCCCTAAAAGTGAAATTCAGTGTAGTTGCTTGTCTCTTAATTGAATACATGCTAATATCCCTTGCTATGTTCTCCAAGGTGGCCAAATCATCTCTTGAATGCAGAATCTATTCCAGAGGGGTGGATAGGCTAAATCCTTTAGATATGGACCAGAGAATAAATATGTTCTGTCTGACATCATCAGAAACACATTCATTAAAGATGACAAATACAACCCTTGTGACTCACTGGTTTGGTTTTTGTTATATCAGTTAACCAGCAAATGTAAATGTTACAAGGCTAAGATTTATTTATTTTATTTAAAATATTTCTACTCCACCCCATTTCAAAAAGATCTCAAAGTGGCTTAGAAGTAAGATGAAACAAAGAGTTTAAAACAGATTAAAACAATAGCAATAATTTAAATAAACTAAAGGCCTAAGCAGACTGCCAGAAATAGTGCACATTAAATTGAGGCACTGCCCTGGCTCAGTGCTAGGGAATCATGGGAACTGTATTTTTTTTCTGGGACATTGAGCCTTCTCTGTCAGAGAGCTCTGGTGCCACAATAAATTACAGTTCCCATGATTCCCTAGCACTGAGCCAGGGCAGTGCTTCAATTTAATGTGCACTATTTCTGGCAGTCTGCTTAGGCCCTAAAATGTACTAAACATAAATATTAAATATAATATTAAAATATTAAAACAGCTTATGACTATGTATGTACACTCGTCCCTCCACATTCTCTGGGGTTAGAGGCACAGGACCCCCATGAATGTGGAAAAACCGCAAATAACAAAAACACTATGTTTATATCTGAGAGAACACCTCTCTAGGAATCCTCCAGTGAAACTCAGTGATCAACATCTGCCAGACATTGACCATATAATTGCTCTGGAGGAGCTATAAATGTCTAGTGGAGTGTTCTCTCTAGGAATCTCTAGGTCCTTTAGTGTGACTTTTGGTTAAAGTTGACCATAGAGTTGCACTGGAGGACCTAGATATTCCTAAAAGGTAAAGGTAAAGGTATTCCCCATTGACAAGGTTGTCAAGTCATGTCCGACCGAAGAGCCAGCATTGTCAGAGACTACTCTGTGATTATATGGTCAGCATGATTGCACAGAATGCTGTATACTACAGTGTTCCTACAGAGAACATATTAATCAAATATATTCATACAGAGAACATAGTAATCAAATCCGTGAATAACTAAATCTGCAGAAATCAAGGCTCCAAATGTGGAGGGACGAGTGTATTTGAGAAGAATCAGTGAAGCCCAAAAGCTTTGAGAGGTAGCCATGTTTTTTACTTAGTCCCTAAATGAAATTGGGGTTGGCACCAGTCAGGAATCCAAAATGGAGGACATTCCCCAGCTGGGGTGCCACAGCTGTGTCTCTCCCACATCCCCATACAACTCATCAACCTCACTGGTGGGACATAGAGGAGAACCTCCCCTCCCCAGCAGACCTCAGGCCATGTGCAGACACATATAGGGAGAGGTATTCCCTTAAGTATTGAGGGCCCAAGCTGTTTAGGTCTTTAAATGTCATCAGACAGGATGCTTCACAATCAAATTCACATCTAGGACACTTAAGCGCAGTTCAAATCTAAGGGCCCTTACAGACTGCCAGAAATAATGCAACTTGAGGCCAGTTTAACTGTCCTGGCTCAGTGCTAATGAATCATGGGAACTGTATTTTATTGTGGCACCAGAGCTCTCTGACAGAGAAGGCTCAATGTCCCAGGAAAAAAAATACAGTTCCCATGATTCCCTAGCACTGAGCCAGGACAGTTAAAGTGGCCTCAAACTGCATTATTTTTGGCAGTCTGTAAAGGCCCTAAGTCTCTCCAATCATGTCTAATGCTGTATCCAATACAGATACCACATTAGCTCTCTCCCACTAGCACAGCCACAGAAAATATAAATGAGATTGTTAAGGTGACTGTTGGCTAGCACGTATTATGTTTTTGGGCATGAAATAACTACATGATCACTTCAGCACCTGATGACATCTCCCTTGACAAATGGTCAGTTTTTATTCTCTTTTTATTCTCTATTTATTCTATGATCAGTTGTGTGTTATTGGCCTTAATGAGGTTGCATCACATCAGTGAACAAATGGCCCCCACTATCTAAATAAGCAACTGTGCTGCCTTTGTTATATTTCAGGTGTACAACAGCCGGGGGTCAAATGGATCTCCAGGGAAAGCCTTTAAGGTTCATCTGCAGCTCTGGGACACAGCTGGGCAAGAAAGGTAAGACATATGACTTTAAGCTCTGTGATGTAGATATAATCAGATGAACAAATGTATCTTCATAGATACAGCTAAGCAATTTCAAGTTAATCAAATTAGTGACTTTTTTTAAAAAAAAGATTATATTTCTCTTTATTAAATAATAATTGAATTATCTGGGAGAGAAAAAAACCTTCTTAATGTTGTTGTTGTTGCTGCTGTTATGCGCCTTCAAGTTATTTCCAATTTATGGTGACCCTAAGGTAAACTTATCATCAGGTTTTCTTGCCAAGATTTGTTCAGAGGAAAGGCAATAATGAAATACTAGACAAGATCCTAAGGAGCAAAGATATACAACTGAACACTAAGGTTAGACTCGTCTAAGCCATTGTATTCCCCATCATCATGTATGGATGTGAGAGCTGGACAGTAAAGAAAGTGGATAGGAAGAAAACCAACTCATTTGAGATGTTGTGCTGGAGAAGAGTGCTGAGGATATGGTGGACAACCAAAAAGACAAAGAAATGAGTCCCAGAGCAGATCAAGCCTGAACTCTCCCTGGAGGCCAAAATGATGAAACAGAGGCTGTCATAGTTTGGCCACATCATGAGAAAGCATGACTGATTAGAAAAGACAATAATGCTAGGAAACCTAGAGGGCAGTAGAAGGAGAGGAAGACTGCACAGTGGATGGCTAGACTTATACAGAGTCTGCAGGACCTAAGCAGAGCAGTGGAGGACAAGAAGTCTTGTAGATGCCCCATCCATGGGGTCACCATGAGTCAAGTTGACTTGAAGGCAGTTAACAACAACGAAGTTGTGTAACAAACAAGGGAGCCTGGTATTTAGGTGTTCTGGCACAAAACCCTCGTGCCATGATAGGCTTTTGTTTCCAAGACATTTCTTTTTCAATCTGAGTTGTGCAAGAGATTGCAGGTACATATTAATTCTGCAACTATTTTGCTACAGCAGTAGTTGCAGTGTTTGGTTTGCCTTTCCAGCATAGAACAATGATCAGGAAAGTGTATGATACAACTGTTTAAAACTTAGACATGATAGTGTATGCTACATCTAAAGTGCCTGACTGTATTTACCACTGTCAAAGCAAGGGCTGTTTATATCAGCATTTTCATAATTTGAGATATCCTCTGTGCAAGTGAAAATATGCAGTCAGTCACTAATGAAATACATTGGGAGAGAATATTTTGCCAGTCACATGGGCTGGTAACATTTTGATTTCTCATTTTTAACTATATGGGACTACCTGTGCTATAATCGATCAGAGCTCTAATCAGTTAATTTAAATGATTTATTTTATTAGGTGACAGCTCTAGTAATGATGAAAATGAGCAGGGAGTCATCTTGTTTTAGCTAAGATGGTGCTTGAAGTTGTGTGAACAAGACTGTACAGATGTGTAAATGCACTAGGAGTGTATTGTAGGCTACCTGGAGGTCTTGTTGTCTATTCTTGTTAGAATTCTATTAGTGTTGTATGTGAACAGTTTCACTTTTTCCCCTAGTGTCATACAGTGGTTATGAGGAAAAGGAGACAAAATCTGCAGTCTCTAAGCAGTTTTTCTCCAACACAGGCAGGTTTCAGTTTACATGGTATTGCATTCTTCGACTCATAGTATAAAATAAGAATGTAATAAGTAGAGAAAGCCAGTTCCATAGACAATCACCAGAGATCAGGGGAATGTGTTTCAACTGAACTGAGGTAGCCTCAAAGTTGGCAATTTTATTCTACCCACCACCAGTTTTAAAACATAAAACATCAGAGTTTATCATCTCCAGGCTATAAAAATGGGGAGATGCTGCAACTGCTAATCCCAAGGGGGTTTGGCTGGAGTGAGATGGCTTGCCATTAGACAATAGTTCCTTTTCAGAGGAGTGCACAAAAAAGAACAATAACAATAGCAGGATCCCCAGGTGGAGAAAGCACATCAGGAAGGATATAGAAGGGGGAAGGACATCTCCTGCTATGTGTTCTGCAGCAGGTGCAGAGGGCTCAACAGAAAGAGAAGCAGCACATCTGCTGTGCCCTCTCCAGTAGCCTTGTCAAGTAAAAAAAAGCAGACTCCTGTTGCTAACCCCCACGCATGTGTAGGAGCCTCCTTCGAGTCACACCAAAACTCCAGGATTCCAGTTTATTCCTCCCCTCATGTCTTCTAAGCAGACTTCCCTCCAAATAACGGCAAGATTCAAGCTTCTTCAGACCCCTCATGCTCCCCCTTCTTGGCAGGCAAAGAAGCCTCCTTCCTTCCAACAATGCCAGCAGTGGAGTTGCTTCATTTTTCTCTCCACCACTCCTATCTAGGCATGTAAAAGAAACTCTAGTTGCTTTTTCTTACTACTTAAAACTCCATGCCAAAATTTCCAAATAGTCTTGCTATCTCACCTCAACCCTCTTGTCCTTTCACCTCTGCTTTCTTGCTCTCCTACCTCACTCATCTGCACAAATGCACTGGGAGATCTCTGCATTGTGGATGAGACTTTTATTTATTTATTTATTTATTTATTTATTTATGGGGGAATATTATAAATTTGGAATATTTTAAATGGAGCCAATGCAAATTGTGACTCGCTTGTACCTTACTTGTTTCAGTCTGCAGGTACAGTCTTTATTCCTCCTGTAGTAGTGCCTACACCAGTTTTTAGTAGCGTAGTGCAGCCCTATCTTTGCAGGAATATTTTAATAACAGTTAATGTGGGTATATAAAGCTTGTCCTTACAAAACAAGAGAATATTAAAGTTTTCCTTAGTCATTTATCTTTTTTATTTCAGTACCAGGAAGCAATGCAGCAGAGAAACATTTACCTACTGAATTTTCAAGCTCACTCTGTATGTTGATCCTGTCTCTTTCTTTCTCTTGACAGATTCAGAAGTCTCACAACAGCATTTTTCAGAGATGCCATGGGCTTCTTGTTAATGTTTGATCTCACCAGTCAACAGAGCTTCTTAAATGTCAGAAACTGGATGAGTAAGTGAAGGGAGCAGCTGCCTCTCTTGGCCTTGAGTGCTTTTAGATTAGACTGTATTGCATTTGTCATCCTTCATACAGTGGTACTCCCTGTGTAAGATAGACTCTCTTGCCTAGAGTAACATTAAAAAAAACTTTTACAGCACCCCAGGTAACACATGAAGTTTGCCTATCCCCTTCTGTGTCTTTACCATAAACATAGAGCTTTATCACATGTGCAAACAAAGTGGAAACAAAACTAGAAAGTAGTGGCATTCTCTGTGCCTTACTTCATGATGTTGTAGCACTTCATGGGAGATGGCTGTAAAACTGTGTCTTTTGTTGAACAGATTTTTCCAGCTGGAAAAATGTGTTTTTACAACTGTTTCCTGTGGGAAGAGAAGAGAAGCACTACAGTGTCATGTGGTAAGGCACAGAGAAAGCCACTGCTCTCTAGCTCTATTTCTACTTTGGTTTTTGTGTGCAATAAATCTCTTAAAAGGTGTGTTCTGTGTTCTGGTTGTAGGCTTCCCATGAATATCTGGTTAACCATTATGAGAAACAGAATACTAACCCAATAGACATTTGGTCTGCTGCAACAAACTGTTTCTATGGTCTCTCTTGTCACAAGCCATGGTTACTATCATGCCTGTATGTGCAAAATGTGGATAATATTGGTTACCCTACAGCGCTATTGTGAGGATTACTGAGATGATACACATGAAGGGTTTTGAACACTTAAAATGTACTGTATACACTTGATTTATTATCTCATGACAGAGAGAAGACATTCCATGTTCTTTGGGCTATCTAGGCAACATTTTTTTTAAAATTGATATAACTCCTGTTTCTTTCTTTGTTTTTGTGTGATTATTGGAAAGTGTCATTTCTATTATATGTAACATATCCTGACCTAAAAATAAGTCATGAAATTGTCTGCACTGGAAGAACAATGGTTTCTACTGGTATGTTTGCAAATGGCATTTTTTTTTAAAAAAATGATATTTTTAAAATTTTCCATTAGGTCAACTACAGGCAAATGCTTATTGTGAGAACCCAGACATAGTATTAATTGGAAATAAAGCTGACCTGTCAGATCAGAGAGAAGTCAATGAAAGACAAGCAAAAGATCTTGCAGACAAATATGGGTAAGCCAGTGTTCTCTTTGTTAACATCCTTATCTAACTGAGCTTATTGACTATGAGTCACTATGCCATTGGTAGATGTAGGGTGTGATGATATACAAATTCAACTCCCTTTTAAAGACCTTTTTATTCAGTGGAAGTCAATTCGGTACCTGGTTTACAGTACCAGTAAAAAGTATGGTGTCACTATATTAGAACAAATGGGAGTTGCAGTAGCTGATTAACTTTTTCCAGGCTTGCTTAAGGAAATATTGTGTACCTCCTGATGCAATTTTTACTCTACTAGTATGAGGCAGCTCAGTGACCCAACTTATATGCTGATGAGGAGTTCAGCCACAGCTTTACCCTTCCCACATTATTCCCCGCTTACTACTAAGGGTGCATCTACATTGTAGAAATGATGCAGTTTGACATCACTTTAACTGCCACAGTGTCATGCTATAGAATTCTGGGATTTTTTTGTTTGGTGAGGCACCCACACTCTTTGGCAAAGAAGGCTACGGTAAAATTACAAATCCTAGGATTCCATAGGATGGAACTATATCTCTAAAAGTAGTGTCAAACTGTGTTATTTCTACAGTTTAGATGCACCCTGATAGCCATTGATTGGCTCACAGAGTACACCAGAAAGTTCCCAGCTGAATATTGGAATTACTAGCACTGCTGCCAGGCTGGCCATCTCCACTCTGCCCTTCTGATGGGCCACACTCCTGCATAAGATGCCAAAGGACTTTTCTGCTCCACCAACTTTACATACTTTTTAGGCCATACTTAGTTTTTCCATTGTCACCAAGTGTTCATAAAAGTCAGGACTTAACTCTGTACATAGATATTTCTCTTTTGTGACATGACACTTTTATCTAAAATCTGGAATGCTAAATTGCTTAAAATTGGGATTTTGATGAAGATGCATACCATTTTCTCTTTCTAGTCCTTGCTTTTCTGTACAACACATACATTTGTTTTACCTGTTGCTCCTAGAACAAGGGACTGCAAAAATGAGAAGTTTCAGGTACTGCCCTTAATGTGTTAGAACGAAGAAGTGAGTGTGGGGAGTCCAAGTAGATTCGTTTAGGTAAGCCCAGAGAAAGAGCTGAAGGCCATGATGTGGTTTGATTGATGTTGAAACCAAGCAATTCTGCATTGAGGAAGACCATTCAGAAATCATGTTTAAAATGTAAAAGTTAAAACTGTAGAATCTGACACAGTTTTTTATTTATTTAATTATTTCCCTTTGTTAGCATTCCGTACTTTGAAACGAGTGCAGCTACAGGCCAAAATGTGGACCAGGCAGTGGAAATGCTCTTGGACTTGATAATGAAACGTATGGAACAGTGTGTTGACAAGACTCAAGTCTCTGACACAGCCAATGGGGGAAGTTCAGGGAAGCTGGCTTCAGGAAAATCAGAAGAGAAGAAATGTGCTTGTTGACTTCATTGCTTGAGCTGAGAAGAAAGAATGAGAAATTGTCCAATCAGAAAAAGACAGATTGACCAACCACTAAATCCAACCCTGGAAGCTCCTGTGGACCACATGGGACAGCTGTTATTGTCTTAAGCAAGCCTGAAGTGTTTTGATGCTGAGAGAGCCATATTTGAACAGATGCTCCCTTTATAGTGCCATCTTCATGAATAAAACCACAAAGGCCCTCATCTTCTCAGTACCATTAGTCTAGTAAATAGAGGAAACACTTTCTTATTTGGGAGAGAGCATTGTTGAAATGTTAGAAGACAATTTTATGATCAGATAAGGGGTCAGCCGGGAGGCCTTTATCATCATTTCTATTCATTCACGATGCCTTCTGTTACAGTGAGCATTATGTACTTGCTAAAGACAGCTTGTAAAAAAAAGAGTTTATTTAATGTGGCTTACTATACATGACTTTTAAACAAAAATACCAAGCAGCTATTGCAGTTACATTCAGCTACCTAAGCTCCTAACGAATTCAGAATGTGGAATCCTCTTCCAGAGCAAAGTTGGGAACTGGGGAACTTTGTAGCTCAGTCATCAAGTGGAACTATAGATAGATGGGCTAGAGGAGCAAAGAAATGTCCAGAAATTCAGTGCTGAAAAGGAGTAATTGAAAATGAACAAATACATAAGAGTTGAAAAGGAGCACATGCATAACAGTAGCTTGAAGTTTGGAAAGTTTCCCACAAACTGAAAGGTATCACCTGCACTTTTAAACACTCAGGCCAAGCATGTAAGATTTGTGTCCCAATAATATGTGCACAGGAATGGTGAATGCTTTCCCTGTTGACTCTAAAATAATGATATCTTATTTGCGTTTTTCTTTTTGTAAAGGAAAAAAGAGACAAATTGGGATATCTATTAATGTCCATATAAATCCAGTTAGCTTTTCTAAGACATGTTCTTTTCTCATACTTACGATTTTGTGTTTATTTTACAAATGGGTACTCCATAATTTGAAATGTTTGAACTTGGAATTGCTAAGTAACAAAGCTGTGGATTCCAATATTGTAGATAGGCAGTCTGTTAAGGAAAATGTGCAACCTAAGGCCACATGTGATAGGACAGTGATGTAGTAAAATGTGTCTTCTCAAATAAAAATCCAGTGACTTTCTATTATGTCCCATTCCTATATGATAGTAAGGGATATCATAAAACAACTTGGCTGGCTCTGTAGCAGAAGCAAGACAGAGCCCTGAGATCGGAAGCCGTTCTTTGGGGATTTTGGAGAAGGCTGGATAGAAAGAAAGCACTTAAGCACTGTGGTCTAAATCCAATTGCTAGTCCTAGCTAGCATAATTCATTGGATCAGTGGGCATTGCAGAAGTGTTGACTTACTGTTCAGCAGTTGATTCACTGGGTCTTTTTGAGTTGGAATTATCAACTGGATGTCAGAATTTAGCCTATTGGTCTTTGCTTTTTCTTCATCCTCCTTACTAACATTTCCCCTTTTGAAATATAGCCATTCCAAAACTGGCTGTGATAGCCTGTCACTATTATTTAATTTTGGAAAGCTCATCTTACTAGGAAGCAATGGCCTTGTACTAGCCCAGTGCAAAAAAGAATCTATTTAATGGTTAACCGCTAATATCTCCAGTCTTTAAAGTCAATATATACAATGATTTAATGAAAGATAGGGAAATGATAATTTTGAGGGCTAATGCATCCCATTAAGTTCTTTCTTCGTTTTCATTCAGTTTCTTTGCCATGCTCAGCATAGTTTAAAATAAAGGCCATAATCCTGCATTGGGAGATATAGCCATGTCTCTGTACCTATGTGTCCCAATGTTACCCTGCCAGCCTCCCTTTCATCAATGGAGGGCCTCCCTGCCTCTCTCCAGTCATTTCACTGTTTGCAGAAAGTGAGAGGATAAGTAGGGGCACATCCAGCATTTTCCTTGTAGAGCATCCCCTGCAGATGCCTGTTCCAGTATGTCCAGATGCAGCAAAAGAGCTGGACACATCCCCACTCATCCGTCCCTCTTGATCTTTGGCAACATGGAAATTGCCATATTGTAGGTGTGTGTGTGTGGGGGGGAAGACTGTAATACTCAAAAGGTTGCTTGGGGTGTTGTTTGGTTTGAAGAGATGTCTGACCTGCACAGTGACTGGAAAAGTGAGTTGCAATGGTGTGAGACAGACTTACACCATTGTAATTCATGCTTAGAATGCCAGCCAAAATGTTTATTATGTACTCTAGGTCTGGATAATAATAGATTATTAATTCCTCCCTGAAAAGTTAATCTATTCCTAGTGTTGCCTTCTTCAGCAGTGGTGAAAGAGTTCATGTTGTTGCAGGAAAAACAACCTTTTTACACCAGGGAAGGAGGAGTAGACTACTCACTTGGATTCAAAGTATATTGCTTAAGGTTAATGGCTTGAGTGGTTGCTAGTGTTTTAATTGAACAGAAAAGAATAGCAGATCCTGGCTTCATTAAAGGGAGATAATCTTTTCTCATATGTGTTATAAAAGTTTATAACAGGAGCATTTTGTCTCCTTTTTCTGCCATCCTGTCATAATTTCATAGTAGCTTTCCTACTGGAAACACAAAAATTTCTACAGTATATTTTTGACTTTAACATGCACTTTCAGTATTTTCAAGTTCTGGATAGCTTTTCTTAACCTAACCTTGCTATCTGGTTCTTTGCCAAAAGGTCATCACAACAGAATCGGGACACATGGCTGACTTTTAACTGTGGGTTCCCAGGCTATTTTAAGACGGTTACACTTGACAGGTTCTTGAGTGGTTTTACATCTTCTAGCTTGACTGTGTGATGATTTTGGCATTGTATGTTTAATGCTGCAAGGGCAGGTGCACAGATATTGCAATGGTTTGCATGTGTGTTGCTCTGGCATGCATAATTGACTGCAGTCCTACATTGCTGTCTTTACTTCATGCCAGGCTGCTCCTCTAGAGTAGCAGTAATCCATGGTTTTTCAGTACCAACAGCATGACAGCAGAAATTGGGCTGGTAGCACTCCTGAACAGCCCTAAGGACCAATTCACCAGAGGCCCATTCTCCTGTTTCCTGATCCTAATCCAGCATAATGTCATTGTTGGTGACTATTCTAGCCATGCATGCTCATTTGCTCATACGAAGTATTTCTGTTGTGAACTCTTGACCCTCTGCACACATAGGACTGAGAAGTTTGAGAATAGTATTTTTCCTCATATGCTGAATTTTTTTATTAACCACTGCAAAAGACAATTTTTAATTATTGGCCACCCAGATGTGGATTCCCACACTGGCACTATGTATATTAACAACCCAGTACTGGATTGAATTAGAAAGCTGCTGTGAGTGCCATACTCAAATTCATTTAATTGTTTCAATTATGTTTTGATTCATTCTATGGTACATAATTAATCTGCTGTGGCACCCTGTGATCCCAGTACCTTATCTCTGCCTCATCAGAGCTGGAAATGAAGGAGAAAGGCACAGGCTAGGTAAGCATACATCAGGTAACATTTTGCTCTCACAGTTCAACACTGGCTGCTTATCAAAACATGCCTACATACATTGGAATACTTGAACAGACCTCATCTGCAGTTCACGGATCCATAATTGTCAAGGCAGTAGGAAAGCTTATATGAAAAGGAAAGGTGACATTGTAATTGCAGGCTTCTTTCTGTTCTGCTACAGCAATTGCCCTTCATAAGTGTGGTGATTATTTGCAGCAAAATCTAACTCTGTGAGAGAGAAAGGGAGAGAACATATGACTGATGGTATGTGAAGCACAGTTATATATGGATAAGCCCATGGAGAAGTAAAAATGTGCCTAATTGTATTCTTCAGAAAAAGTAAAGAGACTGCATTTTGTGTGCTGAAAGACATCTCATCCGCCAAAACAGAAAATTTTATTAATATCAGTTGGATCTCAAGAAAACAATAATCATAACCTCATTTGAAATTTGCTTGTATACTAGCTGAAGAGTCCATCTCAGATCTTTTATCATTGTTATTCTTAATGTTATCACATGAAATGTCACTTTCACTAATTCAGTAATGGCCTGGCATTACAAAGAGTGATCCTGAAAGAGCCCATAACTAGTTGTTCTTTGTGGTCTCTAAGCACCTGCTCTTGGAAAACCTGGCATATTCTGTGGCTTCCCCCAGGAACATACCACTTACATAGTACTCTTGGTCTCAACTCAATGATCAACACTTAGGATGGGTGATTTCTACCCTGTAGTGAAGGCCAAACCAATATGAGATTGTGTATTTGTAGTAGTTAGAGAAGTGAATTAAGAAGATGCAAGTTAACACAGCAAGGAGAAGCAGAATTAAAACCAAGAGAGGTAGTTGGAGGCCTACTATTTTAGTGTGGTTAATATTGTACCAAGAAATGTTCATCCAAGTAAGAGGATGTGTATGGCACACTTTCTGCAAGTAGCACACTTTCATTTTGACAGCTGACCTGGGACCTTCCTTCCTGACCTCAGACCATCTAGATAGGGCAAGGCTTAGATGCGGGGATTAGGTAGGTAATGCTTAGCAGTACATGCCATTTGTGCACTTTAAAAACAATATTCTTCTTCCTGTCCAGAGAAGAGTAAGTGCCAACCTTTATGTTCTACAGCCAATTTCATGCCAACTATGTCTTCATTGAATATTTCTCTAAACATCCATCATCTCTGCACAACAGGGCTTTCAGTGTACATGACTATATAATTCAAGGTATTTCATTTATCTTGCCTGAATATATTTATTGAAATAATTCTTTTAAAATTTTGTATTCTTTGTCTTTCTGATTTTACACTAATGTCTAGTCAATCAATTGGTGTTTTTTTTTGTCGTATTCTTTGTTTTTTTGTGGATTTCCCCACTCTGTTAGATTACTCCAAGCATGTTTTATGTTGGTCTATGCGGCAAGTCTGTGAATGTTAAAAAAGATAATACATTCTTGACTGTGGAGGTTTTTATTATACGTCTCTTGATAGACTGTGATACCAGCATAACAATGTCAGTCATTACTTTGTTGTACCAAAGTACCTGTGGCTTTAAAATTATATCTATATACACATGCACACTGCCAAATTTTCTTCACTGGTGTCTGGGTTTGTATAATATGGTCAAGGAATGTAATCCTGTGGTTTCATTTCAGCACAGTTCTTTTAAAAATTAAAATGAATACATTTTTAATCAGTAGTGGACTGTTGTTCTGGAGAGTAAAAGTCACCATGTGTGAGAGTGAAGTCACCATGCACCATTGAAATTCACAGTATTTACAAGTTGAAACATGGCAACAATTTTAGGGACAAATTACCCATTTTTTGGTGCCCTTGTTGCAAAGATGATGACAGCACACCCACATTTGCCCTTGTTGCAAAGATGTTGACAGCACACCCACATTATACTTCTGAAGGACACTATTTTGAAGTAACATGTCACTTACTGTTTGTGATTATTTGTCGAATACAGGATACCAAGTTCAGAAACTCAGGCTTCAGTAGTTTGGAAAACCTTTATTCAGTAACTATAGATCCAATCCAGAGATGTTCATTGTCAAAACTAAACAGCAAGTGTTAACATTCCCGAATTAAACTATCCACAATTTCAAATCATGGTAGGCACAACTCTCATCCATTATATTTAATAAACACATTTGCCCCTCTTGTTCCCATGCCACCCTTTCTTTGTTGTTAATGCCAGACTCTTTTCACAGGAACCACCTTGAACAAGCTCATGCCTGCCTCCTCTCCAGTGTTATCTCACCACCTGTGTCTGTAATAGCCATTTCTACTATATAACCCATCATATCAATTTTCCAATATTTTATTACAGGAAAGGTGCATTTACAGCTCCTGACACTATTATCAGAAGATGCTTTATACTAACATTACATGAATGTAACTAGGTTTAGGATTTTAATTTTTTTAAAAAAACACAATTCACCTGAAAATCCAGTACTTTAAGAATGCCTTTTATTCTTACATGAAATTGTGATCCATAACAATAGTTTGAATGTAACTTAGGTTTTGAATTAAGAATATGCTTTTGAAACCTCTTTTTATTTACACTTGACTCTAAGTCTTTCATTTTATTGAAATATTTGGATTTTTGGCTTCCATATGCTTTCGAAACTCAACTGTGTTGAATGGCAGGCTCCCAGTTCTATTTGATGTTATAATTTGCCATATTTCTAATTCCTGGGGGCAGCTCAGCAAGTATCATGCTGGGCCTGCTAAATAAGTCATATGCAACTGTGTAGAAGAGTTCCTTGTAAATCTTTAATAATGGCAATGACTCCAAAGCTTCAGATGAACAGGATATGTTAAAAATTTGTAGCATCATATTTATCTAAATTTTCAAAGGCATATGAACATTTTTTAAAAATTTCAGTTAATAACAAACTGAAGAGATCAACTGGGAATGCTGAAAGAATTAAGCATCCTCTCCTTGCAATTCAATCAAAACTGAGGTTGCCTAGAAGTAAATAAAATGAAAGGACCTCAGGTGACTGGGACTTGGAAGATCCAGCTTCAAGTCTCCACTGAGACATTAAACTCTCTGGGTGTCCTTGGGCTATGTACTCTCTCATTGCTGACTTACCTCACAAGGTTTATGTGAGGACTGAGGGAAACAATGTGTGCTGCCTTGAGTTAAATGAAGAAAAGTGAAATATGGGCAACAGGCTGCAATGTGTAAATTTATAAATATGGAACTGATGCAATGTGAAACCTTGGTAGAAAATTATGACGATGTACAATGCTGTTTAAGATGTCCTGTTATGAAGTGGAGCTCCCATTGCATAACAGGGCACGATGGGGTACCATGAAAGGTGAGGATATTTTTCTGGCCAGGCACAGAGCATGTGTGCATTTTCACAGACCTCCATTCTGGAGTAGCTGTGGCTCTGCTGGGGATTGTTGTCCACCCTCCAATGCACTGTCATTGTGCAAGGGCACCTTGTCCTACAAAAATACCATACCATTGTGTTGAGACCATTGCACAACAGCCACACACTTTGCCCCGCAAGTGCACTGGTTCCAGGGGTACAACTACAACAATGCTCCCCTCTGGGAAAAACAACCATTGCATAATGCCACAATTATAAATTGCACAATCATATATTGGTTTACAATCTTGCAAGTTCTCCAAAGGACACCAGTCATGAAGGTAAGAGGCAAACAAGCAAACTAAAGCAGAGTGAACCTGCATGACTCCTGGAAATTCTTGCCTTCAAAGACTGGGATGTAGGTCAATGTATTGTGTCAAAGATTTTTCTCACCTTTGTCCATCCCAAGCTGCTTGTGTTATTTAATGTCAATTGAAGATGATCAATTGAAGGTGGGGGGTTTAAAGGCCACACACAGAGGCCATTTACAGATGTGTTTGAACAGATCACAGGTATTTCATGTTCTATCAGGCAGCACATATCTTTGGAGTATTAGTGTATTATTTATAATCACAATATTACCATTCTGCAAGAAAAACTGGCTTCACTTTATCCGAGGTCAGAGTGAGTTGCTGTTCTGTTGTCTCCCCTGTAATTTTACAACATCAGCTTTCATATAGACATTATAAGAAACCGGTCTAAGAACAGACATAATCACTGGGTTTGTCTAATACCTTTCTTGAACTGGAAGATGCATGCCCAGATTATTAAAAGGGTAGACCAGGGGTCGGCAACCTACGGCCCACGGGCTGGCCCCAGCCCCGCAAGACCTTTGGACCTCCCCAGCCCAGTCCTGCCGCCGCCGCCCGCCGCCGCCATTTTGTTTTTCAAAATGGTGGCCACGACTCATTCACACATACGCTGGCGTACTGCGCATGTGCAATTGAGCCGCGGCCACCATTTTGTTTTCCAAAATGGCAGCCGCGACTCACTCACGCATGTGCTGGAGTACTGCGCATGCGCAAACGAGTCGTGGCTGCCATTTTGGAAAACAAAATGATGGCTGTGACTCGCTTGTGCATGCACAGTACGCCAGAAGCACTGCGCATGCACGTACGAGTGTGCGTGCATGCACAGTACTTCCAGTGTACTGCGCATGCGCGAGCGAACGTGCATGCACGGAGCTCCGGACCAGTGGACCGGCCCGAGGTAGGTAAAAGTTGCTTACCCCTGGGGTAGACAAAAGGTGCTTTTGTTCCCATGAGAATTTACCATCATTTTATGGGAACCCTTTTAACTGGGATAAGAATGGTTTTAAATGCCCTCCCGCCCAAAAGCTGTCCATGGGAGCTTAAGGATTGGACCTCTGCAGAGACCCTGCCAACTACTCCATCCTGAATGGAAAGACATTTTATTAAAAAAAAATATTATGTAGTATGCTGACCAGAAAAGGGTTTATTTATTTATTTATGCATGCATGCCAGCATCGTGTAGTGATTTGAGCATTGGACTATGATTCTGGAGACCAGGGTTGAATCTCAGCTCGGGCATGTATAACCCCCCGGGTGACCTTGGGCAAGTCACATTCTCTCAGCATCAGAGATGACAACGGCAAACCCCCTCTGAAAAATCCTGCTAAGAAAACTTGCTAAAACAGGGTTGCCTTAGTGTTGCCATATGTTGGAAACTACTTGAAGGTACACAACAACAAACAATACATACACTGCTTTTTCAAAACATTTGAAATGGCTTCCAAAATAATAAGCAGCACTAATCTATAATTCTGTGCCATACAACACGACCCAGTAATCCTGCTTCAGATGGGATCGAGACATTTCTCTGCACTCAGCAAGCTTAGAGCTCCCTAATGGATTCTGTATTGCTGATTCACTGTCAATTTCATAGAATCAGAAGGAATTGCAAAGGGCCATCGAGCTCCCTGCCTTGTAAAAATACACAACTAAAGTAGGGTTGACACACTGGGTCCATGACATGGCTCCAATAATTTTAAATGTTAGCAGCGATAAGAGTTATTCACAGTAAGCAAATGCCCTTTACACTGTACAGTTACAGTGCTATGATTCTTCTTTTACTGCCAAGGCACATTCTATGGAATCCTGGGATTTGCACTTTATGAAGTCGCATTTACATTGCTCAGCTAGAGAGATATGGTGTCTCCCAAAACTACAAATCCAAGGATCCCACAGGATGCAGCTTTGGCAATTAAAATGGAGTCATAATTCTGTAATTTGAAAGGACTCCAAGAGAGTCAAACCATATCATCCTCACACTGTAACAAAGAGACTGCAGCTGAGAGGTAGTGAAGTATCCATGAACACCTGTTAGCATATCCATTAGAGAGATTCTTTGGTTTGTTATGGCCCAGATTTTTGCTCTAAAATAAACAAATGCAGGTGACCCTGCCAGGCTTCAGCATCATTTAAGTCTTTTTAAATGCAGCTGGACAGTTAAACCACCTTTATTACCTTTTCTGTACTAGGCAGGGACTTTCTATTTTCCTGAGCTCTTTAGATGCAACTTTAATCCTGCTGGCTGTTTTATGCCCCTCTGATAGTTTTGTGGCTCTTATTTTACTTTTGATTTTTTTGCACTTACATTTTATCTGTTTAATTCTTTTTCTAGATAGGGAATGTATAAGTTAAGGTATGAAATATGTATAGTAGGCTAATAAATAAGCATGAACCTTATTCTTCATTTAATGTAACACTGACTGAGTTTTGACATTGTATCATGAAGCTAATTCCAGCCAAATCTGTAGGCTGATCCTATTCATGTTTACTCAGCAGTAAATTCCCACTGTGCTCAATGGAGCTTACTCCCTAGTAAGCACACTTAAGTTTCCACTCTGCAGCACTTTTAGCATCTACTGGTACAGTGGGAGAATTAAATACGTGATTAGTTCAACCACTTAAATTCAGTGAGAAGTACGAATATTTAACTATGTTTGGACTGAATCTGCTGTGCTTTCCTATGTCCAGCTGTTGTAATCTCCTTCGGTGTTATATAAACTTGGTATGGTCGGTATTCCACATCCTGAAACACTAAATGTGCTCATAAAGGAAAGGTATATCTCCACTTGAGCTTGGAAGTGTTCCTTTTTTGGACAACAACTCCCCGAACTTCCCAGCCAATACAAGTACTGAACCTCCTGGCTAGGGGATTCTGGGAGCCAGCATTCAAATAAGGGATATTTTCAAGTTTGATTTCCACTGTAAAGATTTTTAATAACATTGTACCAGCCATGGCTCCTGACAGATTATCCTAGAGTATAAATTTGTGAGATGTAGATAATATCTGCTGTTATATATCCATTCATGCTGAATGTGTGCATGCCAACACAGGCTGGAAACCTGTTGGTGTCTTACACTGCATAATGGTGGCATATGGTACTTTGAGGGTGGTAGAAAGTGATACCCAGGGAATGGCAGAGAAAGACATCTCTGTCATCAGAACAAACTGCTGTGATTGCTTCTGAGCAGCCCATGACCCCAAAGTACAGCTTTCTATCCTGAGACAGATGGCCTTTGCTGCCATCCTACCATTATCAGTATGCCCACATCATCCTTACTACCACACAGGGAAGTGGACAGCTACTTATGCCAGTGTAGCAGCAGACAACATAGGTGCAACAGAATATGTCTGATTCTCATCCTGCACCATGCAGTTCTCAGGATTCTCTGAAAAGAGGGTAATGACACCAATGCCACAAGCAATTATATCATACAAGCCATCCCACAAAGCCAGGCATTCCATAAATAGGCAATTTGAGGCAATTTGCCATTGCAGAATCCTGGCTTACTTTTGCTGGGGATGGATCAGCCCTAGGTTCAGTCCATTACAGCTTTATTCTCTTTTTTCCCATCATGTATCTGACATAATGTTCTGGGCTCATATTCAGCCTCATTAACACTCCATATGTTCTCCAGTATAGATAAATGTGCTGTACATAGCACACAGAACAGGCCTGCTGAAATCTGTTGATGGCAGTGCATCTCTGTCATTGATAGGAATATCCACCGGTCTACAGTAGAGTTTTTTTATAAATAAATTAAAAGGAAATAGTATCTTCCTCTTCTTCTCTGACCATTTGTTCTATTGGTTGAAAAGCCTGGGATTCCATCTTTGCTCCAGTAAGCCCAGAAGCGCAAACATAGTATGGGTTGAGAGAGTTTCCTGTTCAACATATTTCAAACAAAACTACACAGAAAAGTTATCCTTGAATGGAAGGCAACAAAAGATGGGATCGTTGCAACTGATGTTGGGAAAGGTCTATGCTTGTTAGGGATCCTTCACCTGCGCAGTCTGTTTATCATAGTGTATGGCAAAACTCCATCCATCCTGTATGAACAAGGAGATGATTACAAATGAGCAACTTATTCTGAAAGGGAAAAATGTAATTTAGCTTGTGCAATGAAATCTTGTTGCAAGGCCATGGCTAGAATCCTGTTGATTGATGCCAATCAGAGTAGGCCTATTGACTCAATTGTTGAATAGTGAGAAAATATGTGTATGAATCCAACTGATTCAATGGCTCTGCTCTAGTTGTGACTAGCAATTAGATCTAGGCCCATGTAATGAGTTTGGGACTTGAGCCTTTTTCAAAGATTTTAGGAAATATATTGGATCATTATTCTGTTTAATTCAGCATAGCAGACTGCTTACCAACAGTATCTAGCTACATGTCTCATGCAAATTTACTGAAATCATAAAACAAAATGACAATATCTATCCCTTGAGGTAAGCTTCCAGCATTTAAAAATAATTCAAAAAGAGAAACTGAATTATATGACATAAAAAAGCTAATTCAGATTCCTTTTTCAGATTATTTTAAGAAAGGTGGAAATGTGCAGTCATCCACACATTGCTGATTCACAGATCCCATTGCCCCATGTGAGGAACGATGGGAAGTGCATTCTAACAATATCTGAATAGCCACATGTTCTCCATCTCTGCTCTTATCCATATATTTAATATCATCATGTAACAATAGATTAGATATGAAGATACCCTTCCTTTTGTACATATTATGTTTGATGGTTATCAGTTTGATTCAGTCTTATTTTTGTACTCATTTTGTTAATCAATAAATCATGTCACTTACTGAATAGCAGAAACTTCTCAAGGTTCCGGACAATGAATACAAAACATGCTATGTGTTTGTAACTATGATTTGTAACAAACCACAACTTGGTATGAAATTCAAATTTGACAATGACTGAGAAATGTACTCATACAAAGCACATACATTCCCCATAATTTGTTTCTATGAGTTAATTCTGTGGGTTATGTAATTCATTCCAGTAATCAAATGGAGAAAATGCACCCATATAGTAGCAACAGCAACATGAAGCTGACTTGATGTGTGAGAGCCACTTATCATATGCTTTGGCCCCATCATGTGGAGAGACTTCGTATCATTTCAGCACATTCCAGGATGCAATTAATAATAATAATAATAATAATAATAATAAATATTTTCTTACTAAGGCTCAAGGCAGGGTACAAGATAGATCAAAACACATAAAACCATTTTCACACATTATATTAAAACACATAAACATAGCACACATGAAAATAATCCAACATCAAATTAAAAACAGTCTAATTTAAAATTCCTAGTTTAACATCAACTGGGTAGGCCTGTTGGAAGAGATAGGTCTTTAATACTGTTTTAAATTCAGACAACATGTTAAGGTGTCAAATCTTTCCTGGCAGGTCATTCCACAGTTTAGGGGCTGTCGATGAAAATGTCCTCTGGGTAACAATTGCCAGTCTAGCTGAAATAAATGTCCCCCAGAGGGCCTGAGTGTAGGAGGCAATTATATAGGAGGAGGACATCCTGTAGGATACTTGGGCCCAAACCATGTAGGGCTTTAAAGATAACAACCAACACTTTGTACCTTGCCTGGAAACTAACAGGCAGCCAGTGGAGTGACTTTAAAATTGGTGTAACATGCTCACTTCTAGATGCAACACCAATCAATCTGGCTGCCCTGTTTTGAACTAATTGAAGTTTCTGAACTTGGTACAAAGGTAATCCAATGTAGAGTGCATTGCAAAAGTCCAGTTTTGAGATTACCAGTATGTGCATGACCATCTTTAGGTCTTCCAGTTCTGGGAAGGGGTCAGGTAGAGTATCAGTTAAAGCTGATAATCAGCTGATAATAATAATGACCACTAAGCGTGCCAAGGTACTGACACCAAGTTTGCTATTGAGCATTTCCCCAAATCTCTTCTTGTCAGCTGGACATACAGTGCTATATAGAGCACACAGCAGCAAATGTGGTATTTTCCAAGAAAGTGACAGTATATATTAATCATTCTTAGCATGCTAAATCATTGGATTGTGAAAAAGAAAAGACAAGAAAGCCTTACCTTACTGAAACAGCCTTGGAGGCTTTTTGTTTAGACTGGCCAGAGTAGAATTCCACCTTGTACTTCAGTTCTTTGTTCTAGAATTGAGGGAGGAGTAAATATATTAGTTTGTTTCATTTAATAAAACCAAAGTATCATAAAGATGGAAAGGATTGCAATGGCCATGTGGTCCAATCTCCTGCCATGCAGGATGACACAGCTTAAGCACTCCTGAATGATGCCCATCCAATCTGTCTTTAAAGACTTTCAAAAAAAGACTCCACCACTCCATGAGTCAGTCTAGTCTACTGCTGAACAGCTCTTATACTCATGTTCTTCCAAAGGTTTAGGGAAAATCTCTATTCTTGTAATCTGATTCCATTGGTTCAATGTCCTATTTTTCTGGAGCAGCAGTGAACAACCTTACTCCATCTTCTACATGATATCCCTTCAGGTATTTAAATATGCCTATCATATCCTCTCACAGTCTTCAGGCTACATGTACCCAACTTCCTAAGCCATTACTCTCAGGGCTTGATTTCAAGACCTTTTACTATCCTGGTAGAATTCAAAGATATAGCCAGGTTCACGTGGGCTTGGTTGTAGATCCTCCCCTTATGGTAACACTACAGGTGTCCCAGATACAGTGGAGGACTCTACTTTGTCTTTTTGCCACTACTGTAAAGAATTTCACAGTCAATCTACTCAGCTTTTGTGCAGAGAAAGGTGACTAGGGAAAGGGGTGCGGGAAACACCATTTTGAACTTTGCTTCCAGTAGAAAAGTGTTTTGGCTTAATAGGAAAGGAAAGATTATTTGAAAATATTAAAAAAATGTTGAAAAACATGTTTTTCAAGTGTCAAGAAACTCTGATGGACTGATGAATACCTTCACGATTTTGTGTAAAATTCTCATGTGGATTTTTGCCCAGAGAACAGCACCCCCCCCCCCCACACACACAGAAAATGATATGCAGAAATAGTATTTCCTGTGCAGAAAAGGCTGTAATCGGAGACATTTTAGACAAAACTGGCATGTGAGTGACTTGCATAGAGAACAGTATTCTCTGCACAGAAAGTAATACACAGGAATATTGCTTTCTGCACACACACACACAAAAAAACTGTTTCCAGTACAAAATCACCACGTTGTTGTTTTTCAGAATAAGTCCCATATTGTGAATAAGCTTTGAAAACCACACCATTTTCAAAAGACTCCCTCATAGTGGGAAGAAAATTGCTAAATTATTCATCTCTTACATTGAGAAGGAACTTAAGTCAAGAATTACATCCCTATGAGCTAATCATAGGCATGGTAAAAATTATTTTGCCCCATTTTCTGTACAATTGGTAGAAATTAGTCTCAACCTTTCAGAATGAAACAAGTGTGGAATCAGATCAGTAGAATCACAAATTGGAAAACAACAACAACCATATCCTGTTGTTCCTTTACCTTTGCTTGGAGCATCTCAATCTTTTCTTTCAGACTTTCTATTCTTTCATCTTGGAGTGTTAATTCATCATTCAGTTCTTCAATCTGAAATAAAAATTAGAAATAAAACTTGTTAGATGTCCATCTATTAAGTCACATTAATGAAACTCAAAACTGTTTCAAGCTAGTTTTCTTACGTTGTCAATTTTCTCATGAGGAGAGGATTGGAAGACTTGTCACTGTTAAGAGGGTCCTGTAAAGCAGGATTAGTTTTCTGCAGAGCAAACAGATCTCCTCTTCAAAGACCTAGCTATGTTAGTCTGGAAAATCAGTGTGCAAGGAGATCTTGTAGCATCTTTGAGACTAATGGAAAGAAAGGAGCTAATAGCATGAGCTTCGGAGGAAATAGACTCTATGAAAGCTCATGCTACCAGCTTCTTTCTTTCAGTCAATCCCAAAGGTGCTACAAAATCCCTTAGCACACAGATCTTTTGTCACCCAACTGCAAAACCCAAGACTTCAGTGGCTATATTAAAACTACCAGACTGAGTATATAATCCCTCCATTTCTGCAGACTTTGGGTTCGCGGTTTTGTTCCTTCATGGACCAGCAAGAGGAGAGGGTTAAAATGGCTCATGCACCCAGGAGTGTATGGCCATTCAAGCCTATGGGGCTTGAATATTTGTGGATTTCCATTTTCACGGGGGGGGGGGGAGAGTCAGAACGGATCCCCTGCAAAAATGGAGGGACAACTGTAGACAGGGTGCAGTCTTGTAATCACCAGCCATCAGAAGCCATCTGTCCAGAAATTAATGTTGATTTGGCATTGTTAGCTGTGTGATACACAAAAACCTTGGCTATACAGATTCTTCTCTTATGTCCTCTCTTCATTTTATTCACATAACATTTTATTGCAGGTCACAAAAGCATTCATTTACCTTCGGCCTGCTATTATATTTTTGTTTAGGATTCTTACCAACCATGCCCTTTTCTAGGGTACTCCATTCCATCCTATCTCTCCATTTGTCTTCCAACTTCACCAGCAATGTTAAATCAGCATTCAGGGTTACTGGTCATTCTGTTTTCAATGGGCTTTTCTGAGAATTGCCTTACTTTACTCCCCTCTTGGAAGTTTAGGTATGCTTCCAAGCCTGCTGGTACTTCCCTCTCATGCGTCAGTGTTGCTTTTGCCACACAAGGCTCCATGCACAAAGAACATATTTGCTATTTGCATATAGATGTTGCTGACCTGTTGAATCACACTATGCAAGTTTTGATGCTGGGAATGGATCACACTGTCCAAGTGGCTAATTCGTTCCTGAAGTGTGGAGATCTCTGTCTGAACTTCGACACAGCTAGTAGAGAGAAGAAGGAAAAGGAAAATGTTTTGGCACAGAAAAAGCATGATGGGATGCAAAGCCACTCCTCAAATGAGCTGTCACATTCTGCATAAAATCTGCAGAAACATTGTAGATGATTGGCAGTTTCATATAAACCCATGAGCAAAATCTATACAAAATTAATACAATTGCTCTCACATTTTAACAGAAGAAATATTTTGCAAGAATTTCTCATTCAACCACCAATAGTACATATTCTTTTGTGGATGGCTCAAGTAGTATCAAGCAAACAGAGACAGACATTAAATCAAAGGAAAGCCCAAATTCTCTGGTAGGTACTAATCATTCCTCAAGGTGTCAAATGTTAAGAGTCATCTTGCACACTGGGAAAAGTCTTTTTTGTTGTTGTAAAACACGTACATAGTCAACACATAGTGGGGTGGGAAGAATGAATGTGCCTATCTCAAAAGCAATGAAAACCATTATTTAATTAGGATTTTCTAATAAAAATCAGATCAGGCAGCAGCATCCATCTGGAAATATAATACAACATTTTAAATGTTTAATTTAGAGGCTAATTTGCCTGTCTTACACCAGTCTAGGTTGGCTGAAGGATTCTGTCAGTTATAATAATAATAATAAAAACTCACAAAAAAACTTAGGATCATACAATCATAGAGCTATGAGTTAAGAGACCACAAGGACCATCTAGTCCATTGCGGGAATACACAATCAAAGTACTCCTGATAGATGGCCATCCAGCCTCTGTTTAAAAACTTCAACGAAGGAGACTCTAAGGCAACGTATTCCATTGTTGAACAGCTTTTGCCATCAGGAAGTTCTCCCTAATGTTTAGATGGAGTCCCTATTCTTATAGCTTCTGTCCCTCCATGTCATAATCTCTGGAGCAGCAGAAAACAAGTTTGTTCCATCTTCAATATGATATCCTTTCAAATAGTTCAACATGACTATCATGTCACCCATTAACCTTCTCTTCTCCAGGTTAAACATACCCAGCTTCCTTAACTAGAGCATTGTTTCCAGAACTTTCATCATTTTGGTGTGCTCTTCTGGACACACTAAAACCAGGAGGACAAGTTGGTGATCACAAGTAACTGAAATCCTATTGATTTCAGTGAGTCTAGTGTAGGTACGTATGGTGAAGTCTGAATCCAGCTCATAAAATATCATGTATTCTGCCCTTAATTAGTACAATAGACTGTCTGACAAAAGCTCATAAAATTGTACTGAGTAAAAGTAAAAATTTGTGAACACTTTGCAAACCTTTTAGTATTTTCAGCATTTGACATCATCTGGTGAAGTCTCTCTTTTAAAACTCTTTTCTTTTCATTCAAGTTTTTCTTCTCCTAGGAAATAGAAAAGTTACAAAATCTACATACATTTCTGATGCGTAAAAAAAGAAAAGATAACACAACTTTTCAGTTTGCTACTCTTCCTTTTTTTGGACAGCTTTAATAATTGATATTCCTCCCACCACTCCTTTGGTTTACTTACATATTTCATATTTGTAATGATCTCAATGTGGCTGTAATTTTGTGTTGCATTCCAGTGCTCCTCCCCAAATGGATTAGCATTATTTCGAAGATCTACTCAGGGCTATGTGTGTGCATAGATCTTAGAAAAG
This sequence comes from Phrynosoma blainvillii, assembly GCA_026167975.1. Lineage (NCBI taxonomy): Eukaryota > Metazoa > Chordata > Lepidosauria > Squamata > Phrynosomatidae > Phrynosoma > Phrynosoma blainvillii. The sequence continues at coordinate 25,435,832 of JANUYF010000002.1, forward strand.
TTGCTTTTTTGAATTATAACTCCCCAAATCGACCACTCAGTCTGGCCACTGATCATGCAGGGAAGTGACAGCCAGTGGAATCAGTGGTGATGGTAGCACATGGTGCAGTGATGTGGTATCACCCTCCCCCATTGATCTCCTTCCATACCACACTATACAGAATCCTTAGCAATGTTTTTGTACTAATATTACTCATAAACCGTAATTCTCATGTATCACTGAATGTAATGGTAATAGTTGTGAAATAAACAACTAGCAAAATTAAAATTATACCTTTAAATTATGGTATCATATGCACAGACTAGATGTATTCATATGTACATAGTTATGGTTAAAGTGAAAATTTGGTAAGACATGATGTTTTTAAAGAACATTTAAAAATAAAACAATTAAAAATATTTTATTTTATTTTATTTTATTTAAAAAAAACTTGGGACCTCTCCTTTCTCCTCCCACTGAACCTCACCCCACTCACCCCATCTCTTCTGTTGAGCTCCAGCATTTTAAAGGGGTGCAAGCAAATGCCACAGTCTGTTTCTGCCAAAAGATGTTGGGGCAGATGTTTGGGGAGCAGTGGTGTCACCCCATGTTAGGGTGTCACCTAGTGCAGCCTGAATCCCCTGTAACCCCCTAATGACATCCCTGGTAATAACCATGCTGGCTGGACCATTCTGTGAATTTCTATTTAATAAAATAACATTTTAAAAAAATGTTTTATGAAGACATTTCTGGATTTTAAAAAAAGTTCTTTCCAAAACTGAGCCAAACTAAATTCTCATTCATCTGCACATGCCATCATTGAAAGGGCAGCTAATGCTGTACCTTGATAAAGCTAAATAGGTGTGGGGCTAGGGAGAAGACTATGTGGAAATTCTACTTATATTACCTTGAGTTTTATCAAAGGATGATGAAATAAATACTAAATATTAACAGGGAAAGATACACCTCTGGGCTACTGTTTCCTTCAGCAATTTCTTGTCTTACTTTTTAGAAGAAGGAAGGATTATTTGAGCAAGATGGCTGGTGATAAGATAATACATCTTTCTTTTCTATTGGAACAGGCTACTGGTTCACTTCTGGATAGAATTCAAAATGCCTTTTAAAGGTCTATATGGCTTGGGCCTTCTCTCAGGACCCCTCCATGCTTCCTTCCAGGCTAACAAATTCTCCTCTCTTTTCACCAGCAGGCAAAGACTTTTTATTTAGGCAAGACTTTGGCAGTTAACTTCTTGTGGCAGAAGTATCTTTTAAGAGGTTGTGCTCTATTTTTATCTTCTTTAATATATTTTAAATTAGTGTCTTTAACAGTATTGCTTGTTTAGTTCATTTTAGGGCAGACTTTGATTGAATATATCCACAAACAACAAGGACAACTGCAACCACCGCATGGACAACAAGTTTTTTTAGAGAGACACAATTGATATTCTCCCCTTTCCATAGCAGACCTAGAAGACCATCAAAAGTGGTTGATATGATGATTGTGAAGTAACTCTTTGTATGTTGGGTTTGTGTTTTACTGTTAAAATTAATAAAAATTAAAAAGCACAGATAGTTAGATAGGTAGACAGACAGAATAAAAAATGGACTATAGTCTTCTGGGATATAGCTTTATGAGTGATATAACAAAGTTCAAAGGATTCTCAATCCTTTATTTAGCTGAGACTCTGTTAATGAAATGTGATCCCTTTGGCTTCCAAATGAATAACAGAACAGATGGTGATGCTTAGATTTTAAATCATGCATTCATTGAAACAACGTCTCATTGCTAATCACTATTTACTACAGAGGAAGCGGTGTTTGTTCACTGTTAGTGCTGGCGAGTCAGCCAAGAATGCTTGAAAAGGTTTTGCAAAAGAGTTTGCCAATATGCTTGAATGATAACAAAGATGCATGAAAGTTGTAGGCATCTGTAGGCGAACTGTTCCAAAGCTGTCATAAATTGGCTCTCTTCTACTATTTACCAAATCAATATGAGCATTTTTTTAAAAAAACACCCTCAAATGGGCCCTATTTACAACCACATTAGAAAAAAGATTTTCAGTCTCAGCTCCCACATAGCATTATCAATTTTATGCTATGTGCACACCCATACCGGGTGCCATGCAAAAGTCCACCCACAAGCAAGGAACCTGTAAATATATATGATTTTCCATTTTTAGTGTGAAAACCATCTCATCTCTGCTATACATAAATGTCTTCAACAGGAAGGTGGTTTGAAAAGGCTCATCAGATAAACAATAACCAGCACTCAGGTCTAATCTGCACTGCAGAAATAATGCAGTTTGACACCACTTTAATGGGTCAAGGCTATAGAATTCTGGGATTTATAGTTTTGTGAGATATTCAGCCTGTTAGAGAGCTCTGGTGCTACATCAAACTATAAATCTCAGAATCTCATGAAGCTCTGTGGTCATGGTGCCCCTCCCAATGTGAATGAAAGTGAAGTTGCTTCACTTCTGGTTCCAAGTACCAGTCAAAATAGGCTGAAATTTGGAAGGGAGGAGATGGGGACAGACTGGATGTAATAGAGGGCAACAGGATCCCAACTACCGTGCTTTTGTTAGAGTTTGGGTGGATTTTTGTTTATTTTGATGATATATTGACTGGAAAAGCAAATTAAATTTTGGAGAGGGTGCCTAGTGACTGAGAGACTCTTGGGACTTCGGAGACTATGATATGGGGCCCAAGGGGGCATCCTATGGGCCTTGCGATGCCAAGGCCTATTTCCCAACCCTTGATCTAGATCCTTATAGGGAAGAAAACAGTGGGTGGTGTTATGCAAGTGTTTCCCCACTTATTTGTTCCAAGCCTCTCCTCCCCTCTTCAGAGCATTAGTAGGAAATCCCCTTTATTGCCTTCGTTTATTTAATTCCTGAACTCTTCTGATAGAAATAAATTGGAATGCAAGCTTTACTAATTTCTGTCACATTGATTTAAATGTGATTTGGTCACAACAAGCTAGTTTCTGACCCATTTCAGCCCAGTAAAACATCCCTAGTAAGTCAGCCCTGGATGGGAGACCACCAATGAATGTCAGGTGCTGTAGGCTATAATCCAGAGGAAGGAACTGGAAAAACCATTCCTTGCTTAAGAAAACCCTATGACATTCATGGGGTCACTTATAAGTTGACAAGGGACTTGAAGGCATGCACAAACATACACAGACACAGACAAGCATGCATACACACTTTCCCTGCTGTGGAATCCTCTTTCAAGGATCATACAATCACCCAAATGTGTAAAGCCTCTGAAAGAGTTTGCCAGTGGAATGATCCTAACCCAGCCTTGCAGCAGCCACAAATGATGGCACGGCCTGGGAAAAATGACATTTTTAGACTATGATTCCAAGAGATCATGCCAGCTGGAATGTTCTGGCAGTTACATTCCAAAAAGTAACTTTCTTAACTTCTAACGATGACTGGACAAAGGTTTGGTAAATTTCTCAATCCTGCTTTTTTCCTGACAACTTAGAAAACCATGGTCCTAAACTATTAATAGAACATGGCCAGAGAGCTCTGTTCAGTTTAGGTTAATCATGAGTTGTTCAGGGCCAGTCTGTCGCATTACATAGCCAGAGAACTGTGTAGCAAAAAGGTTGTTATATGCCTTAAAGTCATTTCTAACTTATGATAACCCTAAAGTGAACTTATCATGGGGTTTTCTTGGCAAGATTTGTTTGCCTTCCTCTGAGGCTGAGAGAGTGTAACTTGCCAAAGGACACCCAGTAGTTTCCATGGCTGAGCGGGGACTCAAACCCTGGTCTCCAGAGTCCTAGTTTAATGCTCGGAACACTACACCACACCATCTCTCTATCTCTCTCTCTGCAAACCTATGCTGCAATATAAAAGCCAGTTTTCACTGTTTGGGGAGGAGACAGCATATACTTTCCAATAGAAGGCCCTGAATTCAATTTCTGGCATTTCTAGTAAAAAAAGTTTTAGATTGAACAAGACTAAGAATGACCTCCAACTTGGAGATCAACTGTCAGGTCAAAATGTACACTGGTATGCTGGATTCTTAAACCAACAGCCACACACTCCACATACATTCAGGGGGAAATTCTGCAATCTCATTGACAAAAAGAAAATGGAAAAGGGGAAAAAAGACCTGATCTTGAAGACTTTCTTTACTTGCATAATCCTGATCAGCAGAAGGAAACATTACTCTTTGGATGACTCTTTATACAACCCTTCAGTGGGGAAAAAAAAACTTTTCCAGAATCTGTTCTAAGCAGTGTGCCATAAAAGAAACACAAAAAATAAACACACACACACTTTCCCTACCTCTTCTTCCTCTTCCATAGAAGGGTGGCCATCATACCCACTTGACTGACAGAACAGAACTTTCAATCTTACCTCTTCCATCCTTTGTACTCGTTTCTCCAGTTCTTCAATCTGGCTGTACTTTTCTTGGAGCTGAACTTTTAGCTGGCTAAGATTGTCTGTGCTTTGTTTTAATTTTTGTTCTTGCTCCAGCTTGCGGGCCTGCGAATGAAGGAAAAATAAGCTCAAAAGCATACAGGAAAAAACCTGCTGTCCTCCACCAACACAGGACAATCTATATTGTAAAAATAATATAGTTTGACACCAATTTAACTGCCATGGCTCCATCATACAGCATCCTGGGATTTGTAGTTTTGTGAGGCAACAGCACTCTTTCACAGAGTTTTGGGGCTACTAAAAATGATGTCTAACTGCATTATTTCTACAGCGTAGATGCACCCATATTCTGCAATGATTTGCTCATGGCAAATTTGCAAAGCTGTCATATGAATGGGTTAAGTAGCAATTGAACCCACCTAGCATCCATGCAGTACATTTATGCTGAAAGAAAATAAAATGGACCTTGATAGATCTGACCAAAAGCCTAGCTAATCCAGCAACCAGCTTTCTGTAGTGGCCAACCCAATGCATCTGGAAGCCTACAAAAAAAGGTCTGGAGATAATAATTCCCTCCTCTCTCACAGCAACAGCACATATTCAATGGCCTATTGACCCCCAAACAGCCACCATGGGCAATATTTATTGGCCATCTTAATCTTTCATAATGGGCTCATCCCAACTACCTTGGCTAAACCTCAAGTCATTTCACTCCTGGTACATTCAAGCAGTGAAAGGGGATGATAGGCTGCTGAAGTGTGGATTGCATAACTTCAAGTTACTGGGAGCAATCACACCTATAAATATTCCTTCATGAGTAAAAAGAGTTCACAGTTCCAACTTCCAGAGCCATATACCTGCATTATGTGCATAGTTCCTTCTTGCCTTTTCTTGAGATCCTCAGAACGCTTCCTATAATCTTCCTGAAGTTTTTGGGCTCCATATTTTACAGACTCTGCACCAGCAATCCTTGAAGCTTCCAGCTGGAAAAGAACCAATGTGGATTGTTTTTCCAAACAGCCATTTAAAACAACCACATAGAGCAACCACATAAAAATGATATATTATAGGAAGGAAGGAAGGAAGGGAGACAAAGACCTATTAAAGCAGGGATCGGCAACTATGGGAAGCAAGAGGGCTCCATTAGCCACCCAGGAGACCTTAGAGGACTGCACCCCATTTCACCCTCCCACAAAACAAAACAAAAACAAGAAAATGTCCCCAACCCTTTAGGAGATGTGGGAGGGTTGGCCCATTTTAAATGGAAATGCAGGAGACAGAGAGCAAGATCCTCCGTTGAGGAGGCAAAATGTAATGCTCTGCCCTCATAGTTCTGTATACCTCCCTTGCCGTTGCAGATGGTGGTGAGGGGAAGGGGCAATTCAGATGATAAAGCTAAATTGGGCTCTAAGGGGAAGGAAAAGAAGAGTGCATTCCATATGTGAGTGCACCTTCATTTTTTCCCTCTTACAAGCCAAGACCAGCAACTATAGTTGGCCCCTCCGCATTTACACCTTTGACTTTTGAGGATTTGATTACAGTGAGCCCTTCGTATACGTGGAGGATCCATTCTGGACACACACACACATACATACACATACACGTAAGGCAAAAAACACGGGACCTCAAGTCCCATTTGTTTCAATTATGACTTCCAGTGCTTGCCATACATGTAAGCTTAAAGCCATGTATGGCACTGGTGCGCTGTATTCACAGATTTGATTAATCTGTTCTCTTTAGGAATGTCTAGGTCCTCCAGCTCAACTATGCCACAGGTTGACCATAAAGTCATGGTGGAGGATCTAGAGTTTCCTCTCTAGTCATCTGTAGATTCTTCAGTGTGATTCTATGGTCAACGTCCACCTGATGTTGACCATAAAGTTGTGTTGGAGGACCTAAAGATTCCTAGATAGTTGTTCTTTCAGATGTTCTTTTTTAAAGAGTAGGGTTTTTTATTTGTAGATTTTCCACTTTCACAGGGGTTCTGCACCCTTAACCCCAGCAAATGTAGAGGGACCACTGTATTTCCAATTCTGATTTGCCTGCTTGACTTTTTCGCAGTCGCCACCATAGTTCTTCTCAGTTCTTGGCAGCTGCTAGAGAGGGGGAGACATGGAATTGAGCAAGCAGAGCATTTCTCTGTGATCCAAACCTCTTCCAGCTGAGAGACACCACCACAATGCCAGCACAGACCTAAGCCACAGTGAGGGTAGTCCTAAGTAACTTCCAACATTATTAGGCTAGGAGAAATTTGGATTCAACCCAGCTTCTGCTGGACATCTAAACCAACTAGATATGCAATCTAAGGGCTCTTCAAGAAGGCTCTAAAGCAGTGCTACTCAAAGTGGTGGTCCATGAATCAGTGCTAGTCCATAAGCCAATCGCTATCAGTCTGCAGATATTCCAAGAAGTTTCTTATTTCATATCTCAGTCCACTACAGCATGCTGGCAGGGAGCCTTCCAATGCAGATTAACACTCAAATGTGCTCTACCGCCATACCCCAGCTAAATGTTTAAGTTCACATATATTGGCAAACTTGAGAATGTTATTTTTAAATGTTGACACATTAGTTTTAACAGAGCTAACACTTTACTTTATGAAGAACACATTAGTAAGATATTAGCATTGTGTTACTGTTAATTAGTGTATTTTTAATGCTTTTAACCAGGGGTAGGCAACCTAAGGCCCGGGGCCAGATGCGCCCCCCCCCCCGAGGCCTTTGGACCAGCCCCAGGCTGGTCCTACCACCACCGCCACCCGCCATGATGATATTATTGTTGTTATTACTTGTTCTTGGGGTTTTCTTGGCAAAATCTCTACAGGGGTTTTGCCATGGCTTTTCTGGGGCTGAGAGAGTGTGCATGCATATTTTTTTAAATGTTTAATTTTTTTGTAATTTATTTATTTATTTATCTATTTTTGGTGCTTCGCCCCCCCCCCCTTGTCTGAGGGACAGCAACCCGGCCCCTGGCTCAAAAAGGTTGCCTACCCCTGCTTTTAACAAATGAGTACTAGCCAAAAATGGCCAAAATGGTCCCAGATAAAACAACTAGAGTCCCAACTAGAGTTGACCCCTTAGTCAATTGTTGAGCAGTGAGTCAACACATATGTAAATCCAACTGAATCAATGGCTCTACTCTAGTTGAGACTAACTAAAGGATTTAGTTCAATGTTTTAGAATGAACAAATATTACACACACACACACAGACACACACACACAGACACACACAAACTGGTAACATTGCTACCAGTCATTTGGCTGTTTTGTTTAAAGAATGTTATACTTTTGCAACTCCCAAACTAAAAGGTTAAAATTATATTGTTACTTTTAATGCAATACTTCCAAGCTCTGGTTTTAGATCAGTTTCAAGAGTGACTTAAATAATAATCATCATCATCAAAAACAGAAATGGTTGCTATGTGTCACTAATTATACCATGGATAATTATATCTTTCATGGAGAGAGCCACCGTGGTGTAGTGGTTTGAGCACTGGACTATGACTCTGGAGACCAGGGTTCAATTCCCAGCTCGGACATGAAACTCAGTGGGTGAGCCTGGGCAAGTCATACTCTCTCAGCTTCAAGGGAAGGCAATGACAAACTCCTCTGAACAAATCTTGCCAAGGAAACCCCATGGTAGGGTCACCTTAGGGTCGCCATAAGTAGGAAACAACTTGAAGGCACATAACAACAAACATCTTTCAGGTTGCAGAAATATGGACACACCTTGATCTTTAACTGTTCATTTTCTTTATTCACCCGTGCCAGTTCTTCTTCTGCTTTTTTCATCTTTTCCACTGTCTCCTTGCAGCTGAAGGACAGGGACTTTTCATCATGTACCAGTCCAGGTTCTTCAAAATGTGGCTAAAACCAACAACATTTTTAAAAAATCAGATATGTTTTTAGTTCTCATCTTTGTGTTCTTACAAGTTACAAAGACACATAAGCTCAGATGCCATGTTGATTAAATTGGTCCAAAATTGAAATTTCAATGTGGTTGCACCATTGCATCAAGTGCAACTGAGTTGCGTACACACACACCCAATCACATATATAAAGGATGAGGGAGTAAAGTAGGGAACAGTTATACAGGGATCAAGATCAAGTCACAGTACCTTTATAGCCATCCTGGCTCTCCTCCTCCACCCAACCCTCTACGCTTATACCTTTCTCTTTGACCACACTGCACTCTTGACCATGCCATACTCTTTCCCTACTTCATCCAACAGCTCAGTTGCTTCCATGATGGCAGGGCCGGAAGAGAAGCCCCTCCTACGCCAGCTATTCCATTCCACAGCATAGAAACAGAGCAAGCTAGAAAGATATCCTCTCCTAAATAGACAAACTTTCTGTCCATTCAGACCATTAGTGGACTTTTTGCAGAGGCATCCTCTTGGTAGTCAAGCCTGTTTAAAATGCACCCATCAACAAACTGGTGCCATTCAAAATGGCACCAGGCTCAGTGACACCCACTCTGTGTGTGTAGGCTTCAAAGGAGGGCAGTGATGACAGCCTGGCCCTCCCTCCCTGTCATACCCTGCCTCCAGGATCCAGGCATGTCCTCTGACTGGAAGAGGCTGAGAGCCCAGGAGACATGCCAGGACTGCAGACACTCCAGCAGCCTGTGGAGGTAAATCTGTAGTCAGTACCAGTTCTCAGAAGCAAAGTTTTCCTCCACCTGAGCCAGACTTACCAGTGCCTACTCCCACAGAGAGATTTCAGGAAAAAGAGACAACAGCATTCTCTGTGGTTAACTAGGAAATGGGCTGGTAAGAGGGAGCACCTACAAGACCCAGATGGGCTATAAATATCCCAGCACCTCCCTTGGTCCAGTATGGTTGACAACCAGCCTTCATGTCTTGGTAAATGCCTTTCTGTTGCCTTGAACTGATTGCCTGTTGCCTGAAACTTTGCTTGGACCTGGACTACTCTTTTGGATTTTCCCTTCAAACCTGCTGTACTGGACTGACTGAAGCCTTGTTACGAACCTGGACTGGATTGTACAATGACTGCTTTTGATATCAAAGACTTGGTAGACAAGCTTCCTTTTTCTCTCTCCCTCAGTGCTTAAAACACTGAACCTCTGGACTGAGGGTTTGGCTAGCCTCCCCCCTTGCTCACCTGCTGCCCTTGGGGAGAGAGCTGAGGAGGTGGCAAAGCCATGAGGAGTGGACTCACCCCTCCACCACAGCAGGAAGATAACCCAACTGGGTGATCCCTCCCCAGGGGTGTCACCTAGTGCGGTCTGCACTCTCCTCATCCATCTAGTGAACCACTGGCTTAAAAAAAGAAGAAGAACATCTGATGGAATCTTTAATGAACAACATGGCTTCTCTCTCTCTCTCCCTCTCTCTCTCACACACACAGAGAGAAAAAATCCATATTATATTCTCCAGATAATCACTGCTAAACACAACCTTCGGTGCATTTGACAACTATGAGAATATTTTACAAGGCTTGGAAGTCCAAAGGGATTTTTGTTTTTCCCTGATTCCGTCCCACTCCCAGCTGACTGCCTTTGTGAAATTAAAGTGGATAGTGGTCCAGTGAATGTATCAGTGTACCGTCACCTGCCAGGCTGGAAAACCAGAATAGGATTTGTGCCTCTGTGTGTTTGTAGGGATGTGAAAGTGTGAGAAAGTATAGATGAACTGAAGATAAGTGGCTAGAATGAATGCTTGTATGTTTACAATGGATAGAGGGGGTTTGTTGTCATTGTTGTTGTGTGCCTTCAACTCATTTCTGACTTATGGTGACCCTAAGGTTAACCTATCACAGGGTATTCTTGGAAGAATTTGTTCAGAGGGGAGTTGCCTTTGCCTTCCTTGGAGGCACAGAGAGTGTCACTTGCCCAAGGTTATCCAGGGGCTTTCCATGGCTGAGTGGGATTGAACCCTGGTCTCCCAGTGTCCTAGTCCAGCAGTCAGACCACTATACTATGCTGGCTCTCATGGATGGGGTTGCAGTTTGCAAGAAAGAGAAAATTAAGGATGACAGATGTGGAAGGTGGTTGGATAGAAGAATGAGGCTATAAAAGGCTGTGCATGTATAAACTGACTGATATGTGATTGAACACATGGAGTAAGTGGATTGCTGAATGGTCTGAAAAAGAAAGAAAGAAAAAGAAGCCAAGATAGAGTGGATAAAGATTCTGACCTCACCTACCTGCAGCTCTGGCCCTGCTGAAAAAAATGGAAAATGTCCCTCCCTAAAAAAATTGCCTCTGAAGCAATGGAGCCCTTAACAGAAAAAAAAATTCCCCCTACCTTGTCCTAGGTGGATGAGAAATATGGGCATTTACAAGAGGCAGCTTCCAACAGTCCTAACATGGTGGCAGATTTACAATCAGATGCTAGAAAACGGGTGTCATTGGGGTGATCCAGATGACGCCTATAGGATGAAGGCTCTGGACCTCTCCTTCATCCCCATGTTGAACTGAGACCCTGTAAGATTTTAGGCCAGACTTATTTTTCCACTCTCAGCCCTATGGCCATGAAACATCTTGTTCTATTTGCTCAGCTCCCAAGGGCTTCATATTTGAAAGCATTCGCACAACAGCCCTGATAAATAACAGCTTTTCATTCCCCCAGGACCACATCTCTGCCTACAAGATTAATTAGCACTTGGAACACTGCATCAGGCAGCAAACTCTTTCTCTCTGGGTTTGCAAATTATGGGTGTTAGATAGCCAAGTATAATTCCTTAAAATTCTTTGGGATTGCTGGATTTGGAGAGGCCTGCAAGCCTTCTATTAATGTGTGCCCAAATTCTTCACCTTTGCCAGACAGTGAGTCTGAGCACCAGTTTGACAAGCTATACAAGGGTGAAGCCAATGCTTGAATTAAAGGGACTATTTTCAGAAATCCACAAGGGAGATTATGAACTGGGTGGGGGAGAAGGGGTTAAGGGTGGGGTAGTGGTGGTTAAAGAGTTAACCACTGAGATCCAAAGTCCTACAAAATTGACTGTCTTGACTTGCACTGTACATAACAGATACATCTTGACCAATATATTATATATTTTCAGGAAGAAAATCCATCCATACCTTTGAATCCAGCATGCCATTTGCAACCCCATGGCTAGATTCATTTTTACACAGGAGAGGCTGAACTTTTGCAAGAGTGGATCTAATCTGCAGGGGGAAAACAAAAGCAATCACAATCTCAACATCTGTTTGGAAATTTAAGCTGCAAAGAAATACAGTTCAGACTTATGCCTCACTATGATTGATGTTCTACTGTATTAAATCTGGCTGTTATATATACATGTACATTTAAAAAAGGGGCCTAAATAAACTAAAGCCATCAGATCCCATCTGATCCTGGAAGCTAAGCAGAGTCAAGTAGTACTTTGAATGGGAGACCACCAACAAATACTAGGTGCTATAAAGGGAAGAACTGGCAAAACCACCTCTGAGTATTCATTGCCTAAGAAAACCCTATGGTTTTCACCATAACAGGTAACTTGCCACACCCACACAAAACACAGATACATATAATATGTATGTACAATTTCAACTGCAAACCTCAAACTCTTTTAAAATAAATTTCAAAAATTGTTAAGCTTAGATCATTGATATTTTATGCATTTTATGGAATAACTAGTTCACAGCTGGATGACAGCTACCTGTGCTTGGTGATTTAACCATACATGTTGTTGTTGTTGTTGTTTGTTGTTGCTGCTGCTGCTCCTCCTTGTAATGTGTTATGTGCTTTCAAGCTGACTCTGATTTATGGTGATCCTCATCCATATTAGACTAGATGTGCTATTGTTCTGGCTCTACCAAATGTTCCTTTTATATGTTCATGGGAAATATTACCTGTTTTATATATTCAGTTTCTTCAGTAATCTCAGATACAGTTGGTCCATTCAGGAGGTAGTCTCTCTCAGTTCCCCTGTCCTGTTTCACGATGTGTCGCGTTACCACTAATGTAGTAGTCATTATCCGAATTGGAGGGTGATCTGGGTTGAAAAGCATACAAGCATCAATTAAATAAGACTTAAAGACACAGCAAAGATACATAACTCTAACCAATGGATTTAACAGGCATGTCTAGATGATAAAAATTCATATTGTAAAAGGTGTGTGTATGGGGGAACCAAATTATGTTGAAGATACATAATTAGAAAAATATTGTGTACTAATATTGTACAACATGTCTGTGGATTCACAGCTCCTCTGGTTCATTTTGTCCTCTGAAAATGTTTTAGGTACAGCATAGACCTAAAATAATAATCTCTTCCTCAATATTTTTTTAATCTTTCAAAGTCAACAGAGTATCCTCTTGAAATTTTCATTTTTCTTCTAATCTAGAGCAGCAAGAAGACTGACTCTAAAGGATGCAAGTTAACGTATGCGAAAATTGGATCACAAAGTATCCTACTTGGCTTGAAGAAGTATCAGAGAACAGTCATCTATTTGCAAGTCTACCCAGTCCCGTTTCAAGAACAGAGCTTGGAACAGTATTTCATAAAAGGAATGAATTTCTTTACTATCAGTTTTTTAAAGACAGGACTTATTGACACTGTTTGTTATTGGAAGAGTGATTCATTAGCTTTACTGTACTCATTAGCATTACCATAATGCATTTGTGTCAGTAATGTAGTACTGATACATTAGTATAGATAATATGTCAGTAATGGGTTGTTTTTTAGTTACAGTACTTTTAAATTTATTGTCAATAGCAATAGCAAGTACATTTCTATACCACTTATCAGTGCACTTAAGCTCTCCCTAAGCAGTTTACAATGTGTAAGCTAATTGCCCCCAACAATCTGGGTACTCATTTTAGCAGCCTCAGAAGGATGTAAGCCTGAGTAGAGCTTGAGCCCTTGGCTGGTATTGAACTCGCAGCCTTGCGGTTTGTGAGTGAGTGGCTGCAGTGCAGGCATTTAATCATTGCGCCACCAGAGCTCCTGGTGGGGTGTCATCAAACACTTAAAATACAAAAATGGCGCAAAATATCCACACACAAAAAACATTTTAGGTGTAACAAGTGTTATTCCTAAAACGTTGTTTTGCTGTGGGGTGTCATTTTGGGGTGTCATTTCTAGCTATCCTCATATTTTCAAGTATATATTTTAAATATATATCGTGTTGTTATATTTTATTATTTGTATATATTATTTTAACTTTAATATAATATAATATAATATAATTAAATATTGCTTTTGTTGTTGTGTGCCTTCAAGTCATTTCTGACTTATGGCTAAGGCAGGGGTAGGCAACCTTTCCCCTTTAAGGGCTGAGGGACTTCAGCTCCCAGAATCCCAGGAGCTACTGGCCAACATGGGACTATTGGCCAGCATGGCTGAGGCTTCTGGGAGCTGAAGTCCCTCGGCCCTTAAAGGCGAAAGGTTGCCTACCCCTGGGCTAAGGTGACCCTATCATGGGATTTTCTGGGGCTGAGAGTCACCCAGTGGGTTTCAATGACCAAGCTGGGAACTGAACCGTGATCTCCAGAGTTGTGGTCCAACACTTAAACCACTACACCATACTGGGTCTTATTGAAAAAGCACATTGTTGCATTACATTTGAAAATAATATTGTTGCCTCTTATTCTAAAAAAGTAACACATTATAGTTCAAATCACAGGCTGAGGAGCTCACATGGTTACACTCTTCCTGCTATTTTGAGATGTATCATAGTTTTAGTTAAATTACAGTAATTGTTTCTAACTTTGCAGCTACATAAATTTTGAATTAGACCTGCAAATTTTATGCAAATCCGTATTCTCACTTGCTTTCTTTTTTGATGACACATTTCCTTGTTCTTTTGGCAATCAGGGAGAGCCTCCCATTTGAAAAACAGGGCCTTCAGATTTGTGCTATAACACTGTTACATAGTAACCAGACTAGTTCTTGGATTCTGGGACCTGTTGGCTCCAAAGATAACTTTTCAACTCTGAGATCATTACCTTGCTGACATGTTACTTCAGCTGTTATCTCACTACATGTTGTAACATTACCATGGAATCATATATACATAATCATGCATATAATGAATTCAATTTACTTCTGATTGTTGTTGTTGCTGTTGCTGCTGTGTGCCTTCAAGTCATTTCCAACATAAGATGAACCTATGGAACCTGTGGAAATGGTGATCCCATTTCAAAGTTATGGTGACCCTAAGGCGAACCTATTCTGGGATTTTCCTGACAAGATTTGTTCAGAAGGAGGTTGTCTTTGCTTTCATCTGAGGCTGAGAAAGTGTGACGTGCCCAACGTCACCCAGCGGGTTTCCATGGGTGAACAGGGATTTGATTCCTGGTCTCCAGAGTCATAGTCCAATGCTCAAACTACTACACCATGCTGGCTCTCTATTTATGATACCATCTTGTTAAGTCCTGCCCATGTCGGTTTTATGGGTTTTTGAAACTATAAAGAAATGCAAACATTGTTTACCAAGGGAGAAAGTGGTGTGTGTTTATACACCACTAACAGGACATTCTTCTTTAAACCAACCTCAGCTCTCTGAAAATACTCCCATCTCTTTTCAGCCTTTGACATTAATTGCATTATGTACACTCAGTAAGTACACATTAGAAAACAACATTAGTATGAATCATAAATACATTACAAGGAACAGTTACACCTTGTGCCCAGAGCATACAAATGTACATCGTAGAGATCAAGGACATTAAACATTTCTATTTAAAATTACAATGATTTTACACTGTACTACATAAACATCACAAACATTACAAAACAAAGCCAGAATAATTCCTACATGCAATTTAGAAAGGAAAAACAATGTAAAATCTTAAAGTCATTCACTATAAACTATGATATATAGTTTCTAGCTTGGTCAGCTGGGTGATGATATGTAATGCTATGACCTGAGATGATGAGACTTTGCCTACAAGTAAATAATATCATGTGGATGGTTATAACCAAACCATATAATATGTCATTATGACAAAGTAACAAAGAAGCAACACAAACGTTCAGCCCAGTCAGTATTTTGTTGGATTGCATTGATACTGCTGATTTCAACATGCAGAACAAAATTCACAACTCTAGGGAACCAGGGTTCAATTTCCAGCTCGGCCATGAAACCTACGAGTCACCTTGGGCAAGTTACATGCTCTCAGCCTCAGGGAAAGGGAAAGGCAAAGGCAAGCCTCCTCTGAACAAATCTTGCCAAGAAATCTTCATGATAAGTTTGCCTCCATAAGTCAGAAATGACTTGAAGGCACCACCACCACAACAAGCAAAATTAAAAAAAAAATGTGAAAAGAAGTTGGCTCATATAAGAAAGGAAATAGTAGGTTTCCATACATACAGAGACTGGGCCCCAACATTTCCTCGACTGCACAGCAGAGAAAAAAAAAAGTGTCCTGGTTTGAACTCAATGGGAACCCTCGCTGCTCAATATCAGTGATGTTTATGTAGTACAATGCTGACATCCAGTGTTTGATGAATTAATCTCACACCTATACATATTCTGTTTAATCTATGAAATTCTCCAGCATTATTACTTTAACACAGTGGGCTTTTCCCTTACAAACAATTCCCTTGATTGTGTGCACACTGTATGAGAAGAGGTGGGCAATTTATCACCTTTCAGAAGGTATTGGACTGCAATTCCCATCAGCCACAGTCAGCACAGTTCTTGGTGAGGGATTTTCTGCAACAGTGATTCTCAGCTTTCAGACTTCTGAGTGTTTTGGATTTTGACTCGCAGAAGTCCCATCCAGCATGTCACAGGGATTATGGGAGCTAAAGTGAAAACCATCTGAAGGACCAAAGGTGAGAACCACTGTTCTACAAGATGGTCATGCAAAGACTATATCTTGAGATCTGACATAGCATCCTGAGAATTTCAGGAGGATATCAAGAGCACACTTCATTCAGAAAGCGAGATGATAACTTTATTGTCTCTCTAGTACATACATGCTCAAGAAAGTACAGTTAAATCTGGTGCCACCTAGTGAGCAAGCCATATCTTTGCATAACTAACTTTTATAAAAGTAAGGTTTATTCAGATTTTTTTTAGTGCAACTATCCAAATAATCTCACTCACACATTCCAGTTTTATTGTTTACAGTTTTTAAAATCAAAACCGCATCTCTGTGCATCTTTGCAAGTTCTGTTGCTCACATGTGTCAGCACTCAAAAATGGGAGTCGATGATGCAGATGTATTTGACACATTCAAGACATGAAGAGGTTTATCTCAGTTTATCCCAGGTCTATTTGCATTGCTTATTCACACAGCCAACAGTGTGAATCTTTTAGGGAACTTATCACATGCGGGCCACAAAGCAATAAGAAAGCGAAATAAGAATAAATCCAGGAATAAACTGAAAGAAACCCCACAATACGTAAATGGCTATCAGACGCAACTAGCATCATCGCGCAATTAAGGAAAGCACGATGAAGCGCTCCCAGGAACCGTATTTGCTGTTCGCACACAATTGAGAAAATCCCGGACATAACCAAGCAATGATGCCCTGTACATGCTCAGTACAGCTGCGGCTGTCACTTGCCGCGGCTGTCAAACACACCCCTTCCCAAGCTGGCTGTCCCCCAAACCCCTTCCCAAGCCGGCACAGGGTCCGCGCACCGAGCAGAACGTCCTCAGAGAGGCGCCTCTCCGAGGACGTTCTGCTCGGAGCTCAGGCCCCGCGCAGGGTCCGAGCTCCAAGGAGGACGTCCTCAGAGAGGCGCCTCTCCGAGGACATTCTGCTCAGAGCTCAGGCCCCGCGCAGGGTCCGAGCTCCGAGGAGGACGTGCTCAGAGAGGCGCCTCTCCGAGGACGTTCTGCTCGGAGCTCAGGCCCCGCGCAGGGTCCGAGCTCCAAGGAGGATGTCCTCAGAGAGGCGCCTCTCTGAGGACGTTCTGCTCGGAGCGCAGACCCTGTGCCGGCTTGGGAATGGGTGTGTTTGACAGCTGCGGAGTGCAGGCGGGGGCAGGGAAAAGCTCCACAATACGTATTGGGGAAATGCTCCCCAATACGTATTGTCTTTTCAAACTGATAAGGTCCTTACGATAAAAGCAAAATGATTCCCGTCGCGCACTTGTACTTCCTGAAGAAACCGAAATACAAAAGATCTCAGTTCTTGCCGCATTCTGTCAGGTTCTGTGGGGTTCTGAGTGACGTCGTGTGGACACACGGAAAAATAATACGTATCAGATCAGGATTTCGTTTGGGTTCTGACTGCTTTGGGCCCCGTGTGATAAGGTCCTAGGAAAACTCAAGATTGATTCCCAAGGTTAAGTGGGTTGTTTTTTTTTTGGCAGCCCCCACAAACTTACTCGGGTGCATTCAAAAAAGCATGTGAACAATAAAGATTCAACCCACATTCTACCAGGATAATTTTTACCATCTGAATAACTCTGTAGATGAAGGTTTGGGGTAAAATGCGGACTAGGAGTTCAGTCATAAGAACAGAATGTGAAGCATATTCATAGCATGTTTCATATATCCCTTATACACATGGCCTAAAGGCAATTTTATACAATATTTTTAAATAATGTTGTGTATGAAACAAAGTTTGTGTACACTGAACCATCAGAAAGCAAAAGTCTCAGTCTCCCATGAAAATGTTTTGTTTTGTTTTTAATATTTCAGATTTTAGAATCTAGATAAGGGAGAGTCAGCCAGATTAGATTTCTGTATTAGAGAAATAGAAAAGCTGTCAAACCAATGCAGAGGTTTGAGCGAATTAGTCTGGCCACATTCAAGTAAGTGTGTTTGGACACCATTTTTCCAATTAAATTGTTTTTTTGTGTATGAAAAAAAATATCCTTGTAAATATTTTAAAACAGGACAATTCATTAGCATCAATCTTGTCCTGCTACAATGGGCTAGCTATTATAATTTTGCCAATTTCAAGTAGTAACTTGAAGGATAAAAAAAGTGTTTGTGCATTGTGAACTAGCAATACATATATTACAATGTAGGGAACATTATGGTGAACTTGAAAAAATTCAAAGGCAGGGAAAAGTTCATAGAATCATAGAATCATAGTTGGAAGAGACCACAAGGGCCATCCAGTCCAACCCCCCTACCATGTATGAACTCCTAATTAAAGCATCCCAGACAGATTGCCATCCAGCCTCTGTTTAAAGACCTCCAAGGAAGGAGACTCCACTACTCTCGGAGGGAGTGTATTCCACTGTTGAACCGCCCTTACTGTCAGGAAGTTCCTCCTAATGTTGAGAGGGAATCTCTTTTCCTGGAGCTTGCACCCATTGTTCTGGGTCCTAGTCTCTGGAGCAGCAGAAAACATCCAGGTAACATGCAAGTTCATCCAGATAACATGCAACACTTGTTGAAATTCAGTCTGCCGCCCAACCATTAAAGACACAGGAGACTTCTCCAGTTTTCATTCTGGCAAAACTATTCTCATTTGCGTGGTACTTTTTGGCACACTTAACTTATTAGATGAAGATCAGTTAAGCATGTAATAAAAAGTACTTCAATCCAACTGGAATCAGGGCACTCATATGGACTGCTTCCTAAGCTGTTTACCATACTCTGAAAGGCTGATTAATAGATAAATAATCACCTTTGAACAAATGATTATAACTATTCTGAATTAATGCAGTGTTTGTAAATGTCTGTAAATGTACTACAATGCTGAACTAAGTAGAACAGTTTCTGAATTTTATTGTGTAAAACAGGGGTAGGCAACCTTTCCCCTTTAAGGGCCGAGGGACTTCAGCTCCCAGAAGCCTCAGCCATGTTGGCCAATAGTCCCATGTTGGCCAATAGCTCCTGGGATTCTGGGAGCTGAAGTCCCTCGGCCCTTAAAGGGGAAAGGTTGCCTACCCCTGGTGTAAAAGGTAAGATGCCTTACATGTACCATTGACCTTCCACATTTTCAGCTTTGACTTTTGATTTAATTATTCACAAATTTGATTAATATGTTCTCTCTAGGAATCTTTAGGTCCTCCAGTGTGACTCTGTGGTTAACATCTGCCAAAAGTCATGCTGGAGGACCTACAGATTCCTAGACAGAACACTTCTCTAGGTATTTGAAGGTCCTCCCACACAATTCTGTGGTCAACTTTCTGCAGATGTTGACCACAGAGTTGCCCTGGAGGACCTAGAGATTCTTATAGAGGTGATCTCTCAGGTAAAAAAAATAGTGTTTTTTATTTGCGGTTTTTCCACTCCCATGGGGTTCTGTGCCCCTAACCCTAGCCAGTAGTGTCACTGATGGGATGCAGGGGGGGTGCGCACCACACTGGGTGACACCCCAGAAGGGAAGTGACACCCGGTTGGTCCCCCACCCCTTGCAGGGCCTTGCCAGGGCAGCAGGCCTACTCTCTGGGCCTTGCTGGGGTGGCAGGCCCACTGTCTGGGGCTTGCCAGGCTGGTGAGCTTGCTCTCTTGGTCTTGCTGGGGCAGCAGACCTGCTCCCTGGGACCACGCAGGTGATTCTCTGGTGCACGCACGCACGCATGGTTTTATGTAGCTGGCACTCTGGAAGTCCCACCCCAGAAGTCCCACCCCCCAGAAGTCCTGCTGCCTGCACCGGGTGTCATCAAGTTGGGGGACGCCACTGACCCTAGCGAATGTGGAGGGTCCATTGTACTGCAAAGTATTGGAAATGCTGAAATGCTGCCAAGAACTGAAATTTAAATAAATGACTATATAGTCGGCCCTCCATGTCCACAGATTCAACCATCCACAGCTTGAAAACACTGTTTTTAAAGAAAAAAAAATCTAAAAGGCAAATCTTGTTTTTGCCATTTTATATAAGATACACCATCTTACTATGTCAATGTATTTAATGGGACTTAAACATCCACAGATTTTAGTATCCCTGGTGGTGCAGTGGTTAAATGCCTGTACTGCAGCCACTCACTCATAGACCACAAGGTTGTGAGTTCAATACTAGCCAGGGCTCAGGCTAGACTCAGGCCCGCATCCTTCTGAGGTCACTAAAATGAGTACCCAGCTGTCGGGGGGCAATGAGTTTACAGCTGTAAACCACGTAGACACTGCATAGCGCGGTATGGAGCGGTATATAAATGAAGCTGCTTTGCTTTGCTTTATCCACGGTGGTTGGTGGTGGTCTTTGAACCAATCCCCAGTGTCTAACAAGGGCCCAATGTACAAGAGTTCCTCAACAGATAAAATGAGTTTTGATGCATCAATATTGTTTAAGTTGATTCCCTTACCACTAAGACAGACTATAGGTACCATGTTCCCTATACTGTAATATATGTATTGCTAGTGCCATTTTGCCTTTAGGACCATGTTTTATCTATGAAAAGAGACTATGCCTAAATATTTGTTTATTTGATTTATATCCCACTTTTCTCCTAAACAGGATTCAAAGTAGTATTTGTTGTTGTTGTTGTTGTTGTTGTTGTACGCCTTCAAGTCATTTCCCACTTATGGCAACCCTAAGGCAAGCCTATCATGGGCTTTTCTGGGGCTAGGAGCATGTGACTCACCCAATGGATTTCCACGGCAAAGCTGAGAATCGAACCCTGATCTCACAGTCCAGTGCTCAAACTATTGCACCACATTGGCTTTCAAAGCATGGAACAGCAATTAAAACAAAACATCCAACACAACATGGAGTGCAAAAGTTTTAAAAAGCATTAAGCCAGGCATTCAATAAATACACTATGTTTAAATTAAAATGATCAAAGCACTTAAAATACACATTACATACTAAAAACAACAGATCCAATTGTACATCACTTCACTTTGGCCAGCCAAGGCTAAAGGCTTATTCAGACAGGAAGGTCTTTGCCTGCAGACAAAAAGACTGCAGAGAGGAAGCAGATCAGTCTATGTGATATGATGAAACTCCATACTAAACTCCATCTGAGCTGAGGACAACGAACACAACATCTTGACCAAATGCAGGGCTATGACTAACATCTTCCTTCCTTCCTTCCTTCCTTCCTTCCTTCCTTCCTTCCTTCCTTCCTTTCTCCTGTATCATTTTAACACCTTTATCTGATGAAGAAGCTAAGGGAGCTTCGAAAGCTTGCAGCATATATAATGTGCATTTTGGTTGGTCCAATAAAGGTATCACTGTTTTGTGGTTTTTGGATGATATTGTACATTGCTATATGGCCAACACAGCTACCCCTAGATATGTTCTCCACAAGAAATGTGTGACTTCATAAACGAAGGGCCTCGGCAGACGACTAATAGAGTCGTCTTCCGGGCCCGGAAGAGGAGGGGCAGCCGCACGTTCGGCACCCCTTCCTCTTCCTGAGGTCGCCCCCGGAAGTGCTGGCCATCCGCACGGCCGGTGCTTCCGGGTTGGCCTCACACCACGGCGACCGCACTCGCCGCAGCGTTTGAGGCAGGGAAAGTGCGCCCGCTGCTTTTAGGGTGCACTTTCCCTTAAATCTAAAAGGAGCGCCAATTTGGCGCTCCTTTTAGATTCGGCGGGGATGCGCCGCGGTGAGGCTGCCTTGGCTCCGTGGCGCTGCGGACCAGGGCGTCTTGGACGCCCTCGTCTGCATCCCCCCTAATTCTTCCATGTAATAAACAACCTGAGAGAGAAAGCTGTGTGAAAATACTCCTGTTACATAAATTTGCTGAAAGTCCAAAGCTTAAGTGATTCTTAAGGGGAATGTTGAAGCTAATCTGCCTGCTAGACAATATTGCTGTTTACAACCTTGGCAGATGAGGTAATGAAAATAGAAAATTCCAAGGAACTCCAAGGAAGGGATAAGGCAAAGAACCTTCAACCCAACTACCCTAAATGACAGGGCTTGGGAACAAGACCTATCTCACGACATTGCTTATATTTGACAAGAAAAGAATGCACATGCCTAGAAAGCTGTAAACTTACTAATTATAGCATTCCTAAAGAGCTAGTAGAGTACCAGCAATGTGTAGCAATTTCAACATTGGACTAGGATTCTGGGAGAACAGGATTCAAATCCCTGCTAGACCACAGAAACCCCTCAACCTCAGAGCAAGGCAATAGCAAATCCCTGCTAACAGATCTTGCCAAGAAAACCCGTGATAGGTTCTCCTTAGGCTTGTCATAAATCAGAAATGACTTGGAGGCCCAAAACAACAAATAGTTGATAATGAACAAGATTCAATTGGGTGTACTGGTTTCCAGTGCCAGAGAACTTAATGACTTTCTATGCTTCCCCCTTCCTGCTGCAGCTGTCTATGGCACCAGAAATCTTCTCTCGAGGGTTTCTCAGCCCTCTGGAGTATGATTTTGGGGTGTACATGGGCTGTGGGGTCATGAATAGTGTTTGGTGGAAGCAGGAAAATCTAACGGAAGTATATTATGGGACATTGGCCATTGCATCTCCTATGTATAGTAATCCAAAAAAGCAAGTTGTTGTTGTGTGCCTTCAAGTTGTTTCTGACTTATGGTAACCCTAAGGCAATCCGATCATTGTTTTTTCTTGGCAAATTTCTTCAGAGAGGGTTTGCCATTGCACAAGTTACAAAATGAAATTGCCCATTTGAGATATATTTTATTAATTTATGATATTGCTAATTCATCTTATGAAGCAATGTCTTTTTAGCAACGGAAACTCATGTGTGGCAGACCTTCCATCACACTTTACTTCCTCTCATTCTGGAAAGAGGTTTCTGTGGGAAACTTTTTTAAAAGAAAAAAATCCTATCTTAACACCTTCTAGCTGTATTGCATGAAAAGTTCTACAATCCACAAACAATGTGATCATAGATTGCTGGCTGGGGGCAACAGGAACTGCAATCCCACACCTCGGGAGGTTCCCAGATTGGGCAAGAATAGAGTAAAAACATGCATAACTGAGCATAAACCCCCATAAACCGGTAGATGCCCTAAACACAATACAAATAAAAATACTCCCATATTGCTTGGAGCCAAAGGAGATCTCATTTCCCCAAAGTAATTGCCATTACCTACTTGTCTTTTCACGGCTCATGCTGAAGGAGGTACTGTCCTTTCCCCAAAGACTGTTTTGAGCACACTTGATTGGAGTTTTCCTGAGAACAAGATTTCCAATTCATGTGAGAAGATGGCTGAGGGATAAAAAGAAATGAAAGGTGGAAATGAGATGTGAGGGAAAGGATAACTAGATGCCATATCATTGTAAAACACTCTTCAGTAGGAGTATAGGAAGCCCCCTTACTGCATATCAGACCAAGGAGATTATACCATGGTTCTTAAATAGTGGGAAAGAAGTGGGATCAAAACTGTAATTGCAGGATCTTATCGCACGACCTTGTGGCTAGGCTGTAGGTATCCTGTAGTCAGTCTGTACTTCTACCATTGCTATTAATGAATGGGATTTTTTGTGGGTTTTTCAGGCTGTGTGGCTATGTTCTAGAAGAGTTTATTTCTGACGTGAAGCCTACGACTTCACAATGAATGGGAAAATCCCATGAATAGCTGTCTATCGTGCAGTTAACCTCTTATTGAAGTATGTGGCATAAGTCATTCAGGGGTAGTTCAGAGAGAAGGGGATTTAAACTGGTTTCACTGCACCCCCCACCATTCCCAATGAAAGCAAGCCCAAAGGATTAATCAGTTATCTCCCTGCCATATTGGGACAGTTGGAAGGTAAGCTTCTTGATTCACCAAGCCACCACTGTACTACACAAATTTCATTTTGAAGACTGGGAATTATTTAACGCTCTACAAACAGATTGTAATGCGCCTTCCAAAGCAAGGTGATCATCAGAAGCCATTGTGACAAGGTAAGTTTCTGGAAAAGACGTGCACTGGATTTGCCCTAGACCAGTAATTCATCCCAATTTTTTTAATGATTTGTTAAAAGGCTATGGTGAAATAAAAACTATGTGAGAGAACATGGGAAAATGCCTTATAATGAGTCCTTACAATAACCTTTACAGGTTGGTTCAGCTGAAAAAGTGCAGCAATTTACCAAGGGCCTCCTGATTCATTGATCCATCTAACCTATTATTGTCAACTTTGACAAGCAGGAACTCTGCTGGGTTTTCAGAACAGCTTTTTCTTCAACCTATCTAAAGATCCTATTTGGTGATCTCCATTCAAATACTAAGCAGGACTGATGCTGCTTACCTTCTGAAATCAGACAAGTTCAAATGTGTTCAAAGTGGTATTGATACCTGAGAAGGACTAATACAAGGTCCCCAGATAGTTTGGCCTACAATCTCCAAGTATGTTTGTTCTGCCTAGGATACAGTCATCACTACAAGGATACGCCCTCCAGTTATCACACTTAATTCTTCATTTGGTGTTCTCTCTAATGAGGCATGGGAAGGCAACTGTCACAAACAGTGTCATCTGCACCACTTCCAGTCTGGAAGGAACCTGTCTTGTTTGTTTGGGAGGATGATTCACCCATATGACACAATATGATGTTCATGGGGAAATTTGAATGCTTGTTCCAGAACAAAAAGTGCTTGGTTGTGTTAATAGCCACTGGCTTAGGAGGCTTTAGAGAGGGATAAACAAATTCACAGAGGGCAGCTCTTTCCAGGGTTACTTTACTGAGCTCAGTGAAAATGTTGACTCAATGCAATTTCATGATTTTTTTAAAAAATGAGTTTCATGCTTGAGGTTATGAAAAAGGAAGCTTGGAAATAAAACAGCTAGTATAACGATGCACTTAAATAAATCAATAGCATGGCCACATCTGGCATATACTGTGCCTTTCTGGTCACATCAAAGAATATCAGAGAAGTGCAGAAAGAGGAAAGCTAACTAATTCAGAGGTTGGCAACTCTTCTTTACAAATGAAAGACGGATATTTTTGTAGCTATTTAGGCTGGGGACTAGAGGGGACTAGAGGGAGTATTGCAGGAAGCTGAAATGGTGCAACAAAATGTGGAAATGACATTGTTCTCTCTAGAAACTGCCACAAAACATAATGGGATGTCCAGTCCAAGAACATGCGAATGAACCACAAATTGCAAACTCCTAATCTAAATACAAGTAGCTTTTGAAGGTGAGTGTAGTATAATATGAATTTGACCTTGGGGAATTTAAAATTAGCTTAAATCAGGGGTGGGCAAACTGCAGCCCATGGGGCGCCTCCGGCCCGCCGCCCGCTGCCACCCGGCCCCCAACGCCGTCTTCTCGCCGCCGCACGCAAGCTGCGCATGCACGACCGAACCACAACTGCCATTTTGGAAAACAAAATGGCAGGTGCGACTCAGCGCATGCGGAAACGAGTTACGGCCGCCATTTTGTTTTCCAAAATGGCGGCTGTGGCTTGTTCGCGCATGCACAGGAGTACTGTGCATGTGCAAATGAGCCGTGGCAGCCATTTTGGCAAACAAAATGGCAACTGCGATGTGCGCGGCGGCGGCGGGGGGCCGCGCGCGTGCTGCCATTTCCCCCCCCCGGCCTGGCGGAAGACCTGGGCATCAGTAACTGGCCCCAGGTAGGAGAATGTTGCCGACCCCTAGCTTAAATAGTCAGCAGGAGGCAAACCTAGCATTTACAGAGGTGGCTGAGGGACTAGATGTATAGAGACAAGGTTTTTATGAATTAATTTGTATTTTTATTACAGGATCAAGCATGTTCACTCACACAATCACACAAGGTCTCGGGAGTAAAGCAAGTTAGCTTGGGATAGATGAAAGGTTTTCTAATGGTGATAATTACCTGTTCAGAGTGCTCCAGATGAATGGATGGGAAGATGGACTCGACCTAGAGAAAGGAGGGAGACATGGACTGAGCCGGCGCTGAATCAGAATTCAAAGTGATATAGTGTCACCAGGAATCCTAACCACACACACCTTAGCCAGAATCTGGTAGACTATTTATAGGCTGAAAACATCCCCGGATGAAGATTGATAGCTGTATATCAAAGGGTCAAACTAACATCTAAAAGGTTTCCTTGAAAGAGCGGGGGGGGGGGGGTGAAGCTTATCTCTCTTGCTGTCAGAACTCATCTGGGTTGTGAATTTCCTGGCTTCCCTGTCTTTTGAGGTATGAATCTTTCTGTTTTGCAACTCCTAAAACTAGGTGTTTGATATGTAAATTAAGTCTACATGACCTTCTGGCTTCAATGGTATACATGACTATCTTGCTCTTGGGTAAATGGTGGAATAGAGGTTTCCATTTTAGGGCCTTGACAGAACAACACACACATAGGGGAAAAATATATGAGAAAATGCTTCACTTCTGGTAACAGTAGTGGTGGATCATCATCATTGTAACTTTCTTGTTCTTTTCCTATAAACATGGGGAGAGGGATATCCACTGCAGGTGACTGAACAATACTCTCGTACCCTTATACCAATTAAATTAGTACATCAGGGAGAAGGTTAGACTTTTCTAAAGGGATCTGACTGGCTGTTGGAAACAAGATGCTGAGCAAGTTGTTATTATTGTTAACTGCCATCAAGTTGACTATGATTTATGATGACTCCATGAATGAAAGACATCCAAGTCTCTCTGTCATCAACAGCCCTGCTCAGGTATTTCAGATTCAGGGCTGTAGCTTCCTTGACCACATCCACCCATTTGTAATGCAGTCCTCCTAGTTTCCTATTGCCTCCTATCTTTGTTGTGTATCTTCAAGTCATTTCTCACTTATGGGATTTTCTTGGCAAGATTTGTTCAGAGGAGGTTTTGACTTTTGTCTTCCGCTGAGGCTGAGAGAATGTGACTTGCCCAAGGTCAACAGTACCAAGAATTATTGTCTTTTCTAATGAGTCATGGCATCTCATGATATGTCCAGAGTATGACAATTGCAGTTTAGCCACTTTCTAGGAAAAGGCTTGATTTGCTCTAAAGGTAAAGGTAGTCCCTTGACATGAATGTCTAGTCATAACCAACTGTAGGGGATGGTGCTCATCTCCATTACTAAGCCGAAAAGTCTGCATTGTCCGAAGATGACTTTAGTGGTCATGTGGCCGGCATGACTGCACAGAACCCATTTATTTGTCTTTTTTGAAGTACACAATATCTACAGAATTCTTCTCCAGCACAAGATTTCAAATGAGTTGTTTTCCTGTGAGCTTTCTTCATTGTCCAGCTTTCACAACTATACATACAAATTGGAAATATGATGGCATGGACAATCCTAACATTAGTATTCAATGATACATCTCTGTACTTCAGGATATTGTCTAATTTCTTCATAGTTGTCCTTCTAAGTCCTAGTCTTCTTTTGATTTTTTGACTGCGGTCTCTGTTCTGATTAATGACTGAACCAAGGTATGGAAAATCTTGAACTATTTCAATGTCTTCATCATCTACTTTGAAGTTACATAGGCCATCTGTGGTCATTATTCTTTTTTTCCTTAATGTTCAACTGTAAATCTTTCTTCCTTCATTTCTTCAGTAATTGTTCCCAGTCTTTGCTATTTTATGCTAGTAGTTTGGTGCTGTCTACATATCTTAATCATTGATGTCTCTTCCTCCAATTTCCCCACCTTCTTCCTCACACCTAATCCTGCTTTGCATATGATCTCTTTGCCAACTGGACACAACCTTTTCTCCCATAGTCTGTCCAAATGGTGGTCTCTTGTCCTGAGTTATGCATCAAGATAATCAAATGTGGCACACCCATTTATTTAAGAGCAATTCATGATTTACACGATCAAAGGCTTTGCTATAATCTATAAAGCATGGACTGATTTTCTTCTGAAATTCTGTGCTGTGCTCCCTTATCCAATGCATGTTTGCAATATGAAAACTAGTGCCTCTTCTTTTCCTGAACCCAGCGTGGACAATTTCCATTTCTTGCTACATATATTGTAAAGTGAAGTCGAAGACTTTCATGGCTGGCATCCATAGTTTTTGTGGGTTTTTCGGGCTGTGTGGCCATGTTCTAGAAGAGTTTCTTTCTTTCGTTTTCTAATATAATCTTTATTTTCATATATAATAAAAATATACAATAAAATTTCCTTTAATGTCAAGGTGTTCTCTTATATTAATTGCTTCATGATAAGTCTTTGTTCCGTTCTTAGGATCTTTGAAGAGTACTTATTTCTTTTTACTTCAACAAACGTTTCTTTACATTATGTATCGTGCCACAACAGAAAGAAAAAAAGAAAGAAAGAAGAGAAAAAATAAAGTATACAATATACATTCTACTTTATTTAATAATGTTCTAATGATTTTATATCTTAACCTGTATTTCTATAGTTGCTTAATTGTCTATTACATAGATTATTCCTTAATCCTCAGTTCTAATATGATGAGACAGGCTTTGTCGGAGATGACTCCCCCCCCACCACCACCATCTACAGACCTATAATGGTATAAAAGATAGTAACACAAACAAAATTATAATACAAAATGTACTAGCTTTAACTGTAATCAACTTCTCAAATCTCCAGTACATCTTTATTTATGTTCCAAGTCTTCTCCCAAAAGATTGTTACTTTGCTCCATTCCTCCTTCCTTTTTCGTGTATTCTGATTTTGTATACCACAAGATATATTATCTAATTCTCTATACTCATTCACTTTTTGCATCCAATTATCCCAAGTTGGTCTTGTTTCTGACTTCCAAAATTTAGCTATCAAAATCCTAGCAGCAGTGACCAGATACAAAATTATTTTCCAATATTTATTCTTATCTGATAACTTCCAGATCAAGGTCATATTAAGCAAATATTAACTTAGGGCTTAAAGGAAAATGAATCCCAAAAATCTGTTGAACTGTCTCATAAACCTTTTTCCAGAATTTTTTAATTTCTTCACCTTGCCACCACATATGAAAAATTGTTCCTTTTTCCTTTTTACATCTTCAACATAACTCTTGTTCTAATTTACGGTATGTATCTTTTCCAATTTCTATGGTGTGCAGTACCATCTGTTCATGATTTTCATAAAATTCTCCTTTAAGTCTTGTGAGTTTCTTTCTGATGTTTCGCCAACATCTGTGGCTGGCATCTTCAGAGAATACTGTATATTGTAAACTCTTTGTTGTAGAATTTTGAGCATCACTTTGCTTGCATGGAAAATTAATGCAGTGGTTGAGTGGTTACTACAATCCCTTGTGCACCATTCTTGAGATTTGGAATATATATTGTTTCATGTATTTGGGCCATTTTTTGTTTCCCGTATTTCTTGATAGATTTTAGTTAGAATTAGAACAGATTATTTCTTTGCAGCTTGAAGCAGGTATATTGGGATAACTGATTTTTCCTAAGAGCTTTGAACACGGGTTCTACTTCTTTTTCTAAAATTGGAGGTACATCTTCAAATGGCTCTTCTTTGAATGAATCTTTCATCCTTTCATCTCTTTTATATAGTTTTTCAGTGTATTATTTCCATCATCTTTTTATTTCTTCTTGGTTATGTCATGTGTTCCCCTGTTGATTGTATAGCATCTCAGCTCTTGGTTTACATTTCCCTTTGATTTTATCTTGTGGAAGAGGTCTCTTGTTCTTCCCTTTTAGTTGTTATCTTTTGTTTCTCTGCATTGATTAATATAGTGGATCTCTTTGTCCCTTAGCAAAAGTTGATGAAGAGTTGCATTCAGATTTCTCATCCTATTTCTCTCACCTTTTATTTTTGCTTTTCATCTTTTCTTAACTGCATGGATAGTTTCAGCTGTCATCTGAGCTAGACAGGCCTTTAGTCTGATCCTGCAGGTTCTTCCTATGAAAGCTCTCACAATGGCTACTAAGGAAAAACAGGCAGTACACAGCCACTTATTTTCCATGTTTTTGTTAAAAAAAATCTCCACTCCATCTGAACATAACATCTGATCATTACAAGGCTGGTAGACAAATATTCCCAAGATTATTACCAAGGGTTTTGCAAATATTAATTCCTATGCTGATCTCGGTAATTATTCTCAATAATTATTTAGCAACTCTATTATTTGCTTTCCATGAACTATGCAAGGAAAATGTCCTGCTTTGTCTTATGAATGCCAGGGGACAGGTTTGAAAGAATGTCAGCATTTGCATAAGCAAACATCCATAGAACCACAGGCAAAGCTGCCTCATTCTTCTCTTTCTGAAAAGTGCTATGCATCACCTCAAATACTGTCAGTGTCTCATACCACGAATAAAATGGCTGAGGGAGCTTTAAACCTTTCCCTTCTCACACAGGAGGAGGGAGACGACCACATGCTGAAAGGTGTTACACCATATATTCTGGTGAAAATCAGGCCACTTTGCAGGGGCAACCCTACCATTAGGCAGAGTGAGGCAATAATCTGAGGTAGCAGATTCATACTACAATCACCCCTCCATTCTTATGGACTTCTCCATGGTTTTACATATCCATGGAGAAGCGAGCTCTGTATAAATCAATGGGGTGCACTCCATTCAAGCCTATGAGACTTGAATATTCGCTAATTTCCATTTTCACGGGGGGTCCGGAATGGATCCCTGGTGAAAACGGAGGGCTAACCATACATAGTTGTAGCTGAATGATTCCACTTTAACTACCATGGCACCCATATCCTCCCACTAACATTTGACATGGAAAACTAAGACATATGTGGCCAAGAAACATCAGCCTGAGGCCAACATGGCACAGGTTATTGGTGAAGAACACATAAACTAGGAGTGGCTGCAGCAGCTTGCTTTTGCCTGGGCCTATTGGGAAGTGCAAGATTCAGCCCCGCTTTACCTCCCTTCCCTGCTGGGTTAATGGAAAGTAAATTTGCACTTTGAACTCAGTGTACAGAATGGCAGGAGTGGGGTCATACCACTTATATTGCCCTCACACTTTCCCAAAAATGTGTCTTTTTGTTCATGTCTCCTGATCTGTCCATCTTGCCAGTGGCGGTCAAAATACAGTCCTGGAAGCACATGCAGCTCTCCAAGGCAGCTTATATGATTCCTTGGTTCCTCCAATTCACTGGATTGTTTTCTACACCCAAAAAGTGTGATCTACCTCTCTCAGAAGCCTCCAGAAGCACCAAGTCACCTTTTAAATAGGTTGAAATGTTGTTTAACATAAGAATGAGGTTTTTTAACATAAGAAATGCCAATTAAAAAAAAAAATAGAAGTGGACTTCCAGCCACGTCTGAGCCTTTTCATCTTATTTTTTGACATTTTGGGTATTCTGCCTAACCCCATAGGAACAGGAGAGCAGAAAATTTACATCTGCATCTGCCACAGTTGCCCAGTCCTGATTTAGCCTACCAAAACTGTGTATAACATGCTTGAAGCAAGAGAATGCCAAAGGAAATGTGAGACCACTGTTCAGTAAAGTTGGTAAAATACTAACAGATCATAATGAAAAGGCAGATCTGCTCAATATGTATTTTGCTCCAGTCCCCACCCCCGACCCCGGAGGATTGTATGCTTGCAGATACCTGGGCAAGGAATCCAGATTACAAATCAAAATTGATAAGAAGTTAGTCAGGAATCACCTAAGGGCTGAAAATACTGCCCCTTTGGAGCAGCGTCCCACTGCCCCTTTCATCGCTAGTGCTTTTGTTGTTTTGTTGTTGTTAACTGTCCTTGAGTTGATCTTTATTCATGGTGACCCTATAGATGAGACATCTCCCAAACCCTCTGTGCTCTACTGCTCTGCTTAATTCCTGCAACCCCTTAATACCCGTGACCTTCTTCATAGAGTCCTTCTCATGATATGGCCAAAGTACAACAGCCTCAGTTTTGTCATCTTGGCTCCCAGGGAGGTTTCCAGTTTGATCTGCTCTAGGACCCATTTGTTTTCTGTTTGGCTGTCCTTGGGATCCTCAGTACTCTTCTCCAGCATCACATCTCAAAGGAGTTGATTTTCTTCCTATCATCTTTCTTAACTGTCCAGCTCTCACATCCTTACATGGTAATAGAGAATATGATGGCTTGTATATCTTTGCATTTTAGAATCTTTTCTAGTTTTTTCATAGCCACCCTCCCCATTCTTAGTCTTCTTCTGACTTCCTGACTGCAGTCCTCATTTCTATCAATATTTGATCCCAGGTATGGGAATTCTTTTACTATTTCTATTTCTTCATTGTCTAGGTTGAACTTGTGAAGGTCCTCAGTGGTCATTATTTTTGTTTCTTTATGTCCAGCATTGAGCCTGCCTTTGCACTTTCTTCTTTGATCTTCCTTAAAGATCTTCTTCTTCTTTGATCTTTTTAAAGAAGCGAAGAGCAGCCCTTGCCATAGCAGCCTTTCTGGGTTTCTTTGGCACAGCACATCTAAATGCTGCACCAAAGAAATAGTGTGACGCTGGCATCGGGGGGGGGGGGGGGGTCGCCACACTCCCATTCTGCCCTGATGCTGGCATTTAACGCCAGTCTGTTTAGGACCCTAGTTAACCTAAATGAGCTCATATCTGCAGGACCAGATGAAATGCATCCAAGGGGTTATTCAGATGTTGCTGTTCTTTTAGTGAGACTATGCAAATAATCTCACTCACTCATTCTGATTTTGTTGTTCACACTATTTGTTTTAATTGGAACCGCATCTCTGTGAGTTCTGTAGCTCACATGTGCCAGCACTGCAAATAAAGATGGAGTTGATGATGTGGATGTATTCAAAACAACTTCAAGCCATGCAGAATTTTACCCTGGTTTATCCCGGGTCTATTCGCATTGGCTATTCACACAGCCAACAATATGAAAGTTTTAGGAAAAATCTGGAAAACCCCCAATATCAATTATTCTGGGTTAAGTGGCATTTTTGGCAGCTCCCACAACTTACTCAGGTGCATTCTAAATGCATGTGAACAACAAAGATTCAACCCACATTCTAGCAGGATTATTTTCACTGTTTGAATTGTACCAAAGGAACTTGTTGACATACTCCCAGAACCACTTGCCATCATTTTAGAGAAATCCTAGAGGACAAGTGATATGCTAGGAGACTGGAAAGGAGCAATATTGTCCCTTTCTTTTAAAAAGGACAAAGACCCAGGAAACGACACTGGGGTCACACAATGGAGATTATCCCACCGCTGAAATAACCCAGTTTACCTCCTCCGAATTGAAGCCTAATTCAGAAGGCAGCCGGGTCCTATCACAAGGATTTTGCCGCCGAAGCCGCTAGGCGAGTCCAGCCCAGCTGCAGACTGGGTTCCCGGTGTGCTTCGGTGGAAAAATCCTTGTGATAGGACCCGGCTGCCTCCTGAATTAGGATTCAGTTCGGAAGAGGTAAACCGAGTTATTTCAGCGGTGGGATAATCTCCAATGCCAGGAAAAAAAATAGATCAGATTATACAGGAGTCTATTTTCAAGTACTTGATGACAACACAGTGATCAGTAGGAGTCAGCATGAGTTTGTCAAGAACAAATCCTGCTAAACTAATCTTTTTTTGATTGGGTCACTCATTTAATAGATTGTGGGAATGCTGTGGATGTCATTTAGATGGAGTTCAGCAAAGCATTTGTATGGTTCTATGTCAGTTCTCCTGCCACATCTATTTCATTATACCAGAGACTGAAAGCTTCAGTTGTCCAGATGTCATAAAGCACAATTCCCATAATCCTTTCTCATAGGCCATCATGGTTGGGGATTCTGGGAGTCCAAGTCCAAAACAATGGGAAGACTAAAGCTTCCCCACCCTAATAGTAAATATTCACTGAATACTTAAACAACTTTTTTAAAATAAAAAATGCCTGCAAATACGGAAGGGCCCAGCTCAGATTCTTTTGTACATATTCAGAAAAACTTATCCTGAGGCAACTGGTTTTGCTTTATTCAGCTTGTTTAATGTGCCTGCCAAATCCTCAGTAAGTACAGGTATACCTCAGTTAACACAGGAGCTGTGTTCACGGGCATTACTTCTTTTACAGAAAATTTGGAGCCAGAGGCAGAAATAACATGGAAAGAACAGGGATAGGTTCCTACACCACACACATACACACAAAAAGGAAAAACCGTGTTTAACATGTATCAGCAAAAGTTTTATCCAGAACAAATAATATACACACATGAAATGAACACCCACGTCTTGCATAAGTAAATAAAAGCATGGTGAACCTTTTAGACATCACTTGAAAGCTCCTCCCAACATGCATTGCAGAATGACTTTTTATTTCACTTCGTTGTTGTTGCATGCCTTCATGTAGTTTCCGATGTATGGCAACCCTATCATGGGGTTTTATTGGCAAGTTTCTTCAGAGGGCATTTGCTATTGCCAACCTCTGAGGCTGAGAGAATGTGACTTGCCCAAGGCCACCCAGTGGGCTGAGTAAAATTCAAACCCTGGTCTCCAAAGTCATAGTCCAAAACTCAATCCACTACACCATGCGGGCTCCCACTAGCCTCCACTTTTCTTACGATTTTCATTCTGTGGCCTTTTTTAACATGTCAGGAATAGCTGGTGAGGCAGATTTATCTGTTCTTCCCCTTTCTCCCTCTTTTGCTTCTAATGTATATTCAGGAGAGATCCTGGAAGAAGTTGCTGTTAGTGTTCACCTTGCTAGTTGTTGACAGGCACACTCTACTAAGGTAGGATCAGCTGGAATAGATCCTACCACTCTTCCCAGTCTCAAGCTTTATTGCATTGCTTACTACAGACATAAATATTGCTTCAGCCTAATAGTGGAGGTCTGTATTTCCCTAGCCCTCCTTCAGCATACTCCCAGTGCTGATGCTGCTAAAAACTTTCAGCTAAACAGAGGGCAAGGAGAAAAAAACGGCTGGATGGGTGAGAGCTTCTTGGTCAGATGCTATTTAAACTCTGCAGACTCTGGAAAAAGCATAATTTTGAAAATGTGACATGCCACTGATGCATGGGACTTCCCAGTTCCCATGTGAACTTATCTATCCCTGTAGATCAGGGGTAGGCAACCTGTCCCCTTTAAGGGCCGAGGGACTTCAGCTCCCAGAATCCGAGGAGCTATTGGCCAACATGGGACTATTGGCCAACATGGCTGAGGCTTCTGGGAACTGAAGTCCCTCGGCCCTTAAAGGGGAAAGGTTGCCTACCCCTGCTGTAGATGGTAGTCTATGAAGTGGTCAGTGCCAACAAGGAGGAAAGCAGTAGAAAAAGAGTGACCTTTCCATGTCTATAAGGCAGTGGCAAGCAAGCAAAACTGTATGGATCTAGTTAATGTAGGAGTGCCCTCGGAAATCTACCTTATCTGACTAGTCATAGCCAGTGGACTTTGATCTCAGCAAACGCATGGGGAGTGAAGTCACAAAACACCTATTTGGCAAAACAGTGATACTGAGTGTGTTTAAAGACAAGACAAATACATGATTTTCACCTGGAAAAATAGTACACAAAACTGTCAGCCTGGTCTGTTGTTCTTTTTGTACCTGAGATTACAATGGTTAACTTCAGAGGAAGGTTCAACAGTAAGATAAGTGGTTTTTTAAAAAGCTGTTTTAAAAGAAAGCATCTATATCTTGTTGTGTGCCTTCAAGTCCTTTCTGATTTATGCGACCCTATCATGCAGTTTTCTTGGCATGATTTATTCAGAGGATGATTCCCATTGCCTTCCCCTGAGGCTGAGAGGATGTGACTTTCCCAAGGTCATCCAGTAGGTTTCACCATGGCCCAGTAGGGAATTGAACCCTGGTTTCCAGAGTCGTAGTCCAGCACTCAAACCACTATGTCACTTTGGCTCTCTCTATATCTACCTATAGATACTGTTTATGTTGTGCGCCTATTTTTTTCCAACTTAGGGACACCCTAAGGTGAGCTCATCATGGAGTTTTCTTGACAAGTTTCTTCAGAGGGGATTTGCCATTGCCATCCTCTGAGGCTGAGAGAGTGTGACTTGCCCAAGCTCACCCAGTGGGCTTACATGGCTGAGCCAGGATTTGAACCGTGGTCTCCACAGTCATAGTCCAACGCTCAAATCACCATACCATTAGTAACCAATACTAGATTGACTACCTCCTCAGCCATCCATAATTTTTTCCTGCTTCATCTAAAAAAAAAAAATACAATGATTCTCAATCTTTGGACATCCAGAATCCAAAACATACTGCAGAAATAATTCAGTCTGAGACCGCTTTAAGTGCCCTGGCTCAATGCTAGGGAATTCTGGGATCTGTAGTTTTGTGAGACATTTAGCCTTCTCTGTCAGAGAGCTCTGATGCCAAAATAAACTACAGTTCCCAGGATTCCCTAGCACTGAGCCAGGGCAGTTAAAACAATCTCAAACTGGATTATTTCTGCAGTGTGTTTTGGACCTAGATGTTTTGGACTCCCTGAAGGAGGTCAATGAATCCTGCCCATGGTAGGTTTGACTTAGGGCTGTCATAAGTCCGAAAAAGGTATAGTAGCCCTATGAACAATATTATTACTTGAAGGTGCTACAAGTAGAGCCTATTCAGCTCATTATAAATCCCAGGTTGGTTGATACTGGGAAAGGCAATCCTTTCAAATCCAACGGCCCACAATTGCTGGATGGCATGGACAAGAGAATTAATGTTTTGTACGGATGACCATCATGCCAACAGTGGAGTCAACAGTGCGATGCAGCAGCTAAAAAGGCCAATGCAATTTTAGGCTGCATCAGTAGAAGTATAGTGTCTAGATCAAGAGAAGTAATAGTGCCACTCTATTCTGCTTTGGTCAGGCCTCACCTGGAATACTGTGTCCAGTTCTGGGCACCACAATTCAAAAAGGATGTGGAGAAACTGGAGGGTGTCCAAAAGAGGGCAACTAAAATAGTGAAGGGTCTGGAAACCAAGCCCTATGAGGAACGACTTAGGGAGCTGGGGATGTTTAGCCTGGAGAAGAGAAGGCTGAGAGGTGATATGATAGCCGTGTTTAAATATTTGAAGGGATGTCATACTGAGGAAGGAACAAGCTTGTTTTCTGCTGCTCCAGAGACTAGGACCCGAAACAATGGATGTAAGTTCCAGGAAAAGAGATTCCACCTCAACATTAGGAGGAATTCCTGACAGTAAGGGCAGTTCGACAGTGGAACACACTCCCTCGGAGAGTAGTGGAGTCTCCTTCCTTGGAGGTCTTTAAGCAGAGGCTGGATGGCCATCTGTCGGGGATGCTTTGATTGGGAGTTCCTGCATGGCAGGGGGTTGGACTCGATGGCCCTTGTGGTCTTTTCCAACTCTATGATTCTATGATTCTATGATTCTATGCCATTTTCCAGATGTTGTTGGACTACACCTTCTGGCAAACCCAGTGAGTGCAGCCAATTGTTTAACATCTTCTGCAATGAGCCACATGACTTCTACCCTTATCTTTAAATCTTAGGGCTGGCAACAGCCTAAATCCAATTGTTAGTCACAATCTATAATGGTAAATTAACATTTACATAGGTTCTACTGGTTATTGCGCTGCAGAGGGGTGGGATAGAAATAAATTATTATTATTATTATCATTATTATTATTAGGTCTACACTGTGTATGTTTAGATGTGTCTCCAAACTCTCGATTTACGGTGACCTCATGAATTTCATAGGGTTTTCTTAGACTGCACCTGCAATTCTAAAATAAAGCAGTTTGATGCTGTTTTAACTGCCATGTCTCAATCCCATGGAATTCTGGAATTTGTAGTTTGCTGTGGCACCAGAGCTCTCTGACAGAGAAGGCTAAATGTCTCACAAAACTACAAATCCCAGAATTCCATAGCATTGAGCCACAGCTGTTAAAGTGGTGTCAAACAGCATTATTTCTGCAGTGCAGATTAGACCTTTGCCAAGAAATCCTCAGAGGTGGTTTTGCCAGTTCCTTCCTCTGAAGTACAGCCTACAGCCCCCGGTATTTGTTAGCGGTCTCCCATCCAAGTACTAACCAGGGATGACCTTGCTTACCTTCCAAGATCAGACTGGATCTGGCACTTTTGGGGTATTAGGTCTACTCTTGTCATTGCTGTGTGCCTTCAAGTCGTTTCTGGCGTATGGTGACTCTGAGGTGGATCTATCATGGGGTTTTCTTGGCCAGACTTGTTCAGAGGAGGTTTGCCAGCATTGCCTTGCCTGAGGCTGAGAGCGTGTGACTTACTCAAGGTCACCCAGTGGGTTTCATGGCCAAGCTGGGAAAAGAACCCTGGTCTCCTCTGGTTGGAACGAAATGGGCCAACATTTATTGTATTAAATTAAATTAAATTATCTACTGGGCTAAATATTTACTGTATGGCATTACATTAAAACTTTATTGGGCTAACATTTATTGTGTTAAATTACATTGATTCTATTAAATGGGCTACAACTGATTGGAACCACTGAGGTGGGAATAGGCGAGCTTCAGAGATTCACAGAACTCTTTGGGCTGGGGGAACCCATCTTCACTCCCTTTTCTCAGCATCTCTGAGTGCCAGTCCCCACCGCTTCCAATTCAGTTCCAAAAGCGGTGCCAAACCCAGAGAGGGGGAGACTGAGGACTGTGGTGGTGGTGGTGGGAAACAACGTTTTGGACTACAGCTCCCCTGATCCCCCAGCCACCCTGGGCATCAGGGGATTCTGGGATCTGCAGTCCAAATCCTCTCTTGGCCTGCTCTGGGGACACTGCTCCATCCAAGAGGATGGAAAGGGGGGGTTCCCACCTGTGTGCTTCCCAACTTTCCCCTACTATTGTACAACCAAGAGATGGAGGCAAAGACAACTCCTGATCAAACTGGGACATGCA